>CAMTZC010000020.1:5000000-10000000 GCA_947086505.1 Morpho deidamia | reverse complement strand
TTATAATGATAGGAACGAGTTCAAATGCTTCATACACGGTTTAAATTTCTAATAGCCACGTACCGTGGTATGTTAATCTAATGTTAGTTAATATCTATTTAGTAATTTTTGCATTCTCATATCTTTGTTGTCACGAGAGAACTTTACATTTAATATTTCTTAGTCTTCTACATATCTGCTAGTGAAAAGGAATACGAAACTTATTCCTACTAATTAATTTATCAGCACAGTTAAAAAAACTAAAAGCCTAAAAATGCAAAGTTGGATTACTTAGTATTATTTGATGCAATGGCTGGAATTGTTATGATTTCTACTTTAACTGTTTTTTAGTATTCTTATATTTACAATATTTATGTTTTTATTTTATCCCATATCTAACTCTATTACTGCATATCATATCTTATAAATGGGAAAATTATATATATATTTTTATAAAAGTACGAAAACTTACATATATGTATGTATACCATGTCCTGGTACTAAACTGGAATGCCCTTTAGTTGTATAACAGTACTGTTATTTTTAAATGGTTATACTACTAACATAGATTTAATTATTATGCAGTACCCAATATACCACTGGAGATATTCGAGTCTACAAGGAGGAGACACGCAAAGACAAGAAACCGTATAATCAGTTGGTTATTAGAATAAAAGATCTGTATAACGCATATAAATTAAATATGACTAACCAATATTTCGGTAGCGCTTGCAAAGTATATAATACTTGTTGTTATATTTGATGTTCGTGTTGACGTGCGTAATCAATGTTTATACGTATAATACTCAATAATATTACTCGCATATAATGTAAATGAGGCACACGGTGTAAGTGCATGATTTAGCATGCTTGATCTATCTTATAAGCCTTATATTCACTATTTCTTACTCTAGTATCTCTTTATATAGCTCTCTAATTAAAGTATAGTTGACAAATATATATAAACTTTATTCTAGTACAAAGTAGCTAGTCATTGTTGTTATGTGAAAATTTTCGTCGGTCATAATTAATAAAAAATATATTATTATATTATTTTAGTTCAGTATAAAGCTTGCTAGTAAGCCAAATATAGTATACAGTATACAAATTATTTTACAAAGAAACGCAGTAGCCTCAAATAGCTGACATACAATGTATATAGATATTTATTGTAACATTTATCGATGAACTTTGAAATTGAACTAACAATTTCATATATTACACCGTCAAAATCGGTTCATAAAAAGTATTTCTGAGTAACGATATGCGTTGCGTGCCATGATCAACTAACATTCCGTCTGCACAATCAGCTATGACGGTAGTCTGAATGTTTCTATTTTGTTACATGCGGCTGCCTTTATATCGCACCTGCAGTGGACTACGGCCACTTTTCTCTCGGTAAAGTACAATATCACGCACCCGCTACTAACATACCTCACTTTAACTATCCTAAACTACCGGTCGGTCAGAGATGCGAAACACCGGAGCTGTCTGCCAGAGCCAAGGCGACTAAAGTAAAACGTAACAAAAGTTCATCTGCGGCGGACACATACTTGTATCGTGCGCCAGAAACCCGGAAGCTGCTCTCGGAGCGAAAGTTTCAGTTCAATAGATCGAACCCAAATTTGTGGGACTGTTCCGAGCGTCGTAAGACAAATTGGATGGGATATTGGGATGGTTATGAGCGTCGCAGCGGGTCTCAGCCGAGCTTAGTGACGCCACTTCGTGCCACAGTGACCCCTACGCCGGCGCCCCGCTCCGCACGCTCTTCCACATGGTGCTGTGGCACATTTGTTAAACAACTCACCAAATCGCATCATTTCGATTGACATTGAATACCCTCCTCCTCATTGAAGCCCAAGGTTCCTCCCTTAAATGTTTTATTGGCTCATCTAACTTTTTATTTTACACGGCTGTCGCATTTTTTTCAAATAAGTGTGCTGATTGATCGTGACGTTTCCAGCTTTTGAAATCGTTCATACCATACACTAACTTCATTCGAACCTAACTACGCTATAGTCCCATAACCTTATTTTCTTTAAACCTGTTAGGATAATGGAATTGACACGCATGACTGATGCTGTTTTAAGTGCCATTTTAAAAGAATGACGCAATCAAAAAAAGGTTATCTATGTGAACATAGATTTTTTTTATTATAATGTATTTGTTTAAATAATACAAGTGTGCAGTATTATTCAAATATTATTATATTTTTAATTGCTTATGATAAAAATGCTATTTTTCATGAATTATTTGTGCGTATGTAATTGTGCATGGGTTTGCAAATATTGCAATATTGAATATGCAAATATTTTTGTATATGTAGATGTTTATTTGGTGTTTCGGCTATTGGAATTACGTACATTATAGAATATAAAAGTAGCTTTATTGTCTATGTTAGTTATTATAAATGTTTATGTATTCTTTATATTAAGCCATATTTCTATATGTAAGTTAAAAGTTTGACTTTTATAGTTTAAAAAAATACGCTTCTACCCATTTATAAAGCAATAAATTTATTACTTTCAATATTACAAATAATAATTTACACGATTTTTGCTATTTAATTTGTAACACGGTTCCTATGACACTAAAATAATTATAATTGGTAACAGTTAAAAGTTATTGGTATATAATATTCTAATTTTATATGTTATAATGAAATATTCAATATATGAAATTCCTCCCTCTAGAACTTGAGATGTGGAATACATATGAATTAATAAAATTCCCCCTTTTTAGTACTTCACCTTTTATTGTACTCTTATAAGAACATATTATAAAAGGTTAGAACCTAAACGCGCTGATTAAGTCATAGTAAAATGCATATATTCTGTTTTTTAAATATTCTCGGATTTTTAACATTACATTTAAATTTTTATGGTGACTGCGCTGATCATATAAAGGTCCCGTATGTCGTGTAGAAGCGGCTAAGAGATATGGAGATCATATCTTGTCCAGGTAGATTTTGTCGCAAACATCACAATCTTATTGTAAAATGTACCAACCAGCAGGTGAAATAATCAAACGCCATCTGTCATATTTATTGAACACAAAATCTTCAAAATTCATCGACACTCGTGAAATTCGTAGCAGCAGTGCTGTAAAAAATCATATGTATAAACCCTGTTTTGTTAAAATGAATTCTAATATTACGATTCATGATTTTCAAGAAATAAAATTTCTTTCATGGCACAATTTGATTAAGTTTCTTATTCTTTTGGTATTCATTCAAGATGTCCCCTCAAGATATCTGAGGATACATAAAAGTTAGTCTTCCATTGAATTTAGTGTGCCGCGGATGATTGAACTGTCTTTTTTTTCTACACAGAAACTTTGAATCATTGTTGATATCCAGAAATATCTCTGTATCAATATTTTCTTATGACAATATTAATTACGATATTTTGATATATTTATGAAATATGTGTTTTTAATTTATCATATTTTACGTGTCGTCTTTATTATTCGTTCCAGTATGCTTTATTTTAACCTTACGTTCTGTTGTTATTCATTTATTATTGTCGACTAATTATTTAGTAGTCTCAATAGAAATTTGCTAATTATCTATCTCTTACGATAAAATGTAAACAATATAGTTTAACCATCTTTTTATATCATTTAAATAATAAACACGTGTATACAACGTCATCCACAAATTCCGTACTATACAAAATTCAAAATTGGACTAGACAATTTTTCCAGTAGCACTATTAAAATGAAAAAGCAAATAAAAGCATGTGTTAAAACAAAATTCAAACATAGAAACAAAACTGCATCTGCATTATTCATATCTGAAATGGAAAATTTATTATTACGTAATGGGCGTGCGGCAGAGTTGAAGCTAATAGAAACAAGCGAGAAGCAGTTATTTGAGTGTGCATACTCACTAGGTAATCACAGCGGACGTCCTGTCATGTGCATTTGTTTAATATTTAATGGTGTGTCGCACTACAGCGGTGTATTGTACCTAAGCCGAATACATATTAGCACACTTCCACTTTAAACAACTTAGCCTATTTATAAAACGTAGCGTTCTGTCTACGTAGTGTCTGTATCAAGATTTCTATTCGTTAATTGTATGGTAACATGTGCGACTTCCCTTTGCCTTATCTATAATTGTTCATATTGAAATTAGGTCTCGAACTGGGTCGGGCATAACAATGCAATTTTAGTACGGTTTCCGTTTCGATCCAAACGGAATGTAGTCTCGAATTAGTCATACATTTACAGCGCTTATTTCTAGATTCTAAAAGTTAGTTACTAATTTTTGATCTAATGGAAAAATATGTGGCGATATATAAAGGGTTTGTTATAATTACTAAATGATAGGGTGACTTTTAAGGTTTTTTAGTTCTTTTGAGCTTACATCAACGCAATTTTTAAAATTCATAAAAATAAGAAATCATATTTTAAATTATATATTTACTAGTACAAATCTTTAAAATACGATGATGCGAAGTTGTTCAGTAGACGAAGATGAAATTCATTAAGAAAATATTAAAATATATGATATTATGTGCGTATAGTTTAGTGAAAATGGGTTTGTCATCCGCGGCGTTTTGAAATATTGTTTTATTGTTATTGTGCTTATGATGCCATCAAAAGTGCTGGATGTTATATTGTGTCATGATGTTAATATACGAACCGTTTTCCACCTGCTCACTTATTTAATGCGTCGCGTCGCTTTTGAAACTGTTTCTATACATCTAGAGCAGTTAACGTGCGGTAGTAGAGAGGCGGGCGGGAGAAGCCGTTATTATATACCTTGTGTACGTAATAACCGTCATTAATTTTCGTAGTACTCAGTGTTGTATGACTATGGCCTATTAGTTAAATATTTTTAATTTAGGATACACACACAGCAAATCATTTTTTATTTGTTTATTGATATTTTGTCCCGGCTATATGAATCACGGCTTATATAGCCAGCCAGTTAGTTACTCTTCTTCAGCGATCCTTAGTCGAGATGAGGTGGCCTCATCTTATATCTACCGTTTGGTATAGCTCTTGGCTCTCCTTAGCCTGTCAGGTTATGCACGCTTTACTAATGCGGTTTAGAAAGATTTATTGCATTTAACGTAAAAATGCATATATTTTTAATATACCTTCTTAGAATCCTAGCACTGAATGAAATATGTAATTATGAAATTAGGAAATTTAATTTAATATCCGACGCAAATTATATGCCGAATATCAAAGTTGTATTTTGTAATTATAACATGTAAGTTTTATCAGAAATATCAACAAAATTATTGCAATATTTGCAGAGCTTTGAAGTAAACCGTTTAATAATCATGATAAACTCGGTTTAGCAAAGTTTTCACTAAAACTGCACTCAGTTTCAACATGCTAATACATTAAGTACAAATTACTGCAGCTTATGAATTTTAATTATAATCAATGGAATAGAACTGCTTGAATCGGAAAATGCCTTTTTGTTTCTTAATTTATTAAGCATAAAAGCGGAAGTTGCGTTTTCATGATTCTTTCTATAAACAGCAGAGGTTGTCATATTGAAGTCAGTTTTGTTTTAAACTTGACCGGCGGAGTTCAGGCGATATTTGTCTTTCTTAGAAAGTAGGTCGAATCGAATTGGATCTTAACCGATGACTAGGTTTGTTATAGTTAGGGCTATCTTCATATTGGTTTTGTACATCTGAGCCTGAATTTCCTACAAGTGTTTATCGATTTACCTAACCACTCCTCGCCGCTAGTCAAACTTTTGCTCCCCCGTCCGCGTTAGCTACTGTCATTTAAATGCAGTTTTATTATTACGAAGATGCATCCGCACTTGGTATTGTTACATATATTTCAGTTTTAATCGATAAAAGAGAATGAATGCTTAAAATGTTTTTAAGTTAATTGATATTTTTGGTCAAAAGATTACATCGCGAGCACGATCGTGTAGAGGGCATACTCATATGTACTCGCCCATGATCGCCTACAACCAGGGAATTGTCGGTTTTCGGGCACTTACTCCTCGTACGCACGAGAGATTTTTTTACCGTGCGTTAAAAATATGTCCAAATGAAACAAATGGTTATCCAGATTACGATTACGATTAAGATTACGATTCACACGACAGCGCTTTTAAAACGCGACGTATTTGTATCGACCAGTGTTCCTTTTTAGGCGTTAGGCGTATGGCGTTAAGTCGAATATGCGTGATACGTATGATAATACGAACGATCGTGTAGACATTTGCACGATGATCGTGCGGATTATACACGATCACACGATGAATGATCATTGCCAAAATTGCCGGCATAACACGGTGTCCCACACAAGAAAGCGTGATCATATTTATATACCAGTGAATAGTTTTAATTAATACTTTCAAGAATCTTTTTGTTGAGCAGTGTTTTATTTATCGTTTGTAACTCATATAATTAGCTTTAGGTTGACGTTACCCACAATAAAACAAAGAAAAATAACAGAAACCCTAAATTTCCGAACATTTGTAAATTGATGTCCTACTATTATGTGCGAATGTGATATATTATCAGTAGGTGATATATCCTTATTAGGTGGGTGGTCACATTAATTCATTCTTACTGTTGTAACAGCGAATCTAGAGTTGAGTGATCTTCATATGTTCAATATGATTTTTTTAGTTTGTTAGATTGAAATCAGGGACAAAGGAGGAGAGAGGATATACTATTATAATAATCTATCATTACAATATTAATATTATAAAAATGTGTGTTATAATTGTACGTATATTTATTTTTTTAACGAAACCTCTTGTAAAATATATAAGTATTTGAAATAAATATTATTGAACTGTGTATATTATTTATTGTATATAAAGCAGCACAGCACATTATTTCCCACTAACTCTCACAAAACAATTTCCACGGATATAGACCATGAACACTAGAAAATAAACACTTTCCACTTCTTATAAAGGTTGGTAACTTTCTTGTTAATTAATAATAAATCTCATTTATATACGGTTGATTTTAAATATTTTTTTATTTCAGAGTGTGACGACGACCTGATGTCTATAGAAGCGTTGGTCAGATCTCCATCTTTGCCTATACACTCTACGTCCAACCACGGCTCGCCAAGTCTATGGACGATTGTTATGCGATTACAAAATGAAATTAAAACTTTAAAATTAGATGTAAAAAACTTAACGTTACAATTGAATGAAGAGAAACATGATCGGACGCTTGCCATTGCTGCTTTACAATCTCGTAATATTTTAAAAGACGCTAAAGAAAGTAAATGTTAACTTCTTATAACTTTAAACCTCGGAGTATTATTATTATACATTAAAGATTTATGTGTATTAAATGAGTTTTTTTATTCAGTGTTAACCCCAATTTACAAGTGTGCAGTAATCGTGTTAAAAATTGTTATTATTACCGTAGTTTTCTACCAGTTTCTTCTCTTCAATTAATATGTCCCAATGACATAGCTTTCAAGACCCAAGTCAACGTATAACATCAACGACATAGGTTCAAGAGATTCTGCTCTGAGACCCTACAGGTATAAGTGTTTCTAGTCGAGCGATCGCCATTCCAACACTAAAGCCCGAACATCCAAAACTTCTAAAGATTCCCATTTCCCAGTTCCCATCGCTACTTTAACATCGCACACCAGTAGACAATGTTGGTCACTAATTGTTATATGGCTGTCTCAATTTCTTTTTGTTCACGCGAAGGCCCGTATGACTCACTGAGCAATTCCGAGCTCTCTTACGAAGTCCATAGTTTCCAAAACCAAGCGAGGAAAGCTATGGCTACTTTTTTAAAGGGCTTCTAAATGATTTCTTATTGCACCGGTTAATTATATAGATATTTTAGATATGATTAATTGATCATATACATATATCTAATGTAAAGCTTGATTGTGGGGTCTCGATTTAAAGATATGTATATATAGTAGAGAGAGAGTTTGTATTTAGCTTGGCGGTATAGTATTATTGTACAAGGTCCCAAATATTGAACAAGCCTCCCGCATAGAAAATTGTAGTTCCATAGAACCTCTCATCGGGCAGGGCAAGGTGGAAGGCACCACAGTGAAAGAGAAGTTGTCCATGTGCTTGATCGACCATATTAAAACTCCGGTAAACGAATAACATCTGCGCCTAGTGTTATCGTTTTATAAGGATCGTGTGCGATCTTTGAAAAGTGTAAGGACAAAGAAGAAATAAATATAACCAATGCACATTAAAGCATAACAAGTTCAATTTTCTCTGGAAGAGTAAAAGGCCGCTGCTCTCATCAGGACACACGCACATCAAGAATATAATATCTTGTACATATTACAGTTACGGGATTAGTTAAGAAATTCCTAATAATTGAAATTAACCAAATAATAATTCCTAAAATAGGACCTAAATCCACAAATTAAGATTTTAACCTTGTACAAATATACTTGTACAAAGTACCAGTAGTAAGTATAATAAACAATAGTAGTTTATTATGAAACAATAAATCGAGCAAGCTAGATTTCCTTTACTAAAGGAAATACTCCAAAGTTCAAAAGGTTATTAATATATCACTGTAACTGCAAGCGGAATTGCAGTTTGATCAATTTGAACAGATTTCAAGTGAGCTTTAAAGCTGATATATATGAGCAAACTATATCAAACTCTCTAATCCTTCATCCACAATTGTACAGCATTTCAAATGCACACGTTATGAAACTGCGCCAGTCTTAAGGTAATCAATAACACTAATTTTAGTTTAGCTCAAGTTATACGTAATGGTTATATAGATGCAAAATAAACCAATGGTGAAACGGGACGTGGTCTAAATAAAAATCAACCACGTTCCGCGAATCCAAAAAATACAATTTCACGGCCGCTACGATCATTTTTAGAAATAAACTTTTCAGAAATGAAAGAAAATTAATCCTAATACTTTATCAGATTTTTAATAACTTTCAGTATAATTGTCATGTCACTATCAGGCTAGTGATATGACATAAAGAAAATCTGTTAATAGCGAGTGAACTTGATGATTTTAACCCATTTTAAAACATCCTATAATATTGTTAAATTACCTCATTACTTTCAGTTCCCTAAAATAATCAATTCATAAACGAATGATAGCACCTAAATCTTTAAGACTATTTTCTTGTTAAATTGGAGCTAGAGACTGGTTCGAGTTTCTTCTTAACGCCGAGGAGCTGATTAGCAGATGTTTATCAACAGTAAGATTTGGTACTTTTTCTTTGTTGCGTTGTACAGGTGCTTATTTATTTCAGATTACGTGCATTAGATGTTGGTCATTTCTCTGAAACAAATACCTCATAGGGTTATGGCTTCGTCTTCAATCACTGTAATAAATACAGAATCTTGTGTATAAGATTATATATAGTGAAACAGTATTGAAAGTATATTTAACTATGATTAACTAGTGATGGAGTCGAAATGTAGGCTTTTATGACCTTTCTTTAAACACTCAGTATTAAAAGTATAATGATATATAAGTACAGATTGAGTCCCAGTCAGAATATCAAAACCCGGCTAAATCCTTAATAATTTTATTTATACCATCCTCATCGTACCATGGCACAAAAAAGGAATTATAATTAAATATAGAACTATTATAACTACTCTACACCACGCCATGTTCCGGCGACTGCCTCGATTCACTGGTTGCCCATTCAGGCGTATGGCTAGTGCACTATATGTAGGTGTAAGGCAAAGGGTAACAGAGTATTGTGGTCGAGATAAAAATGCCTACAATTTCTTTTGGGTTCACTGCAAACGACTGCGCCGATGAAGGAAAATGGAATAATGACATATCTGAATAGAACGAGGTAAGTTATATGAATGTTCTTACCCTTCAAGAAAGACAATACGGATTTCAAATTTGGTTTTCACGATTCTATATTTATATTGTTTTCTAAACCGACTGACGTGTATTGCTACACAGGTCTCTTCTCTATTTATTATCAATGAGAAGACCCGACGAAGACGAAGACACTTGTTGCCGTGTCTGTTACTTACTCCCTCCAAATATTTTGGAGCGCGTTAATTTTAATTTATCGATAACTTCTGAGTTATTCGTGTAAATTATACGGTGTAAGGATTAAAATCTGATCAAATTAAGCATGCAATTCTTGAGATAATAACGTATTTAAGATATATACAGTCCAACAAGCATTTCAAATACCGTATTGTGCCTGTCAATTTTTTTATCAAATCATTATTTGATTTATTGGACAACACCGATGCTAGTGTTGTATGTCATATTTGTCATATTTGTTCGTTACAATGGATATATTACGAACTTGGTCACTATGGTATAAACAGTAATTAACTTTCTTTAAAAAAAGGTAGAGCATACGATATATATTCCCAAAGGAATCTAAACGGCATGTAAATGTAAAATAAGAATAATCAAGTAGGCAGTATTAATTCTATTTAAGAAAATAATTTTAGGTACTCACTCATCAATTTTCTACTTCTGTTCCAAAACATCAGAACAGACGTTTTATTGGTTTCGTAACGATGAAAATTTGGGACGATCGCGGATAACGATAGTCGTCTCGTATTGGGAGCAAGAGCAAATGATATTTTAAATTTCATTTCACTGACAGCTCATGGCCTCGAGGGTTAGCCCTATATAACTAGAAGTAAAATTTTGCCGTTGGACAAAATGTGCTATTGAATCAAATATTTTTGTGTCATGTGAATATAATATAACATTTCTTTAGAAACATTTTTTACTACAATAAATTTATAATACATTGTAAATATATAAAAAGTACAATATCGAGTATAGAGGTGCCTATCTACTCGGAGATGTCGACCGTCGTCTTTTGAGTTGTCGCCTGTCGACCTATACAGACAGTTTCGTGCATTATGTTTCGGTATCTTATCGCCTTATTTTGTACCTATTACTCGAGCTTTACAACTTTTCTTGAAACATTTTCATTCTCTCGAATTTCCTTAGATAAGTCATACAAAATTGGATTCTGACGTATTTTGGGGACAATATACTTATGGAATAACATGTCTATTTCCGTTATGTCCCATTTTCTAGAAGGCTGTGTTATATTAGATATGTAAATGCACTAATACAATGGCGCTATCACTCATGACATACTACGACTAGCTTCTGTCCGCGACTTCCTTCTCGAGTATTTCAGTTCCGAACCTAAAAACTGTAACATACTATCTTTTTCTAAACACAATAACGCATACGTATAGGTGTACGTATGGAAATGCTTAGTTAATTTAATAATTCATTAAACTCATTATATATTTTAAAATAATTGGAAACAGAATACAACATCATATAAAAAAAGAAAGGAATTACTTTCACGTGTAAGTTACGAAATCATTGTTTTTAGGATCAATTAAAATACTAATTTATATTAGTATTGTAACAGGGTTAGTTTCAATTGAGTATTAATTTTCCCCGAAAGTGTGGATCATATGCTTTTTATTTCATTATTCTTATATATATATATTTATATTCTTATATTTTTGAACAATAAAAAAAGCAATCTTGATAAGGAAAACGTCTGCTCAGGCCTGTAAGTATATATTCTCCCGATGCTACTCTTAAGAAATTAGTGCTTCTTTGATTGGAAAAATAAAAACACGTTATTTTTCATTTGCAAGGTAACAAGTGGAAAAAAAGTCTATATATTGTACTTGTACGTTTATTATATGGTAATCATTAACAGAATTCTATATACAAGTCAGTTCTTTGATATAACTATACAACTATGATAATTTTCGTTCTAATCTTATAGTCTGTTAGTAATTAAAATTTAAAAGGTTTACAAAACAAGTGTATATTCATGTGTATTTTATAAATTGCAATTATTAAATTCTTATATCGAGCGCATTTGAAAGTATTGCGAATGGCGAATTATATTTAAAAAACATGATAGTAAAGGTAAAAAATTAACAAAAATTCTTTATGACGTCAGAACTCGATGAAAATATATTAAAAAGTATTATACTAGAAAATCTGGCACATATCTTTGGCATAAAATTATTTCCACCTAATTATTTCTCTTAATAGCCGTGTTAATGTTATATATCCTAATATCATGGTTTACGGCTGTTGTCTTTTTTTTAACCCATCCTATGGCACATACAAAGTAATAAACACATTTTGTGTACTGTCAATATTAGTGAACAATTTGAGAAGTCGTATTGGTTTGATATCTATGCTTGAAGCGCCAGCGGTCACGCCAGCAATGCACCTGGTTGCGTATTCTTGATACATCCGCCGCGTAAGTACGGCAACAGCCGCCAACATAACGCACGCCGAGGTCTAGCCATTGTTGAATAAAGACTTCTACAGGCTCGCATTTGTCACGGTCTATCCACCTGAAACATTAATTAGCAACAGTTGGATGACATCTGTTTTGTACGGCTCAACCGCAGTGTACAGGCATACGTATGATCGTGTATTGAAGCATAGAGAGAGAAAGTTATTGCAAGCTGTCACAATAATTACAATAATTACAGAAAAAGCACGTCCATTATTTTGCATTCAAATTCATTTTATTATGCACCCCTGCGATGTCCGAAGTCATTAGTCCACCTAATGAGAGTCTGCTGCCTTTCCGGTGCGGGGTCGCCATCTCAAACCTTAATTTACTCCAAACCGATTTTAAACAGTCACAGAATAGCTCATAGATGGGTTATTATTAGAAATATTGCACAAACATGCTTGCTTACATTTAAATAGCGCAAATATTTACCTTACTCATGTTACCGTAGCCAATTAAAGTCGCTGCCAATTTGACTTCGCCGTTTTGTATACTTATGAACAGTTCTGGGTTACTATTTCTAATATTTTTTTTTACCTAACGTATACTCTAGCAATGGAATATGTATGGAATAAATCTATCGCTTTCCTTTGTTCACTATATTCTTTACTGCACTTTTCTGTAGCATATCGTTACGGTTCCACTACTGGGCAAAGGCTTTCTCTCCTTGGAGAGAGTGATAGAGTTCATACTTAGAGATCACTATTAGTAATAAGGCTGCCTTTGCACTTCTTTTTGTTTAATTTTAAGTTTCATGTATAGAATTTGTTTTATTTGCAATAAAGTATTTTTAATAAAAGTATTATTATACTGTACGCTGTCCCAATGTTGATTTACAAGTCATACACACATACAATAGATTATGTAGTCATATAAGGTTTTATCATGTTTTTCTTAACTACAAAGCCCATATGTATTTATGCAAAATGCTTATGTTTTTCTACGGATTTTGGGCGAAACCAATATATTACATGACCTAAAACTTACCCTATCTGAGGGTTGTACTTTTCACCCGAACTCGGATAAACAATCAACGGGATAGGGGCTTGTGGCCGATCGTCGTTGAACCCTTTTAACAGATTCGACACGGATGAAGGAGCGCAGCAGTTCACTCCCACAGCAACGAGTTGATCTGGATTTGCTTCCCAACATTTTTTTGCTACTTTTTGGAAACTCTCGCCGTGCGCTATGCTTTGATTATCCTGATAAATTAAGCGAAACTCGTTATACAATTAATTTCAAAACGCTTTTTTAACCAATGCATAATTTTAGGAAATGACAGTTTGTATTTGGCTCGATAAAGACAATTTTCACAGCACGTGGCCACAAAATCATCAATAACAGTCGTTCGAATCTCAGCAACAGACTGATGATGAGATGAGTGATAGAGTAATTTTCACTTAATTCCAAGTTACATCCATAAAAGTGATGATACAATGATAGAAAAGATACGGGAATTTTGGAGCGATTCACAATTACTTTGGGTCTACTATGAATTTCCTTATTTCTTAAGACAAAAAAAATCATCTACTGCGTGATTCGATACTTTCTTGTTCCTCTTAACTGGATGTTGATGCCCCAAATACAGTAAGGGAAAAATTAAGAGATAATATCGACCGGCTGTAGCTTGTATTAATCAATGTTTGCGCCAATCTTCAAAAAAATGGTCGGTTGCTTAGTGATATCAGTTTCACGTCGAGGTCGCCATGGCCAAGCCTTCGCTTTTATTCACGATATTTGAGGACACATAGTATAGTCAAATATCTAAAATATTTAGAAATGTAGTAAAATCTGTCAATAAATAAATGAGTGATATTGATGTGATATTTGTAACAGTCAGATAAATTATATTAAGCCCGGCGAGCCACTTTTGAAATTTTCTGTAAAACCTGATACTTAAATTTACTTGATACTTAAATTGTATTTTAAGTTTAAATGATGACAATTGCAGGGCATCATGCATAGTAAAAGTAAAGTAGCGGCCTGTTACAATCCCACTGCTGGGAATAGGCCTCCTCTCTCCGTTTCTGGACAGAAGGGTTGGAGCTATGACCTACCACGCTGTTCCAATGTGGATTGGTAGGTTACACAAATCAATAGAATTCTCTAGAGATATGAAGGTTTCCTCGCGATGTTTTTCTTCACCGAAAAGCGTGTGATAAATTGCAATTATCAATTAGACACATGAGTTTTAATAGAAAAACTCATTGGTGCCTGCCCGGGTTTGAACTCGTGTTCCCCTCGAAAGAGTCGCACGGTCTCACCGCTGGACTATGACAGCTCTGCATCATGCTTGGTAATCTGAAATTAAACATCGTGATGATCGGCCCAGATAATTTTTGTGGTATGCGTAACCTCCGTATCCACTTTAGAAGGAAAAGTGGGACTATGCGCCTAAATTCCACTCAATAAGGCAAAAGGAGGCCTTCATCAAGCTTTTACTCTAGTCTTATATAAAAAATTACAGCAAATGCAAATGAAAAAAACTTACAATTCGATTTCTTGCTGTTTTAAAACAAAAAAAATACGCTGCCAGAGAACAAAAGTATGTAATAAAATTGTGTAGCGGACAAAAGAAGAATAAACGTTAGTACCAACCGCGTCGCGCTTAGAAGATGCGCAGTACGAATTGCGCAAGGAAGGTGTGGCGGGAGCAAGGAAGTAGCGATCACAGGGTTATCAAAAAGTGTTCAATTAAGTTACCTTCCTCGCTCTCTTGCAAAATATTTATATGATGTTTTTCTGGTCCTGAATTATTATAACAAGCGCACTCAAATGCCGCAATGAATAAGCAAAGAATATTAAGTTACGTAAATTTGTATAGATATAAGCGCTTTAACCAATTACTATTAACTACCGCTCAGTATTCTTTACAAGCTAAAGAGGAAAAGAAACGAACTGAATATTAATGTTTATCTGAAGTCCTTAAGTGAATATTTTGAATATGGTAATTTGAGAGAACCAAATTACTACAGACAATGCATAAGACAAATGGCCGTGACGTTCCATAACGTAAAAGGAGGCAAGCTCTTCTCAAGCCCCTCGGCCACAGATAATACCTTATTAAGGCTTATTAGTTGTAAAAAGACGTATTAACCAACACAGTGGGTATCGAATAAAAGAAATAATTAAAGTCCTGTTGACTTATAAGTAGACTCATGTAGAAAAGCAACTTTGACAGGAAACGTTTTAAATTTTGAATCTATTTAGAAAATCATATATTGGTTATAATTTATTTTAAGTTTTTATTAAACGATCAAAGAGTCTCGTTTTTAATTACGTGCTTGCTATCGGTTCGGTTAACTGACCTCAGAATGAGCGACAATCGTAAATGAACAAATAAAACAATTTAATTTCTTTGTATGTGTACTAGATTTTCTTTTCCTTTATCGAGTATTCGTAAGACAAGAATTACTTACTTAATACATATAGTAAATGCGATGAGGATCGAAATTAAATTTATTTAAGTTAAGATTTGAAGTGCATCTTCTAATTCTTCTAATACATCTTCATCTTTTTAATAGGATATAGGAATAAGATAAATAGGATTGCTATTCTGATGATGTTAATTTCAAAAGGTACAAGACCTTTTACAGTCAAAATGTTATTCAATAATCCTTTCATGTTTTTCATTTTAGATAACTAGGCCATTTACAAAAAAAACCCATTGTTTTCTATATTGCGTACGTATTGGTCGGAGAAAACATCAGGGAAGGTACGAGACTAACAAGACCAGACGGGTTTCAGTTCATATTGCAATAAAATGTCAAGAGACGAAGAGGTAATATTGTTATAATTAATGTGGAATAGAATTACCTGAATCATTCTAAAAGTAGATCACAATACGGTCAAGAATCTTTGAATTATTACCTTATATCGGAAATAGTATTTTCATTTTATTAACAAAGTTCAAATTCACGGAACTCGGACTCAGTACAGTTTATATATTTTTTTAATTAATATTTTATACTTGTACTTTCTTATACATGTGCTGTTCACAAAACCTTTCATTTCCTTATCTGTCATTTCTCTCCCACTAGTAATAAATATACAATTAAATCTAACTCATCCACGAGAACGCGTAGGCGTTCTTTACACGGAAAGCAGATTTATAAAATTTTAACGTACATTAAATACTGTTTGCGCTTGCGTTAAGCCTTTATAGGAGACTCCGTTTGGATAATAAAAGACTTGTGAATACTGTTGAACTATATTGGTTGCAATTTAAAAAGGAGTACATTGATAGCGTTACAATTTTTTTTGAATAAGAAGTTTTTTGACAATTAGTTTAAAAAGGTATAACGACGTATTTGACGTTTCGCGTAGATGCCCACGATTGGTGCATGTTATCCGTATGACCACAGATGATTATTAGGCCGCAACAAATACCAATCAGATACGCATTTTGTATTATATTTTTTTAAAAGCCATAGTGGCTTTTGAAAAAATAATATCCTTTTTATTTATATTATCCTTTCAAAATTGAAAAGATAATTAATTAATTTTATAACCAACTTCATATCAGACATTTTTGATAAAGCACTTATTAATATATAACATTTCGTTTACCCCGTTAATAGTCCATTCTCTGGAAAGATCATATTTGGAGTTGGATTTGGGTAATACTTATAAAGTGATGGTTACAGATACAAGTCCATGCGGAACTCATAACCTATAAGATATTACCACGAGATTTGTGGAGTTCTTCATATTGTTATAAAATTCTCCTTAATGCATTCATTAAATTTTAAATTATCCATGAAACTTAAAAACTGGTAATTAATAGAGATAACGGAGTTACGACTAATGTGATCGGATTTTAAGAAAATATATTTTATGCATTATAGACCCACCTTACAGCTGAAGGACAGCCATGCCTTCATATTCGGAAATTGTCTTAATAAATCGCACAACATCTCTGCTTCCTCTTGGCAAGGTATCGTTTCCAGTGCTAATAGATCTACTCCTGCTTCCACGAGGGCTTGAATACGCGGTTTGTGCCATTCACGCATAGTCTGCAAGTGTGTAGATCAAATTTTTTGTGTGTTGTATTACACAAAAATATTGGCAGAATTTATTTTAAGCCCATCTGTTATCATTTAAATTAATTAAAACAGTAGAATGAAAAAAAAATACAAGGTATAAATTATTTTGAAATTAAGTTTTTTATGCTAATGGTATAGACCAAAAATTAAAATTGCTAAAATAAACTAATTGCTAAAAATTGCATACTACTATTATACTTAACGATATCAATTAAGTATTTGATGACATCTTCTAGCAACTTGTAATGGTAATGCAAAGTCGTTGCTAATTTTACAATGTAAAGTTACCCACAGTTAAAATTTAATATACGAATAATTATAAATAATAATAACAGCAGCTCTCATAAGGTATATTATAATTGAGTATTCTATGAAATTTGTTTTATAATTGAAATAATTACGTTTCATAATTTTCTTAAAACTTGGGAATTTCTGGTAAAATCGAAAAAAATATGTTGGTAAAACTCCGTATCCATCTTTTCGAAAGAATAAGAGAAGAATATATTTACCAAACACTTTACAAAAATAAACAAAAAAAATGTAAGTATCAAAATAATAGTAGAAATAAAAAGTTATTTTCGTTAAAAGGTTACTTCAGTTCTTATAGTGGTCGTCAGATGTTGATAAAGGAGATATAGTTTGCCCTACTCTGATAAAGCTGCACGCTAATTAAATGACGAAGTTTAAGTGAATGATTGCATTATTTGACTGGACAGAGAACGAAGTACACATTCGCCTAACCCAATAGTGCCAGAAATTGCACACCAGATCAATAAAGCTCGTCCAGTGCGCCGCCCCCGTAGCTATTGTGGGTCCCTTAATATACCAATATTTAGGTAATGGGTTTCGAAGTGGCACGAAAAGCTGAGTTTATATCTACAGACGCGTGTCCCAATGGCTAATGCAAACAAGACTGACAATACGTGGAAAGAAGCGTATTAGTTGAAAAAGAAGCGTGACATTCACCGTGAAAAGGACTGAGATGCTTCTGTTACAAGTATATAAAATTGGAAACGAAGGATAATAATCCTCATTTACAATAAACTTAAACTTAGTAAACTTAGTAAACTTACATCTTATAAATATAGTTTATAATATTATATATAATTTTAGTTAATATTTAACGAGGACGATTTTCAGCTATTAAGATTGGTAACAAATAATAATTGTGTGTAAAAACATTAATTGTGTCGATATATTGGAATACATTTGGTCCTATTGGAACTTTAACTCCTGTTCATTTTTAGTCCTGCAACATTATAAAAGAATATCATTTAAATCACATATAAGCGATAATTTATTGTATTAGTGCTTGTTTGTTCCTGATCGCAATTTATCCGTGCCTGAATTTTAAGTGTTCGCCCGTTCAAATACTGTCGGGACAGAAAAAGAGACGACGGAAATGGAATGGGAGTTTTCATATAGCCGATGTAAATTTTAATTTGCCAGCAACTTTACGACCCTCTTTACGATTTAGCCGACGCTTTTAACTTTTACTCTGCTGTATTGGAATTCATCTAGTTTTGGTCTCTTTCATTATTTTTCCTTTATAATTGAAATCTTCGGTTTTTTAAATTACGGCAACTCGATATATTTCCAAACACAAAAACTATCCCTAAGTATATAATAATACTGGCAAACAGCTTGGTACTACATATTTTATGATTTTAAAGTGCGTACCATGAGTTCATAATTAATCGTCCTCTAATTTTGCTTCTTTAATCTGATGAAATTTCAGTTTTTTTACAACTGCGCGACTTCTTCAACACAATTTACTTAAAACCGTTATGTATTAATAACCTAAACCTTCCGGAAGAATTAGCCCTGATTGTTAGCAAAAACTGTACAAAATCCGTTCAGTAGACTTTCATAAAATCGATCGAATACAGACAGACAGCTTATGGAGGATTTGTTTTATAATAAGTATAGATAACTAGTATTCAATCACCATTCCCCTTGATAGCAATCAACAATGTAGTGTAAAATTTAAATGTACTAAACTGGTAGGTAAAGATATGTCCTAAAGTCCACAATATCATACCACTTGCTAATCGAGTTAAGGTACGGCTTTGCTTGTAAGCAATATTGGAACCTCGCACAGAACTGACTTGATACATGATTTAATTAAGATATCGTAGAGGTAACTATTTTATTTGGGCGAATCACTAACTTACCGCTCTTAGCAATTAGATTATATAATATATCTTAATATAAATTGGAACACTAGATGCAGTATAGAAAAGATTTGCATAAAAATCGATTCAAAAATGAATTGAAGTCTAACCTCACTTGCGATGGTATACTCTCTACACGTTTTATTTAGGCAAAAGGAACTTTTCCAGACTCCACTCCAACTTGTAATAATATAGTTTGTATTCTTTATTTAATAAACTTCATTTCTGAGAAACCTGTTGTTTTGGGATATTTCTATCACAATATTAAAACATAATTTAGAAGTATACAAACAAGATTTTACATTGTAGTTTATAAGGCATCGAGGAAACTCTTTAAAAAGAAAATTGATAAAACACAATAAAAATTCAAATTACAGTTTTACCGGCATCGTCAATACAAAAGCTTTAATGTGAAATCGACCGGTGGACCTGGCATTTAAAATCTAGCCAGGTAAAAATAGAAATAGACGAAGACTCGATTAAGGTTAATTTATTTTTCTTCCCTACTAAACACCCAATAAAGCAATCATCATAAAATTAAGTATAGGAAATCAGTTGCTCATTCGTGTTTTTAATAATTTAAAAGGGACAGAACCTTGGGATGTGGTCTCTGCGTATGTTATAAAAAAAATAGGTACGAGCTGTAAATATTTTCACTTTTCCCGTGTTTTGAACCATCATCGTCTTAGTAGATCATTAAGGTCTGCTTATTTAGGACAAGCCCAATTAAGTGACTTTAGTTTAATATTATGATTAGTGGTTACAATCTGATTATAATGCGAAAAAAACACCTTATAATAAGCCTGACTAAACAACAACAGTTATATCATTGGTTAAAACTATTCTCTGAATTATTTTAATCATAAGAAAAATATCGTCTACTATAAAGAGGAAAGATTTGTATGTTTGTTTGAATGTGTGTATGTTTGTAATGTTTTCATGCAAATACTACTGGACCGATTTCAAAAATTCTTTTACCATTGGAGAGCCATCTGAGCAACATGGGCTATATGACATTTTTCAAGTAAAATAGGGATCCCTAATAAAATTGTAATAAGTTGTGAAAAAATTAGTCGTGAACATCTACCATCGCGTGCGCTGCGGAAACTATTGATGATAGAACAAAAAAATGTTTTACAGTGTTATAGATCAATATCCAAAAAAAGTCGCGATACCATATGTCTAATTATTATAGTCACACCAATATAACTACTTTTTTACATTGTAAAAGTTGATAAAATTGCCGACAAAAATCAAACCATTTTATTCATATCTCTGCATCAATCCTTATCCCATTAAATGATATTTTATTAAAAACTACTTCTATTCCTGTAAAATACTTTTTAAATATTTAAAATCTGACATCCCAATCAAAAGATATTACGAATTTAAGAATGTAAATCGAAAGAAAATAATGCCATAGCAAATTCATTGTAGCGACCGTTATAGCAGGGCCTGCATTTGGTGAGTTAGCTCTTATTCCAAGAATACTAATGATACCCATTTTTTATAATAAATAAATACAAATAAATCTATAGTCCTTCGTAGACTTTACCACTACCACGAGATCGGTATTGACGCGGGTGAAACCGCGGGACATTGCTAGTAAATAGATATAAAAGGTAAAATAATTTGTTAAATTCATTTATTTTATTTAAGAATATATTATAATGCGTGTGGAAATACTTGTAAGCAAACGAAAGTAATTAGTAATGTTTAATTAAACATATACGCAGTTGGCGTACATTGTGTTTGTAATATATTTGTCAGCTTGGATTATATTAATGCGTCAGAATAATGGATAATTTTATTATACCTGAACAGATGTGGTATCTGCATAGCTCCCATCGTATTCTGACCCGTCGTGTAAATGAGCCCCATATGGTCCCACTGAGCCCACCACTAGCGGTAAGAAATCTATATGAAAAAAAATAAAGAGAATGAATGACATGCGAATATTATTGAATTTTAAGCTCCGACGTTATCTAGATTTCATTCACTAGTGTAACAATTGTAGGCAATATTTATCTAAACTCATTTAAAACGCGGGGACGGGTGAAAACACAAAACTCAGTTTTTACATACAAACCAGACGGTGAACATTCCTAGGTAAGTATCAATAGAATTACAAATTAACAATTAATAATATATAGATATAAATCTGTTTGTTTCAAATTTAGTTTTTTTATATATGCGGCAAGAAGCACAAGTTTTTTTATATATGTGGTAGCATGTCTGTTTTGACTGGAGTCCGAAGTCTATCCTCTAATCAGCTATAAAAACGCACTAAACGTAAAATAAAATTTATTTTTCAGCTGTAATACGTATGTATGTAATCTGTTTACATCAATTGGACCTTTAGAAGTTTCTGGTTGGACGCTGTTGAACTTGAAGTTGGACGCCAACAACGGCGTGTATAATAGAACTTCTAATTTGTAACAAAGCTCATATAAAAATTAAAGAAAACTTAAGACATGCTGTCTATAAAGCCGGAGCCTATGGGATGTTGGTTATACTTTATTTTAACACAAACATTGCAAGCTTACTGAAATAGTATTTAATGCATCCGTAGAGGTACATCAAACTAGATTTGGTGACACTTTATATCTTGGCACAATGTGTTTTGATTGGCAATATCTTTGTCACTAACAAAATATGATACTATTCCGTGTTATAATAATTGTACTGGCATGATAACAGGTACATACGGTTTATACCAATTTATCTGTAACATAAGCTAGTAAAATTGATCGTTTGACCTTTAATTATATTTGTATGTCTTCGTGAATTTGCTTGTTCACATTATAATTTCATAGAATAATCGTTTGATAAAGAAGATAATCACATGTGATCCGTTCAATCTGTGAGATATTTGTTTTCTAAAATGAGATAACCCTTGTGGGAGTGGAATGTGACATTGAAACCTACTAAGCTTTTCTTGTCATTTAGTATTATATTCTTATAGGAATAATCGTTTACATGAAATAATTTATACATTGCATTAAAAGGCATGAGCTATAAGTGATATATTTTATCGCTAATATGATTACCGTTTTGTAAACAATCCGCGTATTCTTCTAGGTAGTATGTTCTGGCTTGTTTGGCCAGATCCACTGCACGTACGATGAGGTCATAGCTCTGTTCAGGCGTCATATCCAGGTGCTCAACGAACCCACCCACCGATGCCTGATATGTATTAGTGATAATCACATGAGCTCCAGCTGCGAAATTGGAAATACACCTCATGCAATTGACTATTGTATTGACTAGGATTAATGGTATGGTATGTAATATCAGTAGGATTTTTGTGTGAGATAATAATAATAACACGTTATTTTATTCTGAAATATTTAGATTCGATAAAAATGGAATTGGATCGTTTAAACTTTAAAGACCCCCTGAATATAAACAAACACAATGTCATCACTGGGTTAAAACTTATTACCAAAACGAATAATCAATCTAAATTATTTTTATGATTATTTCTAAATAATCACTAAGTAATTTCCGAACCTTTGAATCAATCATTTGTCGGCTGTTCAAATCTGGTTATATGTGTTTAAATATATATTTAAAATTATATATGTATATAATATAATATGATTACCAGTTGTCTGTCACCCATAACAAGCTTTAATTTACTTACTCTGGGAACGGACGACCGTGTGTTTTATTGTTCGATATAGACGTAAATAACAAAGAATATTACAAAGCATGTATAAACATAGATGGACAAAATTTACTATTATTAAGTAACAAAGACGAGGGTAATGAAGGGATAATTCATTAAAACTTCGCAACGCAACATGATCCCAAAGTTTAATAACAACCAGTGCTGAGAAACGAATATTTGTCGGGTTGAAGAAATTAATTATGTAATAAACAGAAGACGGGCTCCGAATGAAAACGTATTAGAGAGACAGGGTGATTAATGACGTCGGCGTCGTGTATTCGGCTCTGAAGCATCGAAGATCACCTTGTACCTAGGTAGTATAAAACATGCCTATGAATTTACGCCTTCTGCCTTTGCCATGCAAATATGAGGTATTTAATACGTAAATCCACGAACGGTTAACAATGCCGCACTTTCTTGGCAACATGTCAGCAATCATAATTAAATGCTAAATAGCGACATTCGTGTTTACTCCCGTAATGTTATATTTTTAAACTTCCATTGTTCAACTTTTATGAGTCTTTTAGCGTTTCACCGGTTTTTGTATCAATTATTCCTCTAAATTGTTGTTTCATAATAATATGCTGCAAACGGGCAATGTTTTTGCTTTGTTTCCATTAATTTCGAGTGTTCACATTCACTTTACATAAATATATTTTTTTTTATATTTTGTATTTGATCTATGTATTTATATTTAATTTGCTTCTTAATGTAATATATAACCAAGCTTCCCCCTTAATTGAGAAATGAGCACCAGGTGTGGTATTAAAATTTAGTAACTTCTACGAATAAGCTAGTGACTATACACTTCGCTTAGTGTAAACAATAATCATTTTTTGCTAGCAGCAATTACAGCTCAATATCTCTCCGAAATCCGATGTATGAAAATAGTATATTGCTTAGGTACAGTAACCATATATCGTTTATATGGTAAATTATTTGGTGAATAATACGAGATTGTAACCTAGAATCTCTAAGTTCGATTTGTGTGATATACATTATAAATTTATATCACACAAATTTTGTGCTCAATTGTTTGATAGTATGGGATGGTGTTTTTTAATGTTTATAGTAATATAATAAATGAGAACGTCTGTCTGGTACGTTTACTGCCAATCCTAAAGAGATAATAATGAAATTTGGTACAAATGATTTCCAGGCTAATATATAGCTTAAAATTTCTATATTCGTTCGGGAACAGGAACAATTTAATAAATATTGGGAGATATTTTTATACTTAAATTGATATGATTATACGTCGCGAGTACAGCTTGTTTATAATCGTTTTGTTGTCAAACTGGAAATAATGGCAAGTACCCAAGACTTTTTTGTACATTTTTTTTACACGTTTCTCTTTGTAGGGTGCATTAATGGCAAATATTACCAGTCCTTAAAATGTTTTGGTGACCTAATTAAATTTATTTAATTATTGTTGTTAGTTACTTAATTTTTAACTTAATTTTTAAGTTTTAAAGCCCCTAGTTTTAATAAACTGCAAGTACGATTGAGAGTTACTTTTACATTAAGTACTATCGCTTAATATTCGGCTTTACCGGTAGAATATAATATATTAAACTAATAACTTATAATTAGGCCATAAAATGATTAAAGTAAAAAAAACTGGGACTTAAAATGTTTATTTATTTTGTCCTATTTGTAGACTTAGGAATAACTCAAATATTTTCCTTATACTAGTAAACTATACATAAACCAGGAAGCTAAAATGAAGAACGAAACTAAAGATGCCTCTATGTATTTATTCGTATCAGTTTCCTATATAGACGGGCGGAAAAGCAAGGCAGTAGGCTTATCGCCTCCAGGGAGTTATTTGCTTGTAGACACTTTCCAGCTTTTCCTTATGAAAAGGAACGGTCCGTTTTGTGGCAAAGAAAGCTCTTTCATAGGACGATGACACGAGACGAGGTCGCACTCTCGCTCTCAGATGCAACGAAATGAATGATAAGCAAAAAGCGACCTAACGTGTAATTCGTCAAACACCCATGCGAGCATGTCTACCCGCTACTGTATACTGACAGAGCACTTGTATCATGTACATACGTATTTAGCAGTGAGCTTCGAGTAATGTGTCTAGAATTCATTCGCATAGCGCCTTTGTAACAGAGAACAACGCAATTACTTTCTACTTTACAAGCCTAACGAAATGGGAGTAACCAAATTAGAAGACATCTACGCAAAACTTCTTACGTATGACATAAAAATTTTATTCACCATTTTTACATCTCTTAATATAGGATGAATCTTGTGTTTGTGAAAAAATCAGCCTAAAGGAAAATTGCACTATTACAAGAACGTCAATTTATAATCTACTTTCAAATAACATTCGTATAATTAAAGTACGTTTGCTGTAGTGCAATAGAGATCAAATTAAATCTGAAAATTGAATGATATATAACTGTAGGGTATTTTGTAACTATTTATTTGGCTTTATTCTGCATGTTGATGAGAACGGAAGAGTAATGTTTTTTTAAAGAAATGCTTAATGCATTTCTTAAAAAATATTTTTATTGAACCAATCTGGATTAATTAGTGGATTAAAAATGACTACCATACATATTTATTTTATCTGTTTAAATCCTTAAAGAAAAGTCACAGAATAATTACGACTTATAATCATACAAAGTTGGTGAAAATCATAATTCATAATAAAAGGTGGTTCATTTTCATTATAATTATGGGCAAACAAGGACATAAATTTGGTATATTGTACCTTCCTTATCCTTAATGTTCTTAATGTCTTTTAATATATGTAAAACTCGGTAGGATTATAAAATTAAAAAAAATGTTTTTCCGTTAATATTTTGTAAGGCTAACTTAACACAAATTTCCAATGCATTTTTAATAAATTTCCGGATATGCAGGTTTTTCAACCCTCAACTCAATATAATTTCATAGGAGTAGTACCTATTATGATTGAAAATAATGTTTAAAATGCTAAAATACAAAAACTAATTTGTTTGAATAAAACCTTATACGTTGATTTTAAAATCTAGATGACAGCCAAGGTAACTCAATAGAAATTATTATTTTTAATACTTTGCAATAATACTTAGTAATCTAAGAATTTATATGCTATTACAAACATACAACAAACATTCAGCTGTTTCTTCAATAAATTATACTACATTAGTTATGGTATGGATAAAAAGTAACATGTTAGTTTCACAGCGAATTTCATCTTACGGCTTTAAAAAACATTGTAAGCGTTTACCTTAGAAAGTTAACCTACATTTTGCTCTTGCAACCCCTCGTCAGGCGCGGTCTGACACGATCCTGTCCCTAGAGTGTTTTTGTACAAAGCACGGAAAGGAGGTCCTGAGCGTAGGAAGCACACGGGAAAAGTTATCTTTTCAGAAAGTACTGAAACATTTCAAGCGATGTGTCTTCCCATATACGTAATGGTACTTTTAATTTATTCTGGTCTTTTGAAACGAACGATAATAAAAAATTATGAATGGTTGATATATTATATTTAATACTTATGTATTATTGGTGGCCTTTTAAAGGATGATCACATAATATACTTTCTACTCTATGTAATTATATATAACAAATACGTGGTATTTAGTAAGTTTCTGAAGTCTGTGATAGCCGAAGGTTTAAAGTGCGTGACACTAGCAATGGGAGTCGCGGATACCCTTGAGAATATATGTATTCTACTCATCCGTAAGTAAGTCCTTCGCGACAACGTGTTAGTGGCGATCATAAAAAATGTGGAAAGCTTTATTGGTATTTGTCGCTACTTATATTTAAGGTACTATAATGTGTGACGTGTCAAGATATAGACAAACTGTATGCCATTACACTGTAAGATATGTGCCCGTGGGAAAGCATACTAGAAGGTGTTACTTTGCAAAATTCCATTGTACGAAACTAAATATAGAATTATTTTTCTTTTTTCTGCTACCTTAGCTAGATAAGCAAACATCTCAGTTTCCATTTTCGTTTTTAAAAATGTTTGTAAAGCAACAGCGATAGACCAGCAAGATGGGAAAATAATAGCGGTGTGCTTGAGTTATAGAAGAAGAACAAAAAACAAGAGGTAGTGCTATTAGGCTCTAAATAGCCGTGCTAATTCAAACAACTTAAATAAAAAACCTAAATAAAAAAAATGGTATCGCTTGTTAACGATATGAGTCGACATCAGAGTTATTAGTTTTTACAACACTGTAACAAAATGCTGACAGGGATAATAATGCCTCTACAGTACAAACGGAAGACACCATTAACTTCAGATCTAACCCAATATTAGTTTTTTCAACACTAATCTTCCGTGTCACAATACTAAACGAGTTTTGATAAACTTTTATAGTCGCAAATATTACCCTATGGAATCGCAGCTGAATAAAACATGCGTAATGTTTATTCAGCAGATATACATTTCAACTTTAGTTCAACTTTTATTAAGTAAGTTACAGATGTAAGAGAACAACGGTTTTTATGAATCAATGTTCATCACAAAGAATCTTGGTCATGCAAATTTTCCAGTCCCGCATTGGAACTAAACAGAAAGAAGGGGGTTTTTTTAAATTGTCATTAGAGAGAAGTTTCTTTTGTATTCCCAAGATATACCTATAAAAAAATATTGATAGAGAATATAAAATAAAGCAATATTTTACATTTGCTGAACGAAGCACCATCTACAAAAACCTTGAGATTTTTGAGGAAAACGTCCTAAACACTATACTCATACAAATTCATTTTACTATTCATATTACATACTTATTACATATATTGCATACATTCATATTCATATTCATATCATACATTGTATACAATTTTCGTTTTTCATTAAAACCATGGGATTTAATGACATTTAACAACAATTGATTAAACAAGTGACAAAAAAGCTGGATCGTTTTTTGTATAAAGAATCTACATTGCGATTCGACTCGGAAACATAATCAATTTTGTTGGGACTATTTCACCTGGCATTTATTGTTTAATCCTTAAGTTTTAATTTAAGCCTTAATTGTAAAATATACTGTATTATTAATATATAAAAAAAAATTTTAAACACTCGGAAGTTGACCCTCGCTAGCTAGACCTTCCTATCATCACAAATATGCACTCAATATATAGAGTCTGTAACATGGCGTTTTTGGCTGTAAATTTGGATAAAAGATATTTCTTACTGAATATTTTCTAAGCACATTTTGCTCGGATTCGGAACATTAGAGACGTTGAATGCTAGCTGAATGTGAACATTTGCCTGTCTCTCAAGTTCATATTTCAGTGAATAAATCTGTCTGACGTTTTCTCCAATTACACGGCGACAAGTGAGGTAATTTTTTTTTCACTTTTGATTAAAATAAAAGTTATGCGATCTCGTTATTTTTAATGTTCGTATAACTTTCTTTTTCTCGTCCTCTTGGTCGTGACAACTGTATAAGGTGGGTTTATTTCATGCTTCGAGAATTTTAATAAATGAGAAACTCTGCATATTAACGAAAACTCTTTACCTGTTTTTGCTATTTCATATTACCTATACTCGTTCTACATTTTATTGAATATTTAAATGAAATTTCGGATTTTTTCGACTAGGCATTGAGGATTCAGAATTTTTATTTTTTGGAATAGACAGTATTTTCATTCAATATTGTTGTGACATCCACGTACATAAGCTTTTATAACTTGATAGGTTAGGTAAGTGACACTATTCGTATTACAGTTTTGAATAACCTCCTCTTTAACACGACAGACATTTTTTACCCCAACGCGCTGTTCCTATATGTTTCGGTAGGCTAAACATAAAGTATTAAACCTCCCAAGGCAATCTGGTTACTTCGGAATGTTATTATCATATTAAAACTTATAATAATTGACAACATAAGTTTAAAAATTACTAGCTACTAAATAAAAATTAAATTATTCTTATTAGATATTGATGGTTTGAGTTTTAATGTTTAGGTTACACTATCCATCTTGCATTGTTTTGTGTCTAATTTTATTTACCGATAGCATTTTAACGCAACTTTTCTTGGCCACCTCATGATTGAGCTGAGCCAAAAGAATTGACTCATTTGCTGTGCAAAGTTCATATTATTTGCTGTGTCGATGTTTATTAATTTATATTTCTTTCTTATAGTACTTTTTATTAGAAATTTTAATTTTTGTGTTACCGTATTATAAACCAAGTCATTACTTGCTTATTGACAACTTGCGACTCTTTGATATGCAGAATTAAAATACTTGTATTGAACTGAACTATCCCTTTTTGGTCATGCCTTAAATTAATGTGTATTCCTTTCAATTTATTTATCTGTATTTAAAGTGGTTTTTCTATTGTAAAATTTTTAATTATTCGTGAGACTGAGATGATATATGATAATTTTATTCTCTTTCCTTCAAAAACTTAATTATAACGTACTTACCATTAATTATGTTTTTATAAATGAAATCTACCATTGTTTATGTTATTGTCATCGCTGTTATTATCAAAAGTACATTGTGTACTTGTAGACAGGATTGACGAATATATACTATAGCTATTGTATAGAAAAAGTAAATAAGTGTTATTCCGAATCAATCCTGCCATGTTTTATTGTGATGATCGTTTTGCTTGTAGCGTAGTCTTATAAAAAAGCTATATTTATTGTTATGAGTACTATAAAAATAAGTAGCAGCGCAAAATGTAAGGCTATCTACAATTAATTAACGTTCAAAAATAACATTGTTTACAGTTGACATTTTTCTTTTTTCACATTACAAAAATTATAAGACCAAATTTATTAAGTCTCATACTTAGCTGTATAATAAACTGATGTAGTTATATTTAGAGATGTTAATTTTTAATTTAAACCAATTTAATCTATTTAATTGCTGGCACCACTTTACAAATGAAAAGTTGATTTTTAGCATGCAAACATGTTTTAAATCGATTATGTGGTAATTATTTTCGTCAGCACTACAATTAGAGATAAATGATATATATAATATCGAAAATATTACTAATCATTACCTCTAAGGAAGTCGAGATGAGTATTTACAACCTCGTTAGGATGTGTATGTAGGAAGCGTGCGCTCCAAAGAGGGTCACCGTCAATGACGTGACCTACGTGACAAGATAGTTGTGTTGAGAATCCCCCATCCAGTACAACGATATGTGGGGGCTCTAACCCGTCCTCGTTTGTTTGAGTCATGCCTCAAATCTGTAACAATAAAATATTTATCAAGTGACGGTCATAGTCAATAAAAACTAAATTAAAATCATATAGAACAACATCTTTCCGTTACACCAAGAGTTATTCTTATGTAGACGAAAAGTTAATGTATTATAAGCCTTGAATAAAATCTCGATTTTTAGAATTTCGATGGATTAATTTAGCTTGTTTAAATTTGGAATCACGGCAGCCTTGGTCCAGTTGCTTCTTTATAGGATCGTTAGAATTTCTCGAGTGTATTATTATTAGGTAAATCTCGGAAAATAAAGTATTGAGAATAAGTTTTAAAGAGGTTTTATCTCGAAATATCAGTTTATATTGACTAAATTCCTAATTAATTATACTAATTGAGTTTATTTTATTAATGTACATTTAGGAAATGTGCACTGGAGTTGAGCGAACAAATAATCATATTTAGGTTTATCTGTAGTTCCTATGGACCTACAACTAGAGAATAAAGGAGTATAGAAAAAAATACATGCAATTCTATGAAAAGAGCCAAACTAAACTGTTCTTGTTTCTTTCTAATTTTATACTACTTTTGCGTAAGCGGAAAGAGCTGTTTTACTACCACGGTCTGAATATTTTTACACCAAGATATATATGATTTTAAGGTCATTCTAAATTTTTTATTTTATAACATTCCAACAACAGAGTAAATAAATTTTAATATATTATTAACGTTAAAACTCATAATATAGGTATGTATTAATATATTTTAATTGTTTTATTCAGTTAAATGATGACAAAGACCAGTTTCGCTGAAGAGTAACGTATAGAAATCAGGTACTCGCGTTCCCATAATATACTGACGTGAAGTTTCTAGTTATTCACGTTCCGCAGGATTAATTGGATTAATAAGAATAAACCTGACCTTAACCTGAGTTTAAATGCAATATTTAATAATAATTCGAATATAAATTGCTGCGCGGATGATAGGGCATTCGTAGTGTATTCGAAAGTTCTCTCATGCAAAGCACCTAACAAGAGTATATATTCCTTAGTGACAATAGGACTACCCTTAAAACTCTGGCACTACTAAATTAGGCCCTATTAAACTTTCTAAGTTCCACGTTCTATTTAATTTGGCGCAATTTTTACCGAGTACTGGGTACCCTAACCAAAGCCAAGCTATACTTACTTTCAAAAAAGTTGTAACAAAGTAACTACATTCTATAATTCTTATAGTATAAATTACAATGTACTCATAAAGTTCGTTACTTACTGAGCCATTTCGATAGTTCTGTAAGAACTAAACATGGCACATGGACTGCTTGAAGCAATTATGTTAACTCAAGAGCTCCTTATGTTTAATAATTGAAATTAGATTCAACGAAGTGTTCTTTTCATTTCATATGTAATTTGAGGTTATTGCAGTAGAAATATATGTTTTGTAACGATAGCAGACATTCTGCAAACTACCTCACGATTTACTTAAGAAATCGACACGTGTTTGTCCGGCTCGGAATGCAATTGCCTGTAGGTACAATCGCTTATCTGCGCCGCCGGCCGATAAACGTAAATGTGCTTAAACAACATTGTAATATTATATTATCTACTCATTATTAGCTACTTACTCATTGTACTTTGATATAACGCAATACGCATCTATAAATATTACTCTCATCTTTACATATTTAGCTTTTAAAACGTCTTAATTTAATTTCAATTTGATTAATTCAAAGTTATTTTTTTATTCATGAAACTAAATTTTAAGTTCACTTGCTGTGTCTGTTTTAAATTCACGTACTCCTTATATTTTGGCCCGTGTTTGTTTCAATTTTCCGATAACTTCCAAGATGTTCATTGAAAATATATGATGGAATAATGTTCATTAGTTTTGAGTTTATCGCGAAGACAGACATGCAGACACTCCAGGGAACTTTCTTTTATAATATGTAAGGATATAAAGAGAAAAAATTGCAGCTCAAACAGTAGCGTCTATGCCTTACTTTATATACATCATTAAATTTAATTTATATCAGACATAATAATCGGACAGTTTACAAAGTACAATTAGTAGTGTAAATTTTAATTGCATCTGATGGCTTACGTAAGTCTCAAAGTAATTGCGTTATTTTAAAAGAGTTATATCGCTTTTTTAAATCTATCTTTTGTTGGTTTTACACCGCCTCGGACTAAATCGTTAATTGTAATCCAGAATGAGTTGCGAAAAACTAAAAAAAAACTGGGAGAATATTAAAGTCTTTTGCTGTTGATTTCACAGTAATAATGTTTAATAAGAAGCTTAATATTTCACTAATAACACACTAAAAGAAAGCAGACTAGATGAACATAAAATAAAAAAATTTCATGATTATTTATAAATACTTGTGCATTTAGCACGAAGTTTATTTATAATGTAAAAATATTAAAATAAATATTTACATATATAATATTGAATAAAAACTTTCTACATAATTTGTTTCATACTACATTTGTTAATTTTTATTTATCAACTTTTTTGATGTTTACAAAAAGAAACAAAGGAATAATCTAATTACACATAAAAAGTCATACAACCTTACGCATAATGGTACAATAGAATACGAAATACAATGGCTTTGAATATTATTTGTTATTCTAGGTTAGATCGGTTAATTAGGAACGTGAAATATTGAGATGTTACAGTCTGCTTTCGCAGTGTAATGCGATCAATATCATTAAGAGTTTCTGAAATGAAATGGAAGGAGGGTAGGATTTCATTGTGGAGCTGTTATTAGTTTTAGCGCACAAAAGCTATGGAACTGGCCTTGTTTTTGCGGATATAAATCAATTCATATTGTCGTTGAAACGTACAGCCTTTAGAGTATTGTGTAGGAAAGTTTGTTTATGTATTTCCACTTAACTAATTCATTGTACGAAGTTGAAAAGATTCCGTATAGTGTTCGAATTTCAAAATTTATTTGTACGGCCATTGACCAAAAATCATCTTAAATTTATATACTTACTAGCTGTGCCAGCGGCTTCGCCCGCGTGGAAATCAGCGTGTCACAATTTTTTTATAGAATTCAAATTTGAAACATAAAAGTAGTTATTGTGAGTTAATCATAAGAGCTAGAGACATCCTATCGCGGACTTTTTTGTAGTAGTTTTATAGATTTACAATTCTTTCATACATTACTTTAGCGTATCTCTCCTGGTTTGCGCAGCGCACGCGTCTAAAGCTCCCAGCAAGCAAGTTTTTTAACAACTGCGAGATCTCTTCAACACAATTTGCATAATACCTATATGTACTATTTACCTTAACCATCCGAAAGTATTGTACTATCTCTTGGTGAAAACTGTACAAAAATCCGTTCGGTAGATCTTGAGAAAATCGATTACATACAGACAGACAGCTTTTTGGGACTTTGTTTTATAATAAGTATAGATATAGATATTCTACTTATATTTTATTTCTACTTTAATTTGTTTTCAATTATTATTTTTCAGAATGTAACGGTTATAGATCTATTGAAACTTCTTCATTTTTATATGCCGTACTTTAATTTATTTAGACACTTTAGCGGCTCAGGTGAGTTCAGAGACTCCTAAAATATTGTTGTCACCGAAACGATATTCTAACACCGAAAAATTTTAGCTTTTTATAGCGGGTTGCAAGCTTTCTTGTAGTGATTTATGTGTCATTAAGATGTTCTTACAATTTTCGTATTTTCGGTATTTCATAGTGAAAGATCAAGGAATGTTGATAATTAAAAACCTGGATTCATTACGCAAACTACATGCTTAGAAAAAAATGCAATTCAAAATGCGAACATGGGAGAATGACCTTGAGAATAATAAAAGTTTAGTTATTGTTGCACGTTTTATTGTACGCATTACCAGACTGTCATTACTGATAAGACTGTACTACGATCTGTTCCTATCTCACTCCTGGGAAGAGATCTCTTCTCTACTTGGTGAGAAGGATTGGAGTTAAGAGTTGCTCTCAATACGCTGCTCCAATACCCTCTGGCGGGTCACTCATGTACTAGAAATGAAATTAGGAATATCTAGGTCGGTTGGACCATTTTTATCAAATTTTTAGACACTATTTAGATTGACCTAGCGGACAATTCTGTAAAATTTGATGGCGATAAGAGCTTTTTTTGAATTATAAATGACAGTTTTGTTTCGAGACGTCAAAACCAAATTGAGCCACAGCAACGCGTGGCTAGACCGCTATTATTTATATAAAAGGTGCAGCAAAGCAAAATTTACGTTTTATTATACACGTACACATAAGAATATGGCAGATGATTTTGTTGCTTTTTGCATAAATCCCTCCACTCAGAGACTAAAATTATTAATTAAAATTGTTTTTTGTTATTAAAAATTATATAAAACTTTCATGCAAAAGTTAAAAATATATATCTGTACAGTATGCAGTAAGTGTTGCACCGAATCGTGCGATATACTTTTAACTGTTTAATTTTGAAAATACGTTCACTTTTTCTCGTATCTTGAATGTGCGAACTATTTTTTTGTATTTTAAAATCATTTTTGACTATCTATTTCGGTCTAAGATCTCAAAATCACTCCGGCTAAAAAACTGACCTTGTTGAATGTAAAGGTTTATTTGTTTCCCATAAAATAACAAGAATGTTAAAAAGATAAATTCGTAATACAGGTTGGAAAATATATTCAGTTGCAAGAACCCTCGTATAATATGAATATAAATAACTTATTCATATACAAATAAGATGCGGGTAGAATGTTTAACACTTATCTCGCAAACACTACTAAAGAGACCCAGTCCAAAATTCGGAAATTTAAGCTTTAGTATTAATAGATTACACATACCTCAAAGTATTTTTATATAACTTAGATGGCCTTCTACGCAAAATAAAAATAAGGTGAATGAAAAATTAAAATATAAAAAGATGTATGACAGTCAGAAAAAGAATTATCAATAAATTTTGTTCTAATGTATTTTTTTTACAATTTGATATTAATGTAAGCGACTGGTTTATGGATATAAACTTAAAAACATACTTACGTTATAATTTAACGGTATGGTAATTAGATCACAGAAAAATAAGAATTATAACTTTTCTCTTTTAGTCTCATCATAAAGCAGCGCGCAAACAAATACTAAAACGCGTATCGCACGTTGCACCTACAACAGTACCACACTCACACTGAGGTTAGTAGTTATCGCTACAGACAAAATATACTCTAATAATATTATTTAAAGTACTATCACAATGATAACATACTCATTAATTTTTACTTATTAGTTACTAAGCGGAAGATAAGTACGCTGGCTTAAAATTTAAATGTTCAAGTATTAAACGATCTCCTAAATTATGAACAGTTAAATATTCATTGCTGCATACTAACCCAAATACTTCTTGTTATGAGTCAATTTGGACAATGAACAAAGGCGACAATATCATTACTTGTAACTTTATAATAGAGACCATATGCTATTCATTTCAGTACATCTTTTTTTCGAATATAATTTTATTTTTTCTACCATTAAATTGTGAAAACACTGGGTGCTAGTCAGTGGCTAGCGATTGGCTAACAGCATTCAGTTCAAGAGGCGAGATAGATAATAATAGAGTTATCAGCATGGAGCAATGGACTCGGGAACCTTCACCGAAATGTAGCTCACTCGTTGTTGACACGATAAAAAAAAGCATCACTACAAATTTAGTAAAGTTTAGTTCGATTTATTGTGTTCTCCTGATGTGATCTAAAAATTCTGTATGATAATTTTTGTTTGAATATAGACCCATCACACTCTGACTTGTTTATCATTGCTAAGTTTACTCCTAGCTTTTATAGAATATTCATTCTTTCAACTGTAAAATTTGGAAAATAAACTGTTAATTCAGCCTTTCAATTTCAAGTTGATATTATTTAGAAATAATCTGCCGATTATAGTAGTCACAATATATTTTTTAGACTTTAGAGCGATATTATAAAACGTGAATGCATAACGGACAGATAGACTGATACATTCTCGTATTTATAATGATTCCATCGATGTCAATGACCTTAGAGGCAAACACCGCTTGTATAATAAGCTAGGTACACAGTAGTAGGTAACAGTATCACGTAGTTCATCAAAAGGTTACACAAGCAGGTGGAATTGGCAATCGCAAAGATTGCAACACATTTATTACCTAGTAATTGATTTTTTTTTTAACGCATGATTTATTTGAGATTACAAGATATGAAAAATTTCTGTATGCCTACGTTTTGCTTAAAGTAATGTCTTAAAGAGATTTACGATTCTTTATTAAATATTAGACAGAAAACAACATTCACTTCGAACAGTGTAATAATTACCAGTCTGAATAAACACACTATCTTATATTTAGCCCGCTATCGGTCATTCACTGGCATTATGTGCCATCCACATGTTCTTTAAAAATTAGAACACCGAGCGTGGTCGTGTAATAGCATCACTTTTTTGGCACTCTCTCAACAATCACACAAGAAAACCGCCACGTTTCTAGTAAGACTCGAACCTAGCTATTATTTACTTCATTTAAAATTAGCTCTAGTGTATTATGCGCTTTTAGCGTTATAACTATATAATATAACTATTGGCTTTCTTATGAGCAAGCTCTCAATATGTTTATGAGGTTCTTTTTCTAGTTTACATTAGATAGCTACTTAAGCTACTTTTGAGCTAGCTACTTTATAGCATAGCTATTTTTGAGAACTGGCACAGGGTGACACTTATAGCAATTTATTTCCCCATCCACCAGATCCGCCTCATACAGCTAAAAGATATAATAATATAATGAGTCACTACAAGTCATGCCTAGGCAAGCCACGGTCAAGACCACACAGTTTTGGTGTGGCCACATCGTACTTTTTACCGCCAAGAGGTAACGTATGTGACTTCAGCCGCGCTACTTTATTGTAGCTTAGCTACCACAAAAGCGGGGTTTCTTAAATATAAACCAGCTAGGTGATTTTGAAACAATAAAAGTGTATAAGCAGCAACTCTGATTGTTTTTTTTTTCATTAGAGTCTTTACTCATATCGTACGCTTATTATTAAAGTGACCTAATTCAAAAAAGTTTTTAGATGCGAAAGCAAATAAAACGTAGCGTAGCGCCAACTTAACTCGTGAGTGTTAAAGAGATCCATAACTTGGAAGAGCAAGAAAATACTAGTCGTAATACCTCTTCACATGATGTCATAAATAAAAATATATAATGGAGGACTTCTTTTAAGCCTGTGTCAGAAGACCTCACTCTTCCATAACGCCAAAGATAACGTAATTATATAATCTTTTTGTTGTATCAGTATTTTTATATATATTATAATAAATATAAAAATTAATATAAATAATAGATTTATAAACAATATATATATAAATATGTATTTATGTACGTATAAAATTAAAAAGAAATAGATATAAGAGTTATTCGGTAACAATATGTAAAATGATATAAATGGCATGGAAAGAGAAATTACAATATATCTAACTGAATTAAGCCTCATTTTTAATGAAGTCACTTTAATCCCAAGCGTGCGAATTATATATAAAATATACCTGTCCCAAAATTAGGTCCTGTACATAAAATTATATCATATACAAAGTATTCAATAGCTTTAAAAATACCCATATTATCATATAATGTCGCGGATAAAACGAATGCCTGAAAACTATCTTGCTTTGTGTGTAAGAGACGTAAAAGCGAAACGTTTCGTACGAGTCCGTGAGATGTCGATTACGTGGGAATGAAAGACCCCGCCATGGCGGACCGTATATAACAGCAGATTGATCCAGATACAACCTCATATTTAAACCTAAACTACACTTAAACATATCTTCTTCTTCCAAACGTCCAGCCCAACATAAATGCAGACTATAAAATTGAAATCGATCATCGGGTCATCGTCGGTAAATCTTCTAGCGAAATAAGTCATCATTACGAAAGACTCCCGACACTTTCTAAAGCTCTCGAAACGTACACATCCTTTTATAGAGTTTATACAATTGAGTTGAACTCAATCAAATCAAACAACTACTTTACAATTAGTAAGTTAAGTTCCTAAGAAGGAAGATAAAAAGAAATACCAATTATAAAAAGCTGTAATAAAAATTTACTTAACTTGTTTATTAAAGGCAACTGAACTATATCATGAGCTAAAAATCCGAATCGTTGCCTCATGCAAGTCAATTACGCCTGTCAGCCGTCGGGTTTGAATTTGAATTAACCCACACATACAATATGAATTTGATGTAAGCAAAGTTGCTTACATCAAATACAATTTTGGTATAGTAAGTACTATACCAAAATTGTTTAACACGATTATATTACGCCAAAATTGAGTTAAACAGTTGTATTGTTCCGAAACAGACACCGGGAGTAGTTTGACTCAGATAGGCTATGTCCTATTTATTCTCAATCGTAAACCCAACCCCAAACCTCAAGTGTATTTGTTTATTTACCGTCTGCTCTAGATTCTCGCATCATATTTACATTTATTCTTCGTAGGCTTAAACAGTCACGCAACAATTTTTAGTTATTGTTATTTAATGAGTAGAGTGATATATGTAGATCTCTTCTTATCCCGTTATTTAGTGCGAGAGTAACTCATACATATTGAAAAAGTTCAAAATTATAAACTTATTATGCAACTGAAACCGAAAAATTTTTGAATGTCAATGAGAAATAAATTTTTGCCAAACGCAAAAGTACCTAAGCAAAAATTCAACAGTCTAATAGTACATATACATTAGTATACAATCGTACCTAAGAACTATTATTCAAGCACTTTTCCCTACACACATACGGTAGCCGACGATTTTTTCACAAAACGCGTGGACATTGAGTATCTACGGCCAAAGATACATTGAAACAGAAACAACGTAATTATCGTAAAAGGTAATAACATTTATAAATAAATATGTGGCATTAATAAAATTAGCAAACACTAGACTGTAAGTAATCCTGCTGAAATGTAGCTCAAAATAATTTATTATAATGTTAATTCTACACGCGCATGGTTTTGACAAAGGCATAACCCTTAATTTTGCGTGACAGTCCCATCACTGTAATGTTATCTGCATTAAATAATGACATGCGATAAGATCCCGACACGATGACACTAGGCGCATTAACTAATAGATAAATAATGTTGACATTTACTGTACAAATAGTCTTTTTAAACTCTTGTATCTTAATAAAATAATTAATGAAGTTGTTTATTACCTTATCCTATGTTAATATATAATATGTACTTCCGCTTACAGAGACATTCCAATCAAGTTTAAAATCAAACTAGCATCTGAGATCGATCTCACAATGCGAAAAATGAATTATTTAAAATTATGAAAGTGAATATGCCATATTGTGTATATTTTCATTCATATCTAATAAAAAAAATAATTGCGTCTTTTCGAATAATAGGTTTAAAAATATTTCGATGCTAAATTTTAAAGATGCGTGTGCCCTTTACATATCCTGCTCTTCTTGAGCGTTTGGAGCTAAGTCGGAAAAACGATAGTGAACCGGACTGTGTGATGCTAATTCCTTGCGAACGAATCGAGCCCTAATATGAGAGGCACCATCCGATGATATTGGCCATTGGTCTTGTTCCATATTAAGGAAACGGCCTCAAGACCTAAAGCTGCCGAACGTGGAAAAAGGGCGAAAATATGCATTTCTCATTGAGAGTTACATATTAGTGCGTTTGCATCTAAGACCTGGAGTCAAAGTGTAAAAATAATCTCTGTTAATTACCTCTCCAAAATGACAAGAAAGCTGGCTGCTTTTTCGCACACAGAATCAGCTTAGCGATTCAAGTTCGGAAACCCTTGTTTTGTATATGTGTAAGAGACCTAGCTTACTAAATAGTAAGCTAGGTGACAAATGTCAGTTCATTTTTTATTCAGTGCATTCCATCTTCCTGTGATTTGTTATTTTTAATATCCAATCAAAAGCTAGGTTCAAAACAGTTGTTGCTCTTACACATTATACGTACAACTGAATACATTACACTGAAATTTACAATTTGATTTATTTGTTTAAACAACGAAATTTAATATTGGAAAAGCACTGCAAATATCCATTTCGAGAACCGGGAATCTAGAGATTTCTATAGTAGAGCTACTGAATAATATAGGATGATATTTACGATGATGATTTGACCTTATGTAGTCCCAGTGCGCTGTGCACTGCAGATCTCATACATAATGGTGAACAGGGTTGTACCAAATTCAAAGATTTGCATTTTTTTATATTGTGACTCTTCCAAATCACTTAATTATGCTATAACTAGAACTTTAGAACTGAGATAAAAATCTAGTCCTTCTAATATCTTTATAAAAACTCACACCGATAGGTTACTCTGCGCTAATGTAATGAAAAAGCACATAAACATTCCCATCATTAATTTATAGAATTAGGCGTTACTTTGCGGAGATCCATAATACAAAAGTAATAATAAAATTATTTTGCTATAATCCGCGATACAGTAAATAGAAAATATATATAGTGTTTAATGTATAGTGGACTATCAGTATTTTCATACCCGATACGTGCAGGATTCGTAAAAACACATGCACAAAACGTAAAAATGTAAACCTGTGTAGTGCTTGTGTATTGTGGTGGAAGTGGTGGAGGTTTGTGCATGTGTTTTTACGAATCCTGCACGTATCGGGTATGAAAATACTGATAGTCCACTATACATTAAACACTATATATATTTTCTATTTACTGTATCGCGGATTATAGCAAAATAATTTTATTATTACTTTTGTATTCCCTTCATTAATATAACATTCGTAAAATTAATTCGTATTAGTAGGGCAAATTTATTTAATTGGTATATAGTGTCGTGATTGAAGCTAATATATTAACTAAATAAACAAACAGAACCGAAATAAAACATCACATAGATTTTTTTTCATAAAATTTATATAGTATTTTAACCCAAGTTATATATTATTATTCCTAAGCAGAGCCGATTGATAGTTAAGTTAAATTAGATGCAGGTTTATTTCTAAATTCTTAAAGCATTGGCTTTAATATAAAACTATAATTACAATTATCGAGTCGGAGGTAAATAGTTGCTTTGAAACTTAATTTAAGTGTAAAACGTCAACTTGAGTATACAGCATTATGAAATTCGATTATTGGCCTATCGGATTCATTTGATAGTAAATTTGGTAAGACTGGCGTCTATTTATAAATGTATTTTAGGAAAAACAATAAGAAACTTTTATATATTATAATATAAAAAATATGTCACCAAAAAAGTTATATCACATGAATGTTTTTAATTTTATATACATTTTGAATTAATTTACACTTACATTTGCTTCTAAAGCTGTTTGCTATTATTTTTTTGAAGGCGATAAGAGAATTAGCATTGTCTTAGAACGGTGTAGAAATGTTATAGAGCTATATGTTTGAAATTGAATTAATATACAACAATAAAAAAGGAATTAAAAACCTTTAAAGTTTTAAAATAATATTCATAATAAACAAGGGAATAGAATTAGTAACTATTAAGCATTTTATAATTTTACAATTAGTATTCCTTTTAAGTCGATATAATTAAAAAAATGTAATGAAACAGAGTTATATTCGGGTTAAAGATAATTTATTTTCTCAAAAGAACTACAGTCCACTTAAATGAGAATTAAAATTAAACATTACATTTACGTACACGCATGCACCACTTATTCTTAAGACCTTAAATAATCTTATTTACTAGTATATGTATGTATTTAAAAAAATATATATTATATTTGTTACTTTATTCTTATGGAATTTAGTATTTCATTCCTTTTCTTGATTTTTTTCCTTATTCGTTTAAGGTCATTATAAATTGATTATATAGCAGCACATATTATTGTCAGAGAGACATTTATGTGTAAAATGTGGAGAATAAATATTTATGAATTGTATATTATAAGGGAAATAATACCTCCATAAGAATTAAACTGGTGGCCTAAAAAGTATAATAACTACAAATGCCGAGATGAAGCATCATTAAAAACCTCTTAAAAATATTGTGTGAAATAATTACATAAAGCTTTTGTTTGTTGAGTGTTCGAGCTATTCGCACTAGATGCGGTTCGAATTTAAACGTCGTAAGCACCATAAAATTATTTCTATTGAAAAATATTTTTGACAAGATGCCAAATAAAGTGACAAACCATTCAGTTTGATATTCACAAACAAAAATACAATTATTTACAGATTTATTTCCTTTGAGGTAGCTTTTTACGTTTTCATAGCTAATACGCTGGATTAATATTGATGAAAGGCACAAAGGTTATCATCGGGTTAACATGTAGAATTTAAAAAAATCCCCTTTTTCGTATGGGAACAATGTAAAAAAAACATTTTTGAAATGGAAAGAAGCGAAATCGTGGGTACCACATATATTTGGGAACCTCTTTACCTTATCTATATAAACTTTTACTATGTCTGTAATCTGTCACTTTCCCGTAGACGTTATGTGCTTAAAAAGGAATACAAAATTTTCCTACGTTCCTAATAATAAGTTACTAAAATATATAATAAATAATAAAAAAATATATTTACTTCATCCTAGGCAGTATGGTTATTAAGGATCGCCTCACAACAGATGTACAATAGTAGTATTAATATTGCATATCGTCGTTGCGTGTATGGAGTATTTAATTAACATTTTTCTTTCTGTAACCTCTTAGTGGTTCCAAACAATATACAAATATGAGGCCATATCTATACTTATTATAAAATAAAGTCCCCAAAGCTGTCTGTCTGTATGTAATCGATTTTATCAAAATCTACTAAACGGATTTTAGTACGGTTTTTACTAAAAGGTAGTGCACTTCCTCCAAAAGGTTTAAGTTAATAGCACATAACTGTTTCATGTAAATTGAGTTGAGAGGTCGTTTTACAACAACTTTAAGTGGGGTTAGTAACAAAACGGTGTCGATTGTAGTTTAGAGGGGGGGAATAGGTAAAAAATCGGTGTAGGGTATCAGAGAGCCATTCTAATGGCGAGACTCGGGCGACTATAACATGCTAAACAATTTCACGCGGGCGAAGCCACACATATTTCTAGTGAAACATATTTATAAGTATATACGAGTATATCTTTTACACACGGTTGGCACGTTGATGCAGATGACAGTGACTCTGCCTTCAGCATCGCGTGTCTCGGGGTCGATTCTCGCCGAGACCCAATATATCTAATAACAAGGTTCTTCAAGTATGGGTGTATATATATGTATTTAAGTATTTATTTAACATTCACTATCAACCAGTGAAAAACGTTTTCTCGTTCTAATTGAAATTGAGATGCTATAATCTTATTGAATTTGGATGTGATTTTTATTAAAGTGCCTTATAATAAACGCTTGTCGTATATAAATCCCCGTGGTTCTTTAGGAATTCCATTGAACTTGTTTCAATTTCAAATTGCTTATTAATTTACTTTGTGGTGTCATGAATTCGTCGGTGTGATTAAATAAACAAACAAATAACATCATTCAATACCATAGATTTTTGTCAGAGATTATATTTGAAATAATATAAATAATTTTGTGAATAATATTAATTTTAGTGTGACAAATATTTTTTTAAAGGACACGTGCTGTATGCTTGTAAACGTAAATACTTATCGAATATTTATGGACTAAATTGATTATTTTGATCGCAACGAATATCTATATCTATACATATTATAAAACAAAAGCACAAAAGCTATCTGTTTGTATGTAATCGATTTTCTCAAAATATACTAAACAGATTTTTGCATGGTTTTTACTAAAGTATTGTGCAGTAAGTAAGTGCAGTTGGCATACATAGGCTATATGTCATTTAAAAAAAAAATAGGGATCCCTAATAAAATTGTAATAACTTGGTAAAAATTTAGTCGTAAACATCTATCATCGCGTGCGCTGCGGAAACTATTGATGATAGAACAAAAAAAATGTTCTAAAGTATTATAGAACGTATCAATATCCACAAAAAAGTCCGCGATACCATATGTCTAACTATTATAGTTATGCCAATATAACTACTTTTTTACATTGTAAAAGTTGGTAAAAGTGCCGACAATAATCAAACCATTTTATTCATTTCTCTGTATTAATCCTTATCCCATTAAATGATATTTTATAAATAACTGTTTCAATACCTGTAAAATACTTTTTAAATTATTAAAATCCGACATCCCAATCAAAAGATTTTACGAATTTAAGAATGTAAATCGAAATCAAATAATGCCATAACACACCTAACCTACCGTTATAGCCTGCACTTGGTGAGTTAAGTCTTATTCCAAGAATACTAATGATACCCATTTTTTATAATTAAATAATCTACAAATAAATCTATAGTCCGATTTCGTAGAGATCTGTATGGACGCGGGTGAAACCGCGGGGCTTTGCTAGTCACTAATATACGGTAAGATTAGTTAGCCCTAGCTGGAATTTATTTTATCGGCATTTGATTGATTAATTTAAAAGGTATTCCGAAGATTTCGTATAAAATATCCTAAACGAGTAAATATAGGCTAAAGGGCAGGCACAGTCTTTGATTAAATATACAGAAATATGGTTGTATAGGCATGGGCATGCCTATTTTTGCTTTTAGTAACGTTTAAAATAGCTGAATGTATGATAGTTGATATACAGCTAACTTTGTAGCTGGTATCAATAATTAATCTTTAGGAAAGTAGTTTTTAATTATATTTTAATAATTAAATAATTTATAATTATATAAATAATTTATAATATAACATATTTTTCGTTACTACTTAAAAAAAAATGAAACGGTTGTTCTGCATCTTCATCTAATCTTTGATGTAATTGGAACATATAAAAGTGTAAACAGTAGCACGAAATTCCTAACTGAATGATAACAGGAGAATGTTTGCGCGGTGCTGTTTATTTCAAATTATTTTGCTTACAACGGCTGAATTCGGGCTTGTCCAGGAGTCCAACCCTCAAACACTTACCACATGCGAAGAATTTGAACACGGAGCCCGATTCAATCCTTATGAAATTGTGGATTCTAAATGGAAAATTATCTATTTTTGGTCAAAAACAACTGAAGTCAGTCCTATTATATTTTCATTAGTCGATACAAAGGTTTGTTATATCTCTTTCATGTTATAAATGTAACTTATATAATTTAGAAATGACTTGTCTGGTTTCATCTAAACATACATACACCACATACATATTGTAGGTGTATCAGATTTTTTAGAGGGATCAGTGCTGTGAATGATATTTCCCTGTAAGACGTTCTAGTATATATTAGGAATTATTTATAGCAGACCTTTCTTCAAGTAAGCCAGTACATACATACATAATAACGAAAGATGTTGTAAGACTAAATTGACTGCAGCTCTGATGATTTCGGATAAATATGCTGGCGACCTAAACAGGAGAAACGATTGCAAGTACCTAGTAAATAGTTCATAATTTTTTCTAGAAATTAAACAAATTTAGAGCTGTTGTGGATGCTGTTGAACCCGATTTGGGAGCTGAGTGGCACAAGGCGACTTTGATGATGGAACCACGACCTGGTGTACAAGTTCTTCTTCTTTACATGGGAACGCCCGGAGCGTTTCGTGGCATTGTTAAAGTTGAGCAACGTAGTAAAGGTAAAACCTTTTTTGTACTTGGTAAGATATGCCACGGTCGAATATAACGCACCTCGTGTTTATTTTTGTTTTAATCCGTGGGTAACTCGCCACTATAACAATTTGACTGATATAATATTTTGAAAAGTGTAATTATATCTATGGTTAACTAAAAGTAAATGCCGTGTGGTATCCGGCTGAGTAGAATAGAGCACTCTCATTTCTTACCGAGGGATCGTAAAATACGACTAAGGTAAGTTGACGTCAGGCAAGCGGCCGGTCGTAAAATACGTAGCCGAATCATGTTACAACATGTTTATGACATGTTGTGCCGTCCCCACCTAGAGTGAGATAAGGGCAGGAGGATGATGATGGTTAACTAAAAGTAAAATTATTTCCCTCGTTCACTTTTATTAACCCTGCAGAAGATAATCTGTACCAAATTCCTGTTCCACGTGAATATTTCACATACATTGAATAACCAAAAAAAATCTGCATTTGAGCAATGTTTTTTTATGTGTCGAGTGTTTTTTAACGCTCATCAAGATTGAAAAGCGCAATAAAGGTAACGGTAATACTTACAGTATGTAGGTACCATCCCGCGCGCCATTTCCGGCCCTAACTTTCACGACTTGACTCGTAATGATAATAAACAGACCGTCTTTTAAACGGTTTTTTTCTCATTATATTTTGCTGTTTACTGTAATAGGGAAACTCGTTAGTCTTTAAGGGAAAGTTCCTATATAGCTGCTTCAATAAGCCCCAAATAAAATAAATAAAAGAATATTGTCAATAAAAATCAAAGAACTGATTGAAATTGGATTTTAGATGTTTTTGCATTGCAATATCGTACTAAACGATGAGCAGATAGTCCAACCGTTCGGTAAATAAATCGTTAAAATTATCACAGGGAGTAGCTAGCTTCAAGCGGCAATCTAGCATAGACATCAATCAGCTCATGAAAGGACCAATGCCAAACAGAGGAGGTCTTTGAGAAAATCGCTTAAAAATCAGATTAAAATTATCAGTAATATCGTAATTAACTTTTTTCACTTGCATCTAAAATCTGTCTAAGTTTCTGGATAGTTCTTTTAGGTTTTAGGCAAACAATGAGCAATCTAATCAATTTCAACAAAGTTTATTTTGATTTGGTCTTTTTGTCCGCTACTACAATATCCTTACTCTTTAATACTCCTTAATATTATAAATGTGAAAGTCTGTCTTTCAGCTTGTTACGCTTTTATAACTAATGAGCTAGATCAATCATGATGAAATTTAGCACGATTATAGCTTCCACACCGGGTAACATACAAAATAAAAAAAACGTTTTTCTCTCGAAAACAGGATAAAACACAGTTCAAAATTAACGCATTTTCGTGAACGAAGCCGCAGGTACCTAGTCACATGATTCTGATAAGATTATCATTATTAAGTACATCATGTATATGAATTTAATGAGACTAATTATGAAATCTAATCTTGAAAAATATTACATTGAGACTGAATTATACATAAATTACATTTTCTTACCCTTATCCCACTGTAAGTGGTGTCGGTACAATATGTCTTCATCTTCCATTCTTCTCTATCTATCGTCAACATTGGTGCTTCTTCTTTTATATGCATATCGTTCTTTACACAACCCATCCATCTTTTTTAGGCCCTCTAGTCCATCCACATTTATATGTAAAACTCTTTCGGTCACATGATTTTCAGCCCTCCTCATTACATGACCATATATATTTAATCACATACCGACGTGTGGTATCCGGCTGAGTAGAATAGACTACTCTCATTTCTTGCCGAGGTTTCGTAGAAGATGAATAAGGTAAGTTGACATCAAGCTGACGCCCGATCGTAAAATTGTAGCCAAATCATCTAACAACATGTTTAAAATATTTTGTGCCAACCCTACTTAGAGTGGGATAAGGGCAGGAGAATGATAATGATCAACCCAATCTCATGCTTCTCATTCTTTCTAGACTGGGCACAACTTTCAACTTTCCCCTAATATATGCATTTCGTATTCTATCAAATCTAGTCACAATTACATACAAACATTGTGACCGCGATATGATGGTTCGTATACTTTTCGTCGGTTTTATAGACATAATGGCAGCGGACATTGCTAATGTACGAGTCATTGTTTTTTATTTCAGTGCGTCCACATCCGCAACCACTTTTGAAACTCGCTGATATACGACTTAAATTAGAGGAACGTTTTATGGGCATGATGTGTTGCGAAGACCTGACTGCTTTCGTATTAGTAAGACTTGATGAGGTACCGCCTACAGAAGAGGAATGTGTAGGAATTTCTACCATTCTCGGCTTCAGAGGGCCTGGTGGAAAATCATACTTGTATGTGAACAATATAACCAGAAGCGAACTATAATAAACTGAAATCAGTGCAGATTTTTATTTTTGTGTAATAACGGTAGCAATAATGATCACCTCAATTGTAATTTTGTAGCGTTCTTTTCGAAATTTTTACATTATTGTATTAATACCGCCATATACTTTTAATAAATCATTCTTCAATTAGTCAATAATAAAACGATGCTGGGGGTTGATAATTATACAACAATGATTTATTAAATCACAGACATTAAATCCATTATGTTAGGAAATAAAATAAAAGAACTTAAGGACTATGTCAGTATATTAAAATTAAATTAATGCATAACGATATCTTTTTATACAGATCTGGAAATGCATATGCATTCGAATCCATTGCTTCATAAATGTGTTAACAAATTTTTCGTACAGTATATTCAGAATACCGTTGGAACTGCCCCATTGATCTTGAATGCAAAATTAAATTCATATAAAATCTAATATTATAAATGCAAAAGTCAAACAAACTGTGTCTCTTCTTCATATTAGGCACATACATTTACATGATTTATAGAAGCAGGCGTTATTTTGCGGAATTCCATATTACAGTACATACACATAAAGTCATCTTTATGTGTCAACAGTCATCTGTTGCCTGGGATTGAACTTGCTATCCTCTGGCAAGAGTCATTCGGTATCACCGTGTCACTGTTACAGCTCCTGTATGCAGGATTAACAAATAATTATATAGATTGAGAATGTCAGTTATATTTGAGAGGCTAGTTTATTAAATAACGCCTCCATAGCTTAGCGGTATAATACTAGCGTAGTAGTAAATTTACCCTAATGATAATCCCTGTGGTGAGCAACGAAGCGGTGCCTTGGCAGACCACGAAAACCGCTTCGAAACCTATTTCATCTACGTGTGTATACCGGCATACCTGCGTTAAGTCTGGTCCAAATTTCCTATTAAGGTTGATAATGATATTTTTTCCTAAATTCAGTAGCTTTTATTTGTTTCTGTGATAAACTAACACACACTTCTTTTAAATAAAAATAAATTACATTATATCATAAATGCAAAAGTCTGACTTTGTTTTTGTCTGTTTGTATCGCTGTCAAAGCTCTGCTTGAACAAACTGGCATAAAACGCGTCTTTATTCTTGAACAAAATTACATTAATTAATAGCAATCTATTCTACAATATATTTCATAATTAATAGTGACCTTCCCACTGCTTAAGGACTGCCTGGGAAAAGAGCAATAAATCGTTTTTAACTGTCGTGAAAAATACCTGAGAAATGTTACGCACCCTTTAAAAGTTTGTAAGTTAAAGTTATATAGCAATCGCTCCGTGTATTTTTAGTAGGCGCATGATATAGATTTCTAACGTAAGTAGCTATGTAACTTAGAATAACAAGATAATCCCGAGTCTGGTCTTTATATAAGGAAAATACAACAGCGACAAGATTGCAATCGCTTAAATTTTCTAAGGCAATGGCTTCATCTAATCTCAGACCCGCATAAAAATATTTATATTAATACAAAAAAGCCAATGGTACGATTTTTGGTATGATTTTTTTATTTAGCCGACGCTTTTTTACCTGCCCTTACAAAACTCTGTTGCCTTAAAATAAGCTGTTTATATATTTATGAGTACAGTTTTAGCGACTGAAACCAACACCAATGACTTTTCTTATAATATTTCAACTAGTATAATGGATATTTGCATTCTACCACACGCTTTTCGGTCAAGAAAAACATCGTGAGGAAACCTGTATATCTCTGGAGAATGTAACCTACTAATCCGCATTTAAGCACCGTGGTAGATCTAAGTTCCAAACCTTCTCGCCCAATAAGGAGAGAGATGGCCTATGGCCCGTTGTGGGATAATAACAGGCCATTACTTCACGTATTGCTTTACGTTTTACACTAAAATTCACATAAAAAGGTGCGACGTTCTGTAAAGATTATTTATTGACATCGTGCCCTTTGCTTTGGTGAAGCTGCCGAATTGAAAAATAATTCCACACAAAAAATTATACTAACTGAAACAAGTATAAGAAACATATGAAAAATTGTCTCTTAGAACCCTATTACAATGTTGACGATTCTATAAATGACAAAGAGGCGTGCATTTTAGTCTCATCTGGCTTTTAGCTAATTATAATTATGTAACGGGAGTTTGTATTGAAGCTGTTGATGTGCGAAGGCAAAAATAGTGTTGCGTATTTTATGTCAGTAGTATTTTCCATGATCAATTGTAACGAAAAGTTGTTTTCTTAGCCTGATTATCTCACTAAGCAAAAAAAAACAAAATGTATCAAACGACGGTGACTCATCCATGAGTTTTTTTTATATTTCTCTACAAGGTGAAGAAGGAAGCTTTCTCCGAGCTTTGGAAGATAGTAAGCTGTGACTGCCGTACAATATATTATATGCAAGGAATTTCATTTTTACAAATGCTAGCCTCAAAAAAGTCAACTATAAGACATTACAATATCTCAATTTTTACAAATTGTCTTTATATTTACCAACCAATGTCACATTGTATAAGTATCACTACAGATTACTGGTATGAAAATCCTTCTCCTCCTCCTCACTCCTCACTCACTACCCACTTATGAATGATTTAGATTTACGGTGGTTCAAGCAAATAATACCTTAGATACTCTTTGGTCCCTATCTAATAATAAATCATGGGATACATAGTAAATTCTATCCAACCTTTAACGCCGGGCCCAGTTTTATAACAGAAATAACGGCTCCTATGGCAGATCTCGTAAAATATATTCTCTGTCTGCTTTATGTGTATATTGATTTAATACTGGTTTCCTCCATTACCAAGTAGAGCATTTAGTCTCTCTTATAGTCTTATAAGCAATACGAAGATGTAATTTCGGTTATGATAATTGAAAATGATATTCGAAATATATTAATGCAAATGTAGTTCCGTGCGGTGGTTTCAGACTTCTTGTAAGCAAATAGTGATGAAAGTATAAGAAACATTGATAAACATCGAAAATTGTTCATGTAATTTCGTGCCCATCTTATAATGGGCGATCCCAAAAACTCACCATCAGGTATATATGTTTACAATTGTTTTAAAGTTTGTCAATTTTTCTGTCGCTTGTTATCACCAGTGACAGCTATGATTGAACTCAATTTGCGTTTTTTTATTCTTACTTATTCAGGATTTGTGTATACATTGGCTTGAGGTTTATGATTACGTACTCAATTATGTATGTATTATCATTTTTTATTTACAATAAAAATGTACAAGTTACATATGTCTATCTTAAATTACTTACACGCTAGTACAAATTAAATGATATCAGATATCATAAAACGGATTTTCGTCAAAAAAGTACTGTTGACCATTTATTTCCGATTTACATCAATTTTTTCAGTTAACGCATTCATTGAATATTAATTATTAATTCAAAAAAAAAACCTTAGATATCTTAACAATAAAACATCTTGAAAGTATTATTCATTTCTTCAAATCAGCAGCGAACTAACAATTATGATGCATTTATTTAGGTATGACAGAAAAATAGATATCACACGCAATCAGAGATAAAGAAGCATACTGAATTGTTTTTTTAAGACTGTCGCTTACGTAAAGGTGCAAATAACCATAGAACCATCCTTTGCTACGCTGGCAAAAAGATGAGCCATAGCCGAGGCCCTTCGTGGCCTTATATCAAAATTTATTAGGGTCCAAATAAATAAATATTTGAAAATGATTGATGTTTGTTTACATTCTACTATGTTTTAGAAAATAATGTTCAATTTTTTATCTTTATAGGTTCGAACCCAAAATTTATTATAAATGTTCCTGTCTTCGTAAAACATATACTTATAAGTTTAAATCTTCTGTGTCACATCCGAATTTAACAAAGCAACTGCTGTTTGCGTTTCTGTTATTTACAAATCTATGTTAATTGAACATTATTTCTTTATTTTCACATTAATGTCAATTTCTATCTATTCTTTCCCCATAGAAGAATATCCCCATTGTGATTATACTTAGAGTCAATATACAGACACTCTAATGCCATCCAATTAAACTCTGAATCTACATTGAATAACATTAAGCTATCCAGAAACTTATATATTATTCAAAAAAACTTTATTTTCCCTCGAAGCGCACCGCACAGACGTCAACAAATAAGGTTATTTTTCAGCAAGAGTTATATTCATTCCTAGACAGTAAGTACAAATGCTAAGTCAACAGTTTCAATATAATATTAAATTTGTGGATGTATTTCGCGATTTAAATTGTACGAATTTGAATACACAAAAGCGTAGTTGCAAATAATAACATAACTTATAAAGCACATATGAATATATCATATAACAAAAATTGATTCTTAGACTTATTGTTGCAATATTCTTTTGTTGTTTCAAATTTTCGAATTTAAGTTTCTTTATTTGCAGGTATATGTCAAATTTTAATTTCAAAACTGCCAATCTAATTCTGTTATTATAAAGTTTAATACTTAAATGTTCGTCAATTATATAGAATCTCCTTTTCATAAGCTACATAAAGCCTTAACATAATAAATATTTAAAACAACAGGCGTTTCTTAGACGTTTGTTAATTCTGTAACACTCAATTATTTTATAAAAAAACAAGTGCTAATACTAGATTACAAGCATCCTGATTTCAAGGATAAAATAAGATTTTTAGCGCAAGGTTAGGAAAAGTTAATTTGTGTAGTGCAGATAATGTGATGTTAGTTGATATGGTAGGTTTACTAATCACAACTAAAATCGGTTTCACAATAAAAATGATCAACAAAGCACATACCTTACAAAACAAAACTGAATTAAGTAGGCTGCGCTTGAAGACGTGCTTCATCAGCATCTCATCTCTACATTCGTATACTGAACTTTTCCTTTATGGCGGTTCGTTGCATTTTTTCAACCTGCATATGTTTATGTATACTTAAAATTCTGCAAAAATTGTGCCGCACCAAAATATAAACATATTATAGTTAAAAAATTAAGATATATACTCGCATATACTCGGCGTCTGAGGAATAAATTTATTTTTATTATTAACTATCAATATACTCGTATCATAATGAACCAAATATGAATTTTTGAAATTTGTAATAAATAACCCTAAATTGCTTATTTTCAATTCCATATGTAATGCTATGTTTAAATTGTTGTCTGTTTTCCATTAGGATAAATTTAATTTCTATATTTATATTAAAATTGTAATATTAGGTCCTTACATATGAAATTGGCGTTTTGTCGTACTGACCACTTTGATCTCAAATATTACCTTTATGGTTAGGAATTCCAAATTCAAATTCATACAGCTATTTACTCATGCATTTGTGTTTCAAACCCCCTAATTCATTTGTTTTTTCTTCTTTTGTTTTTTTCTTTGTGTCACTCTGTTTACAAAATGGAAAACATGAAATATCGCGTTATTTACGAGTATGAGTTCCACCGTGGCACCAGTGCTGCAGAAACGGCTCGAAGGATTAATGATGTGTATGGCGACGGTGTCGCAAAAGAAAACACAGTGCGTTTTTGGTTCCAACGTTTTCGTTCTGGAAATCTCGACCTGCAGAACAAGCCTCGTGGACGGCCGGAGACCAAAGTTGATAATGAAGCATTGAAGGCTATTGTGGAAGCGGAGCCATCGCAAACCACGTCCGAGTTAGCTGCAGGCTCCGGTGTTAGTGATAAAACTATTCTAATCCACTTGAAGCAAATTGGGAAGGTGAAAAAGCTTGAAAGGTGGGTACCTCATGAATTGAGTGAAGCAAACCGACAAACGCGCGCCGTTACGTTACTCAACCGGCACAATAATGAAGGAATTTTAAATCGAATCATTACCTGTGATGAAAAGTGGATCCTCTACGATAATCCGAAGCGCTCATCGCAATGGCTGGACCCTGGCGAACCAGCCAAATCCTGCCCTAAGCGAAAATTTACTAAAAAAAAGTTGCTTGTAAGTGTTTGGTGGACTAGTGCCGGTGTCGTTCACTACAGCTTTCTTAAATCTGGCCAGACGATTACGGCAGATATCTATTGTCAGCAACTGCAAACCATGATGGAAAAGCTAGCTGCTAAACAACCGAGGCTGGTCAATCGCTCTAGGCCACTGCTGCTTCAGGACAACGCTAGACCACACACTGCACAACAGACGGCTACCAAATCAGAGGAGCTTCAATTAGAATGTCTTAGACATCCACCGTACTCTCCGGACCTTGCTCCAACAGATTACCATTTTATTCGCAATTTGGATAACTACTTGCAAGGAAAAAAATTCAACTCCGATGGGGCAGTCCAAACCGCCCTCAAAGATTTTATTGATTCCCGCCCGAATGGTTTTTTTAGTAAGGGTATCAATGAACTACCTATGAGATGGCAAAAGTGCATACATAGCAATGGTACATACTTTGATTAATTAAATATATTTCATTAAAAAAAAAACGACTTTATGTTCCTCCCATAGAAAACGCCAATTTCATATGTAAGGACCTAATATAACAATTTTTTTTTAAATATTGTTTACTTTTAAAACAGTTCTCCTACAAAAACATTCAACCATAAGACACTGTTGTATGTGTTTCAATTAGTAGTCATAAATTTTCATTGTCCCCTTTCGCTTTGGGTATATTCGAAAATACTATCGTTCAAACTCTCGGGAAGAGGCCTGTTTGAAAGCGTGTTTTATTAAATTGGAAGATTTACATCATTTCAACCTTACTACCTTTCTGTGCTCAATAACTAACCTTCAAATATACAAGTCATGATTCATTTTCACTAATAGGTCTCCCAATTATTTGAGAAACTATCCTTTACTATTATGCAAAATTAATGTTGTGAATGTAGCATTTAAAATGTTATGTCGTTCTGCAATGTAGTGCATCTGCTGATTCACTTCACCAGAGGAGTACTTGCAGATAAAACAGATTTATTGTAAGGTTGTTTGCACGAACCATAATAAAAATTTTGATGTAAATATAGAAGGGTCCTGTATCCTGCACGAAATAAACTTAAGCCGTACGGACTTATTTTTTGCTCCAAATAAGATACCTTCGTCAAAACGGGTTTCTTCTAAATCCATTGAGTCCTAAGTCCTACAAAAAATGATACGAATCAGATAATATTGTCGCCAGCACGTCTTTCCATTTACAGTATTTCGAAGGAATTTCTATTAGTAAACGTACTTTGTACTTTCCCATTTGACGCTGCCATAAAAAAGTGCTTTGTTAAATGAATGTTTCTGGGCCCTCCGAAACATCGCTTAACGTGCAGTGTTCAAACAAATCGTAAAACTGACGTACTTTCTCTTTATTGATATGGCTACAGTTTAACGGTACTATGAGAAAGTGATTAAAATTGTACTAAATTATCTTTTACATTTATACCCTTACATTATACTCTTACAGTGTCTTCAGCCACGCATTTATTATTAATTTTTTACAAATTTGAATTTCTTTAATTTATCTTATTTGCAGCGGTGTGTAAATTCTTCACGCTGTTTATGGTGAAGGAAAGCATCATAAGGAAAGATGCGCATCCCTAGAAATAACCCGGGACGTGATATTTGATAATTCACAATGAAACAGCGTTGTGGGTCTGAGCTCCAATGCTACTGTTAAACTAGAAAGGAGGCATTAAGAAATTAAAATTTTTAGCCTTTTAAATTTTCAGGAAAAAATTATATTAGTAGACAGTATATAGTATATTTCCATACAAATTGTTGCCGCAACTAGTTGACTATTATATATTCGCGTATGATTAGACGACTCCTTTACTAAAATACCATGAAATATAATGTTGAGGAGTATCAGCTACAGTAATTACATCGTAAGGATAGGAGTAGTATGAAAACGTCTTCTAATTTCTCTCTACAGAACAATCGATTCATGTCACACAATATATCACCAATGTCCGACGACTAGGCACCTGCTCTCACTAAACTGAAAACATTTATTACATGTTTATAGAATTAGGCGTTACTTTGCGGAGATCCATAATACAAAAGTAATAATAAAATTATTTTGCTATAATCCGCGATACCGCGCGCTGTATCTCGGATTATAGCAAAATAATTTTATTATTACTTTTGTATTTATATGTTATATCTCTTCTTGTATTTATGTGTCTGTCTGTGTGTGTATGTGTATCTGTGTGTGTATATGTATGTGTCTGTGTGTATGTGTGCGTATAGTCTCTTTTGAAACAAACTGGTTGTAGATAAGTTGCACTAATAATCAAAGTTGTTTATTTTATTACTGGTGAATTTTAGCTGTTCTAGAACTGCTAGGAAGCATTCTGTAGCTATTGTTTATGTTGATTCACTCCTTCTATTCAAATTATTTATTCCACCTGAAATCTATTTTCTTAAGAATGGAATTATAGCAAGTTAATAACTTAAAATAATTACTTCGTCTCGTCATGCGCGTAATATTCTCACGGTAAATTTGATGTGAAGCTCTACGTTGAATTAAATTATGTAAAATATAAAAACAGTTTCATATCTCAGTTATTTAATACAACAATGAAAGTAATATGTGAATAAGTAATAAATTCTTTGATATCACAAAATTCAAAATGGGTTTCACAAAAAATAACAACTTACGCGTACGTAGAGTTTAAATATCGTATTGATTACAGCTGTGGCAGAGAAGAGAATAAGTGGGTTCAAGGCCTGCGAACCAAATAATCCAAACATTAAAAATTAAGCGACATTTCACTCTACCATATAACAAGTCCAGCAACCGCACAAATCATTTCTTATGTTTTGAAATTTTTGTTCGCGGAATTTACGTCTCTCTGTCGGTGACAAACTAAAAAATTACTGAACGATTTTCAATTGGTTTACACCAATAAACAGTGTAATTTATGGGTAAAGCTTAGGTGTACAATTTGCTAAGGTTTTAATGGAAAAAGACAAGCCACCTGGGAGCTGTCATTGGAAACTCTGCCCCTTTGAGATATAACAAAATAATGTACGGTTGAGATATTCCTGTATATCGTAATCCTAATGGACGTAAATAAGCTTAAGCATTTCTTGTTCAACATTTCGAACAAACACTTCAAAAGCCATAAAATATAAATAAATTTTTAGGTATTTTATATCAAAATACAATACTATTTCGGGTCAAAATAAATTAAAGTATGGGTCTTCTACCCAAGCAAATCCGGGCGGGTCTCTCGTAGAAAGGAAAATATTAAATATCGTCATTTATAGTGATTCAGGATTATTTATAAATTGTAACAGCATAATTAATACCTGAACTTTGTTTCAGACTGAGCGATTATACTTTTTGCTTTCCTACCAGCTTACGTACACAGTTGCATGTAGAACTGGTGATACTCACTCATAAATATTCAACGCGCAATTACGTCGGAAATTCTTCTCGAGTGGGTTCCTAGTCAGGCAAACCAAATAGCAATAACAATAGATAAAATCGATTTAGCATATAAATATAAATCAATATTGGCTTACAGAGGGACATGGAGCGAACTATGTTTAGGGTGTCTTTATGTGTTCGAATCACAAATAAAGAGATTGATAGAAAGCAAGATTGTTGATCATAGTGTCGCCAGGCTGAAGTTTTTGTCAGGATACATTACACGTACATATACGGAATAGAACCGATGGAAATTGGAACCTAAAAGTTTTGTAGTGTTTATATGAGTATAAATTTCATTTCATTTGTATGAGAATAAAAATATTTTTTGTGATGGTCTAAGATAAAATATTATATATATATATATATATATATATATATATAATTTTTTAGATTTTTTGTCTGGATGTCTTTTATACACTCCGTAAGGGCTGGACCGATTTTTATGAAATTTTGAGACAATCTTTAGAATGATGACCCAGAAGATTATCCTATGAAATTTGATGGCGATCGAAGCATTTTAATTGTCACATTTTTTGAACTGTTGAGTTCTGTTCCGAGGGGAATTAGAAACCAGACTGAGCCACAGTAACGGACCCGTGCCCGGACAGCTAGTATAATCTAAGTAAAGTAGAGTTTTCACATGGTAACTGGTTTCTTCAGCATGTACGATACTATAAAACGTTACATAACGATGACAATGTGATACCTTTGCAAAATTAGCTTAACAATAAAAATTTTGAGAATAAAATAAAATAAGCGCTTTAGAAACACGATGATAATAAACAAAAGTCGTCACTGCAGATTTGGCAGACAAATTTCTCTAATTAAATAAAGAAAATGATTACACTGAAATAAGTACGCTATGTATCGTTGTAAAATTCCACAGAGGGTTCGATCTGGAAATCTTAACCACGAAGAATGACCGAAATTTGATATCTTATGTTACTCGACCACATAATACAGCAACTAAGAAACTGGTCACGTGAATGTTATTTATTGTTATTGCAGTGAGTAACATATCGATATCTATAATCATATTTGCCATCACAGGCGTTCCCGGTTGTACTTCACATATACATCGACAAATTTGAAATCGTTTATAAAGAATTCACACTACAAACCTTTGATACATTCACTATACTGTGCCATGCTGTAAGATAAGATATCGGTTTAAATATAAGCTTAGGTATTTTGTAGGGCAATTTCTAAAAAAAAATCAAAAGAACATAAACTCCCTGTTCTAATTTTAATATCACAACTCTTCTATAGCAAAGAGGGGCATGGAACTTTGGCCGACCTATACATACTATATGATGGCTAATCTAATATTGTTGTAACAAATATAAACCACATAGAAGCTTTTCAAGGGATATTTTAAAGTAAATTGCCTGTCAAATCATAAATTAATTATTTACTTAGCTTCTAAAATAAAATCATTGGTAATAATAAAAAAGAGAGATGGTAAAATGTTTTAATTTCAGTTAAATTTTATTTATTTATGTAGCAGGTAAAGTATAAAGTAATGAAATATACCTAAACTAATTAATATACAAAGCTAGAGTTTGTTTGTTTGATTGTTTTTACGCCCTAATCTCAGAAACTACTGGGCCGATTTGAAAAATTCTTATAGTGTAGGATAGTCCATTTAGCGAGAAAGGCTATAAGACTATATAACATCACGCTAAGATGAATAAGACAGGAGCAGCAATCGGCAAAATTTAAAGGTTTCCTTGCCTGCGCTAAGTAAACGGTGAAAGTTATTCAAAAATCATGTATTACAAAATCTTATATTAAAAGTAAATGTTTGTCGTATGTCCTTTATAGACTCCGAAACGGCTGGACAAATAAATTAAGAAAATTAAATTAGAATGACCCAGCGGATGATTCTGTAAAGTTCAGTGGCGATCGGACCATTTTTTTTTGAAGCCGTTGAGTTCTGTTTCGAGAGGACTTCGAACCCAGACTGAGCCACAGCAACGTGTGACCGGACAGCTAGTAATATATTATTTGTAAAAGGGATAAACTTGTCTCTATAAAAAATCTAGCTATCTATCAGCTCATCCCTAAATGTTGGAAATTTATTGCACGTGAATATATTGTTCTAAATAACAATAAAATTATCTTTCATTTAAAAATTATTTAAACGTCTAATAAGATGTACCAGAACATTTATTAATCATTTAAATGTCTTATATTAAAATTACAGCATTTATCGGCGCTATCTCAACCAATTCGGAAGCAATAATGAAAAATTTATGTTCAAACGTACTTGGTATTAATTTTTACAAAAAGAATGTGTGAACATTTTCTACAACCGAATACATATAAAATAAGCTATGAAATTGTTTAGCTTAATACTTCTAAAGTAGCACCACAAAACGTTTAAAAAGAACCACACAAATATACCTTTCTACCAATAATATTGTCTGTTATTGAAGTGTATGGAATACAAAAAATAATAGGGTACGGGACTGAAATGCATGTCCCTGCACAATTTCGAAAAAATTACCTAGATGTGACACTATTTTGAAATTGTGTCAACACGACGCACCGACAGCGGGAGGCTGACTTACAGCGACCGCCAAAGCAGCGTTTGCGGACGGCGGCAGTCGGCGCTCGTCGCCCGACCGTCCTCCGGTCCGGTGAAAACAGCCTCCGCACCTCTCTTGTATAGATTAATCGTAGCTAACGGTGAGCGGACCCAGTGCAACCCACGCGTTCCCCGCGGTAGCTCGCTCTGCCCCGGACGCCCTCGGTGCCTAGTTCCGCGTAGCGTGCACGTAGCTCACTCGAGCTACGGAATCGTAACCTTTCACCCGTAACATCGGGTTTGCCTCTATAAAAGATATTGAAGATAATGATATTTTTATATACTATTTTGTGTTTAAATCACGTAATTTTCAAAAAATCAAAGGCATCGATAGAAATTACTTTTTGTAATTATACACGGTAGAGTGCTACGTTATAGTTTATTTAGTGTAAGTATTTTTGTTGTATTATTTAAGTAAGCTATTGTTAAGTTTTTCTAAAGTATAATTTGTCATTTATTAATAAGTATAGTTAAAGGATATATATGTTTCAAGTTCTTCTTTTGGGCAATTAATATCGAGCAATAAATGCTACAATATAAAAATTTAGAGTGTTGATCGCTTTCTTTAAGAGTATATTATGTACAATAATAGTCATTCAATTCTAACGACCGTGAATCTTTGAAAACTTAAGTAATTATAACATCCTTTACTATTAATTAAAGCAATATATATTAACAGAAAAAAAAGGAGAATGATAAGAACTTAATAAGTAATTAAGAAAAAATAATGTTAACAGTTAATACATATCTATTTGACATCAAATAATATTATTAATATTAACAAAGAAAAAAATATTATCACACTTTAAAATCAACTTAAGATTTTTTAAATTCATGAGTACGTTAAAATTCCATGGCTTTGTAAAATGGAATTTGTTACAAAATTAAGTTTTAATTAAAAGCCAGTCAATATTAATCAAGGAGACCGAGGAATTTACCTGGCCAAACCGGAATGTGAGCCCGGCTGAAACGGCCGCTTTGTTTGGAGTAATAACACTTAAACGTCATGCTTTTACCTTGATCCGTTATTAATTGTTACCAAAATTAAGAACATAGCAGATATTACTTTAGACATTCATTAGGCGGCTCAAGCAGCAGTGGTATATTTAATAAACATACGGTATATTTTATTTTTATGTATAAATTACATAAGTTAATTATACATGACGCGCTTAAACTAATTAACCGTAGTTTTAAAACAATATTATGTAATACAACCGTTACGGAGACCGTCACGGTAGAGGGAAGATGATTAAACCAATCAATAAATAATTGTGTCCAGAATCTATCCATCTTATTAAAAAAAATCCAGTCTCAGAAGCCATAATATGATAAGGTTTCGGATCTTTCAAAATAATTACCTCGTTCGAATATATGTATATTTCATTCAAGTGTGTGTTTTAGAACGACTTTTTGTCTCAGCTACCGCTCTTATCGTCAATGACCGAGTTAAAAAGATAATAAGCAGTACCTCAGAGCTCAGAGTAATTTAATGCTGAAGGTAATTAACAATACAAAAATATGAATTGCTATTTACATAAACATTTGACTACATTATCTAGTAAAAAGTGTAAAGAATGAGAATATACTATCGATGAATTGAATTTTATTTATATTTTCGCACACACACAAATACAATTTTTACAAGTACATTCTCGTGCTGCCCAGGTTATCATTTAAAATAGTTTTGTTTAATCTTAAACTTACTAGTTTTAAAAAAGCTACTCCGAAATTATTTTGTAACCTAAATATAAATTGTTTGCGGCTGAATACTTTGAGTATCGTTAAACTGAAGCACAAAAATAATAGGTATTTTTTCGTTCAATTGCCTTCTACCTTATAATTATAGGCCTCAAATCAGACCAATTTGCTACTAGACAATTATCCACTAAAATCATTTGAAAGCAAAACAAATCCAACCCTTGTTAGCTATCCAATCCACAACCCTCTTAACGCTTCCTTAGTTCTTGACGAGTCATCGGAATAAAGTACTCTAATTCTAGGTAGCTATATAAGAATGTACTAATTGATATATAGAGATGGTCTGCAGTATTTTACTTAATTTAGTGCCTCTCATATCTATTAAGATAAATTTTGCGCACTCTCGTACTTCTAACGATTAATTATTATGCTATTTTTACAGGTATTTCTATTATGAATCACTCAAATCTAACAGGCTTAATATTTGATCTAGGGGTTCCTTTTTTAAAAGATTCCGTTCTCAGATTTATACATGTCTTTCATTATTGAAAATTAAGATTTTCCGATAGTACATCACGATAATTTTTATGATTTATGACGATATGATGATAATTTTTATTGCCCAACAACAAATCTGCGTTGGTCAAAAATTGGTAAGGCTATTAAACTCGAGTCAAATATATCAGGAGCAATATTAAATAGATCCGACAGTACTTTTTCTTGCTTGGTAACAAAGCTGAATGTGTAGCATTTAGTTAAGTTAGCGATGACAGTTTAAGTTTGTTTTCAGTTTTAACACATAACCATATTAATTAGTATCGGAAAATCAAATACTGAATGATATAACCAAATCGCCTCTTTCTATATAAATATTAATTGTCTCATCTTTCATAAGTTACTTATTTTTTGTTTTCTCCCTTAACGGCCTTTACGATTCCAAGTCGATGTAGATATAATATCATTAAATTTTCATAACTATACATATTATTTCATAATTTAAATTGAATTTGTGTTTACGTGGAGTTATTTGGCGTGTATTTTAGACCCACAAAAAAATTGTAACCCGCTATTAATATCCCCCATTAAATTTCTATACATGCTATAGAATAAAGTAGTAAATTATGTAATATTATTCTAAGTTTTATATAAACTCCAATATGATACATCTAACTACACGAATTAATTACTTTATATATCTTTAGTCTTACATTTTTGACATCCACGCTTTTAAGTTGTTTCCAAAAATAGAATATAATTCTAATCTCAACTAAAAATAGGTAGAAATAGTTTCATTCTATATTGTTAATGTAATAAATTGCCTCGTTAGCATTTTCCATTAGCCAATTCACTATCAAGTTTAACAGGATAGTATTAAATAAAAAGTTTCACGATAAATGGGGCTGTCGATCCTTATAAGAATCTTCGTTCAAGTACTTTTTCGATCAAATAATTTCAAGATGCAGTCACATTTAAAATCAGCATAACCAAAAATAAGAACCCAACATTGATGGAAATGCTAGCATATAGAATAAATTCATTCGTAACGAAATATTTTCCGGGATCAGTCGTAAACACAGTATGGATGATCGTAAATGCTGTAGACTTACTGTTAGATTTGCGTGTTATTCTGATTATGAGGGATAAAAAATATGACAGCCAATTTTTTTTAAACCTTTGTTTTCTTAATTTAAAAACTCGTATCATGGTCTGATAGAAACAAGAATTGTTTTAGCTATTACGAATTAATTTTCTCAATTTTGTTTATTATCATTAACTCGCCCCGATTTCGGATGGATATTTAAACATAACATTATGATTTGAATAAGACCCGCGCACGAATTTATTTTTGCGCTCGTCAGTTTTTATTTTACGATAACTCTTAACATATTTATTTACCTTCTATGGTGTAGGTAGTAGCATAATGTTAAGAATAAAATACTTTGAGTAATAAAGCTACTATTTACTATTTAAACTATTATTTAGCACGATCCGTCTAACTAGCTTTTCTAGCAATTGTACGTGTCAGGGATCGTTATTCCGACATTTTCAATAATTATATTCAGTTTTGTCATTTTATGGAAATACCTTACCAAATTATACACCATAACTTTCCTCTAAATTACTCTGTCTGTTAGTACAAGCTACATGAAACTAATTATGTTGAAAAACAGACAAATAGATGCGGCGGGTGAAAAATAATAACTACAATGTTCTTGTCCTTTAAATGTTGCCTAAACAAGATTAGCCCATGAAATTTAAACAATTATTCAAATAATATTACATATATACATATTAATTATCGTTTATTTTTTAAAAGTATTCAATCAAATTTTGAATTTTCACACTTCTAAAGTCACACCAGTGAATGTAAAAAAATTAAATATTCACTCAGCACTTACAGTGGCAAAATCGTCCCTAAACCGCAATTATGTTTATACGTTATCTTCGTCGACCCAAAGAATGTGAAAGCCAAAAGCTTGCCATTCATGATTGTTTTTTTCTGGCTGAGTGAGCATTTTACTTGGCTGTTTACAAATGACCGCTTACCTATATTTCTCCAACGAAATATCTCTATACTACATGTTATTTACCCCACTAATCACTTCCATTATATTGTTAATGGAATGATTGCTAGTCCCGACCGAACAATGCAAGAGTACATTTGTCCTAAAAGTACAATAAGTACGTATATTCTACCATACATAAACTTCAGCTAACGTAACATATTCCTGAGGTCTAATTTGTGATGAATTGTTTTTATTTAGTACAGTAAACAGTATGTTTTGATATGCCTGCGAATTCTTTATATAAAACATATTACTAGTGTAGCCCAAGATATAAAAACGGCAACTATTTTTTCCAATAAGATTTTAACATCTATACATGTGTATAGTGGAGTCGAATCTAAAGTGCGTTTTTGAAATTGTTCTCATAGTTGGTTTCCAGTTTTCTTAGCTTTCGTAAATTTTAAATACATTTTCCAAAGCATTTTATTTGCAAATAGGATCAAATATAACCTAAGTCTAAAGTTAACGTAAAAGATTACTTGTTTACATATAGTAGACTACTTATTTACATATAGTAGACTACTTATTTACATATACTATACTGTACATAATATTTTAATGTGGCCATAAAATTGAACTATGGTTTTGTATAATTTTAATGTTTCAAATTATATCGAATTTTGTTGTTGTTGTTTTATTTTTTTTTTACTTTGAGTACACAAGTTTCAATAATTAATTACAAATATAGACTAATTTCATATATAGACACTCATCTTTTAGATGACTATAAAAAGCATTTTGTCATATCAGTGATTTATTAAGTATTAAGAAGAAACTCGAAACTCATCAAATTCATAAATGGGCACGATAGGTACTTTTATCCGATTTATTAACTATTTATTTAATCGAGTCGTGTATAGGTTTCACTATTTCTTTCAATTGTGTTATTTAATTATATCATAACACTTGAAGAAACTGATAAAATTTACATAATTTTTCACAGAATGCAAGTCAAACATTTCAAAGCATTTAATTCATCATATTATAACATTCAGCATTCAGTATTAGCGCAAAACATTTTTAATGAAATATGTCTCATTGTAATTTAAAAACAAAAATCTACCCTCGTCATTTCCTTTTATGAAATACGAATGAAAAGAATTTTATTCTTAAATCTTGACGTTGCATAGTTAGACCAGCTTTCCTGGCGTAACAAAAACTCATTCTTAGTCACCGCGCATGTAATATGATGATAATGAACGCAAAAATGAACACTTTTAAGTAATTCATATTTTATATCGTAAATTTAAAAGCTTACTTTCTTTAAGCTTCTATAATAGCGCCATACCAATGAATAGGAACGATGGCTTATACTCTACTGAAGTGGCATTCATACTAAAGCTTAGAGTAGTGATAGACCCTCGTTTACTTACCGGTACTTACAAATTCGAACGAGTAAGATCTATCAGCCAAGCAATGATAAATTAGAACAGGAATTTCGCATAAACGAGGATAAATCATCACCATAATCACAATAAAATTTAATAATTATATTAGATAACATTCCAAAACTATGGTTATTTGTATTCAATTCTAACGATTAATTTATATAATAATAGATCAATAATCTAAAATATTCTAGAAAACATTATTTATTCAGATTTATTGCTTTTTATATTGTTTTTCTTATATTCTATTACATACTTTTATTTTCTTAATTATTTAAAAGGTATATATGATAAATGAAAATAAATTGAAATTTATACCTACTGATGTTATATTATATGCATAAGTCAGCCTGTCTACCAGTTACGATTTCACGACGCGGGTTTTTCTTTCGAGAACAGGGAAAAAACACATTTTCCATTATCAGGGTTACTTAAATGCTTAAGTTGGCGTGAACGAAGTCGCGGGTGCACTACTAACAATATAATTATAGCCTCATAAAACTGGTAAATTTTCTCGGAAATTTCGTTTTCGGCATAAAGTTATTTACGGTTTTTGAAAAGATCTAGATTAAAATTTAAATCAGAAAAATATAGCTAAATATATTTTTCTGATTTTGAGTTAAAAAATTTTTTTAAATTTTTTAATATAATAGTGTAATCTCTATCCGATTATGACCCATATATGTACCATAATTGGAAATATTTGTTTTTATTTATATATGCAGTATCGTTATGAATAATAATATGACGAAAAATAGATTTTTTTGTATGTGGTAGATAATTTTCAAGACTGGTTTTAAAGGTTATAAAACTAGGTTGAAACAACGATATTTATATATGTTTTTAAAATAAGTGGCGTATTTTTTTTTCTACAATTATAATGAAGCATGTATAAACTTATTATTATAAAATAAATTCACTGAACATACAGTTCACTATTTTGCAACTCAACGTCCTTAAATACAAGTCATAATATATTTGTATAGGAGACCTTTCCATTGATCCTCCAGTCTGTTCAGCACGAACTTGTATAGCTCGGCATACATAGTCAAACAAAATTCAGTAGTTTGGACAGTGCTCTTGATGTGTCGCATATCTATCACATATGTAGCATAAAATATCAAATATAATATATGTATATATTTTGACAAAACCTTACATAACCCACAAACCACCGCTCATAATGGTTATTCGTAAGTCAGCACAAGTAAAAATTTAATTTCTGCCCCCTCGCGTAGACTATAATAAAAAAAATATTTAAAAAAATGTGATAAATAAGTGATCCAAAACAATCCTAAAGTTTCTATTGTTGTAATAAAAAACATTAATTGACATCAATTCTCCTTTTTTGTCTGTTAAATTATACTACCCGTATTTATTTATTATTTTTAATATGTTTATTAAATTTTGTTCATAGAATGTTATCAGCAACATATCAAGCCCACAGCTACTAAGAGCGACCATGATTCATATGGACAATTTCAAACGTCCGTCTCCGTCACCATCGCGATGTTCAGTTCGAAGTGATAGTCGTGTATTCCGACAGCCACGTGTCATTCAGGTAAACCGCGACGCATCCACAACCATGATAGATGACGAAGGTAGTGGTGTAGGGGGTTCTGGAAGCGGTATGGACCCTGGATGTGCCCCTGATTATGAACCACATACAAGCCAACATGCTGCTCATTTTAGATCGCGGACATTCAGTGATGGTTTCATTAGAAACACTAGCCTAGAGTTATTGCTCGGCGTAGATTGCGAAGCTTGTTTGGCGCTTGCAGCACAACGGCAATGTGTTAATGAACCAAAAACAGAACAAGATTTTGATTTTGTATGCAATTGTAATGTTCGACAAAACAATTATCTAAATTGTTATCGGGATTCTTTCAAGCAGCGTGGGCATACTCTGAATATTTATGATATAGAAAGAATCAAAAGAGACACCGGACGAAGTAGTCTAGCCGTAGGATCTCATCGCAGCTTAGACAGAAAGCATTATAAAAGTAAAACTATTGGAGTATCTAGTTATATTTCAAAACAATTTATATCATACGATCCAACTAACACACTCGTTCAAAAAATTAAACGAAAATTATCTAACTTGAAAAAAGTGAAAACTGAGCCAATTACAAAAAAACCTCAAAATACACTTCAGCTCGCAGACATGGCTTCCACTTCTACGAATTCGCTTAAAAGGCTATCAATGCTATCACTTGTAGATAAATCACAAAAGAAAATGGACAGTCAAAGTTGCATTTTTTCATCTTCGGGTCTTCAGTCAAAAGATGATCTCAAAAACAATGTTACAACTTATGAAAACTTTTCGTCAAACATAGATCAATGTTTTGATCGACTTCGAAATTACAACGAAGATATTAACACATCACAAAAATATGCTCAAACGAGAAATTTTGATCGCAACAACGACAACATTATTGCAAATTCACCACTGATTAAATTTTCCACGCTCGATAATCGAAGTCGTTGTAGAACAATTAGAAGACAATTATCGTGTAATGATTTTCCCAGTGACCGCTATAGAGATCGAGTATCCGAATCATGGGCGCAAGACGATAACACTTTTATTTCACGAAGCTCGCACAACGATATGGTAGAGGATGTGGAATCATTTATGGATGCTGATAAAGTCACAAGGAGTGCGGCTCGCGGTGCACACTGTACTTGTAGCGCGAATCGTGACAATAGGATTCCTTCAATTTTTTTCGATGCACATGTAAGTCATTTTTTTTATTGTGTCTTTCAAAAATTAAAAACAGGAACTCGTTGCATATAAACGATTTTGTTAAACGAAAGGTAATGAAGTAATTCCCTGTATCATTTTGCTTAGCAACCTTATACATCGTTATAAGTCAAATATTGTGAAAAATTATACAGGTATAAAAAATTATAAAATCATCATACGCTGGCTATGAAAAACAGCAAAGAATTACGATATAAAACCATAACGTGGCCTTTTACCACCGTAGAAAATGGAGGAGTCATAGTATAAATTAATTATAATGTGTAATCATTAAAAGATTAAATTACATTCCTGGATTACAAAAAGAAAAATGATATGAAAGTGCTGTGAAGTAGCTTGCCAAAGCACAGGTAAAAATGTATCGCACTATTCAAAAAACTAAAAATGGTTAAGAATTTTTCAAAATAGCACTGTTTTCTAAACAATTGTAAATATGAATTATCTCTTTTGTTATATAAGAATATATGGTAAATTCATTTTTGCTTTATAACTATTACAACTCAACGTTACATAAAAGATTTTTTTTTAATGTAATATTTTGAATATTTTATTTTACGGAATTGTAAATGTACTCGTTAAAATATTATAATTTGTAAAAAGTAATTTGTGATTAATATTATTAATTAAATTTATATTGCCTATTAAGTTATTAAATTTTCAGTCACGGGAAGTATCATCCCTGTCGGTCCGAAAAATGTCCCCGTCGGTTCGTAGGGACTTGAAACTCAGATTTTATCGAGACCGTACTTTTTGTAAAGATAAAACGTCTCATGAAGGCGTTTATTTTGTTTCGCAAGCGTACTTATACACGCCATTAAATTTGCCGAAACATTGTTCTAATAACTGCCCTTAGCAGTATTTATACTATTAGCACTTTTTGTTGAAGTTATACTTTATTTGCGAGTTTGAAAAAAAATATAGATGATTTTTTTAATTCGCTGTTTACTTAAATCGGCCCACAACGTTGGCGTGTTCATGTTGTATTTTAAGTTAATTTTAATGGTATTTTATAAATATATAATGTATATTTACTTATATGTATACGTAAACAAGAAATTTATAACAGAATTTATTTACAATATATTTTTAATTAATTATATAGACAAATTTAGATGAAATACACAGATTAGGTTATTTTTAATAGAGATTCTATTACATCACAATAAATAAATTAAATTTTCTTATTTCATTATTTTGTGGGTTTTACATAAGTACATACACGTATATTTTTTACACATACCAATTTTCTCTTATATATTTTTTTTGATAGATCACACTGAAAATTTGCTATAAATTGGTAAATACAAACTTTTATATAATGTAAAAGTCTAAGAAAAGTTTTTAAGTTTAATTTCGTTCATAATAATTGATATATTTCATAGAACCTAGGAAATAGAAGTTTAGCATATTTATAAAAGCAATCATTTCCATATCAGTGTATGAAAGATAAAAATTGAAATATTTTTGCAAAAGGGTAAAAAGCGAACAACACCAGCACCAGATGTCACCGAACGAGCACAAGCACGTACGCCAGCCTGCACCGCTTGTAAACCAGCACAGTGGCTACCACCTGGAACTTCAACGACTAGCCATAGCTCCACAGCTACTGCTAATTCCTCACGTAAGTAGATTTCATGAGCAATTTGAAAAAAACATAGACTAATGATTGCGCTTTCATAACCTCGTAAAACAAACTAATCACAGATTAAGCATAAGGATTTCCAAACGTTTATTATTATATCTTTTTTTAATTACTAATGCAATTATTAGTTTTTTTCGCTGTTCCCTTAAGAACAACGGGAATTTTTAGCCTGGTATATAAGCTATAATTGCTCCATATTTCATCAATATTGGTCCGTGGTGCGTGTACCAATATAGGCTGCGAAAGAGTAAAGATAGACAAAATTTCGCCTTTATAGATTTTTATATGTAGATTGGCTGATTTAGAATAGAGGCACGAAATATTATGTTCATCGTTTTAGTTTTTTAACTTGTTTAAATCTAAATACAAATTCCAAATTAACCAATTTTAAAAATACACAATTTTATTGACAGTGTAAACAATATATGCCAGATAATTAAATTTATAACTACGCAAATAATTGTGTTGGAAATGTAATAATAGTAGTTATATTTATCAAGAAACTTAATCCTGTACAAGAGATAGATCTGAAATAATATGTCCCACCGTGTTATCTGTTTTACTGTTAACTAGGGTTATCAATAAATACTAAATAAATCATAAACGAGAAATTATTTTATCTTACGTATAATATCATAACAATAACCATATTTGCTGCCACTGGATCATAATAAATTTAGTTTCAAAATCGTTCATTTCAAATTCTTATTTTTAAAAAGCAGTTTTCTCGTAGAAATAAATGAGATTGACTAAGTAGGTAAACAGCTAATTACTATTTTTAATCGTTTCACGTAGATAATTAAGATGACCAGGCTAACCCGCAACTAATGAGAAATTTAATAGTAAACAGTTTAATAGTAGCTCTGTCAACCCTAACTCCAACCCGTCTATAACTTCCGACTGAAGCGAACCAGCAAGTAACGTTGTGTTTGACAAGTACGAGAAGATTATCGGAAAGCTTCTGACTACTATTGCTGTGACCTAAATAGATTTTGATATATATGCTGTCTAATACGTCTCAGAATTTACAGTTAACTGATTTCTTAAATTAATAGTCCTTATCTATCTGTCTCTTTTAAAATACATACCATACCCATACCCATATTTTGCGATACATATATATATTTATATAGATATTTTCTTATTGTTTCATGTTCATGTATAATTAAAAGAATATTATTATCGCTCTTAAAGTATATTTTATTTTATTAATGATGTGTATTTTATTAATGATTGCTATATTTTAGGAAATCCAATAAAATACCAAGGAACACTATTATTATGTAGTACTATGTGCCTAATACTGATATTATGTTAAAATAAATCTTCATTTTTTCCTGCCCTTATCCCACTCTAAGTGGGATGGGCACAACATGTTTTAAACACGTTGCTACATGTTTTAGCTAGTTATTTCACAACCGACCGCCTGCCTGACGTCAATTAAGCTTAGTCGCCTTTTACGTCACCTCGGTATGAAATGAGGGCGGTCTATTTCTACTCAGCCGGATACCACACAGCGGGCAACTTACCTTAGTCGCCTTTGACGACACCTCGGTAATAAATGAGGGTAGTCTATTCTACTCAGCCGGATACCACACAGCGACGTTTAAAATAAATCTTCAATTAAATATAATATCAAATTTTTGCAGGCTCAAGGTTTCATCGCAGGTCCATAATGACACTAATCTTATGATAAAAAATATTCGAAACCTTAAACACAAAGTTTTACTGCGTAAAAATGAAAGGTTTTAAACGTTGATCGGTCGTAGCTTCCTTGAAACACCAAACACAGAGAAGAGTAATCACAGTCAATACCTCTACTCTCCACGTTGACCTAATTCATAGTCTAATAAAGTAATATAGCGAGCTCTTTTTTATACATTACGCACCAGTAGTACAACGCTGCTGCTTTCGCCTGTCCCTCTTTATATATCGGTGATACTGTCAAGTCGTTAGGGCTAAAAGTATATAAAATAATCGGAAACTGAGCCAAGCTATATTGCAATCCTAAAGGCTTTAAATTTACGTCTACACAAATTGAAAAATTAACATTTTTATGTAATAAATCTTATCGCCCCATTTTTTTTTAACCGATCTTTTTACTACTATGTAAGGTTTATCGGCCTGGCACCGTCGATGGTGTTGCGTTGCGATCTTGGTGCTCGTGGCGGGCACGGCCTGCGTTGCCGGCCCTTTGGCTCTCCGAGCCCCGCCCGGTGCGCCCCTACACGAGCGCCTACGACTTGCAGAACGGCTCTTGCACGACACACCACTTGTTGACGGCCATAACGACCTGCCATGGAACATAAGGAAGTTTTTACACAATAAAATCAAAGACTTCAGGTAGGTCCAAAAGCCTAATTATGTTTTTTAAATTGTCTTTGTAACCTACTATCAATAATTGACTTGGATTTACAATAATCATAATACTCTATACTTATTATAAAACCAAGTCCCAAAAAGTTATCTGTTGGTATGTAATCGATTTTCTCAAAATCTAGTGAACGGATTTTTGTACGGTTTTCACCAAAAGATGGTGCAATACTTCGGGATGGTTTAGGTAAATTGTGGAGAAGAGATCGCGCATTTGTTAAAAAACTTGCTTGCTGGGAGCTTAAGGCGCGTGCGCTGCGTAAACCAGCAGAGATAAGCTAAAGTAATGTACTAGAGAATTAAATTATAAAAATACTACCAAAAAGTCCGCGATAGTATGTCTCTATCTTTTATGGTTAACTCACAATAACTATAGTACCCGGCAATAAATAATGCACATCGAGAACTTAGAACACAACAGCCGGCAAATTCGGTTTCGTAGAGCGCTGTCACTATCACACACGGCTTCGTCAGTCTGTGCTATAGAGACAATGCTCTATGAAGCACAATCTGGCCGATTTCTCTCTCTGAGCCTCGATGTGCATTATTTATTGCCACGTACTATACTTCTATGTTTGAATTTAAACTAAAATTTGAATTCTAGAAAAGATAGTGACACGCTGATTTCCACGCGGACGAAGCCGCTGGCACAGCTAGTATCGAATAATACGACAAAAGCTTCTAGATTATTGGAACAGACAACCTTTAAAATTAGAAAATCTTAAACATTACCAATAAGGAGAAATTTATATTATAAAGAAATAACATATTCTATTACAATATTTTAGTATCACCAGCTGATTGGTATTGGTGATTATATTATTATTTATTGCCTGTTTATTAAGGATCATGTGTTCAAAGAGGGATAATACTCGTGGACAGGACTCTATTTTCTCGATTAATTATAGTGTATAGGTAGCATTTTATATTTATATTTCACTTCTATGTCTACAAAAGATTAATTTAGTATATGTTCTAGTACAAATTGTCATACATGTAATAATATTACCTAATATCAACTAATTTTGTTAATAACGAAATGAAGAGTCTATTGATCTAAAATTACAGGACTTCGTTTCATTAATTAAACGTTATATAGATTTGACGAAGATCTGCGTACGATATCTCCATGGGCCACGAGCTCCTGGAGTCACACCGACTTGCCTCGTTTAAAACAAGGCCGTGTCGCAGCTCAGGTATGTTATGTTTTTTATAGATATTTTATGTCAACGTAGATACTATGTACGTAGATACGTGTATCTTAATTTGACCAGAAAAAAGTTTGACTATAATTGTTGTATGCAACAAATCAGGAACTAAGAAATTAAAAAACAAACCAAACTTTGTATAAGAATATAAAAGAAAGTTAAATGTTATTAAACTTAAATCGCCACTGCAAATCTACGTGGCAGGCTTAGGTGCCATGGCCTGAATTTCAAATGTAAAACTGGCAACTAGCCGAACGCAAGAAAACGCCATTACTTACGTTCGCCTTAAGTTTGTTTGTATTGAAAAAGTTACAAATAGTATAATATTTCAGTTCACATAAATCAAGTATGCTGTATATCTTCTGATATTTTTACACCCCCTCAGATGTTTCATTACGCGAAAGTCCACAAGTAAGAATTTCTTCTTTTACAACTAATGGATGTATAGTTTTGTGTATTGCAATTTTTTACTATAATAGATGTTCTGAAATTTATTTGAATCTAAAAATTATTTGCTATTTGAGTATTATAGCAAAATACTATTATCATTATTTTTGTGATTTAGCAGTTATATAGTTGGAAAAATCATTACAATAGCATGTAAGCACATTAGAGCGCTTAACCAATGCGAATTTTACAAACGTGACAAAATAATTATTTTGCTTTAGTCCGCGATACAGTAAATAGAAGAAAAAAAACGATTGTTGAGTTTGTGATAGTGAACGTGTGTAATGCTTGTGTATTGTGGTGGCGGTGGTGGAGGTTTATGCTTGTGTTTTCACGAACACTGGATAAATCGAGTATGAAAACGGATGGTCCACTCTACATTTAGTATAATATACATATATTTTCTATTTACTTTATCGCGGATTATAGCTAAATAATTTTATCATTACTTAGTATATCCGCTTCGTAAAGTAACGCCTAATTCTATAAATTATTTATTTTTTTGCCAAATAACGGTATTTCCGACGACGGCCTTTCTCAAGATCAATTTACAAAAAAAATTATCGAATTGAACCAAAAAAGAATAAGTAATTTGTTTGAGAATCGTAATACCGGAATGAATATATAAATCAAATCTTAAAGCAAAAAAATTCTTTGATAGAAATATATGGTTCAGACGATATAACTATCTCACGTTTCCTATTACATGTCACTGCGTACAAGAAAGCGCATTAGTATTCCTTTACCGACCAAGGAATACAACTCGTGCATAATATTAAATCAACTTAAGTTAAAGATAAAGCTTCTTTGTTTATCTTTATATGAATACGTAGATAGTAGGCATATACTTGAGGACATATGTGTAAGAACCGCGAACTTTCGAATAAAATATAATGAAATAACTATAAACTTTTTCTCCGGTGCACTTGAATTAGAGAAAATAATAAATTTTGCAAAAATGGAAAACTCAAAATGCTCAACGTTCTATACGTTGTAAAAATAACTTAATTTTTAATCTACAATGTTAATTAATTGCAGCAATTTTTTGCGCTCGCATCAACTTTGAAAATCTTATAGCAATATTTATTTTTAAAATAATTTTGAAATATTAACTCATTTCAGTATATTTAAACAACAAAGAGCTATTAAATAAGTAAAAAAGGCAGCAGCTGACTGGATCGTATTAATTAAATAACAATATCTTAGTATTGAGTTAATCGGTCACCAAATTTGAGTTCTATTTAGCTATAAACTGACCAATATTTTCCGTGCATCGGAAGAATCGATATATTATAATTGTGAATTATTGTGAATTACTACTGAAATTACCATCAATCATTTAGACCGGTTAGAGACTTTCCTATTCCAGTACATGTATGTACGTATGTACATAACAAGCTGTGGTAGCCTAGTAAGCTGTGGTAGCCTAGCAAGCTGTGGTAGCCTAGCGGTGAGACGTGCGACTCTCTTGAGACGACATAGGATCAAACCCCGGGCAGGCACCAATGAGTTTTATCTATTAAAACTTATGTGTTTAATTGATAATTGCAATTTATCACACGCTTTTCGGTGAAGGAAAAACATCGTGAGGAAACCTGCATATCTCTAGAGAATTCTAGGTATATGTGTAACCTACCAATCCGCATGGAGCAGCGTGGTAGGTCTTAGCTTCAATCCTTCTCTCCAATAACGGAGAGAGGAGGCCTTAGCCCAGCAGTGGGCATAGTAACAGGCTGTTACTTTTGTTACTTTATGTACATAACATGAATTGTTACTTTCTAACCTTCTAACATAGGAACTGAAGTAAAAAATCATAGAGAAATAGTTAAGCTCTCATCGTTTACCCCTATAAATAGATAGTATTTGTGTAGAAAAACATTTTGTTCCGGAGTTTGTAGACATCTGCAAACTATTTTTGTTTATAAACCTAAACGGGGTCGACCTGAAGACCTAGGCTAAAGTGATAGGCATCACTAATTTGATTATTCTAGTAACACCAATTCAACCAAATATTATTATAATACTATTAAACTACAAAAACATTATTAAAACACAAAAATGTCATATAACACAAACCCATATAAACCTTAAAAAATAACAAAGGAATAGACCTACCGAATGGTTTTGTTATAGTAAAAATGCAGTTGATCATAATGTCTTATTTGATGACAAAAACTATTCCATAATTTGATTGTTCTCTGCGCTTGATCCCTCATTGCGAAAATGGAGTACAATTTGTTAAAAGCATTTCCGCAAACATGCTGTAAGTTGATGGACTTTATTTTATACGATTTTTCTGTAAATTAAGCTTATATCTGTTATTATTCCTGAATATTGCTGACAACTATGTATATGAATTTTTGGAATGGATAAAGAAATGTTTGTGACATTTCAAAAGACTCTATGTCTATTATGTAACAATATTTATTAAATTTATTACTGAAATAAAATAAATATATAACAATGTATAGTTTTGGGCCGCATACGTGCCCTGCGACGCGCAACACCGAGACGCGGTGCAGTTGACCTTCGAGCAAATAGACCTAATCCAGAGGCTCACGGACAAGTATCACCCACAACTAACATTCTGTACATCCGCTGATGGTAAGTTTGTGTTATCAATACTATACAACTAGTTTTTTTACAAGAAGTAACCTAAAACCTCTAGAGTAATCACATGGTATATATGTACTGTAATTTTAAATTTAACTCGGTAACTGTTTTGCCGAAGCTCGTAAATAACAAATAACGTAACAAATTAGCTGCCTCAGACGGTTCATTAATGTTAATATATATTTGACTCATTATTCATTCGTTTTTGTACTCTTTCAGCTCATCTATTGTGTTTTTTTTAATTTACATTCAAACAGTCTTACATGTACTATATCTTAATTCCATAATTCTCTTTACAACTTCAATTTTAAAATTAAACCTTTTACGTTCTTACTTAAAAATATCTCAATAATAAATCAATTTTCCTTTGTAAGTTTTTAATGATGGCCTTATTATTGAAATAATGATTATATATTGAAATAAAACGAAGGTGTAAGCTGAACGTTTAGTGTTTTTTTTAAATCACATTCAAACGGTATTACATGTACTTATATCTTAATTCCATAATTGTGTTTAAAATTAAACCTTGTACGTCCTTTATTAAAGATATCTCAATAATAAATCACATTTCGTTTGTAATTTTTTAATGTTCGACTGATTAATATTGTTATAATCATTGTAATTAATATTATAATAAAACGTAAGTGTAAGGCGAACGCTTAGTTCTGCTATAACCAACCAACCTGCTAAGCGGATTGAAAACTTATTGATCTTAAAAATTATTAGTCCACAATATACATTTTTAAGTATGACAATTTCAGTTAATAAAGGTTTAATATATTATTACATTTAAAAGACAATTAAATCTTCTTAATTTTGTTAGATCATTTCTTATGCATAGCGGTAAAAAAACTGATTGTTGCGAATTACGGATAAGCTTATAAAAGTCTTACTCCTAAAAATCTTAGCTAAATTAATTTTATCGTCTTAAATTTTTCTCTTAACAAAATTGTTTTTTTTTCAACTCTGTTCTGAATAGTCATTAGTGTTACAATAAATCAAGCTGCCAACGCAGAATGGTTTGCACATTAACCAGTTAAACGAGTGCTTCGAAGGCTAGTTTCAAATTACAATATTTTTCTATTCAACCTTTACTTCGTTTTTTTTTTAAATAAAAATGTAGTATTATATTTTAATACTTCCATTTAAGAAAATGCTTATTAGTAAGCATTTATTTAAAAGGTTTTCAATAATAGTATGGGCGAATGTCAAATCAAATGATGTACTATTTCTTTCAGATATTTTGTCGGCACATGCAAATCATAGACTTTGTTCACTTGTTGGTGTGGAGGGCGGCCATGCTATAGGAGGTTCTCTAGGCATTCTCAGGACGTTATATCAAGTTGGTGTGCGTTATCTAACACTCACGTCCACTTGTGACACACCTTGGGCTGAATGTGCATCGACGGATCGGCCTGAACCTACTCAAAGAGGAGGCTTAACTCCATTTGGTAAAGTATGTATCGTGATCAATCCTTTCATTATCTGTAGTCGGTCGGCAAACTACATCTCATGATGACACATATCTCTCATAAATGTTTGCAAAACCCAAAGAAGTATTTTGAAAAAACATAGATTTTATAAATCAAATAAGTTATTTTTACAATATTGTCTTGGAGTCATTAGTATGAAGGACATATTTTTTACTTTAGTTTATATACTAACTAGTCGTATACGTGACTTAGTTCGCGTCAATTCGCATTATTGTTTAGATACCCTGAATTATGTACTATGTATTTTTTTCCTGTTCCTAAAGGAAAATGGTATATTTAGTATCGTATATGTAAGTCAGTTATATTAGCTTTAATTGAACCGAATTTCGTCAAAATTGCTCCAGCGGCCGTGAAAGCATAACATACAATCAATCAAACACGTTTTCGCATTTTTATTATTAGTAGGGATAAGTTCTCCTGAGCTTAGAAATCTTTATGAGACTATGGAAATAAAAAGCTTTTTGTTCTGTTGCAATAAAAGGTTAGTTACTTATCGTTAATATTACGGCACTTAGCATTTTAAGTCTAGATGGTATTGAGGGTAGTTATTATGGCAGTGGGTAATCAAAAGAATATCATAAAAATCAGAACGTTGAGTAGAGCGAGTGCGCTATTATCATAAACATCCTGCGTCGCTGAAATATTTTTCTTTGTATGAACTCCAGCTGCTTGAATCTTTTGTTTTGTTTCATACGCCGATACGTTCGGCGGGACATACTTTCTTTTGTTAAAGCTTATACCACATACCAAGGAGTCGTTTGTAGTAAATAGCGATTGTTTTCGTTCATAAAATGCAGAGTTTTATAATATAGCAGCTGAATTACGCTGGCACAAAATATTGTTGTGACAGTCGATCATCGTGACAACATTTGCGACTCTGCAAATGATATGCATCAACCCCTTGAAATGATAATAACGTTGATTTGGATACCTGATTGCATTTAGAATAATCTTCAAAAAACTCAGTATTTTCTCTTGTACCGCTACCAAAACAAAACAGTACATGACAGAATAACCTCTTTACATCCTATCGCACCTCAATCTAATCTCAGAGTAACTCTATAAAGTGATTGTATAACTTGACAAAATTACTGGCTACTAATTCAGCAGATACACATGTAAATGTAAAGTAGCAAATGTTAATGCTTAACAAATTAATCCCCACAACTAGGCTTTATTTCGCGACAGTCATATATAAAACAGAAATCGCTCCAAGAAAGAGTTCAGAGAAAAATTGCCATTTTTGCTGTCAACTCCCTTAAACAAGAGTCTCTTGGTATCTAAGACCTCACACAAGTAAATCGCTACGTCGATTCACAAAGTCACTACACAAATATCATACCATGCAGATAGAAGCCGATTATCCATCCCGCTTCTGAGTGTAGCGCATGAAAAATTTGTAGCATGGCGGCATCTATTTGACTCAACAACATACACGCCATTACCAAACTACACATCAGCTCTGCACACGTCCTAAATATAATATTATATTCGCTCCAGTATCGGCAAGAGACTGGCTATCTGATAACATACACCGCTACACCTATTCTTCCTCTACTCCAATTTGTTTCTATATTTTGTACCCTCACTATAATAATTTTCACCAATAATAATTTTCATTAAACAACCTCTGTGCACTTGAAATATGTACAAATTACAACTGCGTCACACAATTATCGAACTACGTACCACTAAAATAAACTTAATAAACAAACACTCCATGAAATATTTATACTTAGTCGGGTATGTTGAGTTCCTAAATGTAAATAAACGTTTTTATTTATAAGTATGGTAGCCTCGGCATGTGGAACTTCGAAGCCTGAGGCGCGAGGAATCCAAGAATTTCGTCTGTGTTCGTTGAGCTATATAGTATGCCGACCACTAAGTAACAATGTTATGCGTAGCATACGACTGGTCACGGTCATCGAAATGGTAGATCGATGCTGATATTAGATATAGCTTGAACAATATTAAATATTAGAAACTTATGATGTACAAGATTTCTACAAGACAAGCTTTACTGCTTTCTTAGGATTTGACAGTATTTTACTCTTTAGAATTCCTTAATAATGTTTATTTTTTCCTGTTACCTAAAGAAAATCAGGATTTTTTATACAATTTGTAAGCCCAGTACATGAACTTAAATTGTGCTAAATGTCATCAATGTTGTGCTTTCAGATTAGCCGATAAAGTGAAAAGATTTACGAATATATGTCCAGCTTGTAAATTTTCTTTTAAATCCAAATTCAAAGTATTCTTTATTCAATTTGGGTTTTAAAACCACCTACAATTCGTCAAATTACAATAAAGCTACTGTTAGTTCGGAAAGGTCCTCTTGTATATGAATATACCTAAGTCATATAACTCGAAATCTTTAATATTCTTCATTGTATTATTAGATAAACTTTTTTATATCCAGGTAATTATAAAAGAGATGAACAGGCTCGGCATGCTAGTGGACTTATCACACGTCTCAGAACGGACAATGCGAGATGCTCTGTCAGTGTCACGCGCACCTGTACTATTTTCGCATTCATCAGCTCGAGCCATTTGCAATGTAACTCGTAACGTGCCCGACAGTATTTTACGGCAATTGGCAGCCAACAAGGGTCTTATAATGGTCAACTTCTACACATCGTTTCTAACGTGCAGCGATACTGCAACTGTTCGAGACGCAATAGGTATATTAAATATAGTTCGCTTTTCTTATTTGAAACAAAAGGTAGAACAGAACAAAAGAGTTTGTTGTATTTTGTGACATGTGAAATATTTCGTTGACACGAAATTTCAAATTCCAATCTTAATTAAATAGAATTATTTTGGGCCCCTCATTGGTTATGGCAAACATGCTACACATAAAAAGGAATACACCGTATTAATCTAATTTCTGTACTCGTACAGACATGAGACGAAAAAACTAAAAAAATGCTTATATTTTGTAATTGTGCTTTCGTCGTATACTTCCACATTACAATAAAACAAAACGAGCGAAGGATACAACCATATTCGAAAATAAAAATTATCCCTCAGTACATAGTTTATGAAATACTAAATCATTCATAATAAAAAACTTTTTAGTATAACGTCTAAATATGTCATATTTATCCATTGCTGTTATTACTTTTGTTACATTATTTACTTTATGGTTTCAGAACATATTAATCACATACGAGACGTGGCTGGTGTAGACAGTGTGGGATTAGGCGCTGGCTACGATGGAATAAATTAGTGAGTGGATTATCAATTGTATTTATTAAATAAACATCACAAAGCGTTTATAAATATGCCTTAAAAATGGACGTTGGAAGCGTAAAGTTGTTACATTAGAGGTATCTCAAAACAGTTGAGAAACGCTCAACGTTATAATGCCAAAATCGTATTTCACACAAAATTCGAAGAATTCGTTGGAGACGTACACATTTCAAATACATTATATACCGATCTCGTCGCCTGATATACCATTTAATTTTATAACCAGTATGGTTATAAAATTAAATGATTTCTTACTAATATTATAAATGCGAAAGTTTGTGAGTATGGATTGATGTTTGTTACTCTTTCACGAAAAAACTACTGGACGGATTTGGATAAAACTTTACAGTTATATAGGTTATACATCAGAATAACATATAGGCTACAATTTGTAATGATTTTATGTAATATAAATTTAATTAAATAAGTTAATGTGGCAAACCAAATTCCATGCGAGCGAAGCTGCGGGCAAAACTAGTATATCATACTTGTATGTACCTGTGGTTGCACAGTTTCCTAATTATGACTAGCTCTGCCAGCCACTTCGCCCATGTGCAAATCGGTGTGATTCAAAGTTTTTCCAATTATAATTTACATAAAACCGTACCGTACACCTTCCCCTTTCCCTACACTTTCTTTTAATAAGAACTGTACAAAAATCCGTTCAGTAGATTTTCAGAAAATCGATAACATACAGTCCAAAAGATCAGACACCTTTTGGGGACTTTGTTTGATAATAAGTATAGATAAGTGTATATAAGGATATATAGATAAGGAGTGTTGGTCTAGTGGTTGAAATTCCAGCGCTTTATAATGACTGAAATATATTATACCTTGAATCATAATTATGATTGTCTATGAAGTGGTGTGTGCGACGCTTTTTCAATTTAATAAAAGTATTCTTAATGCATTATTTCAAAAGAAATATTCGCATTCTGCCCTCCTTCAAACTCCTCGATCCGCGTAATTTTAGTAAAAATGAATACAATGTTTTTACTTCACGTATTAATATATAGATAGCCTCAGTCAAGTTTTTACAAAATATTTGGATTTCCTTGATTAATTTAGATGAATTTTTAGCACACCACAAGGTTTAGAAGATGTTTCATCCTATCCCCTGCTCTTCGCCGAACTGATGGAAGATGGTTGGAGTACAGAGGATCTAAAAAAGCTGGCCGGCTTAAATCTTTTACGAGTGCTGAATTCAGCCGAGCAAGTTTCACGGGAGTTGGCATCTGCTCACGTTTTCCCTTATGAAGAAGTCGCACCCCGTGCAATCGACAGCCATAATTGTTCTAGTCAAGACATATAATTTTTAAAACAACTTTTTTTAAAACAAAAGCGATATCATAAACTTTTTATCATCATGTGTAATAAAACACAAAAGACTTGAATATAGCTTGAAATAGCTAAAAGTTCTGTGATATCTCTATTGTCGATAGAAATTAAGGATCTTTTTGATTACTTATTATGGACTTAAATTGTATATCCCAAGCTTTAATATTTCAGTATTATTATATATTTAAAAAGATATTGTAGTATGTATAAGACTTCATGTAATAAATTTTCATAAAAATGTGTCAAGAAATATTTAACTATTGAAATTTTGTGAAAGAATAATTGGATTACCATTTGGTAAATGAAACTTCATATCATAGTTAAGGAAAACGAAGTGTAATTTCGAACATGCGAATACTTTAGAATTAATTTTTTAATCAAAGCTAGAAATTTAAATTACTTGAAGTATTCTAACGGTCTATTTAGGTAAATATAGTCGGCGTTTTTATGTTTTTCAGAATTTTTCTGTAATTATGTTTATAAAAAAACACTGCCCTTACATTCATGTCTTTATTAGACAATTAAATCTTTCTGTTGACTTTAAAATTTTACTAATATTTACCATAACTATATATAGGTATTTGAGACAGTCCCATTTAAATTTATTTACCAAAAAAATGTAGCTAGAATATAGCTCACGTAATTTATTGCTTAAATTTCCATAGAGTAGAAAAATGTAAATGTAATATTAAAAGTAACAATATTTTACGTCTTTTCATGTAGTTATATTTTAAGATCACGGTAATAAAATTTCGTTTAAATGATTTGTTATAAATATTTGATAAGAATTTTGTAAAATGTTAAAAATATTTTATTTTGAACGACCAAAATAGTGAACCATAGAATAGATATTTATAGAATAAGATCTTAGTACTATTAAAATATTCAGGAACTTTTTGTACCTTCCTATTAAAATGCAATATTAGCGTACGTTTTTACTCCAAATGGTTGAGTTAAACAATAGTAATTAATAGTCGTTTTTTTTTAGTTTTTTACGTATTTTTTATAATATATAATATTATGGAAGATTTGTTTTAAAAATTTGGCGTATTAGTAATATAATAAGGATATTTCTTTTATTAGTGTCAACGATATATATATATGTTGTAAAAACCGGGCTTTCAGTAGTAAATGTAGAGCGATTTTAAAAGTTCGATTTAATGAAAATGTTTTATTAAAAAGTAATATATGTAAAGATTTTTACAATTTCTTTAATTAATATGAAAATATGGGCCGAACGTTAATAAATATGATTTAATAAAATTAATTAACTGATGAGTACATTTGTTAGTATTTTGTAAATATCAATAGATTAAAAAAGCATAAACGGTCATTATAGAAATCTATAAAAATATTTTAATTTAATATTTATTAGATGTATCTATAATGAGTATAAATAACCAATATTGTTTCGCGTAGGCAAATCATTTTTAGTCGCATAGATCGAATCAACCCTTAAACAACAAGTTCTTCACTCTCTCACTTCTAATCCGGTAAATATCTTTAAATTTTAATAATAGTCTCAATATCTTTCTTCTGAAAAATGATTCGATGACTTGATTTACGTCTAAATGTCTGAAAAGGGAGGGTCTTACTAGAGGGAAAAATGGATCGATTAACAAATGCTATTTTTTTCCTAATATTTATTTGTAAATGGTTGATTTTAAATTAGCAGATGAAGAAATATAAATACAAAACAAACCAATCAAGTCAGTTTAACTCGCAATCTTTACTATTAACCTCTGAATTTGTAACTACTAACTACAACTGAAATGTTAAAACAATAAAACATGCAGTTTCACCGATTCATAAAATTATATTTAAAAAAAGTTATATGCTTATAGAGTAAGTATAAACCGAATCTATCTTTTCTCGTGAATTATTAAAAAAAATCTGATGTATACAAATTTTTATAATAGTAAATTAATAATTTTATTGATTTCAATACCTACTTGATAAATGAAATAATAAAATAGACTTCGAACCTGTAAATTGTATTTTTATTCTATTTTTTTAGGAACCTGAAGTATTTTACAATAATCTCTTAGAAGTATGAATCAACATTTATGCAATTAATCCATATTCCATATGTCAAAAAGTCGCACTAGGGATACGGCGAGGTAAATTGTGAATACTAAATATTTAATATAAGACCATATATTGTTACTATTTACGAGTGCTATAAAGACTACACACAAATCGACTATGTGCCAGCACGATAATCGAGCATAAATGCCCGCGATTGCTGCGACGTTTAACAGCATTTTAAAATTATTAAATTACTATTACCTATTTCAATTCATAAAAACAAATTAAGTTAAATCTAAAATTCAACCATCGGTTCAAACCGATAAAAAAAAGAAAGCCTCTAATCTGTATAGTTGAACTGAAAATAGACAATAAGTTTTTATTTTTCTTGTTTACAATTTTACATTAGTAGTTTATGCTGTGCATGACTACTAATGTATGGAATGGAAATAAATCGATTATTAAATAATGGATTTTTTTTACAAAATAAATCGATTTGTAAAAAATCAATTCACACGGATAAAAAATATCGAGATATTAATAATCGATTTTCCCTACTTCAAAAGTTGCTTTTTTAAATATTAATAATTAATTAGAATAAAGACTATTTAAAGTGTACTGTAGTTATTATACATACAGTGTCACGTGTCCAATAAATAATAAGAGAGGAAAGATACGAGACCCCATACTTATTTTAATTTAATCACACATAGAGTTAGATAAGTTGGCTCATTTGCTTTCTTAATTTTTTTTATTGCATTTAAGGTTGGCCCTCTACTCTTATATAATAAATCTATGACAAAGGACAAAAGATATTAGATACCTAATAGTTTATATTTTCAGTCAATAAGTTTATTATTTAAATAAATCTATCTACAACTAGATGTCAGTGACATAAACTATTTGGCATTTACATTGTGCATACTGAACTATAAATTTCTCAATGTTGTCTTTTATAATTTGTTCCCTGGATAATTCATCGATCGTTTGGTTTTTCCAGGTGTTTGGTGCGATTCCAGGCCGTCAAAAAAAAGTTGTTGGCATATTGTAATTTGTTTTTGAAGATATTTTGTCGGTGGTCGGGCTCTATGATTAGACTTTAAAATCTGATTTTTATAAATCCTCAATTTTACCCAAAGTTCGAGTAAAGTATTTACTTTTGATTTATGAATCTATTTTCATTAGGTATATTGATTTTTAAATCGCATTGTAATACAGCCTTAAAATGGGGGACAAAACTGCTCCACTGCTAGCAGTTCTTCAACTTTTACGGAAGTATAATTTAAAGGAAAGTATTTAAAATAGAAGAACATTATTTTTGTACATAAATAGTTATTTTACTTTTCATCTCAGGGTACTGAAGATATCTTGAGAAAAGAAGCTAATTTAGGCGATATTGAATATGAGAACCTAGACTTACCCGAAGTTGAGCTTGCTAGTATACTAAGTGCTCATCATACGGAAAGCGATCCTTACAGCTATGAGTTTGCATACGACAGCCTCAAGAAATTCGTGGAAAATTCACTAGACCTATATAAGGTATAGTACCATTTTCTGCACTTTGCACTTTTTCTTTATTAAGACCTAGATAGAATCGATTATTTCCATTTCCAAAACAATTAATTATTCCTATGAAATTCTTAAATTTTAAAATGTGAACCTAAGACATTATAATAAAATATAATAAGATATGTTTGTGCTTAACAATGATGAGAGTAAATAACCATTTAGTTTGTTTTTATTTTTCTTTATATTTATATTTCAAATGGAAATACCTTGTCACTAATTTTTAAAGTATGTGCTCAGCATTTCACTATTACTTTAAATTGAAACTCAAATTTTTAAATAATTACCACCAAAATGTTATATCAGTTATACAAGTAATTTTCAGTTTACCTTTTTGATGATGTCTAATTTTTACTCTTCTTACAAACAAGAGGCATAGATTTGCTTCCAGGTTAACCATAAGTAAATATAAAAGGTCATAATCAGGTTTAGTATAATTGGGCTTAAAATTTTTTTTAATGTACATGTCAAAACCAGGCCACAAAAAAACATCAATATCATATCAAAATATTCTTAATACTGAGATAGTGCACCTCCTTCAACAAGTTCTATATATTCTGTGTAACCTTTCAGCAGATGCTCATATCCAATCTGATCTCCAAAGTACAGTACATTAATATAAATTATATTAAAAATTATATATTTGCTAAAATTTATGGGGAAATAGGTTTTCTATTGAAATTTCTTTTTTGTTTTAGTATGAACTATCCACCTTGCTATATCCAGTATTTGTTCACATGTACCTCATACTTATTTTATATGACCATACTGAACATGCTACAAAATTTTTTGAAAAATTTAGCCTGGAACAGGAGGAATACTATCAAGAAGATCTAAATAGATTGTCTGCTGTTAAAACTAAAGATCAAATAAAAAACAATGAGCTTACTGAAATATACAGGTTAGTAAAGTCCTGATATAAAAATATTTGGTTAACATTCAACTTTGCAACTTCACCTTTGAAATTTAACCATATATTTATTACTGTTCTCATAAAAAAGTCGTTCAAAATTTTCAGGAACTAATATTAAATATATACTACACACATGGTTGTCCATCCCCAAAATAACTAACATAATACTTGTGTTATGGGTGACAGACAGCTGTTAAATATAGTACATATAAAATTTTAAATACACACTTAAATACAAATATACACCCAAGCACAAAGAACCAACAAATTCAAAAGTTATAATTAATACTATTTTGCTATAGTCCATGATACAGTAAATAGAAAATATATATAGTGCTAAATGTATAGTGGACTATCTGTTTGTTCATACCCGATACATGTAGGATTCGTAAAAACACATGATCAAACCTATGCAAAGTAACACCTAATTCTATAAATTAAACCAACAAATTGTTTGTAGAAAATATTGGCCCTTGGTGGGAATCAAACCCGCAACCCACAGAGCTGAAGGCAGGGTCATAAAGTGACAGGCCAAAAGTTTGTCGAAGGTTGGTTGGCATTAGGCTCTGCAGTCGATTACCTGAGTTAGGATGTAATGAGGTGCCTCTATGTTGGCTAAGTTTTCATTAGGGTGGCAGAACCCTAATATAAGCTACTAGTTGCTCTGATGTTATGTATGTCTGTCTTGCCACCCCAATTATCTCGAAATTGCCCAAGGATCAGTAATGTCACCCTTATTATAATTACCTGACACCTCCATATTTATCATACCTCAATCATCATGTCATGTCCACTGATAATGTATAAGTCATCTACAAAAAGCAGTAAACAGCTTTGGATGCTGTTTTGATTGAAATACATAACATTTAATTTATGAAGATAATTTATTTGAGCTATTTATAATATTCTATACTTTTTTCTTGACTAAATTTGTTTTTCATAGTGTATATTTTGCATATAAATTACCTTTAATTTACAGCACCAATAAATTTCAAGTTCAACTATCACGAGATGCCTCCTCTCAATTAAAAAGATATCTGCATGAGCAGAAGAGTTCTCCTATCATTATAAATATAATTAAAAACCATATACAGATTGATGTGTGTGATGGTCCTGGCAGAACTCAAGCACAAGTAAAAGCAACCCTTGGTGGAATTTTGGGCGAAGCTTTTCGAAATGGTAAATTTTATAACTATAAATTGTTTAAAAGATGAATGAGTCTGATAAACATCATACTGATTTTTATACGACCATGGGTCGTGGCCATGGGCTTAATGGGTGCGTGAGCGTGTTGTATAACTTTGACTCTGCTGCTTAAAAAATCTAGGTACCTGGGTAAAAATAAGACCTTGATTCTAGGTATCTATACGTCATCTTACTTTTTTTAAACTATGGTTTAAGCTAAAACTACAAAGTCAAGTCGTTATTAATATTTCCCAAAACTAAGTACTTCTTACAAAATTTGGTCAAAATATCTTTATTAATAATATGTTGATCTTAAATATACATTTGAGTTTAAATGTATTTGTTAAATAAAATATAATTTAAATATAATTTACAAAAATAGTGTAAGTAAACTAAACTCATTGACTATAGTTATTATATGAAAATATTCCACACGACACAACGACAAAAATCATCTTTTTAACACTAACTAATGTTTGTGCTCAGAAAACCGTGCCAAGGTTTATTACGGACTCTTAAAAGAACCAGATTTACAAATTCTTCCTGCTCCAATCGAGGATGAAGAGGAAGCAGAAGAAACTCCTGATAAACCTAAAAAGAAGAAAGCTAAAAAAGATAACATCTTTATGAAAAAGCCCAAATCAGATCCTAATGCGCCACCCAATGATAGAATTCCTCTACCAGAATTGTAAGTTGTCTTACTTTTATAACATTTTTTTTTAGTTTATTGAATATTTATTAAATTTTCTTTACGAAATTTTGTTATGGAATTGCGATTCTTACATGAAAGGGTGGGAGTGATTTATAGAAGCAAGCGTTACTTTGCAGAATTCTATAATACAGAAACTATAACAGAACTACTTTGCTATAATCCGCGCGGGTTAAGCAAATGCATGCAAAGCTAATGTGTATGAAGCAGGCAAAATTCACGTAGATTAGACATGCTCCCACTTTGCATTTATTTGCCCATAAATGCAAAGTGTTTATTACTTTTGTAGCCCATATTCATAATGTTGATAATCTGTCATACATTATTTTTCAGGAAAGAAAATGACAAAATCGAAAAAGGTAAAGCATTAAGAGAAGCTGCAAAACGCGTACAACTCGGCCCGGATAGTTTGCCTTCCATATGCTTCTATACTCTTCTGAACAGTGGACAAAACGTGATTTGTGCCGACATATGTGATGATTCAACTTTGTTAGCCGTGGGATTTAGTAATTCGACCATAAAGGTTTCGTTATTCTTTACTCAACACAACTCAAAATATTATTTATTCGAGTAAACTTGTGCTTTTGAATTGTCGACTCTACTGCTAGTTCGGAAAATTGCTCCTACCGAGAAGAGCCAGCAGGAAACTCTGTATTGCTGTTTTCAAAATATATTTCTTGTAACTAGTGAGATTGAAAGTTGCAGCAATCTTGTGCAAGTTCAAAGAATTCAGAACTCCAACCCTCAAATCTAGACCTTTTTATTTATATAAACCTCAATAGTATAGTAAGAATTCTATCTGTATCAGCTTCTTATTTATAGTTATTTTAGATTGTTGTAATGGCAAGGCTAAAATTGATTTCAATGCTGTTCTTTTCTTATCTTATGTGACTTATTGATATTAACAATTTATCAGGACCTTTTTATGTAAAAAAGAAAACGATTATTACGAAACGCGATAAGAGAATTCCTGGCATTTATGTTATGTACTTATCCGCGTTGGAGCAATATTGTGAGTCTAAATTCAGAATTCCTGCCCAGCCTATCAAACCCCCACAAAGCCCCAGAAGTGGAACAGTAACAGGCCGCTACTTTTATACTATATTATCAAGTAAATTTTTCCTTAAAGTGCTAATAATTAGAACTAATAAGAGTCATGGTTAGTCATGTTTAAAAAAACGCCGTTATTGTTATACCAGATAAACAATCCTAACTGTATATAAAACTTACAGGTGTGGACTTTAACAACAGTACGACTGCGGGGCATGAAGTCGGTTGATAAATTACATGATATTGACAGGGAGGCAGGTAGAGTATTTGTAAATTTTATAATTACGAACACATCTATTCGTCTTGAGCTGTGATAGCCCAGCAGTGAGACCGTGCGACTCTTTCGAGGGGAGCACAAGTTTAAACCCGGGCAGGCACCAATGAGTTTTTCTATTAAAACTCACGTGTCTAATTGATAATTGCAATTTATCACACGGTTTTCGGTGAAGGAAAACATCGTGAGGAAACCTGCATATTTCTAGAGAATTCTGGAGATATGTGAAACCTACCAATCCGCATCGGGCAAAACAACGTTTGCCCAATCAGCTAGTAATTCTTATAACAACTTTTTTTTCTTTTTCTACGGGAGTAGTTTCTATGCAAGGCCCATATCACTTTCGCCCACTATCACTTTTGACCATTTCTGATCTATTGTGGTCTCTTCTTGTCGTGTCAACTCAACGCCTCAATTTGTTTGCTATTTAGGTGATGTTCTTGTAAGAATGATGGAAGAAAAGGACAGAGACACTTGTCGCACGCTATTTGGACACTCGGGCCCAGTGTACAAAGTGGTGTTTGACCCTTTTAAGAGTTTATTATTATCTGGTTCTGAAGATTCAACTAGTAAGTAGAAATTATATGCTTATATCATTTTCCCCTATATGGGCCCACGCCCCACAGTGGGCAATTTGATTCTTAAGGGGATGCAATTCTAAAATAGACTAGAGTTTAACCTTTTTGCCAATTCAAATAAAATGCGAGATTTCGGTGCCACAGTAAACCTAAAACAAGTTTTAGAATTTTCTTTTTTTATGTTTATTTAAGTTTCTTTTCAATTTAATTTCAATTAATTTCAATTCAACTTAATTACAATTTGTTTTTATATACATATAAAAAAAAGTGTTACTTTGATTTGCGGTTTTAAGAATTTTAAAAAGGCTAAAGTGGGGGCATGGCAAATGAAGGTTGGGAGCCACTGGCTTATATCTTAGAGAAATGAAAATATTTAATTATTGATAAATTTATTAAAATGGAATTTATTCTATAAAAATCTCCCTAATTAATGCAGTTTCTATCTTACGCATATCATTATAAAGCTGAAAGCCACCATAATTACTTTATGAACATTTATATAAACTATTTAATGTAAGAATTTTATAAAAGGTAGGTTTATATTTCTTAAATGGCAACACTACTCGACCCGTCACTCTTTCCGACAATATTTTTTTTATATTATCGACCAACTATATGATATATAGGAGGTTGTATTTAAAACATGTTGTAACAATTTTATTTGGTCTAAACTTTATATACAGGATAACATATAGGATAGAAAAGATTCCCGTTTTTTCTGCAGGAATAGAAAAAATAATTTAGTACAAAATTGAGGATATTTTACCACTGAATTCGATGCTAACAACTAGTTGTCTATAGACCAAAATAACATACCTTATGGTCCAACAGTAAGGCTGTGGTCACTTCAATGCTGGACTTGCATTGTGGTGTTTAGGGGTCACGTTTGGCCCGTGTGGGACTTGCGTTGGTCACCACATGGCCACTACTTTGCATCGGGTGGGCACGATCGCATCTGCCGCCTGTGGTCCACTGACCACCACCATCCGTTAAGGATTTTCTCCGGCCACCTTTCTGATATCGACGTAAGTTTTATTTCTATGATACTAGCTCTGCCAACAACGGTTTCGCTCGAGTGAAATTCAGTGATTTACGAAACTTATCCCGAATTTTTGAAATTTTGAACATTAAAGTAGTTATTGTAAGTTAACCGTGAGAGACAGAGACATGCTATCGCGGACTTTTCTGTAGTATTTTTATAGAACTACAATTATCTACTACATTACTTCAGCGTATCTCTCCTGGTTTACGCAACGCACGCGACTAGAGCTCCCAGCAAGCAAGTTTTTTAACAACTGCTCGATCTCCTCAACACAATTTACATAATACCGATATGTGCTATGTACCTAAAACATCCGGAAGTATTGCACAATTTTTTGGTGAAAACCGTACAAAAATACCTTGAGTAGATTTAGAGTAAATCGATTACATACAGACAGACAGCTTTTTAGGACTTTGTTTTATAATAAGTATAAATGTTTCTTTATCTTATACAAAACAAACGATGCGCAAATGCTTTGCGGTTTTATCTTGGTGTCTATCTCTTGACGATGCTTCAGTTGTGGTGCGAAACAATTATTGAAATTGTGGGAGTGAATAAGTACAGTGCTTGTGTTGTTGTGTTTTTGATGGCGGGTAGCGCAAGAGGAATTCTGCATGTATCAGGAATAAGAATGAATTTTAGCATTTAATATATTTTACTTTACATTTAGCATTTAATATATTTTCTTTTATCGCGGATTATAGGAACATAATATTTTCGTTGCTTTTTTATATTATGGACCTCCGCAAATTAAGCCCTGATTCTATATCTCTATCCTATTACTATTCTATTCTGCCTGAACTCAAAAAATAAAAAAGTAAGCAAGTCATTAAACAATCTTTGTACTAAAAATCACATTAATCTGTTGCTCCGATTGGACCTGAAAGGACAATCAAACAAATTTGCATGTTTTATAAAAATATCGATTAATACTCCTTGCACTATAACACTATAACAGGACATCCATGCCACTGAATAGAATAAGAACATTTTTGGACCCGTATTAGTTAAAAACAAATCCTTCTTGACCCCAACCCTTTGTTTTTATTTCAGTGTCTACAATTTCATCCAAATTCAAATTATATCGCAACAGGTTCCAGTGATCGCACTGTGCGTCTTTGGGACTGTTTAACTGGAGCACAAGTCCGTATTATGACCGGTCATAAGGTATTTAGTTTTCTACTGACTAATTAGAGTAGTATAGTTCTGTAGTACTCTTAAAAGCATTTCCTAACCGGCTATGTCTGACTCGATCATTGTCTGTCTGCCCAGTAACAATAAAATTGGTAGCCAGACGACGCCTACCAAGCATACTCCGAGTCAAGGTCACCTGTCCAACATCAAATCTTGACCTACTTTTAACTCCTTATACCCAACAGTAAAAACTCAACACACTTTGCACATCTCATCCTAGTATTCTGTTTAGCTAAAGTTTTCATTTGCCATCCATTTTATTTAATACTAGCCGTCCGACCATGCTTTGCTGTGAATTCGAATACCCCTCGAAACAGAACTCAATAGAATAAAAAAATGGTCTGCTCGCCACTAAAATTCTAAAATTTGTCTGAAAATTTCATTTAAACTGGTCCAGGCGGTTTGGAGTCTGTAAGAGACATACAGACAAACATTCATTTTTACATATTAAGATGATAAATTAATACAAATAGTAAAACGAGACTATCCTAGTTATACTGTAAATGTTAGAATTTTATATATTAATAATATGTTTTGTTTTGCATTACAGTCAACACCCTTTTCACTGGCATTTTCTGCCTGTGGACGATGGTTAGCATCAGGTGGTGGCTCTGGGGAAATACAAGTTTGGGATTTGTCAAGTGGTTTGCCAACTGCTGCAATACCACCAACCAGTGCATCCCCCATTCATGCTTTGGCTTTTAGTCGAGATGGAACTATCTTAGCATCAGGTACATTTTATAGTTATTTTTTTGTTAGATCATTAGGTTACCATTAACATTTAGCAATAAATAATACTTAATTCTAAAGACATTAAAAGTTAGTTACTTCACAGCATCATTAGGATGATGATTGATAATTCAATCTCCAAAAAGAATACTAAAAATAATCATTTTTTAATAAATTCACACTTTATTCGAATTATTCTAGATGTGTAGATACTAATGTCAACACTTAACCAGTTCAACATATCGTGTTTTCAGGTTCTTTGGACTCCACAATCAAACTTTGGGATTTTGTAATTATTACTGATGAAAGTTTAATTGAAGAAAATGGAACTTCTGCATCTGTGCAAAAAGAAGATAAATTTTTGCTGAGATCTTTTGCAACAAAAAATTCACCAATTAAAAGTTTACATTTTACACGACGTAATCTTTTGTTGGCTGTAGGTTCATATGAAGGGAGTTCATAAAATAGGTTTGGTATCACATAATAGAAACAATAAAATTCTATTTATTTTAATTTGATTTATTTAATATCTAATTTAATCCTAAATGCTATGGAGATTAAACTTGAAGAAAGTAAGATCTTTCTGAAGTTATGAACTGTATAATTAAGTTTAATATAGATTCATTACATCTTGCAATCTGTGCTTTCATTGCTTGTTTGAAATCCTCCTTTACCCCTTTATCTGCTCCACGGGTCCCTATTCTTCTCTGTCCAAGGTGCTGTTGAGAATTTGGCAAAATATCTAATGCAATATTTTTACCTTGTTCGTTCCAAATAAAACTAAGTTCTTCTAATAGATCTATATGAATTATATATGCAGGGAAAAGGTGATAGTGAAATACACCTTTTTTTCTTATTGCATCCATGATATTTATAAATACTGACTCTTCCTGCGGCCATCCAAGTTGCATCAATACTAACATATGCCCATAAGTTAAATCAGTATTATTTCCACTCTTAAATAAAATTCTTATTAGCAGAGTACAAAAATAATGCATGATTGCCACCTTGGTTATTGGTAAAAAGTGAAGGTGTCTATGCTTACCACCAACTATAAGATCAGATTCTAAAACACCTTCCACTGAAGGTAATAAAGGCAATGCTGCCAACATATTTTCTATACAGGCTAAGTTGTTTTGCTGAAAAAAATTTATAGACACTCTTGAAATAATAGTTGTTAAATCATTCGTCATAGAAGTATTTGCTTCATTATATCTGCCTCTGTACAATGCTAATTCGTCAGAGAAACCCTCTAACCATGATTTAACTTGTAATTGTGAAGTTAATTTCATAAATTCTCTTGATATTACTTCATTGTTATGTAATAACTCCCAACAATTTGCAGCTGCTTGAAACTGATGCGCTGACACTCCTGTAACTTCAATATCACCCTTTTTACGCTTTGATGGTGGCATATCAGGATCACACAATGCTTCCACTAGTGTATGATTACCTTTGAGGGATTTATATTCATACAATGACCTTAAGAAAAATACAACACCACAATATAAAAGCTGACGGCAGTCTTCAAAATTTCTGAGCCCTAGTAGCTTTTGAAAATATGATTCTTTATTTAAACTATTGCTATAATTAACAAGGTATGAGTCCCATCCTAATTGTCTTCCCAATAAGTCAAGAACACCATAGAGTCTCTGCCAAGGATCTGTAATGTCATGTTCTGTTTCATCATAAACATACGAGTTGTAAAAATCTATTGCTTTTACAACTAACCGCTGAAGTAATCTTGGTGATTCAAGAGAATGAAGAAGAGGCAATGTTTCCACTACTAGGAGTCTTGCATATCTATTATCATAAAAGAACTTTTCTGTATTTATGAGAGTTTTGACAAGACTATCAACTCCCAATTGAGGAAATTTTTTCAATAATAAAACTAACAATCGACAATGTTCCATAGTATCATCGCTGTTCTCTACACTTGTCTTAAGTATTGTTAACTGAATATCAGGACATATATTATCAAACATTTGACTTAAAAAACTTGGATCATTAGATTTAAGTGCATGAGCTATTGCAGATATTTCCGAGAAAAGATCAGGTAAATGTTGTCGGGATGACATCAGTGCACTAAAACATTCCGCAGCTTCATGAACATTTCCAGATTGTTTTTCCATTAAATACGCTTCAAACTGAATTTTAAAGTTCGTTGGAAATAATGTTTTTGCTGTGAGCATCCATGCTTTTGCGGAATAAATATTATGTTGGTGAGCTTCTTTAGCTCTGGAAATAATATAATCTTCATCATCCTCTTTAGCAGATTTTTCAACTGCAGGCATTTATAGTTTATACCTAATAATAATTCCAAATATAAAATAAAAAAATATGCCAATACTTTTCAAAACAATAAGTATTTTTAATCGCCTTCAGCCTTGAGCCTTTACAGTTCTCAGGGTCATTAACCCCTCGTACGCACGAGAGGTTTTTACCGTGCGTTAAAAATACGTCGAAATGAAACAAATAGGTATCCAGGTATCTGTTCACACGATAGCGCATTTAAAATACGACGTATTTTTATCGCGCCGTGTTCCATTTTAGGCGCTAGAGCGTAGGGCGTTATACCATACGAAACTTCTTATAACGCCTATTGTGGAATTTTAACGCGACGTAATTTTTACGCCCGTGCGTACGAGGGGTAAGAATTGTCATAGATAATAGTTACACTATAGAATTGTACTCACCAAAGCTGACACCGTGCGACTCTTTTGAGCGTTACACGAGTTCAAACCGGGCAGGCACCAATGAGTTTTTCTATTAAAACTCATGTGTCTAATTGCAATTTATCACACGCTTTTCGGTGAAGGAAAACATCGTGAGGAAATCTGCATATCTATAGAGAATTCTGGAGATATGTGTAACCTACCAATACGCATTGGAGCAGCGTGGTAGGTCTTAGCTCCAACCCTTCGCTCCAGAAACGGGGAGAGGAGGCCTATTCTCAGCACTGGGATTGTAAACAGGCCGCTACTTTTATTCACCAAAGACTACAGTGTACATACTTCTACTCACTACTCAGTACTCACCAATCATTAAGCACATTCCACTCATTCAGCTTCTCCCACTCCCCTTAATGCGAAGAGATCGTTATGATAGAACACCTAAAATATTATTATTGTTATATTATTTGTGGGTGTTTTATATATATATTTTTCCTTTTTTACTTGAGACTTAACATTAAAGTTTAACATTAACTAAACATTCATTTAGATCATAAGAATTATAACTTGAAATGTTTATTTTCTGGTGTTCCGTCCAAATAATATCCATAGAGTTCTCCATAGAGTTATTATACTATGGGAAGGAAGCCAGTTTATTGTTATATGGTACATATTACAATAAACTGGCTTCCTTACCCCTCGTTACGCACGGGCGTAATAATTACGTCGCGTTAAAATTCAGCGTACGCCCCGTACGCACGGGCGTAAAAATTACGTCGCGTTGAAATTTCGTAAATTCAGCTTAACGCACTCGCTCTAACGACTAAAATGGAACACTGCACGATAAAATATGTCGCGATTTAATTACCCTGTCGTGTCAACAGATACCTGGATACCCATTTGTTTTATTTCGACGTAATTTTTACGCGCTATAAAATTCCTCTCGTGTGTACGAGGGGTTAAGGTAGTTTTTATGTACACCACACTGTTTCAATATGTACACTGTAGTCTTTGCCACACTGTAATCTTTCATCTTTGGTTTGCGTCAAAACTCAAAGATGACATGGTTTGCGCCATAGACTAGTTTGCGCTCCCCGCAATAATATAGGAAAATGGTAGGAAAAAGGCTATGTGAAAGATTTTTTAATTAACAAAAAATCACAAGTTAATCTACCATAAAACTTAAAAATTAACGAAATGTTTGAATGGGCTTATAGCGGCGTTAACAAAGCTGTACCTAGAAATGTTGGCCCTGAATGTGCACATTTTTTATCGCCTCAAAGACAAATAATCGAAACTCTATTTGTAACAATTGCCTGTCTTTGTATTATTGTAAGTATATAAATTTATTTATAACATAATGCCGGCTTAATTATAAGGCAATCATTTGATTTAATTAAATTCTAAGATCAATCACTCCATATTATATGAATTAATGTGATTAAATATTTTTATTAATAGGTGAAAACATACCCTAAAATACATGTCCCAAATGAAAATTGTTATGTAAAAAGTGATAGAGGTGGTAAAAGACTACTTGTGATACTATTAGCACTTCTATGGGGTATGGAAATTGGTTTTAAGTTTGCATCACACACTGTAATTTATTTGTTAAATCCTTGTCACATAACAACTTTAATTCAGGTAAGACTGTTTTTGAATAATATGCACTAATATTAATTTAATGTTAAATTTAATTAATATGTATATATGGAACATCTTAAAATCATCATCCAAGTCGTAAATAAATATTTATTCCACTCTATCATATCTATCATCTCATATTGTATACTGCAATTATGATCAGTTCTATTGGCTGCTACTTTTCGTTAACATCTATATTACTATACAGTCTGAAATTTCTAAACTCTGGATTGGAAGGTGTAGAATAAAATTTTAAGAAATATATGAACACTAGATGAGCCAAGGGCTTCGTCCACATGGAAATCAGTGTGTCATAATTTTTTCTAGAATTTAAATTTTAAACATAAAAATAGTTATTGTGAGTTAACCACAAGAAATAGAGACATGCTATTGTGGACTTTTTTGTAGTATTTTTATAGATCTACAATTCTCTACTACATTACTTTAGCGTTTCTCTGCTGATTTACACAGTGCACGCTTCTAAAGCTCCCAGCATGCAAGTTTTTTTTACAACTGCGCGATCTCTTCAACACAATTTACATAATAGATATGTACTATTAACTAAACCATATTGCACTATTTTTGGGTGAAAACCATACAAAAATTCCTTCAATAGATTTTGAGAAAATCGATTACATACAGACAGACAGCTTTTCGGGACTTTGTTTTAAAATAAGTATAGATTATTTGTGACTAGTTAAAAGAAAAATTTTCTAGACAAGTAGAAAGTGTTCCTTAAATTTAAACCATAGTTTATATACTTCAGTACTTAAATGTTACAAGTTCCATCTAATTTTCGTAAGAAACAATAACATTTCTGTAGTAAATATGGAAGAAGTTTTAAAGTAATTAATGGTGTAAAAAAATTACTCAATTTTTTTATTTCAAAACTTATTGTTTGTGTATATTTTCTGTATTTCAGATTTACTTGTTGGCAGCCCCACCTAGTAAGACAGTGACAGTATTATTTCGTATTCATTTAAATTTGTTAAATGGTCCGTTGCTAGCATTCCTATTTCCTGAAACTGCATCAAGAACAGTTAGTATGTTGTGAGATTATATTAAAAGTTTTTTATTTTTAATTATAAAAAAGGTAGACAGACTGCATTAAATTTTGCATAGCCTCATGCTGAAACTAAAACATTAAAAAGGAAACATGACAGAGTACTTTTGATCCATCGTTTTAGACAGATGGTGTCCACAGAAGCTTAAAAGCATTGAGAAAATCATATATACAAAGGACAAGTAATTTATGCTGTTCATACTGAGCTTCTAGCTGCAATTATAACCACATTATCTGTGTATCTAGTGGCAAGCTGTCTCAGTCTTCATAAGCGGGTGCGTAGTTGACCCTCTTAAGAACTTTTTTCCCAGTCAGCCCTTCAAACCTAAACATTTTATTCTGTGAATATTTCACCCAACCCAAACATAATTTTTTTGTCAAGTTCAAATTTAATTGGTAAATCTTATTTCAATTCAAATATTTTCCCAAAGTTCTAAATTGCATGATGATGTGTAAAGAATGAATAAAAATAAAACTAAATAAAGATATGTGTATTTTTAATGTACTGCAACATCAATGTTATCAATTTTTGCTTTAGTTTAAGCATCCTGATATTTTAAAATTAATATTTATAGTGTTTGAAATAAGGATCTAACTTAGAGCGCAACAAGGATTTCAATCACAACGTGCAACAATGACTCGTTTATAAAATCCAAATCAACATATTCCAATCATTATTGTTGAATTCTTGCAATACCATATATATATGAGCTCTGGAAAGAACCAAACATTTCTTGATACTGTTTTTTAATTATACAATTAACAAAAGTTGTAAATCAATTTTATACTGTCTTTTAACACACATTACCACTCTGATAAATAAATAATCATTGATATAATCAATAAACAAATACAGCACATTTAAACATGTTAATTTAAAATATCATTGTCTTGGCCCTAGACAGACGAAGACTATGTTAGTCTTACTCTTCTGCCAGTCAAAGTTTGTACTTTCTAGGTACATAGAAAGTTTGTACATAGAAATACTTTTCAATCACCATACTATGAACAATGCAATATTTAGAACTGCAAAGCAACAATGGATTATTTAAATTAATTGTATGTCTGCAAATGCATTAACTATTACTATTATTATATTTATTTGATTAGATTTTAGCTGAAGCTGCATTATATTGGATACAACATGGAATGATGTTTGTGATACCATATTATCTGTTAAGGATTGGTGGTATGTTATTTTAAAAAAATTCGGTGTATTTTATTATTATACTTGTATTTAATAATTATGCTTTTTTACAGGTGTATATAACATAGAACCATTTTGGGACTTTAATTGGTCTATATTCAGCTACTGCCTTAATTTGTTGTACCACTTTATAATCCTACAAATGATTGCGATAGTAAGTAGAATTCGTGTTTCAAAAATAATATTAGCATCGCCCAATTTTAAGATATTGCAAAAATCTTTGAAATAAATTTCATCCGATCTTTATAAATACCATAATGCATTCTCAATTCAATTGACAAACTGTTAATTCAAAAGAAATAATTAAATGACTTTGATATAATCTGCGATTAAGCAAATCAAAGCAAATCTTAATAACGGATTATAGCAACATAATTTTATTATTACTTTTGTATTATAGATCTCCGCATAGTACCGCCTAATTCTATAAACCGCTAAATAAGTTTAAAAAAAACTTTCAATTTCAATTATCACTAGTTGTATCCGCGACTTCGTTATCGTCCAAATTAAAAAGCATTTGTAATTAGTACAACGAAATAGAATAGAATAGGTTTTGAAAAGAAGAATGCAAACTTTATCAGACCACAGCATTGTATGTCACTAAGTTCTAATTCAATATATATGTTTTATATATGTTGATAGATTCCATGTCGAAATCATAATTTCACAAACATTGCTTTTGATAAGTTGAAAGGATTCAATTCATTTTTCCATTGCAAGACACTTTTTTAACAGTTTTAGCGGGTTCCAAAAGGAATGTTAGTTTTTAAAATTTTATGTTATTAATAGAGAAATTTCTTTTCAGCCGGCTCAAGTTAATTTAAACCACATGCTATGCCCTGCAATATTAGACCCATTTGATGGTCCTTGGTACCGTATTGCTGCTGTATTACATCAAGCTATTCTCTGTCCACTGCTATGCAAACTATTTTGTCTTGTCGCAGATTTCTGTCTCACTAAGTTCCCGCCTACTAAAGTTAAGCCGCATATGAAAGATCATTTACATGATAAAAAACTGGAAGGATATGTTGACTAGTAACTGTTTTATTAAAACATTTACTATTATTCAATTGTACACCACCGTAAGCCCTACGGGGTTGGCCTTTATGTTGTGATATTTGCGGGTGGATCTCGATGAAGGCAACCGCTTGAAGCGTCAATTTAATTCGGAATATCAGGAATAAAGGATGGCAATAAATACGGGTTCCAAATAATTAAGTAATATTTATAAAGCTTTTAAACCCAAAAGTTATTGATCAATATAAATTGGAATATAAGGAGTGGATCGCAATCGATGAAAATTAAGTTATAGCCAATATCTTCAGCACGTTTTCCTTTGTATGGAATCACTTTGTAAGTTAGGAACCATTATGTAACAAATAATAAAAATATTCACGTATTCTGTTTTGTTACCTCGCGTGTTTATACTTATTTTAACCGTTTGCTATGACTTTAAAATAAATCTTTGTGACATAGTTAAACACTGTTAACGTTGAAGCAAATTTAGTTCCCATATATACATATGCAATATGTCCCAATTCGGTATAACAGGATTGAAATAAAAGTTAACTAGCTGACCGGCAAATCGTTGTTTTGCCATATAAATTAGTTTTCGGTAATATCTAGGGTATATTAAAAAAAAAATTGTCCAAAAAAAAATGTTAGGGGCGGACAATTATCACTTAGGGGTATGTAAAATAGATAGTAGCCAATTCTCAAGCCTACTGATAATACATAAAAATTTCATAAAAATCGTCCGTTTTAGAGGATTATGGTAAATATTATGATTTATCAAATAAGTGAAATTTCAAAATTTTATTGTCTCAATGTTGATTTAAATTAATTGAGAACAATTTAATTTTCTTTTTTAGTCATCGACTTTAATTACTAACAACCAACAAATTAAAAAATAAATTTCACGGTCTCACTGGCTAGATATCACGTATCTTTAAAGAATGAATGTTGGGTATGAAACTTTTTATTCCTTTAAATTACTTACCTCCTTAAAACTTTGAAAACATATTTTAAACTAAATAAGCTTGAAAAACAATACAATATAAAATTTTGGAAATACATCTCAACGGGTTAATATACAGAATGGAAAACGAGATGCTTTAGGTTTTTATTCAAAATGTAGGTAATTTTTTTTTTGCATTTTAACGAAGACCCCAGTTCAAAAGAGGATTCAAAGTACATGATATAATCATGTACTTTGAGAATCCTCTTTTTTCGAATCGTCTTTTGAATGTCTTTATTCGAACAATTCTTCATGCCAATAAATGGATTTATGTTATCTAAGACTTACACAAGTGTCGTGATATATATTACCAGAGTAAAAATTAATTGAAATTGAAACATACTTTTTATTCCAGTAAAAACTTGGCATTTTAAGAAAATAAATTTATTGCAGCAGTTAGCAAATTGAATAAATTCTTGATATAAAGTACTGGTCAGCATCTGACGGTGTTAATCAATTAAATACTAACAGTACTATTTAAAGGATGAACCTACAAGACCGATAGAGCACGTAATAAATACCTCGAGTATTGATCATAGATAAAGTGGAATTTCATAAGTGAGACCACAAAAGCATAATCGAAACCGAACGTCTTCTCCCCCTTTTATGTTTGAATGTATATATAAATACTTTATAAGCGTTCAACATGAGTGGCCAGGAGTATCAATCTAGTTGAAAATTCATTACGAATTTCTAAATTTTTAAAATCGATTAGTCTTACTGAAAATAGTGTAGTGTAAAAAAAGTTGTAAGCTCTAAAGTGTGGTTTAATGGAACAAAAAAATAGCTCGTTGACATAACGCTCCGTCAATAAATAAATTTTGCGTGGCTAATTTTGATAATGGTACTAATTTATAAAAATTCTAGTAACATCCAATGAAGTTAGTTGAATTAACAAACTTACTACAATGACCAAAGCTTACATAGTCATACTAATTTCATAATTACAAATAAGTAAACTCTCACTCGAAATATTCGCTTTGAATGGTATTGTTATATAATCTACGAAAGTTAGCGATCCCAATATATTTATAATATTATGTTATTATGAACGTATAATTAATATTTAAAATTAAGTTATTGGGAAAACGGAACGGTTATTTCAATTATATACAATTTCAAACATATACGTGTTAAAACCACCTTATTTCCACCGTTTTTAATTTTACACGGCGCAGTATCCGCGCCTAATTTAAAATCCCTATTCCCTTGCTGGTTTTGTTTGTTTGAAATTTCTTGCACCAAGTATTTTTAAATAAGGATATGTTACAAAAACGAAGTTTCATTATACAATTAAAATACAAGACAAAAAAAAAGTCCTTGAGTAATATAAAATTCTATGAACATATTTACGCTATCAATTAATTGTTAACTTATTTTTGTACTATAAAAATTTATACATATGTCACATACTTTGGAGCTTTTCTTTTTTCTTATTATACATTTTTCTAAGAACAAAATAAAACCAATACTTACATCTAAGTATATTTTAAAATAGTGTAGTAACAATAAATAATATAGAATGGAACTGATCTTAAGAATGGAAAATAAAGAAGACACTCTATGGAATAGTAAAATACACAATATTATTCAGTTTGTATGTTTTTGGCTATATAAATTTATTATTATTATTAGCTGTGCCAGCGGCTCCGCCCGCGTGGAAATCAGCGTGTCACAATTGTTTTCTAGAATTCAAATTTTAAATATAAAAATAGTTATTGTGAGTTAACCATAAGAGATAGAGACATGCTATCGCGGAATTTTTTGTAGTAGTTTTATAGATCTACAATTCTCTAGTTAAAAAAAGTCTAAAGCTCGAAGCAAACAAGTTTTTTAACAACTTCGCGATCTCTTCAACACAATTATCATAATACCGATATTTACTATTTACCTAAACCATTTGGAAGTATTGCAATACCTTTTGGTGAAAACCGTACCAAAATCCGTTCAGTAGATTTTGAGAAAATTGACTTTGTTTTATAATAAGTATAGATTAGTTATTGACTATATTTTTATTATAAACCAAATAGATTATTTACATCCATACAGCAGATATAAGTGAAACGAGTTAAGGAAATAGTTAAATAAGACTAATCGTTTATAGAATTAGACTTTACTTTGCGGAGATCCAAAATTCAAAAGTAATAGTAAAATTATTTTGCTAATCCGCGATAAAGTAAATAGAACATATATATATAATGCTAAATATAGAGTGTACTATACATTATAATACCTGGAACATGCAGCATACGTTAAAAACAGATGCACAAACCTCTACCACCCCCACCACAATACACAAGCACTACACACGTTTGCTATCACAAAATCAACAATCGTTTCGCCCCGCAACCGAGCCGTCATCGGCAGATAGATGCCACGAGAAAATCACAGTCATTGCGATTTTGCTTTTGTAAGACTAATCGATTTTTAATAATTAACATTAAGTTTTACTTCTGCAAATATAAATAAAAAATAAAAATGTAAATAAAATAGATGTAAATTCAACAGAAAAAAATATACTTTTTATTTAAATTCGTCAACTAATTAAAATTGTAAATGTTACATGGTAATAATGGGTTACCCACTCACTAATTGACTTTAGACACCAAGAGTGACCCAGTTCGTAGTTTGTAAAAAACTAGGCCCTGATAAATTGAAATCTTGCATAAAGAATCTCCGACATTGCGCCTGGTTTTGTCAAAATTATTTTCTCTTATTTGAATAGAGCAGTTTTGAATTTGAGACTACCTCCAATGACTTTTCCAACTTGAAATGAATGATCAGTGTCTATTTAAATCCTATCCAGCCGATCTTAATGAAGTCGATTTTGTTATGATGAAGGTGTTATGCTTTTTAATAATGATGATCCATTTTCAGTTTAAAAGAACCTTCAATTATTATTAGATGAAATTAGTGTCTGAAATTTCACAGAGTTTTGTAAAAACTATGTGCCATTTTCAAATATGTATATCTTATGTAATACACGAAAATCTAAATAAGAATCTGTAGTTGTATAGAGGAAGGTAACAACATATCAAAATATAGAAGAATGAAGAATCCTAAGCTAATAAAAAAAAATTGCCTTAAAATAGCAAAATATATTCATAGTATCACTGAGTTATTGACTAGAATCAATAATAATAATAATAATTTTTAGGTCTATTTGTGTATTTTATCCGTCAGCTGGTGGACCTGTATAGACCATAGATACTTCTGTGTTTCCATAGACTGCTGACACAGTGGGGTATAATTTTTTTCGCAGTGGGAGACCTGTAATAATTTATAAATAATAAATAAATAAATAAAGGATTTAATTTTGTGGAAGGTGATTAAAACAAAAACCTTTATATAATTAACAATTAGTGCACCAGTGGATGTCAACAACCAGTAAAAAAATTGTAGCAAGGAAATGTCCTTAGGTTTAATTACCAAGTTGAAGCTCTAAATTTTTCTTTACAATAACATATTAACACAGGATTCTTGTGTTGGTACTAATTAGGCAATACTGAATTTAGATTTTCACAAGAAAGACCTTTCTACTTGTTAGGTGTTAACAGTGACAAAAATATAACACTTATGAGTTTCATTCACCAATATTAAAAATTATGATCACAAGAATTTATTGCATTAGGTTTTACTTTTTGCTACATTGTAAATATATATATATATATATAATTTTTCTATTGAACATAAAGTATTTTATTAATTTCATACAAAAAATTGTACCTCTAAATGCCACTCCTAAGAATTCATAATTTCTTTCAAATGACAAAGTATGTCCTTCACAGTCCAGTATTACTCTAATACGTTCTCCAACCTGTAATATAAATAATCCTTCTTAAAATGTGAATCACTAGCTGACTTAACTTACTAAGTATTTATTGATTAAGTACATACATTGGTTTCATCTCAATCAATATAAGTACTTAGGTCACAGTTACAAACTTTGCATGTGGTGCAACAAATTGAATGGTAAGTCACCATTTTGGTGAATGACTTATCCTGAATACTTATTATTGGTAAAATAAAATACAAGAGCATTTATGTATTACATCTTATTACTTAAGGATGTTCAAATCACCTCATACTATAACTTACATACATATGTAGGTAAGACTCAAATTAAAAAAGAATTGGCTAAATGATGATTTGGATCCTGCTATGTCATGCTTATTTAGTTAGTAATGTTACCATTGTAGTGTGGAAGTTGTCATAAACGATAGGAAAGTTTATGGAGGAAAAATTCCCTATTTTTCTAAATATGTTACAAAATAGTACTCAATTTTAACACTGGTAATTGTAATTCTACTTATTGTGAAATAAGCAGTAAAAGTCTGTCAAAACCAGCTACCACTACAAAAAGCTTTACACCTGAATAATTAAAAAAAGGGATATGTAAAATTAGCTTACTTGATATTTGGGGCTGTTATTAAGCAATGGAAATCTGCCATGTGTGTCTCCATTATGTAATAAGTGATTATCAACTAAATTCCAACCCCAGCTTTGGTCATCTGCCCCGAGCAGCCCAACATAACCTTGACATTGTAAAGGTGCTTCTTTAGTAGAGATTCCAACTACTGCAACTGTACCTAGGGGCCCTTCCCAAATTACTTCCCAGGAATGTCTCCCACGATAAAATCCCATTTTTCCACGACATGCATCAGTACTTTGTGCTACAGGGTTTCTATGAATATAAAAAGTATTACTATAATATAAATTCAAACCCTCAAACAGTTATGTTATATATCATTTTTGTTACATTGTATATAGACATTGAGAAGTGTTAGAGGCTGAAGCTACATGTAGCTGTAATTCCTTAGTAATTTCTACACTCTAAGTTTTATAGCATTACTAAAACATCAAATAAAAATGAAATATTTAATATAATCATACTATTTTGTCAAACCTGTGCAGGGTAAATCCATTAGGTTTGATGTAAATATTTCTTGAACAATCATATGGACTCCAAGCATGATAGAAAGCTCTTAACTTTGATTTATATGTCGATAAAGTCGAAAGCAGATCTGACTTCATAACTTCCTCCGCCAACCTTTTAAGGCAATGAAATCTCCAAACATCGTTATTTTCATCTTTTAAAATTCTAAACCAAGTCTTACAAACTAGTGCACAGTTTTTAAGATCCCGTAAACATAAATATGTGAAAATATTCTCTAAAAGGTGATCTGGTACAAGTTCCGCTATAGCATAATCACAAATATCATATGTGTTCATTATAAAAAGCACTGCCAAATATTTATTATACCTTATTGTATATCATTATTTGCTCATTTGCATAAATCCAAATTGTAAACAAATAAAATTAATTCTACGCATATTCTTCAAATTTATTTCCTCAACTTTGTCGTCTTTGGTATACAGTAGACAAATAACAATTTGAAATAATTTGTTTTGTAATTATCTGTGTTCATTTGAATCTCCAAACTAATCTATGGTAGACTTGCAAACGTTTTTTCCGTTATTTTAGAAAGGAATTTAAGTATGGCGAATATTGCAAATCATTAGAAGTCCTCTTCTTTTTTTAATACGACTTCAACAAGAGATACGCTATTGTGGGGAGGTCCCACAGCACGTAGCGCTGTTGCACATCTCATTTATAGTATCTAATCTATGTTACATGAGTATGTGCTCGTATATGCTGTCCATCTAAAAAAAAGATCAAGTAAATGAAATTTTTTTCGGTTTGGTATTTGGCACAAATATGTTCGCCTTACTGTATAGCCAAATTCTCTATATTTTCTATATGTATACGGCTACAAAAAACTGATCCTACTGCTTTCGTAGTAACCCATTGATTTAGTTCTTTAAACTGCTACCGATTAAGAATGAAAACTCATAATGTGACATATCAACATGTACTTTATAGAATATCTCTTTATAGACTAAGATCCCAGAGCCGTAAGACACAACTTATTTTCTAAAGCACAGATGTTTTGATTCTAAGTAGTCTTTCATGTATTTTTAATACCCGCAAGTTTCTGGAACTTGCCCGGTGACACCTGCGCAGGTACCAGGTGAGAAAGGTAACTAAAATGAAAATTACTTAACTTAAATTTTAATGACTGCTTTTTATATATATTTTGTAGAATATATATTAGAGAAGTCAGACGCTTTCCGTGGGCCAGAAATTTTGACAGACGCTTTAAAGCGCTACGAAAATAATATATATAACTTAATTTATTTTTTAATGTCTGACTTTTATATACGTTATTCAGATAACTATTACAAAGTTATATTAAATCAGTGAGACAAATTGCAATGACCCAACATAAAAATTACTGACCCAAAATAAATTTGATTGTATTGTAGCAAACACTGTGATATTTTTTTGAACCTACTTCTCTTTCTTAGTGAAGTGTGAGTTTGGTAGATGCACACGTGTTTGCTGTTTACGTACATTTTTTATTTTTTGGTTGAATTTTTTTATCATAATCTTTAGTTTTCTTAAAATTGAAAAAAAAATTATATAAGATACCAATGTACTCTGAATATAGTAACGATAATGAGCAAGTAAAATTGTTAGATTATAATAAATACCGAATGGTATCTATAAAATAAAAACAAAAAATATGTCTGTTTTATAAATTATTTATTAAATTGACAACTTATTATAAGTATAGTATCTAATTATATAAAATGTTTCTATCTACAATCGTGGCAGTGTTTGGTATACCCGTTAGTTTCGGCTATACTTACTTCACTTAGTCAATACGTGAATATAAATCAAGATTACTATAAGAAAACTTTTAGGGTACTTTAATTTTACATTTCATTTTACCATAATTTATTACATTTTGATTAATTAAACTTATGTATATATTATTTATATATATACCACATTATATAAACTTGAATTTCACGAAATCAATAATATAGTCAACGTATAATGTAACTGTTCCTATCTATCATATCTAAATTTTAATAGTTCTGAATACATAATAATTTATTTTGTAGTTGACATTATTTATATATTAATGGCATTGATCATTTTGTGGGGCCCCATGAAGTGGAAAGTCAGATGAACGGTACCTATTTTTTCAAAACGTCTTTTGACTAGTATATATACATTGCTAATTATATAAAGGTAGTTACATAATTAATAGGAAATTATGACCTAAAGCTGAAAAAATATAATTCTTATAATTTTATTCGTATTTTCTATTTTAAAATAATTATTTGCACAATAAAGAACTTTATTTTCATATCCTATGAGCTTTTACGATAAAATTCCTCGTTATAATTATATAGCATAACTTTGGTGAACATTAACTGTGTCTCGAAATATTTAATGAGGAGAAATAAGTTCCTAGCTTCCTTCTTTGTAGTTATTTTAAAATATTTTGTTGCCAGATAGCACTGGACAAATAATGAAAAGAAAAAATCAATCAAACTTTTTATCACTGTTCATTATGACATGGTCTGCAATTTATTGAATAAAATTGTCAAAGACACACCAAGAAAATTATAACTGTACTAAACTATATTTGGAGTATTAACTATTAAAATAGATATTATAAGATTATCCTTTAGTAATGGGGAAATGAACTGTCTGTATTCTTAATGCACACTGCGCACCGAGACACTCGTTGCAATAACTGACCAGATTTTAACGTTTCGCGTTCCGGTGTTGCAAATTGTTTATTGTCATCTATAGTTGTAAGCCAGAAACTAAGTCCGTTTGTAAAGTGATGACAAGTTCCACCCTCGCCATTACATTCAATAAACGGTGTTGCACGGAAGTCCTCGAGGCATGAGCCTGGGCTTGCTAGCGCTTGTCCACCTCCTTGTCCACCGGCTCCAATATGCTAAAAATATATTTCGTTGTTACATCCTAGCAAGCAAAGTTTTAAAATCAAAATAATGCTTTTCATGTTATTTGATGAATATAACCTTATAAAATAAATATCGTCGGCAAGAGATGCTAAAATGTTTTATTAAACAATCATACAAGAAATAGTATTATTAGCGTACTTGGGCTAGAATTCAAAAATATCATATTTGACTCTATATAGATATAAAATACAAACTTACAGGAATTTCTTCTTTGTTTCAACTTAACGCACGACTATATAGTGCGTTCAAAATATTGTTGCTGTTAGGATAAACATGACTCTCAATCTCATAACTCGTGAAATAGGTTTATTTTGTTTATTTGAAATAGGTTTATAGTTTATAATGTTCATCAGATTTTTAATTTGTCTAGGTTGTGATATACATATGGTTATAAATTTATAAGTCTTGTGTGTAATTTTATATCGTGTGTTTAAAAACTTACCATAACAAAACTGTATCCAATCCATAATGAACTCCAACCAACAGGGCAACTTGGAATATCAAGAGTTTGGCTATGAACGGCAATGACGTTAGCAGGTACTTCACAAACCACACATCTTGAAATATATGGAGCAATTTCCCTGCCTTCTGCTGGCATCATAAGAGTCGGTAAGTTTGTTGATAACCAATAACTTCGATCATTGCGACTGGCATAATGGCATACATTGTTGAGATCACAAAACAAGAATGGCATAGTACTAAACTGTCTCACACAAGATCCTGCGAGGCCTAAGTCTTGATTATGAGCTTTTTCATCGCCGTCAATGTACAAAAGAGAATACCCGTCCCACAGTTTGACATGGCCTCTTTCACATTCTGGTATATTTTTGGTTTGACTGTGGCGAACTAGTAAAATTCCTGTTAAGTAATCCGTGGTAGTACAGGGTAACCCTGGAATACCAGGCAAGCCTTGACTTCCAATTATGCCTCTATCACCTTGGTCGCCTTGAATACCTTGTTGACCTTCACGTCCTGGTAGCCCAGGTGGCCCTCTGGGTCCTGGCAAACCCTGATCACCCTTCATTCCTGATTGGCCATCTAATCCCCTGGGACCTGGTGGACCATTAAGTCCTGGTCTGCCATCAAATCCAGGTGGACCACGAGATCCGGGTTCTCCTTTGGCACCATAAACAATAGCAGCGGCTTCACCTTTATCACCTTTTTCACCCTGTTCACCCTGTAAACCTACTAGGCCTATGTATCCACGATCCCCCTTTTCACCTTGATCGCCTTTTTCTCCAGTTTGTCCAATCAGACCATCTAGACCACGAGCTCCCTTGTCACCTTTTTCACCTGGTAACCCAGGAGCTCCTGGAACTCCTTGATCTCCCTTAAGACCAGGCAAACCAAAACCTATTGCACCTTTGTCACCCTTTTCACCTTGTATACCAGTTGCTCCTGGAACTCCAGGAGGTCCTGGATTTCCATTTATACCGGGTGGTCCCTCTATTCCTTCAAACCCTTGATCTCCTTTCTCACCCTGCAATCCAGGAGATCCTGGTATGCCTGATTGTCCTGTTTGACCTGGAAGACCTGGTAAACCTTGTTCTCCTTTTTCTCCAGGGGCGCCTGGTAAACCTGGTCTACCATGCTTTCCTGGTAATCCAGGTAAACCTTTTTCACCTTTGATAGTAAGACCAGGAATGCCATTTGGACCAGATGGGCCTCTATCACCTGAAACAAATATTTAAATGAAATGAAATTATATCTTGGGAGTTTTCAATGCACAATCAAATATTTAAGATAGGACAGATCTTGACAAAATTGTTATGGATGATTGGATATATTAAAGTAATAAATTAGTTCGACGTGTATACAACTCATGGCTCAACAAGTATTATATAGCTTTTACCCGGGACTTCGTTCGCATTGACGTGTGGAATCCTGGAATAAACAGTAGCTGCTGTCACATACCAACCCTTCCAATCACAAAAAACAGATTGATCTTGGGGGCTAAACTGTCAAATTTAAATTCAAGTTCAAATTCATGTTCAAATTGGCTAAACGTCAACATTAAATTTGGTGCACTTTTTGGTATTACTGCTAATTAATTAGCAAAGAATATTATTTGCCCCGAAAAACATTTTAACAAACCCAAAAAAAATAAAAAACCTCTCTTAGTGAGCAGCAGCATCTTTCGGTATATCTGTTAATGTGAGACTCAATTGACTCACTTTAAATATCAAAGATGTATCATCACCAAAAAGAGTTATACCGCGAATACTCTGAATAAAATATGGTAAATCATTTATATATACTAAAAACAGAAAGGGACCAAGGATTGATCCTTGAGGCACGCCCATAACTAAGGCCGATCCGGATGACTACACATCATTAATGCACACTCTTTGAATCCGGCTGTGAAGATAAGATGCAACGAGACGAAGCGCATTGTCCTTAACGTAATAACGTAATAGTTTACACCGTTGAGTTTATTAATTAAAAATTCAAAACTTTCGTTTAATAACTTTTGAGTATAATCATAACTTTTTACATAAAATAATTCTTTTGAACCAATATCGATGAAATTGGGCGATAGAAATCCTGTTAATTCAACCGGAATAGGATGACAATAAAAAACGCTATGAATTATAATCATTTTTTATTCACAATTTGCCATAGTTTAATAATATATTAACGGCCTGGAATTGAGTCTTTTAAGGCCTAGTTAAATTTGTAATTTAAAAATGGTTTCATTTCAGAGGTTATCTATAGCATATATGTTACCCCGGTGTATAAGGAATAATTGTGTCATATTTCATCGATAATGGTTCAGCGGATTGGCCGTGAAAACAAAACAGATAGACAGACGAACTTTTGCTTTACTTTTGCATTTATAATATTAGTAAGGATAAGAATATAAGTAAGAACTACCTTTATCTCCTAATAGTCCAATTCGTCCTTTATCTCCCTTAACTCCATCAAAGCCATGGTCACCCTTTTCTCCTTGTACGCCCTGCAACCCTTCTAAACCTCTATCTCCCTTTTCACCTTGGAGCCCCGGCATTCCAGGAACTCCAGTGTCACCCTTATCTCCTTTGATATTTATAGATAAACCTGGCAATCCTTGGTCACCTTTTTCACCAGGATAGCCTATAGGCCCAGGCAAACCCGGTGGACCGATTGGACCAGTTTCACCTCGTAGTCCGTCAAGACCATCGTGTCCAGGAATACCTCTGTCACCTCGGTCACCTTTTTCACCATCAATACCAGGTATTCCTCTTTCACCTTGTATACCAGGTGCCCCATCTAAGCCAGGCAAGCCTTGTTGACCAGGCTCTCCAATATATCCTCTATCGCCTTTCAGGCCTGGTAATCCTTGCATGCCTTTATTACCTTTCGGTCCCGTGTCACCTTTTTCACCAACAAGCCCAGGCAAGCCTCTGTCACCCTTTAGGCCAGGAACTCCAGGCAGCCCATATCCTGGTAGTCCCATGTCACCTTTGTCACCCTTATCTCCATCCCTACCGGGTAAGCCATCTAAACCTCTCAAACCGGGCAATCCACGATCACCTTTCAAACCTTTTTCTGCCGCTATACCAGATTCTCCTTTTTGTCCTATAAGGCCTTGAATGCCCCTATCTCCTTTAGCTCCCCTAATACCATCTCTGCCAGGGAATCCTATAGCACCTGGAAATCCTTGATCCCCCTTTAATCCAAGTAAACCAACTGGTCCTATAGGTCCATCTGAACCACGCATACCCACTAACCCAGGATAGCCTCTCTCGCCTTTTTCACCTTTTTCACCTGGATTACCATCAACTCCGGTTACTCCCGGCAATCCAGGATGGCCAGGTGAACCAGGAAAACCTTTTGGACCATCTGGGCCTTGCACTCCCGGCTCACCTTTCTGCCCAGGTAATCCAATAACACCAGGCTTTCCGGGTAATCCTTGATAACCTTGTTGACCTTTCTGTCCATCTTTTCCGGGTAAACCAGATGAACCAGGTACTCCAGGCGGTCCTATTGGACCAGGTTCACCCTTTTGTCCAAATAATCCTGGAGGACCTGGTCGGCCTATATAACCTTTATCTCCTTTTTCTCCTTGTAAACCAACAAGACCAGGCGCTCCATCGTTTCCAGGTATTCCAGGTATACCTCTAGGTCCCCCTTCTCCTTTATTCCCTCTCAACCCAGGAGGCCCTGGTGGTCCTGGCATAGATGGGCCGATTTCTCCTTTATCACCTTTGCGACCAGGTACACCAGGATACCCTCTTGGGCCAATTTCCCCTGATGTTCCTGGGAATCCCATCGCTCCTATATCTCCTTTATCACCCTTTAAGCCCAGTGGTCCCCGTGGTCCTACTGGGCCTGATTGTCCGTCCATACCTTTCTGTCCTTTTTCTCCAGTTAACCCAACTGGTCCTAGGTCACCCTTTTGACCAGGTTCACCTAAACAAATCAATTATTTCATTACAAAACTTTGTTTTTTAATATTAAACTTATACAAAATATAGAACATCTTTTTTCAGAGAGGAACAATACAAAATTGTATATTTTAATATTAATGTGCTAAATATGTATCTTTTGCGCTTAGCTCATCTACTGTAAATAATATTTAACAAGTATAAAAACATTTAAATAATCATAGTTTCATATTTACATACCAGTAGGCCCTTGCGGACCAGGTAGTCCGGGGTTTCCCTTTTCACCTTTTGTACGAACTCTTATTTCAAGCGGACACTGTCCTGGTTCACCTTTTAATCCTGCTCTTCCAGAAAATCCTCTGTCACCTTTCTGTCCTTGATCACCTACTTCACCTTTTTCGCCTTTTATAGAGCTACCTTTTGCGCCTGGTATTCCAGGTGTACCATCGGCTCCCGGCATACCATCCAAACCGGGGGGTCCCATTCTGCCCATATCACCTTTAGGTCCTGGCATTCCACTAAGTCCTCGATCACCAGTTGGTCCATCAATACCTCTTTCACCTTTAGGCCCCATAGCGCCTTTTTCACCCGGTTCACCCCTTTCTCCTGGTGGTCCTTTAATCATACTAGATGGAATAATTGCATCAGAACCCCGCTCTCCTTCTGGTCCCATTGGTCCCTCGTCACCTCGATCACCCTAAAATAAATTAATGTAAAATAAATTAACTATCTGGTTTGAAGGATATTATTTAGACAAATATATTTACATACCGGTGAACCAGGTGATCCAGGTAAACCATTAATACCATCAGAACCTCTTTCACCACGAAGGCCGACGGGCCCTTGTGGACCAGGTTCTCCTCTTTCTCCAGTAAGTCCGTCTGCGCCACGGTCACCTTTTTCTCCCGGACCTCCAGGCCAACATTCATTGCAACGTCCACCGATATCTCCTTTTTCTCCCGGGGTGCCTGGCATACCATCTTGACCTGGACTTCCTTTTTGACCTCTTTCTCCAGTAGGGCCCATTTCACCAGGCATTCCAGGAGTACCTAGTGTAGAATTTCCGGGAACGCCTCGCAAACCTTGATATCCTCTTTCACCTTTCTGTCCTTTCTCTCCTGGAAGACCTGGCATACCATTGTTTCCACGTTCTCCCTGAAATTAATGTTTTATTCCCAGGTTAACCCCACCAAGTTTATGGTACCCTGCGTGGCTTTCTGTTTGATATTTCAAAACGTGGAGTGAATTGTGTGAAAATTGAATTTAGTAGTAGAAGTATGGTTTTTAAGTTTAAATTTATAGACATTATTTGTAAGTTACAAATTTAAATAGATTTTAAAATTTTATTGATAATATAATAAACTTAATAATAATATACTTGAGCATTTACAGCTACATCAATATATTATTCAAATAAGTGACGGTAGTTTCTACTTATTAAGTAGTTAACTATTTTATCATCTTCTTTTTAGTTTCAATACGATATTGCCACTAGAGTAGTGTTAAGTAAACTTCCATCATAATCAAATGCTGTCTAATTTGTACATCTCTAGGCATATAAACATAACTCTCCTATAACAATTTATAAACTCACAATTTATATATACTTACTGGTATAGAGAGCCCATCATCTCCTTTGGGACCTCTAGGTCCTGCAGGTCCAATGGGGCCTTCATAACCTCTCGGGCCTATTTCACCAGGTAAACCATTAAGACCGGGTTCTCCCTTCTCGCCTTTTAGACCTGAGGGTCCTTCAATACCTGGTGTACCGGGTTCACCTTGACCTCCCCTTTGTCCCATAAGACCTGGTTCTCCCCTATCTCCAGGTATCCCATCCGATCCTGGTGGACCAGATGGACCTGGATATCCTCTTGGCCCTTGGGGTCCAGGTGGTCCACGTGAACCAGCACGGCCACCAGGAGGACCCGGTACACCTCTTAAGCCCATAAGTCCTGCTGATCCATCTTTTCCAGGTTCTCCTTTTATTCCAGGTCTACCGGGAAGACCAGGTAGTCCATCGTAGCCCATGTCTCCTTTCGCTCCTCTCGGTCCAGGAGCCCCATACATTCCGTCACGACCCTATTAAAAATCGCTATCAAGTTACAATATCATTAAAAAATATAATAAAAAGGCTATCTACAATTATATATATTCGATTAGAATATTTTAAGAAGACTGCAGAAAAAGAACATGCGCAGTAAATTCTACACAGGACGTCGCGACAGGGTTATAAATCCTACCCCCAGACGATATCAATGAGATCTTTATAGGAAACTTTGTAAATATTAAAAACAGTTGCAAGCCTTCTTAAATTAGTTTTTCGTGGAGTATTTTGATATTTACCCTCTCTCCTGGGTTTCCTCTAATACCTTTCCCACCTTTGGCACCCATTTGTCCTGACAGACCGGCTTCGCCAATAGGTCCGGTATCTCCCTTTTCACCCATTCTACCCGGTTCGCCTTTTTCTCCTTTGGGTCCCATGTCACCTTGAACTCCTTTAATGGCACCTTTATTATCTGTAGAAGGTAATGTCACTCCAGGACAAGGCTGTCCTCGATCACCCCTATCCCCTCTATCTCCTTTATCGCCTTGGATTGATTGTCCTGCAGTACCTTTCGCTCCTTTATCGCCTTTAGGACCAATTGGACCCTACAATTTAGAAACAAACAGATAACTTGTAGATTTTATAGACATTATCATCTATCTGTACTTATTATAAAACAAAGTCCTCAAAAGCATCTGTCTGTATGTGATCGACTTTTTCAAAATCTACTCAACGATTTTTTGTACGGTTTTTACGAAAAGGTAGTGCAATACTTTCGGAAGATTCAAGTTAATAGTTCATTATGATTCTATGTAAATTGTGTTGAAGAGGTCACGCGATTGTAAAAGAAATATTCAAATCATTAAAATCATTATCAAATAAATCTTGAACATCAAAATTTTAAATTTGTTCATACATAATTTGTTTGTACATTAAGCTAGAGCATTACCTAGGTTGAGTTCTTACCAAGGGACCAGATGTTCCTTTGGGACCTGGCAATCCAGCAGGTCCTGTTGGTCCAACAGGTCCTGCAGGGCCTTGCATGCCGTCAGCTCCTGGTTCACCCTTTTGCCCTTTCGGAACTCGTCCAATGTGAGCTGCTTCTCCTTTGTCTCCTTTTTCACCTTTTGGTCCGGGGAAACCACGCGGTCCAGGCGATCCCCTAGGCCCGATTAAACCAGGCTCACCCTGAAAACCATAAACTTTTGTAATAATTCATAACACAGTGACAAAAATACTTACGTAATCGATTTTGTTGCATATTTGAACAAAGTCGTTAGAATTAGATATGAAAATACGTCAATTTAAATCAAAATCTGTTAACATGGTTGGTTATAAAAAAATTTAAAACAAAAAACCAACTTAAACACTAAGAACCTTATACTTAAAACTTTACTGATACATAAAAAATATGTATTGGTATTGAACTTACATCTGTGCCGTTACATCCATCTCTACCGGGTATACCAGCCGCTCCAGATTCCCCTTGCGGACCTGGAGGACCCGTTAATCCGATAAACCCTTGTGCTCCTGGCTTTCCCCGTTCTCCTTTTGGCCCCTTTGGGCCTTGCGGACCCACATGACCTTTTTGGCCTTTCGGTCCTTGAGGTCCTTCTACTCCTTCATGTCCAGGAAGACCCTGCAGCCCTGGGGGTCCGCGTGAGCCTGGGAACCCCTTAGAAAAAATATAGTGTTAAAATAAGAAAAACAATCTATTACCTACCATCTATTATCAGTTACCAATTAATATTAAGAAGTCTGCTGCTAACAATTCATTTATAATTATAAAAACGTATTAATATTCATATTAATCAACATCTTCATTAGAAACAAAGCATTATAATCATCAAATCACATAATAATATTGTAGCGATTTTTTAATTAGATTAAATTTAGTGGTTTCATGTACATGATACACTAACAAGAAAAGTTTTTTTTTATTATATTGTCAATTTATCTGCATAACGGATGTCTTTTTTAATGAATTTCAACCATTTTCTTCTGGTTTGTTACGATCAAAGCAGCAGCAGGAGCAGGTAAGACCTAGACTTGTACATAGGTAGAAGGTTAACTAGTGATAAGATACGACTGAATAATAAGCAAAACCTAGTATAATAACATAAATATACAAAGGTCGAGAAAAAAAGAAAAAAACACTTACTCTGTTACCCTTTTCAGCCAAGCACTTAGGTACGCAGCAACCAGGCGCCGTACAATTGCGATCAAATGCGGTTGTTCTCTGTCGTGTCTCGGGGTCGTAAAAGGCAAAGTTTTGGCCAAAGCTCGGCGGTTGTCGTGGTGGCGGCGACGGTGAGATTAATACATCCTGTCTTCTCGACAAACCATATCTATTATCATCATCAGGTGATTGATATTTGTTTTGTGACATCCAATCCGCTGACCATGGGCTTCCGTCTGATTGCTAACAAAAAATATACATTATTAGCTGACCGGACAAACGTTGTTTTGCCATATTAATTATGTCTAGAGAATTTTTAGTGTATATTATGAAAAATAAAAAATTGACAAAGAATAAATGTTATGGTGTGAACAACCCTTATTACTTATCATCATCCTCCTGCCCTTATCCCACTCTAAGCGGGATCGGCACAACATGTTTCAAACAAATGATTTGGCTACGTATTTTACGACCGGCCGCCTGTCTGAGGTCAACTTACCTTAGTCGCCTTTTACGACACCTCGGTAAGAAATGAAGGTGGTCTATTCTACTCAGCCGGATTCCACACGGCGAAACAACCCTTATTACTTAAGGGTATGAAAAATAGTTTGTAGCCGATTCTCAGACCTACTGAATATGCATATGAAATTTCATAACAATCGATCAAGCCGTTACGGGGGAGTATGTGAACTAACAGTGTTACACGAGAATTTTGCTACTATATATGTGGTATATATATATGACAGTTAATGCTAGCTAGTAGGTGCATAAATAAACCTCAAACGCGCTTATATTGTTTGGAAGGATTCAATCACATCGTTTGATATTAAAAAGTGTATCTAGCGTGAATGTCCTGAATTGGTTTTGTACCATGATGAAAATAAAGTTCTTACTATATATTATACTATATTAAGCACTAACTATTTCAGAACTTATCTGAAGATCCTAATAATGTAATAACTAGATAGATTGTTCCAATTTCTGAATGTATTTTTTATTTACAATTTCTCAATAAAACGTTCTTTTACAATTTTTTTTTTTCTAAAAGAATTCAATTGAAACACAACCATGGAGGCAATACATGAGTATTAAATGAGTTATTCTATTTACACTTACTTTAGCTGTTTATGGTAGACATCTGATATTATGCAGTGAATGCATATTATACGTAAAATGATACTACCATTCGCTACCTACGATATCATATTTTAATTACATTTAATTTTTTTCAACAGATATATGATTGTTATATTGTATATGGATGCTCTATATGGTTTTTGTATATTATAGCTCATTTTCAATGCCGATGTTTTACAGCTACTAAATTTGCTTTTAATAATATACTCTCTGGTGATGTTTTTTTTTAATAGATCAGTATTTTATTTTAAATAAAAGTCATTTTATTCAAGTAAAGTTGTAAACCAGTACTTTGGGATCGTCAATTCTATTGCTGGTTCGGGAAATTACACCCAACGAGAAGAGCCAGCAAGCAACTCAGCAGTTGCTCTTATTAGAATATATTCCTTTAACTTATTTGCAGAAATTTCGTCACTGCTATCTTTTGCAAGGTATTAGGCAAAACAGGAGCCGTAAGCTTATGTTGCTACTTTGTTTATTATGTACCTTGTCACTTTTTTATGCTAAACAAGTATAGTACTAAGAATATTCTGTAAAACTAATGTAGTTCAAACTCCTCTCGCACTGATAATTGGTATCTACAGTGCAAACCGACTGATGAGAAATGACGACACAACCTGAAACAAAATGTGTTTCCCTCGAATACATCACTCTTTTACCTCATCTAAACTCATCGTGTAAAATAAAATAATACTAAAGAAAAAGCTATAATTTTTATATATATTATCTTTATATGTACAAAAGAGAAAGTATGTACGTGTGTTCCTTATAGACACCAAAACGGTGGCATCGATTTCAATGAAATTTTCATCTTTAGATTTTCTCAGCAGATAATCCTGTAAAGATTGATGGCAAGCGAAGATTTTTAAGACTGTCAATGAGAGTTTCGTTTCAAGGGAAGTTGAAACAAGACTGAGCAACTTGCTATGAATGAATTTTCCTCGTCGTTACAGCGAAGTGTATATTAATGGGTGGGGTCAAAGGTTTCTTACGAGTACCTAAATGGCTTATATTATTATTAAAAGCTTCTATTTAACTTGCCGTGTATTATTGCAAGGTAATTTTGACCCACTTTCCGGGGTCCAATTGAGCTGAAATTTCACATACTGATCCAGTCCCCATGACAATGCATGTTTATAATTTGCATGACCTGATGCTGCTACCAGGATTGGCTCCAGACGAGGGAACTCCTCCTTAACTTTAACTTTACCATTACAGCAGTTTAAAAATACAATTAAAAAAAGGCTAATACAGAAAGCCTATTATACTATTGAAGATTACCTAGACGATAAAAATGCGTGGATATATCAAATCAAATCAAAATCAAAATATTCTTTATTCAAGTAAACTTGTAAACAAGTGCTTTTGAATCGTCAACTTTACTGCTGGTTCGGAAAGCTGTTCCTGCCGAGAAGAGCCAGCAAGAAACTCGGCGGTTGCTCTTTTTAAAATATAAATCTTAGAACTAGTTACATTTATTTATTACTGTCTTGTACAGGGTAAAAGTGCACCTATATCCACACATCCTTATCATCTAAGTAATCTTCAACAGTATAGTAGGCTTTCTGTATCAGCCTCTTTTTAACAGTGTTTTTAAACTGCTGTAATGGCATGACCAAAATTGATTTCGGAATTTTATTATAGAATCTTATACCCAAACCCACAAACGATTTACGTACTTTTGCTAGGCGCAAAGCAGGAGTCGCAAGCTTATGTCGGTTCCTACTTTGTCTATTATATACATCACCTATCGTTTTATAATTCTTTATATTTTTATATACAAAAATTACGTTATTTAAAATATACTGTGAAGCAAATGTTAGAATACCTGTTTCCTTAAACTTCTCTCGCAGGGAATCACGCGGACTTAAATTGTAGATGCCACGTATGGCTCTTTTTTGTAATACGAAAATTTTTTCACTATCCGCGCATTTACCCCACAGCAATATTCCATAAGACATAATGCTATGGAAGTAAGCAAAATAAACAAGTTTCAAATATATATATATAGTATAGCTTCTCTTCAACCCTGTACAAGACATTAATAACTATATGTAACTAGTGATAAGAATTATTGTTTGAAAAGAGCAACCGCCGAGTTTCTTGCGGGTTCTTCTCGGTAGGAACAGCTTTCCGAACCAGCAGTAGATATTGACGATTCAAAAGCACTTGTTTATAAGTTTACTTGAATAAAGAATATTTTGAATTTGAATTTGAATTTTGAATTTGAACAGTTAACAGTAGCGCCATGAAATTTCCTGGAAAGCTTTTTAAAAGCTTAACTTGGCTTATTGTTATATTCTTCTAATACCTTAATATTATTTTCGAGTAACAACCTAAATTATATTTTAATCATTTTGAATATATAAACATAATTTCAAGATAGCACGCGGGTTCATCTTACGGTTATCATACGCGTAGGTTGCTCAAGACTGATATTGTATTAATCTTATTTAATAAAAAAAATGTTCATGTTTTTATTTCTCAAAGACGAATGGATTTTAAAATACATGAATATAAAATATTTTTTTCACTATTTTCTTATTAATGAAATTTCTTAATTTATTAAGAGAAATTAATGCGTTAAAAATGTCAAACTTCAATATGTACATATATCCATACTAATACTTTATATCTGTCTGTGTGTTATGCTTTTACAGGTAATGCACTGGCCCAATATTATAGAGAGAAAAAAAAATTGCAGCTTATACACGGGTAAAATACATGATAAATAATACGTTTTTGTTTCGGGAACAGGGAAAGTACATATTGCATTAGTAGGGGTAATTAAGCGCTGAAGTTGGCGCGAACAGAGCACCGGGTACCATTAGTATAAGCATTTAAACAATATGCCTCAATTAAGTGTCATTCTCACAGACTTATAATGAGTAATTTTAGAATTTAGGGAATTTAAATTTAGATTTTGGGGAAAATGTATGTTTGCAGTACTGATTTAAGAAGTATAACAAGATTGTATGGAAGTCTGGACTAAATATATGTTTGATTGGGCTACAATGGATCTGAGATAATCTCTAAGATATGAATAGAGCCAGATAAATGAAGAGAAAAAAGTCTCATGATCTATACTATTCCATGAGTGGATTCCGATGTCGATTTGGAAGAGCGATTTCGCCGCAATAAATATTTTTCAAAAGAAATGAAATGAATGCGATGATTTTTGCTTTCAATTAAAAAAATACAGAAATGAATTATGTGTAGGTGTTATCATTATCACAATTATTCTTTTCAGTTAAGTGCAATTACTTAGCAACGAAACTGAGTGAGCTTTCTGTCAAACAACAATTTGGTAGTAAGCTTTTCGTAGTTATTTTTTTTTTTTTTTATGCAGCAAATATTTTGACATATCACAAAGAACAAAGATAAATTATTCAATCATGTTTTTAATTAATTTTAAATCCCTCTATAATTTTATAGTTGCGAATTATATTAATATTTGTAAATATTTTGACCTTAGATTAGCTTTTTATAGACCATAAATTGCAATATCTATGCTTATTATAAAACAAAGTCCCAAAAAGCTGTCTGTCTGTATGTAATCGATTTTCTAAAAATTTACTGAACAGATTTTTGTACGGTTTTCACCAAAAGATAGTGCAATACTTCCGGATGGTTTAGGTAAATAAAACATATCGTTATTATTTTAATTGTGATGAAAAGATCGCGCAGTTGTTAAAAACTTGCTTGCTGGGAGCTGCGTAAACCAGCAGAGATTCGCTAAAGTAATATACTAGAGAATTGTAGATCTATAAAAATACTACAAAAAAAGTCCGCGATAGCATGTCTCTATCTCCTATGGTTAACTCACAACAACCACTTTCATGTTCTAGGAAAAAATTGTGACGCTAATTTCTACGCGGGCGAAGCCGCTTGCACATCTAGTCATATATAAAAATAAATACAACTTTGTGTTTACTCTATTCTGAATTTCATTTTCTAGCGAATATTTTTTATCGTTTTACAAAAATATTTAATCTATGAACTTTAGTATAATTGTAAACTTGATAGATTTCTCTTTCTAAATTAAAACTTGGTTTTACATATTACAACTGAGAGATCTCATTAAGTGTATTTTAATAATTATAAAATATTGTAATTGCTTTGTCCTTACTAGTTATGTTATAGATAGTTTGCGCAATGACGACTCATTACATCCGAGTGATAAACTTTGTCGGTTTCACGCATAAAAATGTTAGACTCAAGATATATAAAGATTTGAATTTTTTTTATATATTTTTGATTCTTAAAATATTTTACGTAACAGGCCTACTTCGCGTTTTAAAGAAAACGAAAAAGGACAAAAATAAGCAGACAGACCAGTCAGCTCGCACGTCCTTTAGTTGTCTTAGCGTTCCCTAAATCCAAAATAGTTTTAAAGAATATACAAAATTTATAACTATATTTAACTTAATTAAGTATAATATAAAGACTACTCACCGGGCTCACTACACAAACTGAAGCCAAAGCAGCCACCAACCTGAAAAAAGATTTTATTAAAAACCGATGAGTTAAAATAAAATATATTAAATAAACCTTAAAAAATCCCAAGCCCACACACACATTTTATATTTTACACAAATAGTACATTATAACTTATACAATTCTATTTGTCCGAATAAAGTGTGTGCAATTTTTGAAGCTTACCAAAGTACGTGGACTGCCATGGCCCGGAGCGCGCGGCGCTTGTCCCGTGCGCGCGCGCCGTTTATGTCGGGATACTAAGGAAAGAGGAGTGCTCGGGCGGCAGACCTAGCGCCCCCGCCCCGCGACAACAAGCGATGACGGTGGCGCGGGTGCCGCGCTGCGGGCCAGCGGCGTGAGGGCGCGCGAACAGTAGTGTTGCGGCGCAGCCATGACGGGCCCGGCGCGCGCGCGCCTCCATGCGATCCACCTCGTGCCGGCCACCCTTTTGATCTTCCTATGGATCTCTTCACCAGTTTCCGCTGTAAGTAAACTTACTGCTTACTTACCTGATCATTCTATGTTATATCTTCAACTAAAAAAAGAGTTCAACGAGTTCGCTGCCTTTCAAAACTTACACAGCGCGTATCTCATAAAAGAGTACATATAGATTTTGAGATACCTCAATACGAAAGTTTATATTGGGAATATGGGAAGTTCAATTATGATACCATATTTAATTGTATCAATGTGATTCCATTAAAAAACCGAATATTTTAAGGGCTACGATTACTAACATAACGTAAAAAAAATATTGTTTTGTTTATCCAGAGGAAACATCCATTATTATTTAAAAAGGGGGCTCTATATTAACGCAATATATTAAGCAATTTAATTTTTTTACGCGTAACCTTACTCGGCTATTCATTGAGCTTAAATTAAATTAGTGCTTAACTCGAAAACATTCCAGACTATATATAACGGATGATTAGAACTTCTTTAAACATACAGGTATAACTTCTAGTGGTTTTTAATTATTAAGAGGAGGCTGACTCGATGATCTCTCGCGGATTGAGTCCTTGCAGGTCTTTTCCTTTTTTATGTTCCTTCTACTCGCATTTGCTGTTTATGATAATAAACTTTTCAGACATTCTGTTTTTAAAACGTCACTAAATTTTCCGCTTTATTTATTTTACAGCTTTTAAATTTATGCAACTAAACCACTTTAGAGTTGCGAGTTTCAGTGTTGGAAAATGGTATCGAAAATCAAATAATGAAGTCCAACTAGTACGTCCACAATAAGATATCAAATACGTTTAACTATTTATAACTTACAGATTTGTTATCACACAGATTATCTTAAAGTAGCTACTAGATGAAATTCTCCTTATACACTTATTTTATCTATCTTTCAATACTAAGATATCTAGCAGCTCATTATTGTTACATATATTAACTATTCCTGTACAATAATATATTATTTGAAAGCCAATTAATTTGTATTTATAACTTAAAATTTTTGGATTCTGTGAGTTTCTTTTTTCGTCTTCCTTATAGTAAATATATGATTGGTTTATGATTTTATAAAAACTAGTTTTATGATTGCTTATAAAAATTATTGAACTTTGAACACCAACTTTGAATAAAAATTAGTAAACGGAAATTATTCTTGGATTTCTTTTTAATAAGCATATTTTTTTGGTGTAGTCTTTCATGTATGTAATATAAACCGGTTACCAAGCATGCCACATTTTATTTAGGTACAACTAGATCAAATAATTCTGAAGTTCTCAATATAAATTATGTAATTGATGGGGATGCTTTTGGCTTTCTTTTCATATAAAGAACAGCTCTAATGTCAGCGAAGTATGATATATTTAACGAAACTTCGTATCACCAACGGACCCCATCAGGAACTAACTCTATATTTCTTGTTCTCATTTATTTACTGTTCGTAAGTAATGATCTGACTTTATTTAAATGGAAATTTGATTGTTTTGAAGCTTATTAGAATATTATTGTTAGCAGCAATGCCCTTAAACCCAAAAATGAGAATAAACGGCGATAGATTTTTGTTTCTGATTTAATTTGACAGTTTTTTTGGCTACAGTTGAACATATTTTAAAAAGCTTTTATTTAAATTTCCGTGTATGTATGCGACAATGGAATCTTGCAAGTTACATTTGTCCCACTTCCTGGTGTCCGCTTGAACTGAAATTTTACATATTACTCCAGTCCCGATGACAATCCATGTTTATGATAAGCATTGCCTGATGCTGCAGTCAGGATTGGCTACTGACGAGAGAACTCCTCAACGGTTATCAGTAGGGACATGAAATTTTGTTAAAAGCTTTTTTAAGCTGTTTTAACTTGACTTGTTATTGCTTTGGAAAGCGCAGCGTCGATGCAATAACGAGGTGGACAGACGACCTCAAAAAGGTCGCAGGGAGCCACTGGATCCAGGCGGCGCAAGATCGTGTGGTGTGGCGATCCCAAGAAGAGGCCTATGTCCAGCAGTGGACGTCCATTGGCTGACTTGTTATTCACTACCATCTAAAAAAAACCACCACTACCACTAAATCTAAAAAAAAATATGCCTTAAAAATGTCCCTTCGGCGTACTTATGAGATAATATTTAACACTTGTGGGTATTGAATGGCAATTGAGTGGCAAACAAAAGAAATATAGTACATACTTACCTTACATAGCGTCTCAGACGGTGAAGATGGGTTCTGTTTCCCTGTTTTCTGACGTTTACCCCTCGTGTCTTTTACCTTACATGCGATGGTGTCATGAATAGTAACAGCTAACTGGTCCAGCTTCGAAGAAAGCGCCCCGACGACGACAAGTCCGACCCTAGTAGAGCTTCTATACTTTACTATCCGTATTTCGCTCATTTCACGATGCTTCTGCACTAGACTATCCCGCGCGATGACATAATAAAAGTTGTTAAGACTAACAGTGGCGTGAAAAAATTCCTGAAAACGATTTTTATCGAGAACCACAAATCTTATGAAGAACCAAAATACGATATGATTTTTTTTTTGCTTTCTCGATGTTAACTTAACGAAACAAATAGGATTCACATTGGGCATAACGAACTTTTCTTACATTCTGGAACGGACCTTTCCAATTATTATATGCAATCTAAAAGCAATAATCCACCATTCAGAAGTCTATCTATCACTTTATACATTTTATTTTCCGAAATACTTTACTATGTATGTATTTCTACTTTGTTTTGTGAAGTATCTGGCATCTAAAGATTTAGAACCGAATTCACGAAAGCACACTCATTATTACAATTCTGTTATCTGATTTTATTGATTATTTAAACTACCAACATCATATTTATTCAACGGCTTTGGCTGTTATGTTTTGTTTTCTACCACTTAAGTCGGTAACAAAATAAGTTCTCACAAATTAGAGGATTCATGTGGTTTTAGCAGCATTGAAAATCTTCTGAGCTGATGCTAAACAGGGACAGGTCTAAGACATGCATAAATATATGAGACCAATAAAGAGGCTTTACAGCCACAGGCAGACATTTATAAATAAGTAAAAAAAAATAATTCATTCTATTAAATTTGGAAAATGGCTGGTGCACTGGCTCCAATAATCCTTATTCAGGGCTCAAAAAACCATATTGGTGTTGTCGGACCCTTGGTCAGTATCAACAATGGTTCAATACGATTTCATCAAACGCAAAGTGCTAAAACTAAATTTGGGCCATTGAGTGACAGTGACAGGGTCTTCACCAGCTTGTATGGAAGACATGATTGGCGGTTAAAGGGGGCAGTATGTCGCGGAGACTGGTACATGACTAAAGAGATTTTGCTGAAGGGTTCGGATTGGATAGTCAATGAACTTAAAACATCTGGTCTTCGTGGTCGTGGAGGTGCTGGTTTCCCTACTGGAATGAATTGGTCTTTTATGAATAAGCCATCCCAAGGGCGGCCCAAATATTTAGTAGTAAATGCTGATGAAGGTGAACCGGGAACCTGCAAGGATAGAGAAATTATGCGTCATGACCCTCACAAGCTTGTTGAGGGTTGCTTGATAGCCGGAATGGCGATAGGTGCTCAGGCTGCATATATTTATATCAGAGGGGAGTTTTATAATGAAGCTAGCAATTTACAAGTGGCTATTGCAGAGGCTTATCAAGCTGGATTAATTGGGAAAAATGCTTGTGGCTCTGGTTATGACTTTGACGTGTTTGTACACCGTGGTGCTGGTGCCTACATCTGTGGAGAGGAAACTGCTCTCATTGAGTCCATTGAGGGCAAGCAGGGAAAGCCCGTCTCAAGCCGCCCTTCCCAGCTGATGTAGGCCTGTTTGGTTACCCCACTACTGTTAACAATGTGGAGACTATTGCTGTGGCACCAACGATCTGCCGCCGCGGAGGCAAGTGGTTCGCATCGTTCGGCCGGCCTCGTAACAGCGGTACTAAGCTGTTCAACATCTCCAGCCACGTGAACACCCCTTGCACGGTAGAAGAGGAAATGAGTGTATAAATAAGTATTGTACAAAAATTTATAAATTGATTAAAATAAATTCAAAAAGTAGACTGATACAGAAATACACAGTATACAGTTGAGGATTACATAAGAGAATTCGCGGACATGCTGATCTTCGATTTTATGCAAGACAGCAATGACAAAATGTCTAGGAGTAATCTAAAATAATTATATTTTAAAAAGAGCAATCGCCGAGTTTCTTGCTGGCTCTTCTTGGTAGAAGCTTTTTCCGAACCAGTAGAGTTGACGATTCAAAAGCACTTTACAAGTTTACTTGAATAAAAATATTTTGAATTTTTGTTAAAATCAATTATTATTTAAGTAAAAATTTTGTTCTAATTTAATTTAAACTTTAAATTTTATAATAGTACTAAACTGTGTAATTTAATAATTAAACTAGAGATTATGAATTATTCAAATACCTGCAGAATCTTTTGTCGTTATTTTCTCATAAGACATATGATATTGTATGTGAAATAAAATGAAAGCTGTAAATTTAATTAAAAATTGTATTTACCGGTAATTAAAAAAGTATATAAATTTTATACGTTTTATCCATGACGGTATGTATTTTTTTACTTATATCTTTATTATTGTTATATTGTGATACGAAAATGTCAGCCAGTAGGTACTAGAACAACCCCTGGTTTGCAGAAAAAATCAATGTTAACCATACCAATATAAAAATAATTGATCTACATTATTAAGTACAGTTGATAAATTTTAATGAATGAATGTTTACCTCCTTAATATAACTTATTACAGCTATCAAAGCTACAGTTGAGTTGACGAAACTAGCGATAAGATAATAATATACAGAGGCTATCTTTATTCCCGAAAACATTGATGTCATCAGTAGTTGAAATAATTAGTTTAATTTATACAAAGAAATAACCTTCATTTTTTAGGGAACCTATTATATATATTACTAACAATAAAACCCCGCGGTTTCACCCGCGTACATACGGAACTCGTGGAAAGTCTACGAATTTGGACTACAGGATTTATTTTTGTATAGTAAAAGTTTGGCCCTGGGACTTATTAATAGTTAAGGCAAGTTACGAGTATGTAGACAAATCGTTACCTAAAATATTTAGGAAACGATTTGTCTCTATCGATTTTTTGTGAAAATTTTCCACCAATTTTGCTTCATACCTAAACAAAAGTGAGTTAGCATTTTTGATATTCCTGTAATTGTGTCGTATGGTATGTTATAGTGAGACAAAGCAAATGTTTATAAAGTAAACAAACTTTTGGTGTTGCCTTTGCATAAGTTTCAAATAGTTCTTAAAATACACTTATTATTTTAAATAAATCTTATTGAATTAAATGCAGTGGGCCAAACTAAGACACGATGATAGTCGTATTATCAAAAAAAAAATTTACGGGGTTACTTTTTGAATGCCCTTAATAAATTAAAAGCTCAAGATCAAAGATGAATGGAAGTCTACAGGACATGGGTAAAATTTTTAGCTCAATTATCGAACCAGCAACCTAAATCATTTGCAACGGAAATCACACAGATAACCTATATTTTATGTAATAATAATACAGCTTCTTATCTACCAGCATTTTTTCATTGTTTATAAGTAGTACCTATTAAAGTGATAACTCGAAATTAAACCATTACAACGACCAGATATCTCTTGAAATAATAATGTGTTATTAAATGAATATTTAAAAATATCATATATTGTCTTATTAAATTCGACAATCTGGTGTTACCATAACCTTTGATCTATTATCATTTAGTTTTTATGTGGACCTCCGACTGACAACACAATTATCATTCCACAGCCTCGTGACCTAAAAAAACATACGTTATTTAAAAAACTTTATAACTAAAATACTCTGATTAGTAGTGATACTATTAGTTGATATTGAACTGCATTTAATTCATCAATACATAGTTATTTGCACATTGTAGAAAATTAAATAAAAGTCATCCAAATAATTTTTTATTATAAAAAAAGCTTAAAGCCTATTTTGTATCTTAAAAAATTAAAGTAGTAGTCTGTTCGACATCCCACTGGTGGACAGTGGCCTTCTACCAGTCCCCACGAAAGATGTGAGAGATTGCCCGGTTACAATTTTGCCACAAATTGTCTGGGCAAGTATCCTAAAAAATTTTCCAGCACGAAGCACGTCGGTAAATAAACATTAGTCGAATAGTGTTTAAAAGTTTTCAGCACTTTTATAGCACGTGCTATTTAAGTTCCAAATGGCCATTCTTTTGAAATATTTTTTAAATTATTGCATTATACCTGAATGGGTAGCATAGGTTAGGCCTGTAAGTGAGAGCGACGCAACAAAGTATAAGAGAGGGAAGATGAATCTTTTATACTCGTACATAACTTTGTCTAATCACACGTTAGAACGAGAGACGTATAATCTCATATGCTTTCTTTTAATTTTCGATGGACACATTTGGACTTGGATCCTAACTTCTGTATAATAACTCTATGCATATTTGCTTTTAGACTAACGTTTATCCGGAAATCCCTTTTCATCCTCATATTATAAGCGATTGTAAATTTCTGTTTAAAGCACACTTCTTTAAATCAACTTTGCTTCTTATAAGATTAACAGATGCAAGATATCATGTCACGTTCCATGTAATATTTAGTGGCATACTGCAGAATCTTATTGCGATTTAGTATATTGTGAAAACTACTAACTATATTTTAGGAAACCATTTTACCATAAATTACAAAAACTATACATAGTCGTATTTTATCTATGTTATATCCAAAATTCGTGTACAAACAACTACAATGTATTATATATAGAAAGTATATACAGCATATAAAAAATAATAGTTGTAAATAAAGTTTTTCTTTTCTTTCTTTCGTTCATATGAAATATGGCAATGTTCATGATTTAGAGAAGCTCCACCCTGAAGAAGAGTTGCGAGTACAAGATGCTGCTGGTGAAGCGCAAAAAAGTATTCCTATATTTCTATGATAAAAATTAATCTATCTATGCGGTTCTTTATTAAGAAAGCTAATGTTGAGGTGGAAAAAAATTAAATAAATTAAAATTGGTAAATTAAAAGGAATTATTATTATTATTTATTATTATTAATTATTCTTCTTGATGAATTATTATTCATCAAGAAGATTTAATTTATAAAATACAAACATATATGTAAATGCCTAGAACAATCTTAAATGAATCGACCACAAATTAGTTTTATAAAATGTCACAATTTATGCCGTTGTTTCTAACTTTACTAAAATAGATTTAGAAAATACTAATATATAATTAGTATAACTCAGAACCGCAGTGTGGTATCCGGCTTAGTAGAATAGACCACCCTCATTTCTTACCGAGGTGTCGTAAAAGGCGACTAAGGTAGGTCAACCCGCCGTGTCATATCCGGCTGAGTAGAATAGACCACCCTCATTTCTTACCGAAGTGTCGTAAAAGGCGACTAAGGTAAGTTGGCAGGCGGCCGGTCGTAATATAGGTAGCCAAATCACTTCTTGACAACATGTTTGTAACATGGTGTGTCGACCCCGCTTAGAGTGGGATAAGGGCAGGAGCATGATGATGATGATAATAGTATAACTCAGAACAAGGCAGACTATGTAAAATAGGTCAAAATCAGCTTCCATCGACAAAGCTTTCGTAATGAGGTCGCGGTATAAACGGCAGGATCTCTTATCAGACCGACGGGAAACGTTTATCAACTTGTCGTTAGATATTTAATACAATTTTTGCAATTATTGCCGAAATAATGATACTGAACTCCCACGATATCATATCTTTTGAATGTCATAATGACCCCGAGATTAGGCTTCTTGGAAAAGCACTGTCGCTGCAAATATCAGTTCAATAATTTATCTTGTCAATTATTTAATTTGTGATGTACAAACACGTGTACAACGTAATGTAATGTGTAGAATGCCTACTATTTATCTAGTATTTCTCTTAGTATTTATTTCAACATTAAAAAATCATAAATATTCAAATAACATTTAAGAATATGTAATTTTATGGTTATTGGATTTCTTTTTCTTGGCCGCTATACTCTTGGTAGAGCGGTCGTAGTCGTCACTTGGGGGTTGGTGGCACGCTTGACAATTGGATGCCATTAATTTTGGACGGCTGCTGGCTATTGGATTTATGAAATCTTTAATTTGTGTTTTACACCATCAAAAAAATTAGTTAATTCAACATAAGTATCATCTCAATGTTTGTTAATTTACTAACAAACAAAAGTATAGTTTGTATTAAATGTGGAAAGTGTTAAAAATACTATTTAAACTAGTTCTTTTACTTAAAGTTAATACTTTATAAAATACTAGCTTTCCAGCACGTGTCGCTGTGGCTCAGTCTGGTTTCGAATTCCACGAGAAATAGAAATCAACAGTTAAAAAAATCTCCCATCACCACCAAACTTTACAGGATCAACTGCTTGGTCATTCTAAAGAATGTCTGAAATTTCATTAAAATCGCCCCAGCCGTTTCGGGATTATAAAGGAGATACAGATAAAGGTTCATTTTTATATACCAATCTATTGCCAGGAGCTTCGCCCTCGTGGAAATCAGTGTGTCACAAAAGTTTTCCCGAATTGAAAAGTTTAATATAGCAGTGGTTACTGTGAGTTACCCATAAGCTCCCAGAAGGCGAGTTTTTTTTTTACAACCGCGGGATCTCTTCAACACAATTTATATAAAACCGTAATGTACTATTAACCTAAACCTTCCGGAAGAATTGCACTTTTAGTAAAAAACCGTACAAAAGTCCCTTTTGTATGGGATATACATTGACTTCGATCACATACAGGCAGCTATTGAGGGTTTTGTTTCATAATAAGTATAGATAACTTATTACGTCCTGCAAGTGGGATAATTCGGTCATACGGTTCTTTTCTATATATTATATTAATACATGTTTTATCTAAAATATTTTTAAATTCATTTCTTAATAAACAAAGGCTTATAGAAAAAAAAATATTTTAACGTCTAATTTTTTTAAGCTGTCTTTGTATTTATTTCTTGCTGCTAGTAACACTATTAGAGTATATGATCAATCGCTTCGCTTCCATTTCCAAAAGAACGCGCAATAAATTGTAAATATTTATAGAGGCATATGAGTTATGTAGAAATAAATTGATGCCTGCCCGAAGTTTGAATTGGCGACCCTCTATTAAGTGTCACACAGTATCACTATTACGACTTCATACATATATGTTCTTTCATATAATTAATTTATACATTCTGTCAGAATTATAGAATACATTTAAAAAAACGAAAATTTTTGCACCTACTGCCCGATAGACGTCTACCTGCAGGCCTACCATGAACTCTTATTGCGACTCAATTGAAGACGTAAACGAAATTGTTTTGCATTTTCATACCATGACGTCTTAAAGACGCACGCTTTAAGTCGTTGCCGAATGAGCGTTCGGAATTCGTCCTAAGAACATGTGAGTAAAAGAGACAGAGTTATATAATCTATAGTTCATATAACGTTATCCTTTTCAAATATTACGACCCCAATGCAATTCACACTTCATGAATACGAATAGACATACACATACGAAAAGAAAGCGATTCGCGGTTGTCGTTTACGTCTTCAATTGAGTCGCAATAAGAGTTCATGGTAGGCCTGCTGAACATCTTTGACTCTGGTGACTGCGTATCTATTTGTATTCACACTAATATTATATATGTGAGTCTATCTGTCTGTTTATCTGTTGCGCTTCCATTGCTAAACCACTAGACCAATATTTATATAATTTGCTACATTTAAAGCTTATTTACCAGACTAACATAGGGCACAGAAATTTTCTGTAATAAGACATCGTTTTAAATAAAGATATTTTAACACTAAAATTAAAGCGAATGATGTCGTGAGTACAAATAGTACCTTAACTGTAGAAATTTCGAGTCGTGGTTCATTACCGTAATTCAAATAGTATAGAATACAACAACAACCGCCGACCTATACAGTACAAATTTACAAAAGGTTCCAATAATTCCAATTGGATCAAAAAATACACATTTACAAACGTAGACTATAAATGTGGATCGATTAGATAGGTAGATTTAGATATCATAGAAATAGGCACTCTGATGACGACGTTTTCTGACGTTCGTAGAGCTTTTTCGCTCGCCATTCCGCATTTCGCACCATCGTAGGTGTTCCTTTGCTCCCCCTATCTTTCTGATGAAACTATAAAAGCAGGGTTAACAAAATCAATTTTTAAAAAACGTAAATTAACTTGTGCGATAAAATTAATAGATGCCACATAAATGTTTACAGTGATTATTTACTTATATTAAAATGGAGTAAGTGTTAGAAAAGCGCCTAAAGCTTAAATGTTATACAACAAAAAAAAATACAACAAAAAAAAAACGAATACAAAAAGAACAATATAACATATTTATTATCATAAAGTAGAAGCAAACATTGTAAACTATCGGTGTGGCTGCAAGTAGTTCAGCTGCTATATTCCGGGGTTGGTCGTCCTGTCAATGCTCGGGCAAATCATGACTCGATGTTTTATCGCAGTGACGTCTACAGAACATTGAACCCTGGAGGAAATATCCCTGTTCCTCAATATTTATTGTTATTACGAAAGTAAAATAAAAAAACTAATACTAAGAAAGTATATAGACTTTAATTCGGAAATAGCCACTTTAACTTCATAGCACCCACAACATTTAGGAAGTTTTAGAAAGTATATTGTTTATACATAGTATATATAATAATGCCATTTCTTCCTAATTATTGCGGGTCCTATTGAATAATTTAAATTGATAGATTTTTAAATGATACCCGAATCATCATCCCGAATCATTACTATCATCTATTAACAACTATAGTATATAAAGGTAAGTGCAGTTTAGATTCACTGTTAGTTTAGATGGAGCTTAGACCCATGCCTGGACCAGAGTTTTACTAATTACACGTATGTTAAAGTTTTCCTGCGATAATATGTCTGCTTATGTTCGTTTTCATCAAAGAAGAGTTTGTATTAGAGTGCTAGCATAGAGATTTTTTTTTATCATTCAAATGTATGATTGTTTTTATTTGCTTACGGTTGATTTAACGAAGATTGATTTCAAGATATCAGCTTTTTATGAATCTAATTTAAATATTCTTTATTTAAATGGGGTTATAAAATGAGCCCTTTTGAATCGTCGAATATTTTAAAACAATTACTGCTCATTCTGAGGGTTGTCTCTACCAGTAAGAGCAAGCAAGCATAGACTTGGCGTATTCCCTATTGAAGAAATAATAAAATTGACACATTTACATATTAATTATTTCTGTATCGTCCTTAACTTTGCTACAATTCATATGTAACATTTTTATTGGATAGCCTAGTCTTTGTGTAGTCAGTTTTTTTTTATAACATATTTTGAAGTACCTATTCTTGTAGAAGCAGTTTATTTCGGTTTTCTGTCTATTATATCTATCACTGTTTAGAAGTGTATTTTTGTTTTCGTACGAGTAATACAGTACAGTCAGGATGCCTATTTCTATAAATTTCTCTTTAAGGTTAACTTTTTTTGGTAGGGGTTTCATATTATAAATACTACGAATAGCCCTCTTTTGTAAAGCAAAAACTAAAAATCAACTGATTCCATATGAAATGTCATCATCATCGTTCTCCTGCCCTTATCCCACTTTAAGTGGGGTCGGCACAACATGTTACAAACATGTTGTCAAATGATTTGGCTAGGTATTTTACGACCGGCCGCCTGGCTGACGTCAATTTACCTTAGTCGCCTTTTACGACACCTCGGTAAGAAATGAGGGTGGTCTATAATATGCAGCCGGATACCACACGGCACTTATTCCATATGAAATAATGCTATTTAAATAATATATAATATCAAAATTAATTATATAACTGAATATAAAAGCATAAATGAGTATTTAATGGACTAATATTTTTCTTCCTGCCTATCACCTTTTGTATACTAAATTTGCGTTTTTTCTTATAGTTTTTTCTAAATAGTAGACTCCTTAAAATAAACAATTTAATTAGCAATTATGCAAGTATAACGCAACACGTTACTCACAAGTCAATTTTATGACACCGGGCGTTGCACTGAAAATTATTACTTACTTCCAGTAAAATGAAATGGGTCAATAGTTTCAGTACGGTAACAAAAGCCAGTTTAACGCACGACCGTATTCCTGTTCTATATTTAGTACAGTACTTGATAGAATATGTCTTTACATATCATAGAATAAAGCAACGCTTTTGCCTGAAAAAATACTTAATAGATTTTTAACCATATTTCAGCAATAGGCTGATACCCGTTGAAGGTTTTAGTTTATAATTTGCTAAAATGTAAAATTGAAAATCAACGATCGTAAAATTTAAATATGACGATATTTATTGAAAAATTCTGAATAACTCAAGCCGCCGCTTAACTTTTAGCTAAATCAACACAAACTGCGAAATTATTCAAGAGTATACTATACTCATAATGCTATAAAAATAACTTCATTTGGTGCTATGTACCCAGGCACTATAACAGAACTACCTCGCTATAATCCGCACGGGTGACCCCCGTATATAACCCGGGTATAACCCGTGCGGATTATAGCGAGGTAGTTCTGTTATAGTGCCTGTAATATGGAATTCCGCAAAGTAACGCCTGCTTCTATAAATCATTTGCTATGTTCCCATTTTAATTATGTTTTTGTCAATATTAATAATATAATAATATAGCATTAATTTCTTAATCACCCTCTATACTATTTGATAGACGGGTCTATAGCAAAGTATCTTTTTCGTTTAGTACAGGCATTTTTTTATACAACAAACTGTAGGGAATATAACATGAGCGAATAACTACTTATAGCTTAGTCATGGTTTTTACGATCTATAACATGTTGTAGGAGATAAATCGAGGCCGTTTTACAAATTGTATAGGTCACCTGATTCCGGCGGTTTGCTCGTAAATATTAAAAATTTTGACACAGTAACAAAATAAATATTGATATGTTATAATATTTATAAAGATTAGATCGGAAAGATTCTCTTTCATTATGTACACTGTAATCTTTGATTCTCTTTGATTGACATGGCATGTGCCACGTCAAAATAACTACCCTAATTAATTTCTGCTAAAATCTAATGAGTGATGCTACGAGTTATACCTATATAAAAAAATTATTTACAAGTCACTATGATGAAATGATGAAAATGAGGATAGGGCAGTTAGGATATGAACAACGAAAACAGGCATCAGATGTAGATCAATTTCTAAATGATAAAAGTATATTAATGAAAGCCGTATATTAATGAAAAGACTATGTAGAGCCCGTACATAGTCTTTCCATTAATATTTGGCCACACCAAAAATGGACTTTAACTGATCGAATTTCCAAAACATACAAAGTGCTATCTCCCCGTTATTAACATCGTACAAACGGGATGACGTCTTAGCAATAAGACTGTGCCTAGGTAGGTGCAATCTTCCTATGCCTATATTGAAAAATCACCAAAGGTATTCATAATTACAAAGCTGCTTTGATAGTCTAGTACGTTTGATAGTATAGCTTCTGAGGATGGTTTAAATTACAGACTAGAAACATAATCCTATGTAAGTTTTTTAAGATTTTCTCAAGCTTAAAATGATTAAAAAATTACATTCTTAAATTCAAATTCAAATGATTCTTTATTCAAATTGGCCTTTGCAAGCACTTTTTAATTATCAAATTAAAATAAAGCTACGACTGGTTCGGAAAGTTACTCTAAACGAGAAGAACCAGAAAGAAACTCGACGGTCACTCTTTTCAAAAATAAATATTAGGTCCTTACATATGAAATTGGCGTTTTGTCGTACTGGCCACTTTGATCTCAAATATTACCTTTATGGTTAGGAATTCCAAATTCAAATTCATACAGCTATTTACTCATGCATTTGTGTTTCAAACCCCCTAATTCATTTGTTTTTTCTTCTTTTGTTTTTTTCTTTGTGTCACTCTGTTTACAAAACGGAAAACATGAAATATCGCGTTATTTACGAGTATGAGTTCCACCGTGGCACCAGTGCTGCAGAAACGGCTCGAAGGATTAATGATGTGTATGGTGACGTTGTCGCAAAAGAAAACACAGTGCGTTTTTGGTTCCAACGTTTTCGTTCTGGAAATTTCGACCTGCAGAACAAGCCTCGTGGACGGTCGGAGACCAAAGTTGATAATGAAGAATTGAAGGCTATTGTGGAAGCGGATCCATCGCAAACCACGTCCGAGTTAGCTGCAGGCTTCGGTGTTAGTGATAAAACTGTTCTAATCCACTTGAAGCAAATTGGGAAGGTGAAAAAGCTTGAATGGTGTGTACCTCATGAATTCAGTGAAGCAAACCGACAAACGCGCGTCGACTGCTGCGTTACGTTACTCAACCGGCACAATAATGAAGGAATTTTAAATCGAATCATTGCCTGTGATGAAAAGTGGATCCTCTACGATAATCGGAAGCGCTCATCGCAATGGCTGCACCCTGGCGAACCAGCCAAATCCTGCCCTAAGCGAAAATTGACTAAAAAAAAGTTGCTTGTAAGTGTTTGGTGGACTAGTGCCGGTGTCGTTCACTACAGCTTTCTTAAATCTGGCCAGACGATTACGGCAGATATCTATTGTCAGCAACTGCAAACAATGATGGAAAAGCTAGCTGCTAAACAACCGAGGCTGGTCAATCGCTCTAGGCCACTGCTGCTTCAGGACAACGCTAGACCACACACTGCACAACAGACGGCTACTAAATCAGAGGAGCTTCAATTAGAATGTCTTAGACATCCACCGTACTCTCCGGACCTTGCTCCAACAGATTACCATTTTTTTCGCAATTTGGATAACTACTTGCAAGGAAAAAATTCAACTCCAATGGGGCAGTCCAAACCGCCTTCAAAGATTTTATTGATTCCCGCCCGAATGGTTTTTTTAGTAAGGGGATCAATGAACTACCTATGAGATGGCAAAAGTGCATACATAGCAATGGTACATACTTTGATTAATTAAATATATTTCATTAAAAAAAAACGACTTTATGTTCCTCCCATAGAAAACGCCAATTTCATATGTAAGGACCTAATATTACTTCAAACTATGTAGAATGCAACAACTAATTCAACTAGTATTGATTAAAGTCGTAATATTCTAAGGAAAGTAGTGTTTACTTTCATTTTATATAGAAGACTATTGACAATAAAAAAAATATGTTAAAACCAAATTTACTTGCCATAGAGTGGGTGCTAGAAAAAGCTAGTGACACAACGCAATTTAATAATAAATTTGGAACTCACATACTCCAAGAAGTCAAGAGTTAAAAATGGTGGTAGGCGAGATAGATGAACGGTGAAAATACCTACCGTAATAGGAAGACAAAAAAAAATTAGAGTAGCCGCTGGATTCAAACGTATTCAGAAGATTTTATTATATGAAAATATCCTAACGAGACCGTCCGAGACTAACCTTGCACGTCCATCGGTTAAGAAGAAAATGACATTCAAATAAACTACGGATTTATGGCATTTTGTAAAAATACCGTAATCAGAAAGTTTATTTTCTTTAATTAATTACCTAAACATTTAGTTTCCTTTGTTATTGTGCCGACTTAACAGCATCGTGCCTGTATATTTTGAAGCATCTTATTCTTAAGTTCAGACTAGCGCATGGCACATAATTTTGCGACAATTTATATACTTGAAATTTGAAGGACAGGTTGACGATTACATATAACCATGTCCTGTTAAATCTCACTTCTGAACAGGATCGATTCAGATTTCATAGCAAAAATTACATCATACATGGTTTTAATTGTTATAAAATGTGTTCTTTTAATGGTTTTTACACGTGGTAGCGGCGGAACGCGCGGGCGCAAGGGGCGCGGGGCTGGGGCGGACGCGCGGGATGTGCGAATGGCCGTTATCGCCTGGGACACTGCAATGATTGTTTATCTAGCCCGTTCCTTGAATTGCAACTAATGACTCACCCGTTCTATAATCGCTTACTGCTGTAATACCTACTGAACAGTGTAGAGTGCCGTCATCGGTTAGCAACCGATGACCGCCCTAACAACAAGATGAAGCAACAGGCGTCTCAATTTACAATCGATGCAGGATTGACACCCTTTGTAGTACTATAACGATACTAATAATATTAATTGAAGAGAAGTATCAGTAGTTGAAAAGTACCATAATTATATTAACACAACCTGTACCCGCGACTTCATCAGCAATCTAAATATTAAATAACCCTCAATTTTGTACTGTGTTTATTTATTGATCTAGATGGAATACGGCAATTTTCTGTTCTATACATTATCCCACTGTATAGGCTTCAATTCTCACAAATTTCATCAATATTGTTTCATCAGATGGGGTGTGAAAGAGTAAGATACATGCTTTCGCATTTATCAGTTAGTTGAGTTATATTAACTTTATAAAAACGCTCTTAAAGTTTTTCTCTTTATAATTCGTCCGCTAAATTCTCTTAGAAAAATCCGACTTCCAATATCATTTAATCCAGAATAAAATAATATATATTCATATAAACCACATGTTTATATAAAATACGTTTTCTTTACTATTTGAACGTTTGTTTTGTCGAAATGTAACCTGTATTCTGTTACCAGTGTATAAAATCTGTTACCGAACACAAGTATGAAACGCAGCTAAATATGGTCTATGTATAAATAACATTGTAAAGAATTATAATGAATTTAGTGGTGTCAGCGTCGTGTTTATGGCGACAAGGCGCATTCTTTTAAATCAAACAACAGTAGGTAACAGCAAACTACTAAAATAATAGCTAATATTTCTTATAAAGGACTAGCTGCGCCAGCGAAATCAGTGTATCACATTCCTTTTCCCGAATTGATATTTAGTTAATTTATTAAACCATAAGAGACAGAGACATGCTCTAGCGGACTTTGTGTATTATTTTTATAAGTATATAATAATTATAATTCTCTAATACATTACTTTAGTCTATCTCTATTGGTTTACGCGGTGCACCCGACTAACCCCTCGTACGCACGGGCGTAAAAATTACGTCGCGTTAAAATTCAGCGTACGCCCCGTACGCACGGGCGTAAAAATTACGTCGCGTTGAAATTCAGCGTAGGCGTAGTGGGTAGTGACCCTGCGTTCATCTCCGCGGGTCGCGGGCTCGATTCCCGCCGAGAGCCAACATTTTCTATAAAACTTAAATTTGTTGATTCGTCGAGCCTGGGTGTATTTAAGTATGTATTTAAAATTACATATTAGTATATTTACCAGTTTTATTCACCCATAACACAAGTATTAAGTTATATGTTATTTATATGTTTAAATTTTTTTACCAATAAGGTTATTTTCTTTTTTTTTCAATTTACAGTTTACAGACAATTTACAGACAACGCACTGTTTGTCATTTTTAACTCATGCTGAGTTAGCCTATAAGTGAGATATACGGGTTAGTAATACTAAGATAATTGTGTCTATACATTATATTGTAAACTATATATTGCGTTGACTTCCTTTTTTAAGAAATAAATATAATAATATAAGATAAATAAAATAGAATAAAATGACCATTTGATAATTTTATTGAAATATTGGTCCCAGGATAACACATTTCAAGCCACTAATATGCGTTCAGCAAAAATAAAATGTACGACGACTGTCTTTAGCCCTAAAGTAAGGACAATAATAACGAAATTACTAAATGATCGTGCTTTGCTCTACTGGGACCGATCCATTATTACTGACAGGTATATTGTTGCCAATAAACCTGATATAGTTTTAGTAGATCAGTCAGCGCGTCGGGCAATTATTTTTGATATCACTGTTCTGCATGGCGATAATCTCATATGAGCAGAAAAAGAAAAATTAACAAAATATTTAGATTTAGCTCATGAGATGACCGCTATGTGAATATTCAACAATAATTGTTCCAATTGTTGTATCAGTTAATGGTCTTATCGCGAAGAGCCTCGACCAACATCTCAAGAGGCTCACGCTTAGTTGCTGGATCAAGCGCAGGATACAGAAGGCAGTGTTGCTTGAGACGGCACGCATAGTGAGGAGGTTCCTCACTCTGTAACCCTAACCACCGGGAGCTTAGGTCCTCTCTCCGCTCTCCGTGGATGGCAATTTTTTTATATTTTTAAATGTTTTTTTTTGTTGTAGAACATATTTAATATATATAAATAAACGAGTGAAATACGAAATTACAAAGCAATTTTTACTTTTCATAATTTTATTTCAGTATTCTGGAAAATGTTTCGCACATAGATGCGCACGAGAATCCACTTCTATAATAATAACTTCTGGATCGATAAACGACATCGTACTATGCACTTTCAGGCAAAAATTAAATAACACGTCAGACCGTCGAGGGAGCTCGCGACGGACTGAAAGCAACGCTCGCGAATTTTTCGCGTTCGTGCGAATAGTAATAAGAAGTATCGTATGTCCTATTCGGGTGACGCCCATTTCTACCGTCTTAAAATGGAACACTGCGCTATAAAAATACGTCGCGTTTTAAATGCGCTGTCGTGTGAACAGATACCTGGATATCCATTTGTTTCATTATTTACGATCGTCCGAACGAGTCGTAAAAAATACTTTGCGTTAAAAATCCACAATAGGCGTTATAAGAAGTTTCGTATGGTATATTCAGCTTAACGCCCTCGCCCTAATGACTAAAATGGAACACTGCACGATAAAATACGTCACGATTTAAATACGCTGTCGTGTGAACAGATACCTGGATACCCATTTGTTTCAATTCGGCGTAATTTTTACGCGCGATATAAATCCTGTCGTGCGTACGAGGGGAAGCTACCAGTGAGCGAGTTTTTTTACAACCACGCGATCTATTCAACACAAATTACATAAAACGGTAATTTACTGTTAACTTGAACCTTCCGGAATGATTGCACTATCTTCTAGTAAAAACCGTACAAAAATCCGTTCAGTAGGTTTTTGGAGATTTTGTTTTATAATCTTATAAAAGAAATATCATCCCTTGTATACCATACCATACTCAAGTGAACTATTCAATTGAGCCTCTTTCCTTAATAATAATTTTTCATAAAAAAAAACCTAAAGTACTAATCTGTAGGCGCAATTTTCGGAAGTGACTATAGAAAAACTAAAATTAACCACAGAGCTTTTCGTATCAGGACGTTGTGGTCGTAAGGTGTTAGAATTGCGATCCCGAACGGAAAAATGCAAAAAGTTATTAACACTAGAGAAGCCAGGCAGGCCTGTACGTGATAGTGACACAATAAATAATGAGAGGCATGATGAAACTCATATACTTCATCTTTGTCTAATTACACATAAAAATCAAATCAAAAATTAATTTTATGGGAAAATAGCAGTGTTTCTACGGGCATAGAGTTATTATACTAGAGTAAGAAACCCAGTATAAAATGTGCCATATTAAAATAAAGAGAAAGCAAATGAGGTAATATATCTTTTGTCTCTCTTTTTTATGCGTGATTAGACAAAGATAAAGTATACGAGTTTCATCTTCCATCACATTATTTATTTTATCACTTGTTTACTCTAGTATTAACAACTCTATGCCTATGAGGCTTCAAAAATAGTCTAACCCCTCGTCCGCACGAGATGAATTTTATCGCGCGTAAAAATTACGCCGAATATAAACAAATGGGTATCCAGGTATTTGTTCACACGACAGCGTATTTATATCGCGACGTATTTTTATCGCGCAGTGTTCCATTTTAGTCGTTAGAGCGAGGGCGTTAAGCTGATTATACCATACGAAACTTCTTATAACGCCTATTGTGGAATTTTAACGCGACGTAATTTTTACGTCCGTGCGAACGAGGGGTAAGGGATTAAGAGAACGTGATCGTGTGATGTGGCCATTCTTTAACGAGGTTTTAATTCGATATTCGACACCGGTTGAAAAAGTGAAAGATATGTATTAATATTATTAGTATTCATATTTCGTCATTTTATGACCACAAGGCGATTACTAGTTTTTATTAACATCAAAATTTTATTAAATGTAAACTGCTATTATAGTCACAGAAGCAATAAAATTAGCTTCTGAAACTCTTCTCATAAACTATATCCAATAAATCAAATTGTCTAAATGCAAATTTAACAATCTCAATTACAATTGGATAGATTGATATCATTCTCCTTAATAAGCGTTGATGGTATCCTATGCTCTATTCTACGAATAACAGTATAAATATGTTTTCAGTTGACATCATCTCTAGTATGTATATGTATACAATGAATCTAGTATGTGTATTCTATATATAAAAATGCATCATTTGAACCGCCTTTCTACTTTTAATAAAGTTGGTCCTTATATACTTATGTGTATAAATTGGCTAAAATGTGACCCTTATATAAAATTCTTTAGTTGATCGATCTAGTTCTTAAAGTTTGATATGTATTACAAAAATTTTGAATATTGATAATGCTGCCTTCTGGAAAAATTTAATAATATCACTACCGTCATTAATAATAAATAATCTTCAGTGTACACGTATGAAATAATATGAAAAAAACAATAATTAATGTCTGTAATAATTAAAAGCTGAAATAGGTTTTAGTTGTTAGCCTTTACTTTGACTGAATAAATAGGGGTAAGTGGAGGATAGAAAACGTTATCTAGGAACATTCTCATTTTATTGAAACGATTTTTACATAATGGATGTTAAGCATTTCATGTATCAAAAAGAAAAGTTAAATTATATTTGCATTTGGTTACTCGTAATGTTAAGACATGAGCACTGTGGCGGTAGTAACAGTCGATAACAACTGCCTCAGCAACTTGAATGGTGCTTTCATCTACCATTCTTATTTTATTTTATAATCAATGCGCAAATCATAACAAAATTGAAATTAAAAAGTATACAAAAATTTCTCATTATAAAATGACAAAAACATAGCAACGGAATATGACATTATCACGTATATTTAATGAGATTCATCATAAACACTTATTATTGTAATTATAGAAGCAGGTAGAAAGCAGTAATGTAGAATTAATCCGCGTTTGTAAGAAATCTATGTACTGGTAAGTCTAAGAAGCAGACCACGTTCACATACCTTATACATACCGGATTAAAACACACGTAGAGATCTTTCATTCTAAAAGTGCACGCCCCTCCACCAAATTACATTATTTTAATGTGTGAGAGAAAATATTGACTGTACTATTTTATATGTGTGCGCGCAGCAATTTCAAAGTTGACTCGACTTATTCGCGCACTTAAAGATCAACTAATTGCTCGACTGGTATAAGTCAAACATTTATATGGCGGAGAATGCACGCTTTGTATGAGACAACACGTCTATTCTGTCACGCGTTCCTATCATTTGTGCACTGGCTGACTAACCAATCCGGTTACACGGGTTACAAGTAACGTTTGCATAAAAATAAAATTAATATTATATAATATTTATAATCAAATTTATGTTGAAAATTCTTTAGAATAAAAAGTAAGTTTTTAACGTTTCCCTGGATTGGATTTGGATTGGATCTGGATTGTAAACGTGAAGTTTCGCATTCGAATCCTAGAAAAAACTAGTCTATTTCTAAAATTTATCCCTGGTCTTGATACTAGATAGATACTTCCGGCGTACCCTTCTAACAAAAACGTACCACCAAGCGGTTTAGCATTCAGGTACGATGTCGTGTAAAAACAGTGAATGGTTACATGTTTAATCTCCAAACCCTTTTAAGAAACTTAAACTACATCGGCATCCATCAGGTGAATTCGCAATCAAGAGCTAGTTTGCCAACTGAATTTAATAAAGATCATATCATATATTCATTATGCAACTATAAGAATGATTAATAAAACGTAATGTACAGAAGTCTGTTCATTTATTTTATTAGTAAAAAAAGAAAAAAATTAAACCGCAATAAATATTTACTATTTTAACGCTATTCACTCACGTCGCTATCTTCAGATTCAGACTCAACATTAATTATAGATTCAAAATTTTTCATATTTTCTATCTCAATATCATTCACATTTCGACACGTATTTTCCCACATATTTCTATCAATCATGTCAATTCGTTCCTTAATTAAAGCAATGGCTTTAAGGATGAAATAATGATAGATGTTAAGTTTTGCCCGTTTTTTTTCGCCACATACTTTTATAAAATTCTCCATATTTTTCTATTAAAGAAAAAAATTATCTAATTATTATTTAAAATAAAAAATATAAAATATTTATCCTCTTTTTTTGACATGCTAACTGTACTTTTGGCAATAATCGATGCGTGCTCCTACATTCGTGTCTGTCCGGCAACTGAGTAACCAATCAGAATAACAAGTTTGCGTGTATTTCGTCTGTACATAAGTTTTCTGTGTGTGAGTAAAGACATTGGAGGGGCGTGCACTTTTAGAATGAAAGATCATGGCCACCGACAACACACCATTACACACATTCACATAGACAACCTCAATAAATCAATGTGTGCAGTGCTTGTGTGGTGTGTTGTTGGTTACGGCGCTTTAACGTTAAAGTAAAGTAACTATACGTATCACACAAGTTTAGTAATTTGGTTAGATTTTTCTTGAGATTGATATTACAATATTGATTAATGGATCAAAAATATGTTAGTAATTTATGTGCTCTATTAAAAAGAGGGAAGTGCAATGTTGTTACGTCTTGCTCTCGACGCCGTATGTATGTCAGAGGTCCTGACGATAAGGCACGTTCGTTCTTGTTGTAACAGTTAATATTCGGATCAGTCGTTATATAGTAATAACTTTCATAATGTAGCCTGCCTGATTTATTATCGGTCACATATATGGGCGCAGTATGGGTTATGTTGTAGAATAAGCTACTAAGTAAAATCGACATGATTATAAATAATACATATATATTCCCTAACTAAAGCAAAATGCTAGAATTAGATCACTTGTCTCCTGTGTGTCGCTGTATGCCGAAATACAGTTTAAACTAGTTCGGGGACAGAGCGTCATAGTTTAAATTAAGCCCTATTTGTCATATGTAAGAAATAAATAAAATACATAACATACGAATTAAATATAACTATAACCAAGCTCTCTCTGCGTTCCGTTAACAATTAATAAAACTGTTAATAAAACAATTGTTCCGTTTTTCCACGTTTTATGTTAATTTAACCTGTTCATATCCATATATGTATAAATTTACTTTAAAGGCATACCCTTTAAAGTAAATTTTGACCTACATTGAACGGACATATTTAATACAAAAATAAATAAAAAATATTAACAATAAATCGCACTAAAAATTAGAAACCCCTAAAAAACCTTTTATAATTTGATATCTTATCTTATCTGAAGTTCCTAAAAATTGCGAAAAATTAATATTGAATAGTGAAGCAGCGACCGGCCAATAATTTTTTTACAAACAAACTTTTTTATATTTTAATGTCGCCATGCTGTGAATTAGTTTACTTTTGACTCCCCCTCGAAACAAAAGTGACATTAACATTTTAAAAACTGCTCCGATCACAGCCTAACTTTACATGATGACACTCTGAGTCCATTTAAAGATTGAAAAATTTCACTAATTGGTTCAGCTATTTCGAAATTTATAAGGAACATACATACTGCGAGTATCTCTCTATATATTAATTAATATATTTATGATTGACAGGTTGTATGTAACCAGACAGTATGCAACTGTGATGGAATTAAAGGTGACAATGGTGACATAGGCCCACCGGGAATACCTGGATCTCAAGGTGACTATGGTTTGGACGGACCTGAGGGTCGCATTGGTATTCCTGGTGCTCCGGGTGATGACGGCGAGAGAGGAGACTACGGCGATAAAGGCGAACGGGTAAATTATAAATTTTATCTTAACTTAAAAAATCGGCAGCAAAGTGATTGGTGCTGAAAAATTGAATTGCAAATTATAAACCTTTAAGATTTACCCCATGCGCTGCACGCATTATTGTAAATGTATTCTAAGATAAAGGAAAACAGTCTCCATTTTCTGGGATGTCCATGTCAATGGGTGTAATGAAAGTTTATTTGCTCAGTAATTACATTTTTATATCTACTTACTATAATCAGTTAACGAAAATTAATAGTGATCCACTTTTTTATGTGTTCGAGATCTTCGAGCGTCCATTGTTTCGTCTTCCATACTATTGTAATTATTCTGAAGCCCATTCATTTCATTATTTAGTAATTATTAATAATAACTTACAGGGAGTAGATGGCCCATTTGGAAGAATAGGATATGCTGGACTCCAGGTAAATATAGTAATAATTCCTTTTTACGGTATGAAATGAAATAAATAGTTCTAAAAATTAAGTTTTATGCTATTTGCTAGGGTCCGGCAGGAATTCAAGGCGTGAGAGGTTTCACTGGGTTAGATGGATGCAGTGGTATAGACGGAGTCATGGGTCCAATTGGGCCTCAAGGCTTACCGGGTGAAAGAGGATCATCGGGACCATATGGGGAAAAGGGATCGCAAGGTTTGGCAGGAGACGGTGGAGTAAATTCAAGGGGAGCAAAAGGCGATCAAGGTGAAATGGCACGTCGTGGTATTCCTGGACCTGCGGGGCCAATGGGCTGGAGAGGCGATAGCGGTCTGCCTGGAGACGAAGGTGATCAGGTAAACACAATTTTTAAATTTAACATAAATATAAACGAAATTTCGATAGCTCTTCAATAAAAAAATAGTATTCAAAATCAGTATTCAGCAATAGACACAGTGATTCACGGGAAAGGAATAGATGTATAATTTGGGATGTTTTTGTGTATGATAATAATTTTTAAAAATAATCGAAAAAGTCAAGCCGCCTGGGAGCTTTAATTTCAACAAAACAACAACTCAACAACAAATATTTTGTGATTATTCCTCATTTATAGGTTTACAAAAAAGTCCGTGACGTCACTCACATATGTGTTTGAGGATCTAGGTTACTCATACTCATCTCTAACTTATGACAAAAATATGGTTGCGTATAATGTTTACCACATTATTTTATTCATAATACACATATATGGACGGTTACAGTATACTTATCAAATTAAATATGCTAATTTCGTTACAAATTTTTAAATTATCAATATGATTCCTTGCATATAATAACAACTACGCGCTTGCAAATAGTAGAAGGGGGGAAGCAGCAGCGTATGGCTGGGACTGCTAGTATTATATAAATAATATAAAATATAAAAATGATTTCCTAAGCAGCTTTTTAAATTTTTAAAGGGCCCTGTTGGATATAGAGGTGAGCCTGGATATAGAGGAGATCCTGGAGACGATGTTGTCGGTCCACAAGGTGAAAAGGGAAATCCCGGAGAAATCGGTGAACCTGGAAGACCAGCTAGGATTATTTGGATCGATCACGTTCACGAAAATGTTACCATATTAGCGAAAGGAAATAAAGGCGATAAAGGACTAAGAGGTCAACAAGGGGTCAAAGGAATCAAAGGCCTGCGAGGCTCTGAAGGCGCACCAGTGGGTTAATTTCTTATTGAAACTAATTATTTTTTATACATTACAATTAAATCTTTATATATTTAATTTTATACACAACCTATTTTGTATTTTAATACTTTAAGGGACCAAACGGTCTTAACGGACCGCAAGGAAGCAAAGGAGAACAAGGTGCCGAGGGATCTAGAGGTAAACCTGGACACCGTGGCCAAACGGGACCCCCTGGAGAAAAAGGAGATAAGGGATGGCTAGGATATGCAGGGAAAGACGGTGAAGATGGTTCTCCTGGAGAAAGAGGTGAAGATGGCAGATCAGGAATACCAGGACCACAAGGACCAATGGGCGAACCTGGCATATACGATGAAAGATTAAACGAACCCCTTTTACCTGGTTCACTTGGACCACAGGGACCTGTCGGATTTACTGGACCCAAAGGTCTCCCAGGCAGAGACGGTTCTCCCGGCTTACAGGGAATAATGGGATTACAAGGCCCTCCTGGCGTTAAGGGTTTACCTGGTAGATCGGGTCCACGAGGAAATTCTCCTAAAGGTGAACCGGGAAATGATGGATTTAAGGGGTTACAAGGACCTCGCGGTCCGATGGGCTTACATGGATTACCTGGTGGCTTAGGTGCCAAAGGTTTTCAAGGTGCTACGGTTATAGGAGCACCAGGCGAAGACGGAGAACCTGGCTTAGATGGCATACCTGGTTTAACAGGTGATCGGGGGGAATCAGGGTTTATGGGTCTACCTGGGTATCCTGGGCGTGGTGTTCACGGCGTAGGTCCGCCGGGAGAAGATGGAACACCAGGTCGTCCTGGTGAAGTTGGCCCTCATGGAGATCCTGGACGACCAGGGTGGCCGGGACTGAGAGGAGAGAAGGGTGATGACTGTCCTATGTGTCCATCAGGTAAAACAAATTAAAGATTTTACTTTATTATAAGTGTACATATATATATATATAAGTGTATATATATATATATATATATATATATATATATATATATAGTGTATATCTCTAAATACTTGATTTAATTTTTAGGTGCACCAGGCCCGAAAGGAAAAAGAGGTGATGATGGACTTCCCGGTCAGAAAGGTTACCAGGGTTTAATAGGTTTACCTGGATTACAAGGACAAAAGGGCGAGTCTGGTTTGCCTGGAATGCCTGGACCAGCCGGTCCTAAGGGTAATAAAGGTCTGGCAGGAATGGCCGGACCACAAGGACTGAAAGGTAGCAAAGGTCAACTGATTCAGCCACCATTGTCATTAACCATAGCGGAACGTGGTCCACGTGGTTTACCAGGCAAGTATTGTTTTAATATTAAAAACACCTGCTACGTACTATACAAAAAATTTAATTTATGCGCTGGCAATATTTAATATTTAATATTAACGCATTCACTTACACAATACAAAATTATAGTGACCGATTAGACCATTTTTATTTATTGTTACACCAATGTACTTGAAGGTAATTATACAGATATGAAGTCTCAGATCAAAAAAAAAAGATGGAGTGTTGCTGAACTATTCATAGAAACATTTTAGTTACTTACGTTTAATAGCTAAGGTTTAGTTTGATTGTCAATATTTGATGTTTTCATTTGTATAGATATTTTTATAGGCATTTTATCTGCCCAATCGCGGATACAATGATCAATTTTTAGTTTATCTTCAGTCCACTGTTTTTAAGTATGAAGTCAAAAAGTATGTTTATGATTTGTAACTTGTGATTTGTAAAATTTCATAGTTACTATGCATCTACTCTTCTTCTGCGATTTATACTATTTTTCATCATGTATATAGTGTATAGTTGATACAAATTATATGGCAGGCCATAAAGTTATCACATATTACATTGACATAGCACAACTAATTTTAAATCTACAAAAATCCGTCACCCACCCATTTACCGACAATGGTCACTTGAAACAGCGCAATTATTTGATATTCGTTTTCGTAATCCCCAGTCTTTCTTGTCTCTTAAAATAGGACAATGAAAAACAGAACTTCTACTCATGAAACATAAGTTAACACGATACATGTAAATATAATAATATGTTTATATTTTAGGTTTCATTGGCGACGCTGGTTTACGTGGAGATCGTGGATGGCCAGGTCTTTACGGGGTTCCTGGTTCCCAGGGTATTAAAGGTATTAAGGGTGCAGACGGTTTTCCCGGGTTCCCTGGTCGCAATGGTTCACATGGTAGAAATGGAGCACCAGGATGGGGTGGAGCTCCAGCTGACATACCAATCGCTTTCCTTTACGGCCAAAAAGGCGACAAAGGCATCAAGTACGTTTACTTCAATGAAACTTCATTTAATATCCATCTATCAACAAAAGTAGTAATTTCCATAATATTATTTCATATATATTCTTGACATGTTACGTATGGTAGAGTTAAAGACAGTTAGAACAGTTTTTCCCCTCATTAATGACTTATAGATTCGAAACTTGGTTGGGTACATGGGCGTCATAAGAAAGCTCAGAATCGGTAAATGTTAAAAGGATAATGGTAAAAAAAGCATAATTAGTTATTATTTTTTTATATGAGTGAGTTATATCAGTATAATATGTTTTTGCAACTCTTTATAGTTTTAACCATCAAATATCAAATTGTTGTGAGAAATTGCAGTGTTAATTTTTTTTCAAAATATTTCCTAATAATTATATATTACTTATATATAATTACATTGTATTATTGATATTTTCAGAGGTGTTATTGGAGAACCTGGTGAAGATGGATTAAAGGGCGATGCGGGTGAAGCTTTAGGTTTCGGAGTCAACATAAAAGGAATAAAAGGCGAAAGAGGACCAGCTGGACCACGAGGTATGAGCATGTAGAACGAGATATTGTTAGGGAAAAAGGCTTTATTCTCAATATTATACATTTATTTAAGTCTAGGCATTTTTTTATATATCAAAAACAAAATTGGACAAATTATTTCTTTAATGTATTCTAGAAATTGCCTAGAAATAATTTATATGGCAAAACAACCTTAGCCAGCTAGTTTTAAAATAGTTTTCAAATCAAGTAATATAAAATGTAAGTATATATCACTGTAGCTTTCGATTATATTTTATCATGTTACCCATATTTTACCAAGTTTTTTATTTAGGTTGGCCTGGAAAAAAAGGGGAAACTGGTGCTGTGGGTTATGAAGGTCTCCCAGGTATTCGAGGTGACAAAGGTAGACCTGGTATTTCACCACAAGGGCCTATAGGTACTAGAGGGTACCCTGGTGATAAAGGTGATATTGGTCCTTATGGTGAACCTGGAAGTCGAGGACCTCAAGGAGGTGTTGGTTTTCCTGCGGAAAGGGGAAAAAAGGGATCACGTGGTGATTTTGGGCTACCTACTATATACGGTGAAATGGGAATAGATGGGACACCCGGCGAAATAGGAGATATTGGAGAACCAGGTTATCCAGGTATACCTGGAAGACCTGGAATTATGGGGGCAAAAGGAGAAACAGGAATTCTTGGTGACGAAGGCCCACCTGGTCCTCTTGGACCATCAGTAAGTAATTGCAATGTTAAATTTGATATTACGTTTTTATGCAAACGCTCAAAAACAAAAACCCAAAAGGAGAAACTTGTTTTTTTTAAGTACGATATTTTATTTATTTTGAACTAGTACCACTAGTCCACGACTTTGTTCGCGTTAACTTATAAAATAACGTAATGATGTACTTATTTTATATAGTATATTGTTTTTTTCCATCAAGAACAAACTATAGCTTTTTTCTTATGTGTAATTATGTTTATTTTATTAACTTTAATTGAACCAAATTTCATCGTACCGATAAAAAAGACAGATAGTATATCGATACACACTCGTATAATATTAAGTATGGATAACTGAACCTCGTCAATTTTACAGGGTAGGAAAGGTCTTTCAGGAATAATTATACAAGGGGCGCCTGGAGTACCTGGTCTACCGGGGCGACAAGGCTTTATAGGACCAATTGGTGAACCAGGATTACAAGGTAGCAATGGAATACAAGGTGACCAGGGACCGAAGGGCATGAAAGGAGAGGCAGGCCGTATGGGAATCCGAGGTTGGATTGGAGAACGTGGACCGAACGGAAGATATGGATTTCCAGGATTAATGGGTAGACCAGGAAAATCTGGTGAGGTGGGAGAGCGTGGTGACGATGGTATTCCAGGATTCAGAGGTCTACCAGGAAATATCGGACCACAAGGTCCTCCAGGTTTAAAAGGAGTCCGAGGTGATCAGGGACTTCGCGGCGAAAATGGAATAGATGGTCTGTCTGGGCCTAAAGGAATGGTTGGTGATATGGGTTTAGAAGGAGCTAAAGGTTTACGTGGGGAAAATGGTAGCACTGGCATGAAAGGAGATATTGGTGAATCGGGCTACAGGGGAATTGATGGTAGACCAGGAGTGCCTGGCATGAAAGGGGCAAAAGGTGATACAGGTAATCCTGGATTAGGAATAGACGGTTTATATGGACGAAAAGGAGAACAAGGATCTTATGGAGCTAAGGGCTATAGAGGAATTCCGGGTAATATAGGAATTCCTGGTGATTTTGGCGAAGAAGGCATTAGAGGCGAGATAGGAGATAAAGGAAACACAGGACCAACTGGGGTTTTTGGAATTCCTGGAGTTCATGGCGCCAAAGGAGTACAAGGTTTCGAAGGTATTAGAGGAAAAAATGGACAAAAAGGCGATACTGGACTTGACGGACAAGACGGTACACCAGGGTTGTCTGGTTTGCCGGGTGCTATAGGATTGCGTGGATTACAAGGTATAAGAGGTCTTATGGGTAAAAAGGGTATAACTGGTGACCAGGGAGAAACAACGTATTTTCCCGCAACGAAAGGAGATTTTGGTATGTTAGGAATAGAAGGATTAAAGGGTTTTAAGGGTTTGTCTGGAGAAACTGGATTTACTGGATTAAAAGGTAGAAAAGGAGATCGTGGAGATAATGGAAATCAAGGTCAATTTGGTGAAATTGGTGATTCTGGCTCAAAAGGATATAAAGGAGACATTGGTCCACCTGGAATGCCAGGGCTTGACGGTATTAATCCTGAACCCGGTGAAATAGGAAAGTCTGCTATTGATGGTCTTCAAGGTTGGCCAGGAAATATGGGACAAAAAGGTGCACCAGGTGAATATGGTATTGACGGCCCAAAGGGATTTCCTGGATCACCGGGCCTTAGCTTTCACGGTCCAAAAGGTATGCGAGGAGCAGATGGTCGGCCAGGAAGGCGCGGTGCACATGGTATACCGGGAAACCGAGGGATGGAAGGAATTCCAGGTCTTCCAGGAATCAAAGGATACGTAGGAGAACCAGGCTTTGCTATAAGTCCTAAAGGTCTTCCTGGTGACCACGGTACTACGGGTGTTATAGGGCCGAAAGGATTGGTAGGAGAACCCGGAGATAACGGATTTAATGGATATAGGGGATATCGTGGTGAAAACGGAATGAAAGGAATAACAGGTGACGATGGAGAGCAAGGTGCTCAAGGATATATAGGTCTGAAAGGTAGCAAAGGCGAAAAAGGTGATGTTGTTTTACCTTCAGATGTAGAGCCTGGACCAACAGGTGAGCCAGGACCACAAGGCTTCGGCGGAAAGCCAGGTGTTGATGGTTTGCCTGGTTCATTCGGTATAAACGGATATCCTGGGTTAAAGGGTGAATTTGGTGATATAGGGCCTGTTGGTTTACCTGGCTATCCAAGTCCACCTGGCCCAATAGGGTTAAAAGGTATTAAGGGAATACCTGGTTTGGCCGGGACCCAAGGTCCACCTGGTCCTGCTGGATTACCGGCACCTTTGCCCCCGATACCTAAATCCAGGGGATTTTCCTTCGCAGTGCATTCACAAACAAGTCTAATTCCAGAATGTCCCATAGGAACAGTTCCTCTTTGGGAAGGATACTCCTTACTAACCATTGTAGCTAATATTAAGGCACATGGACAAGATTTAGGTATGATATGCTTTATTATTTAATTTGTTTTATTAATTTAAGGCAGACAAGGGTACAAACAAATAAATATTACTTGCAGGTGCACCTGGAAGTTGTTTGCGAAGATTTTCACCAATGCCATTTATGTTTTGTGACATTAATAATCGATGTAACTTTGCTCAAAGAGAGGACTATAGTTTTTGGCTTTCCACTCCAGAGCCTATGCCAATGGCAATGACTCCTATTCAAGCTAGAGATGTGGCTTCTTACATTTCCAGGTAATCAAAATTCATTTTAATAAAAAAATTATTCATTATCCAATAATATTTTAGTGTTACTTTTTTCATTCTATAATAAATCATCATCATCATCATTGTCCTACCCTTATTCTACTAACTGAAGTCGGCCCAACATATTTTAAACATGTTCTTGCATGATTTGGCTAGTTATTTAGCAACAGGCCGCCTGTCTGACGTCAACTTACTTAAGTCGCATTTTACGACACTTCGGTAAGAAATGAGGGTACTACTCCAAAGATTACAATGTACATAATGAAAGTCTACTCAGCCGATCACTAAAATAAATATTGTATTTATAATTTTTTAAAAAAGCATTAAGTTCACGCATTTGACGTATAGAGCGAAGACATGCCTCAATTTTGTACAATATCAATATTTGTTAAAGGTGCCAAGTGTGTGAGTCGTCCACGAGATCCATTGCAATTCATAGCCAAAGCAGTGTTGTTCCTAGTTGTCCCAATGACTGGGATCAGTTATGGGTGGGATACAGCTTCCTAATGGTATGCACCTACTATTACGAATAAGCTTATATTTTCTTATTTTATATATTAACTTATAAAAACATTATATAAACTTAAATTAACCTGATTTCATTATATGTAAAAAAAACTTAGGTAAATAATTTATAAATTAATAATGAATAATAATATTCAAAATTATCAAATTAAATCTTAATTGCTACTACTTTTTTGTCAATTAACCTGAGGAACATAAGTTCACTGCATTTATTTCCCATATAAAGGACCAGCTCAGTATTTATCAAATAAAATCTAAGCCGATAAAATATTTGATTTTTGATTTTGAAGTGCACGTTTACAATGTTAAAAAATATATAATTCGAATAGCAAACAACTGCTGGAGTTGATGCGGCAGGCCAAAGTTTGATATCGCCCGGATCGTGCCTACGTGAATTTAGATCTCGACCTGTTATTGAATGTAATGGACTGGGACGGTGTAACTACTTCGCTACGGTGTTGTCATACTGGCTTTCAGCATTAGATCCCAACCAGATGTTCCTAAAACCTGAACAGCAAACTTTAAAGGCTGACAAAATGTCTAAGATCGGCAGGTGAATATCAAATACTAATACATATACTATCTTGATCTTATAGGTGTCTCGACATTCCAATATTTTCACCATTTATCGTCATATTTCAAGCAATTTACACAAAAACTTATCAAATTGACAAATGGCGGAGGTCTTTTTTTATAATTTGTAAATGTTAATTAATCCATTTATTTAAATCACACCAACGAAGTTAAACTAAAAAGTTTAAAAGTAAATAAAATAATAAGATAACTTTTCTAGCACTACTGACAGTTAGATAGATAGATAGAGCAGAGCTTCTTAAACTTTTGTCATTCACGACCCCATTTATGATTGCGAGTTTCTTGACGACCCCATACAAATATAAAAGAAAAATAAATTAATATTTTTTGATGTTTTATTTACTAGGTAACAATATATATTTACATATACATAGGAAAATATATAGTTTTAGAATTCGTTTTGAAACAAAAATATATCTGTCGGTGGAGATAGCTCAAAACCTTCAATAAATGCGCGTGTCTTGACGCTGCAAGTCCACTGTATTCCGCCAACTCTAGTGATGTTATAAAATGGTATATATAATAAATATTTGACATTAAAATCTCTCGACCCCAGAATTTTGCTACGCGACCCCAAATGTGGTGGCGACCCATAGTTTACGAAGCCCTGAGATAGAGTATTAGATATTAATATGTATAATAAAACATAAATTGGGTATAGGTAGAGCATAAATAATTCTGCTAGCTCTATTTAATATCGATTTATCAATTTGCATTTAATTATTTATATTATTTAGGTGTGCCGTATGTATGAGGCGTCAACCAACACGAATAAGTGGCGTCAGTCCCATCCGCCCAGCCACGGTCGAGGCGGTCCCTAATGCTGTGAGGCGCCCAGGAGCAACGCGAAACAGGCTGCCACCTCGTGGTTATCCACCTCGAGGTTATCCAACTCGAGGTTATCCATCGCGCATCGACCGACGGCGCCTGACGCGCCGATATTAAGATTTAAAAATACAATGGGATACATTTTAATGAACCTCCCCATGTTATTAATTTAAGCTAATAGTCAATATAGGTATTTCACATTTTCATGTTACTTAACTGCCATATTTATACAAGAAATTCCATTCATTTAAACTCGGATTAGCAAGCCTTTACAAAAAAAAGCCAAAATATTGTATTAATGTCATATTTCTGTAAATTGTTCTTGTGTTCATGAGAAGAAGCTATTTTAAATATGTATAATATGTTGTAATATGTATAATATAAACTTATAAATGTATATCTAACTCTGCGCGCCAAATATTATTGGTTGGTAGAAAAATTCATTATACTTAAATAATGTCTGTAAATAAACACTTTGTCGTAGAAAGTTTATATGCTAATGTTAAAATAAAAATATAATTAATGTAAGACAATTGTATTATTAGAACCTACCAGAAAGTAACAGCTGTTACAAATAAGTATAGCTTTTGACAGATACTTTGTATCATTGTACACTGTAATCTTTGCTCACTATGCAAGGTTTGGACATGGTATTATAAAGAATTATTTTCTTGGAACTTTCAATAAGCTGTTAGATTTATGCCCTGACGAGTTTTACAGCATCGACGGAACGTCTTAAAGACTGACTCGAAGACCGAGGATGTCGTTTAGTGTAGGGCTAATGCTAATATAGCTGTTGCTAGTTGGTCTTTAGGGTGTATATAGCCTTATCCGTATTCAATTAAGGCACATTTCCTATATAGGTTTATTTACGGGAGATGTCACTTAATAATATTTAATTTATAGTGATTTCAAACTTTTTTGAAAGCTTTTAAAAAACAGTTTAGCGCATTACACAGAATACAGATTCTACTACTGCTAGTACTGCTTCTTTATATATATTCCACATTTATTAGTTGTAAATTGACTTGCCAGTTGGCAGCGTAGCTATCTTCCCCTCTGTGGGTCGCGAGTTCGGTTCCCGCTGAGGGCTAACATTTTTTTATTAACTTTATTCTTCGAATCTGGATGTATATATGTATTTGATTATGTATTTAAAATTATAAATCTATATATTTACCAGTTGTCTGTCATACATGACGAAACGAAACGAAAAATGTTACCATAAATACGTCATACATGATTCTCGTCGAAAGTTAAGAGAAGATGTCTTAGTTGGCAAAAAGGCTGACCTTAGTGTTGCTACTTACTATTTATATACTATTTTTTCTTTCACAATTTATTTTACGTGCATATTACTGTACCAGTGCCATTTCAGCACTGAAACTATCCGCAAAGGTACACAAACTTTAATATATCATATGAATGAAACATAAAAATGAACCAATGACACAATATTTGAGGAGTATATTATAAAAGTAAACACAAACACACATTATATAACCAATTATATTATTAAATACAAAAGGTTTAATCTATGGCTTTGTTTACTGAATCCAAATGCTTTAGTTTATGATCGTCGATCATTGGCCTTGCCTCATATGTGCAAATAGTAACTCCATGTCTATGTCCAGGTTTCCATTCACCTTTTAGGCCAATATAATATATTTTAGTATTTTCTGCACCAAAGTTTTCAGGAAAAAACATTGTTAAATGTGATACCGATGAAAATGTTACAATCCTGAAACAAAAATATAATTATAAATAAATAGTTAATACAAAATCAATTAGAATTGGAATGTACTTTATTTTGTAAATGGCAACTACAATTTAAAATAAGAGTTCAATGAATAAGAATGTGCAGGTGTAATGTATTAGTAAGTTGGCTAGACATGGGCGAAATGTATCCCTGACAAGAAAAGAGTGATATATATCTTTTCGCTCTTGGGATATATATCACTCTTTTATATCTTTAACTCTTTTAGCTCAGTACGGCTTGAGAGTATAAAGCAACTAAGACTAAAAATATATCCGATATATCTTCGGCTCTTTGAGCCCGGACTTAGAACTCAGTAAGGCGGTATTGTACTTTTTTATTTATTATATAAATTATGCTACATATTTTCTTTATTTTTTATTTTTTTCTATTTATTATGTACACTATTATTTACACTTTTCTGATATGTACAGGTAAGGATGACTTCTTCCCACTAAGAATGGAATGTAAATAAATAATCGTTCGCGAATTAGTGATTTTGTTTTTGGTACATTTGCATCCAATTAAGCATTTTATGTCTTTGACATAAAGCACAAAAAAGCTGAACGCCGGCGCGTGTTGTCGTTCCGAAAATCCGTAGTTTACATTTTTAATACAAATAATATAAACACTTTAACTTGAGAAGCAAATAGAATTTAAAACTATTTAAGACGTATCCGTGCGGACGCAATTACGGAAGAAAAGTAATTAAAGTAACGAAACTGAGAATTGAATGTAAATAAACAAATAATTGTTTTCGAATTACTGAGCTCTTTTTGGTCGCATTCTTTCTTCCTATTAAGCATTTTATGTCTTTGTGATAAAGCACAAAAAACTAAGCGCCCGCGCATGTGTTGTTGTCGTTCAGAAAATTCGTAGTTTACAACTTACATTTTTAAATTTTAATACAAATAATTCAAATATGCAATAGAGTTATTCGTCTCTCTTACTGACATGTAAATTGCTATATAAGCTCATCTCTTTCACTCTAACTCTGAAAGAGATATTCGTCTCTCTTTCTGACATGTAAATTGCTATATAAGATCATCTCTTTCACTCTAACTCTGAACGAGCCGTAACTCATCACGAAAATTGACTCTTAAGATTAAAGATATAGAGATATAATTGAAACACATGCGAGCTAGAGAGTGATTATATCTTTTGGAGAGATATATATCTTTCTTGTCTTTAGCTCGCGAGCTACTCAACTCTAAAGTTGGCATAGCATAGAGCATAGTTATACTAGAATAGGGGAGCAATATGCAGGCCTGTAAATGAAAGTATCACAATAACAATTGAGTTACTTTTATTTTTTTATTATTATTTTTTTTTTATTATATATTTTATTACTTATCTTTGCCTAATCACATTGGCTTTCTCTTTACTGTAATACAGCATATTATGGGCTATATGGTTAGAATAGTCCAGAATAGGAGCTGATGACCTGTCCTGTACTGATAGCCATCCCTGAGATTAGATTAGGCTTGCTGCCCTACAGGTATAATAACTTTATGGTTGGCATATATAGTAGAAAGTTTCAATACCGGATTCACTCAAGTTCTAAACACTGACTTGTGTAATCACACAAAACATGCTTTTGTTTGGAAATAATCTTATTGGTAAAAAGCTTATTTTGGATTCTCGGCTATAAATGTGCTTGTACTGTTTTAATGAACGTCATATGACATAGTATAATGTAATATCTTATCCTATATCAATTAATAAAAAGTAAAGTGATATTTGTGTATTTTTTATACTTCTGTGAGCCCCAGGGAAATAAGTCCGTAACCCACGTAGGGGTTACTTGAGTCTGACAGTGTTCATGGATATTTGGATACAGTATTGAATCTGTGTCCTTTTTACTTGTATTTTGAAAAGGAGGTCAGAGTCAGTATGTAAATTTTTGACAGATGTAAATATCTATATCATAACATATATATACTGAATGTAATTTATTTGTATTGTTTTTTTTGAATTCAAATATAGACAACAGTAGGATAAGGTAAGTAACAACTTACCTTATCCTACTGTTGTCTCTAGGACTTAGAATTATCTAGTGTAGAACTACTTACTTTGGACTATACTCAAGTAATCCTTCAGTATCTTTTTGGAGGTTGAATTCCTGATCTGGCTCCATAAAGATATCATCAAATGTCATGTTTGGTTTATTTTTAAACCTATGGATATAAATTAGTAATGATGACAATATTTGAATATTTTATTTTCATATACATCTATATTAATAACTTATTATAATCTCTGATTGATGGAAGAAATTCAATTTCAATCAATTTCTATCAACCATAAAATAACAAACTTTAGTCACTGTCCCACAAAAAATAGTATATTGATAAAATGCTATTTGCCGACGATATCGTGATTGTCGGTGAAAATGCAGCTGAGGTCCAGAGCAGATTTATAAAATGGCAAGAGAAATTGGAGAGGTTTGGTTTAAAGATCAACCTGACCAAAACTGAACACATGCAGTGTGATTTCAGTGGTCCCTCCAATTTTTCTCCAATAACCTTAAATGGTGTTGTTTTGCCAGTCTGCTCCGACTTCCGGTACCTTGGTTCGCTTTTTCAAAAGAACGGTGAAATTGATCGCGATGTGAGGAATAGAATAAATGCAGGATGGATGAAGTGGCGACAGGTCTCAGGCACAATATGCGACCCCCGAATGCCCCCAAAACTTAAGGGGAAAATTTATAAATCAGTCATTAGACCTGTCGTAATGTATGGATCAGAATGTTGGGCAATGAAAAAGATGGATGAAAGAAGAGTGCATGCAAATGAGATGAGGATGTTAAGGTGGATGTGTGGTGTGACAAGACTAGATAAAATAAGAAATGAGTATATTAGGGGAAGTATGAAAGTTGCGCCCATTATGGAAAAGATGAGAGGTGCAAGATTGGGATGGTATGGACATGTAATGAGGAGGGATGAAGATCATGTGACTAAGCGAGTGTTGAATATGAATGTGGATGGATATGGGACTAGAGGGAGGCCTAAAAAGAGATGGTTGGAATGTGTGAAGTATGACATGCGTATAAAAGGAGTAGTGCCAGAGTTGACGAATGATAGAAAAGAATGGAAGAGGAAAACATGTTGTACCGACCCCACTTAGAGTGGGATAAGGGTAGGAGAAAGAAGAAGACTGTCATGAATGATATACATGATATACAGATAAACCAATTAATAAACTTTATCTATACTTCAAGAATTTCCTTAACATAAACTTCCTACTGTTATCAAAAAATGCCTTATATTATAAATAGACTCTTACAATTGCAACTTTGCTGGGTGAGCTTCACTATTTTCAGAAGCTATCCTTATGCCTTTCAATTTTACATTTCCAGTGAAGGGTATATTGAAAAGTAATTCGTGATCTGTGTCACTTTCAACATACTGAAACATATTAACAGAATATAGGTTGATAAGTTTTAAGAAATTAGTTGTAATAAATGATATAATTCCAAACAAGACAGAAAACAAGGGCTTTTGGTTGTATCAAACAATTAAAAAACTATAAATTGACAAGTTATAACAATAAGTTATAGAAGACTAATTTTTTGTATATAAAATAGTAATTATACATAATGAAATATATAGAAATCTGGATACCTGAAAGCACTATTTATATTTCTATCACTATTTAATTTCAAAGTTAGATCTATTAATTACACTAATAATACACAAATAATGTCCACATCGTTCCACTAACTTTATAAAAATCCTAGATTTGAACATTTAAAGAAGACATAAGGAGAAATGTACAGTAAAAGTTATATATACTAACTAGCGGCCCGCCCCTGCTTCGCACGGGTATAAAATATATTAGTATAGGCTGTCACTCAGTGAAAAAAATGATTAAAATAGATCCAATACTTTTGATTTATTCATTACTGCCCGCGGCCCGCACGCGTTACATTTGGAGTAAAACAATTCCCCTTTCCCTATACCATGAAGATTTCCTGCTATCTTTGGAATATCTTAATTCATATAATACATTTTACCTAGTTCCTTTTTACATTTTTCTCTATGTATTTTATTTTTACAATTAATCCAATCGCTGCTAAATTATAAGTGCTATAGGGCGAAGCGCGGCCTCCGATGCGCTATTTATAGGCACGCGCCGCATATTAAATCTGTAATATCTTCGAAAATATTCATTTAAATTACATGCTGTAAACGGCCATATTGATCTATATTAAATCAACAATGTATTTAAGGTACTTAATTGGATAAGGATTGATGCTGTATTGCTTAAAATTGCTTCGAAAAGAGGGCGTTATTTTTCGTAAAAAGTAAATGACAAAAAAATGCTATTGTGGGTTATCCATAAGAGATAGACATATACCCTCGAGGAGTTTTCTGTAGACCTTTTTAATGTGTACAAATTTTTAATACATTATTTTGATAAATCTTGTGTTCAGCTTGCGTTTGCAATGTAAGCGGAAAAAAATGTAATTATTTACGACATCACGTTAGAAACCTCAAAAATTACAGTATTTCTCTACTCCATATTGACTGTTATTGTACATATAAACCTTCCTCTTGAATCACTCTATCTATTAAAAAAACTGCATCAAAATCTGTTGCGTAGTTTTAAAGATTGAAGCATACATAGGGAAATAGGGACATAGGGACAGACACAGAAAGCGACTTTGTTTTATACTATGTAGTGATGATGTAAATAAAATATTGTAGTGTCAGTAAAAATATGATTAATCATTATTATATATTTAATTTGTTAAATAAATTGAATTTTATTTAACATTCCTAAGAACAGTTTTCTGTTTATTAACTAAATATACAAAAAACTTAACTGCATATTTTGTACAATTATGCATTCATAATCCATACTGAAATAATAATTATTTGCTATGAGAAGCTTTAAAAGTCCCTATAATTACCTGAGTTCTATCTAATCTTTCTTCCCAAGGCTTAAATACAGTTTTTCCCGCACCTTCGACACTTTCGTTCAGACACTGAAGATTATCTTTATCTATTTTTTCAAATAGATTGTATTGTATACCCAACTCATCAATATTTACATGATCATGGTCATGTCCATGATCATGACAATGACTATGAGGCATTGCTATGTTAACAATACAAGGTAAAAAGTTACCAATAACTCAAAAATTATTAGTTATACTGATAAAAATAAAGCTTATAATCAATATTATCTTCGAGTGCCTTCAACGCAAAGCTATACAATAATATATTCCCCGGGTGTTGCGACTTGCGCTCAATGTTTTTGGAAATCACATAGAAATCTTTTAGAAATAAGAGCTATTTTATTGTTATTAAAATTATTCAATATAAATGACAGTAATTACAGCGCAATACATTTTGTAAATTTGTTTGGAATATAACCCCTCGTACGCACGGGCGTAAGAATTACGTCGCGTAAAAATTCCGCCTACGCCTCGTTCACACGGGCGTAAAAATTAATTCATTCGCGTTTGCAATTCAGCGTAGGCGTAGTGGGTAGTCACCCTGCGTTCATCTCCGCGGGTCGCGGGCTCGATTCCCGCCGAGAGCCAACATTTTCTATAAAACTTAAATTTGTTGATTCGTCGAGCCTGGGTGTATATTTGTTATATTTATATATGTATATTTATATTTAAGTATGTATTTAAAATTACATATTAGTATATTTACCAGTTTTATTCACCCATAACACAAGTATTAAGTTACTTACTTTGAGGATGTACGACTGTGTGTGTAAGTGTTCTTTATATTTATTTATATCAATTTACAGTTTAACCACTGTTTGTCATTTTTAACTCATGCTGAGTTAGCCTATAAGTGAGATATACGGGTTAGTAATACTAAGATGATTGTATATATACATTATATTGTAAACTATATATTGCGTTGACTTCCTTTTTTAAGAAATAAATATAATAATATAAGATAAATAAAATAGAATAAGATCATTTGATAATTTTATGGAAATATTGGTCCCAGGATAACACTTCAAGTCACTAATATGCGTTCAGCAAAAATAACCTGTACGACGACTGACTTTAGCCCTAAAGTAACGAAAACAATAATAACGAAATTACTAAATGATCGTGCTTTGCTTTACTGGGACCGATCCATTATTACTGACAGGTATATTGTTGCCAATAAACCTGATATAGTTTTAGTGGATCAGTCAGCGCGTCGGGCAATTATTGTTTATATCACTGTCCCGCATGGCGATAATCTCATATGAGCAGAAAAAGAAAAATTAACAAAATATTTAGATATAGCTCATGAGATGACCGCTATGTGAATATTCAACAATAATTGTTCCAATTGTTGTATCGGTTAATGGTCTTATCGCGAAGAGCCTCGACCAACATCTCAAGAGGCTCACGCTTAGTTGCTGGATCAAGCGCAGGATACAGAAGGCAGTGTTGCTTGAGACGGCACGCATAGTGAGGAGGTTCCTCACTCTGTAACCCTAACCACCGGGAGCTTAGGTCCTCTCTCCGCTCTCCGTGGATGGCAATTTTTTTATATTTTTAAATGCTTTTTTTTTGTTGTAGAAAATATTTAATATATATAAATAAACGAGTGAAATACGAAATTACAAAGCAATTTTTACTTTTCATAATTTTATTTCAGTATTCTGGAAAATGTTTCGCATATAGATGCGCACGAGAATCCACTTCTATATTATTAACTTCTGGAACGATAAACGACATCGTACTATGCACTCTCAGGCAAAAATTAAATAACACGTCAGACCGTCGAGGGAGCTCGCGACGGACTGAAAGCAACGCTCGCGATTTTTTCGCGTTCGTGCGTATAGGAATAAGAAGTTTCGTATGTCCTATTCGGGTGACGCCCATTTCTACCGCCTTAAAATGGAACACTGCGCTATAAAAATACGTCGCGTTTTAAATGCGCTGTCGTGTGAACAGATACCTGGATATCCATTTGTTTCATTTTTTACGATCGTCCGAACGAGTCGTAAAAAATAATTTGCGTTAAAATTCCACAATAGGCGTTATAAGAAGTTTCGTATGTTATATTTAGCTTAACGCCCTCGCCCTAAGGACTAAAATGGAACACTGCACGATAAAATACGCCGCGATTTAAATACGCTGTCGTGTGAACAGATACCCATTTGTTTCAATTCGGGGTAATTTTTACGCGCGATAAAATTCATCTCGTGCGAACGAGGGGTAAGTCTATGATAATATTTTAGTTAGTAATCTATGTAGTCTATGGCTATATACATAGACTAGTATGGACTATAGTCTGTCAAGGAAGTCGCGAAAAAAAGGAGGGCGCCACTGTTTTTTACATGGTATCTCTATATACTTCGATTAATAAATTTTGGTACTTCATTTGAAAAAAAAACTGATAATATTTTTTAATTAATCATAGTCTAAATCAGAATCAAGGTATTCAACTCCTGAAATGTGTCCTGAAGATCCAGCACAAGGAAGTTGCTCCATTTCTGCATCTTCAGATTCACTGGAACTGTCGCCTACTGTTATGATCTGTTTGTAATATAGAACAGATACATAACAAGAATCGTCTATATCATTATACAGACTCCCACCTTTAGCATAATATTCATTTTCAATATTAATGACATGGAGTAACTGATTTGAATGCTTCTTCTGCCAACTTTACAATATTTTGACCACCAGATTTTTTTGGGCAATACGCTTTTTTAAGATGTCCCAAACCAGTTCAATGGGGTTGAGATCACAATGATAAGGTGGCAGTCTTATCACTGTATGCCCAAGTTCCCCTGAAAGCTCATCAATGTGCTACACCGGTTCAAGTTTATGTTTTTTTACTAGCATTAGTAAGGACAGTTTTCTTAATGTGGCATCAAATAAAATACTGTTTTCACATAACATTTTGATCTCTTCAACACGTGAACTAGATGTCGGAGCCTGGTGGAAAGGTTCAATTTAGTAATCAAATTTCAGATTGTACATGAAGCATACATAATGATAAAGAATGTGACAATAAGAAACATAATATGTAAAAAATAGTACCTTGTTCATTACAATTGAATGATATGGGGCATTATCCATCCAACAATTATTGATGCTTCAGTTAAATTACGTATTAACTTTTCAGTTACCCATTTTTTAAAATTATGTGCATTCATTTCAGAATGGTAATCTTCAGTCTTGTTTTTACCACTAAATATTAACAATGCATTATTCACAAAACCTTGTTCACTACCAGCATGCAAAATTATCCACCTTTTCCCTTTGGATACATTTTGTTGAACGCCAGAACTATTTATAGACTGCCAACATTTAGTTACTTTATAGGAGTCATGAATATAACTTTCATCTAAATAAATTATGATTTTTGAAGCTCTTCTGGCAATCTATTTCAAATCTATTTTCAAGAATTTGCTTCAAATAATATTCACGTTTTGAAGCTATTATTGGCTTTTCTATAAGCGCCAGTCTATTTGTTTTGCATTTTTTGAACTTAAATCCAATTGAATGTAATATCTGTCTGAGAAGTTCATGGCTGCCATCAAAATCTAATTCTTGTTTCACCACAGCTAATAGTTTTCTTAGCGTAGGTACTTCTTTTTGGATTGTGTAGAAAAATTGAACTTTTTGACGAATGGCACATAGACTGAAATCATCAATCTGTTTACTAGGTCTGCCCTACCTTTTTTTTCCAGGCGTTACAAATTCGCCTCCATTTTTCATACCCTCGTCCACTATACGTCGAACGGTGCTTTCAGAAACACCTGGAAGAAAAAAAAAATTCAAACATTGTAATAAAAAATACGAAAGTATCAAAATTTTCTAAGCGTAGTAATATAGAAAAGCTATACCTACAATAACATAACCTTTTAAAATTCGTACAATATTATCACAAAGTTAAAATATCACTTAAAAAATGTACAATTTCAACCTATTTCATTTCTGTTACAGTGTCTAACAGTAAAATACGAGTACATACCTGTTATTTTAGCTGTTCGACCGTAAACATCTCCCAAATCAGAAAATAACTTTCCCGTTTGAAATTCACTCAAATTCTTGAAAAACCTTAAATATGATCTGTCTAGTACTACTTTTATAAACAGTGCGATTCATTTTGACCACAAAACGGTTAAACGATAAGAAATATTCGCAGTAATTAATAAAAATCCAGAAAGCTAACCATAAACCACAACAACCTCTGATGTGACAATTGATGTACTCAGTTAGACAGGAATACAGTAGAGGTGGGCGTTGAACGGACGAACCGTTTATGAAAACTGTTTTTTATCCATCGACTACTAAACTAGTTTACGTTCCTCAGAGAAACACGTTTATGCAAGAACGACATTTGTTTCGTATATTGTGCTTCGTCGTCCGTCAACGAGCCGACGATGAACGAAGTCGCTTTATCGGGCGCCCTCGTGCGCTTGCTGATATTGCTATCCCTTTTAATGTTTTGTTCAACAGATGATGGTTGTCAAATAAAAAAAGGACATTATTGCAATGAGCATAGGAATCTGCAATTTATTAATAAGTATAAGAGTAAAAATAGACATTATTACAATAGGCATACGAACCTGTAACTTTAATGAATATAAGATGTTTTAGTTACATATCGACTGTGAACTGGCAAATTGTCCTAGCTTATTTTCGACAACTTTTCAGGAAGAAGAAAAAAGTTATTTTTAATATATTCGCAATAATTTTTATGTAATAAAGAAACCGTTGAGTTTAAATATGTTTATTTATTGATAAGTTTTCAAGTAGATAATACATGTTGATATGGTAAATGATGGGCAGTACCATACCGCATAGAAAACGCATTGACAAAACACTTCTATGCGGTGCCACATTACAAAGATAATAATAATACAAAGCCAGTTTGACCTATTTTGGAACATTGTCAGAAAGAATTTCAGCTATATTCAAAACAAAGTCAAATATAAAATTAGGTTTTAAAAGTAATAACTGCTTAAAAAAGATATTATGCAATAATAAAGACAAATTAGAAAGCCCGAAAAAGAGTGGTATTTACAAAATAAAATGTCCTGAATGCAATGATACATATGTGGGTCAGACTGGTCGTAATTTTGAAACCCGTTTTAAAGAACATATGGTCGCTTTCAGGAATAATAAGCCACAAAATTCACATTTCGCTAAACATTTGTTAGAAAGCGGTCATAAAGTTCCTAATGACCATTGTTTCGAAATACTGCACACCTGCGAAAAAAGCTTGAAATTAAATATTTTGGAACAATTAGAAATCATTAAGCATAACAATGGCACCCTCATTAACGAGCAGATAAATGTCTCTAGTTCAAGCTTGTTGCACGTGTTCCGAGGTAAATAAAGGGTGGGGATGAACCAAGTACTATTTAACAACGCTTGTTTGGATAACGCTTCACTTTGCGATTTTGTCGTGGAGTCTATCTCCTGATGATGCTTCGGTTGCGGGGCGAAACGATTGTTGAGTTTGTGATAGTGAAACTGTGTAGTGCTTGTGTATTGTGGTGGAAGTGGTGGAGGTTTGTGCATGTGCTTTTACGAATCCTGCACGTATCGGGTATGAAAATACTGATAGTCCACTATACATTAAACACTATATATATTTTCTATTTACTGTATCGCGGATTATAGCAAAATAATTTTATTATTACTTTTACATTTACATTAATTCTTTTTTTTTTGATAGCCAGTTGAATTCTTGACTAAATCTGTAAGTTCAGTTCTTGAATAAAATCTGTAATAAAAAAATATATTGAAAATAAATATAACTGTTTTAAGGTTTTTTTTACGTAAGTTTACTGTAGGCTTCCTATTTCACCTCACAATATTAAGTTTATCCCTGTGATCTTTATATGGTCGAGTCTCGGCTATTTTATCACTGCTATCCAAGCATGAAGCAACTTCCAGACCTAAGAATAATGAGACAGCTAGATAGGAGCTGCGTATGTATATTATAGCGTAGTTCACAGTAAATTATGCAGATTTATGTCATTAATATGGATGGATGTGCAAATAAAAACACGTAAATAAAACAATATTAAACACTTCTAATCGCCACGCTTGTTATGCAATTTCCTGGTCACAGAACTTAATTGTACCTATGCCTACCGTGCGGTGAGTCATTATTTGGCTTACTTCATTTATAAATATTTATAAAGCCAATTAATTAATGTTCACAACCTTGTCAGTAAGCTATGCCTGTTATCATTTGGTAAACTAATCTGAAGATTACTAACTAAAATAACTAATCAGTGATAACTGTCACATTACACATATTAATAATTTATAATATCATAGACAGTATCTATGTACTTAGTCTGTGTTCTACACATGCTCTGTGAATTGTGATCGTGATTCTAAAAAGCATAGACTACTAAAGAGCTAGAATTCAGATGTTTATCTTTTATTTGTAGTGTCATAAGGGCAATTAAAAAAATTAAAATCTGGAAAAAACTTAACTTTTAATTAAACAGTTATATGATATTCGTATCTACTAATCTAGTGTGTTAACGGTTGTAAGAATCAAATAGAGTCGCAAAAAGATAAGAATAAATATTGCAATGTCATTAATAACGAATATTAGCATAACGTTTTTTATCACAAGTTTAATGTTGTGTTTCGTTATATCTACTGATAACGACGTACTAGCAAATGAAAATGATGCAGAAAGTATTTCTAAAATTGGCCAAGGAGTAGGCCACACCATGAACATATATTATTGGTTTGTATATTTCATCAGATAATACTATCCAAAGAAAATTGATTGTTCTAGAATAGGGTCTTTTAATTAATAAACTACATTATCTAACACAAAAGTCATTACTTTAACCTGACCAAATCCCAATTAGTTCCAGGCAGTAATAACTTGACTATTTAGATTGTCCTTTTTTTATTTATTAAAATGTCTTGATCTATTTAGAATTGGTTCTGTGTTAAACACAGGTTTACATGGTGTAATAAGTCAAATAATTTTCTCTTCAATGAGAGAAGAGACCCTAACTAATATTAATAATGGGTTTATCTTTTATCAAACAAAAATGTACCTTATTATACTGTTTATATAACATAACTTCTTTGCCATAAATAATATTACATATTACTTTATGTCAATTTTTTTTTTCACTTATCATTTATTTCAGTTATTCATGTGGCTACAAAAAAGTGTTTGATGATTACTCTGGTATAATTCGCCAAAAGTATCCTGAAATTTCAGTAACAGGAGATAACTATAATCCACCAGGTTTAAATCTCTACCTTTCCAAAATTATTGTAAGTATTATGAAATAGGTGAGAATTTAATTAACAATTTGTATTTTAAAATAGTCATTGATTTATAAAAAATTATGAGAAATGCAGAAATAAATTTAGAGATAAGGTTTCTCAGGAATAACAAATCTAGCATGGCTTAGTTATGTTAGTGAATATCAAATCATTACATTCTTGCATCCATCAATAGGCAAGCCAAACAAATTTGGAGGTATTGGTAAAGGTAAAATTTATTATATTATTGCATCACAGATGCATCCTAAGAGAGTTAGCAGTGTCAGACGTTCTGTTTAGAAATTGTAAACTTGTGTATATGTGGGTTAAAATAATAATACCTTGTGTAAAAAAGTGGATTAACTGATTTGTCACTTATTTTCATAAGATTTTACATTTTGTTGCATAATTTGAAAATTATCATATTATTAAAAATTATCAAATTATCATGTTTTAGGGATATGGAAAGCTTATTTTCATCATGTGTATACTCAGTGGTATCAATATTTTTGCATGGATGAATAAACCTGAGCCTAGTTGGTGGACCTGGTGCTTGGATAACAAGTTATATGCATGTATGATGATGTTCTTCTTATCTAACATGTTAGAAGGACAATTGGTTTATTCTGGTGCATTTGAAATATGGCTTAATGACATTCCTTTATGGTCGAAGATAGAAACTGGACGCATTCCCCAACCACCTGAGCTATTTCAAATTATTGATAATACACTACAGTTTTCAAAGATGGAAATTCCTAATAATAATTTTGTTCAATAACTTATAAATATTGTTGAAAATATGTTATATTTATCTGATATTCAAAGTATAAAATATTCAAATGTAATTATATATAATTTTATTTATCTTATATGTGTGTTTTAAATAAAAAATAGCTTCAACCAAATGCTCTTGTTACTTCATATATCAAGAAGTCATAGTCTTAATTATTTTCCATTCCAATTTGCAACAAATATAATTGTTTTAAATTTTTTTGTGTCTCATTGACTTTGACAACTTGAGACAAAAAAAATTAAACAGTAGTATAAACTTATCTAGTCAGATAATAATCACTTTCAAAACAAAAATGCTTACCTTTGTACTTTGAATTAATCTGTTAAAAATAAATAATTTAAGTATAATAAAGCCTTTTGTTCTATTTTATATTATATTCTCCAGATTGCTTAAATATTGTTAAAAAACTAAACTAATATCAATCACTTCTAGAATGTTTGCGAAAATTAAATAAAAAACTGGCAGCATTTTGACCCCTTGGCTGATGTAGAAAAAAAAAATTGTATATATATTATTTGTATTGGCGACCTAAGAAGTAGATACTGTCCACCACAATTCATAAATATAACAAAATATTTGTCGGTTTGTTTTTACGCAAAAATCAATAAACAGTTGTTTCTCTAAAATTTAGCTGTCCACTTTCATTCACTGTGGTGTATAAAAAAATATGAATGGCTAAGATTTCAAAATGGTGTAAATACTATATCCTAGGAAAACTAGCGTATAATTTCTAAGAAAAAGACTGGCCTCCTTTATGCACGTTTTTGACGGTATTCCGCTTTTACCATTTGTCTAAATTTGTTTTGTTAATTATTGGAGTTGGATTGGAACATGCACATAATCGATAAAAAACGATGACATTAAAAACCATTCTGGGGTTTAATTGCCCCATCTTTAATTTAGTCGGCTTCTATCTTAGAGTACATCGTCAGTTGCCATCAGGTGGAATGGAGGTCAAGTCTAACTTATCAACTACAGTAAAAAGTAATAAAAAAAATATTTTGCTATAATCCGCGATACAGTATAGTGGACTATCATTTTTTTCATACCCGTTACATGCAGGATTCGTAAAAACACATGCACAAATCGCAAAGCTTTGCGATTTTGTCGTGGAGTCTATCTCCTGTTGAGTTTGTGATAGTGAACGTGTGTAGTGCTTGTGTATTGTGGTGGCAGTGGTGGAGGTTTGTGCATGTGTTTTTACGAATCCTGCATGTAACGGGTATGGAAAAAACGGATAGTCCACTATACATTTAGCACTATATATATTTTGTATTTACTGTATCGCGGATTACAGCAAAATAATTTTATTATTACTTGTGTATTATGGATCTCCGCAAAGTAACGCCTAATTCTATAAATTATTCAACTATAGTAAATTAAAACAAAAATAATCGAAATAATTTCTAATTTATTTTATTATTTATGATATTTTTACACATATTACACTGAATGTTCAAATTGTAATCTACGGACTTTAGACAATGACGACATTGTCTTAAAAAGGATCTTTTTATTCTTCAAACATATCCTATGTTTGAAGAATAAAAAGTCGTTTTTTAATCTAAGTCTTACCACATGTTTATATTACAACAAGAAAAATTAAGTTAAAAATTAAAAAAAAACATTTTTAATGAATCAAACGAAACAAAAGGAATTAAATTACAGTAATTTTTAACAATAAGTAGTAACTATTAGGATAGTTGTCCGTGACACATAGGGCATGAATGGCGTAAAACTAATTCGTGGGGTTGTGCGCGAGCATCACACTGGCGACATGACCATGCACCTTGTGTGAGCAAGGGCCGCGCCGAAACAGCGCACCCCGGGAACTGCAACCCGCAACCGGGACAAGCAGCTGCCCTATGGGTAAATTTTATTTAACATAAAACTATTAATATTATATGGAAAGAGACACAATGACAAACAAAAATACCACTTTTAAAATAATACAAATTATTATTACAGAACACATAAGTAATGATAATAATATTTTATTATAATCTGTGATAAAAGAAAAGAAATTTTGTATAGGCCTTCTTTATCGTTAACAGCAGGCCTCCCATGGACTCTTATTGCGACTCAATTGAAGACGTAAACGAAATTGTTTTGCTTTTTCGTTCAGCGTTCAGAATTCGTCCTAAGAACATGTGAGTAAAAGAGACAGAGTTATCAATAGTTCATATAACATTATCCTTTTCAAACACTATGACCCCAATGCAATTCACACCTCATGGTACGAAAAGAAAGCGGTTCGCGGTCGTCGTTTGCGTCTTCAATTGAGTCGCAATAAGAGTTCATGGTAGGTCTGCAGGAAGACAGTTTACACACACTTTGATTATTAGGTCGCTTGAAACTTTTTTACACGACTTTATTGTATAATACTTGACACATGTATTTTACTCGACTTTTCCTAACATGTATGCGTATACATAGCTTACCAATCTGATATTTTCATCTGGCAGGTGGGGCACTCACTTCTGTTTCCTTTAACATCTTTAGGTTTACATCTCGTAAAGATTTCAATTGCAATATTTTCGAAAGTTTCAGGCTGCAATAATTAATACCGATTACTATTATGATTACATAAATAATTATGTAAACATGTAATATTATATTTATATAAACAATTAAAAATATAAATAAAGTGTGCTTACTTCAATAGCTTCTAATTTAATCAAGGCTTTTGAACACAGTTTGAATGCTCTACCTTGCAGTGAGAGAGCTGCGACGGTACACCATACCTGCATATAAAACAGAATATTACGTAGTTCCTAAATTTAGTATCTCATTTTGTACGCTTAAGTTTTTTGTCATACATTTGAATTTATTATTACAAATCATTGCGCCATAGTCATCTATACTTATTATAAAAAAAAGCTGTCTGTCTGTATGTAATCGATTTTCTCAAAATCTACTGAACGGATTTTAGTATGGTTTTTACTAACAGGTTGTGCAATTCCACCGAAAGGTTTAGGTTAATAGCACATAACCGTTTCATGTAAATTGAGTTGAAGAGGTCGTTTTACAAAAAAATTTAGTGGGGGTATTAACAAACCGGTGTCCGTTGTAGTTTAGAGGGGGAATAGGTATAAAATGCGGTGTAGGGTATCAGAGAGCCAGTCTCATGCCGAGACTCGAGCGACTATAATATGCTAAGCACTATTTCACGCGGGCGAAGCCGCGTGTATTTCTAGTATCTGTTATAATTGACACATTGTCCATGCTATGAGACATTAACTTTTTGAGAAAGATTTTTTTTTATAATAAATATATGGGACATTTACACACACGGTCGTCCGTCCCCAAAGTAAGTAACTTAATACTTGTGTTATGGGTGACGGACAACTGGTAGATATACTACATATATAAGTTTAAATACATACTTAAATACAAATACACACCCAGGCTCGAAGAACCAACAATTTGTTTATAGAAAATGTTGGCCCTCGGCGGGAATCGAACCCGCGACCCGCGGAGCTGAAGGCAGGGTCACTACCCACTGCTCCAACGGGCCAGTCAATTTGAGGAATAGCTTCTGATTCTGATTGTCTGAACGTTGCATTCCTCCATATTTATAATCTCAGTTAATATAATATTTAAATTTATACGTGATACTGACATCAAATTTCTATGTATGTAAAAAATAAAATAAAACGCTGATATAGTAAATGTACATCTTAGCCCAAACACGTGCATGAAGGAATATGGGAATCAAGCAATATAACAGAACTAACTACTTTGCTATAATCCGCACGGGTTAAGTGAATACATGCAAAGCCAATGTGTATGAAGCAGGCAAAATCTATGCACTTCTCAAAAATCATTACGATTTTTGTCGTGGAGCCTATCCTCCTGATGATGCTTCGGTTTCGGGGCGAAACGATCGTCGAGATTGTGGTGGTGGGTGTGTGTGCTGCTTTTGTGTGCGTTGTTGCTGGTGAATTGCGCCTTGGGGTGCATGTGGTGGCTTGTTCTGCATGTATAAGGTACGTAGATTTTGCCTGCTTCATACACATTGGCTTTGCATGCATTCACTTAACCCGTGCGGATTATAGCAAAGTAGTTAGTTCTGTTATATTGCTTGTAATATGGAATTCCGCAAAGTAACGCCTGCTTCTATAAAACAAATATGGGAATCGTTATAAATAGAAAGGGGAACTGATTTATACTGGCCTGACGGTATTGTGCCTGGTGAAACAGTTCGTGGACAGCGGCGAGTCGTGCGGCGAGCCGGAGCGCCGTGTCGGGCCGGGCTGCGGGCGCGCGCGCTCTCGTCGCAGCGTTGCACAGCCAGTGTTGCGCGGCGGCCAGTCGCCAGCATCGACCTGCCTCGCGACTCTCTAGATGTGATCAAATAACGATCGCAAACACAGACACATATTATACACACACACAAGTTGTGTGTGACTAGTTTTCTGATGTCGTCCGGACGTGGCTTCTCGCCATACTCCCGACGATGATGACGACATGATGATCAGTCATACTATTAGCTCTCCTCTACACGTCGCCCTAAGACGTGGTCTGGCCTCACGGGAGACATTCTTAGGACGACGTTCCCCGAAATTAGTAGAGCTTCTGATCTCTACTGCAGATCCGCATTTCGCAACCTCGACAATGCTTAAGCGTTCGCCCGTCCCGCCCCGAGACGCTGTAAAAGCCGTTAGGGCTGACAGCATACAGTCAGTTCGGAAAGAAAAGACACATTTTTCTAAAAATATAACATGAGTCATATAGTTATATCGTTCATCATCGTCATTATCGTAACCATATTTATATGGTTATTTCGATAAATGCTTCTATTTATTCTATTTTATATATAAGAAAAAAATCTATGCGTGGAAAGACCCCTAGTATTAATAATAACTCTGCGCTGCCTGTCTTTTAGCCTTTAGTTTTGTTTCAACCCTATAATTAGTGAACGAATTGTAACGCGTCTACCTATAGATAGAATGATAGGCAACGAAGATTAAGTTAATAACTTTTTACGGTATTGTTTTTTCATTATACAGCTAAAAAATCAGCGTGTTTCGTGCTTAACACTATTATTCTTTACAATATATAATTCAAATGAATATATTAGAATCACAAAAAGTATTAAAAAATATTAAAAAATTAGAGACAAAGTTATAGCAAAGCGGGAATGTTAGTTTATTTATACATGAAACAAGTAGCACAATAAAAACGAATCTATCATAAGATAAACTATTTTTTATAGGTCTATTAGGAAATAAGAACGTATCAAATAAAAATTCATATTAATAATATAAATGTTTTTTGTATGTCTTTCTTTTACGCCGTATTACCAGTAGAGTTTTGGCTATATAAGTGTCCGGCGAGAATGTAAAGCTTCTTAATACGCCACGGCGAAGACGCTTTTGACGCTTCAAGATTTGCTAACTGAAACAATGATGTAAAAAAAATTATAATATTTTCTTATCTCACGTAAACTTTGCTGTCTAATTTGAAACTTAAATATAAAGAGTACCTAGAATGCATCTTTAATATATTATAACGTTGAAGGTCGATATTACTTCGCAATTTACAGTAGGTTACAAAATTACGGGGGTTTCCCGAAATAAAAGAAATAGTTTGGTCTGAACTTCGTATACTATGTATGTAAACATCGTGAGTAAACCTGCGTATCTCTAGATAACTCTAGGGATAACTGTAGCCTACCAATCCGCATTGGAGCAGCGTGGTCTTAGCTCCAATAGCTCGAGAGAGGAGGCCTATGCCCTACAGTGGGATAGTACCAAGCCGATACATTACCTAACTATTAAGATATCTCGATTTTTCTAATTTCATATACAAATTATCATCTACATCATTTTTAATACCTGAGAAGCCAGAGCGGCAGCTTGCAATAACCGGCCACTGTCTTTAAGTTGTGTAATGGCGAGTATTGAAGGCACTTGATCGGTTCCATTTTCAGTAAATTGCTTCGATATATCCTAAAATATTTCGAATATTCAGACACTCATTATCATGATATAATATAAAATTTAGAGATTTTTATTATGAAGATAGTTGGAAAGCTGGAGCAACATATGCTATTTTTAGTATTGAATAGAATTTCTAAGTATTGAAGTCCAGATATATGGAATCGCAAGTAGAAGCTAGCATCAAATATATGCTTATTGTTTTTCGACGAGAGAAAAATTAATTATTGCCTAAAGTCGTAAAGCTTTCTATAAGGCTAATAAACTTGATGTTCAATTTTGTTTAATGTGAAGAGGTACATTAATCAAATTCTTATTCTAATAAAAAAATTAATCAATTAAAAATGTCCGTATGAAATCATTAAAGTAATATATATATCAAAAATTTTCAGTAAAAGCATTTTAAAATATACTAATTCTATTATTTTCTAAAGAGAAATGCTCTCTAGTAAATTTTTATTACCTTAGCAGGCTTTGATGTAGGAGTAATCAGCTTAGCCAACGATTCGTTATCTTCTAAAGCCATATAGCATTTCTTTAATCCCTCCGTGTTATTAGACATATTGTAATACTCAAGGGCACCTTTCCTAAAGAAATTTATCAAAATTCACTCCAGCATTGTAACTAATATGGCGTGTTCATGCTTATTTTGTTTAGGTTTATCGGCGACTTTCCTTTCTAATTTATCTTCGTCTTATCATATCATTTATTTAATACAATGAAAATTGAAATATAACTATGCTCAGGTACTTTCTTTAAGTTATTAATTTTAAGTTCAGTTTTATAGATCTTCAAAAATGTTAAATCAAATCCTTGGGATTTTCTTAAGGTTTCCTAATAAACTAGTGGGGAGTGCGCCATTATATCAGACTCTCTATTATCTTATGCACTATTGTTAACGGCGACTGACCATTGAATATTTTATGCCTATAACGAACCACGTGAACAGAACACACAGAGTTGACGAATGACGAGTGGAGAATGGAAGACTAAGACATATTATGCCCACCCCACTTAGAGTGGGATAAGGGTGAATGACCTGAACAGATAAAATATTCAGCTTGAGTGTCAGCACTGAGTCAAGGCATTGGTCAAAGTTGATTTTCTTACCTTTAAACTTAAATAATTAAAATTGATTCTCCTTTGTGAATGTTAAATACTTTTATAATGCCAAATACCTAAATAACTGATAACAAGTATGGTCACGACTACTTAATTGTAAAAAATATATGTACCAGCAATTAACAAGTAACAACATTATTCGTGTATCGGACTCAAGTGGTCAGTGACTCTTTACATTATCCTGTTAATTGCGTCTATTTTACTTTCTATTTATACTAGACTACACTCTAAACCACTTACCAGTTTTGTCTATCAATGTAGTAGTCACCTATATTACTGTACGCTTGCTTCACCTGAGCATCTGTAGTGGTTAACGATGTTTTCAGCAGTTCCACCACACGAAACCAATGGCCCAAACGCTTACGTAGCGCAATGGCGAGATCTCTAAAACGACCAGTAGATTATTAGAACAGTTTTTGCTATTGCTAGAATTAAATTCTACAAGAAATTGTGAAACAATCAAATTCTAAAAGAAACTGCTTCAGTCATCAATGTTCTCTATATATTTCAAATATAATACAGTGAATAAACTAAATAAATATGAATTACATATGAGATTTTAATAAAAATAGGTTGATTCTATTATATCTTGTAGTAATCAAATCAACATTTTCAAGGTTTTGTCTTTATTATTGCATAATATCTTTTTAAAGCAGTTATTACTTTTAAAACCTAATTTTATATTTGACTTTGTTTTAAATATAGCTGAAATTCGTTCTGACAATGTTCCAAAAGGTCAATATATTATCATCCTTGCAACTGAAATACTAACCGCCTATCTTCGTTGTGATATATTTGTTCTGCAGCATCAAAATCCTTGAAGTAGGCCAAAACTTCAGCTTTTTTTAAGGCGATCGAGTGTAAAGCGTTGAGGCGAGCAACGAAACGCACGCCTGCGTAATCGCCGCGCCTTACGAATGCCGCCTCGGCCGTCTCTAACGCCGTCTCCGTATCAAAACTTTTCAACGCAGCTTCTGCTAATAACAACCTAATAAAATAAAAATCTACTTCAACCATGTAAACTTAAAGCACTCTCGATTGCCGAGTAAGCTTGTAGCAACCGCTGGTCCAGAATATAGCTACTTTCTACCTACTGTGAATAAAATGTCTATGGTTGCTGTTTTTGTTATATGTAGTGAGTTACATTTTGTGCCGTGTGGTTGCTGTTGCGGTTGAGTAGAATAGACCACCCTCATTTTTTGCCAAGGTGTCGTAAAAGGCGACTAAGGTAAGTGCTGTGTGGTATCCGGCTGAGTAGAATAGACCTACTATTTTACTCAACCGCATACCACAGTATGCGGTTGAGTAAAATGGACCACCCTCATTTCTTACAGAGGTGTCGTAAAAGGCGACTAAGGTAAGTTGACGTCAGATAGGCGGCCGGTCGTAAAATAACTGACCAAAACATGTTGTGCCGACCCCACTTAGAGTGGGACAAGGGCAGGAGAATGTATGTATGTAGTGAGTTACATTTTATCGTTTTAGTCCTAGAAAAATTAAGTTAAAACAAGTGTTTGGAGGCAAACACTTTACACCATTGATATCATTAAACATACTTAACAATGGCGCCCTCATTGACGGTCAGATAAATGATTCTAGTTCAAGCTTGTTACACGTGTTCGGAGGCAAAATAAATGGTGGGGGGTTTAACAAGAATACGCCGGCGCGTACGATTGTTCGATGAAAATTAAACTAATGGTAATTGAACTTATACAAGAACGGGACGAATTACACAATAAGCAATGCTGAGCAAGCAATGCGCATGGGCGTAGCGAGGTACGGGCAAGGAGGGGCAGCTGCACCCCCCTTACATTGGAAACTGACAACGCACAACATAAACACTTTATAAGGCTTGCATAAGACCTATTATGTACCTCATTAATTTAAATATCAAAAAAACAATATTAAAAATAATAAAGCTATTTCTGGTTATTATTTTACCACTTTTTTTACCTCTCTTCAACGACTATTAAGACATACTCATACGTTAAAAACTCCTAATTAAAACAATATATTATATAAAATCTATTAAAACAATATAATCTAGTTTTTCTGCCCCCCCCCCCCCCCCTTGTATAGAATTCTGGCTACGCCCTTGGCAACGCGTAAACATCTCTGAACAAGCAAAAATCGCGCGCCATGAAAAACGGCGCTGGCGTGAACGTCTTGAGCAACCAAACAACCAACAAAACTAACCAACTATATAACTATGGTTACTTGGGTAATGCATCGCTTTGCGATTTTGCCGTGGAGTCTATCTCCTGATGATAATTCGGTTACGAGGCTAAACGATTGTCCACTCCACATTTAGCATTGTATAAAACTTTTAATTTACTTTATCGCGGAGTATGGCAAAATAATTTAATTATTACTATTGTATTATGGATCTCCGCAAAGTAACGCCTAATTCTATAAATTATTTAAATTAAAGCATATGTAATACTTTAATTAGGCAGCGGAAAATCCAAGGGCATAAAAACTGGAAGGAAAGGAACATTATGGCCCAAAGCTCAACGTACCTGGGTACGATATGAGAACCAGATGGCTGTTCTGCGCAGCGTGTCTTAAGTTAAAATAGCCACAGCGATATTCGACCTCCCAGTTAGATGGCCCCGTACGGACAAGAATACGTCATTTAATTGATAGCTTTATAATACGTTTTTTGTAGAAGTTTTAGTAGATCAAGTTGACAAAAGTTAGTGCATATTTATCATTACAACCAAGAGAACCGCAAATTTCCCAAGCACTTACCATAATTTTGGATGTGGATTATCTTTTATAAAACTTTCAGCTTCCTTTAATCCGACTTTCTCTAGAAGCTGCCTAGTGTCCCTTAGCGACTTCACTTCAACCCGTACAATATGTTGGGGCGAACATTTATCAGTTATGGTATCTAATAGTGCAGTAGTGATTTCTAAATCCTGAAATAATTGAAAATATTATTCGCTTCCTTCAATTTTGGTTACACTATTCGGTTGATACAATTGTTAGATTTTTTAATATATATAAAAGTAAATGAAGTATTTATTATTATTTATTATTTTACTAGGCTATTAACAAAATTTTATCGTTGCGATGAGAATGTCAAAAACGATTAGATTTTTGCGGCCTATTCCTGTGCCACAGTTGGGCACAGGTCACCTGTCTCCTTATTTTGGGAGATAGGCTTGAGGCTTAGACCCACCATGCTCCACCAATGCGGATTGGTACGTTACACATATCCGAGGAAATCTTCAAAAACTTTCAGGTTTTCTCACGACATTTTCCTTCACCGCAAATCATGTAATAAATTTCAATTATCAATTAGGTACTTAAGTTTTAAGATTTTAGGTTAAATCTCATTAGTGCCTGCCTGGGGTTGAACCGATGACCCCGTCAAAAGGCGTAAGGTCAAGCCGTACGGCTATCATAGTTTCCGAAAATCACAAATAAACATTAAAATAATTTATTAGCCGTTACAATTAGACTTTTAGATACTTTAGTCTAATGTAGAGGTTGAATGTTTTGCTACTTTAAGCTTTTCATGTTGAAAATCTTAAAGTGACAAAAGTTACTTTAGGCATTTGAGTTGCTAACTATGAATACTGTAACCATTTAAATAGATTGCCAAATACCGCATTTATACAGCAGTCATATTTCAACAAAATTATGCAAAACTTTAACATACCTCACATAAACATTCGTCTTAAATCACTTTGTCGATTGACAAAAATCTTATAAAAATCCGTTAAGAAGTTTTTGCGTTTATCTCAAACAGATAGACACTATATAATATACTAGCGGCCCGCCCCTGCTTCGCACGGGTATAAATAAATAAGTATAGGCTGTCACTCAGTGAAAAAAATGATTAAAATAGATCCAATACTTTTGATTTATTCATTACTGCCCGCGGCCCGCACGCGTTACATTTGGAGTAAAACAATTCCCCTTTCCCTATACCATGAAGATTTCCTGCTATCTTTGGAATATCTTAATTCATATAATACATTTTACCTAGTTCCTTTTTACATTTTTCTCTATGTATTTTATTTTTACAATTAATCCAATCGCTGCTAAATTATAAGTGCTATAGGGCGAAGCGCGGCCTCCGATGCGCTATTTATAGGCACGCGCCGCATATTAAATCTGTAATATCTTCGAAAATATTCATTTAAATTACATGCTGTAAACGGCCATATTGATCTATATTAAATCAACAATGTATTTAAGGTACTTAATTGGATAAAGATTGATGCTGTATTGCTTAAAATTGCTTCGAAAAGAGGGCGTTATTTTTCGTAAAAAGTAAATGACAGAAAAATGCTATTGTGGGTTATCCATAAGAGATAGACATATACCCTCGCGGAGTTTTCTGTAGACCTTTTTAAGGTGTACAAATTTTTAATACATTATTTTGATAAATCTTGTAGTGTAAGCCTGCGTTTGCAATGTAAGCGGAAAAAAATGTAATTATTTACGACATCACGTTAGAAACCTCAAAAATTACAGTATTTCTCTACTCCATATTGACTGTTATTGTACATATAAACCTTCCTCTTGAATCACTCTATCTATTAAAAAAACCGCATCAAAATCTGTTGCGTAGTTTTAAAGATTGAAGCATACATAGGGAAATAGGGACATAGGGACAGACACAGAAAGCGACTTTGTTTTATACTATGTAGTGATAAGGATTTCTGCACGTTTAATACCTTGAAACTACAAAGGTATCCTTGCATGGGCAGCGGTTCTTCAGGCTCAGAATCACGCAGTACGTAGAGGCGTGCTTTCTCGACTGCGGCAAGCAACTGCGCGTTATCGCTCGCCCAGCGCGCGGCCCAAACCTCCCTGGACATTGATTTAAAATATCAAAACTAGTGGTGAAATCTAAGACTAAAGCTAGGAAAAGACACAAACTAAAATAAATGACTTTGCTTTTGTCGTGCAGTCTATCTCCTGATGATGATTCGGTTGCGGGGCGAAACGATTGTTAAGTTTGTGATAGTGAACGTGTGTAGTGCTTTTGTATTGTTGTGCCGGTGGTGGTTTATGCATGTGTTTTAACGAATGCAGAATGTTTCAGGTATGAGAATGAATAGTCCACTCTACATTTAGCATTATATATATTTCCTATTTACTTTCTTGAGGATTATAGCAAAATATTTTTTATAATTTGTATTATGGGTCTCCGCAAAGTAACGCCTAATTCCATAAATTATTACGACTCAATAAACTTTCAATATAACGTGTACTGTACACATGTCTTTTTTATTTCATGTTGAGTTTAGGTATGTTTGCACCATTCCATTCTTTATTAAAAAAAAAGTCCAAAATTGCTTCGAAATTTTTAGCCATAAAAATTTGACAGTCCTCAAATTATAAGTGAGTGGCTGGTACGCGATAGCAATAGGACGTAAACACATTATAAAAATTCTTATTCTACTTGGCTTCAAGACAGTAAAAACCAGTATCCATAAATAATTGAATAAAATTAATGATGTGTAGTTAGTTAGTGTGTAGTGTTCCTATGTACAAACCAATTTTATAGCATTAGAAGACACAATTGTTTATTTTGGGGCAGACTAAATAAAGAACGAGTGTTTAACGATATGCTGCAGTAATTTATAGAATTAAACGTTACTTTGCGGATATCTATAATACAAAAGTAATAATAAGAATTATTTTGCTATAATTCGCGATAAAACCTCCACAATACACAAGCATCATCAGTAGATAGACTCCACGATAAAATGGCAATCGTCTTTTCGATACTTTTGTATATGCAGCAGTATTAAGATACCAAATGGTCAACACTGCTTTAGTGACTTAAGTTACATCTAAGCTTACTTTCTCAGCGCTTGCCCAACACTGACATTATGCGCCATCTCAGTCTCCAAAATGTACAGCGACCCGCCCTGGTCGATTACGAGAAACTTGCTGTAAACAAATCCGTAAAACCGTAAATATAAACTTCAAAATATATTTTACAACCATGTACCTATTGCACGAAATAAAATCATGTAAAAGAAAAAAGCTTAGAATCTCTTATTCATAAACATCTAAAAGAAGAAATATGTGCAATCCACTTAGATTGTAGACTTCAACGACCTAAGTGGACGACACGAAGTATAAAAGCTTTATTTCTCAACACTATTTTGTAGAAATTATAATGTACAAAGGTAAAAATAATATTAATTATTATCGTTAGTTGTCCGTTTTATGTTTTTTCTTTAATTTTAAGGCTCTCTTATCTGCTTCAGTAAAATTTAAATTATATTTTAAATATCTTATATAAAAAGTATGTAACTATATAATATAAGTATGTAACTATGTATTTATATTATATATTTATTTATATTTATATATTACAAATTTAATTATCTTCCTTCTTGTCTTTTCCCTTCTGTTACCAACTCAAAGGTTGACTGACTTTGTAAATGTGCTACTTTTATTCTTTTCTAACTATATGTAAGTACAATAAAGCAGTAAAGAAATAAATTATGCGTCTAATTTCGTTATGTAACTTCTACTTTAAGGATTTTATTATTTTTGTATATGTATATGTATGCATGTATACGCGTATGCATGCATATGTGTGTATGGCTAAGCATGCATGTATATATATATATATATGTGTGTGTGTGTTTGTGTGTGTGTGTGTGTGTGTGTTTTTGTGTGTGTGCATGTAATGTACAATAAATAAAATAGATTAGATTTATAACTTAGAGTGTACTTATATCGAATTTCGTAGCCATGGATAATTTAGTTTCCCCTTTATTTTGTTTTCTGTTTTTATTACCATTTTGCTTTTATGCTTGTCAACTGTAATGCTCATGTCGTCACTATCTGTAATTGACGATACATTTAGCTGTAATCCGATTAATTTTAAGTATGTTTTATGTAATGTAAAGATTTATTTGTCGTTGATGGTCTTAGAAAAATAAATAAATAAAAGTAACTTACCTGGAGTTCGAATTGAGGTCCATTATGTACGGTCTCGTGTTCATTTTTATAGAAGTGATTTTCTTAAAGTTTAACAATGAAAATAGTAGAATTGTACCGGAGTCTCTTCCAATTAACAGATGACTATCTGAACATGCGATGCAGCTTATGGTATCATCCTGGGACCCACCATCACCTGATGTGATAGGTGTCCCATCAGCATAATACTGTTGTTCAATAATACCTACAGAAATAATGGACCTTATTAAAACACATAAATATTGTAATGATAAAACATTACAATAACTGCAGTTGCGTAGTTAAGAAATGAATAGCCCTGGGGAAAAAAGTAACTAGAGCTCCATCTAAACTATTTAAAATTATTTGTTTCGCATTCTTCGTGTTTCGGATGAGACATCATCATCCTCCTGCCCTTATCCCACTCTAAATGGGGTTGCCACAACATGTTACAAACATGTCGACACGCGATTTGGCTACGTATTTTACGACCGGCCGCCTGCCTGACGTCAACTTACCTTAGGCGTCTTTTACGACCCCTCGGTAAGAAAGAGTGTGGTCTAGTGGGGGGGAGGGTGGTAAAGCTCAGAAAGGCCCCTCGGAGCTTGAGGGCCCGCAGAGCACTGCCCCGTTTAGCGGTCTAGACGTTATAAACCGGATGTTGTATACAAACTGTTGTAAACAATACACATCCTTAAGGATCTACGTCCTACTACCTAGATCGTTTGTAGCTAGGAAACTCCTGTGAAAGGACCGTATTTATACAAATCTATGACATATATTTTGATTTCATATAATTTTTTCATTAAGACATATGAATTTTGATAATTTTACATTATAGTTAATACTTACATACATAGAGAATGTACGAATTATTTAAACTTACGTTGTCTGGAAGGTGTGGAAAACCTCCAAATTAAAAATGCTTCCTTTGATGCAGCCATCACAATAGCTTTACTGTTAATTGCTACATAAGCAGTGGATAATGTTGTCGGTTTCGCTAAAAGAAATATTATAAAGGTATTACAAGCCCATACATTAGTATGGGCTTGGGTTCATACTATGAATTTATTAAATAATTACTTGAAAACTATCTATGTATGAAATTAGTGTGTTTAATTAAAAATTTTAACATAAAAGTTTGTTTGTGAGTTAACCATAATGGATAGAGACATGCTGTCGCGCATTTTTCTTGGAGATTTGATGAGATGAGATGAGATGAGATTTTTTAAACTGCGCGACCTCTTCAACTCAATTTACATAAAACCGTAATGCACTACTGACCTAAACCTTCGGAAAGAATTGTACTAACTTTTAGTAAAAACCGTATATAAATAGGTTCAGTAGATTTTGAGAACATCGATCACATACAGACTGAATGACAGCTCTTGGGGACTTTCATTTTATAATTATTTAAATTAAAAGTTGCGGGTAGCACTAGTCCTAAAATATATAGGTGAACTGTACAAAATAACGCTGATATCTAATACACTTTATTTACAAAGAGTTTTAACTCACCATCACATTGAATACCTTGTTGGTTAGATATGATGAGGGCGGACATAGTGGCAATAACACAATATTCGTCAATGCCAGACATATCTACGACATCAGGGATATGATTTATCCAGGACTGGAAATAACATCAAATATTTTGTAATAATAATAATATTTATTTGTTTCAGGCATAATACCATTTTAGAATTTCTGTTTTTGAAGTATTTATCTTATATAAGTCAAAAATAAAAGTATCACTGCTATTATTTTATTACAGTTATGGAAATATCTATGTGATTAGATTCAAAAACATAACATTCGTGAATGATAAAAACTTAAAATGATGAATAACTACAAAAATAGGTTATGATATTTATGTCTAAGTTGGACAGGTTCTTATATAAAATCCTAAATAACCATATCGATTACCCTCAAGAGATGGTAGATGCGAGCGACGCCCGCATCTACCTCAGTCTCTGTCTCCGCGCTTTTGTACCCAGGGGACGTCTGAGTTAAACGGATAGCCTATAGAGTTCCAGCAAAATGTCCACGCTACCCCATAATGCCACTTTGTCCTCCTCTACGCATGAGTTTTGATACTAACTCTATCAGAAAAATACGTAAGGCCATAAATCCAAATACTGATGTCGCTGATTTACACGTAGACTCCTTTTGAAAGCTTCCAAAATTATATTGTCTTTTTAGTTATAATTTTTTTAATATTCAAATTTTCAATTACATAAACATATTATAGAAAAGACGAGATGTGCAAGATTGGGATGGTATGGACATCTAATGAGGAACGATGAAAATCATGTGACTAAATGACGAGTGTTGAGTATGAATGTGGATGGATATGTGACTAAAGGAAGGCCTAAAAGAGATGGTTGGATTGTGTGAAGTATGACATGCATATAAAAGGAGTAGTGCCAGAATTATAGAAGAGAATGGAAGAAAAAAAACATGTGCGGATCCCACTTAGAGTGGGATAGGGGTAGGAGAAAGAAGAGAAGATTCACATTTTCAACTATAAGTAGGCGGTATTAATTATTTTACTGAATTTTCTAGTTATGCTGTGTACATTTATAAATACTTAAGTTTCTATTTATAAAGTTAGTTTGTAAATGTATACTTGAAAATAATTGTAATAAATAATAGTAGTTTATGATACTGTTGCATAATAAGGGTTCTTATAACACGAGTGTGGTTTAAAAAAACTCGCCTGCGGCTCGTTTTTTTATAGTGTCACACGAGTGTTATAAGACCAAGTTATGTACAGTATCATACACTACTTTATCTACTCTCATACTATAATACGTAAAACGTACGTTTCCATTCCATGAAGTCGTGGTAACATTTAATATAGTTGCTCCTAGATTTGGTCGGCAACAGGTTCACGGTCATGTTTGACGCAGCTTTCAGAATACCTGGTGGTGTACAATTACCACTATCCCCGCTCTCAGACATGTTTTACACAAAAACTTATTTTTTTACAAACAAAACTAAACTTCGTTTAAATATTATAAAAATATTAAATATATGACATTTAAAAGATTTTTTAAATGTCATATATTGGCGCCAAGGCGTAAACATCGATTGCGCATGCGTGTTGCGTCGCCTCGGACGCATTCATTGAAACCTTTTTTTTTAAGGTAGAGATTCAAACTCCTTGGAAGTTGTATAGGTGTATCGTTATGAATAAAAAGTTACATTATGATACAGGTGTCCATACAAGACCTGTATCGTAATGAAACTTTTTTATTTTTTTTATTTTGTTCTGTACGTAATGTTTGTCATAAGAGTTTTGTTTTCAGTTTTATAATCTTTGTATTATAGTATCAGAGTAGATAAAATATTGTTTTGTAAAAGACTTATGTTACCTGATGTGTGACGGTGTCCCAGAACGTCACTGTCTCTGTGCCGGAAACGAAAGCTAACGTGTTTCCGTAGAAAGCATATTTGTGATCCGGTTTAACGTTAGCAAAATATATAAAGGAGTCAATAGTTATAGCGACACGTAGTGAACGCTGCTCCCATGATAGCGCTTGCATGGAACCTGCAGGAACGCGTAGCGTTCTTATATGCTAGAAGAAATGCATAAAACAACTTTTATATACGAGAATACCGACAGGATGTTTCCACTATAGAAGCCCCATCTATACCTTATTATAAAACAAAGTACCAAAAAGCTGTCTGTCTGTATGTAATCGATTTTCTCAAAATGTACTGAACGGATTTTTGTACAGTTTTCACCAAAAGATAGCGCAATACTTTCGGATGATTTACGTAAATAGTACATATCGGTATTATGTAAATTGTGTTGAAAAGATCGCGCAATTGTTAAGAAAACATGCTTGCTGAGAGTTTAATTCACGTGCGCTGCGGAAACCAGCAGAAATACGCTAAAGTGATGTAGCAGAGAATTGTAGATCTATAAAAATACTACAAAAAAGTCCGCGATAACATGTCTCTATCTGTCACGGTTAACTTACAATAACTACTTTTATACGAAAAGTTTCGTAAATCACTGAATTCCACGCGGGCGAAGCCGTTGTCGGTACAGCTAGTTGTGTATAAATTATGAATTTTTACATCTTTATAGCCAGCTGTATCTGTAGAAAGCATAGTTCAACGCTTATTGTTCATCCAAGTTAACTCGTAATAATCTTAATCTCTAAATGATTTACCAACAGGCCAGTGGTTAGACGTAAAAACAGATAAACTACTACCTAAACATTAACCGGTATTTCTGTAGGTCATAAAATAATAGTGGTAAAGGCAACGCATGTCCGTAGTAGTTCCATCTTACATTACCTTATCAAGTACTACTAAACCTTATAATAGGACCACAGGACGCATACAAAATATCACTATACTATACGTACCTCTCCGAAACCGGAAAAGAACTGCACTACATTAGCCTGGTCTTTCGTCCGTCCTGCCGCCGCCAATATCGAACCATTATGGTTCCAATGGCAATCAACTATTGTCATGTTGCTGTTTACCACAACACTCTCTAAAACAAAACTTAATTTTATGGTACTGTTACGTACAGGGGTTCGTGGATTTGGATGAAAATACCTGGTGACTCGTTAAAAACGCTTTATTCAACTTTTTACTACAAACTTACTACTTATAGTCTCTATACAGTTGTCCAATAAGAATGCCGAGGTCACTACTATATCACTTTTATTTTCACTTGTTTATTCGTCTTGATCGCTATTTGCAAACTGAATGACGAGGCGCACGTTACGTCTGCTTATATATCGAACGAATCGATTTCGAGAACATTCGCGAGGCCTTGGAAAGATCGTAAACAAGTCTTTTGTAAACATGTTTTGATAAACACGCCGAATGTTCCAGTTAGACGAATTTGAACTCTATGACATATTTATTACGAACTCTTTTCGCATGTTCGTAACACTGCCACCGTCCAATTTGGATTCTATGACATACACATTACGGACTGTTTTCGCATGTTCGTAACAGTACAATTCACAATGAATTGCGATTTTGTTTAGAGTCTCAACACCGCCACTACATTATAAATGCGAAAGTTTGTCCGTCTGTTACATTCTCACGGTTGATCCGCTGGACTAATATTGATGAAATTTACGACATTTAATGATTATACACCGAGGGTAACATATACGATAAAAATTACACATATTGCATTATGGGTTAAGCGTAAGCGCTTAATTTGGCGTGAACTAAATCGCGCGTATCTCTAGTATATTATATTTTTTTGTGGCTTTAAATACGTTACACATCAACACATACAAGTTGAATAGTGTTATAGTAGAATTATACCTTCTTCGATACAGTTTTTCATTAACAGTAAGTTTCCGTTCTTGTAACATATAACAAGGACCGGCCGATTGGCCGGAGCTCCACCTGGAAACCAGTCCATGCCTACAACTTCCATCGCTTCTGGCGCTCCGTTAATCGACACTGGCATCTGTGATTAGATTTTGCTGCTCAAATATTTGGTTAATGTAGGACAATGTAGTTACTTATAATAAGTCCATTCTTATAGAAAAAATCCTTTTAAAAATTATTGTTTCATAAAATTTTGGCCAGGAAAAATCGTAAACCCGCGAATATGAAATACTTAGTAAAAATTTATTTACAAATTATTACAAGTCGAAATCTATCTAATATAGTATTATGAAAAAAAGATTATATGTTATACAAAAGACATTCCACTATTTACGATCAATTTGTTTTATGCAGAATTTTGATGAGTATGTTATACAACGAGTCTCTACCATGAAATTGCCCTGGTCATCATACAAATGTAGTTCTCCATTAGAAAGAGCAAAAAGGAGTAGTGAATTATCTGGCGACCATTGGACGGATCTCAATCCTGGACCCTTGATATCTTTCCCCCACACGCGGGAGCCGTCAACTGAACCTACTATAACAGCACCTAAAAAGCAAGAGCGGAAACATAAACATCAAATCCAGTGGCGTAACTAGACAGGCTGGCGCCCCCGCAGCGCCTTTCCTGTCTGTTGAAGTAAAACCCCATCCACCCCGCTTCTTCCGACCTACTTGTATGATTCTATATATAGCTTTATAATATCTAATATTAAATCTTATAATGATCTATTATGAAGAAAACAGAAATATTTGCCATATAGAACAGTAATGTAGTGAAATCTGGGAGAATTTACTGATTTTAGCAACATTGTCTCATTTTCATCCCCCGGGGTCGGTCCCTTGATTTGCAGCGTAACCAGTTCGGGGGCTGCGGGGGGTTCTAAATGCTAGAACGAACTATCATGCTTACCATCCTCGTATGCAATACATATTTTTTGACCATCAGAACCCCAAGCCATACTAGTAACTGTTGATTTATTTCTGTTGTTTACCATTTCTTCATACCAGGATCCCTGCGTTTAGAAAATAGAATATAGTAAATATTTAGAAAATAGTATGTAGTGACGCTACCGTTTTCGAAGAACTACGCCGTAATTGTCTACGACATATTCTATATGATATGTATATAACATATTATGCCGTGTGGTATCGGGCTGAGTAGAATAGACCACCCTCATTTCTTACCGAGGTATCGTAAGAGGCGACTAAGGTAATTCGACCCGCTGTGTGATATCCGGCCGAGTAGAATAGACCAACCTCAATTCTTACCGAGGTGTCGTAACAGGCGACTAAGGTGAGTTGACCCATCGTGTGGTATCCGGTTGAGTAGAATAGACCACTCTCTTTATTACTGAGACGTCAGGCAGGCGGCCGGTCCTAAACTACGTAGCCAAATCATGTGACAAGATGTATGTAACATGTTGTGTCGACCCCAATTAGAGTGGGATGGGAGGATGATGATGAAGTATTGTCACATAGTCTATGTAATAGCATATAACTCAATTTATAAAACACAGTAATATGCGCATGTATCGTAACATGAAAATCGCAAGTAATATGACCTAATTTTAATCATGACGCTAGAATAACTATTTCTATTGCATAAACGTAGATGGCTGATGAAAAAATATAATTGGAAAAACTATTTTAAATGTGCTATTCATGTTCGACCCACAATTTTTTGGGGCTTACAATTGTATATACAAGTGCAATTATTGTGTCATATTATACATCATTAGAATTAATTGACTAAATTTTCCTATTGGTGGTAATTCTAAATAAAAAAGTAAAACAGCAACATTTTTAGTAGCAAGTGTGTGATGAGGTAGGCAAAGAATGACATCAACTGGTTATTAATTTACTTTTTAATTACCTTATATAACATCCAAACAATAATGACCCCATGTTCATCACTAGTAGTCAATTTATGAAAAATCTCATTCCATATTGCAACACACACTTGGCCTGTGTGACCTTCCAAACTAAGATTCATCGAAAGATTACCACTTCCACCTAAATAGAAACAGAATCACCATAATGAGATGGTATTTTCATAGAAATGTATCATAAAAATTGAAATTTTTTATACCTGCATGAAACTTGTATACCTTTGTCCATTTGTAAAAAACATTTTGTTTGACAAATTGGCACATAAACTTTTTAGAAAATTCTACAAATCTGCATATAAGGATAACAATGAATTTTTATTTGCCTTGGGAGGTTGTTGCATAAATGTTCAATGTTTTTCATTAAGAAACCAGTTAAGCAGACAGGCTAAGGTGTTTATTTGGTTACTTAAATTCACATTTCCGTAAGATAAGAATTAACTAGATCATATTGTTACTCAGGAGTCTATTATGCATTTCTGTTATGCAGTACCAATGCTACCACACTTGATGGTGCCTTATCATTTGGTTATTACAAGTAACACAATAAAATGGTATAAAAAAATCTGTATTTTACTTATTGAGATAAAGCTCTTTAAAGATTGTAGAGACTTATCACATATAAAAAAAAACTATATCAAAAATACCAAACTTAAGTAACAGACTCTAAAATTACCACAAATTGGGAATCTTAGATTGTTGCAATATCTTGAATGGATTTTTAATATATACAAATAATCTGTATTATGTATATTCACAATTTATAATCTTTAATGCTTAAAAACAAATATTGATATAAATATTTCCAATACCATTTAGTTGGATAACTATATTTAATGTCACCTTTGTTTTAATTTATGGTTCAGAACATTGTAACGAAAGGTCTCTTTTACAAATAATGTAATATCTATAAAAGAAGATTTTTTAAGATCAGCTTTATCTGAAACGTTACTTATATTGTGTATCTCAGTCATGATAATATCAGATCCTATCTATTAGGTTTATTTTTATTAGTGCTGCCAGTACTCTATTATTATTATTTCATAGTTTTTTTTTAATCTTACATTTATTTACCTGACTCCAATTTCAAAACTTTCAGCATACCATTTTCGCCACCTACAGCTATGTACCCAGAAGAATGATTCCACGCAAGGCATGTTACATTTGACTGTTTTGGAATGGCTATCTGCAATTTTATATTTAATGTTTACTAAAGGATACTTTATTACTGTTATTTTCATTTATTTAATTATAATGACTAAAATGCAAATAATAACCTTTTTGCTCATATAAATAAACATGTTGATTTCGTATAATATATTTTTAAAACTTATTAATGATTTACTTTTATTTATACTTGTTGTTTATCTTAACTATTACATCTCAATTCACTCAATAACGAATTCACATAATGAGTATTCATATAACCCCAGCAAGTTATGTTAATTAATCATTTATGTTCGGAACTTTTATTTAGTAAAATAGGTTTGAGTTTTAAGGACAACTAACTTTATTGGTATTGGCAATAATTTAAATATGTATCAATGAATTTTAATTAGCAAGTCCAATAACTAAGACACTATACTAGACTCACAGATAAAAGTAATACAAAAATGTAAGCAAATCAATATGTTAGCATTATTTATTTGATTTTGATAAAAGTTTTAAAGTTTACAAACATTCTCGTTGCCTGGTTACAAAAACTAGGCACAGATAAATGTTAAATTATAAGAATCATAGACTAATAGATTATTTTTCAACAAAAGGTATCAAAAGTATAAACCGTTGTATTTAACGAAAGATTAAAAGTATTGAAATTGCAAAATAAAAACAAGAATATTATAAAAAACCTTAGTTACTTACGTTTATTAAAATTTTAGAAGTTATGAAAGAGGGATATAGCGAGATTATTTAATTAAAGAAAGACTTTAAAGAACCGGATTCCGGACCGTAAAAAGAATTAATAATAACGTAGTATGTTGATTGTTGAACGAGAAGTTTCAGCTTGTGGTACATAAAAAAAATTAAGTTATCGATTATTTGAATCAAAGAATTGTTGAGTATTTTAGTTAGTAATCTATGGTATTGACCATAGATTATACACTTATAGTAGAGATAGATACGCATCTCGCTGTTCAAATGAATAGTTTTATTCCTCAGACTAAAGATGGCGCTGTTTTTATGTTTTCACAGGGAGCTCATAGATGGCGCTGATACCACTTATTATTATTCCAGGATTATTTTAAATCGATTTTATTTTGCATGAAGTTCTTTTGTCTGATTGTAATATGTATTACAATCAGACAAAAGATAATTAAAAGTTATAACTGAATGAATGATAAACAATAAAACCATTTGTTTGTTTGTTTTATCTCTTTATTGCACTCAAATTTTGAAAACTTAAAATAAAGTAAACTTAAATTAAGAAACAAAAATTAAATTAAAAGTAATACGAAATAATAAAAAAATATTACAGTATATATAGTAAATATAATAATATATGTAAACAATAAAATAATTTATTTCCGATTCTTTTTACGATAATCAAATGCTTGCTTTTTAACATGGTCATTCTTATCAAATTTCGTAATCTTTCCGGATAGTAATCGATTCACCCCTAAACACCAATTAGATAAATTACAAACAAAATTAATCAAATCAGCTTTATGAATACTACAACTTATAATACTAAAATCACATGCACAATCAATGAAAAACTTTATTTCATCATGTAAAAATTTACTCTGTGTCTATGCTTAAGCCATACAATAATCATATAATAAATTTCATTGATTAAGTTTAGAAAATCGTCACTTGGATGAAATAATGATTTTTTTGTGTAATCAATTTCATAATTAAAAGACTGTAAATCAACTGTGTTTCTACGTAAATCACTCAAGCAGATTTCACAGCTGTGGAATATTTTTGTTTTAGATTTTTTAGTCACATACCCAGATATATATTTTTTTGATTCAGCATGCAATAAAGAATCATTGTTTTTTACCTCACCCAAAGCATTCAACAAACAACCAATGTCACATGCATAATCAACAACTGGAGAGTCATAACAATACATAAACATATCTGATAATGATTGCATAGCTTTATTAAATCTTGTTCACAATTAGCCTCTGCTGAATGTGGTGAATTAGTTTTTATTAAATTAGAAGTTATTAATAATCAACGTTTTAAATGCATTAATAAGTTGATAGCAACTGGGATTAATATTCCTTGCACCGTTACTTCTAATACTACTAAAAAAAATTTCTAGCGGATCTTGATTAAAATTTCTAGCTACTAAATTAACAATTTCATTTTTAGATGATAAATATTCCCACATTTCTATGAAGGTTTGAATATTATGAACCCAATTTTTGATTGAAGGAATTGATTTATATATTATATGATTGACACCATTTCTCCTTACTACTGATTTAAATTTAATTGTTTCCAAAATTGGAATCAAATCAGCCCATAACTTAAAGTGAGGTGAATCTTTTTTTATACAACCTTTGTAAATTTTCGAGTTGCCTTGATAAGAATGACCATTGAATGAATCAAATAATTGATCGAATAATAGCAAAAAATCAGCTGTGTCTGCACATTCATGAGGTAAAATTCCATGTCCCGAAAATAAAAAAATCAATATTAATTCAGTATTTAGCGAACAACACGTTCTTGGTAGTCTTCTATTGGTATGAAATGGTTACAAGTAGATACAAAAAAAAAATTTTAGTCATTTTTGACTTACACTAATATTATTATTTTTTACCATATTTATGAGGCAGGCGGACCACTTTATATGATTACTGATACCTTTGGAAATGAACAACACTAAGGGGTCCATAACTAACTAAAATTATTATTCATGTGAATGAATAACAAGTTACACTTACTTGCAGAAAATTATAGGCTTTTGGGCTTTGCTTTAAAATGATTAAAGCCATAATTTTTTCTTTATCGGTGAAGCGTCTACCTTTTGGTTTCTTCTTAGATTTTAGTTGCAATTTTATAAAAACTTGTGCAGCATCAAATAATTTTTCAATAGTTGATAGAAATGATTTGGACATTGCAATCTTTTTTGCAATAATCACCTCTTTTTTTACTGTTTTATACTTCTTCCGCAGTCTATTAATTTGATTTTTTATTATTAATATGTCCTTCGGAGGTGTTGGTTTGTTTCTTGTTAAACAGCGGAATTTGGTGGGGCCTGAAATTATGAATTTGTAGCTAACTTATAGTTAAGCATAAACTGATAATTGCAATTTATCACACGGTTTTTGGTGAAGGAAAACATCATGCGGGAACCTGCATATCTCTGGAGAATTCTAGGGATATGTGTAACCTACCAATCCGCATTAGAGCAGCGTGGTAGGTCTTAAAAACTTAAAAACTACAAATAATTTGAAATAAATTCATCAAGACCCTAGTCCAATTACTGGACTGAAGAATTATACATTATAACAAAATTATTTAATATTTCAAAACTAGTTGTAAATATACATTAAATATACTTTTAATCATAATACTATCACACAAGACATCACATTCAAATATGTATAACACTAATTGGCAGGACTTTTAAATACAATATACACAAAATTTGCTTATGGTATCCAAGAATGAATAATTATGGTAAAACCATACTATTTGAAGGAGCACATTTGTACAATAATTTGCCAAATAGGTTTATAGAAAAAATGAGTAAAAAATAATAAAGTAATATATTTGGAATAAAAATATCTAAAATCTATGATATCATTCTCATCTGTATTTATGTTTTAAGTCAGTTCTTCTTTTATAATAAATTCACTAAATTTAATTAATATTGGTACATATAATAATGCTTAAAGTTTTGAGTATGGTTTGTGGTGCATGCTTCCAAGCAATGAAATATTTAATTTTAATGCTTATTTAAGAGCACAAGATAAAAATTGTTGTTTAACTTTAAATGTAATAATCTATGATATTCCTCAGGTAAACATCTGATTAAACTAAACGATACTAAACTAAACTAAACTAATGATAAACTAAATGGCTTTTTTTATAGTTATATAGTCTTACTTTTATTGACCTAGTTATAATTATTTCGGGTCATATTGGCAACGTTGAGCACTTATCACAATGTGGCTCATTTATCTTAGGATTCATTATAATCGCTGGCCCTTGAAACTAAGATAAGTAGTAATAAGAGTAAATAAAACGAATTAATTTATGTTACTTACCATCAAGGTCACATCCAAAATAGCATTTTAAGCTAGATGCTTTCGGCATTGTATATTACCAATTCGCATCAGAAGTCCGTGAGAAGCAAAGCCAGGTAATCAGGTAAGAAGTATCGGGTACAAAAAACGCGCCAATGGTCAGTATGATAAATGATAAATAACAATATGATAAACAAAAATCCGTAGTCAAGCCAAGTCGTGAAAAAATAATGAAAACAAATAAAACGCAAGCGAAACACTGAACTCCAAACAAAAACAAAATTTGAAAATGGACAACGGACGGAAATACCACAGATTGTACATCACAGAGTACTTCTACACTTTCGGCCTTACACAGATTATACAATTATGTTTTACCCTAAATCTGCTTTAGCATTGCCATCTAGTGTAAGTTAATATCAAACAGTTGCCAGAATTAGCCTTCCTCAAACTATAGGTGGCATTAGTTTCTAACAAAAAATTTCAATTGGGGATTTGTAGGCGAGTTACATCCCCCTGGTATTGACTATTGAGTGTTGATTTGAATTAGTAATTTTAGTAAAGTAGTCTGTAATTATTGGTGATTATTGTATTTTGCGTTTATATTCAAACCCCAAAATGTAAAATAAAAGAGGTTTAGCGAACTAATATAATTATGGATACCTTGGTTACTAAACAATATATTTTTTCGTTTTATCTGAGAGTTTAAAAATCCAAGATATTAATATCAGAAATGTGAATGTTACGTTAAAAATTTAACTGGTATCAAGCAACATTGACATAAAGTTGACTTTAAAGTTTTAATATTCAAAAATTCTATAGCATTTTACTGTATTTTACATAATTTTTTGTCAGTATTTATATAAATTTATCCATTCATACAAATATCACAATGTTGGGCAGAAAGCAAAGCCTTAAAGGGGAGCCGGTATTTGCTGATTACGGCCCTGAGGAAGCTTTAAACGATAATGCCGATATTGAATGGGTTAATAAGGTAAATGCTATAAATAATCCATTAAGGGGTACTTTTACTAGATTTCTTATTCCTATTCCTGCAATTTAGCAGCATACATATTAAATTATGGAAACATAAATTTCTGGCCTTTATACAGCACAATCAATTACTTTTAAAAAAAAATTATAATTAATGTGTCAAATAAATGATTACTCTTTAGATTAATGAACTCACAGATCAATCCAGTTTTTCAATACCTGCCTAAAGACTTATTAGAATAAGAGAAGTGTTGTTATATGGTTTCAGCGATGGATCAGAAGAATTATGCGATTTTGTGCATTGCTAAGTTTGATGTCAGTTTCTCTTAATACACCAAAATCATTTGAGAAATATACTTACCTTCAGACTATTACATTTGCAGTGGACTGTTGTGTCACTCTTTTGTTCACTGCTGAGATGATTGCCAAAATGCATATACGAGGAATTCTTAAGGTACAAAATTGTTTGTAATCATTTTAAAGTGATACAATTTGTTTTATTTTTAGTTAAAAATATTGATAATAATAACATTTTATAATATATAATAATTAACGATACTGGTAGATTTTTTTGAATATTATAGTTACAAATAGTTATAGAAATAAACTATAATTGTTTCCAGTATTCCAAATATAGAAACATGCTTTATTATTATAAAATTGTTTTTCAGGGAGATGTTGCATACTTAAAAGATCACTGGTGCCAATTTGATGCTTCCATGGTGTTTTTTCTATGGGTATCTGTTTTACTTCAAATGTTCGAGTTGACTGGAATTGTGCCAAGATACAGTTACTTAAGTATTTTAAGAGCACCTAGACCACTTATTATGATAAGATTTCTGAGAGTATTTTTAAAATTTTCAATGCCAAAATCTAGAATCAACCAAATATTCAAGTAAGTAGCCCTCTTTTAACTGTTAAATTTAGAAAAATAAATCCAATACTAATGTTGACTTGTTTCTTATAGGAGATCAAGCCAGCAAATCTACAATGTGACATTATTTTTTCTCTTCTTTATGTCATTGTATAGTTTGTTAGGAGTGCAATTTTTTGGAGAATTGACCCATCATTGTGTTAGAAACAATACAAACCCAAAGTAAGTGTCATTTAACATTTAAATACTTTTTTTTAAATAATTTTAATGACATGATTTAATATTTAGTTCTTTTCTAGTGAAATCACCATCAATTCATTGGCTATTCCTGATACATTTTGTTCACCTGAACCCAATTCAGGTTATCAGTGTCCGGCAGGAATGAAATGTATAAAGTTAAACTTGTCAAAATACATAATGGGCTTCAATGGATTTGAAGAATTTGGTATGTGTTCAGAAGTTAATATAAAGATTTCTTTAATCAAATATAATATTTAACAACTTATATTATTAAGTGACATAGGGAGATAAGATGACAATATTTTCACCTTGATATATGCATATAACTTAATGCACTTTAATATTTGTGACTTAAATTTTTAGGTATTACAAAGTAGTAGTTTACATATTTTGTACATTTAAATTAAAAATATGCAAAATGAGCTTAATTAAAATTAACCTTTATTTCACTATTTTTTTCACAGCCACTAGTTTATTCACGGTTTATCAGGCATCTTCTCAAGAAGGTTGGGTGTTTATAATGTACAGAGCTATTGATTCATTACCAGCTTGGAGATCTGCCCTTTATTTTAGGTAACATATAACTTATCTTAAATATGTCTACTCTTTATCTGCATACAAAAATAAATGGAAAAATATGTATGTATTACTGTTTTCAGTACAATGATTTTCTTTTTGGCCTGGCTGGTGAAAAATGTTTTCATAGCTGTGATAACTGAAACATTCAATGAAATAAGAGTGCAATTCCAGCAAATGTGGGGCGTAAGAAATCCAATAACTAAAGGAAGTACAACACAGTTCTTAACTGGTGACGATACTGGATGGAAATTGGTAACAATTGATGAGAACAAACATTCAGGTCAGAATCAATGAAACAACCAGACAATTTAAGGAAATAACCCATGCGTAAAGCTCAGATTTCATACAATGAGCTAGTATCAATCATATATTAAAACACATTTTCTTAATAGCTGCCTGTTCAATGTCCAATATTGAATATAAACCTCCTTCAAACTCCTCCACTCCCGAGAGTCTTGACATTTTCTCAATTCAATTCAATTTTCCATTAATGGCTTTTAGGAGTGCCAAACTGGCACCGATTACTTTGCCAATGTTATGTAAGATGGTCAGTATATATATATATAAGTAGTAAGGATAAGGGATTTTAGTTAGGATAATATCATATAGAGTCTGAAGGAGCTTAGGACAATTTAAAAGGATGTGGAATACAGTGCCTTCGTCTAAACCACACTCAGATCGAGTTGTCCGTAATCGGGAGCTTTGCCAAGTGTACAGGTATGCATAAGTGACCAAGACGTAAACGGGAGATCGTAGATGAGACCCATCTGTCCTCATATCAAAGGAGAAAGGCCCATGGTCGTCTTGGTATGTCTGGCTGAACGGCAGCGTAGTACTTACCCTTGCTAGTTTTTGAAAGCTTTTCTCATCCAATCATGACATGTGTGTCGTACGATGTCATCCTTCCATTGTATGGCGTTCTACCACGCTGTCGAGTATGTGGTCGTGGTTGCAACTCCTAAAATTATCGCGTCTTAAGACTCGTATTCATGCAAGCTGTGTCCCACCCATCTCCACCTGCGCTCGGCAATCAGTGTGTCTACGTCTTTAACCTAAAACACATATCATTAGTTAAAAGCTTTTAGTTAACTTGTCGTGTATGCCGTGTGAATGTGGAATCTTGCAAGTTAAATTTGACCCACTTCCTGGTGTATTGGATTAAGCTGAAATTTAACATACTGGTCCAGGCCCGATGGCAATGCATGTTTATGATAAGCTCATGCTTATCATGATGCCATGATTGGCGCCAGACGAGAAAACTACTCAAAAGTTAGAGTAGGGATATGAAATGTTTTCAAAAGCTGTTTAAAAGCATTTTGAACTTGACTTGTTACTTAGTAATCCCTCGGTTACTTTGTCGTTAGTTATCTCTGCTAGTAAGCTGTATCTACTAACAAGTTATAAAAAGCAGTATAAGTAAATGTTACACCATTATGATAAAAATCAACATAATGTAATTAATTTAACTTTGCTAAAATATTGATTCTTTAATTTTCAGGTAGTGCTCCTGAAATATTCCATAAAATTTTGCGCTCTGCATATTTTCGTTTAATTGTTATGGGTGTGGTCTTAGCGAATGGGATTATAACAGCCACAATGAATTTCAAACATGATGGTAATCCAAGAGAATTCTTCTATGAAAAATATTACTACATAGAGGTATATTCATATAAAATGTATAGTATTTTATATAGTAATAGAAAACGGTTTTATTTAAATAAATAGAAAATGATAATCTAAATTTTTTCAGATTGCTTTTACCATATTTCTGGATTTGGAAGCATTACTAAAAATATGGTGTCTTGGTTGGAAAGGATATTTTAAACATTCAGTTCACAAGTTTGAGTTGCTTCTTGCAATTGGCACAACAATTCATATAATCCCACAATTTTATATGTCAGCACTTACCTACTTTCAAGTAAATATTTTATAATAATTACTAGAGTACACTGAATATTATGTTATTAATTTTAAAACATTTATTCATAGTATATTTGATAGTCGGGCCAAATAATATGTCTGTTTGTCTATCAGTCTTTATTAATCTGTTCACTTTCTTTTTTGTCTCTCATACTTATTACTATTGTCCATGTATTGGCTGTTCATAATATCTGAAAAAAAAATCTAATCTGCATTAAATACTGCTCTACAATCCCAAGCTCAGTACTTTACAGAAACAACAACTTGAGGAATCATACCAGGTCTGTCAAGACCAGTAGGCCTACTATCAACTTTTAGAAAACGATTCAATTGCAATACAATTCAAAGTTGGTACCTAAACTGAATCGCTTTCTTTTCGTACCGTGAAGTGTTTCTAACTGAGTTGCATTTGGAGCGCACACCTACTATATAAATAACAGAGAATAAAATATGTTTTCGAATAAGTTTAGGATTTAATTCGGTAACGACTTAAACTGTGCGTCTTAACACGTCATGGTACGAGAAAGTAAAACAATTCATTTTAGGTCTTCAATTGAGTCGCAATAAGAGAGTTCGTGGTAAGCATGCTGATCTGATATAATTCCTGGCTTGGCCTGATGACATACTATAATTTTAAGTAGAATCATTTTTACATGCATTGTTTAACATTTCAGGTTTTACGTATTGTACGCCTTATTAAAGCTTCGCCTTTACTAGAGGGATTCGTATATAAAATCTTTGGTCCAGGAAAAAAATTAGGGAGCCTTATAATATTTACAATGTGCTTGCTTATTATAAGTTCCTCTATCTCTATGCAGATGTTTTGCTTTCTTTGTGAATTTACAAAGTTCGAGACTTTTCCAGAGGTAAACAATTTACTAATTTCATATGATTTCTAGCTTGCTTTTGTTACTTTTATGGCGATTGTTTTCAAACTTTAAAACGACAGCTAGTAATATTTTTTTAATGTAAGTATTATAACAATAATACTTTTTATTCGAAAATTATGCTAACTCCACTCTGTTTTCAAATATTCAATTTAAAGTTAAATACATTTTTACTATTTTAATTATCTTTTTCAGGCTTTTATGTCCATGTTTCAAATATTAACTCAAGAAGCGTGGGTGGAAGTAATGGATGAAACCATGGTGCGAACTAGCCAAACATTGACACCGCTGGTTGCTATCTATTTCATACTCTACCACCTGTTTGTTACATTGGTAATGTTATATCACTATTTCTTTTGTATTAAAATTAAACTTTACCAAAGGAGTATTTATATATAGAATCTAATCCTAGCCTATATAGACATTAACATCTCTGTGACCGTTAATAATAGTTAAATATTATATAATATAACATACTAACGTCTTGACGTTTCACCAATATTTATTGAGCATCGTTGCTGCTGTAACTGCCTAATAAAGAAATAATGTTTTAACATGAGGCACTACGCATTTTTTTTGGAAAGTTTCACTTCTTACAATAAATATTTAATATAAATAAATGAAAATAAGAATAAAATAAAAATAAGAATTTGGAAAAAATTATATATCGTACAATTGAAGATTTGCAATTCTAATATTGGTTTTATTTGGCATTTAGACCCTTCACAATTGTGTAATAAATACACATTTGAGTTCCATTTTTTAGATTGTACTCTCGCTATTCGTAGCAGTGATACTGGATAATTTGGAATTAGATGAGGACATAAAAAAGTTAAAGCAGCTAAGGTACAGACAACAGAGCGCGGAAATTAAGGAAAGTCTACCTTTTCGGTTGAGAATATTTGAAAAGTTCCCCGACAGCCCACAAATGACGAAGTTGCATAAAGTTCCTGGCGAATTCAACTTACCAAAGGTTATATGCTTTGCTTCAATCATTCCGTCTGTAATGATTTATTATGATAATCAATATATTATTGATTTAGATGTGCTACTAAAGCGTGTTTTTATATGATACTAGCCATACCCGCAGCTTTGCCCTCGTGGATATCAGTATTACAAAGTTTTTCCCGCGTAAATCAACTCGGTAAAAATTTAGTTGTAATAATAGTAATGTAAATGTAGTGCTTAGCGTAGATGTTGCTTTACAACCTCATCTTTCTTTCAGTGAAAGTCCCATTATGGTATGTTTATCCATTCTAGAGAATTTTCTGTTATCGTAGACCTTCCTCAGTTCACTATATTTTAGTAAAAACCGTACAAAAATACGTTCAGTTAATTTTGAGAAAACTCACTTACAAACAGACACTTTCGGAGACTTCTATAATTATTATAAAACGAAGTCCCCAAAAGCTCTCTGTATGTGATCGATTTTCTCAAAATCTACTAAGTATTTTTGTACTGCTTATACTGAAAGATTGTACAATTCTTCCGGAAGGCTTAGGTTAATAGTGCATTACAGTTTTATGTAAATTGTGTGGTAGAGTTCTCCCAGAAACACGCTTTCTGGGAGTTGTAGCCGCGTGCACCGCGTACAGAAACACAGATACAGTTAAGTAATGTACTAAAGACTTGTAGTTCTACAAAAACATTCTAAAAAAGTCCGCGACAGCATGTCTCTATCTCTTATGGTTAACTCACAATAACTACTTTTATGTTCAAAATTTAAGTTAAATACACAGATTTCTACACGGACGAAGTCGCAAGCTCAGCTAGTTGTTTTATAATATGTATAGATTTTTTAAATAATAATTTTAGGTTCGCGAGTCGTTTATGCGGCAATTTGTATGTGAAGTGGACGGGGACGAGGAAGTTGGTGTAGGAGTTCCGGGCACAGTGCCAGTGGGTGTGCGCTCGCATACTGGCGACATCTCTCGCCGGGCCTTCGAGTACATCGGCGTGGACAAGATCGCCTTCCCTTACCGCAAACGATGTCTCGTCAAAACGCTGACTGTGGCTCCACCTTCGCAAAGACCTAGCTCTGCACTGCGGAGACATGTCGTTGCTTCTATTATCAAGTAACTTTTATTTAATACAATATGAGACTTGATCCAAAACTATATTCTGTATTAATGATCTATTGTTGTTAACAAGAATAGATCATGAATGAATATTTCTTAAGAAATACTTATAAAACAATATAATTTGCAGTATATCTTATGCATTAATTTATTCAATTTTTTTTGTACACGCTAGCCGTGTGGTATCCAGCTGAGTAGAATAGACCACTCCCATTTCTTACCGAGGTGTCGTAAAAGGCGACTAAGGTAAGTCAAGCCGCCGTGTGGTATCCGACTGAGTAGAATAGACTACTCTCATCTCTTACCGAGGTGTCGTAAAAGGCGACTAAGGTAAGTTGACCCGCCGTGTGGTCCGGTTGAGTAGAGTAGAGACCCCCTATATTACCGAGCTGTCGTGAAATACGACTAAGGTAAGTTGTCGTCAGGCAGGCGGCCGTAAAATACGTAGCTAAATTACATGACAACATATTTATAACAAGTTGTGCCAACCCCACTTAAAGTGGGATAAGGGCAGGAGGATGATGACTTTTTTTTGTACACGCACGTTTTGCTCATCATTCTCCTACCCTTATTCCAGGCTAAGTGGGATCGACCCAAAATGTTTTTCACTTCCATATTTCTCAATCTTTCGATTATAGATCGAAATCGAATATAGATTCGACTATGCGGTTTCGTGACTATAGCCTAATCAACTAAAAGTAAAAGGTTCATTATATTAACATATTGTTCTTATTATGGCAACGAAAGATTTTGTCAAAGTGCGCTTATCCAAAATCTATTGGTATTTATAGCACCAGTTTGAAATTCCAAATATTTTAAAAGGTTTGCATTGGTTTGTTTTTGGCCGCTTTATAAATGTAAAAAAATATATTAAAATGAACACTATTTTTTTTTCATAATATAATTTTCTATTTTTCAGGTAACGAATTTCGTTAATTTTATTTAAGAGGTATTTCTTTTTTTATCATTTTCCTTACTTTCATTATTTGATTTTATTTTTAATTTAATTTTGTTATACGTTTTTTTGAGAGCTACATATTATATTTTAATGTCCAGTCAATTACAATATTACAAATACAAATTGTCATTGCAGTGATTCAAATAATCACCGTCGTCTGGTTCTTGGGGACTCCGCCATGTTGGCAACTGGGGGCAAAGCTGGTCTGAAACCTCAAGGAACAGTATCCAGTGCTAAACAACTGCGAGTTGACCAAAAAAAGTTAGAAATTTATTCATATTATTTACTTAAAACAAAAAATATCATACTTAATCCACAAGGATAGATGTTTTTATACCAGTTAAAACATTTAAATAAAAACTTTTATTACTAGGCATTAATAACTGTTGTTGGTGTTATCGTTATGCTAACTATAATACAAGGATCCTTGCGTCCACCAAATGATTAACAATAGGATTGATAGAATTATTTTATTAATTTTAAGTTTTAAAATTTTAAAATTAAGTTTTAGGAAATCTATGTAATGCTAAATGTAGGAAGCACGAATCGTTCTCATACCTTTCACTTGCACGATTAGTAACCAAAGACTACAATACCACAATAATACTGCACACAGTCACTAAAACAATAACAATGATCTTTCCGCTCCATACCCAAAGCATCTTCATAAGATATGTTGCCAAATAAATCGCTGAACACGTGTATCACATAATTTATTACTGGAATACTACTCTTCAGCAACAAAATTTCGCAATCATTTTCGAGATTTGCTGTTAAAAATAGATTTTTTAGTTAAGTTTATACTGATAAGTGAGGCAAACATATTTAATGTAGAAGTAGATGCAGCTGATCATACTTTTAATAAACAAATATAAGATTAAATACTGGTATGGGAACAAAATACAAGGCATGAATATTGACTGTCTGACTGAGATAATTAGTTTTTAACTATAAATTACTACCTGTTTGAAATATACATCTGCTGTTTTATTGCACACGTATAGATTCGGTTCGAGATCCATTCGTCGATCGGTTCGCAGTGGGTCGATTAAACTGAAGCAAACTTACGAACATCTGCTGGAGAACGGTGATATAGGCGCGGCTTCGCGCGTCGTACCCTCGTCGCGGGCAAGGCCGCCTTACCTCGATATACGGTTGCTACAAGCCAAGAGACAGCAAGCTGAGATGAGACGGTATGTACCCCAACTTCTTAAGTTGCCGTTTTCATTAGTCGGTTGACTAACCAGATGTACTCGGGTATCTGAGATTGGTAATTAGTGTCTTATAGAGAATTTGGCAGACGACTTGAGAATGTATGATTACGCTTTATTTCTATTAATTTGAGACTCCCGAAACTTTCCTATCTTCAAAAAGATTAATGCGAAAAAATTTATATAGCTCTCGAAACGCATATTTTGTTACATCTGTAGCTCATATAATTAATTTATAACTTATTATGTCCGTTTTAATATGAATTTTGTTTAGTAAATTGTCTAAAATTTTCTAAGGTAAAAAGTAAAGCTTAAACAATAAGACTTAAATAAAAGTTTGTTAAAAAACCATGAATTGATGCACGGATTTAGTATTGTCAATTATGAAATAGTTTTATAGGGTTAAAATTAGATCATACGCAAAAGAGAATTTAATGATTATGTTACATTTTTTAACAACTTATTCTTTTAATAACCTTTTGTAGTACTTGTAACCGATAATCTATGTGTAGGCCTACCATGAACTTCTAGAAAAAGATTCAATTCAAAGTTAGTACCTAAACCCAACCGCTTTCTTTTCGTACCATGAAGTGTGTTTGAAATGGACAACGTTATATGATTTATAGATAACTCTGTTTCTTTTACTCAAATGTTTTTAGGACGCATTCCGAACGTTCATTCGACATCATTCATTCGAGTGTGCGTCATGGTATGAAAAAGTAAAACAATTTAGTTTACGTCTTCAATTGAATCGCAATAAGAGTTCATGGTAGGCCTGCTGGTAACGCAAAGATTTTTTTGGTCTTAGTATAAAACAGAGTTATGAGTTCTGTGTGTCTCATTATTCTAAAGCTATTCCCTTTTTTAATAATTTCAAAAATATTTGATACCAAACCATTTTTTTAATTTTTGTAATTCTTAACAGAAACCAACGAGAGGAAGATTTACGTGAAAACCACCCATTATTTGACACGCCTCTTCTGATAGTTCCGAGGGAATCGCGTTTCCGTAAGATATGTCGTGCTATAGTAGATGCTAGATACGATGCACGCTTGAGAGATCCTGTCACTGGGAATGAAAGAAAAGTTCACTATAAAAGTTTTCAGTAAGTAATAAAAAAATACAGTTGAGAAATCATATATAGTTTTTGTTAGCAAATAAATAGAAGATAATTTTGATTACAGCAACTTCCTAGGACTTGTGACATACTTAGATTGGGTCATGATTATGGTAACAACACTATCGTGTCTATCAATGATGTTTGAAACACCCACGTATCGAGTCATGGAAAATTTTGTTCTACAGGTATGTTTGAAAGTTATAAAAATATTATTTAATTTTAATATATAGTCATAAATGTTTGTCTGTATGTTCTCTATAGACTTCGAAACGGCTAAACCGATTTTAAAGAAATTTTCAGACAGTTTTTAGAATGACCCACCAATCAATCCTGTAAAATTTGGTGGCGATCGGAGAATTTTTTTAAAGTGTTTAGTTCTATTTCGAAACAAGACTGAGCCACAACAACGCGTCTCTCTATATACTGCTCTATACCGCATATATCATGAAAAAGATCAAAAATGAAAAAAGGCACTGCGTGTTATATACACTCTCAATAGTCTTAAAATATATTATAAAATAAATAGTTGTTCAAGTATCAAACTGTTACTTTTAATAATTGAATCAAACAAATTGTGCTCACCGAATTTAAAATTTATTCTTTTATTTCTAGATAGCTGAATATGGATTTGTTGTGTTTATGAGCCTGGAATTAGCTTTAAAGATATTAGCCGATGGACTATTCTTTACGCCTAAAGCTTATCTCAAAGATGCCGCTGCTGTATTGGACGTTTTTATTTATGTAGTAAGTATATTAAACTGGTTCTCACTTATATAGAAAACTTTTAGTTCCTCTACATCTCAGAGTATTTAAATTTTTCGAGCATCTTCACATAATTGCTCCCAATTGTATTTCTCAAAATTCTACTAAAAGTAAAAGATATCTGAACGGATAAAAATGTTGCAGGTTCCTGTCAGTTACTATCTAGATATTTCTTATAAGTTACTCAAGCTACTTTATTTTTTTTTAATACGATATTTGGAATGCGATTTAGATTGATACAATATTAATTCTTATCAAATTAAATATAGTTCCCGGCATTAAATAATGCACATTGAGAACTTACAGCGATAGATCCGGTTAATTCGGTTTCGTAGAGCACTATCACTGTCACACACGGGTTCGTCAGTCTGTGCGACAGAGACAATGCTCTATGAAGCAGAATCTAGCCGATTTCTCTCTCTGAGCCTCGATGTGCATTATTTATTGCCGCATACTATACGTAAGTTATCTTCAGATTATTTAGTGATCTTTCAGACTATTTAATTTGAATAAATGTATTAGAAGTTATCGTAAATTTAATATTAATGCGCTGCAAACAAGACAAGGTCTAGACTGGCCCGTTGGTGTAGTGGGTAGTGACCCTGTCTTCAGCTCTGCGGGTCGCGGGTTCAATTCCCGCCGAGGGCCAACATTTTCTATAAACAATTTGTTGGTTCTTCGAGCCTGGGTGTATATTTGTATTTAAGTACGTATTTAAAATTATATATGTAGTATATGTACCAGTTGTCCATGAACCATAACACAAGTATTAAGTTACTTATTTTGGGGACGGACGACCGTGTGTGTAAGTGTCCCAATAAATATGTAAGTGTATATATTTATTTATTTATATTTATTATTTAAGGTCTGCCAGTCACGGAATATTTTAAGTTATATAAATTTGCAGGTATCACTGACGTTTCTTTGCTGGATGCCAAAGCGAGTGCCCCCTGGCTCAGCAGCGCAGATGCTCATGATACTGCGCTGCGTGCGTCCTTTGCGAATATTCACACTCGTACCGCATATGCGGAAAGTCGTCTACGAGCTCTGTCGAGGCTTCAAGGAGATTCTATTGGTGCGTTATAACAGTATTTATATTTTGTATGTAGTCATTTATATTATATATATATGTATTGTAAGGGGTAATTACAAGAGATCGCTGCTATCATGCGTATTATGAGTGCAGCCGATAAATAACGAACACAGACGATGGCGTTGTAGACGCAACGCCTAACAAATAGTGGTTTCCATGGAGACAGAATAACAATTACCCATCTTGTGTGATGTGACGCGTATTTTGTATTATTGTATTAATTGCGAGCAAGGGAGTATAAGTTGAATTATAGATTGAGGATTCATTAATACTCACTTCCGAACATTCTGTAACAGTATTTATGTATATGTATTAAGATAGTTGTATGATATACTTAATGTTTTATATTTAGTCATTTATATTTAAAGTAAAGTATTGTTATGGGGTAAATGCACGGACATTGAAAAAAATGTTGTATTGCAAAAAAGAGTCATACGTGGCATTTACGGTTAAAATTCGCGCTATTCCCTGCGAGAGAAGTTCAAGGAAACAGGTATTCTTGTGCAGTACATTTTTAGCACTTTAGGCCTTACAGTATATTTTTAGCAATTTAATTTTAGTACATAAGAATATACATAATTATAAAAAGATTGGCGATGTTTATAATAGACAAAATAGGAACCGACATAAGCTTGCGGTCCCTGCTTTGCGCCTTGCAAAATACACACATTGCAAATACATAATTCGTTTATGGATTTGGGTATAAGATTCTATAATAAAATTCCGCAATCTTCTTTAACTTTACCATTACAGCAGTTTAAAAACACTATTTTAAAAAGGAAGGATGTATATTTCATACAGAAAGCCTACTATACTATTGAGGATTACTTAGACGATAAGAATGCGTGGATATAGCTACTCTTCGACCCAGTACAAGACATTAATAACTATGTATAACTAGTAATAAGAATTATTCTTTGAAAAGAGCAACGGCCGAGTTTCATGCTAGTTCTTCTCAGTAGCAACAGCTTTCCGAACCAGCAGTAGATGTTGACGATACTTAAATAAAGAATATTCTAAATATTCAATACATATAGGAATCGGCTCCAAATAAGTTATGATCTATGCTGCAACACCCGAGAGTCTTAAAGTTCTTGATTATAGTAGTTTAACTACCCTTTGAACAAACCTATATCATAATTTTGCAGAAATATTTTAGTTGGATTTTCATATTGCAACCACTACGCTTGTGTCTAGAAATATAGTGTAAACATCATGAACACTATCGTCTCTTTCGTGCGGTATTCTATCTATGGTAATCAGTAAAAATTAATTATTATCAGTGGGACATTGCACTATAGTAAATTAATTTTCCTTAATATTTCTTAATTAACAAAAAATAAATTTACACTTTTGCGGTGATGACAAAATAGGTGTGCGTAATTGTAACGAAGGCAACTGTTGTAACTGAAACATATATGTCATAAAGTAACTTAACTTATAACTTTTAAAGGTGATTTTGGTTTAGATATATATATATAGCTTACAAGTCAAAATAAAACATGTGATGCATGTTTTATTTTTATTTAAGTTACATCCTGCCATTGGTAAAATTAAAAAATCTGAATTTATTAAAATGAAAAAATATGGTGATATTTTGATATGCAAAAACAATTATTGTTTTAGGTGTCAACACTTTTAATTTTGCTGATGTTTGTGTTTGCAAGTTATGGAGTTCAGCTATATGGCGGAAGGTAAGACATAGTATATAATTCACTTACCGATTATTGTATTTATGAAATGGTTTTCTGTATTGATGATGTCATCAACTTATGATCATCTTAATTTTTTTTTTTTTTTCATTTAACATTTCAAAAAGTATATACATTCATCATCCCCCTGCCCTTATCCCACTCTAATTGGGGTCGGCACAACATGTTACAATACGTAGCCAAATCATGTGATTTGGTTACGTATTTTACGACCGGTCGCCTTCCTGACGTCAACTTACCTTAGTCGCCTTTTACGACACCTCGGTAAGAAATGAGGGTGGTCCATTACTCAGCCGGATAACATACTCAGCCGGATAACACAGGGCGATTCAAAAAGTATATACATTAGTAAACTTAAACACTAGCACTAAAAGTCCCCACTAAAGGTTGTCGCTAATACTATATGCAATTCACCTCTCGTTTGAAATTACATAGGTAACAATAAAATATATTATATACTTATATAAATAAAGATTGATAAAAAAGAACTAAACATTACAAAACAAAATCCGGTTAAATTTATGCTTTAGGAACTAAGTAGGTATAAGTTCTAAATAAAAATTAGAAAAATCTTTTCGATTTTTGTTCTGTTTGATTTGTAGTAGGATTTTAATTTAATTTGGTATTATGGTATCTCTTATATATATAGTATTTACTTTTAGTACGGATTAAAATAAGCACTCCAGAAAATTCATAAAAAATAGGAATTATTTAAATTTAGTAGTAAAGCTTCTGCGGTCTAATGCAGAGGAAGTAAAACTAATATAGAATATATATTCTATGATATGAAACAAAAAAAACCATTCATTATTGTGTGAGTTTAAAAGCTGCATATATCCTTATTAAAAATTTAAGAAAATTTGTGTCATATTCGTGTTTCGTGCACGCTTCTCGTATTAACTAAAGAAATTAAGGATGTTCAGCTTTTTGTTTACCTTACTAGAGCCGATGCAAATGTACTGCTGTTGTATGATAATTCTGTTTATATTGGCAATTTTAAGAGTATGACAGTCTGATAAGATAATTATTAATGTATTTGTATCCGGCCTGATATTTCCAGACTAGCGCGGTGCAATGACCCGACGATAACGCGCCGCGAAGACTGCGTAGGTGTTTTCATGAGGCGCGTATTCGTCACAAAGATGAAACTGCGTCCTGGGCCTAACGAAACCTTCCCCTCTATGCTCGTACCTAGAGTTTGGTAATCATCTCTTAATACCTGTCTCTTATTAGATTTACTTATTGATTATTTATCTTGTTTATTACAATCAGTCTTGATCTATTGTTGCTTTAAAATGTTGTCATGTATCGTATTTTCATTTTACTTATTTCACTGAAAATTACAAGTGCTAATAAATATAATCATATTACTCAGTATCTGAGGGATAGCTATTTATCTAGTATATAAACATAACCGCAACAGACGATAGCCCAAAATTAATTATTTAAAAATTACGAAATTTTAAACTAATAATTTAAAATTAGGAAATTATTATCGTATTTTAACTAATTTACAAGAATCAAATTATACAATAAGATAGAAATCACGAATATATCAATGAAACCATTTATCGTGGCGTTTTAGAAGAATGCTAGATTGCCTTTTGGCAAAAATATTAACGTATCATTTCTTTCTCTAATATTTATATTAGATTATATTTCACAGGGCCAACCCAAAACGTTTCAATTTCGACAACATTGGTGACGCACTTTTAACTTTGTTCGAAGTGCTTTCGTTCAAGGGGTGGCTGGATGTCCGCGACGTATTGATAAAGGCCTTGGGTCCTGTAAGTTTATAATAATATAAATACTATCGCACTTTAACCCTCGTTTTCGAGTGTTTAACTGTTTTCGTATTGGCTAGCACGTATAAGTTCGCTCGTAATAATCTTAGACACGTTAAGAGGTCCATAGCAGCAAATTACTATTTTAAGTCCGACCATAAAACCGATGACTGATCAGTTGGAAATATAGCAATAATGATCCATATAATAATGTTTAAGAACAGGAGTTTATTACAAAAAATATGTATAAAACAAATCAAACATTCAAATTAACAAAACCGAAGTTAAAGAAAAATTTGAATCTACTTAAAGTAAAACTAAACAAAACATTTTAGTTTCACGGATAGTAAGTCAATTCTTAAATATAACACTAAGTAAGGACAGGTAATGTCAAAACTATAAGACGAGTCCCCTCACTGCTAAAGATCTTGACTCCATCTCATTGTGGCTACTAGCTGCTTCCATTGGTTACGCATAACTGACTGGCACCTTTAGCTGCTCAGCAACCAGCAGGCCTACCATGAACTCTTATTGCGAAACAATTGAAGACCTAAATTTTTTTGCTTTTTCATACCATGACGTGTTAAAGACGCATAGTTTAAGTTGTTGCCGAATTAAATCCTAAAGTGAATCGCAAACGTATTTCATTCACTATTTTTTCGGACCATTGGCTATTTAAATATATTAACTTATTAATTAAATTTCTTAATTTAATCTCTCCATAATTTAATCCTTAAATAAAATATATAAAACTATGTTTTACGCAGATAGATAAGAAACAATACAAACAGAGTGTACTGTTGTGCATTTTGCTTATATTTATTGCAAAATAGATTTAACTTACAGTATTTTAAGACGAATATGAAGAAAAAGTTACGGAATGCTTCCTAAAATCATTTGAGTAAAAGAGACAAAGTTATCTATAGTTCACATGTAACGTTTTCCTTTTTAAATATTACGACCTTAATGCAAACCACAATTCTTTCATTCAAAGTAAGCGATTTAAATGCGACTCAGTTAAAAACACTTCATGGTACGAAAAGGAAGCGGTTCAGTGTAGGTAAGTAAAGTAGTAAAGTAACGGCCTGTTACTATGCCCACTGCTGGGTTAAGGCCTCCTCTCTCCGTTTTTGGAGAGAAGGATTGGAGCTAAGACCTACTCCTACTCCAATGCGGGTTGGTAGGTTACACATATCCCTAGAGTTCTCTAGAGATATGCAGGTTACCTCACGATGTTTTCCTTCACCGAAAAGCGTGTGATAAATTGCAATTATCAATTAGATACATAAGTTTTAATAGAAAAACTCATTGGTGCCTGCCCGGGGTTTGAACCCATGTCGTCTCTAGAGAGTCGGACGGTCTCACCGCTAGGCTATCGCAGCTTATTACTTTGAATTGAATCGTTTTCTAAAAGTTCATGGTAGACCTACTGGTCTAATCATCTCCTAAAACTACAGAAGAGTTTTTAAGTGGGGTGCTTAATTTTTGTTTTTTACAATTTACAGCGTATTTAACTTTTTGACACCCCTTATTATTTATTTCTGTTCTCATTTTTTTAGGTATATGCTGTCTACATACACGTATACATATTCTTGGGCTGTATGATTGGATTGACTTTATTCGTTGGTGTTGTTATCGCTAATTACTCAGAGAACAAAGGAACTGCATTACTGACTGTTGATCAGAGACGATGGTATGGTATTTATATGTAGAAACTGAAATTTATATTTCATAGTTATACCTGGACTGATATTTAAATTCATCATGAGATTTACGATGAGGGATAACTTTGCGAAGAAACGTGTATGCCTATAGAACTTCTAGGATATGTATATGCCTATTTTTATTGGAGCAGCGTGGTGGGTCTAATCTCTAACTCTTCTCTACAGAAAGATCTGAGCCTTTGATCAGAAATGGGATAGTAAGAGGGCATTAAAAAATATTATTATGTTTTTTTTTCTTGTTCATATATTATTTTTATATACTTTTTCTTCAAGATCTTGTTAATAAACAAAATATTGCAAATAATATTAACACTTTTTTACTATGAATTTCCGCAAATTAATGGCTTCTATGAAATATTTGAAGATCCTTATGATATAATTCTTTCGGACAGGTGTGATTTGAAAAAGAGATTGAAAATTGCTCAGCCCTTGCATTTACCACCCAGGCCCGATGGCAGGAAAATCCGTGCGTTTGCATACGACGTCACCCAAAACTTGACCTTTAAGAGAGTTATAGCCATCGTTGTTCTAATCAATAGTGGCTTACTAGCAGTTACGGTATGTTTCATCACCATATACTAAAGCGAATTAAAGTTTTGACATATTGATGACCAGAAAATAACTCATACTACTATAAGTTATACATACTAGGGCTACCCGCGATTTTAATCGCACTAAATTACGCGTTTAAGCGACCTCAATAATGAAATATGTGTTCCCTTGTATTCGAAAGGAAACGACCAAAATTTCGAAGTTCTGTATATTATATACTTTCGTATATATAAAGTATATTACTAATGTATTGTTTATTAACTTATATTGCCTACTTACAGTTACAATATGATAGCGAGCTGTGATAGCCCAGCGGTGAGACCGTGCGACTCTTTCGAGGGGAGCACGAGTTCAAACCCGGGCAGGCACCAATGAGTTTTTCTATTAAAACTCACGTGTCTAATTGATAATTGCAATTTATCACACGCTTTTCGGTGAAGGAAAACATCGTGAGGAAACCTGCATATTTCTAGAGAATTCTGGAGATATGTGAAACCTACCAATCCGCATTGGAGCAGCGTGGTAGGTCTTAGCTCCAACCCTTCTCTCCAGAAACGGAGAGAGGAGGCCTATGCCCAGCAGTGGGATTGTAACAGGCTGCTACTACAGTTATAATACTAGAATAGGGGAGTCAGGCCATACTTACAGCATACAACTTACAAGCATGTAAGTATGGCAGCAAATAATGGGAAGAAAGATGAAACTCATAGACTTACCTTTATTTAACACATAAAAAGAGGGACAGATAATAAGTCTCGTTTTCTTTCTCTTTGTTTTCGATAGACACATTTTAGGCTTGCTCCTCTATTCTGATATAATAACTCTATGGTTGCATAACAGTGGTCACGACATTCCCCGAACACCGCCCGACTGGCTCTAACTTCCGCTCTACTCAATTTGGTGTTTGTTGTGGAAGTCCTTCTTAAGACGATCGCATTCACACCACGCGGTTACTGGCAGAGTCGCCGCAATCGATATGATCTACTCGTCACTGTGGCTGGGTGCATCTGGATATTCATGCATTTTACACTACAGGTATTAAGCTTTTTTATTTTAAAACAGTTGTGCCCGCGCCTCAGCTCGCATGGAAATACAATGTGTCACAAAGTTTTCCTGCACAAATCCCAACCTCGTGGGAGTTTAACAGTAATGTACTATTAATGTGGGCTTCGGTATACTTTTTTATAATAAAATTCCTCAATTTTGGACTTGCCTTTACACAAGTTCAAAAAAGCAATTAAAGAGACTCTCATTAATAAAGCTTACTTTAATGTTGAAGACTATGTCAATGATAAGAAAGCTTGGAACTAAATTGCGACCAGCTATGTACTAGACGATATTATTATCTAAGTTTGTAAACAATAGTTAATACAAAACTGTAATATTTATTTTTTTAAAAGAGTGACCGCCGAGTTTCTTGCTGGTTCTTCCCGGTTAGAGCACCTTTCAGAACTTGTTGTAGCTTCAATTTAATTTTAATTTGTCGATTCAAAAGTGCTTGTAATAGGTCAATTTGAATAAAGACTTATTTGAATTTGAATTTGAATAACCCAACCTTCTTGTACTCTTCTTCTTTCCCTTTGCTCATTCCCACTCTAGGTGGGGTTACTCTCCTGTTGTTGCGCGATGATGATCTATCATAGTTTGTCGGGTCATATAAACTATTTCAAATTGAAAATATTTTTTGTTCAAGTAAAGTTTGTAAACAAGTGCTTTTGGGTCGTCAACTTTACTATATTTAACTTAAATGTATTGGCTATACTAGTCCACCATGTTAATTTGGGCCTTCCTCTGCCTCTCTTGACTTCCGATAGGCAGCGTCTATCTAAAATTTTTTCACAATATGTTTAGATTTTAAACTAGCAGTACCCGCATCTTCGTTCGCGTGACTTTGGTGTTAAGATCCCCTCAATTATATGCTATAGTATATATAATTATACTTTTTCTGTTCCCGAGGAAGAAACTATAATTCCGATTCCGATCCGATATGTTATATAAGCTTCAATTGTGCCAAATTTTATGGATTTTGCTCCAATAGGTTGGCTATAAAATTAAGACATATAGATAGAAACCCAGCCAGAATTAAGTATATATATAATATTAATATAGCTAATAGAATTAAAATGTTCCACGTGTTTATTCTGTATAGAAACAGCTACTAAAATAGAAGTGTTAACTATTTTTAGTTAATTATTTTGACTATCGATTCTAGAATGGTGAAGACTAGACGTACAAGTATCAACCTATTTGCTGTCTGTTAATATCGATCATCATATTATACGGCTAATTGTTAGCTGTATAATTTAGTCAAATTCCGTGGTATATAAGAAGCTTTTACAAGATTTTTTATAAGTAATCGATTTTATAGATTCTACATTTAATATTTGGACGGATTAAATTGACGCAATACCTATTTAATATAATTAATATAATTTCAGAACGACTTGTCTTATTTCATTGGATTCATGGTAGTGATACTGCGATTTTTCACTATAACGGGAAAACACACTACTCTAAAAATGCTGATGCTAACGGTAGGTGTTAGCGTGTGCAAGAGTTTCTTCATAATATTCGGCATGTTCTTACTAGTATTCTTCTATGCCCTTGCGGGTACTATTGTTTTTGGAAACGTTAAATACGGAGAAGGTATTGGGAGGTAAGTGCGATTCAAAATATAGTTGTCCACTTTTGATAATAACTCTTCCATAGCAAATATAATTCATGCTTTTTTTCCAATATCATTGCCTAATCAAAGGATCAGGTTGTAGTTACCATCCAACGAACTACTAAATGCTTCTATCTTACTAATATTTACATGTAAAAGTCCATAAAAGTAGCAGAGCATAAAATGTATATAGAATACTTGTTATCGTACCAAAAGGTAGCCTATTAAAGGTGACACAGACGATGTCAACTGTTTATAACCTAATTGTTGAAATTTCAGTGACTATTAGCTGACACAGAAAGAAAACACTTTCAAAGATAGTTGGTACTTTTTGCAGGCGCGCAAACTTCAACTCTCCAATTCACAGTGTTGCTATGCTTTTCCGTATAGTAACGGGCGAGGACTGGAATAAAATTATGCACGATTGTATGGTTGCACCGCCATATTGCACGCCGGCAGATAACTATTGGGAGACCGATTGTGGCAATTTCACGGCGTCGTTGGCATACTTCTGCACCTTCTATGTTATCATCACTTACATAGTTCTCAACTTGCTCGTAGGTACGGCATACTTGATACAATAAGAAAAAATAATTGATTTATGGAAGCAGGCGTCACTTTGCGGAATCCCATATTATAGAACTACTAAGCGAATGCATGCAAAGCTAATGTTTATGAAGCGGGCAAAATTCACGTACCTTACACATGCAGGACAAGTCACCACATGCATCCTAAGACGCCTCCACCAGCAACAATGCACACAAGCAATACACAGAACCACCACCAAAATCTCGACGATCGTTTCGCCCCGAAGCCGAAGCATCGTCAGGAGGATAGGTTCTTCACATTACGATTTATTAATTCGCTTAACCCGCGCGGATTATAGCAAAGTAGTTCTGTTAAGTTTCTGAAAAAATTAAGAATTGTCACTGATTTTTTATTCTTATTGATCCATCTGATACAATATTCTTCTATCAGCATAATCGATAACAATTTGTTCTAGCCATCATCATGGAAAATTTTTCCTTATTTTACTCAAACGAAGAAGATGCTCTATTGTCTTATGCAGATATAAGGAACTTTCAAAACACATGGAATATAGTTGATGTACATCAAAAAGGTGTCATCCCAGTTCGAAAGGTATTACACAGTGTGACAGGTTGAACTTGCAATATAAAAGGACATTATAAACAGAAGTTCATCTTCCCTCGTACAGTTCGCTAGTAATAATATAATTGGAATTTTATTTCAGGTTAAATTCATCTTGCGTTTATTGAAAGGCCGTTTAGAGTGTGACACACACAAGGAGCGACTTCTGTTCAAATACATGTGCTACGAGCTGGAGAGATTACACAATGGTGAAGATGTGACATTCCATGATGTTATCAAGTAAATTAATTGTACAATATTTTTTCTACTTTGCAGCTATCTCATGGTGAATCAAAGCATAAACTCTTTTATCCAGAGAGAGGTGGCTTGTGCCCAGCTTATAACTTAGCAGATTATAAAATATATATTCATATCATAATCTTGTCTCATAATTGCAATTATTGGAAATCGAACATGACGTTTATATGAATACTAAACATCTATTATTTTGTATTTTCAGTATGCTTTCTTATCGTACGGTCGATATCCGCAAATCATTGCAAATGGAGGAACTACTGGCTCGCGAGGAATTTGAATTTCTTATTGAAGAGGAAGTGGCGAAGCAGACTATACGCACGTGGCTTGAGGGCTGTCTCAAGAAGATTCGAGCCAACAGTAGTGTACGTTTACTTTTCTTTATAGAGTCACTGCAAATATTTGTACCATTTATTTATTTTTAATTGATAAATATACACAAATATTATTTGTGTTGCATATACGTATATACGTATTTAGTATATGTAGGTATATTTATATTGTTCATGCACCATTCCACACTCCTGCAAATAAATACTTCACAGAGGTTGCCTGTAAGAGATTGCTCATAGCAATAAGGCCACCTTTGCACGCCTCAAATTTGAGATATCTTCAATGTGTTTCTCTCAGCTGCTTTATATATTCTATTCTTGGAATGTGCATTAAAGTTTTATAAATAAAAAAAAAATAAATAAATAAATAAAATGCAATCAGATATTGCATATCGCAACAATTAAAAATCATCGAATCATATTTACAAATATGTTATTTTTAAACATAACCTAAAATGTTACAGAAGCAACAAACAAGTTTAATAGCAGGCCTAAGGAAAACGAACGAGCAACCCGTAGATTTCAACAATGAGAAGGAAAAAGAGAAACAAGAAACTGAGACTCCGGTACTTACGTGTCAAGTTATTTAATATTAATACATAAATAATATCCATTTAAATCCTAACCTCAACATGCGACCTATTCTGAGATATCCAAATTTTGCTTTGATTAATTAATACATTGCCTCTTTACAAGAACAACGTGACGTCTGATAAAAACGTTTTTTTTTATTATTTCTTTTTTGTATCTTTTTTGCATATTTTCAGAAAGCACATTAATTACATCAACAATTTAATTGTTTCTCCGCTGTAAAATCATCAATATTTTTAAATTTATCAACGTTTAAATGTTTAAAATTGCTCTAAGATAAGTGGTTTCACAGATATCACATTGTTCTTGTAAAGAGGCGACATGTTTAAAGTAGTGTAAATAGGTATTAAAAGGTAAAATGAAACATACAACTTATAATTACAATTATTATAGTTGAAAAATTGTTTCGTTCAACTCGATGAAAAACAAAAAAAAAACTACGTGCTTTGTCCCAATTAATGATATCTTAAATGTCACCAGGCCCTTTCTCAATGTCGTAATATGTTTTGAATTTCTAAATATGCTTAGTTTATATTAAACTTTTACAGTTACTTTAAAACGTTACACTTGTTTCGATAATACGTTATCTACTGGAAATTCATACAAAGTTCATACATTTTGATATTTTAAAAGTCATTTTGCAATTAACTAATATTGTAATTGCAGCAAGTTGTCGCTAACACAGGGCGGACAGAGATCACTGAATCAACATCGCAGCCTATAATGTCAGGTAAAACAATATTATTAAATCTTTTGTGATTTATAGAATTAGGCGTTACTTTATTATGCGTTAATTAGGCGTTAGGTGGTTCATATTACAAAAGGAATGAAAATATTATTTTGTTGTATAATTCGCGATAAAAGAAAATATATGTATTGTTTAATGTAGAGCACTATCCGTTATCGTACCTGACTCCACGATAAAATCTTTGCGATATTGTCGTGTAGTCAATCTATTGACATTTTCATGATGACCTTAAAATATTCTTTACTTTTGTAATTTTTTTGAAAACGTTATTTTTAGTAAAATAAGTTGAAATATAGTAGGATTCCAGCCGCAGAGTTCCGCTGTATTATTGAATTGATTTTTTGTTGAAAGGGTTTAAATCTGATATGATTACTAGAAACATATAAATAATAAGTATGCTATTATATTATAATAATTATTTTTAAATACAGCTGTGACGTCGTCGTTGGATTCGCAACCAAAGCGCACGTCCGGAAAAAGTCAATTTAAAAGATCTGCACTCCCTTCTGTAACATTACCCAGGTATGCATTATTCACAACGGGTGCTTCTCACTTAATATTTTACATAATATTGCTAATTTGTTTGTTCAATTTTCCAGACCAGAGAGCCCTATTAAAAAATATTTACAGCCTACTTTAAGCGACCCACATCCGTCACTGAATAAAAAATCTACGACACGTAAGTTTTTAATTATATACAATAATTTAAAAGGGTAATAGATGAAGGCAAACAATTAAGTTGGTAATTATATCTCTATCATTGTACTAAGGTAATTTAGTAAAGCTGCTATGCCACCAGGCATACTTAAACAGCTACACACTAGTTTATTACTACCACTTCAAACTACCGTTTGAACCGTCGACTGCATTTGAGAAGTGAGCTCAGGTATATCTATTATATGATATATATATATATATATATATATATATATATATATATATATATATATATATATATATATATACACATCCCGTAACCCATTTGGCGTCATGCACGTTGTGCATCATTATGGCGTCTCCCAGTTGTACTAACTTATTTTATAATGTTTTTGCATATATTGCTTAGTTTTTAAATGTTAACCTTCGTGAGATATTTTGTTTTCTTATAATTTTATTTATCGCAATATTCTTCTTGTAATCCTGCCCAAGAATATCTGAACCCCATTTCAAAGTAATGAACTTTTAGCTTCCTGAATATACTTGTCACAATTATCTACTACGCCGATATTTGTGCGTCCTGTGAGTCTGTGTGTGTGAATGCGACGTTGCCGGCCTAAAATTTAGTTTCTATCTCTTTCTTTTCCTGAGAATCTCAGTACAATAAAATAAAGTAGTTGTGATGTTGCAATCAGTACTAAACTTTATTAGGTTAATATCAACAAAAAAAACTTATATAGCAATATTACATGTAAAGTTGAAAAAAAAAAGCCCAATATGAATATTTAGACGACTGAAATCAAAAAATGCTCTTTTTAAACTGAAATATTAATAGTGGGTTGGTGATCGCAGGGCTGAATCTTTCATATTTACTAAGCTGTCATGATAGGATTTATTCATCAGCCTTATGTAACTTCACGACCATAGTTATACCACTATGACAAAAGTCAGTGCCTTGTAAATAAACAAAAAAATACATTTATTCAGTTCTGTCTTGGACATGGACGGATAGCATTTTTATACAAACACTTCAACAATTGGACGTACCTAGAATCGAATGAGTATCACTGGAGTAACCTAAATACAATCAAGGTCTCGAGCGAAACAATGGCCTCCTCGTATTTTTTTTTTCGAACTGACTGTATGCTGTTAGCCCTACTGGCTTTTACAGCGTCACCGGGCGGGACGGGCGAGTGCAGAAGCATCGCCGAAGTTGCGAAATGCAGGGAGTAGAGCGCAGAAGCTCTACTTAAGTCGGGGAACGTCGTCCTAAGGGTGCGTCCTGTGAGGCCGGACCACGGCTTAGGGCGACGCGTAGTGGAGGGTTGATGGTATGACTTAGATTAGTCATTGCGACGTCGGAAGTGTGGCGAGAAGCCACGACCGACCGACGTCAGAAAACTGGGACCTCGTCTTCGCCGGCGAAGACGCTGTGTGAGTGTATTATGTGTTTCTGTGTTGGCGATCGTTATTTGATCGTCGGGGTTATAAAGGACGCTTTTTGGACGCCTGTATTTTCGATGGTCGGACCTAACTGGGATGTAGGTAGAAGCAACTGAAATCAGGGGGTTCGGGTGTACCTCAGATTTCTCGTAGTAAGATTTCGAAAAACGTTTAAAGAGGTGAGTAATGGTAGGGAGATCGAGGTCTCTATGGAGGTCAACGTTCCGCATGAACCACGGACAACCAGTGGCTGTCCGCATAAATCGGTTCTGTAGTCTTTGGAGCCTGAGCAATCTGACTTTTGAAACGTGTGCAAACGCAACGCTCGCATAGGACATTATTGGTCTTAAGCAAGTTTTGTAGAGTGTCACTTTGTTGAGGAGCGACATCTTACTTTTCTTGCATAACATCGGATAAAGTCGTCCCATGACATACGCAGCCTTATTGCAGACTATGTGTATGTGCTCGTGGAAGGTCATGAAAGGTTGAAAGGTGACACCTAGGTACTTGACTTTCTGTTGCCAGTGAATCGGTGTATTGTAAAGGGAAATTTCCGTAGGTGTGTCTATGTGAGATCGAAAGCGATTACCGATAAAGTGCATGGCTGCACTTTTATCCGGATTTATTTCGATTCTCTATTGGCGGAACCAGCGTCCGAGGCTGTCTACCGCTTTCTGGAGACGTCTAGTTATTACATGAGGCCGGCGGGATGTTACATGAGGCCTCCTCGTAATCTACAAGCGTCCGAGTGATCCGTGGTGTTATATGATGTTACGATGCCTTTCCGCAATACGGGCTTGTTCGAGAGCGTGATAGTCGTAGAACTTACGATAACTTCAGTACTTTTTGAGTTGATCGCGAACAGAAAGCCATACACACAGACGTGGCGAGGGATAAATGTTCAGACAGACTCAGCATACTTTCGATTTTACTATAATTATATTCAGAGATAACAATAAAGCTAGACATGTTACATGAACAATATATTTCGATAACTATATGATAAATATATAAATTCTAGTAGTACTCTCGACTTCATTCGCGCCAAACTAAGCGTTCATTTACCCCCGATGATATATAATATAATATAATTTGTTAAATGATTTAGAGAAGCACTTTTACGGAATTACGTTACTTTGCGGAATTCCATATTAAAAGCACTATAACAGAACTAACTACCTTGCTATAATCCGCACGGGTTAAGCGAATGCATGTAAAGCTATAGGCTTCACGACAAAATTGGAATGCATTACGATTTTTGTCGTGGAGCCTATCCTCCCGATGATGCTTCGGTTTCGGAGCGAAACAATCGTCGAGATTGTGGTTGGTGGTTGTGTGTGCTGCTTGTGTGCATTGTTGCTGGTGGATACGCCTTGGGGTACGTGTGGTGGCTTGTCCTGCATGTATAAGGTGCGTAAATTTTGCCTGCTTCATACACATTAGCTTTGCATGCATTCGCTTAACCCGTGCGGATTATAGCAAGGTAGTTAGTTCTGTTATAGTGCTTGTAATATAATATGTGTTTTTTCACGTTCCCGTAAGAAAAACGGGTTTTTATGCCATTTGTTTGGCATAACATTTTTATTTTATTCGCAGTGTATATAAGCCTCTATTTTATCATTAGACACAAGCGCATTAGCCATGAAGTTGTAACAGACAGACTAACGGACAGACTATCGAATTTATACTTTTAATATGGATGTATAAAATATATTTAATTATAGTAAAATAGCATCAATTAAAGTATTTAATTTTTTTTTATCTACCTACTGCCAAATGCATGTTTCAGATTTTTTTATGCTGAAGTGTAAGTATAAACTTGTATTTTACATCTAATTTCCGTCTTCTAATTCAAAAATTACTTAAAATAATAAGAAAAAAACAAATCGGACGAGCTGGCATCGTCGCAATTCGCGGACGCGACATACGCGGTTTCTTAGTCAAAACATGACAGTGGTATACGACAGTAAATATACACGCTACAACAGCGCCGCACCTCTGCTACGAATTCACCCGGAATTATTAATTATACAATTTCAACCATTAAGCCAACTTTTTGGCTTCTACCGATATTTGTTCTATAGCTTAGTAGAACTTATAGGATGCTAGTGCACACGTTGAAAAAAGTGGCGTCCGATATTCGGACGTCAAAAGTGCGGGGACGCCAGATTAAATGCAATTACGTGTTAATAAGACGCCAAATTGTTTGCAGGATAAATATATATATATATATATATATATATATATATATATATATATATATATATAGTCCTTTTCTGCTACTTGTTTGATCACGCAGTTTTTCTAAGTACTTGTTTGATCCACTTAAATTAGCTGTTTTAATGGCTCCTGAGTTGTATTCACAATGACAAAAAGGATATATTTGATTGACATATCGTGTCACTCACTCATATTTTATGATGCACTAGTAGACTCTATATTTTTCGTTTCATATTTTTGGTTATTTTGTGGCTCCTGCTAACGGTTTTTGCTAAAGTCTCCGTTAAGCATTAGTTGATCTTAAAATCCAATACATTCTAGACACTTTTTGATCCATGTTTGATATATAATGAGTGAGATGCCCCACCTGTCAACGTCGGCCCCAGAGGTCATTGCTACTATATAATTCTGTATCAATAGGCATAAGTTGATCTAATATAAATCATTATTTTTAACATCGTCCGGGGCATTCTGACATATATTTGAAATTCGAAACTACCTGTTAGTAAGAACTATTTCTGGACTGCACTTTTTTGCATGAAATGAAACGAAATATGGTTTCAAACGGCGTTAAATTTTAAAATAATACTGTATTACATACTTAGTTATAGTTTGAATAATGAGAGATAACAAAATTATTTTTATTAATAATATTTAATAATTCATAATAATATAGACTGTCAAAATAAGTTACAAGTTACAATCATCTTCAACATCTTCTGAGCCATTTTAAGGCCCACATGTTTAGTTACTCTACTGAGGTCGTCGTGCATTATGTTAAGGTCCTTCAGGACTGCTATAACGACTATATCGTCGGCAAATCTAAGGTGAGTGATATACTCGCCGTTGATGTTGATGCCATATCCGTTCCAATCCAAAGCTCAAAGACATCATCTAATGCAACGGTAAACAGTTTCCGGGAGATGACATCTCTCTGTCTCATATCTCGCCGTCTTGGATACAGATAGACATTGTGGCATTTTCGTACAAATACTTCAGCACTTGGTCGCACCGATAGACGATTCGGCATCTCTGGAGCCATCTTAATACGGCCCATGTTTCCACCAAATCAAAGGCCTTCTCATAGTCCACAAACCCCAAGCAAAGTGGCTGGTTATACTACTCGGTCTTCTGTATAACCTCCCACAGCGTGAATATGTGGTACTATAGTACTTTAGCCTTTTCGGAATCCGGCTTGTTCGGGAAGCTGGAAGTCGTCGAACCTACCAGCGAGAAGATTCATTTTGACTCTGGAGAACAACTTATAAACATGATTCAGCAGAAAGATGGGTCTGTAATTCTTTAATAAGACGTCACCTTTCTTGAAGAAGAGAACCACCACGTTCCTGTCTCATGCCTTCGGCATAATACCTTCATAAATAACGGAATTAAATCGCTGAAGGACTTGAGGTAGTTTTTCAGTTCTTCATCCACCTTCAGTAGTTAGGTTGTCATTTTTTCATCATCTGGAGCCTTGTTGTTCTTAACTTGTTTGAGAGTAATACTAATCTCGTTAGGCTGACGTCCGGTGGTATATCTTCGGTATAGTGTAGAGTCAAATTGGGTCTTGGATCTTTTGCCAAATTGACAACAGTATGAAATGTATAACTGCCTATAGAACCTCTCAACCTCTCTTAAAATCTCAGGTCGAGACGAAATGATCTATCTATCTATCTAATTCGGGGACGCCTGCTGTAGCAGTGCGGGTGGTCAGCTCCTATGTCAGACTATTCCACCCATTTCCCCATGTTGTGACATGGGTATCACTGATGTCTCGGCAGTGTCACCTGCTTTAATCTACCAGTAGCTTTTGTAAACCTGATAATGTCCCTAAAGGGGATATCAGCCAAGTCCTTAACTGCAAGTTCATCCTCACCTAGTATCTCCCATCTTACCCGCGAGTACATAGGGCACTCAGCTATAGGATGAAGACTCGTTTCTTCTACTCCACACTCTGAGCACGCTGAATCTTCCTTTATTCTCTTTATCGACAGGTGTTTGTTTAACAGGCAGTGCCCCGTAGTAATACGTGTTATAATTGACACATTTTCCCTACTCTGAGATATTAGCTGCTTGGTCTTCTTTGTATCGAAAGATTTGAGGAATAGCTTCGCTGTCTGAGTATTTCCTTTCTCCATCTTTTGTTAGCTTCTATTTCTATTATTTTACCTATAACACGCTTTATGATAGTGTTAGCAATTGGGAGATAGGGTTCAGGCCCTATAAAAGTCTGACACGCTCCCTTTCTTGCTAAGTCATCAGCTTTTTCATTACCTGCATGGCCGTAGTGCCCTGGGACCCATGCAATCGTTACTTCACCAGCTTCAGATAGTTCATTTAATGCTTGTTTGCATTCTTTAACTATGGCTGAAGTCGTTTCTATACGGTCGAGTGCTTTTAATGCCGCTTGACTGTCGCTTTATATAACTATATTACCTGCTGTTTGTGTTTCTTTCAATCTCCTGGCGCATTCCACGATAGCGTAGGTTTCTGCCTGGAAGACACTTGAGACGAAATGATAGCAATATCGGTCTTCAATCACGTCAACTGCCTTTGCCTAATAGACAGATGTCTTGCGAAAACTTTTGAGCCCCTGTTACGCTCTATAGTACCTCGAATGTATTCGGTGTTGAACTGTCGCTGGTCGCACTTTTGCCCTTGAGAAATCTGTCTATGGATACACTAATCTCATTTTATTCCTCTCATTCATGGGCATGAGAGTCTGTGTCAAGAATTTATTGGTTCTCTTACGACTTTTCTTATAAAGTTCGGACCATATGGACGGTTTCCACCAGCATGTTGTTTAAATCATCCACAGTCACAGCGCAGTCAGTTTGGCAATCAATACGGTTCATCAGATCGAGTTGGAACTTTATGGAATTTTGGATATGAGCTCAAATGGGTCGGAGCGTAGACTTCACCAGTCTGGATCTTTCCAGCTGTACGCATATATTCAATGTACCTCTAACCATACGGTGATCGCTCCCATTCCTTACGGTATTGATCGCAGATATATCATTAAATATATTACGTCTGGTCGACATGATGAAGTCGATCTCATTTCTCGTGGAACCATCGGGACTTATCCAGGTCCATTTTCGATGCAGCTGTTTCTTGAAAAAAGAATTCATCATGTAGAGATCCTCTCTCTCCAATAAATCCGCCAACATCTGGCCCATGTGGTTCCGTAACCCGTATCCAAATTGCCCTACTCTCACCTCTGTGCCGCTTCACTTGCCAAGCTTTGCGTTTAATTCCCCCATCGAAACAATGTAGAAGGTTTTCGAGGCATGCATCGAAGTAAGAGTAAACATGTATGACATTCAGATAATACCGTTTGGTAATTCTGAGTATAAGGAACGCGACTTCAGATAATCCTATCACCACCGCAATTTGTTTACTGTTTTTTTTTCCAGCTCAAGTATATTTTCCATCTTCTCTTCCCTCAAAATTCGTGCGTCTAACGTTGCTACGTGGTTTTCGTGGTTGGCAGCGGATCTTTTGCCGGAAATTCTCGAAACCCCCTGCTACGCCGTTATTTAATCCGCTGCCAGAGCTGGGAACTAGGGGCTGTGGTTTATATTGTGATAACATCATGTGAAGGGTTTGCGAGTAATCACCACGCTCGGCATGCGGGTTGGCGATTGTAGTGCTGACAATGTCGCACCGACAGTGCTGCTGTTCACTGTCGGTCTGGTATTTGGGTCAGCTGGACAGAAATGGTTATATGACCATTAATCGGTCGCCAGATCCTCGTTGGTTATCTGCAGGGTGCACCACGAGCAGGTGACGTTGACACTTGAAGAGACTGAATGGGACGAGCCTCCCTCTTACACCCTCGCCTGGAGCGCCTTAAAACAAGTAACTTAAAAATTAAAACTAGAAGTAGGCGCTACTTTGCGGAATTCCATAATACAAAAGTAATAATATACATTATTTTGGTATGTAACAAAATAATTTCTATGATTACCTTTTCTTACATGTACTTTATAAGATTTAAGATTTTAAGAATTTCTTTTAGGCAGAAAGGAGGGATTTTTTAGGGATTTTTTTTAATATTAATTCAGCCTCTTATTCAAAATCACTTATTCCTAAATGTTATAATTTCAATTAGAACCATCAGATCCTTCAACTACATTTCTTTGAAATCTGCATGCTTAATAATGTACTGCAAACTCAACCTTGAAAGAGCCTTGAATGACGGGGTCAATGTACGGAGTACGTTCGGTGACGATCTGCTCTGTGATTGGCGCGTTTGAATCGGATCAAATAACTACGGAGTGGATTTGTATAATTATTGAGTACTTACAGAGAAACAGTATTCATCATTTGTTGATCCGAAGCGGAGCCAACAAATGTGATGTAAAATTGTATTGGATCAACAAATCAGGCCAGGATCAACAAATCCGAACGGATCAACTTAAAACTGATTATACGTACCGCTTGATCAAACAACTCCTAGAAGGGATAACTATATATATATATATATATATATATATATATATAGTTATCCCTTCTAGGAGTTGTTTGATCAAGCGGTACGTATAATCAGTTCTAAGTTGATCCGTTCGGATTTGTTGATCCAGGCCCGATTTGTTGATCCAATACAATTTTACATCACATTTGTTGGCTCCGCTTCGGATCAACAAATGATGAATACTGTTTCTCTGTAAGTACTCAATAATTATACAAATCCACTCCGTAGTTATTTGATCCGATTCAAACGAGCCAATCACAGAGCAGATCGTCACCGAACGTACTCCGTACTTTGACCCCGGCATTCAAGGCTATTTCAAGGTTGAGTTTGCAGTACATTATTAAGCATGCAGATTTCAAAGAAATGTAGTTGAAGGATCTGATGGTTCTAATTGAAATTATAACATTTAGGAATAAGTGATCTTGAATAAGAGGCTGAATTAATATTTAAAAAAATCCCTAAAAAATCCCTCCTTTCTGCCTAAAAGAAATTCTTAAAATCTTAAATCTTATAAAGTACATGTAAAAAAAGGTAATCATAGAAATTATTTTGTTAAATACCAAAATAATGTATATTATTACTTTTGTATTATGGAATTCCGCAAAGTAGCGCCTACTTCTAGTTTTAATTTTTAAGTTACTTGTTTTAAGACGCTCCAGGCGAGGGTGTAAGAGGGAGGCTCGTCCCATTCAGTCTCTTCAAGTGTCAACGTCACCTGCTCGTGGTGCACCCTGCAGATAACCAACGAGGATCTGGCGACCGATTAATGGTCATATAACCATTTCTGTCCAGCTGACCCAAATACCAGACCGACAGTGAACAGCAGCACTGTCGGTGCGACATCGTCAGCACTACAATCGCCAACCCGCATGCCGAGCGTGGTGATTACTCGTAAACCCTTCACATGATGTTATCACAATATAAACCACAGCCCCTAGTTCCCAGCTCTGGCAGCGGATTAAATAACGGCGTAGCAGGGGGTTTCGAGAATTTCCGGCAAAAAATCCGCTGCCACGAAAACCACGTAGCAACGTGAGACGCACGAATTTTGAGGGAAGAGAAGATGGAAAATATACTTGAGCTGGAAAAAAAACAGTAAACAAATTGCGGTGGTGATAGGATTATCTGAAGTCGCGTTCCTTATACTCAGAATTACCAAACGGTATTATCTGAATGTCATACAGGTTTACGCATCGACATCAGCACATCAAGACGATGATGCATACGATGCATGCCTCGAAAACCTTCTACATTGTTTCGACGGGGGGATTAAACGCAAAGCTTGGCAAGTGAAGCGGCACAGAGGTGAGAGTAGGGCAATTTGGATACGGGCTACGGAACCACATGGGCCAGATGTTGGCGGATTTCTTGGAGAGAGAGGATCTCTACATGATGAATTTTTTTTTCAAGAAACCGCTGCATCGAAAATGTACCTGGATAAGTCCCGATGGTTCCACGAGAAATGAGATCGACTTCATCATGTCGACCAGACGTTATATATTTAATGATATATCTGCGATCAATACCGTAAGGAATGGGAGCGATCACCGTATGACTAGAGGTACATTGAATATATGCGTACAGCTGGAAAGATCCAGACTGGTGAAGTCTACGCTCCGACCCATTTGAGCTCATATCCAAAATCACATAAAGTTCCAACTCGATCTGATGAACCGTTTTGATTGCCAAACTGACTGCGCTGTGACTGTGGACGATTTAAACAACATGCTGGTGGAAACCGTCCATATGGTCCAAACTTTATAAGAAAAGTCGTAAGAGAACCAATAAATTCTTGACACAGACTCACATGCCCATGAATGAGAGGAATAAAATGAGATTAGTGTATCCATAGACAGATTTCTTAAGGGCAAAAGTGCGACCAGCGACAGTTCAACACCGAATACATTCGAGGTACTATAGAGCGTAACAGGGGCTCAAAAGTTTTCGCAAGACATCTGTCTATTAGGCAAAGGCAGTTGACGTGATTGAAGACCGATATTGCTATCATTTCGTCTCAAGTGTCTTCCAGGCAGAAACCTACGCTATCATGGAATGCGCCAGGAGATTGAAAGAAACACAAACAGCAGGTAATATAGTTATATAAAGCGACAGTCAAGCGGCATTAAAAGCACTCGACCGTATAGAAACGACTTCAGCCATAGTTAAAGAATGCAAACAAGCATTAAATGAACTATCTGAAGCTGGTGAAGTAACGATTGCATGGGTCCCAGGGCACTACGGCCATGCAGGTAATGAAAAAGCTGATGACTTAGCAAGAAAGGGAGCGAGTCAGACTTTTATAGGGCCTGAACCCTATCTCCCAATTGCTAACACTATCATAAAGCGTGTTATAGGTAAAATAATAGAAATAGAAGCTAACAAAAGATGGAAAAAGGAAACACTCAGACAGTCGAAGCTATTCCTCAAATCTTTCGATACAAAGAAGACCAAGCAGATAATATCTCAGAGTAGGGAAAATATGTCAATTATAACACGTATTACTACGGGGCACTGCCTGTTAAACAAACACCTGTCGATAAAGAGAATAAAGGAAGATTCAGCGTGCTCAGAGTGTGGAGTAGAAGAAACGAGTCTTCACCCTATAGCTGAGTGCCCTATGTGCTCGCGGGTAAGATGGGAGATACTAGGTGAGGATGAACTTGCAGTTAAGGACTTGGCTGATATCCCCTTCAGGGACATTATCAGGTTTACAAAAGCTACTGGTAGATTAAAGCAGGTGACACTGCCGAGACATCAGTGATACCCATGTCACAACATGGGGAAATGGGTGGAATAGTCTGACATAGGAGCTGACCACCCGCACTGCTACAGCAGGCGTCCCCGAATTAGATAGATAGATAGATCATTTCGTCTCGACCTGAGATTTTAAGAGAGGTTGAGAGGTTCTATAGGCAGTTATACATTTCATACTGTTGTCAATTTGGCAAAAGATCCAAGACCCAATTTGACTCTACACTATACCGAAGATATACCACCGGACGTCAGCCTAACGAGATTAGTATTACTCTCAAACAACTTAAGAACAACAAGGCTCCAGATGATGAAAAAATGACAACCTAACTACTGAAGGTGGATGAAGAACTGAAAAACTACCTCAAGCCCTTCAGCGATTTAATTCCGTTATTTATGAAGGTATTATGCCGAAGGCATGAGACAGGAACGTGGTGGTTCTCTTCTTCAAGAAAGGTGACGTCTTATTGAAGAATTACAGACCCATCTTTCTGCTGAATCATATTTATAAGTTGTTCTCCAGAGTCAAAACGAATCTTCTCGCTGGTAGGTTCGACGACTTCCAGCCTCCCGAACAAGCCGGATTCCGAAAAGGCTAAAGTACTATAGTACCACATATTCACGCTGTGGGAGGTTATACAGAAGACCGAGTAGTATAACCAGCCACTTTGCTTGGCGTTTGTGGACTATGAGAAGGCCTTTGATTTGGTGGAAACATGGGCCGTATTAAGATGGCTCCAGAGATGCCGAATCGTCTATCGGTGCGACCAAGTGCTGAAGTATTTGTACGAAAATGCCACAATGTCTATCCGTATCCAAGACGGCGAGATATGAGACAGAGAGATGTCATCTCCCGGAAACTGTTTACCGTTGCATTGGATGATGTCTTTAAGCTTTGGATTTGAACGGATATGGCATCAACATCAACGGCGAGTATATCACCCACCTTAGATTTTCCGACGATATAGTCGTTATAGCAGTCCTGAAGGACCTTAACATAATGCACGACGACCTCAGTAGAGTAACTAAACATGTGGGCCTTAAAATGGCTCAGAAGATGTTGAAGATGATTGTAACTTGTAACTTATTTTGACAGTCTATATTATTATGAATTATTAAATATTATTAATAAAAATAATTTTGTTATCTCTCATTATTCAAACTATAACTAAGTATGTAATACAGTATTATTTTAAAATTTAACGCCGTTTGAAACCATATTTCGTTTCATTTCATGCAAAAAAGTGCAGTCTAGAAATAGTTCTTACTAATAGGTAGTTTCGAATTTCAAATATATGTCAGAATGCCCCGGACGATGTTAAAAATAAAGATTTATATTAGATCAACTTATGCCTATTGATACAGAATTATATAGTAGCAATGACCTCTGGGGCCGACGTTGACAGGTGGGGCATCTCACTCATTATATATCAAACATGGATCAAAAAGTGTCTAGAATGTATTGGATTTTAAGATCAACTAATGCTCAACGGAGACTTTAGCAAAAACCGTTAGCAGGAGCCACAAAATAACCAAAAATATGAAGCGAAAAGTATAGAGTCTACTAGTGCATCATAAAATATGAGTGAGTGACACGATATGTCAATCAAATATATCCTTTTTGTCATTGTGAATACAACTCAGGAGCCATTAAAACAGCTAATTTAAGTGGATCAAACAAGTACTTAGAAAAATTGCGTGATCAAACAAGTAGCAGAAAAGGACTATATATATATATATATAAATATATATATATATATATAATATTGTCTACTGATACAGAAAGCCTAATAAACTGTTGAAGATTACTTAGATGATAAGGATGTGTGGATATAGCTGCACTTCCACCCTGTACAAGACAGTAATAATTAAATGTAACTAGTTTTAAGATTTATATTTTAAACAGAGCAACCGCCGGGTTTCTTGCTGGCTCTTCTCGGTAGGAACAGCTTTCCGAACCAGCAGTAAAGTTGACGATTCAAAACCACTTGTTTATAAGTTTACTTGAATAAAAAAAAATTGAATTTGAATTCATCATGTACTACAAATATATAAATCATGTACTACAAATATACTGCGATATTGATGAAGGCCTTGCTTTATAATTAATAAAAAAATACAAAAGTAATAATAAAATTATTTCGCTATAATCCGCGATACAGTAAATAGAAAATATATATAGTGCTATATGTATAGTGGACTATACGTTTTTTCATACCCGTTACATGCAGGATTCGTAAAAAACATATGCACAAACCTCCACCACTTCCACCATGTATGTAACGGGTATGAAAAAACGTATAGTCCACTATACATTTAGCACTATATATATTTTCTATTTACTGTATCGCGGATTATAGTAAAATAATTTTATTATTACTTTTGTATTATGGATCTCCGCAAAGTAACGCCTAATTCTATAAATTAATAAAAAAATATATATAACAGCAGTGGGAGTGGGTGCGGCACCAGTTACAGTTGGCAGCGCCGCAAAGACTAACAGCCGTGCGCACGTTACGCACAACAGTGCGGGCGCGCCGCACGCCGCGCTGCATGACATGCACTTGTGGTGGGACGCGCAGCTCGCTTCAGACGCTGTCTTCGTACATTGAACGCTTTACACGATTGACAGCGTAACCTGAGATTGAATTCACTCCTTCTGACGTGAAAGCTGAACGATTGAATATTTTTTTTAATGATGCAAATAAAATATATCACAAAGAAAATAATAAAATCTTGATCTCGACAACGTTAATCACAAAATAATTGCAGAAAGTTAATCACCTCACCTCTGTGTTTCTGTTATGTTTGCGATTAACTAAAACTACTCAACGATTTTGAGATGATGAGATTTTCACCAATGGAAAGATTCAAAGAAAACATTGACGTTTGGATTTTGAGTGAAATATAAATAATAATAATAATAAGTAATAATAAATGGTCGCCTGGAAAATTTAATCGAAAACCCTGCCATACTTCTTCGAGAACTATAAAAAAATGTATTGTGAGATATTCCTATTTAATGGGTCTGCAAAAAAGTCAGCATGAAGTTATAACGGGTATCTTTTAAAATTACACCTAAAAGAAAGATCACAATCCGTTAATTTGAAAGAAAGAGATGAAACTGTAAAAACTGTAAACTGTATTAATCCAAATACATTTAAATACGCTCGTTAACTTAAGCATTTAATACTTTTAAAACAATATCATTACATTATAATCATGTTCACGCCATGTAATTTTAATTAATATTGTGCGAGTGCAAACATAGGACAGGTAGCTGATATATAATGGCACTAAGATTTAACGATTTATATTCTACCAAGATGGAATAAAATATATTATAGGGGATATTGATATTAGAATGGAAGCCATAATTCGTAGATATCTGTTCTTTATTAGTAGTGCTTTTGTGGTTATTAATAGATTTGGAATCTAGGTCCAATATTATCTCATGTTAATGTTGTAATAATTAGGAATAATAATGAAATTGTATTTTAGAATTTATTTTAGTTAAATGAAAAATTTGATTGAATAAATAAAACACCTAATAAATATTCAGTATTTTATTTATAATTTTTTGTATAATATAGTTTGCTATTATTCAAGTCCTGTTTTTTATAATTATGTTGTATATAAATACCAATTTTAAAAAAATCAATAATACTTAACAATATTCTTTTCAATAGTAAGAAAATAATGATTAAACAATTTATGTAGTACCCTTAACATTCATGATCAAATTATATATATTATATAATTATATAGATATTGTCTTTAAATCAATTATTAATATATGGGCAATTTAATTTTCTATCAGTAGTATATTACGAAAATTAAATTATTCACCTCTCTCATTGTAAATAATGACACATACCTAAAGCAAAAAGGATGATGAGTGTAATTGTGATTATTAGGCATATATATCGGCAAGCGATCGGATAATGGAACAGTTTTGCGCGCAACTTCAGAGAAGCCGCGTAGGCTAGCACGGTGCTGATCTCCTCCTGTGATGTATCCTGGTGTAAAAATGGTCGCACGCATAACTCATGTCCGACAGACTGCGTATGTCGGCACTCCTTCGATAAACGTGCAGCCTGAAGAAATAAAAATATTATTGTAAAGTTAAATACTCGCTTGAAGAGTTAATTTCAGTGAAACACGTGCAACATACTGACAAGATGTGGGCAGTCCGTTTACAAAACTATTTGAAACAATTTCGGCGGGAGTTTACTAATAAAACCCTAACTGGCGCACGCCAAAACATTTCCCATCCATGTCCTGTGAGATATTTTAAAGAATTCTACAAAATTGTAATTAACCTAATAGATTTTATTCCAATGGCTAGTAGCCTATAATTAAAAAGGTCTTACAAAAAGCTGGTAAAAGCATCGATGAACTCAAATGCAGTTTATGTGGAATATATTGATCGTTTTCTTCTTATTTTACATTGTTTCTTTTATTATTAATACAAACATCGAAAGATCAGTGGTGCATCTCTATGCCTGCTGTATATATGACAGGGCGTCCTGATTCCATATTTTACGATCCCGTTGTGATTAATTCACTTTAAACAGATGACTAACATAGTATTAAACAAAAGACCAATATTTAAAAACAAATCATTTATGTCAATCTCAAAATATTTTCTAGTTCGGAAGCAGAGAAGTCAGTTATTCCAATGATTTTACATAATAATCTGTAACTATCACCGGAACTAAAATGTAGACCATTTTATCTGTTACAAAAGGCGGAAGTTTTAATTTTATCTAAACGTTACAGTACAAAATGAAGTACAATCAATTTCAAAAGAGATTTTGCTTAGAAAATATGGTAGAATGTATGGTATGTTTTGTATACTCATTACTAACTAATCAAATCATATTAAAATATCTTAATTCATGATTTGTATTTGGCATAAATAATTGAATAAGTTATTATCAGTATACTGTTAGTCTCTTGTGCTATAGGGGCTATTTTTGTTTATCAACAAAGTTCAATGGCCCTTAAAATATAGATGAACCAATGTCACATATTTATGACCTGGATGAAAGGAACCATGACTGCAGAGATCCACAGCATCTGATTGAGCACGCTCAGCCCCGCAATAGGTTCTGTGCTGGTGTCCACTTTATCTAAATTAAGGAGCCACATGATGCCTGATGCCGCCCAGGATATATTCACAATTGTAAACAAACAAACGGCCGGTGCAAGGTCGTTATTCAAGTATTTGAGTAACTTCCGGAACTCTGCTATTTCCTGAAATAAAATATACATTTTATTTCTTATATATAATTTGTAACAGCGTATTAGAAATAATTTGATTAAAATATTAGTATATTTTAATATTATAATTTATAATTAATGTATATTATAATTTTAAACGAGAGAGAGAATAAGACGAGCAATTTTTGTGGCACCGAAGTAAAAGACAACAACGAAAAATTGTAATTTTCAAGAAAAAATCATTCCTTTTTCTGTTAACCGCGTTTTTTTCGTCTATACATTTTATTATCACGCCTTGCGATAGGAAGCTACTTTAAAATTTTAATCAAGTTTATGCCTATTTATAAAAAAACCTCGTTTCATTGATTGAATTATATTATAAGCCGTGTGGTATCCGGCAGAAGAGAATAGACCACCCTCATTTCTTACCGAGAAACTTTGCTGGTTTACGCAGCGCACGCGACTAAAGCTCTCAGCAAGCAAGTATTTAAACAACTGCGCGTTCTATTCAATATAATACCGATATGTACTATTTACCTAAACCATCCGGAAGTATTGCACTATCTTTTGGTGAAAACCGTACAAAAATCTGTTTAGTAGATTTTAAGAAAATTAATTACATACAGACACAGTTTTTGGGGACTTTGTTTTATAATAAGTATAGATTATACTTAAGTAAAATATATGCAGGCTAATGTACTTACCCTCATCCAATTCAGTGGTGTAATGGTTCTATTTAAGAGTCGCTCTTTCAAGAACATAAGGTGAGCTTGCAGCAGCTGTGCTTGGAGGCAGTAGCTTGTGATAACGGTTGCCTGCACCATATCATGGATCAGTGTGCAGATTATAAGAAGTATTTTTAGTCCGAGCAACACTTCGTTAGAACTGATGAGGATATAAAAGTACTTAAATTTTAAATTATTGCAAGATTTATAAGAAGGTATTAAAAGTAAGTATATTTATACTCGTATGAGGTCATCGCTTTGACTACAATAACTTGGATGATAAATCAATCTAAAACAAATTGTTATTGCATAGATTTAGTATCTACTGTAAATATAAAGAACGTAAAAATATACTGCAATCATAAACTTTTCTTTTATACTCCGAGAATTTATATGTATACAATATCAAATAGGTTTTGATTAATAAAACTAATTTATAATTTGCAATTGTGATAACCTAGACGAAGTTATGAAAACATTCTATTATAACTATAATGGCCTGCCCTAAGAACAGTCATTTTTATTTACGAATAATGAAACAAATTTTTACACCATCATATGTCAAAAATAAAAAGATCGATCTTACACAACACAGCAATGATAAAATGTAACAGTTATAAGAATTATATTTTGAAAAGAGCATCCGCAAATCCTCAAGCTTTTAGGGCTTACGCAATTCTCCAATACCAGAAGTTGAGTTAGAGATTAAAGAAGAATAATTTTAATGTGCATAGAATATAGAAATTATAAACTTATATATTTTTAAAACCCAAAAAATCTTAAAGCCATATAAAGCCTACCTCGTTTCCATCCATCTAAACATAATAGTTCCTTTAGCCATCATCAAATTCACAGAGCATAAAGATATACACATCCACAATACACTAAGAATAATGAAGAACCATAGCATACGTAATAATCGCTTCGGTTGCGCTGTGGGCATGCCTTGAGGCGCATAGGAAGATAGTAAAAATACCTGTGAAATATATAAAATAGGAAAATATTAACGAATTGTAGTCAAATTACTACTAAAATATACAGTACCATACAAAACTAACCCTTTCCATTAGATTTTGCAGTTGTTCATTATCAGATATTCTGAAGAGGTATAGGGCGTACAAAAACCCTGCAAAATGCAGTAAGCTAGGTCCTATATATGTGAACATGATATTACCATAACATACTTGTTTGTACGCATCGTATTCTAATGATGACGTAAGCGCCAATGGTACTAATTTATAACAAAAACCTCGGTCTCGCCTGAAATAATATTAAATTGCACTGGAATTTTGCAAATCTTTACTAAAATGCTTATTATAGCAAATTTTATACTTACTTTCAAATAGCATCTTATATGTAGTTACAAGTTGATCATCGTATAACAACTTAATCTGATATACCGCACCAAATATTAATTGATAAAACAATATTTAATCAACGCAGAATAGCAATAAAGTGTAAACTAATATGTATATGAAAACATTTAAAACGCATCAATTCATTCGCGCTATGTACGAATATCGTAAACTATAAAGTTATATTCCCGCGACCCACGATTTCGTTCAGTTCAATTTAAGCCTTAACTATTATGAATAGAGGTTTTCCTATTTTCGAAGAAAAAAACTGGAATATATTTTATTTTATGTTAATTCTACCATATTTCATTAATGTTCCCTTGCGGATTAGCCGTGAAAACGTAACTGACAGACAAACTTTAGCATTTGGCCCGTGGGTAGTGGGTAGTGACCCTACCTTCAGCTCCGCGGGTCGCGGGTTCGATTCCCGCCGAGGGCCAACATTTTTATATAAACAATTTGTTGGTTCTTCGAGCCTGGGTGTGTATTTGTATTTAAGTATGTATTTAAAACTATATATGTATATATTTACCAGTTGTCCGTCACCCATAACACAAGTGTTAAGTTACTTACTTTGGGGATGGACGACCGTGTGTGTTAGTGTCCCATATATTTATTTATTTTATTTATTTATAATATTAGTATGAATATTTTTTTAGATAATTTACTCAATGAATTATAATTTAAAAATCTACAAAATTCCCCTTCCAACGGACATAAATTACTGTTGCCGAAAATCATGTATATTTAAATACGAACAAAATATATTTAGAAGCAAAATTCTGTAGTTATTTCAATTTTACTGTACCGTTATGTTATTGAGCTTGCTTGATTTTTTTTGCATAAAATATATTCTATGTAGCCTTAGAAAAGCTAAGAAAGAAAAATACTTTCTTAAATATTTTAGTCAGTAGCTTCGTTTAAGTGAAACGTTACGTGCTTATCAATAATATATTACCTGAAACATGCCATATATTGAAGAATGTAACCAAGAAACATAAATATTGCAACTTGAGCAGAATGAAAATGGGAGAAACAAATTGCATATTTGGAGGAGTTTGACGCGTCAACCACTGGTCTTAAACCCATAATAGTGAGAAGTTTTAAATATGGAAGTAATATCTGTAATTAAATAATGCTAATTAAGATTTCACAAAAAATAAGTTTATAGTATATGTCCTAAATTATAAAAACTTAACCTTGGATTTACAATAATGTAAAATAGCAGATGTGCTCATATATTCGGTGTCTGGGGATTCCGTTATTTCACCAATCTGTAATAATAAATAAACGTGGCTAAGAGGTAAAGAAACTATATACTTAGTTATCACACTACCACAGTTCCCTAATAATATTTAAACAAAGTTATAAACAGGCAAGGCTTCAGGCAAGATTGTGTAGTATATAATACAATAAGACTCACTTCAACACTATTGACGTCAAGACTAGACCTAGTGGATCTCTCCATAGCTGGCACGCCCAGCTTGTCGTTGCCCAGTACATGGCTATCCAGAAGATCACTAGCTATACATTGAAATAAAAGCCCGTTAGCCGTTTTATTGCTCATATCTGTACTTTAATGATCAAAGAGCACATAATAAAAATGATAACTAAAATATATCTAAATGTTATTTTATTAATGGGCGGTAAGTGAAGAATAACAAATACAATCCGTAGTTAATAATTTTAGCTCTAATACTTACTACTACTGTATGATCCATTCTCATTTTGCATATTAAATCACATAAAATATATTATTGTTAGGTTATTTATTGACAAACAAATTAACAACTTTGCGAAAATTACCCACGTCTTATAATATTAAAGTATTGTGTGCAACACAGTGTAATATATTTGTAGTAGCTAATAGTCATGAACTGCATTTTAGTGTAGCTTTTAAATTGTTTGGTGATAGCGAAGTTACGACATGATTTTGCAGGTGTAAAAAACAATTTTTGTACATAAATATTTTGAGTAATAACGTTATAAAAATCTCAAATAATTTAATCATTTTATTTCAAACTTGAAATGTTTGTGTATATATAATTTGTTACGAACTATGAGCTCGACTTGAATATGCGCTACTAAGTTTACGGCTTGAATGAATACATAAAATTTTATAAATAAATATAATTTAAAGTTTTTAGTAAATAAAGTTTACGTATATTTTTATATTACACCAACGGTTTGTTATTTACGTTGAACTCTGATACCCTTACATTAAAAAGATAAGGGACAAGAAAAACTGTCTTTCTGCGGTCGGTACGGTATGTAAAGTAGAACAAGTCATGAACCTTATTTGGATTTTATAAAACAATCTGAAGTTTAAGAACGTAACAAGTAAAATACATAGATCTAAGTCCTGTGTAGATTATTGTGGTGATAGTATGATTTATTGTAATTACTACTAATTATTAAGTAGGAATTAGGATAAAAGTTAATTCATTGAGTAGTTTGATTAATTACGCTTATGAAAACTTCCGGCAATCATGAATATGTTTATTATATATAGACACTCGTAAGTTTCTAGTACTTACATGACTTGAATGTCTTTTTTTGCTTCAAAAATATGGCACTATTATTAATTTTTACTACAATCTATCCTTTTTTTATTATATATCATAATAGCTTGTCTTAATAATAGATACAAATTATATATTATTTTATTTATTAAATCAGAAAGCAAGGATCTTTTCAGCAGACAGAAGTAAAACCAACGACTTTTTAAGAAATGCAAATTTAATTTAGATGATATGACATTTTGTGAATTTTTTTCTTAGTTAAATACCCAGTTCTCCTTACTATCTTTTTTCTTTCCTCATAGTGTTTTTTCATTATCTTATGACTTTCCGATATCTTCTTCTTATCTCTCATACTAAACTTCATTTCCATATTACCCCCGAGACCCGAAACTATTACCAAACCTTCTTTAGCCAGTCTGTCTCCTAGGCTTTTTTTGCTTACTTGCATTATACTCCTGATGTTAGTAGACTTTGGAGCACTACTAAATTCGTAAACTTTCTCATTGTGAACAGAATTAGCCCTATTGTGCTCTTCTTCATCATGCTTTTTATTTCTTATAATTTTATGCTGTTTTCTCACTTCTTTTGCCCACGTTCGTTCATCGTCAGAACTCTCACTGCTTGACTCATATAACTCTCGATCAGAATCTTTTTCTTCAGCGTCTTCAATCTAGAAAAAGAAAATATTTAATAACGTTGGTACTGAATATATTACCGTACAAAAGTGAATGTCATACCTCCATTGGTTGGCTGTCAATTTTGGGTTTTTCTTTACCCCTCTCCAGTCGAGAAAGAACAGGATTTAGTAATCTATACTCGTCAGCCTTTTTGTCCACCTCAAAGTCAGGATTTTCAAAGAGAGCCTAAAAATTAAATATTTTTTTTTTAAATGTATTCTTTACAAATTACAAGTAGAAAAAAGCTGCTAGAACAAACCTTAAATCTGTCATCTTTAAGTAAATTAGCAGACTGTTTTTGTTTTTTAGTATTATTCTCCATAAGGCGAGATGCCAAATCTCGGTTGACCTTAGGCAAATTGTCTGCAACTTTAATCCTAGATGGTCTCTCCTGTTCAATTTTCTCTCTAATTTTTCGTTTTTTGTATTCTTCAAAAGCGAATGGATCAGCGATTGATTTTGCCCTCTTATATAACCGGACATCCACAAAATACCTAAAAAAAGAAACCATTCCAAACATTAAAATTTTTATTTATTTCCAAGAAAACTGTGCAATATAATAATGCAAAATATTTTTCATACCCGTGCATGTAAGCTCGCAATAAATTAGTACCAAGTAGGTGATCTAATCCGAGAGCTTCAAGTTCTTGTTTTGTCACAAATTTGTAATCATCATACACTGTCTGTGAAGCAGAACTTTCCATTTCCTCAGTTAAGTTGTCCAAGAAGGCACACCACCGCGGAGCCGGACCTGTATTAATAGAACCCAACTATACTTTTATAAATTAAATCATTGGCTTACCATTTATCTCTATTGTTTTATTTGAGAATATTTTTAAATCAATCAAACAGGAATAGGATAATTTAAAGAAGAAAAGTAGGAAAAGAAGTTTTTATAGGTACTGTGTTAGTTGTATCCATCACTTGGTGTTTGTCAAGTACAATTAATATTAAAAACAATCCTTAATTTCATTAAGGATTGTTTTTATTGCAACAATGCAATAAATGTGTCTAAAAATACTTTAAGAAAATAAATGTAATATACAAACCTAAAGATGGTATATAGTGAATTTGCATTTTTTGATCTTCAACTGCCATCATAGTTAATCCTGTATTCGGTATCACACATAAGTCATTGAAATCCACTGATGATTCAATGTTTGTGTACTGTTTACCCTGCAAAGACAAAACCAATGGTAAATCAAACATCATACAATAGAAGAGTAATACTATGTATAGATGACATTTATAAGTTTAACATTGTAAAAAATCCTGACATTTGGATCATCATATTTCAACTTTGTTTGATAAAAAGCATAACAACAACTGTCTTCTTTAAATATTATCAATCCTCATATATTTGGAAAAAATCATCTTAATTTACCCTTAAACAAATCTGATAGAAAATTCAGGGCAGAAAAATTCAAGCATCCTTGGTAGGATTATTATTACAGATAGATTATTACTAACTTCTAGAATTATTAGTTGCAGACAGTATTAAATTTCTACATTAAGCTTCGTATGTAAAGATTTATAATCAAAGATAAAAAAATCTTACAGTATTTTTGTCCCAAATTTTCACAACATTAGCATCCATTGAGTAAATATAATTCATGTGAGTGTGGAATTCTATGCACTTGATTGGAATTTCATTCATATGATCTTTAACCAGCATGGGTCTGCTAGATCTTATATCATACAATAAAACATGTCCTGAAGATGTACCCACTCCCAATTCTAATGCTCCATTAAACTTTAATGTGCTTATTGCTGGTAGAGTGCTATTTCTATAACAGAAAAAAACTTTAAATTCCAATTTAGTGATTTTATAAGTGAGATTCTCAAAAAAAATTGTGCAATAAGTATCAAATTAAGTTAGTGACATTGTTATAATGCCATTACATAAACTATCTTCAAAAAAACCTGCATTTTTAATTAACAATTCATAATCATTTCAACAAGTATGACTTTATAATTGAGCTTATTATAACATTTATAGGTTCTGAATTTTGTATGAACTTTTTTTATTATTATATTATTATACCTACTTATATTCTGAATCTGAACAATGTAAAGCACAGTCCAATATCCCTTGTTTAGACTTTGTGCGTGGATCCCAAGCTTCCACATGACCACTTTCTGTACCAAACACAAGTAGCCCATGCTCCTCATTAACAGAGCAACAATTAATCTCAGTAGCCTTTGTCACATAGGGAGCTAGAAATTGCCCTAACTCTAAATTTAGTCTATACACCTCCTGAAATTGAGAACTAAAGATCTTATTGGAATAAAATAATGAGAATAAAGATTTAGCTAAAAATTAGTTACTAAATATTCAAATAATTCTTGTTGTATAGTCTAATGTAATACATAGTTGCACTACTAAATAGCATTCACAATTGTTTTTGCTCACATTTGAAGATCCAACAACAATAAGATCACAAGATGGTCTATGGTATTTCATATCTCGTCCAAAATGAGGTACTCTGAGACGGTAGTGTCTTCCATGTCCCACATGGAACTCAACATACCTATCACATTGCAAGAAAACAATCTGAAACAATATTTTAAATTTACTATCAAACATATAGAAAAAACAACAATGATGGGATTTCTCTTTTGATTAATGGGATGCGGATATGAAACCTTCGATAAATACTTTCTAATGATTGCTGATATAAAAAATATAAAATGATGAATAATATATATAACAAAAGTAAATAAAAAGATTTCAGTCAAGTCAATTGTAATATATATTATTTTTAAATTGATTTCTACTCATAACTCTAACAAAAGTCAACAATAATGGAAAAATATCTGAAAACTAGGTTTGCATTTTCATAACTTGAGCCATCATGAAACACATCATAATTAAATTTTATGTCAATATATCTAGATATACTAGCCTTTGAGTAATCTTCACTCAGAATTTCAAATGTTACAACTTCTGAATCCAGACACCTTTCAAATTTTAGTGATAAATTGTTCACGTCAAAACATTTTATTCTAGGTTTATAAATTCCGGCTGCCATGATATATTGTCCATCTTTCGATACTCTTAAAGTGGTACTTATTCCAGGCATATCAAATTCCTGAATGAGTTCAAGTCTTCGTCTGAGATCCACATTCTTCTTTAGAAGTGCACGTTTTTTTCTTTCTGTTAACCACTATAAGTAAATATATCGCATATGAAACAATATGTTCAGTATTCGTTAATCTTCACAAAAAATAAATTTTGAATAATTTAACAACAAAACTTACTTCAGGTAATGCCTTTCCAGAACTGAGATTGTAAATTTTAACATTATCTATTTCTGAAACTTGCATGTTTATTTCTTATTTGCACTATAGTTAATTAAGTTTTACTTGAGTTAATACATTTCATTTCCCTAAGCGAGATTCTCTTCAAATTTATAACCTTAAAATTATATTTATCTGCTTTAAAACAATAATCGATTTTTAATGATCAATTATTTAAACATTGTAAATCGATTTATAGGAAATCGATTATCCCGCTTTTTATTCTTTTTTTATCCTCTTTTTTCTTGTCTGATGAGTGTGATATGGATTGTTGGATGTGCCCAATGTAGCCTAACAACAAATTTTTTAATCGAATTTCTCTAACAGCGCAACTGTTACTCTTTATTCGTAGTTATCCACTTTAATTATTCCCAATTCCAATTATTAGAATAAAAAAGCAAATTTTGAAATAGTCAGGTTATGAAAAAATAGATTTTTTCGTCTCGAGACAATCATTTTTTTAAAGATTGATTTGTTTTGAAGGACAAAATCAATTATTTACTAATTATTTTATTCTTAATGAATTCAATTATTTATTAATATAATTTTTCCGCTCCAAGTCACATCCCTATAGGTAAGAAGTTAATCATAAGATTTTAAAAAAGGAATTATTATTTTTTTGTACCTATATTAAAAAAAATTATTTCATTTTTCTCTTGTTTCTAAAGTTATTTTTTTAAAGAATATAGTGCAAAGCAATAAGTAATTCCTTTTTTGAAATTGATGATGATGTTCACCTGCTCTAATTCTCTGACTCTATTGGTTTATGTGTCTGAACTTTAACTAAGTACGAGCATCATATTTATTAGTATAACAGTATGAAATATGAATAATAAACATCTCTAATTAGGACCCAAGACAACACTGCTAACGCTTCGATTTAGAGTGTAATCCATAGATGATAACTATTTACATTTATATTTACTATTTATATTTACAAGATACACTTGGTGTAATCACCACAAGAAGAGACTAGATTCTAGAGGTGGGTCGTCGACGTCATATCCGTAAACGAAACGAAACCGTTTGTCGAACGTAATAAACTAGTTGACAAAGCAGTCCTTTTTTCGACTACTTTACAATAAACTACTTTACAAAAGCGTTCGCGTATGTCGTTCGTTCGTCAACGAAACGGGATTTGAAGTAGTCGATAGCGTCAACGTGTTTATGAACTTATTATTAAACGAACTGCTTTGAAGTATGAACGTTTGCATTGATTTTGTCGTGAACGTGTTTACTAATTAACGATCTACTTAGTATTTTTTTGACTTTCAATGTAACAATGTGCGTAGATATGTACGCAATTATTATTTAATAATTTATACTAAGGAACTAAATATTTATACTTAACACAAAAATAGAAATGTACACAATTATTGTTTAATAATTTACGCTAAGGAAAAAATATTTATATTTAACACGAGAATATAAATGTACACAACTATTTCTTAATAACTTACACTAACGAGTAATGTATTTAGACTTATTATTTTACACAAAAATAACTAACTATATATCACATGCAATATAAAAATTTAAAAACGGAGAAAGGTGAAAGTATTAGTAGTTGAGGATAAATCGCCATATTTGCAACACGTATTGCAAATTGCAATTTAATCAGAACTAAGATGTAACTATGTAAGATATATGATATTATATATATAATATTATAAAGAGGAAAGATTTGTATGTTGGTTTGTTTGTTTGTTTGTATGTTTGCATGTATGTTTGTTACGTTTTCACGCAAAAACTACTGGACCGATTTCAAAAATTCTTTCACCATTGGAAAGCTGCTTCTTCACTGAGCAACATAGGCTATATGTCATTTTCAAAAATAATAGGGATCCCTAATAAAATTGTAATAAGTTGGGAAAAATTTAGTCGTAAACATCTTTCATCGCGTGCGCTGCGGAAACTATTGATGATAGAACAAAAAAATGTTCTACAGTATTATAGAACGTATCAATATCCATAAAAAAGTCCGCAATACCATATGTCTAACTAGTATAGTTATGCCAATATAACTACTTTTTTACATTGTAAAAGTTGGTAAAAGTGCCGACAATAATCAAACCATTTTATTCATATCTCTGTATTAATCCTTATCCCATTAAATGATATTTTATTAATAACTGTTTCAATACCAGTAAAATACTATTTAAATTATTAAAATCCGCCATCCCAATCAAAAGATATTACGATTTTAAGAATGTATATCGAAAGCAAATAACGCCATAACTAATTTATTGCAGCGACCGTTATAGCAGTGCCTGCATTTGGTGAGTTAGCTCTTATTCCAAGAATACTAATGATAACCATTTTTTTATAATAAATTAATCTACAAAATAAATCTATAGTCCGACTTCGTAGACTTTTCACTACCACGAGATCTGTATGGACGCGGGTGAAACCGCGGGGCTTTGCTAGTGATATATAAGTTGTAAGATATGTAACTAAAACATCTTATATTCATTAAAGTTACAGGTTCGTATGCTTATTGTAATAATGTCTATTTTTACTCTTATACTCATTAATAAAATGCAGATTCCTATGCTGATTGCAATAATGTCCTTTTTTATTTGCCAACCATCATCTGTTGAACAAAACATTAAAAGGGATAGCAATATCAGCAAGCGCACGAGGGCGCCCGATAAAGCGACTTCGTTCATCGTCGGCTCGTTGACGGACGACGAATCATGAAACAAATGTCGTTCTTGCATAAACGTGTTTCTCAGAGTAACGTAAACTAGTTTAGTAGTCGATGGATAAAAAACAGTTTTCATAAACGGTTCGTCCGTTCAACGCCCACCTCTACTAGATTCCAGGCTGCATTAAATTTAGAAAAAGTATTTTTATATAAATAATTAGTTTTTTTATATTTATCGATTTTCTTGACTTTTTAAAAATTTGCTTGTTTTTAAATAATTAATTAGAATAAGGACTAATTAAAGTGGACATTTACGAATAAAACGTAACAGATGCTTTGTTTGCGAATGTTGTCATCCAACAACGCATATCTTTATTTTTTTTATATTTTATAACGCAGATCTTAAAAGACAAGAAAATAGAGGATAAAAATGAATAAAAAGGAGTAATTAATATAATCGATTCTTAATGTTTAAATAATCGATTATTAAAAATCGATTGTTTTACATCCCTAATAGATATTGAGCTAATAATAAAGATATATTGAGATTTGTCAAAAACAAGAGACACTAAAATCATAATAATTCTGTTTGTTCGTGTGTTATATTTGGATTTTATCGATTAGTGAATACTGGTATTAATTATAACAAAATGGCAGCAGCACCAAAAAAATCCCAATTATTAAAATCTGTTTTGGACATGAAATTTATGAAAAAAACCAAAGATAGGCTGGACAAAGAATTACAGAATACTCATGATCATGATGGCTTATATTCTAAGATTATTACAAATGAAATGCGACATGCCACAGGAAATTTCATTTCTGAATCAAGTTTTATTTTTTGTGAAGACCTGCTAGAGGGCAGAATATCTTTCAAAGGTATGAACCCTGAGATAGAGAGGCTTATGGAATCTGAAAAAGAAGGAAATGCCTGCGACGATGAAATGCTTAAGGATGTGTCTGATGAAATTTTAGCTAAAAAGATGAGTAATTTAAGCAAAAGGAAAAGGCAGAGAAGTCCAAGTCAATTTAATGCTACCAAGAAAAGGAAATGAATTTTTTGGTATGTGTACCTACCATGATCAGATCTTAGATTTGTATATTAAAGATACCTTTATAATATACAACTAGGATATATATAAACTAGCCAACCTGACCTAGCTTCGCTCGGCTCATTCAGCATTGTATCTCAATACATAATAATTTTTAAAGTACCCTATAAATCTTATATCTAATCTATAGTTATAAAATTTTACTCTTCTTTCTTTCCTACAAGGTCGTAGAGATCCCTTTATAGGATAAGTCTGCTTGTGTGCACTTTTTTATATAGTAATATAAATATAATAATAAATGTTTCTTTTCTACTTTGTAATAATTGTTTGTAAAATTGTGTACAATAAAGTTATACAACAACAACATTAACATAACATGGTAGTTGTAAGGTAACATGTAAAGGGGTATGAAAAAAAATTTAACAATCAATTAATAGTTTATTATAATCCATTTACAAATTTTGTGATTTCACTTTTGATGATATAAATATTAGCAAATAATCTATTTTATGGATTATCATATTGTTTCAATTGTCAGTCTTAATAATTCTTTTATTGCTATTAAATTTTTTTTTTTGTAAAATAGGTTATTTGTCAAAATTCATTCACAAAGCAAGTTTAAAATGCTGCATTCTAAAACATTGTTAATTACTTAATTACTCAAACATATTATATTCATATCTTATATAGTTATTTAAAACTCAACATAAATAATTTTACACAATAAAAAAAACTATTAATAATATAGTGAGCATTTGTTTTTTGTACACTGTATTAATAATTTAAAATATTTAAAATTTAAAAACCAACTTACTATTTATTATGTTGGTTAGTTTAGATATAAATCCTGTAAATCAGTTTATTAGTAACAAAATGTAAGTTATAAATATGGCATCATAATTATTTCCTATCAATGCAGTGGGATATAAAAGCTACTTAAGATATATTAAGTACATTCGTAAGTATAGTATATAGTCTGTCAGAATTATTACATAGGAGTTAATCTTTGTTATTTATTCATCATCCCTGTGACATATAGTTGTCAGTCGAGCCCCTGCTGCATAAGTGTATGGAGATCTCGGAAAGCAGCCCCGAGGCGTCCCTGGAGGGTTTGTCGCTTGAGGAGGAATGCACGGATGTCAAGCAACAAGCGGTGTATGTGAACACATTTCGTGTATCTCTCTTCTCTCGGAATGTCTACGCCCAGGGTCCGCACGGGCGCGCTCACATTAGCACGTACAACCGAAGAAAAGTTGCGCACTATTAATCTTAAAGCGTTACATCCGCATTGCATGTACCTAAACATCGAAAATATCAATTTATTGTTATAGTAATTATAGGCTGTATGTTATTTGACTGAGTAGAATAGACCACCCTCATTTCTTACCGAGGTGTCGAAAAAGGCGACTTATGTAAGTTGACCCATGTGTGGTATCCGGTTGAGTAGAATAGACCACCCTCTATCTTACTGAGATGTCGTAAAATACGACTTAGGTACATTGACGTCAGGCAGCCGGCCGGTCGTAAAATACGTAGCCGAATCATGTGACAACATGTTGTGCCGACCCCACTTAGAGTGGGACAAAGGCAGGAGGATGATAATGGGTAATTATAGGTTCTTTAGAGCTATAATTACTATGACAATAAATTTATTATGACATGTGACTATTTTTATTTTATTTTAAAAGCTTAAAAATTAAAAATGTTAATTCAGCAATTGAATAATTTTAAAAGACAATTTTTTTTATCTGCTATCACAAAATATTAATTGTAATATGAACACTTCTAATTATTTTCATTAATTTTATAATAACATGATAAATTGAAAGACTTGTTAACACAATTAAGTATTACAATAAAAAATAATGCTGTCTAGTATAACATGCTTGAAAACTAGAAACAGATATATATACATACAATACTTACGATTCATATTTACTCTGCAACAGTTCATATATTTTAGGCAACATAAGAAGGCATATGTCCAAATTCCATAAGGATCTGTAAAGAGAAACTATAATGTATATATAATGTATATATTTTTTGTAATATTTGCATTACTTTACGATATATTAATTTTTTAATTTTGTTCTCTTATATTAAACAAAAATACAATTAATTAAAAATAATAACTTACGGTTTATGTGCCATTACGTTTAAAATGTCGAGGATGACGGACGCATCTTCTAAAGCTATCACAGATTCTAACGCTGACTTCAAAGTTTTATTTATGCGCACCGAATGAAAAATCTGTAACAAATAATATTGCTATTTCAATTAATGAAACACTACTTCAGATATATAATAATAATAATCTTATGAAACTGGTTCAAAAAATGTACTATTTGCTCATATTTTCAGAATCAGAAAAATTCAAAAATACCTGTAATTCTTTGTACTATACTAGATTATTTCTTATGAGATAATATATGTGAGCCTTAGGGGGGTGTTTATATATTATCAATTATTTTATATATTATTTTATATATTATATAATGTAATTATTTAAAAAACGTACATTACTAGGTTTAGTACAAAGTCTAACTGAAGCAGTTAATTAATAGCAACTCTAGGCCTAAATTAAGGCGATGTCCAAGAAGCGTTCAATAACGAAATGAAATGGGCGGTAAAAGACCTTTAAAAATATATACATATATTATCATCATCATTCTCCTCCCCTTATCCCACTCTAAGTGGGGTCGGCACAACATGTTACAATCATGTTACATGATTTGGCTACGTATTTTACGACCGCCTGCCTTTTACGACACCTCGGTAAGAAATGAGGATGATCTATTCTACGCAGCCGGATACCACACGGCACTTACCTTAATCGCCTCTTACGACACCTCGGTAAGAAATGAGTGTGGTCTATTCTACGCAGCCGGATACCACACGGCACTTACCCTTATCGCCTCTTACGACACCTCGGTAAGAAAAGAGGGTGGTCTGTTACTGCTCTCTCTTGCTCTTAAGAATTATGTAGTTCTTATATTGTGGAGAGGATCAATGGATCAAATCTTTTAATGAATGATCTAGGTTCAATATATGACTGAAAGACTCCTTTACAATACTATTATAGAGTATGGCCTTAATGCGTGTACTAAGAATGTTAATTTAAATCTGTCATCACCTGTAGTGCGCGTTGCCTGGCAGCTAGAACTGCCATCATCGAGTCATGGCCACGCATCATGACACCCAGCACCTCCTGCTCGCTGGGCTCTGCGCCACCTCCCCGAGCACCGCGTCGTACTCCTCCCGCTGTCAGACCACGCTATAAGAAAAGAACACGTTCGGACAATGTTACTGAATTTGTGGAATATCTTACTGAAAAACAGTATAAAAGTTTTTCAAAAAGACTATTAAAAGTTCTTTTACATTATGTAACAGACACTAAAAATGTTTGAATGGGAAATAGTCAAATGACAGTCTGTGTTGTCGTTAATACCGGAAGTGAGGTTCTTGAGTGATCAATAGCGAGGGTAGGGACTTTTTATGTGAGTGTGGATTGCCTTAAATAGTGAAACTTGAGGTAATTAGGGAGATTCGATTATCGTCGTTAACGTAATTTCTAATAAAAGTGTATTTTTGAGTTGATTAGTGAAGTCAGCTGAAAGCGAATAGTAAATTAATACAAGTTTAATAGTGAGAAAGTGAAGATGTTAAGACCCAAGACGCAACAATTGATGTCAGTATTTCATTAAACCAAGTTAACTCACAGGTAGGAATTCGTCAAGATCCAATCCGACTGGCCGATCGATACTGTACGGCACAAACTCTGGTTCGGGCTCGCGTTGTGGTTCAGTGCTTTCAACTCGTCCTCTGAAATTATAACTACAAGCTATATTGGTCGTGTTTTACGAATTGTAAATACCAAAAATTGAATATCAAAAAGTAAAAAGTCTGCCAATTAATTTCAGATCGAATACGAATAGTAATCGTGAATGGGCACATAAATAAATTATCGGAATATAATAATCAATATTATAAAAAAAATAGTTCGTTTCCAATTATATATTTATAATTACTTATATTATATATAATAATTATATTATTACATACATATATTTTAACAAAGTAAAAAAATTGAAGCAACATTCTTTGTTTTTCATCAACTATGCTGTCAAAATTGTATAAACACAATTAGCTGAGTTATCTATATCACGAACTACACCGTGATGATGTGACATTATTAGGATCTTTACATATACCTCGAACTTTGACTGGGTGCTCTCGTAAAGGACAACGATCTAGGTCCTAAGGAATGTGGACCCAACGATACTTCGCTGTTACTCTGACGAAGATTGTTATGAGCTGTAAATTTAAAGTAAAATGAAACATTGAAAAAAGGAAGTAAACTATCAAAAACTATGCTAGATTTAGGCATTATACTAAATAAACGTTCTTAAAGCAAATAACACTACTTAAACATACGCTCTCAACCTAACACTCAGACATTTCATCCTTACAGAAAATCTAAAAAAATCCTTTACTTATAGGAATATCTCAATATCATTTTGTCGGAAAACAAAACCGCTATAAAATATCAAGCTGTCGGGTATATATGATTTAACTCGTACAGTACTCATAAGTTTGGTAGATCTACAATATTTGCAAGTTAATATTTTTAACAAGCTTATAATCCAACTGTCAAAATCAAAAATCAAAACGTGGTCAGTATCATTTCTTATTCTATTTTCGCGGTATTATATAAAAATTGAAATAGTTTAAAATTTTTGAGCACGCTCAATACAAGCAACGCCTCAAAAAAAATACATATAAGTAGCAACTTCTTAATAATGGCTTTCGGACTAGTAATTAGCATTTCGTATAAATTACCTCGATTGTTATTTTTTACTAGCTTTTAAACGCAACTTTGTTCACGTGGACTGCAGTTTTATTATTTGAGTAAATCGTAATACGTATATTAATTATGGTTAAAGTGGGTAAACCTCAAAAGCTGTCGCGGACTTTGATTTGGAACTTTTAGAATTTTGTAGTACATGATTTTTTAATAACTTTCACCGGTTATTTAGCGCACTCAAGAAAAGCTTTAAATTTTGCCGTTTTCGCAATATATTTATTGTTGTTCCTCTCTTATTCATCTTAGCGTGATGTTATAGTCTATATATAGTCTTCCTCGATAAATGGACTATCTTACACTCAAAGAATTTTTTCAATTCGGTCCAGTAGTTCCTAGGTTCAAACAATCAAACAAACAAACTCTTCAGCTTTGTACATTATTAATATAGAAGTATAGATCAACTTAGAAAACTCAAAGTAGTTCATTTCTGGAATTATAATAATAATTAAATTTTCAGAACAGGGTAACATTTTAGGCACCGAATTAATAAACTTACTTAAGTCAGTTGTTGATTTTGCCTCTTTGTATGAATTATGACGGTTTAATGAAGTGGTTGTTAGTGCTTTGGTGGTAAATTCAATCATTGTGGACGGTTGCGTGTTGGTATATAAATTTTCATCTTTATTGTTTTCCATCATCCCTGTTAATAATAAAACACTCGTTAATACATCAATGATAACGAGAACTTTTATTAACATCACGTTAAAAACTTCAGTTTTGTAATAAATAAGTTGAACCACCATTGTGGTAGATCAAGAAGACGTTCTAATCGGTCGTCTAATTTAACGGATTGAATACAAAACAATAACAAAAAGCCTCCAGTATTAACATAGCCCATGTATATGAGTTAAATGAAAGTTAACTCATGATCGTAATAATATGCATATAATTTCAACAATATGTGATTATATTAGTGTGGGCCGAAATGTTAATAAAAAATTATAAAACTAATTATGAATATATATAAATGATTTAATATTCGAGTTAACTATATCGAAACCACCAATGCAAAATATCTGATGTATTCCTAAACGCTCAAATGCTATCGCAGATACTGGTCTCTTGGTAAGACTTTAACAGTGTTTTGATGCTATTGTACACACTTAATCATCAGAGGATACTGGGTGCAGGAGATGCACATAGCTAAAGTATAAGATTTCGAGGAACCAGAGTACTTAATAAAGTTCCCTTACTAACGGAATACTAACCTCTATGTAAAAGTCATTATTATTTTCTAAAAAAAATGTTGCAATGTTGGAGGATGTAACTAAGTGTATTAAATATTATCATTATTGATCCAAGGCATAGTTTGGGAGTACTCATTAGAAGGTAACTTTATATAATATCAGGCTGTTCACTTTCAAAATTTTACGAACAAAAAAAATTCATGAACGACGAAATCGAAATGAAAGTGGTGCGCTATTTTCCCATGGTTTTGGTCTTGTTGACAGTATTTTTATGTTCTATGTGGACAAGTTTAATTAGAAGTATTTTTATTATATTATGCCAAAATAATGTAATCCGGTAAACTAAATTAAATAACAAAATTATTACTTGAGAAAATTTGTGTTTTTTTGTCTCTCGCAACATAATGGTCTTTAGCAGTAGGGATGCGTGAGATCTCTCGAGGCCTTTCCTCTACGAGAAGATCCCTCAGTGATGTACTAACCGACGACTCCAGCTTACCAGTACCATCGTCCCCTGAAAACATTTCTTACTTTTATTTGAAACGTTAGCCGATTTAGTTTTTTGATGTAGCTACGTCTTTTGGAGTTTTTAAGGGTTTTGTTTAACACAATATCCATTTACCATAGTAGATTTTAACCTTCCGTGATTCATACTTAAATTTCTATTACATATTCTAACAGATATACTTAAAGTTATATGAATAGAATTTTATTATATCTTGAATTATTTGAAGAAATAAAAATATTGTTGATTAATAGAAGCAGGCGTTACTTTGCGGAATTCCATATTACAAGCAATATAACAAAACTAACTACTTTGCTATAATCCGCACGGGTTAAGTGAATGCATGCAAAGACAATGTGTATAAAGCAGGCAAAATCTACGCACCTTATACATGCAGGACCAGCCACCACATGCACCCCAAGGCGCAATTCACCAGCAACAACGCACACAAAAGCAGCACACACACCCACCACCACAATCTCGACGACGACGATAGCAAAGTAGTTAGTTTTGTTATATAGCTTGTAAAAATATTGTTATTAGCCTAACTGATGAATATGATTAGCGTTGCTGTTTGAGACATATTATCTATCTCGACTGTGAACCGGCAATATGTCCTATCTCTAATTTTAAGCCAAATGACTTTTTACGGCATTGGTTTTACTGCCCGTCATTTACCGTATCAACATGTCTTATCTACTTGAAAATTTGTAAATAAATAAATATATTTTAAGTCAACTGTTGAAAATTATTGCGAATGTACTAATAATCAGGTTTCTTCTTCTTACTGAAAAGTAGTCAAAAATAAGATAGGACAGTTTGTCAGTTCGCAGTCGATATATCAAACCTTGTAATAAAAAAGTTTTAGTTAGAATATTGATTTGGCGTTCAGTCCAAGCATACATTGTAAAAAGGATTTGTTCCTATTTATACCTGTCAGTGAAAAGTCTTCTGATGATAAGCTGGTTGCTGGCGGCGGAGTCCGAGTCACTGCAAATTGATATATTCTTAATTATAGTTTTTTTATAAACGGTTGCTTTCTAATCGCCGAAGTATTGTGCATGTTTACTCACATGCTCTAGTTGGGCGGAATATTTCAGTGTAGTCATTAATATTAGGTATAACAGCACCTGATTCTTCGTCCGCCTCCGTCCCAGATGTGGACTCCTCAGCCGTTTTCTCATCGAGAGGTGTCGGTCGATGCAACACTGAAATTGCAATACAGTTTAAGTATTATTTAAAAAATTTAGAAATTATTTATTGTATGCGTTCTGTGAGTTCAAGTTGAATCACATAATGCATATACAAAAGTTGTACCAATTCTAGAATAATTTTTACACATAGTTGTTTCTTTTTTTTAATTTAAATATATATCTAATAGTTTTAGTTAGTACATTTCTTTTATTTTATTTTTTTTAAGTTTTAATAAAAATTTGTTTAAATATACATGTGTTTGGAATAATGAGACTACAAAAAAAAACAAAAGTTCATCATTTCAAATCATTTAGTAATTAAACAACATTAAAATCCTTTAATGGAAAAAATATACTCTCATTGAATATTTATAACACCTTATTAGTTCAATGTTAGTCTACAATTACAAGTACGGAGTTCTTAAAATGTCTTAAAATGCGTGTTTTGTTGAGCCATGGCCAAGTTTTTTTTAATGACCAGCTGTTGAATACGCTGCTGGTGTCTTTGTGCAATCCGTTTAAGTCTTACCGAATCTCTGTTATCGCAACTTTATTTCTGCTACAACCTAAGGCGGTCGAGGTAAACACCATTGATGTTAATGTCAAATCCTTTCCGAACTAAAACTTTAAGATCATCTCTGGCAAGACAATAAACAGCTTAAGGAAGAAAACCACACACACTCTCCACCTCTGTTAAGACTTGTCGTGTAGTATTGGCTTGAATACTGATTCAAATTGTGTTCTCGTTCAAACTTCAGAATTAGAAGGGCCCTAATACAGCACATGTTTAGACTAAATCAAAGGTCTTCTAACAATCTATTATTTTTAACCAAAGTTGTTTACATATTTCGGTATTTGGTATTCATATTGGTTATATCAGAATACGTTATTGTTTTGTTTCTTTTGAAAACAGTTGTTTTACCACTGACTACAATACAATAGGAGTATTTCTGAGAGAAAGTAATTTCTTTAACTAAAGTAATAATATAATATTATTTTGCTATAATCAGCGATAAAGTAAATAAAAAATATAAATAATGCTAAATGTAGAATGGACTATCCCTTTTCAAACACACATAAAGATACCTCCACCATCGCCACCACAATACTCAAGCACACACGTTCGCTATCACTAACTCAACAATCGTTACGCCCCTCGACCGAGGCATCATCAGGAGATAGACTTCACGACAAAATCGCAAAGCTTGAGATTGTGTCGCTCAGCCAGGCACCGTACAGCGGCTTCGTGTTCAATCAAATCTGACTTAAATCTTTCTATATAAGTCCATTAATGACTTATGTTCTAGTTCGAAAATAAAAATATCACTAAGTAGAACACTAGATATGATATTTATATTTTCGAATTTGCAATGAGGTGCACATAGCACGATATTATTTGATTCAATCATGTACTATGGATCTCTATAAAGTAACACCTAATTCTATAAATTATTTTATTAAGTGTGCAACTAACACTTCGTTAAATTGGGTGTAGTAACTTTGATGTGGGTTGTAAATTTTTATTAAGATTAACAAAAATTAAAAAATTAAATTTAAATATAAGTATAAATGTATACTCAATAAATGTACCTTCTTTGGGTGGTTTTTCTTTTGAAAAACTCTTACGCACTGATTGGCCTTTTTGGAATGGCGAAAGATCTCTTACAGTTGTAGCTATGGCAGGCGGCGGTCCACCGAAGGGATGCACTTTATTGAGATCAACTACAGATAGCACTACATATGTTGAGTGAAAAGATCCTGCGATCTGAAACAAAAGTTTTCATCCACGTAAGTGTGTGTCAATATCTTTTGAAAACTATACAATTAATAGACTATAACAGAAGAACAACAAAATTTCAAGGTTAACAATTAATATGAAAATTGAAATAAATTGAAAATTGAATATTGAAATTTGAAAATAATACACTCTTATTATTTTCAAATTGATTAAAATAACAAAGTTAAGAAATTAATTTCGTATGATGGTGTTATGTGCTGTTATTTTTTGTGTTAAAAACAGTTTATTGATACTATATTGTGTACAGATTTTTTTCATTCATTATATACATGGAAAATTAATTGATAATGGAAGAATGTTTTTATAACTTTATAGCATTAACTTACTAGTTGTTTTTGGGCAACAGTTATGTCATAAATCTGACCCCAATGACCATTTACATTGTCCAGCACTCTTGCTGGTTCCCATCCAACCACATGTAACCCATCATTGCCACATCCTAATAAAGTAGCACCATCATCGCTGAAGGCCATATGTCTGAAATAGCAATTTTATTTATTATTTATTTATAATACACAATATTCAAGTTTAATTGTTCTTCATTTCAATATATTAAATATATTAATATTCATTAATAATTAATATTAATTATATTGTTATTAAATATAGTTTCATATACATATGCTGCTTAGCAAAATCTGATGCTTGTAATAGATAATACAAAGGCAATATATTTGTATTATTAAACAGAAACATTAATAGGTGTTGGATTTGTCACTCAGTTATTCTTATTGTATTTTGTAATTGATACTAAACAATACCCAGTGTTCTTAATTATTTAGATCGTGTTATAGCCTAAAAAGTTATATAATTTACCAATTTACCAAAATTACATTATATTTCACACTTTTAAGAATCATCTTACAGTAATTCTATTGATAAGTATAATAGTATATATAAAAATATATAACAAATTTAGTAAGTTATCAAGTCACAAGTATTATATTTTAAATAAATCAAGTACCTTATGGATGTGTTTTCTTTTTCAAATTTTGATACCAATTGAAACTTTTCCATATCCCAGAAATTGACAGTCCTATCAGTACCACAGCTAGCCAAAAGAAACTCATGAGGGTGGAATTTTACACATGTTACACCTGAGGTATGCTCTATAAATTCTTGCAGCACTTTCCCAACACGCACATCCCAAACTTTCACAAAACCTTTAAAAAAATACCATAAATAAATAAATTTTAAGTTTGTTATGTAGTTACATAATTCTTACTGGCAAACCCAATCCAGATGGAGATGGGTAATATAACATATTAAGCAAAGTAAGGCACACCATTGATTAATATTAGCACACATTAATCGTGAAACTACTTTGATAATTTAAAACCCTTTGTTATTAAGAAACTTTACTTTTTGCACATCCACCAGGTAATAACATTCAAGGAGAGGGTAAACTTAACATTTACTAAGTTTCCTTCTCTATAGTTCTTAGTGAATTTTAAATAAAAGATTTAATAGTCAGAATACTTACCATCTTCACATGCTGATGCTATCCATTGCCCATCAGGACTAAATTGAAGACTATTTACTGCAAGACGATGACTTGAGTAAGTGACAATACAGCCCCGTTTTCTTGTATCCCATAATTTAATATTGCTATCACATGACCCTGTAGTCAAGTAGTCACCATAGGGATGAAAATCCATACATTTTATAGCTCCTTTATGTCCAGTGAATGTTCTTAATAGCTTAGCTGCTTCTAAATCCCATATTTTTAATGCACCTGTTTGAGATCCTGCGCAAACAAGATCTTCTGAATGTCCAAAGCAAACACATTCCACTGGTGTTGTATGGCCACTTAAACTCTGCAAAATGTATAAAATATTCCATATTTAGTTATTACAACACAATTAATTAATTGTACTCACTATTCTTTGATATCAATAAAAGTATTTATTTATTATAGTTATTCTTCAGATAGGGCGATAAGTATGTGTACTTACCATAAGACAACCTTGGCGTCCGATGGCCCAAAGGTTTACCTTTTTATCATCACCCCCAGTAGCCAAGACTTGGTTCGATTTATGTCCCATTGCTAAACAGTTTACATTTGCTTTGTGAGCTACGAATTCCTCTGTAGGCAAAAATTAAGTACATGAGCAAAATAATTTTACACTATACACCTTACAACCAAAGATTACTCACGTAATTTCCATGATCTCTTTAGAGTTTCCATTTTATTGTTCAATGAAAATATGCCATATATGGCATAAGTAACCTTAAAAAGATGAATTGACTACTTGTACATATTGCAATAATTCATTTAGTATTTCGCATTTTTCTAATTATTAGACGTACATATTAATTAACAATTTTGTGGCACTTAATGCTTAATCTATATTGCTTTTTTATTATGGACTAAAAATTTCTAAATCACAAACAGATGAGCAGTTCCTTGACCAGTAGCAAAGATTACAGGTGTACATCATAGACTGTATACCACAGACTATTCAGCAATAATTACCTACACTTGTTGCTTTGAGGCTTGAGCCTATAGCTATAGTAATCTATTCTGGGGTATAGCTCCGCCATTTGTTAATAGTCTATGTGCATAGACTACTAACTAAAATAAAGACGACAATGTTTCATACTTTGGCGCGTTAGAATATTAGGAAGAGTGGGAGATGGTGGGAGGTGCGGATACGTACTATAGGTACTAATTATAGTCATTCATAGAAATGTATCTGCCTCTCACCCGTTTCATTCATAAATCCGGAAATAGTCTCAGCTCTGACTCTCTCTAACACATGGAAATTTACTACGCGTAATATATATAACGAATGACGTAAATTCGTAGTAAAATTAGTGATGTACTTGTTGTGCTAAAACCGTAACTAGTGATTCCAAAGTTTTATCGATTCGTATTTTTCTGTTACCGATTATTTCAGTTACCGGTTTTCTTCTACATACTAATATTAATCTTAAAATTTAAATAAAACAAAATATTTTAGTAACTTCTTTATTAAATTTATTATTGAATTAAAAAAAATGTTTTAAAAACAGCGCATAGAGATGCAAAAAATTTAACTCAGCATACGTGCTAAAAATTTTTTTTCCTAAACACGCTAAAAGTATAACAAAAAAACACAAATATAATTTGTACATAGAAAACAGAATAAGCCGACAAAAAGTTATTCAAACAGAGATTTCACAGGCCTCAAACATAGACACGTAAGCGATCATGTATCTTTAAATTGGATTTGTAACTTATTAACAAAAAAAAAGGAATTTTATACATTCACTCGAAACAATTTACAAGATCAATATTTGAAACGATAGATGTCGCTTTTGGTAAATTATAAATATTAGAGTGAGAATGTATGTGCAATCGCATATCACTTATGGTAATGAACGGGTCTTATCTCTACTTATATTATTTACAATCAAATCAATTAACACCTGAGATTAATACATAGTTAAGAAAGAATGAAATCACGAAATTATAGTATTATTTGAAATAATTATCACGCTTAAACGAAGTATGCTCCATAACTTATTTAACTAAATGGAAACATGTAAAAAAGTACTTTGTAGTAGTAGGCACAAAACACATTATTTTACCATTAAACCATACAAGTATCTAATATATAACAACAATATATAAACTTAGTTATAGTTTTCGCACTATTTGATTATGGCGTGATTGCTATCAATATTTTTTTTAAACTTTGAAGCAAATAAATAAGTATTATTTAATATCAACTTATAAAAACCTAAACATAAAGTATTTTAAACATTTTCAAGTATATTAAAGTATTACAGTATCACAGAGTTAATTCATAGAATATTGATATTATGTTACATACGTATATATTTATGTTTTGCTATACTTTAATACGGCAAAATATATATAAAATACAAGGTACAAATATTCAATTTTATAAAATAAATATTCATTAAAGATATTATTTTGACAACTTCAGTTCAATTTGTATTTCTTCATTTGTCAATTATATTATTGTAATGACATGTTTTTGTTTGTTTACATTAAGTGAAGTATCTACTTATGGAATATAAAAATAATAAAATTTATCCAACAAGAAAACTATATCGCTTTACAAATGTTAAGAATAGGAATTTCAGTTTGCTACTTTTGCCTCATGTATTTCAAATAACCCTACTTCTGATAAAAAATTTACATTTCAATTCCCTTTTTTCAGCTATCTGTAAATTCTTCTAGTAAAAACAATAATATAATTTTTCAAGTAGACTAAACAAATCGTTGACTTAATAAGTCTTTTCTTAAACATATATAATACTGTTCAAAAGACATAAGTTTCTGTGATGGATAATATAATTTCACACATGTGATGTCACTGGCAATATATTCTCTATTTTTTATTAAAGCAATTTAGTCAAATCTTTCAATTTTATTACAAAACAGCGTACTTATAAAAATTTCAAAATTTACAAAATTCAGATTTTTCATTCAAAGAAATATATCGCTTGTGGAATGCAATAGTGGCACTATTAAAAAACACGTCTATCGGAATAGGAATAAAATGTGTAAATGTTAAAGTACACATTCTATTCAGCACCAACACAAGAAGAACTCATGGTTCAATATTAGGCCGTCGTTTCAAACTATAACAATTTTTATACATTTTCCTTAGCAACAAAAACTATAAACCCATTTCAAAAGATCTCAATCAACCAGTCTCAAAATATAATTTTTTGCGATATATCGATGTACCGCACCGGAAATATACGGATTAGATTTGGAACATATTTCTGATGGAATATTAGGTTCTGTAACTATCAAACTTCTGCCTATCACTGAGAATTCCTAACATTTTATCACTATCATCGGCACATTAGCATACAAAGATTTACTGGTACTAATATTATTAACCAATAATGTTTTAAACTAACAAAGCAACAAAATTACGATCAGTGCTAGTGTGTCAGCTACCTTATCTATGATTATGAGAAAAAAATCCATGGGCTCCTAGTTAACATCCTTCAAACTTTATATTGTTTGTCAATTTGAATATTATGAATACAATTTTATAGACATTGGTTTGCTTTTTCTTGAGTCTCAAGCATCGAATCGCATTGACTCTGACTTTTACAGCTGAACTTCAAAATTCAGAATGGTTTGAATTTACTGACAAAGAGAAATTTTAGATGTCCACTACTATAATCAGAACAGGTATTTTATGCCAAATTATTATTAATATTGGTGCTAAATAATTGTGATCCAACTGAAGCTCTTCATATATCTTCATCTGCATCATGTGGCTGGTAGATACTTCCCGGCGGAGGATTGTGCAGCTACTGATCCTGTAATGCATATGTATTGTTTAAATAATGTTATGGTACTAAAAATAGTGATTGCAAAAGCAATCTTACAGACAATCTTGGCATATAGAATTGACAATATTTTGGTAGATGCAAAACAATAATAAACTTGCGCAATTTTATGTAGAAATAGATACTACGTATAACAATTAAGAATATTCCTTTTATGAAAATTATTCTTAATCTTAGAAAATTTACAGGAAATAAAGTATTATAATAGAAATGTTTAAATATACAATTTGTTATTATAAACTGTACCAATATTATTAATCTAGTATTATTTAAATAAACCAAGAACTTTAATTAGACATTTTATGATAATTAGAATTACGATCTGTATTTTATCCTGTTCTCATAAGAATAACAGGGTTGCTTGCATACTTAATGTTACAGCGAGTTATAAATGTCTATTTTGTGAGTTTTATTTAATAAATAAATAGAGAGTGGCTTGTGTACATTAGAACACTCCTAAAAATATATATAATATTTTCCTGTTCCTGAAACTTTGAACTTTTTTGAAAAATTGAACTTTTTAACCCTATCTGTTAGTATATAAGCTTCAATTGTTGTGTATTGTGTGTGATGCTTTAACAAATAACAGACAGAAAGATAGATTCTATATTTAAAAATAAATTCCTGCTCTTAAATAGTGTCCTCAAAATATTTTTATATTGGTCTTTAACTAACAGACTTGACTGTGTCTAGAGTTCTGATATCTAGGTAAAATCTTTACAAGTGATGTCTAGATGTCTTACTTTGCCAGTTTTATATAGACACTATAAATATATATATTTTTTTGTTGTTAAATAGGCGAGCGCTTGACTATAATCATGCCTCATGGTAAGCAATGATACAGTTTAAGATGGAGCGCGCTTACCTAGAAGATGCCTATTCACTCTTGCCTTAAAGGTACCCATATTGTAAGTATTGGGAAAGATAGATGCCAGGAGAGAATTCCATTCCCTTGCTTCGTCTTTTTTGTTGCACACAACAAAAAAGACGAAGCGAAGCGTTGTGTGCGTCTTCGTGGAATGTCGATGACATAAGGGTGGAACTTTTCCTGGTGCCTAGCGGTGCGATGATTGAACGGTGAAGGTGAAATAAGTTAATGAAGTACCTGGGCACACTCTCCGAAATATATCTTGTAGAAAACCGATAAACAGGCAACTCTGCGCCGGTATTGCGGACTCTGTGCAATTTGGCATTTGTCAGGGTCTCATCACCTATGAGTTCCTGGCACGTCGATCCACCGAGTCCAAAGCGTCCAATTGGTATTTGGCAGATCCTTCCTACAAATGGCAGCAGTATATTTTAAAATTAATAAAATAGTAGGTATATCTGTGTCCCTTTGTAACTTAAATATCTTTGATTATGTACTGTTAGCAAACCAGGTTTTAAATAAGAAGCTTTCCAAATACTGAAACTCAGCATCATTGTCACATGACAAAAAAAAGTTAGAATAATTATCACTAACATATCTTTACATCTGTTCTTATATCACATACTTATATCACTCTAAAAGAGAAATAATTGATTTATACAGTATTTTATTATATCTCAAATCGAATGGCCCACTATATATATCAGCTTCAGATGTACCTAATTTTAAGTGAAAGTGAAATAGCCAGACAGACATACAGGCATTGAATTAATATTTACTTGCCTTCATCTTGTCATAAAAATTGGGCGAATCATTTGCTTCATCCCACAAAGCATCAGCATATATAGCCTAGGACGTCATCCCACTGAGTACTCTCTTTGGCAATTACAAGGTTGGTCTGAAAAATATTACACAAAGATTTCAATAAACATGGAACATCGATAGTATCGAAATAACTTTATATTTGACTGGCCCTTTGGCGCAGTGGGTAGTGACCCCGCCTTCAGTTCTGCTGGTCGCGGGTTCGATTCCATCCGAAGGCCAACATCTTTTATAAACAATTTGTTGGTTCTTCGAGCCTGGGTATATATTTGTATTTAAATATGCATTTAAAATTATATATGTAGTATATCTACCAGTTGTCCGTCAGCCATAACTCAATTTTATTATTATTATTAAAGAATTAAAGATGGTCTATAATATATTTTCTCTTACAGAAAAAATAATAAACTATCAATAAATAAATACTTTAAACATAGGTTATAACTGATATTGGTTAAGATTCGATTCAATGAACACATAATAAATATTTTAACAATTTTGTATATTTTATTTTAAGATTAAATTTTATAATATTAGTATGTTGAATAAAAAAAGATTCAGCTTTGAGGTCCCTGCCTAACACCATAGAAACATATTAAAACAGATATTACATTTAGATAAATGTTTCTAATAAAATTGAGGGACATTACCATTAATTTTACTATAAAAGATTTTACTCAAAAAGGCCAGTTCATATATAGTAATCTATATATATGTAAAAATAAATGTTTGTCTGTATGTTCCTTATAGAATCAGAAAGGGCTGGACCAATGTTAATTATATTTTCAGATAATCGTTAGATTAACCCAGAGCATAATTCTGTAAAGTTTGGTGGCAATCAGAGTCATAGTTTTTAAATGGTCAATGAGAATTTAATTTTGAGAGGAGTTCGAAACCAGACTGAGTCACAGCAATGTGAAACGGGATGGCTAGTATACTATATAAATGATAAACATACTTGGTCTAAAATGTAAGCTCATCTTGCACAGGATATCTATGATGAAACATAAAGTATTAGAATTAAATTATGAAGATATCAATCACCAGGTATCATGCTTGTTCTTCTTGGTAGAAGCAATTTTCCAAATTAAAGTTTAAATTAGCGATTTAAAAATCCTCTAAGTTCCTTTGGATAAAGTAAACTTGAGTTTAAGTCGAGAAACTGAATAAACTATATCATTAAATGTTTTGAAGGAGTTGTAGGGATAAGCCAGTTTCTTTGATCTGTAATTTATATGTACTCATTATTTTCTTAACATAAACACAGTATTTAAAAACTAAGAGTACATAAAAGTGCTATGGGTGTAAAGTGTTAACATATGCCACAATATTAGGAGTAAAAAACAGACTGAGCTAAAGACTTGAGAGAAATAGATATGCGACAAATAACTAGAAATAATAATATTTCCCCTAGAAGCCAGAGCAGAAATTTACTTAAAATTATATTTAACCCCTCCAAATATGGGGGGGGGGGATTGAGAAATCCAAATGTTTTCATCACCAGCAAAAAAGTTATTATAATATGATTTATTGTATTCAATGGGGAATTTTATAACAAAGAAATTGGTATATCAATTATAAGTATAATTATTATACATATAGTAATAACATGATCTAAAATTTAAGGTAAAAAATTAGTACACCCTCCTGCTTCTTGTCAATCAAAGGGTTAAAGTTATTACTTGAATGATTTGTAATAAAAAAAAGAATTACATACTTAATCTTGTTGTCTTCTTTCATTCACTACACATAGCACTATATTGTTTATTAGCACTGTAAATGTAAAAATATCTTAAACCACAAATCAGATCATGTGATAATCAAATTTAGACAAAAAAAATATACATAAATTTATTTTGAGTTACTTGTATATTACAGAATATGATTGATGAGAAATTGATTCAAGAATCCTGGGACTTTACTTTCTGTACATCTGTTTAAAAAGTCTTAAAATTTGCTTTGACAAACCAACAATAGTTTTATATAAAGCAATATACTCTATTGCTTTATACAGAATAAACTACACATTATACTATTTACTCCGTTTTTATGTGTTGTAACAAATATATATTTATAAAATATATTTGTTTATACAAACACTACTGTAATACAAAATAATACTTAATACTCAGCTAATATATTAATAATAAAATAACTATAACTATAAAAGACTATACTTAAACATAAAATAACTTATATTATTCTTCTACTATACACATTATATAATAATTACTACATTACGTACAAACTAACAGTTTACATTACATATTTTATACACAATAGCGAGCGCGTAAACAAACCAATAATCGCGAATGCAGGTAGACGGTGTGATACGTTAGCTAATGTTCGGCGAATAAAAATTGTGACAGTGTGAACGGTCGCGTCCAAATTGCTTCCTGTCAATTTCTAAAACAATCTAGATTCTAACAGCTACTTCTTACTTATTACTTTTTAAAAATCTAATTTAACTTATTATATCTAGTGTTTTATCAAGAACTGTGTTGTGAATGAGTTCCCTTACTGGGTAAGTTATATGAGATAATTTTCAAATGTATTGTTAAGTAGTCTTTGTTGTTTTTTTTGTTAGAACTAATTCGTTGTAACTGTTATATAAATTGTAGATATGAATGTCGTTGTGAAGTATTTCGTGTTAGAGCTTGTTATTTAAATTAATTTTGGAACTTTATTTTATATTATATACAATTAACTAGGAATATAAGATGTAGATTTTTATAAGTAAATTTAAACCATACGATCATCAAATTAATTATAGCGCTTGCTGTCGTAGGAACTACCTTGGGATTTCCGAATACCGGGAATATCTTTATGAGAGGCCGGGTGATACCGTGGAAGTTTCTTTGGCGCTAAGCGGCCAATACTTATTCTGACAAGAACTTTTATGAGACGAACTAAAATCTTTGTTCCGGGCAAATTTAAGAACACTGCCTACATGTTCGACTTCCGGTTCCCTGATTCTGAGAACTTGAACACCCCTGCAGATAATTATTTTTGTGCCTAGATTTAGTTGTAACTAACCCTTAGTTTTTAGATACTAACTAAGTAGAATATATAGGTATATAGTTTTATTATTTATTCAAATTAAAGTATTTTTTTATTCATTTTGTTGTAGTATTGTTTATATATTCGTTTATAAAACTTGTTTGTTCACGCTATAAGTTTTTAGCGTGACAATGGCGCCCATAACGTGGTCTCAGTAATCAGGGTTTACTTAGTAGAAATAAATTATTATCGATAAGTATATTATAGATGTAAAAAAAAAAAATTTTTTCCTGCTTTGATGTGTGTGTGTGTTATTTGTTGTATGTATTAATTATCATTTTTGTCATAAACACAGTGCAATGTCTTATCCAATAAAATTTTTACTTTTACAAAAACCAGAACTTATATACGAAGTGGCTATTAGAGGGGAAATTCCATTAGATAAAGTTATCGAATTACGCCGTCAAGTTACAAAACTTACTCAATTATATCCCTCGGAGGATATTTTAGATACCTGCTTTGATTTTGATGAAGATATTACTGGTATATCTGACTCGTTATTAAAATGTGTTCTTAATTTAGATTCATTAAAAAACAAATTTCAGTCGTCGTTATTAGAAAGAACGCGTTCACTATTGCATCATATACATTTCAGAATATCTAGAATCAATAAACCTACACTTCCGGAACATATTAATACATTTAAATCCGTATATGCTCAATATCAAACAGCTTATGCTCAATTTCTAGATCATTCAAAAAGACAAAACCCAGACGACCGTGAATCGACTACTGGCATACAAAACACTGACGCTGAAAATATATTGGAGAATATTTCAGTATCAGTGACCTGTGATCGCGGTATCTCATCTGACTTATCAAAATTAAAGTATGACGGCAAGTCTTGTGTCCGTTCTTTCATACAACTTGTCGAAGAGTTTCGTGTATCTAAAGGATTATTGGATAGCAAAATGTTGTCTTTGGCATTTGAGATTTTTACAGGGGATGCGTTACACTGGTTTCGCTGTATGAAAAGTAAATTTAATAATTGGAATGAATTGCTAAACGCTTTAAAAAGTGATTTCGATATACCAGATTACGACTATCGTATGCTCTCAGAGATAAGAAACAGAACCCAAGGGGTAAATGAAAGCATTACCGTGTATATATCGATAATGGAAGGAATGTTTTCCCGACTTAATACGGTACTGGGAGAAGAGCAAAAATTAGAAATTCTGTTACATAATATACGCCCTTGTTATTCTCATATACTAGCTACCTGTACCGAAATAAAAACCATCGATGCTCTTATAACACTCTGTCGTAATTTTGAACAAATAAAATCACGATCTGATGCTTTTCGTGAGCCTCCGATTGTTACTTCAAAAACCTTAGCACCAGAATTTGCATATGCGTGCTCTAAGGATTTTGATAAAATGTCCACGAATAACTCTAACTATGGCCCAAGAACTTATGATCCTGATAGGAATAAATTTACACCTCCTAGGAAATATAATTCTAATGAAAACAAAACTTTTACCCTAAGCGCTAATAAAAAATTTTGTTTTCGATGCAAGGTCGATACGCATTCTATGAAGGAGTGTACAGCCGAAAGAACAATTCAATGTTTTAAATGTGGTCTAAAAGATTTCCGGCTTCCTGATTGTCCTAAGTGTAATCCTAAACCTAATTCAAAAAACGAGTAAAGGAAAATTGTAGCAATCTAGCAAGTAATTCTTTTGATGACTCGGATTGGCAGAATTGGTTGCTTACAATACGTAATTTTTTTAAAACGTATAACCTTGCTTCAATTTTCGGAAATAAGCCGAGTAACGATCCTCGCCCTTTTGTTAACGTTAATGTTAATTATATAGAAAATTTAAATATCTACGGATTACTAGATTCTGGATCTGTGGCTACTATCCTTGGTAATCATTCTCATAAAGTATTATTAAACTACAATCTTACTATATCGACCGATGAAATAATATCGGTAACAGCCGCCGGTGGGCAGAAGCTGTATTCAATAGGTTATATGTTGCTTCCGCTAGTTTATGAAAAAAGCTTTCATATTATAAAAGCTCATGTCATTCCAGATATTGAAACAAATTTAATTTTAGGTATTGATTTTTGGAAGGCATTTCATATTTGTCCAAAATTTCTTAATAATATTAATTATTTTACCCCAAGTGAGGTCGTTATAGACGACATTTCAAATAGTAATTGCACTAAATATTTAATATCGTATGAAACCTTAAATACCTCGCAAAAGATAATTGCAGATACTGTTGTTGGGGAGTTTGAGAAAATATCATTCCAACATAAAGGTCTAGGTAGAACGAATTTGATTCGTCATGGTATAGATACAGGCGACACTGAACCCATTAGGCAACGGTACTTCCGAATGTCTCCGGAAAAACGGCGAGTTCTTAACGAGCAGGTTGATGATATGCTATCGCTCGATGTAATAGAACCGTGCGAAAGCCCTTGGTCTTCTCCAGTTCTTTTAATAAATAAAAAGGATGGCAGCCCCCGATTTTGTCTCGATAGCAGAAAGTTAAATGCTGTGACAAAGAAGGATGCCTACAGTCTTCCGTATGTGTCAGAGATTTTGGATAATCTAAGAGATGCACGTTTCTTATCTAGTCTTGATTTATCGAAAGCATTTTGGCAAATTCCTATTCGCGATATTGATAAAGAGAAAACTGCTTTCTATATACCTAGCAGAGGAACTTTTCAATTTAAGGTCACAGCATTTGGCTTAACTAACGCACCTGCAACACAGCAGAGGCTGGTTGACCTTTTGTTCGGCCCTGAGTTTGAGCTTAAAGTATTTGCGTATTTAGATGATGTGATAGTAATTAGTAAGACGTTCGATGAACATGTACAGCTTTTACATCGCGTCCTTGGAAAACTGGTAAAGGCGAACTTAACAATTAATTTGGATAAGTGCCAATTTTTTAGATCTCAGTTACAATACTTGGGCTACATTGTAGATGCTCAAGGTTTACGCACTGATCCAAAGAAAGTGGACGCTATTATTAATTACCCACCACCAACAAATAAAAAAGAACTTAAACGTTTTCTTGGCACAGCATCTTGGTACAGGCGTTTTATACCTAATTTTAGTACTATTGCTGGACCCTTAAATAAAATGACATCTACACGGAAAAATGCTGCACCTTTTTGTTGGTCTCCAGAAGCCGATAAAGCTTTCATTAAATTAAAAACTTTATTAGTAAAAGCACCGATATTAGCTTGTCCTGATTTCAACTACCCCTTCGAGGTTCATACTGATGCTAGCAGTTATGGTATAGGAGCCATGTTGTCACAGACAATTGAAGGTAATGAACATCCTATTGCTTACATGAGTCGGTCCTTATGTGGAGCAGAGAAAAATTATAGTGTGACTGAAAGAGAGGCTTTAGCTGTTCTTATAGCGCTAGAACATTGGCGCTGTTATCTTGAAAATGGGCATACATGTACCGTTTATACGGACCATTCGGCGCTTAAATGGTTCATGTCACTAAACAATCCTACAGGGCGGCTTGCTAGATGGGGTATCCGCCTTTCTTCTTTTAACTTTACAATAAAACACAGGCGTGGCAAAGACAACATTATTCCTGATAGTCTTTCGCGATCTCTTCCATTACATTCCTTAAATGATTCTAAGATTATATCGTCGGATGATTGGTATCTCAACATATTTAACGGTTGCCGTAATACGCCCAATAAATTTCCTAGCTACAGGATTGAAAATGATATTTTGTATCGTTTTATGAAAAACAAATGTGCTCTTACTTCTGAGTTTGATTGGAAAGAAGTAGTTCCTAAAGAAAACCGGTTAAATGTGTTAAGAGAAAACCATGCTGAACCCATGTGTGCCCATTTCGGTGTTTTCAAAACTTACAAACGACTTGCTCTAAGATTTTATTGGCCAAATTTGTATTCTGATGTTGTTAATTTTGTTTCTAATTGTGACATTTGTCAAACATATAAGCTTCCTACTCATAATGTCTTAGGAAAGATGGGAAGGCCTAAAGAATGTGTTAGGCCCTTTCAAGTACTATCTATAGATTTGGTTGGCCCCTTGCCTACTTCAAGAAAACAATACTCGTACATGTTTGTAGTAACATGTTGTTTTTCGAAATATTGTCTTTTGTTCCCTATTAGAAGAGCAACTGCAAGCTCAATAGCTAAACATTTGGAGGATGACGTCTTCCTTATTCATGGTGTTCCGCAGACCATTGTACTTGATAACGGCAGCCAGTTCATTAGCCGAGAGTTAGATACTTTATTTAAGAAATATAAAATTCCTAATATCAATTTTACGCCCAAGTATTCTCCTCAAATTAATACAGTTGAACGATATAATAAAACAATCATTACAGCTTTATCAATGTTTGTTAACGACGATCATAGGTCTTGGGATGTCAATATACCTAAAATCCAGTTTGCTATAAATAATTCGATCAACGAAACAACTGGATATACTCCAGCGTTTTTGGTTCATGGGAGAGAGTTGGTTTCCTGCGGTTCTCATTATATTGACAATGACAACCCAAACGAAATCATTTTTCTTCCTCGGGATATTTATGCTCAAAATTTGGGATATTTAAGTCCGATTTTCGACCAAGTACAAATGGAACTTTGGCACAGTCACGTCAAAAACTCAAAACGTTACAACCTTCGTAGAAAAGAAGTTGAATTTAAAGTCGGCGATATTGTATGGAAAAAGTGCTATTTACAAAGTGATAAAGATGCGCACTTCAGCAAAAAGTTGGGACCTCAGTACATGAAATGCCGCATTAAAGATAAACGATCGCCTTTAGTTTATATTTTAGAAGATACATCAGGTCGCGATTTAGGAGCTTGGCATGTTAAGGATTTCAAGTTATCCAAACATTATGCTTAATTTATGAAGGTTATACTTACGTTTAATCGGATTTTCTTAAGCGACGAAAATCCTTTTATAGAGAGGGGGGTAATGTAACAAATATATATTTATAAAATATATTTGTTTATACAAACACTACTGTAATACAAAATAATACTTAATACTCAGCTAATATATTAATAATAAAATAACTATAACTATAAAAGACTATACTTAAACATAAAATAACTTATATTATTCTTCTACTATACACATTATATAATAATTACTACATTACGTACAAACTAACAGTTTACATTACATATTTTATACACAATAGCGAGCGCGTAAACAAACCAATAATCGCGAATGCAGGTAGACGGTGTGATACGTTAGCTAATGTTCGGCGAATAAAAATTGTGACAGTGTGAACGGTCGCGTCCAAATTGCTTCCTGTCAATTTCTAAAACAATCTAGATTCTAACAGCTACTTCTTACTTATTACTTTTTAAAAATCTAATTTAACTTATTATATCTAGTGTTTTATCAAGAACTGTGTTGTGAATGAGTTCCCTTACTGGGTAAGTTATATGAGATAATTTTCAAATGTATTGTTAAGTAGTCTTTGTTGTTTTTTTTGTTAGAACTAATTCGTTGTAACTGTTATATAAATTGTAGATATGAATGTCGTTGTGAAGTATTTCGTGTTAGAGCTTGTTATTTAAATTAATTTTGGAACTTTATTTTATATTATATACAATTAACTAGGAATATAAGATGTAGATTTTTATAAGTAAATTTAAACCATACGATCATCAAATTAATTATAGCGCTTGCTGTCGTAGGAACTACCTTGGGATTTCCGAATACCGGGAATATCTTTATGAGAGGCCGGGTGATACCGTGGAAGTTTCTTTGGCGCTAAGCGGCCAATACTTATTCTGACAAGAACTTTTATGAGACGAACTAAAATCTTTGTTCCGGGCAAATTTAAGAACACTGCCTACATGTTCGACTTCCGGTTCCCTGATTCTGAGAACTTGAACACCCCTGCAGATAATTATTTTTGTGCCTAGATTTAGTTGTAACTAACCCTTAGTTTTTAGATACTAACTAAGTAGAATATATAGGTATATAGTTTTATTATTTATTCAAATTAAAGTATTTTTTTATTCATTTTGTTGTAGTATTGTTTATATATTCGTTTATAAAACTTGTTTGTTCACGCTATAAGTTTTTAGCGTGACAGTGTGTCATTTTTAAAAACTTGACAATAAGTTTTAAATTACATGTAATATATTACATGTTACTTCAATCAAAAATACTGTAAAGAATGTAACTTTATGTTCACACAGTTCACAAGTATTGGTTTCTAAGCTATCTATAAAATTAAGGTATAAGAGGTACACAATGATTTCCAATGAGCAAGCGGATCTGAAAATATTTTTACATTTTATACTATGACAGCGAACTCCATTTTTCAAAACCATTTTAATTCTGTTCACATTATTAATAACTAATATTCACCCTTAAAACCATTTAAAACAGCTTCTAATAAACTAACTTAAGACTTTAATGCTACATTATTGATCGTTTATAGAGCAACCCTTTAGAGCAAGAGACCCTTTAATATAAAATTGCAGGACATAATATATTAATATTTAATACAGGTAATTCGTCAATCTAAATTAATGTGCGTAACGTACAACAGTACCTAATAATAAAATTATTTTGCTATAAACCGCGCAATTTTCATATTACGATAATTGAATCAAACAGTTGTTAAAAATTTTACTGTAGTAATAGTTTTGAAATACAATTTCAGCTTGCATGGAATTAGGTTATTATATTTAGAATGTGAGAATATAAATTTTATGAATGCTCTTAATATTATAGAAATGCACAAAATTCATTAAAACTCAATACTTACATTAAAATTAAGTAAATCCTCTTCGTATTGTTTTTCCACGTGTTAACACACAATTTTATTTCATTAGTACATATTTAAGAAATATCTCAACAGATATTAGTGAAATAAGACTTTATACATTTAAATTGTAATAAGCAATATTTGTTTTAAGTATATTTCTAACTAAATTAAAATAAAATTATCAATTTTTGTTAAAATTAAAGTAGTTAAAGTTTCCAACGGGAAGTTTAAAAAATTTAAAATGGCTCCCATACTTTCATTGATAAATTTTCTTGTTATATTATACACTGTCAAAATAAGAATGAGTGCGTAATTAATATGTATGGCGGAGTGGAGCGAGATGCAGCTGAGACTATTTTCATACGATTCATTCATAAAAACGTGCATGTGCAAGAGGGATGCAAGAACTCTTGTATTGGCGCCCGTAGTAAAACTGCCCTGGTCTATGTGTGCTACAATAGGTGAAATTCGAAAAATACAGTGCAAACTGCAAAGGTATTTAAAATTTGACATCTACGCAATGAACAAAGTTCTAACGCAATTTCGTATTTCTATAAACTATGTAAATTTACAGAAACGCTTCATTAAGTATGTACAAGGACAAGAGCCTGAACCAAAAATTAGAGAATATTTTTATTATATTGATCATCAAGGAATGGTAAGCAAAATTTACTGTTAATTCATTGTGATTTTAATGTCTCTTCATTTGCGATGAACTCAAAAAACCACTGACCGGTCTGTAATGTTTTTTCCAAAAGACAGAAGAAATGTTTGGTAGTCATAATTTGATTTTTTTTATGTTGACTTATTGAACTTTACAAAAAGCTGTTGAAAATGTCAAACAAACACTCTGCATAATATCTTTGGGATATAACAAAACTATATGATAGGAGTCCTCCTTATTTAATTCTTATAACTTCCAAAAAAATAATCACATACAAAGTTCTATTGGAAAAGTATGTAGACATACCCAGTAGCAATCCTTATCAACTTAAATATTACTACATTTAACCATTAACCTTATGATTCTTTGAACAAACAAATTTTAACACTATATTAACCTGCTTGCTGCTTGCAACTATCCCACCACTTCTTTTGGTGTCATCTATGCAAGCCAAGGGACAAGCGATTTTAATATAATTATTTATGCAAAACTATAAATAGACTAGTGTATTTGTTTCAGTTATTTTTGGATGATTCAAAGATGAAAAACTTTACTTCATGTTTTAAAGAAAAAAAGTTTTTGGAATTCTTTTTTAAAAGAATTCGAATTAATAAAACAGGAAGATATGAGAAGCAGTTTCCATTTATATCTTTATGTGGAAGAGAAAGAAATTTTATAAGATGTGATGATGTCCCTATAGTCTATACACATATTATAAGTAAAAGCATACATGATGAAGATCTCATGACCTTTGGATATGCAAGTGAATTACTGACAGCAAAATTTCAACCAGAAAAAGTTTATATGCTACCAAAAACTGGGAGAGTTTATCATCCTGCAGAAGATAAATATGGTGGCATAGGACTCATAAGATCTAAACTTGCAATTGAAATTAGTAAAAATTTTACTTTTAAAAATGGAGAATTGAAACCTCCTACTCATTTTAATTGGAAAAAGAAGAATTATGAATTAGATCAGTCATGGTTTTCTACAACCATTGACAAATACAATATTAATGTAAAATCTATTCCAGATTAGACATTTAAAATTTATTTTATGATAAATGTGCTAAACATTGTAAATATATAAAAATTAGTGTAAATATGTATAATAATATTTTTTCCTTTACACTTAATCAATAAATAAGAAGCAATTTTCTCAAAAGTCAACCAATTTATTCTTTTTCAACCACTTATCACAATTGTTATTTATTGGCTACAAAGTTCTTTCATATTATTGACCTAACTGTTTAAAGGAGTTTGAATGTGAATCATGTTATAACATATGTACTACAGTTAACAAAATATTGTTCTACTGATTTTTTCTACAAAAATATTTGGGACATGTATTGGTTATGTTGTAACAAAATAAACATACTAAAAAAAATTTATTTTGATTCTCTTACAATTTCTCTAAAGGAAGCTAAGATAGATTAGTATATTTTTTTAATGTTTTACTCTCCAGGGTTACAGTTCTTTTTATTAAATCTTCAATAAACACATCATCATGCCTGCAATATGATGTGTTTATTATTCCCTGGAAACACAACAAGATAGTCATTGATACACTTTCATCTATATTTAAAAATATAATATTTTCATAAACTTTGCTTTATTTTAGTTTGTTTTTCTTATAGAATATTAACAATGTTGAATAATATTTCTAGACATTCCCATTAAAATTAAGACAATATCTGTTAGCAATAGCGTGTGTAATAATAGTGTGTAGCAATGATAATTAATTAATTTTATTATATCACAGGTATGTTATATGGCTAGATATATCTTGAAAAAGTAACAATAATATCTAAAAATTATGAAGTGTCTTCTTTTGAGAAAGGTTGATATGTGCCAGACTGCACCCATGATATGCCATGAGAACTGTCAGTTCCACCAGGTGCTTTTAACATCATTTTCTTTGCTGTGTCATGGATGTTAGGATCATAAGGTCGAAAAGTTATATAATGCTTGTCTTCAGTAGGAGGATCATCATACACATGTTCTAAACTAGTTGCTATACATTCTTTTACTTTTTCAATAAACAATTTTTTGTTTGTTTTAAATCTGAAAAATTAAAAACGATTGTTAATTAATATGTCATGCATAGTTGTTATAGTTTTCATTTCATCTCTATAAGAGATTTGTTGAAAGAATATAATTTTAATATGTAATATGATTGAAATATATTATGTGACTTAGATTTAAGATGAACACTGATATTTTCTCCCCAGATAGAGCAGCCTTGACCTAGCAGTAGGTTAAGGAGATAAATTTTTTACATAGAATTAATTATTTTTATAAAATAGCCTGAGAAAAATAATAAAGTTTATATTGTATGAAATAACTATATTAATTTCAGTATATTTTGGTAAAATGAACTTACAATGCAGAAGCCTCATTATTAGCTGGAACTTTCATATTTAAATTAGTAAATATCCAATGTAAGTATTTCAATATTTGCCAAATGTGGTTTTGTTTCCTATCCCACTGAGGGAAAACTTCACCAAGATTGAGAACACCTGTTGTTGCATCTATAGCTGGATGAATTATTTGTGAAGTGAATGTTACAGTCTGAAAGTAACATGGACAGCTTGGATTAGTGATAGTAAGTAAACCTTATTATTTGTCATTTACTTTAAATATAACACTGTTTATATTCCAATAGCATCTAAATAATAATATGACCAACAACAAGTTTGCTAATACCTTTAATTTTGTTAAATATGTTTCAAATTGAAATAGTTATTGAATATAAACATATATTAAACTTCTTATTAGGCTCTCAACATGCCCTTTTAAATAAATTGATTTGTGATTAAGTAGGAAAATCAATAGATAACTTACAGGAACTATGTCATCTGGGAATTTTTCAGGTAAATTTAAGGTAAATCTAAATACTCCACCATTATATATACCAGATCTTATGAAAATTACTCCATACCATACTGAAAAAAAATATTTTAGAAATTTATGTTGTACAAATACTTTCTTTGATAAAATAATGATAAATATATGAAATAGGTACTTACAAAAGGAGTTATCATATGATGGTATCACATATATCCCAGGGAGATTTTCTGTCTGTAACATACGACTGTAAGAAAATCATTTTTTAAAGTAAATTATTTTTGTACATAGTTTTTGTTATTCTCTGTAATGTAAAATTATATTTCACTTACTATTCTGCCATAATAATATACTCTTGATGAAATATAGAATAGCCACCCTCCTTCATTTTTTTAAGGTTAATATTTGCTTCTTCATTCATGAATTTATTCTAAAATTAAACCGCGATATATGAGATAAGTAGTAATTACGATCTCACACACCTAAACAATTAATACCATAGATTACTAACCAAAATAATACTATCTATCCTTATGTAAATTACTTTCAAAAAAATCATAGACTACTAGCTAAAATACAAGAATTTAAACAATACATTAGAGATGTAAAAAAATAACCAATTTTTTATATTCGATAATTTTATAATAAAACTAAATTAAAAAAGAATAATTATTGATTTTTATTAAACGATGATCTAAAAATTAATATTCGATATAAAAAAAGATAATATGAACAACTCCATTTTTCTTATTTTCCCTACTAGATAGAAAAAAATATAAACAAATAAATCTATTTTTTCTATGGAAAAAGGAGATTGAAAAGCTATCTTTTATCAATATGTCAAGGTTTTTTTACGCCTTAAGTCTTACATCGAAAAAGTTATTTAAGAAAGTTTTTATATATTTTGGTTTCTGTTTTCGAAATAAATTTATCTGAGCTATGACAATGTTTAATTAATATAAGTAATATTTACTAAAATTATCATATTATGCTCTCGAGAAAGCAATAAATCACTATCAGTCTTCCCGGATAGATCATATTTTTGTCATGGATATATTTGTAGGGTTGCAGAGGGACAAAAGGTACTGTTAATTCCAAGACTACTGTCCGCGCGAACGAAGTTACAGGTAAATGCTAATTAAGTATAAATAATAAAAAATTCATCTTTTCAAATAGTCATAAAAACCGATTGTTAATAATCGATTTCTTCGATTCGAGTAATCGATTTTTTACAAATCTATTTATTTTGAAGGCTGACAATCCATTATCTATCTATTAATTTTTCCACCCCAAGTTAAATTCCTTGATTATCTATTTAGATTATCTGTGATATATGTATTAAATACATCGGTTTATATACCATAGATTACTAATTAAAATTTGTTATATACATACAGATTATCAGAGATAATCTAAATAAACGAAATCACAGACCAATAACTCTTAATATAAAAAACAACGTTTTTTAAAATAATACATGATACCGCTATTAGCCAATTTTCAAAATATGTAATATTAACTATTTTTGTTTGTTGGATCTTGATTTTGGGTACATTAAAGTGAGTAGAGTTTAAGCTTTTACCATATCGCCCTATCCGAAGAATAAAGTTACATTTCCTATAATTATACATAGGACAAGCAACGTTATTCTTCGGAAGAGACGATATACAATATAGCACTTGGTGAATTATGTATATTCAGTGACTATTAAGCTGATCTGTAGATATTTATTTCATATTAGGACATTCAACAATGTAATTTTTCCTGTTACCGACGGAAAGTTGAGATTTTTTTTATAATCTTGTATCGTACCAAGTTTCATCAATATTGATAAACAGTTTTAAACCTGCAAACTGACACAAAAGCAAACATTAAATTCAATTTTTTTTAAATATTTATTGAACGTACATACGTGCTCCTGAAAAAAATTTTTTGTTATTGTTAACGTACATAACACCATTCCATTCAAATATAGCGAGGTATTTCCATTACTTTTAGGCAAGCACCGAAAAGAAAGTTTATTACTTTAATTATTATGAGAGTTTATGTAGATACATATACATATATATTCAATAAACTCAATAAACTCATCCCCAATGGAAGCTTTCAATGTTTTAAAGGACAGTGTCACGGAGTGCAATGTTAATTTTAAATTTGAACATATTTCCCCATACGATATTGTCAAAAATTTTAAAACTTTAAATATTAAAAAAATATTAATATTATTGAAATTATCGCCCCAATTATGGCCAAGATCTCTAACAAATCTGTAGACACAGGGATATTTCCCAATTTAATGAAATATAGTAAATTAATCCCTCTTTTTAAGTCCGGTGATAAGAACGACCCTAACAACTATGGATCCATTTCAGTCTTGCCAACTCTAAGCAAGGTTTTTGAAAAGATCATCCTTAATCAACTGCTCCAGCATTTTAATTAAAATAACATACTTCATCCCGAGCAGTATGTGTCTACTAAGGGTCGGTCTACATACAACATTTATCAAGTTGTCTAGTAGTACCTTTCCAGCATATAATAATATCATCTACATATCTATAATAGTATAGAATATTTTTGTTATGAACAATATGTTGGTTTTCGAAATTATCCATGAAAATTTCAGCCATCAGTGGACTCAAAGGTGATCCCATTGCTAAACCATCCTTTTGATGAAAGAATTGGTTATTGAATCTAAAATAATTTTGTTCCATACATAGTTGAGTTAATTCTAACAATTCTAAGGTCTCACCAGGATGTGAACATTTTTTCTCGAGTTTTTTAAGCAATTTACTCGAGAAAAAATGTAAATTTTTCCATACTTTAAATAAAAAACATCCCAAAATAACATTTAAATTAGAATACGAACAAATTGGATCGCTGAACTTTTTAGACTTGATTATTACTCGCGTTGATAATAAACATTCATTTGAGATCTTTCGCAAACCGACTTACACCGATACGATCATACCGGCTTCGTCTTGCCACCCTTGGCAGCATAAACTTGCTGCCTTTCATAGCTACGTCCATAGGTTATTGTCGGTCCCTCTCTCAAAAAACAGCTATGAAAAGGAGTTGCAAATAATTTACCAGATAGCACTTTCCAATGGTTACACTACAGACACGGTTAAAAACATAATTAAAAATAAACACAAATCTCAAGTCGCTAAACTTTTGTATGCGGTACCATCTTTTAATAAAACTAACTATAAAGCCAGTCTGACTTACTTTGGAAAATTAACAGATCGAGTGGCAAATATATTTAAATCAAAATCGGGTACTAAACTCTCTTTTAAAACTAACCAATCGCTTCGTAGTTTGTTGTGTAAAAATAAAGATATTAGGTCGTTACATATGAAATTGGCGTTTTCTATGGGAGGAACATAAAGTCGTTTTTTTTAAAATGAAATATATTTAATTAATCAAAGTATGTACCATTGCTATGTATGCACTTTTGCCATCTCATAGGTAGTTCATTGATCCCCTTACTAAAAAAACCACTCGGGCGGGAATCAATAAAATCTTTGAAGGCGGTTTGGACTGCCCCATCGGAGTTGAATTTTTTTCCTTGCAAGTAGTTATCCAAATTGCGAAAAAAATGGTAATCTGTTGGAGCAAGGTCCGGAGAGTACGGTGGATGTCTAAGACATTCTAATTGAAGCTCCTCTGATTTGGTAGCCGTCTGTTGTGCAGTGTGTGGTCTAGCGTTGTCCTGAAGCAGCAGTGGCCTAGAGCGATTGACCAGCCTCAGTTGTTTAGCAGCTAGCTTTTCCATCATGGTTTGCAGTTGCTGACAATAGATATCTGCCGTAATCGTCTGGCCAGATTTAAGAAAGCTGTAGTGAACGACACCGGCACTAGTCCACCAAACACTTACAAGCAACTTTTTTTTAGTCAATTTTCGCTTAGGGCAGGATTTGGCTGGTTCGCCAGGGCTCAGCCATTGCGATGAGCGCTTCCGATTATCGAAGAGGATCCACTTTTCATCACAGGTAATGATTCGATTTAAAATTACTTCATTATTGTGCCGGTTGAGTAACGTAACGCAGCAGTCGACGCGCGTTTGTCGGTTTGCTTCACTCAATTCATGAGGTACCCACCTTTCAAGCTTTTTCACCTTCCCAATTTGCTTCAAGTGGATTAGAATAGTTTTATCACTAACACCGGAGCCTGCAGCTAACTCGGACGTGGTTTGCGATGGATCCGCTTCCGCAATAGCCTTCAATTCTTCATTATCAACTTTGGTCTCCGGCTGTCCACGAGGCTTGTTCTGCAGGTCGAAATTTCCAGAACGAAAACGTTGGAACCAAAAACGCACTGTGTTTTCTTTTGCGACACCGTCACCATACACATCATTAATCCTTCGAGCCGTTTCTGCGGCACTGGTGCCACGGTGGAAATCATACTCGTAAATAACGCGATATTTCATGTTTTCCATTTTGTAAACAGAGTGACACAAAGAAAAAAACAAAAGAAGAAAAATCAAATGAATTAGGGAGTTTGAAACACAAATGCATGAGTAAATAGCTGTATGAATTTGAATTTGGAATTCCTAACCATAAAGGTAATATTTGAGATCAAAGTGGCCAGTACGACAAAACGCCAATTTCATATGTAAGGACCTAATACATTAGATAAGGGTAAAAAATCTGGGGTTTATAAAATAGATTGTCCTGAGTGCAACGGTACATATGTGGCTCAGACTGGCCGAAGTTTTGCGGTTCGATTCCGGGAACATATGGCTGCGTTTAGGAATAATAAACCACAAAATTCTAATTTTGCAAAACATTTGCTAGAAAGCGGTCATAAAGTGCCTAATGACCATTCATTTCATATTCTCCACACTTGTGATAAGGGACTCCGACTCAATACGTTGGAGCAGCTTGAGATAATAAAAAATAACAATGGTCACTTAATTAACGAGCAAGTAAATGTATCTAATTCCGTTTTACTGCATGTGTTCGGAGGGGAGGGTATTGGTGGGAGTTGAACTGTTTAAGACTGCTTGTATGGGTAGCACGGCGCAGTACGATTTTTGTCGTCAAGCCTATCCTCCTGATGATGCTTCGGTTTCGGGGCGAAACGATCGTCGAGATTGTGGTGGTGGGTGTGTGTGCTGCTTTTGTGTTCGTTGTTGCTGGTGAATTGCGCCTTGGGGTGCATGTGGTGGCTGGTCCTGCATGTATAAGGTGCGTAGATTTTGCCTGCTTCATACACATTGGCTTTGCATGCATTCACTTAACCCGTGCGGATTATAGCAAAGTAGTTGGTTCTTTTATATTGCTTGGTATTTTGTGACTTGTCCAAAGCATTTGATTGCGTTCAATACGAGACTTTATTGTTAAAGCTTGACTATTATGGTATTAAAGACAGTGCGCTTCGTCTCGTTGCGTCTTATCTTCACAGCCGGATTCAAAGAGTGTGCATTAATGAGGTGCAGTCATCCGGAACGGCCTTAGTTATGGGTGTGCCTCAAGGATCAATCCTTGGTCCCTTTTTGTTTTTAGTTTATATAAAGATTTACCATATTTCATCCATAATATTTACGATATTGTACTGTTTGCGGATGATACATCTTTAATTTTTAAAGTAAATAGAAATGACCATAATATTGACGAAGAACAGTGGTTTATCGCAAGTAGCCCATTGGTACAGGGTAAATAATTTGGTACTAAACTCAAAGAAAACAAATTGTATTGAATTTGCATTACCTAATGCTGCAAAAACAGCAAATAGGCTCTCCATAAATAATGTACCACTGAAAACAGAAAATACAACTGTATTTTTGGGAGTGACCTTGGATTCAAAACTACAATGGAGCACACATATAAAAACCCTTGCAGGGAAACTTAGTTCAGCAGTCTACGCTGTTCGAAAGAGAAGACAATTTACAGATGTCGAAACAGCAAAACTTGTTTATTTTGCTTACTTCCATAGCATTATGTCTTATGGAATATTGCTGTGGGGTAAATGCGCGGATAGTGAAAAAATTTTCGTATTACAAAAAAGAGCCATACGTGGCATCTACAATTTAAGTCCGCGTGATTCCGTGCGAGATAACTTTAAGGACATTGGTATTCTTACATTTGCTTCACAGTATATGATAAAAAATGTAATTTTTGTTCATAAAAATGTAAAGAATTATAAAACGATAGGTGATGTATATAATAGACAAAGTAGGAACCGACATAAGCTTGCGACCCCTGCTTTGCGCCTAGCAAAAGTACGTAAATCGTTTGTGGGTATGGGTATAAGATTCTATAATAAAATTCCGAAATCAATTTTGGCCATGCCATTACAGCAGTTTAAAACCACTGTCAAAAAGACGCTGATACAGAAAGCCTACTTACTGTTGAAGATTACTTAGATGATAAAGATGTGTGGATATAGGTGCACTTCTACCCTGTAGAACTAGTTCTAAGATTGATATTTTAAAAAGAGCAACCGAACCAGCAGTAAAGTTGACGATTCAAAAGCACTTGTTTACAACTTTGCTTGATTAAAGAATATTTTGAATTTGAATTTGAATTATTTAAATACCGTTTGCTTTATTATTATTTATTTAAAATAAATATGAAAATAAGATCATTACGTATAATTTTGCTAAGTATCATAGAATGAACTGAAGCATTAAACTGGATGAAAGTAAGGGACTAATCCCGGCGAATGGCAAGATCACCTGATGATCCAGGGATAAGCCGACGCACGCACTCTATTAGCTGGGATTATCCTACACGTGACCCTTAATTGATACTCAAATTTTCTGCCCTTAATTATAATACTCATTATAAGTAGTATATTAAAGGTAATCGAATGTTTCTAATTATAAAGTAATTTTAAAAGTTCAAATAATAATCGATATATAATCTACCTTATTGAAATTTGTAATGAAATTGAAATAGAATGAAAATTCTTAATGAAATAAATGTTTTCAAATTATATTTAAAATTATTAAAACAGAAAAAACGTTACACAACACAAGACGACTCTGTTAAAGCAAATTTTATTAACCTATTAATTTTTGGTAAAAGGACATCTGCTGCCTAATATGTTCTTAGAGGAACTATATAATAATATTTAGAGTCTAAAGGCTTGTGTTATTGCGGTCAAATTTTTATAGGAGGGATTTAGACGATTATTACTGTTCTAGTTTATTTAGTGTTCGCTGAGCTGCAAACAATACATTCCTGAATTCAACTTAGTATCATAGGCCATAATACTGTTGATGTTCATACAATAGATAAATACATATATCTTAAGACTCCAACGTGTTTTTTATTACTAACAAAACAGTTAATAATGTTTTTATGTTCGTAATCTACTTGTTTTATGACAGCCGTTTTGTTCGTAGAAAACAGACGTTAATTCGAGGAAACATATGGATGATGGCGCTACTCGCTTTCAAAGTGCCGCTGCCTGCATGTCGGCTATAAAACTATTTGATGTAAGCCCAGCAGTCGCGCAATATATGCCTGTTGAATAAACAAATTGCTCTATTTAGCTTTGGAAGTCGTGCAGTTAAATCACATGCCATGGTACAAGATCATTATTACCAATAGTTGATAAAGACTACTAGCAAACTATACAATGAAAATAAATTTCTAATTAACGATTACATTTTTTGATGCAATGTCTATGAGGACTAGTCTCAATTTTTACTGGAGCGCTGTAGATAAAGATCTGTAAGGCACAGTTGTAACGAATTGTTTTTGAAACCCTTTGTTAAGAAATACGCAGCACCAGTAGTCAATGTATTGTTATTTTCATTGATTCGTTGTATTATTCAAAGAAATTCCAGTTAGAGATCATGTCCTCCTATGCACCATAGCGCTGCATGAAAAATTTCTCCGATAATATCTAGTTTGAGCTTTTAGCTTCAGACGCACCATTGTTACACTACTTGACTCCTCTCATCGGACCACTTTAATTAAGAAATTTCTAAAAGAAAAACGTTTCGAAAGATCTAATTATTCATGGTAAAAGCTTGTAAATCGTTCCAAGTAAAAAAATATGATAACTAGGCAATTATTTGTTCTTACAATTTAATATACTTATCGTGCAAGTAAATTTATAAAATTGTATTGCCAAACTAATTTTAACGTAGCGTGTTTAAACCAACGACTAGTTGCATTGTAAGCCTAAAAGAAGCGAAACCTCATACATGTGAAACACCTTGATAATTCAGCCAGTCAAGTGTGTTAGGAGGCATCTCGTGTATCAAAGAAACCTTATTAGCTACCTATCATATTATTAATTTAATATCACATTTTAACTGCTTCATTGCGTGTGGGAATATTATTCTTATGTATATAGTATGCCACATACCGAAACATGAGTTTTTATAATAAATTCTTTGTTACATATCTAATACCCTTTTAACCTATTACTAAATTTATTGGAGCCTTTTAGCTATGTAGTATTGAACATAAGGTTTTTGATTACACATTTATTAGGCTAGATATCAAATCAATTGACTAATTAATTTTTATTTTCAGTTTCAGTGTCAGGTTATTGTTTAATTGTAATACGAATTACGATTTAAACAAGTGATTTCGTAGAAAAGCTTCTTAATAAATGGATTAGTAAAGGTGCGTAGATGTATGTATCTTTTTACTTAATCATAAATTATTAGTAGAACATAAGTATTCTTATTCACCTTTTTTGTACGTAGCAGGAATAAATATAATACAGAATAGAATTCAATACATTTACTAGAGTTTAGAATTCTTATGTTTTTACCAGCTATTGTAAAACATAAATCAGAAAAACATTTTTAACATTACTTATATTTTTAAAAGAATAAAAAGTCATAATCTTGCGGATACAGCGAACCGTTCCCACGCTGTTTAAGTATTACATGAAATGCCCTTTTGGTGCTTCGCTCACACTGACCTGAGCTTTTTGCACAAAAAGAATACACTGATAAATCATGGTCCCGTCGTATAAGAGATCAGAATTCTTAAATTATTGCCTTTTGCAGTCTATTTTTTGCTGACATCGATATGTGATGACGTTTGAAAGGTACCTGCTCAATTTTGACGGTCAAGGTGCCGTATGTCACAATAACCAAGATAATATCTGATTCTTTTCTACGAATCTATTACTCTCTCAAAAACTAGGCATTTGATGATAATCGCGAAAAAGGACAACAAAAAGTAGACTGTCTGCTGAATAGAACGAAAATACTACTTTGAGACGAATACGTTATTAGGGATAAGTTAAGTTTTGCAATTTTCAAAGAAACATCGAATTATTATGGATTCAGTAGGTCATATGTTACATTTACTTCAAAAGTAATAATAAAATTATTTTGCTATAATACGCGTGTATCGCGGATTATAGCAAAATAATTTTATTATTACTTTTGTATTATGGATCTCCGCAAAGTAACGCCTAATTCTATAAATTATTTACATTTACTTATCTTTTAAAAGCTAGTTACCTCATAGATATATTGCAATTTATTTTTAATATTTTCTTTAGCCTAGATCGAATAGGGCAATAATAGAAGTAGAATAAATTTTTTTTTAAATGACTTAGAAAAATATTCTCAAAGGGGCAAATTCGAAATTAGTGATCAATTAATAGTCTTCTAATGAAAAGCGGCACCAAATTGTTTTTCGTTCTGACTATTCAACCTTTAAATACAGCAATTAACTGTGTGTTCAACGAGCATAAATGGGAACATTTCCTGAACTAAATTGGGTATAATGAGCAAAGGGCGAGGGTTGCGCGGGCGCATAGGCACAGGTGCGCCGCGCGTGCAACATTGCATGGCCCTTGCGTTTGAACCACATGTGATGGACGCCCAATTGTCTAGATACAATTGTGATATTGGCTAAAAGTTTCACAAAATACATTTCTGTAATAAATCCAGAAATTAAACTATCTCTGGATGTAAAATTTTGAAAACTATCGCCTCGGTAGTGAAGTGGCTTATTTCATCGGATAAAATAAGGGAAACGATGAATTTAACGGAACAAACTAGTTTACATTTATTATTTATTATTTAATTCCATCATTTTTTAATATATCGATTACAATACAACGATTGTGCAACACTGTAGGTAATCACTTAAATGAGTAGCTAATAATTCAGCGATGGAATGAAATATGCTGCAAACATCTTACATTTTACCTCTTCAAAAAACAATGATCACAGAACCTCGACATATATGCTAGACTGTACTAACCAATTATATATAGATTTTAATACTAATTGAGTAACCATTATTATCAACTCAATGAATTTTGTTTTTTTTACGGAATCTTCATTTTATTAGATATGAAGACCTTGTCTATTGAGTTATTGCGGACCTTTTCGAACTTGAACCTGAATTAACTCATTTATATCTTTCTTCGTTACTTGTTTATTAATATTGTAATGTTGTCTTAATGGATTAGATCAATGACTAAGACGGATTTTAACAAATAAAAAATCACACAAATATTTAAGATATTATAGAGATTTATTTACATTACTATCACAATATTTGCAAATACAAATAGCTAATTAAGCTAAATAAAAGTCAAAAGTCTTAAAATTAAATAACGTGAATACTAAGTTAACATAAACGTAATACTCATCGGCTTACAATACAATAAAAATGTTAAATACAATAACTATGAAAATAAACAAGTTCCCAAGTTTCAAACAAGAACATTAAGAAGTGGAAGAGGTTAGGTAGAAGTTTCAAGTGTTATTTAAAAATCACTTTCTATCGTATTGTTGTATATCCATTCCAAATTAATTCCAGAGTGTTTGAAATCATATAACCAACATTGGCTTATTAACTTACTCTTTCAAGATATTTTTTTACGACTTAGCCATGGAAGCCTAATTCCCAATAAAAATTTATTAATCATGGAAAATTTACTTTGATATTAATTCTCCATTTTAATGACGTTACAAATGAGTAAATGTTAAAATCCATCAGCTAATGACTCATTACTTACCTACCTATTTATAGACGGATACTTGTAATTCTAGTATTTACTAATTTACAATTATTATGCTCATTACTGGAAATATCTAACCAATATTTTAAGTGTTTATAATTATTAATTTCGTCTCTACTAAATTAACTTAGTTACTTAATAAGGTCCAAATTAAGTTTACAAGTTTTACATATTAACTACAAAAAGAACGTATTAAGGTTTACAATATACAATTTGTATATTTTTGATGAAACAGTAAGTACTAAGATGGATATTTCTATTTTTTTTTATAAAATACATTGCGAAAGTTATACACCGACCACAGAAAAATTTAGTATAGGAGTATACGCTTGGTCTTACGAAATAAGCGCGCCTTGCGAATGAGGCTTTATATGGACAGGGTGCGTCGCATGTGGGTGCGCTGGGTGGGTTGGGTGAGTCGGCTGGCGAGCTTGGTGGCAGCGTTGAGCGTGTACCTGTGAATGAGCTCTAAGTTCCTCGCCATGTTCTCTGTAGGCACGTTGCTTGTCCTCAAAATCCCTTAGCCGCTGATTATAGCGCTCTATTTGGTCGCGTAGTGCTGCATCTTCAATTGCAGCCCGTTCTTCATCTAGTTCTAGGCACCCCGCACCATCGAGCCGCTCTAAATCTATCCAACCTCGCCATCGGACGCATACGCCATTCATGATAAACCGTGATACAATGTGAGCCTAATAAACAAAAAATAAATGACACTTTAGTAAATTAATTAGAACGTCGAACAAAAAATAAAAGGGACAAAAGTTACTCAGTAGGTGGTAAACTAAGCAAAAAAAAAAACCAAAAAGTTTTAAAATTAATCTAATTCTTCGAACTTCATTTTTCGACTGCCTAATCTTCTTTGATATTATTCTTATCATATTTAATGCACTATCAGTTTTTACACAGAGCGAATTTTTGTCCACAGGAAGTAATTGAAGATAATTAAAAATTAAAAAAAATTTTTTTTATTAATAATAATATGTGACATCCGAAGATCTAAATAAACTATATAATATATACGAACAAATAATTTCTAGAATTAAGCGTTACTTTGCGGAGATCCATAATATAATAGTAATAGCAAAATAAATTATAATTTTATTATTACTTTTGAATGAATTATTACTAATACCCGCGATTTCTTTTGCGTCAACTTTTTATTTTATTTATTTAGGACCACCAGTACTACATTTAAATAAATTAATACACTATAAACATATTAATAGCATTCGTTAAACGTTTAAGTACCATCAATAATGCATACGTGTTTTTATCGCTGTTTCAGAAAGAAAAACGAGAATTTTTACCTTGGTGTAGAAGCGTCAATGGTGCCAAATTTCATCAATATTGGTTCAGCGGATTAGTCGTAAAAGCATAACAGATAACCAGACAGACGGACTATTATAACATTTGTATGGATTCTACCTAAGGTTAACGTTTACTATCCAATGAATGTGGAAACTACAATGGCCGACGGCTATGCCATGGCGCGGAGGAACGGTCATTTATCATCCCTGTGAAAATATTATGAGTTCTGGATCTGTCACCATCCAGCTAGATCTGTAATTTACTGTTGCGACAACGCCAACGTCGTTCGTTGTTGTCTTTACAAAAGCGTTCCGCACTATTTTTTAAATATGTACATCCTAATAAATGACTGTTAAAGTGAAGGTGAAGGTGACATTAAATATGAAAAATATTTATCATACTTACATAGATAGTAGTTTAAGTTTTAGTTTAGGTAGGTAGTTTTTTAAGTCTTATTTAAAACAGTCTGTTTTTTCGATGTACACTTTATCTACTTTTCCTTAAGCTTTCTAAATATTATGGTTCAGCCGAGTAAAAAATTCTGATAACTGTAATATTCTAAAGCGACAGAAGGCAAGCGGTCTTCATTGGGATCGCGTGCCCGTTAAGTTCTGGCATCCTTTTCACGCAAATAATATATAATTATGGGTTTATGGTAGGTAAGCCTTGTGTAGATGAAATTAGCTCTTAAATATTTTTAGGTCTTTATTATAAATATAAACTTTATACTATTTTAAAGAAGCGATATGATTAATTTATTATAGTGCTTAATGACTAGATGAGGGAGGCGACACGACGCTATACTACGGCGGCCATGATGGCTGGGCGGGCGTGGCGTCCCGACGCTCTCCAATCCTACAGGAGCTTTTCAATTATTGATTTCAGTCGGGAAACACACACAATATCCGTAATAGACATGAGTATCATTTTTTATTTAAAGGATAAATTTCCAAGTTGCTACAAAATCATTTCATCATTTTTTGACGGATTTTTAAGCGCTACTATTGATAAGTGGTTAATTAAGCATATTCTAGATACTCAAATTTATATTTGTCATACTAAAGCTTCATAATTCAATGATAAGAATTTCATTATTAAACTACTAGTATAAATAGTGAAATATAGTGAAAACGTTTCGGTGCACGATCAATCGTAGACTTTTCCAATAAATAAAATCTTTTTCAAGATGAGGGTTCGCGTACACTCGAGTGTGCTGTTAAATGAACCGAGTGTAAATAAATATAAGTATTCATATAGAAACGCTCCAGGCGGTCTCGATGTAACGAAGGGGCTAAATTCTATCGAGTTTTTCATCAAATCAATTCTAGCGTTTTTATAATAACAATTTTAAGTTGCGCTAACGTAACCTTTAATACAGTATCAAAATATTTTTATTTATTGAACAAAAAAATTTGGGAATTACAAAATAAAAAAAAATTCCATGGCTTATATTATTATTTTTAATCTTTATACAGCAGTAAAAGTGGCAGTAATTTAAAGTGTGATATTTTAAATTAAAACTACAATAATCTTTAGACGTAATATATTCTTTAAGCTATACGATACATGACGGATTATTATCATTTTCGTTATAGTAAAAAGTACACATTTTAAAAAAGGTTCTTAGATCGAGATGCGCCTCGTTTCCTTAGAAACTATTTGCATGAAATTTTTAGTGAAGGAGCGTCACTAACTCGATTATGATTCAACGTTGTAGGTAAACTGTTTTTCTATTGTCAGAATATCGTGAATGATGATGAGTAAAAACGCATTATTTTTTAAAATATCAAAGCATTTTTAAGTATTATAAATATACGCCATAAACGGCAATATCTGTTATCAAATTGCTTGTACTTAATTTTTTAATACCAAAAAGTAACAAGTTTACTCAGTTACATTTTAACTTTGAGATAGTAAAATTTAAAGTATACATTGATGATAATTTTTCATTTCAATATTACGCTTATTTATTAATACGCTTATTTTTAAACCCAGTAAGTTAAAGTTTACTTTATCCCTAGAAAGAAAAGGATTCTCGGGGTTATGTTAAGGATATGCTCTTTTTGAGCAGTCGCTGTTTTGTTTGAAAACGCCAACCATTCCACTGTTAAACATGATATAAGCGCTACGCATTGGTTTAGTAGCACCAAATCTACTTACTTTCTTTAATTTTCTTTTCAAAAATTGGCTGGAAGATGTGGCTAAGTCTGTGGTCAGTCTGTCGTTTTGTGCGTTGTAACATTTATGAAAATTGTTCAAACAAGGTTTTTCTTACAACGAATATATTATAACCTTTTTTGCTGTGTTGGAATAGCTTCTTTTCATTAAAGCACAACTAGGCAAACATCTGCTCTCCCCAAAGAGAAAGGGTGGTGCTAAGCACAAAGTTTTTATATAAACGGGTGCCTGCCCGGGATTTGAACCCGCACTAAGATGATAGCAATGCGCTATTTTTCCTCTTTGAAGTTATATTTCGCACTGTTAACAAAAGAGAAAACATGCTTACCTCAGTAACGAAGCTGCGATCGCTTAGAGTCGCTAGCGTTATGAGATTCCCCAAAGTTACGTTTTAAAATATGCACCAACATGATCCAAAGTTTAAACCGTGTACTGGTCATTAGATGAAACATGTCATTCAAACAGGTATAAGCGACTTGGAGGTATGAGCGTGACCGAAGCGCTATGTTCGGTGTTACGACTTAATATTATTTTACATTAGTAGCAACTTTATTTATGTCTTAATTTTGTTATGGAAATATGACCGGACGTGTTGATGATGTGCTATCAGCGGCCACCGTCCAGTGAGAAATGGCTGCATCAAGGGACTTTAATATCTACGTCTATTATGACTAATTGTAAATTTTTATAGGAAAAAATTTAAGACTGAATTTATAATTAGTTAATAATTAGTAAGGTTAGCTACATATGGTTTCAGTTTAACATACATATTTATTTTCATATACGTAATTGTTTAAGGGATATTCCGACTAGCATTTAAAGCGAAATTTAGAGAGAATAGAAAAGTCAAGCGCATCTACCTGTAGCTAATGTTATAAATTAAACGAAAATGTGCGAATTTATGAGCTAAGAAGGTGTCCACCATATGTTATAACGCTAGCGAGTCTGTGCGATCGCAGCTTCGTAATTGAAGTAGGCACGTTTTCGCTTTAGCTAACAGTGCGAAATATAATTTCGAAGGAGAAAAACAGCGCAGAATTACCATCGTCTTTAATCATAAGGGGTATATATATCAAACCCCGGGCAGGCACCCGTTTATATAAAAACTTTGTGCTTTATTGAAATTTAGATCATACACTTGATGATGGAAAACATCGTGAGAAGAACTGCATGTAGGATATGACTAACCTGTTAATCTACATTGAAACAACTTGCAGCTCTAAGCACCACCCTTTCAGGTAAGCCAAAAGAGATTATACTAATCAACTCTAGTTTCAGAATGGTTATGACCTAATTTCCTTATCTATACTAATATTATTAATACGAAAGTGTGAAAGTCTATCTGTTATGTTTTCGCGTCTTATCCGCTTGAGGAAGATTAATGAAATTAATTACAAAAGTAATATAACATTTTTTTGCTATAATCCGCGATTAGGTACATAAAAATTTATATAATGCTAAATGTAGAGTGGACTATCCGTTATTATACCTGATACATGCAGGCAGGCATGCACCATCGCTATCACAATACACAAGCACTACACACTTTCACTATCACAAACTCAACAGAAGTTTCGCCCCGCAACCGAGGAGATCGCAAAGCGACCCTTAATGAGTTCTTGGGTAATGCGTCGCTCAACCGAATACCACATAGTGGCTTGGTGTTCAACCAAATCTGACTAGAAACTTCCTATATAAGTTCCTTTAATGATTTGTGTTCTAGTTAGTGATTTTTTTGTACGGTTTTATGCAATGAGACGCCGTGTGGTAAACGGCAGAATAGAATGGACCACCCTCCCTTCTTACCGAGGTGTCGTAAGAGGCGACTAATGTATTAGCCGTGTAGTATCCGCCTGCATAGAATAGACCACCCTCAGTTCTTATCGAGGTGTTGTAAAAGGCGACTAAGGTAAGTTGACGTCAGGCGGCTGGTTGTAAAATACGTAGTCAAATCAACATGTTCGTAACATGTTGATTTGTGACAACATGTTCGTAACATGTTGTGCCGAACCCACTTAGAGTGGGATAAGGGCAGGAAAATGATGGTTTTATGCAATGAGGTCATGTTTTTAAAAAAATTGCGTTGTTAAGACAATGGTTCATAACTATGAAGAACTTTAATAGAAATACATGCGCCGAGATTTGATATGACTTTCATAACATATATAAACCAACATGATTTATGTGCACCATATTCATGAGTTCAATCCCAAGGAATTACAATGTACAGTATAATCCTCCTATAAACCCGTGTTTGTGTAAAATAAGGGCTGAAGAAAATCAAAAGGCCACTAATCATTTAAGAAATTCGTTTTTTTGTACATTTATACTTATATCTTTTTTAGTATCTTTTTTAAGAGCTTATTCGTTTTTGGTAGAATTAATCCTAGAAAACTCCAATATTTATATATTGGAGAATTCTAATTACAGTAAAACAAATGCTTGAAAATTACCCAGGTAACTATTTGTGTTGCATGTAAGTACTACCATATTTGTTAAATTAGTTAAGGAAACAGTCCCAATTAGCGGGTTCGTTAAAATGTTCGTTCGTTAAAAGTTATTATTATCATAGAGTTGTTATAGGTACTAGAGTAAGTTGGCCGGCCTAAAATGTGGTCATTGACAAAAAGAGAAAGCAAATGAGACTTATTATCCGTCCTTCTTTTTAAAGGGTGATTAGACAAAGGTAACTATATGAACTTCATCTTGTCTCTTATTAATTGTTGCGACACTCAATTTACAGGCCTGTTCTATGACTGGCCTATTTTAGTATAATAATTCTACGATAATCAATCAGGCGAGTCGTGAATAAGCCTGCGCATATATTCATTTCAGATTCAGATCATATTTGGCCCGTGTAAGGTATAATAATATAAAAAAACAGGAAAATGAATATGACAAGGGTTTTCAATATAGAAATTAATCGCAAAAAAGGGGAATAATTGGATTTAGGAACGATGAACGGAATGTTATCTTGGGTAAAGAGAATTTTGTGAGTGGAAAGCGGAGCAGCAACTAGTACGGACAGATTATAGGAAAAAATGAGATGTAAAAGGGAATATTGAAATCAAAGGAAAACACAACCACAAAGTGTGAGTTTCATTGACTAATCAGGGTCGAATATCCAATATTGAGTAATCATTATCCTCCTGCCCTTATCCCACTCTAAGTGAGGTCGGCATAAGATGTAAAAATATGTTGTCACATAATTCGGCTACGTATTTTACGACCGGCCGCCTGCTTGACGTCAACTTACTTTAGTCGTATTTTTTACGACCCCTCGGTAAGAAACAGGGTGGTCTTTCTACTCAACCGGATAACACACTGTTGGTCAAATTACCTTAGTCGCTTTTCCGACACTTCGGTAAGAAATGAATGTTGTCTATTCTACTAGGCCGGATACCACACGGCGGGTCGACTTACCTTAGTCGCATTTTACGACACTTCGGTACTTGAATAATATAAAAATATTTTTTTAAGTTACAAAGGTAGGCACGAGTAGATATAACTAAATTACCTTTCCGGATTCCTTCTGGAAATCACAGCCCCGGTTATTAAAGGGCGAGTGGTCAAACACGAGCTGTAGATTGGTACCGGTGCCGGTAAACGCGATCTCAGTGTGCCCTTCCCTGCAGCCGCTAGTGAACCGCATCTGGCGCTCCTCGGGCGGGCGGTCGCGATACCCTGTGTACCTCACCTGTTGGAGATATTTAATTTGAAAAATAATTCTGAATACGAGTATAAAAGATTATGTATGTATGCATCATGTTATACATTTATGCCGTTTGGAGATGTTTTACACCTTGGATAATTGCCTCTTCAGATAATGTGAGGGCTGGTTCATCTTGTGTACAAATAATTAGCTTAGGAATTACAGGCGGGAACGCTGCCAGCATTCTTGGGACCATTCCACGTGGGCATGATGTGTTCAGTGTGTATTAACGTGTAAGTAAGTAAGTTAAGATATATGACATAACTTGTATATTTTCTTTCAAAACAAATAAAATATAAAATACTATTATATTCACGTGTTATTATTCTTATATGTTAGTAATAATAGTTAAATAGTTGGCACATAGGTAGGATGCATTTAATTTGCGCAAGCTTATTTAGATAGAATAGACTTGCGCAAATTAAATATTATCATATATTATGTAAAATTTTACATTTTATTAGAAGATAATAAGTCGGTTTTTTATAAAGAACACGTTAAAGTGCCTTCCTATAAATACTGATAATTGAATTGAAGTGTATCGTATAGTTTTAAAAAAATAGAAAATGCTATTCGATCTGAGCTAATATGTAATTATTAAATGATATATCATATCACGACAAGTATAGAGATTCCTACTCCGAGAATGTATAAGTAAATTCATTCATTAAGTAAGTAAAATTTAACTTTAATTAGAATTTAAGTTGTTATAACCAGTGGAAAAATCCATGTTTCTTCTTTTTCTTATTCTTGTTTCGTCATACGTAGAGTTGATTGGTTCGTAATTTTCCTGTTCGCAACATATTATAACAATTACAAAAATAACTAAAAACAATTTACCTCACTCTCCCGGCTCAGCCTTTTAAATAAATCATCAGATTCAAACTTTGCTTTCTGATCAGGAACAACACGCGGCATCTTGAAGATAAACCGCGGTTTCGGTTGTTCGTATAATCCGATAGAATCGAAAGGTAACATTCCTGCCAAGGCAGATGGGTCACTCATTGCGTGCATACCACGAACTCTACTGTCACACAATTACACCAGTCAACATTACTTATAGACCCGTAAAACAGACGCGATAAATACTGCTTAATAATGTATGACTAAGAAACGTTAACGAACCGACACGTCAACTCTACAGTGGCTGGCAACTGAATGAGTGGAGAGACGCATCGGCTTGGGACAAAATTTTCACCAGGGCGGAGCGCCAAGATGGTGGGGCGGCATTAAGCCAATAACAAGGTTTTGTATCGCCACCCCTCCGAGCCCTACGACGCCTTCTTTGATAATTTCGGGAGCTTTCGAGCAGAAACAGGGGTTTTCTCCCCTCGACGCATTTCAAAATAAATACTATAAGCAATAAAGCATATGAATGTATAATGATGGGCATTATGCTCTTTTGACATTTCGAGTGTTTTATATACATGTATCAGATCTTTGTTCCTTTGTAAGAAGATAAATATACGTTATATACTTATTTTCGCAGGGGAGAATGATCCCAAGGTATGATAATGTTGAAATCTAATATTTTTCCATTATAAAACTGTACAGCCCTTATAACAGGATTTCATTTCACAGTTACAAACGACATGAATAAAATAAGTACATTTATTCTTTTATATTCATAGCTATATACGTATATTTTTTTTCCTGAGAGATGTAGTATTCTCCAATATTTCCGTCCAAAAACTAACGATGAACAGATGTTCAGGAATTTAGTTTATCATACAATGAAAATCTTAATCATTCGTTTGACCTTTATTTCAATGAATATAACAATAATCATTAAAAACATATTTTACTTAAGACTTTAACACTTAAGTGTACGTTTCAGAAGAAGTTCCCGTTGCGAAAATTATAAAATTTTGAATGGAGCTTTAGCCCACCGCGTTGCTTCGATCCAAATTGGGGGGTTTGAGATATCAGGATTTCTCTGGTGATTTCTATAATTGTAAAGAAAAATAAACATTTATAACCTTAAACAGAACTCATAGATATCTGCGACTATATCGCACTGTTCGTTCTTTTATATTGCATAGTTACCATCTATTCGTTTAACGGGGAAACAAACAGTGGTTTCTCACTTATCCAGGTCTACGCTCAGTTTTCTTGCTGAAATTACACGAAAAGAATAGCTTCGTTGAAGCCGTTTCTAAATGACAAAACAACACGATCAAAATCACGATAGAGTTCGTAATAGCGCCTAGAGCTCCTCTTTAACATAAAGTCAACATTGGCACAGCCTGAACCCAATGCATATTCACAGTATTGATTGAAAATAAAGTACCCATGACACAGTCAATAGCCCACAGGACTATTTCTGGACTGCCGTGCCGAAATCTTTTTTTAGTCATATCAAAATACTCTTACGATGTTTGCAAAATCTAAACTTTATTGGACAGTCTGAACCGAACTAAACTATCCCCCATGCTGTTAAAGCTGTAAGAATTCGCCAAATAGTTGAATAGAGCCACCGCCGAATTTCTTGTTGGCTCTTCTCGGTAGGAAAGGCTTTCCGAACCTGCAGTAGAGTTGACGATTCAATAGTACTTGTTTACAGGTTGACTTGAATTAAGAATATTATTAATTTGAATTTGAATACGATCCCTAAACATATTTCACTCACTACTACTACTGTTTTAAACAAATTTCGCTTAGTAGAAATGCAAAAAAATAGTATAGACTCTTGATCTCATGATTTTATCAACTAAGAAAATTCTCTAAAAATGGAGCTTTATTACAATAGGCGGCGCGGTGTCAAAAGATGTATCAAATGTTGTTAAGAGTATAAAAGATCACTTGACGATAATGCGGTGTCTAACTGCAGTCTTTGTTGTTAAATTTAATACAAAAACTACAACCATTAACTAACCAAAAGCGTTAGAATTTAAGATTTTTACCGAAATTGTGAGTGGTGTGATTAATTAATTTAAAACTAAGTTGCTTAATAGGGATCAAAACGTCAAAGATCGATTTATATTAAATAAGTTCAAATCTACCTACTAACACCGGATACTGAAATGTTGTCTAAAAGAAATATTATTTCTTTGTCTAAGAGCCTTACTTAATTTTTATCGACAGATTTAATGGATTGTATGTATGTATGTTTGTATAAAGAATATCATCATTTTATATCAACAATATTTTAGTTTTCATGAGCCTTCGAAATAAAAAAAAAGATCTTTTATTTCGAAGCATTCCGGAGTAGTTGAGACATAAGCAACATTCGTATTTTATTTTTAATTAATTTAATTATACGTAGTCGCATACAAAACAATAAGAAGTATTAGTCATTCACATTATACTTAAGTTTTAACTTTATACTATCCGTCTGAACGTTAATAAAGTCAAATATCACACTAATAGCACCCAATATTGTATGTAATATTTTATTTCGGGTATTTCGTAAACTTCATTTCTATAATTTTAAAATTAAATTTTATATATATTCTGATTATGTTCGATGTTCTGCGCTTGGTTATCTGTAGCACAGCGGGCCTACCATGAACTCTTATTGCGACTCAATTGAAGACGTAAACGAAATTGTTTTGCTTTTTCATACCATGACGTCTTAAAGACGCACACTTTAAGTCGTTGCCGAATGAGCGTTCGGAATTCGTCCTAAGAACATGTGAGTAAAAGAGACAGAGTTACCTATAGTTCATGTAACGTAATCCTTTTTAAACATTACGACTCCAATGCAATTCAGGCTTCATGGTACAAAAAGAAATCGGTTCGCGGTCGTCGTTGACGTCTTCAATTGAGTCGCAATAAGAGTTCATGGTAGGCCTGCAGGTCGCCTAGTGCAGAAATCAGTTTCTCACACGATTTTTATTTGCACCATTAAGAATGACACCAATAATATTGTTACTTTGTGTGAAGAGAAACAATAAACGATTTTTTATTTATTTTTATGGTTCTAGCTCTCGTTTCGTTACGTACCTACCTACTACCGGATTATTATTATTGAAATTATGATCACGTGTCGTGGAATCGCAGCGTTTGATCCTAATGCAATGCATAGCGCAGAGTTTTACTATCGAGGGTGTGCACGCGTCCCAAGTACAAAATGATCCTAACTTGTGCAAACGAGACAATCATTTATGACGAGCACGTTTCGCTTCGAATTCTCACTTATATGATTTAGCCACTAATGTCAAAAACATTTTTTCAGTTTTATTATTTTAACGTAGATTTCCTAATTTGGTATTTACATTAATTTGAGAATTGGTATTAATTTAAATACTCTCAAATGGATATTAGTTAATAATTATAGACAGTAAAAAAAAATCATATTACTTTCGATCGGTATAAAAATAGTATAAAAAATATGACCATTTTTTCAAATATAATAGTAATTCCAATCCTGTTTAACATTACCAGCAGACCCGGCTACGCTATGCTGAGACTTAATTTCTCCAATTATTAAGTTGGCGAAAAAATTCTGATGTATTAATTTAAATTACGGGGTCTAAAGGATCATTATGAAATGCTAAAGGTTACTAACATATTTGTGTTGTGCAGAGTTCATACTCTATCCATAAAAAACAGAATAGTTCATTTTTTACTTACTATTATATAACTAGCAGACGCTTTAAAATATTGTATAGTATAATGTGATAACGATTATAATGTGAACAATGGAACAAATTTTGTCCCACGCCTACACTCTTAATAGGTAGGTACCTACTTCTGTTAGAAATGTACAAAATTTTCAATCTTTTTTTAACAAATTATCAGCCGAACACATTTTAAGTTAATGGGAGTTACAAAGTACGTTACCTTTTTAAAGAAATCTGTCTTAGAAATATTTTATAGGTTGTCATAAAATGCTGCCGTTAGATTAATATTAAGATAGAATAATACTGAGATTCAGACTGGAGATACAAAATAAAACGATATACGTTTGTATAATATAGGTATAAGTTCTAAACACATGTAAAAACCCAACTTCTGCGAATTCAAATAATGTTGTATATTTAAATTTGAGTAAACATTCTAGATTCACACCTTAAAATGGGTTTTTCCTGTTTCATTATTGCTAAATACAATTAATTATAGATCAGTTTAACATTACCAATAATTGAAAAATGTATGCAGTAAATAATAATAATAATTTATCCAGTTATAATAGCATTATTTTTTTTACCACTTTGTTACATTAAAAATGCTTTAAGATACTATATCTTAAAGCATATAAATAATCTAATAAAACTACAACTGTAAACTTTTAGGCCATATTCAGTCTATTATTAACTTTACTGAAATTTTCAAAACTGTCGCAGGAAAAGACGCCATCATATTTAAAGAAGTTTTACGGACTTTAATTTTAACACAGAAACCAGACACGACAAGAGATACCAGAGCAAGACTGGAACTATTCCAAACAGTAGAGTTAGTTTGCTTAACGCCTGTGAACAAAGAAAAACCCATTTAATCAATTTCGGTCAATATCTTATAGGTAATCATGCCTTATGGGTAGCATGATGCGGCATAATGCGATTCAGCGTTTAATAGAAGAAGATATCTTGGCTTTAAGAATAACCTTATCATATGTGTAGCAAGAAACACTAATGCCGAGTTATCGAACGATGTTTTATTTAGTGCTCTCAAAATATTATTACTCAGTAATAGTTTTAGAATATTTGGTCATCAAATCAATTTTATCATTGAAGAATCAACGATTTAGTTCATGGTTCCTGCCACGAGGTCTAAAAGGATACTTCGTCTCAAAAAGTTATCAGCGCTATTTTTTAAGGCTGAATGGAATCGTAGAAAAGTACTTAATATTCTCTTGTGTGAAATTATTGATTCGTAGAAATATTTGGAGATTATTAAGAATATCAAAGTAAGGTCAAATTAATCTGAAAACGAGCTGAGCATTGGGCATTGCATAAAACCTATAATGCCTTACTGAAACGTAGGTGGAAGACAAACTACGACTTTAATAAGCGCTTAAAGCGATGAGCTGTAGTAGGAAGGTCAAGGTCTCTATGGAGATCAAAGTTCAGCATGAACCGCTGATATCATTCTGAATGCATGAATCGTTTCTGCACCTGTATTTTGTCTTTGCTAACCAGTGCATGGGTAGATAAGAAATAAATCAACATATCTTTAGCATTCATATAGTGTCGAATACTATAATAAGCTTTGTGTGCAACCGTCTGTTTAATAGTTGCTGTGTAAGGTCGAAACTAGAACAATATTTTGTAGTTTAGTGAAGAAAAGAGTTATCTAATTCTTTCTAATTTTTCTATTATCTATCTTTATAGTTATCTAATTCTTTCTAGTTTATCTAAATCTTGTGCTTTCTGACTGATAAGATAAGAAATCTCTCTTTAGCGAAAGACGAATATGAAGTTTTGAATCGTCGCCACGCTGCTCCAATGAAACTGTTTAGAGTTCAAAATACATATACAAACAAAAAAAAATTCTTTACGTGCTACACGTATAGATTAGATAAACATTATTAACCACATCCTGCGTGATAATGGTCATGTTTCTCCTATACTTTTAAGTTTAGAAGTATTTTGGGTCAGAGGTCTTTATTGAGAAACAGTTGCTTTACTGATTAAGGACTTAATTCTTAATCAATCTAAATCCGTATCAGATTTTGTGTGTGATTTCACTTCTATCTTGACTAGCTGTAAATGTAACGAAAATATTATATTGCGATACGCGATAAATCCCGAGGATTGTAGTAAATTAATGATAGTACTAGAGCTATCTAGTACATATATGGCAAAGTGCTAACTTCGGCATATACCTAGTGTCACAAATATCCGTTTTTAGACTGTATCTAAGTTTGTTAATTTTTTTTCTGCTAGTGACCTGCTAGTAACGATTCGCTTATTTTTGAGATTTCTTCGTATTAGCATCTTGTTTATCGCTTTATGTAGATATACTTATTTCTTATTACGAGCTTGATTTTGGTTGTAATAGTACTGTATAGTTCAACCAATAGAATTTTCATTGTTTGATTAGCATATTCCCATCTATAAAAATGAAAAAAAAAACAATTGCCAAATGTATAACGTCCGAGCTCCAGAATTTTTAGTTTATTTGTAAAATAATATTTCATACATTTTATTTACAACCTACATTTGGTAATTTTTTACTCTACTGACCGAAGAATATTCCAAGTGGCGAATCGTGGATTGTTCCGGGGATTTTTTATATTGTATTAGCAACCAGGTATAAAAAATTGTTGTAAGCGTTAGAAAAGAAAAGGGTGAAAGCTTTAACAATACAAACTTACAATTCTCACCTTTTGCACTGTTTTTTCTAGTTAGTATAATAAATCTATGCATTGTTACTAACATTTCATTTCCATATTTACTTAGCAACAATGACCGTGCAGACATTTAATTAATTGATCTATAAAACTTTTCACAGTTGACCCTCAAATAAAACAATAAAAAATGAGTACAATGGAAGGGTAACGTGTTCCCATTAGTAACTATTTTAATGTCAGACGCAATTTGGGCAGCGGAGTAGTTTGTTATATCCTTTATTTTAGATGTTCCCTTGCTTATTAATAAGAGGGTTCCCAGTGTCACGCACGTTAACAGGTTTTATAGTAAAAAAAAAGGTTAAACGATTGCATTTTCCCATATGAGGTTGCAATAGGTAAAGTACTTATCCAATGTTTTCTTTAATGTTTAATATTTTGTCAAATTTCATTTAATTGACATTTCTTGCCTTTCAGATACTGAACATTTCTGAATTTCCGATACCATCAACTAACCATTACTAAAATCATGCTTTACAAAAAAAACTGTGGTTTAAAAAATTATAAAATCAATTATAATACTTATATCAATTTATTATATTATTTAGGGAATTTAAGATATTATATAGGGAATTATGCTCACAAGTCACATTATTTATAAAAACATATATTTTTTAATAGTTCTTAGTTGTTAGAGTATTTTAAATACTTCAGTATTTAAGTAAAATAAAAATTGACTATAGTCAGAGGGCAAAGTTACAGTTCTTGAAATAACTTTAAATATTTATGTATTACTACAGAAATCCTTATAGTAAAGCGTATCATAAACCAGCAAAGGAGCCGTCAAACGTTGTTTATGCTAGCAATTCCGGTCAACGCTTTGTCTTTCGCCGCATGGCCTTCGGACGACACCCTAATAAAAGGCGTGGCAAAAAATGCCCTAATGGCTGTTGATCCTATTTCAAAGCAGTAAACTGCAACAAAATTAGCTTTTGTTAAATTTAGAACTGTAAATGTCAAAATTTCTGACGCAGCCGGGGACGAGTTTTACCGGGTCGAGTCTATTGATCGTATTGTTTTAGGGGCGTGTTACATTTCGTCCATTGTTAGAGTTAATGAGGGTACAACATCAATATCAGGCAGCCAGTATAACTATTTCTCTTTTATACAATTTTGTTATCTGTAATACCTGTGTGATGAAAACCATTGTGAGTGATGAAAATAAAATTTACACAGGCTTTTGTGTAGTATTCTTAAATATTGTCATATTTTAAAAAACCAGTCAGGTTCCGTGTTCAGACAAAATGTTGTTTCCTACACAATAAATTTTTAAAGTAGTAAATAGTATTCTGATATTTATAAATTGTCACTTTGTATCGAATCAACACAATCTTAAAGTAATTAGATTAAAGAATTTTATAATATAAATTAATGATATGATGGATATCTCTGTCTCCGGTCGTTTCTTCATGACTGAAAATCGTGGTCATGGCTAGACTCTATCCTCGAGTTGATCAATTGTTTCCATCGGCTTCTATTAGTGGCCACCATTGCTAACATATAAGTGATTCGTCGTGTAGGACTCGCAATTGGTCAGACCACCTAATTGGTGAGTTCTCTTGGTCTTTTGCCTTCGGTGTTGCCGGTCACTGTGAGTTTATTAAAGACATCGTCTCCACGCCGCATAAATACTCCGCAAAGTCGATAGATTATCGATAGTATTGATTGCCACGGCTATTAAGGCACTATCGATTTTTGGTTTATTATTATTTTTTCTGTACAAACTTGCATCGCGGGGAATTAATACCAAAATGTAGAGATAGAGGATTAACATCCGGCACACACTGTGCTATAAAAGCTGAAAGCTATGTAAATTTGGTTTATGCATTGACTGGCCCGTTGGGGCAGTGGGTAGTGACCCTTTCTTCGACTCCGCGGGTCGCGGTTTCGATTCCCGCCGAAGGCCAACATTTTCTATAAACATTTTGTTGGTTCTTCGAGCCTGAGTGTATATTCGTATTTAAGTATGTATTTAAAATTATATATGTAGTATATCAACCAGTTGTACGTCACCCATAACACATGTATCAAGTTACTTACTTTGGGAACGGACGACCGTGTGTGTAAGTGTCCCATATATTTATTATAAATATAATAGATATAAATATATTTATTATTTATTTATTATACATATATACATGCGAATCTATCCAGATCGCTTTTTCTCGACTTTTAAGGCAACACACATACCAAATTCAGCATCAATATCATCTTCCGAAGAGCCATTAAATTCGAATATATTAATATCTTTGCTTTCAGCAACATATATTCCTTCAAAACGCTTTTTTTCTAAAGCCAGTTACTGATAACAGAACTTCGAAATAAATAATAAATGTGGTTGTTCTCGTAACAAAACATACAATATTTGATAAAATAATTTTGTCAATGTAACCCTAAATTATATGTATTATTATATTTTGTCATATCTATTTATTTATCAGAACTATTTTCGTAACTATGAATGCTATCACAAAAAAAAACCATCGATGTTTAACGCATACTAATATGATACTAAGATGATGGATTAACCATTTTCAAAGTTTATGTACAGCATAGGTTAATTCAATAGTTTCGTATCATTGTTTTTGCAACATTATAGTGGAACAGGAAAATTGACGGCTATTTTTAGTAATAGCGGATAAGGCGCCATGACGAAATTGTTGCCTATTGGCGTTTAAGTCAATAGCAAACATAGTACGAAACTGCTGTATGTATTTTAAAAAAGTTGATAGTTCAAATGCTTATATTTATAATTAACCTGCAACTTCGTGTGAACTTTGATACTTTGTTAATAATTCTTCTTTTCTCTTCTCTTTTTAATAAACAATGTTTACTACAGACTTATTAGCGAATGGATTTTTGGCGTTGCTAATGGATGTGAGACGAATATAATAAAATACACACCACAACTTAAAATTATTTATGCTCTTATTATGTTTTGTAATATATTTTCTTATTATTTATGATCATTAACATAAAGTTGTTACATAATTTGATGGATTTTCTGTTAGAAAATTATGGATATTATATACCTTAAAAGTTATTTTCTATTAGAAGAAAAGCCTGGCGAGCCTGTCGATTTTTGGCATCGTACTCATAGTATTTGTATTTTTCCCGAAAATAAATAGTTTTACACGTTTTGTATCATGATATTTAGATTACGTTTGAGTATCATGAAATTTAAATAAAAAATAAGAGAAATGCAATCAAAAATATAAATATGTGAATCCACATATCAAAGTTGCTAATGCAATTGAACTTTTTGACTAAATTTTCGGCGAAACATAATAGATATTCACTTGCTAAAAATATTTTGCACTTTTCATTTACATTTTAAACAATAATCATAGAACCAATAATCCTCTAAATAAAAAGACAACTTTTACAATAAATATTAAATTCCACACGCGGAACTTCTAGGCACAGGGGAATTACCTACGTGATGTTTACTACATAGTTTACATAGTACCACTCTGCCTAAAACTGCTCATCTGTTTATGTAAATAGTAATTACTGATTATTAAATGGTAGAGGACGCGAAATTTAAATATAATCATCATCATGCTTGTTTAGAACATCATACAAGTTTAAAATAGTAAGTGCTGATAGTTTAGGAAAGACTAATTAGGAAACTGGTATTTATATTATGACTATGAGGAGTACGGTGGGGGAGGACCACTTTCTTATAAGTAAGAATAGATATACTATGCTATCCTTAAAAGACAAATATGTGCCATTGTGAACTTTTCTATTAACCTACAAAAGAGGAACATTCCCACCATACATTATTTTATGACAGAACAAGGGTTTAGGCATCGTTTTTTAAACTTTCAAATTGCTGGTTATTTCTGATAATTTACACGAAACCTAGACACATTATAAACCTCAACGTTCCTTATTAATCGTAATACTATCGAAAAAACCGCATGAAAATCCGATCAGTAGTTTTAATTTTTTCTTGCAAACAGACAAACAAACATACGCGGCATGAGACTTTATTGTATAATAAGTCATGATTAAGTTAAGCGAACAACAGTTTTTAATTGATGTCACATTAGAACTCTTTAACTGCTCGAAAAAATAATGTGATGCGCATAATTGTAACTGACATTTGACAAACCATTTTGATGTTGTTTGGTGCGTAGCAACACTTAGGTAAGCAAATATACCAGTTAAGTTTTGCGCGTTCTGCGATACTTTAGTTCCACGTAAGAACTCAAACTTCACTAAAATACGAATTTCCGACCTATTAATTATGAAAAACGACAATTTCTTTTAGTAGTTAAAAATATTTTTAGAGCTTAGTATGTTTAGGATATATTTTAGACTTTTACCGGCAATATGAGCAGCTTCTTGCTTTCAGTTAACAAAACTGTAATTTACAAGTTTCATTCTTTATTTCGATATTTTATTATACATGTACCTATCTGTAAAGTTAAACATATAAAGATATCGAAATTTTTTTAAAAATCTTGCAATTTTTTTAAAGTAGATTTTATACACTGATCAATAAGTATCCAACAAATAAGGAAAACATTAAAGTAATCAACATTATTCTTAGAACCATAAGAATAAAGTCGAGCCTCCAAAGAAACGGACCTCGACATGGTTACGTCAATAACAGAAATTCCGACTAGTCATCGAAAGTGAGTCGGTCTTTTGCGTCACGGATGTACGAATACGTCACGGCTTTGACTTATTTTGCAACTCACTACACCTTGGTTTTAACATTCATATTTACTATAAATGTTAAAACTTTACAACTAACAAATGTTCCGCCGTGTGATATCCGGCTGAGTAGAATAGACCACCCTCATTTCATACCGAGCTGTCGTAAAAGCGACTAAGGTAAGTGGACCCGCCGTGTCGTATCCGGTTGAGTATAATAAACCTCCCTCTTTCTTACCGAGGGGTCGTAAAATAAGAATAAGGTAAGTTGACGTCAGGCAGGCGGCCGGTCGTAAAATAAATAGCCAAATTATGTGACAACATATTTGTAACATGTTGTGCCGACCCCACGTAGAGTGGGATAAGGGCAGGAGGATGATGGATGTACTAACAAATGTTATTTGATAAATAAAAAGAATAATTTTCTGTGCTCTTTAAGTAATTTTGTAAAAATTATACGATTTTTTTCCGATTACGTATTAAAAAATGCATTATAGTTAACCTGTATAGAACAGTTGATAAATTTTTTAAGCTGCTTAGTCAAGTTACAATCAATGGCCGCCTGGATTTTGAAATCCAAACGGAAATACCAAGTAGGTCAGATTTAATTTGTAAACAAATTTTATCGGTATTATTACTTTGTTAAATCTCAATGACGTTAAGGTCATATTTAAATCAATTCATATAAAATCGTAGACAATTTACAACGAGGTATACGTGGAGTATCAGGTCTGAGGTAACCCTTAGATAAACAAAAAATTATGGACATAATTTTGCAAACCGTACATTGTTTTGTGTGTCGAAGCTGAATTGAAGTTATAACGGGCGGGACAAATAGCGTGTCGCAAGAAATGGATAATGCAGCGTTGGTGACAATAACCCCTCAAAAGAAGAAGGGATTACTCCAAAAACCCTTTTGGAGGAATAGAATCATCGCAGGGGAATAGAATCTTGTTGCTTAAAGATTTTAGACCTATGTCCAAAAGTGGAAGTCAATCGGTTGGAAAAGAAGAAACTTTCACTTTACATTTGGTCATAATATTAACATAGGGCGAACATTAATATCGATTAATATCCATTTCTTTAAGGTATATCTTTGTTCAATAAATAAAAACGTAAGCGGATTTGTAGTTATCGTCTACAGAAGAACGTGAAATGTCATTAATCAAACTTTTTTGCAAGGGCTCTCAAGCCGAATCGCTTACACGTCATTACAGAAAGCTTATTTTGTCGGGAGCCGACGGCACCGTTTATAAAACGTTATCTTCAAATCAACACAATAACTATTTTAATAATGGATGTGATTAATGTGCCTGCAGGATGACGCGCAATTTCGAAGCGGGCAAAAGTAGGCGCGAACACAACACTGCGCAAACTTATGTTTCAAGTCTGGCTGTAGCTCTGCGCAGCTACCGAATGTCGCCCGCCCCAAATGACCAGACATTATTTAATTGAATTAGAAGTGAAAGGGTGACAATTGTAATATAAAAGGGTTCAGTTTTTTTTAACAACCCGATAAAATATCGCGCAAGCGTTGCATTGTAACATTTGTTCTTTAGTAGACGCGCATGATAATTAATGACACTGATAAAAAGTAATAAACTACACTAACGTACGGATAACAATATGTAGGAGGATGTTATTATTATTTAATATATTTTTTACATCTTGTCTCTGAATAATCTGGCATGATTATTTAGATTACCAACCAATATAATCTAAATACAAAAATTAAACATATTCTACCAATACTAAATATTTAAATAATTAATAAATTAAATAGTAAGATGATATTTGTACTAAAAATATGAAATAATAATTTTAGTTCTGATCATTTTTTTTTATACCGCTAATATAAATATTGCAAACTAATATCCATTTTATATTTATTGACTTCACAAAAGGTCTATTTGTCTTCCAAAGTAAACAGAACAGTCACAGGTGGAAATACAAATATAGTGAATGTCGAAAGAAACCATAAATCACATCTTAACTGTTTATTTGCGCTTACTTCTTGTAACGTAAAAGGCCAGTGATCAATACAGGGACGAAATCGAGCTGACATTTACTAACTAATGATCCCTCTTCACAATGCTTTTGCTCGTTGCTCCTTGTTGAGTGACTTTAAAACTTCTTTGTCAATAGAAATTTTTAACACTTCAGTATTTGATTTGTGCGAAAATGTGACGTTTACAAAAACTCGATTGATATGTCACGTTTTTATTACTGTTTACGTTGCTACCTGGTAGTATTGTGCTAAGGCAAATATAAGGGTGGCTGCTATGAACGACGACAAATTTATTTCCATCCAGCAATAATACTTTTGAGCGAGGATAAGCAAGATATTTGACTTTATTGTGTTAGAAAACGGACTGAAACAGGCGTGAAATTGTTAACTCTACATATTTAGCGGTATGGATAAATTCGTAAAAGATCACATGTTAACCAGACATAGAGGTAAGTAATGAATTCCAGACGTTATTATTGCTTGATACTATAGTTATCAAAAGACGACCATAAATATAATATTAATGTTATCCTATAAAGTCTTAATATTAGATAGAAATTCATAATTAATAAATTCAAATTGCTTAAACGAGCACTTGGAGTAGTGTTGTCGATAGTTATTGAATATCCATAAGTGACAAGGTATTAGGCATACAGAACTAAAGATATTAACTACTGACTGACCCCACGAACTACGTAGCGCCTTAGAAGATTATACACTACCGCTCAGTTTGTATAGGAAAAATAAAAGTAATTTAAAAAACCTTCGTCGTGCTCTAATCAATTATTGGTCCGTTCTCAATTTATCTTCTCAGCAGGCCATTGAGCGATTCATTTTTATTAATATAGATGATTTTTGACATATTAATTCTTGATTTGTGGTTGTTTAAAAACGGATCTAAAAATGCATTCATAGTTTGTCAACACAGAATACCAAAGACTACAGAGTACATATTGACAGAATACTTATCAAAGCTCTCTACCAAATCATAGATAATGCATAGATCTTTGTTTCATCAAATTCTTAATAAAAGTGTTCTTTGAATAGTCATAAATAATCTAAAAGTAATAGAACACAAAGGGCGTGAACCGTAAAATCGAATTGTTAACGCGGACGCAGCTAACATATTGATATTTTAATTAGATTTGCAGAGTCGACTCTCGCGACTCCGTGGGTTACACCCAACTCTTTGAGCCGACGTAATGGCACCCTGCGGACTTTATTTAAGGGTTTACGAGGTCCGCTTTTGTAGCAACTCAATATTTACTAGCAAATGCATTATACCAACAATACTTACTTAGTTTTTTAACTTTTATGCAGCAGCTTCCGTGTTATCGTTTTCAATAGCTTTGAAATCGCTCACGGCGCAAAATAATTATAGTGAAGCGCGACCCAGCAGGTAGCTCAGTCGCTAATAACGGCGACTACGAATAAATACATAATTGCTGTAATCGCCCAAGGTGATTGTAAAATAAAACTCTATTGTATTAAATTCTCCCTTTGTAACGTAAAAAAACCTAGAGCATGATTTTTAGAAGAAAGTTAAAAGTCCATGTAATCTAATTTCTAGAATTAGGCGTTACTTTGCGGAGATCCATAATAAAAACGTAATAATAAAATTATTTTCTATAATCCGCAATAAAGTAAATAGAAAATATATATAGTGTTTAATGTATAGTGGACTATCAGTATTTTCATACCCGATACGTGCAGGATTCGTAAAAACAGATGCACAAACCTCCACCACTTCCACCACAATACACAAGCACTACACACGTTCACTATCACAAACTCAACAATCGTTTCGCCCCGCAACCGAAGCATCATCAGAAGATAGACTCCACGACAAAATCGCAAAGCTTTGCGGTTGCGGGGCGAAACGATTGTCGAGTTTGTGATAGTGAACGTGTGTAGTGCCTGTGTATTGTGGTGGCGGTGGTGGAGGTGCATGTGTTTTTACGAATCCTGCATGTCACGGGTACGAAAAAACGGATAGTTCACTATACATTTAGCACTGTATATATTTTCTATTTACTTTATTGCGGATTATAGAAAAATAATTTTAGTTTCACTTTTGTGTTCATGTAATGTGTTTTTGTTTTGCATTTACTTCTAATATCAATGGTGCTATAACTTATGGACTTATATTAAGTTCAAGATAGATGATTTAGCCACACTTCGAACTTATTAACTATAAGAATGTTTTTTTGAAAAGAGCAACCGTCGAATTTCTTCTCAGTAGGAGCATTTTTTGAACCAGCAGTAGGGTTGACTATTGTCTGCGCTTGTTTACAAGCTTAGTGGAATAAAGATTTCTTTGATTTTGAGTTGGAATTCTTGAGTGTATTCAGAAGTTTATATGCAGAATTGTACCATGAAAAATTAAAATTCTATTTGTTATAGGGGGTAATAAAGTTTGACCTGTCACACTGCTAGAATGCGAATTAACACGTGACAGATATTTTATATATTAATTCATTTGAACACAAGTTTCCATATAAGTATAGTCGAACAGAAAATTTTGGTGGAGTTGTGTTGAAAATGTAAATGTGAAAATATTTCGCAATATCTATTTGAATGGACTTCAAATAGGTCATTATACATGAGGCGCAAAATACATCGAAAATTTAGTGTACACAAACCCTTATTACAAAATAACGCGATCATTTGCTTGCATATTCAACGGGCAAAGGGGATGACAGGCCCCGGAAGGCGCGCGGCGGGCTGGCAGAGCCCAGTGCCGCGCCGCCATCTCACGCTGGGCCGTCGGCATACAGAAATCTAATTGATACACTAAAATACGTCACGCTGCATAAACGTCGATATTTTATATAGAGTCCATAACATTAACACATGGTTACAATACTGTTGGTTGTGATCGCTGATAACTTATTGTTATCTGATACACTGATGCAATACCTGATACAACTTTGTCAAAATTTTGACACTGAAAATAGATATAGAGAACAGAGGAAATGACATTGTTAAAGAGTAATGTGTTAGTTACAAATTACATAGCATTTTCGATCTTAAAATAGAACATTCATAAAGTAATATTTAATATGTAACAATCTCTAGCGGCACCGTCGTTCGACTCCCAGTCCGTCCCGTGCCCGGGGCCAAGTATCTGCAGAATGCGTGTAATTATTTATTTGCGCTCCAATCCCTCGCTGCGCCCACTTGGCCCTTTCAATTCACAACAAATAAATGAAACGGGAACAATACGCAATATTCAAAAAATGTTCCCATTAAGTTTCGTACGATTGTTATGAACTTATCAAAATATGTGTAATATTAAAAATTCTCCTAGAAAAATGTGTGATATTTAAATTCACATTATCATATCGGTTTGTGTCGTGATAAAATAAATATGATGCTCGACAATATTGGTGTTTAATATTAAAGAATGTTACTCATTGATGTTACTATAACCAATTCTACGTAGAGCAGTTATATGTATCTATAGAATTTAATTATTCATAGGTATCCATATTTAATCCTTATTGAGCATTGACTTGGCTTTTCCAGCGTCACGGAAAATCGGAATTAATATGATAAAACTTGAGAGTAAAAAAGTCAGATAGTATACAGACTATTACGAAACAAGTATTACAAGATACGACAAAATAAGTTGTAAAATTTATATTATTCATATATTTTCGTAAAACAATAAAAGAAAAAGCTTATAAAAACTTTTTCAGTTCGTTCTATATTAAAATTAGGATGTAGCAAACAGAGAGCCGAAATCAACATGTGAAGCAGCTGAGAATTGAGATGAATACAACAATAGCGACATACGACTTTTAACATTGAGTTAGGTAACATTTTTTAGCAGTGTCCTTTTTGAATGAATAAAGAGCTTAAATGGTATCATTTTACGGCGGCCCATACAGCATGTAAAAGCACAAAGGTTCGTGACAAAGCCGGAGACAAATATGCACTCCGTCGCTACTATTTTGACATTTTAATTTCACCCTTGCTCAAAATCCTTTTTTGAATGGCGTTGGGGGCGCGAGCGCCTAGCTCTCTTGATACTTGTATCAATCTCACGCGGAATTGATTGACGTTTATCGCTTGGATTTAAACACAATTAAATCTTACTTTAAAAAGCGCACTCTGTTCAATGTGCCTACATGTTTTGTTACACTACTTGCATACCTATATCAAAAATTTTTTTTAAAGCGTATAGTAAGTAATCTTTAGAAAAACATTGAGTTTAGAGTTTTATATTGTAATTACCATTGCCAAATATTTTTAAATACTACCAAATAGATAATAAAAGTGGCGGTAGGCGAAACTGAAAGATCTAATTTTACCAGATAACTCAACTAAATACGGTTTTATTCTAAATAAATCAAAGATTCTAAATAATTCAAAAATAAAATCTTGATTAAATCTCATAACAAGTCAAGTTTAAAAAGGTGTAAACAAAATTTAATGTCCTACTGTTAACCGTTGAGGAGTTCCTTTGTCTGGAGCCCATCCTGACAGCAGCAATAGATCATGCTTATCATAAGCATTCATTGTAATCGGTATTCGAACAGCATGTAAAATTTCACACCAATCGGATACCGGGTAGTGGGTCAAATTTAACTTGCAAGATTCCACCTTCGCATACGTACACGGCAAGTGAAATAAGAGCTTTTAATAATAACACCACACTGAAAACATTTGATAAATTTTAATAAAAAATAATCAAACAAATTAATATTTTACTTTATATAAGTTGTACCCTTAATAATTTGTTCTAGTCACTTGAGTGTTAAAATATCATCAATTATGTAAAGAAAAGAAATATTGTCTTATCCCCGAATGAGAAACAAGATTTCAGTCTAATCTTTGTTTCACATTTGGACGCCCACTTTATGGCTGTGTTTAATTAATACAAAGATCTTTTCATGTTGTATCCATATTCTGTAATTAAAGATGATTATTATTATTATATTAGATTCATATATTCAAATGTACAAAATTTAAACAATTTCACAGGCAATATACAAACTAACGGACGAATGGACGGAAGGATGGACGTACGGACGGACTGACAGACAAATATGTAGATAGATAGAGTATTGTAGTAGTATGTTATAGAGAACTGTTTATTGTACAAAAAGGAATTAAGAGTAACACAATATACAAACAAAATGAATGCGTAACTGCACTCTGGCAGTCTTATTGCGGAATCAGAATCTCTCCCAGCCAACCACATAGCAGTCAGAAGACCTTAAAGCTACTTTAAAATAAATTAAAATGTAGGATGTCATAGTAACATGACAAAATAAAAATGCAAAACTGAAGATGAAATAAAATAATATATAATTACCGTGATAAATAACATAAGGATAATACTGTAATACATTTTTATAGATAATAAAATATAATATAGATATAATTTTATATTGTTATATACTATTTGAGGCCTATCTTACCTTTCAATGCAATAATTATTATAATTTTTAAATATAATAAATTTTTAATAATTTCGCATTTATTAGTGTGGGTCAAGTTTTCTTTTACACTAATTAAAGATACTAAGATTTTACTAATATTAAATAGGGTTTTTTTATAATGTTAAAAATTATAAACATCTGTCTTTAAATGAATCCAATAAATTCGGACCAATGCATAAGTTTTAGGGTCCTTTCTATGGAATGCTCGATTAGAGGTAATTTGTGTCAATCACAAAGCATTGAAACGACCACGTTCATCTCTTTGGGCCGAACCATTTGCCCTAATTAAAAATAGAGCCCTCGTTCACTAAAGTCAATCGCAGGATTAATTTCTGACGTGAACACAAAATTTTTCGACAGTAGTTTGTGCTCTTTGTATAGTCATCTATTAAGACGTCAGTCAGTTATAGATTAAATTTATATCCTTATTGCGTTTGTAATTTATATTATAGATTGTTAAAATTTAATTTTAAAACGTATCACTTATGCCTCTTGGCACACTCCTGGCAGGGTTTACTTCTTAAGGACTAAGTTAATTGCTGAAAAACACAATCACTTGATTTTGCCTCAATATATTGAGCAAAGAGATTTTCTTTACCTTTAATTTTAGCCGTAAATATTTTCATGTATCAGGTATGATCGAACATGATATTAACCTTTTACAGCAGTTCCCATAACCAATACGAAATTTTAATTCTTTATTTTAGAGGATGTATATGGCATGGAATATAGTTTATATTACGCATAACAACTTATTTTATCGCCTTGACAAAACCAATTTCATGACTTAATTTGTTTGCATTACCGATTTGCACAATTCTTGATATGCGGTGTGGGTCCATAGGATTGAAATATTATTACGTTTCTCTTTTGGGATTTGTATGAAATGCTGGAATAAAAAGGGACGCCGATAGTCGAATTGGAAGGGTTTTATTGGTCACGCGATGTGTAACCCTTTCATTGCGTTTGTGACTGGTACACAGAAACTTGATTTCACGCGCATCTGATGATTAATGTCGGTACCTTATCGCTCCATATTTTACCGATTTATTCAATTTCCTCCCCTATACATTTAATGCGTACAACTTCATCCGTTGTCTAAATAAAAAGCGTGATAACATAAAATCTAAAATCGATAAAGTGTAATATAATAAAATTGTTTTCAACTCTCGCGAAAGGAAATATAATGGGCATCTATATCCTGTATTTTGTCTCATTTAACAGATTTATGTTTGCATATTATATATTTTAATTTGCGTTATTACATTAATTTAATCTTCTCTTATTAATGTCAGGGCACGTGCGATGCATGTAAGGCGTTGTGCGACCGTTTTGAGCACAAACCTATCAGCAACATCCATCTTTATAACACTGGTTCCAATTTTTAATAATTCTAAATTAAATAATGGGTTATTTGGCTCTATTTACTTTAAATACTCTTGATAATTGATTGAGAATAATAATTTACAGTAAAAAGTCGGGAATATTTCTCATGTAATCTGAGAAATAAACACCTTCACACATGACATTCATAGCACATGATATTCATTGTAAACAAATAACTTTCAAGCGCTCGCCTATTTGGCAATAAAAAAATAATAATAAAAAATATAAAAAAAAATTGCTTTCATTAAGACCTTCACTATTTCACATATACCTTTGTAATTTTTAGTATCTTATTAAAAATATCTGATACAAGTTAAAACTTTTTTCTTCTTCATGCAGTAATTATACGTTATAAAATAAAAGAATAAATCAAATGCATCAAATAAGATAATAAATTGAGAAGTATTTGTAAAATTTTCGGTATTGTTTTAGTATAATAGATCTCTCGTCTCTCTGTCTCAAAATTTTGGCATCTGTTAAATATCCAGTGCATCATCTGGATCAATATGCATTTCTAGCTTTTGCCCATTCTAGATTGACATACAATTGTCGGTTGCGGGTAGCTGTTGGATCCAAATGTGACAGGGTCTTATGTCGTGAACAAATCTTGAAGAGACCCTGTCCATGAGTGTCCATCGTTTGAGAAAGAGAAAGTAGAATATAATTATTTTTAAGTTTTGTTGACATGTACATGTGAATTACTGTATCATTGTAAACATCTGTAATGTTAAATTATGAATTGTCAATTAAATATTAAAAAATATTAGATTGCTGTAAACGGCTTTTAGTTCCATTCCGATTAAAGGTGTTAATAGAATTAGAGATAATACAAAAAACAATGTTATAATAAAATAAACATCTTAAACGGGTAGTAGTAAAAAGGAATAATATTATTTTCTCAACTCCTGTCGACAGGATAAGGTGGAAACATCTGCGCTGGACGTATTGATTGAGACATGGTAACCAAACATTGAACTGCGCAGGCGTCATAAGCCACTGCTGACTATTAACATGTACAAGAATATCTATAGTGATATTTTGATAATTGAGGAATTTTGAGGCTTGAACCTCGCTACAAAGAAAGAAATAATTGATTTCAATCTTAAGGTAGCGCTATGTAACTTATCTTATACATGTATAAAACGAATGTTTGTCTTTATATCCCTTATAGAGTCCGAAACGGCTGAACAGTTCTTAATGAAATGAAACAAAATTTTATTATAGAATTAATACAAACGCATTTATACAATGCCAGCAAAGACGCTGCAAAAATAAAAACTGCTGCAGAGTCAACGCCCGCCTCCATAAAATGAAATAACAAACAGTGTTCCAAACAAAATATAAGTAAATTGAAATTGAAATTTTCAGATAATCTAAAGATTAACCCAGCGGTTGTTCCTGAATAGTTTGGTGGCAATCGGAGCCTTTTTTAACTGTGATTTATATGTCTTTAAATTAAGCCCTGCGAAGCGGTCTGGACATATTTGTGTCATTATATATTATTAACATATTCTATTCTTATCTCTAAGCAGAAATCGGGTTATTTACATAGTCATAATATCATCATTCTCCTGCCCTTATCCCACTCTTAAGTGGAGTCGGCACAACATGTTACAAACATGTTGTTACATGATTCGGCTACGTTTTTTACGACCGGCCGCCTGCCTGACGGCCACTTACTTTAGTCGCCTTTTACGACACCTCGGTAAGAAATGAGGGTGGTTTAAGAATAGACCACCCTGATGATAATAAATAAAATATTGTATTGTCATTCAATAATGATATTTTTATGACTCTCCTTAATATACAAAAATAGTAAAATTCAATCCTTTGTATATGCTAGCGCTAGCACCAGAAAAAATTGAGGCAATCGGTATCTGTAGAGCCTATTGTCCACAGAAGCGGTCTTGGTAATTGCTGGACTACTGGTAATTGATATCTGGCCTAGGCCAGATATCAAAACTGGTTATCGAACGTGCCAGATTATTCAGGAAAAAAGAACGGACTTCAGTGGTAGAGCGGGAGAACACTTTGACAGAATGGGCAATAGAATGGTCGGAAATAGAAAAAGGAGCTTGGACTAGAAAATTAATTAAAGACCTAAACGAGTGGCAAACGAGATAACATGGAGAAGTAGATCACTAAATCACATAGGCACTGACTGGGGGCATGGAGTGTTTAATACATACCCTTTTTTCATTCATATATTCATATATTTCATACCCTCTTTGCTATTGGCAAGTCGAGGACCGAAAACTGCTACTGCTGCGGTAAGGAAAATCATGAAGACCCCTACACACGCTATTTTCGTGTGTAATGAATTCGCATTCTGTAGGAAAGCGGAAAAACTAACCTACGTCGAGAACATAAACCTTGAACCTGGTTTGGAGAAGTATTCAAAGAGTGTGCATTAATGATGTGCAGTCATCCGGATCGGCCTTAGTTATGGGTGTGCCTCAAGGATCAATCCTTGGTCCCTTTCTGTTTTTAGTATATATAAATGATCTACCATATTTCATTCATAATATTTGCGACATTGTACTGTTTGCTGATGACACATCTTTAATATTTAAAGTAAATAGGAATGACGCTAATAATATTGACGAAGTAAACAGTGGATTGTCGCAGGTAGCTCAATGGTTCGGGCTAAATAATTTGGTACTAAACTCAAATAAAACGAAATGTTTAGAATTTGCATTACCTAATACAGCTAAAAAAGCAAATGAGCTCTTAATAAACAATGTACCACTAAAAACAGAAAATACAAATACAACTGTATTTTTGGGAATGACGTTGGATACAAAACTCCAATGGAGCACACACATAACAGCTCTCGCAGGGAAACTCAGTTCAGCAGCCTATGCTATTCGAAAGATAAGACAGTTTACAGACGTCGAAACAGCAAAACTAGTTTATTTTGCTTACTTCCATAGCATTATGTCTTATGGAATAATGTTATGGGGTAAATGTGCTGATATTGAGAAAATTTTTGTATTGCAAAAAAGAGCCATACGTGGCATTTATAATTTGAATTCGCGTGAGTCCCTGCGAGAGAAGTTTAAGGAAACAGGTATTCTTACGTTAGCTTCACAGTATATTTTTAGCAATTTGATTTTTGTGCATAAAAATATACATAATTATAAAAAGATTGGCGATGTATATAATAGACAAAGTAGGAACCGACATAAGCTTGCGGCTCCTGCTTTGCGCCTTGTAAGAGTACGTAAGTCGTTTGTGGGTTTGGGTATAAGATTCTATAATAAAATTCCACAATCAATTTTAACTTTGCCATTACAGCAATTTAAAAATACTGTTAAAAAGAGGCTGATACAGAAAGCCTATTATACCGTGGAGGCTTACATTGATGATAAGAATGCGTGGATATAGCGGCTCTTTGACCTTGTGCAGGATAGCTATGACAAAATGTAATTAGTATTAAGAATCTTCTTTTTTAAAAGAGCTCCACCGAGTTTCTTGCTGGCTCTTCTCGGTAGGACGGCTTTCCGAACCAGCAGTAAAGTTGACGATTCAAAAGCACTTGTTTACAAGTTTACTTGAATAAAGAATATTTTGAATTTGAATTTGAATTTAATCCAGTGAGTCTGGGTGGAAAAAGTGTGGATCTCTGATAAGAGGTATAATAATAAAAAGAGAGGAGAGGGAAAAATTCGAAAAAAAACAGCCGTTTCTTTCATGAAATCCTAATGCTAAAATGCTGGTCTAGGCGAGAAACAGGTTGTTTAGTACGTGCAAGTCGCACACTCCTTACAAGTATGGGCTGGTGAGCGTCCGTAAGGGATTTTTTCTCCCCGACGGAAGAATAAAATAAAAGTTGTATTAAGATAGATGTACTTACTATCTAAGTAAAGTAAGATATGTTGCTCTAGTAATTTTGGTGGGGCTTAGAAATTATATAGAACTGTCGATGTTCACATCATGTTTAGCAAATGTTACTCAGGCTTTTAAAGTAAAATCTTGAAGGTATAACTGAGAAAAACTTCGATGAAGATAATTAGCTGTCATTACATGTCCACCACAACTGTTTCTAAAATATATTCTCGTATAAATCATTGATAGTGTGTACCGAAAAAAGCTTATAAATACGACAATGTACACTTTTTATTGCGTGAATCCGAGTATCATAAATCCTCTTAACTTAAAAGAATCTGCTCTTTGCGAGAATAATAGAGGATCCATTAAAAAACTTCGATGTTCATATAATATGTGTTTAAGTAATCAAATAACATTGCATCGATCCTAATCCTCGCTTAATACGGTTTTGTTCAGTTTCATGCTCCGCTACTCCCCCGACAAATATTTGTTTATCTTCTATGTGCTTACTTTTGTCGCGATCTTTAACACTATTGTTAAAAATCGGACCTTTTTTGGGAAAAAATATTATTTAGTCTAAAAAAAATAATCGTGCACCCAAAAGCACGTGGCGCGTAATGATTGATTACCCTATCAATATTCGAAATCTTTTTATTACCGTCGCACATTGTATGTAAACTATCTAAAATCTACAATAATTATAATAATAATAGTTTGTGTTTAAGCGGGAAGTATTTCTCATTCCATTACCTCTCTTAGGGCTTACACCGATCGATATGCATAATTCCAACTCCCTAAGTGTGAACATCTGTATTTGCGTATTTCGCTCCCACTCGGACACCTATTGCAATAAATCCGTATTCAAATAACTTTAATCGTTTAAGTACACAAATTCATTCTCGCTACAAATGAATTATAATTATTCATATACGATGACGGGAGTAAAATCCTTTCGGTCTATAAAAGGATTGTTTGCATATCGTATGCGATTTTAAAATTTACCGCTTTGTAATCTTCAGTAGGTAAGTTGCTTGAATGATATCAATGTCGACCGATGACGATATAGAATATATTAATAAGTAAAATTATTGACTTGTAAAAGCCGCGATGAACTTATAATATGGCCATCAATAATGATTAGAAAAGGTCTAGAGATTATAATCTAGTTTGACTGCAGACTCATGATAAATTGTAGTTTTTTTTAAATAGATTACGAGCTAAAGTTAGTTGTAGCTAGATTTTCTGTTCCCATTAATATATCAGATTAAAAACAATTATGGTAATGATGTGTAAAAACTTCAGCCAAACAAAACTTTTAAACTTTGAAAATATTTATAAGGAAGCTTAATTTTTCTAGATGAAAATATAAAATACCTTTTTTGTGGTAAATTATATTACAATAATTACAAGCTTTGACCAGTCCTTTATTTATTTTATTTGCGGAAACATCATTATGGAGGCGAACTTCTTGGTAACGAGATATTAAATTTTCAACAACCTTTGAGTTTAATAATATCACTGTTTAAAAAAATATATTATTAAATTCCATTATTATGAGATATAAATTAAATATATATATATTGCACAAGCATTAATAAATATGTATCAAGATGAAGTGGCTAAAAGTCACACATGCATTTAATCCTTTCACCGTAGAGATTTTTAATAACATAAAAAGCATGACAGCTAGGTGATCAATAAAATTATCCGGCCTCACGCTTTTCGTGCGCAATCGGTTGAAAATGTAAAGCGGGGCTCTTCATTTCGTGCATGGCGGAACAGATCGCCGTGACATGTTCTCACATAACATGTACTAGTGTATAGTAACGATCAAAGATCTGTCAATTCCATCTATCATTGATATGACAGTATCATTGATATTACCTTTACAGGTCGATGGGTTCTTTACAAACTTGGAATCTGTAATAATTGATACTTTTTCGTAGACTATTATAATATTCGCAATAAATCATATGTCATATGTAGTATAGCTATTCTAGATTATAATTTACAGATAAATATATGGTACGAACGCAAAAACGTTCCAAAGTCCAAATAAGGATTTTAATATATTTTTTAATGGAGTTAGTTTCATTCTATTGGTGGATATGTAAGATGTTGATGTAGAATGTACGTAATAAATTCTATAACCCGGATTTATAAACTACCAACACATAGAAGATTAAAAATTTAGGAATAAGTACAACAAACAATGATACTATTGTATTACATGATTATTTTAAATATTGAGTGGGCTTGAAATCGATGTAAGAAGCTCTTGGTCTACTAAAACAAATTAATATAAAACAATTCGGTAGGTGATAACAGGCCCCTTACAAAATGGGATATGTTATACGTTACCCCTAACAAATTAACAGCCCATCCCAGGACATAGTTTTATTATTTGGGAACTTTATATTTCAATTTATTAAAAATTAAAATAACTTTCACCTAAAGCAAAAACCTGTTTTGTGTAACACTATAGTATAAGGCAACATGAAGAAAACTTTAATATACATTAGCAACAATAGTTTTCCCATTTTCACCAGATGTACGATAAACTTTATTAAGAGGGTTACCGTGACCTCATAAAAAAAGCAAAATTTATTGTGTCTCACGACCCTTGCCCCGAAACTAAGACAGCGGAGGAAATAATAGAAAAATATCGTAATTAAAATCCAACCCTTCTGTCATGGCGCTATTTTATAGAGGGCTAAAAATGGAACAAGGCGCGCGTGACCGATTCGATGATATAGTGGTAGTTTCGAACCAAGATTTCGATAAACGAATTCAGGGCATACAGCCAACATTCTGCTACGGCTTAATGGATCTTTAATAACAATTATTAAACATTATTTTATTAAAATTTAAACTTATAACAATTTGTTTTTTATCGTTTCAAAAGAAACTTAACTATTTCAACATAGTGGCTATTTATAACTACATTTTGTAGATGGGTCTCTGCCAGTCTCCTGACATAAACGTTTGTTCATTATTGCGTACTTGACATACTATGTCAAGTAGGTACCTCAATCTTTAAATTATATACTCAACTCCGGATATTCTATGTACCTACGTCAATACCAATAAATTCTTTCCGCCTTCTAATAGAACTAAAAAGATGACATATTTCAATTGATGAAAACATTGTGTTGATGCAAACAGCCTTCAGCCACTTCAGAGGTCCAACCCGGTATTGCCAGAAACTATCAAAATTTCTTTTTTTAATACATGACTGAAATGCTCATAAATACATGACTCACAAACTGTGGGTTCTCAGAGTTAAAATGTAAAAATCAGTTTTTAATCCATTCATAAAAGAACGTCTAGTTGTCTTTTTTTATTAGTTATTTCACTTGTTTATTGCTTACTGTCCAGGCAAAATATATAATAACCAAAACATGTTAATTCAAATTTCTATCCACAAACAATGGTACCTACACAGTAAAAACTAATTTCCAGTATTATGGTTATTACCGGTAATTTGGATACAACGTGCAAATAACAGAAGCTTAGCCGAGCTTCGCATCGGACGTGACCGACCAACCCGATGACTACAGTCGCTGGCTCCGTCACGTTTTATATTATTTTAGAGATACCTGTAATTGAGTGTAAACTGGCAGCCGATCGTGATTAAAGTCAAACTGGTTAACTTACCTAAGTTTCATATTAGTTTATTTAATAGATAAAGCTAAAATTTCGTACAAATGGGTTAAATTTAGCCATTAATGGACACTTGCATATAACACAATGAGTATAACGTAATTTGAAAATTATTATTCAATATAAATATACATTCTATAAGAATATAAATGTATGTTATATAAAAATAAAATAAAAATAAGGCAAATCGCTAACATTATTAATAATAGCTTGATAAGTGTTGTGTGCAGAATATTTTTCGACTCAGTGTTCAAAAACATTTTTTTCAATTCGTTCTTTTAAATATAATTATTTAGCCATTAAAATTACAGCCGGTAAATTAGCTATGGTACACTTTTTACAGGAATACGTGTCAAGTAACAAGTCAAGTAAGATAATAATTGATGGAATTTATGAATCAAAGGACTGAACTATACCAAACACATAATATGATAATATACATTATTTTTTTAACTTATTTGTTTATATATATTATATAATATATTTAATGTCTGAGGAAACAAAAAAAATTCTAAAAATAACTTCTAATCGCGAATAATAAATTCAAAAAAAAGGTCTATGTATTGTTATCTTACTCCAAAGTGGATCTTTTATTGAATTACTGACACAGAGCCAAACATTTCAATAAAGTTATATAAAAACTTGAACGTGTACAAAAGATTAAGTTAGAATAACATCCCTTTGTGTTATTATATGCCGCCTCCATTATCCGGCATTACGTTAGATTTTAGGATTGAACCTTATTCTGAAGTAAATAAATATAGATTTTGTACACATATAATCGTGAACGTCGGAAGCTCAACTGAAGGTGCGATGCGCGAGTTGCAACATTGTTTGTTGTTTGTTAAAGTATGCGTGAACAAGAGATCTTGAGATCAGTATAAATTGATATTGAATAGCAAACTAGATGAATGGATGCTTGACAATACAACGTTCTGCTACCTAGTCATCTTCACATCTCATCGATTGTAGCCTACTATCGTTTCTATCATAATTTCAACATTTGGAAAGCTAGTTAAATGAGTTTTCAGCTAGAGTCCAAATTGCCAACTCCGGTGGTCTGTTGACTGACGGACCTTTAATATCTTTTACCATTCTGGTTCATTCAAAGCCTCTTTTGTAAAACTGAAGAATCAATGAATGTTATTGTTAACTAAATCTCAATCGAGTGCATTCTGCCGAATAAGGTTTAAGCTCGGTAGACATTGTGACGTCTTAAAAATAACTATTTGTATAAGCCTCTAAAATTAGGCTAACAAATTTAAAAATTTTAAAGTTTATGTTTTGGATTTGGAACGCTTTGATTATGTAAGCAAGATGACGACGGTGATTAGTTGTTTGTCTTCATGTTATTGTAAAATTACAGTATTAAGTAATATTAAATTAATTAATTAAATATTTCAATAATCAGGTCGGGATTAATAAGCCCAAAGAAACATTATTAATATACAAATATGATGATGATTACTACAATACTGTTGTAAAAATATTCATGCAATAATAACGAAAAGCACTTTCGAAACATCTTCGAGAAGCGTTCTTACGTCTCGATCATTATATATCACAATGAACACTTCCGTTTATAAATATGGGAAGAAAGAAACCAAATATTATTCCATCATAGATATTTCATCCAGTTTATTAGCAAAAGCATATAAAAATCATAACGCATCGCTGTTTAAATAATGAATGACACACAAATATTTTGTTCGTTAAATATCAGGAGGGTAAAATAAACGCTGGATCGCTCGAGGTAATTTAGAGTGACATAACAAAGCCAGAATAAAACAAAGAGAACTACGGAGGAGGTGGCAGCTCAGGGCGCACGCGCCACTTGAAGCTCGTTAGTGACGCATGCTAAACAACGCTAAAACAATGCAAAAGAGTACGTTACCATCATGCTAATTGCACCCGGACTGTTGTTTCTATTCACCGTTGATTTTTTCTGTCACAGCGTTAAATAGCTTTGGAGTAATTTAATGATCACCTAGAAATATGTATACTATAAGTTATCCTAAATTCCCCATTATTAGGAAGTCCTAATCGTACATATTATTTGTACTTGTGTTGTCCTATTACAAATCTTTTTACCATTTTGGTCAAGCTGATAAGCATAAGTGTTGTATGTATCAGTGTTTAGTTAGCTAATATTATCGGAGAATTTAACTGTCATTTTATCGTCTCCTTACTAACCTATTTATTGACAATTGTTGGCATTGTTCCTAACTGACTACAAAGCACTGAGGTTAAGGACATGGTTTTGCCAATTGATCATACTGATCAACTAACACATGAATCATACGCAATGAATGCTTAAATAATTTTGAGGCATTCAATTCGACCATTAAGGTATCAACATCGTTATATACAAATACCCTATTCTAACTATACTAATAAAATTTACTAGTAAATGATTAAAATAATTTTTGAACGAACAATACAGAACAGCAACGAGAAAATCCTAAAATAAATTGCTCACTAGTTAAACGATTCACTGCCAAAGGTGACTACAAACAATCTGTAGACATTACAATTCGTCAGCAATTAAGTCCTACTATAGGAACATTTAAAATAGGTTGGCCACAAGTAACGTTTTATGAAGGAGCTTCTGATACCATGTTTGACCGCGTATGCATTGTGACTGGTCTAGTGATTGGATTAATAGCGCATCACTTTTAGTAATGTTTGTGTTTAATATTATTAAACATAAACGCTTAACGCTTACGCTATATAAAATAAAATAAAGGACTATAAAGTTATTTGACTTTCCCGTTGCCAGTTAAGACCAATATAGATAGATAGATAGATAGATAGATAGATAGATAAAATCGGCAGTTTTTATAAATCAACAATAAAAAGTATTTACTAAAAATTACAATTGTTAAAACATGTTCAAAAGAAAAATTATAATACTAAACTAATTTATAAATTATTAATATTTGATTTTCTGCGTACTTAACTTAAATTCAAAGGCATATCTATTAAAAGTTTTTCTTTTCTAAGTATTCTCTTTAATTCCAAGAAGTTCGTGTATAAACTCGTGTGGTGAACCTAGTTTTAACTAATGTGTCTATTAACAAATGTATTTGCCGTGTTCGAGAGCGCTCGTAAATCCTGTGAACAACTGGAACAGTTGGTTCGTAAAGCTCTATCCAATATATCATTCGACTCTTAAATAGGACATGTTTAATGTGACAAGACAATTCCGAATCAAAAACGAGCATACTTTAGTTAATCTTCGTTAAGTTCTGTTATAATGTAACAAAAATTTCAAAAGATATCAATAGTAACAGAATTTATTAAAATAAAAATAAATTGTTAAAAGTTATTTAAAGATGTGTTTTCTTTGGTTTCAATCACGGTAGTGAGAGTTACATTTTGCTCTTATATATAAAAATGTTAAAGTTATTTAAAAACTGATGTTACCGGTAACAAATTTTTCGCAATATAATATAGTAAATTACTAACATAATATTAGAAAAGACTTAAAATTTAAATTAATAGTTATCGCGAAATATCCAAATGAATTCAAAATATTTCATCTATATTTTATAAAAGTTAGTTTTATGTCTATCAAGTTAGAAGCAACAGTGCAAATATAGGCTGAATCCGTTTCCGTTGAAATAATAACTTAAGTTGGGCATCATCTGTCTGTATATTTCTAGTCGCAATTTATTAACCGTCAGGACGACAAGAGTCCGCCACCCGCGCGTCGGCACGCGTGCCCTTTTCTCGGCCTAATAACTTAACCCTCTTTTGTTTTTCTATACAAAGCTTTCGATATATTTATGAGATCTATCATCTGATTATGTAACAGCACGCTTCTTTGCCTCAATAGCCATTAAATACGTTCAAACTTAAAAGATATTTAGAAAATGTAACTTAGCCCAATATTTAGACCAGGCAGGACGTTCGCTTTTAAATTAATCATACGCTTCAATAAGCTTACCTTTTTCTAAACTATTTATCTATTTGACTAGAAGAGTAGGGGGAGAGACTTTAAAATAAAAAAAAAGTATTCGTTATTTTCTAAACTGATGAAAATTGAGTATTAGTTACGAGTTTTACGCTTACATTGTGTAATACTTTCCTTTATTTAATCATGCTAAATCTAAAAAAGCTTTTAATTCATAACACCCCATTTTCAATGAGATGCATCGAATTATTATTTTTAAGAAGTACTTATTGCATTGTCAAAAATATGCCTTTCACGTCGCGCGTGATTGTCACATTGCTCGTCATTTTAACATGCAACACAAAACACTATGACACATCGTGACGGACCTTCGTCAATTGTTTATTTATACAAAGCACTTCAATTTTAATGCATTATGTTAATAGATGTATGAATGTTTCAATTGATAATTTTAAATCGAGCTTTAATTAACAAATTCTTTAACTACTTTTTTAGTGTAACTTACTCAGCTTGGATTGCGATGTAGGCACTAGATCCAACTGTGACTACAAAAAACAAAGTTAATACTTAAAAAGAATTTTAATTTTCTACATTTTTAACCGTTACGTTTATCATAATCTTTAAAACTCTCATATTTCATCAGGCCTAAAGGACAAGAATCGTTGACGGTGAAAACGTGCGGTGACTAGAGAACAGGAATGTACTATCAGTAAGTAATAAATGGCGTTGCAAAGAAGTCTTTTTGGTAGATGGACTATCGGTTATGGCGACGGGCTAGAATTATTACGATGTCGGGCATTTAGTAATCACTAAACATTAATAATACTTTTTTAACTATGCAGACGAAGAAGTATTAAGTGACTATTTTTGTGTTGATTATCAAAATTTCATTATTAGCCTTAAGAAACAAAAGTGTTCGAAACGAAATATCAAGTTTTAGATGAGTAAGTGGTATAAATTGTAGCCAAGATGGCGAAAACAGTAGAAAGCTAGCACAATAACATATTATATTAAGATAATTTTAAAACTAAAGCTTTGTTTAAAAAAAGGCATTCTTTTTTGTACGTTGAATTTTTAGCCTGATGTAATATGCGCATGATACATACTCGTATATAACAAAATAATATTTTAAGTTATGCGGGCACCGCTAGGATAAAAGGGTCTGTGGTTTTGTCATCGACTTGGGCAGTTTTTCGTGCGTAATATTGCGGTTATGGTACGGACGTTTCTTTACCAAATGAGGTAATAAATCATAAAATCCATCAACACAACATATTAAAAGAAGGTTCTATAATGAATAATAAAAAGTAAAAGAACTCAATATTATACTTAAAATTTATTGTCTAAATTTAATTACTAGCGGCCTTACAAATAAACCCACTATAAAATGTTATACTGAGAATAAAAGGAGAATAAGCAAGACTTCAACAAATAAATTCGGAATAAGTTATACCTAGCATAACATAGGTATATCTTTTCATACTAGCACTATTCCTACCTTATACTTATCCTTTCCCTTAGTTCAACTAAGGAATAACCTCAAAAATTATGGACTTGTGTTTATTTTTGGGAAGCACAATTAAGGTATTTTTTTAGAATTTATTATTAACGATGTCATTATGAGCAATATATGAAGCAAAGTAAGTTAATAGTATTATTAATCAAATATACATAGAAGGGAAAGTTAAAACATTCAAAACAGAAAAAATCATTTCATTTACACGTGTACCCACACGTATCACATAAGAACACACATTCACTCTTGCTAACAATCACACATACGCTCACACTCATACACATAAATGATGATACATCCAAATATATATACACGGTATGCCAAGATTAATTGTTTCCTTTTTATACATTTGTAAATTTTTACATTGTAAGTGTATTTCTCTTTTGGTGTTCGAGGGTGGGGCCTGGTTGTCTGTAGCACAGGTAACCCTAGTACAAAGATCAGTCTCTCACACCACTTTTATTTGTACCCTTAAGAATGGCACTTCGACAATTGTTATTTTGTGTGAAGAGAAACAATAAATCTTTATCAATTTATACTTATATGGTGATGAAGAATTTTGTGTTAAATATACGAAAATACCAAGCAAGGCTGATTTAATATTATTGTTCCCACTTGACAGAGCATTCTCGTTTATTTATCATTATTTCTGTTTGTGTAATATTAACAAAATAAATCTGTTCCTTTAATCAGTAGAATCACAAACAAAAATAACAAACACAATCCAATCTATCACTATTCCCAAAGTCGTTGCCTCCCGCCAAATTACAAATAGAAATGTCAAAGTCATGTCAAAATTACGACAGCCATTGACAAAATGTTACTTTTACTTACGCATGTATACCATAACGGAGGAATAGTTATGACGAGCTTAAACCGAATTTATTTGTAAGGATATATTTGTCTCCTTAAACTTAAGAGATTCTTCAGAATCCTCACATAACTATTCCTATGATTTGGACGTATTTTACGATCGGCCGCCTGCCTGACGTCAACTTACCTTAGTCGTCTTTTACAACACCTCTGTAAGATATGAGGGTGGTCTATTCTATGCAGCCGGATACCACACGACGTATCAAGTATTATCTATTTATTCTTTCGTAAGTAATATAGTTTCATTACTTTTGTATTAATAGACCTCTGCAAAGTAACGCCTAATTTTACAAATATATTATGTTTTAAGGATAACTTAATATAACCATTCTCACTCTGAATAGATATAACATGCGTTAGTTACCTTATGCATTTACTGCTTGACATAATAGATCCTTTACACAATGTAATCTAGAAGACTGTCTTTGGATATACAGTAAAATATAAATTTATTCGCGCCAAAATATTACGAAAGGGACAGTTGACCACAAAGTTGTATATTATTAAATTAATTCAAAGAAACGAAACAATTTAAAATTTTTGTTATTTCTTCCTTTCTTAAGAAAAACATGTAAATAAAATTATTTAATAGACAAGTAAATGTTCAGACTGAATGATATGTGACACTAATTTAAGTAGACAGCGAGTAATATAATGCGGGCCCCGTAGATCAATATGCGTAAGGAATATGCTGAGATTGTTGGCCACACAAGTTGTCTTACTAGTTATATCTGGATTTAAGTGCAGGAAGTTTTTCCTTGAAGTCATGCCAAACAATTGGTAGGCTTTTTGGACTACTTTATCCAGATCTACTTTCGTATCCCTAAAAAAAAACAAAATTTGATTTCGAGTTTTAAGATTTTTGGCATGTAGATGCACTAGAGCTTGCCACACATACCATACCACGTATACCATATAGAATTTCCACGGATCAGTTTATTTTTTTAAATTATATGAAAGTATAAAATCCATTTTATTGTTAAAGCAAATGAGCACAACACAAAGTGAAGGATGCGGCTGCGGTCGCGACAGGAAACCGCAAACTATCCACCTAAATAACTTTGCCGTACCAGAGCACCAGACATACTGCATATATTACATTAACGTTGTAACAAGTAAAAATGATGTATAGAATATTTTTATGCAAACAACTCATCCAGATATAAACTCTATGACGATTAATCTTCAAAATGAAGGCTAGGAAAAACTAAAAATATCAAAATATAATATAATGATATTATAATAAAACTGGGTATCTTGGTTATATATCGTTAAATTTTAAATCAATTATATAATATCCAGACAATTAATAGAATTAGGCGTTATTTTGCGGAGATCCATAATACAAAAGTAATAATAAAATTATTTTGCTATAATCTGCGATACAGGAAATAGAAAATATATATAGTGTTTAATGTATAGTGGACTATCAGTATTTTCATACCCGATACGTGCAGGATTCGTAAAAACACATGCGCAAACCCCCACCACTTCCACCACAATACACAAGCACTACACAGGTTCACTGTCACAAACTCAACAATCGTTTCGCCCCGCAACCGAAGCATCATCAGGAGATAGACTCCACGACGAAATCGTAAAGCAAAATCGGATTGTTGAGTTTGTGATAGTGAACATGTGTAGTGCTTATGTATTGTGGTGGAACTGGTGGAGGTTTGTGGATGTGTTTTTCTGCACGTATCGTGTATGAAAATACTAATAGTCCACTATACATTAAACACTATATATATTTTATATTTACTGTATCGCGGATTACAGCAAAATAATTTTATTATTACATTTGTAATATCCAGACATTAAAATATGTTGAGATTCACATTTTACTTATGTATACCTACTGTGTATTGATAGTAAATTTTACAAGAAAAATTAATATTAATAAATTCTATAAACTTGGTCAGCGTCTAAGATCTACAAATAATCTCTCCCTTGCTCCCCAGAATGTGTTTCTCAAACGTATGCCGATTCACTCACTTCACAAGCTGTTAAACTATGAAATAAATTGCCCGTTTCCATTCGTAAATTAAAAACAATATCTTCATTTAAACAAAACATTAAAAAAAAATTCTCAGCCGATATTAATATATGATAATAAATATATTTTATTCTATTTATTATTTTATTATATTTATTATATGTACTATAATTTTATTTTATTATTTCATATTACTTTTAATTATATTTTTGTTTCTTAATTTAAGTTTTCCGTATTTTAAGTTTTATTTTAATTTTAATTTTTTATAATTAGTTTTAAATTTTTATTAGAACCTTTATCAAAATTCAAGTGGTTGGCTGGAAGAGATTCCGATTACGGAATAAGCCCGCCATTGCATTAACACATGCAATAAAGAGATTACAAACAAACTTGTCAATTTAAAAAAATCGAAACAGTAATGTATTGACTATATTTGTTAGCGGCCTGATCCTCTCAACACATATTTAGAAGCGGCTCAATATCTATACTTATTATAAAACAAAGTCCCAAAAAGCTGTCTGTCTGTATGTAATCGATTTTCTCAAAATCTACTGAACGGAAATTTGTACAGTTTTCACTAAAATATAGTGCCACACTTCCGGATGGTTTAGGTAAATAGAACATATCGGTATTATGTAAATTGTGTTGAAGAGATCGAGCAGTTTTTAAAAACCTTGCTTGTAGTATTATACAAAGAATTGCACGATAGAAGTAATCGGTCATGAGCAGTGTTTAAGAATATATTCAATATTCTTTGCATTTGTCAGATTTTTCACACTAACTTTGTAATTCTGGATATCCTAAATTTATAAAAATTTTAATTCTTCGTACTTAATACTAAATTTGAAATAGCAAAAAACTTTTTCATAAAATAGGAGTATTTTAGATGATTAAAAAATTAACTTGTACTAGTTCATGACTAGTTCACTTTGAAACACGGCCTTCTCTTGATATTTTTTATTTTAAAATCTTTTGTTATGTAAATAAAAAAAAATTCTTCAGATTAGTGTTTTATCTTGTATTTGAAAAATGTATCGATAATATTATATAAAATATGTTTAAAATCAAGGGCGTAGTCGGAAGAATTCTATGACCAATACAGGTTTTAAATATGAATCTGGATTTATATATAAGAAGGAGGTCGAAAAAGAAGCGATCGTTGGATAAAAGTATGACATGCATATAAAAAGAGCAGCGCCAGAGAATAAATACGACGACGAATGACGAAGAATAATATACATATAAAGATAAAGGATGAGAATGGAAGGAATCATGTATTGACCCCAATGAGAGGAAAATGATCATTTGACCATCATTATTAATAGAATTTTATGTCTGAGATACCCACATAATCAATATATGCATTAGTCTGTCAGTCAGATGGCCCTACACATTTTAAAAAAATCTGGTTCATCATTATCTTTATGCACATCTTGAAGTGCTAAATATAATTGTCATTTGTCTGTGATGTGACTATGATATATCTTTTCTTGAAGCTTTTAAAAGGCTACACTTCTGGCAGTTTTTTAAAAGTTTATTATATCATACCATCTTATTATATAGTGTATATTCTAAGTTCTTATTATTTTGTCTATTGTCTAGGGATTTGTTATATTGTCTAGGGATGCACTTGAGTGGAAAAATCGATTATTTCTCATCCAAAATAAGGCGATTCGTAGAAATCGATTAATTTCTACAGATGATTGTTAATAACCGTTTTTTTTTTCTATTTGTAAAGTTTTTTTTAATATTAATAATTCACGAGCATGAAGACCAATCAAGACGATTTTTCAAAAATCTATTTAAAAATGTTGAGAAAATCGATTATAATAAAATAGGCGGTTAATATAAATATCGAATATTTTCACACCTCTACTTGAAAGCGAGTAAATAAATGAAACAATATATAAGTCTATGATAATAAATTGTTACTGAGTAAACAACTAGTACGATGGATGTACCAAAAATACCAAGTATTCAAAATATGTTAGATGATTTATCTGACCCTTGTATCGTGCAGAATAATGAAGACCTGAAAATATCGACTACTGAAGATACATTAAAGAATGCCTACAGATGTTATATTAATATAAAAAACTTGAAAGAAAACTTAAATAAAGTTAATACTCTTAAAATAATATTAGAAGATTTGAATACAGATCTTGTGCAAAACATTGAAAATATGAAAAATCAATAAATCTACCTACTCTAGGTAGTTTAAAACCAATTTTAATCTTACTGGGAGTAAAAACAGAAAATTTGCTATTATGGTGGTCTTTAGTTGCGGACAGTGAAAAATTCGTGTGACCTCGAAGAAATAACTCGTTGGGAATATTAACATGACGTTACATTAGCCATTATTGCGAAGTACTACTTGAAGTTTTAAAATAAGGTTTCATACCTTCACAAATTAAAGTACATATAACAATTTGGTGTTGTTTATTTTTGTCTAAAAGGAATTGTTTTATAATTATATAATTTTATTTATATTCTTCAAAATGTATAAATCTTTTTTGCTGCAATATACTAGATAACAAATATTTTGTTCTATATTTATAATTATTTGTTACATAATAATACTATGTTCCATAGAAAGAAGTTATATCTATAAGAACTGAATAGCATAATTTTGTTTTGTTATCAATAACTTTAAGTAAATAGGTATTCTTACAAACAGAAGGCCGATAAGAAAGCTGTTTAAGAAAACTTAAATGATAAAAATGTGTGGATGTAGCTACACTTCTAATGTACAAGACAGCTATGACCAAATGTAACTAGTCATAGGAATTATATTTTAAAAAGAGCAACCGCAGAGTTTCTTGCTAGCTATTCTTGGTAGGAACAACTTTTCATACCAGCAGTAGAGTTGATGCTACAAAAGCACTTGTTTACACGTCTCCTTGAATGAAGAATAATTTGAATTTCAAATATTTCATAACTTTTTTTATTTAGGGTTGATCATTTCCAGTTCTAATCTGAGCAGGCAACCAGTTCTGAATCTTATGTTAAAACTAGTACCTGCCAAATAAACATATCCTTCTATTCAAAAAAGGAAGTGAGGTTTAGGTTCAGCTTTGTAATAATAATAATAGGCTGTGAAGGTTTACAGATATTACTTTTTCAAATCATGGCAGCTGAGAGTGATTGATGTATGTAAACTAAAAAGGAAGTATGAGTTACATTATTTTAAAATTATATCAACAAGACATACAAATCATTAAATACATTTAAATAACGTATTTAATGGTTTTATTGAAATAATGATTCATTCATAACATTCATTTTATTATGCTCCCATATTTTATTAAGTCATCTTCTTTTATTACTTCTAAATGAAACAAAGCAACTAGAGCTGCACCTTGCTCTGCAAATTTCTTATTTTTCTCCCAATATGTTGAAGTGTATTTTTGACCATTGAACAAAAGTACTGAACAAAACAGCTTCTCCACTTGATGTGTTTGATAAGTTGGCAATTTAAAACCATTTCTTCCTGCCCAAGCATGTAACTGACCTTTAGGCAACGTATTGTCATTAAAATTAGCTCTAATAAAACGTACCTGGAAATTACATAATATGTTAACAATGACATTTTATAAACATTAACAGAAGTATATAAATTAAGCATATATATAACAAAATAAAGGTAAATGAAAATACTTTCTTACAGATTGAAATATTATAACTAAATCAATCATATTTATATACATAAATACATATGAACTTTATAAATATTACTTATATTTATAATTCTAATGTATGAAAGGCAATTGTAGCAGATGATAGGAGAATCCCCTATAAACTATTTATTTTAAATATATATTTTTTAAATTGGCCTATGAAAATGGATTAAATCAAAATTAATGTTTGAAATAAACAATACAGCTAGTTCGACTTAATCCAAATAAATATAAAAATCAATATCAATAATAGTATGTGATGCCTCTTTAAGTGGTCAATAAGTTTACAAATACATTATTACACATCTGCATCTTCATACAAATCATAATACGATAATTGGATGTAATAATTCTGGAAACTGTAAAACCAGGTCCTTTTGGCACAGAGAATGTCAAATAAAAGTGAGTAAGTTAAAATTAATAATTCATTTCAAATAATTTTAAATAACATATTCAAGTCATAAATGACAGACTAAGGACAGTAAATTTACAGCATATGTAAGCAGTTTTATATTTTTTATAACACAATACATTAAAATAATATATTTATAATAAAATATTATAAGCTTAAGAAATATGTACATATAATTTACCTTCATTTTATATACACCTTCTAAATTAAATTCCTCAGTTTTGATCTTTTTATTTGGTGGTTCCAACTCATTGGGGCATACTTGCCATCTGCCTTGAATTCCCTTTTTTTGATACTCACTATGTTTTTCTCTGCAATATCTATCCAAGTCCCATATAGCACTAAAAATTTAAGTACTACAACTGAATATTTTATTTGTTTCTATTAAGTTTACATTTTAAGAGCCTTTACAACTTACCACATCTGTTCTAACGTTTGACAGTCTAGAAATTTTCTACCTCTCGGAGTTTCTTGTAATTCTCTCAAAATGTTTTGAATGCAATATTTCGTGTTAGCAGGAGAATTGTCAAAGTCAACTGCAAGTTTGAGATAATCTTTTATCACTGTGTCCATAGGTAACATACCCTCTTTTCTAAATATGGAACAATTCCATTCAGCTGCCCTTGCAAGCATGACACTGCTACAACCAGACATTTCTTTGAACTTATTGATATCTGTATAGTTTTCTATTTCTTTAGAACCTCCACTAAAAAATTAATTACATCATTTATATTACACATAAATGCAATGCAAGCAATTTCAATTTAGACAAAACTGTGTTTTCACAATGCCTTTATTACAATCTATTTAACCACATCTTTTTTGTATGTTTGACCTTGGTCAATTTTATCCTTCCTCTATTATTTACACGAAGAGATTACCCTCATTAACATTGTTTCATATTATGCTCTAATTTATCGAACATACCACTTGAACATACTAAGTGATGTATACACTCTTATTGTAATAAGAGTGAAAATAATAATTATAGTAATAATTCTTAATATAACAGAGCAAATTTTATACACGTAATAATTGGTTACAATATAATAATAATAATGTATGAATTATAAGTGGCTAACTCACTTAGCAATAACTGGAATTGGTATTCTTTTTGCAACATATTGTATAATATCTGTGTGCACTGCATGTTGAGGTCTTTCATCTCTTGTTCTTCCATGAATGGCAATAGCACTTATTCCAGTGTTCACTAATTTTCCCACTACTTCTAAGGTTTTCTCTGGTGTTTCAAATATTCTTATCTTACAAGTTACTGGAATTGAAAGATTATTAACCAAAGTCTGTAATATATCACAAGCTTTATCTGTGTCCTGTAAGAGAGCTACACCCATGCCACCCTTAATTGAAAATTCTTTAGGGCACCCCATATTAATGTCAATGGCAGCAACATCATTTTCCCTGAAATTGAAGATTTTTTTTAAAAAAAGAGTTATTTTTCCCTACACCACCCACTACCATAAACAACTAGCACACAATAGCATTTAAATTTTAGGCATAATGGGTTATAGGTTAGAGCAAAAAATTTAGGAGCAGTTACTTAATTAACATACAACTTACAAGAGTTTGGAAACTTTTAAAGCTCTCGCAGAATTACAGGTGCCCAGTTGCAAGACAACTTTGTCCTTTTCTTCTAGACAAGTTCGAAAAACTATTGTCCCATCTGTTTGATCTATAAAGTCAACTGTGTTTAAAATATCTGAAATGAAGTAATATTAAGAATTTTATAAAAATAATTAAATCAAATAAACTTAAATATCGTATATTGATGACTGACGTAAATTATATTATACATACCAATTTGTAACAAATTTGATTACCTACTTAGTTTTTAAATTTAAAAAACGTTGAACAATGTACGTTTCTATGCATATAAGAATTTGGAAGGTAGGTTAAGTTACTATAAATCTTGAACATACCATTATACCTGCGTTTAGAACGTAAGAACTTCCAATCAATCAATTCTTCAGAATATACTATATCTGCGCCATATCGAAGAGCTAGTAATCGCATTGGTAACGTCCCAATGCGCACCATAGGTGCTAATACAGCTTTGTTTTCATAATTTAACATGATAAAAAATTATATCATAACTCTTAAGCACTGAAATATTCGTTTATTTTATAAACGCAATGTACAGTAATACAAACAATAGCAGAAATAATACTTTTATTTGTTTTAGTGACTACCATAGACTACAACAAATCACATGCTTGTCGCTACTCACTTGTCTATGCAAAGACTACAGTGTATTGTGTACGTATAATCTATGGTGTACATATTGATTATTGGTCTATGCTTTGTTTATTAAACAGAAAAAAAGGCAATAAAATATTTTTCTTTTTTTACTATAAAATGAATTATATACTGTAATATCGTGGGACCAATATTTGTGAACTCGAGCTGTAATATATGTTAGTTATAATATATGATATATCATATATTATAACTAAAAGTATCTGAGATTCGGGCTTAGGTTAGGCTAGTTTAGTTATTGTGTAAGTGAAATTGGGATTCATTATGTTGGGGTATGCGAATGCTGGTATTCCAGATAAATCATGGCAGCCACCGGTTGCAATATTAGATACTACGTAAGTAATATCTTCATATTATTAAATTGATTTGATTCTTGTATAAGTAATTTTTTACGGGTTTAGTACTAAGTGTAGCAATTTATAAATATAAAAGGGTATCTTGTATAATTTCAATAACTTTAAAAATAATGAAACTGCTCCTTTGCTAACCATTCAGTGACTTGTTCCGGTAGTTATTTTAGTCAAAAGCTTTAAGCTATTAAATAAAAGTTGTAAAAAAGTAAAATGTGAGATTTTTGAATTCACCTGGTTTCCATTAGTGCTGGTAAAAAGAATAGTTTTTGAGTGTTTACACTTGTGTTCTGAAACAACTGTTATAATATTAATAATAATAACATAACCCCAATAACAAATTAATCATTATGTAAATTTATCTATGTTTTCAGCATGGGTACTATAACTGTAGAAATGTATTGGAAGCATACCCCAACGACATGCAGAAACTTCATGGAGTTAGTCAGAAGAAATTATTATAACAATACAAAATTTCATAGAGTGATTCGAGATTTTATGATTCAGGGTGGAGATCATACTGGAACTGGGAAAGGTGGTCAATCAATTTATGGGCCTCAGTTTGATGATGAAATTACAACAGACTTGAAGCACACTGGAGCTGGTATATTATCAATGGCAAATGCTGGCCCTAATACAAATGGTTCTCAATTTTTCATTACATTAGCCCCTACACAGTGGTTGGATGGTAAACATACTATTTTTGGAAGAGTACAGAGCGGTATGGCAGTCGTTAAAAGAATTGGTTTAGTGGAGTGTGACAAAACGGATTGTCCTGTTGATGATGTGAAGATTGAAAGGGCTTATATACCAAAGTAGATGTTAACAATCAATTCAGAGGCAATAATGTAGAAAATTAAAAATAAATTATTTTGTCAAGTATAACATCTCTTTCATTTCCATATCCTTTTCCTATCCACTGATTGAATAATTCTGCCACATTGTGCTTGTTTAGTGGAACCCTAATTAGATAAGCAGCTAGAAGTCTGCATCAATTTGGAAAACGCAGTGTAGGTAGACCTAAGTCCTACTTTCTATGGTCCCACCTCTATCAAAAACCAAAGTCCTCAAAAAAAGTCTAATGAAGCTGCTGGCTCTTACGGCGTGGGACTTGTGAGTCCCTTGAAGAATATGTATAATGTGGGATATAAATAATAATAAATATATGGGACAATTACACACATGGTCGTCCGTCCCCAAAGTAAGTAACTTAATACTTATTTTGAGGAAGTCTTTGTGAACAAAAAAGTTCTACACATCAGCAGTTCCATCTTTGACTGGTAAGGAAAACACACGTAAAATCAATTTGCTATAACTATTCGTTTTTTTCGTTTCTTCTATAATATTAATTTATTGTGCCAAGTCTGAATTTATTAGTTATATGATTATTTTGTTTACCTACAATGAATGTAGCGAAAAAATTACTTATCAAACAGTAATTTCACTAAAACTATTAAATTAATATAATTATATCTAAATTTTATAAAATCGAAGTCCAAGATAGATCTGGGCAGGGGTTATAGTATTTAAAATTCGTCATACACTTTGCTATAAAGGAATATCTTTTGAGGAAACCTGCATACTCTTTGAAATATATTTTACCTGACAGTGTTCATCAATATCGTGCAAAAGCTTAACTTTACAGAGGAGATTGAAAAATTGATGTCCAATATTCATAAATATTATACTCAGAAATATTTATGATTTTATTTATCATGTATTGGAATGGTGGTTATAAGCTGAGTATCATTCTCTTTAAACAGATAGACATAGTGTTATAATGTCATACTGAAGATATTTGTTAATATACAATTATTTCTTTCTTTTTTAGCTATAAAGAAGGTGATCTCAAGAAAAGAAAAAAACTGTTCACTGTATTAGCGATACTGAGATTTCTCTTATTAATTATTTATTTCTTATACGAAAATAGATGAGGTTTAAATAGTTGTGTGTTTTATTTTGTTTGTATTTTTATTTCGACATAGTAATTCTAACATAAGGTAAATGATTTAGCATAAAATTAGAATCAATTAAATTTCGATTTTATTTTATACTTGTGTTATAGGTGACGGACAACTGGTAAATATATATATATATATATATATATATATATAATTTTAAATTCATACTTAAATAAAATTAGAAAAAAAAATATAAATTTTATAGAACATGTTGGCTCCCGGCGGGAATCGAACCCACGATCCGCGAAGCTAAAGGCATAATCAAAACCCACTGCGCCAACGGGCGTCGATTTAGTACCATAGCCGTCTCCTAGAGGGCGTTTTTACAAATCTCCAAAAATGACTTCGAGTTACCAGTCTATTTCAATATGTACACTGTAGTCTTTGGTGTACATATTGAAACCAAAGATAAAAGATTACTAATAATTTAATGTATGCTACGCCTACTACTAATATTATAAAATAATACATGTATAGACTACTTTTCAAGCAAGAATGCAGCTGTCATTAATTAAAAATTAAAATTATAAAATAAAAATTATTATACGAAAACAATTCGTAAATATATTAGATAACGAACATTTGTTAAAAAAAACTTAAAATAAATATCTTATATCAGTCTCTCGAGTTTCATGTATCTACTGCAGAGTGTTCCTTAATTCTTTGAAATGAAGCCAACAATTGCCGCTGATGAAATGTTCCCCGAAGGAGTTGGACCTTACATGGATTTAGAGGAAGTACGAGATTACTTTTTATTAATAAAACAAGTCAAGTTAAAAAAGCTTTTTACAAAAACTTCGTTCCTACTGAAAACCGTTGAGGAGTTCCTTCGTCTAGAGCCAATCCTAGCAGCACCATCAGGTCATGCTTATCGGAAATATGAATTGTCATCGAGATATAATATTTCATCTCAATCAGACACTAGGAAATGGGCCAAATTTAACTTGCAAGATTTCACCTTCACATACATACACAGCAAGTTAAAAAGAAGCTTCTTGAAAACAAATCCTGAATTTGTTAAAAATTCAAGAAGCATTGTTACAATAGTTTCATAGTGGACAAAAAGTAAACTGTTAACATAGCCGTGATAAAAAAATATTATATTATATATATTAACATTAAATACTCATTTGGTATGCAGGCTGGTGGACCTTCAAATTTACTTATGGACTTGGCTGCTAATGAAAAAGCAGTTCATGCTGATTTCTTCAATGGTAAATTTATTAATGTTTTTGTGTTTAATGGTTGTGGTTTGGCAGCAAAACAAATTAAAAATTAATTTGTTTTGCTGCCAAAATATACTTAATTGCATGATTTACTTTTTTTCATATTTATGAACAAGCTTTGTTCTATTATGAGTTTAAATTGATTTAGCTTAAGTAAATTTAATATTTGTTGATGAGTTTTATTCCATTTGAAACAATGTATATTCTGATATAATGGACATTGATTTTATGAAATAAGACATCATTTATTTTTTACTAGCCATCTTTCATTACTTCACACAGAAAGATTTTCACATCTGGTCTAACTAGGTAGTTGGCAGTACCAAGAGACCAGATGTGAAAATCTCTCTATTGAACAGTCATTAATTTTAATTTCTTGATAACTCTTATGATATTCATTTAAATAATTTAGTCTGACAGATCATAATGCTCACCTGAAATACTCTGTATTTAAATGAATAAAAATTAATAATGTACACATTTAATTTGCATTCTAATAACTGTATTTTTTGTGACCATTTTCTTAGAAGTCAGAATATAGAATCTTTAAAAGATGGATATATTCTGTGTAGCACTTTAATGTAGGTCTATAAAAAAGGATTAATGCATCCATATATTGTTTTATTATGTCTGAAAGGGCCAGCACTCTTTATTATTGCTTTCAAGTGGCTTGACTTTTTCCATAAATTTCAACGATTATTGTTGTTAAACACATTTTTTTTAACATTTCATAAGTAGCTTGATTTTTATTTCATGTTTTTTGTTTTAGATTTTGAAGACCTTTTCGATGATGATGACTTGAAGTGATACTTTAGTTAAAGCTTAATAGCTACATTAATTTATTTCATTGAGAACTTACCTTTATAAAAAAAAACTGCTTCTAATAAAACAATTGTTTGTAAAAATGTATTTTATTTTTATTAACAGATATTGCATACAAGTTGACACATGAGATCAAGTATGTAAGAAATTATGGAATTTTATTATAGTCAAGTATGTATAGTAAATCCTAAAACGTGTTACAAAATGGAAATTGTGAAATATTTAATGGAATTTGAGATTTACTATTTTTAAATTATATTTCTGTTCAAGTTTAAATTTGGAGGAATAATGTCAAACTGATGATTCAGAATATTTCAAAGAAAACTTTAAAGTTTTATAAAATAATTTGCTTGTCATCAAGATCTTTACAATCTCAAAACATTGCTAGAACACTTAAACAAAGGGTTCTGGCCATTGGAGAACTCTTGTTCTACAATGTGGAGAATTAGGCCAGTGCTGCTATTTCAATCTATATAAAAAAGGAACATTGTTCACATTAAGAAAGGAACATTGTTTACCTATCAAATTGAACTAAGTTACTCAGCCTCATAAAAAGCCAGTTAAATACTTTAGCATTTATTTAGACACAATAAGCTGTGATAGCCTAGCGGTGAGGCCGTGCGATTCTCTGGAGACAACATAGGTTCAAACCCCGGGCAGACACCAATGAGTTTTTCTATTAAAACTTATGTGTCTAATTGATAATTGCAATTCAACACACGCTTTTCGGTGAAGGAAAACATCGTGAGGAAACCTACATATCTCTAGAGAATTCTAGGTATATGTGTAACCTACCAATCCGCATTGGAGCAGCGTGGTAGGTCTTAGCTCCAATCCTTCTCTCCAAAAACGGAGAGAGGAGGCCTTAGCCCAGCAGTGGGCATAGTAACAGGCCATTACATTACATTACATTATTTAGACAAAAGGTTCTTTAAGAGATTTCATAAAAGCAAAAAGAGATTAAGCGAAAATGAAGTTTCAAGAACTGTCCATTACAACTTTTGGAGGTTCCAATATGGGTATCAATATTGCTAATTTTATCTCAATGAGATATTCCAACCTTTTATTTATCGTGACGGCATTAGATTATAAAAAAAATCATAATAATTATAATAAATAATGATAATATAAAATATTTTTAGCCGTGAGCATTTAACACTTAACACAACAAAGGGTTATAATAAAATTATTTTGCTATAATCCGCGATAAAATAAATAGAAAATATATATTTACTTTATCGCGGATAGTAAAAAATTTTTGTATTACAAAAAAGAGCCATACGTGGCATCTACAATTTAAGTGCGCGTGATTCCCTGCGAGGAAAGTTTAAGGAAATAGTTATTCTTACATTTGCTTCACAGTATATTTTAAACAATGTAATTTTTGTACATAAAAATATAAAGAATTATAAAACGATAGGTGATGTACATAATAGACAAAGTAGGAACCGACATAAGCTGGCGACTCCTGCTTTACGCCTAGCAAAAGTACGTAAATCGTTTGTGGGTTTGGGTATAAGATTCTATAATAAAATTCGGAAATCAATTTTGGCCATGCCATTACGGCAGTTAAAAAACACTGTTAAAAAGAGGCTGAAATAGTCTACTATACTGTTGAAGATTACTTAGATGATAAGGATGTGTGGATATAGGTGCACATCTACCACAAGGTAGGTACAAGACAGTAATAAATAAATGTAACTAGTTTTAAGATTTATATTTTAAAAAGAGCAACCGCCGAGTTTCTTGCTGGTTCTTCTCGGTAGGAACAGCTTTCCGAACCAGCAGTAAAGTTGACGATTCAAAAGCACTTGTTTACAAGTTTACTTGAATAAAGAATATTTTGAATTTGAAGTTTGAATATATAATGCTAAATGTATAGTGCACTAACCGTTTTTTTTTCATACCCGATACATGCCGGATTCGTAAAAAACACATGCACAAACCTCCACCACCGCCACCACAATACACAAGTACTACACACATTAATTAACACAAACTCAACAATCGTTTCGCCCCACAACCGAAGCATGAAGATAGGCTCCATGACAAAATCGCAATCGCTATGCATGTATCGTGTATGAAAAAAAAACGGCTAGTCCACTATACATTTAGCATATTTATTTTCTATTTAGTTTATCGCGGATTATAGCAAAATAATTGTATTATTACTTTTGTATTATGGATCTCCGCAAAGTAACGCCTAATTCTTTAAATTATGCAAAAGAGGGTATAAAAAAGTGAATTAATATTACAATAGAATACACTTTCACATAAACTAAAATGTTTATTACTAATTGATATATTATGATACAAATACATAGTGTCAAAAGAAACAAGAGAATCTTAGATTGCTACACATCTACATCACTGCTATCTTCGCTATAGTCATTGGCTTCTACTTCTGGTTCTTCTGGATCTGCTTCTGCTTCCAATGTTTCTTCTTCTTCACCACCTTCATCTACTTCTTCTTCTTCAAGGATATCTGATAGACTATTATTTACACCTCTGCCCATTTCTGAGAACAAAACGTAAAATTTATTATACATATTTTAAAGCAATACACACAACCACCACCAAAATCTCGACAAAATCGTATTGCATTGCGATTGTGTCGTGTGGAGAGCCTTTGCTTCGGATGATGCTTCGGTTTCAGGGCGAAATGATCGTTCGGGCGAAAGATTTTGATGGTGGTTCTGTGTATTGCTTGTGTGCATTGTTGCAGTAGATTATATTGTAGTGACTCGACTTGAGAGTGGGATAGGGGCAGAAGAATGATGGTGTCAGGACTCATAATATTGAGCGAAATGTTCAATGCAAATAATGTTTAAAGTTGATAAGGATTAACGTTGTCTGTGTAAATAGCTTTCCTCATAGTGCATTGTACGTGACGATTTTAAATAAATTTAGAATTGATCTAGTAACTTTCTAACACAGAAAGATGTCATCGCGAATTTCTTTTTTGTAGCCATATTAAAGTCAAATATCCCCACCATTGTTTGTTATTCCGAAACAAATTGGGTAGTATTTATGATGGAAACTGCCAGGCTCCTTGAACCATATCGTCATAAATAGGATCTTAAAAATTTATTCACTAAAACCTTTGTAAGGAACTTTCTATAATTATATCAATCCATTATAATCAACTATCAATTGTCTACAAAAACCACATTTGTTCACTAGTTTTGAATTTATCACGAGAAACGCGGAGTTCTATAATAAGTAAGGACTTATATTAAAAATTTATATATAAGGACTAATATTAAAAATATGAAACTTTGTTTGTTTGAATTGACAATCATATCAATATAATTTTTAAAATGGCAAAATAGGATTCCGTTTTATCTCGGCACTGCAGGTCAAATCGCGATTTTGCCCACGATAAAAATGCAATAAAAAATATGCCTATCAGTTTGTATTACATCAATTTTGCAATAAATGAATATATATGGGACACTTACACACACGGTCGTCCATCCCCAAAGTAAGTAACTTAATACTTGTGTTATGGATGACGGACAACTGGTAAATATTCTACATATATAATTTTAAATACATACTTAAATACAAATATACACGCAGGCTCGTAGAACCAACAAATTGTATATAGAAAATATTGGCCCTCGACGGGAATCGAAGCCGCGACACGCGGAGCTGAAGGCAGGCAATACCCACTGTGCTAACGGGTCGAGTGAGAAGTAAGTGTGAAGAGGGCAACTTACGCTCGACGTAACCTTCTAGCGACTTAGGTACCATGTTTTTGACCTTTTCTATATCCTCCTCTGTACATTCACCTTTATCTAATCCTGTAATAAAGAAAATAAAATAGATATGGATTGGCCTTATTTCGATTATAAGATTCTGGAAGTTTTTGTTCTCGGATTGTTTGGATTGCCCGTTTTAGTCACATACACATAAACCATATACATGCAAATTTTTTAATACCGAGAACTAAAGAAAATTGCAGTAGAATTTCCTATGACATTCACTTATGTGCTTGCTCATTGATATGCTTGTTTTAGCAACGTAGATTTTTGTTGCTTTCATTTTAATACTTATATATTTGCAAGTAAATACTTTTATTACAAAATTAAAGCAAAATTCCTTTTTTGTTCTGATTGCATTTAATTTGTATTATTTTATTGACTATTTACATTTACATATTTGATATTTACAATAACAAAATAGAGTGATAAAATTTAATTATTACTTCGAATATTTACATTTTATCACTCTCTTTTTAGCGAATGAAAACATACAACTAAAGTACAATCATCTTCATACACTTTTCTACAAAAGAAAGTAGTGAGATTTTTCTCAATACCGAGATATTATTTAATCATCTCAATTACATGTCAAAAAGCAGGTTGTCTTTCTTATATAATGATATATTTAATTTAATTACACAATGAACTCACCAAACAAGAGTCCCATCCTTTTTAATATGTCTATATCATCATGTATTTGAAACCGTTTATTAAAATTAAACATATATTCGGTCCTGAAAATAATAATAATGAATATTAAATAATAATGATATTTTAAGTTATAAAAAAAGAGAATTAAATTTGATATTTGTTTGTTGAAAAGTTAAGTACTTGAAGAAAAATAGAAACCAAACAACACATTCATGTGAAAAAGGCAACCACATTTCAAAAAAAGATTTGAGACTTTAAATAACTGTATTTTACAAGCTTTATATTAATTTCACTATGTATACATGCACAATCTTTCCTTCCTGTCCTTTGAATTCAATTTATATATTTTTACTTTGACCCACTTACAGCAGACAGATTAAATTAAAAGTTTACACTTATCAAAAACCAGTTACAGAACATATAAATAAATAACCATTTAAAAAAGTCTAAATTAAAAATACTTAATTTTTAATTTAATTTCTTTAAATATTTTCATAACAAAAATTTAGACTAAAACTGAAAATTTAAAAAGTTTACAAAACACGTTATTTAATTAAAAAGTGAAAAATATCGAAAATAATAGCATTATTGAGAAAAAAGCGTGTTAGAATGATATTTTAATTATATTATATTATAAGTACGTACCATACTTTTTAGGTATGGTTTAAAACAGTTATAAAAATAATTAGTTTTTATGACGACTGACGTAGTTATTAAGGAATTATACTCACTTATCATTTGAAATGCTACAGTCAATAAGTGCCTTGTCACTAGTATTTACAACTATAAATGGTAAATGTATGGCTGATGATGCTGAAGGTTTTATTCCTTTATTTTCCGCATCTTTATTTCTTTCTATTAAACTCTTAAATGAGATATGCTGAAAGGAACATAATACATACATAAATTAACATTTAATTGCAATCAATGTAACCATTGTGGAATAACCAAAATGCATATATATGATGTTGCGGACTTTTATTTAGAACTATTCAAGACAAATAATACTATACTACATGATCTTTGTGTAACTCCATTACTTTAAACAGCGTATGCCGAGATAACTCTCAGAGGCCAGATTTTTTCCGACTTTATTGACATATCGTTATAATTACATAAAATCATTACAAATTGTAGCCTATATGTTATTCTGATGTATAACGTATATAACTGTAAAGTTTCATCCAAATCCGTCCAGTAGATTTTTCGTGAAAGAGTAACAAACATCCATCCATACCCACAAACTTTCGCATTTATAATATTAGTAGGATATAAATGTGATTATTGTCAAATATATAAAAGTATATATGGTACATACAGACATTCCCAATGTAAGTAACATAATACTCATGGTATTGGTGACCGACAACTGGTAAATATACATATATAATTTTAAATTAATACTTAGAACACCAAGAATCGAAGAAACAACAAATTGTTTGTAGAAAATGTTGGTCCTCAGTGGGATCGAAGCCGCAACTACTGAAGGCAGGTTTACTAATACCTGCGCCAACAGGCTAGTTATAGTTCAAACAAACAATTTGATGGGGACTGTGTATACAAAGAAGATATATATTAATCTAGGCGATTTCCTGCTTTAAGAATTACCATCAGCATTTTTATTTAAAACTTTTTCTTTTACAAACACATTTAACTTCAGTTCATTCTATAACTAACTGTGCCATCAACGGCTTCGCCTACGTGGAATTCAATGATTTACGAAACTTTTCACGAATTTTCAAAATTTTGAGCATAAAAGTAGTTGTTGTGAGTTAACCATGAGAGATAGAGACATGCTATAGCGGACTTTTGTGTAGTATTTGAGAGATCTACATGTAATAACATGTTACAAACATGTTATGTATATAGGTATTCTTACATTTGTTTCGCAGTATATTTTAAGTAATTTAATTTCTGTACATAAAAATATAAAGAATTATAAAACGATAGGTGATGTATATAATAGACAAAGTAGGAACGGACATAAGCTTGCGACTCCTGCTTTACGCCTAGCAAAAGTACGTAAATCGTTTGTGGGTTTGGGTATAAGATTCTGTAATAAAATTCCGAAATCAATTTTGGCCATGCCATTACAGCAGTTTAAAAACACTGTTAAAAAGAGACTGATACAGAAAACCTACTATACTGATAAGGATTACTTGGATGATTAGGATGTGTGGATATAGCTGCACTTCTACCCTGTAGAAGACAGTAATAACTAAATGTAACTCGTTACTAACTAACTAAATGCAAGATTTATATTTTAAAAAGAGTAACCGCCGAGTTACTTGCTGGCTCTTCTCGGAGGAACAGCTTTCCGAACCAGCAGTAAAGTTGATGATTCAAAAGTACTTGTTTAGCAGTTACTTGAATAAAGAATATTTTGAATTTGTTGTCACATGATTTGGCTAAGTATTTTACGGACGGCCGCCTGCCTGACGCCAACTTAACTTAGTCGCCTATTACGACACCTCGGTAAGAAATGAAGGTGGTCTATTCTACTCAGCTGGATACCACACGGCGGGTCGAATTCCCTTAGTCGCTTTTTACGACACCTAGTTAAGAAATGAGGATGGACTATTCTACTCAGTCGGATACCACACAGCATAAATTATTTATTGTCATTACCTGTAATATAAGCTCTTGTAACTGTTGTGTTTTCTTTTGTATCTGCTCTAGTTTAGATTGCTTCTCTTTTTCTAATGTAGTACATTCTTGCATCGAGTTAGTCGGTAGACCGAGCCATCGAATTTCCTTTTTCTCCTTTGATATAATGTTCATAGCCATTAATACGTTCAGTGCATCATAAACTCTCCTACGAATATTCTTTTGGTCATATTGCTGCAATGGTAAGAATCTCTGAGATACATTTAACAGATAGATTGCTTTCTTAACATTCAGATTACATGTTGGAAATTTTTCTATTATTGGGTTATAAAAAATATTAATAATTTATAAGACTTTAATGCAGAATAATCTAATTTATAATCACTATATGAATTAAATACCACACCAATAGAAGAAATAATGGAACCAAGAGATTCTACTCAATTACGATTACAAGGTGCTAAGTAATAAGATGAATTTATCATATTGCTATCTTTTAATGGTATGTTATACATAGATAGCTCAAAATTTACTTATTTTGACAAAAGTATATAAGTATATTGTATTAGTAATTTTATTTCAATAAAAGAAATCACAATTCAATAATAATCATAGTGTAAAAATATTATATATAATTGACGTTATTAAGGAAATTTCAAAAATGTAACATACTTGGCTATCAGAGGAACCATGCATTCCAGCTGCAAATTCTAATACTAATTCGTCTGCCACTTCATTGTAGGACGTAAATCCTTTATTTCTTACTTTTTCACATACTTTCATTGAAAAATGTCTTAATCCTTTACCAACTTTATCGGCATGCTTGCGTCGTTTTGTAGTACTATAATTTACAGGGTAAAAATTATGCAACTGTATATTTATAGTTTTAAACAAAAGTAATAATAAAATTATTTATTTGCTATAATCCGCGATACAGTAAATAGAAAATCAGGAGATAGACTCCACGACAAAATCGCAAAGCGATTTTGCGATTTTGCGAGGCTTTGCGATTTTGTCGTGGAGTCTATCTCCTGATGATGCTTCGGTTGCGGGGCGAAACGATTGTTGAGTTTGTGATAGTGAACCTGTGTAGTGCTTGTGTATTGTGGTGGAAGTGGTGGAGGTTTGTGCATATGTTTTTTACGAATCCTGCATGTAACGGGTATGAAAAAACGTATAGTCCACTATACATTTAGCACTATATATATTTTCTATTTACTGTATCGCGGATTATAGCAAAATAATTTTATTATTACTTTTGTATTATAAAACTCCGCAAAGTAACGCCTAATTCTATAAATTATTTATAGTTTTAAATTAAAAAGTAAGGTAAAATCAGTTGCTATATAATAACTATTCAATACATTCACAAGTATAATTCAAAAGATACACTAGAATATTTAAGTGTCAGTGCAGGTTGTAGAAGGAAGGAGTCTATCTCTGACTTTGCAACAGTAACCTCAATCATCATCACATCCTACTGCTTAAATAATGAGTCCTGAGTATAATTATGATAATAATTTCTTAAGGGTTTTGCAGATATTTCAATATGATTAAAATAAAATTTATTGTTCAAATAAATCAAAACTAATAAATTAGAAATCTGTTTCAAATACATTATGAGAATACATATTGCTCCATCAGAAGAATAAAGTTACATGTAACTTTATATGATATTATTAATACATTATATCAGCTACTTAATCAGACTTTCATTCAATGCTATACATAAGTGTAGTGGAATCACTTTTTTCATCTTTTTTGTGTAAAAGGTGATAAGCATTTCCACACATAATATGGCTGTTATATATGTACATATTATAGATTTAATTTTATGCACTCACTGATTATTCTAATATAATTAAATTAGTTGTTACTTACTATTCTGCTGGAGGCTCATTATCAGAATCATGTCTTCTTCTTGACGTATGAGACATAGTTGTAGGCAGATTGTCTTTAATATCTGTACAGTTTTCTATAGCTTCTTGTTTTGTTACAATTGGCACTAATTCTGGCACAGGATGTATTATGTTTGCTTCTGTTGTCTGATCTTGATTATGTTCCTGAAAATATTTGATGTTCTTTAAAAATTAATTAATATTGATTAAGTATATCCATACATCTAATAAAAAAAGTTATATAAAATGTGGTAATTGTATAGCTATTTTGATGGATAGAGTAAATTCTCATTAACTTATATGTTAGTTACCCTAAGCATGTCATGCTTAACATAATGATGAATTTAACGAGTCATAAACTAAGGAGTTTTTACAAAATTAAAACTAACTCATTCTCAGATTAAAAAAGCAAAGACAAACTCAAGGCATAACAAACTTATTTATAACAGATTTATTTATTTAATCCAAGAGGTGAATCATGTTTTAAATTAGAAAGAAAGGAATATCAAATTTAACTATAGATAATTGTTAATTACTAACTCAAATATTTAAAAAATATATGTAGAGTAAGCTATTGAGTAATTGATTGATTGAATACAGAATTGATTATTGACTTACAGTATGATCTGTAAATTCTTGTTCTGTTTTGGCTGTTATTTTTTGTAACCTAGCTAAAGTATCAACAGGCACTTGTACCAATTCTGAAAGAAGTAACAAAAATTAAGAATAAATGAAAATAACTATTAAGTATAATTATTATATACAGAATTTAAACAATCTATATATGAATCCATAAAATTTTAGTCGTTGACAATCTACATGGTAACAATTAGTTCAATCTAAACTGGAGTTTTGGGATACCAGAAGTAACAAGAGAAAATTTGCTTTAATATTATTTATTAAATATTGAATTCTATGATTATTATAAGAATGATTTACATATTAAGGTTACTTTTACAAATTATATTATTATCTAATTATGTAAAAATTTTGGTTTCTGAAACATTAACTTACTTGAAGCACACTTAATGCCAGTAAATTTAAAAGGACGATATACAGGAATCTGAAATCAACAGTTAAATATTTATGAAAATTTACATTGATCCCTGTTTAAATTTGAATTTAACTTGAGTTAAAATTACCTATATTGACAGTAACAAGATAGGTATTGTTAAGGGTGAATCTGTATTTATGAGGCTTCAGTTTATTTGCAAATAATCATGCTTATTTGAGACCTATGTATGAAGAGAAATTAATAGAAATTATTTTAAAATAGCAACAGTCATAAAATAAAGATGTCTGCAGAATATTTCCATTCCATTATCTGCAGTTTAAAAGTTGAAACTATTAACTGAATGAATTCTATCAGTAATATATTAAAGTTATATATTGACAATTACATTTTTTATTCATTAGTTACATCACTCAGCCAATAAATTCAGGCTGAATTAGCAATCTGATTATTCTTGTCAAGCTGGATGACAACCTCTAATAAGACAGTTCAAAGTTTGGTTCCCTCAAAAGGTAAATTTTAGTAGAGAAGAAATCATAATATGAATGAAGTTGAAAAGTAATATTTAATTAATGAAATTATTTAATGAATAAATAGACCATCATTATACATAGTGACAGCTAGGACATGTAAATGATTGGAAAGTTCAATATCATAATTCTTAAGTCATATTTATGAGCTATCTAACTTTCCAATTACAACAAAAAGCATTAATATTATACAGTCTGCCTGGAAAGAGGATCAGATAAAAAAATTGTTCCTAAATAATTCTCAAACCTTAATAAGGAATTTACAGGGTTCAAACTTGAATTTAAATTTTTTCTTTGATTATGATAGTGAAAATTGAAGTAAGAAAAGGCATAAAAAATACCAAGCTTTTATATCAGCTTTGTAATATTGATATGTTATTCTCAATAATTCTTCATTGATTAAAGAACAATTAATAAATAGGTTGATTGATCATAGCTATAAAAATATCATTTCGTAATTTAAAAAATATGAAAGATTAAACACTAATATCAATTGATAAAAACATACCTGAGTGTTGCCTTCACTGGAGGTTATTTTAATAACTTTCACAGGATTCTGTTTGAGTTTAACTTGTGCAATGGGTTCAGTGGTATTTTGTACTACTTTAACCATTTGTGGCTGTCCTAAAATAAATTTATCAAAGACATTTTTGTTTCAATAGTAACAATTGGATTCTACATGAAAATATTAAAGAATTTAAATCTTAGGATCATCAGTCTATCTAGAAAACAAATATTACGCCTTTAGCTTTAATAGATGCTTAGTAAAAGTACTCATTATAGAATCAATTTAAAATAAAAGAATAAAATCTAAATCGACGAGATCTAGCGTCGCTACTTACTAACCATTGGCGTCATGGATAAGGAAATTTACTATACTAGTATTTTGGGACATTGTCGTAGACCTCCTCGAATTATGGCATCCATTTACATATCTCACTACGGTAACTAGTATGAAATGACCAAATTAGTTTAATATATCTCAATAATATCTAGCATGGTCAAAATGGCGACATTATTTAGGATAGGTTTGAAGGTCAGAATCAGAAATCATAATTATCAACGGTCTATAAAATGAACCACCTATTTCCTTTAGTCTTTGTTGAGATTTTACATAATTAAACACAAATTACTGCAATGATAAGTTGACTACAGACAAGCAGGCAAATTAATCATTGACAATCTAGCGCCGGCCTCACAATTTACCAGCTGATTGGATGACGCTGTTCACGTGTACTCAAAACCAGAAACACCCGCCGGATTTATTTCCGGAAAAGGCGCGAAACGAACAATGACATCTCCCGAAAGGATTAAATTGGTCTTTATGGTTTAAAACCACAGGTTAAAATTTATTTTAACTAAAATAGTTAGCAGGTCTTCTATGTACTCTGTGGTAGGTACTGTTACTTGGAAATAGAACGTTGCATGTGAATTTAATTTATAGAAATGAAAACTTAATACATTTTTTCCGCGTAAATCTCGATCCCAGAGGAATTTTTGGATAAAAAGTGGCCTATATGTTGCTCCACATCCTCTTGCATCTTCAAGTGAAAGGCTACTCTAAGTTGATTTAGATGCTCCGAAGAATTTAATACTAACCAACACTTTTCTCAGGAATATTTTTTTATTATTTTATTACTTTTACTACCATATATTTTATATTTTATCTCAACTTTGTGTAGTATTTATCTAACTACTTATACAAAAGTAATAATAAAATTATTTTGCTATAATCCGCGATATTGTATCGCGGATTATAGCAAAATAATTTTATTATTACTTTTGTATTATGGATCTCCGCAAAGTAACGCCTAATTCTATAAATTATCTAACTACTTATACTAGCGACATTGGTTAACCTAAGAAAACAAAATTAGGGTAATAGCTGGTATTAATAACACCAGAATAGATGAGAATGTGCATTATTTAATGGGTACTATACTCAGTTACTAGCATAGACTACGTTAGTAGCATAGATAATTTAAGATGTTAAGTTTTTGATGTAAGTTAAAAGCATAGATAATACTATATAGTTAATAGTATATTATACTAAAAGTTTACAGTTCTGTTCCATACTGGCATACTTTAAACTTTTTGTATGATTAATATTTAATTTTTAATCTACAATTGAAAGTTATAATTAATCATTTTAATAATATAAACAACAATTTTTAAAAACTTATATTATATGATAAATATGTTAACAATTCTGTTGTGTTTTTTATTACACCTAACTAAAACTAATTCTATCAATATGATAGATATTAATATTCCTCTAGAGCACATTCCATATATTTTTAATTCGTTCCCTGACCTAGCTATATCTTGTGCGAATAATGCTGGATGTCCTTATAAGAGTTCATTGGACAAAAATGTTTGTTGGGGTTACGAAGGAGACTGTGATAAACAAAATTCGTATCATGTTAGACCCCGATGTCCAGGAGATCATAAAGGTTGGGTGAAAACTAAAGAGGCCCAGTATGATACATTTTATACTCAAGCTGATTTTGGTAAATGAATGGCATTATTTTAATAAAAAAATAATAAAAATTATGTTGTTAAATATGTTTGCATTGTAATAGTCATAAAGTAATGAAATAAACTGGTAATATGTTTTACATGTTGAATTTTTATACAAGATCGTTTTTATATGCTTTTGCTATTGCTTTTATATTGAAAGTTTGTTCTGAAACAGCATGCCACAGTACAGTAGGCATTATGTAGAGTGCATTTGTGTTATTTTTTATAGGGTACATTAAAGAACAAATTCAAGAGTTGATGGTTATGTGTGAAGCTTCATATCCTCATGACAGTTCCCTAGAATGCTCAAAATATTTAAGGTACAGTACAATTTGTTTATTTTTATTTTTTAATAGCTTTTGCCTGCAACTTTGTCTACAAGAACTAAGTTCTGGGAGCTAGTGTTTTATATGTGTATATTATATTAATTTGGTTAATAAAGAGTATCAAAAAAGTTGTATGAAATACTGATTTATTGGATTCACTTAAAATTTAGTAGGTATGAATTCTTTTCAGTGAAGTTATTGTTCAATACACAGACAGGTACTTGTGTTTTCCATATAAAGTTATTTACTTAATTGACATTCACCATTCATTATGTGATTATAGTAAAGTAAAATATAGTATGGTAAAATGACAGAAACCTCTAAAACCATACAGAATTTCTGGGAAATGTGGAACCTGTCAATCCACATTGGAGAAGCAGTGCGTCAGCTCTAACCCTTCTCTCAATAAATAGAGATAATATATTTTAAGTTAACGAAGTTTTAGGAACATCAAAAATGCCACATACAATTCATCAATTTTAAATTGACATATCTTTTTTATTTGTTAAGTAATTGAAATAACATAACAATTAAAACTTTTTAATACATATTAACAACAACAGTTTCCAAATTGAATCAGAAGTTTCTTAGATTCAAATAAATAAGCAAAAATGTTAAAAACTGTTGCCCTTAAAGCATGTGGTTGCTGTTTTTTCATGTTAAGAGATGTCTCTTAACATGAAAAAACAAAATAAAAAATACATATACAGATTTAGCATTTCTACAATGTTGTAAGATGTGTTGAAATGATATGATTGATGATAATGATTAGGTTATTAAGATTGTGAAATTGTTTTTCAGATTTTGTAGAGGCCGGAATTTAATGGTTAACTTTACTGGTCTAGTCGGAAGAGGTGATAATCTTAGATACAAGATGGATATTCTTAGTGCAGGCCAAATAGGTAATAAAAGGTCAAATTTTTATGTTATTATGGTTTTTTTTTACTGTTTTTAGCCGTTTTAACATAATTGCTAGAAGTAAAGAACAATACTACAAATTTCAGGCTGATTTTATTTTCAGGGGGACACTGTCTCTTGTACTCTGATAGATTGAAGCAAGAATCTGAACACATGAGTGCTTTGCAATCTTGGGCACCTGAGATGGTTAATTTTGTTAAGACCTTGCAAAGACCAATTTCAGATGGGATGTGTGACATAGTCATTGATAAGCCAACATACATAATGAAATTAGATGCCAGTAAGTATATCAAATAATATGACAATATTAATACTTAATAAAAATTGTATACATTTTTAATACCAGCTGCATCTGTGACTGTTTGTGTCATTTTAAGTATTGAAGTACTGTTAATTATATGTTATTTTCCTATTATAGATGAATTACATTGTTGTCTAAAAAGTAATGCTAGAATGAATGTAAGAGCTGGTATCTACTATCTCAGTTTGTGAACCAGGTTTGGGCAGATTGCTGGGAATATAAATTTATGACATTAATATTCTTATTATTGCTATTATTATTATTCCTTTATTTTGCTAAAAAGTGATTTTTTACATTTTTAAATATTTCTAATTACAATAAACAAAATAATTAAAAGAACTTTAAAAAATATAAAAAATCTGATACCGATGTTAGGACTTCAGAGTGAGGAACTTCCTCGCAATACTTACCTGATATGAATATAGTGTTGATTATTGTGACCTAAATTTTATCATATACAGTTAAATTAATTATTTTTAAAACAATTCTTAAATTTCAGCAGTAAATATGTATCATCACTTCTGTGATTTCTTCAACTTGTATGCTACACTTCATGTGAACTCTACACATCCATCCACATTCAGTAGAGATAATCATATTCTTATTTGGGAAACTTTTACATATGAATCAGCATTTAAAGATGCTTTTAAAGCATTTACAATCAATCCAATTTGGGACTTAAAGAATGTCAGGGGTAAAGTTGTATGTTTTAAAAATGTGGTGTTCCCACTTCTTCCACGAATGATTTTCGGCCTGTACTACAATACACCTCTGGTAAGTCACACTCTTTGTAATAAATAATTGTTAGAACGACGCTTAAAGAGCAATGGTGCTATCACTTTCTTCACTGACGGGATTATGGATTGAGCAAATTTATATTATACTTTTTTGAAAAAGTAGTCTTGAATAGGTTCAGCAGAAATATTCATTGCTCTGGCAAGCATATTCCTATATCAATTATTATCTATAGAAATATTATCTATAGGTGTTTATTTGTAGACATAATAATTCTTCTTGGTAGGCCTTCAGGTCATTAACATAGCTCTCTTTTTTACGATTGGTTCCCCGCCTGCGAAAGTTCTGTTAGTTGCCCGATTCACGTGACTCATTTCATTTATTATGTTGTATGGTGTCATACGTGCTAAATTTGTTCTCTTTTTATAAATCCTATTTTGGTACCTAAAAATACTATAATTTACTTATAACCTAGGATATACATATTATAAAACAAAGCTCCCAATAGCTGTATGTATGTAAAAATCTACCGAAAATCATCGGTTTTTACTAACATATAGGGAAATTCATGAGGGAGGTTAAGGTTAATAGTACATCACGGTTAAATTCCCGAGGATTCGGGATTTTCGTGGGCAAAACTTCATGACACATTAATTTCTAGAGACTTTTCAGCTAGTTATTAATAAATCTAAAGTGTTATTAAATTTTAAGATAAACTGCATTTTAAGATAAGCTGTTTTCAGTGCTGGTTTCACACTTTCAGAATAATTTGTATTGCATTAGTATTTATTATTACAATTACAGATATATGGCTGTGAAAGAAGTGGACTATTCCATGCGTTTTCTAAACATTTGCTTCATTCTTTAAATGTCAAATTAAAACTTAGAAGTAATGATAAAGTTAGAATAACACTACTTTCAAGAGGTACAACATATCGTACAATATTGAATGAAAAAGCCATAGTTGAAGCATTATTGAAAGTTAAAGGATATCATGTGCAGAGAGTTGTGTATGACAGAACGGTGCCTTTTGCTGAACAGCTTGAAATTACACATAATACAGACGTGTTTATTGGTATGCATGGAGCTGGACTCACGCATTTATTGTTTCTGCCTGACTGGGCAGCTGTGTTTGAAGTGTAAGTATCTTATTTTATTATATAAAGTTTAAGTTTTGGCTAAAACACCATTTTTGAAACTATAATGTATTTTTTTCTTCTATAACTATAATGTGTTGTTTTTCTTCAACATTTCAAAGCAATAAACTCAAAAATGACCGCAACTCGGTGTTCCACAAAAGGTCTACAAATATTCTTAATGCGATCTAGTGTGAACAGTATGAATGTGGTTGAGGAAATATAATTATAACAAAGGAATATTCGCAGATAAGACAATTGATGCGAGTAATTTTAAACGAGAGACTCAAATCCTACTTGTCGAAAGAAATCGCCCCAGAACAGGCAGGATTTGTGAAAGGAAAAGGCACCCGTGAACAAATTTTAATCGTGCAACAAATTATAGAGAAGGCTCGAGAATTTAATAAACCAACCTTCATATTATGCTTTGTTGACTTCTCAAAAGCGTTTGACTCTGTAAAGTGGCCTAAGCTATGGGAAACGCGACTTGCAATGGGTTCACCTTCTGCAGCGACTTTACGAGGATGGAACAGCCTCTGTTAGAACAGGCGACGTACTTTTGAATAATTTCCATCCCCACTCGGAAGTACGTCAAGGGTGCATCTTATCACCTCTTCTGTTTAACGTCTATACAGAACTCATAATGAAAATCACCCTTGAAAACTGGTCTGACGGAATCAGCATCGAAGGCTACAAAAGATCAAACTTGCGGTATGCTGATGATACCACCTTATCTTCCACAAGTATCAGCAATATGGAAGAACTTCTACAGAAAATGGAACAAGTAAGTCTTGATTTTGGCCTCAAGATTAACCGCAGTAAGACAAAGGTAATGATTGTCGACTGTGCAAATAAAAACTTGCTAGAAGTCACAAGAATCGCAGGTTGCGGCGTCGTACAATCATATGTCTACCTCGGAGCGCTGATTTCTGATAGTGGCGGGTCTATTGACGAAATTAAACAACGCATGGCTATCACCAGATCATCCATGGACAAGTTGAGAAAAATATGGAAAAATAGAAACATCACCAAAGCCACAAAAATAAAGTTACTTAGGGCTCTAGTGTTCCCCTTATTTCTCTACGCTTGTGAGACGTGGACGCTACGGGAAAGTGAGAAGAAGCGGATAGATGCTCTCGAGATGTGGTGCTGGGGAAGGATGCTCGGAGTTTCATGGACTGAATTTAGAACTAACGAGTCCATCCTTCGAGAACTCGGCATCAAGCAGCGTCTATCCTCCATCGTTCAAGGTCGTATTCTTACTTTTTTCGTACATGTATCTTGTCGGGGAGATGCCTCTGTAGAACGCCTTGTAGTGCAGGGGAAAATCGAAGGCACGAGACCGCGCGGCAGATCACCGATGCGATGGACGGACCAAATGAAGGCTGCCTTTGATGGCTCTCTTCATAAATGTACCAGGAAGGCAGCCATCCGGAAAGAATGGCATCGGATTGTTAAGCTTGCTACCAACCCTCAACTGACGACCACGACCGCTCTGCCAAGAGCGTAGCAAGCAAGAAGACGAAGAAGAATATTTTCCCACAAGATTAACACATAATATGTAGAAAATGTTCTAAAACTTAATTTTTTTTAATATATTATATATTTTTTAATTAAGGCAATCTAAAAATCAATTGAAAAAACGAATGTATTTCTTGATGTGAATATCGATTTTTCATTGATACAAATAATATTTGCCTTATCAATGTATCCTGGTTTTATAATGTAATCTATTTTTTTATTTAACTTCTCAGATATAATTGCGAAGATCCAAATTGTTATTCAGATTTGGCTAGACTTCGGGGACTTAAATATGTGACGTGGGAAGATAAAACAAAACTTCAACAACAAGACCGGGTTTGTAAAGTTCTTGTATCGATAATAATATCGTTAGGTAAAAAAGCGCCTCATCTACATGTGTTTTATCACGTTGACTACTAATAATATTAATGCTCGGTAATTGTACAGGTTTTGTATTTTGTTGTATCTTACTCTTTTCACTTACGAATACAAAAAGTTTATTAACCCTCTTTGTCTGCTGCATTTTTAAAGGATTTTACGCCAGCTGTGTATAGGAGCTGATACATTCATTTAAATTTTGGTTACATCTTGTGTAGTTTTATGGTTATTATTTTTAGGGACATGGACCAGGAGGCATATCGCATTCAAAATTTACAAATTATTCCTTTGACGTCGATGAATTTTTACGTTTAGTGGAAATATGTGCTGCCCACGTGCGCATTCGGCAAGATTTCAAAAATTTTATAGCTGCATCTACAATGAAAGAAACTCACCAAGAACTTTAAACTGGAGTTTTTTTTATATATAAAAATAATTTTAATATTATGTGATACTATCCATAACAAAACGTTGTTTTAATAAAAGTTGTATGATCGCCGTTAATATATAAGAGACATTTTGTACAAGTTAGTCATAAGTTAATCAGTAATGCATAGTTGTACAAGTTAGTAGTGACAAGTAGACAAAAGTATGGAGAAATTGTTTGCTAAAATTTAATTTGGATTTGTTCAAAACCTTTCAAATGCAATTATTGCAATGGTTTCTATTTATTACGTTGTTAATTTTAAAATACTCATGGTCAAAGTCAGGAAATTTTGTGATACTCGAAACTAACTATTTATAGGATAGAAATGAATATTTAAAAATCTCAGTAAAAGAAAGGCGATTGATATGAGAGGGTGTATGTATTTCATGCGTATAATTCTTTCACATAGCCTCTAGATAAGTGTCCTGTGGGACAATATGAAGTCATTCCTTCACAAGAGACACGTCATGGAAGTAATTCAATTTTCTTTCTTAGAGTTTTATCTGATATTTTCCAAGTTGCTAAGAATAGTATCACTTATATGCAGGCTGTGCTATCTTGCATATAATCGTTAAGGTAGGTATGCATATATGCATGAGTCCGTAGAGTACCTGTAACTACTATTTGTTTTTAAAACTAAGAGCTTCGATGCGATTGAAATCGATCGATAGATGAAATCGAAAAGGCCAAATTTCACCAGACAATTTACCCCAGAGAAGCCAAATCGATGTCTAAATGTTTTGAAACTAGAAATATTTGAACACAAGGTATCTTGGTGTGCGTTTAATGAATCTCACACGTATGAGATATAAAAACGGCTAGTGAGTATACTATATTTTAGCATTACAAATATTTTTTTTATATAATACTAGCTGACCCAGCAATCATTGTTTTGCCATATAAATAATTTCAAGGAAATTTCTAGTTTACATTATAAAAAAATTAAATGTCCAAAAAATATATATTAGGGGTGGACAACTCCAACAAATAGGCCCTAAGTCGGGTATGAAAAATAGATCGCCAATTCTTAAACATACTGTATATGCATATAAAATTTCATAAAAATCTGTCAAGCCGTTTCGGAGGAGTATGACCTCTAACATTGTGACACGAGAAGTAGATATAATATAATTGGGTTAATTACTTTTTTACTGATACATGTAATATCGATAACTTTTCTTGGAATCGTGTTCCGTGTTAGACTGTAACATCATCGGCGTAGATGTAATTCAAGTAAAGTAAAACAAAGTAGACAATAGTTGACCAATGCTATATATAGCAGCTGCTACATAGAAAGGACTTGAAATTGGATAGAAATAGGTTTGAGTTTTTTGGTTTGTGCCTGACGTAATTCGGTACCTTATTGATGTAATTTATGTGATATTCTTTGGTACTCGCTTACTTTTAAGACATTCCGTAAGGTTTCAGGCATACTACTGGAAAGTATTAAAGGTATTGTGGATGTTTATTTTTCTAAATTTTGTACTTAATATAGGTTTATTTATATACCTTATTTAATAATGAATTAATTAATATTGTATTTATCACGCTTTATATGTTATGTGACGTAATGTTGGGGAGCTCGTTTACAATATTCTAAATAATCATATACTTAGTAACAACTGTCATTTAGTTACATTCCATTTTATTTACTGATTTTTATTTACTAGTTAATGTTTTATAAGTTGTGTTTTTATTGTATTATTTTGATCTTACAACAAATAAAACTCATTTTTTATGGAAAAATTTATTTAATCCTTTTTGGAAGGAAAATGAAATGAAAAATCTTTATTTTGTAAATAACAGAAAGGGCTTACAGCTCAGCGTTACCGCATGTCATAACAGGGAGTAATGACATACGGCGCTGATTTTCAGCTGCTGTCCGAGCAAAATAACAGAAACCAGTATACAATATTAATAAAAATAAGCTAGATACAACTAAACAAACATAAAATTACAATAAAAAGAAATATAAAATACCAATATTAAACTAAAAACTACAAAAAAATAACATAAATCAAGACAAAATAATATCATAATATCAGTTGCATTTGCGTGGTATAAGTGAAAGAAGAATAAAAGAAAGAAAGAAAAAACCGTGAAAGTTGCTTAAATAAAATAAAAAGGATTGCTGAAGACTTTCATATTATGACCGTTGGTGCTGTTTTTGTTTTTGAACCTTGAGTAAATGTACTTTAAAGTTGGATCGAAAATTAGCCAAGGTATTACAATTTCTAAATGGGGGTGGTAAGTTGTTCCAGCACTTGGTTGCGGCGTAGTGAAAGCTTACCCTGAAAGAAACAGTACGGTAAGGATGCCACTTCAAGGATCGCTTCTAACAATTTTTTTTTTTCGAACTGACTGTATGCTGTTAGCCCTAATGGCTTTTAAAGCGTCACCGGGCGGGACGGGCGAGCGCAGAAGCATCGTCGAGGTTGCGAAATGCAGGGAGTAGAGCGCAGAAGCTCTACTTAAGTCGGAGAACGTCGTCCTAAGGGTGCCTCCTGTGAGGCCGGACCACGGCTTAGGGCGACGTGTAGTGGAGGGTTGATGGTATGACTTAGATTAGTCATTGCGGCGTCGGAAGGGTGGCGAGAAGCCACGACCGACCGACGTCAGAAAACTGGGACCTCGTCTTCGCCGGCGAAGACGCTGTGTGTGTGTATTACGTGTATCTGTGTTGGCGATCGTTATTTGATCGTCGGGGTCATACAAGACGCTTTTTGGATGCCTATATTTTCGATGGTCGGACCTAACTGGGATGTAGGTAGAAGCAACTGAAATAAGGGGGTTCGAGTGTACCTCAGATTTCTCGAAGTAAGATTTCGAAAAACGTTTAAACAGGTGAGTAATGGTAGGGAGATCGAGGTCTCTATGGAGGTCAACGTTCCGCATGAACCACTGACACCCAGTGGCTGTCCGCATAAATCGGTTCTGAAGTCTTTGGAGCCTGAGCAATCTGATCTTTGAAACGTGCGCGAACGCAACGCTCGCATAGGACATAATTGATCTTATGCAAGTTTTGTAGAGTGTCACTTTGTTGCGGAGCGACATCTTACTTTTCTTGCATAACATCGGATAAAGTCGTCCCATGACATACGCAGCCTTATTGCAGACTATGTGTATGTGCTCGTGGAAGGTCATGGAAGGTTGAAAGGTGACACCTAGGTACTTGACTTTCTGTTGCCAGTGAATCGGTGTAGCTTCTAACAACGTACGCCCACCTAAGTTTACCATATAGATAAGGTAGAACTTTGAATTTTACAACACCAAATAATAATGTGGCAAAATGTAGAAGTCGACGATAGTCCATTTTAAGCCAACTAACATTGTATTGTATTCACATTATAGATTCAAAAGTATTGAAAATAACGGTAAAATAGGACACATTCAGTGCCCCTAGCACTTGGGCACTTAAGAATCGAGGCCCCGTCTAAAAGGAATAATTAAAATAAAGGACATATTTTAGTATTTGGTATCGTATAGTTAAAAGTAAGAAAAGGAAATATTTTGTCAAGATGATTTGAAGCCTTATTATACATGTAGGACATCAGAAAACTCTTATACGGTATTTATTTATTTATTTATTTATTTATGTATCATTTTCTAAATCATTTTGATGTTAATTAGGCTGAAAACTGTGGTCTTTATACTTATGAGGCTGAAAACATCAAATTTTCCGCCCCATAAATATAAATGCCCAGGTTCAAGTCTTATATAGCCTGCTAGTAAATGCGCCAATGTATGAGATTCAGGTTACTTTACTTTGATTACTATTACATTGATAACTAATTATCGCTAGTGCAGTCTTGTAATGACTTCTACACTTTTTATGGCGTATACATACATCTTGGAATGGAATGCTGTCGCCTGTAAGCACAGAATACACGTATTTATTTTTGTGTTAACCGTTTACATTAATAATTCTTTGTTATATAATTATTGTTATCCAATATAAGGAACTTTTCAGTATGAAGATGGTTAATCTAGCCATTTTCGAAACAAGTATTTTCAAATGAAATTGTAACTGCTCTAAGCAGAGGTCCAGTAAGTCTTAAAACAATCTTCGTATGTCATCAAAATAAATCATGTTATATCAGGATTGTTATTTCACGAATGCACCGCTAGTTAAATTAAATCAGAACGCCGAAAACAATATCGTGTCTGTATCGTGCCGTAATTATAGGCTGTGAGATTCAGATAAATGGCCGTGGTAAAACTGAATATTGATATGCGCGTGTCCACAAGAGATAAGCTCCAAAATTTCCTTAATACTGTAAGATACTTTCTTACATATATATAACATTTTATATATCCTTTTTACTAGATTTTTTTATTGTTTAATAGGTGAGCGCTTAACTGCAATCATGCCTGATGGTGAGCGATGATAGTCTAAGATAGAGCGCTCTTGCCTAGAAGATGCCTATTCAATCTTGTTTTAGAGATACCCATATTGTATGAACTGGGAAAAATAGCCGCAAGAGAATTCTATTCCCTTGCTGAGCGCAGCATAAAACAAGATGTGAAACTCTCCGTAGGCCTTCGTGGGATGCCTATGACGTATGGGTGGAATTTCGGTGCCTAGCGGCGCGACGATGAAAAGGTGATGGAGGAACAAGGTTATGGATATATGGATATAGATAACTACTAACGTAGCTAAGTGGGAATTTCCATATATAAACATAAGTTTAATTTAAAGTACGAAAAGATGAAAAAGGAGCAAACTTTTTTAGTATACATATATACAAGTAATATATAAAATAAGTTTTGTGTTATATCAATATTATTCAAAACTTATTACTTCAAGCCCAAGATTACTTCAGCTTCAGTTGGTAACTGTTCATTATTTCCGTGACCCCTAGACTAGCGCAACTCATATTGATTATATTCAGTGTATTAATTAAATTTCAGCCCCGTTAGATATTGCCATACTTTAACAAGTTTGTTACATTATTTTTGTATTTTCTTAAATTTCGCAAATCAAGTACGTACCAACATTTTTAAATAAAGTAATAGTGTCTTAACATTTTTTCTGTTAAATGATTAAACAAGTAAAAAGCATTGAATGTATTTAATATATAAATTCTTCATAATCACTATAAATACTATTTTTTCTTGGAATTCAAATTTAAAATATTCTTTATTCAAATGGACAGTTTTCAGTAATTTTGAATCGTCAAATGACTCAGAAGTTTTCTCCTACCGAAAAAAACCAGCAAGAAACTCGGCGAATAATTTTTTGAAACGAACATTTTTACAATTTGATCTGATGCAGCTTGGTGCGTTGCTGACTGCAGTTACGATATACTACTATCCAATAATCTTCAATTGTATAGTAAGCTTTATGTAGCAGCATCAATTTAAGATAATTTCTAAACTTGCAAGTGAATTGCAAGTGTAGATAATATAATGAGTAGTTTTGTTGTAAAAATGGGTGCTGAGCTCGACAAATGATTTTCGCACCTTTTGGAGGCGTATCCTAGGCGTCATTAGTTTATGTCGCTTTCTAATATGTCTGTCATATCTATCACTATTTTTGCTATATGAATAAGTATTTTTTTCGCACAAATAGTATATTACCGTAGATATATTGTGACGCTACAGTCATGAAGCCTATTTCTTTAAATTTCTCTTTAAGAGAATTATACAAGAGAATTAAAAAGTTCTCTATTTACTGGATTGCTATAGTGAAGTGATCGTTTGGTAAAATTATTATTTGTTCCTGAAGCAGTAAATCGTAAAACAATCGGGTATACAGCCAATATTTACAGATGGAAAATAATGAATGACCAATCCCCCGAGGCCCGGGCATCGTGGTAATAATTTTGGCTTAACCAGATTGTATCGCTAAATAAGAATCAACAACTAATTGAAATAAATCCGGAGTTACTTTCAAGATTATATCTTTAATAGTTTTTACTGTACGTCTTAATGTATGTTTATGCAAGTGCTGAATATTATTTTTTATTTTATTCGATGTGAGAAACGTATAATGATTATAGATATTAGGTTTTTTGTTTATGTCAATGTCGTTTTAGTAAAAAATTACTTAGTTAATACCTACATATAAACTTTGTTGTAGCTACTTGCAGGACTCCATTATGAATATTTAATATGATATGTACACTTTCAACATTTGTAATATCGATATTTTTGTTTTGCATTTATTGAATAAATAAGAAGCTATTTTCTCAAAAGTCAGCTCATTAAATCTCTTACAACAAATTGTCACAATGACCGCGAAAATGTTTTTTTATTTTATTGACCTAACTATTTGAAGGAGGTTGTATTTGAAACACGTTATAACACATTTGTGCAAGTTTCGTCAGTTGCGGGTTTATGCATCATTTTGATGAAAAGAAACAAGTATACAGGTTAATAAACGTAGTTCGGCCGGTGGCGGAAGCTAGCATGGTGGTCGACTCGACGACTCTGCTGATTCTTGTCGCCGATAGCAATCATAGACGCCGGCGCCTAGAACTATTCCCCGTATTTATCGTCATTTGCAGGCTTCACCTTCCTAAAGAACTTAAATTATACGCATCTATTTGAGAGAACTTAATTTGTTATCATGGAACTAATTCTGTTCTCACGTACATAAATATATTATTGCCTATCTAAGTATCGCCTTTCCATGCTTGGACAGAAGTGCTTTGAACTGTATTCGATTCCTACTGAAGCAATTGAGATATGTTGTAATAGATGCTATGCTGGATGTTACAAACCATACGCCCATTTATTTCAATTTACTGCTGACCAATGAAATTAATTGATATAATCTAACTTTATTATCTCTCTCTGCCGAGGTGTTACCCAGATGGGTTAGTTACTGTAAATAATATAATATAGTTAATCGTTTAGCCGCAATGATTGCGAATACTTAAATTTTGTTACTTTAGGAAAATCTTCACCTTCTTTAGCACAGTGTGATTCAATATATCAAAAACAGAAGTTATAACTACAATGCAACCTTCAAACGAGAGTTGCGGCCTCGAGAGAATAACAGCAATTGATTTGCACTGTAGTGTTCCTCAATCGTTCACTGTTTAAATATTTCAGTACAATACACTACGTAAAACATTAATTTTCTACTTGCAAATCATAAAGAATACCGTGCTGTAGTCGAAGACAACTGCGAATGCAAAGTGGTATCCAAAGTAATCCTTATTTAACTGTATAGGTTAAGTTACTCATAAGATAATAGCTAAGCAATTGTGGCAACAACCGGACAATTAACAATAGAAAAAACATAAACAGAAGGTAACAGATAGAGGACAAACATTCATGGCTCTTTCAAAAGGCTAGTACAATAGTCGTCATCAATTACAGGGAATAGATCGCCCAACATCATTTGTCCGTCTGTCCGTTACTCGACTGGGGCATTCCCACGGCTCGCGGGACGGTCGTGTTTGTTGTCGGAATATGTCCAACGAGAAATAGTAATAGAAAATTGGTTCTGATTGCGTTTTCCCTGTATTTTATTCGCTTTGTCCACGCTCTCATTCGATTTCTTATTGGTAACAGTTAACGAATTTCTTTTGATATCCGATTGGGGTAAAAGTGTGACTCTTACCAGCGAATCACGGGTCTATACCCCGTGCAACCCAGAAGGTTAGCTATTGAAATTTATAGGTCTAATTTATCACTCGCTTTACGGGGAAGAAAAACATCTTGAGAAAACATGTACATCTCAGTCAAAGCTCCAACCCTTCTCTACAAAAACGAGAGAAAGATTGTATATTATAATAACTATTTCTTGTAAAAAATATTTTGATATCCTCTGTGAAATTATTAATTACATCCATACCTTACGCTGAACACAAAGATAAATTAAAAGAATTTACGAAATTTATTTATCCCTGGTTAGTAATTATGTACAACGGTGCGAACCGTTGCTCATCCGATTTTATCGACAACAAGGCCGAAGAGAAATTGCTTTGATCAAAAGATAATCTCTCCGGAACCACGTTGATCACCGATAGGAGGCCAGCGAGTCCCAATGCGACCCCACCACTAACTCACGCTCCTCGTCAATATTCAATTTTGATTTTCAAAGTCTGTACTTTATAATTGATTAAAACCTAAGTGAAACTATTGCTTTCAATCACACTAACAAAATATACGTCAAACCATTCTCGTCCATGTATCGATTACGACGTCAAATTCAGTTTTAATACCCGTCTAATCTACATACGAAGCTCATAGACTAGATCATTATTTACACATATTAGTTCCAGATTTAGGCCACTTCACTATACCCTCATTCTATCTCTCGGTCAATAAATATCAGATTAAAGTGCCGCTATTGTAGCCTTCACGCACAAACTAGTACCGTGGCTTTCAATAACGGTTCGCACTATGCAGATTATCACCATGGCGATAACCGCGACGTGAAAGCGATAGCGACGACACGAAGCTGCGGCCTGCACGGCGTACGCCGGTATGTTGCTGAGCACCCGGTCCACGATGTCGTAAAATCCTTTTACCAAAATAATTATTAAAGTTCGATAGCCTATTAAATATGTATGTTGCAAGACTATATTGAGTGTACAAACGATATAAAGTTTGGAGATGACACTGCTAATCGATTTATGACGTAGATCTAAAAATGATATTGTAATTGGGTAAATCTACCATAAAAAAGTTCGAGGTCTATGTAACGATATATATTTATGTATGATTGTAGAATCTGGACACTGCGCAAGCTGAAAGTTATTTGTAATTCCAAAGACACAATAGGCATTGATTAATAAATGAAATGAAAATCAACACAATAAAATGTAGAGCTAAACGATCGCCTGACGTTTGACCTAGAACTGGTAATCACTGGTAGGTAAATAGACGCAAATGAAGTTAATTCAAAATTTTATGACGTAAAGAAAATATATCCGTTTGCGTAAGAAAACTGAATGTTACTAAAGAGTACACGAATAAAAAGAGTAATAATATTACTGTGACACTAATATGTACTATGTACACTATATCTACTGTATATGTACACTATGTATATGTACACTATATCTACTGTGTACTTTATTGGTTGTCAAGAACGAAGTAAAAGTAAAATAACGGCCACAGCAATCCCACTGCTGGGCATAGGCCTCCTGTCTCAGTTTCTGGAGAGAAGGATGGAAGCTAAGACCTACCACGCTGCTCCAGTGCGGATTGGTAGGTTACACATATCCCCAGACTTCTCTAGAGATATGCAGGATTTATTCCTTCACCGAAAAGCTTGTGGTATATTACATTTATCAATTAGACACATAAGTTTTAATAGAAAAATTCATTGGTGCCTGCCCGGCGTTTGAACAAATGACCCCCTCAAAAGAGTCGCACGATTTCACCGCTGGGCTGTCACAGCTCTAGGACGTAATAATACGACTTATAAACCATTCCTTGATTATTGTTAGCTAAAACAATAACCAAGTGCTACGGTACTCGCATCGATATTCGGTAAATATATACCATATCTTAAAATTATTCCTTCTGAATATCAAGGGAATATTGAAAATAATATTTTATTATACGCCAATAGTTTTTACACAAAGAGAAATTCCTTTTTTTGTGGTCAGCCTGTCACTACATTGTCGTCCACAATGTGGTCATCGCATAATGAGTGGCCACAATCGACATGGTATGGGCAATGGCATATATCGCATGAGAAATCAAGATAAAATGAATAAAATGAAAATTAATTTTTACCTTTCTTTTTTTACAATACACCATTTTCTTTATAAAATCTGATTTAATATCAAAATTTTATTAAGACAGATTTTATGAATAGTTAAAATGCAGTGTTTGTGTACAATCAGGATGCCCAGAATCATTGAAAAATTGCATCTTAAATATTCTTCTCTATATTATGTCAATTAGAATAATATCTCCTTTTCTTTTTCAATGTAATTGTCGGTTAGAATCTTATAATAATAATAACAATAATTAAACGTAATTTCAAAGGTAACCTTGCGTTAAGGAATATTTAAAGTTCATTTCATCTCCAAAGTGCAAAGGTGACCATTGCTATGATTTCTGTCAATCATATTGATTCAAAGAATAAATAGTCGATGTGTCAAGGATTGGTATAACCCAATAATATGTGTAAGTAGCGCTCAATTAAACATTCAAGATACTTTTACATGCAACATATTTCGGAATAGTATTCAATGATAAAGTACTAAGTGATATTTTGTTACTTATGCTAGTTCTTTGGCCGGGCTATGTACGGTGTTCGAAAATATTGAAGGGTAAATAATATCTGTTAATGATATTTTTTGTGTTAAGTTATTATATGGAAGTGGAAGTGGGTACCGATTCATGTGAAAACTGTGTCGTTCAAGGGCAAGTATGTTACGGCCAAGTCGCAAAGCTTAAGTAATGAGACATAATGCTCTCAAGATTTGAAGCCCTTAGCGATACATATACATACATCATCCATCACACTCGTACATCGATTGAAGGAGGTCCTACATAATACTCTCGAAAAGTGTTAAATCACTTGTTGGTACGAGTTAACTGTATCGCGTCATCTTCACAAAGCACAGGATAATTAGTGGTTCAACGAAGTTCGACAGTGTCAACAGGGTCAAGTTCAATAGAGAAGAAGAAAATATCATTGTTTGTCATTTTAAATAAGTAAATTACGATAAGAGCACCATTTTGGTTATATCAGCAGTTATATGTAAGTTGGCATTCGTCAATGTTAAATTTGTTGATGCATACAGTGTTTTAAAACAAAAATGGTGAAAAACCGACATAGAACGAAAAATATCCATTTATAAAGTAAAACTACTGGCAGAGATACTAGGCAGACTAGAAACCAAAATAAAGTTAAGAATAAATGCCTATTTTTCGTCGCTAGAAACTTCGAAAATCCCCATTAAGTCTCTGTATCTAAAATCCCTTGCCTTGCCTCTACACAAGTTTAGAAAGTATCTTGAAATTATGTTGCTATACAATTAGATAGCTAATTGATATAAAGACTTACACAATGGCTATGGCTATAAAACCAATGAATCCTACCCAGCTAAGTATTAGACAGAAATAACTCATATGTACATGTCGCCCCATCCGAAGAATAAAGTTACATGTTCTGTGTTAAACAGATAGAACATGTAACTATTCTTCGGATTTTTCTTCTTTCGTTCTTCGGTTTCTTGTTCCTATTCTTCATATAGGGCGATTATTGTGACATTATTAAATATGGAAAAGAGTATCCCGAGTTTGTCGCTAGTTCTTCTTGGTAGGAACAACCTTCAAAATCGACCTTTAAAATCATTTGACGCTTAAAAATTGTTTTTTTTAAACCTTGAATAAAGAATATTTTAAATTTTAGTAAAAATGTTATATTTTACCGGTATCACATCCAACATGGTCACAAAAGTTTAAAATTAATAAAATTTAAATCTATTTTAACATATCATCGTGTTGTGCCCGAAAAAATTATGGCTAGTAGCGTAGGTGCAATTTAAATCAAACGAGCGTCCTGCACAGTGATTCGATTACACTTAACCTTTCGTGCCTAACTGGATGATAGTTCATTTACAAAAATTATGACACTAACATCTTCAAGTGTTCCACTCTTTTACGACATCAAGTATTTGTTTAGTTTAAGTACGTTTTATTACAATACGATCTTTTTATGCAGCTTGTGAGATGTACGTACCTTAGGTGCATATTTATAGATTAGTGTCAGGTTTCATAGATATTGCTGTCTCAATCGAAATATGCAACTTTGACTTTCACGTTTCCCGGTGATTCATTCTGTAGGCATAATGCAATATTATTGCAGATTTATCCCAATGAAAAGGAATTTTAATATTTTTCTTTTGATACTTCTGAAAGTATTTGTCTGCTATCGCGATCGTCTACGATGTATAGATGAGTTTACATCAGTTATTTTAAATCGATGCCTCACGCAATAGCCACAATTGGACTTATGAGCTAATTGCTTTCCAAGATTTTTCGCAATTCTCTTTGATGTCTTTGTAGTATGTCTTCCTAGATGTCACAATACAATACAATAGAACCGGCATCTCCCTGGATAACGCGTTGAGATACAATGAGGTCCAATCGCTAAGCTAGATGCTAGAAGCTCAACTCTACATTCGTTTAAAAATGAAATAATTATTAAAAGTACATTATTTCAATCAAATATGTAAAAAAATGATTGCTTGTCATGCAGTACGCTTATTCGTATGCATAATCGATGTTCTCAATATGTTAATACATAACATATCACAATCGAATTTAAGTGAAGTGATCGAACGTTACGACGCGGACGGTCGCTGTACTCACATAAAAGGGTGAGATCTGGAGCGAAGTAGTGACCCATATGAGCGCTTATGATGAAACTTATAATGATGTTGTAGATGTGTACTGGAGCAATACATGGAATTGGTTGAGTTTGAAGACCTTGAGTTGAATAGTGACATGTATTACTCCATAATATAAAATCTTAGGAATAATTATAATATCGAAAATTATAAAATGTGAAATATGAATGCTATCTGTAATTGATACGCGTCTGCGTCCCACTCTCGTTTAATGGTTCAAGATGCAAGATCGTGCCAATCTTTGGAGAGGCTTTGGTTGTGACTTGACCATTACAGTGTACATTGCGAGAGACATCGCTTTCATCATCTCGAACGATTATAGTATCTGAAAGTTACTTTACGGAAGCAACTTTGTTCAGTAATGGTTGGTACTGTACCGAATCATGCTTTGAAACCTAGAATCTTCCCTCAGTACCCCACTGATGGAAGTTTCTAGGTTTAAGCCTGGTTGTGATTTCAGTCAGTGTCCTGCGATGTGACTCTCACCAATTGTATCCAGGCACTATAAAGCGTTTAAGAATAATTTTATAGGGCCCTGTATATAGTGAGATAAAAGACAAAGTTTGTAACAAAAACTTGAAAGCAAGTTGAAGATTTGCTTTCAAGACTGCAAGTAGAAGACATATTCTAGGTTCAGGTTCGTAGCGCTACCAAGTATTACCCCATATCATCAGTACATATATAAACACCCCCATACATACCAGATGGATCGCGAGACGATTAGCAGCCACCAGAAATTTATTATACTCAAATATACTATAATATATGATACCTTAATATATTGGCAATTTTTTTTTATAAATATCTTTATTTAATACGTTATTAGTAATAATGTATACGTATGTAATGATACTTAAGTTGCTTACAACCATTTTTCAATCAGATTTCCAAAATTACTTACACTTTTCACGTGAGAAAAGTGTAATTTTTTGCATTTATTGGGTTACCATCGACATATCAATCATTATACGAGCAAAATATAAGATGATAAGCGGAAGTGTGCGCGGCGCGGTGGACACGTTGGATCTGGGCACGGGCGCAGCGCGTCCTTCCAAATGCCTAATGATGAAGGCGCAATCGCTGAAGGCGCAACGTGCCTCACAGTTTAAATTGAACTTCATGCCATTGGTTTGCATAAATAACAACATAACCTTTTTCAATTATTTGACCGTTTATAAATATAATTATGACAAAGACATCCATAGAAGCATTCACCTGCTGCTGCAATCTGCTATTTCGATAACTTATATTTAAAATGAAAATAAGTTATATATTTTTAATTCAGATTTATATTACTAATTAACTTATAATTACATATATACATAACATACTGATATTTTAATTTAATAGATGTGTAAAAGATGTACTAATGTGTCTTCAAGAATATTCCCAAAAATATTCGAAAGAATCAGTCGAATGAAGCGTCAGCATCTTAATTATGTTATCATTCGATGACGACGTACTAAGGGATCACATTCATAAATATTCAAATTAGCTACACGTTTATCGGACGTCAATTTGTTCACGGAAAGCGGCAGGCGTGGTCGGGCGACTCTGCGCTTGTATTATTACATCGAGGCCATTGTTCCCTAGCTTCTCTCTTCACGGCCTTATTACATGAATCTTTCGAAGTCGAGATTTTTTCTCATATATCCACTTGTTTCCTCGGGTTGAAATATAATATAATGGATATTTATTATATTTTTCTGCCTTATATCTCCCATGCTATGACACCAACTTTCATTGCGACTTAAGTTTACGGTTCACAACAATGTTTGACATGGAACATTTTATGCACATTTATTCTATCTATATTATAAAAAACTGATTTATTTTTAATACAGTTTACATCACTTCTGTGTTTTCATGATTTAGGAGCTTAAAAATTCCCAAGTGAACAAAATAAACATTTAATAAATTAATCTCAACCTAAATGTTTGTACAAAACAAACAAGTATAACAGTACAAAATTTAAATCTTATTGTCATTTTCATTTTAAGTGAAGGTCCCTATATACAGATCTAGGACTATAAGCTCTATCGGTAACTTGTAGTTATTTAATCAGTAAATAATTATAACTGAGATAAGTGTAAGTAATTTAAGATAGATATAACTTGTATATATTTACTGAGATTAGAAAGAAAGTTATTAATAATCACAAGATGCAACCACTTATTGTGGTCAATTTATGGAATGGCAATTTATGCAATTGGAACGTCAGATAATAAATGAATCACAGCAATAAAAAAATATTTACATCGTCCACTTTCCCTTACTACAATCGACATACTACAATTTTAACATTTGTCAACAAGAGTTTAAAATTATTACAGTGATATCAGCATCAATACATCATTATTAACACAGACGTCTGTTACCTTGTTGGTACCTGTAATTTTAAAGACGAATGCTCTAACATTGATTCATAAACGTAGTAATTTTAATATTATTTCAACCTAATTAATATATTGTATTCACAACGAAAATACAGCAATCATATCTATCCTAATTTACTTACACGCTAGAAAAATACAAATCATGCCCACGTGGAATGGTGGCAATGCTGGCAACCATTTAAAATCACGTTCAAATCACGGCAAAAAAATCACGTTACCGATTTGACGCCACAAATCGGTAACGTGATTTTTTTGGTCACCTGACATTTTTATTCGATTTGGATAGATTGAAATATTTCTAAATAATTTTAAAATTTATTTGGTTCCTCGAGTCTGGGTGTATTATTTAAGCATGTATTTACAATTTATATAAATATATATGTACCAGTTGTCGGTCACTTATAACACAAGTATTTATTTACTTAGTATGGGGACGACCGTGTGTTTACACAAAATTAATTATTATTTAGTTTATTATAAAATATAAAGAGTTCAAGATCATTATGAAAATGTAAACACAGGTGAACGGGCGCCCAGATGTTCCAACAGGTTGTTTAATTGCAAGTAACCACGTGCTCGCCGTAAGCGATCCATCGATATTTAGTTTTTGCTTATGCATGTGTAAGTGTCTACACGGATAAGAAATACCTAAAAATAAAATTTATTAGACATGAATCGTATATGCTGGACTCAGGACGAAGTGAAGTGAAAGACTGGTTGCATGATGCGCGTTTGGGTAAAAAAGAAAATTTGCAGTAATATTTATTTGTATTATTATAGTACTATTAAGTAAATATTTTAATTTTTTCTAAGTCGAGTTGAACCATGAGGAAAGCAGTGTTAAATGTTTTTGCATCCCTATTTCTTACAACAGAAACCTGTGTGCATTTTTGCTTAATAGAGAATTCTTATCATACTTGTGAAATTTTCTTAGAACTATGCACACAGACCGGCCTCGGGCCAACCTCAGACGCTAATTAACGCAATCATAATTCTTAAACACAACGGGCATAATGTCTGCTTACAGTTAAATACTCCTTTTAAACGTTATTAACTAAGTGACATTTCCGTAAATATTTTCTAGATGTGCCGTGCAATAAAACATATAATATTTACTATGATTGTGTATGTTTGTAAGGTTTATGTTCATTGCTAATTGCGGCTGAGATAATGGGATGAATATATACAGCCTTTGTCCAATAAATTATGTCATATATTTTTTCTTTTCCTTTTGATTTATTAAAAACAAAATACACACTTATCACGAAATTGCGCGCATTAAGATCAAATCATTTCCACATAATCTTAGACTGTATGCAATCTTTGAAACAAATTCCATTAGGTTTAGATGGTCGGTAGTTAAGACTGTTAAGAGTGCCTGATGTACAGACACTATAACAGAACTTTGCTATAATCCGCACGGGTTAAGCGAATGCATGCAAAGCTAATGTGTATGAAGCAGGAAAAATTCACGTACCTTACACATGTAGGACAAGTCACTACATGCATCCCAATTCGCCATCGGATTATAGTAAGGTTGCTCTGTTATAGTGTCTGTAATATGGAATTCCGCCTAAAAAAAAGTAACGCCTTAACGAAAAGTAACGCCTGCTTCTATAAATCAGTGCCTGATGTACTGGCCGTTTTACATACACAACAATACACCAATTCTGCTGCTCGATTGAACCAACACACTAATGTAAAGTTAGTAAAACTAAAGAACTGGTCTGTGCCCAACGCTTGCTTTTAAATACTAATATTTATCAATTTTGCATTATTTTATATTTCATTGGTGTTACAGATTATTATGGTAACAAAGGTATGTGAATCTGTCTGTAAAGAAGCTATTATGTATTATATGGTACCTATAATAAACTTACAACGTCGACGAGAACATTGCTAATGATCAGCTTGTTGAGGAGAAACTAAACCTTAAAATAAAAAAAAGAACATTAACTATTGAATTATCAAAGACATGTAGAAATATCGTTGCGAATTGGCATAATGTTTTTCTGAACATTAAGAACCTTCTTTGTTATGTTATAATCATTCTTATAAAAGTACAGAACCTGGTTTGGCGATTGCGCTATTGTTTGTTAGATGTTACGGTCCGAATATGGCAAGCACACCTGTTTACGTTACCAGATAGCTAAGTAAGCCAACTTAGGAACATTATTTCATTTGTTACTGACTCATAATTGTCCAGTAATAGCCGGTAAAATCCAAGCATAGAATACGGCAAGAATAAAAACTTGTATGCATAATTTCGCAATGTGCATTTTATACGGATAAGTTTGAGTGAAATGTTGAAACGAAATATATACTGGATATTAGAATTCAATGTATTATTATTTTAACAGTTATCCAAAGAACATATGCAGCTGTTTCTCTAAGTGGATATATTTATATTTCTTCTTCGTTGAAATCTCGGTCTACTATATCGTGCAAGTTATATTTTTTATAACTTATACTAGAAATTATAACTATATAGTTAATATGTAAATCTCTAACAAGAAAGCCCGATGGCGAACTGGCTGTCTTCCTGAAGCCTCCTGTAGCCATTAAACTCGCAATAATAATTAAAAGCTGCAAGCAAGACCCTTTCTTAATCGGGAAGGTGTTTAAGCGGTATGGTCACGTTGTACAATTGCCAAATCGTAGTATTATTTAATTATCTTTAATGTTTTTAACTGTGGTATTGAATATATATTTAAAAAAAATTTATAACTGTGGTATTGAATATATATTATATAGAGTTTAGAATGTGTAAAATGTAAAGTAAAACAGTATAGAGCCTCTAGACCCATAGAACCAAGATACTCGCATATATTTATATATTAAAGACACCCCAAAGACTCGAACACAGTTTCTTATGTTACAGTTTCAATACATAATATTTAAGTATAATAACGGGTATGAAAACGGATAGTCCCCTCTACATTTAGCGTTCTATATATTTTCTATTTACTTTATGACGGATTATAACTAAATAATTTTATTATTAGTTTTTTATTATGGATCTATATAAATCTATAAATTATTTTGAAATATACATCAAGCAATATTAGTACTGCTGAGGATTTCTTCTAATTTTAAATTTTATCGGTTTGCTTTATAATACAATTATAAGTTTTTAAAATAATTTTTACTTTAAGTTTTTTACTACATATAAGAAATTTAGCTAAGTGCAACTATATTGATTTCTAAATAGTTAAACTGTCGTGCGTGAGATGCATTATCTAGTATACGTTGTAAATATGTTGATCCTAATGCCGTTACATTATGTCCTAGAGTGTAGTGGTAGTAGACAACGCGCGGCCGAGGTGCGACAAGGGCGTGCGACGGACCGTTCCAATTTACAGGTCACGAGCCAAGCACAAGCGAGCCGACCTATCTGCTTTTCTTCTATAATTGAATCCACTGGCGTGGGAGAGTCGACATGGCGAAATAAAATAATCCATATCTGTACCATTGTTAATCTTACTTGTTATAACAATAAATAACTAAGATTTCCTTTATTGATTTTGAATAAATGATTTTCCGATTAGCATTCAAAGTGCTGGTATTAAATAACATAGACGGCAATATTTATTGAAATAGGATAAATATATGTTAAGTATTGATGCACGTAATAGGTTTGTATTCTTCTATTGTATTTTCCATTACTATATGAATGTAGAGATCTTTATTCTAAAAGTGCACGCCTCACTCAGTTGCCGGACAGACACGAAAGTAGGAGTACGCATCGATTATTGCCAAAAGTACAGTTAGCATGTCATAAAAAGAGGATAAATAATTTTTATTTTTTATTTTAAATAACAATTAGATAAATATTTTTTCTTTAATAGAAAAATATGAAGAATTTTATAAAACTATGTGGCGAAAAAAAACGGGCAAAACTTAACATCTATCATCATTTCATCATTAAAGCCATTGCTTTAATTAAGGAACGAATTGACATGATTGATAGAAATATGTGGGAAAATACGTGTCGAAATGTTAATGATATTGAGATAGAATATATGAAAAATTTTGAATTTATAATTAATGTTGAGTCTGAATCAGAAGATAGCGACGTGAGTGAATAGCGTTAAAATAGTAAATATTTATTGCGGTTTAATTTTTTTCTTTTTTTACCAATAAAATAAATGAACAGACTTCTGTACATTACGTTTTATTTATCATTCTAATAGTTGCATATTGAATATATGATATGATCTTTATTAAATTAAGTTGGCTAGCTCTTGATTGCGAATTCACCTGATGGATGCCGATGTAGTTTAAGTTTCTTGAAAGGGTTTGGAGATTAAACGTGTAACCATTCAGGGTTTTTACACGACATCGTACCTGAATGCTAAACCGCTTGGTGGTACGTCTTTGTTAGAAGGGTACGTCGGAAGTATCTATCTAGTCAAGACCAGGGATAAATTTCAGAAATATACTAATATGTTTTTTTTCTATGATTCGAATGCGGAACTTTCCGTTTACAATCCACAGCGCTTACTATTACTCCAGAGAAACGTTAAAAACTTACTGTTTATTCTAAAGAATTTTAAACATAAATTTGATTATAAATATGAAATTATTTTTCTTTTTATGCTAACGTTATTCGTAAGCCGTGGAACCGGATTGGTTGGTCAACCAGTGCACAAATGATAGGAACGCGTGACAGAATAGACGTGTTGTCTCATACAAAGCGTGAATTCTCCGCCATATAAATGCTTGATTTATACCAGTCGAGCAATTAGTTGACCTTTAAGTGCGCGAATGAGTCGAATCAACTTTGAAATTGCTGCGCGCACACAAATACAATAGTACAGTCAATATTTTCTCTCACACATTAAAATAATGTAATTTGGTGGAGGGGCGTGCACTTTTAGAATGAAAAATCTCTAGTAACGTATTTAAGACGCATTATATATCCACACTTATATTAGAAATGCGAAAGTCTGACTATTGCTCTTTCACGGTAAGTGCGCTGTAGCAATATTGATGACATTTCGTAAGATTTAGGCTTATACATGGGGGTAAGATATGTCTAAAAATTCCATTTTTCTTTCGCGAACAGGGAAAACATTTATTACAACAATGTAAGTTATATATATTGTCATTGACTTATGAGATAGCTTATATACCATCATTTCATACCCATGTCCAACAGATTTCTTGTGGGTAATCATGCAAGTGCGCAAAACTACTATATTTCCGCCGCTGTGGTAGTAGTTTTACTATTAATTGTAGTGTAATGCTATATTTTTTATAGAGAATTTGTTATACGAGAAAGTATGCGCGCCGTACTGATTTTATTTGAAAGTGCGTAAGCACTGGCGCCTGTGGGCCGCCGCACAGGTGTGCCTGCCGCGGATCGCCACTCGATAACGCTAGGAAGTATCCTAGCGTTATCGAGTAGAAACTGATAGAGCTTATTTCTTAGTTTATAACGAATCGGCAAAAATTAGTAATCGACTCAAAGATTGTTTATGGACTTCGGTTACCTTTTTTAAAAAAACTTTTGAACTTGCCTTTACACAAGTTTTATTATTATTTTTGAAAGAATTAGGCAAGTTTCACTAGAATTTGTCAATTCGAATCATTTTGTAAACGCCAACTTTAATAAAAAATAATTTGAATTTTACAATAGAGTTGTGACAATTGTATTTAACTGTAAAAAAAATTTTTTTTAATAACCGGCAGTGCGACCTTTGAAAAATTTCTGATTATTTTAGAAGAGTTAAATAATGTCGGTATTTTTTATAAATATCATATTAAGCTGTGGATTCGTGAACATAACAATAACATAATTTATATAAGTGCGAATAAAATATACAACCCTTACAAAAATTATAATTTTAAGTGCGGTTTAGTATTTGTGTGTGTCTCTCTGTGTGTTAAATGTACGTTGTAACCTTATTTCAAGAGTTTATATTTAGTGATTTTTTGCACATTTAACTTCTGTTATTGATCGCAAAAATACGGTTTCGGCGGTGGTCGTGGGTCTTCTAAATTTTCCATGTCGCTCTGGTCTTCATGGTCGGATGCAGCAATGAAATTTGTGCATGCAACGCTTACGGTGGCGGGTTCAAAACGGTCTTTATATGTACCGGTAGTGTCAGAAATCGGTTTTCACGCCGGAGGTAGTGTCCAACCACCGTCTCTGTTAAAATAAAATCTACAGATTAAAAACATCTAGGAAGAACACATTCTTAAAACGTATTATAAGGTTTAGATTTCTGTGATTCCAACCCTAACTTACCTTCATTACCTCGGAGCACTATTTCCTATTTTGACTATAATCGTGTAAACTGACATTCTTCCTTAATTGTGCTACAGACGCTATTGCTCCAAATTTAGACATAACTTGCAGCCGTATACGCTCTATGGTGATCGTATTATAGGGCATATGAACCGCGATACGGCCGCACGAAAGGTTAAGGGCACACGGCACCACGTGGGAGGTGCCAGTTTAAGAAACCCGAGATCCTGTCTTGTGCACAAATAGCGTCCATATTCATTGCAACTTTGTCCTGCAACAGTGATATGCAGGTACTTTGTTCTACTAAAGTACTCTAAAGTGTCTCGTTTGTTTACGATAAATGTCGATCTATACAACTAAATGGCTTCAATATTATTTGTTGTACTATAAATATAGTACAAAATATCAACCTTTATTTAAAAGGCCAATATAAAAGGCTGTACTGACATCGCGAATTTAACTATTAGTGTGGCACGTTTCGACTCCATCCACATTATTGGTCCTCATCCTGATTTCGATTTTTTATTTTTTATTTCACACACGGTCGTCCGTCCCCAAAATAATAACTTAATACTTGCGTTATGGATAATACATAACTGGTAAATATACTACTTATATGATTTTAAATAAAAAGTAAAAGATACAAATACACCGAGTCGCGAAGAAGTAACAAATTGTAGCGAGTAAATGTTAACCCTTAGCGGGACTTAAACCTGCGATCTCCGGAGATGACTGCTCTCTGCCATCTGCGCCAACGGGCCAGGTAATTCACAAAAGGAATCACAGACAACATTGTCTACGGCGATTATATAACGACTAAAATCAAGAAATATGTAACGGCTTAAGACAACATTCACATCGTCAAATATCATGAGGAATGTTTTATATGGCGACCGCTAAGTAATGCACGATTCACGAAGGCGAGAATAGTGCATTACATATGAATTCGCAAGCTCAGTCGTGCACACGAGCCAGTTTATTATCAAGCGTGATGCATTTGCGTCTACACGCGCTCTCACCATGACGTTCTTAGGGTTCTACTTCTTCCATTTCGAATTTAAGTAAGAGATGCACTGGTCAATCAAAAGGTGATCAACTGTAAATGTTTTTAATTTCTATATATGAATACTAGACAACTTCATCTGGCGCCCAATATATTCAGCATTCGTATATTAATTCTTATTTTCTAGTTGTTATTCAATGAACTATTTTTGTTTTAAAAATTCAGTTTCGATCATAATTGCAAGTTAAATTTTGTTTTTCTTTCAATACGGATGACGGATGAATTCAATACGGATTCCATACATTTCCTCCTTTTTTGTGAATGGTGTTGAAAGAGAATAACAACTTCTCAAGTTACTGACTTGTTGTTTTGTTACAAGAACACTAAAGATGATTAACATTTTTACAAGTGATTTCCAATGCTAAATCAAATGGTAATATTTGAGGAAAACTTCAATAAAAACATGCTACTGTGTTCGTCAATTCGAGTGTGTTTTTCTAGATCATCCTGTTATTATAACAAAACAATAAAATCTGTCAACGGAAGTGTTTTAAACAAGCGCCATTTTAATAATGGATGAATAAAAACAATCATCAACAATCAATCATATCAATAAAATGTATGTTTGGTGGACGAATCAACATGGAAATGGGATGAACATAAAAACAACTTGACAATGAAGAAAGGATAGGTGATGTTACGAATTTCACCATTGTTAATACACAATAACACAAGTCAACAAATCTCGAAGCGGTCAATTCACCGTAGTCCTAATTCCGATCAGTGATTTACAGCTTGTTAATAATACGGCAAGTTTAAACCGCACACCAATAAATCAAGATCAAGACTGAGGCTTAAAACGAAAATATTGATTGTAATGCCTTGCTTTACGCGCTTCGAGATATATATAACAATTTTTTTCTCGTATGAAACGCGTGAATTTATGATCATGGTATAATAATTGATTTAATATTGAGAGAATTAACATTTCGCTTTTTAAATTACTGTCACTACGCCGTTCTTATTTCAAAAATCAATTTGTGCGACAAAGAATTTTTGCTTTCTGTATTTCCATTAAGCTCTCAAAAAAAAGCCAATTCATTTTAAACTGATGCGTTAGGTAACATTTCACGCACGGTAGTCATTACGCTGGTGACAGATTGCAGCAATAAATACAATTTTAACACGGTTAGATGTAAAGAATTAAACGCGGGTATCTCTTCCCGTGTGTTACTCTTACCGCGTTCTACTCAGACATAATTAGTAACGCAGGTGTAATTTGTAAGATGATGCGCGTTCTGTCTTGTTGGCATTTCTAATTAACAGAGTTAATTTAAACTAAACGTGACAAAGATAATTTGTCATAATATTCGCCGTTTATCTAAATAGATAAAAAATTAGATAAATATCTTATAAGGTCGTAAAAAAATAGGGAGCTAAAATTTTGGGTTCTATTCAAAATTCATCAAAACTCATAAAAAAATCATTTTGGCAAATCTTGGCATCGTAGGTGAGTTCAACGTGAGTTATCTTAATTTTATTAAATATTATTAGAAAGAGTGACAAAAACCGGCGGTTGATTATACTATCTCTAACTAATTAGTTGTATGATGATGCAGTCAAAAATAATGATAAAAATGAGGCTCTGAGGATGAACTGCACATATTGACGATTTGTATATAGTTAAATAGTCTGCTGACTCGATCATTATGGGATCCAGTCAAGGTTAGTTAATTTACCAACAGAGGAGATCTAGATTCGTGATTTTTAAAGTAATTTTATAACTACTTGACAATTAAATCCAGAGATTCTCCCCTGTCAGATGATTATTTCAAAGTCAGAGTTCTGGCTCTGACGCACTTGAGAAACAGAGTGACTCCTCGCTGTGCTGGAGGGAGGAAAGCCTATATATAAGGTCGTAAAGAGATATAAAAAACAAAACTTAAAGATTAGGTGCTGTTGAATATTAAAAAGAGTGTAGTATTAACCGCTGAAAATGAGATTAAATTTTAAAAAGGTGTAAATAATAAATGTGCACGTTTTCATCCATAAAATACGAAAAATTACCTTGAACTGAATTAAGATTTTTGGAGGGTGATATTATTTGCTAACAAAAATATAAAAAATCTTGTAATTATACAAATACAAATTAGACATTATAGCATCTTTTGCAGTACTTCAAAATATCATCAACATTCAAAAGTTCAGACCGTACGTCTGAATTTTCTATTTCATTTTATTACAGGCTAATATGAGAAGCTGATTTGTTAACTACCGTTGAACCCTTTATTAACTCTATGAACCTGTTACGTACTGACAGTGTCTTCAAGTTGCCGGTGGTCGAGATTGCTCAGAAGGTGGAACAATGAGTGCCGTGAGTGCGCGTGCGTGCGAGCTACGAGGTGAGCTGCGGGCCGTGGGGTCACTGATCTGACCTGCGCGTGGGCGCGCCCGTTTCCGCCCGCGAAACCAAATCATTGAGGTATACAATACTAATCTTTGATGTTTTACTTACGACCACAAACACATTAAGGTATTGCCACTGAATTGCTCTACGTCAGTGGCATGGGTTGTACGATTAAGTTATTTTGGCCTTGTTTTTTTATTTAGCCCTACGCGGTGAAAATCACAATTGAATTGAGCTCACTATCTCTATCTATCTTATTACTATTTAAAATTATTTGAACAAATTGTTTAAAATGATATTAAAAATTTCAAAGATTATGAATTTTATTAATTTATTTATTTAATGCTCTTTATTGTACACGATTATGAATTATTAAATTTTAAAATTTTCGGTTTTTATTATTGCGAAAAAAAAATGTTTAATAATGTTTTTCATCATTTATTTATGTGAAAATCATTATTAAATATTTATTAATAAATAAATACAATATTATTTTTCTTATTTTGCAATTACTACTTCACTTTATTTTATACATTTAAATGAATTTTATTAATAAAAGAAATCTTTATCCTTAAATGTTAATTTTGCTGTCATTTCAAAGTTGTAATAGCTTAGTAACTAGCAGAATAAACAAGTGAAAATACTCTAGATCGAGTTCAAAATATCGCCTGCCGTTTCCTTTTTAATTTTTTTATTGCATTTGTTTTAAATCTTTAAAAAAATTACCGAGCAAGGCCCGGTCACACAGATACTATTAAATTAAACTGACTAAAGGAACGTCTATCTAGCATTAGTTCATAAAACTATTTATTACCGAACATTAAGAGAATCTTCGGTTTAGTTTTGCTGCTAGTCAGCTTTCTTAAATGCCAACCTTACCAGCAGGTAACACTCTGCTGATAATATCTGGCAACCGTCTAAGGGCGGTGTAACCAATGTACAATAAACTAAACTATATGCTACTGATTGAAATCGGGTAGTAGCGCTATCCGAGTAATAAGGTCAGGTCTGCGATACGAAGGTCGCAAGCGTGGTTATTGTTTGCCATTAGAATTTTTACGAAATCCTAAATCCTAAATTCCTGGCTTTGACAGTGGTTCAGATAAAGGCACGATAGGGGGTGTCTCTGGCCACCCTCTATCGTGTATAACAAATCAGTAAGCAAGTTGCGATGGAACGTGATAGGATTCAAGTCGGATGAGATGGAGAGAACATGATTAAGTCTTAAGAAACCTGCTGTAAATACATGCACAAAAATGGCACAATATATTAAATCTAATTTAAAAAGTAACGTGTAGGCATACAAAGTGTCGAATTCAGTATAAGTAACGATTATGCTAGTTAAGCGATATTGGAATTACTGTGTAAATAGTTGTAGCCACGATATCATTTTAATTGAATTAAGTGTTAAAATACCCTCGCTTATGAACAGTGTTTTTTCCCAGTTCTCGAGAGAAAGACGGGACCTTTTTACATTATGAATGTCATCTATACTAATATATAAAGCTGAAGAGTTTGTTTGTTTGATTGATTGTTTGAACGCGCTAATCTCAGGAACTACTGGACAATTCCTTGAGTGTAAAATAGTCCATTTATCAAGGAGGCTATATACCATCACGCTAAAATGAATGGGTGACGAGCAGCAATAAAAAATATTGCGAAAACGGCAAAACTTAAAGCTTTCCTTGCGTGCACTAAGTAAACGGTGAGAGTTTAATAAAAGTCCGTGACAGCATATGTCTAGCTTTTAAGATTAACCCACTTTAACCATAATTAATATGCGTTAAGGTTTAATCAAATCATAAGACTGCAGTCCACGCGAACGAAGTTGCGTTTAAAAATTAGTGTCAATATATACGTTTAATTGCATCAATTTTAAAATTGCTTTTTTTCAATATTGACTAGATGTGAATGCGTTCCAGACTGACAATCAGACTTTCGCATTTATAACATTAGTATGGATATGGATTACACATCTTTATTGATTTTATTTTCACTACCACTCTGAAATATTTTTTGAAAAATATTTATACCTATTTGTTATTAAGAAAGTCTTAAAACCGCCCTGGAAAATGCTTATTTAAATTAAATAGTTAATTGAAAAGATTTTCTAGTATCCATTGTTCACAGTCGGCACTTGCATTGTTCGGTATTATCAGAACAATTAATAGTTTAACACAATTGAATTACGAGAGAAGCTCCGTTACTTCACTCCATCTGCGTCAAGAGAGAACCACATAAAAATATGTTTATCGGCCATCGTCGGATTGTGCTCTTGGAGGTCCTCACTCATGTTAAAAAGTATGGAGGTGCCTTTAACTTTTAATAACATTGTTGCGTTTGACTACGTGAGCTAACATAGTTATACGTGACCATTTGATCACTATCAATACTTAGCAATACTTTAAAATAAGAAGAGCATATTAATATACATATATAATATCTTATAGGTATATCAAATAGTTACATTTACCTAATAATAGTGACATATTTTGGTTTACTTTTACAAATTGTTCTTTAAAGAATTCTCGAATTCATTTTTCTCCTTAATCATTCCTTTTATGAATCTCGATGATCGTTTCGCCCCGAAACCGAAGCATCATCAGGAGGATAGGCTCCACGACAAAAATCGTAATGATTTTTGAGAGGTGCGTAGATTTTGCCTGCTTCATACACATTGACTTTGCATGCATTCGCTTAACCCGTGCGGATTATAGCAAAGTAGTTAGTTCTGTTATATTGCTTGTTATTAGTCAGACATATTGTGACAAGAAGAATGATTTTCTATTTAAACTAGTGTTTTCTACAATTTTAATAAGATTCTGATTCCATATTTGCAACATATTGTCAACTAAAAAAATAAATTTGCATACACATGTAGGCAACCACAATGGATGAATTAATTACAGTTTACTTTTTTATGAAGCAATGATAGCTTTATGTTTAAAGTACTTGTATGTAGATTGCTACACAAAATAAAGTCACGAAGGTTTTTTTTTTAAATTGTATTTAATACGAAGATGGTTAAAACATCTTTTTTTTTCTAAATATCTAGAGCGCCTGTCATTTCGCCGTTTTGTTAATATAATTTGTGTCACAAGAAGAAATGGGCATTTGAACATACAAAGCTATGTCAAAAGTCTTTTATTACTTTTATTTATGTAATAATTTATTTATAACCTGTATATGTATCTTTTCGTCCGTTTTCAAATAATATCTTACTATTTCTACTTCGCTATTTTCACAAAGGATTTGGCAACCGTAACTAAAATTTATTTCATTATCCCAGGTTTTTTACCAATGATGAGGGATCATTAAAATGACCTACTTGTATCTGGAGGGGTCAACGAGGTGTACCATCGGGCTGTACTTTCGGAAATTGGCATCACGGAATCGGGAATCACTTTTTGTTTTGATATATGTATACTGTGACTTTTATGATCCAAGTACCAGCAACGGATTTCCACCGTCAAAGCAACCGATGACGCTTTAAAGATCATCACCCTCTTGCCCTTATCTCACGCTAAGTGAGGTCGGCACAACATGTAACAAACATGTTGTCACATGATTTGGATTTACGTATTTTATGACTGACATCAACTTACCTTAGTTGTATTTTACGACCCCCTCGGTAAGAAAGAGGGTGGTCTATTCTACTCAACCGGATACCACACAGCGGGTCGACTTACCTTAGTTGCCTTTTACGATACCTCGGTAAACTACTTAAGCCGGGTACCATAAGGCGGATACCCTAAATTCTTTCATTCAATGAATAACCTGGAAACAGTCTTTTCCGATGTAGAGCCCAAACTCCCGACACAAGGAAGTTATATGTTGTACCCCTCTTTTCAAAGCTTTAAAGATGAAAATTAATATTCAGTTATCTGTTGGAATCAACCTTTTTTATCTAAATTATACTACATTATAAGAAAGTTTGTGTGTTTGTTACACACACACGTTAAAACGGTAAAATATTTTTGAATGAAATTTTAGTACGCTTCGTATTACTGCACTACACTCTTATCTTAACACATCGTACACCTATAATCGCAGATACACAATGCGTAGGTGCAATGGATAGATAGAATCTTCCCCCGTTCAAGTTAAATTTCGATGAAAATATCTAATTTTCCAAATAGACTTTCAGCAAGAACACAAGTTTTGAAAAATGAAATATTTCATCATTTTATAATAAAACAACTCATTCCATTTTAAAATTTTCAAAATATGAAGTGTATTGATTATTAATTATTTTAGTAACAATTACTTTGCCAAACTGGTTATTTTTTACCTTTTGTCTCGAGTTTAGAAACAATATAAATATATGTATTTGCAACTTGCAACCTGCTAATTGATGTCGGAGAAATGCGGGCGATTCTAAATTTGTACTGACACCTGCAAACCCCATAGTAATTATATGCTAACAACAATGTTATAATGTAAAACTAGATGCAACCTTTGGAACTCAAAGTAGAAAATAAACAAAATTCTGAGATACGGGTTTTTAAATACACAGCTGACATTAAGTAAAACAAAATTAATAATGATAAAATTTTGATATAATTCGCGATAAATCGCACAATTTATCGCGGAATATACTTAAATTATGCCATTACTAAATTGTTGAAGCTTCATTAATCATATTGATGCATTTTTTTATTTTATTTGAGTGAAGATTATTTAGATTTTGATTACGTTTGTATTATACAATAGATCTTCGCTAAGTAGCGCCTAATTTTATTATTTATATATGTAAAGTAAAAGTACAGTTAATTGGCATCTATAAGATTATTGAAAATATTTTAATTTTCCTAATTTAGTGATAAGTTCCAAAAGTAAATTTTTATATTCGACATTTTTTTAGAAAACATTAAAATACCTATACTATTTTCGTACAAATTTGCAAGTGTATAGCGATAGCGATAGCATAGCGGCAAACATTATCGTTTATAATAATTCTAAAAAGAAAAACGAGTAAAGGAAGTTGTATAATTATATTGAGCCAATCTTTACATATTTATTTCAGAATTTTCAGTACAATTAAAGCTTATATATTTTTATACATTAAGAGTCCCGTTTCCTACAGGAACAGGACAAACAGGAGTTCATAGCTCTGATTATTATAAAGTATCTAATAACTTCTACTTTTATTTTAATGATGAGTAATAATGTAATTCAAAACAGTGGATGAAGGTGGATATCGATAATAAAATTTAGAGTTCATTTATAAGATAGTGATCATTAAAATTATAATAATAGTATTAATTTATTCAAATTAAATGACGAGAAACGCAAAATATCATTGAAAGATCATCCATTCCATTCCATTGAAAAATCCATGCTATTAATGAATTGAAAAAGAACGATTCTACGATCAAAATCCTCCAATAGGGATCCATCCATCCAAATTCCTACAATAGAGATACTGAATTAAAAACCAGAAGACGATAACACTAGAACATATTGTCATTTTCTTTCTAGAAAGGTAGTTTTTATTAAAAAGGTGTTTCTCGAACCGTCTTCCAGGCCTCCAACAATAAATGTCAAAAATTTATTTATTACCGTTTATACTTAGTGGATGTTAAGATTAGTAGTCACAGCATTGAATCCCAAAAACATTGTCGTCAAAAACTGTTACCTAGTATTTTTAGTGGTTCTTAAATCACATATTTAAATATATAAGTTTAATATAGTTTTGCGACCGCGATTCACTGATCTGTCAGATAATTCGCTTTCACCCAAGAGAAGTTCAGTCAACTAAACATAATCATATTCATTGTTTACATTGATATTTATTAAACTATTATTGTATGAACGCTTGATAAGACGTAACTAATAGTGGTATATGATTCAAGCGTCTATAGTTAAAAGAACTTTCATATGCTTTCATTGTAAGCGTTTACACTCCAATATTTTTTTGGCACCAGGCCATTGTATGCAAATGAAGGAATGAATGTTTTCACTGCAACAAATCACGAGTAACGGTTCCCTAAGTGAAGATTTGTCGGCCAATAATAATTATCTCGATTTGAAACAATTTTACATACATTTGTGTCCATAAGTAATTTTGTTGAAGTGAAAGGTCACGATGTCTCTAAACTTTTTGGAAAAAGTAGAGTTTATAAGCTAGTATTCTTCTTCTTCGTTAACCGATGGACATCTACTGCTGGTCTATTCATGGGATCTCCACACCACACGATCTTGTGTTGCCTGGATCCAGCGACTGCCTGCAAACTTGTTAGGTCGTCAGTGGACCTCGTAGGGGTCTACTAACACTGTGCTTTCCGGTGCGAGGTCGCCATTCCAACACCTTATCACCCCAACGCCCATCGATTCTCCGAACTATGTGCCCCGCCCATCGCCACTTCAGGTTGCGACTCGTTGAGCTATATCGGTGACTTTCGTTCTTCTACTCTCTAATCTCCTAATTTCTGATTTGATCACGTGAGAGTCCAAGCATAGCTCGCTCCATTGCTAGCTGCTTGACTCTGAGCTTTTTTATGTGGACGATAGTCAGCGAGCACGATTCGGATCCGTAAGTCGTCACTGGCAAAATTCACTGTAACAAGCTAGTATTATTCTAGTAGTATGTATTAAAGAGTAAAATCACGTATAGATTGTCATTGTGTTTTTATGTTCAATTGCGTAATTTCAAATCCCTATAAAATATTAACTTTATCTAGCGGTGAGTCGACTTTAATTTATAAAATCTTCTGTGCCATTTTATATATTACATATAAAAGATCCCATAAAGACGAGTCTTTTTGTCTGTCTGTTACGCTTTCACAGCTCATCCAATATTGATTAAATTTGACTAAATCAAATGTTGTACACCGGTGTAAAGTTAAAGATAAAAAAATCCGTTTTTCTTTTTGAAGCAGGGAAAAAGAAACTCATATTTCTTTATTACCCTTTTCAATTCTGCATGTTGTATTCTCAAAATTTTGTGATCAAATGTGATTTGTGATTAATATTGTGATAATGAGGAGGTTATTCAATTGATTTTAATTAAAAATTGTTACCGACGCGATCAGGTTGCTATCGTGGTTTCATCGTAGATTCTTTAAAATCTGACGGTGCGATAAGTGAAAAAAAATCACAATTTCGTCAACCGAAAGTGACGGTGTAAACTAGTGCGCTAGTAGCAGGCGCGGGCTCGGCAGTGACTAGCGATTGATTCAATTAGCGATTGCGCTCACTTGTCGCCAGGCGCGGGACAGCGGGATTGTGGCTCGACAGCCCGCATCACGGCACTCCGCACCACTTTCTGCTACAAATAGGGAAGCGCTTAAGGAAGAATCGATATATCTCACTAATTTATTATATGCATAATCATTCTTATAAAATATACGAAATTGTATATACTCATTTTAAGATTCGATTTTAATAAACGAGCTTGGGTATTAACTAATTATTTACTTAGGCTATTGGTACATAGAACTAGAAGTTGAGTTTACAATTAAAGACTATGTCGTTCACATCGTACTTTCAATGCTGATACAACAAAACTTTCTGGTACTTGAATTCTATAATATGTTAGCTTTACTAAGCTTTGTAGATATTAATAGAATAGTAATTCTTAACAGTCTTCATAGTAATTTTTCTTTCCTGACGTTACCTAGCTTAAATATCTTTTAGATCCATTGTTAGCCCAAGCCAAGCCCCATATGGCTGTATTCAATATACCTGAGAAGAATTCTATTGGCCACTAATTCGATATAGATATGTATTAAAGCTAACTTAGCTTTAGGAGGCAGAAGTAAGTTAGTGTAGGGAGTAGGGACATAGTTAGTAAGTATACAGAAACAGGGAATCAGATGTACTTATGTATCATTTTAAGTTTTTATGTATAAATATTTATCTATCAGAGTATGACTAAAACAGAAGTGAGTGTATAACTATTACCTGACCAAATTTTAGTGTACGGTAGTGTAATAGTATTTAAATCTCTCCCTTATTAGAGGAGGCTAAGAGTTTGTAATCTGATTCGTAAGGTTGAACTTAAAAATAGGTTGTACAATGTGGCATGTTTACCAAGTCACATAACACTTTTTTTTTGTATACAGTAAAAAGATAAATTTTTGTGTTTTATTGAATGTTTTGATAGGATCAATATATTAAGTATATGCAATAAGTTAAAAAATAAATATATGCATACTTTACAAAATATATTAGTTTTATTATTAGACAGGATAGGAAAAGCTAAAATGAAATAAATCTAAGTTCATAATACTCACAGCACTATTCTATGTTCGATGTACGGATCCGTTGATACGATCTACTTCACCGCCGAGTCAATGTCGTGATGTATTAAGCTCCGATCTAAAAACTAAATGGACGATGTTTTAGGATACCATTAGTGGGTCTTTATTGTTTAAATTTGACGGAATGAAGATTGCTCGCTATTTAGATTCTTTGAATTGCTTCGATTCGTGTATTCAGAGATGATTAAGCCATACATTCTACTTATTTTCATCCAAAATTATAAATGTCAACCTTTTTTTAAAAGGTATGTATTTAGCTACTGAAAAATTTATTATATATAATTCTCTTTTCCTATGTCCGTCCGCAATGAACTACGAAACTGATTAGTAAAATCATTTTTTGTAACTTACCATATAGAATAGATTTTATCGCGATTTTTGAGTTTATCACTTTTTATATATGCGTTATTTTGTATTTTATATGCGTTATTATGTTTTATAAGAGAATCAATAAACTTTTTAATCAGTTACCTTTTATTGAGCAAATGTAAATTTGTCTTGAAAGATATATACGTTGGGCGTTGGCCGGCGACCCTGTCCAATAATTGTCTTGTCACTCCACCAGAGTTACGCGCTCCATCCTCTTGGAATATGTGCTTTATATCATTTTAAGCCTTATAAAATGAAGAACTGAATTTGCTAAAGACTTTATTTTAAGATAATAATGTTTTCATTATTATATTTTAATTATTTATTCATAATGTATAATTCTTTTAATATCTCTTATATTGTGTGATCAAATAAAAAATCTGAGATGTCGAAAACATTAAATTATGACGCTGACTCTGATTATTTTGATGTAGCAGTCGATATGATTATTTACTATATTACAATCGCAATTTAATGGAGGAAGTTGACTGGAAATTCCTTATATGCTTAGGTACGCTATAGGTTACGTTAATGTTTAAGATAATTTCCAAAAAATTAATTGTATTATCGAATTTCAATATTTCAAATTATATTAAAAAAGCAATATTTCTCTTGATTTTCATTATATTTATTGCAGAATTATTAGCGTTTCCTACTTGTTTCAGTCGACTCCTACCCCTGAAGTAATATTATTTAGATATATATATTATTAGATATAGATATAGATATTAACGATTCTACGCTTTTCTTATTCTACACAACTGTATGTTTTGTATTGATATATTGCTCTGCCCACTATTTCAAATTTTATGACTATACTGACAAAAATAAGCCATCACGAACCTATAATAAAGATAATAGCTCAATAGCAATAGAAAGAACGAAGGTGTAATTTACTATTTGAGCAGGTTGTTGGGGACCTCGCGGCACATGATAGCACTTGTGGGCGGACCATTTTGATTTTTAGTAATTACATTCGGACACTTTAGACAGACGTATAGTTGAAATAGGCAATTACGTTTCATCATAAATATCGTACAAACTTTTTGTCCAACAAAATGACTGTTATATTTTGGTAATCCTATTTCATAATCATGCACATATGCATAGGTGTTTACGACAGTTTATTTCAAGTTTTCAAATCCTATTTCTTTTCATATTTCACAAAGACACTTAAGTATATCCCAATCTGACTGTAACGTGAAAGATTGTATAGTCAAAGTTTCTATGTCATAATTCTATTCCTTTCTGATTAAAAAAACATCACATAAGGGCACTTTTAAATTAAATGATTTTTTATCCGAAGCCATACGCTTTACGTAAAAAACATTTAACAATTTTTTTTTAAATATAAAAGCTATTGAATTTATAGATAAGAAATAGGGGATATTCTGCCATTTTCATAATTTTAAGCTGTTTGCGTCTGTTTAAAGGCAGTAACATACTCGTAAGAGGCCATTCTGCTTCTTTTCAGGATGTCAGTTTTTTTTTCTTTTCAGTATTTGGATGTCAGTGTTTTTACCCTACCTGCCGGTCTTTTGTCTCTTCAGTGACTACGATCTTTATGAGGTGTTAATTGCTCTAGCGTGGGTCTATCAACTTTGTTTCATATTTCCACATTCTTTTAGGTTTTTAGGTTAAAATACAAATATTTTAACAGGATATGACTCCAACATCTACAGACCTCTTACATAGGTATTCTTCTTTGAAAGAAGCAAAAATATTTTAAATAGATGGTAGTAGACTCGGACCAACTAAAACGACCTGTGTGCTCCACGACGCTGTCAATGCCAAGGACAGGGTATCGTTGTACGCATTGCCCCCATCCACACAGACAGCTCTGATCCCAGAAGAGAACACGTTCTCTGGGTAGGGACGCCTCGCAAGAGAAGTCCGCCTCCGCTAACCGGTGCATCGGGAGCACCGACCGCCTCGGGGACCTGTAAGCCAGGCGTCCGATATACCCCGTTCGGAATACCCGAAGGTCCCTTGTCAGTGCGGCAAACGATGGGCTTTGGCAAGTCGCTACCACCTCGACTCGCCAGCAGCAGATTGGATTCAGAACAAAAGCTCCCGGAACCGCTCCGCCGGGCAGGAGGCCATAGTGCCCGCGATCGCTCCTTGCCCACCGATGTTTCATGTTACGGTGGACAATGAGAGACCGCGCCCTACGTAGGGACCCCTACGCCGTGGTGGGCGTTCCTGCCCCCACCAAGTAATTTTTTACAGTGGTTTTCTTCCTCGCAATCCTAAGGTCTCCGTTCCAATTTCTGGGCTTGCGGGCTTTGCCAACGGTGGCCGAAAACCACGTCCAGCCAGGCTTTAAGCAAGCCCAACTGAACCCGCCGTCCATTAGAGACTCCACCCACCCCCCCTCGGAGTCCCCGGCCCATCCAGATTGCCCTCTTCTCATCAAAGGGACAACTGGATTTGCCACCCCACAGTGGTCCGTTCGCCAAGCCTAAAGAGTACTCAAATACGTATTATATTTGAGTATTCCAAAGGCCAGGCAAGAGAGGTCTGCGGTAAATAAAAATAACTCCGGTAAAGAAATGACGAAACCTACGTAAGCTTGGAGAAGTTCTGGGATAGTCTAATTTGTTAATCCGCACTGGAGCAGAGGTGTGGTTGAAACTTAAAACCTTTCCTCTTTTTTTAAGAAAGGAGGTCTTTGACCAACAGTGGTATAGTAAAAGACAGGTTTTTTTTTTCGAACTGACTGTATGCTGTTAGCCCTAATGGCTTTTACAGCGTCACCGGGTGGGACGGGCGAGCGCAGAAGCATCGTCGAGGTTGCGAAATGCAACGAGTAAAGCACAGAAGCTCTACTTAAGTCGGGCTACATCGTCCTAAGGGTGCCTCCTGTGAGGCCGGACCACGGCTTAGGGCGACGCGTATTGGAGGGCTGATGGTATGACTTAGATTAGTCATTGCGGCGTCGAAAGTGTGGCGAGAAGCCACGACCGACCGACGTCAGAAAACTGGGACCTCGTCTTCGCCGGCGAAGACGCTGTGTGCGTGTATTACGTGTTTCTGTGTTGGCGATCGTTATTTGATCGTCAGGGTCATACAGGACGCTTTTTGGACGCCTATATTTTCGATGGTCAGACCTAACTGGGATGTAGGTAGAAGCAACTGAAATCAGGGGGTTCGGGTGTACTTCAGATTTCTCGAAGTAAGATTTCGAAAAACGTTTAAAGAGGTGAGTAGTGGTAGGGAGATCGAGGTCTCTATGGAGGTAAAAGACAGCTTCTTTATGTTACTTCTACTGAAAAAAAAATGCAATTATCATAATCTCAGCAGATCTGAAAAAGAAAATTAAATGCTAATTATGTAATAACTTTAATGATAACATTAATGCTTCATATTATTATAGTATAATATCTATTTTTAATAAGATGCTTCCTTTCAAGCCACTGGTTGTATACATTAGTTTTGATATAAAATTGTTATCACAATACCACTATGTCACAGTGCGACAAATATAGAAGTAATAAAGTAAAGAGAAGAAAAGGAATCGTAAACTAAAACATTGATGCCAATAATCTGATCTAATACTTTGCATAACCATGATTTTTCTCTGAATTTGTTAGCCGCAGTTTATTCTCCAATCTCAAGTTTCTACGAATTAAGACAAAGAATAGTATTTATTTATAGCTTCTTCGTATTAGATCACGAAAGAATGAATACCAGACGGTCATTAAAACTTTTTTAAATTGTTAATTATGTAGATAGAAAGACATATATTTGTTACGTATTCGTTGTCATTTATAATATCAATAATGCCTGAATTATAATGTTGGTGTCGTGCAACCTATAGAAATTAAAAAAGATTTAAATTACTGATAATTAAAATTTTTTGATTGTGCTATTTTAAACATTTTACATCAAACGTGAGCCGAGGCGTGTTTTCTGTTTGTCGGCGTTTGTCGCATGTATAATAGCTAATTTAATTAAATGCTTTTGAAACGTGCACGAAATTTTAAAGAAATTATAGAAAAAAGATTACATTGAGTAGGACAAAGATTATAAGAGGTTCGGCTTTACAATTTTATATACATTTGACTGGCCCGTTGGCGCAGTGGGCTGTGACCCTGCCTTCATCTCTGCGGGTTGCGGGTTCGATTCCCGCCGAGGGCCAACATTTTCTATAAACAATTTGTTGGTTCGTCGAGCCTGGGTGTATATTTGTATTTAAGTATGTATTTAAAGTTAAATATGTAGTATTAATTTTTAAACTTAAATATGTAGTAGTTAAATATGTATTTGTATTTAAGTATTTATGTACATCTACCAATTGTCCGTCACCCATACATAACACAAGTATTAAGTTACTTACTTTGGGGACGGACGACCGTATGTGTAGGTGTCCGATATATTTATTTATTTATACATTAATCGTTTCAGTCACGTTGTTATTAAATAAGGTTAATAGATGAAAACTTTATACACAGTAACAAAATTGAACTGTACAAGTTTTTAATGATTGTTTAAGCAGTGGCTTATCTTATGTTCTAATGGTTAATATGGAAAAAAATCATATTTAACTTACGAGTATACCTCAACAATAACCTTAGGATACAGAAAGCAGTAATGCTAGAACAGTATAGTGATGAGGTAAATCGAACCTCGTATCGGTCACTCATGTACTCCCATCAATTTATTTAAGTACCTTAAATTTAAAAATAAAATATAGCTTTAATAAAAGAACGTACATATTTTCTTTTATTTATTATTTCTTATACTATTAGTTTCTGAACGAGCCTATTTAATGACTTATATTAGTGTTGCTACAACGTAATGACCGTTGACAGTTGCAACTCGAATATATCCAATTTTTTTTATAGTAAATGTGATAAAAAGTAATTCAAAAATGTATTCGAAAGTAAGAGAGGAAAGGTTTAAATAATAACAACTTTTTTTAAAGATGGTACCTCTTGCTAATGGCAATCTAGCATCTAGCAACTTTTGTGTCCCAATAAATCGTTCTTTGAATCTAGCAAATCTATTTTTTAATAACTCATAATTTAAAATTATCTAAACTCAAAAACATTATGAATGAATAATTATTTTGCAATTCAGCATACAACTATTAATTATTTGTCATAATAAATTAGCAACAATTAGTGTGTTCTCGTTTCGAATAAATTGTTCCAAACTTATGTAATTTTAAGATGTTTTGCCGATAACATTGAACGTGACTTAACTTACCTCTTACTTAACACGATCCATGCACGGTAACCGTACCGTTTTTAATACAAAAGATGTATGTAACTAATGTTGAAGTCATTTAGAGGTATCATTAATTTTAAATTATGCATCAGTGGAAATTAACATATAATGAATCGCCTTTGTGTAATGTTGCACAGCTATATTCATATCTCACAATAAATAAAACAATGTAGCCTGTAGTATCTTTAACTTCATAAAAATGCTTTATTATATTTATTTAGGTTTACATACAAACATAACTTTAGCACTTTATGATTGATCTAATTGCAATTATTCAGTTAAAACATTATAAATACAAACTTTGTACGTAAAAATCAGTGTTTAAGCCACTTATATTTTTATATTCGCAGTTAATTATATTTTCTTTACTTTTAAACTACTGTTTTATATTTAATGCAAAAGCAATAAGCTTTTTGTCTTTAACACTACTGGTACTATAAATGACATAAGATCTTGCACTTCTTTTTTAATCTCTGAATGTGATGGAATAAGTATTATGAAAGTTATTTTCAACGTATAGCGTACAATTATTTCTTTGTTTTAAATACATTAAAATGAAATTAAAATAATAACTGCTTCGCAAAGATGTCGTGTAAGAAATTTTGGGTTCTTCAGCAAGTAGTAAAACTATATAATATGTTATCTACAATAATTCATACTTGTTTAAAAATATAAATTTTCTTATTACTAATGATGTACAAAGCAAAAACAAACGGCTGTAATTTTTTCCTTTGTTTAACTTCAGAAACAATATTAGTTTCTGAAATACCGAAACAGACAACGAATTTTGTTTTTCTGTTACCATTAATTATATGACGTAACTAGCAGATAAAAAAATCTAAGCGTTCGATTTGAAAATTAAAATTGTACTTAAAAATATATTTTTTTAAATTCTTGTTTTTTTGCCATAGACACGAGCGATTTGTCTTGTCACAAAAGGTATGGATGGATACGTTTACGATTGTTATACGATTTGTAGTGAAATGAGCCGTTTTGTGAGGCGTGTAAGCAATCGTAGTAGCGGGTCGTTATCGCATTTCGTTCCGGCTATGTCACCTCAGCCGCAGGTAACCGTTGCATGCGGTCACCTGTGGAGAAATTGCGATTGACTAATCGGAATCGAATCCCATTTTATAATAGCATCACAATTTTAAAAAATATATAATTTAAGGAAACATTTTTTTTGACATCACCAAATACTTAATAAAATACATGAACCTCAACTTTTAATTTTTAAGGTCTTTTGGACCACTGCATCACAGAGATAATTAAGTTATTCGTAATAATTTTGATTGATTAATTATTGAATATTTGCATATTAATGTGATAATGTTTCGATTGAGTGCGATGAAATAACAATTCAAATTCAAAATATTCTTTATTCAAGTAAACTTGTAAACAAGTGCTTTTGAATCGTCAACTTTACTGCTGGTTCGCAGAAGCTGTTCCTACCGAGAAGAACCAGCAAGAAACTCCGCGGTTGCTCTATTTAAAATATAAATCTTAGAACTAGTTACATTTATTTATTACTGTCTTGTACAGGGTAGAAGTGCACCTATCATCTAAGTAATCTTCAACAGTATAGTAGGCTTTCTGTATCTGGCTCTTTTAAACAGTGTTTTTAAACTGCTGTAATGGCATGACCAAAATTGATTTCGGAATTTTATTATAGAATCTTATACCCAAACCCACAAACGATTTACGTACTTTTGCTAGGCGCAAAGCAGGAGTCGCAAGCTTATGTCGGTTCCTACTTTGTCTATTATATACATCACCCATCGTTTTATAATTCTTTATATTTTTATGTACAAAAATTACGTTATTTAAAATATACTGTGAAGCAAATGTTAGAATACCTATTTCCTTAAACTTCTCTCGCAGGGAATCACGCGGACTTAAATTGTAGATGCCACGTATGACTCTTTTTTGTAATACGAAAATTTTTTCACTATCCGCGCATTTACCCCACAGCAATATGCCATAAGACATAATGCTATGGAAGTAAGCATATAATACTGAGATAACCAATAGCATTAACACTTTATTCTATCTAATTAAAAAAAAATGTTCCTTATATTGTTTATTTTACCAAAAGTGCAGGTGCATGAATGTCTCGCTACTAGATATCAGAAAAAATCAGGGCCTTATACAACCAGTCACGCCATAAGAGGTGGAAGAAGCGCTTAAGAAGATGGCCAATAAGAAAGCGTTGGGTCCAGATGGTATTCCTATTGAGGCATGGAAGTGTTTAGGAGACTTGGGTGCTACCATATTGGCAAAGTTGTTTGGTAAAATGCTATTAAAAGGCCAAGGTGGAGGAAAAAAATAGGTAAGCGGACCCCGTCACTAGACGGGATTAACGCAAGGAAGATGATGATGTTGTGTATTTTTAATAATAACATGAAATATTGTCTATGTAAATATTTATATTTTAAAATTTAAAATAATTTGAGCTCTGATAATCTTATGAATTTTTTAGCTTAATAGATTCTATAATCGATTCCGATTGCAAAATAACAATTTCGTCGATCATCCACACTGACCGCTAGCACCGACATTCTACACTAATTAAATAACTAGCGACACGTGTCGGGTTCGCGGCGACTATATTGCACTGCTTTCTCTCAACGACACCCGAGAAGGGCCTCCTTACTATAAAGAGAAAATATAATTGCGGTTACTAATAGTGTATGTAAATATGTCACCGATTGCATTCGTATTTAGTTCTCATTTGACAAGGATATAGAATAACGAGATAACTATACCTACTACACTAGCCATGTCATAGTTCCAGTTATATCAGTTTTCACATGAACTTTGTCTGTTTACTTTTAAATTTATATTAATCATAAGAATAATCTTTAATATAAAATAAAAGTCACTTAATAAAAGTAACTTTTTGGGGCTGTACACCATTGATTAGACAAGCTATTGTCTATAAATAATTATAAAGTTTAATTATAAAAAAAGAGATTTGAGATAGTACATCTTAAATTATCATTTCTAATACTATGTCTGTACAAAGTGAATTTACGACCTTCTATAAATAACAATAATAAAAACATAACAAGCAACTATGAGTCGATGATTAATCAAAACCATCAAAAATAGTTCTAGATAAGACATTTCTCAAAAACCAGTTATTAAAATTACCCTAAAATAAATTTATCATTAAAAGTAATGATGATTAGCATTGTTAAGATAAAGAATACACAACATACAAACAAAAACATAGATAAAGACAGTGATTCACATTGACGAATTAGTATTATTATCATAGTAATATAAATTTATGTAATAAATTATTATGCTGTATCCGCGATTTCTCACGGTCAATAGCGACGCACGGCCGGCTCACTAATGGCACTTGATCTGAATCTACGGTCGATAAACATGACCCGTCTATGTTCGTACTGACTGCCATAAAAATTGGATCTAAATCAGTTTTATGTTGATAATATATATATACATTGCTATACGTTTCAAATAGAATTATCGTAAAAGAAACATCGTTTAAATTGTTACTGTGAGTAGTCTACATACGAAAGGTGTTAATTTATGTAATTTTAGATTATGAAAATAAATTGATATTGCCGAATTACTTTTGTTAAATTATGATATTATCATCATCATTCTCCCGCCTTTATCCCACTCTAAGTGGGGTCGGCACAAAATGTTACAACATGTTGTCACATAATTTGGCTACGTATTTTACGACCGGCCGCCTGCCTAACGTCTACTTACCTTAGTCACCTGTTACGACACCTCGGTAAGAAATGAGGGTGGTCTATTCTATTCTGCCGGATACCACACGGCGTTAAATTATGATATTATATAAGTATTTTTAATAACGGCTTTTTATTAGTGTCAATTCGTAACGGGTGGATTTACCAGAAGCTAGAGTCTCAAAATCGATGGATGAAAAGTTATAGAGCCCACAATATGGTTATTGTGGGCTCTATAACTTTTCATCCATCAAGAGTACCTGTTAGACCTTTGATTTTTAATTAAATAATACTTCCTTGACAATAATGAATTATAAATATGTTTGTTGTACTTTGTTCGCTCTATATAAGTATCTGCTATGAACAATATAATTGGCCGTGATCTTCATAACGGTTCGACTATGCTACAATAGACACAATTCACGTTGTAGTTTTTTCGAACACGTTCGCTTAATAATGGGTGTTTACTCTGTTCTTAGGTTCAAAGCAAATAGATGTCGATCATACTGTGTCTGAATTCCTTAAGCAACAACAATAATAGCTCACGCCGCCGCCGACAATAACGAGGGCGAATATTTTTGAATAAGTAACAAATATTTTAATATCGAACGAAACCATCAGCTGTATTTAACGAATACCCAACTAGCCCTCGCAGTTAGTATTGTATACACATAAATACATACATATACCTGTCTACTATATTAAAACTCTAGAAATAAAGTAAACCATTGATCTTCAAATAATGCTTGTTAATTGTGATGGCAACACTTCCATATCCATATAATTTTAATGCAAAAGTGACAATAGTCTTTTTCAACTTTACCTTTTCTTTAGACTTTCGTATCTTAATAAATAAATAATATAGTAAAAAAACTAATTAAAACTAAACACGTGTAATCTATACTAATATTACAAAGAGGAAAGATTTGTATGTTTGTTTGTATATATGTATGTTTGTAATGTTTTCAAACAAAAACTACTGGACCGATTCCAAAAATCCTTTCACCATTGGAAAGCTGCTTCTTCACTGAGCAACATAGGCTATATTACATTAAAAAAAAATCGGGATAATAAACTAAAATTGTGATAATGTGTATTTGTGATAATGTAAATTATAGAACGCATCAATATCCACAAAAAAATAAATATAACTACTTTTTATATTGTAAAAGTTGATAAAAGTGCCGACGATAATCAAACCATTTTATTCATATCTCCGTATTAATCCTTATCCCACTAAATGATTAATAAAACTGTTTCAATACCTGTAAAATACTTTTTAAATTATTAAAATCCGACATCCCAATCAAAAGATATTACGAATTTAAGAATATAAATCGAAAGAAAATAATGCCATAACAAATGCATTGTAGCGACCGTTATAGCAGAGCCTGCATTTGGTGAGTTAGCTCTTATTCCTAGAATACTAATGATACCCATTTTTTATAGTTTAATAATCTACAAATAAATCTATAGTCCGACTTCGTATAGACTTTCCACTACCACGAGATCGGTATGGACGCGGGTGAAACCGCGGGGCATTGCTAGTCGTATATAAATAGGAATTTAAGATGTAACATGCCGGTAATTTAATAGTTTATTTACCTAAACATAAATGTAAGACAGTGATTTGTGTGATTCCATTAATCTATACAAAACTAGTGTTAATAGTTTTGGTATTTATTTTAATGAAAGAAAGCTATATCTATAGACAAAAGGTTTGATCTCTATGGATACAAACGAAACCGATTGAATGCATTTTGTCGTAATCCTCTTGTAAAGAAGGCTCGAGAGTTTATGTCAGAGCTTCCAGTTTAAGGAGCGGGCACGCACACAACTGACTTCATGAATATTAAGACAGGCGATACTTCATTAGTCACTTGTTCGTCGCAAGAATTTTACTACTCATATCAACTCAACTTATATCAACAAGTTAATTTATGTACAATTAACGTTGGACATATTATAATTATTAAATATAACTAATCAGATTTTATATTAGTAACAAAAGGTTATGCAAAATCCTAAATCGGCTTGTTTTCTGCTATATTATAATTAATACACTTGTTTTCTAACCAGTTTGTTTTTTTTTCTTTTTATCATCGGACGTTTACTGCTTGACATAGGACTTCAAAATATTTCCGCGTCAAGCGTTACTACGGCACTCCGCAACCGTTTTGACCCAAGGGTAAAAGTATGAACTTTAAGTTTATATTAAATGAGTTTCTATTTTTTTTGTACTCGAAAATGGTAATAAAAGTTATAGTTTTTATTTTGTTATTCGCGGCTGAACATAAATGTTACTTTTGGTTTTTTTACACTGACCAAGCAAATAAAATGGGAGCTAGGATTACGTAACATAGTAGAAGTTAACAAGAATATCCGCCTGCAATGTTTTCCATAGAGGAATGCGAGACTTTAAACAAACTTCGATAAATAAAAAAACATTACGATACATATAGACTACTCCTATATCAAAAACAGTTAGGGCGATCATACCGAATGGTATAAACATTTTTATTAGTTCTTAGCCGATGACAAACTATATAATGTCGAATGAATGATTGCTCTTCTGAACTTTCACACTATTAAAATTCATTCATCTGCTGTTAATAGTCAAACCCTCACGAAATCAGACCCATTGTTCCGACAGCAAAATGAAAGTTCTTTATTTGCATATTTCATATTCGGCGCCTATATTATCTAGATTTGTATTGTATGTCATATCGTTACAAGATTATTATCATGCGTAAAAATTCCAATATCCTTTTAAGTATCATTGACCATTCTTTTATTGTTAGGAGTTATTTATAGCGGAAGTAAATGTGTACTTATGAATTTGGTTGTGTGCAGTCAACAATAGAATATTATTATGCATTAAGTATTCTGTGACATATTAATACCAAAGTTTTTATTAAAAATATTACGTTATTTAAGCAACGATGACCTGATTCGGTAACCGGATGGGATACCTGATCTTGGTGGTCCAAGATTGTGGCAATACTTTCACTCCATGAGTTGGAAAGTATGGCTAACTCAGATATAAGTAATTTTACATCAGATCACCATCAACAGAGTCCAAGTTGAGTTTTATTTTAGTTTTCGCTACATATCGTACACCACACAAAAATTGCGGTAAAAAGTGAGGAATAACAAATATTACTTATTATTATCATTTTATTACCTTAATCCCTAAATAGATTGTCGTTCTCTATTTTATTACTTATGTAGCCCATCTTGGAAGCTTGCCAAGCTTACCGTGTCAAAACTTCATATCCTTCGAACTTTAATTAATCAGAGGGCATTTGGCCAAATAAACCAACCACATTGAAAACTATTATTTCACTTTCATATTTCAGCCAAAGTGCAAAAATTTTTTTATCCGTTTTAACACCACGGTTGATCGCTTCTTCGGGTGACAAGAGGGCTGGCTCCTTTTTCGCACAAAGAATCAGCTTAGCGATTCAACGCGGAAACGCTGCCAGCATTCTTGGGACCATTCCACGTGGGCATGATTCGTATAGTAGTAGCGTGTAAGTAATTTAAGATAGATATAACTTGTACATATTTGTTATAAATAAATAAAAAAAAAACTTTCATATTACATTTGAATATTTATGTTAAATTCATTATAAATAAGTATATCGAAAATCGCACTGCAAGGTATATAACTGTTTTATAATTTTATATAAAACGATTAATTCAACTACATGAAAGACATGCACGAGGCATATTTTATTGTTGTTTAACATGATGAGTTCTTGACGTTCGCTTATTACAATTGTGAAAGTAAGATATTTAAGAATACGAGTGTGTCGCTGACACGGACAAACTTGACGTGGGCGCGCGGCTCCCGAACGCCGCCCCGAAGATACGCGTTACGCCGCCCGGCCTTGCTCCTGCGGACTAGTTACGTGTTACTTTAGAATTCTTTCATTTAATGAAAAACCTGGAAACAGTCTTTTCTGATGTAGAGCACAAGCTCCCGATACAAGATAGTTTTACGATATACCCCTCTTTTCAAAGCTCCGACTTCTTCTGTTTGCAGTGATATTACTCGCCAAACAGCAAAGTGATCTCTGGATCGATTCTAGATCGTTTCAGATGGTATTATCTGATTCAAAATATTAAAATGTAAAATGCAATTAGTCCTTATGGTTTGTTCTGCACGAACACGCTTATTACATTATCATCGTCGAGAGTTTAACAGCTTTGCTTGCATCTGAGAGTGCTACCTTGGGCGTTTCGAAGGTTTGGTCTAGCAAGGATGTAACAAATGGAGTGGAAATTCTCAGCTCAAAGAGATGACCTATTTATTGTAAGGACGTCGAGGACGTCGAAAGCTCCAGCTTTAGGAGCCACCACGAAGTTCTAATTTCAAATCAAAATCAAATCAATCATCATCATCTTTGAATTTTAAATTTTGAAATCTCGTTAACTCCTAATTGTTTAAAAAAAATTGAAATAATTCAGGCTCTATACATGTTTAAATTATGAACGAAGACTCACATTTTTTTGCTGCTCGCTTAACGTGAAATGCCCCTAATAAACAAAATTTAGTTCGGATGAGCGTATAAATAAAAGAAACATAATATACCGATCGGTGTCTAGTCAACTATCTAAGGACCTGTACGCTTAGCTCAGTTTTGCATTCTTATTATTAATATTAGTGTTAGAAATACTTGAGTCTGTTGCCTAATATACCTGATGATAAACAAATATATATATACACATAAATTAACTTGAACAAAATAATCAAGTAAAGAAAGTTGTTATTAATTTTGTGTCCATAAATTTTTATTGAGTAATACTGAGAAAGGAAAACAATCCAAGTTGAAATATTTGTATCGAATTGAAAGAGTCGTAACACGAAATAAAAACCAAGGATGTTCATCAGACGCAAGGCTATAAAACGAGCCCTAAAATGTTAAACGACTGCTCAAAATTGGTGGTAAGAAGAAATTACAAAATAAAAGGATGGGATTACGGTACTTTGAATGATTTTTGAGAGAGTTCGTCTTAACCTATATTTCACTTTATGGGTGAACGATTTTACAGCCGCCTCGCAGACAGTCCAAACGACTACGCCTGTAGAAAGTTTCAGAAATTATTTCGCAGTGATCAGTCAATGTATTAAACCTACTTTTTCTTTTATATTCCCTTGCATACATAAATGCATCTTAATAAACCGTTGCGTAAATTTATGAAATATAGAGTAGCTTTTAATTGGAAACTCATTTATAACAGGTTTATAATTCCTTTGTTTTCGTGCCTATAGTTCATGGTGTTTTGTCTTAAGTCGTGGATAATTATGACACCAGTTGAACTATTCCTCTAGATTTCAGTTTGTTCGCCATAATGTATAGTAAGTATAGTAGTGTTCTACTGTACTTTGTTTATGACCGTATGAAAATTTATGCAATGTTTTTAATGACAATTTATGCACCGTAAAAATAGCTTGTATCATTTCAATTAAAGAAAAAAATGCAATATTATAAGCTCATGAAGTATATCGTCAATTGGGGGCCTTAACGTGCGTAGTAGGTCAATTGAAATGGTGGTATCAGTGTACAAATCGGAACAGGCTGTAACAAAGCGTGTCGCGCTGTGATCGACGCGTTGTCGTCGCGGTTCTATGACAAACGTATGCTATGAGTGATTGTGTCCGTTCGTCGCACACTGGTTCTCTTTGTGTCGAATAATCCGCTGGGTCGTGATCTAGTCTAACGGTGCAGGTCTGCCAGCCTATTGAGTACGCTCTTGGTAATAGGAACAATTTTTCAAGCTTTCACATAAGATCACTAATACTTGTTAAGCTAAAAATCCAAATAATGATTTATTGACTGTGTGTTCGATAATCTCTTGTTCCATTGTTCGGTTTATGCTTTAAACATTTATGGTACATCTGTATTAATTATCTTTTAAAAACTTAAATGTAACTATTATTAAAATATTAATTGATTTAAATACATTTTAAGTGAGATTATTCTGGTCGTTGGTACAATGATTAATACATTTGTCGTTATATTGTACATTTGCCTTAATATGAATAATTTTAGTCATTAGGTTATTGATATAATATAAATACATGACGCTTAATATTAAATTGCGAATTTTTTTAGTAAATCTACTCTGTGTAACATAAATAAGATTAAACTTAATGCAAAATGTTTATACACTTAGATGTAATGATGAATAAGTTATTTAAAATCAACCTTTCTTTACTTAAGCAAAATTAAAAAAGCAAAAAATTAAGTACTGAACGCTTTTTATCTCGATGGTAGCACGCGTGATTTTTCACACTGAGGTTAACTCGATTTGAGTTAAAATCTCAGGTCTCACCTGCAAACCGGCAACCACCTGTTAACTGCAACTTGGCTGTATAAAAAAAGCAAAGGACCGAGCGCCAGCCAATGCAAAAAACAAGAATCCAAGACGACACGTTTGGAAAATAAAAAAAGCTCTCGCCCACCAGATGGTTGCCTCGACGCGATGAGAAACTCGCTTTTGAGCAGGTTGTGACTTACCTCGCAGATTCATTTGCACTTATGAATAGGGGAAAAATTAAAATAATAATTTTGATTCCGAAATATTACGAGATACTGTCTATATTATTTTTGTTCCACTTAATGAAACTTATAATAAACATTAAAAGTGATACAAAATAAAAGTACGTACAGGTTTTATGCATTACGATTAGGATACATAAGCCACGAAAATTATCACAACATCAATAAATACATAATTAATATAAGAAAAGGAAGCCTTTTCAACAATCACAATTTTCAACATGCCTGTTCAAAAATGCAAAAATAAATCACCCTCTCATTTAACGGATTAAAAAAAAACACTACTAACAAGTTTACTGTATTCTTTAACTTCCTTTGCACATGATAATTAGCTTAATTCATATTTCTTATCCGAATAAAATGAAATGCCAAAAACACATATCAATAAAAACTCAAGAATGTGATCGAAGAGGTTTTGATGAACTAAGTTTTTTATTATACCTTTCGAAACCGATTCCACAGCGCTCATTTAGCAAAGTTTGCAGAAATTAATTGGCCATATGTTTTCTTTACATTGTTATTAAAATAGTATTTTAAAGTTACGGCCCCATATGGTGCAATAATTTTTTTATGTTGCAAAAACAAGTTAAAAATATTAAGCCGAAAAAACAATCAAACTAACAAGAAGGAAAAAACGGACGTGCCAACCTGTTTTAAATAATGTGTCAAGTCATCTCATCACCTTAGTTCCTGTTCGTTCTTTTATCTTTTTCAAATTATATTTGTGAAATGTCGGGGAGCGCTTATTTAAACGGCTCTATATTTTTATACCTTAATTAATTATCCATATAAATCGTATTCGGATTTAATATCTTTTAAATCTTTTTTTTATAAAGAGATTTTGCAAAAGATGGCCGAACTGTATGACTGTGTGACCCTAATCAAGAATCGCGGGTTCAAGCCCCGAGCAAGTACTTTGTTATCAAAGCTTGATCTCTCCGTATTTAATCATGATAAATACAAATCATCATTTTTTTGTTAAATTATCCTCAAAAGCATGAAGACTAATTATGAAATTCCCATATCTCTTAAAACACTTGGGATTTGTGTAATCTGTCAATCTGCAATGGAACGACGCGGTGGGTCAAAGCTCCAAGCCCTGTCTCCAACGTACTTTTTTCTAGCAGCACGATAGTATAATAAGTGTTTTATAATAATATGAGTAAGAATAATTTAATGAAATTTAGCGATCAGATGAAATAGACAAAACTAAGTGTTTACGCTAGCTAATTTTTCACACATTTCATTGACAAACACAAATTTAATAAGTGAGATAATGTTTTAATCACCTAACCAGTATTGAGATTTTAGAAGTGTCTAGATACCACTCTAATAGTGAGGATTCGCCAAGTGCTTTAACGATTCGATAAAATCAAAACGAGCTATTGAAAGGTTTAAGTAATCGCTAAGTCTCTTCCACGTAAGCGACAATCAAAATATTCAGCGATATAAAGCGATATTCAAAATAGTCTGACGAAGGTGAAATTTGGACAAATGAAACTAGTCTCAGAGTTCAGCTATCAGTGAATAATATTTATATATTATTTGGTGGGAAAATGGTCCGCCTTCGCATTTAGTTCCCACCTTACTAATGTTTGCTTAACTTATGACCAAAAATAGAATCTGTCTCGTGTCGCTCATTTATGCAGTTTACATTTCTAATGGACAGCTAACAGCAATTAACATCAAAATTTAAAGCGTAAATATCGTATTTAACAAACATAAGGAGACCTATCAATAACAGCATTATTGGAACAGTTGTTGTTTTAATTAGGAGTTAAATTAAGCTTTTAATTTTTGTGTATACTTATTCGCAGCCAGAAACGTAGACAATTAATTTATGCTTTTAAAAGGCATAGCATTGATTTTTACAATCAACTTAAAATATAAATACTTTAATAGAACGCTAAACATCATCAGTAGATTTAAGTGATAATATCAGGGCTCATCATGCAACTTAGTAAGGGTAAAGGTTAGTACTGCCTTAACATGTATGTTAACTGTAACGAGTATAGCGAAATTTTTGAAACAAAATTTTAAATTAGATGTAGCTTAATGTGTAAACAACGTATTGGTAAAAATAAAAAAATATTAGCTATCGGCTATTGGTTACGCCACAATCAGCGTTCGAATATAAATTACAGTCCGTAATTTTCCTGGTTATCATCTCTCTCCCAGGTAGATGTACATCATTTTTATATTACCATATAAAGTTGTGTATCTCTTATCTATAGTTGTCAATTTTTTATGAATCAGTAGGTGACAAATTGGCTTGTGTTCTTTGGATACAAAAGCCTAGATGTCTCGTGAAATATTCGGACTTTCTATGTGTGTTGTTATAATTTCTATTCAGCGGTTTGACTTTATCTCGAACTATAATCAGTTAACGCCTCTGAAAATAATAAGAAATCACTTCTGTTAATCAGTTCGTGTAGATAGCTTTTTATTAATCTGAGTCGGTGTTACGAAACAGGTGGAACGGATCTTGGAGATCGCCAGTCATTAAGAAATAGGGCTACCGATTATAACGATTAAGTAATTACATAATGGTCTTAATAGTGTTAAGAATATACAAAATATAATGTACTATTACTTACAGTATTTATCTTCTAGAATTTAATAGAGCGTAATTTTCTTACAAAAAATATTAACCAGTAATTATCAAAATAGCTCTATTATAATTTATAAAATACAATATTAACGAGTGTTGTTGTCTACAAAAAAAATAAAGATAGACGGAATTAAAAATACATGAACGTAAAGCAAACTTAGTTTATGATGACATGAATTATGTGCTATTTTCTCCTCGTTTTTTTTATTTTTTGCGAATGAAAATAATTTGAATGTTATTATGAAAGTTTTAATTCCTATGTAACAATTAAAATTTCGGATACTTTAGAATAAAATTCTTAAAAATTATGATTCAACATTTTTGTCTTTTAACGTTGATGGTGAAATAAAGGAAAAAAAAAACGAACTCTTTTTTTCCTTTAAGTACAACTGGGAAATTTGCATAAGCGCTCTACTATAACTGTCCTCCAGAAGCTGTGATAACTGTACGTTGGGCTCCTGTGACTTTTACCAGTGTACCACAGGTTCGAAACCTAAGTAGGTATCAACAAGTTTTTTAAAACATTTTATGGCCTTATAGATATTTACAATTATAAATACATTTTTTAAAAGGGATAAGGATTGTGGGAAAACTAGCATATCTCTGGAAGGAGAGAGGAGAACTATGGCCAGCAGTGGGAAAATAACAGGCTGTTATCCGAATATTTTTCTAAGATTTCATTTGAGACCATTATTAAAATGCAATGGACTATTAATGTATAATAGCTCGTTGGCGCAGGAAGCAATGACTTTACCCTCAACTCCAGAGGTTGCAGGTTCAATTCTCACCGAGAGGTATCACATTATATATAAAAAATTTGGTGCTTCGAGTCTGGGCGCATTAACGTATTGAAGGATTTATTTGTCATTATAAACTTATATATTTACCAATTGTCTATGACCCATAATACAAGTATTAAGTGACCCTCTCTGAAGTATATGTAATGATAATATATGTACATTTATTTATTGATTTTCTTTTGATGGCAGCCCTGGCGAGGTTACCTGCGCGAATGTGCCGCGTGCGCACCTGTGCCCGCATGCCCACCTCTACGTAAAAGGTGACACGCAGCGTGATGCCAGACCATTACTATACACGGTCGTTGTGATGACACTTTAGCATATTGGGTAAATTCAACATGTGACCGTAATGAACCTATTCAGTCCCATATATGTTCAAGACGTGCTTTATTTAGTATTGATTGTCGTTTGATATTCATTGGATAATATTTTTTTTGAATACCTTCTGGTTCCGAGAATTGTGTAAAAAACCATACCTTTGAAAATATCTTCATCGAGCCCGTAGAACAATACATATATATATACCTGATGCTACTGCCGGGGTTGGCTCCAGACTAAGGAACTCCTCAACGGTTAACAGTAGGGACATGAAAATTTTTTAAAAGCTTTTTTAGTTTGATTTGTTATCGTGACTTGTCAAATGCTAGTAAAAAGATAAAAATTTATTTTCTGTATTCGATATTTCCAAAACTAATAAATAATAAATTCAAAAGACATGAAGGATAAAAAAATCTTTCAAACGTATAAACACATTTCTCGTGTAACAGAAATAATTCGAAGCATATCAAGAGTAAGATCCAATCATACGATAAAATAATAAATGATCCCACTTCGACACATCAACACTTAAATCGTTAAGAGCACTCCACATAATACTGCGCACGCGCTATTGACATGCACTTACGTATTACAGTGGAGATGGAACATTTTTCTCGCAAATGTTCAATTACGGTAATTGGATGCTATAAAGGTCTTTAGGATTTCTTTATGTTGGAACTGTGTTCTTAGAAGAATATATAAATATTTACTAAATAAAAAAGTATTGAGCAATAGCTCGTTATTACTCACAGAATATATCTATTGTCTTGAGGTTTTTAAAAGGTTAATTGGAATTCAAATATACGACGAAAATAGCAATTAAATATACTTTTGGATTACTTTAAAAATACAATATTATAGATTCAAAATGCTTTGTATATTTTTAAATCATCGTTAGTTTTCACATTATTTTTGTGCTTAACTTTCTCTCAAAAATGATTTGGGTTAATGGATCCTTCTTAAAGTATTTTAAAGCATTTCATGTTGATTATGTTTTGAGAAAGAAAACGACTAAAGCGTTTTAAAGTTACAACGATAAACTGCGAAAATCTGCTTAAGTCACTTAAAATGCATAATTTTCTTCAAATACGAAAAATATTTGATTAAGATCCAATAAAAATATCAAAATAATTTATTCAAAAAACTGTCTTATATGTATATAATATATTGTCAGTGTACAGTTATTTTATACTAGAAATTTTATTATTTATTTACCAAACTAGGAAGCTAACGTCGTGCGTTATGTTCATGAAGATGTGTAAAAGTTCCAAGTTCTTATAGTTGAGTAATCTGCAGAATATAAACAAAAAATACGATGAAGACATTCGTATAGGATCAAAAGATAGCTGGCAATGTAGCCAAACTCGACTCAGTGGTATCTTATCGTATTATCTGCTATATTGATTGGGCCCGTGTCGAAAGCCTCGCGCGGTCAAAAAACGACGCAAACGCAGATTGAAACCCGAACGTATCCGATGATTGATTACGACGTAATGGACACTGACACACGGATGCGATTCACTCAAAATACCAATGCGACAATGTGGTATTTATGATGCCCGTTTATCAAGCACGACCACGATGTATTTCTCATGGTGTCCATTAAACCCTTTTTACCATACACATCGTGCATAATTAGTTAAAAGTAGCGGTAATTTCGTTTGAGGTTATTAAAAATATTTATTATTTATGTATAAGATCAACAAATACCTGTCTTATCCATATAAAAATATATAAATTATTGTCGGGACTTTCAGATACCTTCCACAATATTACCAATTACCAAAATTTCACGCTCTTATCGACTCATAACGGTGATGTAATGAGTTTTAAACAGCTTTTTGAATTGCCAAGAACTCAAAATCTTTACATACGGGCGAGATCGTAATCTAAAGATTGAAGATGTTCTGAAGATTTTTCCATATTAAATGATTTATATACGTTGTGGTACGCTCACAGTAAAAATATCACGTAGAGTTTTGGCAAAGAGACGCTTTAAAATAATTTATCGAATGTTCGATTTTGGCTTGTAATGAAAATAAAAAAGTTGCAAATTTTGATGAGGTTAATGCGTTGTCGCGGTGCAGTATATTATTAAGAATAATAACGGGCGATAAAGCTGTAAATTGCGAGTGCGTGAGGTCGAAGCACTCAGGCGACAGCGGTGGAGAGGAGCGGGCGGGGAGGCTTCGCGGATGCCGGGAGCCGCTTGCGCAGCATCAATTGATTGATAATGCCTGCCATCAAATCGCCTAAATACTTCTTTGCACTTGACTAAAGAGTTCTCATGTTCTTATTTATATTAAGGCTCATTTAAGTTCTCAACATTGAAGAGTCATTGCTACCTGTTTGTCGATGTAAATATTAATAATGCTGGTATTTAATTATGATTTATTTATTTATTTTAATATGCTTCAGAATTAAAGTACCGAACACAAAAATCTCAGTTTGATGCAAGACAAAATTTAATAAAAAGTAAAGAATTAAGAAAATGTACGTACGATGCATATATTAACCCAGTAACATATAATAAAAATGACTTGTTATTAGTTAAAAATGAAACTGGTAATAAATTGTCAACTCCAATATATACAGGTCCTTATAAAGTAATAGAAGATCTAAATCGCAATGTAAAAATGTTGAGAAAAGGAAAAGAGGAAATTTTGCAAAAAAATAGAACTAAGTTATACTGCTAAGATTAAATCATCATTATATATTTTTTTACATATTATTTTTAATGTTTTCTTATATTTGTTGTTTATGATATATGAGAGTGTAAGATTAAAAAAAAATTAAACTAATGTTAATTTTTTTTCTTATTGATAGGGCATGCAGTGTGTTGGGAGCCTTATATTTTATTATGCATTACTTACGTGTAAACTAGTATAAGATTCAGTATTTAGCCTATTATAAGGGAGTATTAAAGAAGACTTCAAAGCATACGGTTGTTTGCTTTCATAACCTACTCCGCACCTTACACGATACGCCTTAAAAAAGAAAAATAATTTTCGTCTTGTTATTCCTCTATTATTGAATTACTTATTTATTTTATACTAATTGTACTACGACATTGTTTAAAAAAAAGAGTAAAGTTGCAGCCTGTTACAATCCTACTGCTGGGAATAGGCCTCCTCTCTCCGTTTCTGGAGAGAAGGGTTTGTGCTAAGACATACCACGCTGCTCCAGTGCGGATTGGTAGGTTAGGTTAGGTTAGGTTAGGTCACCGAGTTTTAACTCATTAAAACTCATTGAAAACTCAGGAAAACTCATTGGTGCCTGCCCGGGTCTGAACTCGTGTTCCCCTCGTAAGAGTCGCACGGTCAGACCGCTGGGCTATCACAGCTTAAGCGACATTGTTCGCGCCCACTTAAATATGCCAGTACCCTCAATAATGCAATATGTATTAATTTTGTCTGTTCCCGAAAGAAAAATGAATTTAAGTCTTATATGTTATCCCGGTGTATATTGTAAGTACAGCGTTCTTCGAGGATTACTAGAACGGTTTCTAAACGCAATTTCTAAGTCAAGTAGAACATACACGGACAAGGTAACGGCGCGTGACGTCCACCTGTCGCGTGCGAGGCGCGTGCTTCCAACTGCCAACGGCCCTCAACCGTGGCCGACACTTGCTGCTTGCTCGCGCCCACCGACCGTAGACACCACCAACACCTGACGCACCACCTCCATAATGTCCTGTTTCCATGACAACTGTACAACTACGTTAACTTAACCTTATTCTACACCAACAATTTTCCGCAGATGTCCTATTTGTGTTATTGTTACACATTTTCCGTAGACATCCTTTTCGTACTATTGTTAAAAATTTTCCTTAGACATCCTTTTTGTGTTATAGTTACAAAATTTCTTCACATATTCGTTATGTGTTAATGTCACAAATTTTCCTTTAACATCCCTTATGTATTTTTTTTTAAATAAATCAATAAAATCATGAAGACGATTAATGAATCTTAAAGTTTTCACTATTTCCGAAAGTTATTGTCACCTATTTAAATTATGTTATAAATGAATTCAGTATTCTGATTTAGTATCTGCTTTTAGCGTACATCTGTTTTTAAATGATAATGTCCAATCAGAGCCTGCAATGTATTAAGTAATTAAGGTCATAATTGTCTTGATTAAAAAAAAATCGATGATGAAGAGTCATAATAGTAATTTAAGTAATGAAGAAATTGGATTCATTATAAATCATCATAGATTATCGTTTCATTGGCCCATTTTGAAAATTATTGTGTCATTTTCAAAACTTTGAAGTAAAAGATCTCTCACATTCAAATTAATTTATCTTATATAAAAGCTTAAATCAAACCTCTAAAAATTTGAGCAAAAGTATTAGCCGGTTAAAACTGATAAAATACGTTCAATTGACAGCAACGGTATTATTTCTATTTACAAAGAACAACATTGAGTTACAAAGCGTGAAAATGTCTCCGTCCAAAAGCAAATTTTATGCCGTCGTTGCCGACATACTAGTCTGTAGACAATACAAGGACTAATGAAAGAGTGATATATTGTTTACAAATTATTCTTAAACAGTTTCTCTTGTCTTATTTTAAATATAGTGCAGATTTCCAGGAACGGAAATAGAATACAATTTTCTGCAATACACACGTCGTAGATTCACTATTATTGAAACTTTACGAGTAGTACTAAACTACTCGTTATAATAAATATTATACAATACGAGTCATACAAGAAACTCAAGTCGTTAAAAGTGCAAATTAATACAAATGGCACCTATTTAATGCACAAGTTCTGGCATAATATAAAAATACAACATATTAACTCAGTGGGAGATTACAAAAATATTGAGGATAATATCTGCCCGCTGGGTGGCCGCTTGGCTGCAGTGAACAAACAACTAGATCGCCTACGCTGCGTGCAGGCAAAGGTTATCAGAGCTCGCGAGAGATTACGCAACTCAGTCTAGGATGTATATCGATACATGCAAAGTACAATAATAATAACAAAAAGAATGACATTAAAGTGACATGATCGGCACGTTCTGAGGGCGCGTGCGCAGTATTCCTGGCGCCCACTAATGCCACGCTCCAGTGCCCTACACCCTCTCTATACCCCTATCACTGTGACATGACCACTTTTACAACACGTTCACTATTAAACATTCCTCTTACACATCATATGCACGACAGTTGGGTCAGCAGATGAAACGTGGTAATTATCATCGACTTAATAAAATCATGATAACTGCCAAACCAATATTATTGATGACACTTAATTTATTGAGGAAATACAGTCAAACTTAAATACAAATTAAGGATGTTGATGTTTATTCGTTTTAAAATATTACACACACGAGGTACTTAGTCGTTCAAAGCGAACTCGGTGTATCAATTACGGGATTCGGATGTGTGGACGTAAATAATGTGAAAAATGTTAATGTGTTGATGGCACGAGATGACACGAGTCGGGACTGGCGTCAGAAGCTAGTGAACAGAGGCTGGCTAATCGGCGCTGGCGGTCGTGAAGCGGGGGCGGCGCGGCGTCGCCAGCTCACACTTGCTATATTTTATTTATAATTACGAATGACGAGGCTCCGATACCCGGACCTGTCGCGATTTCACCTGCTATTATTGCCATTTTATTCATTGTTATTTCGTTTATTACGTCGCTTGTTACAGATTTTACTGTCGAAAGGCTTTAACGAATGGCTCTTAATGATGAGAGTATATCTTCGTGCTGATTTCTCCTTATAAAACCCGCACACGTAACGATTGCATCTTTAGTTAGTGGTGGCGATTTTATTGATATGATTAAGTTTTTATGTTTTCCAGATACACAATATGAAAAGAAAGTAAAACGGAATCCAGCGTTAATGTTTAACTTTCTTGTAATAAATGCTGGCGACTCTCCGGTCGAGTATTAATGATGATTTTCGAATATTGATATCTGTAGAGCTTAATCGCTTAAAGCGACTTTAAATTTATTTATATTTGAAAAATATATCTGTCATATAAAATTAGGAATGTACTTTAATAGACTGTGTCAAACATTTTTCATTTTTCAGAGTTGACTTTGTAAGATTGTGACTTGTCTCACAGCGTGTAAAGGAAAGTACAATGAAAAAAAATATCTTACACATTCTCTCTTAATCAATAGAATATTAGTGATATAATTTGGCTCACGCTATCTGTAGGTCGGTCGGAGGTGAGGGTCGGGCGGGCGCCTACGCGCTGTACCGTTACCGAGCGGTTAATTTTTATACCGACAGGATTATTGTATTAACGCCCGCGCGCGCGCCCTCTCGCTCGACAGGTAACCATTCTGATCTTTAAGTATGTACTTTATAATATGCTGAATGCGAACTACTCTTTTACCCTCAATAATTTAAGAAATTGAAATTTAAATATATTTTTTAATACAATTAAGTACGAAAAAGTCACCAATGTATCTAATTGAAATTTTCACTATTCAAGTCTCAATGATAGAGCCGTCAATGGTTTAATAAATGTATGGAAAAACCACAAAATTTTTTATTTGCTGGGTTTAAATCTTAAACTCATTATAAAAACTCCAAAATAAATATAAAAGGCGATGTTAGGTTATTTTGTTAGAATATATTCAACATTTTTATTGGACATTTCATTCATTATAGACCTTTGTGAATGCACTTTACATAGAGAGCTCGACAACAATGATCTAGTCTTTCATGCTTAATACGTGTGCCTGACTATTTATGTCCTCTTTTGTACTTTAACGAACTCGTTACAAAGCCTCCATAAACAATCCATATCATAACTTACCGTGTTTTGTATATAGTCTCTTTAATTAAGTTCATAAAGGGAATCTAAATATAAAACTAAAAAAATAGCTAATTATAACTATAAATGGGCTTTAATTCAATGGCTATTCAAATTATTTCTTTAAGGGAGTTTCATTTTATTAGGTCCTGTATCGTCAGGCGATTAGTGGATCCCTTGCGCTTTATTGCAGTTCACCAAGTGAGAGTTGTTGAATGACCACTCTCTTTGTGATGGTGTTAACCAACAAGTTGAAACTACAACCATATTAAGGCTCCAAGTTCTTTGAACTTCGCGGCAAATAATATGTTGGTAATTTTGATCCTATTAATCTTCTCATTTCTGATTCTTAATATATTGAAATTCAAATCCAAATTCAAAATATTCTCTACTCAAGTAAACTTGTAAACAAGTGCTTCTGCCTCGTCAACTCTACTGTTGGTTTGGAAAGCTGTTCCTACCGAGAAGAGCTAGCAACAAACTCGGCGGTTGCTCTTTTTAAAATATCATTCTTATAATTCGTCTTGTACCCTGTACAATCAGCGCAGCTATATCCACACATTTTTATTATCTAAATAATCCTCAACAGTATAGTAGGCTTTATTTATTAGCCTCTTTTGAAAAGTGTTTTTAAACTGCTGTAATGGCAAGGCTAAAATTGATTGCGGAATTTTATTATAGAATCTTATACCCTAACCCACAAACGATTTACGTACTTTCGCAAGGCGCAAAGCAGGAGCTGCAAGCTTATGTCGGTTCCTACTTTGTCTGTTATATACATCACCTATCGTTTTTTAATTCTTTATATTTTTATGTACAAATTTAATTGCTTAAAATGTACTATGAAGGAAATGTAAAAATACTTCAAGAATCATGAGGAATTAAATTGTGCGTGCCAAGTATGGCTTTTTTTGGTCATACAAAACTTTTTTCACTATCCGCGCATTTACTCCATAACAATATTCCATAAGAGATAATTCTATGGAAGTATGCAAAATAAATCTACAGGTATATATAGCTCGCTCTACCACATGCAGACACAGAGTTTGTTTTGTTTGGCTTATTAGTGAGCTACCAAGTTTCTATTTATTTTTCGTTTGTAGTACACTAAATTGTCGTAGAAATATTGACTTATATTAAAAGATAAAATAATCATTTATACAATTATTTCTCATATAACATCCTGACCTTATTTTCAAATATGTAAAACAAACACAATGTAATACGAATATTTAAAAAAAATATGTGGACATTCTAACACGCAACATATCGCTGGCGTTGCGGACGTTGATGTCTTTTATACGGCACCGATCGGTGCGGCGCTTGTTGTTACAAAGAACACAACACCGTTTTACTCCGATCGTTACGATATAATAGCATTACAATTATTGGAACCTAGCACGGAGCTTAAGGACATAAACTACGAGAATCCATTTACGAGACTCTGTAAAGGTAAGCTACCAGTGAATAATCTTTTGAAAGGCGTTGAAGCGCGTCGTTCGCCTACGCGTGTTCTGCACCATACCTTACCATCTAGTCTGCTGTTATTGGCACGGGATCATACGATTTATTGAGCCAACTTACTATGTCGTGCCTAGGCTTTGATGCTACTTATGCATTTTCCTTTCTCTTTCATAGCAAAAACTTTATTTCATTAACATTTAGTTAAATCCATACTAATAACATTATAAAAAAGTCTCTTTGTATGTCTGATTTTTACACTTTCAAAACTAATCTGGTGAAGCGCTGAAATTTTTCACAACTAATGCTTTTATACACCGGGGTATTTCCCAGGGTTCTTTCTTTCGGGAATCGGAAAAAAAACACATATTGCGGTATGTGGGTACTTAAACGTTTAAGTCGACGTGATTGAAGTTGCGGGTAACACTAGTCTTCTCTAATAACATGTTTTATTTGTATTCTCTAAGTTTATAAAGTTTTGGCACATTATTTACATAATTTTCAATTCATAATTTTGTCCAGTTCAATGCATATATCCTTTTATCACAAACATAAATTACTTAAAAACCAGAATAAATTATCGTACCATACAATATATTTTGAGTCGTATGTGAACGTGGAATTTGAAGGTCTCAGCTTTTTTATTAACTGTATTAAATTATTACTCCTTAAGGGGGTAGCTGGAGAGTTCTTATCAAGTACAACTTTCACTTAAGTCACAGCTCAAATTACTATTTCTATATTCTCTCAATTGGCCTACATTCGTTGGTTTGCAAACATTGTTTTAAGAGGTCGACTTTTGTGTTGATAAAATAAGAAAAACAAAATATGTAAGGTTTCTTAGTAACTACACGCATAAATATTTGAGAAACTTCTATGTATCTGCTTAATGCACATTTAAACCTTTCTGTATTCTGCTATTCGGAGCGGAGACAAATCCAACGAATCGAAACCATGAAAATTGGTCCAGCAGATCTCGAGTTATAAATGTTGAAATAACCCCGACTTTGTTTTATATATATATAGATTGTTTAAGTTGATAAACGAAAATTTTGATCAGTTTTTGATTAGGTTTATTTAATAAGTTAATTACTTTCTATTCCACTTATCCTTCTCTTTATTCCTGTTTAGTCTTAAATTCGTGTTGAGCTACAGGAGACTGAAGTTCTCACGAGTCCAACTGATTTTAAGGTCGGCTCTCTGGCTAAACCAACGTGTGAAGGAGGCTGGTCGAACACGTGCCGTGACTTTCGCACCTCCAGCTTTGCTATTGTTCGCTTACAGTTCTGCGATACCTACTTACTATAAGTATATATGTTCCGTAACACTTTATTGTAAGCTACATATACCATATATTAAAATTTAACAATGAACACCTAAATGCACTTTCATATTTTCTTTCGCCTATTACTATTCTTATAATTCTTAGCTTAAATGATACGCATATAAATCTTATTTGATTAAAAGCTACTTTTTTTCTATATTAGATTAATATATTTCGTTAGTAAGTAAAATTATAATTTAGTTTAGTGAGAGCAATACGAGGAGTATTGCTCTCTCTAAACTAAATTACCAACTCGGTAACTGCTCGAGTTCCAGTGCAATGTGAATTACTAAGAATACTCTCTCTGCAATAACTCCCGAAAGCAAGTCATTCCCCGTTTCTAAAGGGTAAATAGTGCGATCAATTCTTAAAAATAAGAAAAGGAAAGACAATGCTTGCGTGTGCAATAAAGCTCTAAAGTGATCATCTAACCAAATCTAGTTATAGTCTAGACTCTAGACTCTTACTCTATGGATACCTCGCAAATTCTGAATGAATTATGCAACATAAACTTTATATCAATACTAATATTATAAATACTAAAATCTATCTTTTTGTCTGTTACGCTTCATGACTATTTGGCTGAAACAATATTTACAATTGAGATAATAATTTAAGCTAATATACCGGGCGAACATAGGGTGAAAGTAAAGAAAGAAAGAAGAAATGGCCTATTACAATCACACCGCTGAGTATAGGCCTCCTCTTTCGATTTTTGGAGGGAAGGTTTGGACCTAATATTCACCACGCAGCTCCAATGTGGATTTATAGGTTACATATATTCTCAAAATTCTCTAGAGATCTGCAGGTTTTCTTACGATAAATTGCTACTATCAATTAAACACAAGTTTTAACAGAAAACTCACTGTTGCCTGCCTGGAGTTTTGAACTCGTAACCTCCTTGAAGAGTCACACGGTCTGACCGTTGGGCTGCCACAGCTTCATAGGGTAAAGAACCAGAATGTATTTAAGTTCAGAATCAATGCGTTATTGAACATAGTTTAGAGTTAGTCTTATCCCATAGGGAGATAATTATTAAACTATATTTGTGCAACCGTTGTTTTAATTGGTTGTTAGGTGCATGAGATCCAAAATTGAAAATCGAAAGTCATTCAAACATACAAGTCGACAAGCACGTTAAGTTATCACGATGCTCTCGGATCAGTAATGAGCGCACGTGACAATTGCTTCCAAGTAGTGATGTAAACATTGACATTCGAGAAAAACATATGACATTCATGCCATGTATTATTTTCATTAATTAAAAAAAAATTCAAGATTTTTTAAAACAATTATGTTTTATTTTATTTATTTCATTATTAATGTTTGGCAATACGCATTTAATAACAAAATTAATCATATATGATTTTTTTTGCTTTATTTATTAAACTATTTTTATTTATTTAATATTATAATTTTTTGTACAAAAAAACATAAAAACCTTGTTAAAAATAAAAACCAATAAATAAACCTTTATTTATTGTTTTTAATTTTTTAGGCTTTAAATTTTTATAGCAATATAAAAATTAAGCAAAAAAGAAATTTTTTTTGCTTACTTTTCATATAACTCTTTATATAAAAATTAAGCAAAAAAGAAATTTTTTTTGCTTACTTTTTATATTGCTTTTAATTTGCTGCTGTATTATTCGTTACATCACTACAGCAAACAATATTACTCACTAGCTCGTGCCATACTTACCGCACAGGTTCGTTGATTAGTGTTTCTAAGAAATTAATGCCTTCATTAAGGTTACACTTTCTAGTGGTTGAACTCTATATACAATCCAATATAAAACACTGGAATTCAATTATAAAGTATTTTACATTGAAATATTTTTTGTACAGAGAGGTAATTTAATCTGACAGTCTGTTGTCACATCCTTGTGAATTAAATAAGATAATGTTAAAGCTTACTTATAAATCTTCGTTATTAACTTTCTTACTTATACACCTTATACTTACTTATAAACATTGCTTACGCATATGATGCTTATGACGAGAAAAAAATGTGCACTTATTTTTATTTGCTTATTCAAAGTTTCTATTCCTTAAGAACATTTTCATTTCATTTTATATTTAACTTCTCCGTTATTCCGTACGATCTTCGCCGCCATGTCCCATACATCATCAAAGGCTCTAAATCTAAAGAGATTATAAATTGTAACATTGTCATATCAAGAGTGGGTTAGGTAATTTATTGAAAGGTGCGCATTGAAATCTCGTTTATTTGCGCGCACGCGCCGACGTGCCACGTTACAAATCATGCTTATCGGCCAGGCGCGACGTGCTCCATTGCCGTTGCTACTCCTAAATCTAGACGAATCAGATACTCTACCTACTCACTGCTTCTCCGTTGCTATGCTATCTTAATAATAAACTTACATCACGTATGCTGCGCGGTAAAAGAACTTGTTTATTACATCTTTGTAATAAACTCGCAGTTATTAATATCAGCCGACGCCCTCTGCTTATAAAATAAGATCAATGAGAGATATTTTGTTGTGGACTGGTAATCAAGCCCAAGCCTCTCTTATTTTTATTATTCTATTTATTCTTATTTATATTCTCAGGTTTTAAGGAACAAACTGTCAAATATTGTACATTATTTGCTACTCATGTAACATTATATATGATTACGAGTATATGATTAATTTTGCTAGACAAGACATTCAAACATTATGAGAAATCCATATATATATGTTGCTATCAGTGTCAAAATCTCTTAAATGTGCGCTGGAGTATAGCGAGAGTTTTTAATTTTTAATAAAGGAAGAAAATTTCACAAAATAATTTTATTATGAATTCTACCCGCTCTGTTTCATTATTAATTTATTTAAATTTATAATACCTAATTAAGGCCTCATACATAGTGGTCATTGTTTTTGAATAAAATAATGATAAATTTTATATGCTCTACGTACGATAAAAATCGAAGTAATTTTGTTTATGGCTTGGTAGATCGATTAGGAACTGGCAAAAGAAGTCTACAGTTCTATTAGACCATTAAGTGTGAACTCTAATTGGCACAGCGTATCAGTGGCCAATCTTGAATAAGATAATCGCGATGCAGACAGGAATAGTATTAATTAATCAGTAATAAACTCGATTGCGTATGGTAGACGCAGCGCATGCGCTCGCCGACGGCGGTGGTCGATTGGTCGTCGCAGTGTTACTATTTTAAACTTTTATAAGCCCCTCAACATAATCTTTAACTTTCCTGAAGAGATCCGGTAAGTTTATTCATTATTTAAAATAATTAAATATTACACCAATTCGTGGAGTGTATGTAAAACTATTTAATATTTCAGGATTAGTATTTTATATATTAAAATATTGATTCAATTATGTTGGTAATAATACCGAAAACTAATAATTAATGTGATTCAATATATGTAAATCATATTAATTCAGATCTTTCCGCCGTGTGGTATCCGACTGAAAAGAATAGACCACCCTCACTTCTTACCGAGGTGTCGTAGAAGGCAACTAATGTAAGTAGATATCAGGTAGGCGGCCGGTCGTAGAATTACTAGCCAAAACGTGTAACAAATGTTTGAACCATGTTGAGCCGACGCCACTTAATTCAATTCTTTAGTGTCTTAATAATAAAAGGAGATATTTATTTTTGAAATATATTTGTGAAATAAATTATGAGAAATTACTCCATTTTAAGTCTTCAAAAGTATGATATAAATTTCCAGTGATCTAGAGAATTTCACCAAAATTGGCAACATTTGTACAGTGAACCAAACATTACACTGCCTCAATCGCTCGCACTACAACTTCACTGGCTCTATCTAATTGGCACTCGTGTAGGCTGATGTTGGTATTCAATGTCAGACGAAGCATTTGTCTTTCTCTGATGCTCGCGACTGTTATCTACACACCATACCATGAGCACCTTCCGCAGCCTCTTTCTTTATAATGATGAGTTTAACTATAGCAAAGATATATTATGATTTATTTCTTTTTAAGGCATTATACTAATGTAGTAATAAGTCAAAAATATATACTTGGTTTAGAACACCGTTATACCTTTAATTTAAACTATTTAGCCCTCAGCTGGATTTTCTTATTAGAATGATCTTTTGATTTCTTCATTGAATAAAAAGTTTACAATAATCCTACTAATGTAAGATTTTATTCAATGAAGAATATTTGGATATTCGGAAGGTTAATTTGAATAAAGGTATATGAATTATTATCCTTTTATGAGAATTTGATTTTATTACATAGGTATTTTATGAAAATGTTTACTATCTGATGAACATCGTCCTGTTTGTGTAAATTCACAGTCTTGTCAATTAAAAGACTAATTTATACAAATAGGATGATTTTCAGTTCGTTTGTGAGTTCTATTATTTGCAAATTTTCAATAACATTGTGGATTGATTAACATATTTATTCAATAAATATTTATAATTCTTGAATAACCCATTCCGCTATCGGCTTCGTTACCATTAATTATCTTAAAATTTTAAAGTTATAAGTTAGTAAAATTAATGCAATCTTCGCACAAATATAAACGGACGTAAATCATCAATTTTATAAATTTCCTTTATTTAATATTACTTTAATTTACCTATTTTGTAATGGCATTAGAGTTTTAGCAGATAATATCTAAATTTCGATTAAAAGTGTTATTCAATGCTACGGTATCTTAACTTTGAGAAACGTGCACTTGCTTGACAGGGCTAAAGGTTAATACAGAACCGATTGTTATCTTATTGGACCACTTTCTTACTAGTGAATGACATTATGATCACACTGTTGACTTTTCGATTAGAAAAATTATTTATTTTTTACTAATTATGACTTCTTTATCTGCCTGAAACTATGCTTGATCACGGGTTTTAGCTATAAATTTGCAACATTTGCATGCATGCTAATGCATGAAAATTGATTCTAGTGAAATACAAATATAAATATAATATATAACAATAATATAAAATGATTACATTATTACTTAAAATATCGTAATTAATACACATATAACGGTAAATTAACCTAGTTTCTAAATAAGAAGTTTGTTAGATTTACACTTTCAACTATGCTTTGTCCGCGGCCATCACTTCTGGCTGTGACGCTCGAATTCAACTACTGTATATCCGCTATGAAAGACTAATATTTGATGAATTCATCCATGAAGATGTAAGTTAAAAGATAAAATTAAAGTCATAAATAAAAAATGACAAAAAAGGAGTATATAAAGTCAAGTTAAAGAGCTGTTAAGAAAATTTCATGTCCCTACTGTTAACCGTTGAGCAGTTTCGTCATCTGCAGCCAACCCTCGCAGCAGCATCAGGGCATGCTTATTATAAACATGCATTTTCATCTGGGACTGGACCAGTATATAAAATTTCAGCTCAATCGAACCCCGGGAAGTGGGACAATTTTAACTTCCAAGAATCCACCTTGATATACATACATTGCAAGTTGAAAAAAAGGGTTTTAATAACGAGTTCTTTACGTTTCCCAATTACACTATTTGTTCAAAATTACTTCAAATTTATGAATTTCTAATACCGACCTAATATTAATATATATATTAATAATTATTCTTCAAATAATGACCCAAAACATGTTGTGTTCTTTATTTCAATTTCTTTTGGCAAGATTGAATAAAAAATATTTTTAGACGTCAATGACGTCAAGAACTGGAGCTGCCAGCAAGCGGCGAAACTATGCATCTCTTATCGAGAGCTATACATTTGTGTCGTTTGCAGTTGAAACCCTAGGGCCTTGGAATCAAAGTGCTATAAAAATGTTATCTGTTTTAATACCTCGGTTAATTGCCTCTTCAGAACAAGGATGACTCCTTTTTCGCACAAAGAGACAAGCTAAGCGATTCAACGCGGAAACGCTGCCAGCATCCTATGGAACATTCCACGTGGGCATGATTTGTATAGTCCTAGCGTGTAAGTATAATAATTTGAGATAGAATTAGAGATAACTCGAACATTTTTTTTGTAAATAAAAGATTTTTTTTTCATGAAATAATTAATTCGAGTACGCAGGTACTTTATCTATAGCCTATTATTTTTATATGCAGTGCTTTTGTTGATCTTGTATATATTTGATTAAAGAAATAGTTTTAAAAGGAAGAAAGACATGTGGAATGTTAATGTTTATAATGTAACTTATTTTACTTTGACATTCAAAAATAAGTAGATTCTGTTTTGCCTTTGAAATATCACACGTTATAGATTTCTTTCTTAAAAAATATTGTATGAAATAATGTTATTTTTTGTGATATATATAAACCTTACAATTGTGATACTACTTTAAATCAAAATGGATTATTATCCACGATCAATATTTTGTATATGCGTTATGATGACGCCAACCTATTAGATGAAACAATGATGAAATACGAACGCCATTTTAACCCGAGAGAAGAAAGAGTATGTTGGTGATACATCTTATCCCCACTTCTATTTAACATCTATGGCAATTATAATATAAAGATGAGCTATTAATGATTGGAATGGGATTGCATTGCATGGTGCCCAAAAGATCAGTGGCCAATCAGATATGCATAGAATACCACACTGTTTATGGCATCGAAGGTATAGATGGCGGGACTATCTAAAAGAGTAGAAAACGAGAGAAGCTTTAATCGTCTCATATTAATAGATCGCAGATTAAAGTCATGTGCGTTAACAGAGGTGGCCAGCTCAAGTGTGATATTATCCAATCTGAGAAACTCGAGAATTTTTGTCTATCTTGGGTCCATAGTGAGTGAACGGGGTATAAAGGAGATTCGACAACAAATTCAAATGGCTAAATGTGCAAGCGTTTCAGAATCTAACATAATAAAAACTTACCACTTTATGCGAAAATGAGAATAGTGCGAAATTTAGTTTTCTTAAGTTTCTTGTATGTATCTAAGTAATGGATCCTTGTGGAGACTAGCAAAAAGATCGAGGTGCACAAGGAGAATATTGTTTTTGAAGTGTACAGCAAAAGAAACCAGCACACGAATTTTCAACAAGTACGTTCTGTTTTATATACATACATATATACCTGCCTAGATCGATATTTATCTAAACAAAAGATATTTAAAAAGTCTTCGCTGTTGTATTTGCGTGCTTTTCTGTAATTTTTTATTATAGCTTTATTAAATATAGGTACTTTACTACGTATTTTAGTTCACAATATTACAAAAGTAATAATTAAATTATTTTACTATAATCTGCGATTATGTATAAGTATAAAAAAAATATATGTAATGCTAAATGTAAAGTGGACTATCGGTTCTAAAAATAAGAAATCGCAAAGCAATCAAGCAACCTTTGCGATTTTGTCGTGTCTATCTCTTGATGATGCTTCGGTTGCGGGCCGAAACGAGTGTTGATTTTGTGATAGTGAACGTGTGTAGTGCTTGAATATTGTGGTAGCGATGGTGCAGGTTTGTGCATGTGTTTTTACGAATCCTGCATATATCGGTCATTAGAACGGATAGTCCAATCTACATTTACCATTATATATATTTTCTATTTACATGATCGCGGATTATAGCAAAATAATTTTATTATTACTTTTGCGTAATGGATCTCTTCAAAGTGCCGCCTTATTCTATAAATTGTTCATAATATTCCTACACGTAGCTGTAAATACGTGTAAAGTAGAACTTGCATAATTCTTTATATTCGTTGTGCAGACTTTTTAAGTCTTTGTTGTCAGATAAAAGTCAAAGGCGAATACTTATCGGAGTGAGCATCGGAATTGCCACTGAAGACTGTAGATTAATATCTTGGACTATGTTTAGAGATGTCAGGATTAGAGTATCGACCTCATTGATACGACAACCTCAGAACGTTGACCTATAGAAATATTGCGCTTGTCATAATTACAGTTCAAATTATAATACTTTCAAAACAATTTACAAAAATAATATATATATTGGGTCTCCTGTATAATAAACGAAGGAGTTAAAAATCTTTATTTGTGTAACATTTTTGCCACTATTACTTTTTGCTGATGCTATAAGTAAAATGCACTTGATCTTAAAAAATGACAGACGTTAAAATATAAGGAAACCTTGACTATTAGAGTTTTATTTATAACTAACTGTAACAGCTTCGCCCGCGTGGAAATCAGCGTGTCACAATTTTTTTGTAGAAAATCAAATTTATAACATAAAAGTAGTTATTGTGAGTTAACCATAAGAGACAGAGACATGCTATTAAGGACGTTTTGTAGTATTTTTTATATAGAATTCACTAAAGAATTGTAAAAATAGAGATCTATAAAAATACTTTAATTACTTAATTTTAATTACTTTAACCTTTATTACGCAGCGCACGCGACTAAAGCTCCCAGCAAGAAAGTTTTTAAACAACTGCGCGATCTCTTCAACACAATTTACACAATACCGATATGTATTGTATGTACTATTTACCTAAACCATTCGTATGTACTGCAGTATCTTTTGGTGAAAACCGTACAAAAATCCGTTCAGTAGATATTGCGAAAATCGATTACATGCAGACAGCTTTTTGGGACTTTGTTTTATAATAAGTATAGATTCTATTTCAATGTTGTTACAGCTGTCAAAAGCATATTCTTAGGAATGAAAAAAACAACGAATTGTTTTTAGAACATTTTATATTTCTGCTTATAGAGGTAACAGAAAGGAACGCATATCGGCAACGGTTTTCATAATTTACAGCCTCATGAATAGGTTTGTGTTTATAAATCTTATTAAATAATAAAAATACTAATCCTACAACTGCTATAATTTTTAAAAATATATTAATTATTTATTTTTAAGGCACTTTGTACATGGCTTAGGATATGAATATATGCATATAAAGTGTATGACACTCGGCAAATGCCATATGACTAGCGATGCCGCAATTAGCGCGACTAAACAAATATATCTACGAATTGCTTACTCAAACTTAAATCTACGTAGCTTATGTTACATTGGTCCCATTTACAACACATAATAACGACTTATATCATAGATGCACACAAGTATTATATTAATAATTGTTCTTAAATAGTTTTCTAACAAAATCGGATATTATTTTTACAATAGTGAGTGTAATGTAATGTGACCTTAGCATAAATATTTCGAGATCGAGGATTCTATGGTATTCAGTCTATCAGTAGGCATGAACAGAAGTATTTGATGGCAGTTGCTGGTGTACAAGTGTCGATGGGTGTGCTTCAGAACGGTATTCATATGGAGATGCGCCGGCAGCCCCGCATCCGCCTTCTAAATGCTTACTCAATAAAGACATCCGAGAAAACGTTTTGCCACAGCCCGTGCACGAATATTTCTTCACGTCGGAGTGCGTTTGTAGATGAGCACGTAAGTTGGATCTGTCAGCAAATGCGCGCCGACAGTGATGGCAAGAAAAAGGTTTTTCCCCAGTGTGTGTACGAATATGTCCCTGTAGCAACCAGGGTCTCGAGAAAGCCTTTCCACACAGATGACATTTACAAGGCAAGGTATGTGTTCTGATGTGCATTTTGAGTGCACCAAGTGAAGTGTATACCTTAGCGCAATACTTGCAACTGAAGGACTTTCGGGCGAGGCTTCCCTCGGCTGCTGCACAGTGATACTGTTGATGCTTGGAGAGTCCGGAATAAGTTGAATACGATTTTGCACAGTCAGGGCACTGATAACGAGGACGACGTGATGCAGACACTGAGATTCCGGAGTCTGAGGAGACCGAACCTGGCGAACGTAGGTCTTCGGGGCAAGGCGGTGGTGAACAGGATGATGGCGGCGAGGCAGGTGAGTACCGGTTGTACAATTGTGGGTGTGTTGGAGGCGACAGAGTGGGCACAGAGGGGTACAGTTCTTCTAACGGGTACGCAGGGTAGAGAGTAGGCAAATAAGCATACTGCGGTGTCGGCCGAGGAAGTTCTGTTGACATAGGCTCTAACCTAGCTCGACATGTAGCAAGATATTCCAGCTGCTGCGAGGACCATTCTTTGGGTTCGATTTTTACTGCCGCTGTGATGACCGGAGATGTCGCCTTGCTAGGATAATTCCCAGTTTTGGATAGGTCTTCAGGCTTCGTACTTAAATTTTGTGGTTCGTCATTTTCTGTGTCGCCTGTTGACAATAAAAATCTCATTTAAAAAAACATCATTTATTAACTGCATAATTTAATTAAAAGAAAATTTGAACTACATTCAGAGAGATTTTTTTTAATATTAATAAATTGACATTAGTGATTATAATTAGACTCACAATGATAATCATAATAAAGTCGCGTTGCCATGTGGGCGGGGTGAGGCGGTGTTGTGGGCGGCGTTGCCGGCCGCTCCTCCCGAACCAGCACCGGACGCTTCTTCAGCGGACAGTGCGCATATTTCTTCGTCATCAACGCACGAGCGGTCTGCGAATCTTCCACTAGCATCTTTCACTTTTTCCCACAAACACTTTAAACGGTCAGTCGTAAATATTAAAAAAAAGTTAATCACAAGTTCACAATAATTATTGAACAGTCCATCAATCACAATATCACATCGGAATCGTGGTAATGTCTACGGTGTCCGGGACGCAAAGACATACGTGTAAACTCGTCGACGTCCGGAACTCAAAGTGGTGCGGTGAGGGAAGAGCGTGGTTTATAAGCGCTCCCCGTCAGGTCGGGCCAGGTGGCGACGGGTAGGCTGTGCACGTGCGCCGTACCCAATCGGCGGAGGGCGCGGGGCCGGCCAATGGGGCGCGGCGCGGCGCGGGGCGGCGGCACCTGCGCCTCCGCACCCGGCCGCATCGCTCTCGGTGCGATATGCCCAGCTTCAGCACCGTTCCGGTTCCAACCGTCCTGGTCTCAGCCGTCGATCTAATTTTTTGCACAGCTCTTGGGGTTAAGCACCTTTGAACTGAGCCATACGTCTTTGTGAAACGGTCCCGTCAGAATAATAATAATCGCGAACGAACCGTCTCGACAAGATTATTATGAAAAGCAGAACTGTACTTGTAATATATAGTTACTACGTATATACTGTTCACTGTTAATGTTATTTCCTGTTTACTATTGATATCATTTGTATTTGTTGATATCATATGTATCATGGCAGACACAAAATAGTGCTTATGTTTGACAGGGACTTTCATTGTTACATAATATTTTCCATTGGAAATTGAAACGGTGCTGTAAGCATTAATATTTTACAAACAGTATCAAATTATATCAAATTGTTCATATTTACGACCTAGATTGCAAAAATGGTTTGTAAAATGAGACAATGATGATGACACATTGGCAATGGCCAATCAGCATAACATGACACAGGGCTGTCTGAATAGACCTTGCCCTCTATTAGTAAACCGTCTTTCCTTTTTCGATTATGATAATTAAATAGGTTCTTAAATAGCAACTTTGTTAACATGCTAGCAAATGTAGAACATGTTATCGTTCTCTTTCCTTTTTCATCGTAACTAAATAAGATTTAGAAAGATGACTACACTTCTAACGACATTAAACATTAATATATATGATTTTCAATGAAGGTAATACCCAAATATACAAAACTCAAGAAACTCTATTTATCCGATAACACCAACATACAAACAAAAACGATAATTGAATGATTAGAATTACCAAATTGGCCCAATACGTTAATTAAAGCACATTATACGTTTTATAGAAAAGCTCATGAGCTATGTACGAGTAGGTTTCCGTTACGAAATTTCCCTTTGCCGTAAAGGGCATTATAAATTGCGAACGTATTCACTTCGGAAACTTAATAGTTGTAAAAAATCAGCGATCTCTGTAAGGATTATCAGATTTCTGTTACAGAGCATCATTTTCTTATTAATTTAGTACTACTTAGATAAAAAATCTTTCAAAAACTTTGTTATAGTTAAAACTTTGTATATGGGTTCCACCTGAACTAATTGCTAGTTAATCATTATAGTACCAATACTACGTTACGTATTGACCAAAGTGATTCAATCTAAACTATAAATGTTTAAATTAATAGTTAAGTATATTATCAAATTCATGTTTTGATCTGATCATATACGTATCTACGAATTGATCGTATGCCGACGATCGACAAGTGCTTCACAATTAATAAGCCCATTCAGCGTTTTAATTGACGTTTCGTATAACACATGAACGTGTCACTTGAACATTAACTGATCGTGCGCATTCCTTATTTATTGCCCATACATACCTACTTGCCTTGTTCATAAGAACAATACTTCTTCTTTCGGCTTTCTTCCTAATTTTATTAACAACCCTCTATAACTAAGACCATGACCATAGTAATGATAAAAATCTTATGTGTGCTTTCATTGAAAACTGCCAACGCATTGCCGACATTACAGGAATTTATTAATCCACCCCTAAAACAACTACTTATATTAAAAATATACTACTATTAAAAATATACGTTTTCGCACCAAAACACATTACACAATACAATAATTACAATATTAATAATTAATTTCAAGGGTTTACCATTTGTAAATTAAAACCGGTATACCAACATATCCGCGTAAAAGAGAAAAGAGAATACAATAGCGTAGTTGCATGCTTATTATGTTCATATATGTAGTAAATTATTCTTAGAACAGAAGTAAAATAATAGATGCTTAAAAGAAATGAAATAAAAAAATATTTAAATTCAAAATGTTATATGAAGTTTTCAAATAAACTACTACTTGAGTAAACAACAAATAGTTTAATATTTAGAAGATAGTGCTAAAATAGCTATTGATAACATCAATATATGTATAAACCACCCACTGAGAAGTTCTATAATTCTAGTCATAAAGTAAGAAGGGGGCCTTATCAGCACAATCAATACGAATGTATCGTATTCATTTGATGCCCCAAGATGTAAGCACTTTTTAATAATATTTTCTGTTATACTAACCGGAAACTCTGAGAACCGGTTCGTGAAAGATTTCCTTGTGTTAGGTATCAAATCAAACAACGGCCGTCCACAACCCCTTTACAACGCGGAAGCAAACGTCCATAAATCCTTTGTTGTTGTATTCTGCAACCAGTGTTATTTCCCACAGACCACGGTGTTCCTTGGGTGATTTAGGCATTCACACAAAACAAGTTTCTTTCATAAGTATTGCAAAATTAGTTGACAGTTACGAAAATAACTGTGAAATATTTATCTCAATGATATATTACTTCATCTTATGTACAAATTGAGGGATTAAATGACCTCCATAGTAGAAATTAGCCATTGATAACTCTTAATTCAATAAAGATTTACAGATAAGCAGAATGCGTATCGTTGTTATTTCACTGCTATGTAATGCTGCTAGAACCTTAAGTAGCACTTTGATTCGAAGAAACATTAAGTTGCTTATGCTGCAATGTCAACGGTCATCGATAACCTAAATCACGATGAGGACCTTGTGATGTGATATCTGACACCATGACTCAGGCTGTAAATGTGTCAAGGGATCGACGTGTGCATCGATTGCTCGATTTATATCCGTGACTAATCGCTTTGATTAGTGAACATTTAAATAAATTAAAATCACAATATCATTTGCGAACTATCTCTCCATTGTTATGTTATTATTATTAATAATAATACAGTTAGATGATAAAAACAAATCAATTAACTTTATTGACATTTTTCTGTTGTCACTCGTTACCTAAATACTCATATACATGTTTTGAATGAATTGGTACTTATCTTGGCCTGGGAAACGTAAACAATTTATCGGAAGAATAAATTGTAAACAAACATAACTTAAGCATTACAATGAACGGCACTGATAATAGGTGTACCTATCTCCTAGACATTAGGACAAATATATTATTTTGAACCTCCAAATAGGTAAGTATAGGTGGTAATAACGTTTTGAAAATGTCAAATACACCATAGAACCTAATGCTGTTTTGTATTTTAAACCGAACTAAAAAATATTTCAAAGGAGTACATATCTGTGTATACGTAAGTGCTTAAAAGTAAGGAACTTTTGTTGGGATTTAGACTGTGTTTACAAATATTATAATTTATAAGGATTAGCATTTTTTTATTTCCATGAGCGATGAAGTTTGCGTTATAATTGTCCCCTTCATTGTCAATATTAAATTAAGAGCTTTTTGCATAAACTTTATTTATAATCAATTAATAAACAATTAAATATAATGACTATTACATATAATATTAAATATAAGTCAGTTTAGTTAATATATAGCTATAAATATGTAAATATACACGATGGACTCTACTTGTCACTTCTTGAATACTACTTATTATTTGAATATAGAAAGGTTACTAGTCATGTTGAAAGTACAATCCTATGTGGCTAGAATTTTACACCCGAAACTTTAGTGCGATTGATTAGCCGTACTAATTACTGAACACTTAAACATGGCAGCATAATGATATGCTGCAATGAAGCGGTGACCATGGTCCTTTAAATTAATAAAAATGAATCCTCAAGGTATAAACAAGTAAAGTTGTAAAGACTAAAAATTAGTATAATTATGAAGAAAAAAAATTTGAAACGACTTACCTCAATAGGATTTTTGATTAGTTTCTAACAGTGGTAGACAAACATTAACTAATAACGAGTACGAAATCATTAATTAATACGATATTATAAAAAAAACAGACGTAAGCTCTTCTATCGAATAATAATAATAATATAAATTTGAAGCGAAGAGAATTACCGAGAATTTAACATTCTAAATTTTTTGAATAGAAAATATAATAATTACTAATTATTTATTGATAGATATATAATTTATAGAATCAGGCGTTACTTTGCGGAGATCCATAATACAAAACTAATAATTAAATTATTTTATTATAATCCGCGGTACAGTAAATACAAAATATATATAGTGCTAAATGTATATTTTTTTAGCGATTTTGTCGTTGAGTCTATCTCCTGATGATGCTTCGCTTGCAGGGCGAAGCGATTGTTGAGTTTGTGATAGTGAACGTGTGTAGTGCTTGTGTATTGTGGTGGCGGTGGTGAAGGTTTGTGCATGTGTTTTTATGAATTATCCATGTATCGGGTATGTAAAAACGGATAGTCCACTATATATTTAGCACTATATATGTTTTCTGTTTACTAGAGTAAACGCGATAGATCGCGGAGTATAGCAAAATAATTTTATTATTACTTTTGATAGGTAAATACTAATACATCAATGAAATGCTTATAAAACAAAGTTGTCAATAAAGTGTCTGCCTGTAGGTAATCGATTTTCTCAAAATCTACTGAACGGATTTATGTACGGTTCTTACTAAAAGATAGTGCAATTCTTCCGGAAGGCTTAGGTTAATTGAACATTACGGTTTTATGTAAAATTGGGTTGAAGAAGTCGCTCAGTTGTAAAAAAAACTAGCCTGCTGGGAGCTTTAGTCGCGTATGATGCATAAACAAACAGAGATACACCAAAGTAGTATTATACCAGTAGTAGTATACCAGAGAATTGTAGATCTACAAAAACACAACCAAAAAGTCCGGAACGGCATGTCTCTCTTTCTTATGGTTAACTCACAATAACTGCTTTTATGTTCAAAATTTCAATTAAATATATTTCCATACGGGCGAAGCCGCAAGCACAACCAGTACATCAATAAAATGCTAATGAGGAGGCGTTGATTGGTGTCAAATGGAGTGCCATCGTTCGGGGGGTGTCGGGGGGTGTCGGGGGGTGTCGCGGCGGGTGAGGCGGGCGGTGCGGGGCGCGCGGCGGCTGCGGCGGCCAGGTGCGCGAGCGCGGGGGCCGGGCGCGTGCGTAACGGTCGCGGCACGAGCTGGGCCGAGGGGACGCGCCGGTGCGCTATGGCGGAAATAGCGATGGACAGGGGCGCCGCGAGCAGGTGGTGCGATGCCGGCTCCTTCTCAATGTCACACAATCGGCGGTTAATTCAGAGCACACATTACCTGATATTATTAAAATCACTGATAAATGGTACATATTAAAATACTTAAGTAAAATTAAAATAGTTTAAATTTACAATAGTTTACATCCATACAAATAAATGCGAGTCTATCTGTTACGCGTTCATAGCTAATCCGCTTGACCAATATTAATGAAATTTGGCATAATTAAAAAGCTTTAATGTATAAGCATACATCGGGGTAATACTTGTATATGGAATAAGAATTCCCGTTTTTATTTTAGGATCAGGAAAAGAAGTTGAGAAAGAAAAGAAGTGCATTATTGACGGTACTTAAACGTTTAAGTTGGCGCGATATAGTTTCAGGTACGACTAGTTTAAATTCATTATTTAGTTGTAATCAGAAAAATAATAAATCAAATATTCTCTGATTATGAAATGAAAGAAGAATAATATTTTTATATAAACCACTATAATTCTGTTAAGTAGTGAGATTTAGGTATCTACGTCGTATTTCGGTTACATTAGTTTTCTAGTGATTTTTGCTATCAGTGAGGTTTGTGCTGCTTTGTGGAAATTTCCCAAAAACTTACTTTGTTTCTAAAAGCAATTTTTTTACAAATATATGGCAATTTTGCAATAAGAAACGTAAAGATTTAATTCGGTTTATTTTTAATATTATTTAACCGAAACTTAAACGTGAAATTAACTAAATTGCTGTGTAATCAAGCTAAGTGTACTATGTACTAGACGATATTATAATCTAAGTTTGTTAACAATAGTTAATACAAAACTGTACTATTTATTTTTTAAAAGAGTGACCGCCGAGTTTCTTGCTGGTTCTTCTCGGTTAGAGCACCTTTCCGAACCAGTTGTAGCTTCAATTTAATTTTAATTTGACGATTCAAAAGTGCTTGTAATAGGCCAATTTGAATAAAGACTTATTTGAATTTGAATTTGAATTTGAAGTTACGTTCGTTTACGTGCGGTGTCAACAAATTTGATAAGCTATAGATATATCCTCCTATAATTTTGTCCATGAAAAGCTAAATTTATTACGCATTTTGAATGATCACATAGTCAAAAATAAGGGTACTTAGCTTCTAGGACAGGAGCGTTCAGGCAAGTTGAAGGAGCTTTTGCTTTTGCTATGACAGAAGGCCAACATGATGAAAATGCACTTTGAGACTGTAATCTGTAATACTGGTAATAACGGTCTGATATATACCACTGTTGGGATCCACCAGTTTTCTCCAATGCGGATTATCGGGTTACATATATCTCAAGAATTATTTGGGGATTTAGAAGTAAGAAACCGCGATCCGTCATTGCGCGTCGCACTGTCGAACGTGTGGCCATAAAGTCTCATTTTATTACTGACGTCGCAGTTCATACTTAAAAGTCCTATTTTAGTGAATTAATCGTATGCAGCAATTAATCGAAATCATCAATATATGAATCATAATGAATCTTTTCTTATCTGATGGCAAGATCGCACACCTGAGCTGTATCTACGTCATTGTGTGTATATCTGTTGCATTGTTTGTTGAGCTTAGCTCTGTACATAACTATACAAAACTCCAAGGCACCTACGAGCGTAGACTGCATTGAATTGAATCAGTGCACAGCTATGCCAGCAGCTGGTTGCGCGTGCAGAATCACATGTACCCGAATCGCACATCTGCATCAACCGCTTCGTTAGACCTAAAATGTCTTATCTGCTCCATATTATGAAATGTCTGTAAAAGCTTAGTACCTTTTGTAAATAAGCATTTCGATTAGGGTCTCCCCCATTCATTGTTCTGCATGCTCAAGATCAAACGACGTAAACGACGATGCCGAGTAAACTAAAAGTAACATTTCACTACGAGACGCGATTGAAATTAAACAACCCCGTTTTGAAACTGATATTCAAAAATAAACTTTACAGATTTAAGAATATGATTCAACTTAAAGTACATATTCATAATTTATTACGCAATTTAAGTTCCCTTTTCTACCTAATAATATTTTGAACATAGTCCTTTCTCGATATGCGGCTTCAAGACCTGCAGGTAGGTGAGTAGTTTAATTTTAAATAATGGCATAGCTGTATAGTTCTATATAAAGCACACAGAACCATTCAACGCTTTTATAAACACTTTTAATACAGATGGATTGAATATAAGTCTACAGGGTGATACTTATGTTAACTTACGTAATAACATAATTTATTTAGAAAGAAACAAAGCTAATTTTATTTAAATTTACACATGGTACAAGAAAGAAGAAATCGCAATTGCTCGTACAAGAATTGCTTTATTAACTTTTATCCTTTCTTACTTGCTTTTCCTCAATTACCTATCTAAATAATGTTTATTACGATAAAGCCGTCTTTTAAGAGATAGTTCACGGCTATAAAAACATTTCTTTATTGTATATAGATACCTCGTTCATATATTTTGCACAATAACGTTGTTAAACAACTATGTTACATCAGGATTGAAGATTATGATGATAATAATAAAATATTATGTAATTTTTTGTAAGTAAGCTTTGTTTAAGCTCGCACAAAAACTGTTTAACTTTTATAGAATAACAGGACGCAAATAACATGTTTTAAATCCTCTTATTAATAAACACGGAAATCATTTTTTTTACCTGTGTTATATATGCTAATATAAATTTAGCGGGTAATAGCAGATTAATTTTGTATTTTTAATAGATATATACTTATATAGTAGCACAATATTAAGCTATTAAATAAATTATAATTCTTAGGATCAGCCTGTACAGTAGAGGCAGTAACAGCTGAGATTTCGGCACACGCTATAGAGCGGTGCGCGGCCGGTGCGTCACCAGCCGGGGCCACCTTTCACCCTCGCGGTACTTAGTCCCTTCTGGCCTTAAACATGAAACTAGTATGTGCACCGATATTGACTTGTTTACAATATTATACATTTTAAATAAAATGTTACATATAAATTCACATTATGTGAAATTATATAAAAAATGTTATAATATTTATATGTAAAAAAAAATTAAATTGTGATGAATAAGTATTATAATATAAAAGTAATAATAAAATAATTTTGCTTTAATCCGCGATACAGAAAATATATATAGTAAATAACTAACTAACTAAATGTATCGCAATCGCTGGCTTTGCGATTTTGTCGTGGAGTTTATCTTCTGATGATGCTTCGGTTGCGGGGCGAAACGATTGTTGAGTTTGTGATAGTGAACGTGTGTTGCTTGTGTATTGCGGTGGCAGTGGTGGAGGTTTGTGCATGTGTTTTAACGAATCCTGTCATATCAAATAAATTTTCCACTTATAAACTCTTTATCGAATGTGTTTTGCTATGTGTTATGAAAAATTTATTATTACTTTTGTATTATGGATCTCCGCAAAGTAACGCCTAATTCTATAAATTATTATAATATTTTCAAATCAATAAACTTAATTACTTTGTTTTAACGTACCCTTAAAACTTAAATTCAGACTTTTTTTGTATGGATAATAAAACGTAACGTCAATGAATAATAAATAAATAAATATATGGGACATTTACACACACGGTCGTCCGTCCCCAAAGTAAGTAACTTAATACCTGTGTTATGGGTGACGGACAACTGGTAGATATACTACATATATAAGTTTAAATACATACTTAAATACAAATACACACCCAGGCTGGAAGAACCAACAATTTGTTTATAGAAAACGTTGGCCCTCGGCGGGAATCGAACCCGCGACCCGCGGAGCTATAGGCAGGGTCACTACCCACAGCGCCAACGGGCTGTAGTATATTGTATTATACATATGTTGTAGTATTATTGTTGCTCGGATAACTTTAACTTCTAAATTTTTTTTTACTATTGTAAAGTACACGACAGTGGAGGTACTTTATTGAAGTTATAATCTGGTCAAAAGGCCAATAAGCAACTTATTCTAACCTAAACTTTTTATTAACTTAAATCTAAAGAAAAGTCCAATGACTTATTTAGTCTCAGTCGTACTTATTTTTTACCATTTGTTATCATGTAATTATTTTTTACCACTACATTTTTTACTATCCAGTTCTGCACTGTTGAACATGTCTCCTCAGGAAAATTCAACACCACACAGGATTATATACTTGATTTTCACGACTCCTGTTTTCCTAGTACAAAGTAATATTATTACGTATTCTTTGATGGTATTAAATTTACATTAGGTAAAACATTAAACAAAATTTCAGTTGTCTATTTTTGGTATCCAATTGCTTTAAGTAACATTTGCAAATCTATTTAGAATGTATTGGTAAGTATTTTATTTGAAAACTTTATATTTCCTGTGTCTGTTTCTTCATTCTATTTAAACAGTAGAAATGTAAATTTTTCTACCTAAATAGTATAAGAAATATCACAAACAAAAATAAAACAGCCTTTATTTAAGTATGCTGCCTTAACATAAATATAGAATACTAATTGCTTAAGAATTGTTTCCAGATTCCTTTTTACATTATCTACTACAATGGTTACTGATCACTAGTGAAAGACAATTTGATGTTCAATAATAATAACAACAGATCATACATTACTTAGGGTATCTTTTTATTTTGCTGATGTAAAAAGTAATCCAGGGAAACGCATAAATGTTGGTTCCCACATTTAAATGTATTTTTTTTGAAAAATCTTTCCGTTGCGTGAATTTTTTGCAATCCTTAGTATTTATAGTGCAAAGGTAAGGGGAGATCTGGGGTTAGTGGCGAGGCAGCTGCATCACTGCGCCAAAAGGACCGAACAAGTTGATACAGCAGTATGGGATTAACGCAAGCGTAAGTGATGAGTAACGGTTTTGTTACTTTTTTTAACGCATTCATTTTATGTATGGTCAATATACCTCAATAAGTAAAAACGTAATTATATAATTATAAAAATATAATTATTTTTGTTATATGCACAAGGATGGATAAGTGTCATTAAAGTGTCACGATTTTGTTTATAGTAAATTAATTACCGAAGATTTTGCCGTTAAGGCGTATCTTGATACGTTTCATCTAAAACATCCCTTATAAACTTTTTGTTCATTTTAATACTATCACAATGAAGTGTATTTATTCTGAGTATACTTATTATTGCCGGCGCAGTCTGAATGTGGTGCAGTATAAATTAGTGTACCGTTTATTTGCATTTCGATTTCCATTGGAATAATGTGTTACCTCACCTAGATATCGAACAAAACATAATTACTTAAAGCAAACGGCGGCACACCCGTTCCGGGACACCTTTTCATTTAATCAAAACTTGTTTGCACACCCAGCAAACGGTGTTTTGTTCGCGGAGGGCTACCGATCTGTACCAGAGGAGCGACGCATAGTTGCACCCGAACACCGGTTTATTTGGCGTCGCCATCTTTACACAAAACTTTTTTATACGCATTGAATTTTATTAAAAGCGCAGCGAGGGTGCGCGTGCGCAGTGACGACTGTGATTACTGCACCTGGTGACCTGGCCCACGCGCGCAGCAGCCAACCGTCTTCATTGTGATGATACATTGCATTTCAACTGGAATATTATAATGTGTTATTCATTTACATTAAGTTTATCGCCCATAATTTGTCACTTCCGATCCTGTGACGTGAAGCGTATACATATATTATAACTATAATATAACTTTCACACTTAAAAGTATTTGGTGGAAGTAGATCTAAATCACGCAAAAAGTAATTGTAGTTTTGTAGTGATTGCTTTAAAATATAACCTAATGACAAGTTTCTCGTTACAGAATTAAATGAGTTATTTTGTTTGTAATTGAAATTGAATTTGTAATAGTGTTAGAGGCAGTATTTTTTTAAAATCTTTGTATACAAGAAAAAAAAAATTGCAAGAACGCACATTACACATAAAACCACCTTTCACTACACTTCACAGGATGCACCCTTCCTCAAGACAACGCTACTTCTATTCTATAATCTACAGTCTACTCTAGTCATTTGTTTCGCCCGGTGACACTACTCGGGAATACAACAGTCGAAACATCGACCCCGATCTAAGTCCACAATACTAATTATAAATAAAATTAATATTGGCTTAGTCAGAAACGAAATCAACACCTTCTTCACCGTGTGAGGCAAGAATTTCATCTTGAAGTTTTCATGCCTATAAAAGTAAAGTAAAGTAACAGCCTGTTACTATGCCCACTGCTGGGCTAAGGCCTCCTCTCTCCGTTATTGGAGAGAAGGATTGGAGCTAAGACCTACCATGCTGCTCCAATGCGGATTGGTAGGTTACACATATCCCTAGAATTCTCAGACATATGCAGGTTTCCTCACGATGTTTTCCTTCACCGAAAAGCGTATGATAAATTGCAATTATCAATTAGACACATAAGTTTTAATAGAAAAACTCATTGGTGCCTGCCCGGGGTTTGAACCTATGTCGTCTCTAGAGAGTCGCACGGTCTCACCTCTAGGCTATCACAGCTTTTTCATGCCTATATTTTTTATTTCATGCCTATGCTAATCAGAAATAACAATGATACTTGCTCAAAATACTGTACCTGGTGGTTGTAACAGGGTTGCAATCTATTGCGTAGCGTGGACCACACGGTCGAACAACTAGTGCACGACGTGGAAGCAGTATGTCTGACCAATGTCAGTTTGCTCAGTGGATCGCGTGCGTGAACAGCGGCTGCGACGCTGTGGTCCCCCGTATAACGTAACATCGATATGTGTCAAGCTATCGACCGCCCACTGAGCACCACTTATGTGGTCTGCACTAATTCAAGAACCTGCTGCCTTCCAAACGCGGTGAAACCCCTTTGTCTTAATACCTTTCTATCTTTAGTATGATTGATCTCACTTCCAGCAAAGATAATAAGTAGAAAGCACAATAGATATATCGGATTAGCACAAATCCATTGCAATCGCGAAGCCTACCTAACTTGTGATTAAAATTTTATCGCTTGAATATAAATATCAAACTTGGCTTTCTATTTAGCTGTCATCTACTTAATATAAATCCTAATCAATTTTTTTATAATATTGAATAATGTTCGATGAGATTTGCGACCAGCTTACTTTAAGACTGCCATTATACAGCTTCGAGTAAATTATTCGCTTAATTCCTTGGCGGTTCGCGATATTTTTGTATCGCGAACCGCCTCGGTCGGTCGCTATCGGTCTCGTAGTTGGGTATAAGCCTCTTCACAATAGAGAGAGGGATATGAAGCGTAGAAGACTCTTCCACTGTCGGAGCAGCGCCAGAGTTAAACAATACAATAGTTTAACGCAGGCGCTGCTCTTTTTGTATGCATTTCATAATTCACACAATCCAACCATCTCTTTTTCAGCCTCCCTCTAGTCACCTTTACATCTCATCAGCTCTTACTATACACTAAACATATAAAAAAACCAGCCACGTAAATATAGAACATTTATTTATGTAAAATCAGAGATTTTAAACTGGTGTATCCTTTTAAGTGTTACATACTCGTATACTTAATGCTTGATATTCACGCGCTCGATACTGAGAAACAAAATAAATTGGTACCATTCTATATATATAATGTATATTTATGAATATAAGATTAGAATGCATAATTATCATTCTCCCACGCACACTGCACCAACAGCGGTATCATAAAAATTATATCTAATGTGTCATTAACGGAAATTATGTCGTACACAACTTATGTAGTTCAAAAGTAGGAAGTTACAAAGTACAGTAACATTATAGCTAAGCATATTATAAGAATAAGACCGATTACAGTACAGATCGGCAAGCAAGTTGTTCGCAGTATTATGAATCCTTGTCCGCGAAGCTTCAATGTCGACCTCGATGCACCATTATGCGGAAACAATGCGGTCCACATTCGTGCACTGCGACCGCCGGCCCGTCGTGTTCGACCGCGGCTCGATGTTTGCGCTCGTAAAGTGTCATTATGGTAACAGTACCTCTTTGTTGTTTTCGGCAATGCCCGTCTCCCTATTTTGTTCGCTCGCCGTACAAGCTTTTCTCGTCACGGCGAATTATAACAAAAATGGGTTACGACCGACTGTTGCGAAACTTTTACGGGCCAGCGTCTCCGATGAAATTTCGTTCGGTTTAATGGCCCTTGAATTTTAAGTGCTAAAGAAAGGTAAATCACATTGACGTGTCATGAACATAAATTCATGATTTCATATGGAATGGAGCAGTTATTTGGTGTGATGTCATCATTACTCCAATAATGAACCAATTAATTTTTCTGTCAAAAAGTATGTGTCTAATTGATATTTGTAATTTATCACACACTTTTATGTGAGAGCACGTTTTTTTTTTCTTTTCATGGCAGTTTAGAACCCCGAACAGGCACCTACCAGTTTCTCTACGAAAACTTGTGCTTCAGTGATAATTACCAGTTTTAGTATAGGGGAACTTATAGTAACGAGCATGCGCTTTTAATCCATACTCTAAACTTATATATACTTATACTTATCTATACTAATCTATACTAATATTATAAAGAGGAAAGATTTGTATGTGTGTATGTTTTCACGCAAAAACTACTGGATCGATTTTAAAAATTCTTTCACCATTGAAAGCTGCTCCTTCACTGAGCAACGTAGGCTATATGACATTTTCAAAAAAAAATAGGGATCCCTAATAAAATTGTAATAAGGTGTGAAAATTTGGTCGTAAAAATCGTTCATCGCATGCGCTGCGGAAACTATTGATGATGGAACACAAAAATGTTCTACAGTATTATAGGACACATCAATATCTACAAACAAGTCCATAATACCATATGTCTAACTATTATAGTTATGCCAATATAACTACTTTTTAATATTGTAAAAGTTGATAAAACTGCCGACAATAATCAAACTTTTTTATTCATATCTCTGTATTAATCCTTATCCCATTAAATGATATTTTATTAAAAACTGTTTTAATACCTGTAAAATACTTTTTAAATTATTAAAATCCGACATCCCAATCAAAAGATATTACGAATTTCGGAATGTAAATCAAAAGAAAATAATGCCATAACAAATTCATTCTAGCGACTGTTATAGCAGGTTATAGGTATATAGGTATATAGGCTTGGTATAGATGAGTTAGCTCTTATTCCAAGAATACTAATGATACCCATTTTTTATAATTAAATATCTACAAAATAAATCTAAAGTCCGACTTCGTAGACTTTCCACTATCACGAGATCGGTACGGACGCGGGTGAAACCGCGGGGCATTGCTAGTATTATATATTTTTGAAAAATCATATTCTGATGTCGGTTCTGGCATAAAACTGGACGAAATATCTAATTCATATCGAGACATTATTTTTTTACTAGGTATTGTATCGTACTGAGTTTTTATTAGGAACCTTCAAACCTGTTGCTAAATAACTTAAAATAGTATTCAAATAATAATAGTCGCTACTATCATTCAGACTTGACTTGACGTGGGAAATTTTCACTCAAAATAAATTAAAAAAATCTATTGTAATTTGTAACAGATAATTTTTCAGCCATATTTACCATCTTCACGAAGTAAAAATGATTTTGATCATTCCTACTTGAACGCATAACTTTTTTATTAATCATAAAAACCGCAAATATTTATAGATGTCAAGCATGTAGATAAAATAGGTATTGGACTATGTAGGTCAAAGTACAATATACAGCGTCAAATTCCTTTTTTCTTTATGCAAGTTTTGATGAATATGTAATATTGCGAAAATGATGAAGTAATTCCAGTTCAATGGTTAATCACAATAATTATAGCACAGATGACCGCCTTTACTCCTTTTACTTCTCCTTTTTAGTAAATATTTATGTCCCTAATTGATATTTCTAATTAATTATTTGATAACACTTACAGAAAACAATGAACACCCGAATTTGATGAAATGTATTTATATACAGGTATAATGAATGTACTTGGTAATATAAATTATCGGTGGGGTTGAAGTTTTTTAAAAAGTTTTAATAGCATACAATATACACAATTAATTGAAATTGTCGCCTAAAAACACTATTGTTTTTATATACAATAGCTAATCGGCAATTTCAACTAATGATTAAGAGCTAATCTTTTGTAGAAAGTGATACGGTAACTTTCGTCTGCCTACACCAAAATGAAACAAGCTGTTCCAAGCGTCTATACTTTATTAATATAAGCTTTATTAATTTATTATTAATACTTTATTAAATAATACTTATTTAACAAAAAGCATAAATCACAGTAAATATTTTAGTAATATGTGATTTCACATAATCTATTAAACTGTTTTCATATGTTCACAGGATTTTTTATTTTTAACTTTTTCAACTTCTTTGTTTAAGTGGTGTTAATATATATGAAAGTATTGTTTTTCGGAGTCATTTCATTTTTATTATTAATACTAATAATAATGCGTAGTAAAAACCATAATAAGAACATCTGTTAGAGTTTTTAAACTATAATTATATTAAAAAAGATTTACAATTAACCCAATTATAGCTTTAAGAAACTAAACATATTGTGACGAAATAATTTACTACGCACAGAATTTGTTGTTTGGTAAATAATCTGGTTGGGTTGGTAATAAACACAGCTATTAGCATTCTGATGATGCTATTGTTCGTGACTCATAAAACAATGATTATTGAAAATCATTATGAAGACGTCAGCCAGTGATCACAGATTAATAAGAAAGTACGCTTGAATAAGCAAATATAATGGCCTTAATGATATGAAACACAATGGAGTTCCTCTGGGCGCAGCATACGTTGTGACTAAAACTCACGTTCGCTTCCCACTTGACTAAATTTTATTCGCTCTGCTGAACAGAGTAAAGTGGTCTAAACACGAGATTTACATTATCATACCCACTAAAAATAGAAGTCTTCAGAATATACCTAAAAAGGAGAGAGCGAAATAAGTATAAATAGCAAGTATATCGGTTCACAGAGCTGTCATTATTTTTCGACTTAATGTAATTTGTGTTATTTGAAAACAGTATTGTTACGAACATGCGAAAAGAGTTCGTGAAGCATATGTCATAAAGTTCAAATTGAACGGGGCAGTTAACGAACATTCAATAAGGGTTTGTAAACTATATGTCATGGAGTTCAATTCATTAACGCTAATTCACTGGAACATTTGACGTGTATCAAAACATGTTTATCGATAAACATGTTTACATCTTTCAAGGCTATCGAATGTTCTTGAAATCGGTTCGTTCGATATATAAGCAGACGTATCGTGTGCCTCGACATTCAGTTTGCGAATAGCGATCAAGAACGAATAAACAAGCGAAAATAAAAGTGAATTATTAGTGACCTCGGCATTCTTACTGGACAACGAAATGTATAGAGACTGTAAGTACTAAGTTTGTATTAAAAAGTTGAATAAAGTGTTTTAAACGAGTCACCATTTATTCTCATCTAAATCCACGAACCCCCGTACGTAACAGTATATTTAAATATTAATTAAAACGTTTGTCATTAATTGACATCATCCTTCCTTGTTTGTTTACATGCCTGACTTTCAACAAAAGTACAGTCTTAAATATATTACATATTTATAAAAAAATTCTTAAATCTACTTTAGAAGTAAACCCACATTTCGAAATTTACAGAAAAAAAAGAAATAATAGATATTTATTATGTTATAGATATATATAAAAGTCTGTTTGTCTGTCTGTTACGTTGTTACGGCTAATCCGCTGGAGCAATTATGATGGAATTTGGTATAATTGCAGCTGATATAATGGATACAAAAATTACTGTTTTTTCTTCGGAATCATAAAAAACCACAAAAGGATATTTTACAAAAATCTAATGAAAATTCAAAATATTTCTTATTCAAATAAACTTGTAAGTAAGTGCTTTTAATTCTTCAACTCTACTGCTGGTTCGAAAAGTTGCCCCTACCTAAGAGCCAGCAACGAATTCGGCGGATGCTCTTTTCAAAATTATATATCTTATAATCAGCTCTATATCCATGCATTCTTATTATCTATGTCCTCCAATCCACAACAATTAGAAGGCTTTCTATATCAGCCTCCCTTTAAGAGTTTTTGTATAATGGTACAATATATAATGGTAAAGCTAAAATTGATTGTAGAATTTTATTATAAAGCAAATCAAAATAATCTTCATTCAAGTAATCTTTTTACAAGCACTTTTGAATCGTCAAGGATCTATAAGATTTAATGAAGCTACATTGAAATGATGTTGAAATCCCTATGACACTGATAGTTCCACAATACTACTTCACTATTGACTCACTATTCACTCTAGCAGTGTATTTATCAAATTAAAGATTTTTAATGTATTCATGGAACAGGTTGTTCAGGTAAGGTACGATAAAGTTGAATGGAGGTGTAATCAGCGCTATTCAGTCGGCTCCTCACCTGCAGAACTTGTTACTATTGTAAGAATTCGCCAGGGCTCAATGACGCCGCAGGGTTCGTTCCAACATTCAATCCGTGAAAACTTAAATCACTGAACCCTTTTTTTATACAGGAAAAAACTCCTTATGGGTACCACTGCACGACGGGGACAAGCGGTGGTTATGTCGGACTCGCACCGACTAAAACGACCTGTATGCTCCCCACGCTGCTCGTGGCGGGTGCAGGGTACCTTATTTGACCCCACCCCCGCCAGCAGCAACTCTAAACCCCAGAGCACCACATCTAGGTCGGGGCCTCTCTAAAAGCGGCCTCTCCCTCCGCTGGACGATGCATCGGGAGTACCAGATGCATCGACCGCCTCGGGGACCTTATAAGGAGGGCGTCCGATAAACCGTTCGGTTCGTTCGCCCCGCTGCCTCCTTCCGCGAGATAACATCCTCGCAGAAGGAGGCCATCGCTGCCCACAATCCCTCCCTGTCTACCATGACACGAACCATGGTGGGCAGTGCCCCACCTCTGCCACGAGATTCGCCCGCTGAACCGCCGCACTGCACCCTTGAACCGATACATTTTTCTCCTTGTATACCTTAATAAATTAGGTTCCTCTAACATTTACCCTGCACTAACATACGATACAGAAGATAAAATCATATCCTCAATGGCATTTGTGTTAATTAAAAAAAATATGTTCGTATAAAACTTTTAACTGTAGCAGAATAAATAACAATGAAAATCAGTTAAAATTAATTAAGTTCAAAATAACTGTTTTCATTGACATCAATAAGTGATATAAAAAATAAAATATAATAGTTGCGTACTTACGTAGTTCGCGGACTTCGTCTGTAAAAACGCGGATTATAGTATAATAATTCTATCATTACTTTGGTTATTGGTAATTAATAAAGCAAAATCAATAGGACCATGAAGATTGAACGCTAACTTTTTCAAGAGTTGTTACATCCATACTAATATCATGAATGAAAAAGTAAGTCTATCTGTTACGTTTTGACGGCCAGACTGCTGAACCAATATCGATGAAATTTGGCATAATTATTGCTTATACACCGGGGTAACATATAGGCTATAGAAATCCAGTAAATTCAACAGGAATAGGATGACATTACTACGCCATCTACTATATATATCGAGGGTTTTTTTTCACGTTGTGTCGAGATCAAATCTGTTAAATAAATAAATAGGTCATAGGTAAATAGGAGACCCAGAGTTTCACATTAACGGATATAGCGGACGATGCTAAGAAAGGTTTTACAATTTTTATGGCTTTGTTACAATTTTTTCCAGAGAAAATGATATCTTTGATAATTAGCAGTAATTTTTAGATTAACGGAATTTAATGTTCGTGTTTCGAGTAACGGACTAGAGATTGCTGTTTGACTCTCCGGATCGGTCTGATTTTTGTAATTTGCAGGGTTGATGATTGACAGAAGCTATTGTTTATTCGATGACTCCACGATCCACGGGAACGAAGTCGCGGGTAAAAGCTAGTAATAAAATATTTATTATTCACATAATAGGAAAATATTTTTTTTATCACACTGCCATAAGCCTAAAATCTGTTACTCAATCATTTATAAAGCTACCAGTTTTATTACGCCGGATATAATCGTATGACCGGAAACACTTGTTTGTACGAGTACGTTGTGCAGGTACGTTCCCATTGGCATAATACTTACATCTGAGGCCCGCGGGACCCTCTGAGCACACGTGCAAGGAGCATGAACGAATATAATAATACTCATCTTCTGATTCGAATTTTATTGCGCCGTTCATCATTGAAAGTACTCAATTCTGAGAGATGTTTCGTTAAGAGTAACAATTTTCTTTGTGGCTTATCCTTGAACGAGAAATATCCTTTTATAATATATTGTTATATATATTCCATAAACAATATTATGCAGTAAAATTATAAATAACACATTTCTTAAAATAATATAGCTTCTATCTTAGTTTATTTTTATTTTAGTATCAAATAACACGCAAACTTATAATAACAATTAATAAGTTTTTGTCACAATCCTCAACAGGTGTAATTGATAGCAAACAGTTTTTACCAAATATTGTGAAATAAATTGAACTTTCCGTCCTTTTAACTAACTATGTGATAACAAAGATTCTTGACGGGCTTAACAATCAGTATGTAATTTATCATGGACAGTCCTGCTTTCATATAGAATTCGCTGAAACTGGTTTTTCGTAGTGTAAGTGTTATTGTGCCCGTTGCTTTATATGTCGGTTTATATCCCTATTATTTTATTATCTCTACAAGGAAGGGTTTTGATATACCTATACAATTATTTAACATTACGCCTCTGATTAGTTTTCATTTGGCATTATACACGTTTTTATTTTTATTTTAAGATTAATTTTTCACACGTATAATACGCTGTGTTCGGTGTTTGTTTTTAATTTGGGAGTGCTTAATCTGTATAAATATACCTACCTACCTACCTATGCGTTTATTTGCCCATAACAAACATGAATAATTAAAATCGTTTTATTCTACGGTGACTTCTTCTGTCTACAATTATCACAATAATAATATATTTTAGATATAGGTAAGTATTATTTGAACGGCAAGAAATTTCACAAACAAGACAGCCGATAAGTGTTCCACATAGTTCACAGACAGAAGTGCGTGGTTATTAATCAAACAATGGGCATTCCGTGAAACAGTGTGTCGACGAGATGTTCGATAAGAGTCCGGTAGCTGATACAAACGACTCTCGGTACGCATTGACTAGAACGCAATAAGTATTTTGTGCTTACACTTTAACAATATTGAATAATTGAAAAAGTTATTTATAAGTTCAGAATCAAATCGTGTGCGCGATCGCAACCGGATGTCGCCACCCTTCGGAGGGCTTGCCTTCACAAAGGTATTTAGTCTATTTAAAGACATCCTGCTCAGTGCGGGGGCCCAAGTCTTCTCCTCGCACGTGCGTCAAGTGTCCTGCGCCCGCCGACCTGTCAATTACTGTCACCCTCACCTATCTCCGAGTGCGCTGCGTCTGAACTGATAAACTAAGTGTTCGCTAACCGCCGCCATTCCGAGCCTTATAGTCCGCGGAATCGACTCCTTTTGACATTAAGTATGCACGTCAATACATCTGAGCAACAAGATGCGATGTCAGTATTGAATGTTTGACTAGCTAACTAGGCAAGAAACAAATCTCGATTGGACACATCGCTATCCATTAAAATGATTATAAAAACGAACACTTTCTAAAGACATATACAACACAATACACCAATGCTATATAATTTTCTGTAACGCTCAAAAATCTTTTCTCGTTATGCTCTATGGATATTGTTAAAGAAATCTAAATTTATCTGATGAACACACTGGAATATAATGGAGTCGAAAACAATACACATCGATTATAAAGAGTAGTGAAGCGAAGATTATGCTCGGTTGAGACAAACGCGGGCGCGGCCGCTCCCGAGCGCAAAACCTAATGATTCGGAGCAACTGGCCACTTGTGTTTTTGATAGATACTTATGGAGACAGTTTCTTATAATCCTAGTTGATGTATTTTTCTTAAGAATGTACTTCATGTAAAATTCAGGTCGCAGCTACTATAATACCGCTACTATAATAACTACCTGCAACCAGCGTTATCGCTGGTTGCAGATAGGTATTATAGTAGGTATGAAAATACTCCAACAACAGCTATAACCACCGAAATTTCAAGTAATTGGAAAATATTAGCCTTAACCTAGAACCTGGTAACTTTATGCGAAATCTAAATTTAACGTATAAATCATGGGTCTATAATTGATATAGATCAATCTTTAGATTATAATTTGATTTATATACATATAAATACTCAGCACTCGCGTCCAGCGCAGTCATCACTGTCGCAGTCCGATTATCCTTCTGACTTGTCAGTAGCGATTTCAAGATATATACATTTTATTGTAAATTCTATTTAAATTTCGACAAAATAGCGTAATCTTGATGTATATATAAAAGGCCTTACAAAATACGTAATTCCAATCAGGTGTAATGTTTGAAATTAAAAGTTTAATCAGTATTATGTTGTCAATTGCGACAATAGAGTAATAAATTTATTACAGTCATGGTTACAGTTAATAACAACTTCTACTCCCCTTGTGTTATTTTTAAAATGGTTAGTAAAGTAAGAAAGTAAGATTTATAACTAAGTGAGGGATCACCTGCCTACGCGCTTCCCGGGGTGACGATCATAATATACAGGCAACGTACAGTTCCTCTTTAGCTTAGAATCTCACGTGCAGCGACATTTCACCGGCGACAACCCTCCTTTTCTTGAAACAGAGCAATGACCTCAACGTCGTTTGCTCCCCTCAAAAATTTCAAAACCATCGAAACCACATGTTCCCTTTTTATTCTATCAAAGTACGTTGACTGAAGCTTTCTTCCGATACCGGAGAAAGGACTTGATTTATTTCCGTTTCACGGTGTAATTTTCAAAAGTAATTAAGGATTTTTTTTTTAAGTTTTATTAATCATAGCTTGACGTATAGTATTATTAAATATACGAATATTAAAGATTCAAATTGCTTGTAAAGGGCAATTAAAATTATTTGAATTTGAATTTGAATAGAAAATCACAAATAATTAATATATTGTAGTTTAAATATAAGTCAGCATAATTCGTTTATTGTGTTATGAAAATGAATTAAGAAGAAACCAAAATTGTTTAAAATATTGAAAACGAATATTATTAGGAACAGTATCGTTTCAAAAAAACATTAATGAAATAATATAAGGGCGAGAAATAGAAGAATGGCTTGTTTGAGATATATTTTAACTTATATACATACTAGCTTTTACCTTCGTTTTCGTGGACTGTAGTCTTGGAATAAACAGTAGCATCTGTCACTCTCCAACGCTGCCAATATCTCCATCAAAAAATCAGTTCGATCTGAGAAGATTGAGAGAGTTTTATAATTTTCTCGAGAGCATAGTTCAATTATTTTAGTAATATAACTTACACAAAATATATATTAAAATGTCTTAGTTTAATTTATCCAATAAACAAAAACCAAAATATATAAAATCTTGCTCAAAATAACTTTTTCGACCTAAGACAAACAGCTTATATTACCAGCATTATTTATAGAATTAGGCGTTACTTTGCGGAGATCCATAATACAAAAGTAATAATAAAATTATTTTGCTATAATCCGCGATACAGTAATATAGGAGATCCATAATACAAAAGTAATAATAAAATTATTTTGCTATAATCCGCGATACAGATAATGTATCGCGGATTATAGCAAAATAATTTTATTATTACTTTTGTACCAGCATTATATTTAACGCGTCGTATAGAACCTGTCTTTAAATTACAGACTTGACTTTCGCACACAGTGAATAAAAAAATTGATATTTTGATAATAGATACATTATTTCAAGCCATTATATTCAAATTAAATTATTCTTTATTCAAGTTAGCTTTTAAAAGCTGTTTCTAATCGTCGAAGTTTAATGTCGCTACCATATAAAGTACTTAGATTAAAATTTAGTATGCTTATTCACATATGTCAAATATCTATAGATCTATAATAATGCATTTTGAATTGTCCATCGCATCATAAGTTTGTCAGTACTCACCACTGACATTGTTCCGGCATCGATTACGCAAGTAAATCAATCGAGTTCAAATATCGCACAGGCCATCTCATTTTCTAGTCTCGACACTTGCATAATTGGACCGATTTGCAAAGAGTGGCCGCATTGGCCATCGAAGTAAGAACATAAATTGCGCAAACCAACAATCGCCGTCGCTTTGACGATGAAACAGAGAAATCGATGATTCGCCGTAACTTACCGCATCACTTGGTCCAAATTTAATGGTGTAGCTTATCTTAAACAATTCTCGTTCATCAATTTTGTTGGAAGATAAAAGAAAAACATTATTAATGATTCAGATGGTATTAACTTGCCAGTTAAATGTGAAAACTCGTTTATGTGGAATACGAAAGCATAAACAACAAAACTTCACTAATACAAGTTGTCAATAACGTAACTTAATTTATTAAATAAATTTTAGTTTGTTTTGCAGAATTAATAATATATTTATCAGAGAAAGGTCCATTAATTAATATCAAAAATGCAAATATTCACGTTTACAAATAAAAAAAAACATATTTTTATCACGTCATTGGGAAATAAGTCTGGGTAACTCCCCTACGTCTTCTTAATTCGAAGCTAGAAGACGATACATTTACTATAATATAAATAAATATATGCAACTATTTTACATCCGCTTTATATATTTTTAGAATACATATATGAAAATAAAGATATTTCCATTGAAATATATATATTTTTATTTTTAATGTAACAATTTAGACTTGTTATTTAATTATTGAAATTGACCACAAAGTCTTAAAATTTATTTAATTATAGTTTGCAATAATTCCTACAACTATTGGCTATTAGTTGCAAGCCACTTGAATCGTAAGTAGGTATCTAACTCTTTATATATTTTCAATGGATTCCCTAACACAATCGACTGTCACAGCGTGCAAATATTTAAAACACTAAATTACATTTACGATATATTAATTACCTTTAACAATTAATTAATAACAATAAAATTTATGTCATATCAGTATAAAATGAAATTAAATATAAAAAATAAATAAAATTGAAAAGAAAATTATAGCATTATTATCTTGCAAAGCTACTTATTTAAATTTTCGATGTTATCTATTCATTATATTAAAAAAAAAAATTACAGTTCCCTGATAGCCATAGTTAACTCAAGATATATAAAATAAAGCTTGTCAAATATACCAATAATAAAATTAATACATAAAGTAAATACTGTTTGGTAAGATATTAATGTAAATCGTACAAAAGTAATAATAAAATTATTTTGCTATAATCCGCGATACAGTAAATAGAAAATATATATATAAATATGTATAGTAGACTATCCGTTTTTCATACCCGTTACATGCAGGATTCGTAAAAACACATGCACAAACCTCCACCACTGCCACCACAATACACAAGCACTACACACATTCACTATCACAAACTCAACAATCGTTTCGACCCGCAACCGAAGCATCATCAGGAGATAGACTCCACGACAAAATCGCTAAAAAATATACATTTAGCACTATATATTTTCTATTTACTGTATCGCGGATTATAGCAAAATAATTTTATTATTACTTTTGTATTATGGATCTCCGCAAAGTAACGCCTAATTCTATAAATTATGTAAATCGTACAAAGAAAAATGCGATAAATTTAAGGCGAATTACATTCAAGATGGTACTTAAAATGTAGTTGTTTTCGCTACAATTTTATTACACCAACTTTATAGCTTCCTTATAAGAAGCTATCCTGTTATTGGAATTACTACCTCGTATGTACATATACGAGTATGATAGCTTTATTACAGCACTAATGCACCTCTTAATTTTATTACTTTTAAATACTTCAGGGGTTCGTCACATCACAATAATGTGCAATAAATAGTTTAAAAACAACTTAAATATTAACCTATTAATGTAGTTCCAGTGACAAAAAATAATGGATATTGTTACAGTAATCAGAGTCATAATTTCATAACTTAGAGATTAGTGTATGTAAATATAAAATAGTTTATAGGTAATTGAATAAAAATAATGATAAAGGAAAGTTCTTACACTAAAAGGCATTTATTAACCGATTCGTTGTGATATCAAACGCTGTGCCGAATGAATGAATGATATTAAAAAAAACAGTGTCGCTGAAAAAAACCGTTGACTGCATGCACTGTAAATGGTTGATTCCTTTTCCAATTAATGTACATTTCAATAACTGAGGACATTTCCTTACACATCAAAACCTGATTATCACACTTTTAATAATGTTTGTTCATAGTGTTGAAGGACAAATAATAAACAAATTTAGTATCATTCAATCGATCAATTGAAAAATTGAATCAAATCAATTTTGAAATATGACAACCATCTCAAGCGGCGTAACAATATAGAATTTATAAGTAGTTTCTCCTGAAAGGCAGTTTATCAAAAAGTACAAAAGTTAAGAAAATATCAGCTACAAGTAAGGCCAAATGAAAGTATGATTTGTGAAAATTCAAATATCCTCATATCGGACTCATTTTAATCACTCATAATGGTACAAGATATAAGTTAGGTATCACCGTTGACCTACGATAGTTGATTTCCGATAACCTCAGCGATAAGGTTGTGAATTAACATAAATATATATCAGAATCAATAAACTATTACAATTTCAAATTGTTATATCGTAGCGACATGGCGCTTTGTCTGTGAAATACACTAGACAAAGATAATTTCAGTTGTCTTTATAACCAACCGGTCTTGTGAGTCACCGTGATTGTTTAATTCAAGCTGGTAAACGTGTCGCGGCGCGTGCACAATCACAACAAGCCATATTTTCATCAGCCTAATTGTGTTTCTACCAATAATTTAACGGATATACATAATTATTAACAACGCTATTACGAAACTTGGTTCTATAGTTAGGACATTTTTTTGTAATATGCATAAATATAGGTAAAGAATCATGTACCTAACAATACATGTCTTTAATCGGGACGTCCTTTTGCTTGAAATAAACAAATTGGTGGGATCTCTACGCCACTCAATTTTAACGGCAAACCGAAACTATACTGAACATACATGTATCAAAATTTAAGGGTTTAATTTACGTAAATAAAATCTGATACACGTCTGCTCCGTAAAATTTAATAAAAATACAGAGTTGCAACCATTATCACTTGCCTTAGACCGACCGTCCTTTCTTTTTTTTTCGTGCCTGAGCCGGTAAGGAGTGTCCGATTTGCACGTACTTAACGACCTCCCCTGCTCGCCCAGGCCAACATAGAACCGCTTCAGCATTACTTGATGCTGACCCATTCTTCTCTATTTCTTCCCTCTCCTCTTACCATTATGTATTTAACCGTGTTTTAGTACTTTTGCCACTCCAACTTGCTGGATAACATACACCTTACTAAGTTGTCTGAATTCATGGCCCTATTATTGTTTTCGATTTACAAAAATATTAAAGGTCAAATGTGCCAACCACTTCCTATTCTTGAGAGTTATAGTTTTTTTTTCTACGACTATTACCGATTTAAAAAAAATAAAAGATGATTAAAATTTTTATAAAGATTATTAATAGATTTTGATTAAGTGTTATCCCCTTAATTTATTAAAGCCCTGTATGCACTGAAAATAAATATCTTATTAGTGCCTTTTCTCGATAATTTTTTCGATCATTTTCGAGTCTGCCATGACTTTTTGTTGGATGAGTTGGATGACCCTCCACTTTATTTTAAGTTATGCTGTGCTTCTGTAACACTGCTTCGATTTTTGAATTACGAATAATTTCAAAATAAGCTATAATAACATTGATATGAAGGCATTTTGTTTGTAATCGTACACCGAATGGTTCAAAAGAAGCCAACACACGTCACCTAAACTAGTAGATAATCGCGGGGGCATGTACCTGTTGCGTTGCGCGCTCCTTTCATGGAATATTCTTCTTGTTATAGAGAGCACACGACACAATGCGGGTTTATCTGGACGCATTATGAGAGACATCTCCGCTCCCAGATCGTACGATAATGCTCGTCGTCGAGTCACAAAAGTATATGGTGAGGTGCGGTGAGGTGACGCGCCGGGCCGGCGGCTTACAAGCGTACAGACAGAGAAACTTCTCGTCTGCATCAAATAAAGAACTAAGGGTTGAACAACGTTAAAAGTCGTTATTATATTAAATTGTCAATCACCTATTATCCCAGACAACTTTTATAACGCAACCTATCAGAACTGGATAACACAGAAAGATCATCGAGTGTGATTCTGCAATAGAAATAGAGTTATTGAATACGAATGTGAAGCCTCTGAACTCTATTTCTATGGTTATGGTTTAGTTTAAGGAATAATTGTGCCAAATTTCATTGATATTGGTTTAGCGGATTGGCCGTGAAAACATAACAGACAGACAGACAGACTTTCGCATTTATAGTATATTAGTTTTATATTTCGCATATCGGTAAAGGAAGTGTCAGTCGGTGGACGTTACTATTAAAACAGTATATCTTTCTTGGAGATTGACTTCGAGATGCGATTAAAAAGGAATTATTATTAATTATAATTAATAACAGGAAAGTCGGAAGTCTCTAGACATGAAAGATGGATAACCAGTTCCTCTATGTGTGAATTGGTTCCATAAAATGTGGATGACCTTTATAACTAGCAGACGAGTGCTATCTATCGTCTTTGTTTAATTTGCTTGTCAGCATCTTCTTGGGAAGCAAGTTTTTGTCTTTCTCGAAAAGAAAGTACGTAGAGTTATCGATGTAGTATTGTTCCGCCTTCAAGTTAATTCAATAGTGCTGCTGTCTATCGCGCGCTATTTTTTGTTTAGCATTTCAATAGGCCTCATTGTACCACAAGTGGAACGTCGAGCAGGTGTGTCTATATAAATCTTACGTTTGACATAAGTCTATTTTTTACTCTAATATAATAAACTAGTTCGAAGTTGATTATTGGATATACTTTAATAATAATATAAAATATCTATTGTTTCATTCTTCATAATATCCTTTTTTTGAATTATTTCCAGCTTAAAAAAATTTACTCATATTATTAAAAAAAAAACTTTAAGTACATGTTCTTGAAATAGATATAATATTCTGTATAATCGATGAAATAAAAAGTGGTTAAGTGATTCTTATTTTATCTATTAGCATTAGTTAAGGTCATGTTCACTGTTCGGAGGAACATGATTTATACCCTTTATAAATCTTGCTTGACCTACGCAAATAAATCTCTGCTTTTTGTAATAAGCTGTAAAACACTTGGAACGTAATATAAGAAAGTCAACATCTTATTTAAAACTATGCGACAATAATGTCAAAATTGAATACAAATACAATATAATTGAAATAATAAATAAACCTATCGTTAACACTACTCGTGAATCAAGGTGTATTCCATTATCACTTCAATCTGATAGAAAGCGTTCGGTGGCTGCAGTCAAAAGAAGTTAGTGAGCTATTGTGAATAATAAAACGATAACATTCCTTGTAAGATTATCATTTATATGGTCACCCGTATCAAATGAACGATGAAGACGCGAGATGTGTCATCGGAAATCAGTACAGAGCAACATGTTTGTCAAACGACACTCGGCATAGCCGTGAGATCGTCGCTACGATTCGTGAACACGCATCCGAATAAAAGCTTATTAACTTCATTCACATGCTTATGGGCAGAGGCTTTATTTCTTTTGAAATATAAAGTAACATCCTTTTTATTTTTTGGTTCCATGTATTCATAATTTCTTTTATATATGATCACATTAATGCATGATCATATTAACTACTATATTGTTAGGAGTATTCCTTTATACTTTTTAAATGAAAGCCTCAGTTATGTTAAGGCCTGTCTTTCTAGTAAACCTCATCAAAGCATAAAAGCTATAAATTTTTGTTCTAAAATTTTATAGAATGAATAGCAGATATTATACTACAGAGTTAAAACAAGACTCGAGCCATAGAATGTATTTCACCTATATGGAAACCTTTAGTCTACTTACTACTATTTTCGTAATAAAGCTAGAGAGAGAGCACCTAATAATTCCACGAGTATTTCAATCACTCTTGATCTAAATCGATCACTAGTTATACTATCTATAGCGAGATGACAGTTTGTGATTTTTATTTATACATTTATTTATTTTTATTCGCTTCGAGTTTTTTTTATTCATTTAAAAAGCTCAACCCCAAGTATCCTTTCGACTTAATATTTTTCCAGCTTTCTAATGCACGACATTGTTAGATTCAAATATATTTTAAACATATGAAAAATAAAGAATTTTCTGTAACAATAAAAATAATTATATTTGCTAGGTATTGAATGTACACATTACTTTCAATACCTAAGATGATCAAAATTACTACAGCTATAAATGAAAAGATTATCATAAAATATCAATATTGCTATTTAATAAATGTTTGTATATAAATATGGTATATATCATTAATTATACAGCGGTCACTATTAAATAAAATAAGTAAAAACAAAACGCACAGGTAGGATCGCAGATGACGCTTCTAGCCGTCGCGTCGGATAAAAGGGCCAATTCTAACAGATGCACCAATTTAATTCATGTCACCTAGTTCGGCCTCGTAAACAATTAATACTGCCAATGCATAGTGAACGGTCAGCTGGCATATTTTTTTAGGTTAATGGAGTCTGCCTTTTATAGGTCTGCTGATCCATATGTCTGGGTGGAAACGGTTACACTATAAGCTTAACGCTTAATAATTATCATACACTTAATAATTATCATACACTTAATAATTATCACCAGATAATTATAGCCCCAGAGTCAATCGTAAGATTTCTAGAGTGATTTTAAAGAAGCTTATTATAAATTTTTAATCAATTAGGTATTAAAAAAAATAGCTATTTTAAAGTATTTTATTACTGTGTATTACTTTTACTTTATTTTTTAATTTATTTTGGGTATTATAATTAATATAAATTTTCTTCGCATTCGGATTATTCTATTTTATGCAGATTTAGTAGTGACGTCTAACCTACCAATTCAAAAGAAAATGTTTGATATTTTTTTTATTTCATCTCCATCTCTAAAACTTCATAGGCTCCTTTCAAAAATAATTTTGAATTTTTCAATTGAGTGTAAATTTGAGCATTTTCATGTATCAATATGTTACGATATTCTTATATTTAAACTACAAAGTAGTTTAAAAATATTTTTGGTAAGCACTAAAGGAGGAATAAGGAAATATTAGGTACTTACATATGAAATTGGCGTTTTCTATGGGAGAAACATAAAGTCGTTTTTTTTTTTAATGAAATATATTTAATTAATCAAAGTATGTACCATTGCTATGTATGCCATACTTTTGCCATCTCATAGGTAGTTCATTGATCCCCTTACTAAAAAAACCATTCGGGCGGGAATCAATAAAATCTTTGAAGGCGGTTTGGACTGCCCCATCCGAGTTGAATTTTTTTCCTTGCAAGTAGTTATCCAAATTGCGAAAAAAATGGTAATCTGTTGGAGCAAGGTCCGGAGAGTACGGTGACATTCTAATTGAAGCTCCTCTGATTTGGTAGCCATCTGTTGTGCAGTGTGTGGTCTAGCGTTGTCCTGAAGCAGCAGTGGCCTAGAGCGATTGACCAGCCTCGGTTGTTTAGCAGCTAGCTTTTCCATCATGGTTTGCAGTTGCTGACAATAGATATCTGCCGTAATAGTCTGGCTAGATATAAGAAAGCTGTAGTGAACGACATCGGCACTAGTCCACCAAACACTTACAAGCAACTTTTTTTTAGTCAATTTTCGCTTAGGGCAGGATTTGGCTGGTTCGCCAGGGTTCAGCCATTGCGATGAGCGCTTCCGATTATCGTAGAGGATCCACTTTTCATCACAGGTAATGATTCGATTTAAAATTCCTTCATTATTGTGCCGGTTGAGTAACGTAATGCAGCAGTTGACGCGCGTTTGTCGTTTGCTTCACTCAATTCATGAGGTACCCACCTTTCAAGCTTTTTCACCTTCCCAATTTGCTTCAAGTGGATTAGAATAGTTTTATCACTAACACCGGAGCCTGCAGCTAACTCGGACGTGGTTTGCGATGGATCCGCTTCCACAATAGCCTTCAACTCTTCATTATCAACTTTGGTCTCCGGCCGTCCACGAGGCTTGTTCTGCAGGTCGAAATTTCCAGAACGAAAACGTTAGAACCAAAAACGCACTGTGTTTTCTTTTGCGACACCGTCACCATACACATCATTAATCCTTCGAGGCGTTTCTGCAGCACTGGTGCCACGGTGGAACTCATACTCGTAAATAACGCGATATTTCATGTTTCCATTTTGTAAACAGAGTGACACAAAGAAAAAAACAAAAGAAGAAAAACAAATGAATTGGGGGGTTTGAAACACAAATGCATGAGTAAATAGCTGTATGAATTTGAATTTGGAATTCCTAACCATAAAGGTAATATTTGAGATCAAAGTGGCCAGTACGACAAATCGCCAATTTCATATGTAAGGACCTAATATTATATGAGAGGAAAATTTATTATCAGCGACGCAATATTATATAAGGAAATAAAAATCAATTTTACAAATTTTATTTTAATAAATAAGACCGAATAGCGCGTACAGCCGTAACAGCAGACATCTTTGTGAGATACGCGGTATTACATGAATGTGTAATCAGAGAGTTTATTGATCGCGGCAAGATTAACACCACTTCGTATTGTCTGACTTGGCATGTCTTAAATTTTCCTTTTTTGTGCCAATAACTTAAGGTATTCACGAATTAATTTTTTTCTTCACCTTTATAACCGTCGCCGTTTATCACACCAGAAAAGAATTATTCCTTCTTAAGTTGCGCTTTCGTAACTGCTTTTCAGTTGTAAATTGCCATGTTTACCGCAAATGACCTGCTAAAATAGAACATGTCGAGAGCGTATTTTATTATATGCTTTTTACACATCAAATAGCAAATATATTAAATAATTTATAGAATTAGGCGTTACTTTGCGGAGATCCATAATACAAAAGTAATAATAAAATTATTTTGCTATAATCCGCGATACAATAAATAGAAAATATATATAGTGTTTAATGTATAGTGGACTAACCGTATTTTCATACCCGATACGTGCAGGATTCGTAAAAACACATGCACAAACCTCCACCACTTCCACCACAATACACAAGCACTACACACGTTCACTATCACAAACTCAACAATCGTTTCGCCCCGCAACCGAAGCATCATCAGGAGATAGACTCCACGACAAAATCGCAAAGCTTCCTTTTGCGATCCTTTGCGATTTTGTGTATTGTGTATTGTGGTGGAAGTGGTGGAGGTTTGTGCATGTGTTTTTACGAATCCTGCTCGTATCGGGTATTTAAATACGGATAGTCCACTATACATTTAACACTTTATATATTTTCTATTTACTGTATCGCGGATTATAGCAAAATAATTTTATTATTACTTTAGCAAATATTTTAATAATTACAGTGCAATTATATTTTTGGGAACTTTTTTTATATTTTATTGTTTGATGTATGTATGAATTGTATTTGTTATTTTTCAAGTCATTTTATTGCCTGATCTGAAAATTATTTTAATAATAATTTTCGTTTTCTATAAATGCATTGACTATAAATATAAAATTCTATTAAAACATATGTAGTGTTCGATATCATGCGCTTTCAGGTTGACAATTTCTGATAAAAAAAAATGGATATCTCTGAAGAATATCTGTGCGATATGTGTATCTTACTAAATCGCATTGGCGCAACGCAGTGGGTTCAAGCTCCAATCTATCTTCCAATAGGTTAGAGGAGGCCGTAGCCTAAAAACAGCATAGTAACAACCACTATTGATTTCGTGTGTTTTGTAACAGCTATACTCTAAAAATGATTGATAATAATTCTTACACAATGTTGCATTTCCATTTTAAAATGTTTTGACGTACTTTTACTGAAGTTCTCACGGGAATGCAAAATTATAGGGGGCTTAAAGAAATGTCAATAAGTAATATCAGACTGAGTCCCATCAAATAAATTTTCCAATTTTCCAAATTTATAAACTCTTTATCGAATGTGTTTTGCTATGTGTTATGAAAAAGATTGTCAGTAACGACAGATTTTTCCTTCAGATATCTCTAATCACCAAAGTCACATTTTTTATAAATATCCTTTGATACATAACTTTCCTAGCTTTATTAATTTAATTTAGATGTATCATTTTCCGTGTCTGTGTGATAGCAAGGGGTGCATGGGTCCCATATGGGCACCCATCCTGCTCCACGCACGTGCCCACCACGCGGCCGGAAGCACCACGCCAACGACACACTTAACGCGACCTTCGCGAATGTTTATTTTTATTTACATCTATCAATTTGATTTAAGTAATATCGTGTGGCTTCAGAATTTACTCCTTGTGTTCATAAAACCAATAGTTCCAGATAATTTTGTAACTATCCACTATATGTCTAGGCCTTCACAGAAAGAGAAAGAAAAGAGAGAGAAGGAGAGAGAGATACATATTTGAAGATAATTAATATTAAAGAAAATCATTGTACTAATTTTTTATAACTTAGGCGAATTAATAAGTAGTTGTACGCCGCCTTGAAAGTAGTTTATATGGATGACTTCGGTCGTACACGATAAAAGTAAAGTAGATGATCGTCATACATGGTATTTTGGAACGATGCCTATCATTGTATTTGCATAGGAATTGTTGACAAAACTTATGCAGATAAGAAAAGACAGGTTGAGGCTTATCTCGAGGCGAGGACATCCGCACGTCGTTGTTCGGACGTCGTCGGACGTGCGCTATCAGACTAACACACATATGAATATCACATCCCCGATCATGATTGGCCTCGAATATCGGTTACAGGCAGATAACTTTCCTTGTAAAGATGATTTAGTTGCGTCTTTTGTGCTGCAAATTATCTTGTTATAATAAAAATTATATATCGTTATACATTTTGATAAGCATTGGATTGAAATTGGATAATTTCAATGGAAACTTTATAAGGAAAGCGCGCACGATGTGCGGTTTTTTTCTGAGTAGGCTAATTTATTGAATTAGTTTATTCTAAAAGAGCACAATTTGAATAAAAAAAATTGCGACAATCCGAATCTGTATTTGAATCACTGTAAACACATTGTATTTCTTAAGTGTCTGAACATTTTTTTTGCCCTAAAATCTTTATGTACATATATGCGTAACACAGAAAAACAAGAGAGAAAAAACAGAGAGAGATTTGTTAGAATTATTTCTTTTGAATTAACAGAATTTTACCATGGGCTATCGTGGAGCCTATCCTCCTGATGATGCTTCGGTTTCGGAGCGAAACGATCGTCGAGATTGTTGTGGTGGTGGGTGTGTGTGCTGCTTGTGTGCTTTGTTGCTGGTGGAGGAGCCTTGGGGTGCGTGTGGTGGCTTGTCCTGCATGTATAAGATTCGTAGATTTTGCCTGCTTCATACACATTAGCTTTGCATGCATTCGCTTAACCCGTGCGGATTATAGCGAAGTAGTTTTGTTATAGTGCCTGTAATATAGGATTCCGCAAAGTAACGCCTGCTTCTATAAATCAAGAATTTTACCATGTTTTTTTTTATTTCATAATATGATTATAACAGAGATTCTTGTAAATAAAGTACCATAATGTGACTATTTAGGTGTTACTTTGCGGAGATTCATAATACAAAAGTAATAATAAAATTTATTTTCCTATAATCCGCGATTTAAAAAAAATATCGCGGATTATAGGAAAATAATTTTATTTTTACTTTTGTATCATAATGTGATAAATTTTTTAGTGTATAACTTTGATAATATTCGAGAGACAGTCTTCTAAACGACAAGATCTCTGTCTTCGCAGACGATAAATCACGTAGAGAGAGATAATATATATATATTGTATACTACGCTCTAATAACTTTACGAACAAAATATTTCGAATAAAGCACGTTTTGAATTTGGTGAATGCTGATACTTTAAAATTAATTTTGCAATTTAGGAGCTAAGAAAGTTTTTGACGTCTTGCCGTAGTATTTTATAATTTTATCTGTCTATATATCTATTTCAATATATCTATCAATTTATCTGGCAGGCGGGCTTAATCCATAAGCTCGTAATATTAAATAAACCTGATAGCACTTGCTCGTCACACGCGACAATCTGATTAGCAGCGACACTCTGTCGTCTCGTCTCCCTGACCGTGCTGGAGCCCCACAAGTAGTATTATCCTTATTTCAAGAAAGCTTATTAATTAAATAAAATTATTTAAACTGGCCTAATATACGGATGATACAAAACGGAAAGCAGTAGATAGCCTTGGACGGTGGTTTCACCAATAGAGAATTCAAACCAATCTAGATTAAACTGCAGACATACGCTTTATCAGCAGTCATTTCCTTTCTCGCATAGAGACCTACGCATAAATCTCTCTTAACAATATACCGATAATCTGCTAAAAAGTCGAGTACCTAGATATCACATCTATCTATCATCTATGGCTTTCGCCGAACGCGTAGTCCTTAACAGAAACGAATTTATTGCGGAACGACTTTATCCGATGATATGAAAGAAGAGCAACATGTCACTTCTTAACATAGTGACACTCTACAAAACTTGCATAAGATCAATAACGCCTTGTGTCTGGTCTAGTGCATTGTTTTATGAGTGACAGAGAGTGGCTTCGAAAATAATGTTTCTTTGAATATTTTACAAAATTATACCTGTTCTTTATAAAAATTACTGCTAGTAACGATACTACACATACTAATTCCATCCAGTATATATTCAAGGTTCTAATGGGCTACTTATAATAATCTCTTAGCAATTCTAACTAGTGTATTATATGGAGGAGGACCGAAGTATGATTTTAAGTTACTTTACCTTTACTTGTTTGCACCTCTAATCTTGAGGAGTAAGTAAGTACCTCATTAATATTTTTAGGCGTGAGCCAAAAATATACGAATATAACAGATAGATACAATAACAACGCAGTTGGTCACGGTTTAACAAGAAACACTGTACGATTGTACCATCTTAAAGCTGAACAATAACCTGTTCGAGAGCGGCTTCGAATTTTTTCCAAAATGTTCTTTCATTCGTATTCTAAAAGCTTAATGGAATTTCGCATTGCAACATACGATGTATTGTACAACAGTGTGGAATGTGGATAAGATCAACAACGCACTAAATCACACATACCCGATTGCTGAATAGTGGTTAACAATGGCTGTTTACCTTTCGTCTTATAAAAAATAATACTAAAAATTAAATTTACAACATTAGTCCGTGATATTCGTAATCGCTTGTCACGCATATTTAGAAAGATAATATTGGCGTAAATATATTTAGTATGACAAGCTTAAACCTGTGCGACTTTTAAAGACTAATTATTGTTATTCTTCTTTCTGCTGATTCTACTGATCCGATCGCGATCAATAAATAACTCCACAAATAACTACGTCAGCTAATATCAATTAACAACAAACAAGATTACTGCTATGATATTCGATTAAAAGATTATTCGAAAATAATGATCGTTAGGTAATGATCATTAGTTGAGACGTCATTTACCTTTATATTTTTCTTTTATATATTATAAACATTTTTGTGGATAAAATTTAGTATGTACAACATTATTTTAATGAGATTTTATTTAATTGTATTTTACTAATAAAAATATTATTATGAAAATATATTACTCGCGCGCCAGTTTCAAAAATCTTTTTCACTTACTTAACAATCATTAGAGTTTAAGATTTCGCTTTCTGTTAACACTACTTATATTCCGTACGAGCGATATGACAAAATGAATTAATTAAATTTACCAAGTGGAGTCTTAAGTAGTAATTATTACGGATTTTAATAAGAATGCGTACGACTTGTTTTAATTAAATACTGCGTGATCAAAATCTACTGTGAAACAGTTATTTCAAATTTTCATTAAACAACTACTGCTTGTTTAGAAAATATAATTTTTAAACATTCTTATGTACTTGTATTTCTTCTTATCAGCAATTTCTACATTAGATTTCCACTTAACAATCATCTAAGCAAGATTCGCATTCGTACTTACGAATGTGTAGGTACGCTGGTTTACATATATACTGTTCATACTTATGAACAGTATATAAACCAGCGATGACAAAGTGCAATGTCCACGCCTACGACCTGGGCCGATCACTACAATCACAGCATGCACGTTTTGCTCCGATCTGCACGTTTTAAACACTTCAGAGTTTCACACATGGTGGCTAAAATGAAAACAACATAAAGCAAAAGTAGCTCTATCTACACGTTAAAAATCTGTTTATTCACGTGTTCATTACCTTAATCTTGTAAATTAAAATTTTGGTGAATATTGTCGAATATTGATTGTATTGTAAACGTTAAGTGAGATTTAATAGCTTTTGGATTTTTGTAAATTTTGGGTTCTATTTTTGAACCTACGACATTATATCGCAATAATATTATGTATGATTCGCAACTAACAAACGTTACTAGGTCTGGTAGTCACAGCCGGCAATAAGCTTTTCATACCATCAAAGTGTCGGCTGATGTCCGCTTTCAGATATTATTATAGTTCTGCCAAATATGGAAAATAACAACATTTAGTCGGCTGTTTACTTGTTTATTAAGTTAACGACAATCGTTTTTCGACATGTCTGACGGAAAGTAGCTAAATTTTCATAAACACTATCACATACACTTTTACATACAATGAAATTAATATTGGCTATAAGGCCAGAATTTTAGAAGCAGCGGTATAGTTTTTAAAATTCTATTTGAATTAAATCTATTTGTAGACGAATTTATGTAAAAACGCGTAACAGATTTTGCACAGCGCTCTACCTGCTGCAATCCCATGGTCGCACAGAACACGGCGCGGGCGCAACGAAGCGGGCGTCCAAACAGGTGTGCACCTGAGTATACGCTCTCTTTCATTAACTACACATATACGTCAAACAAAAAATCGACATGCTCGCATAAGAATGATGCTCGGCCCATTCATTGCTGCTTGTGGAATTCCTTTATGCTTATTGATCGTGGTTTTTTTAAACAATTCATTATAACATTAAAGATATCCGTCGCAAGTATAGGTAAGTGAATAAAAATAAGATGTTATTTGCTTATAGTTTAGTGCTTAATCGTCATATGTTGTTATATTCATAAATTAACATTAATGATAACTTATAGTAGAATTACTAATTTCCGATGACTACATTAAAGCCCAATTTTTATATCTCTTCCAAATTCTTTAGATTTTTTTTAATATTATATATTTGAACCCATGTAATGAAGTTGTAGCTAACGAAGTAGTAGATTCAGCTACTACTATTTAATGAAAAAAATATTAATCGTAATAAATTTGTTACATAAGAATTTGTTATTGGATTGACAAACTCTCAAATATATACCCTCTTAGAAAAAGCTCTTGTATAAGTTTTGCGTTCGATGAAGCAAGCATTTGTTTAAACGTAAGTTAATAAATAAACCACAAACAGTTGTTTTAAAATTACTTTGTTTTTGTCCATATTAGCAATGTAATGAGTCAACAAATACCTTCGTTGAAAACATCTTTAGCTACTTATTTATCATCATTTATTACATATTGCCCAAATGTAATTTGAGATCTTTTTTATTATGACATTCATTATTTATTTTTCAATAATAAGTTATCGAATTTGGGGCCAAATATTTCCTACATCAGCACAAGACGTGTATGCTAAAAAATTTACACCTAATAATAGTCAAATGTTTATCGTCATTTCATTACATAACATTTAGATGAGTTTATGTAAGTTATATAAACTGATAGAATATTGATAACTAAAATATTATTAGAAAAAACAAAGATAGTAAAATCTTAAAAAGAAGTACTAACCAAAAATACTAACATTATGCAGTCGTATTCCCAGAAATTAATGAAATAACTATGGGTATAACCTGTGTCTATCTACAAAAAACAGTTTAATAAAAAAATACGCATAACATTTACAATAATACACTGAAATGTTTTCCAACATTTAGAGATAGCATCAACCTTGAATAATTTGGTTGAGATAAGTAGGTGATGTTTATTTAAGTATTTACATTTACATAACGATCTGTGAAATATCTTAAACAAACAGATCGACAAGTCTCACTATTAGCTTTATACCATTTTATCGATAAATTTGTTCCTGATTTACTGTATCCATAAAGATAAACATGTATCCGTAACCTTGATCTATACTTGCACTAGATATTGAAAACTAAGAAAATAAAGGTGTGACACGACTGAAGCATACCTAAACCGTGTACAATGAATTCATGAATTATCATGAATGTTTTGTAGTTTTATCCTGAACTTTTAACAAATCAACCAACAAATCAAACGAATAGTAACTATGATAGAATTGAACAATTTATAGGCACTATAACAAAACTACCTCGCTATAATTCGCACGGGTTAAGCGAATGCATGCAAAGCTAATGTGTATGAAGCAGGCAAAATTTACGAACCTTACACATGCAAGACAAGCCACCACACGCACCCCAAGGCTCCTCCACCAGCAATTTTTGCAATCTGGCAATAATAGGTCCGAAATTTGTTATAATACCGTAATATTGTATTGCTCCCACATAAAAATATATACTTACACCTCACATCGTCATATTTCATCAACCCATGTACATAAAAACTACACTGATTATTCATCACCCCTTATGTTTCTTACTATACGTGTGAAAGTAAAGTAACAGTCTTTTAATATCCCATTGCTGGGTATGGGCCTCTTCTCTTCTTATTTGGAGAGTAGGGTTGGAACTTAGATCCACCACGATGCTTTAACGCGGCTTAGTAGGTTACACTTATCCCAGAAGTTCTCTAGAGACACCCAGTTTCCTCACAATGTGTGCTTTACCGAAAAGCGTGTTATAAATTGCGAATATCACATAAGTTTTAAATAGGAAAAACTCATTGTTCTAAACTAAATGTGGCCCGCGCGCACACGTCTTACTGTTCGGCTATATATGTATTTATATTTAATAGTGGTCTCATTTGGAAGTCATTTGTTTGCTACATAAATATTATAAATTCTTACTATCTTTAACTCTAATTAAAATTTGCGTTTTATTCTATGTAAAATTGTGTGTGGCTGATCTAGGCGTACACTGTGGTATCAGCTTCATTGCGCAGCGCGGACGCTCGGCGGGCTGTTATCGATGTCGACCGATCGCGTCGTGTTAATTACTTTCATTAGGGGCAATTGTCCTGCTCAATCGGGCCGATCAGTCAGTTTGCCGCCATCCAATATTTCCAGTCAATAGCATTAGACCGCTGTAAATGAAGAGAACGTTATATGAAAGTTGTCTGCACACCGCACGAACGCTTGGACTCTAATCTGAACTAATGTAAATATACTATATCTCATACACATACTTTATACACTATACTATGAGTCTAAATCGAAACAGAGAAATAAGACTACGACTAAGAATCCCCCGATAAATCAATTCTTTATCATTTTTAAACAGCAAACTTCTGTACAAAATCTAAGCAATTAAGAGCAGCGATAGTTTCGACCAAGACAAATAATAATAAGAATAGTTACAATAAAAGTTTAACGCCACTAAAAGGAAAATAAATGTTGTATTGTTACCATCCTTAATAGTAAATTCAACAGGGTCCAATCGAGGAGATCATATACGAGTACCCTTAATTCTCCCTTATATTGAGAAAGGATACGCCATTAGCACAGTTATTAAACAACTGTGAATTTATCAAAAAAAAATCTTAATCAAAGTACTACGAATATATTGAGACCGAAACGTTAACTGCAATGCGTTTTTTTTTTCGAATGTGTCTAATGCTGTTAGCCCTAATGGCTTTTACAGCGTCACCGGTGGGATGGGCGAGCGCAGAAGCTTCACCGGGTAAAATTGATAAGAAAACGAGTGTTTTTAGGCACTCGCAACTTATTGGAGCGTCGCCTTAAGGGTGTCTCCTGCGAGACCGAACCTCGGCTTAAAGCGGCGCGTTTTTTAGGGCTGTATCTAACACATTGACTTTGAAGAAGTCTGCATCACGGCGGCCGCGGCAGAGGGCTGCGGCCGCTTGACACAAGCAAGCGGGGTCCTCGTCTTTGCCGGCGAAGACGCTGTTTGTGTGTAAATTGTGTGTGTATCTTGTTGGATGCTGTAATAGCATCGTCGGGGTCATTAAGGACGCTCTTAGGGCGCCTGTGAAATTTGTTGGGGAAGTTGAACACCTTATAGTTGGACGCGGCCGCTATAAGGGGGTTAGGATGTGTGGACGCTTTCTCGAAGTAAGTCTTCTAGAATCGTTTGAAGAGATCGGCTATCGTGGGAAGGTCGAGATCTCTATGGAGATTCACGTTGCGCACGAACCACGGACAGCCAGTGGCTGTACGCATGAATCGATTTTGAAGTGTCTGCAACGGACACAGTCGTGACCTAGGAGGTGCTCGTGGTTATACAGCGATTTCAGCGAGCGAGTAATGTTGGTATAGAAATTCGTGATCAAGTGCCCCGCAACCGTAGCATCATCAGGAGATAGACTCCACGACAAAATCGCAAAGCGAAGCGTTATCCAATTTGCTCGTTAATGAGGGTGTCATGGTTAACAATGGCACCCGCATTAACGAGCAGATAAATGTCTCTAGTTCAAGCTTGTTGCACGTGTTCCGAGGTAAAGTAAAGGGTGGGGATGTAGTACTATTTAACAACGCTTGTTCGGACAACGATTGTTGAGTTTGTGATAGTGAACCTGTGTAGTGCTTGTGTATTGTGGTGGAAGTGGTGGAGGTTTGTGCATGTGTTTTTACGAATCCTGCACGTATCGCGTATGAAAATACCGATAGTCCACTATACATTAAACACTATATATATTTTATATTTACTGTATCGCGGATTATAGCAAAATAATTTTATTATTACTTTTGTATTATGGATCTCCGCAAAGTAACGCCTAATTCTATAAATTATTTAAAGAACAATAAACTGTATTCCGATCGGTCATTAACATATTGTGCTGCGCGCTAATCGAATGCCCCAGAGGCACATCGCTCCTTATAGACATAGAGACAGCGGTTAAATATATTGCACTGTAGTTAAACAGAAAAGATTTACATAATTAACTAGTAAAACTATATAGTTTTATTACTTAATTATGTTTAACTTTTATCATGTGCCTATGCCTGTGCATATTATCCATGTGCCTTAGGGATACCCTTAAGGCACATGCTAATATAATAAGATAATGATTATATATATATATATATATATATATATATATATATATATATATATATATATATATATATATATATAATAATTAATGATAATATTAACATTAACATTCAACATCTTTATTAATACTAAAAATAATAAATTACCTTATTTACACGGTAAATTTTTAACTTTCGCATATCATACTTATTATTATATAAAAAAAAACGGGTCACATCGCGACAAAATCAAGTTACCTCTTTATCTTTGTTGGCCTGTTTATTATAAATACATTTTAAAGTAAATAAATTTATAGTAATGATAGTTTTATGATATCTTTTAATTCAGAGGACTACAATTCGCTACTATATTGTCGATGCTCCTGGCATCAGCATAATAGCCTACTAAAATAAAGAGACAGATATAGTTCTCCCAGTCTAAAACCCGTATTTTCTTTTAGCTGTTTAACTCATTATTGTCACTCCAACTCTATTGGTACAATTTACTGAAATTTTTAGTATATTATCATAAACATGAAGATCATTTTTTATGACGATATTATGGCTTTCGAAAATCATTATTAATTTTGATTATTCATGTTCACTCAACTGTCATATTTTAAATCAAATACTGTATATTTCTCAATTTTTATCGAAAATTTTTATTTTGTTCAATGATGTCATCTCCGTAAATGGGACATCTCCATTCTATTGGTCGTTTCCTTTAAGGAATTAACTTGTGCACTACAATTCTACAAGTTCCTGCGTCATTATTTTGTAAAGCAAAATAATATTAATAATAAAAGAAATATTAATTGATGTATATAGTTTTTCGTTATTTTCTTTTTCTTCCTTTCTATTTTTATTATCAGTATTTCACTTCTAGTCCTTTTTCCTTCTGTCACTTAAAGGTGGACTGGAAGAGATGACTGTTAGGGATAAGTCCGCCTTTGTATGTGTGCTTTATTTTCTTTCTCTTTCTAACAATATGTATGTGAAGATAAGTAAATAAGCAAATCAAGAAACTTTACTATATGATAATAGCTGAAACCAGCAACTGAAAGTTATTCTAACTTAAATAAAATTAGATTTCATGATATTTTATTTTAACCATGGGCTCTTGGATTATTCCGCACGTGGTTTGGCCGTCCTTTTCATATTATTTCACTCCCAAAACACCGCAATTTAGACTTAATTATATGTTTGTTGTTCGACCTATTTATAATACCTACTATTAAAAATATGTACAAATATACCTATTAATTAAGAATCAATTTTTAAAGTGATTAATAGTTCTAATAAATATAAATGTGATAAAAAATTAACTTAAACTTAGTTTAAACAATAATTGTAGTTGTATCTAGCTCATAAGATTTCTCAAGGGTACAGGGTTCAAGTCCCTGTTTGGACATTGTGAGCTCTTTAATGAAAATGATGATAACATTACTAGAAATTAACTTTTATAAGTTAAATTAACTAATATTTGAAACAAGTTGTTAATGCTTTCCTGGTGTTTATTCCTTTTATAATAATGAACGCGTTACAATATTTTATTCACTCAAAAGTATGAAAAAAAATTATAAATATGTTTTTCTATACACCATAACTACCTTATAAAAAAGATCACTAATTTGTTTGCATACCATTATTTTCATTTTATCTGTTAATATTTTTAATTAAACATATTTCATATACGTCTCAAAAACACTTTTTACTCAATTAATACGACGTTGGTTAACTGAAGCTTGAATGATGATTGATAAGCATTGGTGGTTATTATACAATCAAATGATGGCGAGGTATGACGTAATCTAGTTCGTTAAACCGATAAACAAGGGCCTGGGGCGAGGGACAGAGGTGAGGGAGTACCATGTATGAAATGTTACGTAATTTCGAACATCAGCTCGCCGCTCCAGTGGCGCAATTGGTTAGCGCACGGTACTTATAAGACAGTGTTCGTGAGCAATGCCGGGGTTGTGAGTTCGAGCCTCACCTGGAGCATAATTTTTGTCATAATAATATTTGTTAATGAAACTAAATTATATTAAGGGTACATATTCCTAAATATTTTGTGGTTATAAAATAAAATAAAAAATATTCCACGATGCATGTCTTGGTGTCAAATTTTTTTCGTTATAGAAATGTATATTGTTTGTATTGACGTCATCGGTCTTAATCAGCCAAATTTATAAAAAAAATCGATTTGAAGAGTATGAAAGAAAGAAGATAATATGGCATCTTCCCAATTTTAACCAAATAACAAAAAAAACATGAAGAATTTTAAATATGCTATAACTTTAAGCGAATTGATAAGTAATAAATAATAGTATTTGTGAAATCCACTGTGAAACAATTACAAAAAATTGCACGTTTTTATTCTGTCATTCGTCCTCACCTTATTTAAGGTCTTTATTTAAGCAAACATAAATTTTTTCGTAATTTTGTAACAGACAGACGAACGATGTAATTATTGTTTTTATCCTGTAATCACAAGGTGGTCGGGGAAGTCGAGCACGACATTAGTAAGTAATCTACTGGCTGCACGCCGCGCAACCTCGTGATCCTGACCTGCCGGGTCGCGCCACGCGCTCCCGCTCATCGCAGCCCTCCTTCCTTTATGTCCTGCAGACTATATCAGGGCTACCAGATATATATGTAATGCCGTCAATGTTGCTGCACTTACTTTTTTTTTATTTAAGTGGCAATATATATATTTTATTATATTATTATTATTGCCACTTAAATGAAAAATTGGGCAAAAGTTCGCTCGGAATCAGTCTCGGGGTACATGGTCCTTGCAAATATTGCAACCATGTTGCATAAATTAATAAGTGATATCCAGACCGTAACCCTTCTAATTGCAAGACATGATAGGAAACAAAAGTTTGTCATCTTTAAGTAATATAGAAATATAGGCTGAATGTTCAATGAAGCCTTATGTATAGTCATAATCAACAATTAATTTAATATGCCTTTATACTTCTCGATACCATCAAATTTCTTCCATCACTCCGTTTCTGTTTTTTTTTATTCCTCTGGTCTCCTAATGGGAAGTCTTTTCCAGTATTACACTCCAGGTATTATAAATCTATAAATAGAAACAGTAGTCTATGGTCATCGGGTTTTTGTAGTATGAGCCCTATCCATGACCACTTTATCTTTACGCCTTGATAAATGATGTCGATAATTTTTGTTCTCCTAAAGATCTCGTTTCTGATTTAATTACGCAGAAATACTCGAAACATAACTTGCTCTTTCGCCCGCTGAACTCTAAACTTTATTATGAGGCTCATGGTCAGAAACCAAGTGTTGGATCCAGGACTTAGTAACCACTTATCAAAATTATTTATTTACCATCTAAATACTTATTTTTTTTGTAATTAATGATTTCTCATATTATTTCACTTAATAAATATCAATATTTAGCCGTTTCAAACAGTACATTTCAATATTACATCAAATCTAAATGTTTCGAACTTCAACCCTGAAATAATCTTTCATTAAATCTAGAACTGTTAGGTCACAAAACATGGACGTTTCAACGAGCCAATATAACCAGAACATCTGAACATCCGTGTCATTACCTGGAATAAATTATGTTATTGTAACTTTTAAATACTCATATCATCGACATGCCGACACTTAAAATCGTGAAGAATGTAAATCGGTGACCGTGCGCGAACAACCCCCATAGGATCTAACGCAATCATACCCTGTCATTCTTTTTTTGTATTAACTGCGTATGGGCTCGCCGTAGAAATACGTGCACGTACGGAGAGAATGTGGACGGTTTTTCACAAAATCCATTTAATCGACTTTGTCGGATTTCGAATGGAATTTATAATCAATATACCTATCCACAAGGATATAAATATTAGATTCCTGATTGATACAGAACAGAAAGCAAACAGAACAAGGTAGCGAAGCAATAAAGATAAAGGCTCGTCGAGATATCATAAGATCAGCAATAATGTAGTCTACAAAGCAGAGATGTACTTTTACAATAATATAAGGTACATTTAAAACAATACAATAGTATAAGTTATTGATATTGTCAAGGATCGTTATTTATTCCGGCGATAGATACTTAGAAATCGAAATAATATTGAAGTTACACTTTATGCGTCCTGGCAAATTCTTCGTTAAATAATTAAATTAGTCTCTATGATTTACACCAGCAGATATTTTTAGAGCTAAAAAGCTTGTATATGTAATACGCACTATGCAAGCCTTATCGTGGATATTATATTTTACCACTTCATTTTAAACGGAAATTCCAGATGAGAAAACCGTATTATTGAATAAAATAAAATGGACGAGTTAGGTTAATTTTTAATAAATGGATTAACATTTTTTTTAACTATAATGATAAACATGCATTAAATTTATTAATATTTCACAAAGCCACAGGTTTGAAGATTCTTTAATACAATTTTTAATTGATGCCTTTCAGGTGTACCATATTGGCACAGATTACTTTACCAATGTAATGGAAGATAGAAAAGTATATACAACCACTATTACTTGAGCTAAGCTTCAAGCAATTTAAATTATTAAGTACTACTTTCAGTGGGAGTTAAGGCAGATATAAAAAAAGGATATCAACTGCAAAATACTCATCATAACCTTATTTTTATCACAATAAATTTAAAAGTGAAAGCTAAAAAGTACCGTGAAAGATTCATAAATGTGATTCAAATACCTTCAAATTCTATAGTTACTAGTAGACCTACATGCGTGTTAATATTCTGTAATTAATTATATACGTCAATATTCATGTTTAAATTTTCTTATGTATGTAGTTATACTACATCAAATTTTAAACAATCATCGATTGTCATCCTCACATATGATAATAATATATACGCTGGCTCGTTTGTCTGTTCGTGCTAAACTCTAAAATTACTTAACGGCTTTTCATGAAGCCTTCTCCAATACACAGAAAATTAATTTATAGAATTAGGCGTTACTTTGCGGAGATCCATAATACAAAAGTAATAATAAAATTATTTTGCTATAATCCGCGATACAATGTATCGCTGATTATAGCAAAATAATTTTATTATTACTTTTGTACACAGAAAATTCATGAAAAATTCAGAGTCATTAATGAGGAATCGATTGAAATATAACTATATTTTTTGAAATATCGGAAAAATTCGAGCTGATAATGACCTTTCGAATCGAAAATATTTGAGATGTAACAAAACAATTTATAGCCAGAGTTCACCTCTTTAAACATTTACATAAAAGTCTATATTGACATAGATATTATTTTTAAGGATAGCTTGAAATTCAATAAATGAAAAGATAGTCACGGAAACAGTATTGATCTCTATTAAGTTAATTAGATAAATTACCTTAAGTATTTCATACTTTACAACACAATTTTAATTAATATCTTATTAGTTAATACAAAAAAAAGAATTAACGTGCGCGACCGGTTGCGAAACCACAAGGGAAGATGTGACCTTTTTACAAAAAAAAGTTTTTTTAGTATGAAATAAGAACACTGAGTGAATAAAGCTTTATACAGAATCTCGTTTGATAATTTAAATACAACGTTCTAAATCTCCGACTCAAATCAATCCTTAATTCTGAAACTGTAACATACCAGACATAGACTGATTAAAATGTAACTTTGTGAATTATCAGAGAACCTTGTTTGTTTAATTAGATCTCTTGTAGTTGTTCCATCTACGGTACGTTACAGACTTTATTAGTTCTTATAAAAGAACTTATATGTCATAAGTACCAAGCGACCGCGGTAATGTTTTTGGCTTACAGCAGAAAAGTTTTTCGAATTTCATAACATATAAACTGCACTTTCGAATTGTACTGAATATATCAATTTTTCAAGTCAATTATCTTAAACCATCTATCAACTTGTATAATCTACGTATGTAATAGTAATTTTAATGACCCTCAGACACTCTTAACTTGCACCAACGTATTTGTTGCATAACTTTCAAAATCGTTTCATGTTGCAGGTGCAACTGCTGCACCCTTGACGAATTGCTAACTAAGTGATACCGTAACAATTCTTCAAAATATTTCATTGCAATTATATATATATATATAAATAAATCCATCAGTTTGTTATATCTAACACTAATTGGACGCGAGATTTAGTTCTCGTCAACTAAATGTTTCTTAATTATACCCCCAACTAAAGGTAAAATAAAAATAAAAATGACGGCCTCCTGTTATCCCACTGCTGGGCATAGATCTCCCCTCTCCATTTTTGGAGAGAAGTGTTTGGAGCTATCACCCACTACACTGCTTAAATGTGGATTAGTAGGTTACACATTTCCCAGAATTTTATAGGTTTTCCTGACGATGCTTTCTTTCACTGAAAATCGTGTGAAAAATTGCAAATATCAATAAGACACAAACTCATTGGTGCCTGCCCGAGGTTTGAATCCGTGACCTCTTCAAAAGAGTCACACGTTCACCCCGCTGAGCTATCACAGCTTCTATGTACTACGTGCTTTTTCATGTGCCTGTAGGAAAAACGGTATAGTCTACATCTGTGGATCCGGTTTATAAGTTTCAACGTTGTAAATTTCGTAATTTTTGCTCTTACAAATAAGATGTGAAATCGTAACTGACAGACAAACTTTCAGTTTTACTAACGAAAATTAGGCCATCATCCAGCATAGGCAATTTTATAAATCTTATAGGAAAAACTTCCTAACAGAGAAAAATAATATTGCCGCCTACGAATACTCGTACTTGTAGATATAAGCTATACTAACATGACGCTATCTCCGAGTTCAGCTTCTATACTTATTATAAAACAAAGTCTTTAAAAGCTGTCTGTATGTGATGGATTTTCTCAAAATCTACTCAACGGGTTTTTGTACAGTTTTTACTAAATGATAGTTCAATTTTTGAGAAAGGTTTAGGTCAATAGAACAGTTTAATGTACATTGACTGAAATATATATACACATAATAATTTGTCAGACTGCTTATCACACGTGCGAAGTAAAGTTTTGTATATTAAAAGATGCAAGAAGAAGATGAAAGAAGAAGAAGAATTAAAAGATTAAACAGGTATATTAGAGACATTGTAGGCATAAATTTTTATGTTTAAAAAACCAACTTTCAGGAAATCAGTTAATAAAAATAAATGAACTCCATAATGTCACCTTTACAATACGAATAATCTTTAAAATTAAAACAGTAAATGCCAATTTTGGTTATGTCTTACAATTTTATAGTTATAATTAAAAACATCCAATTTACGACATCAAGACTAATCGTCGACTATGTGTTCCAAGAAAATAAGCCGTTCTAAATCAACGTTGACGTTTATTGTCGAACAGTAAGTTCAAAGACAATGCGTTGGCAGATCATTTGGGCATAATGTTCCGAGATACTACAGTAGTAGTAGGTAGTAAACAGGAATCCATAGGCATGAGTCAGAGCACCGCGAGTGACGCAGGCGCCGGCGACGGTGGTGGCGCAACAATAAGTCGCCACCTCGCCTCGCCACCGCGCTGCCCAATCCATCATATCAATTCAACTGCATGACTGCCCATTGTTGCCGCAAAATGGAGAAAGGCGCATACTCCAACTCTATTATTCTTGACATATGAATGACGATGTCCTAGGTCACATTGAATACGTATTATTAATAAAATAACTTATGCAACCTAATCTACTAAAGCAATATCAGTTAAAACATATTGAAAATATTTAGAATTCTGTGCACAACAAATGTATACTTATTAATTGTATACTTATTACTATTAAAAATGTACCTATACTTATTACCGGCCCGTTGGCGCAGTCGGTAGTGACCCTGCCTTCAGCTCCGCGGGTCGCGGGATTGGTTCCCGCGGAAAGCCAACATTTTCTAAAAACAATTGGTTGGTTCTTCGAGCCTGAGTGTATATTTGTATTTAAGTATGTATTTAAAAATTACTTATGTAGTATATCTAGTATCTACCAGTAGTCCGTCATTCATAAGACAAGAATTAAGTTATTTACTTTAGGGCCGTCCCTAATATTTATTTAATTATATTTATATTACCGTACCGTATACCTCGTACGTTTCAACTTAAATGTTAAAATATCCTCAATTGTGTACGTTACTTTTATCTTGCTCCCGAAAGACAAGCGGGAATGTTTTCGTCCTATATGTTAACCCTATGTATAAACTTATTGTACCATTTCATCAACCGGCTGGACAATCCAGCCGCTGATAGACAGACTTTCGCATATATCATAGTATTAGTATGAATATATATTTTTTTATTTTACAACAACATAAATATTTTTTATTCCTGTCTTGGGGTATGTCAAAATACAGGTACTGTCATCCCCGACCTGAATTATCATACTTATTATTTGTACATATTATTCATTTATCTTAGTTTGTTTTCTTTCATAAGTTTTCATCGTTATCTAATATCAATAAATATCAACATAATTTTATCAATATGCTTACTATAAAATATTTTTAAACACATTAAACTAATCAAAAACCAGTATTGTACGCGTTCAGGGCTAGCCGAGCGTAATACGATATTTATTGATTTCTGTCGGAACGTCGCTTAATGAATACGGAGCACATTTCATGATTTCTCACGATACGTTTGGGAACGAGATTTTTTCTCGTTTCATTTCTCTCCGCAAACAATAGATCACCGAACGCGGATGGAGGGTTGGAAGTGCGTCGCTGAGCCGGTGCCGGTGCGAGCAATGCAATCGCACCTACCATCACTGTTGTGAACTGGCCACTTTATCATTAAAAATATTATTATTAATAATTAATAAGATAAAAATGTGTGTGTATTTGTATGTATTTTTACTCTTATTTACATAATACCATCCTTCTCTCCAAAAACGGAGAGAGGAGGCCTTAGCCCAGCAGTCGGCATAGTAACAGGCTGTTACTTTACTTTACTTACATAATACCATTATAATATCTACACTCCTTTACTAGCGTTTTGAACGTATTATACATAGTGTTGGAATACTACTTGTATAGTATAGATACAAGGTTATAGCAGACGGTTACTTAGAAGTAACGGTCTGTTACTACCGCGCTGCTGGGTATAGGCCGCCTCTGTCCGTTTTAGGAGAGATAGGTTAGAGCTATGACCCACCACGCTGGTTCAATGCGGATTGGTAGGTTACATAGATCCCCAGATTCTCTGAAGGTATGCCGGTTTTCTTGCCATGTTTTTCTTCATTAAAAACCGTGTGATTAATTGCAATTATCAATTAGACACATAAGTTTTAACAGCAAAATTCATTGGTACGTTCCCAGGATTTGAACCCGTGACACTCTCTTTAAAACTTAACTTTACTTAAAATAACAAGAATTTGATTAAGGAGCATTTCGTTTACAATCTATGTATATTAACGAAAGTCAATTATGATAATCTATATTGAAAAAAAATCAATATAAATAAAATATAAATTTGTTTTTGTGATATAAGTTTGAATAATTCAATTAAAATGTTAGGAGCCATTTCCTAAGCTGAATAGTATACTATAGGGTCGCTTGCTCCCAGTCTATAGTATAACTTGTTGCGTGAACTAGTTCCACGACCTGCCGAATTACTTCCTCATGTAATTATTCAAATTTATTGCGCTGCAGTTCTCTTTTGTTAATATATTTATGCATTCATTTATTTAGATTATGTGTAAGATATTTTGCATTACACAGGACGATGTTAAGGAAAAAATGAATTGTGAAATTGAATTCCTGAGACTTAATAGGTAATTGAATATGTATGCCTTTTTAAGTAGTATAAAATAATTGCTACAGTGAACAGAAAGGGTTACTTCCTCCACTCCTACCGTATCCTCTTACCTGACAGAAACACTTACTTACATTACACACATTGTAATTTCTATTCCAATTTCATTGCCTAATAAAAGACTCGCCAGATACTACTACCTGTTTCGTGAGAACTCTCAGCGGATGTTGCAAAAGGTGTTCGTTTTTTATATGCGAGATTAAGATGAAAGAAAGTGGAATTTAAGGGTGATTCCGTCCCCGTACTGCACAAAAACACTTGTTTTGTACACTATCTTGTATTTATTTGTCAGTATTAGTAACAATACTAATATTTAATAATAGTTAACCTCATATATTCTCCAATACAGCGTGATAAGCGATTCAATATAAGTGAGAGCCATCAGATTCTCCAACGTGGGAGTCGATACCGCCGATCCAACAGAAATGGCGATTATAATCATTTATCGTAGTAAACCATAGATGTCAGCTGCTACCGACTGATGTGCTTAGCTTTAGTTTATTATACTACATTCACCACTAATACTACTACAATATTCAGCATCATATTTTTGCTGAAAAGTCTATTTTAGGGCGGTCTGCCGATTGGCTCAGATGTGGTACTTTCAAACCCGATCTTGCATATATCATAAACAATCAATTTTTGCCACACATCACGGTTCATCAAAATAAATGTAGAACTAAGTATGACGAAAGAAAAAGAATAATAGCTAGTTTCCATTTCAAAGAATATATATTAATGAAACCGATATTTTCTGACTGTAACTACCGTTAATTGACAATAATACTTATACTTAATTGAAAAAATATCACCAACAATAATAAACAATCACTAGTAAAAATATTATTCAAAATAACATTCACAAAGTTTAAATACCCCGGCGTGTGAACCAAACGTCCCTTCACCTGCTACTGAGTTTACTTATCGAAAAGACATACAGTAAGTAATAAGAAAACATAACAGCGCTATTACAAGTATTTATGCTGAATATTTATTAAACATAATGTAAATGTATTATAAGATATCAAAATATAGATTCTGATGATGTTTGAAAGTAATTCCCGTTCCCACACTGATCGATCACGACATTACCCGTGCACTATTATGACTTCTATCACTTAATGCGATAGAAAGTTCACTAACCTTGATGTTGTTATCTGTATCATAATAAGGCATTAACAATATAAAAGCAATCTATCATTTGAAATTAATATGATCAGTGATCGGCGCGGCGCAGCGCGACGAGGCCCCGCAGTAGATATCTGCATAGCTGGGTGGAATGGCGGTTAATCAGGTGGCCCGTTATTTTACATTGTGCTCGCCGTGAGCCCGAACCCGACAGAACAGGTTGCTCCAATGACAAAGGAGCAGATTCCATCGTCCGCGATCTGCGTCTGCGAGCTCCACATTATAAATAGTTCCTCGGAATAATCCGTTGTTGCACGTCACTCTGGCGCCCACCAACGTAGGCTTGTAAGATTCATTTTTTAATTTGTCTAATGCCTCACTTACGTCGGTTTTACGATTATTAATAGTTCTGCCTAAATCGAAACATTTCTTATTTCATAAAGTCTCCCATTAACGTTCCAATATAAACTCCCGCCGGTTTCTTATTACAAAACATATTCAAGACCAAAAGGTGTCAGACCGGTCATTTCCACAAACAAATAGCAATAAAATTAGTGTTTGAAACCTGCATAATAACAGTAGTAAAACCCAAACAATCGACTTTCATTTAATAACAAGGATCTGTGCGCCACCTGCGCTGCCGCCTGGCCAAGTAACGTTTGGAGTCAATACTTTACTGCCAATCGGAACAATGGAGTGAAGGCTAGTAACAGTATTGTTGTAAGAGCACGTGTTGCCAACAAAGTAGGCGTACCGTCTCATACTACCACCTGATTTAAATTAGTTTACGAGTGTTTCCTAAGGTTTAGTTACAAAATACAATAATTTTCGTGTTCACACAGCGCTATCTGCTAAGTACTTTTTACTGGCCATTATTTTCTAATAAATAGGTAATATTAATTAAACTAGTTAATGTAGTAAATAAAACATGATGTTTTTTTAAATATGTAATTTTGTAATATACTTCACTAAATAGTTTAATACCATCTCATTTGTATATTACTACGTACTCTCAAATACATAAATAAATATATGGGATTACACACACGGTCGTCCGTCCCCAAAGTAAGTAGATTAATACTTGTGTTATGAGAACTGGTAATATATACTACATATATAATTAAATACAAATATACACCCAGGCTCGAAGTACCAACAAATTGTTTATAGAAAATGTTGGCCCTCGGCGGGAATCGAACCCGCGATCGACAAGTCTTTGAAGCCAATTAAATTTCAAATGTTAAAACCTAACTGGTTTAGCTATAAATTTTTGTCACACCTGATAACTTACTATACAATCTAAGATAGAACATGATTAATATTTAGATAATCCTCCCATTGATATTAACAACAAATCGTACCAATATGGTTGTGCTAACTAACTTATGACAAATCGATTCACAAATAGCAGACCTGAGCTTACGATGAAAAATAATCATTATTAAAGAAACTTATGCCTAAAGTAACGTGACAACGAGTGGGCAAGTGATACTGATCATCACTCATCACCTCCTACCACGTCGAGAGTGTAGTGAAAAGGCACGACTGACCGACGTTTGGAAAATGGGACCACGTCAAGTCGGCAAAGAGCTCTGTTCAATATTATGTGTGTTTGAGGTTGTTATTTGATAGTCTGGATTTCACAGGAAGCTTAAGGGCGTTAATATTTTTAATCGAATGTCATGGGAGGTTTGGAATTAACACCAACGTATCCACACCTAAGTGTCTTTCAATTTGCAGATTATCCGTATATCATAAAGAAATATCTCCATGGGTGTATTCTAGAGTTGAAACGAATGCCGATAGAGTGCATGGCTGTAATTTTATCGGGGTTTATACAAGTTCCCTAAAATAATAGAGCGTCTGCGCTTTACTCTCCGCATTTCCCATTTTCGTCTGTCTCACACAGACACTATATAAGCTTTTAGGGCCAACAGCATATTTTCTATTAAAAAATTGGATTTATATTTAAAATTTATTTTTCTTGTAAATAAAATTATATCAATCACACTAAAATATCAGTTTAGATGCTAAAAAAATATTTGTTAATGAGAAAGTTATAATTTTAAATTTTCATTGTTTATATAATATCATATCCAGTCATATATTAAATAAAACAGATTAGAGGCATAAGCACAGCTGATGCGGCACATTCGAAGATGCTTTAAGGCGATTACACACTATTTAAAATATAAAAGCTTGTAACGCCCTGACTAAAGGGGTTAACCCGCTCGGCGGAAATTGATTTAAATTACACTATTAATAATTTTAATATAACACACCACCACGGTGTTTTTTTGCTTTAACTTCTGTTTTAGATAATGGAATATTATCAACGTCCGTGGAGGGTCACACAAAAAAAACATGTTAGAGATACAGCGCAGTGTATTTTTTTCCAAGCTGCTATCGATTCATAATTTGTAAATCAAATAGGCGTATAAAGAATGTCAAATTCATTCTTTATCATAAAATCATAAAAGGCATATAACACATCATAAAAGGCCATATTGTGGTGGATTAATATACGTTGCTCTAGGGCGGCATTATGTTATGTTTTAGTTACCTAGTCAAGAAAAAGATACTGAATAAGGTTCTGATTGAGTTAACTGAGCTCGAGTTTTTAAAAAAATTGTTGCATTTTTATAGGTGATAGTTCCAGACAACAGTTTTATCAGAACGAAATTTGTCTCGGGGAATAAATATTACAGCAAAGAGAGAAAATTTTGTATAATTCCCGCTTTTGAACCATAGATATTATATTAACATTCAACTAATTATTTTTAATAATTTGTTACACGTAAAAAATATATAAATTAAAAAAAACTAAATATTTTCTAATAAACCATATCTTACTTAAATACAAAATAATTGGCTATTGACCTTTTTCCGACAGTTAAATAAAAAAACTTTAATTTAGAGAACAGTGTATCAGCGGTCAATTACTGACCCAGCAGGCGTTATCCCGATTACGGTTGAACAGATGGTTATTTTTTAACACTCGGCCCGTGACGGGGTGCGGAGTGTTTAACTTTGTGCGGGGTGCGCCTTTTACCATGTAACCGTGTAATTATACGTTGTAGTAGCGCGCCCGCACACAATCGAATCGAACTAGATATAGCCTTGAACACATTGATTACTTATGTATTATACATTGATATTACTATATATTACTATATATATCAAAGAAAACAAGTAATGGCTTTCTTCAAAGTTAACATTATACATGAAGTAATTGAAATTACAAGAATTATTATTTAAAGGTCACAGTAGTTTAATGATAAGACGTTCCTAGGTTATTGCTTCATAGTTGATATTGTTTGCAAATATCAACATGGCCAGTTGTTAATAGTGTATTAGAATTTCACTATACGCAATAATACCGTCCAAAGGACCGAATCGATAGTCATCCCTATCGTTTGTGATGTAGAATAATAATTTTAATATAATGACACTTCATAATCTTTGTATCTCCTGGAATATATTATCAATATTGTTCCCGCACTTGAAATTTAGTAATTTTCAAATACGCTTATCTCGATTCTATAAAACATTGAAAAAGGTGTTCCTTAAAGTATCAGCCTGTTACAATCCCACTGCTGGGAATAGGCCTACTTTCTCCGTTTCTGGAGAGAAGGGTTGGAGCTAAGACCTACCACGCTGCTCCAATGCGTATGGGTAAGTTACACATATCTCCAGAATTCTCTAAAGATATGCAAGTTTCCTCACGATGATTTCCTTCACCGAAAAGAATGTGATAAATTGCAATTATCAATTAGACACATGAGTTTTAATAGAAAAACTCATTGGTGCCTGCCCGGGTTTGAACTCGTGTTCCTTAGGGATCCATATTTCACTGAACTATATATCATAGCAGTTCGGAAATAAACAATAAATAAATAAGTACTGCTGAAAATAAGGACGTAAATAATCGAATAGTTATTTATTCTATTGTGTAGAGTCTACACGAATAATTATACATTTTTGTTAATGACAGAAAATAAAACCTAATTAAATGTTCATCTTTAGGAATCTATGACATAATATGCGTTCAAATATTGCGTTATGGCTTATCACGCTGCCTGTATGGATGCACAGTGCATTTAAATAACTACCAAGTCAAAATTTATGATTAAATCACTAAGTAAACATGTGTCAATTCAACAACTCACTAACTATCTGTGTCATCTATAGTTTACAGTTATATCGCACAAATGCCAAGGGCTACATCGATCAATCCAGTGTTGTCGCAAGCGATTCTTAATCGACGGCTACAGTCGAAAGTTGAGCAGCGACGTCGTGATTCCGAACTTAGCCTCCTTTGCACCGGTATACACATCGAACATTGTGAAAACGTAGCGCTCAGCCCGATAATCGGAGAGACGACGAATAAAAACAAATTATTAATCTTTCGATCGTGACTAACGATTTCGGATGATCGTTTACAGGAAAGTAGGTCGAAAGTCCAGATTAATATTGAATCAATATTCGCGTGATAATGCTTTCAAATGTCGCAGACAGTTGATGCCGCGTTGACCGGTGCGGGCTGGTCACGCAGCGCCGCCGCCTCTGCTGAAATGATCGAGAGACATAACCTGATTCTTATTTTACCGGCATATTATACGTAACCTTTTATTCTGATGTATTAATTGTACAAAACGGTACATGGTGAGTATTCTTAAATGGAAATTATCTTAAATTAGTAACGAAACTACAAAAAATAAAATATTACCTTGTACAGTTCCCAATGTATATTAAGTTCTAAAAAAAATATTTACACGAAAATATTCAGTTCTATTTCAAAATGAGAAAGAACCTACTATATTGTAACTGAATAACATACATACATACTTCTGCCCTTATCCCACTCTAAGTGGGGTCGGCACAATATCTCACATGATTCGGCTACGTATTTTACGACCGGCCGCCTGCCTGACGTCAACTTACCTTATTCGTATTTGACGACCCCTCGGTAAGAAAGAGCGTGATCTATTCTACTCAGCCGGATACCACACGGCGGTTCGACTTACCTCAGTCGCCTTTTACGACACCTCGGTAAGAAATGAGGGTGGTCTATTCTACTCAGCCGGATACCACACGGCATTGTAACTGAATAAATTGACAGTATAAAATATACGTTTGCAAATTTCTATGACTATAAATTATTGGATATCAAAAAAAATATATATAGAAGCCATTAAATATATAAAAAGAATAAATATTATAACATTGCTCGGTTATTAAATGTAACCAACAATAGTAATAAATTAATGAAATATGTGAGAGACCCCAACACATCGTACGTTGAGATTGGATAACGTTTATCGATGGCAGGTGTTACCGACCGACCTCGATAAATAACACCTCATAGATACATACCGAAAATGATGATTCTACTTAACACCTTGATGGATCGTGTCGACGGTTTGGATAGTTTACAGGGCTAATGAAACATAATAACCGAAGATAAGGATCATGAGTTAACTAAATCGTTTCAATCATAGTCTATAAACGGTTAGTTCAACATGCCCAATATAGCTGTGCGGTGTGCGCTGCCGCTATAGTGATTTATGTCCACCAGTTATATACTTCTTTGCAATCAGTAGTGATTTCGGCAAATTTATGTGTCGGCTTATAATAAGGAGTAATTTATCAGTGAAAATGTTATGTGTATCGCTTTGTGTTCACTTATTATTTAAAGTAAAAAGCAAAATTGCGACCTGCTGCTATCCCACAGCTGGGCATCTTTCCGTTTTTGGAGAGAAGGTTTGGAGCTTAAACCCAACAAGCTGCTCCAATGCAGGTCAGTGGGTTACACATATACCCAGAATTCTCTAGAAATATGCAGGTTTCCTCACGATGTTTTCCTTCACTGAAAAGCGTGTTATAAATTAAAATTATCAATTAGACATAACCTATAACAAAAACATTAATTTGTGCCCGTTCGAGGTTTGAACCAATGACACTCTCCTAAGAGTCGCACAGTCTCATCGCTGGGCTATGACGGCTCCACTTATATTTACTACATTAATATATTGATGAAAAAATGTTTACTACTTATATTGACTAAAAATGGCGCAGATTATAACAATTTTACGGGAATTAAAATAACATTGAATTAATGGTTTGTGCTGAATAATATAGTTACTGTCCTTATTTATAAGTTTGTCACATTTTCTAACATCTCCCAATAAACATTTAATACAATTTTATAATTTTTTTTTTATTTCTGGAACTGGAACTACCCTCTTACTTCTGTAAACCTTTAGGGATAAATCTACTGCAAGAGTATGGACTAAGTTATCCAATCTTATTAGTAATCCAGCCAAACGTGTTTTCCGAGAAAAGCGGGAATAGTGATTTTAAAGTAGTCTCCCAAATATCATTCACCGGATAATTGACAAACAGCGATAGTCAATAAGGATAAAATAGCGTCCTGAGTAAAGCCGAAAGAAGCATAAAAATTATGACAACTGAATCAAAAACACCCGATTATACTCAAACAACCCTTATCCTTTGTGCGGTTCTTGAATGTTTCATAAGGGTTAATTTTTATGCTCAAATATCAGTATATCTGAACGAATAAGCTATCTGGAACCAAAATGAAGGAATAATAGCAATGCAGTGGAAATTGATGGCTTATAGCATATGAAACATAAATTAATTAAACACGTTCATCTCAAGATGTCAACGCGCTGAAAGTGTATAACGCAACCATCGACAAAATAAATTTATAATTTAAAATCACAAAGATCGCAGAAACAAAATTAAAAATAATGCATGCTGATATTTTTAATAGAATTATTCGTAGTCTTGGTGACAGCAGCCCTAGAACCAGAAAGGGGTGTATCGTCGATGTTTTAAAACGTATATCCACGGAACATTTTACTAAATCAATTTCGGTTATCTAAATCTGTGTAATTCTTTGGAAACTTGGAAGGAACAATAGAAATGCGGCTCCACGTCTAAAATCCACAAAACTGTTAATTTCTTACATTTTTTTTATGCCTATGTAAATTTCCTTTTACCATGGACTAACATTCATAATTATTCGCAGCTAATACCAAAAGTACCAAATAAATGGTTGGATATAAAAGTCAAAAGTTCAAGAAACATAAGAATAGTAATTATTTCACTTAAATCCATAATTGGACAAAAAATAGATTCAAAATGATTGATGTACCGGTCAATGCCGATTGCACTCATAAGTAAGGAATGGCATTTATTTTAATTATATTTCTCATTATTATCTTAATTCTAACTCCATATACATATTATCCACTGTTATCATGTTCAATTAAAAATTTAATTTAATTGTAGTCAGGTCGGTGAAGGGTATAAGGTCAAGTGCTGACAAAAACCAAGATTTCAATCTACACGACTTATATGAAAGCTACAGAAATTACTCAATGTGGCGATCGATTGAGTTGCAGTAAGCAGCCGCTTTATTAAAGCTTATTGTTTTAAGTACGGTATTGCCCCATGCGTTATAGAATAGATACGTCTGTATCTAGGCTAGCAAGATAATGATAGATAATACGACACAATGAAGCACGCGCCACGGCCGCACCGGTTCGTTAGTGTAACTGTTGAGTCACGGACCCAAAGATCAGCTGACGGGGTTCCTATGACAGCTCGCGATGGAACACTCGCGTCGCCGCCTCGCCACTCTCCTGGCTGCTCTTTCATTTATATATTGTAATGCATCCGTTAATATGAAATTGAATGTTCATATCAAAAGAGACCCTTCACTTTAACGAAAGTCGTTAAAAGAATAACTTAATATAAATCGGTGGCAAAGGGTTTCGTAAATACCACACATTACAATAATTGAAATAATCCAGCATCTTCTTGTAATAATGATTATTCTGACCTTCCATAACGTGCAGCAACTTCACGACTTTACACAAAGACTGTCAAAAGTAATTAAAATAATTACTGTTTATAGTAATTAATGACCCACATACCATGATTTGGTTTCATTGATTTCAACGTGGTGACGGGATAATTGTACCTTGCTTGGCGATTTCTAAATGACGTGCTGCCGTCGCTTTTAAATTATTTTATATGTACTAATATATAAAAGTTTTAAATAACTACCTTAATTTATTAAACTACATTAGAGACGGCGATAAAAAGATTATTATTATGATTGATATTATGATCGTCTTACGTGTATACTGTAGACTTTGTCATTAGTATCTTATATTTAAAACCCTAGTAGTTCTCGACGATGCTTCTGCGCTCGCCCGTCCCGCCCGGTGACGCTGTAAAAGCCGTTACGGCTAACAGCATACAGTCTGTTCGAAGAAAAAACCCTAGTAACTTGTAACACCACCCGCAGCATTTTTTTATAATTTTTATTACTTGTTTTAGTATTGCTTCAGATTGTAATAATCTATTTTTTTAATTAATTTAACTTAAATCAATAATAAATAACCTATAAAAATGCATATACTGTATTAAAGACATATATTGTATGGAAAATTTGCTGCTTAAGGGATACAAAACGTTACAAATATGCCGAAATGCCTTTAGGAACATTTACGTCTCCTTCAGAAGTATTCCTCGTGATACACCATCGTGATCCACATGATATACATACATAATATATTATAATAATATATCATTGAGCACATAAATTATCAAAAAAATCTAATAGGTGTCACCTCGCAATTTTTGGAACCCGTTAAGATCACGCGGTCAAACTATTTGACTACCACAACTATATTCACTTAAAATAGGACAATATAGCCCCAATTTAAGCCCAGTAAAATTTTTAGAGCAAAATTGATAAATCCTGGGTATAAATACTTGAAAGTTTGTTTATTTATGGACTATTATTACAAGTTTAAATTAATAATTGAAAGTTGATCATATTAATAAATATAGGTGCCTTTTTAATTAATGACGATTATCGATTGTGATTCAGAATAAGTGGCGAAGCGGCGGCGGCCACGCGCAGATAGCCCCGAGCTATCCGGTACATAGACACTACATTAGGGCTTCGCCGCCCGCCTTTTGCGGCTTCTTTGTTTTTGCCATAAACGTATTTAACTCGTAATCACGATTGTTATTCTCTTCTATATGCACAAAAATGTACAAGAGCATCTCTCACGTTCCTTATTTAAAAAATAGCCAAAACGTGCCTGTCCTTTTTGAGCTGTATAATTTCACCATTCTTTATTCCGTAACATATTTGAGTTTTGTATTTTTTTTGATAAATACCGCCAACGAGTCTTACATTGTACAAAAATATCAATTTAATCATAACAGCAGTACTTTCGTTATAAATTTAGTTCAATAAAACGTTGCCTAACTAAAAACAAAAAGGTGATGATGATTTTAATAAATTTAATACGAATTATAATATTGGACGTTATTATGTAGGCAACACACAAAACATAGATCAAGTACAGATAGGCTTGATGACACCAAATATAGATGACACCAAGAGAGTAGCCAAAAGCTACATACGTTTTTCTATGAGTTACATATACAAAATTTACCGCCGTGTTTTGTCCGGCTGATTAGAATAGACCGCCCTCATTTTTTACATGTCGTAAAAGGCGACTAAGGTAAGTTGATCCACCTTGTGGTATCCGATTGAGTAGAATAGACCACACTCTATCTTACCAAGAGGTCGTAAAATACGACTAAGGTAAGTTGACGTCAAGCAGGCGGCCGGTCGTAAAATTCATAGCCGAATCATGTGACAACATATTTGGAACCTGTTGTGTCTACCCCACTTAGAGTGGGATAAGGGTAGGAGGATGATGTTGATATACAAAATTTAAATGAAACATAATTCATTTCATCGTTTACATAATACTTCATTACTATATAAAAGTTGAACTTCTAGTAAGTCAAGTATATTCGTAACAAGTCCCGCTCTTCCATAATAGACAACAGTTAATACACAATATTAATACACTATATTAATGAACTTGTTTTGAATATATTATTGTACTTCAATTGGGTGGTTAAATATATATAATATATTTAGTCTATGACATGTTATATTTTGCGCTACAAACAATTTTGGTTGTAATACAAGAATGCAATTTTTTCCAACAGTAGTATCTGTAGTGTCTTTTAACTGATAAACTATTCGAAAAAATATATATATTAATCTATATAATATATATAATAAAGAGTAATTCAGATAACTTCAAGCTGCCAAATATAAGTTTATTGGGCCTCAACTCAAAACCTGGTCTATGAAAAAAGGGAAACAATGACAACGGCAAAAATCTAATTCAGTATGTGTACTCTTTTTATAATGTGTAACGCTCTATCGCTATCTAGTCTTTGCTGCTACATATTTATTCTTTTGGCATAAAGATTGATACACAACGACTTTAAAGAGCCCCTAATATATTACAAAACAACCAAAATATTACTTCTATACATAAATCCAAGTTTACTATATTTCTTACACCTATTGGCACAAGTTTATATGCAGAATGTTCATCCCTAATTAAGGCATGCAATCTAACTTATCTGACCCAGCCTAAACGCCGTTGGCATTTATTCACTGTTATCTTAACATTATTCAGAACACCTTACGATACCTAAGCAGGTATAATGAACTACCATTTTAAGCTCCTCAACAGTAAATCACGGTAACTTGATAAAGTTTCGATAGTGCAGCTACACTTGAAAGGTAAAAGCAGTGAGCAAAAATAGTGGAAATTAATTCTCTATAGTAGTGCGTTTACAATTTTTTTTTATTTTTTACGTAATATAGTTAATAGTTCGTATAGATTAAATTGATATGTTTAGTATGAAGTTTTCTCTTTATTTCACTTTGCGAATTCTATCACCTGGTAATGCTTCGTAACCGAAGTAGTGAAACGATTGTTTGGGCATTTTTGTGAATGCCACGCTGGTTTGTTTGCAGTGGCAGTAGTTTATAGTACTTGAGGTTTATCTTCCCAATAACACGTTGGATATAAGCTCCAAAATCCTGCAAGGATGTGGGGTACTCGTTTCTGGTGAATTCTTTAAATTTTACATCTACAGCAACTAAACATTCTATATTGATGACAATATAGAATGTTTAGTTAAAGTATGGTTCGATAATTGAAATGATTCGCTTTGCTTTTAACATTCTTTTTTAATTTAAAGTTAAAAAATGGTTATGAAGTAACGAAATTGTTCTATGGCATAGCCACTAACGCGTGGGCGCATAAAGCGCGATTGACTCGTCAGCGGTATCGCGGGCCACTTAGCGCTAACGCTGGGCGCGCTTTATCATACCGCCACACCGCACCGCTTCGCATTGTACTTGTCTACGAGGACTGAATCATTTGTGCGGATATTCTATTTCATTAATTGGATTTGACTTAGAATTTCACTTTGATACAAAGACAATAAGAATAAAATAAATTATTTATCAATGTCAAAGAGATGAGAGAGGAAGAAAGGTTATTAAAATTTGTTTCAACTAAACATTTGTACATCTATATTCTATACTAAAAACATTCTTGATTGCTTGGACATTCCACGAACACGTTAGGTTAGTTTATATTCTACATAAATTTATTGTGACAATGAATGTAAACCATTCGAAACATATTTTACAACATCTTATTATTGCCAAAAAAGTAAAACTATTAAAAGTAACAACGTAGCAGAATTAAATTATGAATGCAACGACTTTCGTTGTAATTTGTACTTAAACATAATCAACCCCGTATTTATTTTTCTATAAAATAAATATGTATTCTCTATTTCAAGTCATTTCATTCATAATGTCTAATTGTTGTTTCTAATTTCAATTGTAGAATCGATCCGTTATTACTCTCCTGTGTGAACTAAAGCGAAACGATTTAACACAGATTTTAAGAATGGTTTCATGCGAGTCTATTATTCATTTATTATTCAAATTTAAGCTACCATGATTAGGGGTTCATGTATGATAACACTGGGTTGCTTTTGTTATTAAACCTTATAACAATAAATGCCTGCAATATTTGAACGATCAGTTAAAATAACTCTTTATTTGAAGCGGCTTTATAAAGGGTATTTGTATATAATGGTTGATACGACAGCCAATTACAATAGAAATAATCGCGAACATAAATGATTTGTTAAAATATTTTTTTTTATAATTACATTATATTTTTTATAATTATTTTATAATTATAATATATATATATATATATATATATATATATATATATATATATATATATATATATATATATATATATATATATCCTGTAACACTTTTGGCGTCATGCACGTTGTGCATCATTACGGCGTCTCCTAGTTGTACTAACTTATTTAATAATGTTTTTGCATATATTGCTTAGTTTGTTAATGTTATCCTTCGTGAAATATTTTGTTTTCTCATAATTTTATTTATCTCAATATTCTTCTTGTAATCCTGCCCAAGAATATCTGAACCCCATTCCAAAGTAATGAACTTTTAGCTTCCTGAATATACTTCTCACAATTATCTACTACGCCGATATTTGCGCGTCCTGTGAGTCTGTGTGTGTAAATGCGACGTTGCCGGCCTAATATTTTTCACATTACGCGATCCTGTGCCGCTTGCATCGTGGGTTTTCTGTTACATAGTTCCTTTTCTAGCACCTTCTTCGTACTATGGGCCTCGCTCACTGCCAATTCAGCTTTGCGACGTGCAAAGTTATAGCGGTAATTTTTGTACTACGGATATCCTCGATTATGTTAATATCCTCCAGAGAATCTGTCAGAGCTATATTGTCATCAAATCTTAGGCCATATCCGTTTCAATCCAGAAGCTTAAAGATGTCTACTATATAAACAGCTTCTGGAAGATGAAATCACCCAAGCGCACGTCTCGACATTGTTTGATTAGTTTTTCAGTTCTGTCTTGGACATGGACAGGCAGCATTTTCATACAAACACTTCAAGTGAATTTGATTCAAATTCAAATACAAATTGGACGTATCTAGAATCGAATTAGGATTTCTGGAGTGACCTAAATACAATCAAGGTCTCGAGCAATTCAATGGTCTCCTCATAATCTACAAGTGCCGCTGCGAGTATGTGATCCGTGGTGCTGTATGATGCGATGATGCCTTTCCGCAATATGGGCTTGTTCGAGAGGCTGATAGTCGTAGAACTTACGATAACCTCAGTATTTTGTGAGTTGATCGCGAACAACAGACGAGACAGAGAGTCATAGACGTGGCAAGGGGCAAATGTTCAGAGACTCAGCCTACTTTCGATTTTACTATATATTCACTGATAAAAATAAAGCTTGACATGTTACATGAACAATAGATTTCGATAACTATCGACTTCGTACGCGCCAACCTAAGCGTTCATTAACTCTCGATCATATAATATAATATGTGTTTTTTCCTGTTCCCGTAAGAAAAAGGGTTTTTTATGCCATTTTTTTCATAACATTTTTATTTTATCCGCAGTGTATAAGCCACTATTTTGCCCAATGTAATTTGCTATTGTACTCTATTTTGCCAAATAACGTAAAAAAGCATCAATTAAAGTACTTAAACTTATTTTATTTGCCTACTGCTATATGCATGTTTCAGATTTTTTTATGCTGAAGTGTGTGTATAATCTTGTATTTTACATATAATTTTTCGTCTTCTAATTCAAAAATTACTTAAAATAATAAGAAAAACCAAACTGGGCGAGCTGGCATCGTCGCGATTCGCGGACGCGAAATAAGCGGTTTCTTAGTCAAAACATGACAGTAGGCATGTAGGTATACGACAATAAATATACACGCTACAACAACGACGCACCTCTGCTACGAATTCACTCGGAACTATTCATTATACAATTTCAACCACTAAGCCAACTTTTTGGCTTCTACCGATATTTGTTCTATACACTTTTTTCATGAAGAGCTGCCGCACGCCGACTTCTCAACCATGAGAACACAAGGAGTGGCCATATACGTGGGAGAGAAGCCGCTCCACGTATATGCAGCATACAAGCCGCCCACCGCCACATACCACAGCACCGACCTGAACACTCTTCTAGACTCGCAGGAACCTACCCTCGTAGCAGGTGACCTCAACGCGAAGCACACCGCCTGGGGCTCGCGCGTTATCACCGCTGCAGGGAGGGACCTGCTAGAGCACAGCGAGCGGGCTGGGTTCGGAATATTGGGCTCTGATGCGCCGACCCACACACCGACCAACCCGCTCCACAATGCAGATGTATTGGACATCATGATCCACTCCGGGATAATTACGCCCATTGATGTCGAGGTAATTTACGACCTCGACACCCAGCACATGCCGATCCTGATCACTACCAGAATGGAGGAGTCCTTCCTGCAGTCTCGCCCTCCCAAACTTAGAACAGATTGGGACCTGTTCAAGAAAGAGCTCGCAGGGCTGGAGACGCGGGAGATCTCCACACCTGAAGACGTCGAGGCGGCCGCCGTAGTGATCACGGAGGCCGTCTCCAGAGCGAGGCAGACCGCGATCACCAACCCGCCCCGTCTGTCTGAACGGCATGACATAAGTGCCCAGGGCACTTAGGGAGCTGCTACGCAAGAAGCGCTCCCTACGACGCCTATGGGCGGCGACACGATGTCCGCGTACCAAAAGGGACCTCAATAGAGTGACGGAAGAGGTGAAGAGGGCTCTCGTGGCTCTCGATAGTGACCGCTGGGACGTCACTATCGATCGAGCATCCGAGAGCGATACGTCACTCTACAAGTTGTGTAGGACGCTCAGCAGGAAAGAAGAGGCCTTCTACCCCCTCTTCAACGAGGCCGGGGAAAGGAGGTATGCAGCAAAGGATAGGGCGGAGATCCAAGCTGCCTACCTCCAGGCAGTGTTCACCCCGAACAATATAGACAGAGAAGAGGCCACCACCCACCAAAGAGAAATTGAAGCGGCTGTAGAAGATGTCCTGTCCTCCCCCTTCCCCCCGCTCAGGAGTGATAGCCTTATTACTCCGTCTGAGCTGAAGGCGGAAGGCCCTCCGCATCCCAAAGCGGAAGGCGGCAGGACAGGACGGGATCCCGGTTGCAGCCCTGCAGCACCTGCCCGGAAGAGCCCTGAAGGTACTTGCAGGGCTCTATAACGGTATCCTCAGAACCGGATACTTCCCGGAGGCGTGGAAGAGGGGGAAAATAATAGTGCTCCCCAAGCCCGGAAAAGACCGCCGAAGACCGGAGGGGTACAGACCGATAACGTTGCTGTCTCACGTCTCTAAGCTGTTTGAGCGCTTGCTGCTGCGGAGACTCGCGCCTCACCTGCCCCTGCGCGAGGAGCAGTTTGGGTTCCGCAGCGGCCACTCAGCAGAGCTCCAGCTTACGAGAGTGTTGCACTTCTTGGCCAGTGAGCATAACAGGTGGTACTGCACCATCGGGGTCTTTCTCGATATAGAGAAGGCCTTCGATCGGGTGTGGCATGCCGGGCTCCTGGCCAAAATGCTGAAGATGTCTGTACCCTGGGCGTTGCTACGGGTGGTGGCGTCATTTCTCGCCGGCCACAGCTTCTGCGTGCAAGTTGATAACGCGAGTTCCCAGCCGCGTCCCATCTGCGCCGGCGTGCCGCAGGGGAGCTGCCTCTCGCCGCGATTGTACGCGGCGTATACTAACGACCTGCCGTCCATAGAGAAACACCGCTGGGATTGGGAGGGGGATGAGATGCTGGCCCTGTATGCAGATGACAGCGCGTATTTCGTCTCTGCGTTCCACCAGACCGACGCCATAAAGCGGATGCAGAGGGCGCTGGACCAGCTACCGGGGTGGCTGGATAAGTGGAGAATGGCAGTCAACGTCGGGAAGACTGCCGCTCTTATCACTCGCGTCCGTCCGCAGAGCCACCTCACCATACGAGGACAAGCCATCGAATGGAAGCCTGCCGTCCGGTACCTGGGGTGTAGCATCGACCGCTCGCTGCGCATGGTCCCTACGGTCAACACCGTGGTGAGCCACGCGGTGGCAGCGAGGTCGAAGCTGCACACCCTTTTCACATCTAAGGTACCGAAGAAGACCAAGCTGAGGGTTTACAACGCGTATGTCCGATCGCGCCTGACATACGCGGCACCGGCTTGGTTCGCCCTCTGCTCGGTGTCTCAGAAACGGCGCCTTCAGGTCCAGCAGAACCGCTGTCTGCGCCAAATCATCGGAGCTCCCAGATTCGTCAGAAACGACGTCATCCATCGGGATACTAGGACACCGACCGTGGACGAGTATGTCCGCAAAATTGCCCGCAACATGTTCGCGAGAGCGGACAAGAGCGCGCACCTCCGCGGTATAGCACCATACATAAGAAGTTCTCCCGATGGACGAGCCCTCCCGAGGGAGCTCTTAATCCCCCCTCCCGACGACGACGCGCATAGCGTGGAAGACGAGGGAGAAGAAGAAAGGATGCGACCCGACCGCATCGGCCCTCACGGCGTCCTCCCTGGCCGGACGGACCCCGGACCCTGAAGGGTCGAACAGATTACCCGGGCGATATTAAAATCGCCTGAGAGGATAAGCCCGGGTAGAGAGGTCTAACCTCGAGGCCCGAAGACCTCACCACATTCATAAGTGCGTGTGAAGCTTCTTCAACCCATCATCATCACACTTTTTTCAACGTGTGCTAGTGCACACGTTGAAAAAAGTGGCGTCCGATATTCGGACGTCAAAAGTGCGGGGACGCCATAATGCAATTACGTGTTAATAAGACGCCAAATTGCTATATTTATATTATTATATTATATTTATATTTATATATTATATTTATATATAATTACTTAAAACGTAATATATAATTACATGTTAAGAACAGAATGATACTTTGATACGTTTCGTGGGTAGGTGATCAAAAGTGCAACACGTATTTTTATATGCTCTTGTTTATTTTTCTTATTAAAATAATTTTATAATACAATTACATATGTATTAGTGTTTTTGTGCCTACCAGCTTAAACTCCATTCAAGAAATCCTTAATAATTTACACAGTTATAATATAAAGAACTGTGACTAGTGAGAATTTTTTTTATTTTATATTTTTTGTAAACAATGGAATCCATTCAACACTCAACTCAAGCCTTAACAAATCACTTCAATGATCAGATGGCTGTATTTCAAAGAAACCTGCAAAATTCTATTCCTGCAACAAGCCCAACATCTAATATTGCAGCACAGTTCAGTGCTTTCAGAGTCTTCGTTCTGTCTGCACTGGAAGGCCTGCAGAAACAGGTGGCTCTTTTATGAAAGCAAGTTGATGGAATAGAGATGCATCACCGGAGAAAGATATTATTAGTGAATCCCTGAAGATAGTGAAAATACTTCAGCCACTGTATGTTCCATATTGTCCATGCATCTGAAGATTCCAGAACTTCAAGAAAATGCTGTGAGTCGTTGTCACCGTCTTGGTCAACTAAAGGAAGGCAAGCCCCGTGCTATATTGATAAAATTCTTTGATTCAGCTTTAAGAAATCGTGTATGGTTTGCTAAATCTTCCTTAAAAAACAGTGGAATTACATTGTCTGAATTTTTGACAAAAGATAGGCATACGGCGTTCATAGCTGCGAGGCAAAAATTTGGTGTTGCCAAGTGTTGGACACGAGATGGATTTGTTTTTATTAATGACCCACAAGGTAAACGTCATCGTATATGAACTGTATCGGAAGTCAACACTATTGTATTGCCAACAGATACCGTCCAGATGACCTCTACATCAGCACCAAGCACTATTCTTGCTGGAATACGTCCAGTTTCAAAAGTAACTAACCCTCATTTGCGGGCCAAAAGGGCTAATAAAAAGTAATTACAGTTTGTAGTTTGTCCTTATACTAATTTTGTTTTCATTTTTTCTTAATTTTTTACTGTTTTTCTTTTTCTTTTAATGTTCGTTTGGTCATTTTATTTTATTTTTTATATATAACCTTTGTATGATAAAAACATTTTTTTTTCTCTTTGTTGAAGGTAATCACTGTTTTGCATACTACCTCTTTAAAATATTCATAATTTTGTATTACATTTTGTTTTTGATATGAGTATGTTATGACAATTATGACAATAAATTGACTTTTAACAATTAGTGACAAACGTCATGTCATTGACAGTTGTCAACTGTGTGTACGATGCTGAGCTCTAGCCTTTTTGTTTATAGGTGATAATTGTCATCGAGTAAAAGTTGCAACTGACTATTTGTGTTAAGTTCTTTGTACTCTTAAATTATTTATTTTTACATTGATTGTTACTTTTTTTGTTATGTAAAGATATCATATCCTTAAACCAAATATACTGTGTAAGTATCACTTATTTTGGCGGCTGGCGTGTGCACGAGAATATTCAATAAGTATTTGGTATTTCTATATACATTTTATTTATTACTCAATTTGATTTTTATATTTAATTTTATTACTATTATTATATATACTATTTTTATTTTTATTTAATATGTTTTCAAATAATGAAACTTTAGACAACACCCTTTTTTCTTCTACCTCTTCCTCTGACGGATTAAGCAGTATCGACAGTTTTCATAAAATTCCGACTATCAGTGAGAATCTAACTTCATATTTCTCAGATGTTCTGAAAAATTTCAACGTTATTCACATAAATACTCAGAGTATTCCTGCACATTATTCGGATATGTTATCTTCTTTTGACGTTAAGAGCGTTCATGCTATTCTAGTGTCAGAGTCATGGTTAAAACCGTCTTTACCGTCCACATCATATTCTCTTCCTGGTTTCCATCTCATACGTAACGATCGTATAGGCCGCACTGGTGCTGGTGTTGCGATTTACTTACGCTCACATATTCCTTACTCCGTAATAAGTTTATCACAACCACATAGCCTTACAACTGGACCAGAGCATTTATTTTTAGAAGTTATTTTAGGTCATACAAAACTTTTACTTGGCGTCTTTTATAATCCTAGTCATACATTCGATTACTTTGCGTCATTGAAAACCATGTTAGAGTAGCTATCACCCACATATGATCATACGGTAATCATGGGCGATTTCAATACCTGTCTCATTAAAAATGACAATCACTCCTCTCGATTAAAATCCCTTGTTCATAGCGCGAATATGCAAATATTACCTCTTTCTGCTACTCACAGTTTCCCTAACTGTTTGCCCTCTCTCGTCGATCTAATATTTGTTTCTTCCGTCGATCATGTTCAAAAGCATGCTCAGTGCGCTGCTATAGCTTTCTCGTACAATGATCTCTCATATTTATCTTACAAACTTAGGCCACCGAAAGCAAAATCAAGAATTATTCTCCAACGTAACTTTGGTGGTATGGATTTAAATCAATTGCAGGTAGATGCTACAAAAATCGACTGGACAGCTGCTATAAACGCAGAATCAGTTGATAGGCAGATTACCGTCTTTAACTCTCTTTTGACGCAGCTATATGATATTCATGCTCCTGTTCGACCAGTCAGAATGAGACACCGTCCTGCTCCCTGGCTTACTGCGGATATCAGAAAACTTCAGGATAAGAAAAACAGTGCTAGGACTAAATATAGGTTGAATCCGACGAACACTAATAGGGAGAAATATTTAAAAGCCAGAAATCACTGCAACAGAGAATGTAGAGATAAACAACGACGCTATATCTATAATTCTGTTGTCGAGGAAAAAGACTCAGCTAAAGTCTGGTCTTTCCTCAAGTCTATAGGAGTTGGTAAAGCGTACATAAACACTGCATCTCAGAACTTAAATTTGAATCTTCTTAATCAATACTTTTGCTCTATTGTTACAGTTGACAGTTACATCAAATTAGATACGATTGCCCAACTTTCTGCTTTACCTACTCCGCATATTCCTAGTTTTTCTTTAATCAATTTACTTGTTGTGATGTTAAGAAGAATATTTTAGCCATTCATTCGGATGCCATCGGTTCCGATAGCATTAGTCGTAAAATGATCCTTCCTATCATTGACGTCCTTACTCCCATTAACGACCATTTTCAATTATTGTATTGATATGGATGCATTTCCTTTGGCATGGAAAGAGGCAAATGTTATTCCCTTACCTAAAAAAAATAATCCTACTTCTTTTGCTGATTATCGGTCCATATCCGTCCTTCCTTTTCTTTCAAAAGTATTTGAGCGTCTTATACATCGACAACTGAGCCTTTTCCTTTCCCAGCATAATCTTCTGGATCCTTTGCAATCTGGTTTCCGTCCTGGCCATAGTACGACTACTGCTTTGGTTAAAATTGCCGATGATATTCGGTCAGGCATGGATAATCAAAAGGTTACAGTATTGACATTAATAGATTTTAGCAATGCTTTCAATACAGTGGACTTTGACATCCTGCTTGCTGTCCTAAGTTCTCTTAACATATCTCCAAAGGCAATTGATTGGTTTCACTGTTACTTGCATGGACGTCGGCAGCGTATCCGTTTTCACGATTCCTACTCAGACTGGTCTACAGTCACTGCTGGCGTCCCGCAAGATGGCGTGTTGTCTCCTCTCCTGTTTTCAATTTTTATTAATACTATCAGTAAATCTATTACTTCTCTCTATCATCTCTATGCAGATGATTTACAAATATACTCCCTTTCGAAACTGGTTGATTTACCTAGCACTATTAGCCATATTAATAATGACTTGGTTCGGATTTCTGAATGGGGAAAATCATTTGGTTTGCAAGTAAATCCTAGTAAAAGTAAAGGAATTATTATTGGTAGTTCAAAACTAGTATCACGACTAAATTTAGCTACTCTTCCGCCAGTATTGATAGAAAATGCACAAATACCACACAGTGATAGGGTAAAAAATCTTGGGGTAATTTTCGATCAACACCTTTCATGGTCTCCGCAGATAAGTGATCTCACTTATCTGCGGAGACCATGAAAGGTGTTCTCATCTGAGTAGGAAGATGTTTAGTGCTGTTAGTTCATTGCGTCGATTGCGAAACTTTCTCCCCATATCCACCAAAGTTGCATTGGCTCAGTCTCTCCTTCTACCGATTCTTGATTATGCTGATACATGTTATGTTAATATCACTGAGGAGCAACTTAACAAACTTGAGCGGCTTCAAAATCTCTGTATAAGGTTCATATTTGGATTACGTAAATATGACCATGTTTCCGATTTCCGCAAAAAGCAAGTGGCTCCCAATTCGTCTTCGCAACGATACTCATATACTTCACCTTCTTTACTGTATACTGTTTGATCCTGCCACTCCTTCTTATCTAAAAGAAAGATTTGTTTATGTTGGGAACACACATTGCCTTTCTTTACGTTCCAACAGCAACCTTCGTTTGAAAATTCCCTCCCATTCCTCTTCTTTTTATTCCAAGTCCTTTACTGTCCGAGCAATTCTTCTTTGGAACTCCCTTCCCTTACATGTTAAACAGTCGCAAACACTTGCGATCTTTAAAAGTAGATTAAAACGGCAATTGTTTGATGGTATAACCTAATGTATTTGTTGTCTTGATTCTGTCAGAATATTATATATAATTTATTGTATTATATTATAATTTTATTTTATTTTAAAGTATTATTTAATTTTTATTCCGTACGCACCTACTGCCTGCTTTGCAAGTTTGTATATGCCCTTTGTTATAAGATGGTTGCCTGGAAGAGATCGCTGTCTTAGCGATAAGGCCGCCAATTGTACAATATTTTTCTTATATTTTTTATGTTATTTTTGTTGTATTTTCTTTGTTTTGAATTAAAAGCAGTGCTGTTATTATTTTTGTACAATAAAGAATATTTGTATTGTATTGTATTGATTCAAGGTCATAATTCTTAAGTAATTTTTAGTTAATGTTATTTGAACTCAAATATCAACAACGTTGTAAAGTATATTACTAATTAAATCATTAAAATTATGTTATATGTGTGTTGGTAAGATATTATTGAATCATCTTAAATTCATTAGTGGCTGGAGGGAAATGGAATTTATAATGAAAATTAATAATGATTGCATCGCACGGCAGTTAAGGGGTGGTCGCAAACATTGATAAAAAGAGCGTTGCTAATCATGCCCTGAGCAACTGTGGAGGTACAATTAGGGTTGTCAATTATGACAATTTCAATTCTTATATTATATTTATAAAAATGATAAACAACTAAATGATAATTGATTAAATGATAATTTTTTTTTAAATCGTTTTATAGATTGACGAAGCAGCGCTATCTCCAAAAAAATATTAGGATTATTATGTTTATTATGTGAATATAATAATATTGTATTGATAATAAATAATAATAAATATCTAATTAAACTATAAGACAAAAATAATTTAGAACAACTTTTTTTAATACGAACCAAAAGAATAACGAATCATAATCTGAATAATATAAAAAGCGTCACTTCACTTTCACTTTATTTTATTTCATATACAAGACAGGCACTATATAAGGTTCAACAAGGCTTCCGTATCATCCAGGGAAAAATTTCTGGTACCTAGAAAAATACGTGAAGCCATTGAAATCAGCCGCTACCCGAATTTTAACAGAGATGGTGGTTGGACACTACCTCCGGCGTGGAAACCGATTTTTGACACTACCGGTTCATATAAAGACCGATTTGAACCCGACACCGTAAGCGTCGCATGCACAAATTTCATTGGTGCATCCGACGAAGAAGACCAGAGCGACACGGAACAGTCGGAAGACGCGCGACCACCGCCGCAACCGTCTCCCCACCCCCCCGCCCCAGCCACCTACGAGGCGCGCCCAGCGAGCTGCTGCACGCAGTTCCCGCCGCGATAACGTCGTGTAAAGAGCTCATGAATAAGTGCCCCAGACGGGTTCGAAACTAGTCGGGCTAATCCGATAAAATTAGACGTGAGTATAGCTTACAAAACTGAAAACAACATACACACAATTATGAACATTCACACATTTGTTTATAAAATTAACACTCTTTGACCCTCCTAAAATCGTGTTATACAAACTAGGACACTTTGCATATATAATTTCAATTAATTTTCATAGTATTTGCAACATACGTATCTAATATTTATGTACGATTGTATATATAAATATACATAATTTTTTACATTTAGAACTAATTTACTTTAAAACAAGTTTATTTTCTTATGAATATTATGACAGCCCTACATACACCTACACATGGGGTCGGGGTAAAGCACAACTTGAACTAAGTTTTTACTTATTAATTAATCACTATGAAACTCGCTTTTAATTAGAAAAAATAATCACACTCATTTTAGTAAATTACAAAAAAAAACAATTAATAATCTGTCGTCTATAATGAACGTTTAGCTGTGGTCTTTTCATCAATAGTATTGATGCATTAGCATACTGTAGCAGAAATCTGTTTTTACCGAAACCTAGTAAAGATTTCGGTAAAAACAGATTTCTGCTACAGTATGCTAATATAGTTTATGATTTATTTAATGTAATTATCATTTATTAAAATTTATTTTTAAAAAATGACATTGTCGAGATGTGCTCCGTCTCGCCGTTGGCACTCCTGCAATCGACTACGTAAACTTTGGAAAACTCGTTGACACATGCTGCGAGGAATCGCGGCTATCTCCTCGTGGATGTTTTCTTTTAATTGGGATATGGTCGTCGGTTTATTAAGGTATACTCGACTCTTCAGATATCCCCATAAGAAAAAATCGCAAGGTGTAAGGTCCGGGCTTCCGGGAGGCCATGGGATATCACCTCTGCGAGAAATCAATTTGTTAGGAAACATTTCTTTGACCACCGGTAAAGTCACGTTTGATGTATGGCATGTTGCTCCATCTTGTTGCATCCAAGTCCGGCTATTGTATCCTTCAAATTCATGCAACTGTGGCGTCAAAAACTCTCGCAACATTTTCTCGTATACCACTGAGTTCACAGTTACGTTACTATGGACCGATTATGCCCTTTGCGGATATGGCAGCCCACACTGTCGTTTTTGGTGAATGAAGAGGCTTTTGGTGTTTATAGTGAGGGTTTTCCGTGCTCCAATATCGACAATTATGATTATTTACGTGACCATTAATGTGAAAATGGGCTTCGTCCGTAAACAATACATTCTCAAGGCTAGAGAATCGCTCCAGTATAGTGTCAGCAAATAACTTGCGTTGAATTTAATCGTTTGGTTTCATCTCCTGTACAATTTGAAGCTTATATGGGTGCAGTTTAAGGTCCAAATGCAAGATTCGCCGCAGACTAGTTCTTGGTATAGCAAGAGCCGCCGACCGCTTACGCGTAGATGATTCTGGATTGTCCCTTACAGAAATTTCAACCTCCCGAATGTTCTCTTCGCTTCTTCTTGAACGTGGTCGCCCAGTTTGTTTAATATTCGTTGTCGATCCCGTTTGCTCAAACTTTTTAACCCAAGCTTTACTTAAATTAACACTTGGACTCTCACTTACACGTTGTAATCCGTATTCAAATCTAAAGACGCGTCGTACAGTAACGTAGGAATTGTTGTTTTTGTAAAATTGTTTTACGCAAAAAGTACGCTGTTGTCCCGTGAAGCGCTCCATCGTGACTAAAATTGCATTAAACGACGCACACAATTCCCCGCCACCCGCGCGCCCCTTGCTCTCACGGTTTTGGAGAAATCAAGTGTTGCTATTTGCAAAAATTTTTGGCCCACCCTGTATAATTTAAAAAATAATAAGTGTAAAGAAAGAATATAGAAAAAAAGAATAAAGAATGAGCTATATTTGTTTGTTCAATTTTAATACCACGATTTATTTCATTAATTATGATCCATGATTAGCCTTAAATCTATTAAAACACATGCATAAAAAAAGCAGACATTTTTGCATTTTTTTTATGTAAGTAAACCTTAAAACAATTTTCAAAAGATACATTATATTAACAACGATTATACAATATCAATATCTTAAAACTATATAATAATTATTTTTTAATTTATGATACCTTATAAACTTTGTCATGTGCGATCGTTTTAAATAATAAAATTGTAATTTTATAAATTCATATACTTAATTCTTTCTAAATAACAAACAGCATGTGGCAAATAGCAACTTAATAATGAACTAAACCTCAATATTCCTTAATGTTATTTTAGCTTATACAGGATTTTATAGGAACAGAGTAAAGCTTTCGATATTTGCAAAGTAAGGTTCAGATAAACAGATATCTTTGGACCGGTACTACGGGCTTACTCACCGTCTGGCAGCTCGTGCACGTGCGCGCGCGCCGCCGGTAGGGACGGGCTCGCTAATCGCTGCAAGATTAGTGCCATACATTTAATCATATCGATAGCAATATTTCCATTTGCTAAAGATTAGTTTTGTTAATCGCTTACTTTGAAATAAAGTATATGTACAGTGAGCATATAGTTTGCTCCATACAAAAGACATCAACGAACTTACTTACTTACTTACTTAACTATAATTTCACCCATATGTACAATACATTGTGTAAAAATACACATAGCATATTAAGTAACTATTTAAAATTCCAGAAACAAAAATAATAATTTAAAATTATAAATTATTAAAGTAATTTAAATTTTAATCTTATTTTTACTTTAATAAATATGACCCTGCAAAGATCAGAATTAATTTAAATACATCCCTAATAGTACATGAGCATCCCTAAATACCAGATTTATCAGATCTCGTAACGACTTTATGTAATTGTAAAATTGAGTTGTGATTAATAATATAAATGCCTTGAAAACAAGCCTCCAGACCAATCACTAGCCCGCGCCGGAGTCGGTGTCTCCGCACAATCGTAAATATCAGACATTTAACACACAGCGGTCTCACAACACTTGGTCATTATAAATAGATTGTTAAGATATAGTCGACGTGTTTACAGGCACTATCTGTCGATGCGCAGATTCAAATGCATCACTGTGTCGTACAATTAACTTTGTCGACAAATAATCACGCAGTAAAATTATTCTAATTCAACAGAGCTTATGTTTATAGTATTAACGATAGAACTAGGGTTCGTAGATTTTTAGATAAAAATAACTTCTTCCACAAATTTTCATCACCAATATATCTGTATATAACAAAAAAAATTGTCTAAACGAACTTGAATCTATCCCTCGTGTTGTATAAATTATTGTGAAATAACATCATTTATTGTTAGAATTTATAAGGCAACTATTAAAACTAATGGTGTACTTGTGTTTACGCTGACAGGGAACAGATTCACTTCTTAAATGAAACAGTTACTGAATCGTTTGACATTCAAGTCTCATATTTCGAAAACTGTACTTCGGTTAATTAGCAAAAAAAGACAAGAGCAAATAGACATTTACAATAATGCCCAGTAACGAGATATCTTCACTTAGTTATTTCTGCTGTCAGTAACGAGAAATAACGATGTAGGAAGAACGTGAAACTATTGCGTGTAGAAAATGACTCTAAGAAATGTCGCAGCATAATATTTGGTACAAATGATACACAAAATGTTACTATCGAAATAATTTGAACTAGTTTTATGTAGATATTTATTATTTGTTAATGTAATTGTAACTAGGATAGGCCTTTGCGACTCTTAGTTTTACAAATGAATAAGATACATACATAATTTTGTTGAACAGAATTAATATTTATAGAATTACGTTTTGCTACGTGATAATGATGCTTTTGCTGTAATTTATTCAAAATATCTGACTGACTTGATTAATCACATGATGGAATCTTCAAATCAAATCAAAACAAATCTTCCTGTATATATTTAAAATAAATTGGCATATACCATATTGGCTTTATTTTGTTAATTACAGTGATAAACTCTTTTAGATAAATAATATAAACTTATAAAAAGTCGAATAGTGCAATATTTGACTATTTTATAAGAAAAGCTATTAATTTATAAACTGTGTTTCAAATATGTGTATTTTATTTTAATATTCATTTATTCAATAAGATAACAAAAATATAAAAGAAATACTCATATGTGGTTGATGAAAGCTCGTGTTTGATGAAAACTCCTCACATCGAAAAAAAAATTGAAACAGACAATAATAGTGTTATTAAAAAATTAAATAACAATTTGAATTGAACTGAAATCTTACAGACTGTCGCTCGTTACTTAGAGCGGACTAGCTTCGAGCTCGGTCAGCGGTCGCGGACGCCACTCACCGATTGTCCTACTGTCCACGTCGCAGCCAGCGCGCGGACGTTTACCACAATTATGTGCAAATCTTAATAATGGTTTGTTACAGGACGTCCTGTATACATAAGCTGGCATTATTCGCGTTTTAGAACTAAATATCTGTGTTTTCGTCCTTAAATTATTCACAAATTTGTATAAGACTGGCTTATAAACGCAACTTTGCGCGCGGGGACTGGAGTCTTAATATTTGAGTAAATATATTAATAATGGTTAAAGTGGGTTAACCTTAAAAGCTAGACATATGCTGTCGCGAACTATTTTTACAAACTTTTAGAGGGGGACAATTTAATAATACGTGATTTTTGAATAACTTTCACCGTTTAGTTAGCGCACGCAAGGAAAGCATTCAATTTTGCCGTTTTCGTAATAATTTTTATTGCTGCTTGTAACCCATCTTAGCGTGATTTTATATAGCTTTTCTCAATAAATGGACTATCTTATACTCAAATATTTTTTCAAGTCGGTCTGGTAGTTCCTGAGATTGGCGCGTTCAAGCAATCAAACAAACAAACTCTTCAGCTTTCTATGTTAGTATAGATGTAACGGTTACTTCGCGAATTTATACCATAAAAGTTAAGAATTGTTTTGCTATAAACTGAAATTTATAAATTATTTTCTAAATAAAGAAAAAATGCTTATTTTAGTTTTACATTTCAATGAGTATTGTATTTATATGTTATAAATTTTTGTCTGTATGGTAAGCGACATTTTCCTAATAAATATATATATATATAAAACTTTCAAGCCTCAAAAGACAAACGTTAAAGATTTTTTTCTTTAAAATACATGGGGCATTTGCTCCTCGCAGCTGCGCCAAAATTTAATGCATTCTTCTTCAACAATAGAATCTTTACAGGTTGTTGTAGTGTCATAGAATCATCTCTTTCAAAAAGATTACCTGTCTATACCACCGAGACTGCCATTGCGCGAACTAACTATTGTGCAAAATTTGTAATGTTAGTCTCTATGTAATATCATCAGTTAGTGAGCAATAAGAGTAAAAATTTGAAGACGAAATTTCGAATCATTACATTCATTAATTTTTAATTTATTATGTCAAAGAGGTAACGGTATTTTATCCATATTTTTTTTGCGAGACGAATAGTTGAACCAGTGATAAACATATCAAAAGTACTTTATACAATATCCAGAGTATCTCATGGTATACACCAAGCCTTTACCATATTTCGAGTTATGAAGTCGAATGACGAATTTAACCTCATACATAAATAAACCAAGCAATAAAATTTCGTTTTATAAAAAATATCGTATTCTTATATAAACAGATATGATAATATCGTCACGTTAGTTCAGTTTCATTTAAAGTTTCTCTCGTAAAAACAGCTGTGTGCTCCCCCTTTTACTATATATATCTAGTAAGCACGTATACGTGCTCTCGCCTGATGGATAAAAACGATTTGTATTTATAGTTCTACATCCGACTAGTGTAAACTGTAAAGCCACTTAACGCATGACGCTATTATATGAAAAAGTAAAACATAATTTTGTGTTAAGCGGCAAGATAGCACTAAATACCACATGGGTAAAGTGATTGTTGGCTTGGCTCTTTTTTATACATAATGTATTTCTTTACTTTATACCGTGGTACATAAATAATAAATAAATAAACCTTTGAAAATCTGAAAATAAAAGACACTGTACATAATTCAACATTCTAAATCCTAAGCTATTACTTTATGTAAAGGAAAGAAAAGAACCTTAAGTAATCTCTTAAAGAGAATAATTAAATAAGATATATTTGCCAATATAAAAAATTCAAGTTAAAATATTATGTACTGATTTATATAAATCATACCTATTACAATTTTAGCTTTTAATCTTTTACCAAAATAATAAAAGACATACCGCAAAAGCAAATCTGGGAGGTAAATGTTTGTTCAATTTTTTACGTCGTAAAAAATAGCTTGACTTATAATGTATACGGTATTTTACCTGACTCTCGATTCTCACCAGGTTACTGCGTTTAACATAACTTTAATATTAATGTATGATATTGTTCAATGCATCTCAATATGAACTAAATCAATCGTATTCAAATGAATCCCGTTTCAAATGAAATCGCGTACAAAAAGAACCGGGTTGAAATACTAGTGCATATTTATATTGAATTAATTAATAACTAGTTTTTTATTGTGTCTCAGACGTGACCCGTTTACCGAACGAGTCTCCCTTTCAAAGTCAACAAATAAGCAATCGGAAGCTTTGAGCAGGTGTGTTCAATCCATTTCCCAGGACAATATTAGTAAAAATAAATAGTGTAGATATACCACACTATTTAATCGGAAAATAATTCAGAGTAAACAATCATTCGATTACAATTTTATTGAATTTGACAATGGTAGATAAAGTTATTTATTAATTGAGCAAATGTAGGAAATCGACACCGAATGTGATAGGAACGAAATTACCAAAACAACAAATAAAAAAAACACAAATTTTAACGTGTAAATGATGACAAATACCTCGTCGCATCAATGACGATCCGACGAGACTGTAACTTGTCTAAACAAGACAAATGAACGAACTTGGACCTAGCAGGTAGAACATCCAAAAGCTTGGCGTGTCACGTCCGGCCTTACAGGAGGCACCCTTAGGACGACGTTCCCCGACTTAAGTAGAGTTTCTGCGCTCTACTCTCTGCATTTCGCAACCTCGACGATGCTTCTGCGCTCGCCCGTCCCGCCCGGTGACGCTGTAAAAGCCATTAGGGCTAACAGCGTACAGTCAGTTCGAAAAAAAAAATGGCGTGTCACGTGTGTTCACAACGAAACTTGTTTTGTATAGTATTATACTAGCGTGTAAGTAATTTAAGAGCCATTAAGGAGCCAACTGCATTCCTGGACGCATCTTCTGCACGGTGTCCGACCCACTTCTCGCTCGTCGAAACGAAGAGGGGTTCCGGAACCACATCGGAGAAGAATGGAAGATGAGGTCCTGAGCTCTGGCGGGGCGCATGATATTCGCCTGGAGGAATTTCATGGAAGCCAATAATTAGCGACCTCCATTGGATCCTCTATAACACGGCTTGTAGTGGGCTGAGCCGGGCTGGCGGCAGATGGCGAGGGAACCCTCGGGCCATCACCCCACCTTCCTTCCTCTTTGGAGCGGACTGCGCCTTCCTTTCCTTTGTTTTAAAAATAACTTATATGTTAACTTGTAGTACAAAAATAAATACATACATGTTCATTAAAAATTACTTGCTATAATTTGTCACTTATTAATAAAATTTAAAATAATCGATTCAACGGCAATTTCTCATCCCAACACTAGTGCGAGTAAGTGTAAAAGATTCGTTACTCTATGCATAAATGTATGTGTTTTTCAATAAACTGCTCTCGTTCCTAAGCTTTTTCACACTTTCTTATCAAAGAATTTTTTATAATAACAGATTGGATTATTATTCTTTAAACAACTTTATAATATATGTTAAATAAAAAACGGTCTTGATGTTATTATATTGTATACCATAAATCAATTTAATGGGTTAGATAAAATGATTATTATAACAGAATTAACAAACAAAACTATCTGCTCGACAAGCACATTATCGATTTGGAAATATTTAAGAAATCATGAAAACATTACATTGCAGTAGTATTTTGATATACTTACGCGGACTTTATTAAAAACTTTCTAAAGGGGAACAATTTTGTAATATATGATTTTTTAATAACTTTCACGCAAGGAAAGCTTTAAATTTTGCTGTTTTCGTGATATTTTTTATTGCTGCTCCTCTCCTATTCATTTTAGTTTGATGGTATATAACTTATAGCCCCTATATATATATATCCCTCGATAAATGGAGTATCTTACACTCAAAAAATTTTTTCAAATCGGTCCAGTAGTTCCTGAGATTAGCGCGTTCAAACAAACAACCAATCAATCAAACAAACAAACAAACAAACAAACAAACAAACAAACAAACAAACAAACAAACAAACAAACAAACAAACAAACAAACAAACAAACAAACAAACAAACAAACAAACAAACAAACAAACAAACAAACAAACAAACAAACAAACTAAAACAAAAGTAATAATAAAATTATTTTAGCAAATTATAGCGGAAATTTTAGCGGATTATAGCAAAATAATTTTATTATTACTTTTGTATTATGGATCTCCGCAAAGTAACGCCTACTTCTATAAATTAACAAACAAACTCTTTAGCTTTATATATTAAGTTTAGATATAACTATATTTGTGTGATTGAAAGATAAATAAGAATAATAAAAAAAATGTTATTTGGTTAGTCTTTATCTTAATCAGACATTTATACGGCAGTAATTATGAATTTTTACTTAGGTAATATAGTAAGTGAATAGGAAGTACTTCTGGAAATTTATTGACAACGGAAGAATGCGACTTTTATATAAGTGTTTTGTAATACATTAATGTTTTCATATCAAAATAGAATATACGGACTTTACATAAAACTTTATATATGTATGTCTTCTTTTCCATAAAGTATGTTTATAACTATTAATATAATTATGGAGAAAACGTTTACGCAAGGGATCATTACTGGTTTCATTCGCATAAGATCATGTTTGTGTAAATATTACAATACATTCGATGAAGATATATTACAGTGATAATTATGTGTTGCTGACACAGATGTACTATATTCTTAATGCCACTGTAAATTTGGCATAACTACTATTGCCATGGCATTAATAGACCAGTCTACAGAAAGACTTTAATTGAATTTAAGAGATATGCTTATATTATTTGCTTATTTGTTATAATAATCAACAATTATCAAATTACTTAAATTCCAGTAGAGAATAATTATACCGATTGATAATAATATTTAGTTAAGCTTTTCGTCTTTCCCGTAAAGTCTGACTATTTTTTTCCGTTTAGATATACTTCAGATATATACTGAAAAAAAAGTCAAAACAAAACGTTTATATCAAATTATAAAGCCTCTGCTATATTTATGGTCGTTTTATTAAGCCTGTAAACGCACGGTCTCTGTATAGAAAGTCTTTGTTACCATTACCAACATGACCTCAATGGTATGAACTAATTGCCTTTTGCGCCCCGCGTTATCTAATCAGGTTCTGAAAGGAGCCGGTGTGAATACTGGCACACATGTGTTTGCGCGAACGCACGTGTTCTTTCATGTACCTTAGGCGATAAAAGGGATCTTCGTACCCGCCAGAAATAGGTAACATTAAGCAAACCATAAGTAAACAGCAGTCGTCGTCTCCCTCGATAATGTACAAAGAAAATCCTTGTACGTTCCTGATATTGAAACGAACATACATATCCAAGTAACACCATAAAAACACGCTTAAGTCAAGTTCTATATAACATTCTTCTACGCATATTTCTTTTTATTTTTGTATTATTCTAGTATGTTAAAAAATTAACACGATGGTAGACTCTAATTTCATAATAAATAGTAGGTATAAAAGTTTTTAGGGAATATATCTGTTTTATCTAAAAGCTAATGAACGAAAGGTGATAACAAAAAAGGTGGACGGGCGCAATACGTACGTAAGAAAAATTAAAAATTTATTTTTATAAAATTTTAGGTATATGAAGCTTCATCATCATTTTATAATCCTATTGAAGCATAATTGACTTTAATACCATGATCTAAATTGAAGTACCCAATAAATATGTATCAAAAATTATTATGTTTAAATTTCATTACAATTTTAGGGTCAGTTGATAAGTTGACCATCCGTTTATGCGCGTATCGCGTACATTTGAATTGGCATAAATAGTTCTAACATTAATAAAATAAATTAATTCTTACAAGCTATCGTTGCACAGTAACAATTATATTCTATAAAAAAAATCTTATCCGTTAACTATTCTATTTGCCTTTAAAGAGTGAACACGTATTTTAAATAATCTTAATTACATATGCGTTCGTGTAAACTAAGTATAGAATACGCTGGTAATAGCAAAATTTAAAGTTTGAAAATTTTGAAATTCTGATTTTTAGAGACCTTTTTAGTATAATAAGTGCATGAATATGAGAAAAATAAGAAATATAAGGAATTTCTCCTTTTCTTTCTTTCTAATATATTACCCGTATTCCGCTTATTGTCTCTTTCCTTCTATTACTCAAAGTGGACAGTAAAAAATTGTTAAGTAAAAGTCACTTTTCATAAAACAACACACGTAACATTGGATACCTAGTATATTATGAAGACTAATTTCCTTTTTCAATTTTTTGAACTCAACGCTCGAAACCATATAAAGAATTAAATTAAGAAAGATCAGTTTTCTATAAATTTAAAGGTACTAGTAATTGATGGTATCAACAATAGAATCCTACTAAAATGTCACGTATTTTGTTATTCTGATAAATTTTATGTATGTACCAGCATGTTATGAGACTCAACAATACAATCTCCTTGAATATGCATTAATACTATTATTAGTATATTATTATTAGTATTATTATAGTAATACTATTACTCTGGATTAACTTTTTAAAACTCAATCTTTCCAGCCGATCATTAAACTCTTTGTTTGAAGTTCTAAAGTTTTGACATAGATAGTAGCAGGTACGGGAGGAAACAGTAATAACAATTAATTTAAAACCCGGATCGGGGAACATACGAAAATTCTAATTGTTTCATTTTTGTTGGTCATCCCTAACAATATGGCACGTCGCAACAGTCGTTAATTTCATTAAGAGCTTATTAAACAGGCACGCGACTGCCGACAGTTGCGCACGACACGCGGACGATATAATCGAAAAACTTATGGACCGGAACACGAGTGCCGCTGCTTATTCTAGGCTAGAATTTAACCGCATCTATCATGCCGCAGTGTATTTTTTTATTATAACGGGCGGATTATTATAATGTTAATTCTAATTTAGTAATATATGTTTATTTTTATTTCACGCTTTAAACTTTATATTTGTTTATATATATTTAGATACCTACGTATTAAAATATAATATTACATAACTTGAGGAGTAAAGCGTTCTTAAATAACATTTGCTATATAATACCTGCATAGAGAATTTCTAGGAATATGTGTTACCTACCTATCCGCATTGGAGCAGCGTGGCAGGTCTTAGCTCCAATCCTTCTCTTCAAAAACGGAGAGAGGATGCCTACGCCCAGCAGTGGAATAAAACAAGCCGTTACTATAAAAATAATCACGTAAATATGTTCAGTGTGTAAAAATAACAAGTTAATGGATAAACATCTTCTGGATTCATGGTTATAGAGAGGAATTTTAAATATATCATTATATAATTGAGTTTTTCTTTACAGCAATGTTTAAAAACTTTAAATAAATGTTCTCTGACATCACCGTCATCAAATTACATACGTATTTATCATCAATTTGTTGATGGCTATAAAGACCACGGCCATAAATAGTCACGCAGTGTTGGTCATGGCGTCAGTTGGTGTCCACCCCTTAAAAAACTAATAATTATCTAAAGTTACTTCATATGTTTTAATTCATGCTTGAAATTAATACAACTAAACTTATTAGTATAATATCTATTGTTAACAATATTGTGTCGTATTCGTGGCATTCCAAACCATTAGTATTTAATAATATATATCAATATGATATAAATAATTACACCCAACTATAATGTGCCCGCGTGAAAATCAGTGAGCACACAAAGTTTTTCCCGCATAAATCCAGACCCCGCAGGAATTCTAGAGTAAAAAGTAGCCTATATATTAGCTTACAACCTCCTCTATCTTCGCGTTCCTTTAAAACGATTCAGCTATTCCGGTGAATATTCTGTTAAATTAAACAAATTCTCAATAATTGCAGTATCCGTTAAATCATACAAAAATCCGTTCTGTGGATTTTGAGAAAATCGATCACATGCAGTCAGTTGGGAACTTTTTTTTATAATATGCCGAGATTATTATTATTTTGCTATGACAAATTTATAAATTAGACTCATCAGACATTTGTTGTTTCATCGTCAATAAATGTCTTTTTTTCTGGCAGAGTTTCTCTGCGGGAGTTGTTATTTGTGTGCCTCATTGGAGTTTCGTATTCATTGAGTTATTAGGTCACTCCTAATAACTCAATAGCATATTCTGTTTTTAGTGATTTATTATTTATTACAAGATTTTTTGATCTTTTTCACAAAATAATGTTGTGATGGAACGAATTCTAGATATTTTGCTTCATTTGATACAGTATTAGGTTATATTAACCTTAACCAATGAGCTACCTCCGTAAAACCACCGTTTGCTTTGTCAAAATTATCGTTCATTCTATTTATTTTATCTATAGGAAGTAGTCAACAGCAAAAAGTAAAATATTGTCTATATATAAAAAATATGGAAAATCGTTTATGTACACTAAAAACAGAAATGGACCTAAGTTTGTTTCTTGGGGCACACCCATAACTATGGTAGATCCGGATGTCTGCAAATCGTGACATCGCGATGTCACTTGTGCATCGTTTATTTATCAGAAGACTTCACCGCTTGCAGGTGGGGTTGGAATTTAAAGAAACTGAGTGTGACAAGGTTCCCTTTTACACTGTTTTACTATCCCCTTAGATATAGATTAGGATTATCTGTAATGCAGTGTTACGACAATATATATTTAGTTCAATGTTCATTCAGTAAACCTAGATCCCTTTATGGTTGTATATCAAGTATATCATGCATAGAATGAACAATATTGAAAAGGCGCGTGTCATGATATAAAGTGTTAAGAACAACATTTATTTTATCTATACTATATTATCAAACAAAGTCCCCAAAAGCTGTTTGTCTGTATGTGATCGATTTTCTAAATATGTACTGAACCGATTTTTGTACGATTTTTACTAAAAGGTAGTTTTTTCGGCAAGCTTAAGTTAATATTACGTTACGGTTTAATGTTAATTGTGTTAAAGAGGTTGTACAGTTGTAAAAGAACTTGCCTGTTGGGAGATTTAGTTGCTTACGCCGCTTACGTAAACCAACAGAGATATATTTAAGCTATGTACTAGAATTGTAGAACTACTAAAATACCAAAAAAAAGTCCGCAACAGCATGTCTCTATCTGGTATGGTTAATTCACACTAACTACTTTTATGTTCAAAATTTTAATTAAGTACACTGATTTCCCTTTACAGCTAGTTGTTTGTATAAATTAAAAGTAGTAATAAATTAATAATAAAAAATTGCTGAATTCCACATATAAGTAACTGAGATTAAAAATATATTATTGACGATTCTTAAAATACTATCTTTATGCTATAAAATAAAGAAATATCATTAAATCAAGGATATTAGTCGCACTAATATTAAATCTAGTATTCATTAAAACTACCAAATTGTGGTGCAGAAAGAGAGAGAGAACAAAACAAACTTAATTAAGTTGAATAAAACTTTTATACATAAATCAAAACTTAATAGCATTAACGTGGTTTTAAGTTTACGCTATAAGTATTATCCAATACGTAGGCGCCACACGATTGTTACCAATTGTTACTGTTAGCATTGAGATAAAGATTGAATATATGATATTATTAATTGCAAGGTTTAGTTCCCACAGCTTCCGAGGGGTGAGTCCGGGCGACCTGTCACGGGCCGGTCGTTTATTTGTTATTGTTATGTGATGTGCGATCAGTTTCCGCGCGCACTCCCACGACAGGGAACAGATGCCAGTTGTGTGGTGTGCAGGGCGCCTGTGTCGACACTCGGCACCCGTTCAACCACCGCCGCTCACAATATTGCTTTACCAGTGACCCCCCTTCAGTCCTGTGGGAATCTAATCTGCCCTTCAGAATTGGATTGCAAATCTGCCATCCCTAAATACAACTGGTATTTCTTATCCATTGCACAAGAATCAAGTACTCCAATTAACTAATTGATTGATTTATCAAAATTTGGATATCTATAGAAATTCTAACATAAATACTAATCAATATCGATTGGGTTATTCTGAAAATACCTGTTACATTTTGCATTTTCAAAACTTCAATAATAAACTCGCATATGCAAAGAAATAAATAAATAGTTCTAGATATTAATCGATAGACCTAACTAAAAATTGAGTTAATTTATTCTGCACAATAATACTTACATTAATTTATTTAGAGTTACACGACTCATAATAATATTTAGGTTAGTAATCCAAAAAGTTATGAAAGTAATTTTATAACTTACACTATTATTACCTACGAGTATATTCGATGTGAATCATATTCAGGATGCTGTTACTACTCGCCCTCAGTGTACGCACCCGAGAAGTGCATGATTTACGTACAGTTGTATAGAAACAATCTACACGTGCTTCTGCAAACATCCCTGATGCACTGCGGAAGCATGGTAGCCCAAGCAGCACCCTGAATGTACAGTACATTCAAGGTGCTGCTCATACAGTATTCAAAGGGCGGTTTATGATCTTTTTGATAAAAGTCTCATTCACACTTCTTGCTTCATGAGCGGTGCTCGTGTAGAAAGAAATGCACTATGTTCTGAAGAGCGTAATTTTAACTTCTTTTGAGAAACAAGTAAACTTAGGGGCGATCATGTTAATGCTTAAACTAACAAAATATATTAATATTAAAAAAAATATATGGAATTCGTGAAGCGACTGAAACTTTATAATTTTAACGGAGAAACCATATTTAATTATTCCGTTGTTAGAAGTATCACTCTATCAATTTATGAATGTTGATCAGATTTTACTGCTGGTGAGAGCAATATAGAATCTAAGAGTAAATCCTCAACGTTACCAAGTACATTTTATTTAGCTTGTTGACAATATATAACAAAAAAGAAGAGTGAGAACATATGCTTGCGTATATTACATACATCGAGCATACTGATATTAGTAAGTGTGGTCATTTATTAGAGTTTAACCATTTTCGTTTTTATTTTTGCCGGATTGGAATTGTAATATAAGAAACAGACACTTGACCCGTCAAAACAGCGCATTATTCAGCGTGACCAGGATTAACATAATTTGCCTGGCGATCATCGGCAGGAGACGCCATTGCATACGCGCCTCGTCCCGCGCCACCCGCGACCCTCTGCCGCTGCCCGACTCACGACGCCAGCAGATGCTACATTAATATTTTATTACGCATCACATTAGATACGGGTTGCCATACCATCAAAATTTCATTCTCACATCTGTCTGCTGAAACATGGAAATTTGTCAAATCTGAAACATTTAGGGAAATATATACAGGCTATCTGACTGTATCAATATTTTTGCTAGACATGCGTCTGTTGCAGGAAATCTAGATTCGACATTTGAATGAAACGTATGTGCGTCTGGTTCCGTCATTGCTAGGTTTTTTATAACACATCATATAATTTGAATAACAAAATAATAAGATATGTTCACACGTCTACATATTTTAAAGTAAGCAATTTTTATTAAATCCAACAATTTTAAGTCAGTATTATACTCAATAAGAATAGAATACAAATATTCACTATTTTTACTACTTATATATCTTTTTTACTTACTGAACGAGCCTGCAATGTACGAGTCTTCCTGTGATTAGGTACCACTAATTCAATCTCCAAATTACTATTGAATTTTCTATTACACTGTATTGTTAGGGAACTATCGCGAGCGAGTGAATAATAGTCATAGTTAGCTAGCGCTATATTCGTCTCTGAAAGACTTCATCTGAATCCAGAATGACTTAAGCAGAATAAACAAGAGCAAGACTTTAGTCAGTCTAACTCACATCTAATCTACTCCATCCAGTCGTCGTTAGAAACTTGGCACAGATATGTGTGGCTTGCATTTCCTAATACCTACATCTGGCAGTGGACATTCACCGCTCGAATAAGAGGAAAAATTATAAAAGTCGTATCTTATTAATATTGAGCTTGAGCAGCTATGTACATATAACCTCGATTTTATAATGCTAATGGAATGTATGCACTTTATGGCATAATATCCATTTGTGTATTCACAGAAGAGAAATTCAATTTTCATTGTAGAAATTTGTTAATTTTAAGATCAAATAAATTGATACTCTCTGAAGATGCTGAAATGAAGATGCAGTTTGGTAAGATGAATTATTAGTCACGCTATTTATGCTGTAGCAGCCTTGTTGAAGTCAATCAATTCGTTTTTAATTCAGTATTCTATGTATGTTCATACATACACAGCAATTGCTTACGTAAGTGTCGCTTTGCTAGCATAGAAAGTATCTTTCTCGAATAAAGCAAAATTCGACGTTGAACTTTCATGCATCTCCTTCTGTATAATGTTACACAATTTGAATGTCCAGTATAAATCACAATAACAGTTTTGGTTATCAAATGTAAATATCTTCAATAACAAATGCTTTGTTTTTGCAACAGCGAACGGAGATTGATGTGCAACAATTACGGGATGCTCCTCGACCATAAATTCAAAATGTATTGCATTGACAACTAGGTTTTTCTAAAGTCTGCTATGCTGATTCGTGAATGGATATAAATGGTAGTTCTGTAGAAGTCATCGATCGTCCAATGTAGGTGTTTCGCATGACAAGGATAAAAACGAGATAATTTTTAATGTGTTGTTATTGATATAATAATGAGAAAATCTATGAAAATTATGAAAAGTAGCATTTTTATTTCCCTTTTCACTATTCATTGCCAATCCGAAAGGTAAGTTTATTAAATAATTATTGACTCAAGTTCAGAAAACATCAGTAATAAATAATAATTAATAGAATAAAATACAAAAAATTATAAATGCACATATATTATGTATATCGTATAATTATACAATAAATATAATTTAACAAAAAAAAATTTCTTGACAAGAGAATAAAAAGATCTTAAAAGGGAGTGAATAAAAAATATTAACTTAACGGCCTGTCAATGCATATAGGATGGGCAAAGACCTCCTCTCTCCTTTTCGAGACGAGGTTAGAGCTGAAGCCAACCGCGCTATTCCAAGGGACAGTGGTAGTAGGTTTTACATTTTCCAAGATACGGCCTTTGAACCCATGAGTCCCTGGTAAAGTTCAGATGTTTCCCCAATCACTCGCTGCTCACTCACGATCACAGGGCTTCGTTCGCGTATTAAGATGATAAACCAACAAAAATCCACGAGTATTTCTTTTAGAACAGTGTGATTTCATTCGTCTTACATATTGATGCGGTGAATAATATTAAATATAACTACATATATTTGAATTAATTAACTGAATATTTCTTATTCCGGTCACCTAAATATTATGTAAATATTAATACGCATATATCATTTTAGGCATGTAAAAGACTCAATCGCACGAAGTTCAGTATAACATCGGTAAGTCAGTTTTATGTGATACTGGAACAACAATTTAACAGTCCTTTTTTTTATATTCAACCGATGGAAATTTACTGTTGGATATAAGGTTTTCCAAGCCACGCTCTTGTGCCGCTTGAATCAAGTGACAGCCTACGCACATAGTGAACTCAGATGTTATTGGAGTATCCATCATTATTGCACCTTCCAGTGAAGGATTGACACCGACATCTCGGGATAGCCACTTGAACTTCTCAATTCATTGAGCTAGGTCGAAATAACTATATCCCCTACAGATTTCCTGGTTCCTCCTTTGACCTTAAAAATACTCTGGTAGTAATTCTTATCGCACGCTGAATGTGCTCGATCTTTTTTAAAAAGTTCATAGGAAGCGAATAAATTTCATTAATATATTTATTAGCGGCTACATATACCGACTGTTTAAAGATTTTTTGGCTTAAGGCAAAGGAATATTGGAAAACACTATCTCCTTAATTTTCCGAATCTTCCCCGGTCGTCTTTCTATAAAATGTATTTACCTCGCTTAGTTAAGTACATAATATGTAAGTATAGTTGGCTATACTTACATATTATGTACTTGTCTACAATTTCGAGACGTTTGGAACGTAACGTTAGATATGATCTTGAATTGAATTGAATCACTGAATATTATTATCAGATTTATAATATTAGTCTCAATTTTTTACAATTTTATTTAAAATAAAAAGTCGTTCGTTTCCTCTTCACAGAGAATTTACAGAATTAGGCCTTACTTTTTTCTTTAAATGTATGTTAATATGCTAAATGTAAAGTATACGACTTGTTTTCATATACGTAGGATTCGTAAAACGCACTACAAAACATCCACCACCACACTAAACTAGCACTGCACACATTCACTACCACAGTCTTAACAATCGTTTTGTTATGTGATCCTAATGTTTTGATGTAACAATACGGGGCAAAATATCAGGATCAGACTCAACGACTGAACAGACTATATAAACCAAACTAAATACCTAACTAGACTAACAACACTATTTTACGTTACATATTTAAAAAAACACCTACCCATGAAAGTCTTGTACGTTAACAAAGGTGCACATTATATCACACGCTTTCATCTCCTTGATGCGCGGCGTCGATGCAGGACTGACACGTCAAAGTTAAAATCGATTACGCCTCCGCTTTAAAGCTATGAATATTTTAACTGATCTATATGATTAACTCATTGTTAAGATTTGGTGTCATAGTTGATCCGGAAAGAAAGTAACCTATTGTATGATTTTGTAGACTGCATCTACTTTCTTTCAAATATATAATATTTATCATAATATCGTATAGTAATAACATTGATATGTATGATTGCTGTATATGACTAATGTATAAAAGATTCACTACATAATCGTTTGAATTTGCGTTTCAAAACAATTTTATTACTAACAACAATTATACTAAAACTAAAGCGTAATTCTTTAGATTATTATTAATTAATTACAGTCTTCTATCGCGTGTAAATATTATTTAACCAATAATTTTATAAACGTTTTTGCCCGGGTGAGAACCTACTAGCCCTTACACACTAATAAATACGCTAATAAAAAATGTAGGTGAATATATTGTAAGTAGCCCCTAAGCCGCGTTGCGATTAGAAGCTAGTACAAAATGTCAGTTACCTCTATGGACGAAATTTGTTTTATATCATAGCTTCGACTCGAATACAAATAAGTTCTCTCTCCTGAATCGCTGTATAGCAAGAATAAGAAAAATTAAAAGCCAAAATAAAAAATGTGTACGAGGAAATATGTGACTCGGTGGACGGGTGCTTATGTCGAGTGTCAGGGTAGGGATAGCTGAGCCCTGAAACGCGTCGAGTTCAAGAGGCACGACTGCCGACCAGCCATTGTCCGTTGTCGCACGACGAGACGAATCACATCGCAGGATTCATGACCCATGTCAACGCGGTCACGAACCAATTTTACCACCTCAATTCTTTAAAATGCACTAAAAAACGATACCGCTAAAAATCTAAGTACAATTTCCCACGACATCGCGATATTATTCTATGAACCTGTAGTGATGGTAGTTTTTATTCCCAAAATTAAAACTAATCTCTTTAAATCTTTCTTAAAACAATAAGCTAAAAATTTTAATAAGCACTTAATTAGGAAATGGGAATGGAATAAAGTTTCTGTTAGTCCGCAATGCATTTGGTTGCCCGGAAGAGATCGCTATCTTAAAAATTAGGCCGCCAATCGTAATAATGTCTTTCTTTTTTTATGTTATTTATGTTTGGATTGGTTTAGAAGTAGAAGCAGTACTGTTTATTTATTATTGTAGGTACAATAAAGAATATTTCTATTTGTTTTTGTATTTTTTGCATTATGTTCCGGAATACGAAATATCATGATATTATTACAGCATTGTAATCTTCGGATTTACTGTAAAGTCTAAAAAATATAATGAAGTTTTTACTAAAATATTAAGTTCATTCGGCAACTCGTATGTTCGGTTAAGGCTGTATATTACTCGACGAGATGAGACCAGTAGGGCTACCGTGAACATTTAGAAAACGATTCAATTCAAAGTTAGTACCAAAACTTAACCGCTTTCATTTCGTACCATGAAGTGTGAATTGCATTGGGGTCGGAATGTTTGAGAAGAAAAACGTTATATAAACTATACATAACTGTATCCTTTTACTCAAATGTTTTTAGGGCGCATTCCGACCGTTCATTCGGCAACGACTTAGGTAAAGTGCAAGCCTGCGGCAGGCCTACCATGAATACTTATTGCGACTTAGTTGAAGACTTAAACTGAATTGTTTTGCTTTTTCATACCATGACGGTACCTATACTGAATTGTAAACGCATTTCATTCAGTCTTATTTATATAGTAAGTGTGCGATCCAAATACGACTCAATTAAAAACACTTCACAGTGCGAAAGAAAACGATTCAGTTTAGGTTCCGACTTTGAATTGCATTGCAATTGAATCGTTATCTAAAAGTTGATGGTAGGCCTTCTGAGCGCGGTACCATCACATTGATGTATAGTCACGTAAAATGTTAAGTACAAAAACAAGGAGTAAAAAGGGATGTTCCTTTTTGAACTGTTAGCTCTAACAGCTTATACAGTCAGTGATCGGGAACGTACAAACGAATATTAGGTAAAATTTGATAGAATATGTATGATTGTGTCATACTGTGGTAAGCACATGCTAGACACTAAAACTATATCAGAAAGTACTAGGTATCTTAGAAAGAACTGTTTATTGCCATGTAATCGACCGACGACCTTCTTGTTCCTTTTACATTTTTAACTAACTCAGCCCCCTTTCAAAATCACATTTTATTATTCTGCGTAAAAAACCTTTGATCTGGATTGATGTTCGACTGATTTCTTTATTGAATCAGTAAGCTATTTTCCAGTACTTACATATTGTTTGTATAATAAGTGAAACTTATATTCGCAACCTAGCTTTCGACTAAGTAAAACAGTGTCCATCAGTTTTTTATGTGACATTAAAAAAAACGAAGTTATTTATTAATTGGATTATTGTATAATGATTTGGTAAATGAAATCCATTAGTACTTTTTAAAATTGAAATTGCGAAATTCTTTATTATTATTATAGAAAGAAAAACAAATATCATCATCATATACAAAATCTTTTTTACAATATTTTTCTCTGTCAACTCTGAATAATAATAAACTTACATGTCTAAATTTAAAAAATTAAAATTACAAATTTAATGCATAATGCCTAGCGTGATATCGAAAATACATAACGATATAATAAACGCATAAAAAGGAAACATAACAAACATTTAAAAAAAAATTAAATACCATTTTCATCTATTATATATTAATAGTTAAGTTCTGGGAAGGTACTGGCCCCTAAGATACGGGTTTTCCTAGTTTAGGGGTCTAGGATAAGAAGAGTATTGTAAAATATTTTTGGTTCAATAAATCATTATTATTGTCAATTTGAATTATTTGTATTTTTTTATTTTAAAAACGATAAATTCTATTTCACCCGTCAAAGAAAGTAAATTAGTCGAGAGCAACCAAATCGATTTAAGGTGTACGCGTGCAATGTAATGTATTTTTTCCGTAAAATAAATGACTTACTTAAAAAATGCTTTAAATCCCGCTTTCGTTCTTATTATATTATTTTAATAAAGAAACAAATAATTTTGACAACATTTATGCAAATACACGTTCAAGGGGACTTAGTTGCTCATGATTGTAGTTATTCAAAGTACCTAAGATTATTTTCGTCCAGCATGCAAACTAAAATACGAGTAATTCGCTCTTTTGTGATATCGACTATCGAAGCTCTTAGACTACAAAAGCTTTCAATTTTATTTTATATTTAAATTGCAAGATATTATATGCGTAGTGAATAGGAGTTTTTCAAAAGAAATATATGAAAAGCAACAGTAAAGAACAATTGCTTATATTTTGAATAAAAGACAGATGCATTCGAAATTTGGTGCAACTTAGCTATCGACCTGCTATCTTCAGCAAATTCTGACATAATTTGGCTATATAGTGGGAAAAGATGATCTAGAAAAATTGGACATTCTCATTCGACAAAACATTATCCAAGCTTATCTCGAACTGGATTGACTGAACAAGTAGGATGCCACCCAACTGTAGCAAGTTCTACCAAGTGATGATTGCAAATATAAACGAAAACCGATGGACTCAGATTGTCCTGTCCCAGTGGCGGTATAATCCACGAACCATAGTAATGAGAGATAGACTGGAAAATTGATATTGAGACTAAACTGAAATATTGTTCTCCAACATTATGCCTAGGAAACTGAAAATGCAATCTTGGTCCAAGAAATTGTTCTATTACACTCTAGACATTATGACAATATAACATTCTATTAACCAGTGTTAAAAATTAAACATCTTCAACAAAGTATATGATAATATACATAATACACATTTATCTAATAGAATAGCCCAAAACGTGTTACTCTGATTTGTTCTTTACAGTGTATAATATTTGATTCGTTTGATAAATCAGGTACAGTGCACTGACGAATACAGCATTTGCCCTGAAATAAAACAAATGTTATATCACTAAGTCATCCACATCAAAATTGAAATTATATAAAGGCATGTATATTATATAATTGTTATATAGGTGTAATGAACCATTACATTCAAACTCACATAGATTCATTTTTAAGTTAACTATATACTAAACATATTATTGTTTTAACTTAAAATACAACAATAAAAACTTACTGGCCCTCTTTGAAATATTCCTTAAGAGTGTTGGAAAATCTTTTAGAATACTTTACAAATTCCCTTTTCCTTTGCTCCAGCGCTTGTTTACCAGGACCAGGAGTGTATGTTGATACCTCATTTACTGCATCCAATAATTTCTTTATAGCTGATGCTATCTCCCTGTGGTAATATATCAATAAAACAATATTTTTATTTGGAAAGTTATTAAGAAAGTTACAACAGGTACTGTATTACTATTATGTTTCATGAAAAACAGGCAGAGTTAGGCCCTGTATACATCAAAGCGGAGAGGAGAGGAGTTGCATTTTGAATACCAATCATATATCTTCACTTCCACATCTCCTCTCCACTTAGCTGAAAGGATTCTATCTGATTGGTATTCGAAGTGCATCTCCTCGCCTCTCCACTTTCGTGGATAATCAACCTGATTCATGAGAAAGGTTTTAATGTATATTCTGTTAAGGTTTTGAAGTATGATGATTTGCTATAAATTTCGGAGATAGTCAAATCCTTTGGTAAATTACATAGAGAATCTCCCAAATCCTTTTGAGATATAACCAAACAATTTTCACTTTTTAAAATATAGTAACATAGAATGCTATATTTGAAAAAATGGATAAGATCAGTACAGTATTTATCCTTATCAACTTTAATATGTTAATTACTTTCAGCATCATAATGCTTTAAACCATATAATTTAAATGAATATCTAAAAAATATTTGCAATTATGTTTTTTTGGTATAAATTTTTGCATATGTACTAGCTAGGAAGAAGTATACTGATTCAAATTTTATACTCACTTAATAGTCTCAAGGAATGTCTTTCTATCAGTAATTTCATCAGGAATTCTGCTTAATATTTTTTTCAGAGCAGCAGATTTCTTATTCAATTCTTGAAAGGCTTCTTCTGATCTATTCAATCTTAGATCTGCACCTATTAAAAAATAAACACTACAAATGATAACACTTGATTGATTACTTATAAACATATCCGAAAGTCTTAGATACAATTATTCCTTTAGCTAAAATTTTGACTATTCAGATTATCCATGCCAGTTTAGACTGGAAAAGCCAATATATTGGCTTGTATGATGATATTTCTTTTTTGGTAACTAATAAACTGGTAACATTTTCAAATTAAAACCTTTATATCCACTAATTCAGTTTTTTTTTTTACTGTATGCATAACAAAAAAAAATTAATTCTGTTGAATACACAACTGAAGTTGAATACACTACTAAGATTACAGAGTAGCAAGTATTTATGTTATTGTTATGTTTAGAGTCAAATATTATTCATTTTTTAGCTTCAAACGATCAATGGAAAATAATAAGATCATAATAAGGAAGTACTGCAATTGATGCCCAATACTAACACTTGACAAGGCCCTGAAATTTGCCTGCAATGCCCTAAGAGACGCTCTAGATGTCTCAATGATGTGCATCACACAGCCACCACCATTTTAGAATTTTTAACAAAGATAACATTCTACATTAACCTTTCGTCACTAAGGTAATAAAATCAGTATAAATACATAGTACTATTGTTATAACCTACTGTGACGGGTGTGTCAGAAAACTAGAATGTAAATATTAAAAGGTCATTTGTCAAGAAATTATGTTATTTTTTCACAAATGACCTTGATTTAGTAGTTGGGTCAAACCAGGAAGTCTATCCAGACAAATTATAACTCTGGAATTGACATCCTAAAAGTACAAAATTAATTTGTTAATTAAAATTTAACCAATTAAACCAATCAAACCATCTTCCATCTAAACTATGTAAAGGTTCCATGAAAGAAGAAGAGATAGAAAACATACAACATATCAAATTCTAGACAAGAAATGAGCATTGTATTCTACATTAATTACACAACTAACAGAGAGTAAGAAGAATAAATTATATAAATCAGTGTTGATCCCAGGGAACATATCATACAGGATATACAAAAAAGTATCAAATAGAAACAACCAGAATATTAGTTTGATGCAACATACAAGTACCAAACAGTATTTTTCAGTCACCAAATTATTTCCAAACTGTTTCAATTACATTCTGCATCAGTTAACGTTCCTTGCAGGCGAAGCAAACTTTCATTCATATTGACAGGTATCTCAGCTCTTCTCATGATCCCTGCTACTAAATCATAGTTAAGTCCAGGCACAGCAGCTTCAACCTTAGTAAGAGCTGCGCGTAACGTTTGAGATGCACCCAAGTCATATTTTTCTAGCTGAAATTATCACACGATAATATTATTAGGAGTTATGGTACAAAGATGTCTTTTTGTTCGGCTACGAGACAACTACTTCAAAAAACACAAATTTTAAACATAAAACACTACAAGTGTTTTATGTTTAAAGATGATCCTATTCAAGTAGTATTAAAGGACTATAATACCTGAGTTAAAACAGGACGTATAAGAACAGGCAAAACCAAAGAAGTTACAGGCAATTCATCCCCCATTGTCATTCTGACAAAAAAAATGTATCAACGTTTCGTAAAAATAGCACCAAGAGTTAATGAAGTACGTAAAGGCAAAAAATTGATATTGTTTAAAATAACAAAATTACAACATTCACTACGGAAGGGAATAATATTAAAAATTTGACATTTACATAATCTAAATCTATATATTGACATTTGACATTGCAAAACTTAATATCCATAGGCAATAACATAGACCATAGATACTGGCAAAAATCCTTAAGACCTTAAAATCTCTTCACCACAGACTAGGCTTATGAATGCTATACAAAAAATTATGGAGTTACTATAAAGTTATAAAAATCATAGAAATGAAATTACAACAACTTTGCGAAGGCTCATCGAAGTCATCGATGAGTACTACAAGATTTCACAATCATTATCGGCGCGCAACCCCCCAACGCGATGCGCCGAGTTGCACACTGCACCATGGGTCTGAATTTGAAAGACTAGATAACATTGGAAATGAATATATAAAGAGAAGTCTGAAAGTTGTGCGCATATTGATCCCATCTCATATAGATGGATTATTCTGTGACATAATGATATAGGTAGGTACCTAAAAAATAGATTCCATGAACTGTTAATTCCATAAACATGAATAAAAGTTTGTATTTCAAATTATTTGTCTATGATTTAGTTGTCTTTTGTAAAAGTTATATTATCAATTCGTAAACTGATCAAAATTGTTTTAAAGGTTTTTAATCACATTGGTCATAATAATTGCAATTTTTAGGCATGGCGAAAAACACTTCTAGTTCAGCCTTTCGGAAAATTGACATTGATCAATACAATGAAGATAACTTTAAAGAAGATGAAGCAGAACAATCGGTGCCCACTGGACCAGACGAGGGGGAAGTTTGTGCACTACTGAATCAATATCCTTTTTTAAAATACCCGTTAAGATAAAACAGTCAATATTAGTTCATTATCAAAAAATCATACGACCTTTAAGTACTATACTTAATTTCAATTTTATTGTTATAATTATGAGTCACTTCTCACGCAAAAATAAATTGTCTACTGCTATTTGTTATTACTAATATTTTAAGATTATGAACGGTTCCTTTCTCTAAAGTCTCGAAAGCTTTCTGTCAACTGAGAGCATTCTTGGAATTTGTCTCGCTTTTGGAATCGCTAAAAGGTACCATAAGCTGCTGTCTTCTCAGGATCACAGTGTATATAAATGGGTATATTCCCCAACTAAGCAGGTGTTGATATTTGTTTTTGTTAGATAAATTGGTACAGTTTTATGAGATGTTAGTGATGGAACAGAACATGATTTATTAGTTTCGCATTAGAGATTTGTGTTGTTTAATGATAGAGGGGTTGATTTATGCTTTAAATTATTTGGTCTTTGTTATTTGCTATGTATGTGTGTACATAATATTTTAATGACTTTTCTTAACAATTAAAACACAGGTCGTTTTGCAGAGGCTCTTAAACATGTTTTGGATAATGCACCTTTAGGATCATCTGATCAACATGTCAAGGCAAGTATACTTTACATGTTCATGATCTAGTACTTTTGTTTTAATAACTAAGTTAATTATAAGATCAATAACATAAGGGCTTATAGAATTGTATTCAATTTGACCTATTACAAATCAAGGCAGATAATAAAATTTATAGAATGAACCACCAATGGGTTGATTAGTGTACACATTCATATCCTACAACTGTAAACACAACACCTACCTGATCAGACTATCATTAAAAGTAAAAATTAATATTCTTACTGTTACCAATGCTATCTTTTATCCTTAAAATTGGTATTGGCAATATGAGATAAAATGTACTTAATTTTTTTTTTGTTGCAGGATAATGCATTAGCTCTCACTTTAAAAGTATTACTTGCAATAAAATCTGTTCAAATTGAAGAGATTGTTGGTAATTTACCCATAGATGACATAGATATTTTAATGAAATATATTTACAGAGGATTTGAGTATCCATCTGAAGGATCAAGTGGTCATCTATTGCTTTGGCATGAAAAAGCATTTGGTGTTGGGGGTGCTGGTTCAATTGTCAGAGTTTTATCAGATAGAAAGAAAGTCTAATAGCTTACAAAATATGTCTCCTGTAATATATTATTAAATTGTAATAAATTATTAATATTAATTTTCCCCAATTGTATTTTATTTTTCACAATTACCCCACAAGAATTATATTGAAGTAAAAATTATATCGCTACATCCAAGCTGTATGAGAGCATGTGGAGTTGAATCCATTAAAGAGATATCTAACAGTCTTAAAGAATATCTACTTTTTGTATGTATCATTTTAAAACTGAACTGAAGTTGATGAAGATACAATTGAGTCTTATATTAATACAATATAAACACTAATATTGACATATCTATATTGGTAAATGCTAAATTTGGTTTGGTGAACCAAAATATTTTAAAGTCTGTCTCATAATATACAAATATGAATATATATTGTAGTGTAATGTAATTGTAATCGACATTGGACAACAATCAATAATCAAGATTGATTTTTAGAAAAAATATTGTATAAGGTTCAACCTTTTTCTATTTCATCATACATTAAAAAAATAAGTAAGAAGTCGCCATAGTGTTATCAATATAATAATTATCAGCATTATCAATAAACTTACAGACATTGAACGTTTTATTCATCTCCCAAAGGTAATAAATAAAAAAACATAAATAAACTTCCATTTGTAATAATCAAAGGTAAGTAAATAAAATTTATTATACTTAGTCTATTTCAAATTGTTCCAAGCCAAAGTGTATCTCTGAAGGTTTTGTAATATTAAATAATCATCAATTTTCATCACCACCTTTATTATTCACCCCCATTGTTTGTATATTGTTGTCAGCCCCTCAGAAAAAATGCGATATTAATCAAAAATTGTCGTTATTTATACATACATTTTATGTATAAATAAGTCATATTCTTATACAACTAAAATCAAACAACATTCCTGTTAATTGATTATAAACCGTAATACCTCCCAATGAAGCTCAAGATTGTTATATTATATTACGTCAAACTATATTGACTTTGAAAAAATTTGCCCTGCAATAGAAAAGTAAAAGCTTATTACTTTCCTTTTAAACGTATCACCGAAGTAGCAAAACTATGTCCGATATTAAAGGATTCATTAAAAACTTTAAAATGAAAAACCTAATCCAAGAACCAATTCATAATATTATATCAATTAATTTAAAGGAAATTTAGTTATACGAAAAAGATTGTTACATAATATTATATATCTAAATGCTGTGCGAAGAACTTTTTTTGTACATGTTGCTATAACATCTCGTTCATGATATGTTTTAATTGTAGCAATATCGTTTTATTATACCTACAGCACTAACGATACACGTGAAACAAATAAAATGCCAGGAAGCGACTGCCTAAGAAAGTAATAGTAAGCTCAGCTAGAGCCAGCCTCTCTTTCGGTGTCGAGGAAAGGCTTCTATATAAAGCAACACATAACGTTTGTAACACGATAGTTTCAGTTGTACCTTGGTCTTACGTTCACTCGGAATAAAATGGAACTACCGGTTAGTATTTTTTTGTTATTGCTTGTTTTGTGATGATCGCTTCGCTAACGGTCAAATCAAACGCTCTCCTACGGAAATAAACTTGTTATATAACGACTTACATAATCTTAAAGATTAATTTCCTTTCTAGACATTGCAAAACGTTGATAAATGAACCAGTTTATTTCTACTCGCATAAAACTGGCCTGAATTGTTGTTCATGCTAGAAGTTTTAATATTTTTTCATAATGTCTTTAAGTTGATCACGTAACTATGATAATGATATTTCAGATAGTATGGTATTAAATGAGAGGCAATATATAAAAACGGGTAGGATAGAAATTACCCAACCAAGGTACTGAGTAGACTAAACTATGCAATTTATTTATTTAAATATTTTCTTGCAGAAATTATTAATGCTACTAATCTGCACAAACTTCTGCCTTGCGTCGCATCATACCCATATAATACCGGTAGAGGGGTACGAAACAGAACTACAAAATCTTGGCGAACACGTTGAAATACCGGAAACACCAATAAAAGTTGTTAAAATTACGAAAACGGTGGCAGTAAAAGTTCCAGTCCCATATCCAGTAAAGATCGTCGAAAAAGTTCCATATCCTGTACATGTCAACAAACCTTATCCAGTGCCGGTACCGCAAATAATTAAAGTTCCTGTGTCGCAACACCCTCATGGACAGGAGGCTCTTGACATTGGTCATGTGCAACTCCAGGACCGGCAAAATGGCGGCAGCTCTTATCAGGTACAAGAGAATCACCACGACACGCAAGAGGGATATGACAATGATCCAAGAAATCAACGTTTTGAGAGCGAAAATCTAGGCAACAATGACAGTGCTCCTAACAACGAATACTCTGCAATAGGGTCACCAGGTAACTATTATGGTGAGCCCCAAAACTATGAGGGATCTGCCGGTGATCTGGATGGACATAATTCTTTCGAGTCCAGAAGTTATGATTTAGCTATCCAAAATTATCTTAACAATTTAAAACCAAATGGAAATTTTCCAAATCAAGAAAGATACCACTGATTTTGGAGGTACCTTTTGTAGTTCTGTCAGTGACACACATTGGAACATCACTATAGGAAACCCCAATACTAATTCGTTTGAGTGAAACGAATAAGAAAAATGCATAGTTACAATATGAAACATATAATAGAAGCAAACTGTCTAAAGATTGCGTTGTTCGCGTAATACTATACTATTGTCACGATTATGGAAGGGCAATATTTAAGTAATGTTAATTTTTTTTTATTTAAAAGTCATATGTTTAATTTATTCCTGAAGCAGTCTGAGTGTAAAGCTTATGATTGTTAAATTACGTTTATATTGTTGAATGCAACTTGTTACTAGATGTGTACGTGTTAATAAATTTTAAATACAATTATTTATTAAATAAAATTACCATATGTATTTTTTGGCCTTTATTTACTAAGCACAATACATTTACATTTAAATCACTAAAAAATTATATTTAATAAAATCACATCACAAATTTCATGTGGTTATAAGTTCCATAAAAGCTGTTATTACCCTTAAAAATAATTGTTCTTAATCAACATTATATTGTATAAAATGGACACACTTATCTTATCACATCGAAATCTCATTAAAATTCATCTAATTTAATATCAATCTAAATTTAAAATTAATCTATGGTTAAAAAGATTTAAATTACATAATTATAGTTTGTACGTTTAAATCCCAAGAATGTCTGAACTGATTTCGACAAAGGTTGATAAAAATATCTGAAATTTTTTCAACACCAGTTCAGCAGATTCAGAGTGAAAAAAGGCGGAAGATAGTCTATTCTATTCTAGTCTATTCCTTTACAAAGAAGGTACCCGCGCCAGATATAGGTATGGAGCAAACCCCGTAAACTATTTTGCTAATGTTAATGTATCAAATGGTATCCATTGAGTATATCGCCCTATCCAAAGAACGTCACATCTCCCATATATATGCATAGGAAATGTGACTTTGTTCTTCGAATAGGGCAATATATTCAAAGTTCTTCATTACTGTACAAAGGTTGGAATCTTATAGTGAGTAAGTCAAGTATACTCGTGTCAGAAGGTCGCGCTGTTCCATATCTAAATAATAGCACATAACCATAAAGAATAAATTAGTGTATATGTTGTGTTTGTTTGTATTTGTGTGTGTGTCAGCACGTGCGTTCGTGGATTAGTATGTGCCTGTACGTGTGTGCGGCTGTGTGTAATATGTACAAGAGCATGCGTATGGTTTATGATTATAAATCACTACATAGTATAAAACAAAGTCGCTTTCTGTGTCTGTCCCTATGTCCCTATTTCCCTATGTATGCTTCAATCTTTAAAACTACGCAACAGATTTTGATGCGGTTTTTTTTAATAGATAGAGTGATTCAAGAGGAAGGTTTATATGTACAATAACAGTCAATATGGAGTAGAGAAATACTGTAAATTTTTTAGGTTTCTAACGTGATATCTTAAATAATTACATTTTGCAAACGCAGGCTGAACACTACAAGATTTATCAAAATAATGTATTAAAAATTTGTACACCTTAAAAAGGTCTATAGAAAACTCCGCGAGGGTATATGTCTATCTCTTATGGATAACCCACAATAGCATTTTTTTGTCATTTACTTTTTACGAAAAATAACGCCCTCTTTTCGAAGCAATTTTAAGCAATACAGCATCAATCCTTATCCAATTAAGTACCTTAAATACATTGTTGATTTAATATAGATCAATATGGCCGTTTACAGCTTGTAATTTAAATGAATATTTTCGAAGATATTACAGATTTAATATGCGGCGCGTGCCTATAAATAGCGCATCGGAGGCCGCGCTTGGCCCTATAGCACTTATAATTTAGCAGCGATTGGATTAATTGTAAAAATAAAATACATAGAGAAAAATGTAAAAAGGAACTAGGTAAAATGTATTATATGAATTAAGATATTCCAAAGATAGCAGGAAATCTTCATGGTATAGGGAAAGGGGAATTGTTTTACTCCAAATTTAACGCGTGCGGGCCGCGGGCAGTAATGAATAAATCAAAACTACTGGATCTATTTTAATCATTTTTTTCACTGAGTGACAGCCTATACTTATATATTTTATACCCGTGCGAAGCAGGGGCGGGCCGCTAGTATGTATATAAAATTATCATAGGGAATTGACTAATCCTATTTTCAAAGCTCCATACGAGGACGTTTTCCGGCAATAGGAGTGTCTAAATCGCTGCAGCTGTGCGTGTCACACGTGTCTAGATCATCAGCTCTGTGCGCGGCGGGCGTCTGGTGAGTGCGGTCCTTTCGTAGCAACGGCTCGGGCTTGTCATCCTCGTCAGAAACGTACATGCGCGTGAGGTCAGACGCGACGGACGCCGTTTCGCAAACGCTGCATCATAAGCAAAATAACTAAGTCGCGCATCCAAGAATCTACTAAAATATTTTTAAAATGATTACATATTCAAAACTAACAGAACTACTTTGCTATAATCCGCGCGAGTTAAGCGAATGCATGCAAGGCTAAGGTGACTTGTCGTGCATGTGTAGGATACGTGAATTTTGCCTGCTTCATACACATTAGCTTTGCATGCATTCGCTCAACCCGCGCGGATTATAGCAAAGTAGTTCTGTTATAGTTTCTGTAATATGGAATTTCGCAAAGTAACGCCTGCTTCTATAAATCATTTATAAATCGATTACAAATATTTTTATATACAAATTTATTTTAAGATTAACGTCAATAATCGACACTCTTGTTAGATGAGTTGGTGATAATAGTTCTGTAACCTATGGCACCGACTCTGTCTGGTGGCCATTAATAAGCTATTCGTATTTATGTCGGCTACCATATCAGCCGATATGTTTTCATGTTAAATTAAAATAAAGGTTTTTCTATAGTCTCTCAGTGTTTTCCAATGTGTGGACCACGCCCCACAGGGAGTCAATTTAGTTGTTACCTAAGAGACCCAATGTTTTGTAGAGCGACATTTAACAGTGAACTAATAAAAGATGTTAAAAAAACTAACCTGTTATTACAATATTCCGACTCTGTGTGAATGATTGTGAAGTTCGTAGTTTCCTGCTTAACGCTCATAATTGTAGGCATTATAAGCTCTGGTCCTGGTATACAGTTTAAGGGACTGACGCGCGATCGGGACGTTATTAAAGGTACGTTGACTTTGTCTTCATCGACGCCTCGCATGACTATATCTTCATTCTCAGCAATTAATGATCTATGGTAGGTTGATAAATACATATAGATTAACGAACATTAATTATTATATTAATAAACCGTTTATATATTAGTATTGTGGTATCCGGGAGAATAGAATAGACCACCCTCCTATCTTACCGAGGTGTCGTAAGAGGCGACTAAGGTAAATGCCGTGTGGTATGCGGCTGCATAGAATAGACCACCCTCATTTCTTACCGAGGTGTCGTAAAAGGCGACTAAGGTAAGTTGACGTCAGGCAGGCGGCCCGACGTAAAATAGGTAGCCAAATCATATGACAACATGTTTGTAATATGTTGTGCCGACCCCACTTAGAGTGGTATAATGGCAGTAGGATGATGATGATGGAACCGTTTATATATATAATAATAAGTATGAATCGCGAAACTTTAAAAACACGAACATTAAGATTAGTTTATCAGAATATGATCCTAGTGAAGTCATAAGTGGCTGTGTGTAATAAATTTATTTATCGATTTCGTGAGTTACAATTACTACATTGCATTACCAATTTAAATTAGGTTGGAACGATGACGTTGGTGTTTATGGACTTACAAAACGATTTTATTTCATCTGTACGGGCTAACACGTACATTTGCACCATCGGCATTTACGCCATATTTTTAATATCGCATAAATTTGCTCAACCTATCAAATCATTATAATTAATTTCAATTAAATAAGTATATCAATTAAGCGTCGCAATTATCAATCTATCCACAAAAGATAGTACAGGGTAGTAGCCCGTACAATCTTTAAATGTCACTTGTAAATGAGATGTTCAGGTGCTCTTAAACTAAAGACACGTCTTTAGTTTAAGAGCACCTGGGTGCCATAGCTCATAGGCACGAGTGCAATTACCGCAGTGTACAGAATTTTTTAATATTTCTATGTAAAGGCGAAATTTTGACTTACTTTTCTAAATCCAACTTCATTTTGTATTCTTGTGACTTTTGTACTACGTCTAACCAACTCGGTTTGTTCACATAGCCATCTCCAGGTGTAAAAGAAGTGCTAGGCCTAAATAATATATTTCTTTAATATAATAAATGTAATTGTCATAGCAGAATCAATTTCACGAATATAGTTTCGAAAAACTAAAAAATGCTTTTATAGCACATCAAATTAAAAAGAGAAAAATAATTAAAATAAGCGTAATAGTTTAATGTGATATAAAAGTAGAGTCTTTTATTTTTTTTCTTAAACATTATTATATGGCTAAAAGAATAATTAATGTAATGGAACCATTATGACTATATATCAATACTTTTCAAGAAAAACTTGTGTTCGAAGACACTGATAGCGCTGCCTCGATATAAAAGTATACTAGTGTTAAAAGTTAACGTGTTTCAACTAGTAACTTAGTTAAAAAGAAAATCTTTCATAGAAAATTATTATTGAGGTTCCTCGATTTTTATATATCGGGCATGTAAAGCCGGACTTAGTAATTTCCTTTTCAGACACCACAGTAATTAGCCACTATAAATACATCTGAGGATACAGTTTACGTTTATGGCCTTTCAATTCCTTATACAACAATATACCTTATAAGAAATACGTATTCTTAAAAAAATGCCATAATACATATTCATGTTAAATATAATATGAGATCTGTGAGTCGATACTATGAGACCTTAGAAACTATATTTCTATAAAAAAGAAATACTTACATGGGCGTGAAGTTGACCATTGATGCAAGATGATTATGTTTCTTGTTATGAACTTGATAGAAATTGTCAGATGTCGGCGAAACGTTGCCTTTTGAAAGCTCCGGCAAAATTATACTGTTTGTTTGAGCCGAATTCAAGATACTGCTTTGAGAGATATCACTCAAAGAAAATTTCAGTTTCGCTAAAATAAAAAAATAAAAATTCCAACGACTAATATGAACAGAAGTCAGGAGGTACGAGCAAGACGAAACATGCAAATCCGCTTATAATTATTACATAGTTGTATAATGTTCATATCATGGTAGAAGTAAAACTATGGGTACCAAATCCATTCAAAGTTCGACTATTTCCAAAATATGCTACGAATAAAAAATCTCTTACCCTTGGGTACAATTAACCTGTTATCAATTTAAAAAGCTATAGTAACTTTGAAGGAATTTAAAGCAGAACATTAAAAAAAATTGTTTACTACAATCAAAGTTTATTTTGATAAATATAATTAACACGATAATAAATCTTGAGAAACATTACTACGACCAATTCAATTGTGAAAAACTTAAAATACTTTTATACTAGGTTTACATGAGTGAAATGGAAAAGGCTCGATGAGGAGGCCAAGAACCATAAGGTTTGTAGTACCACAGGAAGAACATTAGGTTTATAAAATACTAGCTTACCGGGCAGACATTTTTTGCCATATTTTAATACATTATAAAAAAAATTGTCTAAAGAACAAAAAAATAGTGTTAATGGTGGACAACCTTTATCACTTAGGGGTAAGAAAGTATAGATAGTATCGGAATTTTAAACCTACTGTAATCCATATAAAATTTCGTATTAATCGGTATAACCGTAGGTATAAATCGCAGCAGTATGATATAAATATAAATATTTTTTTTAAATGAATAAAGACTTACAACTGTCAATAGGTGAAATTTTTCCTGCCACTTCATATAGGAAATCAGCTGTCCAAAAGTTTGGTATCCGAATAAAAACTTTACCACTGTCAACTGGCATATGAAAACCGAGTTTGTGTAAAAGTTGCAAAAACTTCAAGTCTTTGCAAATGGAGGCTTGTTGGCAGTTCCATGGAACCAACGGAACCGAGTGATTCAATACTACAAAAAAAAACAAATTAAAATCCCATACTTTTAGTAACAGTCTAATGATACCCCGGTTCAATTAAGCCCTAAAGTTTTTTTAGAGAAATAAAAAGCTTGGACCCACCACGCTGCTTGAATTCATAGATTTTATAAATAAATATATGGCCCGTCCCCAAAGTAAATAACTTAATACTTGTGTTATGGATGACGGACGACTGGTAAATGTACTACAACAACAAAAAAAACACCTAGTATTTTTAAAAGAATCCAAACTAATATTTTGAACTAGTAGTACTCTCAACTTCTTTCACACCAACATAAACGCTTAATAGTATTTTCCTGTTTCCGAAAGAGAAACGGGATATCTTCTAGTAATTTCGTATGTTGATACGTTAAAATGCCCGTTTATCTGTGCCCATACCACCATATACCATACTGGTCTACAGATAACTGATTGCCATATTCAGGCGAAGGTGTCTTTGATATTATTTAATAGCTTTCTGATTCTAACCATAATTTTCAGAAACATTGAACGGTCTGGGTGTGTGTAACCTATCGACACTTACGTAGCGAGTGATATGATACCGATGAAATGACAGGCAAGTCGTCTGTTTGTCCTGCACTCTCAAGCGAGTCTCCATCTTTTGAATTACTTTCAGTGCATTTCGTTTTCGGATGTTTTTTCACCAAATATATTTTCGCGGCACAAGTTTCTAAAATGACTGTTTGTAACCAGTCTAAAAACTTTGCTTTCCCGTCCTGTATGAGCTGTTCGCACAGCTTGCCGGTCTCATTCTCACGGGACTCTTTGGATCCTTGTACGTTCTTTGTTGACTTTTCCGATGTCTTCTGTAAGAGTTCATCGAACTGGTCTTTGCTTATAATAAATTGATTAAAGAGCTCTGTTATAACAGCGTCTCGGCTCTTGACAATTCCATCTTCTTTAAACATTCTAAGAATTTCTCCAACAACATCCGGTAAATTGGTGCACTGCATGTAATTCCAACTCAGTGTTGATATTTCATCTTCGGTCCAACTAAAAAATTAATAACAAAACTGTTAAGTGCGGTACTAAATATCAGCCAATTGCATTTCACGGGTTTGATGAATCCAAATTCTGATGATATATAGATTATTATATAAACTGTTTAAATATTTAAATGTTTTTAAGAAGGTTTTCTATACATAGTTGTGATGTAAATGTGAAAACTAGTACCAGTCTGTCGACCCAAAATTTAAAAAATAAGCGTTGGATTATAGGGTTGGCTTAAACCTCTTTTTAAATAAAACGAAAATATTAAAATTTTTGAAATTAACCCTTTTATTTTATAACAAAATATACTTATTGTTTGACACAGTGACGAAATTTTGCGTATTTCTTATTATGACTATATATTCTTTTTTATTTTATTGATAAGGCTTACCAACTAGAAAACATATACATTAATAAACTAATATAAACATTCAATATTTCATCTTTTCTATATGTTTCCAAATAACAGGTACGCACAACATTTACATAACACTTCAAACTACAATTGATGCAAATTTTGATATAAAATGAAAAACAAAAATATACACTTGAAAAATATAAAAGTAAAATATAAACTATTAGAATATTATTATATTTACCCGTTGTTATTATCTTTTGCTGCAGATTGTTGTTCGGGTGATGAAAACTTTTCGCGTGAGCACTCCTCAGTCTGCTTAGCAGCTACAAGAACTTCTTTCAACCTTGCATCCTCGGCGAAAATGTCCGTATTAAGACGAAGATGTACGGAACTCGGCAGATTATAAGGTTTCTTTACAAATGTATTTATTACATACTCCAATAAATCCGACCAGTCCTACAATAATAAATTTTATACAATTCATGTCAAAAGTTCATTTTAATGCAATATATGCATCTCGTCTAAAAGTAAATTATGATACAAGTTGAAGAGCAAAAAATTAGTTTTTAACAATTGTTTTGATTGAATTTAATATATATGTCAGTTGTTGGTAGAAATGAAATTTACAATATAAATTTATTGAAAAATTACTTACATCACAAATTTCAAACTCTGACTTCCAGATTGACGTAAACGTCTTCAAAATCTTTGGTTGAAAAAGTGAAATCAAGCTGTCCAACTCGCCTCCCACATGATGCATCATGGTAAATATACAGTCGTTCACAAATTCACCATTCCCCTCGTAATCTTCCAACAGTAGACCATATTGATACATCATCTCGGGGGTACAAAACCTACAATATTTTCTAAATGTTAATAATGATCATAGAATAAAATATATGCTACTTGATTTCAATTTGTCATCATAAAACTTTAAATATTACAACTATCTTCTGTCCTAATGATGAATTAAATCAATACTAATGTTATAAATACGAAAATATATGTATTTATGCGTCTGTCTGTCTATCCGTTACATCCACGCGGCTAATCATCTAAAGCAATATTGATAAAATTTAGTACAATTGAAGCTTAAAGCCGAATTAACAGTTGGGAACAGTAAAAGAACCAACTCATAATTTATGTTGAAGGTTAAGTTAACGGCTACAACTAGTTGTACATAAATTGACGACAAAATTAAGAGAGTCAAGCTCAAATTTTTAAAAAGTTAACGACAACTGACTATACTGTTCTAGTACTTTCACGCACACAATATGCAATAAAAAAAAAATAGTTTTTAAAGCAGCGAATAAAATAAAATACAGTTCAAAAATATTGGTTCAAAATCCTCACTGTCGTATATGATCAACCATAGTGCCAGTGCCCTTGTAGCTAGGTAAATTCATGACGCTGTCCATAAACATCAGAAGAATATGATTGGTCACGACCAGATCCTTAAACAAGTATTAATTAATATTACTTTACAATTTTTAATAAATTGAAATTTAAATTAAGCTATTAACATTACCAGTGATCTGGCCCGGCACTTAATAAATACTATTCCGTATATTCGTTTTAGTTAAGAGACCAACTTTCCATGCTACGCAGAAAAAAAATAATCAAAGGTTGCTCCACACACAAAAGTATATATTTATAGAAGAAATGATCGGTACAATTTTTCTATCGACGAGAAGTACGAGATTGCTAATGCAGTCTATTGTTGAAAACGCATTTTTGAGACCAAGTATTATATTTCGTAACGGTTTTCACAAATGCTAAAATGGCTTAAGGATAGAACTCGCCTTGGTTAAAAGGGGGCTTACCACGAAAAACAACAAGAACCAAAAAAAAGGCTAATGTAATAATAAAAAGTGGCAACAGGGTGTCCTCTGATGCGCTCTGTAGCAATTACGGCAGGCATAGTGACGCACCACTTACGTATGGAATTTTATAAAAAAAAGATATGATGTAAAATAACAAGAAAACAATCAATATATTCCGCATAGACCTAATACTAGATTTTAATCGATCAATGCTTTCTTTAGTTTTTTGTACGACCTTTTTAATAATCGGTAGAATACTCGCCATTAGAAAAATATAATAAAACTATTTACTTAATTGTATATGATATGTTTTATAGCACCGCGGGCAGCAGTCATTAACTTTATAGTACCAAGATTCGTTGCCCGCGGGATAATATGTTGAATCAATACGTCCTATCTCTCACTCACTGTAGAACTTACGGGCCTTATGTTTGTAGAGACGCACCTCTGACGTGTCGATGTTTATATTATGAGAAAGAATGTAAAATAAGAACAAAACGATCAGTATATTATATTTCGCATAGATTATCGATGCTTTCTTTAGCTTTTATAAAGTCTATTCAATGGTAGTATACACGCATAGTAAAATAAAATGATTAAAACTATTCGCCTATTCACACTTTGACGGTGTCATGTTAATCTCTCACAGAACGCGGTTGGCTTGCCCAGTGGGCAAGTTTATTAGTGCACTCCCGCCTGATTTTCCCAACAGTTTTTAAATTGACTCCAAATTTGGCAGTAAGTTCACGAGCTTAGTTAGAGTTAATGCTCTTCAATTTTTCTGGATCTTCTTTAACTTCTAATATTCGTTAAGCAGTTATCGATAAGTGACGCAAGGAACGCGCCCTTTCCTAGCGCACCGATGATTTATGGCACTGGCAGCGAGTGTTTAACTTTACTATAATAATAAAAATAAGTCGATTTTAACAATAATTGTCACAATTCACTATTCACATACAATTCGACATGGTTTCACCGCGACAGGCTTCTCCGATTCTGTACTGTATGTATCTGTTATTTAGCGATGGTTCTTTCCTTATTCCCGTGTAACTTAGATGTGTAATGGCTATGTGCAAAAATTAATATTAAGAGTAAAAAGGTTATAGAATATTATTCCCTAGATTAAAAATCCTTATACAACAGAATCTTTGGAATCTTTGGTACTTTATTAAACTTGCAAATTTTTACATAGAAACTTGACTAACTCTATACATTACTAAACTATTAAAGCCCTCAAGCCAGACGTAGAAATCTCCTAAAAAGTAATATCACGAAACTAAGAAGATGAACAAGGGTGGGATGGTCTAGAAAAAACAAAATAACTTCGTAATTGACAGGCGAATTGGCGCATAGAAATGTTTGTTTTCCCGTATAAGGTAAGTAAAGCAATATTTTATGTGTGCATTGGCATTTAAGCGTAAACTAAAAGGTTTTGTTGTCAATGCCACAAATAAAATAAAAAAGGGAGATATATGTATGATATGTATACAAAGTTACACAATTTAAGTAAATATCATAACGAATATAATTAGATGTGATAGGCCTATTGTAAAACCGCTTGAGATCAGCAAGCTAAACCTGTTGATTTACAGAATATGGCACATACATCGATTACTTTATCAAATATGCCATAAAAGGGGCAATCACACTGGCAAAGCCGATTAAAAGTTATTATGATGTTATAACACCATATTAACCATCTTATTAATTAGTGGTAGTAAGTGAAGCAAACACTATAACCTCTGTCACGAAAATATCAATAGTTTGTATTACAAGGATTATAATAACACACAGAGTTCCTGCACACTTAAAGTACTGGCAATATAAATAAAGTTTTTAGTGCAAACACTTATAAAATTAAGTTTTATTTAAGTATTTATGTTAATATACCATTATTTATACTCAAAATATATATGGTTTAAAATTGTTCTTACCTGTAAATACTGCTTTGAATGATACTTTGAGTTATAACTCCTCAAAAGAAGCACTAAAAGTGAACGCAATTCCTCTGTTTCGCACATTTTAACTTGTAATTTATCAAGTTCTTCTTTTTCATTGTTACAAATGTGAGCAGATTTTCTGTACACTTCTGTGGCCTGAACAAATTCTCGGATAGCTGTAACAACCTACAAAAGAGAATCTGTAAGCTACATTTTTCAGTTATCTACTACATTAAATATTAGAAATATCGCAATAAAAAATTACGTACATTGATAAACTAATATTTATTCGTCGAATATAAAAACTATTATGGCTCTAGATAAGTATATTCTCATGAAATTTAAGTATTTATAATTATATGTGTATATTTGCCAGTTGTCTGTCACTTATAACACAAGCATAAGCATAACTCTGGAGACCGACAGCCGTGTGTGTATGTGTCCCATATATTTATTATATAAATATTGTAAAGCAATTTTTTTTATTTAAATTACTATAAATTTATTTATTGAATTATGTGTTCCTTATCCCTATTCTATTATACAGAGCAGTAATTATAAGACAATTAGCCATAATCCGAGATGAATGATGATCATTTAATTTTATAGTAATATAAGTTGATATTAAAACTTCACTAGTACCAGTATGCTACATTTTATTTGTATAAATGTTCTTTAAGAACATTAGACAACAATTAAAATTAATAAATTTAATAAGATATTATATAGTACTAACCAAATGAAGTCTTCTTATACTCGGTTTTACATTATTTCCATCTAACTTAATAGCTAGTTCAAATTGCTCGCATAAGTTAACTCCTTCAGCGGTTAAATATGAGACGATCTCAAATGACAACACACAGCCGACATGTTCTAAGTCTAAGTCAATCTGAGTCGCAAACTTCAGGAAATATGTCACGAGCCAAAAGAAATGGGAAGTGTCAATCTCAAGTTGTACATTAGTTAAAATTTGGGAATGTAGAGTTCGTACTAAGGAATTATAACCCTTTAACAGGAAATCAACAGTGAATTCCTTTAAAACGTTGGAAATATCATCGTCAGTTGGTGTGTTTTGTGATAAACCTTGCACGTTTATTCTGAAATAAAATCATGTAATTTAAAAAAAAAATTAATATAATTTCCGTAGGCCAACAAACTTTATTAAATAGCAAACGCATACATACATATTGGCTTTACCCCTTTTCACAATTTTTTTTCTTTTGCGCTCCTGAAGACTAACATTAGATCGAGCTTTGTTATTTATTCTTTGTTTAGATGAATGGAGTTTCTGATGAAGTGGTTTTTGTGCAGGTACTTCGTCCTCATTGCTAGAAGTTGATATTGATTCCTGATTTTCGATTTGAGTCCCATAACCACAGTCAGAGTTTTCTGAAATAAGCGTTTTCTTTTCCTTATCTGTTATATCTTTGCCAGAACTTCTTTCATCTTTAATATGATTTATTTCCTACAAATAATATACAAATCTTAATACTTATAATTTGATTTAATATTTATATGCCCGGACTAGTATTTTATTGGTTGTTACTCAGATTAGGTATCTAGACGTAGATAACGTAGATATTGTTGGACTTACCTTTTTTGAAGATTTTTCGAGATTTTTTACAAAGTTATGTTTAACTTCACAAGAATTATGAGACCTACTATTCGCATCTTGTGTCTGGAAATTTTGCTCCATACTTTCACTATTCTGTAAGGCATTATCCCAGCTATTGTTGCCAGAATTAGGGTCCACGTTGCATTTTCCAAAAGGTCCCGTGTCTGATGAATCCGATGTTGGATCAGAAGTTAACATCGGTGAAGAATCATCACTACCTGTTAATATATTGCTCCTGTTAAAATGACGGACCAGATGCTAGAACAGCGATGTGTAATATATGTATTAGCTTTATAACCAGAAAATATAGAAAAGCTTTCATGATTCGCTGAAAAATTTTATACACAGACTTTAATAAGTCCCAATCGTTAACAATTAACAACGCCAGACGAGGATATCCCTACGTCGGTGAACTTGTCCTATGTTAACCATACAATGTGTTTTATGTCTTATATTAACCATATAGTGAGTTTTAATTTATTATTACCTCTATTTGGAGGTGAAGTATTACTTTCGTTATCTTCAGAACTTTCCGAGAGTGATCCCTCAAGCCATAAATTCAAAAGTTTGTGCAATGTGGTTACATGTTGATCCTTATATAACAAAGCAATAATTTGTACCATCGTTACTCCCCAATTTATCTGTAAAAAGAAATTAAATACAAAACACACACCATGGCTCTTACTAGAAGCTTGTAAATTGAGAATAGCTAAATCAAAAGGTTTCGTAACAAACACCAAAAATATAAATAAACAATAAGAAATTAAATTTGTAGAAATAATCTTTGAATCTTGTCTTCATTTTTTTATGTATCGTTGTTCAATACAATATCAAAGCACAGGATTACTAGAATAAACATACTCATTACTTACCGCATCTGGTATAGTCATTAATTTTATAAGTACTTTATCAATACTCTGACTAAATAAATTCCATAACAGCTGATTTTGAATAGTATGTGGTGGTCCAATGTACGTTGGACTATTAGAGTTAATGTCCTCTGGTATGTGCAATATATTACGTAGAAATAACAAAGTATTACTAATATTTGTACAATGTTCAGGTGACAGTTCAGGTTTTTGTTCAGTGTCTGCATTCTTTTTTAAAAAATCAATAATCACTTTTGTAGCACGATGATCCGTAAATGCAGTTTTTATGAAAGAAAGCAAATTATTAATTTCAAATACAGTATGTCTTCCTGCATCACTTTTAGTAGCTGTTTCTAGAGCCAGTAAGCATTCTACTGGTATCGTTAAATTGACCAATATTTTAACTAACAACTCCACTGTTTTATCATCTTTTGTATGTATTAAAAGAGGTATTAAATCCTTTTTAATATTTTGTCCCAAGTTGATACTCCTACGATATGTACGCAAAGTCTTGTCTTCAGTTACGAGGTTTTGAAGTATGGTCTCTAAAGCAGCTGAAAAAAATAATGTAAAACCAATTAACGAATAGTTATTTACATTACTATTTGAATATTTCTTTTAATATATACAAAGGTGTCATACAATTGCAGCTTTCGTTTATGTGATATCCATCTGGAAGTCCGAAACCAAGATTGCTGAAAGTATTATGGATTTGAGGACTTCGAAGAACCCACTCCATGTTATAACTGTAACAAATGTTATCAATTAGACTCGGTCAGTTGCCGAAGATGTACCTCTTAGGGCATAAGTTATGTTGAGAAGAAGCCTTCATTTGAAAATTTGATTGCTCTTTTTGATTCCGCCAACTCTAGTAATGTATATATAGAATAATAGTAGAATAATAGTAGAATAATAATAGACAAAGTAGGAACCGACATAAGCTTGCGACTCCTGCTTTGCGCCTAGCAAAAGTACGTAAATCGTTTGTGGGTATGGGTATAAGATTCTATAATAAAATTCCGAAATCAATTTTGGCCATGCCATTACAGCAGTTTAAAACCACTGTTAAAAAGAGGCTGATACAGAAAGTCTACTATACTGTTGAAGATTACTTAGATGATAAGGATGTGTGGATATAGGTGCACCTCTACCCTGTACAAGACAGTAATAAATAAATGTAACTAGTTCTAAGATTTATATTTTAAAAAGAGCAACCGCCGAGTTTCTTGCTGGCTCTTCTCGGTAGGAACAGCTTTCCGAACCAGCAGTAAAGTTGACGATTCAAAAGCACTTGTTTACAAGTTTACTTGAATAAAGAATATTTTGAATTTGAATGTTATAAAATGGTATATATAAATATTTGACATTAAAATCTCTCGACCCCAGAACTATATTTGCTACGCGACCCGAAACGCGTAGCAAAAATAGTATAAAAAATAGTAACCCATAGTTTAAGAAACCCTGGTCTAAACTAATCAACCTACCTACGAACCTACTTAGTTTTTGTTTTTTATTAAATTTAAAAATCAAAATTTAAAATTTAAATATAAAATTTACTGTTCACTTCCTTTGTTATTAGCTTTTAGTGGAAAATTTATTGGCATCTGTATAACTATTGTAGATTCATGTAAATGTATTATCTTAAGCTGTATGTTTCCCAATAATAAATAAATAAATAAATAAACCTCAACCTATGTTATTTATAATTCCCTACCAACAATGGATCGGTTATAACGATCACGTTTCGGTTGATTAATTTTATGATGTCGCTGAATCAACTAGTCGAAGAGGAAAATAATAAAAATATTTTGGTAAACGTTGTAAATTGGTTTCGTTGCTAAATAATGGTAATGATTAGTTGGCTTCGTTTTACAAGGAGTCTTGCTTTGGAAAAAAAGGGTTATTTGTTTTAGCGTGTAGTATTTTCCAACAAAAAAAAGTTTTAATCAAAAGGTAGAAAGCAAATGGTATTGATAGAGTAATTACGACTTTCTTAGACATTTGTTCCTTTGACAAAAACAAAGTAGCAATGATTGAACAATTTATGGCTATTTCAACTATCCTCCATAAATTTATTGGTCAAGACTCGGTAAGTACCGAGAATAGGCAGTTTTATAGTAACAGGGTCTCGATAACAGAGCAATCACTGTGTAGCCTGGAAATTTTTTTTATATCATTTTATAGTTATATAATAAGCGTGGTCAAACTATAAGGGCCGATTTTGAATGTGAACCACACCTAAACGTCAAGTTTTTTTCTGCATTTCATTTGACATTTCCCAACTTTAAACGAACTCAATTTAAACCATGGAAAGATACACAATTGAGCAACGCTTTAAAGTTATTCAGGCTTATTATGAAAATGGGCGTTCAAAACGAAATCCATATGCAAAAATTAGAGCAAACTGGGTCTGTAGGAGATGTGAAAACACCAGTGTGTGATCGTACAGCTCGTACTGCAGAAAATATTGCTGCTGTTCGCGATAGTGTGGCTGAAGAGCCGTCCACTTCAACTCGTCGTCGTGCCCAACAATTGCACCTCTCACGCTCGTCGTTGATGAACATTATGCATAAAGACTTTCATTTATACGCTTACAAGGTGCAGTTGACTCAAGAACTAAAGCCTCTTGACCATTCCAAACGTCGTCAATGGTCAGAATGGTGGCAAGAAATGGCAACAGTGGATGATCAATTTTCGAAGAAAATCATCTTCAGTGGTGAGGCACACTTTCACCTCAGTGGATTCGTCAATAAGCAGAATTGCCGCATTTGGGCGAATGATAATCCAAGAGTAATTATCGAAAAACCAATCCACCCACAAAAAGTGACTGTTTGGTGCGGTTTATGTTTTAGTGTAGTTAATTAGTGTTTTATTCAAAATCAACATCGGCCCTTAAAATTTAACCACCCATTAGTTATAAAATATTAATTTTGTAATTAGGTTCAAAATTGTTTATACATAAGATAATTCTTCATCACTTTGCTGTTTAAAATAGCTTCAAAGAATTTCAAAATAACTGAAACCTTTTTAACAACGAACAAACTCCAAAAGACCTGGAAGGCCCGATGACGAAAAAGCTATGAAATCTGATTATTGTAGAGCCTCCACGAACGTTTAGTAATATTAAGGTTGCAACAAAACAGCTAATTTTATCAATCTGAAAAGTAAGACTTACGACGAAAAGTGAAAAATAACACTTTTTATAGCTGACAAGATAACTAACGTATTTAAATTAATAAGGATTAATACTGTATACATATTTCTATATAATGTTCTAATTACCGTATTGTAAGTGACCATAGAAGTTTTAGTACTTAGAATGTATAAGTAAGCTAAAATAAATATACGCACAATTGGCTCCAGATTTATACCGAATTTAGTAATTTATTCACAGTAACAACAGTTAACAAAACGCCTTAATATAGGCATGAATGATTATGAGAGTTTCATCACTAAAGTAACTTGAGCTTGGTTAAGCTGTCTCGGAATATATGAACGAAGAAGCAAAAATTAAAAAAATTTTTTTTTTTTTTTACTTACTTTTTTATACACCGTTTTGGATTCCCGATTAATTTTGAGATACTTTGTTTGTATTGTAAAACTACATTCTTAATATCATTAAAATACGCTATAAAATTAAAGATAAGACTAGCTTAGTCGAATACATATTGAGGGATTTTTTAGCTATTATGTATCTACAATTAAATTCATTCAAAGAAACATTCAAAATATTTCCTATATTTTGTTAATCATTTATTTTGCTGTATTAATTTAAGATAAATAAAGTCTAAGTAAGTACGTCAAGAGTCGCGTCCACGTGATCGCGTCCTACGCTCAATAGTAGGTCACGCGAATCGCGTGTACAATACACGTGCCTACGCTCCACAGTTCAAGTATATACGACCATTCGATTTTATGGCGAGTTCGCAATTACTATTTAAGTTTTATAATGTTATTATTAATTCTACATATATATTACATATATATTAATTCATTATATTGTTAAAACGAAAAATGTATTTTTTTATTACTAAGCTAGTAATAAAAAAATACATTTTTCTTTATCAATATTTATATATTTTTACAACATATATTCTTATATGTATTGTGTGGTATCTGTTCACAATGAACTCGAAAAGTAGTAATCAGATTATCATACATTTCACCATTAGATAGATTGATTCACAACAAATGTTAAAATATATAATTAAATAAGGTTTTACATAAATTAGTAGAGAATTTTGGATGAAGTCAACCGGCTTGAGAGCTTTTATCAAAAACGCTACCTTATCGGTTTGAGATATAACAAATATCATGGGGATATCCCTACAAAGAGTCAGAAACCAGGTCAATAATAATATCAAAATTAAGAGTATTTAATAAAGGATTAACAGCAATTTTTCCATTGTGCAAGTTGCACGCTTTAGATGCAGTTGAAAAGTCTGCAAGATATTCCTTGGTAAGCTGACAAAAATCTAAATTTTGCATATTGCCTAACATGTATTTTTAAAGAGCATATGAAACACATGTTATAACTTTTATAAGGAATATATCTACACGATTATTCAACCAAGAGTACTTTATACTAAATAAAATATATATTTCAATTTAAATAACATTTTATCATACCAAAAAATATTATTTTAGTAATAGAAGTTCAATAAAAAAATTGAGACTGAGACAAGTTATTAACACACTATGTACATGCTCTTATTTTAATTTTTTGCAATGAATTAATCTCTAACATATGTCTTATATTTAACTAAAATTATTTATGATACTACGGATTATCTCACTCGACATGATCACAATAAATATTTAAAGATTCAAGTATACTACAATACATTTTAAATTATATTAATATAAATAGTATATTTATATATATTTATATACCTTAAGATTTGAAATTATGTAAATATCACCAGCAAGTTCCTCAAGAAAAATAAAAAAAATTACATTTAGATTCCTAACTATACTTACTATTCTTGCAAAACTAATTTTTTAAATATGGATGAAGGCGAAATAAAATTTTAATTCTAAACATAATATAATTATTAATTGATCGATATTAGATATTATTATTTTAAAACTCGTAAATTAGTTACCGTAATTTTCTCTCTTGGCACTGTTTTAGCGGGAACCATTAGTGTATTCTTCTTCAAATATTGTGAACATGAAATATGAATATCTTTACTAGGTAGTATATTTATTCAATTATCGACTGCGAAATGTGAATGAGAAAATTGACTGATAAGTGATAACCGAAACCATAGACTACTAATCAAATCCATAGATCGACAGTTATCACAGACAATATACTTTAATAAAATAATAGCTACCATAGCCAACTCCTAACTATTTTAGTCAGTAATCTATGCTCCTAACCGTAACTATATGGTAACTATTAACTGACCGAGATCAATAACGTTATAAATATAGTATGATGTTTTTCAGAACAACAAAATTTATCATTTATTTCGGCGTAATAACGCGGAAATAAACGGGTTTCGGAAGATGATACTGATGCTGAATTTGGTATGCGAGTTGTTTTCACAGGTACGAAAAGTCATCTAGATAGGTACGCACACACACACACATATATAAAATTATTTTTTTTTACTTACTAATATTATAAATGGGAAAGTCTTTCTGTCTGTCTGTTCCGTGTTCACGGCCAATCCGCTGGACCAATATCGATGAAAATTGGTTTATATATATACTCTATGGTAGATGCAAAGATTATTTTTATTATTAGTAAATACAGTGTAGATAGTCTATGGTGTAAATCATAGACTATAAGTGTTCATAATGAAATATTTACTTTTAGTTTTATTTAATATTATTTAGTCTTCGAAATTCTGATAAAAAATCGCCTGGAATGGGTATTAGAGAGTAAAGGTATTTTGGCTTCTTCCCAATTCGGATTTCGTAAGGGTTTGAGTACCACAGACAGTCTCAGCGTTCTTACTACAGACATTCGATTAGCCTTTAGCAAGGGGGAGTTCCTCGTGGGTATCTTTCTCGATATTGCTTCTGCATATGATAATGTTCTTCTTCCGTTGCTCAGGCATAAAATGCATCAGCTGAGTTTACCTCCGAAGATTGTTCATTACATATGTAACTTGTTATCAAGCAGGACTGTACTGGTTAAACATCAGTCCCTCTCTATTTCTCCCAGAACTGTCTGGAAAGGCCTCCCTCAGGGCTCTATTCTTAGTCCTTTACTTTACAGTATATATACTCACGACCTCGAATTATCTGTAAGTAGCTTTTGTAACGTCTTACAGAACGCTGATGACATTGCCCTCTATTATAGCTCAAGTTCCATAGAGGAGATATCGCATCACCTTAATTCTGCTCTCTACTACTTAGGCCAATGGCTCTGTAATCACGGTTTGACGTTGTCAGTAGACAAATGTAAAGCAGTGATCTTCAGTGAAAAAAGAGTTCAACCTCCTATCAACCTTTTCTATGAGGGTCAACTTATTCATTTTGTGGATACAGCTAAATTCCTTGGCGTTTTTCTTGACAACCGACTAAACGGGCTTGCCCATACTGAATTTTTAATTAAAAAGTGTGAAAAAGGTATAAATGTTTTACGTGCTGTTGCAGGAGTGTGGTGGGGTGCCCATCCTTACTCCTTAAAATTACTATACAATGCGTTAGTTCGCAGCCACATTGATTTCTCTACCTTCGTTTTAGACCCAATGATTAAATCTGCTTCAGATAAACTAAATAAAATCCAGCATAGATGTCTAAGAATTATTCTAGGCGCTATGAAGTCAACCCCAACAAATGCTCTACAAGTTGAATGTGTTGACCCTCCATTACATATCCGTCGCCAATTCCTATCTGATCGTTTTGTCAGCAAAATATTACAGCTATCATCGCATCCGCTTTGGCCCCGATTGTCTCAGTTAGCTCAAGTTAGCCGACCTTGTAACCCACCTTCCTATTTGTTAGACAGTTTTTGTAAATTTACAAACCTACCGTACCCACTATTTTCTTTTCAAATTAACCCTCTGTACACAATCCCCTTCAAAGCTCTAGTATTTACCCCTCCGGTAATCACAGATATTGGTTTGGTCAAAGGAGCTCCTGACACAAAGCAAAAATATAATAGCAAAATTTTTAGAAGCTGGCAAAACTTTTTACAAATCTATACGGATGCATCAAAGTTATCTTCGGAAAACTTTGTTGGAGCAGCTTGTTGGATTCCTAAATTTAAAATATCATTGCAGTTCAAATGTCCTCCGCAAACATCGGTATTTTCAGGAGAGGCCATAGCTTTGCTTGAAGCGATCCTGTTTGCTGATACCCATAACGTGGAACAAACTGTTATTTTTACTGACTCACTTAGCTGTTTATTTGCCATTAAGGAAAATCCTTTCAGAAGTAAAACAAGATACCCTATTATTTTGAAAATTAGGGATTCGTTATTCTCTTGTCATCAAAAAGGCATCGCTGTGTGGTTAGTCTGGATCCCAGGTCACTCAGGAATTCCTGGTAACGAAACAGCAGATTCATGTGCCAAGGCAGCTGCTAGTTTTGGGTCAACGGAATATTTAAAAAATTCAGCTCAAGATGTGTCTGCCCTAGCGAAAACCTTTATGTTAAAAACATGGAACACATTTTGGGATTCATCAAAATTAGTTAAGGGCAAATATTATTCCGCAATTCAAACCGACATTCCAAGACGTCCATGGTTTTTCTTTCTGAGATATGCCGATAGATGGATCACATCAACAATCTCTCGCTTACGTCTTGGCCACGCTTGCACCCCCGTTCATTTAGCTAAGCTCAGGATTAGGGATCATTCCGTATGTGAATGTGGCTTAGATGAAGGTACTGTTCCCATCTCCTACTCTCATGTCCTAAACTACTTTTCCCATTGTATAATGTCATCCCTAATAAAATCCCTCGTCCCATAAATGTAGAATTTTTACTAACTCTTGTGTTTAGTCCATATTGTAAATATTTATATCAATTTATAAAAAAAAACAAAATCAAATTATAAATAATAATATATTGTATCTTTATATATGTAGTATTATAAGTGTTATATGTTGTGTTGTCTGTGTTGTTTTAGGTGAAGCCCGGTAGTAGACATGGGCGAAATGTATCCCTGACAAGAAAAGAGTGATATATATCTTTTCGCTCTTGGGATATCTCTTTTATATCTTTAACTCTTTTAGCTCAGTACGGCTTGAGAGTATAAAGCGACTAAGACTAAAAATATATCCGATATATCTTCGGCTCTTTTAGCCCGGACTTAGAACTCAGTAAGGCGGTATTGTACTTTTTTATTTATTATATAAATTATGCTACATATTTTCTTTATTTTTTATTTTTTTCTATTTATTATGTACACTATTATTTACACTTTTCTGATATGTACAGGCAAGGATGACTTCTTCCCACTAAGAATGGAATGTAAATAAATAATCGTTCGCGAGTTAGTGATTTTTTTTTTGGTACATTTGCATCCAATTAAGCATTTTATGTCTTTGACATAAAGCACAAAAAAGCTGAACGCCGGCGCGTGTTATCGTTCCGAATATCCGTAGTTTACATTTTTAATACAAATAATATAAACACTATAACTTGAGAAGCAAATAGAATTTAAAACTATTTAAAACGTATCCGTGCGGACGCAATTACGGAAGAAAAGTAATTAAAGTAACGAAACTGAGAATTGAATGTAAATAAACAAATAATTGTTTTCGAATTAGTGAGCTTTTTTTGGTCGCATTCTTTCTTCCTATTAAGCATTTTATGTCTCTCTGATAAAACACAAAAACTAAGCCCCCGCGCACGTGTTGTTGTCGTTCAGAAAATTCGTAGTTTACAACTTACATTTTTAAATTTTAATACAAATAATTCAAATATGCAATAGAGTTATTCGTCTCTCTTTCTGACATGTAAGTTGCTATATAAGCTCATTTCTTTCACTCTAACTCTGAAAGAGTTATTCGTCTCTCTTTCTGACATGTAAATTGCTATATAAAATCATCTCTTTCACTCTAACTCTGCACGAGCCGTAACTCATCACGAAAATTGACTCTTAAGATTAAAGATATAGAGATATAATTGAAACACATGCGAGCTAGAGAGTGATTATATCTTCTGGAGAGATATATATCTTTCTTGTCTTTAGCTCGCGAGCTACTCGACTCTAGGTGAAGGTTTATCTTGAAATTCTGCCTATTTCTACTGTGTCAAATTAAACCGGCCAATACAAATTTTAACCGATCAAAAGCTTATAAACGTGATTCTTCCATCCTACGTGACATTGGCGAAGTAAATAGTGTCATAAGATAAGACACTCCTGGAAGCCATAAATTCAAGAACTGAACTGAACTAATATTATTTATATTTATAGGTTAAATTGTTGTTGCTGTTAACTTTCGTTACTGAAGCAGATTAGATCAGAATGACTTTACATTTTCGTGAATTCGATAGAGATTCATCTGATGATAGCGCTAGTGACCTTGAGAATTCTGATATGGAACAGGATCTAATTTCTTCAAGTGGTATGCTATATTGCTATTTATTTTTATAACCCTATTATTTGAGATCCTGTTGTTGTATTGTCTTTTTAATTGGCTTTCAGAAGTTCCGACGGGGCACAGATTACTTTGCCAGTGTCACATAGGATTAACGACACAAAAGATTGTTCTGTTAACTAACGATTTAACCTAGAGGTTCCCAGACTTCTTTTCTCATAAGCCAGTTGCAAATTTAGCTGCTCTAGTGTATCCCCTACAATTCTGCCATATTCTCAAAACTCGATGAAAACATATATTTAACAATAATTTTATTTTTCAGTGTGTATTTGATTATCAATAAAATTAATTATTCAAACTCTTGCTGCTTCCATCTGCCTATCTGTTGCTAAAATCTAAAAATACTTATTATATTTACTTATAATATCTCTACACAATATTCACCAACAGACAGAGTTAGCCACTGGAAAGGTAATATAGATGTCACATTTATATACATATATGTATATTCTTCAGATAGAGTGGTATGTGTATATAGTTTAAATATATATATCTTAGTTATCACAAATTAAAATACCAAAATGATAGGAGAGTGGAAGTCAAATACACTGACTATAACAATGCATGTTATTCATGCAAGCGTATAATAAATGTATATTACTAAGTATCCAAAAATATTTTCCACAACTGCTGTTGAACCTAATTTCCTTGTTTGAGCCTCTTATTCTGGAATACAGGTATATTTTGATTTATAAGTTATTTTTATAACAATATGATCATATACTTAATGTGATTTTAGACAGCAGCCAAGAAGATCATAATGACATTTGTGAAGATAAACAGGAAAATTCTAGTAGTAATGAGGATGAAGATGATGTTATAAAAGCTATTAAAGTAGAAAAAAATAAACCTCGAGATCACCCTCCAACTATTACAACTGAAGATTTTATTGTAGATATTTCTTTTCATCCATCAAAGAATTTAATAGCTTTAGCAAATATATTAGGTGATGTATTATTGTATGAATACAGCAATGAAGGCACAAATTTACTAAAAACTTTAGAATTACACTTAAAAGCTTGCAGAGATGTTGAATTTGACAATGAGGGATTAATTATGTTTACCACAGCAAAGGTAAAAGGCTACATTATGTTTGTCTTAGACAAACATAACCCATTTATTTTTAATACTTTTTTTTAATTGTTGGTTTGGTTAATAAAATAAAATTGATTGTATTTGCCTCATGAATCTGACAGATATCTGAATTAGTTATCTTTTTTTCAGAATGTTTAACATTACTAACTAAACAGATTTTTAGTGTAGGTAGGTCTAAATTTGAATTATACATTTTAGAAAAACAATAATTTTGGACTACTGAACACAATTAACTTTCATTCTTACCTATAACTATATTTATATACTGTTTATAGCTCTTATGTATTATTAGTGCATGTAAGTGCTTGGCGCAGCTCAAATGTATTCAAAGTCAATGAACAAGTTTGTTGAATCTATATGTCAAATTACTTCGAATACACAATCATTCTAATTTGACACTGTAGTAGAATTAATTAGACATTAACTCTCAAAACTAACCTACATGAAATCGAATTATACACAAATTATACAATACAGGTTGTTTTGTAAAAAAAGGTAATTTTGAGTGTTTCTAGGACAAATCGATTATGGCTACTGATGTAGAAACGGGGAAGTTAAAACAATATTTTGAAAATGCCCATGAAGATCCTGTGTACAAACTACTACCTTTGGACTGTAATAAAATTGTTACAGGTAGGATTTCAAATTAGATTTTTAGACAAAAAAAAATGTACAATTTTTTTTTGTTCTTTATGGTCAGAAAATTGCATACAATACTTTGTAAAATTAGGATTTCATTGTTTAAGACAATACAATCTTATCAGGAGAGTTTTTCTAAATCTTAATATTTATTTGTCAACTTATAGTTAATGTCAGTAAACAAAGTCTAGACATATGAATTTCAAGTGTCATGTAGAGCCTCCTGAGCAAAGACTACAGTGTACATGCTCCTGGGCTTATCTCGATGTTGAGATGATTTTTGTGAGCATTGTTGAGTTGTTTTATTAACAGTGTCTAGTGGAACGTGCTTACATTAAAAATCTAGATTTATAGTCTAAGCATAGTTCTGAGTGTGCTTGTTTATGTAAAATAAACAGGAGTATAAGCTTTCCCGAAATTCACTATTTAGTCATAATTCTAAACTTTCAACTTTTCTCAACTTTTCATGAGAAAGTTATTATTATATTATATTATGAAAGTTAAATCCTAATTGATCAATAAGTGAAAACCATTTGTATGAACAAACTACAATACACATTTCTATGTAACATAAACTATATTTTATTATTGCTGTTTTTTACCTTTTTTTATTAACATTTCACTTGTTATGTGACTTCAAATGCATAAAGTTAAAATATTTTTGAATCTAAATAATTTTAAATAATATCTGTATAAATTGTATCATGTAAAGTTATTTGCTAAACTCCTGCTCATTGTATTCGCTGACGCTTAACCGTGAAGGACTATGAGTATGCACAACTCAGAATCCCACTCACTAAAAAATTGGCCTCACTTCACTTTGCTGTACATAGAAGCCCATTTGCTCATACAACCATATTTAACTCGCTTTAAATATTAATGCTACTTTTAAACAGGAGATGATAGCGGTACGGTAAAATTATGGGATCTAAGAAAACAAGAGTCTGTATTTTCTATTAAAATTGGAGAAGAATATGTTTCTGACATGATTACAAATGAAGCTAAAAAGTATCTAGTGTGCGCTGGAGGGGACGGTATGCTTACGTCAATTGATCTGAAAGGAAGGTAAGTTTGTAATGCAGTAATGCAGAGAATATTAAATATTATACATTTTGGACTTCTACCAGGACATGTGTATAGATAAAGGTAAGGTTTAATAGTTATTTTAATTGCTATTAATGTCTTAATTAGTATATAATGGTCATTATTTAAAAGATAAAGTATATATTCTCGAGAATAGACACTTTTTTATGTCATTTTATCCTTACCTATTATAATACGACATAACCTTAAACATTTTAAATAAATAAATATTAGGTCCTTACATATGAAATTGGCGTTTTCTATGGGAGGAACATAAAGTCGTTTTTTTTTTAATGAAATATATTTAATTAATCAAAGTATGTACCATTGCTATGTATGCACTTTTGCCATCTCATAGGTAGTTCATTGATCCCCTTACTAAAAAAACCATTCGGGCGGGAATCAATAAAATCTTTGAAGGCGGTTTGGACTGCCCCATCGGAGTTGAATTTTTTTCCTTGCAAGTAGTTATCCAAATTGCGAAAAAAATGGTAATCTGTTGGAGCAAGGTCCGGAGAGTACGGTGGATGTCTAAGACATTCTAATTGAAGCTCCTCTGATTTGGTAGACGTCTGTTGTGCAGTGTGTGGTCTAGCGTTGTCCTGAAGCAGCAGTGGCCTAGAGCGATTGACCAGCCTCGGTTGTTTAGCAGCTAGCTTTTCCATCATGGTTTGTAGTTGCTGACAATAGATATCTGCCGTAATCGTCTGGCCAGATTTAAGAAAGCTGTAGTGAACGACACCGGCACTAGTCCACCAAACACTTACAAGCAACTTTTTTTTAGTCAATTTTCGCTTAGGCAGGATTTGGCTGGTTCGCCAGGGTTCAGCCATTGCGATGAGCGCTTCCGATTATCGTAGAGGATCCACTTTTCATCACAGGTAATGATTCGATTTAAAATTCCTTCATTATTGTGAATTTTGAGTAACGTAACGCAGCAGTCGACGCGCGTTTGTCGGTTTGCTTCACTCAATTCATGAGGTACCCACCTTTCAAGCTTTTTCACCTTCCCAATTTGCTTCAAGTGGATTAGAATAGTTTTATCACTAACACCGGAGCCTGCAGCTAACTCGGACGTGGTTTGCGATGGATCCGCTTCCACAATAGCCTTCAATTCTTCATTATCAACTTTGGTCTCCGGCCGTCCACGAGGCTTGTTCTGCAGGTCGAAATTTCCAGAACGAAAACGTTGGAACCAAAAACGCACTGTGTTTTCTTTTGCGACACCGTCACCATACACATCATTAATCCTTCAAGCCGTTTCTGCAGCACTGGTGCCACGGTGGAACTCATACTCGTAAATAACGCGATATTTCATGTTTTCCATTTTGTAAACAGAGTGACACAAAGAAAAAAACAAAAGAAGAAAAAACAAATGAATTAGGGGGTTTGAAACACAACTGCATGAGTAAATAGTTGTATGAATTTGAATTTGGAATTCCTAACCATAAAGGTAATATTTGAGATCAAAGTGGCCAGTACGACAAAACGCCAATTTCATATGTAAGGACCTAATATATCGTCGTCCATCCCCAAAGTAAGTAACTTAATACTTGTGTTATGGGTGACGGACAACTGGTAGATATACTACATATATAATTTTAAATACATACTTAAATACAAATATACACCCAGGCTCGAAGAACCAAAAAAATGTTTATAGAAAATGTTGGCCCTCAACGGGAATCGAACCCGCAATCCGCGGAGCTGAAGGCAGGTTCACTACCCACTGGGCGCACGAGCCAGTCGTTATGCTTAACATTATGATCCTTATATAATTTAAATGAATATGTTGAATGATATCGTAAAATTAAAGCTTTAAGGTCAAAACATTATGAGAGGGTAACCCAAAAAATAGACAGAGCAACGATCGGTCGTAAAACTGACTGTTCAGCACACGATACAAAATAATTTTTGATGAAATCTTAATCTCATAAGTTTCAAGATTATTTTTCTTTTAATTTCTATTTTTGTTTTAGCAAAATTTATACGATCTCGGAACAGTATGAAGCTGAATTAACTTGTATGGGATTATTCCGCTCTGACACAAAATTATTGGTTGGATCTTCAGTGGGAAAATTCTATTTATTTAATTGGAAAGAGTTTGGTTTACATTGTGATGAGTATTCTGGCCAAAAACATTCTATTCAATGTATGGTCCCTATTACACAAAATATAGTTGTATCATCTGGTGAGGACGGTATATTAAGAGCAACTCATATGTTTCCACAACGACAACTAGGTGTCGTGGGCCAGCATAGTTTGCCAGTTGAGGCTATGGACATAAGCTACGATGGCCAGTACATTGCTTCATGTTCACATGACAATGATGTGAAATTTTGGAATATTTCATACTTTGAATCAATTGACTCTCTTATTGATGTTAATCATAAACAGAACAAAAAAAAGGATATGATAAATAATTTGCCATCCAGTAATATTAAAAATGCCTCAGATTTTTTTTCAGGTTTAGTATAATTTTAAATTTAAAAATAAACGTAAATTGTATATGGAACAAAAGTGTGTTTTATTAAATGTGCAACCTCGTCCATAAATATACAAGCATAGATAATACAAGGCTCGCTCGACAATTACGATTTTCTTTCTCGTTTCTTATCTTAGATATTAATCGTAATAGAATAGGTTCCCTAAGTAAATAAGGCTATTTATATAAATAGCAACGGTTACAATATTCAAGTCTGTCATATAAAATTATTTTATTCAGCAATTTAAAAATTTATATTATTTATTTGGCTCTCTATTTCAGTATAATTTTCCTATATGATTATGACACTTTTAATAGTTGATACCATGTTAATATATTAATATAGATAGCACTACTACAGACATAGTTTCGGGGTTTTCTCATCTTACTAACTTGATCATTTTGAGAACTTATAGGTCATGTGTAAGCTTGGGTATCGCTATCTAAGAATCATGCGTTTAATATGATTAATTGTGATCACGGTGATCATACCTGCTAACGCTATTCCTATTGTGTATACAAAGTACAAATGCATTACATTTTAAAATTTTAAGCATTTTACTTAGGTTACTTAGGTTATTTTCAGACACATCGATGTCCGGTCTATATAAACACGAGAATTACTTCAATTTATGGGTTTATGTAATTTTACGCAATAAACAGTGTTAACTTAAAACATGTTTTTGATTTTTGGCTATTTCCACTTTGGGGTTTCGGTAAAAACATTTGTTTTTTTATGTCGTTAAAACTGATAAAGGATCGGAGAAACCTGGATATCGACTGTATTGTGTACAAATTAAGACATTACATTTGTTTGTAATAATAAGCATTTTTTGCGTAGTAATCGTGTTTAGCAAAAACGCTCCGCTTTTATATTATTCAGCCGTTGCTGGACAAAATGAATGCTAGTAGTTGAAAATGTATATTTTTGTTATCAACATTTCGCACGTACTATATTGAAATTGTGATAATTTTGCCAGTAGCGGTTATTATAAAAGCCAATAGCTGATGGTGCTACATGATGAGTGGTTCATATCATGATCTCTAGGTGATTGGTGATTCTGTCCATGTTTAATCACGGGGAATGTTGATTTAAAGAATATTGTACCTATTTGTTGTTTGTTTTATAATAATTACTTAATAAAGTATCGATTTACTATTACAATCGATTGAAAAAATCGATTACAATAGTAAAATAATAGGTTAATATAGAAATCTATTATTTCTTACATCCCTAGTCTGTGCCTTGAACCTACAGAAAGAAGAATCAAAGTAAATAAAAAAAGCTTGTATAATCAAAGTAAACATTACAATGCCATAATGTTTAATATATGTGTATTCTTAGCACTAAATGTAATAGGTATTTTAGGCTACAAGTATAATGGATATTTAGTATATTGCCCTTGCATGGGTAAGTAATTGAAAACAATTTTTCATTCATAATTATTTGTTATAACTTCGAGTTCCGAGTAAAGTGGCATCACAAATATAGTCAGAAAAATAACAGGTACAAAAAAGTAGTTCAAAAGTTCTCAAGTAAGCTCTAACGGCTTTTACATCGTCACCGGCCATAATGTTAGTTGACAATAATTATTGAAATAATTAGGCTCAATATACTTTACAGGACCGCATATCACAGGAAACTTCTTATATATTATTATGTCTAGTTATTTACGTTTTAAAATGTTTTTTATAGGAAGATTTGGCAATCAAGCAGACCACTTTTTAGGAGCATTAGCATTCAGTAAAAGTATTGGCAGAATTCTAATTTTACCGCCTTGGGTTGAATATAGATATGGAGAAATAAAATCCATACAAGTTCCATTTGATACTTATTTCAACATTGATGAATTGCGTAAATACCATGACATAATAACCATGGAAGCTTTTATGGAAAATAATGCATCTATTGTGTGGCCACCACAAAATAGAATCTCATTTTGCTATACACAAAGAATAGGTGAGATTGAGAACAGTTGTAATGCAAAATCTGGTAATCCATTTGGACCATTTTGGGACACTTTTAGTATCAATTTTATTAAATCGGAATTTTATGGTCCCCTAAACTACGATGCCCATAATATTAAAATGGTGGAATCTTGGAGACTGAAATATTCTTCAGAAAAATGGCCAGTGTTGGCATTTACAGGTCAGAGCTTGGATATTTTAGTTTATAATGCTTCAATATTTTCTTTATAATGCAGAGTATTTGTACTATCAACAATATTTTCTTTAGGAGCACCAGCTAGCTTTCCGGTTCAGCAAGAAAATTTACATTTACAGAAGTATTTAACCTGGAGTATAGATCTTGTCAATAAATCAAAACTCTTTATTCAAAAAAATATGAGTGGTGGTGGATTTTTAGGTATACATTTAAGAAATGGGCAGGATTGGGTAAAAGCCTGCCAACATGTACCAGACAACCCTAAACTGTTTTCGGCACCACAATGTGTTGGATATAAAAACGAAAGAGGCAAGTTAACAATATCGATGTGCCTTCCACATAAAACTGAAATAATCAAGTATGTATATTATTGATTACCTATTTCATAATTTTTTTTTTGTATTCTGCATCTAACACTAATTTAGTCACATACTGAAAAATAGATTTATAAAGAATGTAATTAAAGCATTTAAAAATGAAAATAATATAATAAATTTCTTTTAATAAATATACTTTTTTTTCTAGGCAAGTCAAAAGGGCTCTGAAAAAATTTAAAGATGTCAAGTATGTTTTTGTAGCATCAGATTCGAATCATATGAAAGACGAACTACAAAGCTCTCTAAATAACTTAGATATAACAATAGTTAGACTACATCAAAATAATCCTCATCTAGACTTAGCAATTTTAGGACAAGGCAATTACTTTATTGGTAATTGTGTATCATCATTCACAGCATTCGTGAAACGAGAAAGAGATGCTAAAGGTTTGCCCTCAGAATTTTGGTCATTTCCTGATAGGAAAAAAAACAAGCATGAAGAACTTTGACAACTTTAAATATAAAAAAAATGAAACTAAATAGAAACAATGATTACCCCTAACAATTGAGTAAATAATATTTTTATGAAGTATTAAATTGTTATTGATTAAATTTGTGCTTTTACTTGACTTTTTATTTAGTCCCAGGAAAACAAAACTAACTTATAGTTTGGTTTGTATGTTGTTTGCTTTTATAATGTGATATTCGATCATTATGTGAAAATATATTTAACTACAAAATATAAAAGATTCTTCTCTACTGCTTTGTGCTTATAATTGCTAAATAAAATATTTGTGTATGAAACTAAATCAAGTTTGTCCAAATCCATGATAATTTCAATATTGTCAACAGTTACAAAATTGTTGAGGTATACCTTACTTTTCATCCTAAATTTTAAATTTTATTGGAATCTAAAATTAGTGTGAAAATAACTCATATTTGGTTATTCTATGAATTCAGGACAATAGCTAGTTTAGGTAAATTTCTTAATTGTCTTTAGCTGAATAACAATGTTCATTAAGATATTAATAACTCATTATTAATTAAAGTCACTTATTGTGTTAATATTTTATTTAGGCTTTTACAGCATACACTCTAGGAGGAAACAGAGATTTCTTTCTGATCTCCTTTTGAGTTTTTATTTTGGCTTCATGTTTAGTAAGTGCCTTGCGCATGGCCCGTGTCTTCTTAGGTCTTAGGTCTAGAGGCTTGTATTTTTTGTTTTTATAATGATTCCTCAAATTAACTTTCATTTTTTGGTGGTATACAATGTAAACACGTGCAATTGCTTTTCTTACAACACGGCTGCAAAAAAACCATTATTTAATAGTCAATACTTTCAAGAAATTATATAATATAAATGAGTACAAGTTCTTTGGTAATCCAAAAACCACAACCTGAAAATAACTTACGAAAGATTATATCACAAGAACTATAAATTTTTGCAAAACTATTGCAATTTTGTAATACTATTAATTCAGACAAAAGAATCTGCTGAAAAGGAGCTGAAGGAAGATTTATGATTTAGTGATTTAAAATGCAAATATTGTTTTTACAACAAATATTGGCGACTGTCAAAATAATATTATTATAAGATTCAAACACTAACATTAATGACATTACAGAATATAATGTCTAAATGTCTACCAAAAAAAGATTTTTTCTATAATTAGTTTCAAAGATGTCATAATATTTCTGAAAATGAATGTTTTTAACAAAAGTAATAATGAAACTATTTTGCTATAATCCACAAATAATAATAAAAATATAAACATACACAATTTCCACCACAGCATCATGAAAAGGTTCTTTTTTTAAGGCTCTGTCCTTTAATGTGGATTATAGCTAAGTAACACCTAATTCTATTAATTATATGACTACTTGTCTGTTTACATTAAATTTTGTATCTAAAACAATACAACCAAATTAGCCAAAATATTTGAATTTAGTTTATTTTAATCAGAGAATTGATAACATATCACCCTATCTGAAGAACAGTCACATTTTGCTTATATATGAAGCATATTAAATGTAACAATTCTTCAGATAGGGTGATAAATAAAAAACTGCATAGTATATAATATTGTACCCAACATATAGGCATTCAAAGACCCAGAAACAAAAGTTTGAAAGTCTATAGTAAAATTAGAAGGATATCTTCTTCTTTCTCCTACCCTTATCCCACTCTAAGTGGGGTCGATCCAACATGTTTTCCTCTTCCATTCTCTTCTATCATTCGTCAACTCTGGCGCTACTCCTTTTATATGCATGTCATACTTCACACATTCCAACCATCTCTTTTTAGGCCTCCCTCTAGTCACATATCCATCCACATTCATATCCAACACTCGTTTAGTCACATGATTTTCATCCCTCCTCATTACATGTCCATACCATCCCAATCTTGCACCTCTCATCTTTTCTACAATGGGCGCAACTTTATACTTCCCCTTATATACTCATTTCTTATTTTATCCAATCTTGTCACACCACACATCCACCTTAACATTCTCATCTCATTTGCATGCACTCTTCTTTCATCCATCTTTTTCATTGCCCAACTTTCTGATCCATACATTACGACAGGTCTTATGACCGATTTATAAATTTTCCCTTTAAGTTTAAGGGGCATTCGGGGATCACATACTGTCCCTGAGACCTGTCGCCACTTCATCCATCCTGCATTCATTCTATTCCTCACATCGCGATCAATTTCACCGTTTTCCTGTAGAAGCGAGCCAAGGTACCGGAAGTCGGAGCAGACTGGCAAAACAACACCATTTAAGGTTATTGGAGAAAAATTGGAGGTACCACTGAAATTACACTGCATGTGTTCAGTTTTGGTCAGGTTGATCTTTAAACCAAACCTCTTCAATTTTTCTTGCCATTTCACAAATCTGCTCTGAACCTCAGCTGCATTTTCACCGACAATCACGATATCGTCGGCAAATAGCATCTAACCTAATCTAATCTAATCTAAGGTAGGGGACGCCTGTCGGTACAGGGCGGGTGGTCAGCTCCAATTCTGGACTATTCCACCCATTTCCCCTCATGTTGGGACAAGGGTCTCACTGTTGTCCCGACAGTGTCACCTGCTCAAACCTACCAGTTGCTCTTACAAACCTTATGATATCCCTGAAGGGGATATTTGTTAGGTCTTCTTCTTCAATTTCATCCTTACCTAGTATCTCCCATCTTACCAGCGAGTACATAGGGCACTCAGCCATAAGGTGGAGACTCGTTTCTTCTTCTCCACACTCTGGGCACGCTGCATCTTCTTTTATTCTCATTATTGACAGGTGTCTGTTTAACAGGCAGTGCCCCGTAGTAATGCCTGTTATGATTGCCACATTTTCCCTGTTGTGAGACATTAGCTGTTTTGTTTTCTTAATGTCGAAAGATTTGAGAAACAGCTTTGATTGTCGGAACGTTGTGTTTCTCCATCTTTTACTCGATTCTATTTCTATTCTTTTATCTATAACGCGCTTTATTATCGTGTTTCCAATTGGGAGGAAAGGTTCTGGGCCAACAAATGTTTGACTCGCTCCTTTTCTTGCCAATTCGTCGGCTTTTTCATTCCCTGCATGCCCATGGTGTCCTGGGACCCATGCAATCGTTACTTCTCCAATTTCAGCTAGTCCGTTTAGTTCTTGTTTGCATTCCTTTACGATAGCTGAAGTTGTTTCTATATGGTCAAGTGCTTTTAATGCGGCTTGACTGTCGCTATAGATGACTATATTGTGTACTGGTGCCGTTAGTGTTTCTTTCAATTTCCTGGCGCACTCCATGATAGCCATCATTTCGGCCTGGAAAACGCTTGTATATTTACCCAGATTTATAACCTGGTGTAAATTTGGCAAGGTGCTGTAAACAATGCCAGCTCCTGCCAGCTTCGTGGATTCACGTCTAGATCCGTCCGTATAGCAGATGGTTTGACGGTTGTTACTATCATTTACTTCCCAGTCTTCCTTGACTCCTATGTGTATTCTATATTTCTTATCGAAGATTTTCTGTTTCTTGATCAGGTCACTTCTCTTGACGACCATCGACAGATTATCTCCGTAGATCTTCTCTATTTCAGTATGACCTTTATCCATAAAGTTTCCCTTCCACTGTTGGAATACTTTCATCTTATACCATTGTTCTATTGCTTTCCTTTTGGCTGCTAGATCCAGAGGATATAATCCTAACAAAACCTCTAGCGCAGCGGAAGGGGTAGTTCGCACTGCACCTGTGATCATTAGTGTTGCTATCCTCTGTACCTTTGTTAAGTCTTTACTATTGACTCCGATCTTGGCTCTATGCCACCAAATCGAAGCGCCATAGAGTATTCTGGGTAATATAATAGCCGTATAAATCCATTTAATTATTTTAGGCTTCATACCCCAGGTCCTTCCTACTGCTCTTCTACATTGCATAAGCGCTATTTTTGCTTTATTGCATTGTTCTTTAATGTGAGTTTTAAACCTAAGGGTTTTATCCAGTGTGATCCCTAGGTACTTTATTTCTTTCAACAACTGAATCTCGACTCCGTTTATATTGAGTGGATTGAAGTTCGCTATTTTCTTTTTGTTAGTAAAGAGAACTAGTTTGGTTTTCATAGCATACACAAACGGCAAATAGCATACACCAAGGAGCTTCCTCTTGAATATCAGCAGTAAGTGCATCCATCACTAAGAGGAATAAAAAGGGACTTAAAGCCGATCCCTGGTGTAGGCCTACAGACACATCATAATTGTAAGTTACTCCGGCTTCAGACCGGACATGAGTACTAGCTCTGGCATACATGGAATATACAATACGTACATACTTCCCAGGCAGGCTCTTTTCTTTCAAAATCCACCACAGAACTTCACGGGGAACAAATTAGAAGGATATATGATTACTTTTTCCTTAGTTTGAATGTCTTAAAGCAATTAATACCTTAATTGGTTTAAGACTACTGGACACAACATTCATGAGTATTTGGTTTGTTATAGCTTTGCATTTTATAGTTCAGTCCTTTCCATTACTCTACTATTGAAATAACTTATGGACAACGCGTTTCTCTTTATTTCCTAATTTTTTAACTTTTTAAATTTAAGTTAATCCAATATCAATTCAATTTTGGTAATAAATAATTTTTGCTCACATTTTAGAAAGTTTTGATGCTACACCACCAGTAACTTTTGCAACACGGAGGTTAGTCAGTTCAGTTTTTAACTCTTCTAATTGTTTGAATAACTCCTTCTTATCTTTAGTACGTAACTCTGAACACTTTACCTTTCCCTGTAAGAAATAAACAAAACAATAATCATATGTAACACAAAAATGTTTCAGAAATCATATTCAAGCAAGAATATTTCGATTGATCATAATATACGCATGTATCCTTAATACTACATAAATATAGAGCGCTTTATGTATCCTTATGTTTTCACTTTAGTTATTTTAAATAAATAAAATCAAATATAACACCACTGTATATAAAGGTTATTATACATTGTAGTAAAAGAAAATAGACAAAATATTTTAATTTTAGTGTATATATTAACTAGATTATCCGGAATATTAAATGATTTCATATTAAACTCCACTGATGTTAAGACTACTAATAGATTCGTTTAAAATTTATTTAGAACACACCATTTTTGTAACTGCTTCTGATACCTCTACTTGACATAAAAGACAGCATACACTTCACATCACAGACAAGTTGAGTATAGTAGTGATGTCAAAAAATAATCGATTATTTTATTATTACAATCTATTTTCTACATTAGACAAGTAGACACTCACATAGTCCTGCATATAACTCTCCTACTCCAATTAATAATTCTTTAATTGCACGGTGTCAGTTAAAATAATGGACAATGATAGACCCCCAGATCGACCGAATATTAGCAACACATATCACTTTAACTACGCTAAAATGAAAATGAAGCGAGAAATCAATGATATGAGCCAATCGGTTCTAAATATTGGTTATATTTCTTCTTCTTCTTCTTCTTGTTGCGGGCTATTTTCCACACTTAATCATTCTAGGGCGACCATTGTGCGTGAGTTACTGGTTATTCCAACCAGCCAAGCTCCTTCCAGAAGCTGAAAACCCTGCTAGGATTCCTCAAAGCTTTTTGTAACGTCCCCGGCGAACCAAGGATGTTAGCCCGATGCTTGGCCACCTCCGTGTAATAAAACATGACGTGAGATGGCGTTTCTGGTTCCCTCATGCATCCTCTGCATATTTGGCTGTCAGTCACACCTATAAGGAATAGATGTTTATTGAGCAGGCCGTGTCTGGTAATGAATGATACCCATCATTCTTCACAAGTTGGGTTAAGCGAAGGAGACTATTGGTCAACCGAGGATTTATGGAAGGCATGGCTTACATGGATTGCCTACAGTAAGTCCGGTTTGCCCAATATGTATTATGATTTTCCAAAGTAATTTTCTTAAGCCAAGATCTTATTTGGCTGAAAGGAAGTAGCATGCTCGGTTCAGGTCCCTCAACCGTGATATTTGAGCTGTTCCTGGTCAATTCGTCTGCAGCGTCATTGCCCAGTGAACCGCTGTGACCTTTAATCTATTGGAGAACCACCTGGTTTGCAACTGAGATGGTCTCCAGGGTCTCATGGCACTCTTTTATTAGTGTCGATGTAACTGTCGTTTTTTGTAAGGATTGCAATACAGCGGTGCTGTATTGGTTATATTTATAAATATCTTTATAACTAATGATTGAATAATGTCGCTCCGTTAATCTTCCTCCGCTCTAGGTCTAAAAAGACTGGATTCAATGCTATAAGTCCCTATTGGACTAGATTCCATATCATTATACGTAACATTAGTCCATAGATGATACACAATTGATTTAGTCTATGGTAAAGTTTCAGTTACTAGTCTATGATTAGACAATTTTGTTCTTTTCTTATGGTTAATCTGTCCAAATTTTGTTATTTTTTGTTAGTATTGTATTATTTTTGATAGTATGAATAAAAAAATTGTCATAAATTACAAAAAGGCCTCGGAATATTGGGCAGAGATTCCAGCAACAGTTGATGGAGTACTTGGTGGTTTTGGTTTTATATCTGAAATAGATATAGATGGCTCAACGTTGTTTCTTAAGTCAATATTATCTTCAAAAAATGCTCCATCAACAAGATTTGCACTTGACTGTGGTGCTGGTATAGGAAGGATCACTAAATGTTTGCTGGCTCCACATTTTGACACAGTTGATGTCATTGAACCAGATGAAAAGTTTATAAAATCCATAATGACTTTTGTCGGGGAATATGCAATTAAAATGGGCACACTATATCAAACAAGTTTACAAAAATTTAAACCCGAAAGAAAGTATGATATTATTTGGAACCAATGGGTTTTAGGTTACTTAACTAATAAAGATTTGGTTACATACCTTATGTGTTGCAGGTAATCAACTTCGCATCAATGTCTTTTTTTAATATTAATTGGGTAGAAAATTGCATCCCCAATCAACTGTTACTGTATTTTAAAAATACTTTTATAAAATGATTAAGTTATACTCTCCCTGGATTTATGATGTTCACATTTTTGTTATTAGACTTGAGACAAAATAAAGTAATAGTTTGGTATTGTTAAAGATGCAATTATTAATTTTTGTTTTATCCATTTTTTTAGTAAAAAATATTTTGATTAATGTAATCTTTAAAGTACTCAATTCAGTATTTAATTATTTGTATTTAATAACAAAATTTCATAAACACTCAAAAAAAAAATGAGTCATAAGTGATTTTTAAAATGTTTAATGAATAGTGAACTTTAATAGACATTTATTCAATTTAACATATATTAATGTTATGTTGTTTACTTATATTGTTTTAGAAATGCACTTTCAGAGAATGGTGTTTTAATTGTTAAAGAAAATGTCACTTCATCAGGAAAATCAGAAGGTGATGAAACAGATTCTTCAGTTACAAGACCATTAAAAGATTTCTTGAAAATATTTAAGCTGGCCAAACTGAAAAGAGTCAAACAATGCAAGCAAATAAATTTTCCTACAGGAATATATCCAGTGTACATGTTTGCACTCATTCCTAATGATGAAAAAAATGAGTTACTTAATGAAACCGCGGATAACATACAAGATTGAAATATTTTTGGTTGTAATAAAATATTTTTATATTCATAACAATTGATCTAAAATTCTTGTCAAATACAAATATCTTCTTTTAATGTCAAAGAGTGTCTTAAAGCTCCAAAAGCCACTAGGAAGATTGGTATTATTATAGGTGAGTTGAAATTTTCAATAGAAGTGGGTAATAGATAATAAGCATCAAATAATAGACATCTTTTTTTTATACAGGAAAAAACCCCTTATGGGACTGGTGGCAGTTATTTTCAAAATTCAAAATATTCTTTATTCAAGTAAACTTGTAAACAAGTGCTTTTGAATCGTCAACATCTACTGCTGGTTGGGAAAGCTGTTCCTACCGAGAAGAACCAGCAAGAAACTCTGCACTTGCTCTTTTCAAACAATAATTCTTATTACTAGTTACATATAGTTATTAATGTCTTGTACAGGGTTGAAGAGAAGCCACACATTCTTATCGTCTAGGTAATGTTCAATAGCATAATAGTCTTTCTGAATAAGACTTTTTAAATAGTAGTTTTAAACTGCTGTAATGGTAAAGTTAAAGTAGATTGTGGAATTTTATTATAGAATCTTATACCCAAACCCACAAACGAATTACAAACTTTTGCAAGGTGCAAAGCAGGAACGGTATGTCGGACTCACACCAACTAAAACCTGTGTGCTCCACTACGCTGCAGATGGCAAGGACAGGGTATTGTTATACTTATTGCCCCCATCCACTCTGACAGCAGCTCTGATCCCAGAGAACAACTTTTCCGGGTAGGGACCCCTCGAATGAGAAGTCCCCTTCCGCTAACCGGTGCATCGGGAGCACCAGATGCACCGACCGACGGATCTGTAAGCCAGGCGTCCGATATACCCCGTTCGGAACAGCTGAAGTTCCCCGTCAGGGCAGCAAACGATGGGCTTGGGCATGTCGCTACCACCTGGACTCGCCAGCAGCAGATTGGATCCAGAACAAAAAGTTAAAGCAAGCCCAACTATACCCGCCGTCCATTGGAGACTCCAACCACCCCCTACGGGGTCCCCGACCCATCCAGCTTGCCCTCTGCTCATCAGAGGGACAACTGGATTGGCCACCCCACAGTGGTCCGTTCTCCAAGCCCATGGAATACTCAAATATGCATTATATTTGAGTATTCCAAAGGCCTGCCCAGGGTGCGCCGGGAGGAGGACTACCGACTTTGGCACCCCAAATAATAGACATCTTGATGTAAGATTCTTTAATCATACTATACCTTAATTAAGTGAGGAGTGAAAATAATTTTTAATTTTGTTAAATAATGCATATTTCTTTATGTCCAGTACTTTATAAGGGGCCACTTTAAATTGTCATTAAATTATAAATTAGAATTTATTCAAGATGTACTAAATATACTGCTGGGTACAGTTAGTACACTATTAGTCAGTGGATTGTTTAAACAAAAATCATTGCTTATTTAAATTCTTTAATATTTAACAGGTTAGATATCATATCGACGAATTGGAGATATATCTACTTTATAGTTATTAATTTTTATTACATTTCTTAAGTATTCACGATCCTTTTCATTCAATAAAGACCAACTTTCCAATTCTACTAAAATTTCCAAGTTCATACAGCTCTGAATTATTTTATCTACAGATAACATGGTTAAAAAGTCTGATTGCATTATTCTCAGTTCTTTTAAATAAATCATTGGGTTATTTTCCAATATCTTAAACAGAAAATCATCTGTGAGTTGAATGGCTGTTCCTATTTGAATAAATTCAACATTGAGACAATTTGTCAATAGGAATTGCAGCTGTTCATCAGTAAATGTTGAAACACATGTCAGCTTTTTCAAATTTCTGAATGGCAAAATTTCCAGCTTCTTTGTATAGAGAGATGTATGGTGAATTAAGGTGCAATTATAAAAAGTCAGACTTTGTAATAATGGACAAAATTGACTTATATACATTAATGCATTTAAATCTATTTGGTCAACATGTTCAAGATGCAACATTGTTATATTACATCCTTTGACTTGAAGTACCTGTTTAATTTGATCAGCATAAAAATCACATGACAAGAGTTTTAAATCGTACAAATTTTTTAAACCTATTAACACCATCAAATCACTTTGCAAGGTATTATGAAAAACTGTCATATTACAGATGTTAGGGCACATTTCTACTGCTAATTGTAAATGATAGCTGGTGTTATACCTGCTAACGTAAATTCTCAAATTAAATGGATATGCTTCTGGACAATTTATTTGTATAAATTCGAGAACTTTGCCAATTTCATCACACCTACCGATATCTTCTAAATTTTGCAAATGTAACAGCAAATTAACATATCCTTCCCATGTAACGAAAGTATGATACAACTGAATACACTTTAAACCCCTTAACTTACATATAATATCTATACTTTCATTTGTGATAGATTTGGAACAAGATACATCGAGTTTTTTCATTTTTGTACAATTTTGAACAATACATCGTAGTATGTTATCTGTACAGTCATAATTTATTATGAGATACTTTAAACAATGCAATTGTTTTAGGGCCACAATAATTGACGCTTCCATGTCAGCAGTTTTCCAGCCGCCAGATAACGATCCTAAGTTTAAATATACTAGTCCTGTTAACATATGTAGCTTAGAATAAAATACTGATCGCATCATTTTTGGAATACTGTCAATTGCAACGAACGTAAAATTTTTTGTAAACAATACTTCAGTCATTTTTACTATGACGTTCATTTGGCTTACAAATTTTCCCATGGATCCTCGAAATCCCAAAGAACTTTTTGTTTTTTCTATTAAATCTGACAAAGATTTTATGGTCTCGGTGGCTAACTTATCATGGAGCATCCAAGGAACATAAAAATCTAGATAGCAACGTATCTTTGTTATGTACCGATTTAGCGATATTTGTGCTTGATGCGGATGTTGTTGAGCAAGTGTGGCGGTTGGTAACATTTGTGTCTCTGCTTGCTTCGCAATCCACTCTCCGAGTTTAATTAAGGCCAAATGTTCAAGACTTTGCGGTTTCTTGTACCTCGTCATGATAAATCTGCAATTAAGCTAATTATGAAATTAGTTTGTTTGGTTTATGTAAATTTTTAAAATTAAATCTCCAAATATTACTATTTGTATATTTAAAAACTCAAATATTAAATTACATGTATTAAAACGCCGCGATTATTTTTTTTTAATCAACCTCAAATAATTATATCACTACTTTTGTAAATCGAAAGCCCATAAAATAAACATATTATAGATATTTACAACTGCATTTAGTTACTTCACATCTCTTTAGTTTTATAAATAACGTACATATTTTGTTAAATGAATAATTTCATGGTATTTACCCTGTAGAAATGGAAGGTGACTTACAAGCTCCAAAACTAACGTTTGTGACGTCGTTTGTATGAAAGGCCAACATCACGGGTCTATTTTTATCACAGCTTTAACTTTAGATTTAATTGCGTTAGGAATATTTGAATGCCAAGAATCGACGATCGTTTCGCCCCAAAACCGAAGCATCATCAGGAGGATAGGCTCCACGACAAAAATCGTCAAAAATCGTACTGCAGTACGATTTTTGTCGTGCACCTTGGGGTGCATGTGGTGGCTTGTCCTGCATGTATAAGGTACGTAGATTTTGCCTGCTTCATACACATTGGTTTTGCATGCATTCACCTAACCCGTGCGGATTATAGCAAAGTAGTTAGTTCTGTTATATTGCTTGTTACCAAATTCATTCAACTATATGTATTATGTACATACTAGCACATATTCATATTCAATGTCGCGTCAAGCTTTATGGATTATTGTAAAACTGCATTAAGTAGCGTCTACACTCATTTTAAAATGTATTGGTCCCGTCTCGCGAAGAAACAAGGAGTCTATGGACGAACGAGGCAGAACTAAATGCACCCGACCTTGAGTTCGATCTCGTGGTTAGGCTCTTTATAAGAATACATCAGCTAACAGGACGAAATAAGAGCATCATCATTAGGCAAATAATATCAGATATGCACCTCAAAATAGAGTCGTCGTTGTCATGAGTGTATCGACGCAGAAGACAGTAGAGAAGAGTTGTGATCGGTCACTATAACTTATTTAAAAAATATTAATTTTGGGTTATTAACAGTGGACATTATCTACTTACTCAATTTGATTCACTTTATTATAAACTCTTTTTCTATAACTTATTGACATGGTATCGAATTTTGTAATATGGTAAATTGCATATCGTACAACACACATATACCAACGTGAAAGTTATGACTATCGATATCTACATCAATGCTGCCCAGTCGCCATCATCTCTGCACTTTTGTATTCGTTTTTTTTGTTGTTGTAATTGATTATTTTTTTAGCAGAAAGAAGAAACAAAAGCTGAATCATCTGCTGGGCATAGGCCTCTTCTCTCCGTTTTTAGAGAGAAAGGACCAAATCATCTAAACAAAGGAAATTTAATATGGGTACACACATTATCTATTTAAGAAGAGTACGTTCACAGATTGTCATTCCGTATGACATCATCAGCACGATCGCAAAATCTACCTCTCGGAATAACAGCGTCGACATTGCCGACGAGTAGATCTGCAGGATGTAGGTTCGCAGGAATACTCATATACTTCACCGTCTATACTGCATACTGTTTAATCCTACCACCCCCAATTACCTAAAAAAGCTGTTTGTTTTTATAGGTGACACACATAACCGTCTCTTACGTTCTGACGGTAACTTACGTTTGAAGTTCCTCCCCACACATCCTCCTTCTACTCCAAGTCTTTTGCTGTTCAAGCGTTTCTCCTTTGGAATTCCCTTCCTCAACATATAAAATCATTGAGATCCCTCATGATATTTGAAAATAAAATAAAAGAACATTATCTTAACACATTTTGATCTTATTTTAAATAAATTCCGTCTTTCGTTGTCCAGCAGGCCTACCATGAACTCTTATTGCGACTCAATTGAATACGTAAACGAAATTGTTTTGCATTTTCATAACATGACGTCTTAAAGACGCACGCTTTAAGTCGTTGCCGAATGAGCGTTCGGAATTCGTCCTAAGAACATGTGAGTAAAAGAGACAGAGTTATCTATAGTTCATATAACGTTATCCTTTTCAAACATTACGACCCCATGCAATTTACACTTCATGGTACGAAAAGAAAGCGGTTCGCGGTCGTCGTTTACGTAATAAGAGTTCATGGTAGGCCTGCTGTTCTCCTTATCATTTTGTCGTTATATACTTTTTTTTCTATAACTTATTCTCTTATTAACTTATTCACAGTATGCTACATTATTTTATCACATTTATATATTGTATTTGTTTATATGTCTAATTACATTATATACATTAATATGTATGTCCTATTTAGTACACACCTACCTCCTGTTTTTCGCTAATTTTCCGTTTAATGTCGGTTGCCTGGAAGAGATAACTGATTTAGCAATAAGGCCGCCCTTTGTACGATATATATCGTTTACTATACTTTTATTTTTATGTATCGTGTACGTGAAATATGTGTTTTTGTATTCCTTTTATGATTTTTGTTTGTGCAATAAAGTGTATTTCTTCGTTAGTATTTTTATTTGACACTGCTTTATTTTTGCAATCGTCTGAGTGCTAGTTCGCTTACAAAGGCGAAAGGTCTGTATTTATGTCTTTTGCTAAATACTTAATTTATTACTTTAAATATATTTTTTGTTTTATTGTTCTCAATATCTTTGATGTTATTTTTTTCTCTTGACCTATGTATAACATGAAACAAAAAGATGAATTATTTTGCTTTATATTATTATAATAATTCCTAATTCATTACTATTATTTAATACTTATATTGTACAGTGTAATATATAAAGAAGGTAAATTTAAACTGTGCAAAGGCGGTCTTATTGCTAATTATTTATTCTTTTAATGATTCTGCTGTATATTTTTGAGCAGTGATTTACCGTCATTATCTTATTTAAATTAATAGTCTATGATCTTATGGCATTAAAGCTAAATTCATTGTCATGTGTCAAATGTCAATTATCTTTTATTATCACTCATTATCAATCACGTACAATGTACATGTTCTTGGTAGATAAGGTAAAAAGAGTATCTTGCGATAGTATAAAAAAAAGGATTTTTATGTGGTGTTTCCCATAAGTAAATAATAAATTAAGAATGACTCTGCCGTTGCCGATACCACCGTGCGCGAAAAGAGATGGATTAAGCGGCATAGGATGCGAACAGTTTGAATACGCTAGTACTATGGCTACAACATTATTAGCGCCCGTTAAAACTGAGCGGGAGATCCTTGAACACTCTATGTCGGAGGACGATCCAAATGCTAATACTCAGCTGCCCAGTGAAGTGGGAAAACAACCTAGATGGGGCCCGCGACACAAAGGCGCCCAAGAGCTAGCTGAACTTTATAGTCCAGGTGAAAACTTTCTCACGTTACTTTACAAAAAGTTTCACCTGTTATTTATCGATTATTGAAATCATATATGAATATTTAAAATAATTGGCTTTGTTCATTGGCAATCTTTTTTATGACCTATAAAAGTATAAACTAAACTAGCACTATAGTTGTTTTTTTTTAAATGAACATGTAAATTATGTTCTAAATCAATGAATACAATGTACATTCAAACAATTTTAATTTTTTATGTCCTATTATTAATATAAATTTTCATGCAATTATGATATTTGTAGACTAATCAATACCCAGGGTACACAATCAGTATACTAATTGATGAAAAAAATTAGTATAGGTACATAAGTTTTAGTTTGAAAATTACCCTAATAATTTGTCTATTTATGATCCCTATTCCCTAACTGACTATTAGAAAACTTGTTTATCAATTTTAAAGGGTAAAGTATTTTGTCATTTTATAGTGTTACATTGAAGATTGTGATTCTTTCCACACTGTTTATAATTCAAATTCAAAATATTCTTTATTCAAGTAAACTTGTAAACAAGTGCTTTTGAATTGTCAACATCTACTATTATTATAACAAATCAACTTGTAATATTATGTAATGGATATAATATGTCTGAATAACTGCTTGTAAATGTTTTATTCATATTTTAATTTAATACTATGTGATAGTAGGATTCAATGTCCCTTTTTTCTTTTAGGAAAACGGCTACAAGAATGGGTGTGTGTAGTTGTATGCTGCACATTATGTGTTTGTGCAGGATTACTTATGACCAGATATATCCGTGCAGATGCTTCGCTTTTACTGGCTGCTATTGCTGGTGTATTGACTGCAGATTTTGCTTCAGGGGTTGTACATTGGGCTGCAGATACCTGGGGAGCAGTTGATCTTCCTATCATAGGCAAGGTATTAAAAAGATTTAATTAATTTAATACATCATCAAAAGCCAACTTTAATTTAACTGCCTTTAAATTATAAACATTTGAGTTTCTTATTTTTTACAGTTTTAGCTTAGAAGGATGTTTCCTTAGCTTTGGTCACATAAATATTGATTCTATTTTTATTATCTATTTTTACTTGCCTATTGGTCGCAGGTGGCAATAACCCTGCCTTTAGCTTCTGATGAAAAAAACAGACATTGAAAATTATGGTACCACTATTTATGATGGATGATTGTATAATATAAATTGATTGTGTAATATAAATGCTTTAGTGTTTTATTAATTTAGTCTTTACATTGTGTATTCTACTGATGGGACATGTAATACACATTGTGTTTAGAATAACATGCTCTGTGACTACCATCTTTAAATAATAAATTGTCATTTTATATCTTATCAAGAAATGCCAAACATTGTTTTTTATTTTGTAAATTATGTACAATTTACAAAACTCAATTTATACTTTTGTACTCATAGTTAAAATAACTATGTCATTGCTGCCATATAATTAATTGTAGTTAACATTTTAAAATATTTATATGTTGTATTTCTATTTTTTCCTACTCTCTACAGATACATTGAATTGAATTTAATATAAAACTTGTGAACAATTATAATCAGTAGTAATAATTACACTATTTTGAATACTATTCTAGTAAAGCGTTTATGATAAATAGCTTTGATAGACTAAATATTTCATATTAAAAAATATTTATGTTACAACTATAAAGTACATCCTCCTCCTCGAGTCATTCTCCTCAATGCTAAGGGTCGTGACCCCCACCTCGAATCACTTTGAAGCGAACTATGTTGCGCCAACGCGGCCTTTTGTTCGCAGCGTGAATTACATGTTGAATGATCAAAGTTAAATAAAAAATTATTGTCTGCAGAATTTTTTACGACCATTCCGTGAACATCACATTGATCCAACTTCAATAACAAGACATGACTTTGTGGAAACAAATGGTGATAATTTTGCTATTACTATACCTGTATTGGCAAGGATTGTTTGGCAATTGCTCACATATGACGCTTTGATAATACATGAACAATTTCATTGGATTGCATATTGGTATTTGTGCTGTATTTTTGTGGCAATGACAAATCAGGTGTGTATTATATTTTTTAAAGATGAGAATGTATTAATATATTATTTCATTTTGGTATCCACTGCAATAATTGTTTTATTCGTTAATATTTTGATTCAGTTGCATGCATTAACATTAATAATGTCTTGATTAAATCTAAGTTATAAATATTTGTTACTATCTGTTACTAACCCACTACTGGGTAAAGGTGCAAATATTATTTTATTTATTTATTTACGTATTTCTCTCAACATTATTGCGTATTTCACTTTTGCAAGATGAATGTGATGGATATGAATAATGATCTCCTCGGTTACGCGTTGCTGTCTTTGTTTATATTTTGGCGCACGTTACTTTTAATATTGCGATAACTTTCTTGATATTCATTTAAATTTACTGTTAAGAGTGATAAATGTATAAAATGCTTAAGATTATTACTTAAAGTATGTATGTTCTCTTCTCTACCATCAGTAGAGTTGATGATTGAAAACCAATTGTTTACATGAATAAATAATTTATTCAATCATAATTTGAAATTTAAATGATAAACATATCATATCATAGCTTTCTGTCTTATGTCAACCTTAATCAAATTTTCTTCGGGAAATCACAAAAAAAATTGCTGTGCCTTTTGTTGTGAGATCCTATTATCTTCTATTCTTTTAAGTTGAGTTGAGATGAGATTAATACATGAATATTTAAATATACTGTTTCGAAAAAACAAAACGTTTGGACGGAAACGGATCACGGCGGAACATAAAGAGAATATTTGTTTAATAATTTTTTCATAGATACCTGTTCCAAAATTTAACATTATACGAGGCCCTGCTCATAACTACTTGAGAAAAAGGAATATATATCACTCATTTAAAAATAACGAATAATCTTTAATTTCATTTGAATAATAACACCCCTTATTATATTTTTCGGTACAATGACAATTATTTTTTGAATACTTCTTTCTACTGTCTATCACAATCCTTAAAAACTCATCCTTTTTTCCGTATAGGGATATTGATACGCCGATTTAATTTACGAAACGACGGTTTGTTTCAAAAAGGGCTCCTCTAGAGAAATCTCATCTAGAAGATTTAGATCTATTTTATTAGCATATTACAGCTACCTGTAATATGCTAATGCAAGCTGTGATAGCCCAGTGGTGAGACCGTGCGACTCTCTAGAGACGAACATAGGTTCAAACCCGGGCAGGCACCAATGAGTTTTTCTATTAAAACTCATGTGTCTAATTCATAATTGCAATTTATCACACGCTTTTCGGTGAAGGAAAACATCGTGAGGAAACCTGCATATCACTAGAGAATTCTGGAGATATGTGTAACCTACCAATCCGCATTGGAGCAGCGTGGTAGGTCTTAGCTCCAACCCTTCTCTCCAGAAACGGAGAGAGGAGGCCTATTCCCAGCAGTGGGATATTAACAGGCTGTTACTTTACTTTACTTTACTACAGCTACCTATACCATTTTACTCTACATTGCAGATCCACAAGTGGTCACACACTTACTTCGGGCTGCCCAGTTGGGTAGTTTGCTTACAGGAGTGGCACTTTGTGTTGCCGCGCCGTCACCACCGCATACATCACGTTGCGCCGCACGAGACTTACTTTTGTATCACGACAGGTTGGCTAAACTGGCCTTTAGAGAAGTTAAATTTTTGGTCTACGCTTGAAATTATTATCGAAGCTTTGACAGGCTGCAAGCCGCGTGCTGATGATATGAAGTGGGCCCAGAAGCGTTCCTAGAACATACTCTGTCCAGTAAACTATTTTTTATACTATTGCAACTAGTCTAAGTAAAAGTGTTATTAATAACTAAAAATTTGCTAAGAAGTGTCTTGCTCTTATAAGTTGTATTGCTTAAGGTGAAGTGTGATATAATCGACTAAATATTGCATATTTAAGAATGGCAGAACACAATTGTGATATTCTTTTAAAATTGAGAATTTTCATTAAATTTTTATAGGAAAATATGAATTAACAGTTTACCTATATTGTAAATTCAAATCAATCTTTATTTTGACATAGCAGAGATAATTATTAATTATATGCGCTTGATAATAAAACATTATCTCCATTATAACAAAATATATGAGCGCTTATGATTAAAATATAAACTGCGGTCGTTCTAAATATTTTGCGCTGATTATGATGTTAATTAAAAAAAAATAATTAAGTGAGCTAAATGTGGATAATAATTTTGGTGATGCTATTAAATATAGGTAACGTTTATATAAAAATGGACCTGTGATAATCTGGCGTCGTCTCGACAAACATAAGACAGAGAGATGGCAAATATGTGTTTACACATTGCAATGCTTATTATTCATTAATCATTTAATAATAAATATTTATTAATATTCTTATACTGTATACACAGGTATTTATAGTATATAATTAAGATTAACAAATTGCGATCGCCATATTATTGATATTTAAATTTATATCTTACATTTTTAATTGTTTAATTATATAACATAATTAAATTACGCACATTTTGCACAACCTAGCATTTCTTTAATTTATGTAATATAGCGAATGTAATCTGAAAAAAGAAAAAAATGGTTATGTGCCATCTTTTGTCCTTTGGAACCTTTGCAAAGAACATATAAAGCATTTTTTATACGCTTACGAGACTTTACTTATAAATAACGGACAAATATTATTTTTTTATATAGTATATTTTACTTTAAAAAAACTAACAAATATCTTAATAAATAGTGATCGGTTGTCTCTAATGACTATTTGATTGATGATTTTTATAAAATTAGAATATCAAATAATTGATTTTTATAGAATTATTAAATAAGTATACGAAGTTATAATGCAGAATGGCATAATATTGATAAAATGTGTATCTCTATGGAGATCTTAATACACTTTTCTTTTGTATTTGACATGTGAAGTAATTAAATTAAGTATTCATGGATTTTATTTCAAATATATATCGTGGGATTCAACATGCAGTTTACATACGAGCGTTTTAAGCAAAAATGCATCAATTTCTATTACAGGTACAATGGTTTTGGTAAAAAGTTATATAATTTTCAAGTATACATTCACAACATAATGAAAATTATAAAACTTTCGGAAAGTTTTAACTGGCCCTTGTTCGTTCTAATTTAAGTTTCTATTTCACAATTCTATGTAACTATTCTGTTTATAAATAATCATCTCGACGAGCATAAGCTAAAAACTTCAGGTTTTATGAAATAACGAGTAAAGCGATTTAGAAATTCCAAGCTATAAACTAAAATAACTAAATCTTATTATTAAAAAGTTCAATCATGTTATTATTAAATAATTTATAGAATTAGGCGTTACTTTGCGGAGATCCATAATACAAAAGTAATAATAAAATTATTTTGCTATAATCCGCGATACAGTAAATAGAAAATATATATAGTGTTTAATGTATAGTGGATTATCAGTATTTTCATACCCGATACGTGCAGGATTCGTAAAAGCACATGCACAAACCTCCACCACTTCCACCAAAATACACAAGCACTACACAGTTTCACTATCACAAACTCAACAATCGTTTCGCCCCGCAACCGAGGCATCATCAGGAGATAGACTCCACGACAAAATCGCAAAGCGAAGCGTTATGCAAACAAGCATTGTTATATAGTAATCGGTTCATCCCCACCTTTACCTCTGAACACGTGCAACAAGCTTGAACTTGAAACATTTATCTGCTCGTTAATGAGGGTGCCATTGTTATGCTTAATGATTTCTAATTGTTCCAAAATATTCAATTTTAAGCTTTTTTCGCAGGTGTGCAGTATTTCGAAACAATGGTCATTAGGAACTTTATGACCGCTTTCTAACAAATGTTTCGCGAAATGTGAATTTTGTGGCTTATTATTCCTGAAAGCGACCATATGTTCTTTAAAACGGGTTTCAAAATTACGACCAGTCTGACCCACATATGTATCATTGCATTCAGGACATTTTATTTTGTAAATACCACTCTTTTTCGGGCTTTCTAATTTGTCTTTATTATTGCATAATATCTTTTTTAAGCAGTTATTACTTTTAAAACCTAATTTTATATTTGACTTTGTTTTAAATATAGTTGAAATTCGTTCTGACAATGTTCCAAAATAGGTCAAACTGGCTTTGTATTTATTATCTTTGTAATGTGGCACCGCATAGAAGTGTTTTGTCAATTGTAACTTCTGTTTATTTTTTAATATATTTTGTACTAATTGCTCATCGTAGCCATTGGAATGCGCCATCTGGTTGATTATTTGCAGCTCATTGTTAAAATTCTTTTCCGAAAGAGGGACTGATAAGAGTCTGTGTATATGACTATGAAAGGCAGCAAGTTTGTGTTGCCAGGGGTGAAAGGAAGAAGCAGGTATGATCGTATCCGTGTAGGTTGGTTTGCGAAAGATCTCAAACGTATGTTCGTTGTTAGACCGTGTAATAGTTAGGTCAAGAAAGTTTAGTGAGTTATTCTGCTCTGATTCTAATTTGAAACTAATTTTGGGATGTTTGGAGTTTATATTATTAATAAAAATATCAAGTTGTCTATCTGTACCCGTCCCCGTCCAGCATATAATTATGTCGAATAATTATACCGAACATATAATTATACCGAAAAAGAGTGGTATTTACAAAATAAAATGTCCTGAATGCAATGATACATATGTGGGTCAGACTGGTCGTAATTTTGAAACCCGTTTTAAAGAACATATGGTCGCTTTCAGGAATAATAAGCCACAAAATTCACATTTCGCGAAACATTTGTTAGAAAGCGGTCATAAAGTTCCTAATGACCATTGTTTCGAAATACTGCACACCTGCGAAAAAAGCTTAAAATTGAATATTTTGGAACAATTAGAAATCATTAAGCATAACAATGGCACCCTCATTAACGAGCAGATAAATGTTTCAAGTTCAAGCTTGTTGCACGTGTTCAGAGGTAAAGGTGGGGATGAACCGATTACTATATAACAATGCTTGTTTGCATAACGCTTCGCTTTGCGATTTTGTCGTGGAGTCTATCTCCTGATGATGCCTCGGTTGCGGGGCGAAACGATTGTTGAGTTTGTGATAGTGAAACTGTGTAGTGCTTGTGTATTTTGGTGGAAGTAGTGGAGGTTTGTGCATGTGCTTTTACGAATCCTGCACGTATCGGGTATGAAAATACTGATAATCCACTATACATTAAACACTATATATATTTTCTATTTACTGTATCGCGGATTATAGCAAAATAATTTTATTATTACTTTTGCATGTTATTATTATTGTGCATTTTTTGATATGTTCATATCTTCAGATACATTACTGAATACTGAAATACTGAAGAGTTCCAAAATTGTTATATTTCTTATTATCTAGGTAGATACCTAGCATTAAACATGATGAATGTTTACCTTATTTCAGTAAAGAAAGATTACTAAATATATATATTTTTTTAAAGTTTAAACAAAACTTTGTCACATTCTGGTAAACAAATCTTCATTAACTATTATATTAATTTACTAAAGAGTCAGTTAAATGTCAATTAATGATGAAACATTTAAATGTGTCATCTCAAGTACAATCAAAAATAATTATTGTATAATCTCGGACCATGCAGTGACGTATTATATTTAAAATCGTGCTGGCACTGCTTGAATTAGAAATATGCAGTATTAGGTATGATAGTCCAGAATCCCCGAGTCGTAAGACACAACTTATTCTCTGAAGCACAGAACTTTCGATTCTAAGTAGTCTTTCATGTACTTTTAATCTGCATGTTTGTGGAACTCGCTCCGTGACACCTGCGCAAGTACCAGGTGAAAAGGTAACTTAAAATCAGAGTTAATTAACTTACATTTTTAGGACTGATTTTTATATATATTACGTAGAATATAACTCTGATGCTATATCAGAGAAGTCAGATGCTTACTATGGGTCACAACTTTTGAGAGACGCTTAGAGCTTTACTCTACGAAAAAAAAAATTAATTTATTTTTAAATATCTGCTTTTTATATATGTTATTCAGAAAATTATTGCAAAGTTATATTAAATCAGTCAGACAAATTGCAATGACGAAACATCCCCTAAACTTAAAAATTACTCAGCCACGAGCAAGAGCGATATACATGCGTTTCAGAGCAAGTGAGACATTCATGGTTACTCGGTTTTAGTAGAAAATGCTGCGAGCAACGTCAATACAACTGATGATGAGTACGATCATTTGAGTGGACAGTATCGTGATTTGCTTAATGATGATGAAAATTCAAATGATTATTTTGGTGATGATGAAGATGATTAAGAGACAATGAATAATTCATCATAATCAAAAAATTATTATAATTGGTATCTAAATAAAATAATAATCATTCTTTTTGAAATACTATTACATAAAAAAAACACTTTTCACTAGTTATCTGAATAACATATACAAGAGTCAGATATTTAAAAATAAATTAAGTTTTTTTTTTGTAAAGCTTTAAAGCGTCTGACTGGCCCATGGAAAGCATCTGACTTCTCTGATATGACATCATCATTCTCCTGCCCTTATCCCACTCTAAGTGGGGTCGGCACAACATATCTAAAACACGTTGTTATATGATTCTGCTAGATATTTACGATCGACCGCCTGATATCAACTTACCTTAGTCGCCTTTTACGATGCTCGATAAGAAATAAGAGTGGTCTATTCTATTCAGCCGGTTAGCACTCGGCGGACTTCTCTGATATGACATCAGAGTTCTATTTTGCAAAATATATATAAAAATCAGTCCTAAAAATTTGAGTTCAGTAACTCTGATTTTCAGTTACCTTTCTCACCTGCGCAGCTCTTTCTCTACCGGGATAAGGATTAATATGGAGATACGAATAAAATGGTTTGATTATTATCGGCGCTTTAATTAACTTTTACAATGTAAAAAAGTAGTTATATTGGCATAACTATAATAGTTAGACATATGGTATCGCGGACTTTTTTGTGGATATTGATACGTTCTATAATACTCTAGAACATTTTTTTGTTCTATCATTAATAGTTTACGCAGCACACGCAATGAAAGATTTTACGACTTAATTTTTCACACCTTATTACAATTTTGTTAGGGATCCTTATTTTATTTTTTAAATTGTCATATAGCCTATGTTGCTTTTGTTGTTGTGAAGAAGCAGCTTTCCAATGGTGAAAGAATTTTTGAAATCGGTTCAGTAGTTTTTGCGTGAAAACGTTACAAACATACATACAAATCTTTCCCCTTTATAATATTAGTATAGATAAAAAAAAGTAGCTTAGTATTTGACCGATGACCTATTATTTAACTACTTAAGAATTTTTAGTTCCGTGCATTCCTTCTTCCTTTTTGTAGATTTGAGATTTTAATAAGATTAAGATATTTTTTTTTATTATTATTATCGTATAATTTATAGAATTAGGCGTTACTTTGCGGAGATCCATAGCAATAGCAAAATAATTTTATTATTACTTTCGTATAATCGTATAAATTATTATTTAACAACTAGGAGAATTAACTTGCTGTTGTTTTCAATTTTTTTTTATTTAGGTAAAATAAAGAATTAGTTTTACAATGCAATTGTATTCATTTGCTTGAAACGCAGACTGTATTTTTATAGTGGTAAATCTTAAAATATTGAGACCTAAGAAAAATAAATATTTATAGTCATAACATTAACACCAAAGAAAATAACCAGTAATACAATAAAAGTAATATATATCTATAAAGGCAATTATTTCGGTTCAAATGGAAAATCTTTCAGCAATAATATAATGAATAGAACTTTGGAGGAATTATTACAGTTTATGTTATTTTGTTTCTAAAATAAGATTCATGTGTATATTTTAAAAGGTAATTAATATTATAAATAAGATTAAGAAAATGTTTGCCATGCAGATCCGATTATATTACATACTCTAAGAAACAACGCAGGGTCAGTTTAAATTTGTTTCAATAGTAATTTTTTTATATATTAATAGTAAAAAATATATTTTGACTTCTAAGTTCATAAATTTGTCAAAGTGGTACACTGTCTAAAGAAAGCTCTTTTACAGCCAGATCCGTCAAGTAAATTTTATTTACATGTGTTTTCGATTACCAACCTCGTTTTATTTTATGATATAATATAATTTGTGTTTATACACTTAAAATTTTGTAAGATTTTCGATATTTATTCATGTTGCACATACCAATAATATGGCAATAATAATGCGAAATACGGCTTTAATTCGTTTTAAATTATTATTTTTCATATCAATACAATTTTAAGTTTAATTTTTGTTTTATTTCAACTTCTTAGTAAAATATTAAGAAATTAAAATTTTCATAAAGTTATCCATTTTAAAAAGGCAACTTTATGAAAATTTTGTGGCTGAGTTCTTTGGGCGGACACAAATTTCAAATTAAAGTGATTTCAGTACCTATTCAATTTATTCTAATTAAAAAATCACTTTCCCAATTTTTGACTTGGCTTCAAGTCTCGTTTTTTGTTCTCCCCAGTTCCCGCGTTATAGCATACGGCATAGATTACTAAATAAAATTTAAACATACTACAGATGTCACTTACAATTAATGTCAGAAATATGATGACAACTATTTTCAAAGCGTTAGTAACAAGATAATACGTGTATATAGGTACACGTTGTATCAGAAATCGACAACGATTTATTTTTCCCCACATAGTCTACGTCTACGATTTTCATGTGCTGAAAAAATCTGAAAGTTAAAAAATTGCCTTTCTTTGTTACAATGTACTAAGTTGTATCTTCCTCGCTTTCATAGACTACCTACTGACTAAAATACTCGCTTTCTTATAATAATTGTGCTGTTTTCTTCTTTCTTAAAGCTTAAATTTCAAAAAATAAAATCATATAACATGTTACACTTTTCAGTGTTACATCTTATATGAATTTATTTTTTATTTGTAATATTTACGTGCAATAGATGTAGGTAACAACTACTGTCCGTATTTTAATTAGTAGTCTATGCTGTCCATGTCCAAATAAATAAATAAATATTAGTTTCTCTATTTTTTTTAGTCTATGATGTTATAGATATAATTTATCTGCGCTTTTTGCCAACACCATAGATTACTAGCCAACACTATTTGATAATGTCAAGTTATATAAATATTAAATAAAAATATGTAATGAAAGTCAGATAATATAGTTTCTAATTAAGTTATAATTAAATTACATTAACAATGGATTTAAGAGCTGAAAAAATTGCTAAAGCTCGACAAAAGGTAAAAATGTATAACAAACGTCCACTGTTCTACGAACATCCCACGATTACAATTTTTTTGTTTTAGTTAAAGGATCACCAAGAAAAAAAAAATAACTCCGTTAATAAGATAGAGCACGTTGATAAATTAACGTTAGAAATCCAAGAAACTAAAAATGAATATGATTCTGAAAGCACTGCCGAGAATGTGTTGAATGCCTATCAAAACAATTTAGACGAACAGGAATCTTTAAAAGAAACTGTTATAGTTGATAACAATAGCATAAATAAAAGAAATGAAGTAAATATAACTGAAATTCTGATTTCAACTAAAACGACCCTCGAAATGCAAATCAATAAATTAACTGAAAAATTAACAAACTTGGAAACTCTTTATAGGTTTGAAAGTGGTAATCATGACAAAGCTAAACAAAAAATTCTTGCTTTAGAATATGATTTAAACACATTAACAGATAAATATAACATCATTTTGCAAGAAATTTCTGTTAAAGATGTAAGCATAACAGAGTTAAACGCTTTAATAACAAATATTAAAGATGAAAATAACAACTTATTGGAGCAATTAGAGTTTACAAAGTCCATATTAACAACAAAAGAATCAGAGAACAAACAACTACAGGATGAAATTTGGTCTTATCAGAATCAATTAGATGTTTTCCAGTTACAAATACAACAGCTGACGAACAACTTCTCTATAAATCCTGATCAAAAAAACAAATCCTCTGAACAAACAGACAAACTTCTAAAAAAAATAACTAATTTAGAACAAACCATTGAAGTCTTACAAAAAGAAAGAGATCAAATTAGTTCTCATTATGAACACTATGTTAGAGAGTTAAATGAGCAAATAAGGTCTGAAATGTTGAAAAATGAAGGGCATGTTCAAGAAATACAAAATTTGTATGTCAGAGAAAATAGTCTTATTGAACAAATAAGTGATATGGAAATACGCCTACAAAACTATAATGTTATAAAAGAAGAAAAAGTATTCAAAGAAGAAACTCATATTGATATACAAAATAAATACCAAGATATTCAGGTGAGTATAATAGAATCTTGAAGAAGATAATGATTATTTTTTTATGTATAAAACTGGAATTTTTTATTATTAAAATTAAAATAGAATGATTTTTTAAGCATAAAATTTAGAATAGTTCATAACTGGGGATGTCCTATTATATCTATTTTGTAAGTAAACTGCATTAACTATTTAAATTTTGTAAGATCATTTTTGATACTATATGCAAGCCAAATAAATGTGAAATTAAATTAACTAAACATATGTATACTATACAGCTATTGCTTGTTTTGATATCCTCTCTAAAATATTATTTTAAAAGTTGTCATATAATACAAATTGTAAATATTAACAGACACAACTAGTGGAAACAAATAACAAATACATGGAACTTCAAAAACAGTATATGAATAGTCTTGCAAAAATAGAAGAACTTAATAAAGTCAATCAAACTGAGTGTAATCATTCCAACCTTAGCATCGACAAATTGAATGCAGATATAGCCAGTGATAAAATTGCAGCACAGAAAGCAACAGAACAAAATAAAAAATTGAAATCTGATGTTATTGAGTTAGAACAGATTATAATAAAATTGGTAAGTTTTTATATTTTGTAATAAATATGTTATAATGTTACTTTATTTCGCTTACCTATATAATAAGCAAAATACCCAATGATGTAGCTTCACATAGATGTGTTAAACTTTACATCGATTTTTAAGCAAATTACATGTTTTGAAGAGTGTGAGGATTGGCATAGCTAATGTTCACATTGAGAAGAAGACCAAGAAAGATAATTTATGTATAACTAGAGATTTACTCTTTATGCACATGGTAAAGCCTAGAGTTGAGATGTGTTGTGATGTTTTTCAAAATATTTATTTATATAAATAAAAATATGGTTAACACATAGTTGTCCATACCCAAAGTAATTAACTTAATACTTGTTTTATGGGTGACAGGCAACTGGTAGATATACTACATATATAATTTTAAATACATACTTAAATACAAATACACACCCAGGTTTGAAAAACCAACAAATTGTTTATAGAAAATGTTGGCCCTCGACGGGAATCGAACCCGCGAACCGCGGAGCTGAAGGCAATCATGATGCCTTCAGTGCCTTCACTGCCCATTGGGGCCCATCAAGTCTTTGCAAAAGCTCCTAAAATATTTATTTAAGTTTATAAGGATTGATGCTATTTATTAATGTACCATGAAAAACGTGATAAAAACATTATTAATAAATAATGTGTAGAAAGGTCAGTTTTATCATGTAAGGTTTACAACTCCCACACTATACCCAAATAATACAATACAGCTAATACAATCTGAAAGTAAGTGTACACACAGGACATATGAGATAAATTTCAGTAAGCACAAGCAATTATGTAATTTACATGAATACAGGTCTTGATTTTATCTTATGACACAAGTATGTATCTTTCTTACATTAAAACTCATAGAACCATTTACATTTCACAGAACAAGTAGTTCTAATGATGAGCAAGAGTATATTTAATATTCAGTCATCTTTGCTCTCATCCAACTCCTAATAATTTTAATCTCTCTAGTTTGAACATAATTTCCTGAATAAATTTATTTGTGCATCTTGTTATTGTCTTATATTACAAATTTATATCTTTTTTCTACATTAAGTTATAGTATTATTTAAGCTATTTAATTTAAACTGCAACTGGATATTGATTTATATTTATATTTACTCGAAATTTTCTTCTAAAATGGTTATTTTTATTAAACCCTAAGCTTTTATGATAATGCTATACTAATTATTTCAGGGCAAAGATAAATTAGAATTAACAGAATTGTGGACACACGAAAAACAATTAAACAAAGGATTAACTCTTAAACTAGCAGAAGTTGAAGAAAGTCTAAGAAATATGTTAAAACAATTAAAAGCTAAAGACGAGGAAATGATAAGATTGCAAAATGAAAATCGGGATCTAGGACAAAAATATAAATTGGTTTTAGAACAGCCTAGCTTGTCACATGAAAAGGAAAATATGAAAGAAAACGATTTAGATACTACATATCATAATAATACTAGCCTTGATCGGCTAATGACATCACAGACAACATGCCTTGTAGAAGTTAAAGATTCAATTGGTAATTTAGATATAAACAATGATAACATTATTGCAAAAGAAGATGCAATGAGTAAACTACAAGAACGCTTTCTTAATATAATGGATCAAGTTGCCAATCTTTCTGATGAAAAACATCGACTGGAGCATATTATACTTCAATTACAAAACGAAACCGAAACGATTTGTGAATATGTAGCTCTTTATCAACAGCAGCGTAATTTGTTAAAAAAACGAGAAGAAGAAAGAAATAACCAATTAAAAATTTATGAAGAAGAATGTAACAAATTAAAGCAACACTTAGAGGAACTCCAAGAGTTACTTTTAAGGTTTGCTGCGGATCCAGAATTGGAGTCATTTTTCCTCGAAGAACGACGGCGACGTGATCTTTCAAGAGTTCGAGAACTGCTCGAACAGCTACATAATTGTTCATTTACAAATCCGAGGTTCAAACACTTAGATTTGAACATCTTTTATCCATGTCGATGTTGCTCAGGCAAAGTCATTAATATTTAAAAAATTAAAATAAACAAAATTATTTAATTGGTTTGAATAACATTAAGAATATTTTATTCATATAATCTATATATGAGTGTCAATAAATATTAATGTACTAAGATTGTTTTATTTATGTAATTCGTTATGTGTCTTGGTATTTACCAAGAATTGAGAACTTCTCAAAACTGCACCGGTAAAGATGCCTTTGCCAAACTTTCATCAGAAATGTTGCTTAAATCTTTTGTCATGTATCAAATCAATATTACGTAATGTTGGAATGATCTACCTTTTGCTAGCAGTGGCAATAGGCAGCAGTAAAGTAAACTATGACCATTATGCAGCCCATTCGCTAACAATATTTATTGATTCAACAACTTCTCTTCTCAACGGTGCCAAATTTATAACATATAATAATATAATATAAACTTTTTATCTTCAACTCAAATTTTAACACTTTTTTGAAAGAATAAAAGGTACAGTCAGTACAGATATGCCCAAGCTATAATATCTTCACGATGATCTGGGTGTCCCCATATATCTAAACAGCTTAAGTAAATTAATTGTATTCCTAAAATAAAAGTAATTTTAAGTAATCTTAAGTATATTTTCTCATAAATTTTTTATCTTTTTCCTCATTTAGATTTTGCTTATTTATTTGTTTTATTCTTGTTTTATAGGATAATATATAAAAAGTAAAGTAACAGCCTGTTACTATGCCCACTGCTGGGCTAAGGCCTCCTCTCTCCGTTTTTGGAGAGAAGGATTGGAGCTAAGACCTACCACGCTGCTCCAATGCGGATTGGTAGGTTACACATATCTCTAGATTCTCTAGAGATATGCAGGTTTCCTCACGATGTTTTCCTTCACCGAAAAGCGTGTGATAAATTGCAATTATCAATGACAACAATAGACACATGAGTTTAAATAGAAAAACTCATTGGTGCCTGCCCGGGTTTGAACTCGTGTTTCCCTCGAAAGAGTCGCACGGTCTCACCGCTGGGCTATCACAGCTCGGATAATATATATATTTAGTAATTTATTATTTTGTACACCCCCACCGCTGATATTTTATAGTCTTCTAACGTAAGGTTGCCTGGAAGAGATCGCCTTTAGCGATAAAGCCGCCTATTGTACCGATACTTTTGACTATTTACATGTATTATGGTGTGCAATAAAAATATGTTTTATCTATCTATCTATCCTATTGAAGAGGCAAGGAAGCTCAACCTGAGTTGAATAGTTATTTGCTAAATATGGACTTGGGAGTGATTACCCATACCAATCAAACTAAACTTCCTATTAAGTCCTAGAAGGGCAGAATAGAGCTTCAATTAACAACGTGAACAAAAAAAAACTGCAATATGTCTATCCATAGATTTATTTGGAAGATTCAATTTTATTCGTTCATCGTCTACTTAATTTTAAATTCATCACTACATGACACAACAATAATTCTGAGCAATAACTTCACTACATATTCTAGTGGGCGCTTGTTGAAACCCTTTAAATTAGAAATCCCTCATTTATTACGACATTCCATAAAGTTTAATTTCGAGGCAATTAATTATCTTACACATTTAATTAGTTATGACATTTGTAAAATGTCGTAAATATTAGTTTGACCATAGATAACCTTGCAATTCGAAATATATTCTCAATTCGAATCAAATAAAAATATCACCAAAAAACTTAGATCGAAGGATCGGCTGACACGTCATATAATTTGATTAACAATTCACAAGATGCTATATGAAAAAAATTGCGATAATTACTTTAGTCAAAACCCTATTTTTGCAAATTTTAGATACGCTGGTATCGCACTTATATAAATATATCTATCTAAGTGAAGAAGAAATAAAAATCTCTTAATATACTCAAGCACTAGAAAGAAATGCGGTTAAGTATATTTCTAACTATTAAAGACGCCTCTGAACTTGCAAGACAAGTAATGGTTATCGAGGTGACAATCTATCATTCGTCTCTTTAAACAAAAAAAAAAATTTGAATGCATTTTGTATTTTTGACGCAACGTACTTTTAGCCGCCCATGACATATGCCTAAGTCTTACATCAATAAACCCGCACGAGAAATAAATTAACGAGGTAACTAGTTTATAGTCGACTGAAAACAATTAAATAATATTTGGTTTTGGCTTAATACATATTACATAAACACATACACATATGTAGTAACATGCAGGTTAAGGAGTATAGGATATTATCAGTAAGAATTATCTTACGATGTTCAGCTTAGCTACCTGTAACATGATAAAAAAATGAGTTACCAAATTGCAAATACTCAATAAAATTGCGATAACTACTATAAGAATTATGTATTTTATGAATTTGTGATTGATAGTTATGAAATATATATTAACCTACAAAATTCCACAACATTTATCGAATCTACTTTACGCGCCTTTAGGAAACATTCCGTAACAAATTCATAGTATTCAAACCATTAATGAATCGACTTCTGTTATTAAAGATGGCAGCGCCAATTTTATTGTGATGTTTTTATATTAGTGTGATGAAAATTTCATTTAATGGTTCATACTAATATATTGTTTATTTGTTTTATTATAAATTGATGTATCCCATGTAAAGGTACGCGAAGAGACTAAGATAAAAACGTGAAAACGTGTGTACACTAATTCGGTTCGATGAAACTACTTTTGAATTAGGCTATTAATTAATCAACGCTGAAGTGGCCTCCCACCAAAGCAAAGAGACATTGAAATAAGAAGCTCTAATCTAATCGGACATGACCATTGCGCCCTAGATAAAAGAAGCCTAGTGAAAGTAACATGCAACATTTAAAAATTATTTAGTTTCATGAAGGTTTAAACCATTTTGCTTCAAAGTTGTTCTTAATTCACCAATTAAGGTTCAAAATTTATTAGAAATTGTGCTTTGCATTTTACGGCACAACTAACCTAACAACCGCATCACGTTTTATTACTGCTCTGAGCTCTCTAGGATGTGAATGACTTTAAGGCGTAACTTACACACAACGATGACGAATTTCTTGACACCAATTTTTCGAAAACATTTACTTAACTCGATAGTGTTTCATACGCCGTTGGTTTTATGACCACTTTATAAATAACTCTGTATAATTTAATTTTAAAGAGTTATTCTCTTTTATACTCACCATTTACAATCTTTCAAGATCTACTTATCTTTTTTTGGGCTATTAACAACAGAGTCTTGTTGTGGCTGAAAAAAATATATAATAAGAACTCTTATAACAAATCAGTTAAAATGTACAGAAAGCAAAAAGTATATCACCTACATAATTAAGTAATTTAGTTATTAAAACAGAACAAAACGTATGAATAATCAACTAGACGATGTAATATTTATTACCTGAACATATCGATGGTACAGCACAACGCCATAGACACAACCTACTGAGACTAGAATTTGTATCACAAGCCATACTATGACGTTGCAAACTTGAGCTTGGCCGAAAAGTTCCTTTCCATTCTTCACACATAACATAGATTCAGTTACCATAATAACTCCATAGACCCAACATTGAGTTCCAACCCTTTTACATCGTGGATCCGTAACATATGTATAATACTGTCTGAAATAACACATATCTGTAACAAGTTGTACCGCTTGATTCCTGTCAACTTAAGTGTTAAAATATCTTAAATATATATAATTTTTCCTGTTCAGGAAGGAAATACACGGGCCTATTACACACACAGCCGTCTGTCCCAAGAGACAGTGTTATGGGTTTGAGATATTGGTGACAGACCAGGAGTATACTTAAATACATATATACACCCAGACTCGGAGAATTAACAAATCACTACATAGTATAAAACAAAGTCGCTTTCTGTGTCTGTCCCTATGTCCCTATTTCCCTAAGTATGCTTCAATCTTTAAAACTACGCAACAGATTTTGATGCGGTTTTTTTTAATAGATAGAGTGATTCAAGAGGAAGGTTTATATGTACAATAACAGTCAATATGGAGTAGAGAAATACTGTAATTTTTGAGGTTTCTAACGTGATGTCGTAAATAATTAGATTTTTTTCCGCTTACATTGCAAACGCAGTCTGAACACTACAAGATTTATCAAAATAATGTATTAAAAATTTGTACACCTTAAATAGGTCTACAGAAAACTCTGCGAGGGTATATGTCTATCTCTTATGGATAACCCACAATAGCATTTTTTTGTCATTTACTTTTTACGAAAAATAACGCCCTCTTTTCGAAGCAATTTTAAGCAATACAGCATCAATCCTTATCCAATTAAGTACCTTAAATACATTGTTGATTTAATATAGATCAATATGGCCGTTTACAGCATGTAATTTAAATGAATATTTTCGAAGATATTACAGATTTAATATGCGGCGCGTGCCTATAAATAGCGCATCGGAGGCCGCGCTTCGCCCTATAGCACTTATAATTTAGCAGCGATTGGATTAATTGTAAAAATAAAATACATAGAGAAAAATATAAAAAGGAACTAGGTAAAATGTATTATATGAATGAAGATATTCCAAAGATAGCAGGAAATCTTCATGGTATAGGGAAAGGGGAATTGTTTTACTCCAAATTTAACGCGTGCGGGCCGCGGGCAGTAATGAATAAATCAAAACTACTGGATCTATTTAATCATTTTTTTCACTGAGTGACAGCCTATACTTATATATTTTATACCCGTGCGAAGCAGGGGCGGGCCGCTAGTTGTATTTATAAAATGTTGGTCCTCGGCGGGAATCTGAACCACGACACGCAAAGCTGAAGCAAGTGGCGGGGTCACTGGTACTCGCGTCAAGGACCTAGTCAAAGCCTTCATTATACTAAATTTCTTCGAAAAGACAAAAAGAGAAACTTATAATATTATATGGATTTGGAATTTGTAATATTAGTATGGATTTGGATTATGTATTTCAATAAGGATTTTTATGGATAAGTAATATTTTATAATTTAATAAAGAAATAACGGATATCTTTTTCTCTGCCGTACAAAATAATCTATTTTCTACTAGGAACAAGCTTCGCTTCACGCGTGTGGTTGGACGACGTGACGTCACCACATTTATCATCAAATTTAAACCAATTCACACCAAAAATTAAAAAATGACATATCTTAACTTATAATCACTCTGTCTAATGGTGCGAACCTCATGAAAAGCCATTCGTAAAAAGCTAGACATGTGGTGGGGAACTTAATAATAAAATATATGAATACGTACCTTACTGAAGGAGCAACGATGACGCCAATCAAGCATAATCGGGCTATGACTAATGGATGCGAAGGTGGCATTTCAAATATATGTTTTAAGAAAAATGTGTTTAATTCCGATATTTGCCAAAATACCACAAGTTGACTGAGTGCAAAAAATCTCATATAAGTACAAGTGGGGTCGAGCCATCGCACAGGTGTCCAATGGACTGGTGTAAATTGAAGTATAGCTCTTTTAATCTTTCCTGTGGTAGACGAGATATCCCTGAAAACCTTGTTCATTAATTATTCAGTATACTGAATTTGAGTTTAATATACAATACTGGTATTGCATGTTTACTGCCATGTGGTATCCTGCTGTGTGGAATAGACTACCCTCTTTCTTACCGAGGTGTCGTAAAATATGAACAGTGTAAGGCGGCCGGTCTTGTGACAACATGTTTATAACATGTTGTGCCGAACCCACTTGAAGTGGGATAAGTGCAGGAGGATGATAATGTATTTTTACTTTCTAAAGGCCTACAGTTAATTCCGAGCTATTGAATGGTCAGCTATTTAGTCATAATAAAATCTGACTCGAAATGTAAAGTCCGGACTTTCGCAGAGTTTGGTCGGTTTCTTTTCTGGTGGCCTTAAGATTCACGCTGGTATAGGCAAATATCGTATATAAATATATGTATAATCATAGAGTTGATTAAAAAAAAATGGCCTAGACGAATATAGGAAATAATAATTCTGTTTTAGAAATTGTTTCAGATCGATCAGCCCTCCAACCAAACAAATTTAACAAGAATTATCCTCAAACACAATCTTAAACAAAAATAATAATTAAATACACTTAGTCTTTTAGATCTCTGTACGGCGGAATACAATAACGATAGATTAAGTAAAATTAATCACAATACAAGGGCAACTTTGATTTCGTAATTATTAATTCACAGGTAAATTAAAACGTACATAAATGTGTATTAATTCGCGATCGGAGCATTTTGTAAATTATCAATGACAGTTTTATTTACTATTGATATCTTTAAATTAAGTCCAGTGAAGAGGACTGGGTATGCTAGTTTCTTATTAGATATGATGGGCTGAGCCATTTACGTAGAAAATAAAGGCAAAAACTTTACGCATTCGCTAGCTGTGAGAGCAATTTATCGTGGTTTATTATAAAACTTATTCCCATGCTGCGTCTGTCTGTCGTTTTTTTCTGTTCACTCATATTTATTCTATAGTACCATAAGGCGCTTAGCAAGTACGTATAATGAACGACTTCCTGTCACTTTCCATATCAGAATATATAAATATATAATATATCTTTCTTTTTGCGTGAAGTTACTAGTTAAATTTAAGTTTGTCTATAAGAGATTGCTTACAGAAATGAGAACGACTTTTACAGTGTAAATTTACCTTTAACCAGTTATGTTATTTTGCACAAAAAGTATTAAATAATAGATCTTACGACATTAAACTTTTCTCTGTGACAACTTATTACGATTTTATTAACTAGCTTAGGAAACTTACCTTATGCTAACCCATTTATATTCTCTCATTTCCAAAGCTTTACAAATTTTCAAACCAACCCATATCCCCAATCCATTACAGATGAGCACATCTAATAAAATAGAATCCCACCAACATTCTAAAAAATTTGGCAGCAAGTGAGCAAATGCTATTTCTGTTATTTCCCACATAATAGATATAGCCCACAGTAAGCCTGTATGTCTAAAGAGTATGGCTTTAAACATCCATCCAAAAAAATGACCCCAAGCAAATACATCAACATGTGACCAGATCCTAGCCAAGCTAATGTCAGAGCAATTGACTGCATATTCCTGAAAAATGCAATTCATAATAAAATTTTATCCTTTATACTTGCTGAAAATTACTCCTGAGCAACAGTGAGGTTGGGGGCTTCATGCTAAAACTAGTCACTGTTTTCATCCACCTAACTTGAAAATAGCCAAAATTATTTCAGTTTAGAGGGAGAACACACTAAGAAAGATATCAATAAACTCCATTCTTAAATAAAAAATTATGGAGGAGCAGTTATCACAAGGACATCTTCCTTTTTTATGTAAGGCGTTTATTAAATGCATTATTGTTTACAAATTCTCTTATTTATGCAATTAGTTAGTGCCTCAAAAAAGCAGATGCTAAATTCGATAAATTCTGAAGACTCATAAAAGAGTAATCATAATTCGGCGAATTTAAAGCCCTTTACACCACTTTATGGAGATCTACTACTTTTTAAAAATAAACTTGGAAAAATTAAATCTTGGATTTTTATTCATAATAATATTATAAATGCGGAACTCTGTTGTTATGCTTTCATGGCTAATCCGCTAGACGAATATTGATAAAATTTGGCACAATTAAAGCTTTCACATTGAGATAACACATAGGATAATAAAATTCTTGTTTTCCTTTTGGGAATAGGGAATACTTGAACCCTTAAGTTGGCAATGAAGTGGTGGGTACCACTAGTAAGAAATATGAAGACAATGTTCCATCCTATCATCAAATTTGGTACAATTTAAAATTAAATAGTAATTGTAAATATATTACTTATATTATAAATACATACTTAAACATTTCTTACCTTATCCATGTCAATATGGAAGTTACGTAAATTTGGATCTATCCAATACATTATTTCATATACTGTGGAGTGGCTTTGAAATAGAAGAAATAAAAGCGCCAGTAGATACAGAACAGACATGCCAAATACAATTCTCCATACCGCTGGATGAGGTCGAGTAAATGGTCCATTGGGAAATGTAAGTACTGATATAATAAGAAAGAAGAAAATCACACAGCATATACCAGCCCATGTATTATCTTGTGTACTAGTTTCATCTCTGAAAAACACAACCAGAAATGAAATGGCAGAATAGTATTATATAGCATATAACTAATTTAAATATGTTAGTGTAAGGTTTTCATAAAAATTGTACCTATGCAAATGAAATAAATTAAAGGCTCATTTACCATCATGCAGCAAGTAATAGTTTCAATGTTACTAGTTAAAAACAATGGCCCAGAAAAGGAAGAATTTTTTTTTGAATTTTCTCAATGATTTTTTTAAATACAAATATGCAAAGAGACAGATCTAATGTCTCCAAAGTTAGTAGGATAAATTTTAAAAATAAAAGATTTTGAAATGCTAAGGAGCAGCAGAGTTTTGTGATAGATAGGCTTTCCGGTGTAAAATATGTAAATGTTATTAAATTCATCATCATCCTCTTGCCCTTATCCCACTCTAATTGAGGTCGGCACAGCATGCTACAAACATGCTTTCATATGATTTGGCTACATATTTCACAACCGGTCGCCTGCCTGACGTCAACTTACCTTAGTCGCCTCTTTGACACCTCTGTAAGAAAGGAGGGTGGTCTATTCTATTCTGCCGGATACCACACAGCTATGTTAATGTTATTAAATTATATATGTATAATTTGACTGTAGAAAAACTTAATATAAAACTGATATAATTCATAAATGCCAAACTTAGCAGCACAGTACTCAATAATGGAAATAAGAAACCTTCAAGAAAACAAGAAAGTAAGTAAGCCTTAAGTTAGAATAGGCAGATCTGCTACCATTGATTATTGTATAGGAAGAACCAAAGCAACCTTTCATAAACATAGTATAGTTCTTCTGGAGTAGTTCAAACACCAAAATTAAACTAATACACATTCTCTTGCAAAATAAAAAAATGTACTGAGGGCAATGAGTAAAATTATTTAATCTCATTAGTTTAATAGCAAAACTAATACTAAAAAAAGGTGAATATTTTTTGTAAATGGATTGAACTGTATGATTTATGAGGTCTAATACTTAAAATTTTTCTATAATAAACTATCAACTTATCAAAACGGTCACACAGTGACTTGAGTTCACCAAAGTTACCAAAGCCGTCATCAAGCCTTTCCACTAGAATAACAGATAATTATAGTAAATCAAATCTGCAAGTGATTAACTTTATGCATACTACCCAATCAGAATGCAGCAATCCAGAACCTGACATTTCAATATAATGCTAATTAAATATAGTATATTGTATAATCTTTATTTACCAAAAAACAAATTCAATCTAATATAGATATTGACTCATTATTCTAAATTTCTCAATCTTCTTTATTATTCATAATGTCTTTGAACCGCTCCACCTAATAACTCAGCAAAGACTACTATATTCCACCTCCAGCCATTTTACTTTATTTATTAATAAAAACTCTAAGACATAAATAATAAGTCACAAAATAACAGTAATATTTTTTGATTTGTCTCCATAACTATGCTCATATTTGTAAAAAACAACATTTATTTCTATACTCACTATTTAACAGCACATTTAAATAACAATGAAAAAAAATGCAGATTAAATTATAAATTCTTGAATTTCGATTGTTGATGTTGTTTAAAAAGCAACTTATTATTAAGCTTGTTCATATTTTAAAAATTTATTAATTAAGAAACACAGTAAAAGATTTAACACTTAACTCATTTCTACAAAGCTAACACAAAGCATTTACCTGACAAAAGCTGTATATATCACTGATGCTATTGATACTGCCAATAAGGTTATAGTGTGTGGCTTGTAGAAAAACTCTAATGATATATCATCTACAGGACGTTCGTTTATATAACTAAAAGCATCCTTAGATTCGTCTGATACTGGTGAATTACGAAATTCCATTTTATTTACATTAATATAATTTAAATTTCGAATTCTATTTTATTACACAAATAAGTCCAACTTTTCCAATACATTATCTTCATCTCGTAACAGTATACATACTTACAGATTTCGGAAATTATAAATAGTAATTAGGATAATAGCACAAAATAGTACGAAAAAATATTGAAAAAAGTAATCGAATTTGATCGAATCGAAAAAATTTCAACCACAGACTACTTACTTAGTAATCAGTAATCAACATATTTTAGTTAGTAGTCTATGATCGACCGACACCATGTCAGACACAGACTACTTACTAGTAGTGATATTCAAAGTTAATTATTATATTAATCGATTAGTTTATTATTATAATCGCTTATTAATAATCGATTGTCCTAACTTTATTGTATAAAAAGTCTATTTTATTAATTACCATCATCATGAAAAAGGGTACACCTTTTTCATTATTTTTAAAGATAAGATATTTATTGAAACTCCAACTCAAAATATTATTTATTCAAATAGACTATTTACAGTGCTTTTGAATTTTCGCACACTTTGGAGGCCCAACCTTGGCATCATTAGTTTATTTCGGTTTCTAGTATGTCTGTCACATCTATCACTATGCTTGCTATATAAGTGAACATTTTTTCTTACAAATAATATATTACTGTAGATATATTGTGAAGCTACAGTCATGACGCCTATTTCTCTAAATTTCTCCCTTAGAGAATCACTAGGTTTCATATTATAAATACCACGAATAGCTCTTTTTTGTAAAATAAAGGCCCTGTGAATATCAGCCGCTATACCCCATAGCATGATTCGTTATGACATAATGCTATCGAAATAGGAAAACTAAACAAGTAATGCTGTTTCAACATTAGCTAATTGTCTAATTTTTCTAAGTTTTTAACAGCGTAGGCAGCGGAACTTAGTTTTCCACAAAGGTTTGATATATGGGGGCCCCATTGGATCTTTGTATCCAAAGTCATTCCTAAAAACACAGTTGCATCTTCTTTCTTTAATGTTGCATTATTTAATAAAACATTTTTGCCTCTTTGGTTTCATTATGCAGTGAAAACTGTAGAGTTTTCACGTATTTTTTCTTTTTTGTGTTTAAAAGTAGGTTATTTATTGTAAACCAGTGAGATATTTGAAACGAAGCATTATTCACATCGTCAAGATTATCCTTATTTCTGTCAACCTTAAAACCCATGTTAACCAATGTTGGATGAAACCAATGTAATCAACCTACACATTGTAACCGAATTTCGCAAATTTACTATTTAAAAAGTAACCTTATTTAATATTAATAATCAATTAGAATAAAGACAAGTCGAAGCGGACATCTAAAAATAAATAATAAAAGATGCGCTGTTTGCGAAATTCGATTAGAATGTGTAGTTTGATTACTTTGATATCATCCAACAATGCATATCTAATTTTAAGAGCCAAGAAAAAAGAATAGAAAAGAAGACGAGGATAATTACTATAACCGATGTTAAATGCAAAAAACGATTAAAAAAAATAATCGATGTAGATATCGATTAACATTAAAAGCGATTATTCTTTACATCGCTACTGGGCAATGGGCATAGGCCTAGTCTATGATAGGCCTCATCATAGACTAGTGACTACTAAGTACTAACTAAAATGGGCCTATTGCCCATAATAGGCCTCTTGGCTCCTTTTCATTTTTGGAGAGAAGGATTGGAGCTAAATCCTACCACGCTGCTCCAGAGTGGATTATTAGGTTACACATTTCCCCAGAATTCTCTAGATATATGCATTATGCAAGTTTCCTCAGATGTCTTCCTTCACCGAAAAGCACATGATAAATTGCAATTATCAATTAGACACATTAGTTATAGTTAGCCCGGGGAAGGAACCCATAATTACTCGAAAGAATCTTACGGTCTCACCTCTGGGCTATCACAGCTTATTCTATCTATTTGATATACAAAACAAAATTTATGGTTTTTGGCACAAAAACCCAAAAACTACCAACATTTTGGAGTTTCATTAATTATTATGTATAAGTTTATAATAGCTGACTGGGTAAAAGTTTTAACACAATTTTTTTTAGGGAATTCCTAGTGTACATACCTAACCCTTATTACTTTGGGGTATGAAAATAGATAGTAGCCGATTCTCAGGCCTACACTGAACTAATAATTGTATAAGTTTAGTAAATAAACAATAATTATAGTTATAAAAAAGGAATCTATAAGATTTTTCTAATTCATTACCGAAAGTTGTATGAATCTCCGTATCCCTTGATTGGATTTATTTTAAAACTTGGTATGAATTCCTATAAGTTAGGTCGCGGTTCCATATCCTACATAGGCACTTGTGTATTTTCCACATTAATTTATTTACGCTTTTCGGAAAATTATGCTGAGGAGGAATATCCTCCGAGAATTTATCGGATATATTAAATTACGGCTTAAATTTAAGACGTCAATCCACATTGGCTGGATCTAATCTCCAATCAGCTATTCGAAGAATGGAGGAGGTCTTGCAGTGGAATAATAACAGGCAATAAAGTAAAATAACGATTTTACTTTCACAAATAATAAAATGTGTAATCGAATATTTTACAATTTTAAAGATCATAATTTAAGGAAATCGCTAGACAACGACATCCATGGACTAACTGTACTCAATCAAGGAAATAAATATCTTCCTTAGATGTTCATTTAACCAATGCGCATGAAAGAAACAATTTGCGGAGACTAATAATTTAAATAATATTTTACGAGACTATTTAAACAGTAGCATAAGCTTGTCAGAGCGAACTACGTTACGTTGTATTATCGCACTACCAAATCATGACGTCTTGCCGCGAGCGAAAATTTTTTATGGTGGTACTGAACATGTCTGTCTTGTTTCATTTGTGGAGACATGGAGATGTAGAATGAGTCTTTGTTTTATAATTTAATAATAAATTTAATTTAAACAATAAAATTAGTAGTGTATTTCAAACGAACCATCCAAAATTGTATATGGATAACTGGGAAGTTTAATTATCAGATGTAGATAACATCAAACTGTTTAACCTTAGTAGAAAATCTAAATATACATAAAAAATTCACAAATTCTTATCAATTATCTTGCAAACAAACTTATTTCATTAATTTATCTTAAGTGATTTTCTGCCCTATAAAAAGACTTAGTATTATTTAATGGGATATGGAAATACACACAAAAGAATTGCTGATTATTTATAGTTTTCAATGGTGACACAAATACTGATCACCTCATGTGTCTTAATAATTTTAATAACCAAACCATAAAAACAATAAAAACACTAAAATATTATTTAATAGATATATTACAACCAATTAAAATTATACATCATCTATTGTAGGTAGCCAAAATGCCATGTTGGTACATGCCGAAGCCAACAACATGTACTTAGGATTAAACTGCACACATTGTATTGGGGCTGGATGATCCCCATTTAGCACACACACTTTATATCCAGTATCTGCATTCCAAACATGCACCCTTCCATCTGTAGAGCCACTAAATATATACTGAGAATCAGGACTAAATGAAGCCTCAATAGGAATTCCTTTGTTATTAAGGTGACCAGTAAAAGTTTGTAGTGGTGTACCATGATAAGCATCAACAAGGCGTATAATTGAACCATTTGTACTAATTAACATTGTTTTACCATCACGAGAAAACTTTAGGCCTGTCCAGTCACACTCTTTCTCCTGATTAAGTTTAAATGTTACAAATGGACCTTTATCAAAAGATCTTAAATCATACAACTTAATACTTTCTGAATTGACACCTGCTGCAAAAATCAATCCTTCTGGATCATAAGCAGCTACTGGTCTTCCAGACAAGTGCATTAAACCTTGACAATTAGGTGATCGTAAATCCCAAAGTCTCAGTGTTTTGTCTAGTGATCCAGATAAAAATGTATCCTCCACTGGTGATAAGCATAATGTAACAACTTTTTTTGTGTGGCCCGGAAAATATCTTATATATTTGTTGTCATGGAGTGACAAATATCTTATAGTGTCGTCAACTTTAGTAGAACTATGAATAGCTGTATTTTTAGCATGTGTAAAATGTATAAGATCTACTCCATACTTTTTACTGTTTACCGTAATCATTTGTGTACCTTTTTCACAGTCATAAATAACGATTTGATCATCTTCACTACAAGATATTAGAGTCTCCCCAGAGGGTGAGAAATCTATACTATTTATTTTATCTGTATTTTCACGAAAAACTTTAGCGACCTTAAAGCTTCTAACAACTTGGTCAACTAGTTTCATCATTTATACGAATATTTATTCAACTCGCTTCTTTCAAAATAAAAGCCGGCTGAGATTTGTCGTTTTACTGATTATGGAATGAATACTAAATACTGTTTTAGATGACTGATAGTATTTGTTTACAGACAAGCTTCAACAATGCTTTATTTTTCTACTGAGTTTCAATAATTTTGAGTTCTTTTGCTAATCTGTAGACATACGCACATACGCACAGCTTATAGCATAAATTAACCACAGACTACTTAGGGATACTCATATCATCTATGCTTATCATACTATTGTCAAACGAACAAAATGGCTAGGACATAGAGTTTTGTATAAAAAACTCTTTACTATTATAACTCTATAATAGTGCTTGGTATTGATTGGCTAAGCAAATTATAACTTTTTTTTTACAGTAGTATACGTATTATATACGTATACGTATAATGTAATCAATTAACTGCAAGTATAAATGTATCCCGTGTGCTGTGTTTTATGTACTTTGTGGCATAATTTCTAAGAAATAAAATAATGTTTCTCAGTATTGACATTTTAGTGGACGCCGGTCCCGTACCGGTAATCGATGTAGATTTCATAACTATTATAATAATAATAATAATAATGTCATCAAAATTTTTACTTAATTTAATAATTTTCTTCTGGAAAACACAGTAAAAATGAAGAAATACTGTAAATTAAAGTGACGAACACCTGTGCACATCAAAATATGCAATAAAATGCGGCGTTTGAACGGTGCTAGAGGACGACATACACTACGGCTTCCAACTTTGGGGAACTCGTTGAGTTCCGATTCGCAGTCGACGTCTTCAAGTGAAGTATATTTGACACCGCCATCGGCTGCTGAGTCGGAACACCACGACGCCGTCTCGCCGGCAATAACATCCAGACGCCGACGAGCCGTGAACCCACCACAGGATGGCTTGGAGTCGAGGGGGCGCGGGCAACGCGTTCCTACACGGGCTCCCGCCGCCGGTGGAGTAGTGCGCCGCATGAGATGGTCTCCCAAAATGAATGAGAGTGTCATGCGGGCGTACTATGGGGCGACAGATGGGGGAATTAACCTCACTGCGTACCGTTTAAAAATGCTGTCTCTGTTTCAGGCACTTGAACCAACACTGACCGTAACCGCACAACGATTGTCGGATCAAGTAAGAGCTATCCAGCGCCGTCATCTGCTGGATGAGGCTGTGCTTGAACGGCTGCGCTTTGAATTACGGCAAAATACTGCTGCTGATGGTGCTCATCAGGCTGAACATAGCCCGAGTAATAACATCATACATACCCAGGATGAGTTCCATGACAGTTGTGATTTGCTAGTAAGTACCCAGAACAATGAGCTATTGAGGAGGACTTTGGAGGATGCGATTTCTGAATTTAGACACACGCAGTTTAATTTAAGACCAAAATTACCTCGATTTCCTGTGCATAGACGTAATATGGCGTTGGTTGGGGTTCTAGATCAAATGTTAACACCATATTTTGAAACTTCGCGCGACCTTAGTGATACGCATTCAATTCTATACTGTGCAGCCGTGGCGGCGTGTCGTATGGCTTCTGTTAAGTTTGCAGAATATAATAGACCTCCAGTTAGAGCCAATGTCGTACCGGCTTGGCAGGCTAGAATTGAAGAGCGCATCTCTTTGACTAGAACCCTTATTGCCAAGCTAATCTGCTTCAGAGCGGGTAATAGTCGACCCAGAGTAATGCGCTTTGTGAACAAGGCATTTGCTGGAACAAATGCTAAACAATCTGACTATCCAACCTTGGTCACAGAGCGTATAGACTTTCTGAAGCAGAAAATCTATGCATGGGCAAAACGCATTCGGCGCTATAGAGTGCGTGTGGATAGATTCAGACAAAATCGCATGTTTCAAAGTGATCAACGGAAGGTGTATAGAAAGTGGGAGCAATCTGGAATTTGTGAGATTGGTGGAAAGCCTACTGCAGATGAGATGTCAAATTTTTGGCATAGCATCTGGTCGACTTCCATCAGTCACAGTGAGGGACATTGGATAAATCTTGTCAGGGAAAAATGTGCATCTATTAAAGAAATGCTACCAGTTAGTATTAGCACAGATAATGTGAAGTGTGCAATCCGGTCAGCTTCGAATTGGAAATCCCCAGGCCCGGACGGATTGCACAATTTTTGGTTAAAGTGGTTCCGTAGTGCACATTCTCTTTTGGCAAGACAATTTCAAGATGCTCTCGATTCCAGGTCACTACCGACATTTATGACAACTGGTGTCACCTTTCTATTACACAAATCCGGTGATACTGCGGACCCAAAAAACTACCGCCCGATTACTTGCTTACCAACCATCTATAAGCTTCTTACATCTATTCTGACTTCAAAAATTATTCAGCATATTGATGCTAACAATATTTTGGCCCCAGTTCAGAATGGATGTAGGACTGGGTCTCGCGGTACGAAAGAGCTCCTCCTCATTGACATGGCTATATGCCAACAGGTTCGGCGAAATAGAAAAAATCTTGTATCTGCTTGGATTGACTATAAAAAGGCTTATGATTCAGTGCCTCATACGTGGCTCAAGAGGATTATGGAGCTGTATAAGGTCGATATAACTCTATACTCTTTTCTTGATACATGTATGGGACAGTGGATGACAATTCTTTGTCAACCAGGAGATACGGATTTTTCTGAACTAGCTGAACCGATAAGGATTAAGCGGGGTATTTTTCAAGGAGATAGTTTGAGTCCTTTGTGGTTTTGCTTAGCCCTAAATCCACTCAGTGATCTACTGAAGGACTCGGGGCTAGGTTTCCGCCTTCGCAGAGGGGGTGAGGTTATATCCCACTTGCTATATATGGATGACTTAAAGTTGTATGCATCAAAACGTCCTGATCTTGTGCGGCTACTAAAGATCACTCAGAGCTTTAGTAGCGACATAGGTATGGAATTTGGTGTTGACAAGTGTGCAGTCATGCATATAGAGCGAGGTAGGGTTATAAGCTCTAAACGAACAGCCATATCAGATGCTTCGACTCTCAAAACTCTATGTGAAGGTGAAACTTACAAGTACCTTGGAATGTCTGAAGTATTAGGTATTGAGGATAAAAGCATGAAACAAACAGTAAAAGAACGATTCTTTTATCGCTTGAAAAAGGTACTTAACAGTCTTTTGTCGGGTGGTAACAAGGTTCGAGCTTTTAATGGTTGGGTTATGCCTATCCTCATCTATACTTTCGGCATTTTAAGGTGGACTCAAACTGAACTGGACTCCTTGGATCGAGACGTCCGAAAACTGCTGACAACATACCGTATGCATCACCCACGTTCATCTGTTATGAGGTTGTACATCCCACGGAAGTGTGGGGGACGTGGATTTTTAAACGCCAAGAACCTTCATAACCGTGAGGTGTACAACCTTAGAGATCATTTTCTCAAGATGGACAGTGATGTGCATAAGGATGTTGTCGCAGTTGATAAGGGCTTTACTCCGCTTGCCTTAGGCAAACAGAACTGGCGCAAACCTTTGGTAGTGGGTATTTCTGATCGCATCAACATATGGAAGAGCAAGGAGTTGCATGGTAGATTTTACAAAGCTTTAATGGGGCAAGAAATAGACCAGACTGCTTCTATATCCTGGCTACAATTTGGCGATCTCTTTGGAGAAACTGAAGGTTTTGTTTGTGCAATTATGGACGAAGTTATCAAGACGAAGAACTACCGGAAATACATTATGAAAGATGGCACTGTAGACGTATGTCGAGCGTGTCATCGTCCTGGGGAGTCCCTAAGACATATTATTTCCGGTTGTTCTCATCTTGCTAATGGTGAATATTTGCACAGACATAACCAAGTAGCCAGGATAATACATCAACAAATTGCTCTTCAATATGCTCTGGTGGATGAGGAGGTACCATACTACAGGTATGACCCTGCGTCAGTTCTGGAAAATAGCCGTGCTTTGCTCTACTGGGATCGGTCTATTATCACTGACAGGTTTATTGCTGCCAATAAACCTGATATAGTGTTACTAGACCGGTTAGCGCGCCGTGCAATTATTGTTGATGTCACCATTCCACATGACGATAATCTCATAAAGGCGGAAAAAGAAAAATTAACAAAATATTTAGACCTTTCTTACGAGATAACCGCCATGTGGAATGTTGACTCAACAATAATTGTTCCTATTGTTGTTTCGGTTAACGGTCTGATTGCGAAAAGCCTCGATCAACATCTTCAGAGACTTTCGCTTAATGATTGGATCAAGAGTCGGATACAGAAGGCGGTATTACTCGAAACGGCACGCATCGTGAGGAAGTTCCTCACTCTGGAGCCCTAGCCACCGGTAGCTTGGGTATTACCCCGCTTCCGGCGGTCGACGATTTTTTATATTTTTAAATGTTTTTTTTTTTTTTTTAATTATTTAGAAATATTTAAAAATGTAAAAAGTTAGTTTTAAGAGAAATAAAAGATAATAATAATAATAACCTGGCAACCGTCAAACAACATGACGCGTCGTTTTTAAATTTTACCAAATATTTTTGATTTATTTAATTAGGGGACGTTTATAACAATGTTTTACCCAAATAGAACATATTAAAAGGATATGGTAATGATATGACGCTAATGGAATGAGGAATTTGCGAGATGCCAGAGCACAAACAGCACGCTTACCAACTGGTAACAATTCGTCTGACTCTATGTCGCAGCCGTCGGGTGACGAGTACAAGACCGCACCTTCGACTACGGAATCGGAGTCCAGCGAAGCCAACTCGCCGGCCAGACGATCTAAACACCGGCGAGCTGTACACCCGCCACAGGAGGGCTTGGGGCCGAAGAAACTTCATGCTTCTGCAGAGGCTCCCGCTACCGGAGGTGCAGTGCGTCGTATGCGATGGTCTCAAAAAATGAATGAGAGTGTCATGCGAGCGTACTATGGGGCAACAGATGGAGGAATTAACCTCACTGCGTATCGTTCAACCATGCTGTCTTTGTTTCAGGCGCTTGAACCAACTGTGACTGTGACCGCGCAACGATTATCGGATCAAGTTCGGGCAATTCAGCGACGTCATCTGCTGGATGAATCCGTGCTTGAACGACTGTGCTTAGATTTACGACAAGTTGATGCTGTTAGTAGTTCACGTAATGTCCCCCAACCATGTGTGAATGCAAACGCTTGGACTGTCAACGATGAGCTGTCTGATGGTTTCGATTTGTCTGTAAGTAACCAGAACAATGAGCAAATGAGGGGAACTTTGGAGGATACGATTCGGGAATTTAGATCCATGTCGTTTAATTTGAGAACAAAATTACCTCGTTTGCCCATGCATAGACGTAATATAGCGCTAGTAATGACTCTAGATCAATTGTTAAAAACATATTTAAATAGTTCAGAGGATCTTTGTGACACACATTCAATTCTATACTGTGGAGCCGTGGCGGTGTGTCGACTAGCACGTTTAAAATTTCCAAACGCGACTACAATAACAAAAACCGTTGTCCCGGTTTGGCAGTATAGAATTGAGAAATGTATTGCATTGATTAGAGTCCTTATTGGCAAGCTTATCTTTTTTAAGGAGGGCATTAATCGCCCGAGAGTAATGCGATTTGTTCATCAGGCGTTCGCTGGAACAAATATTAGAACTAGTGAATATTTGGCCTCGGTTACAGAACGTATTGACTTCTTAAAGCAGAAAGTCTATGCATTGCCAAAGCGTATCAGGCGTTATAAACAACGAATGGATCGATTTCGCCAGAATCGTATGTTTCAAAGTGACCATAACTTGCTTACTCACCATCTATAAGCTACTTACATCTATTCTAGCTTCAAAAATTACACAGCATATTAATGCTAATGATATTTTGGACCCAGCTCAGAATGGATGTAAGGCAGGTGCCCGTGGTGCAAAAGAACTTCTCCTCATTGACACGACCATTTGCCAACAGGCACGGCGAAATAAGAAAAATCTAGCAGCAGCTTGGATTGATTATAAGAAAGCCTATGACTCGGTACCACATACATGGCTTATGAAGGTCATGGAGTTGTATAAAATAAATACAACTCTTTGTAATTTTCTGTACTCATGTATGTCGCAGTGGGTCACAGTCTTGCATCAACCAGGGCTGTTGGATTTTTCTGGTTTATCCGAACCGATAAGGATAAAGCGTGGAATTTTTCAGGGTGACAGTTTAAGTCCCTTAAGGTTCTGCCTAGCCATGAATCCCCTCATTTCTTTATTGAGAGGTTCAAGGGTAGGTTTTCGACTTCATAGAGGGGGTAAGCCCATATCTCACTTGTTTTATATGGATGACTTAAAATTATATGCACCAAACCGTCCGGATCTTGTGAAGTTACTGAAAGTGACCCAGACTTTCAATGATGACATTAAGATGGAGTTTGGTGTAGACAAATGCGCTGTTGTCCATATAGAACGAGGTAGAGTAGTGAGTTCTGAGCACCTTCAAGTGTCCGATATTCTATTTCTTAGATCTCTCTGTGAAGGTGAAACCTATAAATACCTTGGTATGTTAGAGGCGTTAAATTTGGATGAAAAGGCAATGAAACAATCAGTGAAGGAACGTTTCTTTGGCCGCCTAAAAAAAGTCCTCAGCAGTCTTTTATCAGGTGGCAATAAGGTGCGAGCCTTCAATGGTTAGATCATGCCTTTGCTTATTTACACTTTTGGAATACTAAGGTGGAACTAAGGTTAACTAAGGTTAAGAACTAAGGTGGACTGAATTAGATACCCTGGATCGAAAGGTCCGAAAACTGTTGACAGAATATCGCATGCATCATCCACGTTCGTCTGTTATGAGATTATACATTCCACGCAAGTGCGGTGGTCGTGGGTTTTTAAATGCCAAGGACCTCCACAACCGTGAAGTGTGCAATCTCAGAGAGTATTTTCTCAGGGCAAACGGTGAAATGCATAGGGATATTGTGGCAGCAGACAAGGGTCTGACGCCTCTTTCCTTAGGCAAAAAGAACTGGCGAAGACCTGTATTATGTACTGCTTCGGATCGAATGGCTATATAGAATAGTAAGGAGTTGCATGGCAGATTCTACAAGGCCCTAACAGGTCCAGATGTAGATCCAATATCCTCAACATCCTGGCTGCAATTTGGTGATTTTCGGGGAAACTGAAGGTTTTGTCTGTGCAATTATGGACGAAGTTATCAAGACGAATAACTACCGGAAGCATATTATGAGAGATGGCACGCTTGACATTTGTAGAGCGTGCCACCGCCCTGGTGAGTCCCTCAGACATATTGTTTCCGGTTGTTCTTCTTTTGCTAATGGGCAGTATTTGCACAGACACAATCAAGTAGCCAGAATTATCCATCAGCAACTTGCTCTTCAATATAGCTTAGTAAATTCGGAAGTACCTTATTACAAATACAGTCTAGCGCCAGTTCTTGAAAATGATCGTGCTTTGCTCTACTGGGACCGATCCATTATTACTGACAGGTATATTGTTGCCAATAAACCTGATATAGTTTTAGTGGATCGGTCAGCGCGTCGGGCAATTATTGTTAATATCACTGTCCCGCATGACGATAATCTCATACGAGCAGAAAAGAAAAATTAACCAAATATTTAGATTTAGCTCATGAGATAACCGCCATGTGGGATATTGATTCAACAATATTACCGATCGTTGCATCGGTTAATGGTCTTATTGCGAAGAGCCTCGACCAACATCTCAAGAGGCTCTCGCTTAGTTGCTGGATCAAGCGCAGGATACAGAAGGCAGTATTGCTTAAGACGGCACGGATAGTGAGGAGGTTCCTCATTCTGGAACCCTAACCACCGGGAGCTTGGGTCCTCTCTCCGCTCTCCGTGGGTGCCAATTTTTTTATATTTTTAAATGTTTTTTTTTTTAGAAAATATTAAAAAATGTAATTGAATTTGTATATTAATAAATGAGTGAAATAATAATAATAATAAGCTCGAGCTTAAAGAAACCGAAAACATACATCTAATGCCCTCTATCGTAATAGATAGCGAAGATGTTAAGTCTGCTCTAAGAAAGACTCATAATTGGAAAGCACCTGGTCCCGATAAAATACAAAACTACTTGCTAAATTACCTAACATCAACTCATAATCACCTTACAAAGGCATTCAACACTCTCATACAAAATCCACATAATATGCCGACATTTCTAACACAAGGAATAACTTACCTAAAACCAAAAGACACAGACACAATAAATCCTGCCAAATATCGTCCTATTACCTGTCTTCCTATTCTGTACAAACTACTAACGTCAATCATTGCACACAAACTAAACACTCACGTATCACTTTATAATATTATACCCGAAGAGCAAAAAGGCTGCTGTAAGGGATCCATGGGTTGTAAAGAACAACTTGTCATAGACACCGAAATTCATCATCAAGTCAAACAAAAACATAAAAACTTATTTTACTCATATATAGATTACCAAAAGACTTTTGATAGCGTCCCACATTCATGGCTCATTCATATATTAAAACTCTATAAAACTGACCCTAACGTGCTAAATTTCCTACATCAAACAATGCAAACCTGGACAACTACACTCTATATTCATACCGACAAAGGGACGCTAAAAACAAAGCAAATAAAAATATCCCGAGGAATCTTTCAGGGAGATTCTTTAAGTCCATTGTGGTTTTGTTTAGCCATAAATCCTCTCTCTAGAATTCTCAATAACACAAACTATGGTTATATATTAGATAAACAGCATAACATAAAAATAACACACCTACTCTACATGAACGACATTAAATTATACGCAACTAACCGACAACAACTCGACGAACTACTTACATTAACCGAAAAATTTAGTAGGGACATAAAAATGACATTCGGGATAGAGAAATGTAAAAATAATAGTATAATTAGAGGTAAATACAAAGAAACAGACTCACATATTTTAACACTACACTATAAATAGTATGGATTCTAGAGAAACATATAAATATTTAGGTTATCAACAAAATACATCACACAACCACACAGAAATCAAAAAGATTCTAAAATCAAAATACAAACAACGATTAAACACTGTACTTAAGACCAAATTATCCGCAAGAAACAAAACAAAAGCTATAAACACATACGCAGTACCTATATTAACATATTCATTTGGAATAATCAACTGGTCGGAAACAGAATTAAACGCTCTAAACACATTAACCAGAACATCATGCACTAAACACAATATTTATCACGGCCACCCTGCAGTAGAAAGATTCACAATCAAAAGGAAAAATGGAGGCCGCGGGTTCATCGATATAAAAAATTTACACTATACGCAAGTACACAATTTACGTTCATATTTTCAAGATAAAGCCAGTGACAGCCCAATACACAAAGCACTTCTAGGCTCAACCACAACAGGAACACCATTAAAGTTAAACAATGCACAATATAACCCGTATCCTAAAATACAAACGGAACAAGAAAAAATTGATATCTGGAAAAAAAAAGCTATTCATGGAAAATACCCTCATCAATTAGAACAATCACATGTTGATAAAGAAGCATCAAACAGCTGGCTCAAGAAAGGCAACATATTTGGAGAAACGGAAGGTTTCCTTGTTGCTATACAAGATCAGATAATTAAGACCCGAAACTACTCCAAATATATTATCAAAGAAAGAATAGAAACTGATAAATGTCGACTGTGTCATAAAGTAACAGAAACCATAGACCATATCACAGGAGGCTGCAGTACCCTAGCCAACAAAGAATACACATACAGACATGATAATGTAGCTAAACATATTCACCAACAACTCGCATTAAAATATAAACAATTAGAAACATACACACCATACTACCAATATAAACCAAAAAATGTATTAGAGAATAAAGACGTTAAACTTTACTGGAACCGAGACATTATAACCGACCGTACTATACTAAGCAATAGACCAGATTTAACATTAACACTAGAGTTGAGTAGCTCGCGAGCTAAAGACAAGAAAGATATATATCTCTCCAAAAGATATAATCACTCTCTAGCTCGCATGTGTTTCAATTATATCTCTATATCTTTAATCTTAAGAGTCAATTTTCGTGATGAGTTACGGCTCGTTCAGAGTTAGAGTGAAAGAGATGATCTTATATAGCAATTTACATGTCAGAAAGAGAGACGAATAACTCTTTCAGAGTTAGAGTGAAAGAGATGAGCTTATATAGCAATTTACATGTCAGAAAGAGAGACAAATAACTCTATTGCATATTTGAATTATTTGTATTAAAATTTAGAAATGTAAGTTGTAAACTACGAATTTTCTGAACGACAACAACACATGCGCGGGGGCTTAGTTATTTGTGCTTTATCACAAAGACATAAAATGCTTAATAGGAAGAAAGAATGCGACCAAAAAAAAGCTCACTAATTCGAAAACAATTATTTGTTTATTTACATTCAATTCTCAGTTTCGTTACTTTAATTACTTTTCTTCCGTAATTGCGTCCGCACGGATACGTTTTAAATAGTTTTAAATTCTATTTGCTTCTCAAGTTATAGTGTTTATATTATTTGTATTAAAAATGTAAACTACGGATTTTCGGAACGACAACACGCGCCGGCGTTCAGCTTTTTTGTGCTTTATGTCAAAGACAACATAAAATGCTTAATTGGATGCAAATGTACCAAAAAAAAATCACTAATTCGCGAACGATTATTTATTTACATTCCATTCTTAGTGGGAAGAAGTCATCCTTACCTGTACATATCAGAAAAGTGTAAATAATAGTGTACATAATAAATAGAAAAAAAAAAAATAAAGAAAAATGTAGCATAATTTATATAATAAATAAAAAAGTACAATACCGCCTTACTGAGTTCTAAGTCCGGGCTAAAAGAGCCGAAGATATATCGGATATATTTTTAGTCTTAGTTGCTTTATACTCTCAAGCCGTACTGAGCTAAAAGAGTTAAAGATATAAAAGAGTGATATATATCCCAAGAGCGAAAAGATATATATCACTCTTTTCTTGTCAGGGATACATTTCGCCCATGTCTAATTAACACTAAAAACAATAAAAACCACTTATCTCATCGACATTTCAGTCCCAAACACAAATAACCTTAAACAAAAATTTACAGAAAAAGTACAGAAATATATACCCCTAGCCGACGAAATCAAACAGATGTGGCATCAAGATCTAGTAAAAGTAATTCCAATAATTATCTCTGCAATAGGTATCATACCTAAATCACTTCTTGATGCCTTAAGATTTCTCGAAAATATATATTTTAGGGGAGATTTTTGTAACGGCATACGTACGTATATACGTGCCGTTACGCAAATCGGTTGTGCTTGACACTTGTTCTCTTGTACGACAATTTATGAATCCATCTTCACTACCTCTTCATAGTTTTAATTCGGAAACCCTTCACATACATATGCTACACGATCCACACCCTATACTTTCCACACAAGACACAAGTACAGGAGCACCTAACTAATAGTACACTAACTCATATCATATAACAAAATGATAACATGTTGTTACCTAGTTTCTTGGCTTAGGCCCGAGCTAGGTTCATAAATACCGACCCACGTGGTCGAGCCTCAACTTAGAAGTATAATAATAATAATAAAATTTTAAAGCTCCCCAAAAATATATTTATGGCATTACAAAAAGCAGCCATATTAAATACTTGCAGAATAGTTCGAAAATTCTTACAATTACCATCAGATGGAGACGTTTTATGTACTAACACCAACCAAACTTAAGTATTTACTTGGTATGTTATACCCGTAAATATTTATTTTTTACCTGAGACGTAGTTTAAGTAAATAATAATAATAAAGTTTATTCGTAGATTCAAATTGAATACAAAATTGTTTGGTCTTATAAAATAAATTGTACAAGTAAATTCAATCAGGTGGGTGATGTTCTGTACTCCTAACTAGGTTATATAATAATCTGTGTTAAGGAGTAACAGGCCCATTCCCCATTCAGTATGTTAGAGTATTTATGTACAATAAATATATATATTTTTTTCGTCCTTCAGAACTTAAAGTTTTAAAAGTTTAATTAAAGTAAAAAAAAATAAAAAGAAATAACTATATCTATTACAAATCATGCTAAATAAAAGATTTTTTTATATATAAAATCAAACAAAACCGAGTGGAAATGATGTATGAAATAACTTATTGTAATGTTTGAATATGATTAACGCAGTTAATTAATCAATCAACTTAGATAACTGCTGACCCAGTTGGCAGTTACCAAGCTTGGGTACAATAGCTATTTAAGAATCATATGCGTTCAATGATCAATTGTGATCATGGTGATCATACTTGCTAGCGCTATTGCTATTGTGTACACAAAAAAATTTAGGCCTTATGTCGTATGCACGCCTTTAGGATATAAGGGTTACATTTGTTTGTTCTAGCATTCATTTGTCAACTAACAGCTGAATAATATAAAAGCGGGTAGCGTTTTTGCTAGTCACGACTACCGGTCGTGTCCTTATATCCTATACATTGCATACGCATATATATGTAATGTATAGGATATAAGGACTACATTTGTTTGTATAAACAATCATTTAGTCCAGTAATCACTGAATCGCTAAGAGCGTAAATAGCAAATAGCAAAAAATGCTATCGTCTATTATATTATTCAGCTATCACTGGACAAAGTTATTGTTACAAACTAATGCAATTCTTAAATCATTTTCAATACGGTCTTTATTTCTAGCTTATACTTACAGTTAGAATAGCGTAAAAGTGTCACATAATCACGAAGTATTGACCATATTGAATCAGATATAAGAAATAGATTTGTTTGTGTAACTATATTTTGACCAATTCCAGCTAATAAATTCAGTTGGAATATCGTAAAAGTGGCACATAACCTCGATACATATGATATAATGATAACATTTCTTTGTAATATTACTTTACTTTTTTAGGGAATATCCATAATTTTGTATAGCAATAGCAGTTATCTAAAATTCAATAACAGATGATGCTATATGATGAGTGAATCATATCATAATCACTAAGTGATTGGTGTTTCTGTCCATCCCTAGTTACTGGTGGACAAATTATTTATGGTTGTAACTATACACTTAAAAAGCAATTTATTAAATACATGCCTTACAAATTCAAATAGATCACATCTCATAAAATCTAGAGCTAATAAAATTGTAAATAAAAATAAAATTATTTCTTTTTTAATATAATAAATAATGTGCCACTAAAAACCCATGATACAACTTTTTTTTGTTAATAAATATATAGACCACCGGTATCGGTATAAACTATTTATTCAAAATAATATTAATAGAATAGGTGCATTTTATCTCGTTCTGTAAACATTCATTCTATAATAAAAATCTCTATGGATTCGTCAACACTCAACTCTACTATGATATCTTTCGGTTCACTTCGACAGCCCAAATCGCAAAGGGAAACAAAATGGACGGAGTGTAGTGACTACGTTTAAATGGTCCAAATATTGTCCGATATTTATCAATCGTTTGCTCGGAATTTCTAGGGTTCATATAAAGGACTTGTTATCGCTAACTTTATTTTGTTTGACTAGTTCAATATTATATACAGTTTGACTTAAAGTAGCGCTCAGTTCTTTGAAATATGGTATCCATTTTGTGATCAATCGTATTGTGTGTCGCTTACAGTAAGTATAATTTGTTTAAAAGTTAGAAATATTTAGCTACTCTTCGTTTCAAATTTGATTGTACATATTTTGTCGTAATTAAATATTCTGTTACGTTTAATACATTATATCACCAGTTATAACAGTGTACTGTGTTTTTTCACTTATAACCATACTAGACCAAAGTTTTCAACGTAGGTACTTACTTTACTTAAAATGGTTTATTTAAACTCACAAGTGATTTCAATTTCTGTGCATAAATGTATTTTAAGGTTGAACTAGAACATATGAAGAATCATTTATCTTACCAACAAAATGCTGTATAACTCAACGGGAGAAGTTGTATCGCTGTATGTTATTTATCACCATAAGCGTATAGCTTTTCCCCTTGGTTGTATGAGCCAATATCCTACTGGAAAGTCAAGATGGTCTATGAAGAATTTCTGCTTTATAATTAAAAGTCACTATTTTGGTATACTCATAATAACAAATTACTTAAATTAAAATTGTTAACTCAATCTGAAAATGAATAAAATCTAGTTTATATTATCTTTATAAAAAGGCAAATGTTTATAGAAATTTGTATATAATGTGAACAATAAATATTATATATATATATATTAACATATAATATGAAAAGTCTATTTGAAAGATTTTATTTAAATGCTCCTTGATGTAAGCAAGCACAATAAATGTGTCAATATTTTTTAATTGTTTTTAAGTGATGGCATATATTATTTCTTTTATGTAATATAGGTATGCCTAGTGAGAGTTTAAAAACAATTGATTTTTTAATTAAAAAAAAAGGAATTATAGTCACTTCACTTGTACATAAAATTTCATACAAATCTGTAAAACTATTAGAATGGTTAAGTTGGTTAAACTATGCTTTATATTATAATAAATTACTAGTTTTTAGCTGCAACTTCATTCACATGGACAGATCAATCAGGGGGGTTAAATTGCAATTAGTATTAAATTTACTAACAATTTATTCAGCATATATCATTTGCTCTGGCAAGAATTGTAAAAATATGGTTTTAAAAAATTTTAAAAAACCTTTTTTTATACTATATCTTTTAATGAGCTCTCATATGTCATCAAGTGTCTTATATAAAACATATTTTTTTAACTTACAAACTTGACTTTGACACATCATGAATAAAAAAACCTTGATATAATGATAATACAATGTTTTACAGTTAATACAGTGTTTTTAAAGTCATCCTACTCTTGTTGAATTTACAGGATTTCTATAGCATATATGTAACCCCAGTGTATAAGCATTACTTGTGCCAAATATCATTGATATGGGTTCTGCAAATTTGCCATGACAATGTAAGGGATATAGAATTTTGCACTCTAAAATTAGCAGTTTATTTATTTTAGTAAATAACCCATTTTATTTACATTAATTATACCTTGTAATAACTTAGATAAATTTGTGCTATAAACAGCATACATAATAGATCAAAATATTATTAATCTACCTCTTTTGATGTAGGTCAAACAACATAATACCTATGTCTGAAAATACTGATTTTACTTGATTTTGACAAATCGCTAATAAAAAACTTTCATAGGTTGATAATAGATGACTTTTTAAATGTTATCTACTCCTGTTGATTTTACAAGATTTCTTTAGCACATGTGTTACTCCAGTGTATAAGGAATAATTGTTCCAAATTTCATCGTTAGTGGTTCGCCGGGTTTACAATGAAAACGTAACAGACAGACTGGCTTTTGCATTTATAATATTAGTACAGATTTAGTTTTGAGTACTACCACTGTAATTTCTATTGTTTATCTATATTTCAACCCAGTTACGTAGATGACAAGACTGCAGTCAGGGGGTACTTTTAGCTGAATTGTTAATAGCAGTATCTATGTACTTTCCGTGATATAAAAGTTACATATAAATCTGATTTTAAATATTAATAATTATGTCTTCAAACTTAAATCCTTAAATATATCAATTTTTAATTTCCTTTATAATAATTATTACTAAGATAAATAAATCTTAATTTTTTTTTGTATTAGGATCTTTGCAAGATGTATATGAAGTGAAATATTTGTTCTATTTAGATATATTCTATGATTTTAAGTTATTACACTTTCTTACTTGGTTACAATGGGTACAATCTTATCTTGATGTGCATGTCACCTGGAATTCTTTTATCTTAATAAACAATGAAATCAACAATTTAGTGTTATAAATTAATATATATTTTAGTATATTAAATGTTTGCAGATTAAGATGGGCGATCTAATTCATCAGTGGAATATACAATACAAACTTATTTTAATTCACTCATAATTGAGTGATGGACTCATATAATTTATTTGGTGATGATGGAAGCGGTATGTTGGAGGGACTTACTGATCTTGGTGGGGCAGATAGCTTTGCCAGTAGCTCTACATCTGGTGTAACTGGAGATTCGAAAGATACAACAGATAATAGGTAGCAACATCAAATTTATTTATTTGTTTGCTGAAAATTGATAAATTTTTTAATAATTTATTTTTATCAAGTTATAGGCAGCCATATAATCCAAATAGTGTGGCTCAGGAAGGTACACTCCAAAAACTGGCTTCATTCGGGAGTGGCAGTGCTAGTGCTTCACAAACTGTGCCTAATCCTGGGCCTGGTCCTCCAGGACCTGAATATCACGATTATGGGACATATCCTCCACGTCCACGTCTTCCTCAACCATCTCATGCTCCTCTACATCCTTCACACCATGTACATTCTTCACATTCATATCCAGGATACCATCCTGGACCTGAACCAATGTATACATTACCAGAACAAGGTAATTTCAATTTCATAAGTTTTTTTTAAATTATATGACAAAATTATAATTGTTTATTTTAAATATTTAGGCATTGGAGACATGGGTGTTTGGTCTGGAGCTCCAGGAGCCAATAGATATTCACCCATAACACCAAGTTACAGACATTCATATGAACATCAACAAAAAATGCACCAGTACCCACCTCAACAGGTACAAAAATTGCTAAGATATGTATAAATAATGTATAAATTTGGATACAGTATTTGAATTTTTGTTATTATTGCAGACAGCTGGTATTGGTAGCTTACAGTCCCAAAATGGCACATACATGCCAAGACAACCTCACTTTCCACAACCAACATCTCAACAAATATATGGACAACAACAGGTAAGTAGAACTAAATATAATGAACAGTCATTAAAAGTCATCTTAATAGTGGTCATAAACGATTAAAATTGTTTTTTTTTTTAATTTTACTTATTTACATAGACTACACTTATACAATTGATGCAATAGTGATTTAAATTCAATCAATTTAATTTCAGAGCTATCCCAATTACACACAAATGCATCCTCCAGCTGCAACCAGAATTCCACAACATCCTACATATCATCAGCAAATGGAAGTTAATGCCCATCAGTATGGTCTATCCCACAATCAGCAAAGTCACAGTGGAATACAACACCAAGCTCATCAGAGTATGCCAAATCATGCAGGAGGAATTGGTCCTGGAATTCAAAGTCATCCAAACCCACATCTTCACCATCCAGTGGCATCTCCTTTACATCATGTTCCCCGACAACCACAAGTTCCGCCTCCTGCAGTTGGCCCATCTCATGCTGTTCCTTCACAAATGTCTTATGGTTCTCCCCATCATTCTGTTCCCATGTCTTATCAGCCCCATCAGGTACAACACCCTTTAGATGTCAATGTTACAAATCAGTACACTTCTGTAAAATCTGTTGGTATTGAAACTGGAAGTCCTCAGTATCGACCACCCTTTCCTCAGTTGTCACCGCAAATGTCGCCAAGTCGGGCTCAAGTATCTCCCAGACAGCAACCTCAGTCACAGCCTCAGCTATCACCACGACCTATAATTTCCCCTGTCAAAGGGCCCAGTGCTTCACCTCTTAATTCGCGTAACATTGTACAATCTCCAGCAACGTCAGGGCCTCCTGTCTCTGGTTCATTTTCGTCTCAAAACACTTTACAAGCTTTGGAACAAATGGTTTTACCGACAAGTGGCGAGTATCCATTTCAACGTAATCCTGCATCACCAGTAGTTGGTCATAACATTGTATCTTCTCCAACACATTGGACTCCAAATAAGATATCAACTTCAATAAGCAATATACAGATAGAAAATACTGAACCAAAATCAATAGAAGCTTCAGTGCCAATACTAAAACATGATCAAGTAAAGTCAAGCTCCATTACTGTAGGAAATTCTGAAAATAAAAATGTTGATAAAAATAAAACTGATACTGAAAGAACATCAGATGATACTTCAAGATATTTGACCAATACCTCAAAAGAAAGTATATTATTGAGTTCTGATAACCCTATAGTAACAGCTACAGCTTCAACAAAAAATATAGTTTCTGTAAATATTGATCATAAAGAAAATTTAACTCACATTCAGGGTGCCAGTGAAGGAATATATGAAAGTTTAGAAAAATCTAAGGAAGAAAATAAAGAAGATCTTGTAATTGAAAATAAATTAGAAAACAAGCAAAATGAAGGTATAATTAATAAGAATAATAATGAATCCCGAGATAATAACCCTCACTTGACATCTGCTTCAGTAAATGTTGATACAATCAATGATCATCCATCTAATACTACTGGAGTGCAATCAAATGTTCCAATTGGACATGCTGCATCGATTAATTCTGGAAGTAACAAATATGATAGTACTTTGAATGTTTCCAGAAATCAAGTTTATCAAAGTGGCTCTTTCCAAAATATGATGTCACAAGGAATAGCTCCAATTGTAGTGCCAAGTATTCCATCAAGTATACAAAGCAGTCAAAATGTCATTGTTTCTCCAGCATTCCAAAGCAGCTCTCAATTAACTATGTCAGCAATACCAAACATGCAGGGCAATATACAATCGCCTCATACTATTCAACATACAAATCTTACTAATACTGTGTCATCGAGTGTACCTGTTCTCAATTCTCAAGGTAATATGGCTGGCATTCCTACTGCTGTACCAAATATGTTAGGAAATCTACAGCAGTCTTTGCATAATAACTCAAATAATATAACTAATATACAAGGCAGTGTTCCAACAACTATTCCGAGTATTCAAGTTGGACTTCCAATGAATGCCCAAAATATACATGGCAACTTAGGTCCTAATATGCCATCAAGTCAATCCCCTGTGCTACAAAACGTGCCCCATAGTATCAATCAAAATATGATAATTATGGGATCCAATAATATTCCTCATCCAAGTTTGTATGCAGCATCACACCATCAAGAAATTGCATCATTACAACAGCAAATACAAGAAATTTACTGCTTACCACCATCAAACGAAAATAGAGAAAAGGTCAGATGTTTCCAAGAAAGGTTGTCTATGCTACAACATCATGAAACAAATGATAAGTGCAGTGGTGGACCTAACTGTGTATTACAAAATCCAATTTATGGTTCTAAAATGGTCGAAAGTCCACAGGTGACCAGTACAACTGGACGTGGTCGAGGAAAGGGCCCTGCCAAGCCAAGAAAACCACGGGTTAAGAAAGATAAACTCGCACCAGTATCGCAACCTCTTGATCTTTTACCTGTGTCAGAAGATTGTGTAACTGCAGGAACAGGACTACAAAGCCATTCTGAGATGGATACAGAACCAATTGAAGAACTGACTAGTTTAGATAGTAGTGTATTGTCAGTTGATGATATTAACAATCCTAAAACCAAAAAACAAAGAGGACCGCGTAAAGGTAAAGAAAGAAAACCTCGCGCACCTAAAGAACCGAAAGCAAGAAGAAATATAGGTGAGAAGCCTATAAAGGAAAGGAAAAAACGCGAACCGAAAGATCCAAATGCACCAAAAAGAAAACGAAACGTTAAAAAAGGAGCTTCAGAGATTCATGCTGATACTACAACTTGTAACGAACTTTTAGAGAAAAATATTATAGACATAGGCATAAACGACCACACTTTCAGCAAAAATATTACCTCTTCAGATATTCCCAAAACTAACAATTCCAATATAGACATCTCATTAGACGACACCAATGTTACAGATTTTGATGATATTCCTGTGTCGAAAATAGCTATTAAAGAACTATTGGAAGAAGCTGAAGCAAAAAAAGAACAGGCAGATAAAGATGATGATCTTGACAATATGAGCCTAAAGAAAAAATCATCTAAAAAAAGAACTTCTGGTCCAAATAGTTGCAAAAAAATTGCTACTAAAAGGACACCTAGTGGTAAACGCAAAAGGAGGGGAGGATTAATACCTGATTCTGATGGTGAACCTGACGATTTAGTCTCTACACCTCCTCCATCACCACCGCAAGAAGGATACGACAGTCTAAAACGTCGTTCCGCGAGAAATACTCAGCGAAAGAAATACACAGATGATGTGCTACTTCGTTTGTCAGATGATGAATTTCCGATGACTGCACAAAAACAAGAAAAAGAATTTGAAGATTTAACAAATGAAGCCAAAGATTTACTGAATAAACCTGAAACTACACCTAAACCTAATTATATATATGTCAACACTACCGAAGAGGATTCTATGATAGTTCAGCATGTATTGGCATGTCGCATGGGAAAAAGAGAAATTAAATTAGATGTATTTCCGTGTGAAAATGCAATTAAAACTGATAATGATGAAAAATCCTTAACCGTAAAAGAAATAGATGAGAACACTGAGTTGCAAAAATTAAATGCAGGTTCCCAAAAATGTGCAAATACTGATATTGTAATACATAATGAATCGAAGGGTGAAGAAGAGTATAAGAAAGAAATTATTAAAACTGATCTGGAAAAAGAAACTAAAAACTCTAAGCCAGTTATGATAGATGTTGAAGAATATTTTGTAAAATATAGAAATTTTTCATATTTGCATTGTGAATGGAAAACTGAAGAAGAACTCTACAAGGGTGATAAACGAATATACTCTAAAATTAAACGTTTTAAACAAAAACAGTCACAACAAATGAATATATTTGAACTTTTGGATGATGAACCGTTTAACCCAGATTACATTGAAGTTGAAAGGATTTTAGATATGTCTGAAAATCAAGATCCAGGTAACAATACTGTTGTCAAACATTTTTTAGTTAAGTGGAAGAGCTTGCAGTATGAAGATAGTACATGGGAACTTGAAGAAGATATTGATGTAGATAAGATACGACAATATAAGATTTTTAGCGAAAATCCACCTAAAGATAAATGGAAATTTAAAAAACGACCTTCATCTGACCAATGGACCCAATTAAAAGAGTCACCATTATATAAAGGTGGAAATACCTTAAGAGCATATCAGTTAGAAGGTTTAAATTGGTTGTTATTTTCTTGGCATAATAATCGTAATTGTATTCTCGCAGATGAAATGGGATTAGGAAAAACTATTCAAAGCTTAACATTTGTCAACTCTGTTTGGGAATATGGTATAAGAGGACCATTTCTTATTATAGCTCCATTATCGACGATTCCTAATTGGCAACGTGAATTTGAAGGCTGGACTGAAATGAATGTTATTGTTTACCATGGATCTCAGCAAAGCAAGAGTATGATCCAAGAATATGAATTTTTCTATAAAAATGAAAAAGGGGAACCAATGAAAGATATCACAAAATTTAATGTTTTAATCACTACTTTCGAAATAATTGTGACAGATTTTCAAGAGTTAAAGTCTTTTAATTGGCGTTTATGTGTGATCGACGAAGCCCATAGACTTAAAAATAGAAATTGCAAACTATTAGAGGGTTTACGACAACTACATTTGGAACATAGAGTTTTGCTATCAGGAACACCTTTACAGAATAATGTAAACGAATTATTCTCGTTGCTAAATTTCTTAGAGCCATCACAATTTTCTAGTAACGAAGCCTTTTTAACAGAATTTGGCCAACTAAAAACAGAATCTGAGGTATTAAAATTACAGGCCCTTCTTAAACCTATGATGCTAAGACGCTTAAAAGAAGATGTTGAAAAAACCCTCGCTCCGAAAGAAGAGACTATAATAGAAGTTGAGTTAACAAACATACAAAAGAAATATTATAGAGCTATATTGGAGAGAAATTTTAGCTTCCTACAAAAGGGTACAGCCTCAGCAGCAAATATTCCAAATCTGATGAACACTATGATGGAGCTAAGAAAGTGTTGCATACATCCATACCTTCTAAATGGCGCAGAAGATCAAATACAATTTGATTATAAACAGGTCAATGGTGAAGATAAAGAAGCATATTATAAAGCTCTCATTCAGTCTTCTGGCAAGATGGTCTTGGTCGACAAATTATTACCAAAATTAAAATCTGGAGGACATCGGGTTCTCATATTCAGCCAAATGGTTCGATGTCTTGATATTCTAGAAGATTATCTTGTATTTAGAAAGTATCCTTATGAACGTATTGATGGGCGTATTAGAGGTAATTTAAGACAAGAAGCTATTGACAGGTTCTCTAAGCCTGATTCAGACAGATTTGTATTTCTGTTGTGCACCAAAGCTGGTGGTCTTGGAATTAATTTAACTGCTGCTGATACAGTTATTATATATGATAGTGATTGGAATCCACAGAATGATTTACAAGCTCAAGCCCGTTGTCATCGTATTGGACAGCAAAAGATGGTAAAAATATACAGATTAATTTGTAGAAATACCTATGAGAAAGAAATGTTCGATAAAGCATCTTTAAAACTTGGATTAGATAAAGCCATTTTACAGAGTATGAATACTTCCCAAGGAAAAGAGACTGGTTTGAAACAATTATCTAAAAAAGAAATTGAAGATCTTTTAAAAAAGGGCGCTTATGGTGCCGTAATGGATGAAGATAACGCTGGAGATAAATTTTGCGAAGAAGATATTGAAATGATTTTGGCTCGTCGAACACAGGTTATTCAAATGGAATCCGAAAAGGGATCTACATTTTCTAAAGCAAGTTTTGCAGCTACAGATCAAAGATCAGATATTGATATCAGAGATCCTGATTTTTGGAATAAGTGGGCTAAAAAAGCAGAGATAGATACTACTGAAAAGAAAGAAGATGAAGATTTAATAGTGACCGAACCCAGAAAAAGAACTATAATTAAAAGATATGGTCATGATGATGGTCCAATGGAAATGTCTGATATGGAAGTAACGCCAGATTCAGATGAAGATGAAGAAGGTAAATAGAAATTTTTGATCGATTTTTTTAGAAATATAATTGAAAACAGTAAACAGATTCCTGAGATTTCTAACATTAACTGCCCTACATCTTTAATTATTTAACATCTTCTATATGAGTAATCATTATCTGACAGGTTCTTTTTAAATGGTGGCAAAGCAAGGATTGCTAGTATTTATTATTATTTATTCTAGTTATTCTCGTTTATTAGTTATTCTCGTGTTAACCTGTATTTGTTATAAAATTTGATCATAAAGGTAAAAATTGTTATTATTTATAAAAGTACATTTTTTATATAAAAGGTATAAAATAATAAGCACAACGATTAAAATATTATTATACAAGGTGACTGATTGAACACAGTACTGGATTCTGGTTCTAAATGGGTAATTAAATTTTGATCTAATGATTCATTAAAAGTTCTTAATTATGTTCATTAGCCTCGCATCTATGTACGCGATTTATAACAGTGTTATTGACAAGGTATCAGTCAACACCGGCTCGGCGCAGCTGCTGCCGAAAAATGTTATCGCAACCCCCGCTAGGAGTTCACCCTTACGCTAAATCACACGACACATGTACTTCAACCAAACAAAACGCGCGTCGAATAGCTAGTCGAGATATATTTTTTTTGTTTTAATAAACGTGAAACTTGAGACTACTAATTATTATATTCTTGAATATTGCAAGCTTCAATCAGTCACCGTGTATATAATTTTTAAGATATAGGTATCATTATCTTTATACCTTTAAACGAGCTATTCTTGTATATGTCTATTTATTATCTGAATTTCGAAAACAGCCTCAACGATTTTCATGAATTCTGTATGTAGGACATTTTGGTGGCAATAAATTGATTTGGCTAGGTTAACTGCTACAATATAATTAGAATACGAAGGTTAATCTTTCGGTGTTATTTGTAAGTTATATTAGCTTTGTTGGGTAATTAGTCTCAAATTAGAATACTGTGGTTCGAATCCAGCTAACTCATACCTGATAATGTTTCCCTTGTTTTTTCAAGTTCCATTTTTTGAGAAAAAATATTATTGGGAGCCAATCAATCTGTCTAATTTATTAATGTATCAAATTTATATATGAGTATATGTTCTTAAATAATTATTAAGCAATTTAAAAAGAATTCCATTCTGAAATTGAAATTATAATACAACTAATGTATTTGTATTGAATTTTGGTTATAACTGTGTATATGGATATATTTTTTATTTGTTGGTTATTACAAAATTTTATAAATATATATCAAATGTCTTTATATTCTTAGGGATCAGTCTCAGGAGTAAAAGGAAGAAAGATAAACTAGGTCGAAAGGGAAGAAGATATGCTAGCGATGATTACGTGCCACGTCATGAAGGAGTTCCAATAGATGAAGAAGTTGTTTATGGTTCTTGGACTAGATCCGAGTGTTTCAAGATAGAACGTGGTCTCCTTACATTTGGGTAAGTAAATGAAAATATGTACAATAAAATCAAAAACTATGTTTTTATTTTTTAGACTCAACCTAAATTAATTTATAGAATTAGGCGTTACTTTGCGGAGATCCATAATACAAAAATAATAAAAATTATTTTGCTATAATCCGCGATACAGTAAATCTTCTTCTTCTTCTTGTTCAACCGATCGACGTCCACTGCTGGACATAGGTCTCCTTAAGGGATCTCCACACGGTCCTGTGCCGCCTGGATCCAGCGGCAAGGGTGCGGGAGGTGTAAGGAGGAAACTCGTCCCAGTCAGTTTCTTCAAATGTCAACCTCACCTGCACGTGGTACACCCTGCAAATAAACCGACGAGGCTCTGGCGACCGACTAATGGCGGTATAACCATTCTTTAGCTGACTTAAATATAACAGACCGACAGCGGGCAGCAGCGTTGTCGGTGCGAAATAGTCAACACTGCGATCACCAACCCGCATGCCAAGCGTGGTAATATTGGCAATACCCTTAATGGATACAGAAAATAGAAAATATAAATAGTGCTAAATGTATAGTGGACTATCCGTTTATTCATATCCGTTACCTGCAGGATTCGTAAAAATACATGCACAAACCTCCACCACAATACACAAGTACTACACACGTTCACTATCACAAACTCAACAATCGTTTCGCCCCGCAACCGAAGCATCATCAGAAGATAGACTCCACGACAAAATCGCAATGCGTCGAGGCAGTGGTGGACGTTTCTGCATACCTCGTCCCCGGAACTTTGAAAGAAAATAGATTTTTGTGCTATAGTGCCTGCACTTATCTGTAGAAAATGTAAAAAGGTGTATACAGTAACGGCCTTTCAATATCCCACTGCTAGGAATAGCCCTCCTATCTCAGTTTTTTGGAGAGAAGGATTGGAGCTAAGACTTACCAAACTCCAACGCGGATTTGAAGGTTACATATATCCCTAGAATTCTCTAGAGATATGCAGGATTCCTTACGATGTTGTCTTTTATCGAAAAGCGTATGATAAATTGCAGTTATCAATTAGACACAAGTTTTTTAGTTACAAGTTAGAAAAACTCATTGGTGTCTGCCCGGGGTTTGAATCCATGATCGTCTTCAGAGAGTCGCACCGTTGGGTTTTCACAGCTTAATGTTTGTTGAATGCCTTAGTAATATTCTTTTCAATTACTAATAAAGCTGATGTGTTTAGTGAAGAATTGGATTGGTTCATTGTTCATTTGTTTCTAATGTAGTTGTTTTAATTACTAGCAATAAGTAGTACTAGTAATTTACTAGCAATTTTTTTACTATGGCCTGTATAGGCATTTGATTTACGGGACTTCTTATATTCCTTACTTTTATAATAAAGTACTAGGAAATGTACGTCAATGTGATGACGTTCTTCAATGAATGTATTAATTTTTTTTTAGTTGGGCGCGATGGGATGAGATTCTAGATAAAAATCAATTTAGGAAAGGATGGACACTACCTGTGATCGAAGACTGTGCTCGTATTATTGTAAGTTTGAAGTCTGACTATCGCGTCATTATTAAAACAATGAGAAATAAATGTATACAATTATAATCTTGGACTGTATTATGTATATTTTAGGCGAAATTTCAATAATGATGAATAGCCATGCTAATACTGAGAAAGTTAAAGACTTTCATTGAGTTGAATTAATTAAATTATTAACCCTGATACATAAAAAAAGAAATGCAAAGTATTAAGATAAGACAAGATATAACTCAGAACTAATTTAATCTAATTGTAGGTCTTGTACTGCTTGCGTCATTATAAAGGCGATGAAAAAATAAGGAATTTTATATGGGACCTTATCGAGCCTTGCGAGAATGGTGAGGTTACAATTTCAAGAAATCATAGTGGATTACACAACCCTGTGCCGCGAGGTCGAAATGCAAAAAAGAAAAATAGATTGAAAGATGTCCCAAGGGTTAATGATACACAAAAATGGGAAGACCATAGCCACTGGAGTTCCATAGACAAATATGACTGTGAAACTTACCTAGAAAGTAGTTACAAAAAGCACCTATTCAGACACGCTAATAAGTCAGTTTATAATATTTTTTTCTTATAATGCGGGTATTCCAAATATCATATTTAATCATCATTTTTGTTTCCAGAGTTCTGTTACGAGTTCGTATGATGTATTATATAAAACATGAAGTTATAGGAGATTATGCAACACAAATAGAAAATGGCACTCATGCTAGGTAACATTTATATTTTTCTTATTCCAACATTGTACCTTATGTGAGCTGTGGTAATTGGTAAAAAATAAACATTTTAAAATTATTTTTACAACGAAAGATTTAAAAAATAGAATACATAGGTACAACTCGCTGTCGGAGCTCAAAAAAGACTATAATTTAATAAATTAAAAATATTCTCCGTTAATAAATTTGTATTTTTTAAGTATAATTAACAAAATTATGATAAAAGTACACGAAAGCTCGTGTAGTTTGATAGGCAGATTGATTGCCGCCATAGCTAAAGCTGTTCAAAACAATCTGACAAAAAAGTATCTATCATTTCAATATGCTGCCACACACAGGCGGCCGACATAGCGACTATCCACCATAAAGCTGGGATACACCGGCTCTATAATTTTTGATGAGATTTTTAAAATCGTCAAACATATTACCGTTGTTGCACTTTATTCCAGTACTATGGGTATGAGAGTACCGCGCGGTGTGGACAGCGCGCCGCCTCGTCTTTGGTGGGATGCGGAATGTGATGTGTCGCTTTTAGTTGGCACCTACAAACACGGCTACGAAAACTATTTAGCCATGCGCTCCGATCCTCAACTGTGTTTCGTTGACAAGCTTGGTCCACCTGACGATGCCGAATGTACAGATATAAAGTAAGTTTAAGTTCTGCGTTAGAACTTGTTGCTTTTTTCGTAATCACATAGTCCCTAAAATGATAATACTAAAGATCTCATACATTGATACTAATATTATAAATGCGGAAGTATTTCTTATCCGTCAGAAGTTGCAATTTTAAGGCTACTCCCGTAGACCAGTATTGGTGGAATTTGGCTCAATTAAATCTTATTCACAGGGGTAACATATCAAATAAAAAACCAGTTTATCTTACCGGAATAGAAAAAAAAAACGGTAAATAATAAATAATAAAGGTTCCTAAACGCTTAAATCTTAATGTACAAGTATAGAAGGAGATTTAAATATATATAAAAAGTTCCTTCTTTATCTTTTAATCCTTCTTTATGGCCTGTACAGCGCCAAAAAGGCGCAAATCACTCTGCCAGTGTCACGTAAAATGGAAAACACCTCGTGTGTTTTCCATTTAATGGAATGTAGAATTTGGCTCGAAGATAATGCACCAAATTAGCTAACTACCTAAAATAGTACAAAAAACATATAATTATGAAATGAAATAAAGCTATATAAATAGTATAAAAATAGTAAATGTGTAGAAATTCGGTGTACTCACGTCTTATTCCGTCTAGTGAGCCTGGCTAGTCAAACAAATATGACGAATATACGTAATTGTACCGTATAATTCCTTAGTTCAAATCAGTGTTTCACACAATCTAAATCTCTATTTTACAATGGTGGTGCTGGGCTAAGTTATGAGAGAGAAGGATTCAATTTTCTATTTAAATGTTATTTTTATGTATTAGGAGTGAAGAGAGGAAAGTTCGAGGCAGTGTGGCCGGCGATGAAGAGTGCACGGACGACGTGTCGAGCGGGGCGGGCGCCGCTTCGCCTGCCTCCCGCGCCGACGACGACGCTCCCTCCACTCACCTATGGCCGTCGATGCAGGACCTCAATACACGATTACGCCGCCTCATCACTGCCTATCAGCGTAACTACAAACGTGAGGAACTCAAGCTGCAGCAAAGAGCCAAGGTAATTTTTTTTTTCACATCTATTCTTTTTATTTTATTTATCTCAACTAATACTGATGACGACTTTAAATGTTCCGACTGGATCAGAAATTGGTACCGAGTGTGTATGTTAATACAAACATACGTCGCCTTGGGGTATTAGGGGTTCACTTTGCGCGACTTGTACTTTGACTTTTTTTGTGGGTTAAGATAATATACCTTATTAAATATTAGGACAGAGCTCCATATTGATAATACGTCTATCTCTATTTAAGATGGAACGACGAGAAAGAATGGATCAACTCGCCAGAGATGAAATTTCACAGTGGCGTTGGACACGCGCGGATGAAGAAGCTTTCCGAAGAACTGTCGCATCATATGGAGTGGAATTTGATCCTGCTACTAAGAGTTTACGTTGGAGTCGTTTTAGATCATTGGCCAGGCTAGATTCCAAAAGCGATGATGCTCTAACGGACTATCTAAAGGCATTTATGGCTATGTGTAAACGACAATGTGGCCTCTCGGTCGGTGAGGCAGAACTGCCGACGAGAGCAGACTTAAAAGCGGAACCAATCGGCGAAGAGCGAGCTATTGCAACATTGGAGAGGTAGGTTAATGTTTAATAATTAAATAGGTATGCAAAGTGATCAGCTTAGTTTAATTAATTGTACCTATAGTTCTCGTGACTAGCAACTAACTATAGTCAAAAAATTAAATATGTTTTCAGAATTGATTTGCTTCGTGTACTTCGCGAGGAGGTCGCGCCGCATGCCGCGCTGGAGGCGCGTCTAGCTCTATGCGAGCGCTCGCTAGACGCACCGGCCTGGTGGCAGCCAGCACGTCACGACAAACTTTTAGTTTTGGGAGTGTGCAAGTATGTATAACATCCGATTTACTGAAAATGATAATTTACTGAATATTATAATGTCACATTTTCCCAGGACAGCTTATCTTATATCTATCCCTACGTAGGAAACACAATCTACATTCAGCCATTATTGTAGCCACTTCAGATATTACGTAAATAAAACGTTATGTAATACATATTTTAATTTCAATAATAATGTATATTGATTAGGTTTTGTATTTTCCCTTGTAATTCTTATATCACTGCTTTTGACATAATTCTCTTGGACATGTTGATCCATATATAATTGATAATTGCAATTTATCACACGCTTTTCACTGAAGGAAAACATCGTGAGGAAACCTACATATCTCTAGAGAATTCTGCCTGTACCTATGATTGTGTAACCTACTAATCCGCATTTAAGCAGCGTGGTAGGATTTTGCTCCAACCCTTCTCTCCAAAAATGACAAAAGCCAAAAGACTATGTAACTTTCTTTAAATTGACAGTAGTTTGTGTTTTTCACAAATCCTGGAACTGGTACAAATTACGTATTGTCCAGGGTCAAATCACCACATGCTGTCGTGCTAAGAGCATGTATAAACCATAAACATAAAACATTTTCTTAAGTTTTACTATATTTTATTTGTATATGATAAACTTTTTATAATAAATGTTTCTATTCTGTAGTTTATTTCTGTAAATAATGCAAATTTATGCTATAAACGAAACTCAAACTTTAGCAAGATTTAAATCAATGTCTATAAATATATTACTACAATTAAACTGGGACTATTTTGTAGTATACACATTTGTAAACATTTGTTATTCCTAAATAATAAAAAGAAAAGTTTCTTAACTCACATAGTTCTGATAGGCCCCTCCAGATGACTTATCGTAATTGGCGTGAATGGTTTAAGCAATGAGATTCTAGATTTAGTTTTAATCGCTGTTGTAGACAAATCACTGATAAAGTCAACAACTCAATGCAACTTCACCTGCATAGTCTTTAAAGCCGTGTTTCACTATTTTTTAAATTATTTTAATACTTACTAAGAAAAATCTAATGTACATAAAATCACATTTACTTAATCTAATTTTGTTTTACAAAAAAAAGTAGGAACATAAAGAATAATTAATTTATTGAAAATTATGCTAACACAATTAATTGTAAGGTTTGAAGTCTATTGATTAAGAGGACCTGTTGTCCCATGATTAACTAAATATTTAGTCGGTAAAATATTTTTTAACAATATTCGTCAATCTCTGCATTTAGAAATCTTTAACCTTTGAGTTGCACCATCGTTAACTTTACCGCCCGCTTTAAGAACTCTTCATTTAATAAATAAATAAAAATAAAATGTGATGTTTAGTTGCATTATGTCCTAGTAACGTAAAAAATAATTATTTTTTAAAATAAAAGCTTCATACATAAGATACATGAAATTAGTCAAAAATGACTTGGGCAATAGGGCAATGTATATACTATTCATTGAAATATGAATAAAGAACACGCAAAATACTAATACCTACTCAACTTCAAATTAGTACTAGAATTGTTTTAGCTTTATTATAATTTAAAAAAACCTTTTTACAGACATGGATTAGGCGATACATACAATAAATTGTTTTGTGATCCAAAGCTTCCTTTCGCGGATTGCGCTAGAAAATGGAATGCGAAATACAAAACTGGAACTAATAAAAATGATTCACAAAAATTTGCATCTGACGATGAAGACAAGTGCACAACAGAATTAACTGCAGAACCAAGAATGTCATTACGGCGTAGCAAACGTACGTCGAACGTTCATGATCGAGACACCGAAGAAGATACAGACGCTCTCACAGAACTGGAAACATTAGCAAAACTGGGCAGAATAGACGAAACATTAACGCCGGAGCATTGGTTTTCAGAAAGAGCTCTAGAAACAAGACTCCACCATATTGCTCATGCTGTTCAGAATTGTGAGTGGCCTGCGACATCGGGAGCTGCAATTTCCTCTAAAACTAATGAAGGCACCAGTACAACCGAAACTTCTGATGATCGTAAGCAAAATCAAAAACGCCACATTGCGATCGATGTAGAAACCGAGCGTGCAAAATTACACGCATTGTTATCTTCACCTCAGGCTGCACATTCGTCGTCTAGGGAGGCCCACAGACCGGTAGTGGATCGTGACGATGCTTCAAGTGATTCTGGTTCACGGCGCTCTACCCCTGCACCGCCTCCTGCTCATCAGCGCATAGCGCCGTCTCCTGCGCCTGCCCCACCACCTGCTCCATCACCTGTAGCTCCTTCGCCTACTGCTCCTACCGCTCCAGTCGACCTCTCGGCACCTCTCGACTTGAGCGAGGCTCAAGATTTTTCTATGGGTCGTCGTACTCCACAATCAGACACTTCAACTGCGCCCGCTCGCAGTAGACTAGATGATACTCTCACGAGGTTAATGAAACGGAAAAATGTCGTAAGTTTTCTGTTTTGTTGTATTAAAAAAATATTTAAATAAAAATTGAAATGTAACGATATCTGTGATTTTTGTTACAGCCTGCCCAAGAACAAATAGTCAGCAAGGAAAAAAAACGGAAAAAACTAGACGAAATCGTACTTGGATTATCTGCTGCTAAAGGACAACATTCAAGTTTAGTCATTTCTCATGACGTTCAAAGAAGTAAAGGTTCTTCGATATTGCCTGAAGTGACTGTCACTCCAGCTGCTCCTCCTAGCAGTACCAATGCAACCCTTCCAACTCAAAAACCATTTTCTGTAACTGTTACTAATGTTCCATCGCCACATTCTTCGTCAAAAGAATTATCATCTTTTCTACAGCAATCACTGGAACAAAACACTAAATCACAAAAATCTACATCATTGTCGTCAATTCCAAAACCATATTCTCATGAAGCTAAAGTAAACAAGTGGTTAGCTGAACAAGCTAATGTTGATACGCGTAGGCGCGGTCCCCCCCCACGGCTTGCACCTGATGAACACGTACCTGTGATACACCGCGTTACAGGTAAAAGGCTTATAGGTCATAAAGCACCACAGTTGAAACATTTAGCACAATGGATAGCAGAAAATCCTATGTATGACATTGACTCAAAATGGACCGAGGGTATAAAAGAACATGTGAAGTTACCTCAAGATGTTCGCAATCCAAGACATTCTCCAATGCAACCAACAAGTTCTATACCCGAAAGGAAGAAGGGAAGACCACCCACACTTGATACGACATCAACCAACATTTTATCTTCAAATACCCACTTAAATCAAAATCTGTCTAGCCTTAATCCTGCTCTTCTTGCTAGTTTATCAAGTTTAAGTGCGTTTGATCCAAAAACTCTTGCTGCAACACTATCTAATCTTACAGGATTTGATCCGAAATTACTTTCAAGTTTAGGTAGTTTTGACCCTAAGAACAATCCACTTTTAAGTTCATTTAGTAGTATGCCTAATTTACTGGGTAATATGACTGGTGGAAATCTTTTTGCTAACTTAGCTGGCTTAGGCCTACCTGGATTTCCATCATTAGATATGAACACTCTTAGTGGAACAAATACAACATCAGACAATAAGACTAAAATTAGAAAACCAAATGAAACAGGTAATGCGTCGACCTCAAAATCTACTAATTCTCAATTTCCATTTGTATTTCCTAATCCGAATATGTTGTATCCCCAATTGGGTCTTAGTGGTTTATCACCATTTGGTGTTCACTCTGGCATGTCCTCTGCATATGATGCATTAGGACTATTGAGTAGTAATCTAGCAGCTAGTTCAAGCGGAAATACGTTACATAGTTCGAGTCATAGTTCCCGTAATAGCTCAAAAACAACCGCCACTAGATCATCTACGGTTACTACTAATTCAGCCTCTCGACAGCAGAAAATGACAGATCGAACTCAATCCAGTCATCTACCTCAAATTCTTCTACCACCAGATCCCTATTTATTAGAGTCTTTGTCAAAACAATCTCTAAATTATGATGCAGCTCTAAAAGCAGAAAAAAGATCTCGGGATAACGATAATCATGAAACAGCGGCAACTGATCTATCCAAAGCAGATAAAAAGAAAATCGCTTTCGATCCTATGCGATCTCAAATGCCACCAGAGTTCGCTGCTGTTCAAGAAAAGCTATTAAAAGGTGACAAAAAAGATATAGATATAAGTAAAATGTTATTAGAACAGATGGCTTCAGGAGCTTTGAGTGCTAGTCTAGTTAGTTCTAATGAAGCAAAAAAACCTAAAGATCTAGATAAAGAGTCTTATGAAAAACTTGGAAAACCACCGGAGTATTTATCGCGCATGTCTATAGATGATGCTGCTAATACTACCATTTCTCATAAAAGAACTTTGGATGAATTGAATGAGCCTGAAAACTTAGCTATACAATCACTTTCAAAAAAAGTAAAGGATAATTCATCTGAATTAATAAGAAACATCGATAAAAGATCTGATGCGTCAAACACAGGTGAAATGGATCTGGAAGATTTAATTGCACCCTCCACAGTCATAAAAACTGGCATGAAAGCAAGTGATTTTGAAGTAAATCGTGCAGTTGAATCGTCGACATCTTTAATAGTCTCCAATCCTGATAGAGAAGAAAAAATAAATCTAAGATTATCCAGTCCTCATGAAAAAGAATTTACTAAAGATAATGAAAACATACAAAAAAATGATTGCCCTAACAACATAGAGAGTGAAAGCAGGGAAGACAACATTGAAGACAATAATACAGGCGAGATGTCTTCGGGTGACGGTGGACGTAAAAGTATTAGAAAGAAAGGACGAAAGTCATCCGAAGAAACATCATTTGGTCCGCGACGTGAACTGAGATCAAGTGCTGGCCGTCAATCAACAGAGTCTATAAATCACTGACAATATTTTTGATATGTAAAAAACTACAGTCTATACCACTGTTTTACCTAAGCATTTTATAGAATATCTGACTATTTTAAGACATTAAAGATGTATCTTAAACAGTTAAATCGGTGCATAAGTAGGCATAGAAAAATGTCCTTTTCTCTTAAGCATTTATGCTGTTTTATGCGTAATGATGCAGTCTAGTTACCCAACTGGACTGAGATACTAGACTTTGGTACAGCTTTAGTGAACGAATGGCACTGCTTCTACAAGTCAAAAAATAATTAGCAATAATAAATAACAAATACTTTTTTTATAATACAATTCAAGTATTTATAAATTTTCCGTGACTGGTTTATTAAATAATCTAACATGAACCTTACTAACGATTTATAATAAATGTTATAAAAATCATACATTTTTTTACCTAAATAAAATGTAATTTCAGTTATAACACGTGACTAGATATTTTACTATGAAAATACATAATGATATAAAATATTGTATTTATAAATACAGGGCCACTATTAAGGCTACGGTCGTGGATGATTTAGCATTCTGGGCGTTTCGGCTGGCTGGTAATGTTAATTGAATTATTAGATCGTAAATTACAAAATGTACAAAAGTTTAAGGTAGGCCTGCATCAAATATTCTACAATTATGATACATATAGAAACTACAAAAAAAAATTAATGACAGCTTAATAATAAAGTTTTATAATAGTCGGTGTAAGCCGAACTATTTGTAGTTGTACATTTTTTATTATAATGACGAATAAAAATAGAAGACTGGTTATATCTTAAAATTAACCGTTTAATAATGACTTTAATGTAAATCTTTTTTATTGATAATTGTTATTCGAGCTATGAGAATGATTAACATGTTTGTTATTTTTTATTGATTATTATTTTTGGTGCTTAATAATCTTGATACGTAAATAAGTGCACCATCGTTGTATCACCAAACCTGCAACGTCTCATAGTTATTTCTTTTTTTATCTCATTGTTACATTCGTAAACATCTTATTAGATATTGCTTTATACGCTCACGTATAGCAATATATTGATTATTATGCCCATGTAATTGTATTTTTGTTTTAAAATGAATCGTAGTATTTTCGAGATCTCGAGAATAAACGCAACTAGCGTAAATAGTGTTTAGTGTGAATTTTAAATCTTGTAACTTTTTGATAAGTAAGTTAATTTTTAAGAATGTGTTTTAATATAAATCGAGTAAAAGTAGATTGAATATAGAAATTGGTATCTTGAATAATTGCGATTTTTTTATATATTTTATCATTAAGTCAAACGCTGAATGTGATAAAATTATTTATTACATGTATTCGTATTCATTTGCTGTATTGATGATGAAATGTATGTAGATAATAGTAAGATGAAAAATCATTAAATAAAAACTGAAATAAAAGTATAACTTAGTGTTTTATGTTCTGTCTACCTATCGCGTATAAGGTAATGTTTATTGAATTAGGCGTTACTTTGCGGTGATCCATATTACAAAAGTAATAACATAATTATTGCGGATTTATTTATTTATTTATAATAGGATTACCAACAAGTTACATCGATTAGGATGTAGACCCACTAAAAGGTAATCACGCCTTGCGCTTTGGTTGGGCCTATAACCTTCACATAGCATGTATAAATGAAGTTAAATTAATACAAAACAAACACACACATATATCTATATGTGTGTGTGTGGGAAAAAAAATGTTTATAGCAAAATAATTTTATTCCTTTCGTAAGGTAATGTTTTCGACGATTAGTACCATGTCAATGGTATAGGCAGATTGAACGGCAGCGGTAACGCGATTATGTCGGGTTCATATGGAATCAGAATCTATAATATAAAGGAGAGTTGTTGTCTATGTTAAACATTGCAATTGGCATCGATGACGTATATGTTCCGTTATGATTTGAATTGAAAACAATGTATTGTAAATCGGAGTTTCCGACTTCTAATGTCATTCTCCAGTAGAGACTAAGGTCTAAGATGGATCAATGCTCATATATTCTGCTGATAGCGGTCATGTCCAACTGAAGGCCTGCACATAATTGTCGAATGGGTCTTTAAATTATTGTGCGTCCAAGAGGCTTTGTAAGTCGGTCACTTCTAATTATTGCCGTTCCTGTAAGATCGTGATTGCAAAGCTTTAGGAAAGACAGAAAGATCGGGTGCACTACCAAAAATGCGTGGACTTATTGAGTCTGACCTCAAAGCCAGTCTGTTAAATGCCTTAATAATATTCTTATCAATTAAGGATAAAGCTGATGTGTATGGTAAAGAATAGAGTGGATTCATTGTTCGTTTGTTGCCAAAAATATAAATTGTCACAACACAAAATATTCCTTCGTTCATGCTTATGATTAGAGCTGTGCGTTTTTCTCTCGAAGCCGTTATAAAAAACACTTTCTTACTGCGTAACGAACAAACAGTTTTTTGTCTACAGCAGAAACCGTTTCTAAAAAACTAGTTTCGGTCGTCTCGATGGGCCGTCATATATCAAAAGACAAGCACGCAACGATAAATACGTAAGCAAATTTCGCCCTATCTCGCTCACACCTTTCATAAATACGGTTATAATAAGCGAGATGGAGCGAAAGTCGTTTCAACAAACAGTTTCAAAAAACAAAGTGGGTATATGTATAGTGCTTTTAAATAACTGTTTTTTGAAACCGTTTCTTTTTGTCTAATAAAACTTTCGTTTCATTTTTCATAAAAGTAATTTTTCCCAGTTCTAGCTAGTATTATGTAAATAAAGGAAAGGAGAAACTATATATAATATTATTAACATTATGCGTAGTGTCGACCTGCAAGTAAGACCTAGTTAAACAAAGTTGTCTATGATCTTATTTTATTCGTCTATGGTTAAGAAATGTTGATTCCAGACCGAAATAAAAAAAAACTGTCGCAAAACCGACATTATAATCATAGACTACCTAAAATATAAATTTAATAATAGTCAAATATTTTGATCAGTAATCAGTACCTATCATAATTTCCAAAAATGAATTCTGCTCTTAAGGCAAAACCCTTATTAAAATATCCCCCTGTTTGTTTTGGAATTATGCAAATACGTTGCGTAATGAACAAAGTTGAAGATGTTATTACTCATACAGGACAAGTATATTTCTATATAATTATGATCATTCCATTCGTTTTCCATGGTGCATTGTGATATACTTTTATTAATAATATTAATAGCACTATAATCTAATAGGCTAAACAATGTTTTATACACTCTGAAGATGTATACTCTAAAAGATGATGTTTATAGATTTAAAAAATTATAGTAATTAATTAAGTGATACTTATGAATACAGATAATTACTATTATATTAATTTATAGAAAAAAATGAATGGATATTCTTAAAAGATTAGTATGCTTAGAAGCATCCAATGAAACTAGTCAACATTAACAAATATCAAACATTTTCTTGCACTATTTTAGTGTGATATATTTTGTAATTGTAAAAGAATATTTCACTTTCAATTTTAAGTTATTTTTGTTTGTATGTATATCTAGTTTATTATTTTCCATTACAGAAATGGGATTCAGATGATTATAGACTAGCAAGATTTGCTCTTGCTCAAAAACAAGTTAATCATAACTGGGCCATAAAATTAATTGAAGGTGTGCCCGCCAAAGAGGTAAAAGAAAGAGTAGTATGGTGTGATGGAGGAAGCGGTCCAGAAGGCCATCCTCGTGTGTATATAAATTTGGTAATAAAGGAAAAAAAATATTATATTTTGAGTTTTCTGTTTCATAACTAAAGAATTAGTTTCAAATTTTTCACTTTCAATTAAAAATCTTAATTTTTATTTTCAGGATAAACCAGGTAACCATTCTTGTGGATACTGTGGACTAAGATTTGTTAAGAAAGACCATCATTGAAATACAAAAATTATTGGTTTTAAATATTTATTGAATTAGATCTTTCTGTAAGCAATGTTAATAAAATAAATTTATTGATTTTGAGCTACACATTATTTGCCCATAAAAAAACACATCTTAGTAATTTCAGAAATTGTTTAAGAAAATAACATGATTGTATTGTGTTGTTGATGTATTGTTGAATACATTATTTTACCTTTAGATTTACAATTATTTTTAACATCAGTACAACATATAAGTAATGAAAATGAAATTGTCATAAACTAGTGTGAAAAAAAGTTAAGAGTTCTGTTATTTTATAATATCCTGAAGCTGCCTTAGGGTACTGGATAAGAACAGAAAATGTAGGAAGTATAATAGATGCCAAAAGTAATAATCTTCATCCAAAGACAATTTATGTACATACTCCACTATACCAAGAAGTTAAAAAAAAATGTGAAATCCTATTAATAGTCAGATCCTAAGTAAGTGAATTTGGAGGAAATGGAATATCAGGTAATTTGCAGGGATTATCTCAAAAATGCTTTAGATAGTAAATACTAAATAAATACATTAACTGCAATATTCTGGCTCCCTTTAGAACCAGCCTCATTTTAGGCTATGTACCATTAAGCTGGATATATAAAAAAAAAAGTTAACAATTTTGTGAGTATATCCTGAAGACCCCTTAATTGCAGGCACCTGTGATACATTTTACAATTCTATTGTCGTTGCACTGAGACAACTGTAAAATTAGTCATGGGCTATTATGAAAATAGCTATCTCAAAGAATTTTTAAATGATCAAAGTGGAAATGAGGAGATCCCAAAAAATATTTAACTTTGAGCTTATGTTTACATAGGTATTTATTCAAATAAGGACATCCATTGTAATTGGGAAATTACATGATTTTCAAAGCAACAAGATGCATTGCTTAATATAAACAGTGTTTATTGCATTCATATTTAGGTATGCATTTTTCTTACAATAATAGTGTGCAATTTTGTATATTTTATTTTATAGATAAATTAGGACATCTTTTACTACTGAATAAATAATATCATTAATACTGATCCCTATTAAAATTAAATTGGATACAAAGAAAATGTGATAAAATTATCATCATTTAATAATTATTTGATGCCATGTTTTCATGTCTTAGCTGCTGTCGGATATCTCTATTGGATTGTAAGAGCTGTAACAATCTGGAATGAATATCATCATTTTTTTGTTCTAACATGTCCAATGCTTGATTCAACTCATCTAGTTTAGAATCCAGTAAGTCATATTCTGCAATTAATAATAATTATTGAACATAAATATTAAAGAGTGTGGTTTATTATTATAGCTGAGTATAATTTTAAAAAATATTTATACTTATATTAAATATTTTGTTTTAATTAGTAATTTCATATATACTTTCAATTTCATGGTTGAGAAACATTACATAATCGTAGATAAAAATAATTGTCAAGATAATTTATTCATTCCAATATACACAGCGCAAATAAAATCATTTTAAAGCTTCTATTTAACTTGCAATGTATGTATGTGAAGATGGTATGTTGCAAGTTAAATTTGACCCACTTCCCTGTGCTGAAATTTTAAGTACTGGTTCAATCTCGATGATAATGCATGTTTACGATAAGCATGACCTGATACTACTACCAGATTTAGCTCCAGATGAAGGAACTCCTAATAACTCCTTTAACTTGACCTGTTTTCTTAATTTTACTTTTTTCATTGAACTATATTCTTGTCCACACTACCTTCACTTTGGCCCTCATCTGTTTCTACATCTATTTTAACATCTTCATTTTCGGTAGGCTTGTTATCGTCTGTCCCAGCCATCTTTTTAAAATCAAATAAATTAATGAACGAAAAGTTTTTGATAGTAACTTAGATGACCGTAAAATTACTATCGTCTGTGCGTCGATCAACAATATTTAACAATATAGGGGGTTCCAAACGAAAATATTTGGATGTCAATAATACTTTATAATTTATTGCATATGTGACTGTGTGACATTACATGACATTTCTTATATTTTTATTTGTAGTGTTGAATTTCATAGATATCTAAACATTTATCAGGTGATTGGCAGTCTACAATATCTTTTGTGTTTAATACATTTAAGATGATAATATTAACTTGCTCTAGCTGTAATAACCTTAACTGTTCAATATAGATACCTCTGTATACACCTTATCTGAATAAAAAATCGAAAGCGTTATTAATTTGGAATCGGTGATTTCAGTTTCACCTCAGCTAAGTTAGATATCTTTTTTGAAACAAGCCGACGACTTAGGACGACGTGTTGGAAAATGTAATCAAGGGGATGAAACTCTCTAAGAAGCAATTTCCAGGCCACCGCGAGCTCCATCTCTTAGTAGGTAGGAAAACAAAATAAGTTTATCCAATTGCTCAGTCCATGTCGCAATATCTAGAATATTATTAGAAAACGAAGGTTTGTTACGCTAGCATTTGTATAGTCACTACAGCTCTGTTGGAAACAAGCGGAATAAATATTCAGATTTTCCAGATCGAGTCCGTATATCACCAGTCCAGCCCATTTAACCACTTTTCCTTTTTTTCAAATTGCATCTTTTTTCTATTTTCCAAAAAAAATACTGAATAAAGCTCGGTCATCCAGGTACCTACATTTTATTAAATGGGTCACTATAAGAATGCAGTACAGCGCCATCTAGTTGATTATTTTGCTAACGTTGCAGTAACATCTCTGAAACGGGGCATCTAGGTGACCTTACAGACTTAGGGCTTACAGACCCGACACCGTCCAGGCCGTAACTCACAAGCCTGTGAGGACCAGCCCGGGCGAGGAGGTTCGCCTCGAGGCCTGTACCCTGCTGCTGAAACGGGACGTAAAAGTTTCCTCTCAATATTCCAATAAAATGAAAGAGTTTGTCATCTATAATCTATATAGTGTGTGTATTACTGTATTATCTATGAATGATATGACTATGACTAGTCGGTCGTATAACGCAAAGCCTTGAATTTTCAACGACCGAAAACTTCTGCCTTAGATTTCCAGTTCTGACACGATAATATCCAACAGTCTTGTTTTTCTGTAACATATATATTTCTGCTTCTAACTTAATAAGCTCATTTAATGCCTGCACTTACTATCCGTGAAAATCGTTTATCTTGTGATCGTCTATAATCGGCACGATCATCCCTATTATCATACGATCATAGTTCATACGTTTTTTTTTTTTTTTTTTGAACTGACTGTATGCTGTTAGCCCTAATGGCTTTTACAGCGTCACCGGGCGGGTAGTTCATACGTATCACCCAGCGATTCCCTTTGATACATGTCCGAGAAACCGTCAATTTCCGGGTTGTAGGTAGACATAGTATACATGGTCATAAGCAAGTACAGTATGCCCTCTTCAAGATTGTGCTCGCCGATTATGATCATGTACACTGTAATCTTTGATTATGATTTGAGAAGAGGAGACATTAATCAATACGGATGCGTGTGTGTACGTGCGCGTGCTTTTGCCCGTGTGTATGTAGTTTTACTAGTCGTTTGCCTTATAATTATGAAAGCATCTTCAAGCAAGATTTTTTCGTGTCTGAATTCATATTGAGAACATGATAATAGGTAGGTATAGGAAGTTGTCAATATACTTGAGTAAACTATTATTTATTTATTTGTTTTAATAGTAATATACTGAATGGGACCCTATCCTACTGCAGAGTTATTAATACTAGAGTTAGGGAACCTTAGGCAGCTAGGCCTGTAGGTGATAGTGACACAATAAAAAATGGAAGGGAAGATGACACTCGTATATTGATCTTTGTCTAATCACACATTAAGATTTAAGAAGAAAGGCAGATAGATCACCCTTGTTTGATTTATTTCTCTTAATTATAATAGGACTTTTTAGAATGGCTTCCCTACTCTAGTAGAATAAATCTATGTATCCTTCTCTGTATATAGTGTCTCATCTATGTATATAATATTGAATCAAAAAAGACATTTTTTGTCTAGAGACGCATTTATGTAATTTAGTTTTATACAGATTAAATATATTTTATTATATCAAAGTGACACATACGCGAGAAGTAGCATAAAAATGGTTATTTGTCTATGATTGAGACCTAAACACAAAATAAATTATAGTACAATATCCTATAATTTTAATTGGTAAGTATGCTTTGTGATTATTTAATAAAAATAACATCCACGAAAATAACGATCAACTTCTTTTTAGAGTATAAATATGAATTTGAACATATATAAATTATGTTTATAACATCTCAAGTTCTTGTCATAGATGTCAGGCTTTGTTTAACTGCTACACCAGCGGAAGACTTGAGTTTTTCTATACAAAAGTTCATCTGTTGAAAATCTAGGCGTGTATAATTTTTTACAACGTTGCAAGAGTTCATGAGTCAATAGTAACAATTTGTAATATTTATATAGTATGTATTTGTAACTAGTCGTCATATCAATGGCGTTTAATTAATGTTCTTAGACATGAAATAAATTACAAATATTTTTGTTTTAGCAAAATGACGTCGGGGCCCTACAATTACTCATATATTTTTAAATATATTATCATTGGCGATATGGGAGTAGGTAAATCATGCCTTTTACATCAATTTACAGAGAAAAAGTGTAAGTAATTCTGTGTCATTGTAATGAAATTAATGGTGTTAAAATTTAATTAATCATTAAGGCAACTATGAATGTATTATACTTATGGTATGTGATATAAATATTTAAAATTAAAAACCTATTTTAAACTAGTGTATTATAGTAAATACATTTTTTAATATTGACAGTTATTCATTTGCTCTACTAGCGTTGAGAACATCAACCCAAGGGTGCCTCCTATATGACTGGACCATAGTTTTGCAAAATTTTAATTTGGGGGCCTGTATCATCACACTGTTGTTCATATAGCGAGAAGCCACATCTGGCTTCAAAATCATGTTGTGAGTTTGTGTAATGTGAATGACTGTGTGCAATCAGTATTTGATAACCACACTTAATTACACATATATAACTGAATTAAATCAAAGGTTGTATATAATGCTTGTAATTGTATATAATCAAAATTAAAACCTTTTATTTATGAAATTTCCTTTTTTTTTGTGGAAATGAAAATTGGCTACCTCCAATATATAATAGTAATAGTACTAATAATACTACTTTAACTATTTACACTGTCCTAAATAATTTTAAATTAGTATTATGTAATTTGGTATTTTAGTTATGGCAGATTGTCCTCATACCATTGGAGTAGAATTTGGAACTCGAATAATTGAAGTTGCTGGTCAAAAAATTAAACTACAAATTTGGGACACAGCAGGACAAGAAAGATTCAGGGCTGTGACTCGTTCATATTACAGAGGTGCAGCTGGTGCCCTAATGGTTTATGACATCACAAGGAGGTAAATATACTACATTACAAATCTTGAATTTTAATAAGTTTTGTAAGTAATAAACTAAATTTAACATGGCAGTTTACATAGCATGTATCATAATAATATTTCATGTCAATATGTTTAAGGTCATTATGGTTTATTTTTATTTATTTTAGCTTTTATTGTAAACATTACCATACAGACTTTTCTTTTTCTTGTAACTTGTTGATTAAAAATTAAAAAAAATTTTAGGTCGACATATAACCATCTAAGTAGCTGGCTTACAGATACTCGAAATCTAACAAACCCCAGTACTGTAATATTTCTTATTGGAAATAAGTCAGACTTAGATGGTCAACGAGATGTTACTTATGAGGAAGCTAAGCAGTTTGCAGATGAAAATGGATTAATGTTTGTTGAAGCTAGTGCAAAGACGTAAGTAAAACAAAGTCCTTATTTCTATTACGAATAAGTTTCAGGATAGTAGTTTTGTAGACTTATTTACCACCATTTCCATTTCCAAAATATATTAGATAAGTCCTTGTGCTCACCACTGTGTGCATAGCATAACAAATATGGGAAAAATCATTTTTGTTAAAAATATACAATCTGTGTAGAAATGCTTTTTTTTCTCTTCGGCTTTTTAGATGTATACAATTGATATGCTGTTAATTTTAGTTAATTGTAATCAAAAGGGACTAACTCATATTATGGCAATATGCCTTTATTGGATGTCCAGAAAGTCCGAAAATCGTTTTCTTTGGGTCAACAAAATTCCTGAAGAATATTTGAACTTGCCATTTACACACATTTAGAAAATATCTTTAAATACTTTCTAGCTGACTATACAATTGAAAATTATTTGAGTTCTTGTAACATATTTTGCACACCAGGCTGCAACATCTAATCAAATTGTAACTTTTTTAAAAGAGTGTTTGCTGAGGTTTTTGGTAGTTCTTCTCAGTAAGATCAAACTTCCGAGTCTGTAGTAGCTTCTTTAAAAAACATTTGGCGTTAAAAAATTGCTAGACACACTCTACATGAATAAAGAATATTGAATTTAACTATCAATTTAAGTATCATTTAAAATTTTAGGGGTCAAAATGTCGAAGAAGCGTTTTTAGAAACTGCGAAGAAAATTTATCAGAGTATTCAGGACGGTAGGCTGGATTTGAACGCGGCGGAGTCGGGAGTGCAGCATAAGCCCGCCTCGCCTGGCCGTCCGCTGGCCGCGCCACCAGCTGCGCGTGACAATTGCGCCTGCTAGCCAGAAACAACTATCAAAGCACGGCTCCTGGTACACCTACGGCAGCTCCGCTTCATGGGACGATTACGTACAGTATGCACGAGTTGTGGTATAATACACATCACGCGAAAAACCGATGGACTACAGGGAAATATCTACCTTGCATTAAGTTGCGCACCAATGCAGTTTTATTATTTTCAATAGTAACTTGGAATATTCCCCATCCTTATTTTACGTGACGCGCTTTGTATTCTACTGAACTAAATATTATATTGTGTAGCAACATAAATGGTAACTGCATTGAAGATTACCATCGGGTTTACAATGCGCAGGCTAGTTATAATTGTTTATTTAAATGTGGGAATAGACACGACTAGTGATAATGCAATTTAATAAGTATGTAATGGTCTCTTACAGTCGTTTTCCCATGTATATTTCAGCTGTCATGCGACTGCGATATTTTATTTCGAATGTGTGGAAAGAAGTATTATGATTGTGATAAAGTCCAGGTATACCGATATTTTAACAATATTCAATTGTTAAAAGTCCGCTAAGACCTACTTTTGATTGTACTAATGTTTGTCAAGTAGAGATTTGGGGAACCACTACGCTCAGTAGCGTGACATACACGTAGACAAGCTAAATCTTACAAGTATTTACCAGATTCCCTTGCGTTTAAATTCAGTAGAAGAAAATATTGACAGCTTAGTGTGTCATGTTCATAGAGTTATTTATTATACTAGAGTATGGGGAGTCATAGGCAGACCTGTTGAGAGTGTCACAATAAATAATGAGAAATAAAAGTAGATTCGTATACTTATCTTTTTCTCATCGCAAATGCGCAGAGAAATATTCATGGCGCGTTGTTAATTTAAAAAATAGAACATTTTTAGTATAACCTTCAAAATGAGATTTGCTCACTCATTTACTTTCTTTTTATTGTAATGTGGAACACAGGCTTTTTATCAGCAGTTTATTAGCAGTTTTAAGATCAACAGGCGCCCGGGTGTAAGCAGTACTATGGCGCCCCAAATCCCCTTTACCCATTACCAAAAGGTTTTGGCGCGACGCCCCCAACGCGTGGCAACCGGGTGCATTGCAACCCCTAAACCATGGGTCAAGACGGGTGTGATAGCACATTTTTGGCTGGCTTTGCTACTCTAGTATAATAACTATGGACATGTTTGTTGTTAGATCATACACATTCTCGATGATTGGAGCGCAATTCAATATTCTGCCTCGGTATATATTTTCCACAATTCACAGATCGTCTTATACCTAGAGGATTCTACCCTAGTTTTACCAGGCGTCTGATATATAATATAATAAATACTGTAATTATCCTAAATAAAATTATTTTTGACACTCATAGTGGCCGTCGCTAGATGCATGACATGCATCCACCAATGTATATATGTCTGTATGCTATTATTATTATTCTTATTTATATCCTACAAATTTAATCTATGCGAATATATTTTATATTAAAAGGGTGCACTTTTATCTCATTTTACATTCCACACATAATTGGGATTTTGGAAACATTTTAGATAAGAGACACATTTTTGTTGTAGCTATTATTGAAACATTGCACTGTCTAGTATAAAAATATGAACTTGTAAGTTAAAAAGATTAAGATAGTAATAAAATAAATGTTTAATTAAAAAACCATTGCAAAAATAATAATTTCTTACAGTATTTTTGTTAGTTACGATTTGCATATTACGTTATTAGTATTAAGGAAACTGATAGAACATTCAAATCTGAGCGCAGATTGGATTTTGGGATTTACGATTGTACTTTTAAACAATTTCTGATGACTGCAAACATTCAGGTGTTTATTAGTTACATTATAAAATTTTACTTAAAATATAATTACCAATCCCATTGTCCAATGAAATCGAAAAAAGGCTCTTTTGCTTGCTAAGACTTGTAGTCTGGTAAGTAAATATGTCGAATTTATAAACATGCAAATACATATAGTAAAAATGGAAAATTCTATTTACAAATATCGTGAATAATTTTAACCTGTAAAAAATATAACATATATAAGAAATAACATCGGTAAAATTATTTTATCAGTTAAAAACAATTGTATTTCAAACCTTTAGTAAGCACCACTGTCTTTATCGAAATATGAAAATAACTCATCATCATCATCATTCTCCTGCCCTTATCCCACTCTAATCGGGGTCGGCACACCATGTTACAAACATATTCACAAACATATTACACATCAAAGAAAAATTTGTTCTTCAGTATCGAACTGCTTTTATTTGTAGAACGAACTCGCTATTCAGTAAGTAAGTATTTAAAGAGAAAAAGTAAGTTTTTTACTTTTACCTCCGACTTGTACTCTAATACTTTTTTGCCAAAATATCAAAGGCTATATTCAAAAAAGAAGCCATATGTCGATACTAATGTAGGTAGCAGTATTTTTTGCTTTTTGTTCGATAAATAGACGTCCGATAGGTTTTTAAATCTTAATTCGTGGGTATTCGTGGTCAGTTAATTCAGTTGATCGTAATTCATTATCGGTAAAAGACAGTCTTCACTTCTTAATATAAAAAAGCATTTTAAATCACGTAAAATAATACCGCAAATTAACCGATAATTTTGAAATGGAGGTTCAATCATTTTATTACAAAGTTATCTTAATGTAAAGTTTTTCTGTTAATTTTGTGATTTGTTTTGAATATATTAAAATTTATCGCAAAAAAACAAATTTCGAAATAATTTATGGTAATTTATCTCAGAGCACTTTTTTCGATATTTTGGAATTGTTTTTTTCAAAACAACAGCTTTATAAGTTCATGTTTATGTAGGGCAACAGTAATATCTTAAGTTTAAAAATATAGTTAAATGATTAATTGTTAATTATGTTATTTTTATGTAAATTGAAATATTTTTATTTATTGCTATTAAATTTTAATGTCTTATTATAATAGACTATGAAGTGCTGTTTTTATTTTGGGTTCGAAGGTAACTTTTGAAAGGGTTCCACATCCTAGTATTCCTTTTAAAATGTGGGGGCAGGATAAAGTATGTTTAAATATTTGAAAAGAGCAATAACTTTTAAAACACTGATATTAAAAACATGATTTATTTTTAATTTAAATTACATTACAAAGAAAATATATAACAATTTTTGTATTCCTGTATTTGTATTATTTTATATAATTTGTTATATAATTTTATAAAACATTTTTCCAAGACTTTTTCCCCTCGGTTTGAATATAATATATTTATATTTTACAAAATCTATTTAATATTATTTACGTAGTAAATAATAAATAAAAATGAATAGAAACTCTTTCTGAGTTGAGTCTTTTGCATCTGTAACTTAACCATTGTGGTTAAATAAATTTGCCTCTACCAGTGTGGAAATAGGTGTAACACATATTCGAAATAAGGAGATGAACATTTACATGTCGTAAAATATTCATAAAACAATTACCTGAACTAATTAGACTTGAATTTCAACGTCGCTATCTTTTTAGATAAATTATAATATTATACAAAAGTAATAATAAAATTATTTTGCTATAAGGGTCACTACCCACTGCGCCAACGGGCATATGTATATACTTTGGAATATATGAAAAGAAAGTAACACTAGATACAGATATAAATCGATCTCCCTAGCTTCTGGATGATTCGCATTCAAATTGGCGACATCTAGCTCACAATTTGGACTGTGCGGTGTGCAGCAGCAGGTCATGCATGTCCTTTAAGGAGTGCTCGAGCGCATCGCGGTACTTCTCGCACGCGGTATCGGGATGTGAAACGAACGCCGACGTAGCGAAGTTGACATCATTGTCGCGCGGATTGTAGCACGTCGCGTAACCGTTCGGAACGAGTGGACCATAGCACATGAAGCCATCACACTTGCATGCCACCTATAGAAAAAAAAACAACTACACCATTTCCGGAAGGAATAGTAGCAACAACGCTTTTAGTACCCATACCATGGACGGAGAAATAAATAAATATATGGGACATTTACACACACGGTCGTCCGTCCCCAAAGTAAGTAACTAAATACTTGTGTTATGGGTGACGGACAACTGGTAGATATATTACATATATAATTTAAATGATTTATAGAAGCAGGCGTTACTTTGCGGAATTCCATATTACAAGCATTATAACAGAACTAACTACTTTGCTATAATCCGCACGGGTTAAGTGAATGCATGCACGATTTGCAGTACGATTTTTGTCGTGGAGCCTATCCTCCTGACGATGCTTCGGTTTCGGGGCGAAACGATCGTCGAGATTGTGGTGGTGGGTGTGTGTGCTGCTTTTGTGTGCGTTGTTGCTGGTGAATTGCGCCTTGGGGTGCATGTGGTGGCTGGTCCTGCATGTATAAGGTGCGTAGATTTATACACATTGGCTTTGCATGCATTCACTTAACCCGTGCGGATTATAGCAAAGTAGTTAGTTCTGTTATATTGCTTGATATATAATTTAAATACATACTTAAATACAAATACACACCCAGGCTCGAAGAACCAACAGATTGTTTATAGAATATGTTGGCCCTCGGCGGGAAACGAACCCGCGACCCGCGGCGCTGAAGGCAGGGTCACTACCCACTGCGCCAACGGGCCAGACAAAGGTTTACAGACTGAATGAATATTGCTACGATATACGATTTTTACTATACTAAGCGAACGAAAACATTGTCAGTATATATGCATAACTTTGAACATTTCCAGGCATATTTTCTACTTGTCAAGTCACAATGGGGCAGAGTGATAGATCTAAGCTCCCATCCCAACTCAAAAGTTTGAGGCCACCCTTGGCCAGCAGTAAACTAGGAACAGGCTACTTTTATTCTGATGGAACTATAAATACAGAGTGGTAAAAATTAATCGTGTCAGTTTTTATGGAAGCTATAAATGTGCGATGTTTACCTGACTTGTTGAGATACGCATATGAGCACTTCTTGTATATCCAGGGTCGGAGTACAATTTCGGCAATTCTATACCATTCTCAATTGCTGTCAATTTTAACCCCAACAAATGTCTGTCAACGCCTAAACCTTGAAGTGCCTGGAGTAATTAAGGTAATTAATAAATAATGGTTATTATTTGAAATTGTATAATAACATACTATATACACAGCTATTATTTTATTTTCTTTGCTTTTAATGCAAGTAGTGACTACGCTTTGTTTCGCGCCAATATAAGCTTTCTAGTACCCTTAATAATGCAATTTTTTTCCCTGTTTCTAAAAGAAAAAGGGACTTTTTATCCTATATGTTATCTTAGTCCAGCTGATTAACCGTGAAAGCTTAGCAGACATACAGTTAGGCATTTATAAGTACGGCCTTATCTTCTTCGTCAGCCGATGGACGTCCACTGCTGGACATAGGTCTCTTCATGGGATCGCCACACCACACGATCTTGCGCCGCCTGGATCCTGCGACCTTTTTGAGGTCGTCTGTCCACCTCGTAGGGTAGACCTACCGACGCTGCGCTTTCCGGTGCGGGGTCGCCATTCCAGCACCTTAAGACCCCAGCGCCCGTCGGTCCTCCGCAATATGTGCCCCGCCCAGCGCCACTTCAGCTTCGCGACTCGCTGAGCTTTGTCGGTGACTCTAGTTCTTCTACGGATCTCCTCATTCCTGATTTGATCTCGTAGAGACACTCCGAGCATAGCTCGCTCCATCGCCCCCTGAGTGTCTCTGAGCTTTCTTATAAGGCCCATAGTGAGCGACCACGTTTCGGATCCGTAGGCCATCACTGGCAACACGCACGGTTCGAAGACCCCGGTCTTCAACGGTCGGATTTATAACGTACTTATAAATACTTACGTACCTATATATTTAGTACCCGGGTAACTAAGCCTTGCAGGTTTTTTTTTTCATATATAAAAAATGCAATAACGAAAGAAAGGGCGGGTGACATCTGGGGTATTTTAACTTCTTCAGTCCGCTCATTCCCCACTCAGCTATCACAACTTTACAAATGACAGCAAAATTAACCTTTGCATTCAATTTATATTATAATAGTTTTTCTACTAAGTTTCATGAAAATCGTTGTAGCCATTTCGGAAATTCAGATTCTATATAACTTTTATAAAAATTAAAAATTACTAGCATTGTCAAGAAGAGATAACTGAGCGTTTCAACTTCTTGTCGGATGTTGGATGTCGCCGGCTAAGATCTTTAAATACATTAGATCTTGCCTTCCCTAAATGCTCCTCACTGACTTACTCGAGATCATTTAGCTTTCAAGGTGTAAAGCTGTCGAATGATTTACCTGTATCAACCCGCAAATCTCCTTCCCTATCAGCATTTAAGTCACAGACCAAAAAATATTTGTCTCAAGTCATTTAAATTAAATTTAGTAGCTTATTATCAATATTAAATTACATTTAAATCAATTCAAATAATCACTATTATCTATTATTTTATTCACTTTAATCTATGTATAGTGTTTCGTTATTTTTCTTTTTCTTCCTTCCTTTTTTTTTCCATCATCAATTTTTTTTTTTCATTTTCTTTCTGTTACTCATAGGTTGGCTGTTAGAGATCCCTTTTAGGGATAAGTCCGCCTTTTGTTTATACAATATATAATAATAATTTATGTGTATTAAGTTAAGTAATAAATAAATATATATAGGACATATACACACACGGTCGTCCATCCCCAAAGTAAGTAACTTAATACTTGTGTTATGGGTGAGAGACAACTGGTAAATATATACATATATAGTTTTAAATACATACTTAAATACAAATATACACCCAGACTCGAAGAACCAACAAATTCTAAATAGAAAATGTTGGTTCTCGGCGGGAATCGAACCCGCGACCCACGGAGCCGAAGACAGGGTCACTGCCAACTACGCCAACGGGCCAGTCAAAAAAAAGGCAAAAGTAATACTTTAGAGCATGGATGCACAGACCGCGGCCCGCGGGCCGCATGCGGCCCGCCAGTCGAATACTGGTGGCCCGCCGACAGCAAAAATAATACTCTCGTACATTCCGAAATATCGAATTCTATTCCAAGACAAAATATGTTCGAAAAGTAATTTGAATCTCGCGCGCGCGCTATTTGGATCTAGCGCCCAAAAATGCTAAGTCAAGTAACATCGCTTGCCGCCTTTATATAAAGTTCAAAATAGTAGAGAAATCAAGAATTTCTATCGCGGTGTGTGCAAGCGAGATAGAAATAGTCACGAAGTCCTGATTGCTCGCGTCAGTTCGGTTTTAATTTGAGTGAAGTGTCAACAGAAAGAAATAAGCTCGAAAATACAAAGCGAAGTATAAGTGATTGAGAATAAGTGCAGTTTAATAGTGTTTTGGGGAGGCAATAGTTCTAGAGTAGATTTTAACTCTACTGGCCGGTGTCATATATTTTGATCCACATTCAACGTAGATTTCCTGTTGCAGTGTTAACCCGTCAAGTGCCGTGTATAATTTTGTTGTGAAATCGTAAGTAGAACTCTGTCATTAATAAGTGTGGTGACGCCAAGATGGGTAGATTTTTTACTGGTCTTGACAAATGAGTTATTTATTGACTTCCACATGTACCACCTGGGGCGCTAATTTGTTTCGCAGATACTTTGTCTTTTCCGGGTAAGTTGTTCCCACGTCTGCGTCCCACATTTGGTGCCTTTGTTGCACAATTCCGCCCCCGCCTCCTTTACCCTTTTCTTCCCTTAGCGACCCTTACGAGGTTACGCATTCGCACCGCAATATTCCAACGCATCGCACACGTATCCTCGCTCGCTGTGCTAGATGTAACGCGCCCGCCCCTTTATATAACCTAATTTATACTGTCCGCATTCCTTCCCTTCCTTCGTCGTGTTATACTGTGGGGCTGACCGCAACAACATCCTGAAGCCTGAAGAGACATCAGCAGTCTTCAGAACGGTAAGTGGAGCTTTAATATTAACCACTTGTCGAGATTAGTAGAATCCAGAACCCACAGCGCCGCCACGCATTATTTAATTACGATTACTGGACTGTGGCTATTTACACGCCACGCCACAACTAAGTGTTTCCCTACCTATTTAATCATATTTAATCCAATTTAGCTTTAATATTGGCCAAATATTAAAATAAAACAAATAAATTACTATTTTTATCAGAATTTCTTTAACTGTTTAATTACTTCATTATTTCAGATATAAAATCTGTATAAAAATCTTAAAATTTCTGAGGAATAATATTCAACCAATTATTTTTGATAATTTAAAAAAGGATGGGTAATTTAATTAGGTACTGTAATTGTATTTAGGTGCTTTGTTAATCCTAGCCAGGATTAGAACGCAACATGGAGAAGCCAGGACCTAGTAAAAAACGTAAGGTTAAAGATGAAAATCGGCAGTTTCAAGAAATTTGGACTGAGAAATACTTTTTTGTATGGTCGCATAACAAAGTCGTTTGTTTAATTTGCAAGAATTCTGTTGCGATTGCAAAGGAATATAATGTAAAAAGGCACTATGAAACGCAGCATCCTTCTTTTACCAAGTTTACAGGCGAATTAAGAAAGCAAAAAATGTTGTCTTTAAAACGGGAGCTTATTGGTCAGCAAGCTATGTTTACAAAACCCATTCAAGATTCAGAAACAGCTACAGAAGTTAGTTATGAAATTTCTCGAATGATAGCAAAGCGATGTCGCCCCTTCAATGATGGCGATTTTGTAAAAGAATGCATAGAAATTGCCGTTAAGAAAATGTGTCCAGAAGCAGCAAAAAAGTTTGAGAAAATTCAACTGAATCGTATGACTGTCCAAAGACGAATTATGTCTTTGTCAGGTAATATTGCGGAACAATTAATTGAAAAAACTAAGACCATTGAATTTTTTTCATTAGCTCTCGACGAATCCACTGATATTAGTTCCACAGCTCAACTTCTCATATTCATACGAGGTGTTACTCAAGATTTTGAAGTCTTAGAAGAGTTATTAGGAATGTGTTCATTGAAAGGTCAAACCAAAGGAGTTGATATACTCAATGTACTTTTGGATGAGTGTTCAAAAACTGATTTGGACTTATCAAAATTATCGGGAGTTGCGACTGACGGTGCTCCTTCGATGATTGGTGTTCATTCCGGGTTAGTTACTTTGCTGAAAAAGCATCTGCAAGTAAAAAACATAAACGTTGAAGATCTCATGCAGATTCACTGCATTATACACCAGGAAGCCCTCTGTTCTAAAAAAATTGAATTTCAAAATGTCATGAAAGTGGTAGTTTCGACTGTAAATTTCATAAAATCTCGAGGACTCAACCACAGACAATTCAAACAATTCCTTGATGACATCGAAAGCGAATACGGAGATTTACTGTATTATACAGAAGTAAGGTGGCTAAGTCGTGGATTGACACTGGAACGATTTCTAAATTTAATAGAAGAATTTGGAATATTTCTGGCGGAAAAGCAAAGGGATGTCCCGGAACTTAAAAATCCTGATTGGTTGTGTGATTTGGCTTTTTTAGTTGACATTACAAATCATTTGAATGTCTTGAACACACGGCTTCAAGGTAAAAATCAACTGATATCCCAGCTCTACGCTCATGTATCATCCTTTCAATGCAAGCTGACACTTTTCAAATCACAATTGAATTCTGGAAATTACAATCATTTTCCGAATTATAAGAAAATGGCAGAAAAATTTAACAAAACTGCGCTTAATTTCAGTTATGTAGAAAAGCTAGATATATTGATTCAATCTTTTCAAGACAGATTTTCGGAGTTTAAAAAAGTGAAACCTCTGTTGGACATATTCAGCAATCCTTTCACGATTTCAGTTGAGAATGCTCCAGAGTCAATGCAGTTAGAAATTATCGACATTCAAAACGACCAAGATTTACGCAACAAATTCAACGAAGGAGACTTGCTGAACTTTTACCGTTGCATTGATAAAAATATGTACGAAGAGTTGCGCATAAACGCTCTGAAATGTGCCAGCTTGTTTGGTTCTACCTATATATGTGAACAAACTTTTTCAATACTCAATAATAATAAAACAAAAAATCGAAACCGCCTTGCAAATGAAAGTTTGGAAGCAGTTTTACGTGTTGCTACAAGTAAATTTACGCCAAACATAAAAAAGATTATGCAGTGCCACGCTTCCAATTAATTAATTCTTTTTCAATTTTAATAAATTATTATCAATTCTTTATTGTCTTTAATTACCTATACTTCTGGCGGCCGGCCCGCCCAGTTCATGATTTGCCCGAGTGGCCCCTAGTCTTAATAAGTCTGTGCAACCATGCTTTAGAGGAATGTGCAATATCCATACAAGTCGGCAAGGTTTAAGGATATGAAGAAAGCAAACTGTAATATGTTAGATGTAATTTGTTTTTAAATAAATAAAACAAATAAATAAATACAGACTAGAGATCTTTAAGTAGTTCTCTTACATTGGAATGAATTTTATAGTGTTACTTGTTACCTGCACGGTGTAGTCTTTATGCGCTTTTATAGCGGCGTGCATGGAGGCCAGTTTGTCTTTCGGGGACGCACGTGCGTCCAACATGGTGGCGGCGAAGGCGACGGATTCTATGGAGCACGAGCGGATGGTCTCTGTGCGTCCGCCCGTGTACATGCGCGTCGCGGCCGACTCATAGTGCGCGCCTGGAGTTTTGTGCAACCTGCAATGGTATAACGAAAATTATGCTTACAGTTTTTTGCCTGTCAAACTGTCAAATAATTTATAGAATAGGCGTTACTTTGCAGAGATCCATAATACAAAAGTAATAATAAAATTATTTTGGTATAAATTAAATTTCTTTAACATGCAATCCTTGGAAAGCCATAGAATAGAACTTGATTTGATCTTTCTATTTAAGATTTTTAATAATAAAGTAGACTGCTCTGCATTCCTCGAATACTTTAAATTACGAGTACCAACGCAATATCCAAGAACACCATTAATTAACCTTCTATATTTTCCCCAGCGTTCTACTGTTTTGGGCGCTAACTCACCAATCCGCAGAATAATAAAAATTTACAATAAAATTAATCCCCTGGATATATTCAATGTTTCCCTGCATCTTTTTAGAAAGCAAATCCAGCAAAATCTTAGCTAAACATAACATTTAATTGTTTGAAATAACAGTGTTACACTAACTTATTTATTAATTATTTTTGTAAACTGCATTTAAGTAGTTTTAGGTTATTTTGCATGTGGCGTTTGCCTTTAATTAGTTTTACATTTAGACTTAGTTTTGTTTTACAATAGAATATATATTTGAATGATATAAATGTTAAAGCTGTTGGTGAAACTAATAAATTAAAAAAAAATAATAATAATAATAATAATCCGCGATAAAGTAAATGGAAAAAACATATAATGCTAAATGTATAGTGGACTATCCGTTTTTTTTTTCATGCCCGATACATGCAGGATTCGTAAAAAACACACGCACAAACCACCACCACCACCACAATACACAAGCACTACACACATTCACTATCACAAACTCAGGTGGAGTCTATCTCCTGATGATGGTTCGGTTGCGTGGCGAAACGATTGTTGAGTTTGTGACAGTGAACGTGTGTTAGTGCTTGTGTATTGTGGTGGCGGTGGTAGAGGTTTGTGCATGTACGTATCGGGTATGAAAAAAGCGGATAGTCCACTATACATTTAGTATTATATATATATTTTCTATTTACTTTATCGCGGATTATAGCAAAATAATTTTATTATTACTTTTGCTTCTCGTTTCTTTAAAATAAAGTTATACGGGTGGTGCCGAACATACGATATTAATTTCTATAGAATTGACCAAAGTATAATTTAAAAATTTAAATAAGTAGGCGTCTACTTATATAAATTATTACATACCTATAAAATGCGTATTGCATTGCCATTTGTAGATAACTGTCTGGGCTCATCTTGTGCGACTTGATAAAGTTTTTACCATATCTGTCGTACTTAAAGCAATTCAATTCTAAATCTGCGACTAGCCTGCAACAAATATTAAACTGTAATAAAATAAAGTTCTAAAAGTTAAAAAAAAAACATATTAGTATGATTCGCTCGCACAGTCAATCTGTATAGTAGATTTAGGGACGCTAGCTCGTAGAGTAGTTACAACTACAATGCTTAGCACAATGTAAGATACAAACAACTAGCAAGGAATACAAGTTAAGTCTTTTTGGAACTAGTGTGTAGTTCTATTTTAGTTCGTACAAATACTTTTGGCCTGTTATCAATGTTTACACTTATATAACTTGTTCAACATACTTATCCATGCTCTTCTTAGCCGTGTTTATCATAGCCCCCACATCACTATCGACGTTGAACGATAAACCGACCGGTTCCTTTGGACTGGAAGAAGATGGCTCTGCCGGTTTGTCTTGATCGCTATAATAATAATAATACTCTTTATTGCACATCAAATACATAGGAAATACAAGAAAAAAAAGAAATACAGAACAGGAAAACATACAGAAGTGCAAAGGCGGTCTTATCATTAAGAGTGATCTCTTACAGACAACCTCTACAGTAAGAAATAAAGAAAAGAAAGGTTAAGAACGATGCACAAGACGGATACTACATAATATAATCAATAAACGTACTTTCTAATATTTACATTCTACATTACATAAATAACATGAAATAAAATATTTTGATAATGCATATATATATGTATATATTTGTATATTATACATATCTCTATAGATATATATACTTAAATATTACATAAATAAATATTAACTACATACATAACATTACAACGCTATAAATTGGAGATGAATTTATATTTTTTAAAAAGGGCAAAATTGTTGAGCCTTATCAGTGAGAAAATATGTCCTGTCCTGCTAGGGAAAATTATATATGGAGTAATGTTGATACAGTAATTGGATCCAAAGTTTTAAAGCAAATGATGATTATCAATCACATGCATGTGTTGCTCTTGCTATAGGTAGGAATAACTTTTTCTATTATTATTATCTTTTTTTAAGGGACTTTAGTCTGTTCAGACATGTTAGCCCCATCGTACCCTAACCTAAATATATATCTTTTTTAAATAATTTAAGAGATAAGCAGAAAGGGAGTTATTGATGCATAGCAGCAACTAGTTGGTACAGATCAATGGCAATGATGGAATCAGGGGGTCTACTCTTCAAACCAATCTCAATTTCAATCCCATCACAATCCAAGCCCAATGTCAATTTTAAAGTCACGTGGTTTGGTACTCTTGAATACAATATCGTTAACCTTGGATTAAAATCGGAATCTCATTCGGATTGATTCAACGTGCGTCGTTATGCGTGAAGTTAGCTGCGTTACAGGAATGACGAATACAAATGTATAATGCAGAAAAGAGTAAAATCCTAATATCATATATTTGGTACGCCCAAATCTGTGCACAAGTAAATCGTCGTAGTACTTTTAAATTGATAAATAAAAAAATCTCAATTTTTTATAGTATAATATTTATAAATTGGCTTTACACAATAAGACTTTTGCCTTCGTCAAAAAAAAAATTCCGAGTGTTTTGTTTCGAACTTCAGCACTATTTATGCTGTTGACACTTTGTTTTCAAGTGCCGGGAAGTTTAAGTGTGTTTCTATTTTACCTAGTTGTGACAATATTTGTATATTTAAATAAAGTAATATTTTGTGTTACGCGCAAAATATAGCAATATTACAAAATATTTATATAATAAAAAAATGTCGGGTCGGCCAAGTTATGCGCAATTGGAAGCCTTAGTGGAATTCCTCGAGCATAACCCAGGAATTGCGAAGGGTTTACTACGTACAACTCAGGCTAAGCTGGAAACCAAAAGGAAGTGGGGAAGCCTGGCTATAGAGTTAAACGCTCTTGGTGGAGCCATCAAAGATGGTGCTGGCTGGGCTAAGGTAATTATTGCTTTGTATGGATTATTTACTTAAACGAGTACTTGTTTATATCTTTAAATCTATCTCTCTGTTTTAGTATTGGTCTGAGAAAAAATGCGCTTTAAAAAAGCTAAGCGCACAAATGCTAGCTTCTACAAGAAGAACTGGTGGAGGGCCAGTAGATAATATAACATTATCAGCTTTAGAAAATAGGTTGGTGGCAGTTATGGGAGGTCATCAATTTGCTAGTGGTGACAACACATTGGCAGTAAATCCATTCCCTAATTCGGTATACCTTATTATAAAAACATATGTGTATGTGTGTGTGTGTTTTATATTATTTTATATATCTATGTTGTGTATGTGTTACAGGTGCCTGCCCCCGAAAGCCCAATCATAGAACCCAATATAGCCATAGTTGACCAAAACTCCCCCATTCACATGACAGCAGAAAATATTCAAGAAAGTCAAGTGGTTACAAGTAAGTCCCTGTGTTGATGTATTTTGGAATGTGGCACTTAAAAGTACAAAAAAATGGGGATAAGAATGTTAAGCTTTGCAATACTCAAATGGAATAGCCACATGTGTTTGTATTAACACTTGCAAACTTACTTATATTATTTTAACTTGTGTAACTTATTGTATTGTATCATCACTACATATTATAAAACAAAGTCGCTTTCGCTGTCCCTATGTCCCTACATGTCCTTAAATCTTTAAAACTAAGTAATTTTTCGTTATTAATTTTAGGCCCTGTAGGTCATTGTGAAACCTCACAAAGTCGCCGTCGTCGTCATTCGCTACCAAGGGATGATGTTGAGCGCTTTGCGCGCATCGAAGAACAACGAGTAACAGCGGAGACAACCACATCGCAGGCTTTGGCTGCTGCAGCCGAAGCCTTCAAGACAAATGTGGAAGCTATGCAAGGCATAAAAAATGAAATGGCCAACATAGCAAACTCCATAATGGCAGTTGCAAATGCATTAACCCTAATTGCAAATTACATTTCAGACAAATCAAAAAGTTAAGTAAACAGGATAGTTCATAGTTTAAGTTAAATTATTCAACTTAAACTATGAACTATCCTGTAAACAAAGTTTATATATTTAAAATTATTTAGTTTATCTAGTTTTTAGAATAAAATATATAATTGAAATAAGTGTTTTACTCTATATATCCATAAATGTATATATGTATACTTAGTTTCCAAATTCTTATGAATAAAACCTTTATTTTGGTGCAAGATTATAAACAAAAAAAACAAATATATAGTACTAAACTTTTTATTAAAACAGTTAATTCTATCACAATATTATTATAATAGTATTCAAATTCAGAAAAGTTTCAAATAGTCCACTTAAATATCAATTGAATCAGCAAAAAAAATTAATATTTCATTTATTTATTCGTATTTAATTTATAAATAAGTCACTTAATTATCTTCACAGTTAAAACATTTCACAAAAAACAAATAATACCCTAATCTTTTATTCATAATTTAATAATTTATTGATTTATCTACCTAGATGTTAGAAGCTGAATACCTAGAAGCTGTGATAGCCCAATGGTGAGGCCGTGCGACTCTCTAGAGACGAACATAGGTTCAAACCCGGGCAGGCACCAATGAGTTTTTCTATTAAAACTCATGTGTCTAATTCATAATTGCAATTTATCACACGCTTTTCGGTGAAGGAAAACATCGTGAGGAAACCTGCATATCACTAGGAGAATTCTGTTGATATGTGTAACCTACCAATCCGCATTGGAGCAGCGTGGTAGGTCTTAGCTCCAACCCTTCTCTCCAGAAACGGAGAGAGGAGGCCTATTCCCAGCAGTGGGATATTAACAGGCCGCTACTTTTATCTACCTAGCTGTTTGCCAAAGTTGTTCAACTAAAGCAGCTCTTTTTTGAAGTCCTAGCCTAAGTTCTAATGAAGTTGTATTGCTTTGTGAATATCGTTGATTAAAATTAATAGGATCTTCAATCTGATTCTCATTACTTTCCATTGCATTTTCATCAACAAAGTCATTATTTTTAATGCACATGTTGTGCAAAACACAACATGCATTAATAATTCTAGCAGCAGCATTAGGATGATAATGTAATACTCGATGACCTAGCAGGCATCTCCACCTATTCTTCAATACACCAATAGTGCGCTCTATTGTGTTTCGAGCAGTAGAGTGTACTTTATTATAATGCTCCTCTGGTGAGTTCACAAGAGCATTTACTATAGGTGTCATCATGTACTCTCTTTGAGCATATCCAGAATCACCTAAAAATGTTGAACAATTATAATTGAGTATTTAAATAAGCTGATATTAACTTTAGACAATAAACTTTGATTATTAATACCTAAAAAATACACATTTTCTCCAGAATTTGAAAGATTTTCTATGTGATTTTTTATTGGATGTTGGTTCCAAATAAAACTGTCATGTGATGCACCTCAATTTATCTACCTTAAATGTACAAGAACAACAACTTATTAAGCTTGCTTACCTTCTTTTAATAGTATCTCTCTCTTGCCGATTTTGAGGGAACTTAATCCATTTACTTACTATGTTGTTATTATTTAGTGCTGTTGTCACATCTTTAATTGCACGGGACACTGACTGTTGAGACATTAATGTACCATAGGCACATCCAACCAGCCTTTGGTAACTCCCGGTTGCCAAAAACGATAATGTTACTAAAATCTGAAATTTTATATCGTTTTTTATTTCACGTTTTTGATTTTCTTTACAAGCTTTTCAACAAAGTATTTACCTTATATTTTGGTGGAATATCACTTTTTCTTTTTTGAGTTTGCATAAAAGGCTTCAATTCGTTATGAATTACTTCAAATAAAGTTTTGCTAACTCTATAATTGCCTTTAAATTCATCCTCACTCATTACAAATGCTTTGTCCATATATCTTGTTAGACGCCGTTGATTTCGTCTTTGTATCAATTCACTGTTAGATTTACGTAAAATATTGACCAACAATGCTAATCTTGCCATTTTATAAACTTTAAATGCACTTATTCACGCTTAAATCGAAATTCAATTTCTAAAAAGTTAGTCTTTCGTTCTTGTAAAAATCCCAATCGCGGCACAATTCTATCGCAATATGACTGCAATATCGAGCTGTCAAATAGCGTCAAGAGTAGCGATTAGACGATTCTAACGAATTAATCCAAGACCGTTTAGTTCTCGAAATGGCCGCCCAATATTGAAATAATATAGCGCTAGTGACGTTTTCAAGAGTAAGAAACGTCATAATTTCAATGACGATCGTTCGGAATTGGTTTCAAGAGTAGACCCCCTGGGCTATTTAATGCACACTGTAAGGCACCAACATTGACGTCGTTTCAACTCTTTCCCTTTTGTTTCTCTTATACTCCATTAGTAAGGTAAAAATTTGTATACTTCGGCATTATCAAACTTAAGAATAGAACTACGAGTTTCATTGTTCGATTTTATGATGTTCAGAACTAGGAGCAAAGCGTCATTCATACGAGAGTGAACTCGAGACTAAATCACTTCGAAACGAGGCCAGGTTTGGCTAGAATACATATAATTTCATATGGCAATGTCCAACTTTGTTATTAAAAATATGGACTTACATGTATTTGATGATAAAATCGGTTAGTACTGCTATTGGTTGTCCTTCAGCTGGAGAATGTTCGTAAGTCAAACCGGTCACACCATCAGCGCTCACAATGAACTGAAAATTATAGTACATATCAAAATTATAACACACTAAAACGCTATTGCAAAAAAGACTAATACATAAAGCCAACTATACTATTGAGGATTACTTAGAAGATAAGAATGCCTGGATATAGTTACTCTTCGACCCTGTACAAGACATCAATAACTGTATGTAACTAGTAATAAGAATTATTCTTTAAAAAGATCAACCGCAGAGTTTCTTGCTGGTTCTTCTCGGTAGGAACAGCTTTCCGAACCAGCAGTAGATGTTGACGATTCAAAAGCACTTGTTTACAAGTTAACTTGAATATAGAATATTTTGAATTTGAATTTTGAAAAAAGAAGACGTTATAGACAACACAAAACAAGTGGGTAAAGTTTTGCAAACAACCCCAGATTTAGTGTCTTGTAAACCTAAGAAAAGCTGTTTTTTTTGCGTGAAAGATAACATAACCGATGGTTTTCAAACCGCAAAATTGTAATAACGCAATTCTGGGATTGGTATCAAATGAAATGAGGGATTAGCGGCAAGAAGACCTGCAAACCTACCATGAACTCTTATTGCGACTCAATTGAAGACGTAAACTAAATCGTTTTGCTTTTTCATACCATGACGTCTTAAAGATGCACACTTTAAGTCGTTGCCGAATGAGCGTTCGGAATGCGTCTTAAAAACATGTGAGTAAAAGAGACAGAGTTATCTATAGTTCATATAACGTTATCCTTTTCAAACATTACGACCCCAATGCAATCCACACTTCATGGTTCGAAAAGAAAGCGGTTCGCGGTCGTCGTTTACGTAATAAGAGTTCATGGTAGGCCTGCTGTTCTCCTTATCATTTTGTCACTATATACTTTTTTTTCTATAACTTATTCTCTTATTAACTTATTCACAGTATGCTACATTATTTTCATCACATTTATATATTGTATTTGTTTATATGTCTAATTATATTATATACATTAATATGTATGTCCTATTTAGTACACACCTACCTCCTGTTTTTCGCTAATTTTCCGTTCAATGTCGGTGGCCTGGAAAGCGGTTCGGTTTAGGTACTGACTTTGAATTGAATCGTTATCTAAAAGTTCATCGTAGGCCTGCAGTTTACTGACCTGTATGGTCTTATCGAACCATCTATTGGCTCCGTTGCTCAACGAACCGCCGCCGTGTATGGTCTGCGCGGCCGCCAGGCAACGCCGTGCGTTGTCGTCCACACACTGCCACAAGCCTGACGCACTGTCTAAGCATAACACGGCCAAGCTGCTCTCCACGTCTACCAGAGAATCTCTGTTTACTTTATCTGCAAATCATGGTGAGAATATTAAATATTCGTCACGCCTACCTTTTAGAGTTATTAGTGACAAAGTCATATCTAACCCCTGAATGCAATGCCCTTCAATATTTAACGGTTGTATAGAATAGAAATAATTACTATAAATACAATATCTTCATTTAAACAAAACATAAAAAAAAAATTCTCAGCCGATATTAATATCTATACTAATATTATAAAGAGGAAAGATTTGTATGTTTGTTTGTATGTATGTTTGTTACGTTTTCACGCAAAAACTACTGGACCGATTTCAAAAATTATTTCACCATCGGAAAGCTGCTTTTTCACTGAGCAACATAGGCTATATGTCATTTAAAAAAAAAAAGGGATCCCTAATAAAATTGTAATAACTTGGTAAAAATTTAGTCGTAATCGTATCATCGCGTATCATCGTAATTTAGTCGTATCATCGCGTGCGCTGCGGAAACTATTGATGATAGAACAAAAAAATGTTCTACAGTATTATAGAACGTATCAATATCCACAAAAAAGTCCGCGATACCATATGTCTAACTATTATAGTTATGCCAATATAACTACTTTTTTACATTGTAAAAGTTGGTAAAAGTACCGACAATAATCAAACCATTTTATTCATATCTCTGTATTAATCCTTATCCCATTAAATGATATTTTATAAATAACTGTTTCAACACCTGTAAAATACTTTTTAAATTATTAAAATCCGACATCCCAATCAAAAGATTTTACGAATTTAAGAATGTAAATCGAAATCAAATAATGCCATAACAAACCTAACCTACCGTTATAGCAGGGCCTGCACTTGGTGAGTTAAGTCTTATTCCAAGAATACTAATGATACCCATTTTTTATAATTAAATAATCTACAAAATAAATCTATAGTCCGATTTCGTAGACTTTCCACTACCACGAGATCTGTATGGACGCGGGTAAAACCGCGGGGCTTTGCTAGTATGATAATAAATATATTTTTTTCTATTTATTATTTTATTATATTTATTATATGTACTATAATATAATTTTATTATTTCGTATTACTTTTAATTCTACTTTTGTTTCTTAATTTAAGTTGTCTGTATTTTAAGTTTTATTTTAATTTTAATTTTTTATAGTTAGTTTTAAATTTTTATTAGAACCTTTGTCAAAATTTAAGTGGTTGGCTGGAAGGGATTCCGATTACGGAATAAGCCCGCCATTGCATTAACACATGCAATAAAAAGATTACAAACAAACAAACAAACAAACTATATATTCAAATCCGCCGCGTGGTAACCGACTGAGTAGAATAGACCACCCTCATTACTTATCGAGGTGTCGTAAAAGGCGACTAAGGTGAGTTGACCCACCGTGTGGTATGCGGTTGAGTAGAATACACCACCCTCTTTCTTACCGAGGGGTCGTAAAATACGACTAAGGTAAGTTGATGTCAGGCAGGTGGCCGGTCGTAAAATACGAAACAACATGTTTGTAACATGTGGGGTCGAGACAACATGTTTGTAATATGTTGTCGACCCCACTTAAGAGTGGGATAAGGGCAGGAGGATGATTATGAATTAAATTAAATCCCCCGCCTGTGTGTTGATTAAATTAATATCTTAAAAGTATCGCATTGTAAAAATAAACGTGCGCGAAAATAATCCAGTCTCAGTGCGGATATAAATATAACATAATAAACAAAAAAAACACATATATAATAATGCCCCGTGCCGTGCTACTTGCGGTCGCCCACCTATCAAAACCGGAACAGTTAATTTATATATTCATACTAGCTGTGCCAGAGGCTTCGCCCGCGTGGAAATAAGCGTGTCACAATTTTTTTCTAGAATTAATTTTTTAACCATATTGTGAGTTAACCATAAGAGATAGAAACATGCTATCGTGACCTTTTTTTTGTAGTATTTTTATAGATCCACAATTCTCTAATACATTACTTTAGCGTATCTCTGCTGGTTTACGCAGCGCACGCAACTAAAGCTCCCAGCAAGCAAGTTTTTTAACAACTGCTCGATGTCTTCAACACAATTTACATAAGACCGACATTTACTATTTACCTAAACCATCCGGAAGTATTTCACTATCTTTTGTCAAACCGTACAAAAATCCGTTCAGTAGATTTTAAGGAAATTGATTACATACAGACAAACAGCTTTTTTGGGTCTTTGTTTTATAATAAGTATAGATTATTTAAGTATTAATGTAACGTATTCATTTTGATTAAGATTATGTTATATTAAAACGAAATTTGTCATGCTGTTTAATTTTTTGTTAACTACAAAGCAAAGTTTGGAAAAATATCTTGGATATTTTATATATAATATTCTTATCAATCGTCAAATTACAGTGCTTTCCATAAAGTAAATTAAACAGTCGTTTAACTTCATTGAAAATATCCAATGATATTTTTTTAGATACCATAAACGATAGTATAATAGAAGCATCGTTCAATATTGATGTAATCTCGTAATTTTAAGTAATTTTTACTAATTTTGTTTACTATAGAAATACTAGAAACGAGAATCGATGAACTATTCAATGGTATTTTATACCCAAAATTTATCCAAATTACAAAAAGAATTCACTTGTTGCAAGTTGATATTCTCCAAAACTCAGGCATATGCCTTACAGGTAAAGGAGCCGCCAGTCTAAACTACTAGTTTACAAAACTATGCGTAATGCGTATGCATATGTATAATTAAGCGTTGTACCGTGAACCGCGTATCCATTCTTAATATTTCCAAGTATATTTCTACAGTTATGTGCATCAGTGATGTTTACAAATCATCACGCACTTTTCAGTGCATTCACTGTGTACCTACACAATCGTGGGTAGTCCTAAAGAATTAGATTTTATGTGACTTTCATGCCCAGTAACAAACAAATTACAAATACAGAGTTGTACACCAACTGTGCAAGATTGATCAAATTAAATATGAAAGCATGTAGATATTATGACTAAGGGGAATTCATAGACGTACTAATTTTATATGAAGAAAAAATATCTCTCAATTTTTTTTATGGTAATTTAGTTTTCGTTTTTTAACAAGTTGTCAATTTTTTATTGTCTCAGGTTTTAAAAATGTTGTATATTTATAAACATCGATCTAACCAACCACGACCTCAAAGCACGTGTAATGGTGTTTTTGAGTAAAGAATATTTTGAGTGTGAACAACTGAACCTTTCGATAGCAGTTGATAAGCCTTCGCCCACTCATCTCTATTTTCAGACGTTAGAACGCCGATAGGTTCGCTGCTTGGCGTTAATGACAAGTTCACTACTTTTTTTAAGGCTTCTGCAATTTGATCCACGTTTAATCTTTTATTATCACTGCCCCAAAGATCCACGTGGAAAATCTAAAAAAATTGGAAACATTTATCTTACAGCTAGGCAAGTAACACGATAGATTGATGGGCTTAAAGGTTCATCAATCAAAATAAGCTACGAAGTGGCAATAGCTATCCTCATTTGCCCGTGATGCATGTCCAAATGCCAGCGACGATATCGGCGTTATAACAGGAGTTCCAATAAGTGATTATTAGCGACATAAACATTAATGGAAATATAGAATAGTTGGAACTACTTTTTTCCAGCAGTTAGCGATAACTGAGATGACGTTCGAGTTAAATGGATAACACTAACATCTACTAAATCATTCACTGAGTTTCTTAATTTTAGACATATAATAGAACTTTAAGACGTTCTATATTTACGTAAGGTATACGTATAGTAACTCGTATATTATAAATATATGGGACACTTACACATGCGGTCGTCCGTTCCTAAAGTAACTATTAGGGTGACAGACAACTGGTAAATATATATTTTTAAATCCATACTTAAATACAAATATACACCCAGGCTTCAAAAACCAAAAGATTGTTTATAGAAAATTGTTGGCCCTCAGCGGGAATCGAACCCGCCAGCCGCAGAGCTGAAGACTGTGTCACTGCCAACTGCGCCAAAGTCGCTATGATTCTTCATGATGATAATTATATAACAAAACCAAAGTTCTATGCAGAACTGAAATAGTTCATCTTAAATCATAGATCAAAGATGTTAATAAAAAAAAAATGGAATATTATGTTATCAAAAAAAACTAAAAGTAAAACAATAAAATCATCTTAATCGAGAATAATATACTGATTATTAGTATGAAATGTGTGCATCAATATATATTTGGTATGAATGGAAAAAAACAGTTTTTAAGGCGATATAGTTTTGAATTTATATTATAAAGATGCCATGCTAAGCTTCCTTTTGCAACGATTGATACAGAAAACAATTGCGCGGTACCATCTATAGCATAATTTTACTTACGTGATTGTTATGTATAACTGTTATGTGTTTTGTATCATTGAATGATAATTTATCTCGTTTTTCATAAGGAACACGACATGTTCCAAATATCTTGTTATATTGCGCCATATCTAATGGACTTTTTCCCATCATCTCTACAGGAATTTTATTGCTAAAATGAATTGAATATTTTTTTATTTAATCAAAATTTAGTTTTTAAATACACAGTGAGGTAGCTATCGGAGGATTAGGCACGACATAGTTTAAAAAGTTAGTCTCATTTATTTCAGGGGTTTACAATCAATTTAAATAAATTATAAATACTTTATTGAGCTATGTTGAGCATTGATAGCCTAAATATTTATTAGTACTTCAACATAAGTTTTACCAATAATTTATGCAGCTAGTCTCTATCTAGGTTATTTTGTCACACATTAGTTAATAATATTACTTACTTGTCAATCAATGCTTTATAATCTAAGGCAGCTAGCAAAGTTTTTGCAGCATATCTTAGCTGATCTTCTTGACTGTTAAATTTACGGAACGGAAATACTAAACCAGGACTTGAAAATACAACAACAGGATCTCTGTACTCCAAGTAAGCAGTATTAAGCCACCACTCTTCTAGCCAGTTCTCAAATTTAGTAGCTCTATTTTCCAACAGACCCTAAAATATTGATTCTTTAAGTACTGTTATGTATAAGCGATCAATAAAGTTTTATAATGCAAGTAAAATTATTTTATCATTATATTTTCTCAATTTCTTTTTAATGAGAGTGTGGAACATTTTATTACAATAATATTATTTATAAATAAAGATATTGAAATAAAACTGCACTTTTTAGAATAATTTCTTTAATTAAATATTTATTTTATAAAATTAAATATATATTATGCTTTTTTTATTTTATATTTATCCTTTTAGTTTATCAAAAGCAGAAATATTTTATATAAAATGTTTATAAAGTCCGTAACCTGAAGTATTTTAGTATATGCTATTTCTACATTATTTTGTGTTTATAAAGTTTTTAGATAGAACATTTAGTGCTTAAACAGATATCACATCTGTTGGCAATATAGTTTTTTTCATTGTTGATCATATAATGTGCAGTTGCAATATTTTTATTAAATATTACAAGAAGGACATGTACTGAGAATTTTAGAATAAATAAATATAAAAATAAATAAAGGAGATATTTTTTTTAAAGTATTATTGTCAGAAATGCCACAATGATAAATAATTTATAAATATCTGTTAAATAAGTATTATAGTTGGGTTTTTTCCTCATAACTATAGCTTTAAGGATAAATAAATAATATGTATTTACCTTAATTTTATAAGCATTATGCTGTCATGTATATAATTATATTACCTGCAATTTCTTTCCCACTCCACCCTCAAAATCTTTAACAAGCAGAGATGTTGCAGCAAATTCATCATCATTTAAAAATGGTCGCACTGTTCTGAGGTATTTGCTGAGTGTATCACTTAGTTTAGGCACAGGCAGTCTTGGTAAATTTTGTACTTTAGCTGTAGGCTGTGCTGATGTATAATTACCTACCAGTTGAAAAGAGGTAACATATGGTTCTAGAAATCCTTTGAATCCATACTATAGAAAAATAAATAATTATTGTTTAATGCTTATATTTTATGTTGCTGTTTTATAATATATTATAACAATGCAAGATATCAAATATGAATTGAATTTGCTGAGATGCATTAAACATTATCAATATACTTTGTAACTTTAGCATAAATGAGAAAAATTTTCAATTCAACTTTAAAAATAAAAAAAACTATGTGCAATGATTATCATATATAATTCATATTTTACTTACTATTCTTAAGCCTCTGAGCATTTTGACGTTCTGCAAAATGTAAGATACCTTTAAGTTCATTATAAAATAGAACGAATCGTAAATCTATTTTCGTACTTTAAAAAATAACAATTATGAGGAAAGGCAAGTATTATAAATTTTAAAATAATTTGTAGCATATGGTGCGTTACATTAGCAACAAAGACTAGTGTAGTGATTAGCAATTTAAGCCTGTAAAATATACACAAAATTTGTTATACACTTACTTCGAACTCGAGTTTGGACTTTTGTACTCGTCTATTGTTAGACATTAAAAAATAGTTCACAGTACGTACACTAAGATAAATTTTATCAAATGATACAGAAAGTGAAAGGAATTCAACAAGTTGGTAATTTGTATAATATAATGTCATGAACCACTCGCATGCAAGTTAAAGCAAACCGGTTCGATAAAATAAGAAACTTTATACCCTGAAAATGAATTAAGTTTCTTGTATGATTGTTATTTTAATTGCTTGTTATTTAATATGCACAAGACAATGCTAAGTTACTTCCCGTAGCAAAAGGTATTTTTCGAATTAATCTACATAATATCTAAGCATAAATACAAGTTTTCATTCATAGAGAAAATAATTTAATGATAATATAATATATATTTCGCTTGTCGTCCTGGTAGTTCGCGAACCATAGTCGCGAACGACTCAACGAAGTAGTTCGGAAAAGCGTAAAGCGTTCACAATTCCCACAGATGAACTACACGACTTTCAGTATGTACACTGTAGTCTAGACATGGGCGAAATGTATCCCTGACAAGAAAAGAGTGATATATATCTTTTCGCTCTTGGGATATATATCACTCTTTTATATCTTTAACTCTTTTAGCTCAGTACGGCTTGAGAGTATAAAGCAACTAAGACTAAAAATATATCCGATATATCTTCGGCTCTTTTAGCCCGGACTTAGAACTCAGTAAGGCGGTATTGTACTTTTTTATTTATTATATAAATTATGCTACATATTTTCTTTATTTTTTTTTTTTTCTATTTATTATGTACACTATTATTTACACTTTTCTGATATGTACAGGTAAGGATGACTTCTTTCCACTAAGAATGGAATGTAAATAAGTAATCGTTCGCGAATTAGTTTTTTTTTTTGGTACGTTTGCATCCAATTAAGCATTTTATGTCTTTGACATAAAGCACAAAAAAGCTGAACGCCGGCGCGTGTTGTCGTTCCGAAAATCCGTAGTTTACATTTTTAATACAAATAATATAAACAATATAACTTGAGAAGCAAATAGATTTAAAACTATTTAAGACGTATCCGTGCGGACGCAATTACGGAAGAAAAGTAATTAAAGTAACGAAACTGAGAATTGAATGTAAAAAAACAAATAATTGTTTTCGAATTAGTGAGCTTTTTTTGGTCGCATTCTTTCTTCCTATTAAGCATTTTATGTCTTTGTGATAAAGCACAAAAAACTAAGCGCCCGCGCATGTGTTGTTGTCGTTCAGAAAATTCGTAGTTTACAACTTACATTTTTAAATTTTAATACAAATAATTCAAATATGCAATAGAGTTATTCGTCTCTCTTTCTGACATGTAAATTGCTATATAAGCTCATCTCTTTCACTCTAACTCTGAAAGAGTTATTCGTCTCTCTTTCTGACATGTAAATTGCTATATAAGATCATCTCTTTCACTCTAACTCTGAACGAGCCGTAACTCATCACTAAAATTGACTCTTAAGATTAAAGATATAGAGATATAATTGAAACACATGCGAGCTAGAGAGTGATTATATCTTTTGGAGAGATATATATCTTTCTTGTCTTTAGCTCGCGAGCTACTCAACTCTACTGTAGTCTTTGAACTTGACCCCACATTTTCCGCTTCGTAGTTCATTAATTATTTATTTATGACGCCAGCTTCCAGTTTTGTAAAATAAGCATTAAGAAATAAAGTTTGTATGTAAGTCCATTACAGACAAATATAAATCACAAACAATTTCAAGGCTAACTTAATTACACCATTATGAGTTCACTAATCGTTAGTTCGTGACAGAATAAATAAAAGTGGCCTCAACGCGCCATCTTTATTCATTCTATAACAATATTGTTTTATAGACTTGAGCTATTTCACATGACACCTATACCCCCTACATGACACATATACCTCCCGATCGAGATACAAGCGGATTTAACATCCCCTCAAGCGAGATGACCATGCTGCATATTTCTACTGTCCAAAAATGTTATAAGTATAGTGTTCAATAATCTTTTCGCAGCAGGTGCAGTATCAAAATCGAGGTAGATTAGAATCTTACTGCGAAGAGCTTGGAACGATACATTAACTAAAAGAGTGAACTAGTTCATTTAGGAGCGGCGATCTAAGCCAATCCAAAATCCTTTAAATGCTATATAAAATCAGATATAGTAAATATTTACTTTAATGAAATTACTCAATACAAACAACTTAAAACTTCTAATGATGTCTTGCTCAACATTTGCCATCACCGTTGCTCTCAGTAAATTATGTAAACCAATTTTTTGCTCACATTGGTAGAAATCCATCTAAAATTATTTTAAAAAATAACAGACCATTACAAACAATATTACTTCCGATAGCTAGTCAAGTTTCTTCTTTCATATTACTTAACACTGATGAAGTAGCTGTAATACTGATTAAATTCGAATAGTGCTCAAGGTATTGACCATATCCCTATTAGTTTTCTAAGAAGTGGCGATAAAATTTTGGTTCCATTTATCAGTCATTTAGTTAATCTTTGTTTTGAATCTGGTGTATTTCCAAATGCCTTGAAACAATCAATTGTTACACCGGTGTACAAGAATGGAAGCAGGGACGATATTAATAATTATAGACCAATATCGGTTCTTACTTCAGTCTCTAAGGTACTTGAAAAGCTTTTAAATTCTCGGTTAACGAAGTACTTAAATCATTTTAAGATCATAGCTCAAAATCAATACGGCTTTCGTAAACATACATCAACTGAAGATGCAGTTATGGCACTTTCATCACTTATTGTTTCCAATCTAGACGTTGGTAAAAAATGCCTAACTGTTTTCTTAGACCTTAAAAAAAAGTTTGACACAGTCTCTGTTACTATTCTTGTACATAAGTTAGAAAAAATAGGAATTAGAGGCACTCCTTTGAGTTTATTTGAAAGTTACCTTAGCTGCCGTAAACAACGCGTTAAAATAGGAAAATACATCAGTGACGAAATAAAGGTTACCTACGGCGTTCCCCAGGGAAGTGTCCTAGGGCCTACTCTTTTTAATGTGTACATGAATGATCTTTGTAACCTCAATAAACAAGCGGGGAAATTGGTTTGTTATGCAGATGATACTGCTATAACATTTACAGGTAATTCGTGGGAGGATGTTTACAGATATGCATCTTCCGTTAGATGCGAGTTGCGGAATGGCTGAATACTAATCTGTTAACATTAAATATATATAAGACTAATTATATATGTTTTTCCATCCGTAACTCAACTCAACCGGATGATAGCTTTAGGTTAAGGATTCACAACTGTGATAATCCAATCTCAACCTCTTGTAAGTGTCCCTATCTTACTAAAATAGACAAAACTAAATACCTCGGTGTTATAGTTGATCAGAATTTGTCTTGGTATGGTTATGTGAGTTTGGTCTCGTCTAGAATGAGAAAACTAATATGGATTTTCAAGAACCTTCGTCATGTTGCCACAAAGAAGTTAATCAATAATGTATACACTGCGTTAGCTGAATCCGTTTTAGCGTACTGTATTCCGGTTTGGGGAGGGACCTCTAAAAGTAGATTCTTGGAATTAGAAAGAGCTCAGAGATCCCTTTTAAAAGTAATGTATTTTAAACCCTATCGATATCCCACCTTAAAATTATACAAGTTTGCTAATCTTCTAACTGTCAGAAAATTATATATTCTGCTTTGTATAATAAGGGTACACAAGACTATAGGTTTTGATAAAATTTGGTGCAATAATAGAAGAATTGTCCTAAGGATGCCATTTACTAACACAGCATGCCCTAAATCTAGTTTCGCAATAAAGCAATTTGGTAGACAGTCCATTTATCTTTACAAGAAAATTAACAAAAAATTAAATTTATACAAAAGGAATATTTATGATTGTAAAAAAATATTAAGTGAGTGGTTAAAGTTATTAGATTACGACGAAACAGAAAGTCTTTTGGAATTCATAAAGTAAACACTCGAATAAAGTTCCCTACATCTCCTAAAGATATCCCTGCACGCACACACGCACACACACACACTACTGTTTATTTATATATTTCTAACATTCAATATTAGTTATGCTGTAGTCTTAGAACATCTTGTCTTGTATGTGGAAGAGCAGGGATCCCTAGCACAAGTAATATCTAATGCTTAAAAGGAGGTCCCCGGCATTAATTATGTAACATTTAGTTTAAGTGAAAGAAATAAACAAATTTTAATGTTAATTTACTATTTCTAGCTTTCCACAGACATTTATATTTGACGTCCAATAAGTGAGATTACTTCAGGGGCGAAGAAAAACAAAAAACATCTAAGTAGGTACCAGAATCTCTGCATCCGACCGTTTCATTTGAATTGTTAATTTAGGTTTAGAAAATCGCAACGCAAAGAATTAAGCGATTAGTATAAAAAATATCCAGCGCAGCTATGTTGCGCTTAATTAGTTAGTACCGCTACCAACCTTTAACAGAATACCTAAATATAGTTCTAAAAAATTAAAAAACGTAAAATATCGGCGAGTACCAATATCGCGTAACTTTCAATTGACATAATTCACTCCATCTGAAGAATAAAGTTACATGTTCTACGTATATTCATAGAACATGTAACCTTATTCTTCGGATGGGGCGATATCTTTATTGGTTAATCGATTAAAATAAAACATACATACATACATACTTTATGTTGTCCAAGAGTTTTTACTGGATATCAGTGAAAACAACACCCAAAATCGGATCAGTTTCTAATTTCTTTTTCCGAGATACATACATACAGATAAACAGTCAAGTTTTAGACATAGGCTAGCGTCTAGGCGTGGGACTACTAAATTATATTTAGCATCTGTACGATTTAATTACACTTATTGAAAGCTTTCTACAGTATACAGTATAGATGCCATCGATAATTAAAAAAATATTTAAAAAAACTTATTTACAACAAAGTATAATAAATAAAACACAGCATATATACCGCGGGCGAAATATATTTATTGCACTTTACGATCAAATTTTGCATACATCACAAAATAAAATTTAATAACTTTTACAATTAGAAAGCTATCAAGTTTCAATATATTTATTTCTGAAGTTGGAATTTCTATAATAGTACAACCAAATCATTATATTACAAAGTCACAAATTATATTGCTGATACAAAAGCATATAACATATCAATATGAAATCATCAATCATATTACAATAGCAAAGTAAATTTCTATAAAATAAATGAAGAACATTAAATATAACAGCTTTTATTAATTAACAATATAATTAAGAATTGGCTTTTTTTTCGCATTGTCTTGAAACACTAAAATTGTTTACAGCGTTACTGGTATTATATGGTGAATTTTAGATTTACGTGGATAATTTATAATGTATATTACTTGTATTATACTGTACTGTATTATGTATTTTATATTTATTATGTGTAGTGTATGTCGGTCAAGATGTGTGTATCTTACCTTGTATATTTATATACCAGACACATACATAAATTTACTCACACTAACACTAATGTACACAAAATTACACTGTCTCAAACGCACACGTTAGTACACGAGAGCCTTTGGTGAGAGTGGACGTGTAGTGACATGTTGTTACTTGTTAGTGCGTGTTTGAGCCTGTGCTATATTCATACAACATTAGTCTATATTAATACAACAAAGTGAACACTACACCACGTAAATCTAACTTCTATTATTAATTGCTATTGTACCGTTGAATAAATTATACTTAACTAAATGTTAACAGAGCGTCTTCAATCATAAAATTATAAATCGTAAAACGGATCCCCACAACACACGCTTCCTAGTGTTCCTAATGGTTAAACATACATAAATGTAAATCTTTTTTGGATCGAAAAAAAAATTAATATATATATATATTTTTTTTAAATAGTTTCAGTTCATAAAAACTGTTTATAAATTCTGAACAAATTGTAATTTCATTATTCATACTCCCTTTATCTATAGCCCTGTATATACTAGCTGAAGGACTGATGTGTATCAATATGTTATTTATCATTTGGGTACTGTGTGTTACTAATCTAAGGTCATTTAGATAAATTGCCAAAAAAAAGCTACTTTTAATATATATGATGTAGTAATAAAAAAAAAAGAAAAAAGTCTACCACAATCACAATCCAAATAATGTAACTACAAAATATGCCTTAGCAAGTTGAACCATTAAGTTTAGCTAAATACATTGATGCTCTTTGTAAATTGTGTTTCATCTTCTGATGTTTTTCCTGAGAATCCCGAATCTGACAGTCCCATGAGCTCCTCACTTTGCCCTTCTTGCGTATTTCTACAAAAGAAAGTATAAAATCACTTAGCCATGCTACCTAAAATATTATATAAACAACAACATTTTAAATATTATTAATTCATACTAACAGCCTTCCACTACAATCACTCTAGGCTGTAGTCCAGGCATATAAGATTCATCGTCAAGAAACGTTCACAGTGGCTATGCAATATGCAATGCTATATAATATGTGCTGCCTCATATTAAAAACAATATGTGCAGTTTAGCAAACGTATGTGAGTAAGTGTCTTGAAGTGATTGTATGACTATTTGATTTTATTATTTTACTTTTTCTTTTTGTCTGTATCATTCATGTTAGTTGTTGGGCAATCAAAAAGAAGGATTTAAGAAGAGTTTATGCAAATGGAATAAGAATGTTAAAGTGGATGTGTGATGTGTTAAGACTGGATAAAAAATGGAGTGAGTATATATTGGTATGAAGTCTGAAAAATGCACCCATTATAGAAAAGACGAGAAGTGCACAGAAGAGAAGGTATGAACATCATGTGATCTTACGAGTGTTAAATATGAATGTGGTTGGATATGTGACTAGAGGGAATTCGTAAAAAGACATGGTTGGATTGTGTGAAGTATGATATGCATATAAAAAGACTAGCACCAGAGTTGAAATGATAAGAAAGAATGGACGCAAAAAACAGGTTGTACAACCCCACTTAAATTTGGATAATGGCAGGAGAATAATGAATGATATTCTTCCCTTGATGCAGTGAAATTACAAATAAAACATTGTTTATCTTACCTGCTGTTCGACCGATTAAATTCAGCTTCACCAGAAAAACTGTCTGAATCATCGTTAAGAGATATTTGTGAATCTGAAATAATCGAATGAAAATAGTATTAAACATTATATAAACCGTTTCTAAATTTTAGATAATAAAAATTGTTTTCGACAAATGTTTTAGGCTAATGACTAAACATTATTGTCCATATGTAAAGCCATTTCAAGTTTGAAATATTTTTAAAGGATTTTCCATATAGGCAAATAAAATAATATGTTTAATGGATATGATAGTTAGGTGGATAATACATTATGTGTTCTACAGTAAAGGAAAACGCTCTACAAATCCCTATAAAATTACCGGAATATATGTGAACTGGCAATCTAAATTAGATCGGAGTGGTTCTTCTAAGGTCCTTTCTTTACTTTCAAGAAAATAGAAGGCTATTCTATACACGATGAGTAGTATTATAGTAATAAGCCGCTACTTTATAAAAAAATCTGATTTTATTCTATCCAGATATAGCAGCAACATACCTATATGAGACATTTAAAAATAATCAAACTTCAAACAAACAAAAATATTTCTAGTAGCAATAATAATTTGAAATATAGTTTGGACAGGTTTTTGTTATACTAAATTAAGATTTAAAAGAAATCCTTTTTTATTTGACTTCAGACTATTTTATAACAGGATATATTATTAATAAAACTAGCTGAAATTATGAGATTGCCTTAACCACTTTTATGAAGATGTTCCAATGTCTTTCTGTTGGTTATTATTACCTGAGGTTGTTAAACGGTGCGTGGTGAGATACTCTGCTGACAGGTATGGTGGTAGATCATCGGCCGTGTCCCCCGCAGCGCTCTCTGCGCCAAGAGTCTCAACCACTGATAACCACTGGCCGTTATGACATCGAAATCGTTCCACCTGTAGCCGAAATATAATTTAAAAATATCAAGTTAAAAATTGAAATACACGCTTTCATCTAAGCTAAGCGGAGAGAGGATGTAAAAATTACGATATGTGACTTCGGTTGATACCGGGTCTTACTTTTAATTACGCATCTAATGAATATTTTATGAAACTTTTTGAATCTAAAAGTAGTTATTGTGAGTTAACCATGAGAGATAGAGACAAACTATCGTGGACTTTATTGTAGTATTTTTAAAGATCTACATTCTCTGCTACATTACTTAAGCGTATTTATTTACTTCTAATTACGCATCTAATGAATATTTTATTTATTAAAAAATATTCAGTAATTTATGAAAATTTTTGAGTCTAAAAGTAGTTATTGTGAGAGATAGAGACATACTATCGCGGACTTTATTGTAGTATTTGTTCTCATCTTCAATTCTCTCCTACATTACTTTAGCGTATTTCTACTGGTTTAAACAGCGCACGCGACAAAAGCCTCCAGCAAGCAAGTTTTTTAACAACTGCGCGATCGCTTCAACAGAATGTACATAATACCGATATGTGCTATTTACGTACACCATCCATCTTTTGGTGAAAACCGTACTAAAATTCATTCAGCAGATTTTGAGAAAATCGATTACATACAGACAGACTGCTCTTTGGGATTTGTTTTATGATAAGTATAGAAACTTTTTTATTTAAAACTTACCTTAATTCTAGCTGCCCAGTCGTTTTGCATCTGAGAAATAATGTCAAGGCAAGAGTCGCACATCTTTCGAATTTCAACATTTTTATCTTGCATGAGATCAATCAAATATGCCGGTGCCTCTGTAAAATAGTTAAATACATGCCACATTACAGAGAACTGTTTTGATCCTTGAACATCAGTCACTATGTAAACAACTATTAAGAGTTCTCAGTGTGGTTTGCTTTCTCCTATAGTTCTTACTAGAACATTTTTTTTTTAATTTTGAATGTAACTATAGTTAAGAAATATTACAGTTAATCAGTCAATAGATTTAGTAAAAAAAAGTAATTTAAGAGCTTTGAGAACTATTGCTTCAAATGAGATAGCGCATCTTAGCTTTACCTTTATAGCGGATACATACCTCTATAGCGAGCAATAAAATTAACCCCACAGTGAAGTGGTATATGTAATAAGTGAACAGCCATAGTTTATTACTAAACATAGTTTAAGATTCCCTACGCTAGTAAAGAGGTTTTGCGCTCTTCTCTCCGAATTTCACAATCTCTGTTTGCCATATCGCTACCACCGTATTTAGGTACACACAGCTGCCCTACATGCTTTTCTGGCAGAGGTTGGAACTATCAAAAGTGTCTGGCTAATGAGGAAACATCATCTTTCGCTTTTTCTCATTATCTACGTAATTAAGTGTCAGGGAAAAGGGTTGCCACGATGCTAAGTGTCTAGCAATGAATGACGTGATTTTGAATAATATTCTGAGGGTATGACTGGCCTTTGGCACAGGGGGTAGCGACGCTCTCTTCAGCTCCGCCGGTCGCGGGTTTGATTCCCGCCGGGGGCCAACATTTTCTATAAATATTTTGTTGGTTCTTCGAGCCTGGGTGCGTATTTGTATTTAAGTATATATTTAAAACTATATATGTATATATTTACCAGCTGTCCATCACCCAAAGCACAAATATTAAGTTACTTACTTTGGGGATGTACAACCGTGTGTGTAAGCGTCCTATATATTTATTCATTTATTATTATTATCAAAAAATCACATTTTATAATTTGACGAATTTGGATTTGCACATTACACACCTTCAGTACCGTGTATCTGCCAAAGCAACTATGACCAAAATTTCATAATGGCCCATAGTGTTGGGACCATGCACTGACAAAAAAATTTTTTTTTCTTTTATAAAATAACGAAGGTCTGAGGTTAACGGACTCTTGCTCTATCATATTGAGATCATGTACCTGTCTGAGTGACGAGAAAGTTAGCTGCGCGCGGGTGAGAGAGAAGTTGTCTGAAGGCGAAAACGTTTTATCAGTGTTGGGACCATGCACTGACAAACATTTTTTTTTCTTTTATAAAATAACTATGGTCTTAGGTTAACGGACTCTTGCTCTATCATATTGAGATCATGTACCTGTCTGAGTGACGAGAAAGTTAGCTGCGCGCGGGTGAGAGAGAAGTTGTCTGAAGGCGAAAACGGTCTGCAGCACGTGCTCGTCGTCAGCCTGCCGCTGGCGGAGCGCGGCCACCAGCGGCTCCCCGCAGGCGACCACCAGCGCCGCCGCCGTGCGCTCGTCGGCCGCCAGCGCGCCCGCCACCACCACGGCCTCCAACACCAATTCCGGGTCGCACTGGTTCGCCGGATCCAAGATTTTCAATATGCACGGTATTAATTTGTATCTTTCGACAACTGCATATATATCGATGTTGTTGTTTAAACTCAATATATTGCTCAGTGTTCCCGTACATTCAATTACGAATTCTTCTGAAGCATTTCCACTCGTAACCGCGTCGGCTATATCACCCACGAACTCCTACGAATTATAAAATAAATAAGATTGCATAATCTTTGTCATAATCAGATCTATACATGATTTATAGAAGCAGGCGTTACTTTGCGAAATTCCATATTACAAGCAACATAACAGAACTAACTACTTTGCTATAATCCGCACGGGTTAAGCGAATGCATGCAAAGCTAATGTGTATGAAGCAGGCAAAATCTACGCACCTTAGACATGCAGGACAAGCCACCACATGCACCCCGAGGCGCCTCCACCAGAAACAACGCACACAAGCAGCACACACACCCACCACCACAATCTCGACGATCGTTTCGCCCCGAAACCACGACAAAAATCGTAATGATCATAATCGCATTACGATTTTTATCGTGGAGCCTATCCTCCTGATAGCTTCGGTTTCGGGGCGAAACGATCGTCGAGATTGTGGTGGTGGGTGTGTGTGCTGCTTGTGTGCGTTGTTGCTGGTGGAGGCGCCTTGGGGTGCATGTGGTGGCTTGTCCTGCATGTATAAAGTGCGTAGATTTTGCCTGCTTCATACACATTAGCTTTGCATGCATTCGCTTAACCCTTGAAGGTTATAGCAGAGTAGTTAGTTCTGTTATATTGCTTGTAGATCTATAACTCTTCAATCATAGCATCTATTTAAAACACTAACCACAAAAAGGGGCTTAATTTGTATGTGATATGATAAATTGCGCACAAGTTTCATTAGCATGGCATTGCGGTAACGGAATGCCCTCGCAAGGAGTTCTCTCAGACGACCCTCTGCTGCCATTTGCTGGGCAGCGCGGTCACACCACGCAAGATTGACGCACAGAGCTAATAATACATCTGTTGTGCCGGGACCACTTTCACAGCTTGCCTCGCTGTTAACGTTTAATAGCAACATATCTGTTAACTGAAAGTAAATGGATATATTGCAAATAGTTTAATATGATCAACATCTTATATCATGGTCTTGTTGATAAGTTAGTTGTTTGGAATCTGAAACTTTAATTTTATTTGATTAAGGGTAAGGTCAAAATTTTAAAAGATGAAGAGAATTTTAAAACATGAAATCTCATAGATATATTAATAATATTTTATAATAATATGATGTAAGACACCTCAATATTTAAGAATTTACCAGTTTAACACAATCCGATTGAGTAAACATCAATTTTACACGATCATCCATACTAAGATGATAAAGAATTTTCATTGCAAGATTTATATGTTTATCATCACCTGTAATAGATATGATTTCCATTAGACATACTACATATAAATTCCATCATTCTCCGGCCCACTGTAAGTGGGGTCTGCACAACATGTTGTCACATGATTCGGTTACGTATTTTACGACCGGGCGCCTGCCTGACGTCAAATTATCTTAGTCGTATTTTACGACCCCTCGGTAAGAAAGAGATTGGTCTATTCTACTCAGTCGGATACCACACGGCGGGTCAACTTACCTTAGTCGCCCTTTACGACACCTCGGTAAGAAATGTGGGTGGTCTATTCTATTCAGCTAGATACCACACGACGATACATGCTTCATTTAAATTATTGGAGTTAATTTATATTTTTTTTAGAATCACTCATTCATTTATTTACAAATTAAATTACATTTATAATATTTTCTAAAACTAACAGAAAAGACCTTTGAAAATATTAAAAAATTGAGCGGAGAAAGGATCCAAGCTCCCGGTAGTTAGGACTACAGAGTGAGGTACCTCCTCACAACACGTGCCTGCTTAAGCACCACTGCTCATTGTATCCTGCTCTCAATCCAACAACTAAGCAAGAGCCTCTTGAGATGTTCTTCTATATTTTACCGACACAACAATAGGAAAAATTATTGTTGAGTCAATATTCCACATGGCGGTAATCTCATGAGCTAGATTTCTATCTAGCATAGATAGAAAAATATTTAGTTCATTTATATTAATTTATTTTTCTTAAACCTGGACCCCTACATTTTTTTTATACATTATATATGTATATATTATAAAATGTCCTTTTAATATTATATTTATATTGCTCAGATAATATTATCTATATGCTATCTGAACTGGCAAACGTTTTGCTATATTAATTATTGCTAGGGAATTTCTAGTACATTATAAATAAATAAAAATTATTATCCAAAAAAAAAAGTTAGGGGTGGAAAACCCTTATCACTATGGTATGAAAAATAGATAGTAGTAGCCGATTCTCTGATCTACTGAAAATGCATATTTCATAACAAGCGGTCCAGTTTCAGAGGACTATGGTAACTAACATTCTGACACAAGGATTTTATATATAAGATACTTACTTGTGAATTGTATAAATTTTGGCAGAAGATTGACTTTCACCATTTTGTTGCGCAATTTTGTATCAAATGTCAAATTAAATAATAGTTTTAATGTAACATTTACTAAATCAGCATTGGGTGAATCTAATAATGGTGCTAGTTTTTCAATTATACCCTTTGAACCCATGGCATTTTTATTTTCAACAAAAATGGACAACTTTTGCAAAAATGATACAATAAGTATAAGAAGATCAATATTAGAATGTCTTTCCATGGCACCAACTAATAACCCCACAATATCTTTTTTGTGCATCTTCTCTTCCACTTTAACATTATCTGCAATGTTTAATAGCATATAAAAGGCCACTCTCAGGAGCTGTTCTTGTCTTTTGGACAATGTTTTTAATTTCCTTTTCATTTGCTCTTCATCACTTTTTGATAAAAGTTCATCAGAGGCATTACATAAGTCTTCATGGTAACTAGAGACTACAGAGCGAGTCTTTTGAATATTGACATCAGCAACAGCCCACGTTCCTGATTTAGGTCGCCTTTTTGGTTCCGGAATACGGCTTTTTGGTAATTCATTCTAAAAATTTAATTATTTTATGAATTTAAATCCCAAAAATTTATTTCAATAATTATCAATCATATTAGGCATACTTTTATTCAAAGATTTAGTTAACTCCAACTTTTGCATATATTCAATTATATTGAATATACAGGCAAAAGATAAAACACAATAAAAAATGTTTTTTTTGTTTCAGTTTTAAAAATTCTAGTTGAATGTGAAAATTAAAATATGGGTGGTTAACTAACATTGTACTATATGGTCTTAGATACATCACATATAACACTTGAATCTTACTGCATCAAGGCTTATTACTTTTATCGAAAATAACTAAAGTAACTCAAAATTTAAGAATAAACTAAGTAAAGTTGGTAAATTAAAAAGAAATATACATTGTGGTGTCAAGGTAGCTGCTGCTTATAAAAGCAGTAGAATTTGCATACTAATAATTTTTAAGGTGAAATGTTAATCACTCAATAATTTTTTGCTTCCCACAATTTTGTTAATAATTTGGTTAAGAATGTGCTCAGTAGAATGCAAGCATAACCACAAATAAGCTGAAAAGTGAAAACTTCAGGGAAATGAAACTATTATTAAAGCTTTATTTAAATTTTAAGATAATTGGTTGATTATTATTTTTTTTAGTTTTCCATTTGTTAATGAAACAGAGAACTCAGTTACCTTGAGTCCTAAATGTTAACATAAAGTATGTTAATTTATAAATTTGTGCTGTTTGTTTATTAATCACTTGAATATGCTTACCTTATCTGGTGTAAGTACTTGCTTTTTACCTTCAACTTTCTCCTTCCACTGATCATAACGTTTGAGTTCATAATCAATAACATCCATACATAGAGATCCAATTTTATACTGAATTATGACTGTATGAAACTCAATATAAGTTGAGAAACAAAAGAATGTGTATACAATATTCGTACTTAGCTCAATACTTCTCTTCCATTCTTCCCTCAGAACTCTGGAGAGAGCACTCAATAATGCTTCTGTGAATTGCAAATTAGAATATACTTTGTGTTTTTCTTACAGCAGTAATAATAAGGACAAACTTTCCATTAATATACATTTCAAACATTAATAATTTGGCTTTTTTTTATAAGTAAAGACTTAAAAGCTATATTTACCATTTCTAGCCAATTCAAGTAAATTATCTGGATTTCTGGCAAGTTGGAGAATAAGAGCAGATCCTTTAATTTTTTCAGGGATGTCATCATAAAGTAATTCAACATAGTCATCAACATGATTTAGCACAGCAGCAGGCACTGTCTCAACAGGACTCATAACAAATAATTAATCCTATAACAATCATCTCCATTTATGTCAAAATTCTAGTATGAACTTAAGGAGAGCATTAAAGTTAAAAATAATAAAAAAAAGTATATATAAAGATACATGTTAAGAATGAGTAGGTACTCACATAGTTATATATATTTTAAATCAACTAGTATGAAATATATTCTCTTAAATATAGTCAAATAGTTTACAAATTAAATAAATTCAAGTAAATATGTATTGGTTCTACTCCAAAAACTGCTTACATCAGAGAGCATAAAAATTCTTCTATTGATTAAACTTACAAAATACAAAACAGATGTGATCAATACCGAAGTGCAAAAATGAAATATTTAAGATTTATATACATAAAATATTTGTAGAGTATAAAAAACGAGGATTCCACAGCTCAATATTATTTTCTGAAGATAGGAAAAGAAATATAAATCTACTTATTATATTTTATTTTAACAAGCACTTACTATTACTAATTCACCTTGAATTGTACTAGAATAAAGAATTCAATATTTATAGTTAATAGTCTATGAGTAGAATGTCTTATTTTTGTTTATGACTAGACTTCAATCAAAAAATAGCAAATACATCTCTGACATTTAACCCCGGTCTTTTATGTGAAAATTACACTACACTGAATCAGGGTCTTAAATTTAATAGTTGACTAATTCGAAACTTACACTATGTTTAATAGTGTACACAAATTTAGATGCCTTTCTTCAGTCTGAGAACGGCTTGACATCATAATAAGACTCCTAATAGCATTTATTATTTTTCTAATACTGCGTGGTCGTAAATCGTGATCACACTTAGGAAATAATGCAGGGAATCACTCTAATAGCAACCTAATTATGTTCCTGTACTGTCTCACATCTTTTAATAAATGAATTAAGAGATTTAGGTTATTTAGGTGGTGTAATATTCCTATAAGGTGTGTAATCATAGTTCTGTTGATCCAGATAGGTTCTAGACAAGAATAAAGGTAAATACAAGTCTTAACAGTTACCACAGACAATTTAGAAGGACAATTAATTATAATATGTTTATTCTTCTCAAAATAGATTATGTCGTCATAATTTTTACTTGTTGCTCTTTGTCTGTGATCTAAAATATCTGTGGTAATGACTAACTTGTGATTAAAATTAATTTTAGAATTTATTTTTGTTTACAACGTAGTTCTATAATTTTAGTGAGAAGTAAAAATTTTCTGAATATATGGACCTACAGCTACTTTCTTTGGTGATACTATGTTGACATTTTAACATATTTATTGTTAACATGTTTTACTTGACTTTAAGTTTTACTAAGTCCGTTTCCTTCCAGACTTCAGTGATAAGGAAGAATGATAATGACCTAATCTGAAGAATTTGTTTTTTTCATTATGATAGTGGTTTGGTAATATTTTTGATTAAATGTCCAATTTTTGCTTTAAAACTCATCCAGTACTTTTATGTTGCTTTTTGTAACATAGTTACGTTGTTTTGAAAGGTACATGGGATAGCAATATGAATATTAAGCTTATGACCTATATGAGCACATATAAATTTCCTGAAATGATAGTTTAAACAAATTGCATAATTAACTTTATACAATTATTTTTTGCCGTGAATCTGCCGTTTTTTTGTTATGTTGTTGAATTAATTTGGTGGCCTTAATTAATTTATGACAGTTTTGTGAGCATAAAAATATTTCTTAAGTTATTAATCGTATATGAAATATGTTTCGTATCTTTTAGTAATTCAATTCATAGTTTCACCTTTGTACTCTACCTCTACATATAATATAATAAATAATGATTTGGATTAACACTTAATATGATTGACGGTTGGTACTTACTTATATCTCTTATCATACAGATAAAAGTTTTTATTGTACTTGCATACTAACATGTAGTAAAATGATTTTCAAACTAAAGCAAGTTGAAATTTAGATTGGTATATATATATGTATTATGAATATATACTGTTTTAGATGATATTAATGTGAAGATGTGGAAATGTTAATTTTTCAAAATTAAAGCATTATGAAATAACCAGATCACTATGACAGAAAGCATTTCAACACTCACTGCTCCCATTTCTTTATCCACTTATCATCAGCTGAGTTTGACAGGTATGTTGTTATAATATTTACTTTTATTTTTAATTTGATTTTACTTTTATCCCCATTTGCCTAACTTTGTTTTAATTATTCTGAATTAAATAAAGTTGCTTAATAATCTGAACTATACATTGTTGGAATATCTGCTTTTCATATAGTGTTGGCATATATTAATAATAAATAATAAATAAACATTTACAAAAATTAAAAATATTGAAATTCATAGATTGATATAAATAAATGTTCTTATAATATATACAAGATTGAAGTTAATTATAAGCAATATAAAAGAACTAACTACTTTGCTATAATCCGCACGTGTTAAGTGAATGCATGCAAAGCCAATGTGTATGAAGCAGGCAAAATCTACGCACCTTATACATGCAGGACCAGCCACCACATGCACCCCAAGGCGCAATTCACCAGCAACAACACACACAAAAGCAGCACACACACCCACCACCACAATCTTGACGATAGTTTCGCCCCGAAACCGAAGCCTTCGAAGCGAATTGCGCCTTGGGGTTTCTTATTATTTATTATTATATTATATATTATATTATATTATTATATTATATTATATATATTTCTTATTATTTCAGTTGAATCAGCAAATATTAGAAATTCAGGATTTTTGAAGCCTAATCCTTATTTACAAGTTATAATTGATGATAAGATTTCAAGACGGACAGAAGTTCTAAAAAATACTCTTCATCCAAAATGGAAAGAAGATTTTACTGTGCTGGTCACACCATTGTCACAAATACAATTTCGGTTAGCAGATCACCATAGCTTCCGTAAAGACAATATTATTGGTGAAAAAAGAGTAAACTTATTGAAAATACTTCTATACTTCAATGGCAAATGTGAAAATGTAGAATTATGTATAGGTAATTAGATATGTTATATGTATATAAATATATATCGTAGCACTAGATCTAATATGATACATATTTTTTTAGATTTGATGAAAACAGTTTCTTCAGATAATGCAACAGCTGCAACCACTGAAGTAAAAGCTGCTGAATTAGTGCTTCTACTTGATGGCTTGAGAATAGATCCCACTATTTTAGGTCAATCCCATGAAGTATTGGGAGAGTCTACCAACTCTCGTTCTTCTCTTACCGAAGGTGTCAGGGCGAGGATAAGATTAAGAAATAATATAGAAACATTGAGGTCTATGGGGCATCCAAGAACTTTAAGAGTGAGTTGTTTCATGTTTAACACAAGTGAATGTGTCATAGCATAGTGTGTAACACATTTACAATAATAAGGGCACAGCAATGGTATGGTAAAGATGATGTTACTAGATTATATATTCATGAGGTTTAATTTGAGGATCTATTATAATGTAATTTATGTTATAATGTATATAATGTAATTTATATAGTAATGTCTTAATTATGGTTGCACTATCTAAACTTGTACCCCTAATTGTGTGGCTAAGTAGTGGGGCTGTATGATGAATTGGAGACCATATAGATGTAAGAGCAAACATGACTACAATATAGTTTAAATCAATACTTTATATGCAACATTATTATAATAACTTTAGATAACTTCATATCCCAAACCAATTTACGAGATCAAAATCTTTGCTATGGTGAATTTAGAGATCTTTTAAGAGGTCACAATGAATGTCTTATACTTTATTTAGAGTTTGAAGAGAATAGACTGTGTCACAGCATTGTACAGATTCTGGTAGAAGCTAAACAACGTGAAAGTGTAACAGATACACAGATTTTCACGTTTATAATATTAGTATGGATTAGGCAGTCATAGCATACTAAATGATTACTTTCAAACATCCATTTTAACTAAATGGATGTTTGAAAGGAAGTTTGATACATCAAATAAGACAATATACTTTCACGCGGCTGTCTGCTTGCTCTAGTAATTTTCGATTATGTCACATATTACATTTATTGTAGCTGTTGCATGTTGTATTGTTTTCAAGAATTCCTTGTTTAAAAAGAAGTTTGAATGTAAAGTGATTTATATTTTATTTCTACAAGGGAGAATTATCGGGATCGAATACAGATAGTTTTTATCAAGTTTTTAAATGGTTTACTTTCACTTGAGTATGAGAATCGTGTATAAAGGTATCCTAAAGGTAAAAAGGCGCGGTGAAAAGTCCAAACACAATTTTATTTGTTTAAATTGACATATAATATCAATATTTATCTATTTAAATATCGTCATAAAAATTATATATTCGATTCATTCAATGATTAACTTTTTGAATATTGAAACAAGTTGTTATTGTAAATAATGATTCATTTGAAATTTGTGATGCGATATCCCATATACCATAATACTGTGTGATACCTAGCCTCCACCGGGTCCTCCCCCGCTAAGCAACGGAGCAGCCACTAGTGCGACCGACAATGGCGCGGGACCTTCGCGACAAGATGCCGAGCCACACGCTCCGACGCACGCCCCTTCTGCTTCTACAGCGGCGCCTGCTACCGAAGAGCCACTACCGCCTGGCTGGGAGATGCGATACGATGTTTATGGGCGACGGTGAGATATATCTAAAATATCACTATTCCTTGTAAGTTTTTGTCTCTATCCAATAACGTCCTGCAGGCCTACCATGAACTCTTATTGCGACTCAATTGTTAGACATTAGTACTGATTTTTATTAAACTGGTCTGTATGCCTAAAAAGTTAAATATTAATAGACTTGAAAAATTAAACATTTTTTATTACAATTATATTACAATATGGGTGATCATGGGTCAATAAAATAACGCGTAAAAATAATAACAGATACTATGTGGACCACAATACGAGGTCGACGTCGTGGGAGCGGCCGCAGCCATTGCCTCCGGGATGGGAGGTGCGGCGCGACGCGCGCGGCCGCGTCTACTACGTGGACCACAACACGCGCACCACCACGTGGCAGCGGCCGGACACGGAGCGCCTGGCGCGCTTCCAGCATTGGCGGGGCGAGCGTCGCCACGTGGTCGCTCAGGGCAACCAGCGCTTCCTCTACCCGCCGCCGCAGCCGCCCGCTGATCACGATCCACCACCTTCAGGTACTTTTTTTTGCAAGCTTTTGCACAACACAACATGTTATAAACATAAAGTATAACAGAACTACTTTGCTACAATCCGCGCGGGTTAAGTGAATGCATGCAATGCTAATATTTATGGAACAGGCAAAATTCACGTACCTTACACATGCAGGACAAGTTACCATATGCATCCCAAGACGCCTCCACCAGAAACCATGCACACAAGCAATACTCACAAATACCACCAAAATCTAGCCGATCGCTTCGCCTCGAAACCGAAGCATAATCAGGAGGATATTCTCATTGTTGTCTTGGGATGCACAACACCGCGCTGATTGTAGCAGAGTAGTTCTGTTATAGTTTCTGTGATATATAATTCCGCAAAGTAACGCATGTTTCTATAGATCATGTTATAAACATATTGCAACATGATTAGGCTAGTTATTTTACGGCCTGCCTGACGTCAACTTACCTTAGTCGCCTTTTACGACGCCTCGGTAAGAATTGAGGGTGGTCTAATCTACTCAGCCGGATACCACATGGCGGGTCAACTTACTTTAGTCGCCTTTTACGACACCTCGGTAAGAAATGAGGGTGGTCTATTCTACTCAGCCGGATACCACACGGCGGGCTCCTTAGGTATTGTCTCAGATAAAAGTTTGTAAATATACGAGCAAGCACTCTCCAAAGTCGTTTCAAGAACTTACTTATAAAATTTACCTTGGATATATAAAAATAAAGGTGATATTTCTTTGACATATATACGTAGCTTTAAAAACCAGTTTCTTTAGTTTAGCAGTTCTTCATCGGACCTCAGGAACCGGTCAGTGGTCATAGGTCATTAAAATTGAAAAAAGGGACATTTTTAGGCGTCTTTTTAGAATATAGTGCAAAAAATGAGAGTTTTTTTGAAAAGATATTAATTGTAAATAAAGTGTATTCGATATTAAACTTGTATAGTGTGTTAAGTTTATGTATAGTGTGTAGTTGTAAAGCGTTTTTAAATAACTGTTTTTTTAACTGTTTCTTTTTGTCTAAAAACTGTTTCTTTTTGTATTAAAATGTTTTGTTTCGGTTTTTTTTACTAAAGCCGTTTTTGCCAGCTTTATTGACCAGAGACGTTGCAAATGGAGTTTCGGCTTACATCACAGTCACATCGCAAAACATTTTCATAAACAATGCATAATTATGCGTTAATTATACTTGCTAAACAGTATCGAAGAGTGTGTCCGCTGTTAACTTAGATCTTTTTTAAGCCAGTTATATCTTAAATGACTAATGACTGTTACATTTTAATGACTTTGTAACTGAGTAGCTAGAAAGCTTGACATTTTTTTCTTACTAAATCATTATTAGTTATATTGACATTATAAAAAGCGTGATATCGTTAACACTTATCAAATAATATTTATTAAGATATATTAAATGTTCGTAGATAAGTGTGTTATCAGTATTATTATCATTTTATTTTGATAAACTCTTGTCGAACAGAACAGAGGCCCCTCTGTTTTCTCATCCTAATTTGAATTTCCTATATATTAAATATATAAATTTCTCGAATTTATAAAATAACTATTTAATTAGTATTTTAATCTAAAGTTATTTCTAACACGTAGTTTTTGTTGTTTCTTTTGATACAATCTGCTTACTAAATGATTAATATACATTTAGTCATTACTTTATTGATATACATACTTAGTTTTATAATTGCACTCTAAATATTAAATACTAAATTGATATGCCATCGATTGCCATCGATCTTTATTTGACGTCACCAAGTAGCGACTGATGATTGATACAGGAATTTTAAAGTGTTAATCTATATTTAATTAAAAACGTATTGATATCAATCTACGTTATCTACTGCTTTAAATATTTTCTATAACATGATTAATTAGATCGATGTTTTAAAGTTTTGAACTATGTAGAACGATGGCGTTCTTTATTCAAGTACATTTGTAAACAAGTGCTTTTGAATAGTGAACTTTACTGCGGGTTGGGAAAGCTGTTCCTACCGAGAAGAACCTGAAGGAAACTTTGCGGTTGCTCTTTTAAAAAAATAAAGTAATGAAAATAATATTTTAACCCCCGGCAAAGAAACGCCTAATTCTCGAAAATAATGTTAATTGAGAAATATTAAGAAAAAGCAGAATGTGTACAACATATGATTTATTTCTATGAGAGGTGACCAGTGATAGCAGTGACTCATGGCCCCCACATTTCCATGAGTCGGGGGTCGTTAAAGCATGGTATAGGTACATTACATTACCCACACATAACTGCTTTATATCACTGTACCAGCAATGCGCCGCACATTGTGGCAGTGGAAAGTCTACTGATTCGAACTATAGATTTATTTTTGTAAAAAGTTTTGCCCTGAGTTTTATTAATATATGCAAATAAAGTGGTAACTGGAAATTGAATTCTTTTAAGAGGTATAGTTAGATATATTTTTAGGTATATTTTATAGATATAGCTATATCCGTGGGTATCGTTGGTAGTCTTTAAATATAAGTCATAATAACTCATCAGTTGCAGGCGCTGTTATTAATGGTCGCTATAATGAATTGGTTATGGCATTTTCCTTGACATTTTAAATTCGTTACGTCTTGTGATTGGAATGTCTGATTTTAATAATTAAAAAAATATTTTACAAGTATTGAAACAGTTTTCAATAAAATATCATTTACTAGGATAAGAATTAATATGGGGATATGAATAAAATGGTTTGATTATTGTCGGAACTTTTATTAATTTCGACAATATAAAAAAGTAGTTATATTGGCATAACCGCGATACCATATGTCTACTATAATAGGTAGAGATATGGTATCGCGGACTTTTTTGTGGATATTGATACGTTCTATAATACTGTAGAACATTTTTTTATTCTATCATCAATAGTTTCCGCATGCGATGAAAGTTTTTATGATTTAATTTTTCACACCTTATTACAATTTTTTTAGGTATCACTATTTTTTTGAAAATGTAATATAGCTTATGTTGCTCAATAAAGAAGCAGCTTTCCAATGGTGACAGAATTTCCAGTCGGTCAAAATCGATCCAGTAGTTTCTGCGTGAAAACTTTACAAACATACAAATCTTTACTCTTTATAATATTAGTATAGATTAATGGTATCAGTAGCACTTAGAAAAAACCTGTGTAGTTTTTATAATGTGCAGTAATATTAATTTATTAAATTGTTGAATAAATAAAAAAAAAACCTGCTGTCTGCTAAATAAATATATATGATATGCCCAGAACCGATTCATGCGGACAGCCACTGGTTGTCCGTGGTTCATGCGGAACGTTGACCTCCATAGAGACCTCGAACTCCCTACCATTACTCACCTCTTTAAACGCATTTCGAAATCTTACTTCGAGAAATCTGAGGTACACCCGAACCCCCTTATTTCAGTTGCTTCCACCTACATCCCAGTTAGGTCTGACCACCGAAAATATAGGCGTCCAAAAAGCGTCCTTTATGACCCTGACGATCAAATAACGATCGCATACACAGAAACACGTAATACACACACACAGCGTCTTCGCCGGCGAAGACGAGGTCCCAGTTTTCTGACGTCGGCCGGTCGTGGCTTCTTGCCATCCTTCCGACGTCGAATGACTAATCAAAGTCATACCATCAGCCCTCCACTACGCGTCGCCCTAAGCTGTGGTCCGGCCTCATAGGAGGCACCCTTAGGACGACGTTCCCCGACGTTAGTAGAGCTTCTGCGCTCTACTCTCTGCATTTCGCAACCTCGGCGATGCTTCTGCGCTCGCCCGTCCCGTCCGGTGACGCTGTGAAAGCCGTTAGGGCTAACAGCATACAGTCAGTTCAAAAAAAAAAATGATATGTAACAGTTAACAGCATTTCGAGTACGGCAGTGGGGCCCGGGAATGTTCCGAGCGGTGCGGGTCCGGTCGCAGTAGGGGTGGGCGGCTCGGCAGCGAGCGCAGCGGGCGAGGACGCACTGGGCGCGCTGCCGGCGGGCTGGGAGCGACGCGTGCAGCCCGACGGCCGCGTTTACTACGTCAACCACAAGAACCGCACCACTCAGTGGGAAGATCCGCGCACCCAGGTACTGATAAATTATATTTTCTAATGATAATCTAATCTAATCTAATCTAGGGTCGGGGACGCCTGTCGGTACAGGGCGGGTGGTCAGCTCCAATTCTGGACTATTCCACCTATTTCCCCTCATGTTGGGACAAGGGTCTCACTGTTATCCCGACAGTGTCACCTGCTCTAACCTACCAGTTGCTCTTACAAACCTTATAATATCCCTGAAGGGGATATTTGTTAGGTCTTCTTCTTCAATTTCATCCTTATCTAGTATCTCCCATCTTACCAGCGAGTACATAGGGCACTCAGCCATAGGTGTTTTATTAAATAATCACGTTTTATAGAACCGTTCAATGACCGAACAATACGCCATTCTCACCTGCACCTAAAAACGAAATACCATACAACTCAACAGGTACGACGGATATAAAGCGTGCCTCACCAGGTCAATCTCTCGTAACAAGTATTAAGTTACATACTTTGGGGACGGTCGACCGTGTGAGCAATTGACCCATATAAAAGTAAAGTTAAGCAGCGGCGTTACAATCCCACTGCTGGGACTATTCCCAGCAGTAACAGGCCCGAAAGAGAGAGAAGGCATAGGCCTCCTTGTCCCATTTATTTAATTATTATTTAGTTTAAGCCCCCCAACTTCGTTCACGTCAACTTAATTGTTTAAGTATTCTCAATTACTTGGTCTTAATTATTCAATCATTATATACCACTGAGTTTCTTGCCAGTTGTTCTTAGTGAATGATAGCGTTCGAAACTGGTGCTAGAAACAATGTGGTATTATAATTCTGAACTTAACTTTACCTGTCAATACTTGTTCGGCCTACCATGAACTTTTAGAAAACGATTCAATTTAAAGTCAATACCTAAGCTCAACCGCTCTCTTTTCGTACCATGAAATGTGGATTGCATTGGGGTCGTAATATTTGAAAAGGAAAACGTTATATGAACTATAGATAACTCCGTCTCTTTTACTCAAATGTTTCATGACGCATTCCGAACGCTCATTCAGCAACGACTTAAAGTGTAGGCCTTTAAGACGTCATGGTATGAAGAAGCGAAACAATTTAGTTTAAGTCTTCAATTGAGTCTTAATAAGAGTTCATGGTAGGTATAATCCAGAGGGAAATACGTGTGGTACATGATATATGAACCACACGTGGTTTATGAAAAGGTACATTTGTCGTTTAGTAAAGAGTATCTTAGAAGAAGGACGATTGTGGTAATATTTTGACGTCTTGGTATGAAGAACCGAAACAATTTAGCTTACGTCTTCAATTGAGCCGTAATAGGAGTTCATGGTAGGTCTGCTGTTCTCTTTTGTGACATTTCTTACGTCTGAACTCTAATTGTATAATCATTATTGGTAGGGTCAAGAAATAAGCGCGCTAGAAGAGGCTTTACCACCCGGCTGGGAGGCCAGATTCACGGAGGAGGGTACGCGGTACTTCGTGGACCACAACACTCGCACGACGACATTCCAGGACCCTCGGCCGGGCGCGCCGCAAGGTCCCCAAGGCGCGTACGGTGTTCCGCGCGCCTATGAACGCTCTTTTCGGTGGAAATTGAGCCAGTTTAGATACCTGTGCCAGAGCAATGCACTCCCCAGTCACATCAAAATAACTCTGTCTCGGCAGACTTTGTTCGAAGATTCCTATCACCAAGTGAGTTTCAATTAATCGACCATGATAGTGAAATTTCTTGATTCAAATGATGTAAATGATTGTCGTGGAGCCTATCCTCCTGATGATGCTTCGGTTTCGGGGCGAAACGATCGTCGAGATTGTGGTGGTGGGTGTGTGTGCTGCTTTTGTGTGCGTTGTTGCTGGTGAATTGCGCTTTGGGGTGCATGTGGTGGCTTGTCATGAATGTATAAGGTGCATAGATATTGCCTGCTAGATACACATTGGCTTTGCATGCATTCACTTAACCCGTGCGGATTATAGCAAAGTAGTTAGTTCTGTTATATTGCTTGTAATAGTGAAATTTATCAAAATATATATGTGTCGTCTTGTATCTAAACTCATTTTTACATAATAGAACAGAAGAACCATTAGTACCCCCTAGTGAAATAAAATATTTATCTCTTTTTACGTATCCTATAAAAAATTGCGTTCGGCTTAATAATAATTTACATTTCATATAAAATAAACTGACAAGTTTATTTTTAATGTTCAAACTGGTAATCTAAAATTCGGATGTATTTTGTGAAGGCAATGACTATAAAAATTAAGAAGCAAAGTAGAATAATCAAAAATACGATACGAAAAATACGAGAATATATCATAATTAAGAAAGCTGAAGAAATTAAAACCCTTGGAGAATTGAGAAAAAACCACCATCGTTTATTAATTTCGTTTAGTTATTTTAGTTTACATGTAGTTTGTCTTTAATGTGTGTCAAAAATGTGATATTTTTATCAAGATTTACTCGATTTCAATATGTTTTCCAGATCATGAGGCTGCCAGCATACGAACTAAGAAGACGCCTGTATATTATTTTCCGCGGCGAGGAAGGTCTAGACTACGGCGGCGTTAGTCGCGAATGGTTCTTCCTACTGTCCCACGAAGTGCTCAACCCCATGTACTGTCTCTTTGAATACGCCAACAAAAACAATTACAGTCTTCAAATAAATCCCGCCAGTTATGTCAATCCTGATCATCTGCTTTATTTCAAATTCATAGGCCGTTTTATCGCAATGGCCCTGTATCATGGGAGATTCATTTATTCCGGTTTTACGATGCCTTTCTATAAGAGAATGTTAAACAAAAAATTGACCATGAAGGACATCGAGTCGATAGATCCCGAATTTTACAACTCCTTGGTTTGGATCAAAGATAATAATATTGATGAATGTGGCCTTGAAATGTGGTTCAGTGTGGACTTCGAAGTGCTGGGCCAAGTAATACACCATGAACTTAAACCGTCCGGAGATAAAGATCGTGTAACAGAGGTAAGATCTTATATTATACTGTGTCATTTTCACGCTGTGCCACAAAGTTTTCCCGCCAAAATTCAGACCCCGCGGAAATTCTAATCTAATGTACTATTAACCTAAACCGTCCTTTGCATAATTTATAGAATTAGGCGTTACTTTGCGGAGATCCATAATACAAAAGTAATAATAAAATTATTTTGCTATAATCCGCGATACAGTAAATAGAAAATATATATAGTGCTAAATGTATAGTGGACTATCAGTTTTTTCATACCCGTTACATGCAGGATTCATAAAAACACATGCACAAATCTCCACCACTTTTATTAAATATTAGATATTGTATTAAATAAAACATTATAATAATGGTCAACAGAATATTTATTAGTTGTTAATAAGTTATGTTTAGTGTATTTTTTTAAATAAATTGTTATATTCACAGGCAAACAAAGAGCAATACTTACAATTGGTTACGCAATGGCGCATGACGCGAGGAATTGAAGAACAAACTAACGCTTTTCTTGATGGATTCAATGAGGTAAATTCTCTATTTAATAGTTTTAAATTTAGTTAAATTTAACATTATGATTGTTAAATTAAGACCCGCCGTGTGGTATCCGGCTGAGTAGAATAGACCACCCTCATTTCTTACCAAGGTGCCTTAAAAGGCGACTAAGGTAAAAGTTGACCCACCGTGTGGTATCCGGTTAAGTAGAATAGACCGCCCCCTTTCTTACCGAGGGGTCGTATAATACAACTAGGTAATTTGGCGTCAGGCAGGCGGCCGGTCTTAAAATACGTAGCCGAATCATGTGGCAACATGTTTGTAACATGTTGGGCCGACCCCACTTAGAGTGGGATAAGGGCACGAGAATAATGATGATTGTTAAATTAAGACATTATAATCTATAGAGGTAGGCGTTAATAGTACAATTATTTTACTATAATCCGTGTTATTACAAGGTTTTAAATATGCAGATTATAGCAAAATAATTCTATCATTACTTTTATAAAGAAATTGTCTTGTTGACATCTCTAATCGTAACAACTCTTTTTTGGTCTAGTTTATTGTGAGCATTCAAAGTATTAATCATTTTTCATCCTTTGACGTTTGAACTCTTTATAAAATCCAAGAGATTAGTGATAAATTAAAAACATATAATTTAAATCTAATGGATTGTACTCAATGACATATAGAGGAACTCGGGCTAAATGATTAAATAATTAAATGTTAAAGAATAGAATCAGCTTTCAAAAATTCGATCACAACACAAAGTTATAGCAATATAATATTTAAGCTGATCATTATTGTGTCTTAGTGATAAAAATCATAATTATAAATGGGTTAAAGTATAATCATTTGCTGATGAATGATGTATGTGGCAAGGCAATATAAATAATAGTTGTTTTGTTATATTAAAAACAAAAGCAATCTGAAAGAAAACAAAGTACAATTGCTATAATTGAAACAGGTAGCCTTTAAGTTTCTTCTACCTAGCTAGGTTCTTAATGGTACCTTTAAGTTTCTTAATGGTACAATCGTTTTAGCAACTCCTTTTACAAGCGATTAAAATAACAATTTAATGATTTATAGAAGCAGGCGTTACTTTGCGGAATTCCATATTACAGGCACTATAACAGAACTACTTTGCTATAATCCGCACGGGTTAAGCGAATGCATGCAAAGCTAATGTGTATGAAGCAGGCAAAATCTACGCACCTTAGACATGTAGGTTAAGTTACCACACGCACCCCAAGGCGCCTCCACCAGCAACAATGCACACAAACAGAATGCACAACCATCACCGAAATCTCGACGATCGTTTCGCTATGAAACCGAAGCATCATCAGGAGAATAGGCTCCACGACAAAATCGCAATGCTTTTCCTTGTTTGTGGTATCCGGCTGAGTAGATTAGACCACCCTCAATTCTTACCGAGGCGTCGTAAAAGGCGACTAAGGTAAGTTGACGTCAGGCAGGCGACCGGTCGTAAAATAACTAGCCTAATCATGTTGTAATATGTTTATAACATGATCTATAGAAGCAGGTGTTACTTTGCGGAATTACATATCACAGAAACTATAACAGAACTACTTTGCTACAATCAGCGCGGTGTTGTGCATCCCAAGACAACAATGCTCCACGTATCCTCCTGATGATGCTTCGGTTTCGAGGCGAAGCGTTCGGCGAGATTTTGGTGGTAGTTATGAGTATTGCTTGTGTGCATGGTTGCTGGTGGAGGCGTCTTGGGATGCATGTGGTGACTTGTCCTGCATGTGTAAGGTGCGTAGATTTTGCCTGCTTCATACACATTAGCTTTGCATGCGTTCGCTTAACCCATGGGGATTATAGCAAGGTTGTTCTGTGATAGTGAACCTGTGTAGTGCTTGTGTATTGTGGTGGAAGTGGTGGAGGTTTGTGCATATGTTTTTTACGAATCCTGCATGTAACGGGTATGAAAAAACGTATAGTCCACTATACATTTAGCACTAAATATTTTTTCTATTTACTGTAACGCGGATTATAGCAAAATAATTTTATTATTACTTTTGTAGGTTGTGCCACTTGAATGGCTGAAGTACTTCGATGAGCGTGAACTGGAGCTAATGCTTTGCGGTATGCAAGAGGTAGACGTGGAGGACTGGCAGCGGAATACAATCTACCGGCATTACACGCGCACCAGCAAACAGGTCTCCTGGTTCTGGCAGGTATTGACTCACTTTTACGTAACATTTACACACAACGCATAACATTTAATTGACGAGCAATTAGCAAAGTTTTTGATGCAATATTATATTTTTGACTAACTGTGGCAACAACGCCTTCGCCCGCGTGGAATCCAATGATTTACAAAACTTTTCCCGATTTTTCGAAATTTTGAACATAAAAGTAGTTATTGTGAGTTAACCTTGAGAGATAGAGACATGCTATCGCGGACTTTTTACTAGTATTTTTATAGATCTATAATTCTCTACTAAATTACTTTAGCGTAAAACTGCTGGTCTACGTAGCGCACGCGACTAATGCTCCTAGCAAGCAAGTTTTTTAACAACTGCTCGATTCACAATTTACATAATAACGATATGTATTACCTAAACCATCCGGGAACTTGAAACTTTTTGAATCCAAAAGTAGTTATTGTGAGTTAACCATGAGAGAGAGACATACTATCGCGGACTTTATTGTAGTATTTTTATAATCTACAATTCTCTGTACGTTACTTTAGCGTATTTCTGCTGGTTTAAGCAGCGCACGCGACTAAAGCCTCCAGCAAGCAATTTTATAACAACTGCGCGATCGCTTCAACAGAATGTACACAATACCGATTTGTACTATTTACGTACACCATCCGGAAGTACTGCACTATCTTTTTGTGAAAACCGTACAATAATCCGTTCAGTAGATTTTGAGAAAATCAATTACATACAGACAGACAGCTATTTGGGACTTTGTTTTGTAATAAGTAAAGATTTTACCATCATAATTTTTTCTAGTTGTGTTTGTTTGTGACATTTTACACGTTATAAGTTTTTTGTTTAGCGCGCTCTTACATGTGATAGACTGTACGTATTTAAGTTTTCATTTTTAATTTCTGATTTAAGTTAATGTAATCTAATGAGAATAAATCACCTCGATCGTACACATAATCATAACTAATGGTATTATTCTCCTTTACTGGCCCGTTTGCGCAGGTGGCAGTGACCATGTTTGTTATGCTGATTGATGACGCAATAGATTTTTATTGATAATCTATAGCGATTATATGACCGTAAGAATAAATAATTATTTAGGATATAAAAACTAATACCTTTCTAATTTCAGTTTGTGCGACAAATGGATAACGAAAAACGGGCCAGGTTACTTCAATTTGTAACAGGCACGTGCCGAGTCCCTGTAGGTGGTTTCGCTGAACTTATGGGCTCTAACGGACCACAGAGATTCTGTATTGAAAAGGTAATATTTTAAACATCTCATCTAAATACTTATTTGTCATATCTGCTTTATTCATATCAAATGACATCATCATTTCTTTAATACAAAGCATCATTACATCATTCATTAAGAACATATAGTTACCTGTCGCGTATAAATTAATTTCTTTTAATTACTAATCTGGCTTCCTCCCAGAGTATGTGCATGCGTATAATATACAAAATGGGTCAGGCCTCATTAGCAGTCGGCACTATCGTCAGTCACCCTATTAATTCTTTTATACTTAATATTGGATTTATTATGAGACATTCTACCATCTAAAACGTATTCACGGGCTGATATTATGAAATATAATTCCTCCGCAGACATCCGAAAACCATTCGGTCTGCTTTTCGTTATCATTCCTTTATTTTTAGTTTTTAAATTTTTGTTAAGTACTGATATAATAAATCTAGGATGATTGCATTATTGTCTCCGATTACTTATGATTATTCATAAGATGTTGTATGCACAGGTCGGTAAAGACACTTGGTTACCGCGTTCACACACCTGCTTCAATCGACTGGACTTACCGCCCTACAAAAGTTACGAGCAACTGTGCGAGAAATTAAATTTTGCTATCGAAGAAACTGAAGGTTTTGGTCAAGAGTAAAATATATATTTTAAAAGCACTAGTAGAATAATGTAAATTATTATCACATTAATTTTTAACTGCACCGACACCAATGAGCTATTCAATGGAATTGGTTCCGTCGGAAAAAGACCAACCAAATACTTGTATGAATATTTGTTTAAACAATAATTTTATTATGTAGATATCCTTAGTGTATTATGCCCGTTATATAAGATATATTTTGTTTGAACTATATTTATAAAGTTCGTCTATGAAGTTCAATAAAAAATCTTTTAACGCATAAAGTTAGTGTATTATTTCTGATAAATAAGATTTCAAAAACATATTAAGTTAGTTAACAAACTGAGGTGATTAATTTAATCGAATTGTAATACAAAAAAAAATTATACAGAACTATGTCGTATAAGTAAAATATCATATAATTTTAATATATTATAAAATATAAAATAAGAAAGAGATTTCTTCTTTCGAAGTAGATAAGCCAAAGTTTCGTTAAAATACGTCTTGAGTCGTTATGAAGTGATAGCGAATGAACAATTTTGTAATTTGCAAAAGCACTTGTTTAAAAGTTTACTTGAATAAAGAATATTTTGAATTTGAATTTAAATCTAGCATCAAAAGAAATCATTATTATTTTTTATCAAAATAGTCACTAGTGCATCTACGAAGTAGCTATTTTCATGTCTGGCAGCCTGAGAAGGCCTACAAGTGTTGGGCACTACAACTGGTGATGGAAGACGCGGCTTCAAAAAGGTGGACTTGTATATGTAATATGGGAGATTAGATAAGTTATGGTTAGGCATCATTCTGTCGGAAACGTAGTAGGAACCACTGGCCTATATAAGTTATCTGAAGAAACTGTTTATGTTCGTCTTTTAATTATACAGAATTAGTTTGAAGCGCCTATGCCTTCGTTAGAATTCTTTCAAAAATTTTCAAGGTATTACCACTTCCGCTTCTATTAACGGTTATTACCTTTTGGGTTTTGTAATCGTCGATTAATATTAGGTCCTTACATATGAAATTGGCGTTTTGTCGTACTGGCCACTTTGATCTCAAATATTACCTTTATGGTTAGGAATTCCAAATTCAAATTCATACAGCTATTTACTCATGCATTTGTGTTTCAAACCCCCTAATTCATTTGTTTTTTCTTCTTTTGTTTTTTTCTTTGTGTCACTCTGTTGACAAAATGGAAAACATGAAATATCGCGTTATTTACGAGTATGAGTTCCACCGTGGCACCAGTGCTGCAGAAACGGCTCGAAGGATTAATGATGTGTATGGTGACGGTGTCGCAAAAGAAAACACAGTGCGTTTTTGGTTCCAACGTTTTCGTTCTGGAAATTTCGACCTGCAGAACAAGCCTCGTGGACGGCCGGAGACCAAAGTTGATAATGACGAATTGAAGGCTATTGTGGAAGCGGATCCATCGCAAACCACGTTCGAGTTAGCTGCAGGCTCCGGTGTTAGTGATAAAACTATTCTAATCCACTTGAAGCAAATTGGGAAGGTGAAAAAGCTTGAAAGGTGGTACCTCATGAATTGAGCGAAGCAAACCGACAAACGCGCGTCGACTGCTGCGTTACGTTACTCAACCTGCACAATAATGAAGGAATTTTAAATCGAATCATTACCTGTGATGAAAAGTGGATCCTCTACGATAATCGGAAGCGCTCATCGCAATGGCTGAACCCTGGCGAACCAGCCAAATCCTGCCCTAAGCGAAAATTGACTAAAAAAAAGTTGCTTGTAAGTGTTTGGTGGACTAGTGCCGGTGTCGTTCACTACAGCTTTCTTAAAACTGGCCAGACGATTACGGCAGATATCTATTGTCAGCAACTGCAAACCATGATGGAAAAGCTAGCTGCTAAACAACCGAGGCTGGTCAATCGCTCTAGGCCACTGCTGCTTCAGGACAACGCTAGACCACACACTGCACAACAGACGGCTACCAAATCTGAGGAGCTTCAATTAGAATGTCTTAGACATCCACCGTACTCTCCAGACCTTGCTCCAACAGATTACCATTTTTTTCGCAATTTGGATAACTACTTGCAAGGAAAAAAATTCAACTCCGATGGGGCAGTCCAAACCGCCTTCAAAGATTTTATTGATTCCCGCCCGAATGGTTTTTTTTAGTAAGGGGATCAATGAACTACCTATGAGATGGCAAAAGTGCATACATAGCAATGGTACATACTTTGATTAATGAAATATATTTCATTAAAAAAAAAACGACTTTATGTTCCGCCCATAGAAAACGCCAATTTCATATGTAAGGACCTAATATAATACGGTGTCCACGTAGAATTTTATAAAATAAAAATAATACAGCAATCAAATATTTTATTTCCTTATAAAAAGCATTCATTATACATTCATATAACTAGACAGAAAGGTAGGTGAAATAAATAAGAAATAAACAAATTATTGCGTAAATAGATTGTCAAGAAATAGAAAATAAACTGCTGGATTTTTCTATTACCGTTTTGTAATTATGATAATTTAATTTCGGCAAAATTGCGTGCAACTTTAATAGCTTCATTCAGCCCTTTTGGGTTAGTCCCTGACGCTTGAGCAGACTCTGCCTTACCACCGCCTTTGCCGTCCATGAGCGGAACCACAGATTGGACCCATTCTGATGCTAATAAACCTTTATCAATGCAATTTTTGGGCACAGCTGCTAAACAAAATATTTTATTAGAGTCATCATCAACTGAAAAAAACATAGCAGCAGTATTAGCTTGTAATTGCTTCACTTGTTTTAAAGCACCGTCTAAGGCTTTTGTATTGTTATAGGCATTTAATTGAGCAACAATAACCCCTGTAGAATTTTCTTGTAGACATAATTCTTTCGCTTTCTCAGTTACTAAATTGATGGTCATAGCTTTCGCTGCCCTTTCTTTGTCGTCTAATTGTTTCTTTAAGTTTTTAAGCATTGTTCTTAATTCTTCTTTTTTCCAATAAGCTATTTGAGCATGAGATACGTCATTTGTAAGGTTAACAATTTTCTTAACAATTTCTTTTTGTTTTATATTGTCACCTTGAATTTTAATAAAATTCGCAATATTATTAACTTCATTCTCAAGAATATTCATTTTATTTAGAGCTTTTACAGCTTCAGGACCAGTTAATGCTACAATTCTTCGAATACCTTTTGCTATTCCTTCTTCACTAACAATTACATAATCTCCAATATGACCAGTCTGGTGTAAATGTGAACCACCGCAGAATTCTACTGATGTTACAAAACCAGCTGGACCTTCAGGATTTTTTTCTAATTCTTCAATAGGGACCCCAACAGAAACAACGCGAACCGGGTCAGGATAGTGTTCGTCAAACATAGCTCGTAACCCATTAATTTTCTTAGCTGCGCTCAAACTAGTGTGTTTAGCGTAGACACGCTTATTATCATTTATTATTGACTTGATTCGGTCTTCAGTGTCTTTTATCTGTTTTACAGTCATGGGACCCTTGTTCGTAAAATCAAATCTTAGACGATCTGGCATTACAAGGGAGCCACGTTGATCAGAGTCATTACCTAGAACAGTTCTCAATACATTATTTAAGATATGAGTCCCAGTGTGATTATTCATTACTAACCGACGTCTTTCTGTGTCTATATGCAACAAAAGTTCATCACCAACTTTAAGTGTGCCCTCAACTTTTCCTGTATGTAAAATATAACCACCTTTCACTTGGACATTATTTACTGTAAATTCCACACTATCATCATTGTTTTTTACCATATAGCCTTCATCAAATATTTGTCCTCCTTGTTCAGCATAGAAACTCGTACAATCTAAAATTATACCACATTCTTGACCACTTGTAACTTCATTAACAAACTCTTTATTTATACGTATTGCCAAAATCTTTCCAGTGCAAGGGCCGAATTTATATACTGCTTCTTTTTCCAAAGAAGAAGGCGAGTAATTATATTTTGGTGAATCATCAGTCAAGGGTACTCCAGTGTTTTGTAAATGACTGATAGCATGAATATCTAATGCTAATAAGTCTTCTTGTCCTACACATTTTCCTTGAGATGATAACTGAGATTCTTTTTTTGCTTCTTCATAAGCTTCCATATCAATTTCTAATCCTTTTTCTTCACACATTAGTTGTGTCAAATCAATTGGAAAGCCATACGTATCATACATCCGCCATGCAACATCACCAGGCACAATTTTAGAATCACCAAGTTTTTCAATTGTTCTATTGAGCAAATTTCTACCGCGAGTAAGAGTTTTTAAAAATTGAATTTCTTCTTCATTAATGATTTGGATAATGGTTTCCGGGTCTTTTGTAATTTCGGGAAACACTTCGCCCAGTAATTCAACAACTGTGTTAACCAACGATCCAAAAAATCCTGGTTTTGCATTTAATTTCTCTGATGCAAAACGAACAGCCCTTCTCAAAATTCTTCGTAACACATAGCCTCGTCCTGTACTATCTGGATACCCACCATCAGATAAAGCAATTGTTAATGTTCGTGCGTGATCAGCTAATACCCGATAAGCCATATCAATTCCATCAGTGTCATCAGAACCTACTTTACCTGTGTAAGGTCTTATTTTTGTACTTTTTTCAATGGCCCGGAAAATAGGCATAAAAAAGTCTGTATCATAATTGGCTTTCTTATTTTGTATTACTGAAACTAACCTCTCCAACCCTAGCCCACAGTCAATATGTTTTTTTGGTAATAATTTTAAAGAGCCATCGCTTTCTCTATTGAATTGTATGAACACTAAATTCCAAATTTCGAGAACATCAGGATCATCCATATTGACAAGATGTGCAGCATTTCGACCTCCAATTCGATCATAATGTAATTCAGAGCATGGTCCACAAGGTCCAGTTTCCCCCATTTCCCAAAAATTATCTTTCATGCTACCAGGTAAAATATGGGTTTCTGGCACACCTAAATTAAGCCATATGTTTTTGCACTCCAAATCAGGTTCCAAACCAGATGATTCATCACCTCCAAAGTATGTCACATACAACCTATCTCCTGTTAATTTGTAAACTTCTGTGAGCAGTTCCCAAGCCCAAGCACATATTTCTTTCTTAAAATAGTCACCAAAAGACCAATTGCCCATCATTTCAAAAAATGTGTGATGGTAAACATCTTTCCCAACATCATCTAAATCATTATGCTTTCCTCCAGCTCTTATACATTTTTGAGTGTTTACAACTCTTATGTATTGAGCCATATTCGAGTTTGGGTCCACCGATCCCAAAAATATTGGTTTAAACTGATTCATTCCTGCATTCGCAAATAATAAAGTGGGATCATCATGAGGAATTGTTGATGAGGAATGAACATATCTGTGTTGTTTAGAAACAAAAAAGTCAATGAAAGTCTTTCTTATCTCATTTCCACTTAGTGAAGTATCCATGATTGCAATGTACCTGCTGAACAAAAAAAAAGAAAGTGGGTAATAAATGGCTTAGTGAGATTGTAGATTTCTATGTGCAAAGTATCACTAATTAAACAAAATTCAAATTTAAATTTTTACTCTTTCAAATTCACATTAATTGTAGGTAAAATAAAAATAGCTGATTATGTGACATCAGACGTAAATGTATATATATGATATTAAATTTGGGCTTTAGTACAAATTGTGTCACCAGGAGAGATTTATGAAATTGAATCTTTATTGCTTTCTATGGTACCATACGAAAAGCCTCACAGATGGAACTAGCTATCCTTTGAGGATCTATGAGATCAAATCAGAATAAGCATTAGTATTAGCATTATAGATCATGGTTTCGTGAAGTTGATGTTTCTTTAAATTTCCAAGTTTTTAAAATTGACAAACTTGCGCTAAATAATGTAACTGGTAGAGCAGTGAACTATAAGGGGGGCCCAATGCCTGACAAGGTTCAAGGAAACTACTGGATCTAATCATGTGAGTGTGTGTAAAGACACACACAGCTAAGTATTCGCTCTAGCTTATTTCCTTGTACACAAGCAATTACAATATAATAGGCAATTCTGCATTATAATTATAGATAATTTCCAAATATTTTTAATCACATATTTTTTAAAATCTATTTTTTTTAATACTGCCTGTTCTAAAAAAACTATTTATTTCGATGTAACTATTATATTTTGCCATTTATATGTCTAACCAATACATACCTGATAATGGAACCATAAAATATTTTTACTCTAAAGCACAAAAGTAACCTATCTTCAGATATCTCCTATTTAACATTAAAAAACTTAGTTCAAATTTCGACAATGGAAATCAATAATATTCCAAAGCTAGAAAGCAAACATTGCATTTTAATGTAATTATTAAAATTTTACAAAAATTCTGTCTGATAGATGTAAGACTCCTATATTATTTATTAGGATTATAAGGCATACTAGAAGTTTCGTTTACATCAATTTAAATGTTAATATACCCCCCATTATGTATTATTAGTCTCAATACCCTCTATTTTATAATGGTTAGCAAGTTTATAAGACAGCCAAACTTACATTTATAGTATTAATATCAATATGTTTTCTATCTGTTCACAATAATAAAAAAGGTTATTTTTTTATCCTATTATGTTATATATAAACCTAAATTGAACAGAATTAATGTTTTTTGCTTCAATAGATAAGATGAGAAAATGCAACAGATTTTTTATAGTACACAATATTATTGTAAAATTTAATAAGTTACGATTATGCAACTTAACGGTGTAAGTTTGCTTCGCAAGTAATAAATATTTAATCACAGAGGTTATTAAAAATAATTACCCAATATGTATAATATATATTTTTATTTTATGATATAATTAAAGAATGGTATATTATAGTAATACTTTAAATTTAAGCATTCCATATGGTCCCGAATTACTTCAGTGAAAGGTAAAAAGAATAATATAATGTTTCCAGCTGGTATGAAATATGTTATAAAAAATAAGTACCCTTAGTGTGACACGAAAGTAAATGTATATGTTCAACATATATAAATACTTTAATATTACACAAACTTGAACTACACGTTAATAGTTATTATAATACTTACTCTAGTTACCCAGTATAGCACTCTTACCAAGTCCGTGAACTTAATAAAGTATAAACTATAAACGTTCTTACTTCTTGATGGGTCTTGACTATGGTTTTTTGACATACACGTTCTTGATTCAAAATATAGAGTTAAATACCATAGAGTTTAGACTATGTTAAACATTTAATCGATAACATCGGCGTTAAGAAAATTGCGCTCAAATAATATAGTGTATTAATGCACATCTAACCAAGGCCCACCTTTATTCTGAATTCAAGGCCAATTACATTATTACAGTGTGTTCACTGTTCACTGTTCAGTAGCCTTGGGCGTAACCAGCTGTTAGCAGCTGAAAATGATTCCTTTGATTCTTCGCGACTAAACGGATAAATATGCATACGTAAAATAAAATGATCCATATTGTTATTTAGAAGAATAGTTCTATTCTTTTTATATTATAGCAGTTTTTCATAGCCAGGAATAAAATGTTTTTAAAAAATAAAACCTAGCTAAATCGATTAATAAATAATCGATTGTTCTCCTTCCAAAATAAATCGTTTTGTAAATCTATTAACTCGAAAAGAAATAATCGATTATTTAATAGTCGTTAATAATTACAATAAAGATTAATTAAAGTGGATAATTACGAATAACAACAGATGCGCTGTTTGCGAAATTCAATTAATATGTTTTTTGGCTACATTGGTTTCATCGAACACCGTATTTCTAATCTTAAAAAACAAGAAAAAGAGAGTAAGAAAGAGAATAAAATGGGCGTAATTAATATTATCCAATAAAGTACGATTTTTAATGTTCAAATAATTTCTTATTAAAGATCGATTATTTTAATTAAATAATCAATTAATTTTCGCATCCCTAACAGTAAGTAGTCACGGCATAGAATTCGATGAGCGAGTGGCAGATACGAGTTCCTTGCCATTGTGAAAGAGACAACATGATATCGGTTGACGTCATCTTTACTGATTCTGTACTGAATCACGACTCAAAATTCAAATCATTAATCACGAACTAACGAACGATGAAGAGAGAAATATGGGACTTGATTCCCGTGATTCATCTGTGGAAGTGATTCTTTGGAATTAGTTCGTTCTAGCCTTGGGCGTAATCGTTCGCAGCTGAGAATGATTCCTTTGATTCTTCGCGCCTAAACAAACTAGGTGATTCCTTTCGTTCGTTCGTTCGCGATTCGTGTGTCGTTACAAATTCTCGACTCTTCACCGCAGGAGCCGTTTTATAATTAGCGAACGATCTGCCTAATATTGAAATCGCTTGTTTTATACTGCTCTTGCTATGACAAGATACTTGAAGGCTGTAAATTTAATTAAAATTATAGCACTAAAAATAGCATAAAGTTATGAATTTTCATAAAATATGTTTTCTAGGTAGTGATTAAAAGGACCCTTTTATATTTTTTATTTAATTTGGAAAATAATCAAGTAACCTTATCTTTATATATTTATTTATATATTTAACATAATATAAATTCTATATATATATCATACGTAAAATAAAATAATCCAAATTGATTTTAGAAGAATATATAAGATACGAATTTAAGGACCTTTATATTCTAATTATATTGTAGCAGTTTTTCAGAGCCAAGAATAAAATGTTTTCTAATAATAAAACCTAGCTAGATCGATTAACAAATAACCGAATTTCTTCTTTCAAAATAAATCGATTTGTAAATCTATTAACTCGAAAGGAAATAATTTATTATTTAATAGTCCTTTTTTTCTGACTTATTAAAAATTTGCTTTTTTAAAGAACAATTAGAGTAAAGACTAATTAATGTGGACAACTACGAATAAAAATTAATAGATGCGCTGTTTGCGAAATTCGATTAATATGTGTTTTTTGGCTACTTTGGTTTCATCCAACACCACATTTCCAATCTTAAAAAACAAGAAAAAGGGGGTCATTCAAAGAATAAAATGAGCGTAATTAGCAAAATTCATTTAAAAAATCGATTTTTAATGTTTAAATAATTTCTTATTAAAGAACAATTATTTTGATTAAATAATCTATTATATTTTGACATCCCGAAAGGCAAAGGACAGAGTAAATTATACAGTACTCTGGAAACCCCTCAAGGACAAAAAGCTCTATATCGGATAGTGAACATCAGAAAGAAGAATGAAAAGGATATTATGCATGTAAAATGTATAAAAGATGACCAAGGAAAGATTTTGACAAATGATGAAGATATAAAAGGACGTTGGAAGGATTATTTTAAAAAATTAATGAATGAAGAGAACGATTGGAGCAGAAAGTTAGAAAATTTACCTATTAATTTAGGTATAGTGAGAGAAGTGAATGAAGATGAAGTTAGAATAGCAGTGCAGGGTATGAAAAGTGGGAGAGCGATTGGGCCGGATGGCATACCGGCTGAAGCGTGGAAGTGCTTAAAAGGGAATGGATGGAAGTGGCTGACTTTATTCTTTAACAAGTTGTTACATGAAGAAGCAATCCCAGAAGAGTGGTCAACCAGTACGCTGGTACCCATTTTCAAGAATAAGGGGGATGTGCAAGAATGTAACAACTACCGAGGGATAAAGCTCATGTCACACAGTATGAAAATTTGGGAAAAAGTGATAGAGCGAAGAATGAGAGAAGAGTGTACGATAACGCAGAACCAGTTTGGTTTTATGTCAGGGCGGAGCACGACGGACGCTATTTTCGCCTTACGCCAGCTATGTGAGAAATATCGACATGCGCGTAAGGACCTGCACATGGTTTTTATTGACCTAGAAAAAGCGTACGATCGTGTTCCCCGTGAAGTTCTGTGGTGGATTTTGAAAGAAAAGAGCCTGCCTGGGAAGTATGTACGGATTGTATATTCCATGTATGCCAGAGCTAGTACTCATGTCCGGTCTGAAGCCGGAGTAACTGACAATTTCGATGTGTCTGTAGGCTTACACCAGGGATCGGCTTTAAGTCCCTTTTTATTTCTCTTATTGATGGATGCACTTACTGCTGATATTCAAGAGGAGGCTCCTTGGTGTATGCTATTTGCCGACGATATCGTGATTGTCGGTGAAAATGCAGCTGAGGTCCAGAGCAGATTTGTAGAATGGCAAGAGAAATTGGAGAGTTTTGGTTTAAAGATCAACCTGACCAAAACTGAACACATGCAGTGTGATTTCAGTGGTCTCTCCAATTTTTCTCCAATAACCTTAAATGGTGTTGTTTTGCCAGTCTGCTCCGACTTCCGGTACCTTGGTTCGCTTTTCCAAAAGAACGGTGAAATTGATCGCGATGTGAGGAATAGAATGAATGCAGGATGGATGAAGTGGCGACAGGTCTCAGGCACAATATGTGACCCCCGAATGCCCCCTAAACTAAAGGGAAAAATTTACACATCGGTCATAAGACCTGTCGTAATGTATGGATCAGAATGTTGGGCAATGAAAAAGATGGATGAAAGAAGAGTACATGCAAATGAGATGAGGATGTTAAGGTGGATGTGTGGTGTGACAAGACTTGATAAAATAAGAAATGAGTATATAAGGGGAAGTCTGAAAGTTGCGCCCATTATAGAAAAGATGAGAGGTGCAAGATTGGGATGGTATGGACATGTAATGAGGAGGGATGAAAATCATGTGATCAAACGAGTGTTGAGTATGAATGTAGATGGATATGTGACTAGAGGAAGGCCTAAAAAGAGATGGTTGGACTGTGTGAAGTATGACATGCATATAAAAGGAGCAGCGCCAGAGTTGACGAATGATAGAAGAGAATGGAAGAGAAAAACATGTTGTACCGACCCCACTTAGAGTGGGATAAGGGTAGGAGAAAGAAGAAGATTTTGACATCCCTAACAGTAAGTAGTCACGGCATACAATTCGATGAGCGAGCGGCAGATACGAGTTCCTTGCGATTGTGAGCGAGACAACATGAGTTCGGTTGATGCCACCTTTACTGATTTTGTACCAAATAATGACTCAATAATCACGAACTAACGAACGATGAAGCGGGAAATATGGGACTCGATTCCCGTCGTTCGTCTGTGGGAGTGATTCTTTCGAACTGACTCGTTCGCGAACTACACAAGTCTAGTTCGTTCACGAAGTAACGAGACTAGTGTTGAGGGCTCTGTTCAGTGTAGACTGTAGTGAAAATATATAATGAAATAAACGTATATATATTATATTCGTCTAAAGTCGACGCCTACGGGGTTATTTTTGGTCTATGGCAGTAAAATCAAATGAAAATTGGGTTATAAATTAAGAATTCAGAAATTCCAGTTATTACTGTGTTATTCTTATAAGGGTTTCTAACAATTGTTATTATTATTTATTAGGGATAATATTATTATATTACGATTTTATATTATTGCTTTATGAGACAAATTACCAAAGTATTGCTGTATGACATTTTCATATCATGCATTGTTCAATTATTGTGAAACGATTTAACTTTATTTTAAACAATACAAAGCTAAATAGAAATATTAGCTATTCAGCAGCAGAAATACAAAATGAACTACTTCATCTTAAAGAAAACCCAAATCAAAAGTCTTTGATACCTATAAATGAAGATATATCTGATCTAACACCAAATTTTCCAGACTCATATAATTTAGCAGCGTATATTAATAGATCGCACACATTACAAAGTTTGCTTCATCTGAAAGTAAATCTTAGTAAAATTGAAAAGAATCCGTATGTTGTTAATAAAATACTTAAACTTAATTTTGACAATGATATGAAAAATCATATTCTTTTCATAAATGATTATGTAAATATGGAAAATATTGGGGAATTCGTAACAAAAAATCCTCTTATTTTTTGGGAAAATATAGAAGATCTTAAAGTAAGAGTGAACTATTTAGAGGCAAAGCATTTCAACAGTGATCAAATAAAAAATATTTTAACTAGAAATCCATTTTGGTTGATGTTCAGGTAAAACAATGTACTAATTATTTGAATCGTCTTTTTCATAATTTTTTTAGTGCTTTTTTTTAAATGCATTCAAGTGCTTTTTAATTTTATTTATAAATAATGTAATGATTGATTTCTTTGGCAACATAATCTGTTCTTAATATTAACAATCAAAACTGAATTCTCAAATAATAAATGACATATATCATAGAATTAATGGACATTCCAACCTGACTTGTTTAGGTTGTAGAACCTGTTTGTTTTATATAATGATTAAGTAAAAGTTAAATTTTATTAAATTCACAGCACTTTAAGAATTGATAAACGATTAGGATATTTTCAACACAAGTTTTGTTTGTCTGGTAATGAACTACGGCAACTAGCAGCAAAAAACCCCAAAGTTATTACATATAACTTACATCACATAAATACAAATACATTTGTAATTAAAGAGGAAATGGGTTTCAACGAAAATGAAGTTAAATTTTTGATGCTTAACAAGCCAAAATTATGGATGATAAGTAAGTTGAATACAAAAATAACATTAAAAATCTGTCTTAATTTATTGTATGCTATTTATTCCATTAATCTATCTATGTAATCTCTGGGACACCTATCAGTACAGGACTGAGGGTCAGCTCATATTCTGGACTATTCTACCCATTTCCCATATTACATTGATACATTAGAGTAATTTTTGTATTCATAAATGCCCCATTTTATACTATTTTCCATATAGAATAATAATTTAGCCAAATTCATTTTGTAAGTTGTATGTTCTAATTAGATTACTAATCTTTTATTGTAGTTTTTGGTGTCAAATTGAATCTTTAAACATAATGTTAATATAAACTTTACATTAGGTTAACTTCTGTTGAGCTTATTTATTCTAGTAATGTGATATCTGTGTGATATAATCCAAGCTGTGATAGCCCAGTGGTGAGACCGTGCAACTCTCTAGAGATGAACATAGGTTCAAACCCGGGCAGGCACCAATGAGTTTTTCTATTAAAACTTATGTGTCTAATTCATAATTGCAATTTATCACACGCTTTTCGGTGAAGGAAATCATCGTGAGGAAACCTGCATATCAGAATTCTGGAGATATGTGTAACCTACCAATCGGCATTGGAGCAGCGTGGTAGGTCTTAGCTCCAACCCTTCTCTCCAGAAACGGAGAGAGGAGGCCTATTCCCAGCAGTGGGATATTAACAGGTTGTTACTTTACTATCCTAGTAATTTATAATTACTGAAATAACTATTAAGATTTTAAAATACTCTAAGATGTGGTGTTGAATAAAATTGTGATTGTAAATAAATCATAATTAGAGAAACAAAATATAATGGTGGACTTACTACTGACTTTGGTCAGTGCTGTTAAATACCATCATGTGGTATGCAGTTGTTAAAGCTCTTAGATTTCTATGACAAAGGTAAATCACTAAGACAAGTTCATTTTGGAAAATAAATTTAATGATTTCCTTTTTTACAGATCAAAAATCATTGATAGAAAGATTCAATTACCTCCATAATATTATTAATTTGGCACATAGCACTTTATTGCAATATCCCAACATTCTTTTAAGCAGACATTTTAGGATTAAACAAAGGCATTTGTTTTTACAAAATTTGGGAAGAGCGCAGTATGATCCACTGGAGGAAAATTATATACCAGTTTTGGCTTTATATGAGGGTACTGATCTACAATTCTGTATAAATTTTGGAAAATGCAACATTGAAGACTTCAATTTATTTTTAAAAACTTTGTAGTTACTAATGGTTACCCTGCTTTACCCAGCACAACTTTGTGTTGAAAAGCATTAAGGGAGTGATATAAAAGACTGTCAAAAATGCCTGCAACAGTAAACACTCCTCCAACAATTGCACATATATTTGTAGCAAAGTGTCCTATTGACCTACAAAGGCAAAAGTAAACGTTAATTAATAAATTATTGTAAATATACCACATTGCTGTCAATTTCTTTACTACACACCTTTCCTTTTCAGTATATTTCACCATTAAGGGTGATAATTCATAACTAAAAAAGGCTCCAGGCATACCAGATTCCATATTTATGTTGGATACAGATTTTTGATGCCTTGTTACTGAAAACTGGTTTGTATGCAGAACTGTATTATCTAGTTTAATGTACATAGTTGGGACAATCTTCAAATAATACTGGAACATGACAGCACCTGCACATGATATTTTCATTTGTAGAATAATATATCGTGAAAAACAGTACCATATAACAATAATTTAAATTAGATATCTGTAAGCAATTTCATAAAGGAAATGCTGTGATTGCTAAACGCCGAGACTGTTTAATTTTAATTTAACTCTTATCAGGCTGTAAATCTTGTCTTATTTAAAAACTTATTTGTCTAATTATTGATAATTACAATTTAACACGTGTGAATGAAAACGTAGTGAAAATTTCCAGAATATAACCTACCAATCCACATTTCAGCAGTGTGGTGGGTCTAAGTTACCATACCTCTCAAAAGGAAAGTGAAGGCTAATTATATGAATATTAGATGTAAAAACAAAGTTGTAAAATATAAGCATTCATTTATAATTCGATTTTTTTTATACAACCTATACTAAATTAATATTTATATTCTCAAGTAAGGTTGTTCTTTATACTATTTAATTTACAAGACTGGTATCAAAGACAATTTCTAAATTTGTGGTTCTTCATGAAACTATAGACTTGAAATATGGTCGTCACATATATTTGAAATATGGGCAAGCAATATTATCTATGACAAATTTATGACATTGTTGACAGATAAAAAAACAGTGACAGCTACAATACGAAGTATTTCCTGCTATATTAACATCAAAACGATATAAAATGCCGGTACCTGGAGGTGTTTACCAAAGCCAGGGTCCATCATGTTTTGATAAAATGAAAATGGGGTTTATGATAGGATTTTGTGTTGGTATGGCAAGTGGTGGCTTGTTTGGTGGATTTACTGCTTTAAGGTTAGTTTATACTAGCTTTTTAAATAGCAAAAGAATTTATATTCTCAAGATTTAACAAAAGTAAAATAAAAACAATTGAAGAAAAAATACTTTTACAGATATGGAGCAAGAGGCAGGGAACTTGTTCATTCTGTTGGAAAAGTAATGCTTCAGGGGGGAGGTACTTTTGGTACTTTTATGGCCATTGGAACTGGAATTCGCTGTTGATTATTGGACCAGATTTAAACTTGTAAATACTATTATGTGTAGTGGCATTTCATTCAGTTTGCAATAAAATTTGTGTGTAAGTTTCAAAATTTAATTTTTCTAGCTACAATTTTATATATCCATTTCTTTTTGATGGAAGTACAATTTTAATAGCAGCTTTGTAGCTTAAGTGACAGTGTTTCTTGTCAGTATTTGTTGTCGTGTCACTTAAGCTTAGTAGCTTAAGTGACAGTGTTTTAAGTATGGTGATTTCTTCTTTTCTTGATCTATCAGAATCAATACTATACATATAATATAAGTATGTTTCTGATTCTGATGAAAAATTTAATTATTTATACAATTGTACAAATAATTTTTATTTATCAAAGCCTGGTAAAAATATGCTATATTAAACCATAATTTTTTTGTTTGTTAAAATAGTATATATTTAAGTAATTTGTGCCAGTAAATTTTTTTAAACTTATTAGTATCATATATAATAACTTTTTCCATATTCTTATTTTATGTTAGATTTATATTGTATTATGTTAGTATTTGACGATGTACTGTATGTAGTCTTTCTTAATATATTGACTGCATAGTATATCATGTAGTATATTAAAATTTTTATAACCTACTACAATTTGTGTCATAGGCTCTCTTTAAGTTGCTGAGCAATAAATTAAAAACAGAACTGAGTAGCAAAATTAAAGTGCAATCAATTCTTAAAAGCATTTATATATTTTTTACCTTCTTTAGCCAAACCAGTTATTCCATCTAAGGGAGCTGTGTTTGTTCCTTCAATATCTGTTCCAAATGACAGATGTCTTATTATATGTGTTGTATTAAAAACTGATGAAGAAAATGGTTGAACATCATGTACATGTACATGATTGATAGTAAAACTTTTCCCTGGAGCTATGTGAAAACTTCCACCGACCTAAAATTCAAAAAATGTCATGATAATACTTATTTTAATAGCCAGTGTATTGGTGCCTATAAGAGCAACAATTAATAATGCTCCTTATATTTTTACTTAGTGTTTATAAAAAACATAATCCCAAAAAAGATTATAGCATCAGACTAGTAAACCGTCAATAAAATGCATGCTATCTTTTCAAAGGATAAAAGTTAAACAATCTCTGAAGAATCTACAGAGAGTATTTGACTTAACTTAGATATTTTATTAAAAATATTTACATACCCTGTTGACTTCCATGTATCCATAAATTTGACAACCTTCTTTAAGAGCAAGATTAGTTTTTTCTAGGGACTGATCATCTTTACATTGTTCTATCGTTGCTAAATCAGGTAGTGCCCACCGTCTTAGTCTATAAGCTTCTTTTATATCGTCACACGTATTACAACACCTATATATGAATATTACTCTATAGCACTACATATACATATCAAAAAGAAAAGCATTTTTTTTTCTCGTTTTTACCATAACTTACTGGGTTTCATTAAATGCAGCACCATAACAACTTCCACAAGTTATTTTTGCAATTTCTGAAGAATTCTGCTTTACCTATGATTAAATATTATATTTAAAAAATGAAGAAAAAAATTGTTTTGAAAAAAATTACATATACAAAACACTCACAGTTGATGACAACGTTATTTCTTCTTTTTTAGGTTCCTCTATTGGTTCACCATTTAAATTCAATCGACGTTTATGTATGTTGTGGTCCATTTGAAGATGTTGTTCTCCTGATGAGTCCATTGCATCTAAAACTAAGTCTAAAAATAATAAAAGAAATTAATTAATTATATAATCACATTTAGAAAATATAATGAATAATGAGAGTTATGTTGTTAGTATAAATACAATCTTATATAAGCAATACAACAGAACCATCTACTTTGCTATAATCCGCACGGGTTAAGTGAATGCATGCAAAGCCAATGTGTATGAAGCAGGCAAAATCTACGCACCTTATACATGCAGGACCAGTCACCACATGCACCCCAAGGCGCAATTCACCAGCAACAACGCACACAAAAGCAGCACACACACCCACCACCACAATCTCGACGATCGTTTCGCCCCGAAACCGAAGCATCATCAGGAGGATAGGCTCCACGACAAAAATCGTACTGCGCCGCACTACCCATACAAGCAGTCTTAAATAGTTAACCCCCACCAATACCCTCCCCTCCGAACACATGTAGCAAAACGGAATTAGATACATTTACTTGCTCGTTAATTAAGTGACCATTGTCACTTAATTAACGAAGCAATTAACGAGATTATTATAAAAAATAACAATGGTCACTTAATTAACGAGCAAGTAAATGTATCTAATTCCGTTTTGCTACATGTGTTCGGAGGGGAGGGTATTGGTGGGGGTTAACTATTTAAGACTGCTTGTATGGGTAGTGCGGCGCAGTACGATTTTTGTCGTGGAGCCTATCCTCCTGATGATGCTTCGGTTTCGGGGCGAAACGATCGTCGAGATTGTGGTGGTGGGTGTGTGTGCTGCTTTTGTGTGCGTTGTTGCTGGTGAATTGCGCCTTGGGGTGCATGTGGTGACTGGTCCTGCATGTATAAGGTGCGTAGATTTTGCCTGCTTCATACACATTGGCTTTGCATGCATTCACTTAACCCGTGCGGATTATAGCAAAGTAGATGGTTCTGTTGTATTGCTTGTAATATGGAATTCCGCAAAGTAACGCCTGCTTCTATAAATCAACAATCTTATATTTTACTTTGACATTAACTGGTTCCTAAATTAATTATATATTTAAGTACAGAATTCTTGAATAATAAATCTCTTTGTTCTACATGCCATAATCACATTAGTACAATGAGGGTGGCCACAAAAGTACCCTAACTCTAACTTCTAACTAGGAAAAAACCTTTTTTTCGGAAAATCTTATTTCATTTCTCAACATAGTCTCAATTTAGCTCTATACACTCCTTCCACCGATGTTCAATCGCTTATAGTACGAATCATCGAACTTCTCAAAATAAGCATCAATTGCAGACTCTACCTCTTCATTGCTGGCAATTCTTTACCACCGCGCCATTTTTTAAAATTTGGACAAAGGAAATAGTCAGAGGGGGGCTATATCTGGCGAGTAAGGTGCTAGAGGAAGCAATTTGAACTTCATGTCTTTTATTTTTCTCATCGCGATAACGGATGTGTGAACTGGTGCATTGTCTTGATGGAACAACACCATTTTCTTTGACAAATGCTGCCTTTTTTTCTTAATTTCATCACTTAAAACGTTGCAATAAGTTCTGATTTGATTCTACCCTTTTAGTCCTTGTTTTGACTTGATTTGACCCATGTTTCATCCATGGTTATGAATCGTCCAAAAAACTCGGCTTTATTGCGGCGAAACAACGGCAAAAAAATGCATTGAAACATCTTCACGACGCTGTTTTGCTCCATTGTGAGCAAACGCGGCGGCCATATTGCATACAGCTTTCTCATGTCCAAATTGTCATTCAATATGCGATGTATTGTACTTTTTGAAATGCTTACAATGTCAGCTAACTCGCGCACTTTCGGTTTAACACCATTTTGTGAATTTTCTTCACTTTTTTGTATTATGGATCTCCGCATAGTAACATCTAATTCTATAAATTATTTTTCTGTTTCGGTCACCTCGCTGGGTCAACCACTGCAGTATTCATCTTGGCAGCTCGTACAGCCTCGTTTAAACTCTGCTATCCAATATTTTACAGCTAAAAATGAAGAAGCAGATTCCCCTAGAGTAGAATCTAGCTCGGCTTTGATATCAGTAGGACTGAGACCTTTCAAATCAAATTATTGTATCACATAATGACGAACAAATTTCTCTATATTTACAAATCCACAGAGTGTTCACTGTTGATCGATTATGAAAAAACGGAGTGTCTTCAAATTTCGAACATAAGCTATATTAGAATGTTACTTTCGACCACAGCAATTGTTTACAAACAACAAATGCAATTTATAAGTAAGGTCGGGTACTTTTGGGACTACCCTCGTATCTTTGATCTAACAACATCTGGTCTTTCTTTGACTTTCTCAGTCAGTCTTTATGCTATAAAATGTTATAGTTATATATTATTCAATATTGAAGAGAAAAACAGAGCAAGAAAATAGAAAAAGTAAGTAGAATCTTACCTATGTAATGATGGACGAATCTTATATATGAAAGGTGTGACAATTTATATATTCAAAATTATTACATTTTATAAATTTTAATGATAAAATTACTAAACTGAGCTGTTTGTTAAAAACATTAAATATAACATGATATAATATATTATACAAATATACAAACTTGGCAAGTATTCCTCCACTAAAAAAGAAAAGCAACTTCACATTGTCCTCTTTCCTGATGTATGAATGGGTTAAGTAATAAACAAAACAAATAATACTAGATTTTAGAAGAAAATAATAAAACAAGAAATCTGGCAGTTAGTGATTCATAGAAAGAATACGACATCCACAACAAGGCTGTTAAGAAAATATGATTATATAATTTAACAGATACTTTACTATTACATTGTATTAATTACTATTACATGAACATAATATTTATATGATACATATTATTTAAATTATAACTATCATCTGTTAGAGGATAGATTAGCATATGGTGCTGAACAATATGTGTGAACAAGGATTCCAATTGTTACTTAAAATATATGGATAATTTAAAAAAAGAATTTTAAATTATGTGTTTAGTTAGAGAGACTTAATCAATGCCATGGAAGATAAGTGAATTTATAATACTTACAATCACATGATATTCTAGGCACAACAATATCAAAATTTATCTTTAGCTTATGCCCTCTTGATGTATCCACAAATAATTCCTCTGATATATTAGGAGACATGTATGTGTGCAGTTCCGAAAGAATTAATAAAAGCATTGTAACTGCACCAGTAACAGTAACTAAAATATAAAAATGAAGTATTAATCTTTTATTTAGATTTACAGCAATCATTTTTATTATTGTGGTGAAGAATACTTACTAACTGCACCGGTAGTTGTTTTCACTCTAAAATCTTCCAATGTTTTAGCATAAGCATCAAGTTGCTTAAATTTATTTAAAAATTGTGATTCCATAATAGTTGTAATTCATTAATTAATGTCAAACAGTTTTTAAACTTTTACTTTGAATGTTTTCATGGGACTCGTATTACTTCTTATAACATTTATCGTTAAACGTTGTTTGAGAAATACTTAATTAATATTTGTAATCGCCGAAAAGAAAATACATAACATACACAATTCAAGCTGAGCAAATATCCATATTACATGCTTATCAATTCAATTACTTACGGTCCTACCACAGAGTTGAGACTTGAGAGTAAATAATTGATAATATAGGTCCTACCAAAGACTAGGTCCCACGGACGGTAGGGATAAAAATGATCAAATATTATTGACTATTTTATCAAAATAATCGATTTTTTAAACATTGATTTATTAATTTTTTAACCTCTTTTTTCTTGTTTCTTAATTAGATATGCGTCGTTGGATGAAACCAATGTAGCCAAATCGCACATTTTAATAGGATTTCGCAAACAATACATCTTTATTTTTATCCGTACTCGTCGACTTTAATAAATTTTTATTCTGATTAATTATTCATATTTAAAAAAGGAAATTGTCGGAAAAACACGATTATTAATAATCTATTTTATGATTTAAAATAATCGATTTTTTATTAATCGATTTATTTTAAAGCAAGAACAACCGATTTTTCTTTTTTTTTCACTCTGATTGATATACCTATCGGCTACCACCAAGTTGGTTCACACCAGTTGACACGTTGACAATCAATATATCAATATTGTAGTTACGTAGTCAATGCTGACATTAATAGCAAATTGATATTTGACGTTTGCCTATCTCCACTCGTAAAGCAACATAAAGTTAGTAACTAGAGTAGGAGTCATAGACAAGCCTGAAAGTTGAATAAGTAATCAGAGAGGGAACATAAAACTCACATAGTACCTAACTTTGTCTATCACACGTAAAAAGAGAGAGACAGATATTAAGTCCAACTTGCGCTCTGTTTATTGTCGGAGGACAAATAGTAAGTTGGCTCCCAACTTTAGTATAATACATCTACTACAATATATAGGATAGGAGGAGTATTGAGAACTGAGTTTTAGCGTTCTGAGTTTTAAAAAACTCCTGTTTTTTAATTATATATATATTTTTTTTTAATTTATTAGGTTCACCAACAGCTTTAACATTTATATCATTCAAATCTATATTCTATTGTAAAACAAAACTAAGTCTAAATGTAAAACAAATTAAAAGCAAACGCCACATGTAAAATAACCTAAAACTACTTAAATAAAATTTACAAAAATAATTCATAAATAAGTTAGTGTAATACTGTTATTTCAAACAATTAAATACTATATTGTAAAGATTGCGTCATCTATTAACCACTGTAAAACCTCCTTTTTTGATGCTTTCTCAAAGATGGCGCTCGCAGCGAACTGAAAAGTACTTAGGGAATTTCATCCCCCTGGCTCTATGATTTGCCATCCACAGAATTAGTGCACTTTAAACATCGATAGTTTTGATTTCCGTTTTGATAGTTACAAAAAAAGCTATTAATATTATAGATAGTTTCTGACAAATAAATAGATACGAGAAAATTTAATAAAACAAATAATTGACAAATATTTTAATCAAGTATTGTATGTTTTGTTCTAAGAACGACAACATTTATTATTTATTTCAGCGTTCTGTTATTATTTGACAGGCTTTAGAAAAAAATCTTTCTGAAGGAACAGATTTTGCTGAAAGGCTGTTATTATATAAAATGTATTACTGTAAATTTATGGGTTTTCGATAATACTGATGCTCAGTTTGGTATGCGTGTTGTCCTAACAGGCACAAAAAAACCATCTGCATAGTTTCGCGTATAATAAAGCAAACTTTTTTTAACACTAACTAATGCTGTTAGCCCTAATGGCTTTTACAGCGTAACCGGGAGAGTGAGCGAGCGCAGAAGCATCACCGGGTGATTAAAGCAAACTTACATAACTTTCTGCTTTTATAGCACGGGGTGCTTACGGCTTAGGTACGGGGGCTTCAATCATCTACATCTACATTTCGTGATTCCCCGCGAAGCAAGTTTGTAGAGATAAAAATAGTAATAAACCAACATCGATAGTGCCTTAATAGCTATCGATACTGTCGATAGTCTATCGATGTTTAACATCACTACACATAATTAATATATTAATTAAAAGATGGAATATATTTAAGACCACCATTTTCAACAGACTTACTATTTTTAAATTTAAACTATCGTGAGTAGTATTCATAGTTAATAACGATACCGGCTATACTCACGTCTAATTTTATCGGATTAGCCCGACTAGTTTCGAACCCGTCCAGGGTACTTATTCATGAGCTCTTTACACGACGTTATCGCGGCGGGAACTGCGTGCAGCAGCTCGCTGGGCGCGCCTCGTAGGTGGCTGGGGCGGGGGGGCAGACGGTTGCGGCGGTGGTCGCGCGTCTACCGACTGTTCCGTGTCGCTCTGGTCTTCTTCGTCGGATGCACCAATGAAATTTGTGCATGCGACGCTTACGGTGTCGGGTTCAAAACGGTCTTTATATGAACCGGTAGTGTCAAAAATCGGTTTCCACGCCGGAGGTAGTGTCCAACCACCATCTCTGTTAAAATTCGGGTAGCGGCTGATTTCAATGGCTTCACGTATTTTTCTAGGTACCAGAAATTTTTCCCTGGATAATACGGAAGCCTTGTCGAACCTTATATAGTGGTTGGTACCCGAATCCTGGACATGCTCCGCTATGGCCGAACCATTAGTGTCCATATTCTTGACACTACGTATGTGCTCCGATATCCTCGTACAGATGTTGCGACGAGTTTCACCTATGTAGTTCTTCCCACAGCCGCAAGGAATCCTATAAACACCTGGCACGCTAAATGGATCCGCATCTTTCGGTGAGCGCAGCAGGCTACGTATTTGACCAGGAGGACGGAATATCGTCTTGATATGGTACTTACGACGAAGATAGTAGCCTATCTTATCCGTCACTCCCTTAACATACGTTAAATAAGCTGGCGACCGTTCTGCTTCAACCGATATTCGCGATTTCTTGTTTTGTGCTAAACGATAACACTGGCGCCAGTTATAACCATTGCCTTCTAGGGCCAGTCTTATTTGGTTCATTTCCTGTGCCAAATATTGTGGGTCACACCGATTTAAGGCCCTATTTACCAAGGTTCGAGGAAGAGAAGAAAGATGCGAGGGGTGATGATGCGAGCTGGCGTGTAAGTATTTATTGGTGTGAGTGGGTTTCCGATACACCGTTGTAGAAAACTTACCGCCGGGCCCTCTAATGACCATGACGTCAAGAAATGGCAGTCTTCCATCTTTTTCTTCCTCCAATGAGAACTTCACCTTGTCATATAACTGGTTTAGGCACATTAACAAGTCTAATACTTTATCTCTGTTGACTATCGCGAAAACATCATCCACATATCGTAGCCAGCATCGCGGTTTCAGAGGGATCTTTTCCAAAAATTCACTCTCAAACCACTCCATAAAGATGTTTGCTGCTACTGGAGCAATTGGAGAACCCATAGCCACGCCATTTACCTGCAGGTAATAATCACCACGCCAAACAAAATAGCCGCTCTTTAGACAAAATTCACTCAGATTTAAATATCCTTGGTGTAAGTCCAATTGTGTTAAAAAGTTGGTAATTTGTTGGCTAACCACATTCACAGGAACATTGGTAAACAATGACTCGACATCAAAGCTAACCATGACCTCTGTGTCAGATATTGTTAAAACTTGTAGCATCTGCACAAAGTGTTTCGAGTCACGGATATAGCTACTTGTATTACCTGTGAACGGTTTTAATAATGTGGCTAAGTGTCTAGATGTCCTGTAAGTGGGCGAGTCTATCTGGCTAACGATTGGTCTGAGGGGCCAGTCTGGCTTGTGGGTTTTAGGTAAACCATAAATTTTCGGAGTTGTGGGGTTATGAGGACGCAACTGTGACACAAAATCTTTATCGTCAAATATCTGCAACAACTTAGTTAATTTTGTAGATACTCTAGCCGTTGGGTTATAATTTACTTTTTTATAAATGTTTGTATCCGCCAATAATTGATAGATTTTTTCCTCATAAGAGAGCGTATCAACAATCACCGTGGCATTACCCTTGTCTGCCGGCAACACGAGAATATCCTTGTTGTTGTGTATATCGCGTAAAGCAATCCAATCGTCCCTACTGATATCGGTGTATCGGAAACCCACTCACACCAATAAATACTTACACGCCAGCTCGCATCATCACCCCTCGCATCTTTCTTCTCTTCCTCGAACCTTGGTAAATAGGGCCTTAAATCTGTGTGACCCACAATATTTGGCACAGGAAATGAACCAAATAAGACTGGCCCTAGAAGGCAATGGTTATAACTGGCGTCAGTGTTATCGTTTAGCACAAAACAAGAAATCGCGAAGATCGGTTGAAGCAGAACGGTCGCCAGCTTATTTAACGTATGTTAAGGGAGTGACGGATAAGATAGGCTACTATCTTCATCGTAAGTACCATATCAAGACGATATTCCGTCCTCCTGGTCAAATACGTAGCCTGCTGCGCTCACCGAAAGATGCGGATCCATTTAGCGTGCCAGGTGTTTATAGGATTCCTTGCGGCTGTGGGAAGAACTACATAGGTGAAACTCGTCGCAACATCTGTACGAGGATATCGGAGCACATACGTAGTGTCAAGAATATGGACACTAATGGTTCGGCCATAGCGGAGCATGTTCAGGATTCGGGTACCAACCACTATATAAGGTTCGACAAGGCTTCCGTATTATCCAGGGAAAAATTTCTGGTACCTAGAAAAATACGTGAAGCCATTGAAATCAGCCGCTACCCGAATTTTAACAGAGATGGTGGTTGGACACTACCTCCGGCGTGGAAACCGATTTTTGACACTACCGGTTCATATAAAGACCGTTTTGAACCCGACACCGTAAGCGTCGCATGCACAAATTTCATTGGTGCATCCGACGAAGAAGACCAGAGCGACACGGAACAGTCGGTAGACGCGCGACCACCGCCGCAACCGTCTGCCCCCCCGCCCCAGCCACCTACGAGGCGCGCCCAGCGAGCTGCTGCACGCAGTTCCCGCCGCGATAACGTCGTGTAAAGAGCTCATGAATAAGTACCCTGGACGGGTTTGAAACTAGTCGGGCTAATCCGATAAAATTAGACTTACTATTCTTTTGATTATAAAAAAAATTATAGACAAATTATACCTACTGTCGTTTTAAATTCCATTGCAACCTATTCACCGATTTGCTTACTCCTACATAGTTTGACGTTCTGCTTACGTCTACTTTTTACTAACTAGTCATCTAGTCATATTACTCAGAAACTAATTTAAGAAGCGTTCTATATCAAAACATCATTATCCATCTATTTGGGTCACCGTTCCTTAGCCATCATTTTTTCAATTAATATTCTGTTTCATCTAACCCATACACTTACACACACACACACACACACAAAGATAGACCGATTACTGAACGAAACTAAAGAAGTCTGACGAGACTATATCATGATAATTGCTACTGATAAAATTGTCACTTTTAAAGTTGAAAATTTTATAATAAAAAGCATTTTCTTCTTACCTAGCAAATGCTATTTATTTTATCTGATATATGTTTCGTAAAGAACATATAAAAAATAATTTTCACATTAATTTAATGCTAAAATCCAAATAAAGCCTAGTATAATTCAATTGTGCATTATGTCACTATAATAATTTCGATCTGCCCTTAACAATCACACAAGAAAAGACATTTTTGTAATCGACAATAGATTTGATACAAAATATTTTATTAAGTATACCATGTGTTAAATATAAAGTAAAATCTCAATTCGCTATTTGTGCTTTTAATATTTTTCATTATCTCTGATTTTTACATTGAGGCGGACTGACATTGTAAATTTTAAAAATACCAACGGTCTACTTACAGCATTTAAAGAAATAATAGCTTAGGTATTTTGTAATTAAACGTTAAAAATTAACTAAATGATTTATTATTTGGAAATTATTGAGGATACCTATTAATTTCAATAAATCTATTTCTTATTCATTAACATTTAAGCAAAAGTGTTAAACTGGTATATGTATGCCTTTTAAGGGGTAGTAAATAATTTAACAACATTCCAATTTATATTTAATATTTGTTCATAAGATATTAACAATCTAAATTACATAATGAAACATTATTATCTATATTTGTGTAAAATGTGAAGCGGCGGCATAAGGTTGCAAATATATATAGAAGAATATATAAAAGGTAAGTATTGCCCAAATATCAACTCAAAGTAAATTTAAGGCTTAAATATAAGTAGAACTTTAACAAAATTACTTAAGTTGATTTTGGTCATCCCTGCCACACAGTCAATCACAATAATTGTGTCTATTAATATTATTGAGTATTATTTACATGTGTACAGTCTTTTATATTTTACTTATAGAGATCACTTCCTAACATTGAAGCCCTCTCCCGTGGGATCTAATATCCACGGATAGTTGTTAGGGCACTCCATGCAAGTGAAAAGACGTAGTGTCTCTCCTGGTAACTCACGAGTCGTTAAAGGACATGCATTCGGCAAGGAACAGAAAGGCTGTCCCTTTACGTCACATTTTTCTTGCTTCCACTCTTGGAAATCTCTGAGCTGCGATAGTTCAGTAGGATTCTGCATCCACTGGATAACTTGGATTAGGGAAGTAAAGTAAACATCGTTTTTCTCGAGCATCTCTTCAATAAATTTGATGAGTTCATCTCTAAATTCTTTTTTCGATTTAAGCCAAGACGCATGGAAATGAAGACCAAGAGGGGCACGGTTGGTCGTGTAGTGGCGGTTGAAGTTATGACGCAAAAGACGCGCGAATTGGTCTCCTGTCTGAATGTTAGAACAAGAGTCAACGACGTGACAACCCGGAAGAGATTCATCAAATGTGGGATCATCTCTTCGGTCCAATTCATTCATTACCATCTCCCAGACAGGGTGACTCCTTGAAGGGCAATTGTGCGCATTACCGTTACATTTGTGCGGCATACGGAAGTACAACGTGTAGGGCCAAATAGGAACACGACCTAGAGGTGCAGTAATTGAGGCATCGTACACAAAGTATTGATCAGCCATCATTTCAAATTGCTTATTCCCTCCAACACGTAAGTACGGTGCCCGTACGCCAATGATAGACGCATCAGTGATATTTGCAAAACGTTCAACTATAAGACGAGCTCCAGCCATTTCGGCCAACCAGTCGTCGTAGCTGCCACCAGACCAATATTGTGGATCATCTTTGTGTGTTATTGAGAAGACAGAGATTTCATGTCCTTTTCGGTGTAATTCTTGGACGGCTGCATAATTTGTGTACTTGTGTGAGACAAAGAATGTACCACGAATTTGACATCCATTAGGATTATGTCGATTTCCATTAAAAACTTGTTCGTATAAGTCAATGTTATCAACATTTACAGCGCCGTTGAACGTAATTGTCACCATTTGAGGAACTTGGTTTGGCTCAATTGCACCAGGGATACGAGTCCCGTCAGCTGAACAAAAGCAGTCAGGTAGTCTACATTGATTAGTATCGCAGTCCGGAGCTCTGTTGGGATCTACATCGACAGCTGTGAAATTATTGATAACAGATTAAAAAAAATATTTTTTTGTTAAATATGTGAATCAAAATAAGATAATTATACTTTAGGAGTTTTAACAGAAGAAAAAAAATGACTCACTACAAGCATTTTCATCAGACTCGTCTTTGCAGTCAGGTTTTCCATTGCAGAAAAGTTCTTTTTCGATACAATCTGTACTACCGCAAGCAAGCTTGCCCTCAGGACATATAGGTTCGTCAGTTTTCAGTATAGGCAGAATTTTCCTGGGTTCTGTAAATGATGAGATAGCTTTATCCTTTGTAATATTTTAAAACATCTTCAAAGTCGCAGTGTGCTGTAGTCTTATAGGAGACCTGTGAAAAGTTATAATTATAGAGGGGTAAAATTATAAAGTGACCAACATTGTATTGTTGCTTCGGCAGTGTAAAAGAATTTTTCGTATAAGTGTCGGAATTTATAGAATAGCAAGAGTGAAAAGATTTGGTGGAGTATGAGAAATGAACAAAATACCGTTAAGAATTAATGAGGAAGAAGGAGAAACTTAGCTTACGTTGTATATGATTTAGCCAAGTTCCTCAAAGTAGATTAGTTACTGAACAGACAAAAAGACACAGAAGTTAATACTTAAGTAGCAAATAATATGTTTAGCTTTTCTAAGAAAGTAATGATTCGTAATGAACAGTTAAAGATAGCTTTAAATTTAAAGTATTGGCGAATAATATTGTGAATAAATTGATCTAAATTTTTATTGTCAAGAAAAAGAAAAAACACATTATCATAAATAAGAAGAAAACATAACTCAATGTATATGTAATTGCGTGACAACTTTGAAATCAAATGAATCGGTTTTCCTTATGATTATTTCATATCTTCCAAAAATATTTAATATTCAAAGTTGCCGTGCATTTTAAACTATTATGTTTTAGTAAGGAGAGTTGTTAGTAAAAAATGTGTTAGTTTCGAAAAAGCAAGAAGTGTATAATACAAATTAACGCATGTTTACCGTACTTCTTCTATAAGTACGGGAATTAAGAAAAATCGTTAGCTCAAAACGCATTGTTATTAAAAATATTGTTATGTTTAGCGGTAGCGTCAGGAAGATAGACAGGTATAAAAGAAATGAATATGTTTAATGTTCATCAGATTTGAAGAAAATGTGTATGAAATGATATAGTGAAAGTGAAGGAAGTACATATATTATTGAAGAATTATTATTTGTCCTAACGGCCGTTTAAATCATGTAGACTGTAACTAATTATCTCATTTTAATTTTTTGTATGTTTTTATTAAAGTGAATCAAACTAGTGGCAATACGTGTCAGTGTTGTAAATATCTGTATCTGTGTCTGTTGTTCATATAGTTTGTTAATGCGTAACTAGTGCGTTTTTTTCTGACGCGGACCTTTTGCTTAGTCCGGGGCCTCATGCATTATACCAAAACTACAGTGCGACGCGGCCCCCTCACCCAAGCCCGATTGCTCGCTACTTGCGAATAATTTTTTTCGCACTTACTCTCAATTTTGTCACAGTTGGTCACTTTACCCTTCCAGTCGCAGGTTTGTTTATCGAGATCGAAAGCGAGTCCCGACGGGCACGTGATTTGTTTAAGACCTGACCTAGTGCACCTGTGTCGATAAGAATAACAACATATTTATTAAATGCTTTAAAGCGGAAGCGGACATACAAAAGGCTAACTTATAAAAACAGACTAAGATTGAACATATAAAGTCAACCGGAAGTTAGCCCTTCGCACGACCACTCCCTGCAAGCGGCAGAACTTACTTTCTATTTTATCGCAATTCTTAACATGGGTTTTCCAATCACAGGTTTGACGGTCGATATCGAATGCCAATCCACCAGGACAGCGCACTGAAGCAAGCCTCGTAACGCCATTTTCAGCTCCTTTGTCACACCTGTACACAGCTTTACTTTCAGTACTAAAGTTAATCTTTTTCGAGTTAGACAAGAAATAATATGTATCCTGAGTATCCAGATTAATGTCAGTGGACATTAAGATTAGGTATAACTAACGTAAGCAATTCATTGGATCAAACTAAAAATAATACTATTAAATAGTTTTATTAAATGTATGTATATTATGCACCGTATATTGTTCTTACTAGTTTTTATCTTCGAATGGCCAGATGAGTCATATTTAGTAAAGAAGTATTTTTGGTATATTTCCAACTTTTTTGTTGATGGTATAAACCAAGTTCGTTTTGTATAACGGCAAATATATGCCTAATAATAGTAATTACTAACAATATAAATTAAGATTACAGTATCCTAGATAGCTAGCCGTGTGGTATCCGGCTGAGTAAAATAGTCCAACCTTATTCTTACCGAGGTGTCGTAAAAGGCGACTAAGGTAAGGTGAGACGTCAGGCAGGCGGCCAGTCGTAAAATACGTAGCCAAATCATGTGACAACATGTTTTATAACATGTTGAGCCGACCCCACTTAGAGTGGGCTAAGGGCAGGAAGATGATGAATGTCCTAGATAGCTAGCTACATTTGATTAACTATGTATCTAACAATCTCTATATTATGATTGATATAATAGAAACTGACAGTTTCGGTTGAAAAAACGTTAAGTATATTATATTGAAAAAACTGTGTTAAAAAAACATTGCTTTGTCTTTTAAAGTAAAATCGCAATATAACTATGACTAATATTCAAGGCACGTTGGCGACCGTTCCGTTCACCGGCTGGAATATCAAGTTGTTGCATACCAATCAAATGCATTTAAATTATTATTGGCTTTAAACAGCCTTCAGGATTATGTTTAAATTTTACAATGGATGAATGAATTCTTGTTGCGTAGTTATAATATTTGTACATTTAAATTGTCACTATTAATATAAATTCAATTTTGCAGACCTTCAATGTGGCGAATCTTCCTTTTTTTGTAGAGTTTCTTGCATCGTAGTTCCAAAAATCTTAATAGAAAATGTTACATAGTTTACCTGACAACATCACGGCAGTCACCATCGGTAGTCAGTCGGAAGTATTCGTCCGCTGGGCGGCCGTCACATAGCTGTTCAGGAGTGGCATCATCTCCACCTTCTTCTTCTTGACGCTTTACCCGCGTTGCATTAATAACTGTGTAAATAAGAAACATAATTAACTTTCAAATGCTGGTTTTCAAAAGCAAGCGCATATAAAAATGAAATTACTAAAAAGTATTTAGATTATTCTATTGCAAGTTCTCTATGAATTGCACGATAACTTCTCGTACTCTTCAATAAGTAAATTATTGAAGACATAACATTATTTAAACTTAACGTGCCTATTGAGTAATGTAACTTCACGTAAACCACGATTACCACACGCGAGTGAAAGAATGTATTACCGTTTCATTTCAGCGTAGAATATTGCCGTGTATATGGTTCGTATCTAGCTAGAGTTTGATGAGTTTTAGGAATTCGACTAATAGACAAAAATGAAAGGAATATAATAGAATAATAACTATGTAATAAGCTTCATATCTATTTTAGTTGCGTAGTTGGTAAGCAACCTGATGACGGCATTGAAAGGTAAAACGTTGAAAAGAAATCGAGGTCAACGCCGGCCACGTAAGTAACCGGTGTTCTTTCTTATTCGCCTTAAAAATAATTTACGTAAGCTTGTAATAATAAGCTCATTTATAATATAAAAGTTTAGTAATGAGTGATGTAAAAATGTAAACTTGCAGACTTATATACAATTTTAAAGTTATTTATTTATTCAAATAAATAAAATACTTTTTTGATTTAAATATTCTTTTTTGTATCCACTATCAGTAAATTCAGCAGCAAATTATTTAAGATAACTGTTATTTTTAAATATAATTATGCAACAATATTTTTTTAATGCGTTTTATTCTAATATTTAATTTAAATCGATCATAAACCTAATCATTTGTGATAGTAGATAAATAAGTTGGTACTCACCTGAGTAGGCGAGCAGTAGTACCCCCAGACACAACAACGGGTGTCGAGCCATGGCGCTCGGCGAAGACTGGCCGGTGCGTCGCGCTCTACAAGAAAGTGCAAGAGGTGCTTGCTGCCCCTCTTCACCTATTTATATAACCAGGCAAGTCGCGTTCGACACCAGCCGACGAACTCCACCCGTCCTGTGCGCACTATACCTCACGTCAATATAAGACTTCACTCCATTGCCGCAGCTTTTAAAAAGCACACGGTGACGCTACGCGAGACAATGCTCAGAAATGATAATGATTATTAGATATTTAGCTAATTACAAGCCGAAATATTTTTATATTTCAAATAATGTGACTATTGCACATATCTCGCTCGTTAGTAATGTGTTACATTTTAATTAATTATAATATGTTTAATACAATGCAATAGAATATTAATAATCTTTATTAACGTGACTTGTCCAACTTTTTGTTTCCATCAATGTCAGCGATAATCGTAATAAGTGGTTTTGTCTGGTCTTGAGTTCCTCAATTAATATTTTCAAATTTTATGCAAAATATTTATTTTAGTATTTGAATTTTTTTAAGTCCATGATGTGAATAATACTTAATTCTATAGGAAACGTACTATAATATTAGCGCTGTACAATGAATTAATATTGACTTCTTGGTAATGTATTTGCCAAGGCAATCAAGTAGAATATTTTAAATTACTAACTGATGAAGTATTTAGAAAGATTTTGCCGACGTTTTACTAGTCGAGTAATTTTTATAAATTTAAGTTATGCTACCAAATATTTATACTGATCAGAAGTGTAAAAAACTAACTGCCTTAAATTTAATTAGGCTAATATAGGATTAAAGGCGTAGGTCTCTAGCTCTATTCTTATATGAATAAAAGAAAGTCAACAAATATAAACTAAATGAAAATATATAAGTAAATTCTTAAAAATAACGTTGATGTAAACTTAGATGTTTATTGATGTCAAGACTAGATATATTTAAAAATACAAGCCAGGGAGTATGATATTTAGCAGAATTAATTACATGCTAAGGAAGTTTTGAATAAGCTCGTAGTAGTTATCTCATATAACAGAATACAAACCTGTATCCTGCATAGTTATGCAACTTTATGTACATTGTTGTAGATGCACGGTCTGGGCAGTGGGACTCGTGTCAGAGATGGCTCATTTTTATTTATACACCTTGTATTTATCATAAGCTATATTCAAGTGAGGGTTAAAGTTTCGCTGGAGCATATGGTAAAAAAAAGTACCAGTCTTGTGATCTTAACCACCGAACTAACGCGGGGAGTAAACACTTCTCACCACTATCGTTTGCCTCTCTGAGCGCATTAGGGATCTCTAAAGATATCCTTAGGTAACCTTGATGCAAGTGGTGGAAACAGCTTAAATTCATTAAGCTTCTTTATAAGAAAGAGCTTCTGGATGTTATTATTGGAAATTGCGAAGATAACTAAATAGATAGATGTCTCCCTTTCTACGCCGGGTATTGTAATTTTTACTGGTTTATCATATTCTTGCTACTTTTGCTGTAGTGTGTGGTATAAACGAGAAAAAAAGTTATATTGCACATTGCGGACATTATATGATACCGTACTATATAACAAAGTGCCCCTCGAAAATAAAAATGCGATAGTTCTCGTGTTTATATGAAATTAAAAAGTAATGGTTCTGTTTTATTTACATTTAGTCAGTAAATTACATAAAAAATACAAATTATTTTAGTCCGTTTGGTTACCATCTTTATATTTATCGTGGTCTTCTCACTTTCGATTTTATGTATTCGAACCTGTTTGTAAAATTTATGTCAATGTCATATATATATATACGCAGAGAAGATCCAAAACTGTAATCTTGATTTACATAATTTATTCTTAAAATGTTAGGTAAGGATTTTAGTTTTATAATATTTATAATTCAGAGAAAAGGGCATATTTAAAAAGTTGTATCTTAATTTAAATTGTCAATAAAGATAAATCCTGTCTTTATTATCTCATCTTTGGTATCTTAAGCCATAATGTCAAATAAAAGAATTAATAAAGAAAAAAAACCTGAATTGTAACCTTGTATTCTAAGGAGCAGAAAGAAACTTCATAAAATAATTTCTAAAGCAGAAGGTGACATATCTAATTTCTAAAAGGATATACCTAATTACTATTTTGTAACTGCAGGAGTGATTAGTATAGAAAGTGTGTTAAATTTAGGCTGAGAGCATTATCCGGAAACCTATATTTGTGCCGTGAATTTCACACAGATACCATCTGCAACTACAGCAGTTTCTTAACTATGAAATTATTTTGTTAAGCGAAAAATAAAGCCTTACTTGTCACAATTATAAAAGCATGCCGACCATATTGCGAACCTATTATGCCATTAGTACGTGAACTTATTTTTGCGCGCGACGTTTTGATTTTACCATGTCTCTTAAATATTCTAATTATTTTCTCTAAATTATTAAATGGTTAAGTATGACTCGCTTAAGATATATGGTACGAATTAATGTTGACGAAAATTAATAGGGCAGCCGACAAATTACTTTTTCAATCACCACATTGTACTGAACCGTTTCTTAGAAGATAACAATGATGCATATATGCCACCAGTAACTTTTCTGTAGACCTAGGAATATTCCATAATACATTGTTTTGGTATATCTTAATGAGATTAAGCAGCTATTTCGATTTAAGTAAGCTTGACTTATTCTGACATTTTCAATTATCGTTATATTCCAACAAATTTGCACAAAAATTAATAGACTTAATATATCAATCTAGATATAAATTAATTTTTTAACCTTCCTTTGACTTTTATTGCAAACCCCATGGAAAGCTGTACACATAAGCCAGACATGTCATACAGTCAGGAGGAGGACTTTTTTCTACGCAGCGAAACTAATAGTATTTATTTGTCATTATTTAAACAGTTATAAAATTATTAAGTTCAATACAGCATTATTATATTTCATGCTTTACATACACATATCTTATTCCATAAATTTAAATGTATATTTTAGGAGTTATCGCTATATACTTATATGAAACCTACGCGCACAAACATTAATGAAAAGTGGGTTTACTCTGAGCATAGTAATACGGTCTACTACTGCCCATGCAAAGTCGAATCCAGACGGCTACTACTGTATAAATTTAAAAAATTGTAATTTTACATAAAAATATATCAGAGGTTACAATAATAAGTAAGGAATAGGTAACATTTGCAAATACAAATAACTGCAACATTCGCAAGAATATCTGTGGCCTTGTGGCAATATCCGGGTCTATCGTTTTATGTAATATACATACATCACCGAAGCCCAAAGGAGATTTGGCGGATGGATTGGCGCAGTAACGTGGCGTCGCCGACGACGCCACGTTACTGCGGCAATCCGCGTATAGGGTTAACTTTTCAATACCTACTCTGAGGTCAAATACCAATATTTGAATGTCATTCTACCAGACCGGTATAATAATATGAACTATTATAATAAATATATTATTATACCGGTCTTCTTTAATTTTTTTTTGAGGCTCTGTCGTGTTTTAATAACAGGTTGTCCGTACATTATCAAAACTCATACAGAGTTGATTATGAGAAATTTGAAATGGGTTCCGCTGTGTATAATGCGAAAAAATTAGGTGTGGTATAAATGAAATAAAAATTGGCTAAATTAGGTATCAACGTTGTTCTACATTTACCGATTACGTTTTAGTTGGAAGCCCTTGTACTTGTTCTTTTGTTTCGTTTCACAGTTTGTGAATTGGTTGTTTGACGTTAGATACCTTAAATAAAAAAAAATCAATAAATTATATATAACAATGTATTAATTGGTAAAATTTGAAGGGAAATAGACATACATGATTTAACCTTGAAATTATCAGTAAGTATTACAAAGTCCACTTTAATAAAGTAATTTATAGGAATAGAAGATTCCCCGATTCCCGGCTCCAATTTTTATTTCCTATAATTGGCGTGGATTATAGAAAAATACTGTGTTATCGACAAGATCACCAGTCAAAACAATGTATTAGTTTTTGCTGAGGGGAGAGACTGCGTTATAACTACCAGAAGAATGTAAATTTTTGTCTTTGCTGGCCAAAAACTGATCGAGATTTTTTAACCCCTTCATTTGAAATAAACCGTTACCGTCTAAAAAAGTTTGCAGTGACTGGAAAAAATAATAATTCGAAGGTGTCAAATCTAATGAACATGCTTGGTGTGGCAGTATATCCCATTCAAGCTGTAAAAGCTTTGGGCGAAAGACTAAATATGTAAGAGAGATCTCTCATTACAAAATTGCTTAAAAAAAGTACATTTAAATCCGCTGAAAATTCGAAATTACTTTCCGAACAACCCTATATATTTGTCCAATTTCTGGGATAAGTGTAAACCAATGCACCTAAGTAGTATTGCCGTTTCCAATCCTCTAGAAAATGAGATGAGGGAGTCTTTACTGAGCTGTGGTATAGTAGCACCTAGCAGATTGCTATAATACTTTCTTTTATAAAATACTTTTATTGTTGCAAGACATATCGAATCTAGGAAATGTATTGTTGATACATTATTTAGTTTTATAATGATACAGATACACTCCTACGATCAAATGTGATTTGAATGTACATATATACTACATTCGAGGTCGGTAAGTTTCCATGATACACTTATCGTTACTTATCATCCAATGATATAATGCCAAGAGCATAGGCAAGAAATCATTAAATTGTATTTTGTTGACTAAATACAGTATTCCTTTAATTGTTAGGCGATATAAGTTAAATTGTTTTGCTTCTATTGAAATGACAAGTGGCTAAGAGGAATATGCAATATTCAGATATGAGTTCAAGGTTTACGAATATACAAAAATAAATTGTTAGTTATAAAAAATAGTTAATTTTGAATAAATAGATACAAAAAAAAATAGTTTTCGTTTTCATTTAAGAATACGCCACAACTTGTTACTTTGTTGAATATACATAGCGCATATATAAGAGTTCAACGCGATGAACGTCGCACTTGCAGAGATTTGAATGTTCTATAGAATTCCAGCAAAAGTATTGCTCTGAGCGATCGTTTTGTATCTTCGTATAAAAAGAATATTTTTTTTAATTCGTAACTTTGTTTGTTCGTTTGTTGCATAAAACATTACTCAAAAAGAATCACATATTACAAGAAAAGTTTAGCAGCATAACTAACTTAACCAGATATTACATGACGAGTATATTTTATGAAGTATATAACCAACGCAATGTGGTCAATTAAAAAAATAGAAACAAAAAATGCTTTTGCTACTTTGATATCGATGAATCGTATTTTTTTATTATACGCTGTCGATATTGTAGAGCGCTAAAAACTAAACACAGCAAGGCTTTGAAAATGTTTGATTTGACTCTTTCGATTTTAAAGAATGTTGAGAGAAAGCTGTTTGATTTATTTATTAATGTTTGTTGTGTCCAATATCAGAATCCTTACTTATGTATCTTAATATGTTAAAGTTCATGATAGTTTAAGTAAATAATCGTATCGAAACTAGTGGCATATAATAAAATTTATAATTAGCTGCCTACTGATACATAAAGGTCAAATGAATATACATATTCAATGTTGTAAAAAAAAGTCGCTATTAAGGTAGATTACTAAGGTTTTACCGTGTTACAAGAAACATAATTAGGAAACATTATATGACAAATAAATCATTTTTTTTCACCCGTTTTGAGTGGGTATCTCTGTGTGTCAGTGTTTATTATGTATTTTGCTATATGTATTTTAAAGAAAGTTTTTCACAACATACTAAAATATATATTTTTTTATTTACTCAAAACACATACTCAAAACAAACTCTTGCTACAAACGATGGATGTCCAGTGCCGGATCTGTATCTAGCATGAAATCTCTTTAACAGACTGTGTGTCTGTTAAAGAGATTTTAGAGCTACTTGTTCATTCATTCTTCTCATTCATTCATACTCATTCTTCTGTAAAATCTCCCGAAGCGGGTATGTGTGTGTTGTAAGGCTCGAAGTTGCCGAATCAGTTATAACAATTTATAACTTTAGAAAACATCTTACAAACCTTAATTTGTCAGTAATTCTTCAAAAAAGTATCCAACCATGCTGTTTTACCACTCTTCAACCTCCGAGAATGACAGAACTATATAGCTGAAGGAGTTTACACGTCGGATTGCAAACTGTGTTCAAGAGTTCTGTTGTGATTTTGTCAATACTTAGAACCTTGCTCTTTTAAAGTTTTTTGAGAGTCATACTAATCTCGTATAACCTGACGTCCATTGTTTTTCGGTATACCTTTTGGTTAACTTATAAGTTGCTTTGCAATATGTTATTTTAGGAATTATAACTTTATATGACTGAGTATATAAGTTGCTAGATGTGTGTCAAGTAAGCGGGTCGTATGTGCACGTAACAACTGCATATTGGTAAGAAACTAGCAATCGATAGTTATATGGTAAATCTTCAAATCGTTACGCAACAAATGTACAACGCGTGAAAGTGTAAGTGATTAGACTGCCTCTATAATCATATGAAACTATATGTATTTAATAAGCCTTTTAGTAAGTATTTACTATTATATATACACTCAAACAATTTATTTACAATTAAATATAATTAAATAAAATATTGTATATGTTCATTAAAATGTTTTTTCGCTTTGGCATAATCAAATCGAATTTATGTGTTTTCTTATTTTTAAAATTTTATCATGTTATAGATGTGTTGTATCTTCAAGAGTTAAGTTTCTGTCTTTAAGTTAGCTTTATTAAAGAACAGTTTTGTTAAAACTTATAATGTCGCCGGAAGTTACTGGATTCAAACTCCACGAGACAGTATTGACCTCTGATTATGTATCTTGTGTGTTTAGTTTTGCAGTATATTTATTTATATGTTATATTTATCGTAGAATTCCGGAAGTTTGACTTCACACTTCCGGACTTTTATATTACTTAAAGGTTATTTTATATATCAGCTTTGTAAGCGAAAAGTTATTGTACGGTAAAAATAATATTTATAATAAGAATGCATTTCTATGTTTCTTTGGTTGCAAATTAATGAAAACTTTTTTACTATTATTTATTTACAACACACTTTTTAGGATAGGATAAATAGCGTTTTGGCGATATGACCTTTACGTTGTCTATTATAATTCAAAACACTCGAAGAAGCTTTAAAACTAATAATAATACTAATTGAGTGTATAGGAAAAGGCCACTGAACAGAAATTCAATTCCTACTTCTGGTGTACGGATATAGCACATAGAAAAACCCAAATAAGGACTGAACAAGTCTCTAGATGTGGTGCTGTTAATATTAAATATTATCGTATTGGCTCAACGATTCTACGAACAGTTCATCCTTAATGCCGTCATATGCTAAGATGAACTGGTATAAGCCCAGTTATTGTTCTTACTAGGAAAATTAATTTCATAATGGAAGATTTTTATCTTTCGCTTTGCTGTTGATGCTAATTATTTTATTTACATTATTATTTATATGTGTTTAGTATGTTTATGTATGTTTATTTTCATATATATGTATAATATTTTATTTATATACTTATATATATATTGAATTTAGTATAGTATATAACTATTTATGTATTTTAATTAAATATTGGTATGTAAGTTTATGCACTTCCTACCCGACTCCATATTCAAGTTCTATCACCGAGGTTGTCTGGTAGAAATCGCTGCTTAGCGATAAGACCGCCTCTTTGTACAAGTTATCTAGATATAAGTTTACTTTGTATTTTCTTTATGTTTTTGTTGTGCAATAAAGTATATTAAATAAAATAAAAATTCTCTTAATGCACAATACTTACAGTCGGTGCGGATCTACCCAACCAACATTAAAGAAGCACAGATAGATCTCTAAGATATAAAACGCATCTTGTTGGATTGCGGCTAGACGATATCGTACACAATTGTCTAAGCATGACGAACTATATCACAATCTAGACGCATAAGCTTCTAACAGCCATCGCCGTTTAGAGCGACGCTGAATGCAATGACTAGGGCTTTTATCTTTTCTTTCTTACTTAGTTGAAAACCTCATTTCTAGTTTCAAACAATACCACAAAATTTTTCCGATTCCGATTAATGCAACTTATCTCCAAATTTATCCTTTTAGTAAATATTGAATCAATATTTTTTTATAGTTAATCTGATTCTGTGCGAGTTCATTTGTTACCCGTAACGACTATTAACCATGAAGTTCTAAGCAATACTAATTTTGTTTATATTTTGACTACATAGGGCTTCAACTATAAATAGTACAACTTTATAACTACCAATGAGAACTATAAATCTGAGTCGCATTCATAATTTACTTTTTTTATTTACTTCGCAGCTGCAGGTCTTGAAGCCAATTTCTTTATATGAGAAATTTAAAGAAATTTTTAATTTGATCGTATGCGTCCCACATAAGGATTCGTCGATGTTCTGGAGACACTAGCGTATAGAATGTAATAGTTGGCATATAACATGTTGTTTAACTGAGAAAAACAAAAAAAAGTATTAATGTTTTTCTTTTTATTGAACCCTTGATAAAGCCTTTTTAAGTAAGTGAATATAATTATAAAGAGTTATAAAAAATGGGATGCGCTCGTTTGAGACGTCAAAGCAATCGTATTGACGAAGCGCGACGCGGCGGCAAGTAGGCGCGCAAGAGTCAAGGATCCTCCAAGATATTTCCTTTCACTTGCGACAATGCATGTACACTTATATATATATGTCTATTTATACCGTACGGACATTATTAAAATAAGTAGCTATGTAATATATGAAATATTAAGTACTTTAATATTAATAAGACAAACCTGTACTTATAAAATTTCGTATTCGATTGAACAGCTTACAGATGCTATTGTGGTATTTAATTTTATACAATCAAAGTTCTAATACTTAAAGTACTTCTTCATTTTAAACATATATAAACAATCTTAAAATAATATTGGTAGTGTTATTTAAATCTAAGACAAACGAACTATTTTCCACCACGTTATTACAAAAAGCATAAAATGAAATCGTGTCTGATGTTTCCTCGATTAACTTGTTTGACATATGCATAAGGATAGCATGTGAATAATAATAAAAAATAATGCATTTAATCTTTTTCAACTGAGATCATTTGATCATTTTTCAACTGAGGTTTTAAACCATAGCAAATGTTATAATTTTAATGAAATTTTCTTTGAATTATTATAAGTTATTTTATACCCATTTCCATATAAAATGTCTTGTAAAAGACAGCAAAGTTAAAATTTTTCATTAATGCTAATGCTATAGGATCTCTTTTAAAATTTTTATTGGTTTGAAATCTTTTACCTAATTTAAATATAAATGAATTTCTTCGTTGCCCATAAATAAATAGCCCTTTTCAAATTAGCAATAGAAGTATGCTATTTCAAGAAGTGTAAGAACAAAAAATTAACTCCAGCTGCACACTTGATGATGACTTTCACTGCTTTCACTATCGCAGGCTATATTGCATTTAGCATGACTGTACTTGCGAGTATTTATTATTTTAGTACACACTGTCAACTCTCTATTTATTTTGATGCCACTAACAATTCTATTGATTTTCATTGTCCTTATTTTGTTTCCATTTACAACGTGCATTGCAAAACAAAATGGAAAGTTTATTTTGATGACGATATACGTGCAGATGGCCGGATTGAAGGTGATGATGTGCAACGAGCCACCCACCGAGGCCGATGTGTCAGCTAAGGGAAGGCGGAGTGTTGGTGGTATTTTGCGGTTATTATCTTAGTATAATACTGTGTAGTATAGAATATCTCTATCAAATGTTACTGTAATATGTTAATATAATAGTACTTTTGTTTTTACATTAATTAAGTCTGAAGCAAAATCAACTATCAACATGGGTGTAAAATTCTTAACACATTATTCTTATCATTATCTATCTATATAATTAAGTATAAAAATGTACATGATCAATTTTATCAATATCCACTAAACGGATTTTTATACGGTTTATACTAAAATATAGTGCGATTCTTGAGGAAATTTTATGTTGACGGTTTTATGTAGATTGACTAAAATATATTACATATTTATGACATATTGATATCAAAGCGGGTAGCCGCGATACAACTATAATAATATTATAAAAGCGGCAATATTGTAAAAGATTTTTTTATTATATAATATTGTAAAAGATATGTAAAGATTTTAAAATATTTTTATACGCGATAAATTAAAAAAACCATTCAACACATTATTATTGCACATTAGAAATTTGGCACAACAAAAGCTTATTCACCAGTGTAGCATAAACGACAAATAATCTCGTTTTTCTTTAGGGAAACATATATTCCATTAATGAGGGTACTCAAATGATTAAGTTTGAGAGCAGAGAGAAATAGCAGATATCACTTCTATTATTATAAAAAGGTTCAGATTTACAAATAGTAATACGGAAAAAAGTATAGTTACGACATACACACAAGTTGATATGTATGGGAGTTCGTTTTCCGCAACTACTGAGTAAAATTATTCATCTTATCTCAATTATACGCATGGGGATAGCAAATATTCTCACTACTATTTTTTTATATGTTTATTATCTTTTATCAGATTAAAGCTGTTTAATTATATTTGAAATTTTTTTGTGACATGTTATATTTGTAAGTTTGGACGTTCCTAATTATTTTCAAGATTCAAGAAACTACTTTTTTACTGGACATGTAATAAAATTGTAGACTTAACGCGACCACGTGTTTATATTGTCCTACAATATTTTGTATTTTCGGATTGTGCTTAATTTTAGTTTTCATAAATATATTTTTAATTTTTTTTTATTTTTTATTTATAACAAATATCTACAAGTTATATATATCTTAAATTACTTACACGCTACTACTATACAAATCATGCCCACGTGGAATGGTCCCAGGAATGCTGGCAGCGTTTCCGCGTTGAATCGCTAAGCTGATTCTTTGTGCGAAAAGGACCCAGCCCTCTTGTCACCCGAAGAGGCGATCAACCGAGGTGTTAAAACGGATAATTTTTTTTTTGCACTTTGGCTCCATGGCCCTAGGGTCTCAACTGCAAACGGCACAAATATATAACTCTCAATGAGAGATGCATACTTTCGCCGCTTGCCGGATTCGGCCATTTCCGCCGGAGCTCCAGGTCTTGACGCCGTTTCCCTGATATGGGACGAGGCTAACGTATCAACGCATGTTGCGTCCCACATTAGGACCCGTCCCCGTTCCCAAGGAACCAGCGTCAGACCGTCTGGTCTCTTGCCATCATCCCGACATATCCCGGAAGGCTCGAGAAGAGCAGGAATGTCGATGGTGGCAAGAGCTCTTTTGATGGTGTCATTAAGAGAACCATGGCGGAAAAGCCTACCAGAGCTCCTATGGCAAGAAAGCCCGTGTATGCCAAAACTGTCTACCTCTTTTCCACATGGACATCTGTGCTTAAGGCACAATGTGGTTCCCAATCTGAGACCCAAAGCCACTCTGAAACTTTCATTATCTAAAAGTGTGCCAAGATTTTTAGACGGGAGAGTATGAAGCCAATAACCTGATTCTTTTTCTGATAAGGCTAGAAGCCTAGCTCGGTCACGGTTACTCGAAAGATTTTGTATCAAATTTTTATGTGTAAGCTGAACCAATGGCACATCCCAAAGTTTTTGAGTGGTACATTCCTTCGGGATATCATCATTGGGACAGCTAATTTTCCAACTATCTAAAGCCTCTGTTGCATAGGACAAAGAAAATAAATTTGATTGTAAAATTTCAGAACTTAGTTCTTTAATACTATGGACAGAGGCCAGAAATGCTGGAAGAGCAACACTTGAAATTTTCCTCAAATATTTTTAATTAATTACAAACATTTTATTCCAATACTTAAATGTAAATTTTTTTATTGTCATTTTCCGGTTGTTTTAAAACTTTTTCCTATGAAGCTAGCAAGAAAATCAGTTGTTAATTCTTTTAAAAATATATTTCCGATAATTTAATAGCATTTTATAGTTGTCGTTTCTTGCAAGGGCAGAGAACAACTGTATTTTAGCGTTTTTATAATATATAGTATAATCATGAAGTTAATTTCATAAAAAGGTTTCTGTATATAATATAATTAAAATTTTAAAATTGAAAACGAAACCCCTTTGGGTATAAATAAAAATAAAAGTAAAGTTGAGTGATTTATATAAACTTTTTTTATAGTTAATTTGTAGACACCGGCTATACTCAGGTCTAATTTTATCGGCTTGGCCGACTAGTTTCGAGCCCATCCAGGGCACTTATTCATGACCTCTTTACGTGTAAAGATTAGGAACGTCGTGACGTTCCTGACAGTTCCCGCTGCGATAACGTCGTGTAAAGAGAGAATCATTAACTATGAATACTACTCGCGATAGTTAACGTAAACAATGAATAACATTTTTTAGTTTAATATCTTTGTGAAGCCTTGTTAAATTTCAAATACAATATATCGTATAAATAAATATATAGTATATTATCTCAGGATTTTCAAAGAACATTGTCTAAAACCAATTTCTATGCAAACATTATTCCTTCTTTTACATCTTTACCGGGAAATTTTAATAAAAATTTAATTTTCTGTGTAAAAGTTTTACAAAGTTTCGAATAAACGTATTTACATATATACTTAACGATGGTCACCCGGGGCCCAGCTTTACAGCGTCCTCGTGAGCGGTGTAAAATGTACATCAACTTCTCAATTCGTAAATGGTCTTATTTTGTAGGTAGATTATAGTTAAATCTTAATGTCCTGTTGATCAGGCATTAAAATTTTACAAGGATTAAAATGCAATCAAACTATAATATGTAAGTGTTGTCTAAAAGTAGGATATTTGTAATTCAGCAGTCCACATTGGATCAGTGTAATATAATGTTAGAGCATTATATACCTTTTCATTTCTTCAAAGACTGAGAATCCTTTAAATGTTGCGGACTATAAATTAATTAGTTTTATAATTCAAATATATTCAATATATATAACCGTCAGTTGTATAGTCGTCCAATTTATAAAGGTAATTTATTAGGAAATCGAAAAGCAGGTCAATAGTGTGTAAGAATTTAAAATAAATTTAAAGTTACTTCCGCGATACGTCTTTTTCATAATATATCATTTGCATATAAACTTACAAAATTTTTCAAAGTGTATCATGCTTAAATGATGAAATAAATTAATAGTATTTTTTGTATAAGTCATTGATTTAGTACAATTTAAACAAATTACATTACACACCTGATAAAAATGGGCAGGAAATCATATATGTTAATATTTTCAAATTTAATTTTCACGTTCTTTTTAACAACAGCCTAAGATAAAAGAGACCATCGTAATTCGTGCTTAGTTTAAATATATGCTTATTTTAGCTCTGAATAATTTGTGTTGCTTGCGCATAAATCTTACATCGTTAGTATTTTTTGCAATGTATCTTGGTATTTTACTGGCTACGGTTAGTCCGTGCAAGCGACGTGAATTACAATGAGGAAAGGTTAAATTGTGTCTATTTATGTTGATGACGTGTTGTTTTTCAACAAATTAAAATATTGGCAAATGTTCACATATTCAACACACATATTCACATGTTCAAGCAAACATTCACATATTTGTCTATTTTCCGTACTACTACTTTTAAATCAGTTCTATTCATGTTACATTAGCGAATAGTTAATAGCGAATGTTGATAATGAAGGTACAAGGATTTATTAGGATATATTTCCATCAATGAAGTATAATAGGGCTAGTTTTTTTTTTTACTAAATGTTTTTCTGACAAAGGTTATTAAACTTAACGTGTAATAAAAGACAGGTTCAATTTTTTATTTTAATTTTAATTTTATCCAACAGACTTAAGTAGAAAAATCACATTAAGTATTAAAACAGACCTATTAAATATCATGTGAGTCTATATTACATATATTTAGGTAAGTACTTAGACTACTGACGGGATTATAACCCAGTACATTTTCTAATTACACGGACACATTCGTAATCGAATAAGTCAACACTGAATGAAGTTGGAATTTTATTTAAACCCCGAATATAAAGTCCTTGCAATCGTCGATTGCATTTATTTTAACAACTAGTTTGCACCAGGTGAGGTGCGAGATCTCATCTAGTAATGACCGTCACCCGTGGGGTCGTTGAGCCAGGGGTAATTGACTGGGCATCTAACACATGTCTGCAAATTAATGGTCTCGCCGGGAACCTCCTTGGACGTGAGCTTACAAGAATGTGGTACCCAGCAAGCTGGATTTACATCTATGGAACACTTTTCCCTCCATGGTTCAAAGTTCTTGACTTCGGAGACGGTGCGTGGGTTTTGTATCCATTGAATTACTTGGGTCATTGTAACAAAATATACGTCATTATGAGTCTGAAGAACTTCATCAATCCAGTATAAGAACGCTTCCAGGAATTCGGGATTATTTCTCAACCAAGCTGCGTGGAAGTAAAGACCGAGAGGTGCTTTGTTTTGATCGTAGTGACGGTCAAAGTTGTGATTGAGGAAGTTGTAGAATTGATCGCCGGTAAGAATGTTGGAACACGAGTCCACCATAGCACATCCGGGCAAATATTCATCATTGTTAGGATCTTCACGACGGTCTAGTTCGTTCATGACCATTTCCCAAACGGCATGACTCCTGGTTGGGCAGCTTTGTAAATTACCATGACAGCGATGTGGCATACGGAAGTACATAGTGTAGGGCCATAGAGGAGGATTAGAAAGGGGAGCTGTAATAGTACTATCATATAAGAAAGCTTGTTCTTCCATCATTGTAAATTGGTTATTGCCTCCTACACGTAGATACGGCGCTCGGACACCGACGACGCTGTTATCAGTAATATTTGAAAATTTTTCAATGATTACTCTCATACCGGCCATTTCTTTACCCCAATCATCAATAGAAGCATTGCTCCAAAAGCGTTCGTCATCGTTATGCCTAAAAAATGACGTTTTGTGAAACTTTATTTTAAAAAAGAACAAAAATTTTAAATACATACATAAACTATAAACATAGAAACTTACGTGATTGAGTGGACTGCAATTTCATGACCCTTTCTATGGGTTTCTTGTACAGCTGAGTAATTTGTGTATTTGTGGGAAATAAAGAATGTAGCCTTGATGTCACAACCATTCGGATTTTTACGTTTTCCATTGAAAATTTCTTTGTATAGCTCAATGTTGTTGTTGTTAATAGCATCATCAAAAGTAATAGTGATCATCTGAGGTACATCTTTAGCGGGTAAATCACCGGGGATAATTGTGCCGTCTTCAGAACAGAAACAGTCCGGCAACACGCACTGCGAAGAGTCGCAAGGTGGAGCCCTATTAGGATCATTGTCGATGTCTAAAACAAAAAAAAGTAATATTTGGATGGATCGGACAGTAAACAAATTAAACACTATAGTAATATTTCTTAAAAAATAAATGCTATTAACTAAATATCTAAACGAGCAGAAGCACGCAGGTCTTTGCGTCAAACATAAAACCAGTATGGGCACTTTCCCTCGGTCAAATCATTCTGTACCTCCAGCCTGTTTTTGACGTAAAACGGCGTTAAATTGAAATAATCTCGTAAAAATTCAATGCAACTAATGTAAATGGTTTGATTCATTTAATTAAAGCATATCAAAACTTGTAACTAAAATAGAAGCGGTTACAAAACACTGGCTTTGCTTCACTGAATCATTGGGTTATTCAACGTTAGGTTAAAATTATTACACTAAATAATAGAATCGTTATAATTTTTTTATAAAAAAACATGAGAATACGTATAACATTAGAATAAATTAGAATTAAAATGTATATAATATGTAAAAGGAAGTTTATTAAACGTTCAAATCATAAAATTGGTTTTTTAGTGAATTAAGATTTGTTACTTTGAAGTATTTTTGAAGAATTTAATCTTGCACATGATTTGTTTTACTTGGATTACTTACAAAGGTATCTATATATTTACGTTGCATAATAAACTGAAATGTTAACATATTCAACAAAATGTAAATTAAATAAACACCCCATTTGGTTAAGGTGCATTGCGACACAGCATTGAGATGCTTTTTTAGGCCAAGTGATTGGCATTTCAGGCAAGTCGTTCGTCACGCCTTGCTTGCAAGCTAGTTTTTATTTGTAACTGTTCAAGTTCACTAATGTATTTTAATTTTAGATTAGATCCATCGTTTGATGTGTACCTTAATTTAAATCGATTAATCACACTTACCACAAGAGTTTTCGTCAGATCCGTCAACACAATCCTTATCACCATTACAAAATAATCCACGCTCAATACAAGTGGTGTCGCCGCAGGCCAGAAAACCGTCTTGACACAGTGGTTCTTCAGTATATAAAAGAGGTTTTACTTTGCGTTCCTTATTTTTCAATTTACAATTTTTTACAGCATCTTTCCAGTCGCAGGTCTGCTTCTCAATATCAAAGAACAAACCAGCTGGACAACGGATGGCTTGTATGCCCTATTTAGAAAAGTAATAAATTAATTTATAATGTTAATACTGTAAGAAAGAATGCAAGGTTTTCTTTTATTTATTTTATAGTGAAACGTATGTTCGATACCAGTTAGTGGCAGTAGACGATCAGAGCATATTAATTTAAATATAAGCAAGGTTGGTAAGTCACGACAATCATATTCATGTTGAATTTATTCTACGTCAAAGTTATTTATAATGCAAGAGGATTGATCGCAAATTTCTACAAATATTTCAAAAATGGTCTGCGGATCAAATACCATCATTGCATATGGCATTGATACAAATAGGGCGTTAAAACAAGTAAGGATATACACGTAAAAGTAGTAATCGCCTATTACACTGACCGAGGCAGTACATTGGATGACGTCGCGACAGTTGTCGCCCTCGCCGGCTACCAGCCGGAACCATTCGCCAGCGTCCTTGTCCTTGCATAGCTCTTGCTCCAGGCTGTCGTCTTTCTTGGCCTCATCCGCTTGTCGCCGCCAACGGTGCCCATCGGCAACTGCTACAAGATAGATATTTCTTAATACATATATTTAAGATATTTTGTTTTTAATTTTAGATTATCTAACAGATCATAGTGTCCTACTTTCCCCTTATACGTGTTATGTCCTAAGTTTACACTGAGTCTTTGATTAAATGTTTGCTGATAGTTCTCACCTTTTTAAATCACATTGGTAAAATGTCACTAGGAGATGTTCGTAAATGTCAAAGTTGAAGTGAGCGCACGTGACATTTGACTCGGCTGAAAATGCCAGCAACAAGGACGACTCTTTCTAAGTTCTTCTGAATATATCAAATTATTACATTATGCATGGTATTTGATGCTTTTGTACGCGTGTTCTGACGAAATTATTGTAATTTGAAAAGGTCACGGAATAGTTGATTCGCTTGACCGCTAATTATGAATCAGGAAACCATGCAGATATTACTATTTCAAATCTTATGAGCCTGTTTTTATAAACTACATAATAACATGTAAAATTTTGTAAGTAAGAAAGGTATTGGGAAGTTCTTATGTTATTGCTATGAAGCGTTTCTAAATATGTTGAGGTTTGATAAAATTTATAATATTATTTGGCTGTCCCCTCGTTTACATTTGGCGATTACATGATATTGCGGGTGAGTGAGTTAAATCGAGTTAGTGTGTGTAATAACGAAATGCATAATACTAGGAAACTGCGCCTTTACAATATTATCTAACTCATTGTTCGCATGATAGATATTGCAGACGTTTCCAATTCCATATATGCTTTATAAGGGTTTTGTAATTTCTTGTTCCTTTCCAAAAAATATTTGTTAAAAATTATACTTCCAAGTTAATTAATTACATAACTATTATTTATGTAAAGAAAGGTACCAAACATAAACGAAATATATAGCAGTGCTATGAAAATTTAAATTATATAGACATATGAAACAACCTTGTATATGAATACAGGAAATATTACAACCCTGTTTCCAATGCCGAATGTCTTTCTAGAATACGCATAAGTTTAAAGTTATTTCATATTAAAAAAGATTAAGACTTTTTATATCAAATTAAGTCTATTCTACGTACTTATGCTAAATATTGGTAAACCAGTTTTATTTGTGGCATTTTGGTAGGTATCGAGTCGATAATCAAATACAATTGAATCAAGACCTCTAAGGCAAACACTAAAAAATATGATGTAATATTAACTTAAGAAATTTAATTACTAATATTTCGATTTAATTCCGGAGATGTTTTGTGATTAAAACATGACGTATAATCAAAAATTGTTATTAGTTGTTATTAATAAGTGCTTGTCCTCTTTGACCCGGATCTACCACGTGGTTGGGCTGTAATAGGTTACATGTAAGCGGTTTCCGATAATATTTATTCGTTTATGAATTGAATTTAAAAATGAGTGTACATTAGTAGATAGCCTTTATAAAGGCTGTTTGAAATTCTACTGACGGCTTTAAGTAATGCGTAATTTACGAACATAAAGAAGTGCTGAAGCGATCATTAATACTGTAAGATATTTAATTATCTTATTTATACAGCAGTATGTATAACATATTTTTTGAAATAATCCATTGTGGTGGATTTTTTCTATAATACAAGTTTATGGAGTACTATACGAGTGAACATCTAGTAGATATACTACATATATAATTTTTAATACATACTTAAATACAAATATACACCTAGGCTCCAATAATAAATTCAATACTAAATTATATAATAATATAATAGCCGAACCGAACCTGCAAATGAAAAACTTTGTAAAATTTTTATTTTATGGAATACGTAACTTTTAACAAAATAAGGCAAGTCTCAAATGACTACAAGTGTAAGTACTTTAATTTCTATAAAAATTTAGTGCGCCACTATATTTCAGCTTTCACCTTGACATTGATTACACTAATTAATTTGTATATATTTCAAGATATCATGTGTTAATGAAATATCATCGAATTTTATGATATAATGCACAAAATAATTGGTAAAATGTATGTGAACGGATATGTAAGAGAGAAGAGTATGTATGTAAACGCGTTGATGTCTTTTATATGAGTAATTCATACTTATTATTTGAATTTCCTACCAATTTTTACTTTGCCCTATTCAAACAGCTTTCGGGTTCCCTGTGCTGATTTATTTGAACTGTTAGTAGTGTAATAAACTTAAGACATGAAATTGGGCAAATCATATAATTAAATCATTCGGTTTGATGTATAAAGGAACTGTTATGCGTTGTGTGTCGGGTTGAGGGCGATGCCCGGGTGCGCCACCTGAATATTGAATTAGAATCACTATGAACTACGCAGTCTGTCTTTGGTATGGCTATCGTATGGCATGTTTTATCGACACAGGCCTAATAATAACGGGGAAATTATGAAATATTACTTATGTGAACTTCTCCTATTCATTTTTTAAGGTCATGAATGCACTATTCATTACGTTCTCAGGACTATATTTTTATTTCCAGATTCTACGAGTTACATAGAAGCCAATACGAATACGCAATCTTAATACATTTTTCTTGGAAATCTGTATACGTAAGTGAATAAACATTTTTAATAAACAGTAATCTCGTTTCCGGCGTATCCAATATACCAATTTTTGTTTTAATATTTAAAAATATATATATATTATTCTTAAAAAAATATGCGTTGTGATATAAAAATTTAATAAGTTTAACTATATTGACTGGCCCGTTGGCGCAGTGGGTAATACCTTGCCTTCAGCTCCGCGAGTCGCGGGGCGATTCCCGTCAAGGACCACCATTTTCTATAAACAATTTGTTGGTTCTTCGAGCCTGGGTGTATTATGTATTTAAAAATATATATGTAGTATATTTACCAGTTGTACGTCACCCATGACACAAGTATCAAGTTACTTACTTTGGGCACGGACGACCGTGTGTGTAAGTGTCCCATATCATTTCTTTATTTATTAGAATCGAAACCGAAGGTATCTATTAGCTAATATGTCTAATAAACAATTATAATCAAATTTTCACAAAATAAACTTTTGTTTTGGTATATTTATTAAACTTATGATTATTGGGATATCATTGAGAATATTCACAAACCAGTGTTAAAATGTTGACGTTACTTTTAAGTTTTTGATAATTGTGCCAAATATATGCACAATATTTCAACTTGGCGAAATTTTACAATTCAGCTTTTTTAAACAATTTAGTAGATAATAAAAAAATATACATAATAAGTATATAAAGCGAGACTCGATTGTAAACGTAAAACATAACTCCCTACGAGGCGCTATGTTTAAAGTTATTAATGTAAATGATCAAAGGTTATGTGTAGATTTCTTATAGATTTTTAATTAATTGTTTTGTTTTCACATTTTTTGACAAAAAAAAACCATAGGCAACTATTAAATTTCGTTTACCGCTTTTTGTAATGAACTCGTTTGACTTAAAAAAAATCGTAAGTTCATTTGACTTTCTCTATTGTTTTATGCACAACTTGCCACAGTAAGTCTATTGACCTGTCTTTATTGCAGCGATGGATGAATACCTGAACAATGTAAATAGAAAATTGAAACGAGTCTGTTTACAAATACTACAATCGTTTTTTACAGATTCAAAAGAAACAAGCAATAATAAGAATTCCGAAAGCCCAAAACAATTTTATATTTGCAAAATTTCGGTAATTTTATTATTTATTATAAATAACCTTTTATAAAAGTGGCCTCTTTAAAAAAAACTTAATTCAAGCAATATTTGTATAATAGATAAATTATACTTTATGGTAATAATTACTTACTTAAATTATGATAATATTACTTTTTGGTGCTTAGGCTCATAGAGATATATCATGAAATCAAGCACTTCAATACCGCAATATGCGGAATATACCTTATTTAATAAATTATATAATATACCTCAAATACTCATCGAATCAAATACCGGGTTTAAGAAGTATTACGAACTATAAGCACTAGAATGATACGGTTCCTATGCAATATTGGAGCCCAACACTACGGTTAAATAGGCAATGTAATTATCATTTAGGTATAGATATAAATAACTTAAGAACTGATTAATTGTCCGGTATACAGAAATGTTTATTTTTTTACTATGACAGGCATTAGTTAGTTAACAATAAATTTGTGGGAATTTTAATAATGTGAATTCGATGACATACGGTACCAAATGTAGTTTGAATTTATCTTGTAACAAACGCAATACTTTCCCACGATATGTTAAAATCCACAACGAGGCTAACTTTTTCATATTATCAGCAACTACAGGCATGCGTTACATTGCTTATAATATCTATGTGTAATATATTTGTATTTTATCTTAATATTTACTATATTTTAAATATAAAATGCGAAGTGCACAACTCGATTTATGTCAATGCTCAGAAAACTATTGCCTATTTTTTTTAAGTAATTTAGTTCGGCTAGCTTATACTCATGTGTTGCTAATATTATTAATCTGAATATATTACTCAAAGCGTTTTAACAAGTTAAAATTAATCCTAAATAAACAAGAGCAGGCTCCTGGAGAGATAAGCATAAAAAACTTTGACATAATATTGATAAACTTAAACGGCGCTCCTTAAATTATAATTGTAAAGAAAACGAGATGAAAAAATATATGATTTATGCTATTTACTCGATCATTATTTTTTATTTCTTTACTGTCTAAGTCATCCTTTACTACAATAAAAATGACAATTCGAATTATGCCATTAGCCATTTATCCATTTGCTACGAAAAATAATTTATTTTTTGTTGGTTTCAGAGGTGGAAATTTTTATTGATAGCAGTCGATATTGTTTTAAAAGTGCTCTGATTAAAGTTTGATTAAAAATGACACGATTAATTCGCGTCATGCAAATTATGATACACATAAAACATTAAAATTTACTTTTGAGATAGTCGGACTGACATTTTGTCTTACTAAAGTTAAATATTGAGTAGTAGAACTCACATACTAGTATGCCATTGTTAACTTCCTATTCCGGTCCTTTGATGTTATTAAAAAAGTGGACTCCGATCCCGTAAATTAATAAAATCAGTTTATCAGAGTTATACTGTTATTGTGAAATCTTTGTCATACGTCATTTAAAAGCGTTAGGCTCGGTATGTTTATCAACGAAACTTCTGCCGAATTTAAACAAATCATCATTATTAATTAAATTGATGGTTAAAAAGGCAAGATGTACACTATATGTAAAAAAAAAGTATTATTAATTAACATGTAAAAAAAATATTTATTACAAAGAATGCAATATATTTCCTTTAAATTCTGAAATGTCTATTTATGTATATCGTGCATTCATCATTCGTCATCAAGTGACATTATAATTTAAAAAAATCATTACTTCACTGAAAGGTATCAGTGGCTTCTATGGGTGTTTCATCAATTTTTTTTGTTTATAATTACTATTCTTGACAGACAAGTTGTCATCACTGATGGCCGTTCTTAGTCAGTTGGTAGCTAGGTAATAAGAATGGTTAGACTAAACGAAGAACCGTCTTAGATAACTCGGTTGTCAGACCCTCATCGGCACGACATTTCGGTTCTATCGCTATTAAAATTGTTACTCGTACATAGAAAAACCTATTGAGCTTTCTCTATGTGCCTGTTTTTTTATCAAAAGAAAAGGCTGTTGTTAATAACTAAACTAACGTTACGTTACGTAACGTTATTTGTTTATTCATATGTAAGAAAATATTAGGCTTATTTATAATTTAATTTCATTTAAATTTTAAATCACATTCATTTGAAAATGTTATAACATGTTGTGCCGACCCCACTTAGAGTGGGATAAGGGCAGGAGAATGATGATTCATTTTAAAATGACAGGCTATTTACGATTTTTTAATTTAAAACAGAAGCGACTTTTTTGTTAATACAATTGCTTGACCAATGTACCTAAAGTAATGACTCTAAAGTATTTTTGCACTAATGTAATATGTTTAACAAATTTATAATTTTGCATTTGACGAATTATTGAACAGCTATATAAAAATAAGGCTACTTGATCTTTGACCGGAATTTGATGTGTAATCTTCAAATACAAATATGTTTTGACGTACTAATGTGAAGTTAAATTATGTCATGTCCAAAAATCTCTATATTATATGGATTGAAAGAGTGAAGATGAAAATATTAATGATAAAATTTAAATCTTTGTTAATTCAGTCCGATAAATACTTTCAAAAACGACCGTCATTAAAAGGAAATAACATTAATTTATACTATATAAACCATCTTGCCCAGATTTCCTATCGCAATATCAGAAATTAGAAACAATTTAAATGTAAATTCCTCGATTCTATTTGTGCCAAACATTTGACCTTAGCAACGTAATTAGTTATAAAATTTGTTTTGTAATTTTTAACTCATGTTACAAGACTAAACGTTTATAATTTTTTTTCTGAGGCATAATGTGTTGTAATATTGTATATATGTATTGTACTATACCATTGTTAATTTTCAATAGTTTGAATTATGGCTAGATTCTTGGTTAATGACAATGTCCTAAGTTAAAAGAACTTATTTGCACTGAATTTTGACCGTTTGCTTCGACTTTATCGTATTTTATCTTTCATTTTTTCTGTATTTTGTATGTTTAAACTAAATTATGTAATTGATATTACTTATGCTATTTATATTTATATTATATATGCTGTATATTTATTGTATATGCTGTATTTTCCATCTCTAAGAGAAAAATTAGCCGATTTATAGTTTGCATATAAAATGGTTCCAGATTAAATAATTGTCTATATTATGTAGGCAGCCGGATCAAGTTGTGGCGCAGCGCGCTACTCGCCACGGCTCGGCTCTGACGTCAGCAGCGCAGCCGCAACGCAACACAAACCGAATGTGAAAGTTCTCCGCGACCACAATGCGCAGCCCCACTAAGTGCTAAATAACACTGAGTGATTTTACAAAATATATATTTACTTTGCGTTGATGAAACAAAAAACTTAAATTTTATTCTTAAAATTACCATTATAGATATTAAATAATAACAACTATCGAGTACACGTTGTAAGTCTTATTTTTAAGTTCCAATTACATAATATTCGAACCAAAATTAGAGGAAAATTGTTTTTAAACAAAAACACTATTATATGAATATGAAATTCGTTCACAACACTTGCATACATACGACGGACTCGATAGTTGTATCTTTTAAGGTTGTCCTTGAAAGCTTGCAGCGTTGATTACATTCTTAAGTCATTTGATGCAAGCAAATCACGTTCGGGGTGGATTTAATTTGAAACTCTATATAGGCACTGTCTATTTCGCGACAGGTAACTCATGCAACTTCACTGTTCACTTAAAACCGGCACTGGATGCATCCACTATTTATTTGTAGATGTGCGGTTGTGACGTCGCGTCACCTATGACGTCGCGAAATAGACGGCACCTGGAGGCGTAAGATAAAGGTTAGGACTCACCGCAGGCGAATAAAAGACACGCGAGCAGAGGAGCGACACGGGCGTAGCGCGCCATGACGGGATCACAACAGGTCGTTGCGCGGTTGCGGTGCGATTAAATAGTGGCCTCAATCTGCGCCCCGCCCGCCCCTCTCGCCCAAAGCGCTTACACCTCTGCCAACACCCTTTGCACTCATCAGCTGTGAATCACCTGCATCACCAGGTATTCTTCACTACCAGAGTTATCAAATCGTAGTATACATCACTAACATATGAATTAAATCACCAAAACAAAAGTGCAATATAATATCGCAAATAAACAAAATCAGAAATAAGTTGAATTAATTTGCATATTGTTTTAAAATATTTTAATGGATGACAGTTTTTTTTTATGTAGAGGCAATATTCTATAAAAAGATGTGGAAATATTCAAACAATTTAGGAAACCAAGTACAAACAATATACTTGATAAATTTGGATATTATTAGAAAAGCAAAGTATTATGTAGGTATAATTAAAACTATTGAAAAGAACACCGTGTTAGTAGTATTTTTGTATTTTTTTGTAAATTTGTTCCTAGTGACGTGCATACATAAGAATATTTTCAAGGTAAAGTGATGTATGTATGTCTAAGCAACAATGAAGCTAGAATATAAATGAAATTCTTGTACTCGCTTTAAATGCCTAAGCTCTTAATAAACAGTTAAATATAAATTTTAAGCTATTATACGTGGTGTATAACTAATACTTTTGTATATATAAAAAAATTAAGAAGCTTATGACATACGGTAAACGGACAATGGTACCATTACTTGTACAGCTTACACATAGTAATATTTATGTGTAATTATTTGATATATTATTTTGGAAACTTATCATAATATTTGTCATTTACTAATTTTATTTCTTTTACGTAAGAATTTACTACATTTGTTGGTCAAAAATACGAATAATGAGAAAAGAGAGTAAGAGAGAGAACTAGCAATTTATACTCATTCTTCACTGACTATAAATGATACTGTAATTATTGCAATGAGTTTTTTCATTGTAGTCAGGTCGCGTTAATCAAAGTAAAACTTTTCTTTTCTACATGTATATAAATATAAAGAAAGACACGAAAAGTATATAATGTTAAAACTTAAAGCTCACAATGCCAATGTTAAGTACTTTTTACCCCCTTTTAGGCGAGATGGGCGCACGAAGGGGTATGAAGTTTGGCATCATAATTGACATGATTAACAAAGAAGGAGCGAAGAATAAAAATATTTTAATTTTCAATTAATATTCATTGTTTACTTTAGCGTTGTCAATTTTTATTGTTTTTTGGAATAAAAAATCAGCGTAAAGAGTGCATTCACTGTATATTTGGTTATTTAATCATTACTGGACGATCACTAGTATATATTATTGAGTCATGCAGTAAATTCCGGAAAATAAAATATTTGCACAAGTCACATATAGTTTTTAAATTAATATTGTAAAGGTTAGAATTGCTTAAAATTGTGAAATGTGTTTTCCCCTCAAAGTAGTTTAAAAAGCAAGGGCTCTTGACAATTTATTAAAAAATTAATTCTTAGACTACATACAAATTTGTTGATATGTAAGAAGTGGTGATAATCAGCAACATTATTTGGATGTAAATGCGCACTTTATCACTCAACAATTTATTGCGTACATAAATATGCTCAAATATAAAATGCTCATTTTATATTCACGACAAGAAATATTTGCGGTTCTTTTGTAGTTCAAAAGTTATATTATTATTCTGTTATTATTATTATTATGATTAAATTTTATAATTATTATCTAAATATAAAGCAAAATAATTCTATCATAACTTTTGTACTATGGAATTCATCAAAATAAAGCCTACTTCTATCATTTAGTTCTTGTACTTCTAAACTTGATTGTAATTCATAGCTATATAATATATATAATATAATAATATAGCAATATATCAAATAAATAAAATTTATTATATTAAAATGATGTCATCATTACTCTCTTATCTCCGCAAAGTAACGTATAATTTACATTAGGTTTGTCGAACTCGTTTCTTGAATATTATTTATTTTCAATAACTCAGTAGTATTCATGTGTTATCCATTGTAAATTGATTAAAAACAATAACATCATATTACAAATGCAATTAAGGTGAGACAATTCTTCGAAGTAAAATTGAATTTTAGTTTTGCTTATCATTTAAGAATAAGTAAAAAAATAAAATCTTATCATAATGCCAATGCTACCGTTTATATTTAAACATGATTCAAGAGTATATTTAAAACAAATCTATAATCTATACTTATTATAAAACAAAGTCCCAAAAAGCAGTCTGTCTGTCTGTATGTAATCGAGTTTCTCGAAATTTATTGAATGGGTTTTTGTACGATTTTCACTAAAAGATAGTGCAATACTTCCGGATGGTTTAAGTAAATAGTACATATCGGTATTATCTAAATTGTGTTGAAGAGATCGTGGAGTTGTTAAAAAACTTGCTTTCTGGGAGATTTAGTCGCGTGCGCTGCGTAAACCAGCAATGATATGCTAAAGTAATGTACTAGAGAATTGTAGATGTATAAAAATACCACATAAAAGTGCTCTCTCTCAAAAAAAAATCTCTCACAGTTAATTTACAATAACTATTTTTATATTTAAAATTCCACGCGGGCGAAGCCGCAGGCACAGATAGTTATACATAAACAAATATCAGTATTCACATATTCTAAATTCATTAAGATTGATCCCAATTCTGATCGAGCTAAAAAGCTATATATATTTTAAACATTATTAGTTTACAATATAGGTAGATTATAAGGAATCTATTTTATAGGACTGACTTGTACTACTTGTATGAAAGACGTAAAAAACAAAGGTAATAAAAAAATCATTAAAGTTCATTTGTGTCCTAAGATTATATATAACTATCACAATATCACGCTTTTTTTCAGCTGAACTGACTGTATGCCATCCATTTATTACCCCTAATGTCTTTTACAGCATCATCGGGCAAAACAAGAAAGCGCAGAAGCTTTGTTGAGGGTGCGAAACGCGTAGAAAGTTGTACTAGCGATGGGGTAAAAACTTAACGCTAAACTTGAATTATATTAAGGAATCATGAACTTATATAACGCTAAAAAATATTTATTTTGCATAAATAAGTATGCCTGTCATAAAACAGTCTGCAAATAGATATAATTTGTCTAAATAAACTGTAGCATTCCATTCAAATGACTGCGGTTCACATTGAGTAAGTTGTCTGATGTCGAAATTACGTGACTTAAATATGATTAATCAGTTAATCATATCATTGTTCACTATAAATATTAAATCATCGAAAAAAATTTTAATCACCTCGTTAGCAGTAATGTAATATTTCACATTGTTCTCCACAATTAAAATGGCATATCGGAAATAATCATGAGGTACACGTGTACAGTAGACACTAATTTTATTATCTAATTAAATGTTAGTAGTATAATATTTAATTTGTAATTTTTAAGAAAATGATTACGATAATAGCTTCTGCAAATACATGAAGTTCATTTTAATGTAGGCTGGACGCTTTCGAATCTAATCAGATATACAGATGTTGAAATAAACGGAAGTAAAAGTTCCAGATAAAGTAAGGTTGTAATTGAAAAAAAGTTCCAATAGAGTTTTCAATATTTATAAAATTTTTGCCACATAGTTAAAATTAGCTATTAATATATATCTATCCATAATTATTTTTTACAATTTTGTTTTTTTTTATTTACTACAAAAATATACAAGTTATGTCTATCTTAAACTACTTACACGTTAGTACTATAAAAATCATGCCCACGTGGAATGGTCCCAAGAATGCTGGGAGCATTTCCGCTTTGAGACGCTAAGCTTATTCTTTGTGCGGAAAAGCAGCCAGTCCTCTCGTCACCTAAACGCAATTAACCAAGGTGTTAAAACAGAAAAAAATGTACACTTTGACTCTATGGCCCTATGGTCTCAACTGCAAAAAGCACAAATATATAACTCTCGCGATGAGAGATGCATACTTTCGCCGCTTGCTGGATTTGCCGCAGCTCCAGGTCTTGACGCGGTTTCCATGGGATGAGGCTAACGTATCAACGCATGATGCGTCAAACGCATGAATCTTTATGTGAGGAGAAGGAAGAAAACCATTGCCTGTGAATTTTTTTTTGTAAAGACAGAAGAGCTCTCCTATATTAAAACAACCATATACGTTTTATTCTACCCGAATTCTAAGTTAAAATTATATTATCAAACTATGTATGTATTAATTCATTATATGTGTGTATTAATTCATATTTTATTAAAATATATTATGTTTGTAATGAGATCATACATTGGTCTTTCACCTCCTATTTATTATTTCATTTCTTTACATAATCAGTTGATTTATCAGATAAAATTAAGTTATAATACAGATTCTCCGTCAATACAGTCAACAAGAAATACCGTTGGCCAAACGTTCAAGTTATCTAATATGATCTTGAAATTATATGGGATGGTTGCAACTTGAATTTATTATGTAATGTGCAACCAAAAAGACTTTTTAAATCTTGTACATACTGTAAATATTTTTTTTATTGAAAACAAACGCTTAAATACTTTAGGCTGACTAAACCATAAGATATTTACATATTTCATGTTTACAAAAAATGACCCAAGATTCTACGATAAACCGATAATAGAAGGCGGACATGCTTATATGTACTATGCTGTGGATGTACTAACCATCACGAAAAAATCCTATTTTTTATTCTTCGAAAATCGACACCCCCTTATGACTCTTTGAAGTATCAAGATGTTAAAAAAATTAGGGGCGCTACCATAGCAATTAAAAACCTATGCCTAGATTAATCCCGTTAGTAAGCGATTCGAACATTTAGTGTATTAACTTAAATGCCTATTTTATTATCATTGTTAAAATTACTTTTTAATTGTTAGTTTACAAGTTAAGCCTTGACCCTTGGTCAACCCTGGAAGTTGAGACGGATGCCGACTTGAAAGGGGATGGCGATTAAACCTCAGAATGTTTTTTTCACTTTTTTTATGTACTATTGACAGGCATGTTCTATTCAAATACCTTAAAAAAATAATGTGTAAAAGTCGTTAGTTTAAAAAATAGTTCGCATTCCTTTTTTAGTTAGGTTTCTTATTCATTTCTTACCGAAGAATTGTAAAAGAAGACTAAGGTAAATTGACCCATCGTGTGGTATCCGGTTAAGTAAAATAGATCACCCTCTTTCTTACCGAGGTGTCGTAAAATACGAATAAGATAAGTTGAGGACAGGTAGGCCGGGTGTAAAATACACAGCCGAATCAAGTGACAACATGTTTTGTAGCATGTTGTGCCGACCCCACTTAGAGTGGGATAAAAGCAGGAGGATGATGATAATGACTTCGTAGGACCAGCGGTATTTTATTAGGATTCATGAAATAATACAAAAGAGTAATCAATAAATATTGCTTTATTTATTAGCATTACAGCGACGAAAGGTTAAATTTCTACCAAACGTGCTGTAGCTAGAACAAGTATAAAATAATATATAATAATAACACAAAGTTATATAGTTTTTTGAAGAAAACAAACTCAACAACCTAAGAAGACTTACTACTAGAGTACACAACTATAATATCACGAGTAGGTAAATTTTTAATAGAATAAAATAGAAGTATGATCTACTAATCTTAGGTTAAATAGGCGATTCTAGCATAAGCAAAGTTTCTACTACTTTATATATCACTACAGCTAATAACTAAGCGATATCGATATGAATAAAGCTATTTAGTTAACACAAATATCACAATATCGCTACTCAGTACAAGAACATTAAGATGAGGCAACAGCAACATCGATTACAGATTTATCGACGATTTGTATGTTATGTAATTCGCGTATCCTCGAAAACGCATGACTACATCACAATATTCCACTATGATTGATAAAGTGAGCCCTAAAATATATAACGGCATAAATGAATAAAGTAAGTAACGCCTTTACGTGAATGAACGCCTGACACACTTAATAACTGTATTGCATTCTTACATACAATAGAATCTACTAATTATTGTTTTGAAATCGCATCGTATACGATCGTGACTTTAAAGAATAATAATCATTAATTAATTGCAATACAAGAATTTACCGCTTAATATATTATAAACCATTACGCAACTGAATTTTCTAATCATTATTACATAGAAATTAGGCGGTGATTTTATGATTAAGCAGTTCTACTTATCAAAATATTTTATATTATCCAAGTAGTTCAACTTTAGAGATAAAAGTCTACTAAACCTACTACTACTATAACTAACAATGATAGTATGAAAGTACCGATATTTCAATGAGACATCCCAGGTTATGATAATATATTAAATAAATAGCATAAATATAAAATAATAATTAAATAGCATACTCATACAATTAATATGATTGTAAATCTTAATACGATTTTATGTATCGCGTGAATAGTATTTTGATGAACAGAAAATTATATTTACAATAAAAATTATTGCAATAATCTAGAATTCTTTAAGAAGGTATCTAATTATTGCTTTAAAATATTTGTTGTTCACTAAATAATAGTAATAATAATAAGGGTTGTTATAACACTTAATAGTTGATTTTCAAGTTAATGCTATTAGTATAACTAGACGTTTAAGGGGTTAATGTAGGATAATCTCTAAGGATATTTAAATAATGTAATATTATAAGCAAGTTATTGGAGTTTTGAATACAAAATAATAATATATCAAATTAATCGAATAAATTGTTCAATTATTTATGCTCCAAGTTAGAATTTTCTTATACAGTAAACAAATTAAGAAATAGGCTTGCAGTTAAAAGATAAAGTTTATACTATTTTGCAGATAATTTTTATATTTTTATCGGCTTCGTAAGTACTAAACGTATTTTTAAAATCGTTATTAATATAACAACTCAAAAAAGAACTTATATGATTTTTTTTTGTAAATATTTCTGTTACTTAACTAATCTCACTAACGACTAAATATGGAAAATAAACCAAAACTTACTAGTACTAATTCCATACAAATATAATTATTATATAAGCTATTATATTTTCTTCGTATTTCAATCACACGGAATACATAATTTATATAATTCAAAAAACAAACACATATCACTTTATATAAAAACAAAGGTATAATTATGGAAGTGTAATTTAGTAGAGTAGTAGTTTGTATCGCAAATTTATGATAGAAGCGGATGCCCAAAGTCTTGTTCAGAGTGTTGTTCAGATGAGCGTGAAGCCGTAGCAGCCTCACCATTTGCTAGTAAATTATCTCCGACACTCGCTTCATAATTTTCATCAATCTGTAAGACAACAATAAAAGTTACATAACAAACTGCATATTAAACATGTTAAGAAATAATTAACATTAATAAAATAAAAATTATTCAATATATGGAAATCTTCAGGCTATTTTTTTTCTTTTGCCGAAGTTCGTCGCATGGGACGGTATCGAACGCTCGCTGGAGTTAGGCCCCCGAGGCGGTCGATGCTTTGGTGCTTCCGATGAATCGATTAGCAGAGGGCCGACCCATCTGTTAATCGATTCATCGAGATACACAGTTTAGGGAAGTCCCGACCCGGATATAGCGCTCTCTGGGTTTCAGACCTGCTGCAGACCGGGGATGGGGGTAATGTGTAAATGGAACATGTATGTGGGTAGGATACCGTTACCCTGTCCCAGCCACCAGCAGCGTGATGAAACAAAAAAGGCTGTTTTCTCAAATATATTTTGGTACTATACACACCCAATGAGCTTGTATCTATTGTATATATATATATATATATATATATACATATATATATAAATTATAAGGCTAAAACTCATTAGTGTTTACCCTCAAATACATAAATTAAAATTGTAAGCAATGAATTAATTATAAATACATTTTATGCTTGTTACACAATATGTTTATATGAATAACTATGAATAAGAAAAGGCAGAATTTAACTATAAATTGAAGACCTTGTTGTTTAATTAAACTTTGTTAATTTTAAACATAACTAGATTTTATTGATGCTATACTTAACTTGAATGAATATATTATATATTTTACGACCTTTCTGTTCATTCATCCTGTCGTTTTTTTACTTAACTTTTAGCTTGAATCATATATGCGTGGATTGAAAATTTTTCGCAGTTTGCATCGGTTATACTACATTTTTATGTAAAAATGCTTGATCCGAACGTTGTTAATCGTACAGGCACTTCAAATGCTTTATGAGAATTGTAATTATTTTTCTATGCTTTACTGTTTTCGGCAATTTTGCTAAATCGGGTTTTTTGATATAAACTACATTATATTATAGAATAATATTATTAGAACTTGCAAAAAAGGGGAAAAAATCGGATTAGAGACATCTGGACTCGAATCGGCGTAATTTACCTTCGTATTCTAATAATATTGTAGCAGTTTTACATTACCAGAAAACACGGAAAAATAACGTTTTCTAAAGATGAAACCTAGCAAGATCCATTTAACGCCCCCTAGCTCCAATTACCAATTTTATTTTAATTGGTAATCAAACAGCGTTTCACAAGTTTTAGTAATTAATAATACACATTGCTATTTAAAAATAAGGCCAATAAGAGATTACTCTAAATAATATAATTAAACTTAAATTTAACAGTAAAAAGTACATTGTATGTTCGTGAGTTGTGAGTGTGATGTGTGTGCGTGTGTATTTTCATACAAACAATTAGAGCCGTTTCCGAAATTAAGATTACATCTTCACAAGAATTACTCGTTTAAAGGTATGGATAGAAGTATAAATATAAAACATAAATTACGTATTTCCTGCCAGGTCTTCTTCTACGTGTAGAATTGCGATACAATCCGGAATGTCTATCCGGATAGGGCGATTGAAACAAGTCGGCCTGTCCGGGTAGACTGTCCGGATCGTAACGCTGTATTTTTCTTCAACTCTTTCACAGCAGATCTCGAACGTGCAGCTAAACTAACAAACAACAAAACTTCAAAACTTCAAAACTTCAAACTATACATTCAAGAAAAGTAAAATATATGTTACAAATATATCTAACTTGCTAAAGAGCGCGTGACAATATTAATTATACTGCCAACTAAGTTTTGCAAGTTTTGTGTTGTAATGTAAAAATAACATTACAAAAATTTCTAGTACTAGGTAACCAGAACATACATTTTTCAGAGTTATTAAATAAACAAACTTAAATAGTAATATAATAATATAATAATGCATAAACAATAAACTTAAACATTATTAAGTTTATTGATTATGCATTGTTTGTAAGTTTATTGTTAAAGTGGTTTTTAAATCACAAATACTATAACAAAAATAAAAAATTCAAGCTTTATAATTAATTCCTTATTATCTATAAGAGAAAAATAGTAGAAGAAAGGTAATAATCGGTGACAATAAACATAATATCATATACTATATATTTTTATCATTATTATTATTATTATTCTATATATAATTGTACTTTTCGGTTGAAAATTGTAAGTAAAAAGACTTTAGAGGTCTATTCTGATAAAGGTACCTACCTCAACCTCGAATCACTTATATACGATAGAAATTTGTTATTAATTGAAGAACACCCTCAATAAATGCAGTGTTCTTTTAAATTTGGAACGCATTATCCTATATGATTTTGATTGATTTGATTTTATCAAAAATTTGATTTTCAAGTTTCAGCGTTTTTTATTCTAGTCTATCCTATTCTCCCTGTAGCAAATTTTAATGTCGCATGTGATATCGGTTGAAGCGAATCATTCAACATTGAGCCAGAGCTTACCGTATAAGGGTCGATAGTTTTTTTTTATTGCAAATGAAAAGGCATATTTACTTGCTTTATATTAAACTGCAAACGCACACCATACCACGAAAACAGCGCAATTAGGGAGTTAACTGATGGTTAAATAACATTTTGCTTATGTCCATATCACCATATTATCTTACAGAATAGTGAAACGAGTTAATGATGTATTTGCGCGAATATGAAAGCCTTTAATTTTATTTAAAAAAGTATATATACACAATGTAGAAACTGACGTATTATTAGTTTGCGGTTCCTACTGTGCTTCTCACAAAAATAGACAAGTCGTTTGTGGTTTTTAGGTATTTCAAAATGCCGAATTTCCTTAAGTTCTTTGCAGATCGTTTTGAAATTAAGTATTACATGGCGTCATATTCATAAACACACACGTTTTTCTTAAATCACAAGTCTCAATCAACAGACGTAGGATGCTGGAGGTTATTCAGGGAGGTGTTTTATTGTTTGACTAATATATTTGAGCATAATTTTTAAATTCAGAACCCAATTCAAGTTATATTTAGGTAAGTATTTTTTTTTCTATACTCTTCTATAAAAAAAATTAAATTTACACGAATCCTGGCTAACTTTTTTATCTGATTTCAATTGATTAAATTTTATTTTCATTTAACTTTACCTATATTAATTTTGTGGTATATTTATTTCTGTGTTTTGTAAATAACAACTCGCTAAATCAGAATTACAAAGTAAATTTCGGATTAAAATGAGAAGCTAAGCTTAAAATTTAATAATAAAGTGATACGAAAGGGCAATAATAATGAACAATGCAAACAGAAGCGTCTCATTCGAGGTATTAGATACATCCAATCTAAACCACATTCGGGTCGGGGTTAAAGGTAATTAAATAATATTTGTTTTATTTACTATGTTAAGGGCAGATTATGGTTTTATGAAGGAGCTATCAAGATAATATAGTTTACCTATCTGTTTTGTTAATTTCTATATCCGTAACGTAAAATCGCAACTAAATAAATATAAAATATAAAATAAAAAAAATATATAATATAGTACAATAATTTGGTGAAACCAAAACAAACATGCCCAATGAGAATCAGTATAAATTAAATTAAATGAAAATATATATTCAAAATTTTCATTGTTAATGACCACTTCTAAGTTCTATTGGGATTTTATGTCTAACTTACAGACGATGTATATTTGTGACTAGCAGCTTCTTCACGTTTGCCCTGCAAATAATATGTCATCAACTGCCCCTTTCCCTTGACAGCGACAAGACCACGTTGCTCGAAATAATAGCCAAAATTCTGCAGGATCTGACAAGTTTCTTCTGTGACCTATAATTTAACATCCTATTAACTGTCCATTTCAAAATCTTAGTTTTTTTTTAAATCTCGCTTGCACTTAATCTAATTTTAACCTGTAACTTTTCATTTCGAAAGACGAAAATCTTTGTCGTCTATATCTATCCGGCACAGTATTGACATAATAATAATCTCTTCATCAACATGACGTAACGTCATAGATTTCTTTCAATTAAATGGTCATATCCTATGTATACGAGTTCTACTGTATATTCATTCATGTATACATAAACTAGGACAACGTTAGAGACCCGAATTATATCATATTCTCTCCTACTGTAAGAATAGAATCATCTTCCATTATATTAATAGAAATTTAAGTTATTTCCATTCTATTATTTATTTAACTTGTAGAAAATGATTAATAATAAATTACATTATAAAACTGTAGCTTAAATTGTTTGCTATCCAAGAATCATGAGGCAGTTTTAAATTCTGATACAATTTAAGTAGGACTGTATACCTTGTAATTATTATGGTATTTTGGGTACAATTATTTATATAAGTTATTTATATTCGATGTGATATAAGAATTTCAAAAACTAGAACCATATGAAAGTAAAATAGCGTCCTATTAGTATTCTACTGCTGGATATAGGTTTCCTCTTTCTTTTATGGACTTTTTAGTGTACCTTAGACACAATACGCTGATACGCTATGCAGATTGGTTTAAACATATCCCACGAAATCTCTAGACAAATGTAGGTTTCCTTACACCTTACCTATTTTTCTACACCGAAAATCGTGTGATTAATGGTAAATATAAACAAAGGCACATTAGTTTTAACATATAAACTCATTGGTGCCCCATTCGATAAGAACACACGGTCTTACCGTTCAGTTACAGCTTTTATTTATACACTAGTACATATGTTTTGTTTCTATTATACCTGAATACAACCAGCTTTTCCAGTGCTCTCCATACGCGAAGCAACATTTACGGTGTTTCCCCATATATCATAGTGCGGCTTCCTTGCTCCGATTACACCAGCTGTGATGGGCCCATGATTAACTCCCATACGCAAAACGAAGTGGTTAAATGACTGCTCGTTAATTGCTGCCAGTACTCTCTGTAATTCTAATGCGAATTCCACGAGGCAAGCCAAGTGTGCCCATCGCACCAAAACTCCGTCATATGGCTAAACAGTTAAAGATATTACTAATGTTAAGTAATGGAAATTAAGACATCTTGCAATCTACGAATTCAGACGTCAATGATTAAAATAACCGAATTATGCGTTGAATATTTTGAATTATTTGGAAATTTGTCTGATATGATAACAGTAAACCTGATTAATAAATGACCGGAATGTCTCGTACGGTACCTGAATTTTAAACATTACTATTAAGAGCTTATCGTTACGAAAAAAAAATTATATTGTCGAAACCTTATTGTGAATGTAATAAACTATATAACAAATAGATAAAAATAATTACGATGATTGGGTTGGTTTATACAATAAAATATTGGAAGGTCGTTTACTAGAGTTACCTAGCGAGACGATTTAATGCAATTAAAATATAACATACTAGTCTAATATTTGCGTACTAAATATTTATATATTTCGTGTTTATTAATTTACGTCATATTCATCATTAACATGCTGGGCATATTAATGATAATATGACTTAAATTAATGCTTGTACAGACCAATCTATGTGTAAAGAGACAAATCGGCTTATGCGGTTAAATTTGTTTAATAACGATTTCATAAGTGGCGTAAAAAGAAAGAACCACCGTGATAACGTTACATTTTATAAGGCAATTGTACATACATAAATACATACCTGCATTTGTCGAGTTGGATTAAGACCTGATGCAGCCATATATGTAGAGCTTATTGTTTTTATTTTTATAATATCCTTGCTGAATCTCGGGTCTTCTAACAACTGGAAATAATAAAAACGATTTTTTCTGCTCGGCCATACCATTGACAAACTTTGTTTACGACAATTTGAAATACTCCTTACTCATTAGGTCGTGACAAATATAACCTTGTTTGTGAAATGAATCATATAAAAATATGACGTTCTTCAACAATCTCCTTGCGATATTTTGTTTTAATAATTCCACGAATCAACTTGGTACAAAAATATTTTCGGCTACATACTCGTACACAAAATATAATAGAGCACTTACAAGATCGAAGTCCGATATAACTTCGTTGAGAAATCGTAAACACTCTAGGCCTTGATTGTTAACCGTCTCTTCCGAGTAAAACTCTGCAACAAGTTAAAATACATCATTATAAGAAAAGTATCCGTCCAATGTTTACCAATTATAGACTTAAAGTTTCTTTTTTACTTTACTCGTACGTAAGTACTTAGTATTTATGATATTTATAGTACAGATTATATGTTATTTACTACACATTATTATTAAACAAAATCCCCTGCCGTCTATCTTTTTGTGTACATACTCTATCTCTATAAATCTCAAACGAGTTACAATAAACTCATCATAGGATAACAAAATACGGGTTTGACCAGTGATAACATTAATTTATAAAATCATTGTGATTTAGAATCTCTAAATCGCAACTTGCCTCGGGATATCACTTCCTAATAACATTACTAAAATAATTGTGAGTTTACTTGGTAGCTTCTATCGAAAACGTTAAATTAAAAACAAATAGAAGAAATTCTAAAAAGTAGCAGCCTGTTACAATCCCACTGCTGGGAAAAGGCCTGCTCTCTCCGTTTCTGGAGAGAAGGGTTGGAGATAAGACCTATCACGCTGCTCCAATGCGGATTGGTAGGTTACACATATCCCTAGAATTCTCTAGAGGTATGCAGGTTTCCTCACGATGTTTTCCTTCACCGAAAAGCGTGTGATAAATTGCAATTATCAATTAGACACATAAGTTTTAATAGAAAAACTCATTCGTGCCTGCCCGGAGTTTGAACCTATGTCGCCTCTAGAGAGTCGCACGGTCTCACCGCTAGGCTATCACAGTTCTATGTACTAAAGTAATAATACAATTATTTTGCTATAATCCGCAATAAAGTAAATAGAAAACATATATAATGCTAAATGTAGAGTGGACTATCCGATACATGTAGTATTCGTAAAAACACATGCATAAACCTCCACCACCGCCACCACAATACACAAGCACTAAAGACGTTCACTATCACAAACTCAACAATCGTGTCGCCCCGCAATCGAAGCATCATCAGGAGATAGACTCCACGACAAAATCGCAAATAAGTTTTATCTATTTATCGAAGAAATAGATAGGTTAAGAGAAATAAATCTTATTTAACTCATGGAGCGAGTTTGAAGTGATCGAAATTGTCGCAAACAAGAAAATCGTTATTAATAACATACATATAAATACATAAAATAGGAAGGCATATGCAGAGCTGACTGCCAACCTTCACTAGTTGGAGAGGCACCTAAAGAAGAAGAACATACATATATCATTTAGGTAGAGCAGATGATATCTGCTCGACTGTAAAAAAAAATTCAATTCAAAGTCAGTACCTAAATCGAACCGCTTTCTTTTCGTATCATGAAGTATGGTTTGCATTGGGGTCGTAATGTTTGAAAAGGAGAACATTATATGAACTATAGATAACTCTGTCTCTTTTACTCACATGTTTTTACGTCGAATTCCGAACGCTTATTCGGCAACGACTTAAAGTGTGTGTCTTTAAAGCGTTATTGTATGAAAAAGCAATGCAATTTAGTTTACGTCTTCAATTGAGTCGCAATAAGAGTTCATGGTAGGTATAATCAAGAGGGAAATACGTGTGGTACATGATATGTGTGTCTTTAAGACGTTATTGTATGAAAAAGCAATACAATTTAGTTTACGTCTTCAATTGAGTCGCAATAAGAGTTGATGGTAGGTATAATCTAGAGGGAAATACGTGTGGTACATAATATATGGACCACAAGTGTGGTTTATGAAAAGGTACATTAAAAAAGGTAAAGAGTATCTTAGAAGAAAGACGATTGTGGTAATATTTACCTGTAAAGTTGGGCATTGAGGCAAACAATACGCCTACTTCAGCATAGCTTTGGCTGTAGAGATCGCGATGATGGTGCTTCGCGCCCATAAAGTGTCTAGCAACGTGCGGCGGCAGCACGTTGTGCACGAGCGCCGCGTTCCGACGACGTAAATCGCTCGCCTGCTCGGCCTGTGCGCGCATCCTTTCACCGCGAGAGTGTCGTGCGCGCTCCAGCGCCTCCAACTGGGAATAGACAATAAAGAATAACAAATAAGTACAGGTTCTAAAAGAACTTTAATTGTAAATTTAATGATAAAAGGTTTTTTTTTTAACAAAAGTTTTAAACAAAAAATCATATCTCTACTGTTAATAGTTAAGGAATTTCCCAGTTAAGGAATAGTCAGTAGTTTACGATGTATCGTTTTCAAGAATATATATATTATACAATTGCACAAAATACAATCTTCTGCTATATCAATCAAATCAAAATATTCTTTATTCAAGTAAACTTGTAAACAAGTGCTTTTGAATCGTCAACTTTACTGCTGGTTCGGATAGCTGTTCCTGCCGAGAAGAGCCAGCAAGAAACTCGGCGGTTGCTCTTTTTAAAATATAAATCTTAGAATTAGTTACATTTATTTATTACTGTCTTGTACAGGGTAGAAGTGCACCTATATCCACACATCCTTATCATCTAAGTAATCTTCAACAGTATAGTAGGCTTTCTGTATCAGCCTCTTTTTAACAGTGTTTTTAAACTGCTGTAATGGCATGACCAAAATTGATATCGGAATTTTATTATAGAATCTTATACCCAAACCCACAAACAATTTACGTATCAAGTATAATTTACGTCATCTGTTGCGTACTGATGTACTGTACCTAAAACTACTTTAGTCCTTAAAACAACTGTATAAATATTTGTTTATACTCATTTACTAACTAAATGGTCGATAATAGTTTTAAGACGTTATCTGTTACTCACTAGAGTAAATGAACGTATACAATGCTGAACTTATATCGAACTAACGTTAATAAACTACATATGCATAAATAGCTACTAACTCACATCATACATCAAGAACTATACTCACATATCTGTTGTAAACTAGTACGACTATTGCTATGATGAACAGCATCACTATATGTCGCCCGGTGTGAATTTGCGCTCTGAAAGTATATAAATGAATTAAAGATTTGGAAACGTATACCTAATTTTTTTACGCCATTTATATTAATATAAAAACATAATACATAGCCCTATTATAAAAATTCCCGACTATCAACGAAATTATTCAAATAAAATCAAATATAAACCTTTTACGTACAAATTTCATACTTAATACTTAATACAGAAATGCTTTTATTATAGCGGTTTTATCAACTTTTTGTTATTGTGGTTGTATGGAGTGCGACATACACATAAAAGAAGCAGCGTCAGAGTTGACGAATGATAAAAAATATTGGAAGATGAAAACATATTGTGCCGATTCCACTAAGGGTAGAATAAGGGTACGATAATAATGTGGGGATCATTTAGTATCTTGTAAAATCCAGTTTGTAGAATTTTTATATCTAACCGTACCTACTGTATATACAGTTGGAACAGAGTATTATTATTTATACATATTGAATAAAATGTGCAAATTTATCATGTTTTAGCGCATTTTGCATATATATTTTCAATATCTTATAGTAATCGTAGTGCCTATCCGATTTTATTCTGCGCGGTTTTAAATGGGCGTCGTCACGGGTCCGCATCATCAACATAACATTAAATGTGATCCATGAATACTAAAAGTTTTTATAGAATGTGGCCTTATTAGAAATTTAGTTCCGAAACTATGGCATTAACATATCTAACATCTTTATGACGATCCTAATTTATAGGGTCCGAGTAAATAATTAAGCATATTTGGGTTAGCATTTTTAACTGTTCGTAGTATCCTAACCTAGTATTAACAATATCATCCTCCAACATCTTCCCAGTTCTGATACACCCGACAATTGTGCCACGTAAGAAGTTTCGGATATGTTTTTCAATTATAAATTGACGAAGTTTAAATTGCATGGTAAACACATTTTGTAAAAGTGGAACATCAAAAAAATTTAAGTGTTAAAAAGATTATAGATAATACAAAACTAAAATAACATAAAATTAAAGTCAGAGACGTGAATATACGTCACGAGCTGTCTTACTTCTTATACTTAGAAGTACTCTACGATAGATATGAACTTCTACATCCGAACAATATTACGCTAGAAAATCTTGCGGCTAGATTAATCAGTGGGCGACATCAATTAATCTAGTGTATGTAGGGTCCCTTAATAGGTCTTCAAGTCATGAGTATTGTTACATGTTAGGATAATATTACATTGTAATCACTAAATGCACTCACAAAATATCTAAAAGGGCCTCATTATAGTCTGATGTGGCATTGTAAGGCAGGCGGAAAGGATCACGATCGAGCGTGGGTCGGGATGTCAGCAACGCAGGATACAACGCGGCAGGCACTGCGTGTGCGGCTGCGATGGCTACTAAGAGAGCCGCTCGTGCACATCCGCCTAGTGGTGACACCCAAAGAGCGCCACATGCTATTCCTGCTCCTATCTACAAAGTAGAGTAACATCTTGTGAGTAATTTTGAATTTAAAATCTTCAGTTGTATTCATAATTAATGTACAGAAACAGACTATACTCACGTCTTATATAAGAGTCCCGTATGGGCTTGACTCTAGTTGGGCTCATCCGATAAAATAAGAAGTGAGCATAGCCGGATTCTGTATTTTTAATTTTGTGAGTACCTTAGAACTAGCTTATTTTTGTATTTCAAAAAGGTATTCATTTCACTCGCTGTGCAATTGCAACGTTTCAATTCGCCAATGCTCAATACCCTTAAAATTTATACAAATTAAGTTTCCCACTGTCTTTCTAAGTAAGGAACGTGACTGTATCATGTAAATTAAGTACAACATTAGAGGTGGAAGTTGAGAAAATCCATAATAAGCATCACGTTTAGTCATCTCTAGGCGTTCATGCAAATTGCGATTTTAAATTTTGAATTTTAAATAATTTGTAATTTACGTATTGTTATATTGTGTGGATTCCTATTTGTAGACGACGTGTGTTATTGATTGATTATTATATATTTGACTGTATGTTATATATGTGGGACATATAACTCACATGGTAATAATAAGACGGATGAATACATCGCCGGGCTCCCATATGTGCAGGCGCATCGTCTCTTAACTCGTCTTCATTTAAAATTGTCTCAAAATTACCGCAAATAATCTAAAAATAAAAATCATAATCACCATCCTCCTGCCCTTATCCCACTGAAAGTGGGGTCAGCACAACATGGTACAAACATGTTGTCACATGATTTGGCTACGTATTCTACAACCGACAGCCTGCCTGACGTCAACTTACCCTAGTCGTATTTTACGACCCCTCGGTAACAAAGAGGGTGGTCTATTCTACTTAACCGGATACCACACGGTGGGTCAACTTACCTTTGTCGACTTTTACGACACCTCGGTAAGAAATGAGGGTGGTCTATTCTACTCAGTCGAATGCCACACGGCGGCTAAAAATAAAAATTGTGAATATGAATAAGCGTATACATATATATTTTTGGTTATAGTACTAACCACATAACTCTGTCGCTCCATATTGTTTTTGTGTATCTAAGTTATCTGCTAGGAAAGTATAAATCGTTATTAGCCAGTTATTGGAGCCTATTCGCAGTTATTGATAATTAGCAGTGGTAAAATTTATTTTACATTCAAATACGTAAATATTCTATAACCCACAATTATTGATACTCAAATTAAATCGGCCTCCAAGTGATCAAATCATATATACGCAAAGAACTAAAAAGTCATTATTATTTTTTATAACGAAATAAAACGGTTAAAAAATTCACAGAAAGAGAATTGGGGTAAGCGGATTATAGAGAAAGACAAAGGAGGTATGCAAGGAAAGATGCAGTTCAATTATATGCATACCATTATGTGTATTGACGGCAACAAACGGATCGAGAATAGACACGAGGTCCTGGTTTAGCAAAAAAGAAAGAAACAGTAGAGAAATAATAGAATGTCCAAAAGTTAATATTCACCGACATAGTCAAAAAGATGAAAGTGGTGCAGCTTAAGTGACCGTTACATTAAGATATAGAGAATACTATTAGAACTCGTAGAATGGAGCAACAGTTCATAGCTTTTTATTAATTAACGTCGTGTCTTTTGTTAATACGCACCAGAGGAGCAATATTAGCGGCAACAAACATCGCTATGTTGAAGGTTCCACAAGTTAACTTCCAGTATGGTGATATTATTTTCTTCTGAAAAAAAAAGAAAAGGTATGATATATTTAATTGTATTTCTTCAAATTAGCATACTATATAAATAATATGTATTTCATTTTGGCTAATTCCATAATTTTAATATATATGAACAATTTTTTATTGAGATTTAGGAAATGAACCAACTGACCTTATATTGTGCATAGCGGTAGCACGCGTAGTACACGACATTGATAAGGCCGGTCTCTAGTATAAGCGCAAGGTACACCGCGTGAAGGGACCAAGTCGGCGGAACGGCGAAGCTCGCCGCCGCTACGACTGCCGGTAGCAGGAATAGTGGCGGAGCGGCAACCGACAGCGGGCACGGATCACTTCGCCGAGCATAAACAGCTTCCGCACCATTTTCTTTGAAAGTCAGGCAAAGCGTCGTCGCATCTGCTAGCTCCCTGTACGAAAATTCTTACCCTCAACCCCTCCCAAGTATTGAAATAACAAAATTATATTATAATCAGGTTTTTTTGTTTTCGTCAAATTCGACTCGATTACTAATTAATGCCAAGATTATACATAATTTACCATTATTGTTGTTAGACATGATTAAAAGCTTTCCTAATTATTATTGGCAAATACAACGCAACGTGTTTTACAATGCGCGGTCTGAGAGTAAAGACCTATTTTTCACATCTTATAATTTTTTTTCTTATCATACTTTTAATAAGCAGATGAATGAAGCGATATATCGACCTTACCGGATGGGGCATGATTTAAAATATTATTTCAATACAATTAACAATAAATTGTTAATATTGGCATGAGTAATGTAATGTTATTTTGAACTTAAAAATGTTGACTTACTTATCGTCGTCTCGATTGACGAGCTCTTCTTCTAACATAGCGAGTATTTTCACATCCTCATTGTCCTTGCTCTCATCTTGTGGTGATAGCACCTACGGATAATGTACGAAGCGTATCTATGTAGTCGACAAGCAACAAATCAATATGGACGCTTATGATGTCGGCAGCTTAATTAGGTGCTAGTATGCCAAAAGCAATCTTATTTCGATGAATGAAAATTTAAATTGGGAAGCAGTGGTTGTTAGAAAGATACTACAGTAAACTAGCATCAACCGCGGACCTAGTGCCCTAGTGTCCTACATGTTTCGCTCGGCGCGAGCCGAAACAGGCCGGGTGGGTTGGGGTAGTATGAGTGCACTCACAGAGTCCTCATCGTCATCTTTGAGGTCGGAAAGCGCGTCCGTTGCATCTCCTCCCTCCGCAGTTTCGCCCCCCGTAACATTTTTCTCTTCGCCTCCCTGGTACTACAAAGTTATAATCATGTTTGACCTATATAGTAATGAGAATAGCTTAATACAACAATATGAAATGTTTTTACTGTAACAGAAATACTTCGTTTTCTGCAATCAATTTGCAAGCAATTTTGACATTTACATCGTCGAATTTTTTACAATAACACATACTTATACACTCTGTTTATATTATAACAGATACATACAGTAATAAGAATTGTTCTTTGAAAAGAGCAACCGCCGAGTTTCTTGCTGGTTATTCTCGGTAGGAACAGCTTTCCAAACCAGCAGTAGATGTTGACGATTCAAAGTACTTGTTTACAAGTTTACTTGAGTAAAGAAAATTTGTAATTTAAATATGAACTCTTAATATCGAAAGAATCTTTATTTATAATTCATTTGTTTTGTGTGCTTTGTGCCATCATTTTCGGATTTATGTACATATATTATTATATCGAGCACCAGATGTTTTTTTTCACAATAAACTAATATTTTTCGTCCATTAGTTTTTTCTTCTTACAGAAACAATTATTTTTATCTTTTTATTTCGATGTAAACGCGTGCTTTTTATTTTTTATATTTATTTTTTACTGAAGTTAAAAAATAGTAGGCATTTCAGCTTTACAATTGACAGGTCAATGTCGATATTTATTTGTAACGTTTTAGATTCCCACTTATTACTTACGGGTTTAAGAACACGAACAATAAAGTACGTCTTTATGCCTGCCTGACGCAACATCTCTTCACGCCGCTCGCCGTGTGCCGGTTCGACTTCGAACTCGTTGTTCAGAAAACTCAGCGTTACTTCCGAAACATGCACGCGACTGAAAGTAAAATACTTTCAGTAATTCTACAAACAGGTTTTTTTAGGAAACCAATTATTTAATTATTTAAGAAGAGAATAAACTGTAATAAATAATATAATAATAATAAATAATAATAATAGCCCTAACCACCGGTAGCTTGGGACATTGCCTCGCTTCCGGCGGATGACAATTTTTTATATTTTTAAATGTTTTTTGATTATTATTTTTTTATAATTAGAAATATTTAAAAATGTAAGGAGTTAGGGTTTAGAAAAATAAAAGAAAATAATAATATTTTTTTTAATAGTTGAATTAGTGTGTATATATCTATATAATATATAACTCGGGCGTGAGTGAGTTTTTGTTAAATAATAATAAATATAATAATATTATAATATAATATAATAAATTATAATAGAATCATTATATAATAGAGAACTAATCTTTCATTGTTAATGTGTATGTCGCTGGCTTTTTGTCGCCAGTGACGCATATCTGGTCGAATATTTTAAAATATTTTACACAGAATACTCTGAACGGATTTCAATCATTAAACGGCATCCTCAAAGACAGGGGCGGCTGCGCCATTGGAATATCGATTTTGCAACATGCCTAACAAGATTTGTGCCTCAGAATACAAGTTTATTTGGATAAAGAATATTTTCAATTTAAATTAAAAAGCATTGGGTAACTTTTAGTTACCAATTAGTAGTTAACAATTAGTTACCCAAAATACAATTCACATAATTTGGTTAATAATGCAGTTATTCCTGACAATTTAAAATAAAAATATTGCAATGTTAGTAGGAGAATGCCAAAGTTTCTTTGTCAATTTTATTGGAATTCACCAAAATGTATCACACAAGGAACATTTCTATATTTCATTGTAATGCGTAATACCCTCATAGAGTCAAGGAAACTCATCAAATTATCCCGCTATGGCGTTTAAAGATCACTATGCAGGGAAATATGCTCACGTACATAGCCATGCTGAAATTGGAAAGCTATTGTAATTAATCATTCTTATCAATTTAAATAATTTAGTTACCTTAAAAACGTGATGCTTAATATTATTGTAATGTTTCACACTATACAATACAATTGCACTATACAATTTAAATGAATATCTTGGGATCTATAGCAAATATAAAACTAACTGAATTTTCGCGCTGTTTTCTACGCCTTGTCACGCCATAGGACCATAATAATATTTTAAAAACAAAAATTAAAGTTTATTTTTTCGAATTTTTGATTTTTGTAAGGCATATACAATTGTCAATAACTTTAATTACTTTTTTTCCATTTTAGGTCCTTAACCAATGACATTTCTGAAGATTGAAATTTGCAGATTTGAAGTGTAGCCCTCGCAATGGATTATTAGTTAGATTGTTCAATAAGCAAAAATTATAATGTGAATTATTGACTAACCCTGCCATTCCACTACTCTCCATTTTGTTCGCAAGCTCAACGTCTCGTGAATATACATCAAATTGCCACTGTCTTTGTCCCAGAACACCTGCTAGCACAGCCCCGGTGTGAATACCCACACGCATGTCCACGGGTGAATTAGTAGTTTGCTGGACATATCTGTGTAAACATATATATTTATAATACTTTACAAATGATTAAGTTAAAAGTAACGTCTTGATCTGTTAGTATCTTACAGCTAGGCTCCTCTCTTTTTAGATAGAATTATTGAAGCTAAGACGTATCACGCGTTTCTAATACGATAAGACATGTTACACATATATAAGGTTACCTTACATATGAAATTGGCGTTTTGTCGTACTGGCCACTTTGATCTCAAATATTACCTTTATGGTTAGGAACTCCAAATTCAAATTCATACAGCTATTTACTCATGCATTTGTGTTTCAAACCCCCTAATTCATTTGTTTTTTCTTCTTTTGTTTTTTTCTTTGTGTCACTCTGTTTACAAAATGGAAAACATGAAATATCGCGTTATTTACGAGTATGAGTTCCACCGTGGCACCAGTGCTGCAGAAACGGCTCGAAGGATTAATGATGTGTATGGTGACGGTGTCGCAAAAGAAAACACAGTGCGTTTTTGGTTCCAACGTTTTCGTTCTGGAAATTTCGACCTGCAGAACAAGCCTCGTGGACGGCCGGAGACCAAAGTTGATAATGAAGAATTGAAGGCTATTGTGGAAGCGGATCCATCGCAAACCACGTCCGAGTTAGCTGCAGGCCGGAGCCTGCAGCTAACTCGGTGTTAGTGATAAAACTATTCTAATCCACTTGAAGCAAATTGGGAAGGTGAAAAAGCTTGAAAGGTGGGTACCTCATGAATTGAGTGAAGCAAACCGACAAACGCGCGTCGACTGCTGCGTTACGTTACTCAACCGGCACAATAATGAAGGAATTTTAAATCGAATCATTACCTGTGATGAAAAGTGGATCCTCTACGATAATCGGAAGCGCTCATCGCAATGGCTGAGCCCAGGCGAACCAGCCAAATCCTGCCCTAAGCGAAAATTGACTAAAAAAAGTTGCTTGTAAGTGTTTGGTGGACTAGTGCCGGTGTCGTTCACTACAGCTTTCTTAAATCTGGCCAGACGATTACGGCAGATATCTATTGTCAGCAACTGCAAACCATGATGGAAAAGCTAGCTGCTAAACAACCGAGGCTGGTCAATCGCTCTAGGCCACTGCTGCTTCAGGACAACGCTAGACCACACACTGCACAACAGACGGCTACCAAATCAGAGGAGCTTCACTTAGAATGTCTTAGACATCCACCGTACTTGCTCCAACAGATTACCATTTTTTTCGCAATTTGGATAACTACTTGCAAGGAAAAAATTCAACTCCGATGGGGCAGTCCAAACCGCCTTCAAAGATTTTATTGATTCCCGCCCGAATGGTTTTTTTAGTAAGGGGATCAATAAACTACCTATGTGATGGCAAAAGTGCATACATAGCAATGGTACATACTTTGATTAATTAAATATATTTCATTAAAAAAAACGACTTTATTTTCCTCCCATAGAAAACGCCAATTTCATATGTAAGGACCTAATACTAGTAATTAACCAGAGGTATTAAGGTTTCCTTATGATGTTTTCCTTCACCGAAAAGGAGAGTCATGCCATGCAATGCAAGACAACTCACGGACTTCTGAACGGATCACGAATCTGGTCACAAAGTCGTTCTGCGTCGAACAGAGTAATGGAAAATTGGTTAGGTTTCATTTGAATTGATTTATACGTACTCTCAATTTTCAGGCATATAATCGTATGTCTTGTATTACCTTTACAAGCCGATAATAATGAAGAATTAACCGAACCAGTTAAAAGATCTTAGAATTGTAGAGGAAAATTAATGCGTCACAATTTTAATCGCCCTGCAACCTTCATCGTTAAATGGTTGATATACCACTAGCTTATCCCGCCCGGGCCGATCATTTATCGTTATGGTTACGGTATCGTAACCAATATAAGGAACTCTATGCATTCGTATGCGATTTGGATGCTTTTAAAAGAACAGTGATACGCATTACATTATGAAACGATGGGTTCTCTGAGACAACCATAGTCGCTGTACAGCATTTCAGGACAAATCAAAGCCGAATTAGTGACAGCTAAAGGTAATAAAGATTTGACAATATCATTGAAAGCCAATTTTTTTTCTGCAAAGCGACTTTATTTTCTTTTCCTTTATAAATCCTTTAAATAAATCCAAATACGTACTTGATTGCCTTAACCATGGAGAGTCCCATATGTACGCAAAGAACCGCATGATCTGGTCGCTCAACTGGTGCCCCGCTGATGCAATAATAACAATCGCCCAAAATTTTTATTCGTAGTTGTTGGTATCTCTTTAAAAATTGGAAAGTAAAGTAAACATTAAAATATATATAAAATATAAATAAATTAAAATAATATTATTTGTTTTTTGGAACATAAAATTTTAAGACCGTAGTCCGCACATATCAATTTTGTTTTTGTTGTGTCTCAGAATACTAAGTTACTCAAGAACCAGTACATGAATAGTCTTATTACATTAACAAGCTGTACCCGCAGCTCCGTTCACGTCAACATAAGTATTCAATTACCCTAAAGAATGGTCTATTTTTCTTCTAATTTTACATCTATTTTTTTTCTCAACAAAGAAATTTGTTTTTATATCCTATGGTTAGTGCAGTATATCATCTCCTGTATATACCATAATTAATCAATATTTTACCAGCCAATTTGTCATGTAAACAATTAAACAAGCCGAACATAAGGATGGTCGGATAAGCATATTTATAATATTAGTATGGATGTCTTATATAGAGATTTTTAGTAAAATTTACAGACATACCTCTGCAAGTCTATCAAATCTCGCGAAGAGCTCGTTCAATATCGCAACCAAATCTTGCGCCGAGTAGGTAGATGAAATAGCCGTAAAACCCACTATATCTGCATACAAGATGCTGGATTCATGTAAACAATAACATTTATAGTTAAATTTCTGGTAAATTTAACAAAACAGTTTTTTTTATGAAAGTACTTACCTCACATTTTCATGTCGTGACATATAGATCTTTTTAAACTGAGTATCTATTAGACCTAAATCCTGGCGCATCTGTACGGCGACATGCTCAGGAAGTACTGACAATAATAGCCTTTCCTAAAACAAAGCATTATTGCATCTTGCAGTTCGCGTTCTCCAGTGCTAATTTAATCAGAAATTACGAGAAATAAAGGCCTAATTATATTTTATTATTTACATATATCTTTTACACATCATTACATCCTCCTGCCCTTATCCAACTCTAAGTGGGGTCGGCACAGCATGTTACAACATGTTGTCACATGATTTGGATACGTATTTTACGACCGGCCGCCTGCCTGACGTCAACTTACCTTAGTCGCCTTTTACGACACCTCGGTAAGAAATGAGGGTGGTCTATTCAATGCAGCCGGATATCACACGGCATTTACCTTAGTCGCCTCTTACGGCACCTCGGTAAGAAAGGAGGGTGGTCTATTCTCTTCGGCCGGATACCACATTACATATATCTTTTAATAAACCTTAATATTTTTTAATACACGTTTTAAAATTTAAAAAAAACCTTGTCAAATTGTCAATTGCTCATTCGAAAAATTGCTTATGAAAAACTATGGAAGGTTAGAAAGTGACATCCGTTGAAAGAGCATTGATATACTCGTATTGTAAGGGAGGGTATCTCTGTGTGAGAGTGGAAATTATGTGAACGATAAAGTGGATGGCTGCATTTTTTTCAGGATTGAATTCGATTCTCTATACCAGCTTCCAAGGCTGTCTATCGCTTTTTAGAGAAATCATTAAATTAATTTTCTATGAAAGGTTGTCTGCGCAAAATTAGGATTTACAAGTATGTCATCCAAATAGAGTCATCGTTCAAAGACATGTTAGGCGGGGGTAATTATATTTAATCCAACATTATAAATATAATTTATACGATTAGTGGTTCTAATGATATATACTCAACAAATATTAATGTGAAGAAAAGAGCAAATATAACGCACCATTGGCATATTGAGGTCATGCTCCATTTACAGTCCTAAGGCTGTTGGCAATCGAAGAAAATGTAGGATATTTAAGAATGATTTGATTTATAATTTTCTAGATAAAGATGGAAAGCCTTTTATTTATATAAAGATAATTATATAAAGATAAGATTTTTCTTCATGGAAGTAACGTTACAAATTGTAATAATTCATGGAAGAGATGTACTTAAGAACTTGCATTACAAAGCCTATTTTTATATGGAAAAAGTTAAAGCTGTTTATGTTTGCTTCATATAACATATACATAACATAACATAACATAACATTAATAGACTACTTTTTAAAATTATATTGTTACAAATGTATACAATAGACATAGTAGAAATGGAAATAAATGTGGAGCTGTAATCCTGCGTATTTCAAAAACAAACTTTTATAAATATTATGTGGGTAAGTTTCTGTAATTAAATAATATGAGGTTTGCCATAAGTTTAAAATAACTACTTAAAATATGCTTACTTAAAAGTTATACAAAATGCGTGCATTATTGTATCGACCTTGTACTAGAAAGCAACGACGAAATATAAATAGATTATAAGAATTATAATTTAAAGACAGAAAACTGTAATAATAAGATAACAAGAAAATATAATAAGAAAACGCTGAGATTCTTGCAGGCTGGTTTCGGTAAGGTGCCAGAATTCGAACCAACAGTGAAAGTTATAATGCAAAAAACACTTGAAAATCGATATGAAATAAATACGTGAAAATAATCATCATCCTCCTGTCCTTAACAGGAGGATGATGATTATTCTATCCCACTCCCCCCCCCTATCCCACTCTAAGTGGGGTCAAATCATGTGACAACATGGTATAAACATGTTGGCACGTGATTTGCCTAGATATTTTACGACACCTCGGTAAGAAAGAGGGTGGTCTATTCTACTCAGCCGCATACGATACGTGAAAATAAATTAATACATAAAAGTGCCATATAAATATTAATGGAGGCGTTTATATTTAACAAAGACCGTTCTTAGCTTATAAAAGCGATTATAAAAATTAAATGAACGGCACTGCTCGTGGGTCTCGTTCAGCTAATCTGATTTTGTCTAGAAAATTACTAGTAGTATTACTTGAAAGAATTATTAATATGTTGTATAAAAAATGTTTACAAAAATGTTTAGAATTTTGTAGTTAAACATAAAAGAAAATTGAAAAATCAAGTCACGGAGATAGTTCTATATATGAATGTAGATTTAAGTTACACATGAAAAACTTTTAAAATGTTTTTCATGTGTAAATTTAAAAACTTGTAAAATACAATTTCAAATAAAAATACAAAATATTAAACCTATTATGACATAATAAATTTTTAAAGGATTAATAAAAATCTCACATAAATCGTTGTATTGACCCACCTGTTCCTTACTTTGTTGTTCAATAGTCAATTTATCACGTAAACTTCTTTTGGTCTCTTGAAAAGAGCTACGTTGTTGCTTTTCACTAATGACATAGGCGGTTACTCCCAAAAATGTTGCTCCTAATAAGAGACATCCATTTGCCATTTGCTGAGAATGAACATACAAAAAATTAAAGCGAAATAATGAAAAGTTATTTAGCTACGAGAATATGGATTTATATTTTTTAAGTTTAATTTTTTTTACAATTTGTTAAAAAATATGAGAAAATATATAATTCTTAAGTTATATATATACCTGCAAGTAGAAATCGTCAGCGAGTCTACTTTCAGCCGTCGAAGCATTGTAGTGTTGAATTAGTAAATATGTACCCAAAGACAATATGCTATAAAATATTAGAAGCATATAATGAAATGGTAACGTTGCTAGTGTGAAATATTGCAATACGACAGCCCAGCCTAACAATTCGTTGTATGAGTCTCCAAGACGTCGCGAAGAACTCACTAACAGTTGGCTCCATAAGAGAAACCACGCTAGATGGTTTAAAGCTGAACGTGCACGGTGAACAAAAGCGTATATCGTCGCCAGACATATATTCACAATTATAGATATTGCCACCGATGCGTAAGCAAAGTGAAGGTCACGTTCTCCAGGTACAAGGGCGGCAAAAATCTGGAACAGTATTCCAGTGGCCAGCAGCCGTAGCACAGCGCACTGACGCTGATTTTGAGTATACGAAGAATATAATTTCTCTTCTAATAGATCTGAAAATCTCCATGGTGGCACAAAACAAATCCAACAGGAACACTTCTTTGAAGTTCGTGCTTGCTTAGATTTCTCCATAGCTCTATCGCATGCACATACAAGGCATGAATTCTTTATTTACTTCAACATTCATCGTAAACAATAACTTTGTACTTTAAATATTTTGTTGATATTAGACTTCAATATTATTTAAAACACTTAATATTTTTCTGGTTGACACAAATTTAAGGACCAAATTATTAGATTTATGAAATAACCAAAAAGTTGAACAGAGAAGAATAGTAGAAAAGAGTACAGATATATTCGAATGAACTTGAGTAATGTATGGTAGCTAACAACTGTCAAGCGGAGACTTTCCGTTAGCGGCCGCTTGATCGAGGACGCCTGTGTAATGAATAAATTACACGCTGAAACATTGTTCCGATATCCGTTCATTAACTCGACGTCTACTAAACATAACCTCCTCGAGGTTTCTCTTAGATATATGTAACATAGTTCCTACTAATTTTAATATTCACAATCATTTGGACTTCAGTGTACAATATGGTCGTGACCGTGAAAAACGCTACATAATGAGACCAGATATTTGTTTGCACACTGCTTAAATGTTTCTCACTTAAATGTTATGTATTGAGTGAAATGTTACTTAGAAAGGCAGTAACGAAATAATCCACATCATAACCTCAATCGCTTTAATTTTTTTGTCATTTACTATAATTTTCAGATCCTGATCAATTTTAGTGCATAAATTTGTTTTATGATTTGTACCTAAACAAATAAGTAGTATTATAATATAATTACTATCAATTTATGTAGAATTACTAACTACACATAAATTGATGACTTCAAAATACTTCAAATTTTTTATTATGTTGTATATTTTATATGTATAATTATTAGAGGCAATTTAGTTTGAAGCCTAAACGATATTGAACTTATATCTCATTCTAAATTTGGAAATATTTTCTTTCATATCAATTTAAAAGTAACGTAAGATCGGGCACGAAACAAAAAATGTAGCACTTTTATGCTATTTGACAGATATATTAAACCGATTCCCTATACGGATACAAAAAACTAAGCCAGATGCCATCATAAGTAAATGAGCATTCGAGAAAATTTTTGTACGATTTTTCTTTAGATTTATAAATCTATACATTTATGAATTTCTATAAATTTTACACAATTTTGGTACAACTTTTTTAAAAATTTTCGATCTGAAATTATCATAAAATTCAACTTTGTTAGGAATAGAAACAAACATAATGTACTAAATTACCATTAGTAGCGCCGGCAATATCAGCTACTCCAAGTTCATAAAGAAATTTTTACTATGTTATAGATAGAAATGAATATGTATTTTATTATGATGTATAAGAGTATATACAAGTTAGATCGTTTGAGTGAAAAACTGCGCACTAAATTGCTCTTTGACCAAACCGCTCTAATAAAAATTTCAAACGTAATATGATTGCAGAATTTACTAAGTTAGGTGTGATAGAATTGATTTTACATATAATATCAGAAAGAAATCACAAGTTCTTCCTTGATAACTACGTGATTTGTTAATTTTAAGTGATTTGCTAGCCTTTTTCTTACAAAAGTTTAAAGTTTAATTCAAAGGCACATTTTATGAACTCGACGTACGATTTCTCATGACAATTGAAGCTTTCTTTTAATTATTATGTTAATTGTGTAGTGAGCTCTTTTAATAACATTTGTGAAATAATTTCACCCCCCGATAGCCTGACAGATTATTATTAGCTTGGATTTTGGCTGAGATGCTTGATTCAATTGAATTTCAAAAGTAATAATAAAATTATTTTGCTATAATCCGCGATACAGTAAATAGAAAATATATATAGTGTTTAATGTATAGTGGATTATCAGTATTTTCATACCCGATACGTGCAGGATTCGTAAAAGCACATGCACAAACCTCCACCACTTCCACCAAAATACACAAGCACTACACAGTTTCACTATCACAAACTCAACAATCGTTTCGCCCCGCAACCGAGGCATCATCAGGAGATAGACTCCACGACAAAATCGCAAAGCGAAGCGTTATGCAAACAAGCATTGTTATATAGTAATCGGTTCATCCCCACCTTTACCTCTGAACACGTGCAACAAGCTTGAACTTGAAACATTTATCTGCTCGTTAATGAGGGTGCCATTGTTATGCTTAATGATTTCTAATTGTTCCAAAATATTCAATTTTAAGCTTTTTTCGCAGGTGTGCAGTATTTCGAAACAATATGTATCATTGCTACATATGTGGGTCAGACTGGTCGTAATTTTGAAACCCGTTTTAAAGAACATATGGTCGCTTTCAGGAATAATAAGCCACAAAATTCACATTTCGCGAAACATTTGTTAGAAAGCGGTCATAAAGTTCCTAATGACCATTGTTTCGAAATACTGCACACCTGCGAAAAAAGCTTAAAATTGAATATTTTGGAACAATTAGAAATCATTAAGCATAACAATGGCACCCTCATTAACGAGCAGATAAATGTTTCAAGTTCAAGCTTGTTGCACGTGTTCAGAGGTAAAGGTGGGGATGAACCGATTACTATATAACAATGCTTGTTTGCATAACGCTTCGCTTTGCGATTTTGTCGTGGAGTCTATCTCCTGATGATGCCTCGGTTGCGGGGCGAAACGATTGTTGAGTTTGTGATAGTGAAACTGTGTAGTGCTTGTGTATTTTGGTGGAAGTGGTGGAGGTTTGTGCATGTGCTTTTACGAATCCTGCACGTATCGGGTATGAAAATACTGATAATCCACTACACATTAAACACTATATATATTTTCTATTTACTGTATCGCGGATTATAGCAAAATAATTTTATTATTACTTTTGTATTATGGATCTCCGCAAAGTAACGCCTAATTCTATAAATTATTCAATTGAATTTCAATGAGATGAATTTGATGAGGTTCCAATTACAGTTGAAAAAGGATTTTATACTTCATTACTCGTTGTTTAAAGACATAATTATGTATAAATTACTTCTTTTCGGATACATACATTTCGTGAGACTGCTGTAGGATTTTAACATTACACAACATTAGGGTATATATTCAGATTTATTATACAATATTTTCAAACCTACTTATTGAGGTCTGCCTGAAGGTGTTAAAAATGTGAACATACCTGAAAAATAAGTTTAAACATTACCGCTTGGATTTCAATTTTTTTTAACTTTGATAGATGCGTACCATTCTGGAAAATATATAATATAATAGCACGTCTCATCCTCATTCACTTCACATGGTATTGGTAGCTTTAACCACGTTTACAACCACTGCGATAATCAGCACTTCTAGAACTGGATAACGTTCATAATTCATTACGGTGAATTAATCATACTATTCAAAAGCAATTGCAAAGACGAAATAAGCGTTAAATGATTTATAGGCGTTACTTTGCGGAATTCCGTAGTACAGAAGGTATAATAGAATTATTTTGCTATAATCCTCGTTTGTTAAGAGAATATATGTAACGCTAAGTGTATGAAGCAGGCAAAATTCACATACCTTACACATGCAGGATAGTATTCAGAAAAAAGCGCCCTTTCGAGGTTGGTAAACAAAAAATAAATAGAATATAACATCAAGACTATTTTAACTGCTCTACAAATAATAGACCACATGATTGTTTTCACTTTGCTAATAAGGATAGGACACATGATGTTTTCCAAAGAATCGTTTGCCGTTTCAATGTTCCGGTGTCTACATAAATTTACTACAGCATTGGAGGCTCCTATATCGGGCTAATAAAGAGTTCTATATCCACTACAGGGATACAGCACATAGCATAACAATAGCAATAAGAATAATTATCATCTACAATCTGCAGTCGCCGAATTTGTCAACCGCGTCATAAAACTCAACAGTCCATAAGTTTCTTATCCGCTGATCGCTACTACATATTTACCAAGGCTTGTGCGCAAAGCTGTTGAAATTAAAAATCACAAAAATTATAATCGCGTAAATACATTATATGATGTGTATCCGAAACTAAATAATTTATAGTTATTTGAAGTGAATAAATTTTGGAGACGAATGCTTTTGACCCCCCCCCCAAACATAATTAAGAATTATTTCGGCAAACGAGGCTTTCGATTAAAAAACCACACGCATATCTATCCAACCGCAAACAGAGAAAAAGACTTATACACTTTCAATTCAATTTCAAAGACACCCCTCGATATTAGTCAAACATTATGCTAATAATGCTGTCGTATTTTGTCGACGCCAACACAACCCTTAGCATTTCTTGCACTGATCTTAAATAAGCCAGAAATGAAATACGAATATTATTTAATATTGCGTCGAATAATCGACCCACAAGAACTGAAATAACACGTAGTATGGAACAACAAATAGACATAATGCTGTAAAGGTTTGAGTGTGCCATCAGCTCTTTGTTTCTTTCGGAAATATTGTAATCACCAAATTTAATACGATTCATAATCTTAAAAGTTTAAGACATCCATGTTAACATAAGAGATTGCGAAAAGTTTATTATCTCATTAATGTCTGTATAATAGTTAATCGCATATAAGAGGTTTTTTTTGTCATATTCTCATGAATGGCTTCAGAATTTGCTGCAGAAGTAATAGAAATTATTATTCAAGAAAAAGTTCAGTCGTCATTTTATTCAATTTATATTTTGATTTCAATATTGTACGTTGACATAAACGTTTGAATTAAATATGACGAAAACATGGGCAAGCCATGATAGAAGATTACTCCTACATCTAAGGTGCCCGATGTTAATCATAATTAAGCCTTTTACTTAACTGTTTATATACTTATTTTTTCTAATTTAAATTAACTGATTGAATTATTAAATATTTTTGTGTTCTTATTACAACTAATGTAACTAATGTAATAATTAATAATTATATTTTAAATTATATAGTACTTTCTATAATATTATTTACTTTGCTAAATAGTTATTTTGAAAAAGGTCTTTTACCCTTTTTACTAATGTTTTGTATATTTCGAATCCGAATCATAGCTTTTGTTTATTACGTTAGATATTGTTCCCTAATTATCATTTTAAAACCTTAGTTATTAATAAAGTACAATTTAACAAATAAGAAAAGATGACGTGAGTTTAGACTAAACCAATGCAGTAACTCGTAGCGCCTGTCTATTATTCATAGTATTTCATTATATTTGTATGAATTAACATCTAAAATGTTTTAAGGTGTACACAATTATATAGATATGTCTTTTGCTCTACTTTATGCCTGACTGCTCTAGAAAGTAGTTAAAAAAAGTTAAAGAATAACTGATGTATCATAACGATATTTTACAATATATGTGAGTACCATAAATAAATACTTCGTTTGATAAGTGTGAATATATTTCCCGCCGAAATTTGGTGTCGATGATGTAAGTAGGTAATCTTGGTAAAAGACTTTTGTCAAGCTATTGACCCCTTCATTTAAAGATCACTTCACAAAGTATGGTGTAGAGAAAAGATCATGTTGAACTTCAAAAACGAGTATTTGAAAATTGATTCAATACTATTATAATATTTGGGGATATTGAGCGGTATGTGTGGCAAGGACGCGGACAGCAGGGATCACGACAGCGCAAGACGATATGCGCACGTGGTCGCGCGCGACTGCCGCGCCAGCCGCCGCCCTCCGCAGCAGCCGCGCACCTCGCTCGTCGTACCGCCCCGCCTGCCCTGCCGCCCCGGCCTCTAGTCTAATTCATTACATCGATTCAGTTTCGATTGATATTCCACAAATGTTTTAAAATCTGTATTGCAACCAAGCTTCTCTGACAATAATTATAAGTTTCCGATAAACTACTGTTTTTCTTTAGAAAAATGTTGTTCAAAATTTAAATTGTGAATAGTAACATTATTTACTAGATGAATTTTTAATAATGCATTAAATCGAGTTGTTCTTTGTGTTTGAATTTATATATATTCAAATTCAAATTAAAGTAAAACACAACATATTATTTATACAAATAATATTTATATAAATAATTTGTAAATTATAGTGCGTTTGAATCGCCAATTCTCCTACTGGTTCAGATAATTATTCCTACCGAGGAGAGTCAACAAGAAACTCGGTGGTTTCTATTTTCAAAATATACCTTTTATCACCAGTTACATTTCGTTATTGCAAACTTGTGCAAGGTCGGACAGAAGGTACTTAAATCCACATTTTTTTCATCAGTTATGCAATCCTCAATGTGATAGTAGGCTTTATATATGAGCCCCCTTCAATTTATATTAAACTGCTTTAATGACAGCTAAATAAAGTTTGATTTTGGAATTTATTATAGATTCGTATACAAGAGTTGCCAACTTGTGTATTTATTATATACATATACTACAGTAGCACAATCCTTGTTATATTTTAAATTAAGTTCCTCTGCTCAGTATGACTTAAAGAACCTAATACTATATATATTAATGACGGTTGCGTCACTGATTGTATTTAACTTAAAAAATATATACTTACTGAAATAAATACATAAAAAAAACAGACTAAAAGTTTATACACTTTTACTTTTTCAAAAATAACAGAAATGGCTGCCTTGGGCTTATATCGAAGCAATCTTGGTGGTAGCTGAACAATACGGCGTCACATCCGTTTCCTTTTGGTGATACGGAAGTGACAATGTGACCGCTTGGGTAAGGTTTTGGCTTGGCAGATAGATAGGCCTATTACATTACCCAACCAGTTTTAAGCAAAAACAAAGACGAGGTCTCAGTTTTCTGGAGTTGCTGAGTCACGGATTCTCCCATTGCTGACGAGATTTAGGCTAATCACAGTCATACACCAGTCCTCCACAACATGTCCTATTAAGCCATGGTTTGTACTCACATTTTACCTTTACGGAGACAACCCTTGAGCTTCCGTGCTCAAGAATAGAAAGAAATTTACATTTGAAATCGAGGGAATCCTTTAAAGGCATAAATAAATTAAAACAACTTAAGGGATCATAATTTTAAGCATGAATACTGTCACACTCTAATAGCCTATCAAATACCGTATTTTTTTAGAAATTAGAATAGGAATATTAAGCTTTCCTTAAAATGTAGATATATGCGATCGTGGGCTTTTCTGTACACCTATAAAGGGAGAAAAATATTCATGTTGTATAATGTTTGATTATATCTCAGAGAGATTAGACAATAGGCGTTTTCAATTTAAACTCTCAGGTAACTTAACTTAAACCGAAAGATCTCGTTACATTTCAACCAATTTACACAAAAGTTCAACAATATTTTTATAGCCTATTTTTTTAACAATACTCGGTATGTAACAATACTTGTTCCAAGATATTGATACTGAATTTTAGTTTTAATTTACTACTATTTGAGTTAATTAATAATTAGTAAAAAAGTTTATATCAACATCAGCTAAGAATAATCAAAATATTAGTTTGCCTTCACAAGCGTTGCATGTACAGTTTTAGTTTGTTTTAGGTTTCACGTGATATGTTTAAATGATTAAGAAAAGGTATTGGTATAGGACAATCCTCTTTGTGGTGTCAAAATTTCACCTTGAATATTTCAGATCAAAAGTGTTAAATTTTTGTGTCGGAAAAGTCCCAAAGATATGGAGTAAAATTAACGTTTAAAACTCAGCATTCGAAATTGCAGACGAATTTTTGTACTTGAGCATTCCAGCTATAAAGGTCAATTATGAGAAACAAATAATTGCTGAATTCTACTCTCCATGTAGTTTTGTGTGTGCATTTTGGATGAAGTTTCACTCTTAGATATTTGAACGGTGTGTTGATACTTGCTAGTGTTGACATAGGGATCTAAAGCTTGGATCTGACTATTGAAACTCTGACGAGACTCTGTTAGAGTATGGACATTTGCAATTTGTATAGGAAGTTAAATCTAAAGATGGATTTATTTTAAATTTGTTTCAAATTCAAATGCTATTTAATAAATTTTATTCCTTTCATCATGGAACTATAAAGAGAACTGTATTGTAATGTTTGTATCTATTAACATAGTTTTAAATGAATGTAAGGACAAGAAATTTCATCTCCTACACCCAATTACACACATAGACTACAAATAGAAAGAGAGAGTATAAAGCCAGCTTAAAATTGTGCCCTATTCAAAGAAAGAGAAAGCAAATGAGACTTATCCGTCTCTCGTCTTTATGTGTGATTAGACAAAGATAAGGATACCATTTTCACCCCTTTCATTTTTAGTTGCGACACTCTCACTTACAGGTCTGCCTATAACTCCTCTACTTTAGCGTGATCAATCTCGCCCGATTAAAATCCGTAGTTGACACCAAAAATCTTATTCCGAACGAACAGTTCGGATTTCGGCCAAAACACACCTGTGTTCAACAAGTGCATCGCCTTATGGAGCACATTTTGCAAGGTTTACAAACCAAGCAGTTTACAGGTGTCATATTCTTCGATGTCGCCAAAGCCTTCGATAAGGTCTGGCACGCAGGCTTAATCTACAAGCTGCTCCAACCAAATATACCAGACAGACTTGTACTCATCTTACGAGAGTACCTGACTAATCGCACCTTTCGGTATCGCATAGACGGCACTCTATCGTCTCGCCGCACAATTCGTGCTGGTGTCCCTCGAGGATCTGTGCTGGCACCCTTATTGAACTCGCTCTACACGAGTGACATTCCACGGGCGCCTATCAAAGAGCGTACACATCTTGCCCTTTTCGCGGATGACACCGCTGTATTTACCACATCCCGCCGACCTCAAGTAATAACTAGACGTCTCCAAAAAGCAGTAGACAGCCTCGGACGCTGGTTCCGCCAATGGAGAATCGAAATAAACCCAGGTAAAAGTGCAGCCATGCACTTTATCGGTAATCGCTTTCGATCTCACATAGACACACCTACGGAAATATGCTTTTACAATACACCGATTCACTGGCAACAGAAAGGCAAGTACCTAGATGACACCTTTCAACCTTCCATGACCTTCCACGAGCACATACACATAGTCTGCAATAAGACTGCGTATGTCATGGGACGACTTTATCCGATGTTATGCAAGAAAAGTAAGATGTCATCCGCATCAAAGCGACACTCTACAAAACTTGCATAAGACCAATAATGTCCTATGCGAGCGTTGCGTTCGCGCACGTTTCAAAGGTCAGATTGCTCAGGCTCCAAAGATTACAGAACCGATTTATGCGTACAGCCACTGGTTGTCCTCCGAACGTTGACCTCCATAGAGACCTCGATCTCCCTACCATTATTCACCTCTTTAAACGTTTTTCGAAATCTTACTTCGAGAAATCTGAGGTACACCCGAACCCCCTTATTTCAGTTTCTTCCACTTACATCCCAGTTAGGTCCGACCACCGAAAATATAGGCGTCCAAAAAGCGTCCTGTATGACCCCGACGATCAAATAACGATCGCCAACACAGATACACGTAATACACACACACAGCGTCTTCGCCGGCGAAGACGAGGTCCCAGTTTTCTGACGTCGGTCGGTCGTGGCTTCTCGTTGACCCTTCCGATGCCGCAATTACTAATCTAAGTCATACCAACCCTCCACTACACGTCGCCCTAAGCCGTGGTCCGGCCTCACAGGAGGCACCCTTAGGACGACGTTCCCCGACTTAAGTAGAGCTTCTGCGCTCTACTCGCTGCATTTCGCAACCTCGACGATGCTTCTGCGTTCGCCCGTCCCGCCCGGTGACGCTGTAAAAGCCATTAGGGCTAACAGCATACAGTCAGTTCGAAAAAAAAAAAGCGTGATCAATTTATAATTACGCCACTTTAGAGTTTAGACGATGAAATAAAAAACCCATCAGATCATACAGTACCAAAACTCAAATTTCGCATTTACAACTCTTTGTATGTTATTTGTTTCGTTTCATACTACTATATCACTACAGTAAATGTGAATCTTTGTATTTATTCAATTCCCTCAGGACCTGTTGAAAAAATAATAATTTTTGTGTTTTGAGACTTTACTGTAATTGTCTTACTTTACTCTTATTCTTTTTTGTGTGCGTATTAATGTCTAAGCCCGGTAAAATAATTTTTATTAGTCTATGATTATTATTACGCTTTTTTGACAGTTACTCTGTGTATTTTATGTCATTTTTTTAACTTGAAACATTTGAAATATGAAAACAAGTATTTTTCACTGATAACTGAAAACTAAAACTATATTTTTTGAAAGTAATTCCGCAAAGTAACGCCTAATTCTATATATTATCTCTATTTTTTGGTAAAGATAAGTTGTAATTTCATACTATTTTAAGTATAAATGGATTCAGGGAACGAAAATATTGACTTTATAAAATTAATTAATATAAAAGGAAATGTTGATAATATAACACCCCATAAAATAGCTGTTGTAGCTTTTATTAGAGAGTATGGTTTGTTAAAAATAGAAGGTAAGATAGTCAATATGGAACTTAAGTAGTTATATTTAAATTTTTAATATATTATCACGTCTATTTCAGCTAAAGATATGATAGATTGTACCATGGCACCAAAATACAGAAAAGATTTTTGTATTCTAGCTTTAAAACTAATTCAGGTATGAATTAAAATTAAATATTTATAGATTACATGTTTTCTGCTATACTCATAATTCCCTAAAAAAATAAAAAATATGGTATACAAAAATTAAATATTTTTATTTTTAAAATGTCAAAGGAAGCTTTTGCTATTAGAAGGAAAGAAACCTGAACTTTGAATGAAATTCAAAATCATAATCAGTTATCATTGCATGCATGTGTGTCCAAAACTTTATAATTACTATACTTATCTAGCAAGTTGGTAATTGCAGTGCCAACCCTATTGACCAAATAATGATAACTCATGAAACAATCATTAATTAAACTTTAAGTGGTCCATATTAATATTATAAATGCAAATGTCAGTCTGCCTATTACACCAATATTGATGAAATTTATCACAATTAAAGCTTATCTACCGACAGTGAAAAGTACATTGCTTCATTGAAGGTATTCAAATATTGAAGGTGTGAGCGTAACTGCAGGTACCACTTGTTTTTAATATATGATTTATTGGTTTTCTTGTTTCAGTATTTTAAGACATAAGTAGGAATTTTGAGTACTTACTTTAAGTTCAATAAAATAAATGATTCTCAAAATTTTAATTTTCAGTGCCCAGATATGGAATTTAAGGAGCTAGAAGCTCTCCTTACAGATGGTCGCTTCAATCTATTAAGTGTTCATCTACAGAATTTTTGTGTAAGATTGCAGAATATTTATGTTAATGGAGTCAATGCTCTTATGGATTGTGTTACATCTGCAGTTGATAAATTGATGATTGAGCAAAGTGAAACAAACCCTTGTATTATAACTAGGTGCAGTGTGTTAGGTAATATAATAACTATTTATACAATAGAATTTTAGTTTGATGCTCACAATCCTTTAGTAGACCCAAAAGAAATACATTGTTACAAATTTATGTCATTTAAACATATTGTAGTGTGTAATACACAATATTATCCTTATATATCAATTGAAGAAGCATAAGAATGTTATACTTTTCAATTTTATTACATATTAAGTTTCTGCTTGTAATGTAGAAAACTTAAAAAACTAAGTTTCAAAAATTATTTCAATAGATCTAGCATGCATGTATTTGATAAATTAAATTAATTTTAAATTATATTTGTAGTCACAAAATAGATTGCATGTTTATTTTTTAAAATTAATATTTTTTTAATTTAATAAAATAAACATCAAATATAATTGCAGGTTTTTATTTACGCAGAATAATGTTGTATCTAGATAAACTGACTTTTGTGCAAGTGGCCTCTCTTTATAAAGCATTTTGTATATACTATCAAAAGGGGCGACCTGGTTTGATGATGAGATCCTTGAGCAAAGAGGTAAATAAGTATTTACTAGTAAACAATTCATTGATTGATATGGGTTTATTTTTTATTACACTGAGCTACTAATAGAATGTAAATATTAACAATTCAGTGTTAGTGTTGTGCAATTATCAGGGTTGAAAATAGCCTAAACTGTGACTAAATTCAAAAGTAATTACTTTTGTATTATGGATCTCCGCAAAGTAATGCCTAATTCTATAAATTATTTGTGATTAAATTATTAAATGGTGTATTCTATGTTTTTGTTGTAATCTAGATGGAACTAGCTTTAAACTATTTATAAGTTTATAAATTTGAATATTCAATGTTAGCAGCACAATGAAGATGGTGTTGCTTACCTGTGAACTCTAAAATCAATAACAATATAACTGTAAAAAAGCTAAATGATTTTGAATAAACATTTTTTAATTAATTTATTTTTATATATACACAAGATATATTTAAATAAACCATACATATATAAATGATAGCTATTTAACTCTATTGTACCTTAATTAATATGATACTCAATATTAATGCATACTTTTATAAACTAAAATATAGAAACTCAACAATGTAGAATCACAGTCAGTAGGACGAACAACATCGCCGCTACCTGAAGAACCAAAGCAGCAAGAGCTATTAATGAAAATAAATATTTTTGACAGAGATAAGTAAGTAGCTACTTGTAACTATATATTTTTTTTACGAGAAGCGGAATATTTTATTTAAGCAACATAGAGAACCACTTAAACTTCAAGAAATGCATAAAAAGATGATAGAAAAAATCAGCGGCGAATTTACACACACTAAATTTGAGCCTAGAGTGGCAAATGTTGAAACTGAGTGATTTCGTCGTCATTGAAATCAAAAATATTTTTGTAAGCTATTTTGCCAATGTCTTGCAACAGTACCGAATACTTCTATATTCCATTCTTAAACAGCAAGAAAACAAAGAGCCTACAAAATGTAAATGCTAAAGCCATACAGAGGAACTTGAAGGAATTGATACTCTACTTTTCTTTCTTTGTGATGTAATTCTGGTATTTTTTCGAAGTGATTTTTTCGAAGTGTTTTTTTGCAGTGTATAAAGGTATAATCGTATAAACAAACTATTTGAAGTAAAATTTAAATGAAAATTATGAACTGCAAAAATAAGTAACGAACTTTCAATCTTAAGGTGGAATTCCACCAGTGTGCAGAACTGTAAATGCACAGTGTCCGGCACAAATGTTCACGCACATCTCTGCAAATTTGTGCGCGTACACTTGAAACAGTGGAGTCGCGTCGACGCGTACGCAAAAAAAAATTATTAATAATTTTATAGAAAATGTCTAAAAATATATTGTAAATTTGTATATAATTTAAAAATAAGTGAAATAATAATAATAAGGATTATAAAATATTCCTAAATGAACATGTTTGCGCACATGTGTGCTTTACTGTGCGCTTACACAAGTTACACACAACATTGCTACATAGACAGAAGCTAAACGCGATATCAGCTTAGTACGTGCAGTGCGGAAGCTTTATACACAATCTTTGTAAAAAAATGTGCAGCTCACTATTTTGGTGGAATCTTACCTTTAGAAGTAACTATTGTAAAACTTAACAGCCTGTACCTTGAAAAAGTGTAAATAAGCCAATGCAAATAACACACATCTGTTGATCCTGGTGAGCCTGGTCGTCAACAGATTCAATTATACCCCAATTACTAATGTTACTCATAACTGCACTTTCAATAACAGGATACAATGATATTGTTGTCTAACAGCCCAGAAAACCATCGGTTAATACTACGTCTATGTCTATTAGTATAAATAAATATCTTCTTTAATAACTATTTATTCCAATAACTTTTTGAATTTTAGCAGTTTTGAAGAATGTCAATGGTCAAGAAAGCAAGCTGAATTGTTCACGGCCCAACAAGCTAATTTATTGCAAATCAATGAGAAAAAGGCGCTGCCACCAAAACAGTTACAAAAAACAATTATGCAAATTATAAATGATATACCAGAGTATCCAGACATAGTAGGTTTAATCCAATTATTTGTCCATATTGTGTACTTACTATTTTATATGAATATTGTTATCGTTAATCTATGGCCAGTATAGTAAGTTGTATGTTATAGCTTTTTAAAGTAAAAAGATATAGTGATTAATCAATATTGCAGTCTTTATTTTAATATCGTTATTATAATATTTATAAAAAATAATGTGTCAACAACCAAAAATAATACTTTTTTTTAATAAATCTTAATTATTATGACAATGTACATAGGTACTCATAAAACAAATTTCATTCCAGCACTTCCTTAGTTTTTTAAATTGCATCAGAATGAAAGAATTCAGTGGAGCACAGGATTCTCTTTATAATTGTTTTGATAGAGCTGTGTTCAATATGTGTGGAAACGGAAATATATCTAATGACAGGAATAAAAATTTTCGATATGCTGCGCTAAACCGAGCTGCTATGCATACCCAATTCGGCCACAGGTAAGATGTTATTTTAAAACAAGTGGTTTAAAACTTCGAAATTCACTTTAAAAATGTACTCGATACTAGACTCCGGGCCATTTAAATGCTAAACTAGATTTACGTGCCATATTTAACGAAAAAAGCAAATTCCTATTTCTAAATTCTGTTATATCTTAAATGAACAATTCAAATTTTTAACAACAGTTGTTTGTGGTGGCGCATGGCAAAAAATACGTTGGGAAAACTGAAAATATTCAGTTAATTATTTTCAGGTATATGCATATGTTTTGTTCCTATTGAAGTATGCAACGAAATGTCAAAAATTTTTTTCAAAAATATGCTTTTCACAAAAGAATACAGTATCTTATGAAAGTAAAGGCAAAGAAGATAAAAGTAAAAAAATCCACATAGCGAGAAGAATCTCACTAATTAGAAAATAAAAACGTTATTTTATTTTTGGATTTTTTTTGTTGTTATTTATTACTATAAAAATATATGACAAGCACTACACACATTCACTTTAACGAACTCAAGGATCATTTCCACCTGCAGCCGAAGCATCATCAGGAGATTGATTCTACGAAAATACCAAATTACGCTTTGTGTGCTTGTGTATTGTGGTAGTGGATTAAAGTGCATACGCTTTTACGAATTCTGCATGTCTCTGGTATGAAAGCGGATAGTTACTTTTATAAATAACTAGCGGCCCGCCCCTGCTTCGCACGGGTATAAAATAGTCACTCAGTGAAAAAAATGATTAAAATAGATCCAGTAGTTTTGGTACTGCCCGCGGCCCGCACGCGTTAAATTTGGAGTAAAACAATTCCCCTTTCCCTATACCATGAAGATTTCCTGCTATCTTTGGAATATCTTAATTCATATAATACATTTTACCTCTTTACATTTTTCTCTATGTATTTTATTTTTACAATTAATCCAATCGCTGCTAAATTATAAGTGCTATAGGGCGAAGCGCGGCCTCCGATGCGCTATTTATAGGCACGCGCCGCATATTAAATCTGTAATATCTTCGAAAATATTCATTTAAATTACATGCTGTAAACGGCCATATTGATCTATATTAAATCAACAATGTATTTAAGGTACTTAATTGGATAAGGATTGATGCTGTATTGCTTAAAATTGCTTCGAAAAGAGGGCGTTATTTTTCGTAAAAAGTAAATGACAGAAAAATGCTATTGTGGGTTATCCATAAGAGATAGACATATACCCTCGTGGAGTTTTCTGTAGACCTTTTTAAGGTGTACAAATTTTTAATACATTATTTTGATAAATCTTGTAGTGTTCAGCCTGCGTTTGCAATGTAAGCGGAAAAAATGTAATTATTTACGACATCACGTTAGAAACCTCAAACATTACAGTATTTCTCTACTCCATATTGACTGTTATTGTACATATAAACCTTCCTCTTGAATCACTCAATCTATTTAAAAAAACCGCATCAAAATCTGTTGCGTAGTTTTAAAGATTGAAGCATACATAGGGAAATAGGGACAGGGACAGACACAGAAAGCGACTTTGTTTTATACTATGTAGTGATAAATAAATATTTACGAGACAATCACTCGCACGGCTGTCCTTTCCGAATGTTGTGTTATGGCTCGTACGCACGGGCATAAGAAATACGTCGCGTTAAAACATCGCGCAGGCTTAATAAGAAGTTGCGTATGGTATATTCGGCTTAACGCCCAACGCCTAACGCCTAAAAAAGAACACTGCTCGATAAAAATACGTCGCGTTTTAGAAGTGCTGTCGTGTGGATAGGTATCTGGAGACCCATTTGTTTCATTTCGTCGTATTTTTCGGCGCGCACAGTTAAAAACCTCTCGTGCGTACGAAGAATTATGGGTAACGTACGAGGCCCTCGACGTGAATCAAACCCGCGACCCAAGTAGCTAAACGCTTGTTCATTACCAACTGCGCCAACGGACTATTAATTCTGTAATACGGATCTCCATAAAGTAATGCCTTTTAGTGTGAATTATTTAAAAATATTTGTAGTTGTATCGTCGTCGACGACGACGAGGACGTCGCAACGGGCATAAGGGCAACATCACCGGACATGACTTTACCACCTGATTTGACACACCCATCGGACATGACACCACCCGAACTTGACGCAGCGGTCTGGGAGTTACTATTCCCCGACCGCCACACCTGAACCAGACTTCCCTCAGGTCACTTAGGTGACCTGGGCCAACCGGCCCGAATACTGACCAGGCCCACAAGGCCTGCGAGGACCAGCCCGGGCAAAGAGGTTCGCCTCGAGGCCCGTACCCCGACACCCTCTAAAGGTACCGAGAAGACCCGATCATCGTAGTTGTATCGGGAAAACGCAATTCTTTTTATAGATCGGTTGCAATGGAGGGCGTGCGGGAGGCGCTTGCAACGGCACAAGAAGCAGCGGACACTGCCTGCTTGGCGCACGCGGCTGCCTGGGGCGCCTTGGCAGGCGGCCGGGCTCGGCGCGCCGCGCTGCTGGCGCGAGTGCCGCGGCCGCCTCGTGCTGCTGCCTCCGCCGTGCAGCTGATGGCGCAGCACGCAGCCGTCAACGCCGCCCGACCCGCTGAGGTTTTTCAGGTACAGGATATAGTGTAAATCTGTTATTCGATAGTTGGCAGAAATTCTGCCATTATTTTCTAAACAATGTTATTTCTTCGATTCTGGGTGTGTGTGTGCAAAGGCGTAGCCAGAATTTTATACATGGCAAAAAATCCTATCCTATATTGTTTTAGTAGATTTTATCGATATATCGATATATTTATCGATATTAAATATTATTGCTTTCTGTCATTACTATATTCTGTCATTAATATACCTTTATTATCAATTAATTAATTAATTTTACTTTACATTACATTACAATATAGGTACTATGCAAGCCTTTTATAGCTACACGACCTGATTCCTGCCGCCAAATGCCATAACCGCACTGTACGTCACAGGTTACAATATCATCCTTACCATCTGGATGCGTGGCGATCCACTACAGTGCGGTTTTCTAATAATTTTATTCCGCGCACCACCATTTTATGGAATAATCTCCCTCTTGCAGCGTTTCCGGATCGGTACGACATAAATACCTTCAAAAAGCGTATTTTCCATCTTTTTAAAGGTCGGCAGCACACTCGCTCTGCGAGAGGTCGTGGGCGGCGGTGATAACGTTGATCTGCATGCTCGTCTGCCATCCTATTTCATAAAAAAAAAAAGTGTCACTATGTTGTGAGTTGTAGGTTTCCCAAGGTTACAGTTTTCAGTGTAAGGGGGGGCAGCTGCCCCCCCCCTTGCCCGTACCTCGCTACGCCCATGTGTGTATGTAAATATCGCACACACACGCTTGTGGCGTCCTGTCCGTTGTGCATCATTATGACGTCTCCTCTAACACATTTTATAATGTTTTTGCATATTATATTGATTGGTTTATAAATATTATGCTTCGTGAGATATTTTGTTTTCTTATAACTTTATTTATCACAATATTCTTCTTGTAATCCTGCCCAAAAATATCTGAATTTCATTTCAAAGTAATGAATATTTAGATTCCTGAATATATTTCTCACAATTATCTAATATGCCGATACTTGCACATCCTCTATTCACGTATTTATGTTAGCGACGCAATTGATATTAATTATTATTTAATAAATAATTTCATAATTTACATTTAATAGTAAAATTAGGGCATAAACATAAAAATGCGTCGTACGGCAGTTGCCGAAAAAACGTTTATTTGAATTTAACATACGTCATCCTCATACGCGTGGCAACGGTTTTTCAAAACTCTCATATCTTATAGTTTTTACTTTTTAGCCAGTTTTAATCTTGCACAACTTGCAATCCACGCCTATTTAAAATCCCTTGCTGGTTTTATTTGTGTTAAAATCCGTTTTCAATTACTTTAAAACTATATATGTATATATTTTTCACCCATAACACAAGTATTAATTTCGGGATAGATGGCTGAAATTGTTCCATACATTTGTTTGTTTTTATTGTGCGGCGGTCTAATGATTTATTTCAATATCATCGATTTTATGTTTACACAGTTCATAAAAATAACTGTAATATATCAATGGATTTGTGTAATTTATATACTGTAAAGTCATTGAATGCACTAATTCTAAAACAAGTTTGGATTTTTTTATATTCTTATTTTATTTTTGTAACACCCTGCTTCTAATACTGTTACAATTTTGTATGATAATATTTGACTTTTTGATTTTTTTGTAGATTATAACAAAAGGAGATTCAATTAATTACCTTCATTCCATGACCGATTTGACAATGGCGGGTCTGGCAAATACAGCTGCATTGTGGGGTCTCTATGGAAAGACTGAAATGGCGTCAGTTAACTGCCAGCTACTTCTAAATTTAAACACAAGTTAGTTGTGTGTATTTATGGTAATTTTTTTCTGATTCAGTGATGAATATAAGTAAAATTATTTTTTATCGAATTTTAATCAAAGTTCCTCAGAATAGACTCTTTGTTCATCATTTAATTACATTTTATTGCAATTAAATTTATTAACAGGCATAAGATTTTGAATAACATATTTATAATAATAATAATAATAATCGTTTATTGCTTGAAATAATGTACCTTCATTAGATAGAAAATGATAACAGTTTCACTTATTTCGCAAAAAAAATTGCTTGCACATTAAAATATTAAAAATAATTAAAACTAAAAAATTAAAATTCATTGTTAAAATTAATACAAATATTACAAAAGAAACAAATAGTCATAGCTTTACAATGGTAAAAAAATAGGTAAATTAAAATGTCCGTTATACAAGTATTATCATTAATTATGTGTAAATATTCCTCCATTGTCAACTAAAGATCATTAGAATTTAAGAAATCTTTGACTGCATAATAACATCGTAAATTAAGTATTTCGAATAATTTTCTTTTAAATTGTGTAATCGGTAATATAATAACGGTAATGTTTTAATCTCACTTGGCAATTTATTAAATATTTTTATGGTCATAGATATACAATTCTTTAGAACTAAATTAGTTCTTGGAATGTAACCAAAGACTAATCTATTACCTGAAATACAGGGAATCCTAGTTCAGGCGTCAGTCTCCTTCCATAGTGTACCGATTTTGAACTTTTTAAATTACTAAACATTTAGCCTTGTAATATTATAAAGATTATGTGTAAAGTTTTTTTTTAAAGGAGAAATAAATAAAGCTTTATTATTATTATTATTATTATTATATTAGGATTTCTCGTGCGCCCACTGTAAATATTATGTGCCTTAGTAAAAAACTCTCCATGTTTTTTAAGGCAATGTAATATCGCCAGCTTATTCCCCGCGTCAAGTGAAGTTTTCCTTCAATATAGAATGCAATGTTGGCAACGGAAGTGTATGGCAGTGGTCAGAGGGTGTGGGAGCTTCGGGACCGGTGGGCGCAGCGGGTGCGGGCGCGCTTTGCGCAGCTGCGTGGCGGGGCCGGGCCACGCTCGCCAACGCTCTGTCCTCCCTCTTCGTCGCCCCACAAGTCCGCGCCGCAATTGCTGAGCACCAAGCCGCCGCCGCTCTTAGGGCATGTACGAAATCCCTACTAATCCATAATGCTATTCAATTCAATGCTTGATTCAATTTATGGCTTTCAGGAGTGTCTTGTGACACTATTTACTTCGCCAATGTTACGTAGGATAGAAGAATTTTACACGTTTATAGACTTTTGTTGTGTTAAAATTTGTATTGATCGGTTAAATTTGAGACAGTAGAAATAGGCAGAATTTCAAGTTATACCTTCACCTAAAACAAATCGATGCAAATCTGTCTAAATACCTGACTGTTACGCTTTGACGGTTAATCTGTTGGTCTAATATTGTTTAAAATTAAAACAATTAAAACAAATGAAACATATACCGAGGTAACATATAAAATAAAAAAACCTCGTTCTTTGCACGCGCAAAGACCCATATTGCCTTATTTAAGATCTTAAAATGTTGAAACGAAGTTGCGAGTACAAAACAGAGAATTAATACAGAGTGCATTCATCAAGTTGTAGCAACACCATGCTTGTCAGGGCCCATATTCTTTGGTATCAAAATAATCTTTTGTTCCACGAATTAGCGTTAGATTTTGTGCGTAGGATCTGTGTGGAAACGTTGCTACTACTAATTTATATTTTCTCTGCTAGATCACGTTTATTTTACCTAAACGTACTATAGAAGAATACAATTTTTTTATTGCAGCAAAATGGGAAGAAGCTGATCAAAATATACGCCAACTAGCATCATACGATAGATGGGGGAGTCAACTGCTAAGAGCAGAGATGTATTTCTTAAAAGGAGACGCAACAGACTCATTAGAAACGCTACACGATATTCTAGACTATTGCAAAACTGAAGACGACAGTCTCCACTACATGACATTACGATTAAAAGCAATGATAATGATGTCAGAAGTGCAACATACTTTCAGCAGTATTCGTTCCACTAATATTATGTTATTGAATGAAGCCTTATCTTTGGCAAGAAAATATCATTTGCATTATTTAGCTGCAACTGCGGAAATGCATATAGCAAATGTTCAACTTCACATGGGCTGTACAAAAAATGCTTTGATTTTAGTGAGGAAAGTGTTGCCTTTGATTATGGAGCATGGAAGTACTTATGATTTAGCGAGAGGTATAAAAATTTTGGATCTTTTTATCTTCGAAATATCTTTTTAACTGTAGTATTTGTATAATTGTAAAAACTTGTCAATCTGCATTGGAGTAGCTTGGAAAGTCTAAGGGCGCCAACCCTAAAGTCCTAAAGGAGATATAGATGAGGCCTCTTCCCAGCAGTAAGATAGGAACAAGGAGTTGCTCTACGTTATTATCATTAATGCTTAAAAATAACTGCATATCCCCTCGACGCACGAGAGGTTTTTTACCGTGCGTTAAAATACGTCGAAATGAAACAAATGGGTATCCAGATATCTATTCACACACGACAGCGCTTTTAAAACGTATTTTTATCGCGCAGTGTTCCATTTTAGGCGTTAAGCGTTGGGCGTTAAGCCATACGCAACTTCTTATTACGCCGATTGCGGAGTTTTAACGCGACGTATTTTTTACGCCCGTGCGTACGAGGCGTAAAATCCAAGACGCGTGAGAGTGCAGTATCATTGCGACAGTGACTAAATTAGTTTATTAGACTGCGATTATTTGTACTAACATTGCCAATTACACTCAATTATTTTCATCCTCGTGCATCAGTATGAAGTAAAATTACTGTCTTTAAAAATTCATAACTTCTCATGACCAGGTAACAATAAAAACTATGGGAATATATATGGTATAACTATGATTATATGTAAGGCATATTACACAATCTAAGATTATTTGAATTTTAAGAATGCCTGGATTTGAAAATCATTTCAGCTCTAAATAAGTACATAAACATATAAATGTTTATATAAATGTAAATAATTTAAATGTTTAAAAGATTGACCGCAGAGTGTCTTGCTGGTTCTTCTCGCTAAGAGCAACTTTCCGAACCAGTGTAGCTTATTAAATCTAATTGATCCTTGACGATTCACAAATGCTTCTAAAAAGACCACTTGAATAAAGATTATTTTGATTTGATTTGATTTATGAATTGTCGGTGATAAATGACATACAAAGTAAAAGTATCTTCGTACCTCGTTTTAGGCACACTACTATACACAAAATGTCGTGTTGCTACAGCGCCTCCTGCAGGCGAGGCGCGTACACAAGTATTGCAGTCATGTTGCGAAGCTCTTGATATGGTGAAAGATAACTTTACAAAGGTCGGCGCTCAAGCTCGTCTAATGCATACCTGGTATCTGCAGGTTAGTAACAAATCTTTTAGACTAATAAATCGAAAAAAATAATGTTCTGGTATACAAAACACCAGAAAAGAAAGAGAGGCAGACCACCCCTAAGATGGGTGGATGACATTTTGACTGTGGCAGGGCCAAAATAGACTAGGCTTGCTGCAAATAGAAGTATATAAGTATGCTGCAAATACAAGTTGGAGGAGGCCTTTGTCTGTAGACAAACAGACATAATTGATGAAAAAAAAAAACCTTATTTTAAATCAGTATCTAACAAATGTCTGAATAAAGGCTTAAATAAATACATAAATAAATTGAGTTACAGTTTTAACTGATAGATTTGTTGTCACTTATTCACTATTGTGTCAAATACATGGTATTCAAACAAAAATATACTTTATTCAAAGACTGCATAATCAGTACTTTTCTTAACTAAAATATTTTTTTTATGTGAGTCGTAGTTAATGTTGATTTCATGACTATCTTAAGGATTCATGTATGTGAATTTTTCCCTTCTTTTAATTCAGGCACAACTATACAATGATATTGGAAATATCATAGCCCGCAATCAGTGTGCATGGATGTACAGACAAATTGAAACACAGAGCCCAGTGGAACCACTAAATATGTTGCATATTATGTATTAGATACTTGATATACAATTAAATAAAATATGAACCAAATATTTTTTTTCAATAATCCTAGTAATAGTTTTGTAATGAAACTGGCTATTGAGACGATGAAGCCATATAAAAAGCCCATGAGTAGGGGCCCCGGATGGTCTTGAAACCAGTCTGGATCAGCCGATAGAATAAGACATGAATATAGCCGATTTCTATACAAAAACTATGAATACCACTCCGCTACTTTTATTTCAAAATAACGTTAAAGTTTTTATTAAACTAAATTAATGTTTGCTTGTGTATGTGTTTATACCGCTTTGACGCTTCAACGGCATACCAGATTTGTACGAAATGTACAGTCTATATTCCGTAAAATATATAATTGCGAAAACAACAACAAAAATCGTCTATAAGTACCAAGTACTTACAGGAAACGATCTTACTTTTTACATAACTGTAAAACCGTAGGATGAAAAATTATATACATTTCTGCTCGTTAATGAAACGATTGTTGAGTTTGTGATAGTGAACGTGTGTAGTGCTTGTGTATTGTGGTGGAGGTTCGTGCATGTGTTTTTACGAATCCTGCACGTATCGGGTATGAAAATACGGATAGTCTACTATACATTTAACACTATATATATTTTCTATTTACTGTATCGCGGATTATAGCAAAATAATTTTATTATTACTTTTGTATTATGGATCTCCGCAAAGTAACGCCTAATACTATAAATTATACTACATGCATTTGTTGTACATAAAATACTTTACCCTTAATTTAATGATGATCTTATACCTTGATAGATACAAGTGAAATATTATTTTTAAAACGAAATATATGTTTACACAGTCTTACAAGTAAAACTAAAAGTAAATTTAATACAATTTATCATTTAAAAGAGCTTTTTGAATAATTTCGGACATAGTTATTTTAATATCCCTACACAATACTTCCGCAACTAATACTTTACTGTCACTTTGTACATCAGATTGAACATAAGCCCCTTCTCCTAGTATGTTAGTATCATTCCAACAATGCCCCAGAGATACTTGAGATTCACATATCCTCCCTAACTGCAATAAAAGTGATGTAATGTCTTCAAGCAGAGATGGAAAGGCTATGCAAATTCTGACAAGCGATTTCAAAATCGGCTGGAATAGCTCGAGCCTTAAATCACTAGGAAGTACAGACAGAAGTGTAGATAAAGTGTTAACACATAATCTTGCAATCGACATCGCTTTTGGTAACGCATACTGAATCGAAAGATGTGATACTAAATCTACTGCAAATATTTGCTTCTCAAGTGATGCTTGACTTAAGAGTTCAGGGATAAAATCTAAACAAATGTGCATTGAAGGTATACCTTGAACAGTCACTTGGAGAAGTTCCCTTGGATAACCTTGAAAATGCACTAACTTAGCTAGTGATGGTTCAGAAATAAATATTTGGTGTAGAAAAGAGCAAATGATACTTCTAACTTCTCTTAAAGCCCACATAAGTTCTGGCTTAGACTGGTCTTCTTCAGTTTCCAAACAAGCTTCGAGTAAAATTTGTAGCGCCGCACTTTCTTGAGCAGCCACCAGAGCATTTTTTAATTCCTCTCTCTCTGCATCCGACGTTAACTGACCGCTCTTTTCTAATAGGGGCTTATCTAGAAGATGACGACTTAATTGGCTTCTAGACGCCGCTAAACTGGCTTCCAAAATTCTGAGAATGATTTTCAAAATAGGTCCACATCTAAAAACTCTAATGTCACAGCGTAAAACTTGAAGAGGGTCCACTAAAACGTTTTCTTGTGTGATTGTAACGTTTTTACTGTTGCCATTATTAATATCTAGTAGAGCATTTATAGTCATTATCCACAGGCAACGTGGTAGCACAGTGTTAAGACGAAGCCAAACTTCGCGATAAAGATCTTGTATATGTCTCGGTACTTGATCGCCCAATACGCTTTTGAAATATCTTACAAATATTTCCGCAAAAGGCCATATGTCAGTTGGATTTTTATTAAGCATAGCTTTAAGTATTTTGCCAGTTTTATAAGGATTTTCTTCAATGCATTGAAATGCTTCATTTATTGACGCCTCCGAAATATTGACATCTACTTGATGGCGACAAGTGTCTCCAAACACTTGATCATCCATCCAGTCATCTACTAGAGATAGTTGTGGGAAGTGAGTGGCCAATAAACGTAATAATGGACTAAAAAGGCCACCGTAACTCATTTGATCTTTTTGCGCTTGATGTAATAAATATTTAATAGGTAATTCAGAAAGAAATGCTGAAGAATAACTTTTTATTTTGCGTCCATTAGCTATAAGTGTTGCAGAGTTTATCAATCTAACATCTTCATAAAGTAGGAGGTAATATATTAGTAATAATTGCGATGCCAGTGTCGGTTTTTCTATATTTAGTTCAATCGATTCACTGTCTGTTTCCATAGGAGTAAATGGTTTATTGTGTAAATCAAAATTAACACCAAAAATTGAATTTCTGAACACTTTTCGTATTTCCTCTTCTGTTATGGGTTTGTTAAAATATTCATTTGAACCTTTATTGTTTATCACAAGTATGGAGTTAACGTAAACCTCTACAAGCGCTGGCATTACCGGATGCAATGGAGCCGTACAATTACAAATCTGCCTATATATCCAATTTTTTATTGGAACCTTATGTTTAGAAAATGCTCTCGACTTGAGTAGCTGATGAATGCAATGTACTGGAAGATAACCAGAGATATTACTGTTAAGATTTGCAGTAACTGGCACTTTTACAGCATGTGCAGTAACAACCTAAAACAAAAAGCTAATTAAAATTTTTGCATCAATTAGCTGTCGACGATTTAAAAAAAGTCCCGATGGTAATTTAGGAAAAAAAATCATCACTTTTTTTCAATACTTATAACTATTTTTATTCTAAAACTAGACATTAATTTCTAGTGCACCACTTAATCAATAGATTGTCTTGATTTTCGAAGGAATTACTTGAATATCTAAAAAGATGGCTTGAAATGCTTACTACCACGAGAATATGGGCGAAGGTAGAAAGGAAAAATATAGAAAACAAAAATTTGTTATTTTTAATCGTAATTAGGAACGGTTCAGTCTTTATAATGAGTTCTAGTCCTAGGCAGTTTTTCGAATAAGCACTGAGTGCGCAGTTTACTTTGAAACTTAGCAGTCAAGAATAAGTGTGGCGATGTCTCAATTTAAAGATTATAATCGTTAAAATGTAATACTACCATAGATTGTAGAATAAGGTCAAATATGCTTTTTAAATTACCTGCTCAGTGAATATTTCTTGAGTAAAAGCTTGTTTGATGCGAGCCAAGCCATTTGGTCGTACAGGTACGCGCATGCCGAGAGTAGCGCACACTAATTCGCCAACAGCTGTCAGTTGTCCCGAGTGAAAGTGAATAGCAATCAACAGCAACATTTCCCCAAAAGACGCCGTAACACCAGAGTTGCTAATAAGTTAAAATTTTATATATTTTTACCATACATCATTCAGAGCTATATTGAAATATATTTTCTTATTCTATTTATTTCTACATTTTCTTTTCTTATTATTTTGCGATATCAATTAATTACATATGTAATTTTCAGGCGGGTCCAACCTTAAAATTACAATAAAATGTGGAGAGATGCTGTCTGAGTGAGTGAGTATGAGTGTTGCTGCACAATAAAGTAGACCAATTTAAAGTTATCCAAAAGTTTTAGGATAACAATAGTATGGTTTATAAATTTATGAATGATTTACTATTATTCAATTCAAACTATCGTGTGCGCTATTCATATTTAATGTATAGAAACCGGCTATACTCAAGTCTTATTTTATCATTCATATGTCATATGGGCTTAAAACTAGTAGGTCTCACCCGATAAAATAATATAAGTATAGCCACTTTCTATACATTAAGTATGACTTACTATTACTCTCCCAGAGTCAATCTTTCTTGATACAATTAACATGGAAACATCATTAGAGTAAAAGATATATAACAAAAATTATACCTTTCAAAATAGGCTTCTTCTTTGACCAGCCACTGCACCCATTCAATAGCCTTTTTTTCATGATCTGCAGCAGCTGTAACAGTATAACCTTTGCTATGATACTTTGTTATATATATTACACTATATATATATATATTTTTAGAAATCTGACACTAACCCATCAAGGATGGGCAAGCAAGAATCATACACAAACTTAATGAAACAAATCTAACTCCTGCAGGAGTTGGTGGTGGTTTTTGAGTAACTAATCTTAAAAGTCCTGATACTTCATCATCTTGAAATTTGATTCCAGCAATTCCTCTGAGTGCACAATACAATCTTAATAATGCAGATGCTTCTACCCCAGCAGTGGCTTTTTTCAGCCGATTCAATAGCTCTTGGCGTAATTTTACTAAAGCTGCATGCCCATCTCCTTTACCTCTTTTGTGTGAGTTACGTAAAAATGTTGCAAACCAAGCTCTGGAACTAAGGTCAGAACCTAACAAAAGACCAGATACAAAAGAAACCTGAAAGAAAAGATAATATGAAAGACAAATGCAAAGCATAGATTGCTATTTAAACACAAGGCAACTTTTTACGAGCCGACATAATGGTATTTATTATGCTACTAAAACTAAGAGATAAAAAAAATTAAGAGTGAATTTTACGACAGGTCAGGTCGAACACACTCACAGCAAACCATTCTTTGCCAAGCTACCCCTACAAAGCACACTAAAGTAAAAATGTCTTTGGGATTTTGGTGTGGAGTCTATTTTCTGATTATGCTTCCACGAATCATCCACAAATAAAGTGTGAACACAGGTGGTGCACTCTACTTTTAGCCTTACATAGATTTACCTTAAAGTGGCTTAAACGAAAATATTATCATTACTTTTCTATTACATGTTTTATGTATGTGTTGATAATTAAAGTCTGTAAATTTATAACACGTGTAAGAAAAATTTAAGAAATAAAGAAATATGTTTACTTTGACCCTATTGATTTTAAATTTAAATGCATAATTTAAATTTAGATTTCAATATAACATTTAAATATATATAATACTTATATGATTTTATTTCTTATATAATGCTTGACAAAAAATAAGGCAATCATACCAAATCATCCGGGTTATGTGTTAATGTCAAATTGATCACTAAACATGGTAATCGTGAGGAAATAACAGCCTTAGCCCTTACTGCTGCTGCTATATAGGGACATGCATCACATACTGTGGACAGAGTTTTAGCTCTAATACCACCTTCTTCACCTCTTTCAGCATTTAGTACTAGTGATTCAGCAACTGTGAAAAAATAATGACTCATTTTCTGTTTTGAAATGTGTAAAGAAATGATTTTATGGATAACCAGACATGACAGTCATGCAGGCAATTTCAACAAAATATCAGGCTATCAAAAACTGACAAAGTGTGTACTCAATATAATTAGCTTTTGAAATAACAAAACAATAGACTTATAGCAGTGATTGTAAAGTCTATCTCTTGAGGCAATTTCTTCAAGAAGCGAAGAATTTAGAATTTTAATAACATAATGAAAAGCTTGGAAAAATGTTGGAATGTGAGATTTGCTTCCATTCAAATTCCAATTCAATATTGAGACTTTTTAGTTTATACTAACCTTCCAATAATGTGTCTGGCATATTTGCTACAACCCATGAAATAATAATAGGCCCTTTATTTACATGAAGGAGGACTTCAACAATATCACAAATATTCAACAAATTGGGTAACTCTGCAAGACTTATACAAATAACATCTGTGATTTCTTCAAGATATACATCATTATCAAAAAGTTCAGATGCTTTAATTGAGGAATCTGAATTAGAATTTTTATTTTGATTAAACTCTATTAATTGTGCCTGCATTTGTAATAACTCTGAGAGAACAAGTCGAACTCGTCTAGCAGAATCTGACTGTTCAAAGTCGTTTGCAATACCATTTACCACATTCTGTATTAAAAAGGATTCTGTATTCTGAGAGCCAGATTTTTGCCTAAAAAAATATTTTGTTAATAAGTGTTTATTGAAACTTTATCAAGCATATGAAACAAAATAAAATGCCTCACCGCATTTGCTGTTCCTTTTTCAGATCCACCTCAAGTGCATGGAATTCAATTGAAAGAAGGGATACAATAAAATTAACCAAATCTATCCCAGATAAAAGAGTTAATATGTCCTTTTTTGCTTCAGCGCAATATCTCGTAATATCCAATGGAGCTATAAGTGCCATTCGAACAAGACAAGGTATTATGGGTCTTATCTCGTCCGATGAACAATTGACAAGAGATGGTATATCAACATCCTTTAAAGCTTTAAATACATGTGGTTGCACCGGTTTCATAAATAATGAATCCATGTTTAAATGCTTCTACGTAAAAAAAAGGATGCACAAAGATCTTTCTAAATTGTACATTGATTAATTAGTTAATATAAACAGATACCATCATAGACTACTAACTAAAATAAAGACGACAATGTTTCATACTTTGGCGCGTTAGAATATTAGGAAGAGTGGGAGATGGTGGGAGGTGCGGATACGTACTATAGGTACTAATTATAGTCATTCATACAAATGTATCTGCCTCTCACCCGTTTCATTCATAAATCCGGAAATAGTCTCAGCTCTGACTCTCTCTAACACATGGAAATTTACTACGCGTAATATATATAACGAATGACGTAAATTCGTAGTAAAATTAGTGATGTACTTGTTGTGCTAAAACCGTAACTAGTGATTCCAAAGTTTTATCGATTCGTATTTTTCTGTTACCGATTATTTCAGTTACCGGTTTTCTTCTACATACTAATATTAATCTTAAAATTTAAATAAAACAAAATATTTTAGTAACTTCTTTATTAAATTTATTATTGAATTAAAAAAAATGTTTTAACAACAGCGCATATGGATGCAAAAAATTTAACTAAAATAAACTAAATTTGCTAAAAAATTTTTTTTCCTAAACACGCTAAAAGTATAACAAAAAAAACACAAATATAATTTGTACATAGAAAACAGAATAAGCCGACAAAAAGTTATTCAAACAGAGATTTCACAGGCCTCAAACATAGACACGTAAGCGATCATGTATCTTTAAATTGGATTTGTAACTTATTAACAAAAAAAAGGAATTTTATACATTCACTCGAAACAATTTACAAGATCAATATTTGAAACGATAGATGTCGCTTTTGGTAAATTATAAATATTAGAGTGAGAATGTATGTGCAATCGCATATCACTTATGGTAATGAACGGGTCTTATCTCTACTTATATTATTTACAATCAAATCAATTAACACCTGAGATTAATACATAGTTAAGAAAGAATGAAATCACGAAATTATATTATTATTTGAAATAATTATCACGCTTAAACGAAGTATGCTCCATAACTTATTTAACTAAATGGAAACATGTAAAAAAGTACTTTGTAGTAGTAGGCACAAAACACATTACTTTACCATTAAACCATACAAATATCTAATATATAACAACAATATATAAACTTAGTTATAGTTTTCGCACTATTTGATTATGGCGTGATTGCTATCAATATTTTTTTTAAACTTTGAAGCAAATAAATAAGTATTATTTAATATCAACTTATAAAAACCTAAACATAAAGTATTTTAAATATTTTCAAGTATATTAAAGTATTACAGTATCACAGAGTTAATTCATAGAATATTGATATTATGTTACATACGTATATATTTATGTTTTGCTATACTTTAATACGGCAAAATATATATAAAATACAAGGTACAAATATTCAATTTTATAAAATAAATATTCATTAAAGATATTATTTTGACAACTTCAGTTCAATTTGTATTTCTTCATTTGTCAATTATATTATTGTAATGACATGGTTTTGTTTGTTTACATTAAGTGACGTATCTACTTATGGAATATAAAAATAATAAAATTTATCCAACAAGAAAACTATATCGCTTTACAAATGTTAAGAATAGGAATTTCAGTTTGCTACTTTTGCCTCATGTATTTCAAATAACCCTACTTCTGATAAAAAATTTACATTTCAATTCCCTTTTTTCAGCTATCTGTAAATTCTTCTAGTAAAAATAATAATATAATTTTTCAAGTAGACTAAACAAATCGTTGACTTAATAAGTCTTTTCTTAAACATATATAATACTGTTCAAAAGACATAAGTTTGTGTGATGGATAATATAATTTCACACATGTGATGTCACTGGCAATATATTCTCTATTTTTTATTAAAGCAATTTAATCAAATCTTTCAATTTTATTAGAAAACAGCGTACTTATAAAAATTTCAAAATTTACAAAATTCAGATTTTTCATTCAATAAAATATATCGCTTGTGGAATGCAATAGTGGCACTATTAAAAAACACGTCTATCGGAATAGGAATAAAATGTGTAAATGTTAAAGTACACATTCTATTCAGCACCAACACAAGAAGAACTCATGGTTCAATATTAGGCCGTCGTTTCAAACTATAACAATTTTTATACATTTTCCTTAGCAACAAAAACTATAAACCCCTTTCAAAAGATCTCAATCAACCAGTCTCAAAATATAATTTTTTGCGATATATCGATGTACCGCACCGAAAATATACGGATTAGATTTGGAACATATTTCTGATGGAATATTAGGTTCTGTAACTATCAAACTTCTGCCTATCACTGAGAATTCCTAACATTTTATCACTATCATCGGCACATTAGCATACAAAGATTTACTGGTACTAATATTATTAACCAATAATGTTTTAAACTAACAAAACAACAAAATTACGATCAGTGCTAGTGTGTCAGCTACCTTATCTATGATTATGAGAAAAAAATCCATGGGCTCCTAGTTAACATCCTTCAAACTTTATATTGTTTGTCAATTTGAATATTATGAATACAATTTTATAGACATTGGTTTGCTTTTTCTTGAGTCTCAAGCATCAAATCGCATTGACTTTTACAGCTGAACTTCAAAATTCAGAATGGTTTGAATTTACTGACAAAGAGAAATTTTAGATGTCCACTACTATAATCAGAACAGGTATTTTATGCCAAATTATTATTAATATTGGTGCTAAATAATTGTGATCCAACTGAAGCTCTTCATATATCTTCATCTGCATCATGTGGCTGGTAGATACTTCCCGGCGGAGGATTGTGCAGCTACTGATCCTGTAATGCATATGTATTGTTTAAATAATGTTATGATACTAAAAATAGTGATTGCAAAAGCAATCTTACAATCTTGGCATATAGAATTGACAATATTTTGGTAGATGCAAAACAATAATAAACTTGCGCAATTTTATGTAGAAATAAATACTACGTATAACAATTAAGAATTTTCCTTTTATGAAAATTATTCTTAATCTTAGAAAATTTACAGGAAATAAAGTATTATAATAGAAATGTTTAAATATACAATTTGTTATTATAAACTGTACCAATATTATTAATCTAGTATTATTTAAATAAACCAAGAACTTTAATAAGACATTTTATAATAATTAGAATTACGATCTGTATTTTATCCTGTTCTCATAAGAATAACAGGGTTGCTTGCATACTTAATGTTACAGCGAGTTATAAATGTCTATTTTGTGAGTTTTATTTAATAAATAAATAGAGAGTGGCTTGTGTACATTAGAACACTCCTAAAAATATATATAATATTTTCCTGTTCCTGAAAGAAAATTGAACTCTTTAACCCTATCTGTTAGTATATAAGCTTCAATTGTTGTGTATTGTGTGTGATGCTTTAACAAATAACAGACAGAAAGATAGATTCTATATTTAAAAATATATTCCTGCTCTTAAATAGTGTCCTCAAAATATTTTTATATTGGTCTTTAACTAACAGACTTGACTGTGTCTAGAGTTCTGATATTTAGGTAAAATCTCTACAAGTGATGTCTAGATGTCTTACTTTGCCAGTTTTATATAGACACTATAAATATATATATTTTTTTGTTGTTAAATAGGCGAGCGCTTGACTGTAATCATGCCTCATGGTAAGCAATGATACAGTTTAAGATGGAGCACGCTTACCTAGAAGATGCCTATTCACTCTTGCCTTAAAGGTACCCATATTGTAAGTATTGGGAAAGATAGATGCCAGGAGAGAATTCCATTCCCTTGCTGTGTGCAACAAAAAAGACGAAGCGAAGCGTTGTGTGCGTCTTCGTGGAATGTCGATGACATAAGGGTGGAACTTCTCCTGGTGCCTAGCGGTGCGATGATTGAACGGCGAAGGTGAAATAAGTTCATGAAGTACCTGGGCACACTCTCCGAAATATATCTTGTAGAAAACCGATAAACAGGCAACTCTGCGCGGGTGTTGCGGACTCTGCAATTTGGAATTTGTCAGGGTCTCATCACCTATGAGTTCCTGGCACGTCGATCCACCGAGTCCAAAGCATCCAATTGGTATTTGGCAGATCCTTCCTACAAATGGCAGCAGTATATTTTAAAATTAATAAAATAGTAGGTATATCTGTGTCTCTTTGTAACTTAAATATCTTTGATTATGTACTGTTAGCAAACCAGGTTTTAAATAAGAAGCTTTCCAAATACTGTAACTCAGCATCATTGTCACATGACAAAAAAAAAGTTAGAATAATTATCACTAACATATCTTTACATCTGTTCTTATATCACATACTTATATCACTCTAAAAGAAAAAATAATTGATTTATACAGTATTTAATTATATCTCAAATCGATTGGCCCACTATATATATCAGCTTCAGATGTACCTAATTTTAAGTGAAAGTGAAATAGCCAGACACATACAGGCATTGAATTAATATTTACTTGCCTTCATCTTGTCATAAAAATTGGGCTAATCATTTGCTTCATCCCACAAAGCATCAGCATATATAGCCTAGGACGTCATCCCACTGAGTACTCTCTTTGGCAATTACAAGGTTGGTCTGAAAAATATTACACAAAGATTTCAATAAACATGGAACATCGATAGTATCGAAATAACTTTATATTTGACTGGCCCTTTGGCGCAGTGGCTAGTGACCCCGCCTTCAGTTCCGCTGGTCGCGGGTTCGATTCCATCCGAAGGCCAACATCTTTTATAAACAATTTGTTGGTTCTTCGAGCCTGGGTATATATTTGTATTTAAATATGCATTTAAAATTATATATGTAGTATATCTACCAGTTGTCCGTCAGCCATAACTCAATTTTATTATTATTATTAAAGAATTAAAGATTGTCTATAATATATTTTCTCTTACAGAAAAAATAATAAACTATCAATAAATAAATACTTTAAACATAGGATATAACTGATATTGGTTAAGATTCGATTCAATGAACACATAATAAATATTATTATGAAAGGAAATGTTTTAACAATTTTGTATATTTTATTTTAAGATTAAATTTTATAATATTAGTATGTCGAATAAAAAAAAAGATCTTTGAGGATCAGCTTTGAGGTCCCTGCCTAACACCATAGAAACATATTAAAACAGATTGAAAAATCCAAACGTTTTCATCACCAGCAAAAAAAGTTATTATAAAATGATTTATTGTATTCAATGGGGAATTTTATAACAAAGAAATTGGTATATCAATTATAAGTATAATTATTATACATATAGTAATAACATGATCTAAAAATTAAGGTAAAAAATTAGTACACCCTCCTGCTTCTTGTCAGTCAAAGGGTTAAAGTTATTACTTGAATGATTTGTAATAAAAAAAAGACTTACATACTTAATCTTGTTGTCGCAGGTATGTGTAGAAATTGTTAGATAAGATGGTAGGTAGCTTGAGTGTCATCTTTTTCACAAATATAACTGTATATATTTATAGCCTTTAGTCATACAGTCTAGTCTTAAATTTCTGAAAATATTTTTGGTAAAATTGAGAATAAATTCTGTTAAGTACAAACAGTAGCATATATAAGTGATTAATTAAACAAAATAATTATTCTTTTGTAGTATTATTGAACAGTCTTTCTAAATGGCTATTATTCTTTCATTCACTACACATAGCACTATATTGTTTATCAGCACTGTAAATGTAAATATATCTTAAACCACAAATCAGATCATGTGATAATCAAATTTAGACAAAAATTACATAAATTTATTTTGAGTTGCTTATATATTACAGAATATGCAATTGATTCAAGAATCCTGGGATTTGACTTTCTGTACATCTGTTTAAACAGTCTTAAAATTTGCTTTGGCTTTTTAATTACAAACCAACAATAGTTTTATATAAAGCAATATACTCTATTGCTTTATACAGAATAAACTTTCTCTATTATACTATTTACTCGTTTTTTATCTGAGTGTCATTTTTAAAAACCTGACAATAAGTTTTAAATTACATGTTAATATATTACATGTTACTTCAATCAAAAATACTGTAAAGAATGTAACTTTATGTTCACACAGTTCACAAGTATTGGTTTCTAAGCTATCTATAAAATTAAGGTATAAGAGGTACACAATGATTTCCAATGAGCAAGTGGATCTGAAAATATTTTTACATTTTATGCTATGACAGCGAACTCCATTTTTCAAAACCATTTTAATTCTGTTCACATTATTAATAACTAATATTCACCATTTAAAACAGCTTCTAATAAACTAACTTAAGACTTTAATGCTACATTATTGATCGTTTATAGAGCAACAAGACCACTAGACCCTTTAATATAAAATTGCAGGAATTAATATATTAATATTTAATACAGGTAATTCGTCAATCTAAATTAATGTGCGTAACGTACAACAGTAATAATAAAATTATTTTGCTATAAACCGCGCAATTTTCATATTACGATAATTGAATCAAACAGTTGTTAAAAATTTTACTGTAGTAATAGTTTTGAAATACAATTTCAGCTTACAAGGAATTAGGTTATTATATTTGGAATGTGAGAATATAAATTTTAAGAATGCTCTTACTATTATAGAAATGCACAAAATTCATTAAAACTCAATACTTACATTAAAATTAAGTAAATCCTCTTCGTATTGTTTTTCCACGTGTTAACACACAATTTTATTTCATTAGTACATATTTAAGAAATATCTCAACAGATATTAGTGAAATAAGACTTTATACATTTAAATTGTAATAAGCAATATTTGTTTTAAGTATATTTCTAACTAAATTACAATAAAATTATCAATTTTTGTTAAAATTAAAGTAGTTAAAATTTTCAACGGGAAGTTTAAAAAAATTTAAAATGGCTCCCATACTTTCATTGATAAATTTTCTTGTTATATTATACACTGTCAAAATAAGAATGAGTGCGTAATTAATATGTATGGCGGAGTGGAGCGAGATGCAGCTGAGACTATTTTCATACGATTCATTCATAAAAACGTGCATGTGCAAGAGGGATGCAAGATCTCTTGTATTGGCGCCCGTAGTAAAACTGCCCTGGATACCATTATTTAATTATTAATTTTAAACATTTCATTTTCAACATCTTTTAACGCGATTCATAACTTAGACCTACTATTTAGGGATGTCAAAAATTATTCAATTACTTTATTATTATAATCGATTTTTTAAAAATCGATTGTATGAATTAATTCATCCTTTTTAACTATCTTTTTTCTATTTTTTGAACATAAGAATATATAGTTGGATGAAACCAATTTAGCCAATCTACATATTTTAATCACATTTCGCAAACTGTGGACCATATTTTTTATTTGTAGTTATCCACTTTAATAATCATTAATTCTAATTAATTATTTATATTTAAAAAAAAATTTGCTTACACTAAAAACAGCAATTATTAATAATCATTTTATTCGATTGAAGTTAATCGTTTTTTACAAATCGATATATTTTACAGAGAGAAAAATCTATTATTTGATAACCGGTTTTTTTTCACTCCAAGTCACACCCCTATTCATTACATCCCATGTAGTCTAGACATGGGCGAAATGTATCCCTGACAAGAAAAGAGTGATATATATGTTTTCGCTCTTGGTATATATATCACTCTTTTATATCTTTAACTCTTTTAGCTCAGTACGGCTTGAGAGTATAAAGCAACTAAAACTAAAAATATATCCGATATATCTTCGGCTCTTTTAGCCCGGACTTAGAACTCAGTAAGGCGGTATTTTTTTTTTATTTATTTTATAAATTATGCTACATATGTTCTTTATTTTTTTTTTTTCTATTTATTATGTACACTATTATTTACACTTTTCTGATATGTACAGGTAAGGATGACTTCTTCACACTAAGAATGGAATGTAAATAAATAATCGTTCGCGAATTAGTGATTTTTTTTTGGTACATTTGCATCCAATTAAGCATTTTATGTCTTTGACATAAAGCACAAAAAAGCTCAACGAAAATCCGTAGTTTACATTTTTAATACAAATATGCAATAGAGTTATTCGTATCTCTCTTTGACATGTAAATTGCTATATAAGCTCATCTCTTTCACTCTAGCTCTGAACGAGCCGTAACTCATCACGATAATTGACTCTTAAGATTAAAGATATAGAGATATAATTGAAACACATGCGAGCTAGAGAGTGATTATATCTTCTGGATATATATATTTCTTGTCTTTAGCTCGCGAGCTACTCAACTCTACCATGTACAAATACAATAGTCTAAGCTTGGGCGATCATCTATTTAAGAAGCGTTCGATGATATGATCAGTTGTGATCAAGGTGATTATACCTGATAGCGCTATTGCACTTGTGAAACGTAGGCCTTATATCGTATGCATGCGTATTGGATATAAGGGTTACTTTTTTTTGTACTAACGATCATCTGTGCACTTAACAGCCGAATAATATAAAAGCGGGTAACGTTTATGCTAATCGCTATTACTGTGCAAAATGATTGTTATTACAAACAAATTTAATTCTTAACGGTCTTTATTAAGGTTCGTTTAAGTTGATCGTTATATACATCCACTTTACTATCAAGTATCAGCCTTATCTCTTTATGAATGTGCTTATCAAACTATTAGTCACCTCAATCGACTGGTTATTTTCATGTATTGCATACACAATCGGTGATGATAATAAAGTAATATTTCTCTTCCTTTTCTCTTCTAAATATGAGTGAAACTTTTACAGATGTTGGTGCTTTTAATAGAACCCCGGAAAAATCAAGGTAGAGATACATTTTCTATACAGCCAGATATATTCAGTAATTTTAAAATTATCGTTATATTAATTTGGGTAATCAAAGTATAAAACGGCTCAGTTATTCAAAGTCTTCAATCCTTTGTTATTATATTTATAATTATGTTACTAATGCCATAGTGAACATAGAAGCAACCGAAGAGGAAACAGTAAAGTATAATGTGCAATATTTTCGTATTGTTACAGCAATGTTATTAAAGAACCGAAGCTAGAGCCGAAGATAGACAATGAAATTCTGTATTATGATATGTCTGGTGAAAAATTTTTAACAATATTTAATCACTATAGTTATAAATCAACGAGATATTTTCAGTAAGTGGGTCATAAGAACACGCAATCATTATCATTACATATTATAAAATAGTCTCCTTTGCATTTGTCTATATATCGTTCTCGCTGTTCGCTGTGAAAGCTGAACAACTCCCTAATATTTTTTCATTATAATTATTTTTTCACCGATACATTTCACTGAGTCGTTTAAGTGAAAAGTTAACTTTTGTTTTTGTCACGCTGGAGATTTATGTATAAGCACATAATCTATGATAGCTGTGATAGCCTAGCGGTGAGACCGTGCGACTCTCTAGAGACGACATAGGTTCAAACCCGGGCAGGCACCAATGGGTTTTTCTATTAAAACTTATGTGTCTAATTGATAATTGCAATTTATCACACGCTTTTCGGTGAAGGAAAACATCGTGAGGAAACCTGCATATCTCTAGAGAATTCTAGGGATATGTGTAACCTACCAATCCGCATTGGAGCAGCGTGGTAGGTCTTAGCTCCAATCCTTCTCTCCAAAAACGGAGAGAGGAGGCCTTAGCCCAGCAGTGGGCATAGTAACAGGCTGTTACTACTACATAATCTATACATAAAAGAGAAGGTATGTGTTCCTTAATACTCTGAAATAACTTGACCGATTTTAATGAAATTTTCAGACAATCTCTATTTGTTCCAACGGATAATTTCTAAAGTTAGGCGGCCGAACATATTTAAAATTGTAAATGACTTGTTTTGAGAGAAAGTCGAAACCGGGCTGAGCCACAGCGACGCGTGGCCGGAACGCTAGTAACATATATTTTTTAGGACCAAACTTATTACATCATATTTAGTACTAATGATTCATTTTCATACTTGGTCTAAACACAGCTATAAAAATCCACCTGCACGTACCGGCACTAATGAAGATGTAATAAGACTGACGAGCATATTTCAAAATATGAATTATAATGTTATATGTCATGATGATATGGAATATGGCGAGATAATGGATACAGTAATAGAAAGTAAGTGTCGTGCAAAGGTCTATTTGTAGATAGATTAATTCAGAGAGTAAAGTAATTTAAACGCTTTAAGCAATTTAATATTAATAAAAATTGTGTTACTATATAATACTCATAATTTGGTTGCTTATTGGTAATATTAAACATCAAATCAGTCATTCAGTTGTAAGAGTTGCATTGTTCTCTCTCAATTCAATACTTACGAATACATACAAAGGAATATGCCTTGAAAGGAACAATACTTCAGACTTTAATCAGCATAATTCAGAATTTAATAAATCTTTAGTCGAATAGATCAATAGTATTTACCACGAAACACAGACATCACTACTGTACTACTAAGTACCCAAGTCTTCTTCTTCTTCTTCTTCTTTCTCAACCGATAGGCGTCCACTGCTGGACATAGGTCTCTTCATGGGCTTTCCAAAACACACGATCTTGTGCCGCTTGTATCCAGCGGCTCCCCGCGACCTTTTTGAGGTCGTCCGTCCATCGCGTAGGGGGTCTGCCAACACTGCGTTTACCGGTGCGGGGTCGCCATTCCAACACCTTGAGACCCCAACGCCCATCGGTTCTCCGCACTATGTGCCCCGCCCATCGCCACTTCAGCTTCGCAACGCGCTGAGCTATATCGGTGACTCTGGTTCTTCTACGGATCTCCTCATTTCTGATTTGATCACGTAGAGACACTCCGAGCATAGCCCGCTCCATCGCTCGCTGAGTGACTCTGAGCCTTCTTATGAGGCCCATAGTCAGCGACCACGTCTCAGATCCGTAGGTCATCACTGGCAACACGCACTGTTCGAAGACTTTGGTCTTCAGGCACTGAGGTACCTTGGACGAAAAATTCTCGCGTAGCTTTCCGAACGCTGCCCATCCGAGTTGGATTCGGCGACTAACCTTTTTCTCGAAATTGGACCTACCCAGCTGGACCGTATGTCCCAGGTATATGTCTCTCGTCTACAATTTCGAGTGCAGAGTTCTCAACGATGACCGGGTGGAGCGGAACATGTGAGTTTGACATGATTTTCGTCTTACTCATGTTCATTTTAAGGCCCACCTGTTGAGATGCTCTGCTGAGGTCATCGAGCATTGTGTTAAGGTCCTCCAGAGACTCTGCCATAACGACTATGTCGTCGGCAAATCTGAGGTGAGTGATGTACTCGCCGTTAATGTTGATGCCGTATCCGTTCCAATCCAAAAGCTTAAAGACGTCCTCCAATGCAGCGGTGAACAGCTTCGGGGAGATGACATCTCCCTGTCGCACACCTCGCCGCATTCGGATTGGTCCCGTAGTTCCGTCTTGGATACGGACAGACATTGTGGCGTTTTCATACAAACACTTCAACACTTGGACGTACCGATAGTCGATTCGGCATCGCTGGAGCGATCTTAACACAGCCCATGTTTCCACCGAATCAAAGGCCTTCTCATAGTCCACAAACGCCAAGCAAAGTGGCTGGTTATACTCCTCGGTCTTCTGTATAACCTGCCGCAGCGTGAATATGTGGTCCATGGTACTATAGCCTTTGCGGAAACCGGCTTGTTCGGGAGGCTGGAAGTCGTCAAACCTACGAGCCAGACGATTCGTAATGACTCTCGAAAACAACTTATAAACCTGACTCAGCAGCGCGATGGGTCTATAATTCTTCAATAAGGTGTTATCACCCTTCTTGAAGAAAAGAACCACCACGCTCCTGTGCCAGGCTTCCGGCGTATTACCTTCGTGAATGACGGAATTGAACAATCGCTGAAGGACCTTAAGTACCGGTTTTCCACCGGCCCTCAGGAGTTCTGTTGTGATTCCGTCATCACCTGGTGCCTTGTTGTTTTTGAGTTGTTTGAGAGCCATACTAATCTCGTATAGGCTGACGTCCGGGATATCTTCGGTATAGTGTCGGGTCAGCTTAGCTCTTGGGTCTTTTGCCAAACTGACAACAGGCTGTTGTGTTGAGGTGTATAACTGTCCATAGAACTTCTCAACCTCTCTCAAAATCTCAGGACGAGATGAAATGATACTACCGCTATCGGTCTTCAATCGCGTCAGCTGCCGCTGCCCAATAGATAGATCTCTTGCGAGCACTTTTGAGCCCCTGTTACGCTCAATAGTCTCTCGAATGTACTCGGTTTTGAAGTGTCGCAGGTCGCATTTCTGCGCCTTAGAAATCTGTCTATTGATCAGACGGTAGCGTGTCGCATCTACCCATCGCAGTACCCAAGTATAGATCTTTTATTCTAAAAGTGCACGCCCCTCCAAAGTCTTCTCACATACAAAAAACTTATGTACAGACGAAATACACGCAAACTTGTTATTCTAATTGGTTAGTCAGTTGCCGGACAGACAAGAAAGTATGAGCACGCATCGATTATTGCCAAAAGTACAGTTAGCATGTCATAAAAAAAGAGGATAAATAATTTTTATTTATCCTCTTTTATTTTAATAATAATTATATAAATATTTTTTCTTTAATAGAAAAATATGGAGAATTTTATAATAGTTTTATAAAATTATTATTTATGTGGCGAAAAAAAAGTCTATCATTACAGCCATTGCTTTAATTAAGGAACGAATTGACATGATTGATAGAAATATGTGGGAAAATACGTGTCGAAATGTGAATGATATTGAGATAGAATATATGAAAAATTTTGAATTTATAATTTATGTTGAGTCTGAATCTGAAGATAGCGACGTGAGTGAATAGCGTTAAAATAGTAAATATTTATTGCGGTTAAATTTTTTTCTTTTTTTACTAATAAAATAAATGAACAGACTTCTGTACATTACGTTTTATTTATCATTCTAATAGTTGCATAATGAATATATGATATGATCTTTATTAAATGAAGTTGGCAAGCTAGCTCTTGATTGCGAATTCACCTGATGGATGCCGATGCAGTTTTAGTTTCTTGAAAGGGTTTGGAGATTAAATGTGTATTCAGGGTTTTTACACGACATCGTACCTGAATGCTAAACCGCTTGGTGGTACGTCTTTGTTAGAAGGGTACGTCGGAAGTATCTATCTAGTCCAGACCAGGGATAAAATTTAGAAATATACTAATATGTTTTTTCTAGGATTCGAATGGAACTTCCCGTTTACAATCCACAGCGCTTACTATTACTCCAGGGAAACGTTAAAAACATCCTTTTTATTCTAAAGAATTTTCAACATAAATTTGATTATAAATAAGAAATTAATTTTATTTTTATGCTAACGTTACTCGTAATCCGTGTAACCGGATTGGTTGGTCAACCAGTGCACAAATGATAGGAACGCGTGACAGAATAGACGTGTTGTCTCATACAAAGCGTGTATTCTCCGCCATATAAATGTTTGACTTATACCAGTCGAGCAATTAGTTGATCTTTAAGTGCGCGAATGAGTCGAGTCAACTTTGAAATTGCTGCGCGGACACGTATAAAATAGTACAGTCAATATTTTATCTCACACATTAAAATAATGTAATTTGGTGGAGGGGCGTGCACTTTTAGAATGAAGATCTCTACTACATGTGGAGTCATTGTTACATGATTGTAAAACGTTACATTGTATTTCTTTTAGTAAGTAAGAAGGACCACAAAACAACAAGTTGTCTATGCTTTGCATTTTTGACCCATGGTGTCAAGGGTGGTGATCTCTTTGCAGCCGATCGACCGTATCAATTTAGAGATGTAACAACATTGCTTGAAAATGGCCATTCGAGCCTCGTTGGCAAACCGAAAATATTTTTTATTCAGGTATAATTTTAATAGAAAATAATAAGTGCTTCCCTTATGGGCCTAAATATTACCTTATTTAAAAGTAATGAAAATATAATTTTGCTATGAGATGAGATTTTGCGATTCTCTAGTGCACCACCAGTGTCCATTACTTATGCATTCGAAATTCATAAGTGATATGCACTATAAACCAGCACAGCCAACACAACACCACACCAACCGTTAGTCGACTTGTATGAAATGGTAGCAGTATTGTCAAGACTAGGTAGTCTTGACAATACCGCCCAGTAATATCTGTTATAAGTAAAAATGAAGATAATATTGTCTGTGGTAATTCTCTTAGATTATATTTGTCCATGTAATATGTATACCTTCTCCCCTTCCTGTTCCTCTTTTTCATGTGATGGCCACGTTTACCATACCGTTACTTTAGATGTAATACAGTGGTTAAATATAGAGATTAAAGCGTACAGAAGTTTTATTATCGCTATAATATCCTACATACAGCTGGCCTAAGATTTAAACTCTCTTTTTTTAGAGAAGCTTTGGAACAAAAATCTACTACGTTACTCTGACGTGGATAAGTGATTCGGGTTATCCGATGTTATGCAAGAAAGTAAGATGTCGCTCCGCAACAAAGTGACACTCTACAAAACTTGCATAAGACCAATAATGTCCTATGCGAGCGTTGCTTTCGCGCACGTTTCAAAGGTCAGATTGCTCAGGCTCCAAAGACTTCAGAACCGATTTATGCGGACAGCCACTGGGTGTCCGTGGTTCATGCGGAACGTTGACCTCCATAGAGACCTTGATCTCCCTACCATTACTCACCTCTTTAAACGTTTTTCGAAATCTTACTTCGAGAAATCTGAGGTTCACCCGAACCCTCTTATTTCAGTTGCTTCTATCTACATCCCAGTTAGGTCCGACCATCGAAAATATAGGCGTCTAAAAAGCGTCCTGTATGACCCCGACGATCAAATAACGATCGCCAACACAGAAACACGTAATACACACTCACAGCGTCTTCGCTGGCGAAGACGAGGTCCCAGTTTTCCGACTTCGGTCGGTCGTGGCTTCTCGCCACATTTCCGACGCCGCAATGACTAATCTAAGTCATACCATGAACCCTCCATTACGCGTCGCCCTAAGCCGTGGTCCGGCCTCACAGGAGGCACCCTTAGGACGACGTTCCCCGACTTAATTAGAGCTTCTGCGCTTTACTCACTGCATTTCGCAACCTCGACGATGCTTCTGCGCTCGCCCGTCCCGCCCGGTGACGCTGTATAAGCCATTAGGGCTAACAGCATACAGTCAATTTGAAAAAAAAAAGATTCGGTTCCTACTCGCGGTATTATGATAACGGCCACATGGCGTAACTATTACTTAGTCATCAAACGGTGGTGGAAAATGTAAAATATTTTTTACGCATGATTCCGATAATATTTTTGCGATTTTGAAGTCGCAAAAAAATTTAGTTCCCAAATGTTCCGCCCCAAAAATATACCAACCTAAGCTTGAATCTACTCAGCCTCCTACTTAATCTACCACAGCGTGTCACTAGTATTTTCTACGTGATTGAACTAAATCATAAAATTCTACTTCATACAGTTCAGGGCACGGGGATGGTTACTTATTACCTACCAATTTATCAACCCCGTATAGAACCATAAAATTAATTGTAATAGTAACAGTAATATTATATATACTAAAACCAAACTAATTTAGTTGTAAAACATTGATTACGATTAAATAAATTTTATTATATGTACTAATTGCATGTTCTTTATACACAGAGTTAATCCCAAAGTTGTTTTCAGATTGGGTAACCTTTGACTATGGTTAATTGATATACTGATTACCTATTGATAATTATTCACCTGTAAAAATGCGGGTCACACCGCGCCTAAGTCGTGGTCACGAACTGACTGGCTCTCACTTCTCAGTCGGTTCGTGACCACGGCGGATGCAACTCTGCCGTTATGTCGAACCTAATACAAAGGTAACTACTTAATCGCGATGTAACCCGTTCTTTACATATTAATAAGTATGAATAGCGAAAGTTTCAAATATTTATAATTATATTACAATCAATATAATTATAAATATTTTAAACTTAAAACTTAATATCAGTATAAAATAATATCAATATATTATTAATATATTTTTATTCAAAATAATTAATTTAAGCACGAATAATTCTTCCGTATAGGCTTGTAGAGGTGACCAAGTAGACAGTGGGCGAAGGGTGGAAATTGACGGGCCTAACGTATCTCTCATTATTCCTACACACGCCGATTTTCTCGTTTTGTACTCGAGTGTCGATGGTAGGTCATATTTTATTGATTTCAACCATGCATCTGCATGGAACTTATATATATTAAAGGCAAAAAATCTAAGATATAAGATCATTTGGATTACTGTTATTTAGTGTATACCTTTGGGACCAAGAGATCAAGATATATTTAGATTTAAAAAGCAATTTGTACCAAAGTTATTCTTATAACTTGTAATATGTATATATTGTCAATTTGATTAAATTATGATAATGATTAATTTACAGATTTTATATCATTTCGAGATAGAGAAGGTTCCTTTATGATTCAAGAGCTCTGCAAAGTTATTGAAGAATATCACAAGGAGTGGGATATATTGCATATTATTACTGTCGTGCATAGGAGAGTTGCGTATTATAGGTCTACATATGCGCCAGCTAAGCTAAAAATACACGATAAAAAACAAATGCCTGAAACTCGTTATTCATTAACAAAATTATTGAAATTGTAGACATGTTAACTGTGCAAAGATTAATTATTAAATTATAGTATTTTCTCTTCATTTTAATTTATAAGTAATAAGAATCTCCCTCCCAGTGTCCTTTTTATATGGGTTTTTGTCTAAAGCTTATTGGTTACTATCATTATCAAAGGAGTAATAATATAAATATATTAAAAGTACTAACATTGTTCGGTGCATTAGCACCTTACACATTTATTAGTTTATATACGGACACGCGGCGCCGCCGCAATCAGTTTGCGACCATCTACGTTATTCTACGAGCAATGCGAACAACGCGCATTAGTTTTAGTAGCATTAATTTATAGCAGCATTTGTATATAGCACCATAGTATTAGTCTATCATTAGGTTTATAATAAGTTTGGAGTATAGAAAAATTCTGCCCCTTACAAACCTAATAGAATTGTAATGCCCCCACGCTAGCGAGTCGCCGGCATTCAAAGTCGCTGTCGTGTGAACATGTACACTGTAGTCTTTGGTATGAACCGTACTTAAAGCCCTCCCAGCAGTGATTTTATACTTTTTGAGAGAATTATGAATGGAGCTCTTAAGGAAAATTGTAAATCTTCGTTTTAAATTTCGAAGACTTTATTTTTAAAATCCTAGTTGTAAAACTAGATCGTCAATTAACCTAGTAACGTTAGTTATATTCGTATTATTTTCCTGTATGGACCAAAATTAGAATTCAAGTTTTATTACTTGGGAATGCTCATGCACGGCAAATTTCCATATGTGGCGTACATAATCTTTGACGGCAAACGACAAAGGGGTGAAAGTCTCTAAGAAGCACTTTGCAGTCTCTTAGAGGGCAGAAAAACGAAATGACTTTTATCGTAGTGCTCAATAGATGTAATGTCTTATGTCTGCAATATTATCCGAAACCATTTGTTACCCCTCGTACGCACGGGCGTAAAAATTACGTCGCGTTAAAATTCCGCGTACGCCCCGTAAGCACGGGCGTAAAAATTACGTCGCGTTGAAATTCCGCGTAGGCGTAGTGGGTAGTGACCCTGCGTTCATCTCCGCGGGTCGCGGGCTCGATTCCCGCCGAGAGCCAACATTTTCTATAAAACTTAAATTTGTTGATCGTCGAGCCTGGGTGTATATTTGTATTTAAGTATGTATTTAAAATTACATATCAGTATATTTAGAGATCTTTCATTCTAAAAGTATTACGCTGACAATATGGAAGTTATTACGGTTTAGAGAAGAATGAGGGAACTGCAAATATAATATTCCTGGATCGATCCCCATGTTTCATGAACTAGGTCAAGTTAACTAATCAAATTCAAATTGCACCAATATTATATTTTCTAAAGTAAATACCAGGTCAACCATGTACTTTTTATTAAACAGGTCCTGATAAAAAAAAGCTTCTATTTATTATTTATCTTTCTTTATGGCCTGTACAGCGCAAATAAGGCGCAAATCACTCTGCCAGTGTCACGTAAAGTGGAAAACACACGAGAAATGAAATTTAGAATTTGTCCCGATGACAACGCACCAAATTAGCAAACTACCTAAAATAATACAAAAAACATATGATTATGAAATGAAACTAAGAATAAAACTAAGTATATACAAACAAAATTAATTACACTTTTAACTTATTATCAACAATAAACTGACACAACTTTTTAATCAATGGTTTAGTAACTAACATCAACAGGCACTTTATATTGGTAGGACGATGAATTCCAAATGGTAGAATATCGTACAAAGAATATTTGAGCTTAGGACAATTAAAAACAATATGATCAGTTGCACCTTCATCCAAACCACATTCACACAACGAATTATCTTTAACCTTTAATTTTGCCAGATGCAAGGGAGTACAAGCATGGCCGAGGCGAAGGCGGCAAATAATTGAGGTAGTCCTCCGATTTGCTCGACGGTAACGAAAAAACCAAGGGACTTTAGGGATATCTGATTGGATTGCACCATAATATTTACCTTTAACTGTTTTAGAAGCCGCCCACAATTTACTCCAGGAAGCAAACAAATTTCTCTTTGCTAAAGCAGACAGGTCTTGAGAAAAATTATAAAAATGTGTAAGAGAACCAACTTCTGAAGCAGATTTAGCGCAGCTATCAGTGAATTCATTGCCTTGAATACCAGAGTGACCAGGAATCCATGCAAGATTTATACTATACCCTTTCTGATTGCAAGAGAACAAGGCCTCTCTAATTTTAAGAATGATGGGAACACCTGACCTGCTACGAAAAGGATTTTGTTGAATAGCTTGTAAAGAACTTAAGCAGTCAGAAAAAATGATTACCCTCTTAATAGCATGTGACTCAGCAAAACGGATAGCCTCAAGCAGAGCTATCGACTCACCAGTAAAAACAGATGTCTGAGGAGGACATTTAAAATTTAGAATAATTTTGAATTCTGGAATCCAACACGCTATTCCTACACAAGCATCATCACAAATTTTAGAAGCGTCTGTAAATATAGATAAGTAACCCCCCCAATTCTTAACCAACATCTCGTTAAATTTTTTATTTACCCCCGGATCGTTCTTACCAATACCAAGATTAGTAATAACGGAGGGAAAATACGTTAGAGCATGATATGAAACTGTATATAAGGGATTAATATTAAATTTATAAATAGGAAAAATCGTATACTTAATAAAACTTTTCAAAAGACATGAAAATGACTGATGAGGCTTCATTACTTGGGAAAGTTGTTGAAGGCAACACAACAACGGGTGAGATGAAAACTGAAGAACTTTACAAATGAAACGATCACATAAATACTGTCTACGCAGACAAAGAGGCGGGTCTACGCACTCAACCTGTAAAGCATTAGTCGGAGAGGATTTCATAGCTCCCAATATAACACGTAAACACTTATATTGAAATTTATTCAACTTCTCAAAAGCTAATTTACTGCCAGGGTCTAAAACAAATGTCCCATAATCAAAATGACTGCGTATAATTGCATTATAAACAAGCTTCTGAGAATAATGATGAGACCCCCACCACACTCCAGATAGAGAGCGCAGAACTTGAAAGTTTTTCTCACACTTTTTCAACACATAATCTACATGAAAAGAGCCCGACAATTTAGAATCCAAATAAACACCTAAAAATTTAACAGAATTCACAAGCGGAAGTTCTTGATCATCAAAAAAAATACCTACATTAGGAATAATTCTACGCCTAGTAAACACAACAACTTTACTTTTAGGAACTGACAAGCCTAGACCATGTTCTAACAACCATTCTTTCAAATAAAACAAAGCAGAATTTAACTTTGCCACAATTTCAGGCATTTTTTTGGACGAAGTGTAAAGAACTATATCATCAGCATACTGAAGAATACTGCAGAAGCAATCAACCGATTTATCAAGATCATGTGTATAAAAACTATACAGCAAAGGGCTCAATACAGATCCTTGTGGTAGCCCTTTCCAGACAGACCTGGGAGGAAGAAGAATACCCTTATATCGGACATTTATAGATCTACCTATGAACAAATTAAAAATAAAATTAACTATTTTATGAGGCAAATCCAAAAGAAGCATTTTTCGTTTTAAAAGCGGTAACAGAACACTATCATATGCAGCAGAAACATCTAAAAAAACCCCCACAAAGAACTCACCCCGGGAGAATGCAAGGCGAATCTCTGAGGTGAGAATACTAAGGCTATCCATTGTACTAAACCCTTTACGAAAACCAAATTGAGTTTTAGAAATAATTTCTCTACTTTCTAGTATCCATTCCAATCTATTTTTTATTAGATGTTCAACAACTTTACCAAAGGTACAAGATAAAGCTATAGGCCGGTAAGATGAACAAACAAGCGGATCATTGCCAGGTTTAAGAATAGGAATTATGATCTGAGATTTCCATTGAGAAGGCACTAAACTATTATTAAAAACCCGATTAACTATGGAAAGAAATGTTTGTTTAGCTGTATCACTGCATTTAATTAAAAAGGAATAAGGCAACCCATCCTCACCTGGCGATGAATCCCTCAATCCACTTAAAGCACATGTGAACTCCTTTAAGTCAAATGGCATCTGCATTCCACAAAGGTTGGTTGGAAGAGAAGTAGAATCAGAAAAACAATCAAAATGGGGAACAAATGGAGGGGCAAGGCTATTAGCAAAATGTTCTAACCAGGAAACTTCACTAGAAGTAATATTCCATAAATCACTAACTGCACCTCTAAATCTCTTAATATGCTTCCAAACAATGGAAGAAGGGGTGCCAGGATGGAGGCTTTCACAAAATTTAACCCATCCTAATCTCTTTTTCTTCTTAATAAGCCTTTTGGTACTAGCAGCAACATTTTTGTATGCAATAAAATTTTCAGAGGACATACAATAACGGTAATCCAATTCAGCCTTAAAAAAAGCTTCTTCTATTAGATTATTATGGTAACGTGACAGTGACATTTTTGGAATGGCAGAAAACAGTTTCCTTTCATTACTCGAATAAAATGAAGGAGTTTCTCATCTATATCCTATATAGTGTATCCATGACAAACGAAAACCTACTTCTGTCTTCTACTCTTTCTACTCTATATACAGTCGAATCCATAGATTAAATATATTTATACATGAAATGTAGAAATAATTGTACTTGTAGTCTGTGGGCTATGTCTGTGGTTAAAATAATAAATTCCGTAAAATTAGGATTTTCTTGGGTTTTATTCTAATTTCTCATTATTATCTAAATTTTAGTCTGACCATCTAAAATTAAAACCACTTATAATCATGTTAATTTTTCATCATTCGTAATAGTTTACACCAGTAACAAACTCTCATATTAAAATGGAATGGTTGGGGTTTTTGTTTTTAAACACATTGTTTGTATTAAATAAAAGTTCCCGTGTTACCGTTTATCAAGGGGATACTTTACCCCATCATGGAAGATGTGAACCGATAACGATACAATTTTGCCAGCAAATTAGATACAATCAAACAATTTTTCCGAACTTGTTGAACCACGCTAAACAAGAAGATGCAGGTTTTGAATTTCTTCAGTTCACACCTCTCATTAAAGTAAATTGTTCGCCAGATTTAAAATTTTTTCTATGTTCAGTGTTTGCTCCAGTGTGTACAATTTTAAACAAACCAATTCCTCCCTGTCGTCATTTATGCGAATCTGCAAGACATAAGTGCAATGAATTGATAGAATCCTTTGGATTTAAATGGCCTAAGGAGCTCGAGTGTTCAAAATACCCAGTAATGACGGATGAAAATGTTATATGTGTTGGTGATAATAATACAACTAACCAATCACATAAACTTAACGAATCTAAACTTCCTAAAGTTGATTACAAGTCAAACATTGACAAGGATCCAACAAAGTTACAAAGTGCCAAGGACCTCGGATTTGTCTGTCCCGTCCATTTCAAGATACCTAAAAATTTAGATTTGGAATATTCTTTGAAAGTTGGAGATAAAATTGAATTTGATTGTGGAGCACCCTGTGATGGAATGTTCTTTAGTGAAGATGAAAAATTATTTGCAAGATTTTGGATTGGTATTTGGGCCACTTTGTGTTCTTTGAGTTGCTTATTTACAGTTTTAACTTTCTTAATAGATACTGATAGATTTCGATATCCAGAAAGACCAATAATATTCCTCTCAGTATGCTACTTAATGGTTGCTGCAGCATATGTTATGGGCTGGGGTGCAGGTGACACTATAAGTTGTCAAGGACCCTTTCCATCAACTGTAAGTGGGACAAGATTACCCAATATTTCAGTTATAACTCAGGGTACAAAACATGAACCATGTACAATTCTTTTTATGATTGTGTATTTCTTCAGTATGGCATCAAGTATATGGTGGGTGATTTTAACACTCACATGGTTTTTAGCAGCTGGTCTTAAATGGGGACATGAAGCTATTGAAGCAAACTCACAATATTTTCATTTAGCAGCTTGGGCAGTACCTGCCATTAAAACTATATCAATATTAGCTATGGGAAAAGTTGATGGTAAGAAAATGGATATTATTTTTACCTGGAAGCCAATAATAATAACCTTAAATAAAAAAATAATGTTTTATTTTTCTCATTTCAGGTGATGTACTGTCTGGTGTATGCTATGTAGGTCTTTGGGATGCAGAAGCTCTACGTGGGTTTGTGTTGGTGCCATTGTGTGCTTATTTAGTCTTAGGTACAATATTCTTGCTTGCTGGTTTTGTATCACTTTTCCGAATCAGGACAGTAATGAAACATGATGGAACTAAAACTGATAAATTAGAAAAATTGATGATTCGTATTGGAATATTTGGTGTCCTCTATACTGTACCTGCTCTTATTGTTATTGCATGTTTATTTTATGAACAAGCACACTTTGATAACTGGATGGTAACATGGCACCGTGATATGTGCGCAACACCTCTCTATTCGATACCATGCCCATTTACATATAAAGAGGTTGAAAGGCCTAAATTTGAAATGTTTATGATAAAATATCTAATGACAATGATTGTTGGTATCACTTCTAGTTTTTGGATATGGTCTGGAAAAACTTTAGTTTCATGGCATCAATTTTTTGATAGGCTAAGAGGTAGACGTGTTGAAGCATATGTGTGATGAATAACATTGTCTAAGATTTTGAAAGACTATTTTTAATTGTGATACTGATATTGATTTTTTAATTTACTCTAATTTACCTTACATGTAAGTATTGTTTAATATGACTCTTGTCCTTTTTAATAATTTTTACAGTATTCTGTCTCATATTAAGGTAGTATTATTAAATAATTCTGATATCTTTAATTGATATGGTATATCCAAAATGAGTAAAAATACATATATATTTACAAAAAAACTAGTAATTGTAGTTGCTCTTGAAATGTTCTACTGATTAATTATTTGTCAATAAATTGCCAATATTCTTCTTTTAATTTTTCATGCATGTTTTTGCAAATGTATTAACTTCATTATAATTATTTTATTATACTAAATACTTTTTTACATTTTTGTTATTTTATATTTTTATAAGAATTATCTCGAGATTATTTATAAGGCTGATAATGTAAATATGATCATATTATAATTTAAGGTTAGTATTAAAACTGCAACTGCATTTCTTAGGTGTCTTTAATATACCTAATAAATAATATTTTTAAAATGTAGTGTTTATTTGCAAAACCTCTTAAAATTCTTACTTTTAAAATTCTGATATGAATATGACATAAAATTTTTAAGAATGGTAATATTAAATTTAAAATATAATAGGTATTTTGGTTCATCTTGTAGCACCTGGTATTACTTTCAGATGCATCAAAATATGTCTAGGGGTTCATAATGATTTAAACAGAAATAGAAAAACTTAAATTTAATAATGAACAAAATAACTTAATTTACTTAAGCTTAAATCTTGATACATTCTATAAAAAAATCATTTAACATAACACTAAACATTCACTCTTATAGAATTTTAATTATATGACTAAATATTTTTATTATTACAACTTAAGCAGTGGAACTACTTTATGCCCTTGTATATTTTCCCCAAATATGTAGCATAAACACAGAGGCTATAAACAGGAGAGACATAACTAATACTGGAACAGGACCTCTGAAACAAAAAAGAATATATTTCAAAATTTTTATGTATAAAATGTAATGATTTTTATTTAGATGCATATAAAAGAAGTAGCATCAGAGTTGATGAATGATTAGTAGAGAATGGAATATGAAAACATATTGTGCTGACCCCATTTAGAGTGGGATATGGGTGGGCAAATTATGATGGAAAAAAATTACTTCATGTTCAATTATGTAAATTTTTATGATAAGATATAAAAATTTTCACCACAAGGTAAGTAATTTTATATTAATATCCTATATATTTGTATTGAATGAAATGTGCACAATAGGTTGATTTAAGTAAAACTTTGTAATTACACATCTGGTCATTTATAACTTTAAATAACTTACACTTTCACACCAGGCGAATCGTCAGTATAGAATCGCCACATACCACCTGACCCAGCACCAGTGCTACGATTTCTAGCAGCTGTAGTAGTCGTAGTTGATTTACGTTGTCTTACAGTGCCACCGGTAGAAGAACGAGGTGCTGCGGTCGCCTTGCTTGGGGAACGACCTCCTGCACCAACTGATGTGGAACTGGGAGCAGGTGGCTAAAATTTTAGAATTATTGATAAATGGAAAGGATATTATAAACCATCGTTTCCATTATTGAATACAAAAATTTTGATAATTTTAGTATACCATTTTGTTTTTGATGAAAAAATTATAATAGAAAGGATTTTTCCACAAACAGCTAGAGCTCCAAACTAATTTAAGTTTAAACGCCAAAAAGTTCGACTTTCGAGTTGGCGACCGCTTTTGCAACGCGTACAGTGAAGTTGACACGTTGCCATAAATGTTGTCATAAGGAAAATAAGTTTTTTTTAAAGGAAAATTATTATGACTTTTTATACTAACTCCATGTCAATTACAGTGTTTATTGCTTCGACTAAAAAAAATAATCATGGTATATATATATCGATAACATTATCGGAAGCTGATCGTAAACAAAAATTGAATATTTTTTATATTCTCTGACTTTATATGGAAGTAAAATGTAGTCATATCATTCTCCTGCCTTTATCAGTTATGACAATCTAATTTCTAAGTGGGATCAGCACAACATAGGCTAAACAAGTTTTTAAATGATTTGACTAGTTATTTTACGACCGGCTGCCTGCCTGACGTCAACTTACCTTAGTTGTCTTTTACAACGCCTCGGTAAGAAGGAAATAAAATGTAGTATTACCTATGTGTTATTAATTCAAACTAAACTATACGTAACATTTTATTAAACTGTCGGAGCGGAATGGGATACAAACACAAATATACATTAAACAATCGCTTTTTCATATAAATAACTATGGCAATATTCATGATATATTAGATATTGCTCCAGTAGAATATTCGTGAAAGCGTAACGGATAGACAGACTTTTGCGTTTTTTCGTAAGTATATGATTCTATAATAAAATTATCAAATTTTTGCATTAAATTTTATCTTTGCCATTACATCAGTTTAAAAAAACTGATAAAGGGAGGCTGATACAGAAAGTCTAATGTTGAGGATTTTATAAATGATAAGCAAGCGTGTATATAGCTATTCTTGGGCTCTGTAAAAGAGAGTAACGACTAAATGTAACTAGTTATAAGAATAATTTTGAATTTCTTGCTGGCTCTTCTCGGTAGAAACAGCTTTCCAAACCAGCAGTAGAGTTGATGATTCAAAAGCACTTATTTACAGTTTACTTTACTTATAAAGAATATTTTGAATTTGAATCAACAGTGCTGAACTATTAATTCTAGTTTATAATCTGTTCAATAGTAGCGCAGACTAATTACAATCCATTAACTATTTACCAGTTAGTAGTCTATGCTTTTTACCATTAACCAATGAGGTGGGTCGTCGACGTCTTTGCCGTAAACGAAACGAGACCGTTTGTCGAATGTCGAACGTAATAAACTAGTTGACAAAGCAGTCTTTTTTTCGACTACTTTACAGCGTTCGCGTATGTCGTTCGTTCATCAACGAAACGGGATTTAAAGTAGTCGATAGCGTCAACGTGTTTATGAACTTATTATTAAACGAACTGCTTTGAAGTATGAACGTTTGCATTGATTTCGTCGAGAACGTGTTTACGTTTACTAATTAACGAACTACTTAATATTTTTTTGACTTTCAATGTAACAATGTGCGTAGATATGTACGCAATTATTATTTAATAATTTATACTAAGGAAATAAATATTTATACTTAACACAAAAATAGAAATGTACACAATTATTGTTTAATAATTTACGCTAAGGAAAAAATATTTATATTTAACACGAAAATATAAATGTACACAACTATTTCTTAATAACTTACACTAACGAGTTATGTATTTAGACTTATTATTTTACACAAAATTAACTAACTATATATCATATGCAATATAAAAATTCAAAAACAGAGAAAGTATGGATAAAAGTATTAGTAGTTGCGGATAAATCGCCATATTTGCATCACATATTGCAAATTGCAATTTAATCAGAACTAAGATGTAACTATGTAAGATATATAATATATAAGATGTAACATATGTAACTAAAACATCTAATATTCATTAAAGTTACAGGTTCGTATGCCGATTGTAATAATGTTTATTTTTACTCTTATACTCATTAATAAATTGCAGATTCCTATGCTAATTGCAATAATGTCCTTTTTTATTTGACAACCATCATCTGTTGAACAAAACATTAAACGGGATAGCAATATCAGCAAGCGCACGAGGGCGCCCGATAAAGCGGCTTCGTTCATCGTCGGCTCGTTGACGGACGACGAATCACAATATACGAAACAAATGTCGTTCTTGCATAAACGTGTTTCTCAGAGGAACGTAAACTAGTTTAGTAGTCGATGGATAAAAAACAGTTTTCATAAACGGTTCGTCCGTTCAATGCCCACCTCTTAAATAAATAACCATACAATACATCATAGACTACAATAAATACTATGCTATTTACCGGAATAAAGTAATTTAAAGATTTAAGATATTCAGAGATAAAATCAAACTTGAAAATTGGTACATATTATGATACACAATTTTGTCACTTCATTGCGCTCACTGAATTCTTTAGTCAAGATATCAAAAAAATTCAGGATGAACCAAGATAAGTGTTACATTAGATACGTTAAAGATGATGAAAAGATTGATATTTCGTTTCTTTTTAGAGTGAAGGATAATTTTCGCCAATTTAATTTAAGTAGGAAACCTTCTGAAACATTGGAAACTCTATGTGTACGCATAGCAACTAATGTTCAGAAAGTTATGAAGAAGGTAAAAAAGAAAAATAATGATAACGAAACCGAGATAGAAGTAAAAATCTGTGATGAAGATCAAAATCCTATTTCTCAGGAAAGTACTTGCTTAGATCTATTCAATAACAAACATAGGTTAATATTGAAAATTTCAGACAATTTTTATGATATAGTGCTGAATGCCCCATGGATTTTAAATTTTAATTTGTCAAAAAGTATTATAGCAGGATTTCCAGTTTACCCTGAGAATTTAAACACATGTTTTACAGACCAGACACTCAGTATATTTAATTGGTATAGAGGAAAGACCTTTAATGAATATGGCAAGGAAATCAGCATAATACACATTCAATGGCATTTTATTGTAAATAGTTTTTATTATACACCTACTAGTGAAGATATTGGATTCAAATTAAAATGTGAATGTATTCCAGGTATCTATGTTATATATTTATGGTAAAAAATTATTACTTAAACTTATATTAAAACTTAAGACTTTATTTTTTGCAGTTAATAGTATCACTGTTGGTCCAGCAGTTGAAGATATATCATTGAAAGTTGTTGAAGCTGGACCTGGCCCTTGTCCATTTGAAACTCGGCAATTATTTACTACACAGAAATTGACAGGCAATAGGTAGTATTAATAAATTCATCACAGTGAGATTCATTCTCATATAAATTTATAGATATATAAATGCGTTAATGGAAACCAGTATATCTATGACAGATTCGATTCAAAAACTTAGCAGACTAATCTACGTTAATAATAATAGTATGGATGATTAAAAAATTTAAATTTAATTTAATAAACAAATGTTCAATATGTTTTTAGCTTTCGCTGTGTTTCCTACAATATACTGGCAGATTTATACTGTGACTCAGACTTTACAAGGACAGTTTTACATCCTTATTGTCCACCATATGCTTTACAACTAGATTACAGAAAACAACTAATTCTCAAGGAATTACAGGGTAAGTGCTAAAAAATTTTTAAAATGTATATTTTTGTGGCAACTCTAGTAATTTTAGATACTTATGTTTTAGGTTACAATGCTGATATTATTTGTCTCCAAGAAGTGGACCTCAAGGTTTTTAATAGTAGTTTAAAGATGTTCATGGCATGTCAAGGTTTGGAAGGATTGTTTTATAAAAAAGGTAAAGTAGTTGCAGAAGGTTTAGCCTGCTTTTACAGAAAAGACAGATTTAGGTAATTACTTTTTTTAACAATTTAAAACTGGTCTTAGACAACCATATTCACTATATTTTTTAAAAATTCAAAGACATGTTGACAGATTAATAAACAGTAAAGTATAACACCTTCATAAGCAACCATTTGATACAGAATCTTACCTAGATTTAGGTAATTACTTATTACAGATATAAGGACAATTTTAAAGCTGGTCTTAGATAATCATATTCACTATATATAAGAAGTTTCCGTAATTTTCGTGAAATCTCAGTTTAAGGTTGTCAAAAAAAGTTTAATAAACAATAGATCAAGTCTTCATTAGAAACTATTTCATACAGAATCCTGTTTTTGATCTTCTTAAAATCAGCAATAGACAAAGTGTACATAGTATCAAATGCAGCACTTGCATTGCAATATTTACTCCCTATATTTACATATGTACAAAATATTATCTCCTTTGTGGGTTGGATTCTTTACATCTATAGTCCATAGTCTATATCTATCTATACTTAGTATAAAACAAAGTCCCCAAAGCTCTGCGACTCGAGTGACTGTTACACCCTATAGACTGATTTGCATGCGGGCAAAGCTGTGATAATGTGATGTGAAAATCTGTCTATCTGTAATGCTTTCACCGCTAATTACTGGAGAAATTTAGGTGAAAGTTGGTTTAATTCAAGCTTGTATACCAGGAACTGTTTTTCCTTTGGGAATAGGAAAAACTGTTATAAGATTAAATTCAGGCTATCACTAGGGATACAGGAAGATATACTCTCTGTATATTAATTATCTATTAACAAATATTTTTCACCATAAAATTAGTTTATTAGTATGTTTGTAATTTTTTTCTTAACCAAGGACTATTCTTTTTTGGCGCTTTTAAAACAACTAAAATGAAAACATTTTTGCTGCAGGTTATTGTACGATAAACAAATACTATTATCTACAGCCTTGCAAAAAGAGAAATATTTAAAATATATATGGGAAGTTATTAAAAATAAAACACCTTTAGTTGAAAGAGTGTTAGACAGATCCACTGTGGCAAGTGCTACAATCCTACAATCAATTGAAAATCCCAATCAAATACTTTTAGTTGGCAACACACATTTGTATTTTCACCCTGATGCTGATCACATACGATTAATACAAGGTGGGATCGTAATCAATTGGATAAGTGCTATTCAGAATAATTTGGTTAAAGAGGTAATAATTATTTTAAAAGTAGTAACATTGATAAGATTTGTTGGCATCGTTTCATTGATGTTCAGTTTGAGACATAAGTCTCAACATATTTCATGCTTAATGTTAATAAATATTAGTTGTGTGTAAACACTGCTTTTGAGACATGAATTTCTGAGTGCATTGGTAATCTTATCGATATCTAGTCCAATACTATACCATTACCGCCAATGCCAATATACAAGATACACATAAAATAATCAGTCCGAATTTCCATGACCGACGAAAATTTAATAGTTTGCAAATTGCAATGAGAACTGATGAACTTGGCAAGTGGAAGACTGGGGCTAATTTCGCCTCGTAAGTGTAGTGTAGTTTGTAAGTCCAATACCTAAAACCGACGGCACTGAAGTTATTTTCGGGTTTGCATTAATATCGAATCCATCCAGAGCTTTTAATCATCAGGTATCTGGTTTATAGATGTGAGTAGATGTTGACGATTCAAAAGCACTTGTTTACAAGTTTACTTGAATAAAGAATATTTTGAATTTGAATTTGAATATACAGTTAGTTTCGAGCGTATCCAAATCCCTTATAGAGAGATTATAATTATATAAATTCTTTTTTATCCAATAGATGAAATGATATAAGTCGAGTAATTATTATAACAATCGAAAATTATTATTTGCTTTTTTTTAGTATCCGGATAATAACATTAGTGTAATATTATGTGGAGACTTTAATAGTGTCCCATCCTGTGGGATATATCAGTTGTACACTACTGGAGAAGCGCCAGATACTTTGCCGGATTGGAGCTCTAGTAAGTAATAGAAAAACAAAGAAAGGTCAATGTACCCAGTTGCCTCAATAACTTTACGGCATACTTAGAGTAAGGCTGAAAAAAAGTTGATGAATGATAAGCGACAAGGAAGGAAAACATATTGTGCCAACCCTAATTGAGAGTGGAATAAAGGTGATGAGGTGGTTTTTTTAAGTACCCCCATCTTTGGGGTTCTTTGCTGCTTTGAATATTATGGAACGAGAAAATCCACCAATAATTCCATTAATAATTAAACATTATCTAGACTTGTTTTACACAAGTTAATAAATTATCTTCAAACGATGCTGCTACACAAACTTTATAAATAATGTTTTGAGTTATATAAAATGCTACATAAAGCTTACTATACAATTGAAGATTATTTAAGTGATAGTCGCATATCTTAACTGCACTCAGCTACGCTGCAATGTATTTGTCATCATCAATCAAATTGTTCTTCTTCTTTGTCCTCGCCATGTCCCGTTACGCGGGGTCGGCTTTCCTTATCATGCGACGCCATGCAACCCTGTCATTTGTATCCTCTTCGTTGAGTCCAAGCCATTTCATGTCTCTGTGGACATTCATCATCCAGGTAGTTTTAGGTCTTCAACTACCTCTCTTTTGATTATCTATGGAAAGGCACTTTTTCACAATAAAATCGTTGGGTGCTCGCATAACATGTCCGTACTATCTGAGCCTAGCTTCTGATATTTTGTCCATTATAGGCGCAACCTCAAAACTTTCTCGTATGTATTTATCTCGTACTCTATCTTTAAGTGTGACTCCACCTCAGCATAAGCATCTCAGTGGTGTGTAACTTCTGTTCATGGGTCTTTTTTATTGCCCAAGTTTCAGTATCGTACAATTGTGCTGGTCTTACTGCCATTTTATACACCTTACCCTTGGTTCTTATGGGCATTTTAGTGTCACACAGCACTTCTGTTAACATACGCCATTTAGTCCATCCAGACATTGTTCTCTCTGTTACTTCTGCTTCTAAAGAGCCATCCTCAGAGAGAACTGATCCGAGATACTCAGATCATCAATCAAATTGTTAAAAAAAAAAAAAAAATATCCGCCCGAGTTTCTTGCTGGTTTTTCTAGGTAGGAGCAAACTTCAGAATAAATTGTAGCCTTCTTGAAAACATTTCACGATTCAAAAGTACTGAAAACAGTCTACTTGAAATTTGAATAAAGAGTATTTTGAATTTTTGAATGCCAATCGTTGTGTACTTTCAGATGAAAGTGAGGCTGTCGTTGGATTAACTTTAAAACAAAGTATCTTACTGGATAGTGCATGTGGCACTCCTGAATATACCAACTTTACTGAGGGATTCGCGGACTGCTTAGATTATATTTTCTACGAAAAAAGTAAACTAATGGTTAATCAGGTAAATATTTTATGTCTTGTAACTAGAAGCATGAAAAGCAATTTTCGCGTCCCTTTTGGTCATTCGTACACAAACTTTATAAATAATGTTTTGAGTTATATAAAATAATTATATTGAATTATGGTATGACAGATATTAAAAAAAACGAAACGTTTTAAAGGTATTAGCTTTAAATAAAAGTTACTGTATACTTTTAGATTATGTGTACGTAGATTAATAAGCAGTCATTTAGCTACTTAGCATGTACTGAAAAACCTAGAATTATCTAGTAGGACTGTTTTTTTGTTATTTGTGTATACTTGATTATTAATTTGAGTTCTTAGTCTCAAAGTTCACAACTTTTTTTCAGGTTGTCCCTTTCCCTAGTATTGAAGAGTTGAAAGTGCACACTGCATTGCCCAGTATAGTTTTTCCATCTGATCATATTGCTATTATTTCGGACTTGAAGTTTAAGTAGGTATATTTCCAATACAACCATTTAATTAGACTTGGGCCTCTAAAAAATGAACCCTGTATCTATATAAGAAGTTATTATTATATTAATGTCTTTTTTAATTTTAAATTTATAATAATAATTAAAAAATCGTTATTAAAGTTGGCGTTAAACGTTTATAAAGTTTTTCATTTTACTTTTTTGATTCTTTGATGGATTTTAAGATTATTCGTGGCACGTAAATTATTCAACATCGTCGCTTTTTATTAAGTTAAATAATTTGCGATGAAATTCCGACCGTTGTAAAATTGTGAGCAATATGTTTTTTATCGATATAAAAAAATTAAAAAACCTCAATGAAAAGAAGATGATGAATTGTGAATAACACGGGAACGCTGAGATCCAAAAAGTTGCTTTAAGTGATATTGTTGGAAAGTGCAAATAAAGGTCATAAAATAAATAAAGTAAAGAATAGTAATTTACAATATTTATTTCCATAAAAGTAATGATGCGTGAATGTGTGTAGTGCTCATGTAATGTGGCGGCGGCGGTGGAGGTTTGTGCATGTCTTTTTAAGAATCCTGCATGTATCGGGTATGAAAAAACGGATAATCCACTATACATTTAGCGTTACATATATCTTCTATTTACTTTATTTGCAAAATAATTTCATTATTACTTTTGTATTATGGATCTCCGCAAAGTAACGCCTAATTCTATAAATCATTTATTTCCAAATTAAATTGTTATTCTCCGTCAAAAACACTTTGTCTCCTCGTTAAACAAGATTGTAGTCATATCCCATAAATTAAATATCAAACATATTTCCCACGGAAATAGCAAAAAGAAAAAATAATTCTTCAAAGCTGTCTGACGATCTAGAATTTTATACAAGACCTATGATTTCATTATGTATACTGTACTCTTTGACCTATGACTTGACGACCCAAATTTTTAATTAAATCTTCAAGTTGGATTATCTTTTTCTAAATTTTTCAACAATAATCTTAATCTTAAGTAATCTTTGGTCGTATTTTATTAGTTAATACTTTACAGGCGCTAAAATATCAAACGATTCTATAATCTATTATAATTAACGTCATGCGATATATACAAAATGTGACCAGTATTGACTGGTCTTTTAACAGCATAGCAAGATTAATATTATTTACATTTTTTATTCGTCGATCTTTAAGTGAATTACGTCTAAAATACTGAGAATACTAAGATTTCTAAAGAGAGAATACTAAGAAGAGGTAATCATTTGTTGTCAACTTATTTTACGAGATGCAACTTTGGCTACTGATTGATTTTATTTTTATTTTGTCTTTACTATTATTGTCTTGGTATAATTGGTTTGTTTATTTACGTTATTGAATAAATTGTAACTATAATTTTAATATAGGTATTTTTATTAACTTTCTTTGTGATGTAAAGAATTGTTGTCAGCTTATTTCGTTTGCTTTGCATCAGGTGTGATCGTTACCTGCAAGGGTAAGCCCTATCGTAATAAAAAGGAATTTTACTATGGCTACTGGTTTCAGGCTAACGTTTTTAATCATATTTGGTTTCTGTATATTGGATAAATTAGTTTTGTATATTTCATCTTTAACATGCACTTTATTCGAGTATCATGGGCTTCATTCCTATAAATTTACTTTGACTGCGGGTCTGTGTGACTTTAAACCCTATTGATGTTCAAAAATTATTTTATATTTACATTACAATTCATCAGGCGCTTTCCGGTAGCGAACGAATTTAATTTAATAATTAAGGATTAATACTGTATTCGTCTTGATTCCGAAATACACATAATAAAACATTAAAAAGGTAAACACTAAAAAAGTTAGAATATGTAACTACCCTTAAAATACAGATATACACATCGTGGACTTTTTTGTAGCCGTAGCAAAAGAAAAATATTAACGACATACATAGTTTTGTAATCTCTCAAACGGATATGGTTGATTTAACTATAAAAACTCACAAGGGTTGGCTTTTCCGAAATTTCCAACAATTTAGACAACTAAGAAATTCTAAACATACACCTCCGCCGGAAGTCAGTGTTTCCTAGTTGAAAACTTTTTGAAAATCCGTTCAATAGCTTTATTAATCGCGAACAGACAGATATTATGTATCATCTGTTGTCTGAATTATATACTGTATCCCATAAGTAGTTTGTGTAATATTTGATATAAATAAATAAATAAATATATGGGACATTTACACACACGGTCGTCCGTCCCCAAAGTAAGTAACTTAATATTTCAAATATTTGTGTTATGCCTTATGGGTGACGGACAACTGGTAGATATACTACTGTGGGGATTTTATAGTCTGTGGTTAGCGCGTCCTAGCTTAAGATTTTTGCTCTGCGGTTAAGTACATGTTTCTGTAAAGGGTAAATTAGATGGACAAGGTTATATTATCATTATATAAGTATAAAGTATATTATTTGGCTTCAGCCAACCGTTCTTAACATAAAGAACTCGAGAGTGAGATCAACCTTCGCCGACCCCAGGCCGCTACGTGTTGGTGCCATACTACATATATAAGTTTAAATACATACTTTATCACAAATATATTTTAGTTAGAAGTCTATAATACATGAAGAAGAATATACTAAAGAAGAAAAAAGCCATTTTTAATATTATTATGGACAATTGATAAGGCGGTATGGTCAACGATCTTAGCCTGCTCGTTTAAATACGAGCGAATGGAAGGAAAAAAAAGAAAGTCTATGTTACATACATAGTAACGATAAATATAACACATAATATGAAAGTAACCATAATAATACACTATAATATTAAATATTATGAGAATAGTAACCATAGATAAAACACTATATAGATGAGGAACTCCTTATTTTCGTCGAGTAATGAGTGGAAACTTAACTTCCGTTACTAAGATGTCACTGCAACGTTGCCTCAATAATCAGATAGATGGCGCTGTACTGCATTCTCATTTAGTAAAAACTACCTACTTGGGTGACCGAGTTTTACTCGGTTTTTTTTTAGAAAATATAAAAAAGATGAAATTTGAAGAATAAGGAAAAAGAGTTATTTGGATCATCCACCTATGATTGTGGGTCCGATCCTGGAAATATTTATGTTGAGACCGACCGTACCCAACTGAGCTGTAGTGATTTCGTAAATAGCGTAATTAACCTTTTTTTTTAATATTGTATACATCGCGACATCTATTAAGCTTTTGGATAAAACTCCCTTTTTTTCTTACTGGATAGAACATAGATAATTCATCATTCACTATACTCTATAGTAGTGCGGCGTATAATATTTAACTAGTATATTTGTGACTAGTGTTTGTTTATCTTTAATATAATTTCTTTGTTTAGGTATTGAAGTAGAATAAGAATTGCTTCGTAACGGTCTAGATTAACAACCATTTGTACATCATGTTGAAATTATACAAACTAAATTATTTCTCATGTAATAAAAACCATTTTTATAACTCATTTTTCGGTAAGTAATAAATAATATGAAATCCCGCTTCTGCTTTAGTTCGTTAAATAAAGTAATAATGTACACAAAGAGAAATTTACCGTATAAGGCTTAGAACGAGTCTAGCAAACCGGTTTGAAATTTTCCATTGTTGCTATAAAATACTTATTTACGTGTTATATACATTTAATTTAAAAAAAAACTAATATGTTTTATCGTCTTTTATTCAGGCACTAGAAACCATATTGGCAAAACGATTCATATCACACAGACTGTCAAATATCCACAAGTTGCAGCACTAAAGCTACCAACAAATGTTGTTAATATAAATGAAGCTGAAATGGGCAGATTTTCTCCTCTAAGAGTGAGAGATATATCGGGACCTGTAATTAATGCTTATAATGTAAAACAGGCGACATCTAATATTGATGTAACAATACAATCTGACCCTCATGTCAATAAGTATGACTGTCAGGGTGCAGTAAGTCTGTCATCATCTATGCAAAGCAATGTACCAAGTCCTTTCAGTGGGAACAAAACTCACCTCAACATGCCAGGTTCACAATGGGGTCAAGGGCATAAATACCTATCAGATCACTTGCACAGCGCTCATTACTTGTCTTTGAGGAATGAATATAAGGGAAAACTATATAAAGGTACTTTTCAACATTTCATAATAATATCTAATGGTATACTAAAAAAATAATTTTAATGTTTTCCAATAGTATGGACTTTTGCAAGGTTAATCAATGCAAAAATAAATCTTTACAGTATCCATTTGCACATATGGCAATTTATTTTTTATTTATCTATAAATTTTATATTTTTGCAATACAAGCATTATTATATTTTAGCTTTTAAAGATTAACATAATTCCTTCGAGTTATGATACACCTCATTGCACTTACTATGTAGTTTGGATATTTTTACATTGTAGGTTACATTGTATTTACACATAAGGCTTTATAAAAGTTATTATTTATATATGATATAATACAAAAAATTTGATAAAATAATAAACTTAGAATATGAAAACAAAAGATAAGTTTAAAAAAAACAAAATCATTAAAATATTTCATATTCACCTTGAGCACTAATATAATGCCATAGATAGCTTCAGTGATTTAACCTGGGAAATGTTACATTGGAATGAAATATATTGAGCTTGATATTAAACAATATTCTTCTAAGTACTTGACTAATATTGTATAAAAACCATCAATTTAGTTATGATGTAGATAACTTGCTAATTAACTCAATCACAAGACTATGATAAAAAAAATTCTTTAAGTGGTTTGTGGCACAATGATAATATTATGCTTATCATTGCTTAAGTATTAATATTAAATACAATTTTAATGTAATTTTAATACATTCCTTTCTTGAAAAATATTGCTTTTATTATCATACATTCTCCTGCTCTTATCCCACTCTAAGTGGGGTTGGCACAACATGTTACAAACATGTTGTCACATAATTTGGCTAAGTATTTTACGATTGGCCGCCTGCCTGACGTCACTTTACCTTACTCGCCTCTTATGACACCTCGGTAAAAACATATTGCTTTAATTATATCCAGATAATAAATACAATATTTTCAATTGTGGACTGTATTTTCATATTTAACTTGATACTTATCTCATTGTTTTAATTTGTCCAAAGCATAGCTATAACCATTGGGGCAAGAAATATGAGTACATCATCTGATCCTCCATTAAGTGCCAAAGAAAAATTAAAAAAAGCAGTCAAAGACTATGGTGCTACTGTTATAGTATTTCATATTACTATATCCTTATTGTCTTTGGGTGGTAGTTACATCCTTGTTTCTAGGTATGTGTTTTAATCTTAACATGTATAAATGTTACTACTCAATTTCACAATACATATTCAAAACCAGAAGTTGAAATAACTGCATTCTCAATAAAATGACTTCAGGAGTATAATACAAAAATGTTTTATGAATGTTCTATTTATAAATGTTCTATTTATGTAATAATTATGTAATATCTATTTATAAATGTTCAGGAGTATAATATAATACAAAAAGGAGCAAATACGAAAATGTTAAACCAAGAAAACAAATAAATACTACACTAAGGTGTAACATTTTAAACACTTGTAGATTTAAAACTATCACTATACATATTTGTACTCATATTAATATATGGGTCACATTGCAATTAAATCCACTTCATCCGTGACCACTGAGCGGATGTACCGAACCGAAACATCTAGCCTAATGTATTTTATTGTGATGTGGCCCTTTTTTATAATAATTTTAAACAGTTTGTTAAATATATACACCGACGGCGTGACAAAATTGCTTTAAATGGGTTTTTATATCTCAATCTAAACATATTGTAAACCATAAAAATCTAAATCGTTTTTTTCCAGTGGAGTAGATGTGCTGGCAATTCTGAAGTATTTCAATATAAGCGAAGGTCCACTATTAACTGCAGTAACATCAAATGCTGGTACTTTTGTAATCGCTTATGCAGTGCACAAAATTTTTGCACCAGCAAGGATAGCTTTAACTCTCACAGCTACGCCATTCATTGTACGGTATTTAAGAAATATAGGAATTTTGAAACGTGTTGTTTCTGGTGGTGGGAAATAAATTAAAGTTAAAAAAAATTGGTTATTTTTTTTTACATCCTTTTATACAATATATCTAGAAGTCCATGCATTTTGATAATTTACTTTGATTAAACGCATAAAACCGTATTAAATTACACAGAAATGGCCAAATTCAAAGGCGAGTTCCTATTTCCAACAAATATTTAACGTAAATTCTAAATATTAAAACTTTTCTTTGTGATGTAGCTTTCGACAAGTGTGAATGCGTGGGTGATCATTTTGTGAATAATTTTTTTTCTTTGGTTTTAGTTAAATATAGCGGCTAGACAACTTTTTGGTATTTAAAAAAGATGATTTTTGAGTCATTTTTATGAACTTAAATTAATTTAACTCATCCTATTTGACTTAAGACACTACGATGATTGCATAAATGTATATTTCCAGAAAAATACAAATCTGTGTATCTACTTTTTATAAGCTAAAAGCTTTATACCACTCGTAAATTTTAGGTCTAGGTCAGGTTTCGGCAACCTTTAGCTCCTTCGATATAAAGTTGCTGTTCTCCATTTTAGTAGGTATCCAAATAAATTATGAAATTTTTACACATTAAGTAAGAATGCTAGTATATGATTTGTGATGAAAATATGTTTATGGTTTTTATTTAAATAATATGATTATGTTTGTAGTTGTAAATTCTATTTTGGGTAACATTTCAATTCCAGTGCCCCAAAACTAGTTGCATCAATCTCTGCCATGACAGAATTATATACTGCAATACATTTAACACGTTTAAAAACGATTTCTCGTTTTAAAAAACATTATATTCCAGGCCGTGACTTAAAACGTATATTTTTTACAACCACTTATTAGGATTTAGGAGTAAGTGATATTACCACCACTTCTGATAGAGGGACTGAGGAGCCATATCATATACCATTGGCCTAACCCCTCGTACGCACGGGATGAATTTTATCGCGCGTAAAAATTACGCCGAATTGAAACAAATGGGTATCCAGGTATCTGTCCACACGACAGCGTATTTATATCGCGTCGTATTTTATCGTGCAGTGTTCCATTTTAGTCGTTAGGGCGAGGGCGTTAAGCTGAATTTACCATACGAAACTTCTTATAACGCCTATTGTGGAATTTTAACGCGACGTAATTTTTACGTCCGTGCGAACGAGGGGTTAACTGAAATGATTGACTTAAAGCTCTAAGATTCTTGCTGATTAAGTAAAGTCGATGTAAATTATTTAGTGTAAAAACGAAGGTTTCTAAGAAGAGACCGCTCCAACTGTTAATTCAGGGCCCTAATTCAGTGTAGTGTAATATCCGCATTAGTTACCTCAATCTAGGTTTCACTAAAAGTAGTAAAAGATGAAGATGGAGTAATAGTAGTATTACCAGTTAGATTAAAGTAGGTACAAGTAGTATTAAAACACGAAAAAATGTTAGTTATATATTTCGTCTTATTTAGAATATCCATAAATTACATAAACATTGTAAATCAATATAGGTAAAAAATATTGTCAAGCAAAATAAACCACATACCCTTTTTTTTATAAAAATTTTTTTAATAAAAAATTCTGAAGTGTACGTTAATAAATTCCAGTATAACAGTATTTTTATTAATAAAATCGTGCACGGTTAGGCAAGCCGAAGAAGAAATTACAAGAATACGAAATTAATATTAGTTTCGTATGTTAAAACAAGCTATTGTTGGAGACATTATGCATAATCTCGTTGTAGAATTAAAAGATTGGTATGTAATTTGTGTTACGTTATCGTTCGGCGTAGTGAAGAATAACAAGACTAACTTAACAAAACAAAGATATTAACAGACGTCAATAGCATACCTAAGATAAGAGATGTTAATGCTCACCAAAAGTAAACATGTAAATCGTAATATTTATTGTTTATACTTTGTGATAATTATATATACGTACATGTTTCGTTCTGTTACATTCTTAAAATATTAATTAATCATTTATTAATATTATTCTGGAAGTTACCAGTCAGTATTTCTACACAACCATGTATCAACGTGTTTTACATTTGCTTTCACTTAACTGTGTTATGGTCTTTTTAATTATTAGTATTAGTGGTTTGTCTGGTGATAAGTAAGTTATTAATAAAATTAAGCACAGCTAAGATAAGATATATCTATTTGTTTTATATAAAAGGCAATAAAAATGCTGTGAATTAAATATAAACTTTAGTTTTATATACTCGTTTCTATTTATTTATGTTAGTAATCGCTTATCGAGTCGCTTCTAAATTCGAAATATTTTAACAGTTCATTATAATAATACGTACAATCGCCACAAATGCAGATTTAGCGAAATAAGTATTAAGCCACGTACAAATTATTAAGAATGTTAAAGAAATTATAAAATTACTCAAAAAAATAATAGTAATTTTTAAATGTAAGCCTTACTTTTTTTAACTGATAATAATTATAAATCACTGATTATCTATACTTATATATAAAGCTGAAGAACTTGTTTGATTGAACTTGAATTGAGGAACTACTGGACCGATTTGAAAAATTACTCGAATGTAAGATAGTCCATTTTTCGGGGAAGGCTATAAACTATATAACATCACGCTTAGATAAATAGGAGAGGAGCAGTTTTAAAAAATATGACAAGATTTAAAGCGAAAATGACAAGATTTAAAACTTTCCTTGCGTGCGTTAAGTAAACGGTAAAAGTTATTCAATCATGTACTACAAAATTGTTCCCCTCTAAAAGTTCTAAATAAAAGTCCGCGACAGCATGTCTAGCTTTTAAGGTTGACCTACTTTAACCATAAGTAATATAAGTATTGTAATATTGTAATGTATTTTATTTATTTACTCAAATAAAAGACTGCAGTCCACGCGAACGAAGCTGCGTTTAAAAGCTAGTTATAGTATAAATTATAAGTAAATTAACGAAGTAAAATACCTGTTAATGTTAACATTCTCTTAAAGACTGGTAGCAGGTTTCACAAGCTTGTTTTTTCGTCATTTGCAGTTTTCAATGATAAAACGCGCTTTCTGTGCATTTTTGTCAGTATAAGGCGCGTGATGAATTAATATTAAAATGTAAAATTTGTGTTTATTGCTGAATTCTCGAAATCATAATAAAAGTTACGGCCTAATATCCCTCTGCAGGGCATACGCCTCCACTCTTCCGTTTGAGAGAAGGGTTACAGCTAAGAACCACCATGCTGCTCTAATGCAGATGGGTAGGTTACACATATCTCCAGAATTTTTTAGAGATATGCAGGTTTCCTGCCCTAAAGCATATGATAAATATCAATTCGACTCATAAGTTTAAACAGAAAAAACTAATTAAGTGCGAAATTAATCGATCGGTTCGAATCCTTAACAATCTCGAAAGAGTCGCACGGTTTCACCGCTGGGCTATAACAGTATCAAGTCCTTGTAGCAACAAATTTGCTTGAACTAATATATTATGACAAATTTATTCGAAAATATAAGTATCAATTTCTTTATAAGCCAACATACTGAGTTCGTACACTAAAATCATTCACGGCATCGACGTTGGTTCAAGCTTGAACTCAATTTATCGATTAACCCAGGATACTCAGGGTTAAGTCCTGAATGTGTCTGTTATATGAAATTTATTGAGAAAATATAATTATTTAGTAATAAAATAGTAGACACAATTTTTGTATTTCTTAATTAAAACTATGTATTAATTTCCAGCAATGTTTCAGTACCAGCTACAAAATATTTATTCGATTTTACAAAAACAGATGATGCGGGCAATTGGCAGGAACAATCAGATACCGTGCGGAGTGTAGGAATGTCAAAAGCTGTTTTTGCCATACATCAGAATGCAGAATTCAGACGGGCTATATTTTTTGCATTGTTAAATCCGCAACCAAACGGCGCCGGCTTTGCAGGTATTCGAGCGCTCGGATCTTACGATTTAACGGGTCATACAAAGCTACAAATATTGTGTCGTGGTCAAGGACAATTCAGTGGTTTTAAGGTCGTACTCAGACATAAAGGATTGAACGATGAACCTAATTATTCATTCGAGCAATATTTTCAGGTACGTATTAGTAAAGTACTATCAAGATTTATCATGATAACAATATAATCAAAATTTATAAGTTTTGTTTGCGTCAATATCTGTTAAATAACCTTCAACCGTTTTTTCATCCTATTTGTTGGCTTTGTGTATAATTTTGCTTTCTCTGCTTTGATTTTGTCAAAGTTCCTTTATATTGCTGTAGCGGATGAGCCTTGAAAATTTTACAACATACATAATTTTGCAATTATAATATTAGTATGGATTTACATACTAAACTAGGCCTTTGTAAAAGGGTTGCTCTTTAAAGTATCGTTAATAGGAATAAAAATAGGTATTAAGATGGGCAGTTTAAAATATTTTCGAAATTTACATAAAACATTTGTTCTACTGATCATTATTATTTTAAATATAATTTTTGTTTTTAGGCTCCAAGAGATGAATTCGCTATACGTGTTTTACCATTCGCAGAATTCAAAGCATATTATAGGGGAAAACGTGTCGCAAATAACGAAACGTTGGATCTGTCGCAAGTAACCAGTATTGGCATTCAAATGTATGGCGGAGTTTATCATCCAATTAAACAAAAAGGGCCAGCTACTTTGGAGATAGATTGGATAAGAGCTGAATAATCTATCAAAGAAAATTACGTTAGTTTTTTTATTCAAGTTACCTAAACTTAAATTGTTACCTAAGAGGTAATAATAAACTCACATCATTCTTGCCGTCATATTAATAATATACAGTCAGCAAAGTATCTTATGATACTTATTTGTCATAAATTGTATTATTTTTTTTATTTAACGACACTGGCAAAATATTTACGAATAAAAACCAGAATATATTTAACATTTTTAAGTAATTGTACAAGCCATTTAATGAATATGAAAGATTGAATAAAAAAAGGTTTAGGTCTACATATCAAGTTAAACCTTTTATTGAAATAAGTACATGAAAAATAAAAATTTAACTTGTGTTAATTCCAGACAGATCAGGCAAACCTTCTAGTCTATCATTAAATAATACAAAATCGTATTCCTAAATGTTTTAATATACTTGTTATTTCAGGTTCCAGTAAAAATGAAAAATTCTAGCATGATCCACAGAAAATTGGACTGAATAAAAATTAAGTCAAAGTAAGACGTATTGCCGAAAACTAAATTACTATTTGATCACAAGGTCCAAATCTCTAAACAATGCTACATTTTAGTTATAATTTTTTTTATTTTTTTTAATAAAAAATTGTGTCTTAGAATACGTGTTTTATATTTACTTTTCATCAAACAACAAGAGAATAGTGTAGAACTTAGGAAAAAATAAACTCAGCTATAAGGTGAAATCACATATAATGTGCATTACCTAAAATACAAAACACCATTATATATACTAAAATTAAAGTCTATATTAACCTTCAATATATTTTAATTGCTTCATAGTAAATGTTATTTTAGATTAAAATCATCGTTGTCTAGATGGTAACAGTAATGTCAACGCAGTCATCGCATCAGGGAACAATGAGTGGTAATTGATGAGTGGTACATAGGCTGCAGTAATCACTCTCCCTGCAAACCATCGTCCATGTAGGGAGTTGACTGAAGCCACAGCGGTTGCTATTGTGGGACACTTGCAATATACATTTCCTTGTGGCGAGGCTTTGTCAACATACACATGCAATACACCCCCATGTTTGTTGCATTCACTGATGACATCATCTCTTATTTCAATATCCCAGCTAGGATTTGATTCCCTGCAATGTGTTTAAAATAAATTTAAGAATTTTTGTTTTATTACTAATAATGAAGTGAATGGGTGGTAGCCCAGCGGAGAGACTGTGACTCTCTAGGAACGGTCATAGGTTCAAACCTATAATATATTTTATTAGTAGATATAATAGATTTGGAATCGATTGGTTTTTCAATTTGGTTAATTTGGTTTTGTCAATGAAAATACATTCATAAATATCAATGTTCTATGTTTATATAGACATGTTGAGCATTCCTATGTCCAGATTACAGTATTACTAACACCTAGATAAAATTAACTTGTTCTTCTTAAAAATAAGAAAGCAACTTACGAGGCTGGGTCGAACATATTATTGAGCATGAAACATTGCGTTGCAATCGGTGGCGCTACTTGTGGTTGTGTAGCTACTAACGTAGATCCTGCGCCCATTAGTACTGATGCGGCAGCAGGGGGTATCTGGAAAAAAAAATCATTTTTTTAAAACTATTATAATACTCAGATTCACGTACAGCTAATTGCTGAACGGCTAATTGTTATTAACGAATTACACATATAGCTCATTCATTACAGGTTTGTTTTATAATCCATTTCGAAATTCATTTACACTATGCGACAGTGAAAATTCGCACAATTAAAGTTCATATGCGATAACCTCGTGTATGAACTTTAATTGTGCGAAATATAGAATTCCAAGTTTCTATATCGCCTCTTTACAAGAACAACGTGACATCTCATAAAAAACGTTTTTTATTATTTCTTTTTTTATATCTTTTTTGCTTATTTTCATGAAGGCCATTAATCACCGCAACAATTTAATTGTTTTTCAAATTTTTCAATTATCAATATTTTTAAATTTATCAACGTTTAAATGTTTGACATTACTCTCCTTTAAAGTTGTGGGTTGACAGATATCAAGTTGTTCTTGTAAAGAGGTGATATATTCATGTAACTTAAGGAATGTGTGGTGTTTTGACATTTTCGCATATGAATCCAAAGGATTGAAATATCGCCAATACTAGTTAAAGGAAAAAGGTGAGGAAATCTTTTGGATACTAACTTGTAAACCAGTGCCTTCAGCAAGCTTGAACATAAGTTGTAATCTTCCCGTTGCTCCGAGGTCAACACCGGCGCGGTCTAGCTCGTCAGCGTCAAACCTAGTGCTGGAACCTCCATCAGTGCGTTCTGTTACATTTCCTACTTTCATTGGCCTTCCAGCTAATTCAAAACCATTTAACTGCTCCATGGCCTTTTTCGCATCTAAGGCATGATGGAACTAAAAAAATTTTTTTTTAAAGGTACATCAAGCATCATATAAGGCACAATACAAGTTTTAACAAATGTAATTTGCTACCACAAAAATTAATATTTTAGCAAATTTTTTGAGGTAGACTAGGGACCAATTTTGAGTTTATGCAAACAAATGGAATTTTCATTATGTTAATTTTATAACAACATAATTACAAATATATGATATCTGGTTATTAAGTAGTTGTGTGTCAACATTTTCTATGGACCTAGTCAAGTTTGTTTATATTTTTAACTTTTTATTCATAATAAATTTTAAAATTAACAACAGACGATAATTAAGACGTGAGAATAAATAAGGAACATAAGCTTACTGTTAGAAATCCATAGCCTTTGCTCTTCCCTGTGTCAGGATCAGTCATGAGTTGAATGTGATCAATTTTCCCAAATGGTTCAAATATACCCCTCAACATATCTTCATTAATGTTGAAATGTAATGAACCTACATATAGCCTAGTTGGTCCATTGCTAGTCTTTGGTGCTAAATTCGGCAAAGTATTACCTACTCTATTTTTCTCCGCTTGTGTATGTTGAACTATTATAGGCACACCGAGTAATTTCTGTCCTGTTAAACCAAGGGCCTGAAATTTAATAGAATATTAGTTAAAAAATATATTATTTTATATTGAAAATTTTTATTCAATGCAAATATTTACCAAGGGTACAGATTCTGCATCTTTAAACTCAATATATGCTATTCCTTTAAATCTTCTTGTTTTATTGCATGTTATAAGTCTCACATCTCTAACTTTACCAACAGATGAAAAAAATTCTTCTAAATCCTTAGCTCGAATGCGCTGTGATAACTGCATACAAAATACAGTACGCAAGTCCCTCTCTTCCGGAGGCAAATCTTCGAGTTTAGGTTCTGCTCCTCTAGATTTTGATCGATATTCTGATCTCTCTTGTTCACGGGTTTTATCCTTTTCATTACTTTTCTCCTTTTCACGGCTACGTTCTAGCCGAGATATATGCTGGTCACGACTATTTTCTTTGTCTTTGCTGCGATCTCTATCTTTTTCCTTACTACGTCGTTTCTCTCGGTCTCTTTCCCGTTCTTTATCCTTATGATGATCCCTATCTTTATCACGATCTCTATCCTTATCACGATCTCTGTCCTTATCACGATCTCTCTCTTTATCACGATCTCTGTTCTTATCACGATCTCTGTCCTTATCACGATCTCTCTCCTTATCACGATCTCTGTCCTTATCACGATCTCTATCCTTATCACGATCTCTGTCCCTGTTGCTTCGGTCCTTATCTCGGTCTCGCCTGTCCCTATCTCTGTCGCGGTCCCTGTCTTTCCTGTCATCTCGTTCTTTTGAGCGCCGTACATCTTTATCACGTGATCGTCTTTTTTCTCTTGAACGGCTGCGTCTAAAGAAATTGCTAAGTTATCATTTTCATTAACTTTTAAATTTATTTTAAAAGAAATTTAGTATCTGTTTTGTCTTACCTTCTACTACTATCCTTTTCTCTGTCCCTGTGCTTGTCAGAATACTTGTCCGAGCGGTGTTTTGAAGAGGAACTGTTATCCTGTCACACAAAGCACAAGGTAGAAGCAGCGCCACAGCAACACACGCCGAGTGAATAAATAAAATTGCATTAGTTTAATGAATTGACTATATGAAATTATTTGTCCATTTTCAATAATGACAGTATAATATCATCATTGAATATGCACAAACATTGGCTATAATTCCTATTCTACGACGACAGCCATCACAATGAAGTTTGACCTATTGGTGGTTCTTCAAGTTGGGTCCCTGGACTACACTTACCATTTGGAAAACCACTGACTAAGGATGTACACAGCGCTAACATCACACAGGGATAATTCTGCAAAAGATTTATGACCCATCAGCGCACTGCTTTTTGGAATTCTTAATATTGACTGTATAAAATTTTATTATAACCACACAAATTATTGTTTAAATGTATACTTAAGGTTAACTGTTATATAAAATTGGAAAAAAGTAAGTATAGTTGTCGATACCTCTTTTTGTTCAGGTCGGTGAAGTATGCTGGACTATTACCACAAAGTTCTATAAATACAAGAAATGATTCTCATATGTAATCTGTTTCACAGTTCTTATCATGTTACCATTCAAAGATGTCACTTGATTATTTTATTTTTAGGAAAATATTACAAACATGAGACATCGTTGATCAGTTCCATGTAAGAATTTTATAATACAAAAAAACCTGCATCAGCAGTGTTACAATTTTATCAAACAATGTAAACTTAATTGAGAAATTATGTATGGATTCTATATATTGCATTAACTTTTTTAAAATGTTTGGTATAAAATATTAGTTAATAGTGATCTTCAACATTATTCTTGGGAATATGATTAAATTTAGCCATTGATTTGTCGACTTTAAACTTAAAGAATAATAGAAGAGTTATTATGTGGGACTACTTCATAAAAATGAATAGTGGCTCAACTGAAAATTCTCTATTAAAAAATGTCTTTTTATTTTCCAATTAATTGATTTTTAATTATTTCAGTACATAAAAAATTGTATACTAGTAATTGTAAATTTGTTATTAGCAATCAAAGAAAGAAAGTTTCTAGTTATTATGTGGTAATCCAACAATTTATAAATAAAAGTAGATTTTATCAAATTAATTAGAAATATTTATTAAATGAATTTTATTTTAAGTGTCTTAATAATAACTTACCAATTTGTTGTAAGGAGCTTCTAGCATAGCCTCTACGTCCAAATCTTCAGCCATCCTAAAGAAAAAACAATTCTAAATAAGATTATGACAGTTACTGTAAGGTATACATAGAAATATTTTATGTTCAAATGAATGCAAACTGGAACTACTTCATTGTTTTTGATCTAAATGTTTAACAAAGTATGAGAAATGAACAGGGTTGTCACATCAAGTTCTGGTGTGATAAAAGGATTGCTAATAGCAATAGAGAACAATGACTGGAAGAAAAGAAAGAAATAAATAACTGATAAATAATAATAAATATATGGGACACTTACACACACAGTCGTCCATCCCCAAAGTAAGTAACTTTATACTTGTGTTATGGGTGATGGGTAACTGGTAGATATGCTACATTTATAATTTTAAATACATACTTAAATACAAATTAACACACAGGCTCGGAGAACCAACAATTTGTTTATAGAAAATGTTCGATCTCAGTGGAAATTGAACCCACAACCCGCAGAGCTGAAGGCAGGGTCACTACCCACCTCATCAACGGGCCAGTCAAAAGAGATATTATAAAGAATTTGTTTATAGAAAAGTTTTGGTAAATATATTAAAAAGGTGATAACTAATTTTGCATGTTTGCAAGAAGTCAAGTTCCAGAAGGAAAGATCAAGGGGTGGAGAAAACCTGGAAGAAGAAGATCCTGGCTTAAAAATTTGAAATATTGGTAAAGCAAGAGTACCCGATCGCTATTTAAGGCAGCAGCTTTCGAAATAAAAATAGCCATGATGGTTGCCATCAGAGGTTGGCGATGGCACGAAAAGAAGTTCCAGATAAAGTTTAAAAAAAATATATGTGTGATGGAATTTAAGAGTAAATCATTGACTAATAGTGTTTTTAAATAACTAAGTTCAAAGATATATAGATAGAGTCAGCATATATGTTATGATGATGTACTGAAAGATAAATTTTGAAAGTACTTTTCAATTATAATGGTTGAAGTTTGGATGTTTATGTTAGATGTGATTTTAAAGGGCATGTAGGTGATGGGTAATAGTAAATCTCTTCTTAACAAAAGAATATCCAACACCTTATAACTTATGAAAGCAGCAATCATAGGACCTAAATTGATTTCTTTCTTCTACAGAGTAGTAATATATTGGCAGCTAAGGACTGTACTGTGTGATCACTCTCTGTAAACCAGTGACTCAACACATGTTACTTTTTCTAGCCAAAGCAAGATTGGAAGAAATGATTAATGCTTGAGAAAGAGGAATGTGCAAAGGAATTCTGATGATGTTCAGTTTTTTTTTGTTGAAACTTAAGGGACAGGTTGGAGTGGTGCAGATATGTGACAGTGGAAAGAGATGAAAAATGCTCATAAAGAAAAGAAGGATGTATTTTGAGATTGGAAGTATAGAGGTTAAAAGTAAGCAAAATTACAATACCAATCTAAATAAAACTAATTTTATTAATAATGAAAAGGTCAGTTTCTAATGTAACAACTTTGGCGATTCGATGGCGATAGTGAGCTATATCTACCTATTACTATAGATATTCTACAGAATACAGATCACCACCCCAATTTTTAATATACTAGTGCCGCGGTTTGAACGGCGAAAGCAGCTTGATAGATCACAAAGCGTGTTATATTCGATTCAATCATTAGTAACATTATAATGATTATTATTATATTAGCATAGGGGATAGTGTACTAACTTGTTATTTTAATATGAAAACGAAAGCGCAATAATTATATTATGAAACTGAAATGGTCGTTCGATTATTCTCATATAAATATTCAGATGGACTATTATTATTTAGACAGACTTAAACCTACTTTACAGGTCTAAAGGAAAACCTAAATCTATATTGCGAGTGTTACATAGGTAGTCAAAATATTCACTAAAATTATGAAATTAAACCGTGCAAATTAAGAAAACAAAATGGCGTATACTCAATAGTAGAGATCGAGCATGCTCAAATAATCAAAAGTATATGTATTACCTTGAATGGTCTTGATTACGTAGGTTTAGATCAAATTGCTTGTAAAATATATCCTTTTATTAAAATAATCTGCAACAAATCGCTCCAATTAATAATATTCGAGAAAAAATAGCATATAAGAAATTGACTTTTAAGACCATAGACAAATTTCAATTAAAAATTAAAACACGGTTCCTTAATTCCTAATTCTCACAATGGACAAGGAACAAAAGTACTTGTCGTTAGTCTATACTAACTTGTTGTTAGTCTATACTAACGGAAAGATTTAGATTAAAACAAATTAAATTAACTTGTAGGTAATGCTAAACTATCTATAAAATGTCTATAAAATATATTTTCGATTATGTAAACTGTTTTTTTTTACATATAAGATCGCCGATTGGAAAATATTGTGGTGTAGAATTTCAATAATAAAAGCGGTAAATCGGAAGCCTTACAAGAAAGAATTTATAAGAAGAGAGGGAAGATAACCCCTCGTACGCACGAGATGAATTTTATCGCGCGTAAAAATTACGCCGAATTGAAACAAATGGGTATCCAGGTATCTGTTCACACGTCAGCGTAATTAAATCGCGACGTATTTTATCGTGCTGTGTTCCATTTTAGTCCTTAGGGCGAGGGCGTTAAGCTGAATATATACCATACGAAACTTTTTATAATGCCTATTGTGGAATTTTAACGCAAATTATTTTTTACGACTCGTTCGGACGATCGTAAAAAATGAAATAAATGGATATCCAGGTAGAAATCTTTCATTCTAAAAGTGCACGCCCCTCCAATGTCTTTACTCACTTATACCAGTCGAGCCATTAGTTGACCTTTAAGTGCGCGAATGAGTCGAGTCAACTTTGAAATTGCTGCGCGCACACATAAACAATAGTACAGTCAATATTTTCTCTCACACATTAAAATAACGTAATTGTGTAATTGTAATGGTGGAGGGGCGTGCACTTTTAGAATGAAAGATCACTATCTGTTTACACGACAGCGCATTTAAAACGCGACGTATTTTTATAGCGCATTGTTCCATTTTAAGGCGGTAGAAATGGGCGTCACTCGAATAGGACATATGAAACTTCTTATTCCTATTCGTACGAACGCGAAAAAATCGCGAGCGTTGCTTTCAGTCCGTCGCGAGCTCCCTCGACGGTCTGACGTGTTATTTAGTTTTTGCCTGAGAGTGCATAGTACGATGTCGTTTATCGATCCAGAAGTTATTATTATAGAAGTGGATTCTCGTGCGCATCTATATGCGAAACATTTTCCAGAATACTGAAATAAAATTATGAAAAGTAAAAATTGCTTTGTAATTTCGTATTTCACTCGTTTATTTATATACAAATTGATTTACATTTTTAAATAATTTCTACAACAAAAAAAAACATTTAAAAATATAAAAAAATTGCCATCCACGGAGAGCGGAGAGATGATCCAAGCTCCCGGTGGATAGGGCTACAGAGTGACGAACCTCCTCACTATGCGTGCCGTTTCAAGCAACACTGCCTTCTGTATCCTGCGCTTGATCCAGCAACTAAGCATGAGCCTCTTGAGATGTTGGTCGAGGCTCTTCGCGATAAGACCATTAACCGATACAACAATCGGAACAATTATTGTTGAATCAATATCCCACATGGCGGTCATCTCATGAGCTAAATCTAAATATTTTGTTAATTTTTCTTTTTCTGCTCATATGAGATTATCGCCATGCGGGACAGTGATATCAACAATAATTGTCCGACGCGCTGACCGATCCACTAAAACTATATCAGGTTTATTGGCAACAATATACCTGTCAGTAATAATGGATCGGTCCCAGTAGAGCAAAGCACGATCATTTGTAATTTCGTTATTATTGTCCTTACTTTAGGGCTAAAGACAGTCGTCGTACATTTTATTTTTGCTGAACGCATATTAGTGGCTGGAAATGTGTTACCCTGGGACCAATAAAATTCCATAAAATTATTAAATGATCTTATTCTATTTTATTTATCTTATATTATTACATTTATTTTTTTAAATAGGAAGTCAACGCAATATATAGTTTACAATATAATGTATAGACACAATTATCTTAGTATTACTAACCCGTATATCTCACTTATAGGCTAACTCAGCATGAGTTAAAAATGACAAACAGTGGTTAAACTGTAAATTGAAAAAAAAGAAAATAACCTTATTGGTAAAAAAAATTAAACATATAAATAAATATATGATAATATAAATAAATATAAAGAACACTTACACACACAGTCGTATATCCTCAAAGTAAGTAACTTATATACTAATATGTAATTTTAAATACATACTTAAATACAAATATACACCCAGGCTCGACGAATCAACAAATTTAAGTTTTATAGAAAATGTTGGCTCTCGGCGGGAATCGAGCCCGCGACCCGCGGCGATGAACGCAGGGTCACTACCCACTACGCCTACGCTGAATTTCAACGCGACGTAATTTTTACGCTCGTGCTTACGGGGCGTACGCTGAATTTTAACGCGTCGTAATTTTTACGCCCGTGCGAACGAGGGGTTAAAATTACGCAGAATTGAAACAAATGGGTATCCAGGTATCTGTTCACACGACAGCGTATTTATATCGCGTCGTATTTTTATCGTGCAGTGTTCCATTTTAGTCGTTAGAGCGAGGGCGTTAAGCTGAATATACCATACGAAACTTCTTATAACGCCTATTGTGGAATTTTAACGCGACGTAATTTTTACGTCCGTGTGAACGAGGGGTAAGAGTATACTTACCCATACTTATCTTTATTGAACAATAATAATAATGGTCTTATCACGAAGAGCCTCGACCAACATCTCAAGAGGCTCTCGCTTAGTTGCTGGATAAGTAGTTAAGGCAATATTGCTTGAGACTTTAACTACGGAGGGCTTGCGTCCTATCTCCGCTCCCTGTTTTGTTTATGTTTTTAAATGATATTTTGTCTATGAAGATATTTAAAAATGCAGTAAAATCTGTTAATAAATAAATGAGTATAATAATAAATGAGAGATGGCACGCTTGACATTTGTAGAGCGTGGCACCGCCCTGGTGAGTCTCTCAGACATATTGTTTCCGGTTGTTCTTCTCTTGCTAATGGTGAGTATTCGCACAGACACAATCAAGTAGCCAGAATTGTCCATCAGCAACTTGCTCTTCAATATAGCCTGGTAAATTCGGAAGTACCTTATTACAAATACAGTCCAGCGCCAGTTCTTGAAAATGATCCTGCTTTGCTCTACTGGGACCGATCCATTATTACTGATAGGTATATTGTTGCCAATAAACCTGATATAGTTTTAGTGGATCGGTCCACGCGTCGGGCAATTATTGTTGATATCACTGTCCCACATGACGATAATCTCATACGAGCAGAAAAAGAAAAATTAACAAAATAGTTAGATTTAGCTCATGAGATGACCGCCATGTGGGATATTGATTCAACAATAATTGTTCCAATTGTTGTATCGGTTAATGGTCTTATCGCGAAGAGCCTAGACCAACATCTCAAGAGGTTCACGCTTAGTTGCTGGATCAAGCGCAGGATACAGAAGGCAGTGTTGCTTAAGACGGCACGGATAGTGAGGAGGTTCCTCACTCTGTAGCCCTAACCACCGGGAGCTTGGATCATCTCTCCGCTCTCCGTGGATGGATTATATTTTTAAATGTTTTTTTTGTAGAAAATGTTTAAAAATGTAAATCAATTTATGTATAAATAAATGAGTGAAATAATAATAATAATAATGTGTTTTTGATTAAGAATTTTTTTAAAAATGATTAAAATCTGTGAGTATAAATGAGTGACGTAGATAATAATAATAAACAAATGACATTTACACTATAATCTCACAAACAAAACTAAGGCAGAATTGTAGCCATTTGCATTCTCTTTTTTTATGCATTTTATCTGGCCCTGCTATTCCTCCTACTCTTATGTATTTAAATTTATATAGTGTATTAGAGTAATAGTGTACGTATCTAATCATAGAACACGCCTCTTAAGGATTTAGGGCCCTGACTCAGTGTGGTGTAATACTCACATTACTAGTTAGGAATTCGCATACTGCCACATTATTCTAGAATTAATTTAGTTAGTCTTACTAGCTTATGGTCTTTATCAGAGACATGTTGCAAAAATTATGTTTTTAGTCTGTATTCTGCTTACTAACATTGTTTTTTGTTTTTTTCCGACGTTATTAAAACAATTATAATTTGTTTTGTATTTAAATTGATATTTTTCAATTAGAATACTTTAAACGTATTGTAATTTTTGAAGTGCGTGCACTTTGTATTATAATGACTACCGCTGCTAGACCGACGTTTGATCCTGCTAGGGGTGGTCAAGGACGTGGCGAAAAGGATTTAAGTGCAATATCTCGTCAGTATTCAAGTAGAGATCTTCCAGGACATACAAAGTTAAAATACAGGTATAAATCATGTTAGTTATTTTATATAACATGCAATCTGAAAGAAAAATGCTGTGATAGTCGAACGGTGAAACGAATTGTGAGGAAACCTGCATATCTCCGAAGAATTTCTGATATATGTGTAACCTACAAATCTGCATGGGTCTAAACTCCAACTTGTCTCTCCAGAAGCAGGTGACAGCAGGCCTATGCTCAGCTGTGGGATAGTAACAGGCTGTTACTGTACGATAGCTCTGTTATGATGATTGTCATTGCAGTTTTCCTGATAGAGACTTTGGCCTTGGCTTTGTATTTTTCCTAATATTTGGATTTGTAAGTTATGTGTTTATTTTATTTCTTAAATGGCAATTGTAATTTTTGAAAAAGTATTTTATATTACAATAAATATTTTATGTAAGGGAACAAGGGCAAGGAACTACAGATGAGTTACGTTCAAGAGATTTCCGTAAAGAGCTTGATGAGAGGGAAAAAGAAATCAAAGCTCCTAACGCTCGGAGGCAAGCTGAATCATCGATCAAGAGATTAAAAATTGATCAAGTACCAGCAGCTAGTTTAGATGCTGATGATCCACTTGAAGGGGATTCAACTGACTCAGAGGATTCAGATGATGATACAGCTGCATTATTAGCAGAGTTAAATAAAATAAAGAAAGAGCGTGCTATTGAACAGGCAAAAAAGGTTAGTTATTTACATTACTCTTTATTATTCTATTCATAATATTGTAAAAAAAAAATTTGAGCCAAAGTTGCCTGTGACTAGTTGCTCTCAGTAGTTGATAATTCCTACCATACCTACATAGCTCCTAGGGGTCAATATTGGTTTCCTTGAGTTCAGACATCAAAGATATAATATAAATGTCAAAACTATGAGATCATCTTACCAGTTTGGTAATCCAGTCAGTTAGTTCATTTTAGTTTAATGTATCTGATTCATATATTGCTTGACGAAATATTTTTGAAACTGTTTTTGAATTAATAAGTTTTATTTTCAAAATATATGATAGGAGGCTGAAAAGAAACAAGAAGAAGAAAGAATTAGAATGGAAAATATATTATCTGGGAATCCCTTGTTAAATTATTCAGCTGCAGGACAAAAAAATGACCTGAAGGTAAATACTAATTTTTAAAAGGCAATTATAAATGTTTCATCAAACTACAACATTCTAAAATACATAATTCTCGTTTTCATTTGCATTGTTATTCTTCTACATATATTCTGCTTACTATCTCAATCATTACAAAAACATATTCATTATGACCCCTCTAGTACCACTATTTTAAAAAGTATCCAATTTTAGAATATCATAAAGTAGACAATAGTAGACTGTAGAGTAAAGTAGTACATCCCACATTTAATAACGTGATAGTCTTGATAAGAGACAAACAGAGTAGATGAGATTAGATTAAAGTATTTGGAGTGGTAAGAAATTATAATTAAGATATAAGTAATTTTCATCACTGCAATTTCTCATTACAGTCTGGAAGAAATCGCTACTAAGCGACAAGATCACCTTTTGTACTATATATACAAAATGAATATTTTTATTGTTGTGATTATAATGTTTATACTATAACTTTGTGGTGTACAATAAAGTATTTAAATAAATAAATAAAATTACTCCAATTATTTTTTTGTGCTAGTAGAATTTTTTCGGGGAAGGTGTTTATAATAAACACAATTAATTATTCAAACCTTATAAAATTAAAACAATATTTTTCCAACTTTTGGGGAAAATGAATGTTTAACACTATTCCTTCGTCTTTTTTATGTTATGGTGTATGCATCAAGTAACGCCGCAATAAACTGTAATGAGTTTTATAAAAGTAAGTTGGGTAATATGTCATACGCTATTGGCGGTAATCGGCTAAGTTTTTGGCGTCAATGTGTGCGTGTTTTACTTTTCATAATTTATAGATGATTTCTTAGTTTAGTGCACTCCGTCTTTCCTTTTTTATCCTAGTTTGCGATACAATATTTTGTTTTCGAGAGATTTTTATTGAACAAGTACTAAAATAAAAAATTTAATAGGTTAAAAGGCGCTGGGATGATGATGTAGTCTTCAAAAATTGTGCAAGATCAGAACCTGAGAAGAAGCCCAACACTTTTATTAATGATTCTCTAAGATCAGAATTTCATAAAAAATTCATGGAAAAATATGTTAAATAGAACAATTGTATTTTAAAACTCGTAAATAATACGATTGTTAAATGTAGAATTTGGTCAAACCGAGTTAATAATAATGTTATGGTAAAATATCTAAAGACTTTCATTTACTTTAAAAAAAAATGGTATTTTTTTTTACTACTCAATACAATTTTGTTAACCTAGCTATATATGCTTTATAAATAAATGTGTAAATAAAGATGTAACACCGATTATGAGTAATCATTATTTCCCAGCGTTTCTGGAATTTTTAATTTTAAATCTATGAAACCAATTGTTGTCTATGAATGCCATTATGAATTTGTTACATGAATGTTATCAATTTCGGAAATTGGAAGTCAAAATTATAATTTACTAGCAATACCCCACGGTTTCACCCGCGTCCATACCGATCTCGTGGTAGTGGAAAGTCTACGAAGTCGGACTATAGATTTATTTGTAGATTAATTAATTATAAAAAATGGGTATCGTTAGTATTCTTGGAATAAGAGCTAACTCACCAAATGCAGGTCCTGCTATAACAGTCACTAAAATGCATTTGTTATGGCATTATTTTCTTTCTATTTGTATTCTTAAATTCTATTCTTCGTAATATCTTTTGATCGGAACGTCGGATTTTAATAATTTAAAAAGTATTTTACAGATATTGAAATAGTTTTTAATAAAATGGGATAAGGATTAATACACAGTATTAATTAATAGTAGTAATTAATACTTATTACAATTTTGTTAGGGATTTTTTGAAAATGTCATATAGCCTTTGTTGCTAAGTGAAGAAGCAGCTTTCCAATGGTGGAAGAATTTTTGTAATCGGTCCAGTAGTTTTTGCATGAAAACATTCAATCATACACATATACAAACAAACATACAAATCTTTCCTCTTTATAATATAAGTATCGAAATATGTAACGTAAGTACAAATAACATTTAAAAATAGCCTTTATTTCAATAACAATAAAATAAGGAGTTTTAAAACAATTTTAATCTACAATACAGTAATGCATGCTGTTCATACGACGAATCTAGTTATTTGAACAAGCTTACATATATGAAGCTTAAATTTACTGATTTTTTCACGATTTGAGTATGCGTCAATTTACAAACAACTGGTTAGGAATTATCTACCAAAAGTATGACAAATTTGTCGTTTTAAAGACCATTGCTCACTGAGTTATTGGAAATCAAGTGGATATTTTCATTAAAAAATCACATTTAATTACATTGTTAAAATATCGCACACAAAAATTTACTGTTATAGAACGCTGTGGTAAGTAAACCACCATCAACTATTTGGGTTGATAGCGGCTCTCAGAACATTGAAAAAAACGATATACCAATTTCAGTAATGTGTATATTAAAAGTATTATGCGCTATGATATTGAGGTTTCTAATTTTGAAATCAGTCTTATTTGACGGTGTTAACATAGTAATTTACTCTCCGTCGGCGTGTTAATTATTCACAATAACAGATGGCCAAAATTTATAGGTCATTGGACGTTTGGGATATACCCAAATTTTTGGTAGAAACTTCTAAATAGGCCTTGATTTACTCAAGCACATAATATATATTGTTTTTAACAGAATCGAGAAAAATTATTGGTAAAGAAAACTCATATTTTAAGAAATGTACGAGATAATTTAAGAGTAAAAAGTTAGATTACAAAAGGAATATGCATAATGGATGCGTGTGGCTGCTGAGTGCTGGTATGATGTTTATATTATTATTTGAACGACGAGGGAGGGGAAGTTGCGGCGAGCGGCGGTCGGCCGGCACCTTGAGTGGGCAGGTTTAGCTTTAGTGGCTGTGCCGCTGGCTGGACCCGACGGGTGTATCGCGGCCGGCACACAGGTCAGTGTAGTGGGCGCGATAACTACGTACACAATAAATGAAGCTAATAAACATGTCTGGCTCTAAGACGGCGTGGCGATATGCGACTTGTATACTGTTTGTTGTTGCTTCGGACGCTGCGCTCTCTGGGTTATATATTGATAATGGCATCGATCAAACAGTAATACATCATTCAATGACGCGACATGAAAGACAAGTGGTCGAGCATGAAATATTGGAGCTTTTGGGTCTTGGCGAGAGGCCGCGACGATCGCAAACACCACCTTTGGATCGTTCGGCTCCGAGTTTCCTTCTTGATGTGTATAAGCAACTAGCTGAAGAACATGAGCAGGCTCGACCGACGCGTAGTTCTGAAATGGCGCTCAGTGGTGAAGAACAACATGCTATTGACGAAAGTGACTTAATTATGACATTCCAGAGTAAAAGTAAGTTTTTAATTAAATTGTTTCATAAATTGTATTTATTGTATATAATTTTAAATACATATAAAATATGGTAATATGCGCCACGGAGTTAGCGGAGTTAATACCTACATACCTACTATTTTATCACTGGGCGAATAATACTAAGTAGCAAGTTTATAATTAGTTGTTATTTATTTTCCATAACAAACCGGTACTCATTTACGCTTTTTTAATGTAATGCGATCGTGTACTCTATTAGGAATAAAGATAGACATCTTGAATAAATCCTACTAATATTATAAATGCGAAAGTTTGTGAGTATGGATGGATGTTTGTTACTCTTTCACGAAAAACCTACTGGACGGATTTGGATGAAACTTTACAGTTATATAGGTTATACATCAGAATAACATATAGGATACAATTTGTAATGATTTGTCGTAATATAACGATACATCTCAATAGAGGAAAAAATTTGGTCTCTGAGAGCTATCTTGGCGTACGCTGCCTAAAGCATGAAGTTACACAAAGATGATGTACCGTAGTATTGTTTGTCTTTAATAGTTCTAAATAAAAGTCCGCGACAGCATATATATATCTTTTATGTGAAAGCTACTATGATCAAAATTGTGAATCATAAAATTTAATTAAATTAGATACTGTGGCAGAGCAAATTCCTCGCGAGCGAAGCCGCGTGCAAAAACTAGTCATATATATTTTCAAAATATATGTCTGCTGAGTGCATACATATGCAGAATTCGCGGACCTCTCTACTGATTATTTTAAATTTTTGTATTGTTTAATTATTAAATTAGTTGAAATGCCAAAGCTAGCTTTTCACATTATTTTATTATATTGTAGTATGTCATTTGTTTCCTCGTACCAGTCAAGTATTTGCAAAAAATATTGATTACTTTGGTCCACATGTGCGTATGAATAAGATAAAAATTATCTTTATTTTAATAAGGGTTTTCGTGACTTATTTCATAATAAATCTCCAAGCAGACAATTAAGGCGAATAGAGTCGCTAGCACTTTTAATTATAATTTTCAAGTAATTTGCTTAACTCAAATTATTCTTCGTGCAATTAGCATTTTTTGTTTTTCTGTAATTTTGCTTTTATATTCATGGATTTTTCTTCAAAATATCAGCATTTTTTACAAATTGTATTGCCGATTATTAACTTCGGTTGACTCATGATATTTCAGTCAATAAAGTATATGACTGTGTTGGAACATTTATTGTAAAAGCATTTACCATTTTGGTTTATACTTGTAATAGCAAAATGCTTGCTGAAGAGCTCAAACCATCTCAGCGGAATTGAAAGCGTGGTTTGAAAATGAGTCTTGTTTGAGGACTATGAAGCAAGACTAATAAAAGAAGTTTATATTTTAAGGTTGCCTTCCTTAATCTAGATCTTTGGCGTTAAAAGTATGTGCCTTAACTACGTAAGCCAGTAAGGCTTCATGTGGACAGCCATTGGTTGTCCGTTCTTCATGCGGAACCTCCATAGAGACCTCGACCTCCCTACCATTGTTCATCTATTTAAGCGTTTATCGAAGTCTTACTTTTAGAAAGCCAACAATGGGTTCACCAGAACCCACTTATAACAGTAACTTACACTTCACCCCTGTTAGATCGACTCACCGAAAGTATAGGCGTCCAAAAAGCGTCCAATATGACCCTGAGTCCTGACTTACAAATAACGATCGCAAACATAGACACTTACTACACACGTACACTGCTTCTTCGCCGGCGAAGACGAGGTCCCCGTTTTATGACGTCACGTAGCTTCACATTCATACTACTAGCCCTCCACTAGATGTCCGTGGCCCGGCTTCACAAAAGGGCATCATTAGGACGACGTTCCCCGACGTAAGTAGAGCTTCTGCGCTATATGGAGGATGTTCTGAAGAAGACTTGTACATCTTCAAAATCAGTTTTAATTTGTGGAGACTTTAATGTTGACATTTTAGTAGATACCTGTAACCGTTCTAGGTTAGTTAATTTATTTCAATGTTTTAATATGATTAATGTTTTTAATGAACCGACTAGGATAACTGCTGAGTCGGCTACCGGTGTTGATAATATTTTCACTAATTACAGTTGTAATATTTTACAAAAATCTGTAATAAGTCGTTTAAGGTCTGACCATTGTGGACAAATTATATCAGTCCCTGATTACATACATGAAACAAAGAAATTAATTAAATACAGACCTATCACATCTCATAAAATAAAGCGATTTAAAGTGAAAATATCATCAAAAATATCTCAAATTGACAAAAAATGTTGTAGTTCTGATGATCTTTATAACACCCTCTTTGGTATTATTAGCTGTGAGTTCAATAATACTTTTAATATTATAGAAAAAAAAATGTATAAACATCACAAGTTCAACGATTGGGCCACAAATGGCATTTATAAGAGTAGAAATAAGTTATTTGATCTGTATGCAGAAAAGCAATATAACCAATCCCCCACTTTCTTAGAATACGTAAAAAAATATTCAAAAATATTTCGCAATGTCTGCTCACAGGCCAAATCACTTCAAATTAAAAATAAAATAATAAAGTCCGACAATAAAATAAAAACAACTTGGGATGTTATAGGTGATGAATTAGGCAGACATAAAATGCATAACTCTGCCATAGAGCTTAAAATTGGGAATGAGCTTATCAATTCCGATGCAGCAGTGGCAAGTGCATTTGAGCACTTCTTTCAAAATATACCTATTTCTACCACTAGCTCAATAAACTCATCCCCAATGGAAGCTTTCAATATATTGAAGGGCAGCGTCATGGAGTGCAGTGTTAACTTTGACTTTAAACACATTACCCCATACGATATTATTAAAACTTTTAAAACTTTAAATATTAAAAGAACTTCAGATTTGTGGGGAATGTCCGTTAAATTAATTAATAATATTATTGAAATTATCGCCCCAATTATGGCCAAAATCTTTAACAAGTCCGTAGACACAGGGATATTTCCAAACTTAATGAAATATAGTAAATTGATCCCAGTCTTTAAATCCGGTGATAAGAGCGACCCTAACAATTACAGACCCATCTCGATCTTGCCAACTCTTAGCAAGGTTTTTGAGAAAGTCATTTTAAATCAGCTGCTCAGGCACTTTAATTTAAATAACTTACTCCATCCTGAGCAGTATGGATTTACCAAGGGTCGGTCTACAACGGATGCGGGCGTGAGGTTATTGAAGCATATCTTCGATGCGTGGGAGAACTCACAAAATGCCATAGGAGTATTTTGTGATTTGTCCAAGGCATTTGATTGCGTTCAACACGAAACTTTATTGCTAAAGCTTGACCATTATGGTGTTAAGAACAATGCGCTTCGTCTCGTTGCATCTTATCTTCACAGTCGGATTCAAAGAGTGTGCGTTAATGATATGCAGTCATCCGGGTCGGCCTTGGTTATGGGTGTGCCCCAAGGATCAATCCTTGGTCCCTTTCTGTTTTTAGTATATGTAAATGATCTACCATATTTTATAAATAATATCTGCGATATAACTCTGTTTGCTGATGACACATCTTTGATATTTAAAGTTAATAGGAATGACGAAAATATTGACGAAGTAAACAGTGGTTTGTCGCAAGTAGCTCGTTGGTTCAGGCTAAACAATTTGGTACTGAACTCAATCAAAACAAAATGTATAGAATTTGCATTGCCTAATACTGCTAAAATAGCAAATAAGCTTTTTATTAATAATATACCACTAAGAACACAAGAAACAACTGTATTTCTGGGAGTGACCTTGGATTCTAAACTCCAATGGAGCACACACATTATAACTCTCGCTGGGAAACTCAGTTCAGCGGCTTACGCTGTCCGAAAGATAAGGCGGCTTACAGACGTTGAAACAGCAAAACTTGTTTATTTTGCTTACTTCCATAATATTATGTCTTACGGAATATTGTTATGGGGTAAATGCGCGGACATTGAAAAAATTTTTGTGTTACAAAAAAGAGCCATACGTGGCATTTACAATTTAAATTCGCGCGATTCCCTGCGAGAGAAGTTCAAGGAAACAGGTATTCTTACATTAGCTTCACAGTATATTTTTAGTAATTTAATTTTTGTACATATGAATATACATAATTATAAAAGGATTGGCGACGTATATAATAGACAAAGTAGGAACCGACATAAGCTTGCGGTTCCTGCTTTGCGCCTAGCAAAAGTTCGTAATTCGTTTGTGGGTTTGGGTATAAGATTCTATAATAAAATTCCACAATCTACATTAACTTTACCTTTACAGCAGTTTAAAAATACTATTAAAAAAAGGCTAATTCAGAAAGCCTATTATACTATTGAGGATTACCTGGAAGATAAGAATGCGTGGATATAGCTTCTCTTCAACCTGTACAAGACATTTATAACTATATGTAACTAGTGATAAGAATTATTGTTTGAAAAGAGCAATCGCCGAGTTTCTTGCTGGTTCTTCTCGGTAGGAACAGCTTTCCGAACCAGCAGTAGATGTTGACGATTCAAAAGCACTTGTTTACAAGTTTACTTGAATAAAGAATATTTTGAATTTGAATTTGAATTTGAATATATTCTCCGCATTTCGCAACCTCAACGGTGCTTCTGCGTCCGTCCCGCCCGGTGACTCTGTAAAAGTCGCTAGGGCTAAAGCATATAGTCAGTTCAAAAAAAGCCTTTCACTTTCGGTAAGGCACTGCTATAACCAGACGTAAAGAACATGTTAACTAACCTAAAAAAAACAAAAAAAAAAGATATAATTAGTTGATTAAGAATTGGTTTAAAAAATGTAAGAATTATTTTAAGGTATATACTTTAACCTGTATGATTGAAGAGTAACAAAATAACGTTTTACTGTGAAATTATAAAAAATGTTATAAAAAAGAACAATATCACATCTTTGTATTATTGAAAAAGTGAGAAGATAAAAAAGACAAACCTTCGTATTTATAGTTAGCAGTAAAAGTGAAGTGCAAATTCTAGTGCCATTTAAGAAGAACAAAAGATTTTAATTCACAGAATAAGAATGACTATGATAAGTAACTGGATTGGAATTTTCGGCAAAATAATGTTACGTTACTCAGGGAATAACTATTTAGTCAACGGAACAAGTATTTGTTTCGAAAGTAAGGTGTCCGCAGGTAAAAATGAGTCAGATCCTAATGATCCAAATACCGTAAAATTTGGATTAAATCAGTCAGGGAATAAACTGTATTTTTAAGTATTTTTTTAAATACTGTGTCTTAGGTATTACTTCCTTCAATATGTATGTGTACCTATCTGTATATTTTATTTTATTGTAGTATTTGTTTGTCTATTGTAGGTAATTTAGAAATTCTACTAATTTTCTACACTCAAGGGTCTTAGGGTATCTCACCATTTGTCCTCTTTAATATAACTATTTTTTTTATAATGCTCGTTGTATTATTTGGTTATGCGATTTACAACATATATTATTTTTCTGACGTAATAAAATAAATATACCAAATAGTTTAGACATTATAAAGTTATAAATCTATGAAATATAATATGCTTTGTAGAAGATATTTGTAAGGAATAAGCTTTTGCAAATATTTATTTATTTTTGAAATTATTATTTTTCAATAAACTTTAGCAAATCCTTGCAAGAATGTTTGTTCTTTTTGTTACCTGAGGAGGAACACTAAGTCGTTGTAACCGTACCACAAAAGTTGTTTATTCCGTTTTTAAAGCTCAACGTTTAGTTGACGAATGACAAAAGAGAATGGAAGATAAAAAATTATTGTGCCGACCCCACTTAGAGCGGGATGGGGGTGGGAGAATGATGATCACACTCGTTTAATTATCACCTAATAGCGGGCTGCTCACCGTATATTAGTTTGCGTGGTCACTATTCTTCGAGGTTCTTCAATTTATATCGGGGTTCTACTAAGCAGTGGCACGAATAGGTTAAGATTTGTGTAAAGAATTTGGGTATGTCAAAAATATCGCTGAATTTAACGTACATACATAAACTATTTAATATTCTATCTACATATGTAAATAAGCTAATAGATATCTTCAAAGCCATTTAAATATACGCAATTGTACACGTGCATTGAGATTTAAGTTACATCAGGTTTATATGTTTTGACATGCCAAGTGCCACCTGTTGCGAGCTCATTAGCATATCGTTAATATTTTACAGAAGAGATTGTGGATATGTAAATAGGCATGTTTAACTCTTATTTTATTATTTCTTTTCATTGTGAGTACGGCCAAGCGTAGCTGTGGCTTAGTCTGGTTTCGAATTCCCCTCATCATCTCGACACGATTTGCTTGGTCATTCTAAAAAAATTTTGAGATTTTTATTAAAATCGGTCCAGCCGTTAGTCTATAAAAGACAGACAGACTAAAAATCATATTTATATATTAGACTACAAAATTTCTTTTGGTTAAGATAATATTAATTAAACCATTATGGCATTAGATTGAATAAATAGTAATCGTATACTTGCTTTGGTATTCCGTGAATATAAAAACCAGAATTCTCAAATCTCTTTCATGTGCTAAAGACCTACCTAAAAATGTTAGATATGGCCGTGGTTTGATCATTCTGGGAACAGAACACATGTTTAATACACTTTACTCATATATACCTGTAGTATAGAGAGCTACCGAATTCAGAATCACCTGTCCCCTGTTTCTTCGAACTGTCAATTGTCAATCATTCTGCATTTGTTCTTGATTGCCATTTCGTTTAGCTCGATGGTTCTAACCATTCATCGACACATTGGTTGGAAATCGTATTATTAACCTTATTTCACTTATAGTAAAATATGGTCAGTATTATTAAAAAAAAACTGGAACGGATATATCAGTATTAGACTGCCACCGGAACTTCTCTATATAAGTTTTAGGTTATATCGTGATAAGATGAGATTAATATTTATGGAAATCGACAACCCTATTGTTTAAATAATATTTCTACTGACATATTCTGAACTGGATGCTCAAAATAACTGCGGAACAATAGAAATAGTAACTAAATATAAGAAAGAAAACACTACAAAACTAGATAGTAAAGATAAATGTAATAGTAAGTAAGGAAAATAATGTTAAACAACTATTAATACAACAGAATGTAGAAAACTCTGTCCTAGATTGGTATAAAGTAAGAAATGACTCTGATCATGTTAGAGGAAGCCGCATAAAAAAAAAAGAACTGGATGCTCACCAACTGTTGCCGACTTGATAATAGCGGAATAATTTAGTATAAGTCAAAAGCTTCCCAAATAGAAGTTACTTATTTCTTAAAGTTGTTTCTTAATATTCAATATCGATATTTGCAGAACACCACCTCGGTGCATTACGTCACGGGCACGGGAGGCACGTGTGGTTCGACGTAGCGAGTGCACCAGGCGTATCATCCTCTCTGCTTACTGCAGAGTTACGTCTGCATCAGGCTGCTTCCCATTCAAATGATCCAACCGCCTTGTATACAATCGTCGCACACCGAGTCATAAGCGTCGATAATTTAGGGTAATTATTAATAGCATAAACGGTCTCTAGCTTTTATCTCCATGCTCAGATTGCTTTATACAATAAAATGGTCTTATGATATAGTCTTGAGCTTAAGGTTTAAATGTAGGTAATTGAAAATGCTATTCTTTAATTGACCTCTATATATATCGACGTTTGAAATGTGAAGTATGAAGGATATTTATTTACAGCGACATTGAATCCAGCGTTGCCTAATATTTATTATATTTAGGTATAAAATACGGCGTTTAAGTACAAAAATACATTAAGTACACATAAATAGACCGTATAATAAGCCCGTTGGTGCAGTTGGTAATGGCCCTGGCTTCAGCTCCACGTGTCGTGGGTTCGATTCCCACCGAGAGCCAACATTTTCTTTAAACAATTTGTTGGTTCTTCGAGCCTGGGTGTATATTTGTATTTAAGTATGTATTTAAAATTATATATGTATATATTTACCAGTTGTCTGTCACCCATAACACAAGTGTTAATTTAATTACTTTGGCGATGGACGACCGTATATGACGTGTCCCATATATTTAAAAAGAAATTGGGATATAATATCTAATCCGTGATGAAAATAAATTTGTGAAATAATAATAAAATAAACTCAATTGCAATTTTCCAAACAGCGGTATTCAAATGGAACGAGTTGCAGCTGTCAATACTAGCGCTGGTGCTGAAGGTTGGCTGGAGTTGAACGTTACAGGAGCGTTGTCTACGTGGCTCAACGCACCTGCCGAAAATCAGGGATTCTTTATCACGTTACACCCTCATTCACAACCCGGTAATTTATTTATTTATTATTTCACGAATATATGCAAGGGAGAAAATTGGTATATGCTAGTTATACCAATAATATTTTAATATCAGAAGCCTCTTTGAATACGTACAGCCAGTTCTTAGCTAGATCTCGGACTCGGGATTTCGGAGTAAGAAAGAATTTAATATCTTTTCTTTATACAGAACGGAATGTGAAACCTGAAGAGATAGGCTTGGAAGAGACTCATGGTCCTAATTCAGAAGGGAAGCAGGCTTTCATGGTGGCGTTTTTCAAGAACGGACCTAAACTGGGTTCTAGTGATACCGGAGCGCGTAGGAAACGTGAAGCTAGACGCTGGCGCAACCATGGTTTTTCAGAAAATTATTCGAGGAACCCTCTAACAGGCTAGTGGCATTGATATTAAATAAAACTTGTACTTTATACATTTACTTTACATCATTACGCTCATATATATTTCTTCAAAACTTATAGGAGGTCATAAAGAGCCTTTTAATTATACCAGACATACTTAACATATAATATTTGATTATTGATAGTAACTTATTTTGTGTCGATATTCTCTATTTTTCAGAAACAAACAGAATAAGACGTTTATTGAAATTCCAGATACAACACATTGGACGACACGTAGCTGCGAAATACAAACCCTTTACGTTAGTTTCAAGGATTTAGAGTGGCAGGTAACTTTCTTATTTAGTTTTCAATGAATTATCACAACTATTTCGAGACAATGAAATCAGATGAGACGATTTCACGCGAATATGCGCGATATAAATTTCCATTCTGATACTCATGACTTATTGCTTTTCAAAGACAAATTCCCAGGCATGCCTTTATATGAGGTTTAAAAAAAGAAGAATAAAGTTTGTTAAGCAAGTTATTTCACTAAGGCAGTATCTAACTGAGAGGCTTACTAAGGTAAAATACATTGGTTTCGAAGTTTGTATTTTGATACATTTGGTATTTTTGTCTTAAGTGAGTTCTTAGGCAGATAAGGGAAACATTATGTGTATGGTGAAGCTAAATGTAGACGTGCGAACTTTGTTCTATTAATAACTATCAGGTCATTTTAGATGTTCAAGAGCAATCAAAGTTCTTTTAAAAATAATTTTAGTGGGTAGATGATATCTTAGTTTATAGTTTTAATTATTATATGATTTATTGTGGTAGGAAATAAACTCTTTATTATAACGGCTACGATTAAACATACCTTTTCTGCTTTCGTGAAGTTTCCGATTTCAAATGACAAAGATGTTTGACAAAGTGATACGATAATTAGGAAAGGTTCTGATTAAACAAAACCGGTGTAATTTTTTTCTGATAGTTTTCAGCCGCTAGATATCAGACAAGGCATTTTATATATCACTAGGTTCCCTAATTTTATTAAAGTCTATAAAGCGGGTGTCTGATTATACAGCCTCTTTCAGTTAAGGATCAACTTTCAGGAGTTTCGTCATTTTTGAAGTGGTAATCTTTAATAAAAATAATTTGTTCTATCAGGACTGGATAATTGCGCCCGATGGCTATGGAGCATTTTACTGTAGCGGTGAATGCAACTTTCCGCTGAATGCGCACAAAAATGCAACGAACCATGCGATCGTGCAAACATTGGTTCATCTCTTAAATCCAACCCAGGTCTGTATAATATTGATTACTTTTTCAATTAAGTTAACGTAAAACAAAGTAAGAATTAAACGTGACTCGCAACGAAATATAGTGATATTCGTCTTACTAATCTAAATCGATTATGTGGAAGTACGAACCTAGTTTATTTCAAGGACAGATTTATAGTCGAATTATAAATTCTCAAACTTTAGAATATAAGCTTTTAAATGGTATATGCATATAGTACTACTACATATAGTAATGATAAATAAGTAGTGGACTATTTTAGCTAATTGTTTCGAAAAGTCCTCCTCTCTCCAAGGAGAGATATATTGCTGCTTAAACCAATATACTTCTCTAATGTCGAATAGTCGTTGTATCTCAAGTTATATGTTTTGTCAAGAATTCTCGAGATATAGGCAGGTTTTCTCCTGTTTTACTTCATCGTAAACGTATGGTTAATTGTAAATCAATTAAATTCATAGGTAGGGGGTTTGAATACGTGAACTCTTGGTCACATGCTATGTTTGTTCATTTAACACGGCTCGTATCGTAACAACTTTATTTAACACATAGAAAAATTTAAACTAATACAAACACAAAAAAAAACTACAAAATACTTAAACACGTATAATCAGTGAACAATGGCGGGCTGATTCCGGAATATTATTATGATTATTAAATACAAGCTTTTGCCCGCGGCTTCGCTCGCGTGGAATTCGGTCTGCCTCATTAAGTTTCGTGATAGACATTGTAAATTGTAGTCTATATGTTATTCTGATGTACAACTTATATAAATGTAAAGTTTCATCCAAATCCGTCCAATAGTTTTTTCGTGAAAGAGTAACAAACATCCACCCATACTCACAAATTTTCGCATTTATAATATTAGGAGGAAGTAAATAAATAAACACAAGAGATATACTTTTTGTATTAATATAATAACTTGCTATATATATATTATACTACTCTATAATAATAATATCTTTATAAAGGCTAACAGTTTTATTAATATAAATAAAATATATTTATTAATACATCAAATTTTTATACACGAGTTAACCAATGTTTTTTTTTCTTTAGGTACCGAAGCCGTCGTGCGCTCCAATCAAGCTGTCTCCTATATCAGTCCTGTATTACACTGATGACTCTAACGTGATACTAAGAAAGTATAAAAACATGGTAGTCAAAAGCTGTGGATGTCATTAGCTCACTATAACATTATTGAATTCAATCTTATAATTCGTTCCAGTTAATAATTAAAACAATTTCTAGGAAGATAAAGTTAAGGTAAACATTTTAGTAGCCATCATATAGTTTAAAAATATTTAGATAGCCTAGGGCTACATAAACATTGCCGTATAAAAATAATGAGATTCATTATTTTTAAAAGAAGATTCTATATGTTTTTCGAACAATAGCAAAAACTTATCGATTTAGAACATCAACAGAAATTGATTGACCAAAAACCTTTGTCTCTAGTCCGGTGACTTAAATACGTAAGTGCTTTTGGTAAATCATTTTTAGGGCAATTCTCTTCTTTTTCTGTTTGAACCGATGGATGTCCACCGTTGGAAATGGGCCTCTTTAAGGCATCTCTACACTCCACTATCTCGATTTTTTGAGGTCGTCAGTCCACCACGTAGGGGGTCTACTGAGACTGCGTTTTCCGATGTGAGGTCGCCATTCCAGCACTTACCTAGTACCATCGTTTCTTTGTACTACGTGCCCGGCGCTTTGCACTTCAGCTTCGCGACACGATGAGCTATATTGGTTACTCTGTTTCTTACGTTCTTATCTCCTCATAACTGATTTGCTCGCGTAGAGACCAAGCATAGCTCGCTCTATCAATTACTAAGCCATATATTAATAAGTCAATATTTTTTAGTAAGTTTGGCCAATACTTAGGAGATATATACATAGAATATTATTAAATTGCATTGTAATAGTTGTACAAATCTATCGTTTGTAATAGTTTGTTAGTTATCGTTTGTAGATAATACATTAATAGTATTGAAAAGCTAGTTAGAACTTTACTTCTAAGATCACTTTTCACTTTAAGATCTTGTTTACGTTATATCAATTAACCATCAATTGCCGCTATTTATAATGCTTATATCTCCTATGAAACCAATATTACCGTAGTTTATATATGTAATTAAATCGAAATATTTTGACTTATTAAACTTTAAACATGAAACTAGTCCCATACATTATGGACAAATCGAATTAAATTGGTAGCTAGGATATAGCAAATATATTTTAAGGAAAATTTAAATTTAGTATTTCTGTAGGAAGATTCTAAAGTAATAATTACTCTATAATATATTTCAACTCTGTTCGAGTTAGTGCAAAAAAACTAAATATTAAATAAATGAAACTAAAATAAAATAGTTACAACATTCTTAAAATTTTTTGATCGTTATGATTATTTCGTTAATTTGAGACAATTTTCTTATGTCGATAAGTTCGATTATACTAATTAGTTATTCTTTCTCAAAAAATATTTAAATATAAATAATGGGTCTGAATTTATCAGATAAAAAGCCAAATGCAACAAAAGCCTAAGGTTACGTTTCATAAATTAACATGTTTAAATACATATTTCCTACAGACAGGATGATTTAAGTTAATGTCAGTGGTTTTCTCGATGCACACATTGCGTTTTTTTAAATGAGATGTTGGTTACTGATATATATTTGCTTTTCTTTTTCTTCAACTGAATTACCTGAACAGCAATATCGTATTGTAATTCTCAATGAACCTGTTTAAAATCTTTTTAGAAAATACCTTTAGCCCGAAAAATTTTTGTTCACCTTTGGTTTACAAGGGATTGTGGGTGAATTACCCGATACTAACTTAGTTCATTATTTTTCGGTTAGTGTAGCAACTGGCAGGATCATCGTGCCCTCTACCCTTCTTTGGACTTTAGATAATTCTTTCTTATACAAACTTAATTCTGCTTTTAAGCCTGATGATTTTTTTTTTAGAAATAAGAATTTTAAAATGCCATACATTCAGACTGAAAAATAAAAAAAAAATGTTCTAGTTATGATTTTATATTTTCTTAGTTTTATGATGTATCTTTACGAAATTTCAACGTCCAATAATATGTTAATACTTATAGGTACGTTAATAACCGAAGTTTTAAAATACGCAAGTAATTTATGTGCCAACCTAAAGTCATTTAGTGTGAATAAGTTTAACATAATAAATATAAGAAAATGAATAAATTGTTTTTTAGCCTAAATATAATAGTTTTTTTTAATCCTACCGGTGTTTAACTATGATTAAAGAAAATCTAAAATGTGCCTAAAAGAGAAAGTAAATGACTCTCTATCTGTCTCCCTTTTTTATGTGTGATTAGACTAAGTATACGACTTTTATTATTTATTGTGACACTGACACCTGCCTATGACTCCCCTACTCTAGAGTAGGGGAGTCATAGGCATTATACTAGTATATTGGTTATTATACTAGTATAATAACTCTATGGTTAATAATCTCGTAATCTCGTACCGTCGTGTGGTATCCGACTGAGTAGAATAGACCACCCTCATTTCTTACCGAGGTGTCGTAAAGGGCGACTAAGGTAAGTTGACGCCAGGCAGGCGGCCGGTCGTAAAATACGTAGCCAAATCATTTGACAGAATGTTTTTGACATGTTGTGCCGATCCCGCTTAGAGTGGGATAAGCATGAGGATGATGATGGTTAATAATCTCGTAATACACGATAATGCTCGCGATTTGATGACGTATGGAGCAACGTAATTTCCCAAATAATGGGAATTTTGGGCTTACTAATAACTATGCAACATATTTTAGACTTATTGTATTAATGTTTTATTTATAATATAAATTTTAAACACGATAATATAAATCCAAACGATAACATATATAGTTTTGCTGTATCAAAGGTAGTCGACAAGCGAATGAAAATAAATGTTTAGGTATGTTATATTGCTTTCAGTACTAGATATATGTTTTATTTTTAAATCGGACGATAATATTAAATTAGTCAAGTTTTCAGTTTCTTGCGATGGTTAAGAGATTATGAAGATTCGGTCACTTATATACTTATATAATACATAACCACATAACACATATATGTATAATTATGGTAACATAATATGTCACCATGTTACATCCTATTTTATGCCCCCTATAACATACATAACTTAAATGCCCCGCCCCTTTAACAATCAAATTTCCCTACGTTGGAAAACACTGGATTAAATTTCAAGTATTAATCTTTAACGTTCTCTGATGAGTCGCCAATATATGTAGCTTATACATCATCATCCACCTGCACTTATCCCACTCTAAGTGGGGCCAGCGCAAAATGTTACGAACATGTTGTCACATGATTTGGCTACGTATTTTACGACAGGCCGCCTGCCTGACGTCAACTTACCTCAGTCGCCTTTTACGACACCTCGGTAAGAAATGAGGGTGGTCTATTCTATGTAGCCGGACACCACACGGCACATACCTTAGCCGCCTTTTGCGACACCTCGGTAAGAAATGAGGGTGGTCTATTCTATGTAGCCGGACACCACACGGCACATACCTTAGTCGCCTCTTAAGACACCTCGGTAAGAAAGGAGGGTGGTCTATTCTATTCTGCCGGATACCACACGGCGCACGTCGACAAATATAAATATTAAAAAAATATTCGTATAATTTTTACCTTATCAATACATTACAATAGTTTCTTATAAAAATTAACATTCTTAATACTAGTTGAATGTTCAAACATCTGTATATTACTTATCTGTATTAATGTTTTATTTATAATATAAATTTTAAACACGATAATATAAATCCAAACGATAACATATATAGTTTTGCTGTATCAAAGGTAGTCGACAAGCGAATGAAAATAAATGTTTAGGTATGTTATATTGCTTTCAGTACTAGATATCTGTTTTATTTTTAAATCGGACGATAATATTAAATTAGTCAAGTTTTCAGTTTCTTGCGATGGTTAAGAGATTATGAAGATTCGGTCACTTACCGATGCAGAATTTAGAAAATATACGAATATGTAGTATTATTGAAAAAAAAGTTAATGTATGAGTTGCCGGAACTTCAATTTAAGTGAAATATGATTTTTTTTTAAATTATTTCAAAAGACAATCCAAAGTATTCGAAGTATCCAGTAGGTGATATTCGTCTGAAAAATAAGCCGCGATGAAATTACCATAATAATTATATGTAATATACGCATTGCGGAAATTGAGAAAGTTAGAACAAATAAAAAACATAATTATATATATATATATATATATATATATATATATGTTATGTATTATATATATATATATATACATATATCCATATAACCACATATATGTATAATTATGGTAACATAATATGTAACCATGTTACATCCTATCACAGTCGCTGCAATCCTATTATAAATTTATTTCAGTGTCCCAATCATTTTTATGCCGTGCCTCACTTTAGCCTTTCCAAAATTCTTATGCCCCCTATAACAAACATAACTTAAATGCCCCGCCCCTTTAACAATCAAATTTCCCTACGTTGGTAAACACTGGATTAAATTTCAAGTATTAATCTTTAACGTTCTCCGATGAGTCGCCAATATATGTAGCTTATACATCATCATCCACCTGCACTTATCCCACTCTAAGTGGGGCCAGCGCAAAATGTTACGAACATGTTGTCACATGATTTGGCTACGTATTTTACGACAGGCCGCCTGCCTGACGTCAACTTACCTTAGTCGCCTTTTACGACACCTCGGTAAGAAATGAGGGTGGTCTATTCTACTCAGTCAAATACCACACGGCGGTATATGTAGCTTATAAAAGGTAATATGGACGTTTCGAAAAGCATTAAAGGTAAGATATATTTATGATGAAAGTAATGTTGATGACGATATTATGTACTTATTAGTTCGTCTCAAAATTATATAATATGATTGCAAATAAATCTTAATAAATTCATTTCGCGCGGGTTCTGTAAAGGTTTTGTTTGTAATGTGATATTTTGTTGTATTTGGGATTTTTTGTGTCATAATCTCTCGGTAATCTCTCTTACATATAATCTCTCGGTATCCCAAATTTTGTTGTTATTCATGTTCCATTTATATAATTAATTTTATATCAGGCAGTTATTGTATTACTCCATCCGTACTAATATCATACAAAGTCTGTCTGTCTGTTACAATATTATTGAAATTTGTTACAATTGAAGCTTAAATAGGGGGCCAACATAAAGGATACAAAAACTCACGTTAACCTTCGGGTAAACATGAAAAAATACATAATATTAGCATAGGATTACAATTAATATATTACTATTAATAAATATATAACAGATGCAGGGTAATTCCCAGTACGTATTTATTAAAACAAGTATGCTATAGAGAAGATTTGTTTTAATTTATTTATATATATTTTTTTTTCTTTAAATTCTAAAACTTGCAGGAACGTCTGACGCTAACGGCTACACTTATTGTAAAGTATAAATATATAGTAAGACTCGTATAGTATAGTAAAAAATAATAGTTTAGAACAGTTGTATTTCTCCACGTTATGTTTTTGAACACCGGCCAATGTATATGAAAAGTAGTCATCACCAAGTCTGAGCGGTAACGAAATCTGCTTTGTTTAAACAAATTTTAAAAACCTGTCTTCGGTCTTTTAGAATATTAAATAATATGAGTTTTTTTGTATATTTAAATGTTGACTGGCAATGAAGAAGATTAATCAAAGCCGGTTTTGAGCAACTTGCTACTTGTACGAAATTTCGAATTATTTATTCGCGTTCATTATGTCCATAGCTTACTTAATATAATACCTTTTCATAGCTTTTACTTAAAAGTCTTCCAATCTCTTTGATCTTATTATCAGGGTGTTCTGTTTAGGGATATGTGAATATCATTACATAGCAAAGTATCGTTCAAATAACCTAATCTAAGTTTATCTTTTAATAAGAATTTAAATCAACTTATTTATGTACCAGTTGATAGACATACACATATTTTTCTATACACATATTTTTTTATAGGTTGTAGATGATATATCAGTATCCCGATGATGCTGTTTTTTCCTGAGAATGCAAGATTAGGACCATACTATGTTTATCAGACTTAAAGAAATGGGGTATTTTTTGTGCGATTGCTGTGATTGCTCTAATCGTAATTTTTTGATGTTTTAATAACAAAGACGGTATTATAAGGTAACTAAAAACATTTCCAGGAATAAAAAACGTGTGGGCTGTGTTACTTTAAAATTTTAAGCAATATTTTTACTCACTAATAATCATTTTCTACGAAGCCGGTCGACCGATTGGGGATTATCAGTATGTGATAAGGACTCAATCGTCATCTTTGTTGCAATGAGTATCTATGATTCCACGTATTATTTACGTTTAGTGATTGTTATTTCACACGCTGTAGTAATATTGCGTTTACGTTGTTTGAGTATAAGCTACAAAAAATTAAAAAGTTTTGTGTATTTCTACTTAGAGTGAACTATTGTAGTTAGTGTGTGACGCCTATAGATAGAGGATATGGTTTTGGGGGGGAGGAGCAGGTAGTCGCGTCAAGGACACAACAGCCTCCCACGAGTGGTTTAATGATGATCAAATAGGCGCTCCGTGTCCGACATCATTCACGGGCCGCCAACGACCTATATCACACGCTTCGTATTCATCCGTAAAATAAACAATGCAATTCGCGATGACCGACATTCACCACCTGTTATAACTGTATTTATTTGTTAAAATCCATTGCTTCAAGTATTGTGTAAACAATGTGGCCTCAGATTTTTCTATTCGTTATTGCAGCGGCGCGCGTTCGTGCTGCTAGAGATTTTACTTATAGCCAGGAAATAGTTTTTCGTAAATGTTGTCCTATAGACCACAGTTTGATTAAAGTGAATGAATTAAGTGAGCAATATAAATGTGTTAAAAGTGAATTTTTAGAAAAAAACAATAATATATCCAGTGCACCCTTATATATTAGTCACAGGGTTAGGATCGAACATGGTTTTCCAAGCGACTGTGACGTTCAGATTGAAGAAATATCTGATACAGAAACCGAAATTCAACCTCAGCTAAATATTTGTCATGATAGAGTAGTTGCTGAAATGGTAAATAATACCTTATATGCATACAGTAATAAAGTCATAACTATGTCCTGCAATAATAGCGAGCAAGCAGTTATACCTAATTATGATTTAAAGATAAATCAAATACGAAAATGTTGTCCAAGGGGTCAAACTTTTGACATAAAATATCATGAATGTAGAATCAACGTTCATCAAAGTGAAAAGCATTGGTTAAACGATCGAATGGATATCGATGCAGGCGATATATTTTATGATATGGAGTATGGAGTGTCTTGTAAATCAGATGAACATTCTGTGGAATTATCTCAAGACGACTTTTCATTGAAAATAGAGGGAAATAATTTATTAGTGTCACGTAAAAATGAAAAAACTTCGACTAGACTTATGTCAGGAGAATGGTGTATCGATAAAAAGTACGGTGAAAATAAAATGGTAGCTCAAGTATGTACGCGTAATTGTGAAAAATTCAGTGCATATTGTATGAGAAAATGCTGTCCCATAGGACATCATTACAAAGTTCGTCGTTGCGGCTCCAGTACAGGCGATTGTGTGCCCAATGAAGATATAAATGTTATGTTCAATGTCTCCACATATCTGGACCCTCTCCGAGCACACAATAGCGGACTGCTGGGTAAGGTTTGTTTTTATATATAATAAATAAAAAATGTATTTTCCCATGGTTTTTGTCAAGTCAAGACATTAATTACCGCACAAAGCAAAAGTCAATGACTGATTTGTAGTTTTAGATTTTTAATAATAATATTATAAGAAAATACGATTAAGATATATCTGTAGATACTTTGTTTAAAATACTTCAACCTTCTAAAATGGACAGATTTGTTGAAAATTGATATGATATGATTAGCTTTTTAATGCAACTTTGTTCGCGTGGATTGCATTCTTATTATTTAGTAAACCGTTATACTAATATTAATTATGGTTAAAGTGGACTAACCTTAAAAGCTAACTCTTAAAAAATAAAACATGTTTTATTTTTTATGGACTTTTACAGCGGAACAATTTTGTAGTCCATGATTTTTTAATAACTTTCACCGTTTATTTAGCGCACGCAAGGAAAGCTTCAACTTTTGCCGTTTTCGCAATATTTTTTATTGCTGTTCCTTTCCTATTCATCTTAGCGTTATGTTATATAGTCTATAGCCCTCCTCGATAAATGGACTATCTTACACTCAAATAATTATTCAAATCTGTCCAGTGGCTCCTGAGATTAGCGCGTTCAAACCATCAAGCAAACAAACTCTTTAGCTTTATATATTAGAATAGATTAAAATATAAAGTTGAAGATAAATAAAATTCTGTAAAAAAATTGCATTAAAACATTAACAAAATAATATGTCAATAAATATATAACAAAATAGAATAGCGTAGCGATTGTGAGGTCTAACTCGTTTTTATATTTTCACAATAGTCTAAAAGTTGGGTGATTTTTGTAAATAATTCAATGTGCTTATGCATTATAGTAGTAACAAGTTCTATGTTATCTGCATTAATCTAATAATCTAAAACAGATCACAGGAGATTTAGAATAAGCTGCGTGTCGAGTATTGAAATAAAAGTAACGTTACGGATTTATAAATAGATTTGTATTACACAAACTTAGAAAGAAAGGTTTCCTTATTGAACAATATGAATGATTTTATCTTAACCTGCAGTAAGAGTTTTTTTTTGCAATTACCCAATATTATATTTAAATATTGACTGGCCGTTGACGTAGTGGGTGGTAACCCTGCATTCAGCTCCGCGGGTCGCGGATTCGATTTCCGTCGAGGGCTAACATTTTCTTTAAAAATTTGCTGGTTTTTCGAGCCTTCGTGTAGTGCTGGTTTGTATTTAAGTATGTATTTAAAAATATATATGTAGTATATCTACCAGTTGTCCGTTACCCATAAAACAAGTAGGTATTAAGTTACTTACTTTAAGGAAGGGCAACCGTGTGTGTGTATGTGTCCCATATATTTATTTATATTGATGTGGTACTCACGTAAATTGTTACAAAACTTTAACGTAAAATTGAAATTGGTCAATATTATACGTATACATTTTTAAGATCTTACGAATTTTCTTTATTTTTAATGGCCAGTTAAGCGCTACTAAGAAAGCGAATATAATATTTAAATACTAATAAATCCTCTAAATTATTATAATATATATCATACTTTAGCGAGATTAACCTTACCTAACACGCTTTGCTTTACTGACGCTGAATAAATATGTACTTGGAACTTGTTAGGTTTAAGGATAAAAAGGTTAAAGCAATAAAATAGACTACAAATATCGCCGAGATTATATATTACAAAACCTCTTAGAAGCACTTTACATTTCACTTTAGATGTTAGAATTGAGATAAGGTTATTGAGTTCTGTAGAGAAACATCAATGGCAATTAGATCGACGTGATGCGATCTTTGTTTATCGTCTAGTACGAGTATGTTTCATCCATTTTTAGTTTATATCACAATTCACAACATTTGGGCGCACGTAAAAATAGAATTCGTAAAATGTTACTAGTTAACGAGTTTTGTCATATAAGTTAATTTACATCCTTACATATTGTTAAAAAAAGCTATAAATTCTGCCTTATTACAATAAAGAGAAAGCAAATGAGGGTGATCTATATTTCTCTCTTTTTTTATTTGTGATTAGACAAGGATGAAGTATACAAATTTTCATCTTCCCTCATTATTTATTTTGTCACTACTCACATTATTTATTGTGTCACTATCTATGGCTCCCCTAACCTACTCGTAGTGTTAATAAGTCTATGACAAAGTCCCACCGTCGCAACTGTCTGTTTGCGAGACTGAAAACTGAGGAACGTATTTTAAAAGATTTTTACATGTATGTGTGTAGAGAGAATGATTAACGAGGAATGTTTTACTGTATAATTTCCTTAGGTTTTGTGTAAATTAGTTAAAGTATGACGAAATTGTTAAAGATCTCGAAATTGTTGAAGAGACTTATTATGATTTTTTTCATCATATAATTTTTATGAATATTTTGAAAGTTAAGGAAACTTTAAAACTAATGAAACCAAGAATCTTCTTCCGAAATACGGAGTTAGGATTACGAAAACCAAAATAAACCTGTATTCAACAAGTACACTGTTTCTTTAGTAAATCCTGCAAGGCTTGCAAGGTTGTTCCACCAGATGCTTCAATTGAATATACCAAATAGACTTGTACTCTTCATATGAGACTATCGCACCTCTCGATGTCGTATAGACGCCACTCTATCATCTTGTTTATTTATCCGGGTTGGAGTCCCTTAAAGATAGGTAGTTGTACCGTCATTATACTCGATCGTCGAGTGACACTCCAAGAGCACGCTGTAGGATGCGCCACATCCCGTCAACCCTACGTCGTAGCGGCAGACAGTGATAAGCGCTGGTTTTGACAATGGAAATCTAAATAAATCCCGATAAAAATGCAGCCCTACACCTAATGTGCATCGCAGCCTTTGTTGCAAATAGACGCCATCCGATCTTACTTAACGAGAGATTTAACATATCACCCGCAATAAAATGATTCTTTACAAAAGTGCATAAGACTGAAAAATATCATATAATATATAGTAAAAATATCATATGCAAAACGCGTTCGCTAATGTTTCAAAACTCAGATTTCTCACGCTCTATGGTTTTCAAAACCGACAAAACAGACAGCCATATGTTCATGCGGTACTTCGATTTTTACAGAGTTGCCGATCTTTCCACTAGAACTTGTTTCTTTTAAGTGATGCTGAAAGTCATAAGAAAAAGCCTATATACATCAGAACAAAATATAGACGTCCTGTAGAATTTTGACGATCACATAATAATCGCAAACACATAATACATATCGCACGCTCAGTATTAATGTGACCTAATTAAAAATTAGGCTTAGTTGAGTTAGATACATCTCACCATATTAAATTAAAACTTATTTGAAGCAAGACAAGACAAACATTAAATTTAAGATATATTATTTTAATAGTGTATAAAATATAAAAAAACTCAAAACTCAAAATATTCTTTATTCAAGTAGACTGTTTACAGTACTTTTGAATCATCAAATGTTTTCAAGAAGTTACCACTGATTCGGAAGTTTGCTCCTACCGAAAAGAACCAGCAAGAAACTCGGCGGGCATTCTTTTTTTTAATATATATTTTTTACAATTTCATTGATGGACAAATTAATCGTTGCGGCTTGGTGCGTAGCTGACTGCAGTTAAGATATGATACATATAAGTCATATACTGCATAAAATATATTTATAGTGCTCAAGATAAAATGTCCGATTTTATTAATTATTCAAATAATATGTCAAATTATTTTTTTGGCTAGAAACTGCCAAAGTGGTGAATACCTAATTCACCACTTTGGCAGTTTATAGCCAAAAATAATTAATAAAAAAAAATTGATAGTATTATAAATGAATATAGACAATTACTTACTAATTATTTATTTCTTTTTAGATGTGATGGGCTTACGAATTGATTTACAATGTCCTCATTTTAAATTCGCTTTAAATACGTCCAACACTCAAGAGCGGTTTTGGTTAACCGAAGATGCACATTTGAAAACGGCCAGAATCTTTACCACCGATTATTGTCTGGAGGCCATGGACCGTCGGGAATGCCCTTCTAATGACGTTATTTATGTCGGTTTGACGTGTTTCATTCCGCCAAGCACGAAAAAGGATTTCCGCATTTCATTCATAGTAAGTTTTAAATATATATTAAGAACAAAATAAGCAATTTATAGAATTTGAAAAATACTTTGCGGAGATCCATAATACAAAAATAATAATAAAATTTATTTTGCTATTATAATCTGCGATACAGTAAATAGGAAATATATCTAGTGCTAAATGTATAGTGGACTATCCGTTTTTTCATACCTGATACATGCAGGATTCGTAAAAACACATGCAAAAACCTCCACCACTGCCACCACAATACTCGAGCACTACACATGTTCACTATCTGTATAGGCTTTGCGATTTTGTCGTGGAGTCTATATCCTGATGATGCTTCGGTTGCGGGGCGAAACGATTGTTGAGTTTGTGATAGTGAACGTGTGTAGTGCCTGTGTATTGTGGTGGCAGTGGTGGAGGTTTGGGCATGTGTTTTTACGAATCCTGCATGTATCGGGTATGAAAAAAACGGATAGTCCATTATCCATTTAGCACTAGATATATTTTCTATTTACTGTATCGCGAATTATATTATAGCAAAATAATTTTTATTATTATTTTTGAACAAAATAAGCAATAAGTGTAGCAGGTAATAAGCTAGTTATAAATAGTTAGTTACTTGCATATCATCATCATCATCCTCCTGCCCTTATCCCACTCTAAGTGGGGTCGGCACAACATGTTACACACATGTTGTCATATGATTTGGTTACGTATTTTACGACCGGCCGCCTGCCTGACGTCAACTTACCTTAGTCGCCTTTTACGACACCTCGGTAAGAAATGAGGGTGGTCTATTCTATGCAACCGGATACCACACGGCATAGTTAGTTACTTGCATATGTGATAATAATATGATATTATTAGTCTTACTTGAACCGAGTTGGAATTTTTTATTTTTAGTTAGTAGAATTCAAAAATGAAATCATAATACGTTCCTCATTGCAATAAAGTACAATAAAGCTTCTAAAAGAAGAACAGAAGCTACTTATGAGTACTAAATTAGTTATGTACATATACAATACATAACTACGGTCATATTAAGGCTTTATGCATATTGAATATTATTTACAGGATACCTGTATTTGCTTCTTCTATCAGGATTTTCTGAGTCATTAAATTGTTCATGACTCATTATCATTCATTCCCATTAGGCAATAAATACAGATAAGTATATAGATGGTAAATAAACAGTAAAAATATCATGTCATACAGTATGGTAACAACAGATAAAGGTTTTGCGGGTTTTAGATTTAATAGTCGCTATGCTTTCACTTCTTAGTTTAATATTATAAAGAACAAAAACTTTTTCCTTTATATTATCTATTAGAAGTACTTTTAGTCTGTTTTGTTTCTTTATTATGTTTGAACTGGAATGTTTTGCGGTCAAAACTTTTTGTTATTTTTCCAACTACACACACTTCAAGATCTAGTATTGATCTCATCTTATCATTAATCCGCCATGATACAGTCCTTAACTAATAAAGATATCTAATAAGATCGTACAGCTAACTCTTAATTAACACCAATCGATTTGGCCCAGACTGAGGGCTGAGCCTATTGAAGTAAGCCGTCGTGGTCTAGTTAGATAGCATTCAATGAAACAAATTCGCCGAACATTAGGTACTTCTATTTATTAAATATGAATGATTGAGATAAGATAGATCATGTAGATTTTTTTAAATAGCAGATTAGAAGGATGAACAATATTGTCACCCACTTACAGAAATTATAACAGAACTACTTGGCTATAATTCGCGTGTGTTAAGTGAATGTATGTAATGCTAAGTGTATGAAGCAGGCAAAATCCACGTACCTTACAACATACAGGACAAGTCACCACATGTATCCCAAGACACCTTTACCAGCAATAATGCACACAAGCAATATACACAAACAGCGCTAAAATGTCAATTTGAATTCCGCAAGGTAAAGCCTGCTTCTATAAATCGTCGCCTATATGCATTTTTTTGTGTATTCATGTTTCTTCACTAAATGACATGTTAAAAAGCACGATATGCTGGAATTTTGTAAATTTTAATTAAAGAATTACATATTTTCAAATAATTTATAGAATAAAGCGTTATGTTGCCGAGATTCATAATATAAAGTAATAATAAAATTATTTTGCTATAATCCACGATAAAGTAAATAGAAAATACATGTAATGCTAAATGTAGAGTGGACTATCCTTTTTCATACCCGATAATTGCAATTCACTTTGCGAATTTGTTGTGGAGTTCTCCTGATTATGCTGCGGTTGCGGGTACGAAAAGATTGTTGAGTTTGTGATAGTGAACGTATGTAGTGCCTGTGAATTGTGAGGATGGTGGCGGAGGTTTGTGCATGTGTTTTTACGAATCATTAAAATATACGAAATACATTTATCATTATATATATTTTCTATTTGCTTTATCGTGGATTATACCAAAATAATTTATTTATTACTTTTACATATTTTCCTTTAAAGTTGACAGTGTTTAAATATTTTTTTAATGTAATTTTGCACACCCTCGACATGCGAGAATACTGTTTACGATGAGACGTAAAACAGTAAAGATTGTTGCTGCAGAAAAATAAAGTAGTAGTTACTCTCTTTAAATGGAAACTAGAAAGTATGAAAATATAATGCCAGCGAGATACATGAAAAGCTGATTATGAATTTTCTGATATAAACTTCGACAAAAATATAGTATAAAATATGTAGTGATAACAAAATATTAAAATTATTGATTTAAGCTCGAAATAGGGAAATTTCTATTCATTTTTATTATGCAATCATTAAAAAGAACGTGAGTTTCTTTGCAGTTTTAGCTACAGTTTCTCTTTTAATTTCTTAATAACAGTTAATATAGAAAGCATAGCTGAGCAACTAAAATATTAGTTAGTTCAAAGACTCAAGCTTTATAAAAGTATCATGAGAATACGAAATCAATAAAGTCTTTTGAACCTCACTCTGAGACGTCATGTTTTAAAGTAAACAACCAAAAGTTAAAAATAACATTTAACACATTAGATTGAAGATTTGACTTAGATGACAAAGTGAACCTTCACATGCGGAATGGATTTTATTTAGTCTTAATATTGTGTACAAACTAATGCAAAAAGTTTTTTTTAAAATATTATGTTTCAGATTTGCGTCACATAATTGGTTATTTTTTGTATAATTAATCTAGACGATTCATTTGTGATGACAAAAATATTTTGTTGAAATACTAGATAATTAAATTTTTTATAAATAAAAAATTGCTCTGCCCTCTAAAAATCTTGGCACACTGTTAGATAACGAAAGTTTTATAGTAGCTTTGGGTCTGAGATTGGGAACCACATTGTGCCTTAAGCACACATGTCCATGTGGAAAAGAGGTAGACAGTTTTGGCATACACGGGGTTTCATGCCATTGGAGCTCTGGTAGGCTTTTCCGCCATGGTCCCCTTCAGACACCATCAAAGGAGCTCTTGCCATCATCGACATTCCTGCTCTTCTCGAGACTTCCGGGATTTGTCGGGACGATGGCAAGAGACCAGACGTTCTGACGCTGGTTCCTTGGGAACGGGGACAGGCCCTTTATGTGGGACGCAACATGCGTTGATACGTTAGCCTCGTCCCATATCAGGGAAACGGTGTCAAGACCTGGAGCTGCGGCGGAAATGGCCGAATCCGGCAAGCGGCGAAAGTATGCATCTCTCGTTGAGAGTTATATATTTGTGCCGTTTGAGACCTTAGCTATTTGGCAGTGGAGCCAAAGTGCAAAAAATTTTTTTTTATCTGTTTTAACATCTCGGTTGATCGCCTCTTCGGGTGACAAGAGGGCTGGCTCCTTTTTCGCACAAAGAATCAGCTTAGCGATTTAACGCGGAAACGCTGCCAGCATTCTTGGGACCATTCCACGTGGGCATGATTTGTATAGTAGTAGCCTGTAAATAATTTAAGATAGATATAACTTGTACATTTTTGTTATAAATATATTTTTTTAGTAAACGTGTAAAAAAAAAAATTATAAAAAAGGCTGACAGTCTAGCTATAAAATTGTTTTTTGTCGTCCCACGGGTATCCACGGGTGGCTTGTTCATAACATATTACCACCCACTGTCAGGAGAATCATTAGCTTTTGAGGTGTTTTAGATTGTAAAAAATGTATTGCCAAATTGATATCTATACGAACACGTTAAAACAAGATAGTTTTAGAAAGATTGATCGAAAATACATACATGTATTTTCAGTGTCATTATTTTTTTTTTAGATTATTTTTAGATATTAGTTAGTTGTTAGAAACGTAAATACGCATATTTTAGGCAAGTGCGCTCCTCCTCGGACTGTATTAAACATAATTCCAATCAAGCACTCGCCTACTTAATAAATAAATTATGTATTACACATAGGATTTTAAATATAATCTTGGGGTCTTTTACCATTATTTTTAATAATGAATGTCATCAATAACAAGCGTTGTTTAAGATTTCACGCATGTTAATTTTTTGAGTTTTTTTCTTGATTTAATTTATGGCGTTTTTAACGTTTTTGGTATAAATGATTCGTTAAGATTTGTTGAAATAATATTTCGGTTTGAATAAAACCGACGTATTTTAGCATAATGGATCTTTCTTATAAATAATTTGCGAAAAGCATAAGTATAACATAAAAATATTTTATATTGTGGATCAAATTTCATTTGAAAATTAGCGTATGTATAGGTTTGATTCAAAAAGGCTTCAGCGTTATTAATCGTCTCATCGGCAGTTACATTAATATATCTCACAATGCCACTTAGCTATAATTTACCCTTCACGTGTTGTTCCGAATGATTGCTATAAGAGATTAAATAAATCTCATATTACTTTAAATTTCACGAATTACATTTTTAACATCATTTCGTATCGTCAATCGCTTAACTATATTAATAAAAAAGCTTCCGTTGGAATCGTTCAACTGTATCTTTTCGTGTTATGAATGTTATTTTTGTCTTCAGCTAACAGTTGAAATTTTACGAATCAGTCGATTTAAATGATAGATAATGTTTACGTACGATATTATTTACGTATTTCATGGAATATGATAAAGGAGGCCACAATAATTATTGCAATACACAGATGAATCACTTTCTTCAATTGAGATGGGTATGTGTACTTACATATTGTTCGTCACAGCCCGTCTATGCTTTGGATAATATACTGAAATTTCAGCTCCACCAGCTCACCAGTTCAACTTCGCGACTCTTTGAGAGCCCTATTGGAGCAATATATTGTCTAAAATGTCAGCGCATTATGCATAATTCAGTTTATGCATCATGAACTACTTACAAGCAACAGTGTAAAAAGTAAACGACTATCATCCTAATAGAATAGTGAGATATATGCAAATGCAGGAAGTAAAGTAAAAAAAGTAAAGTAACAGCCTGTTACTATGCCCACTGCTGGGCTAAGGCCTCCTCTCTCCGTTTTTTTTTTTTTTTGGAGAGAAGGATTGGAGCTAAGACCTACCACGCTGCTCCAATGCGGATTGGTAGGTTACACATATCCCTAGAATACTCTACAGATATGCAGGTTTCCTCACGATGTTTTCCTTCACCGAAAAGCGTGTGATAAATTGAAATTATCAATTAGGCACATGAGTTTGAATAGAAAAACTCATTGGTGCCTGCCCGGATTTGAACTCGTGTTACCCTTGAAAGAGTCGCACGGTCTCACCGCTAGGCTATCACAGCATGCAGGAAGTATGGTCGCATAAAATATTTTCACAATCGAATCCTAAAACTTAGTTGCTGCATAGCTGCAAATCAACAAACCTACTACCATCACCACTTTTAACAAATAAGAATCATCATATCTCTCGATTTGAATTCATGTCTCGGTTTACGGTTTGTCAAATAGCCGTGTGGTATCCGGCAGAATAGACCATCCTCCTTTCTTACCGAGGTGTCGTAAGAGGCGACTAAGGTAAATGCTGTGTGGTATCCGGCTGCATAGAATAGATCACCCTCATTTCTTGCCGAGGTGTCGTAAGAGGCGCCTAAGGTAAGTTGACGTCAGACAGGCGGCCGGTCATAAAATACGTAGCCAAATCATATGACAACAGGTTTGTAACATGTTGTGCCGACCCCACTTAGAGTGGGATAAGGGCAGGAGAATGATGAATGATGATGTTTACGGTTTGTCAAAGTGAATAATGCTAATTGGTAAGAGAAGTCTTGGAATAAAAGTTTACGAGTATGTTGGAATTATTCTATTTGCTAATACAAAAACTGTTGAGTAGATTATTGAACGGTTCAGATAAAAACGATAATGTTAGAGGAAATGCCACTTGTCCCATTAAAATGAGGTTGCCAACAAAGACACAAAACAAGGTGGCAAAAGGGCAGCACTCTATGTGTTGACTATGAAATTCCAATAAATAAAATTGCTTTTCTTATACCACAAATCACTCACATACGTAATCCATGAGGATAATCGCCTCGTCTATTTAAAATGTCTACGTATACAGATATAATATCATGTAAATAAAATTAAGTATTGTTAACTACACGTCGTATAAGTAACTATAGTGTAAGAAAAAAAAACAAATAAATGAGGAATCATTTAAGGAAAACGAAATATAAATTCAATATAGATATTTTATTCATTGTTAACTATTAGACATGCAATACAATGAGGAATAATTGAATCAATAATATGATAGATTTTATCTAACTCCATTAATTGACTTCATATCATCATGTTGAGGTCAATTTAGTTATTTTTTTCGTCTTGTTATTCAAACGACTACTACGATTGTGGAAGAATTGGATAGAAGCACAGTTAAGGCTATTGGATATATTTCTCCGCCAGCCACATTTTGTATTAATTTTTGCTCTATCGTTATACCGGTGTGATGGTGGCTTATTAACGATCTAGCTAAGAAATCAGTGTCAGTACTGTTTAAACCCTTTTCGCTGTTTGTTGTTTAAGGCTATCACAATTTCATGTGTTTGTTTGGGGCTTACGCTGTTCGTCTACTGCACCTTGTCCGAGTTGAGGAACTTACACGGAAAAACTTTAATATGCCATGTGAGCATGATGCTGTTGGCCTGCAGTTGTCTCGCAAGAGCACAGCATAGTTACGTTTCAGATATTCGTGTTTGTACTGCAGTGGGTAAGTAAAATTGTCTTATTCTATCTGTATTTGTTGTGAATTTATCTATCTTTATATCAATGTATTCAACATAGATTTCGACTACTCTCTTTCTACTTTTTTTTTACTCGTATTTTTTTCACTAGTTGATATTCATCTTTTTTATATTTGATTGAGATTTTAAAGTGACAAATTAAAGAAAAACGTCATGAGATATTCGTATTTTGCCAACGCATCAAAGAAGGGTTGCGGTATGTACTATTTTCTTAAGTAGAAAATCGACCGGTATACGATATTAGTATTACCGACAAACCTTCAGATCCGCAAGAAAATTCGGATAAGAAAGTTTGGACTGCGCTTAGATAATTTTTTAAATAATTATAACATAAAATTAAAAAATATGTACTACTTATTTCATAAATACGGAAGTGAACGTCGTAATAACCTTGTGCTGATGCGTGATTATGACAACAGATTTATGGATTTATTTAAATATTGGGATACGATTCCGTGTTTGCCATGACGGAATTGGCAATCAATTAAATCAGAGCGAATATTTACATTGTTTGGTCGCGAAATATGAGATGCTTTTTTGTTTATCTATGGATTAACTTATTATTACATTTTCTTATCATGATATTCAGCGTAATTTGGATAAATGTGATTAAGAACTAATAACTTAAATTGCTAACAATAAATGATGTATGTATTTTAGTTTACGTTGTATTACATAAAAAAAAATAATGTTTTTATGCCAACATGGTGACATTGAAAAATCTAATTGTTCTGAAAAATCTATGTACTACGTATCTATCTAAATAATAATTTATATTCAGCATAAATAAATAACAAACTTCACACAAATCAAATTTATTAAACATAACGTATGTTAGTTGTCTATAGAAGATAGAAACCAGTACAAAATTGCTTGATACTATTGTGGTGCCTTTTTGACGGGCAAATACATAACATAACACTATTAAAAAATTGTGATATAATATTTATAATATATGTCGTAAATATCTAAGGCATGAGAGCACAGAGCGTTCTTTATTCGTACTGTCTTCGAGCTCGAACGGTTTAACGGATTTCTATACAATTTTTCAGACAGGTAGGTTAAACCTAGAATAGTTGGCTATTTTATCTCTACCTACTACTAAATCACTGGTCCTGGAGGTAAGAATAAAAATGTTCTTCCTGTTTATTTAGGTACGTGTAACGTTATTTATCGCTATACTGAATGTTTGTTCTTTTAAAATTATATTTGTATCGCAGGTTAACCGCCAATGGGAAGATACTAAGAGGACTATATAATTTAAAGGCTTCTTGTTTTTTTTTATCACACAAAGTGCCGCCTGTTTAATGTATAAATATATATAGTTCGAAATAAAATCTTTTAAGAACAAAATATTTTGTTAGTCTGGATGCGATGATTTTATTAAATGTTCTTTGTTTGTATAGGATACGGTATATACTTTGGTTTTGTGGCGGCATTTGTTTGGCTCAACGTCATGTGCTTCGACATCTGGTGGACATTTGGGTAAGTTTGTTGTATACTTTAAACTTAATGCTAATATTAGTATGTGAATAATTTAATTCATGAGAGAATCGAATCTGCTATCTATTCTTAATATTATTATTTAAAATTTGCTTCTAAATGGAGATATCGCATTCGATATATAAACGTACATTTCTACACATAAGATAAGACACAACTACAATTTGATTAGTAACGCAACAGATGAATCATCTTCCTTATTAAAGTGAATAACTTCAATTTTACTTAATTAGTTATAACTGACAACTTTAGATCATAATTCGGTTATTTATTAGGTACTGTCCACAAGAAAACCGCTAAAAAAGTAATCGCAGAAGTAGAGTGCAAAAAGCACCAAATAACGAATATACTCATTAAAGACATACAAGATTTACACATACGCATGTTGCAAGTTAATAAAACCAAAATGACTAAAGAGCGAAATTGGTCGAGACTTGTTCTAACAATTCCGGAAACACGGAAACGGTACAATTCGCGAAATGGTTGTACGTAAGCCAAAATCAAAACAATACACTTATTTTGGCTTACGGAAAACTATTTGCGGAGTTGTTGCGAAGTAATATTCTATGGACTATTCAGTACTTCAGTTTCTACGAAATGAAAAACTCATTTAAACAGAGCCGCCACATCGCTACCAGTGTTTCTAAAATAAACCACGTTGCTATATATGATAAGCTCATAGAATGAGTAAAAATGAATATTGCTTTAATTACCTGCTGTTTTAGTTTTTCTGTATGATTTATAAAACACTAGGTGTGCCAGCGGCTTCCTTTGCGTGGAAATTAGTTTGTCACAATGTTTTTGCCCTATTGAAATTTTGAATATAAAAGTAGTTATTGTGAGTTAACCATAAGAGATAGATCCATGTTCTGGCGGATTTTTTTAGTATTTTGGTAGATCTATTATTCTATTGTACATTACTTTTGTTTATCTCAGCTAGTTTAGACGGCGTTCGCGAGTAAAGCTCCTAGCAGGCGAATTTTTTTTACAATCACGCGATCTTTTTAACACCTAAACCTTTCGAGAGATCTTCTACAAAAATCCGTTAAGTTGATTTAGAGAAAATCGATCACATACCGACATAGAGCTTCTGGGGACTTTGTTTTATAATATGTATAGACAAATCGTTGGTAAAGGCCAACTTTTCGATAGATGCATGCACATTATTTCCTACTACATGGTTCGTAGTGTTAACAGAAAACGTTTAGTTTTTAGAATTTGTTTGATATCACAACAGTTATACGTTTACATTAACAGCTGCGGGTATGATTCGTAGTAATTCAGTATCAGTTCGTAAAAAGATTGCGATGAATGTATTCGATGCTGCAATAGATGTGTGGGCCGGTACAAGGTTCGCTTATGTCAGGTTTAGTGTAAATTGTAAATACCGTGCTGCAATGAGACTGAAAAATAAACTGTAAGCTTAATTTATCTAAGATTTCCATCTTAGAACAAACTAAAACTACACATATATAAAGAGTGTTTGAAGATTATTTTCGTGTTAAAGTTATTTTTGAAAATAAGGATACGTAGTTAAGTTAAGGATGCTGAAGAGGTAAAGAGAACCGTAGTCAAAATTTTAGATCAAAACGATTCTACGCAACTGCATATTTTGAGTTCTAAATTAATGTGTTCTTCCGTTAAGAATATAATATAAACATACATGAATAGCGTAAAATATAAGATACTTCTCTAGCTCAAAATAGCTAGATATTTACTTAGGATTCATTTAGTTTCATTTTACATCAATTATTCTATAACAACAATTATATTACGGTTAGTTAAGCCAGCTGTCTTTTTCCTGTGAAATGTATAAAAGATATTACGGTATCAATTCATAAAATAATCGCTTTTAATTCAACCACATAACTGATAATATAATAAACAATTATTGAAGAGAAGTTTTTAAAACGCGCCCATGATGCCAATACGATTCGATATATTTAGAATGATGAAAAATCCTAAGAAATTCCAACGAATGGATACTAACTATGCGGTCAATTAGGGAGTCTGGAATTGTTCAATTAAGCCTGACATTTATAATTTAAAACCATAATTTAGTTTAATTTTACTCTAGTTAGGTGTACGAAAGACAAAACTCGCCGTGTTGTTTTATTTTTTGTTTGATAATATGTAGAAAACTGATAAATTCAAATGACATCTGTGGGTACGACTAACTTATTCGATCATCTAGGTCCTGAAATTTCTAACTTTCTTTAGTGACAAGGTACATACACTATTAATGATGTTTAAAAGACATCATCATTACTATTTGTATATTTTTCAAATATCGTTTTCATTGGTTGTTATAATTATAAGTATTTAACGTCCGTACAAATGCAATATATTAATCTGTCTTTATTGTAGTTTTACGAATAAAATTTATTACAAATCACTCCTAATTGTGTCATCGTATAATGTAATTTGTTCTATGTACGTAATAAATGGCCTGGGTGTGGAAGATTCACAGTAATCGATTTAGTCACATGCCCTCGTTTTCTAACGAGACATCAGCTCATCAAATTACTTAGTTCATTTTATTTGACGGTATTCTATGGTTACAATTTGCGTAACCTTATGATACTGTTCTACTTGTATTAGCAATATTAACAGGAAAATTTATCGATACATTAATAAAATTTAAAGTATCGTAAAATCAGGATTGTATTTTTCTTTTGAAATGCTCTTATCGTATTTTTTAATTATTGTTAAAAAAATTAAAAATAAAACCAAACAATCCAATTTGTTTTATTTATCTAGTCATTTTTTTGGTACGTCAGGGAGGATAAGATATAGGTAGTTAATTACTTTAATAAATACCAAATTCTAATACTTATATAACTACGATGTTAAATCAGGATTTCGTGTTTGCCTGTCAAAAATACTTACGTTATTAAACATCTTCCTTCTTCCATTTTTCTTCAGTTATCTGTTATAATACCATCATCACTTGGTGCTGTGTTGTTCTTAAGTTGTTTGAGAGCCACAATAATCTCGTTTATGCTGACGTCCGGCATATCTTTGCTATATTGTCTATTGTATTGTCAGCTTGGATAGCTGCTATCGTTTTATGGTCTTTTGCCAAATTGAAATGATGGCAGGTTGCTGACTTGAGGCATAGATGATACACTATAATATAAGACTTGAGGTGAATAGCTGTCTATAGTTCTCAACCTCTCTGAGAATCTGAGGTTTTGAAGAAATGAACCTCATCGTAAAGTCAACAAGCCTGTTGTTTAAATCGTTCACAGAAGCATAGGGTTAGAGTACAGCTAGAAAATGAAAATGAAACTAAAATTTATTGATTTAAGTAACGAATGACATTGAAGTGAAACAAGATTTAAAGCCTTGGTGACTTATTCAGGTAAGAGATTCAAAAAAGTGATTTCTTTTTGATGATTCGCAATTATACAGACTCAAAATATGTTCTTTCTTTTCCTCTTCTGTAGGTATCGTCTTTGCAAATCATTTTCATGCTTAGAAATCGGCAATTGGGTGCTGATGATATGATCGATAAAGATGATGCTGTCTCTCATACCATCAGCAGATCGCGAAAGCCTTGTGGGTTTGTCAAAGGGGGTTATTACAATAATACTATTTTTGAGTGAGAGCAATAACGTGTGTAATCGGATAAAAATCAAACTGTCCTTTTTTCAAGTTACTTTTGGATTAATAAAATACGGAATGGCACTATTGAAAATATAGGTATATTTTCTTATTGTGTACTTATCAAATAAAGTTTAAAACAGGTCCAATATTTGAACACATTTAATAACTGTATTTCATTGCTATAAGTGCCGGCTGTAATTAACGTTTCTCTCAAGGGAATAACGAATTTTGTAATGCGTGTAAATTTACATAGATCCAACGAAAATATGAAACTAAATATAAGTGGCGTGCGGTATACGGAAGGATGTATCATAAAATTAATAAATGCTAAAACATTTGGCCAATGTTAACGTTATGTTTACAATATACCTCGAACGTGAATATTCAGGTGTAGAACGCCGGAGTACAATAATAGGGTACTCGTTCATATCTATAATTAACCAATAACTAGTTAACTTTATACACAGTTTTTGTTATCTATTAGTTTCCCCGGTAATCCTGTAATAATTGTGTAGTTTACTATCATTTGGCACTTAGTGCCCGTAACTATGTGACGGTAATATATTCGATAATTTTAACACTTGTAATTTTAACACAAGTTAATATTAAAAAGTTATTTACAACAAACTTAATAGCCATCGTTATAATTTATATGTATACAGAAGCACAAAAATACATAAATGTGGCCTGACTGGCTTAATCATAGTTATTGAATCGGTGTTTAGTTTCTAAATTTGTATAACCTAAACATACTAAAACGTATGATTTGGAAATTCTTTTCTTCATTACATATAGCCTTTACTGCTTCACACGGGTCCAATTGAGTAATGTGGCAGTATGTTAGTTCAACCTTGTTAATAATTCCAGTGTCGTAAACATCCTTTTTTTTCTTGAATTCATAACAAATCAGTCAACAATGAGTTAAATATATACGGCGAGACGCGACTCGAATAGAGCTGCATTATTGTTTTCATTTTTTAGATATATTCTAGGTTATTGATTTACGGTAAATTGTATGTTATAACCATAAATAACATGGATGTTGTTGACTATATTATTCTTAACAATCTATACTTTTTCCAAAATAAAGTCCCTAAAAGCTGTTTGTATGTGATCTATTTTCTCAAAATCTACTGAACAGATTTTTGCGCAGTTTTTACTTAAGGTAGTGCAATTCTTCCGAAAGGTTTAAGTTACTAGAACATTACGGTTTTATGTAAGTTGTGTTAAATAAGTCGCGTTTGAAAAAAATTCGCCTACTAGGAGCTTTAGTCGCGTACGCCAGAGGTAGACTTCCATGTGGGCGAGGCCGCTGGAACAGCTAGTTGCTGACATGGGCGGCTTAACCTATAGTGCAGGGTGTGCGATGCATACGGGCGCCGCCGTGAGAGCATCGTCTTGGACCATCATAGTACAACAATGATATGTCAGAAGCGGCCAGCCAGCGCGGTGGCGGCAGTTATCAAACGCGAGCGGCCTATGGGCGACTTCTTTTTCGGTCATTTTGTCTCAACTCGAAATAAACCTTATTTCACGTATTTAAAGATTAGAAGAAGAGATGTGCTACAGGCATAAAAACAATGAGTGTTATTCTGTCGTCAAAAGAATTAAGGCCGTAACTAATACCATACTGTAAGATATACCTACTTATAAAGTAGCTTGTTGGAATATGGAAAAACTTCCTTGTTACGACGGCAAAGTTAATCAAATCAAATCAAATCTCCATTTTGGTATAAATATCATGTATGTGTTCTTCTCATATACATGGTTATAAAACCGTATATATAAATATTAAAATTATTTGGTATTATTTGGTACTGAGACAAAGTCGTTCGTAGCCGGATCATCATTTTCATTCCCTTATCCCACTCTCAGTGTGATCGGCGCAACTTGTATTCATTTTCCATTCTCCTCTAATATAAAGGTAAAATATTAAAATTCGGTATTATGTTTATCTAGGAGTATGCGGACGGTAAAGCCCCTTCGCAAGTCCGGTTCTGAAAGGCGTAGATTCATTTGGTACTCCGTTTATGCTTGGGGTATAACTGTAGTGTTTACAGCGACAATGTTTCTCTTCGACTTGTATCCTATATCTCGTATATTGGACGCTAATATCGGATACGGAGCCTGCTGGTTTGCATCTGGTAAGTTTTAGTAACCAGCGTTATACTTAAGTTAATAATATATACGTACATAGTCTTTATAATGGCCACCCATTATTCCGACAATACGAAATTAAACTGATCACTTAAACTTATAAGATAGCTTTGGAATAATCTTCTTGTTATCTTCATCTTAAGAAGCATCAGTTTTAAAACACAGTATTTTAAAATATAATATTGAGGATTATTTGGATGATAAAAATGTTAAGTGGTAAATGTTAGTGGATATAGCTACTCTTCAATCTTGTACAAGACTGCAATGACTATATAGTAGTAATAAGAATTATCTTTTGAAAAGAGCAAGCGCCGAGTTTCTTGCTGGCTCGGTAGGAACATAATACCGAATCAGCAGTTTACTGCTTAACTTTAATTAACGATTCAAAAGCACTGGTTTACAAGTCTACTTGAATAAAGAATTTGAATTTGAATATCGTTTAAAAAAAATGTATTTTTAAAGAAAATCAATTTAATTTAATTGAAATCTGGCTTGTTAGTAATGGTTAGCTGACCTGGCGCGGCGCTTGCTCTAAAAACAAGAGAAAACAATAAAATTATAGTTTTGTCTTCCTCGTACCTGTGTAGTTGTACCGTATATACAATTACGGTATTTGAGCCAAGGTTGGAATGGCGTGTAGGGTCATTGATTACTACAAATCGTGTTAATTTAAAAAAAAACCTAAAATAATTCTTGTGTCTTAAATACTTCACTGAATTAACTGATTTATTTATGTAGGCTGCACCTACACGCCTCATGTAGGTACTTAAAATTAAAATTAATGTCGTATAGTCAGTACCAACCTGTATATCGATGCAATCAAAGCATTCTTTGTTCCTACTGGACAAAAATATCCTATTTTTGTATAGAGATATGGACTAGAGTGTAATATAAATGTATTCTAAACTACATATATTACTGTTAGAGGTATTTGACGCTAATTGCAATTTATCTATTCTGAATTTTAATTGAGACAAGACATGTGTTTTTCTTATTGTAAAGCGCATCACTAATTGTAATTATATATGCATACCCAGGATTTAAATCTGTAATCTCAGTATGCATCTTAACTATTGGGTATTAGCGTCATATACTCCTACGCAGTTCACAATATTGCGGTAAGTAATGTAATACCACCACGGTAATATAAACTTGTAATTATATATGTAAGTCTGCCTACATTTTAATACACACTACTGTGTTGCTACATATGATAAATGATAAGTTTATAATTGGATGGTCAGACGGCTGACATTCTGAAAATATAATTACATTACTTCATATCACTGATATCGTAAACCCAACGTACAAAGTATTATTAGTATTGTCTTTAAAAAGTTCTAAAATACACAAAGCTTAGTTAAATACTAGAAATATGGTATAGATGATTAATCATATCATATTTTTTAACGGATTTATTCTCGTGTACCTCTTGCATGTGAATAAATAGACGAAGCTCGAAGTCACTGCGCTACAAACTAAATAGCGAGAAATATTCGCAGATTGACAAAAAAGAAGAAATTGTATTATACTTTTGAATTACACTAGAAATATTATTTTCCAAGGACTAATATAGTTAATTTTTGGTACTCAATGTCAAATCAAATCTTATTTCTTTATTCCAGCGGAAGATACTCAATGGAATTGGCCACATTATATTTTTTTTGTAATACCCATGGCAATAGTGACGTCTATAAATTTCGTCTTGTGGCTGTTAACGGCTCGCCATTGTTCACAAGTGAAGTCCGAGGTTCACCGTCTGCAAGCAGGCTCAGTCGGCGATCGAGCTAAAAGAACTTTCAGAATAGATAAAGCAAAGTAAATATTTTTATGTCTTAAAAACGTGATATATAACTTATTTGTTAATATTTTTTAACTGATATATAATGATATAAAATAGATAGTCTGAAGGAGGAGGAGGAAATCACTAACGCGCATTCTGAATACATATTTATACTTTTTTTAATATCTGTTTTTAAAAAATTGCTGTTATTTATCAAATGTTATAAAATCGAGTATGATTCGAATATCGTTTGGGATTATTACGGTTTGTTATACAAGAAATTTGTATCTCTTTAATGAGTGATAAATTTTTATGGGCTCTATAGTAAATTAACAGGCCATTAAATGTCTTTACAGCAGCTAAATTGGTTTTTTATTGTAGTAACCTAATCATTTTCTGATATTATTAACACCGGGAATGTACTTCTCAGAGCCCAACATAAATGTTTGGGCAATGCGGAAAATATGGTTGATCATTTTATTTGGAATGAGTATGTGAAAATATGAAATAATTAATCAACAGTATTTTTTCAAATATGCCCAAATAGCAAGTTATGTATAGAAATATGTATAGCGAGTTTTTAAGGTGATAACATTTTGTAGTACGTGTTACGTGTTGCAGGCATATTATTACCGCAAAGCTGTGGATTGTGATGGGTGCAGGGTGGCTTTCGGAGCTTCTCTCAACAATAGTCGTGGAACCAAAATGGCTTTGGGATATTGTCGACCTTATAAACGCACTACAAGGTGTTTTCATATTCCTTATCCTAGTGGCAAAGCCGAAGGTGTATCGTCTTATTAAAAAGAGACTCGGTAAGTATCGACTAACTTTTTTCATTTATATATCTTTATTATATAAATTATTTACTTAATACTATTTAGTTCTAGTTGTTCCTGCGGATAAGATATTTCTTTATACTCGAAATCAATGTTTTATTTATGAAATAATAATAATTTCACATTGATAAATCTATCAAATGTGTAAATGTCTAAAAATATATGTGGTTGTCCTATGCTTTATAAAATTTTATTGTTTCTCTCATCATCATGGGCGTCCACTGCTGGAAATAGGTCTGTACCAAGGACTTTCACGCCACACGATCTTGTGTCACCTGGATCCAGTGGCTTCCCGCGACCTTTATGATAACTTTCAATTATTCATACTTATACAGGGATTACTCTAACATTTTTTGCATAAGGAGGATTGGCCAGTTTTATTCGAAATCTGTCAGGATTACGGACAATGATATTAAAATGATGATAAAAGAATTTTTTTTCAGGTTCATCACCGTCACCAATCGATACAAGTATATACTAATTTTTATCAATGTTGTTTATCTATCTTTCCATTATTTCCATTATTTTAGAGCATAGACGCCCTTTATAAATTTGGTGGATTGACTATGACGACATTCCGCTTTCTTATTTGACGTTAAAGCTATATCGTGTTGTGGTTACTAAAGCTAATATGTAGATAACATAATACTAACCTCATTATAGAAAATCCGATAATAATTATGATTTATCTAGCCTTCAATCAGTAACATAGTAACGCTGATTATGTTGTTTTTTATCTCGATGTTTTAACAAGTAACACTTGAATTCTGAGCTCATGATGCACTGATACTTTTTGCGTGATTAATGTAATGCTTGGTAGCCTATTTACGTAAATACATACATCAATAACGTGTGCTGATATAACAGGGTTGGACAAACCAGATGTGCAGAAAAACGCTACTTCATCAGGTCGAACATCATCTACCTTCCTATCAAGAACAATCAGCTCTGATGAACGTGCTATCTTGCGGACTTCTTTGCCTAACAATATCAAGCAACCATAGTAGCACATATTTTATCTTAGTTGAGCACTTTAAACATGACATTTAGTTAAGGATAGTTCAAACATTTTAGTTACCTATACTTAGGAATATTTAGTAACTTCGGTAAACAAATTACACATTACAATAAGGCTAATATACTTTTGGCAGTGACGTTTAGTGAGCCATTATTCATACAATTTACTAGTTTCTAGTGAAATAATCTGAAAGTTCTTTAGATAAAATCACGAACTTCAGATGTAACTAATATTAATGAAAAAAAACTTCAAATGTTTTTAAATGTTTTGTTATAATAAAATATTCCTGTATTGGTGTTATTATGTTAATATAATAGTATAATAGCATTAATATATTCAGATACGTTAGCATGTGTAATAGGAACCCACTTGCTTCATACTTTTGTTAACCTAAGTGTAATCATCAACTGTAACAGCAATAGCATACGCAACTATAATATAACTAAGCAAAGTAGTACACGAGGACTGGCCCATACAAAAGGACATTTGACTGAAACTTCAATTTATTGTATTGTCTATTTTCTAAATGACATATTATGCTCCCATATGTTCCATAATTTTAGGGCCCAAATAATGAAATGATTATACCAAGTATACGTATATGTATTGGAAAGCGAGAGGTCATACAATTAGAAATTTGAAAAGGCCTATTGAATGCTATATTTTATAACACGTAATTATTTACCTTAAGAATACAAATTCCTGCAGGCCTACCATGAACTTTTAGAAAACGATTTAATTCAAAGTCAGTCAGTCAGTAAACTCAACCGCTTTCTTTTCATATCATGAAGTGTGGATTGCATTGGGGTCGTAATGTTTGAAAAGGAAAACCTTATATGAACTATAGATAACTCTGTCTCTTTCACTCAAATCTTTTTAGGACGCATTCCGAAACTGATTTTTTCTTCAGATTCGTCTTAAAATACTGTAAGTTAAATGTATTTTGCAATGAATATAAGAAAATGCATAACAATATACGTTGTTATGTATTGTTTATTATCGATCCACGTAAAACATAGTTTTAATGTTAGAATTAAATTTTAGAAAAATGAAATTAAGAAATTTAACAAGTTAATTTATTTTAACAGCCAATGGTACGAAAAAAGAACCAATGAATTGATGATGAATCATTTGCAATCCAGTTTAGTTGTCATTCGGCAACGAATTAAAGTGTGCGTCTTTAAGACGTCATGCTATGAAAAAGCAAAAAAAGATTGTTGTGTCTTCAATTGAGTGGCAATAAGAGTTCATGGTAGACCTGCTGGTCTCCATTCTCGTTTAAATTAATAAAAAGGTTTTTAAAAAAAAATTTATTCCTTAGAATAAGTTAGGGCTAATTCTTATAAATTTATAGAACTTTTGTATGATTATAGTAACAATAGAATACTTGACTGCATCGAGAGAAATCTACTTGGAAAGTTGTACCGATAGACGGTTTTGGCTTTTAATGTAGAAACGTTATTTAAACGTTTTAAATTGTATGTGAATTTTAGGATGTTTAATAAACAAGTAAATCACGTTTATTGTAATTTAAGTTCAATTGAAACTTTATGAAAGTTTTATATGTAAGTATATCGTACAGACTACATTATATTGATATGCCGCATTAATTGCATTTCTTTTCATTTTATAGAGCCATAAATATTTGAAAAGCTATTGCTTTGCAAAAGCGTAGAATACTTTAGCTTAGTTTATTGTCAGTATAAGTAAGTAATAAATTTTATCTAGTCAGAATTACGTATGTCAATGTATAAAATTTACATGTATGATGTACAAAAATATTCTAATAAAATGATTGAATAATAATTGTACGAAAGTGACATGTACCTATTAAATAAATTTTGATTTAGAAATTAGTTTTTTAATGATTTTTTTTATTTCTTTTATCCCTATGCTCTATTTTCTACTGACTATAGCTAAGTGCCTTTTGTAAAAAAAGTTGTTAATTATAGAAACATCACAATGGGTGGTTACACTCGAAAAGATCCACGATCCATTTAATGAAACAGAGAAGAACGCGTCATTCGCCTCGATTTGATCTACCATCGCGAAAATGCATCACATGATCAATCCCAATAAATCCAAATATGGCTGAAATACAGATTAATTACGAGGTACCAGTATATATTTGTCATCTCCATGATAATCTTATATATATTTTAATTTGCTACTCCATGGTCAAAATTCTATCATACTCAAGATATAGATATCTCTTAAAATATTTATTCATTTAGGCGTTACGGTTTCCTAAAGTTGGTCTGAAGTCTTCATCACTTCCACTACCACTTCCACCCAATTAATATGTATTGAAACGCATTGTACGTTACAAAAAATAACGAAACGGTTATATATCTGCCTATATTACGTATGGACGTCCATCAATTCCCCGTGAATTCCATTGTTAGAATTAAATTTTATTAAAAATCTAAAAGTATATCTTTTTAGTTAAAATAAATATATCTAAACTGTTCCGAAATGTTCCAGTTGCCATTTTATGTGTTCTTTATTACTTTCTTTCAGTAAATGATATCTGAATCCGCATACACATGCCTAGTACGTAATAGAAAACACCGAAATCATTATTTGGGCGTTAATTTTTGAGGAGTCCCTTTTATTTCTGAAAATATCTTATCATTAAAAAAATATAAAACTTTAAAAAAATATAATATTTATTTAGAATATGCAAATCGCGAGCATATATGACGTAATTTGTTATTAGATTTTAGATAAAGCCTTAACCGATTACTACATTTAAAAATAAATAATTAAATAATAATATGTGGACAAAATTGTACTTGTACTTTCAAAAATGGTTGTCATCCGATGTGTTTTTTTGTTTGAATAGGTATTTGTTTACGAAAGATATAAAAAAAACCTACAACTCATTTAATTAAAACAAATGAAGCGATTGTAATATTCCAGTATACCTTTAATGTATGTACTAATAACTAGATATATGTCAAGGCAGTTTATTAAAACTTTATTTAAAGAGTAACACGCATCCTAGATGTCTTCACATAACATGTGTTGTCTGTTCTTAGTGTTTGAATTAGGTCACCTTAGTGGATTCTTTTTTTTAGCAATATTAATAAAAACATAAAATAGGAAGTAAAAATAAAACTATGATGTTGATAACTATTTAATTTTTCTCTTAAAACGACTTGGACTTAAAAATATCGTAAAATTCGTTAAATAGTTTTTCTTTTATAAATAAATACTTAGATACTATTATTTGATTTATATCAATGATTAATAGACATCAAAATATTCAATATGTATATTTTCATACCAATTTTATTATATATTAAGGCACGTATGGATAAGAGTTATTTAAGCTTTACGCTGTGTTATAATTATTCACTTTAGGCACACTTTAGGCAATGATCGTGTGGTGGTCTATAATCGGCACGATCATCGTGCAAATGCCCACACGAGCGTCCGTATTATCATACGTATCACCCAGCAATCCCTTTGAGGCGTGTCCAAAAAACCGCCAATTCTCGGATTGTAGGCGATCATAGGCAATCATAGATGGTGATTGGCGAGTACAGCCGAGTACATGACCTCTACATGATATTGCTCGTGGCTAGTCGTTTGTAATCACCAGTTATAAAGAGAATCTATTAAAATATGTGCTGTTGAATTAACACTTGATGAAGAAAGCATTTATGAAACAATTAATATAAACATAACATTGTACAAATCGAATTTTGCGTTAATGTAATATTGTTATATTAAATAAAAATATTTAATATGTTTTATCGTACAGTAAGTTATTAATCGTTTCTCAGATAGACATAATAAATAAGACAGTCCTGGGCATAAATAGTTACGGCCTTAACATTGATTAGAAATATTCAAGATAAAAATATAGTACGCAATAATCTGTATATACTGCATATTTAATGTACTATTTGAAAATATGTTTACTTTGATAAGTCAGTTAAAAATTAACATCAATATATTTAAATACTTGCCACTATTTTGTACCCTTAAAAGCTATCGACTAAAGTAAATACTACTAGTTACTACAAGTTTAAGTAGCATATTAAGTATCACAATACTGTTTTCGGTTATACTTAATAATTAAGAAACAAATTATTTTATAAATTTCTTATTGACATCCTAACTAATATTTCCGTTGTTTAGAAGAAAAGGTATGGTAACTAACTACATAGTTCTCACAAAGATAATACTTTTTTCCGTATAATCTATCACATATTTATAAAACTACTTTTAATTAAGTTTTAAAAAATATTTGACGATAATGTAAACTGAAATTATTTAAATAATAATATTTAAAAAAATATATAAGCTTTTCTTGGAATGTGATCAGTTGTTTAAACTAAAATATTTAATACATCATTATAATTTACAAGTAGGAGCGAAAATTATATTATTTTCTTAAAATAGAGCTAAATTAATATTATATTTCTTACATTGTATAAAACAATATTTGAAGACATATAAGAAAAATATATGACAAATACTAAATATAACATTACAAAAATAAATAAATGATAAACAATTTGATATTAATTAAATCAGATACAGAAAAATAAGACGACACAAACATCAAGGTATAGTCTGTAAGATGTTAAGAAAACATTTTGCATAACAATTAAATAAAATTATATTCAGAAAAGTTACATGTTTTTTAGAGATCTTTTATATTATTTGATTTTCTATGAAAGGTCGATTTCATCTTAGATTTGAAGGACATTTATGATATATATTTAATTTTAAAATCATATTTAGTTAATTTTACTAAATACTTCTAATAAAACGATTTTTTTTTCCTATGTCTTACACCCGTATATAGGCTTAAAGTGTATCGAATTGAATCAATATTAGTCCAGTGGTTTTCACGTGAAGCCTTAACAATAAACAGACAGACAGGCACTATGTAAATTTATAAGATAAATTCTAGCTGCTACTGGTCCTATATAGTCTTCTGAAAATATTACTTACATTTATCATTAATTTGTAAACTTGCGTGTGTGTACAGTTTTATTATAAAATATAGATAATAGATCCTTTATAGTACCTAATTTAAATTAATAACTTAGGAGTCATCGTAAAATGAAACCTACAGTTGTGAAAATAAATCTCACTTATCACTTCAATAAGTCACTTATTACTTAAGTGCCAAGATGTTTTACTATACGTACTTGAGGGTAGGTCGCTAGTAACATGATATTAATGATTTCAACAGAATTATTCAATATTTCTAAATATACGATATTAATTACTGATCACTAACGATATGTACAGTTGATTAGTATTTTAATAAAATTAAAAAAAATCTATGATTATAAATACTTACATTAGTAGGAATTCATGTTTCTAGATGGCTTAAGTAACATATTAGCGCTGTTAACTGCAATAGATTAATTGAATCTTGTAAAATCTCTAAATCGCAAACATATAGTTATTTATTACATTGGCAAAGAATAAATATACAAGCATTTTTTTCAATGCCTTGTTATTTTATCTTAGACGAGCTCAGCCTGCAAAACCCTTTTTATGTGTTGCTTTTATTGTTATATAAATGCATGTAATGTATAAATATTGTAGGGAGTATCAGTTGAAATGTAAAAATAAACAAATAAAAAACAGTGATCTACAAAAGTAACTTTTAAATCCCACACACTTTTATCACAAAATACTATAGGCAATTTTTGTACCTTATTCAAAAAAGTGAGACAAAATTTATTAAATGACTACAAAATCTATAAATACTTAAATAATTTAATTCTAGTGTTTATGGGAAATAAAAACTAAGTTATTTGTTATTAATATTAAAAACATGGCCAGATTCGACGTTATATGGAATGATTAGAAAAAATATTTGGCCTGAACAATTTAGACATAAATTATTACATGATTTTTCGTTCCGCAAAGTTAATTCGTTTTGCAATACCACTTATTTGGAATAGAGTAAAGATAGGAACTACGAGCTGCCAATTTATTATTCATGGCAGATCTTTTCTCTCTCTCTTTAGTTAAGTGATAAGGAGCAAATAAATTGTAAAATATCTACATCCATTTTAAAAGGAAAAAAAAATCTAAGTCCGGTGATTTGGTTGTACGGTGATTGGGTTCGGTGCACTGTAAGAGTTTGCTGTTGTAGTGGGTATAGGAGACGCTGTCGGAGAACTATGCATTTGAGTTTGATCAGTGACTTGGGTTTCCGCCTCTGCATCCCTTTCAGCTAACTCTTCTTCATCAATAATTGAGATATCACGAATCGAAGGTCTGTGTGAACGGCGCCAACCTACAGAGATTTATAAAAGAATATCATAAACGTAATAATAATAGTAGTTATATCCTAACTAAAGATAACTAAAGATATCTTATAATTTAGAAGATATTGGTTTGTGATTATATCACAGAATTCTGTGAAATGGGAATAAATGTTTAAAGATTTTATTCCATATCAGTCCATCTAATCATTCTCTTTAAATTATTAAAGTGAGATAAAAACTATTGATTGTACTATTAAAAAAATAAATGTCGATATAAGAAAAAAACTAACAGAAAACGATATTGACACGATATTTAAAAGTATTTTGGTGATGAATGTACTTAAATATTTTAATAATAAACAGTGACCTCATCATAGTTAGAAACTAGATAAGAAGGTCGAAGTGTTTACATTATCACAACTTAAGTTAACTCTGATTGTGTATTTTCTGTAATCTTAGTATTTTAACGTGGCGCAGTCTTTACAATGTCTGTGTATAAAACAGTATATTTAGTAATCATAACGATTTTATATTCTTCCTTTTGTGGCAAGTGCTTGTCAGATTCAGTGGAACATGTACAATTCATTATAAAATTAGCGCAAAGAAGTAATGAAGACTGGAAAAGTGAATTTGAACCAGAAATTTTGGAATATGGAAATCTGGATCACTCAAATCCCGATATCAGAGATGATATTGAAGATAAAGATATTGAAAGTAAAAATGTACTATCTAGTGACAACGAAAATGTTATAAAAAATAATTTTGATGAAAATAAAGTCAAAACTAAAAGGATTGCACGCCAAGTGAGCAGTGGATATCCATCTATTTATCCTACGCTAACTACGTCAACTCCATATTTTGGGACAAATTCGACACATTTTAGTTTAAATACGAGGCCCTACCAAGGGAATGCACCGTATTTATATCCTAGTAATTATAATTTTTCAAATTCTACATTTTCACAAAATTATAATAGAACAAATAGCTACCCAACTTCTAATTCAGCCAGTTATAGTGCGCATGGACAGAATTCATATTTTAGGAATCATAGCAATACTAAATCAGACCCATATAATCGAGGATTTATGCATACATACAATAGGTCTAATACACAATACATGTACCCAAATTTGCCTAATACTCAAAGTTTCAGTTTGCATAATAATACCAATGTATTTACTTCGAATAATAGTCCTTATCAACAACCAATAAATCAATACCAACGTCGTAATTCTAGTCTAGAGCAATACAATCACTATTCTAATCTTCACCAAAATTCAAATCCCTACACCAGTAATCTACAATTATATAGAAATGCAACACAGCCTTCTTCTGCTAATGGATACCAATATAATCCAACAACTACAAGTCATTACTTATACAATAATTCCAGGCAATATATATCTAATATAACGAATTCTCGTTATACATCAACAGAAAGATCGACATTATATGGATCATCGCCTAAATATCCATATTATCCTTACAATAACAACCTACCCAATTCGTCGTTTTTTCCTACTCGCATAAATAACCAGCCAAATCCTCCAACATATTCACAACATAATCCATCAAATGTATATCCACAATATATACCATCAAATCCATTTTATCAAAATTTACCACATAACAACACAAGTTCACAATATAATTACAATAGTGCAAGTCAGTGGTCAACATCGAGTTTTTCGACTACACAAACACCATATAATTCTCAGAGAAATAACTATTCAACATTTAAGCCCGCAAATAACCGATTTATGAACGATTTCCGGCAAAATTACACAACTTTTGATCCTGTTGACAACTATTATCGAAACAATTTCTCTAATCAATGGTCAAATCAAAATTATCCTGTTGCAAATAATAAAGAACCGGAACATTTATTCTTTACTCCAGGAAATAAGGGACAAAATTACGATCCGTCACAAATTCCATCATCCCATTTTTCATATACTCAGAAATATAACTAAATTAAAACCATTACGAATTATGTTAATTGCTTGGAGCAGTAATTTTCTAGTTTTACGTTTTTCGATATGTTTTTACTTATCTTCCGTTTTCTTATTCATATTATTTTATTAAGTGGTAAAAATTACTTATTTTGCTAATTTATAAAGAATATTATTATAATGTAAAAGTGACACCATGATGACCAGATGATTTATTGTATGATTTTATACCTACTCGAAAAAAGTGGTAATGTTTTTTTGCTTAAATTTATGTTTACGTACTTATGAGACCTGGCCTCATGTAAAAATGTTATAATAATTTCAATATGTTAAAATTATACTATATAAATTATTTTTTCTACCATTTTTTCATTTAATAATTTTTCTTACCTTCTAATACAGGCGGCTTGGTAGTTTTCGACAGTAGCTTCGGTCCTGTGATTGTGATAACTATTGCTCCAAGGGGAGCAGTAATTGCAATAGACATTATGCATACGGTTATGACGATCTCTGCATAGTTCCTTAACACTGCAATGTGCTCATTATCACCGGTCATTTTGCCCACTTCGTCTAGAGCCACAGGTGCTAAGGCTGCCTGTAAAATGTTTACAAATACTGAATTACATCATTACTATTTAACGACAAAACCGAGGTGTACTAGATTTAATTTAATTTAGTGAATTAGATTGTTGTTGTACTAGTGTGCAAGAAATTGCAGTTAAATATAATAATATATAAATATATTGAACACGTAAGTGTAAACACACGGTCGTCCATCCCCAAAGTAAGTAACTGAATACTTGTGTTATGGGTGACGGACAACTGGTAAATATAATACATATATAATTTTAAATACATACTTAAATACAAATATACAACCAGGCTCGAAGAACCGACAAATTGTTTATAGAAAATGTTGACCCTCGGCGGGAATCGAACCTGCGACCTGCGGAGCTTAACGCAGGGTCACTACCCACTGCGCCGACGGACCAGTCAATATAGTTGTTTTAGTAACTCTGTCCGTAGTTATTAATTTCCGAGCAAACGCAATGAGTTTCCACCACGTAGCTTTGTTCATACACATCAGAGTCATATTTACTATTTACGAATTTTATAAGCGGTTGAATTTGTGTAGTCAGGTTATAAAATTAATCGCGAAATTCATGTAGCACCTTACTAGTTGTAATTTATCCTAGTAAACGACACTGATCTTCAATAAATAAGTAATTTTAAAAATATATCCTTAAATATAATCAATTACAGGAGTTTATTTTTCGTTAGAAATTTAAAGTAAAATTCACAGAAGTCAAAAGTAAAGTTATAAAAGTAAAGTTAGTTAAAAATATGTTGAATACATTTAATAAATATCACGGGATTTCCTGTCTTGCTTATATGAGTAAAATTAAAAAGAAATCCTAACTCGAATAAAAGGGGTAGTCTATAGTAATAATAAAATAAAACTATATATTGTAAAAAACTATAAATTGTGACAAACTTACCTGAACAGTAGCCTTAGCCATCCATGCTAAACCAACGAAGATCTTTTCCTTCATGTTGAGATTACTGCGGACAGCGCAACAACTAGTAAGGATTGCACGTAGGACTATACATGTTACAATGATGCCGCATCCTACCAACACCAAATGCGGATCCAAATCAGCAATCTGCGAAATTAAAAATGTTCAATTAACTTTAATACACACAGCAGAACCAGTCTAAATAAGACGTTGGAAAAAGAAGAAAAAATTAAATTGAAAAAAGTTAGTAATTAAATACAGAAGTAGCCTGACCTAGAGCAGTGTACATTACATTTATAGTTTTTATCCAATACTTATCTAAAGTATTTTTGTGAGGTATGAAAAACGCTGTCCTTATTTTAAACTGATAAAGTCAAGATTTTGGTAAAGTCATATCATACAAATATATAAATTTAATGATTTGTTGTATCCCTATTAATATTATAAATGCGAAAGTCTGTCTGTTTGTTACGTTTTCAGAGCGAATGCGTTGCACCGATATCGATGATTTTTGGCATAAGTATTTCTTATATACCGGGGTAAGATAAAGGTTATAGAAATCGTGTTAATTCAGCAGGATGACATTGAAAAACTACATCTATTAATATCTTATTAAAAAAAAACTTATTCACCATGTGTCAACAAAATATGTAATTTAAAGAAGTTACTAATATGTTGTTTGGTTTACGTCGAAAGAGTTATTTTAAGAAAGTTTTTATATACATATTTTGGTTTCTGTTTACTGGATAAATTTAACTGAGCTATTACAATTTTCAATTAATATAAGTTATACAGGTTACTATCTAAAAGAAATAAAGTAATAATGTTATAAATGCGAAAGTCTTTCTATCTGTTAAATTTCATATCTAATCCGCTGAACTTAATATATAGATGAAAATTGGCAAACTTGATACTTATATACCCGGGTAATATAGGCTATGAAAATCCTGTCTTTTCGATGGGAAAAGCAGGAGATTTGCCGAACGCCATCCAACATGATATATGAAGATTTTTTATTCACGATTTGATGATCCAAAGTCGTCCGTAAATTAAAGAAATAGGTTCTATATATTGCGTCGTTTGCCGTACGTAGAAAAAGTTTTTTAAGTTCGTTTTTATATATTTCGGTTTTTGTGTATTGGATAAATTTTAATCAACAAAACTATCCTCTCGAGAAAAGGATAAATCTCTCTCATTCTTTCCGGATCGATCTGATTTTTGTGAAGGAGATGTTTGCAGAGTAACAGAAGCTGCTGTTTTTTCAACGCGAACGAAGTTTCGGGTAAAAGGTAGTTTTTTAAATATTTTATGCGTAATTGTGATAGCTCCAGTTAAAAGGTGTGGATTTTTTATTTAATATCATACGAGGTGACTTACGACTATTTGTGCACCAGTGAGGGCGAAAAGCATAGGCTCAAAGAACATCCAGAAAATTTCGAAGGCCGTAGCTGCAGGGTTGTCGTCGAGTTCCCAGCCCTGTTTCACCCAGTGTTTGCAAGCCACGTAACCAAAAGCGATAACCGCCAATGGTCCTAGAACATTGTAATAAAAGTATTAATTTTTGGCAATATGTAAAATGGTAATATTTTTGATAATGGTGCACCTGTGCTATAATTTATTTCAGTAGATGAGACGAGTTATAGGTCTGGCTAGCCATTCCAGGCTGGCTAAAATAGGTGTGTATATATACACACACACACACACACTCTCTCTCTCTCTCACACACACACACACACACCCACACACTTATATATATGATTATAAGAATTAATTATAATTATAACTACATATAATGTCAGTATTGATTGGATGATGAATAATGATTATATATGATAGTATATAATAGTATTAAGTGTGTACAGGTTCTATACAAGTGGGTAGAAGTTGTGTATAATTGAATAAAATGTATATACAATTGTATAAAATTATTTGCAGTTATTGACAATTATATTGTATTGTATATAATTCTATATAAGCTGCATAATAAAAATTATCAAATTCTAATTGATTTTATATAATCATATAGAACTGTATACAATTATACATATTTATAAAGAAATTACATGAAATACTTTTAGATTTCTATATAATTGTATATTATCATATACATTTATAAATATTTTATAAAAACTGCATGAAAAAAAATAGATATGATATGCTTGAAAATAAAACTTTCTATTTATAATACAACTTTCAATAAGATTTGAATAATTTTAAATTAATTATTTAATAAAAATAATTTAAATGAATGCTGTAATTTAGTGACACGGTTTACTTATTTTTCTTATTCGAATAACAGATGGCGCTACTAGTACTTTGCTACGCGCTATAGTAGTGCTTTTGAAATTACATAAGAAGTCCCCATACAATATGTTCGTTGGATCGCCTAACAATTCCTTTTGTTCAAAGTGCATCCTACTGGAACTAGTGTTCCAGTAGGATGCACTTTGAACAATGTCGCTTAGGCTTAGTAGCCTAAGCGACATTGTAAACGGCGCATCTTCCGGTACATCAATTCTTGGAATGCTGTGAAGGACCCGTCTGCGATACTCTCTGTATAAGTGAATATTACGGAGCCGAACGAGAACCAAACATCATTGCAGACTAACAATTAAATTTAAAATTGTTACAATAAATTTTAGTACATTAAATTATAACATTGCTAATTCTAATGTCAATGTAATAGCAAATTTATAAAAGATTTCGTAAAAGTGAGGTTACGAACTTTTAATAATTGTATATAATTGGATCGGGCGATTTTTCTATCCAATTAGTATATATTTTTATACAATTATATACAATCTTTTTCATCGGGTACTACAAGAAATTCCATCCTACTGAGTCTATTTAAGATTACTTAGATTCACGTACTATAAATAGATATAACATACTATAAATAAGACGAAAATTATTAAATATATTGTAAAAATTTAAAAATTGACAATTCTTAAAATGCATAATGGGTGTCTGTGATAATAATAAAACAGACTAATAACGTTGAATGCAATATAAAGCTAAACAATTAAATGTTTTATTTAAATATGTTAGCTTATAACACGAATAAAATTACAGGTATCGTTAGTTATCTGTAATTACTCTCAATGTATTATGTAATCGGAATATACTTTGATATGTGTGTACGTTGTTCATGTCATAATTTACACTACACATACGTTTCAAAGTGTATTGTTCGAGTGAAAGCCATAGTATGTAAACAATCAATGAAACGGCCGTGTTTAAAGGCTCGGTGCAATTTTAACGATTACTCAGTACGAAGGAATGCAACAACTTATATTTCACTAAACACAACTATTCTAGAATTTAAACTTTATTACGGCGCATTACTAATTAAATATAATGGTGTTGCTAATTTCTTGTATACTTCGTACAATGTGGTTATTTTTTCTTGAATAGCCTAAATATCTACGCTACTATTATAATTTTAATAATAGTAACAATAGGTCGTTTTCGTCAATTTTTTTAGAAAGCTATAAACAAAGGTATGACAAATAGTAATTTATTAAGGTCTATTTAAACGCATTTTTGCTCCTTATTTTACGGCCTAGTGAAACTGATCCATGTGAAGTTTAGGCTGGAACTAATTGAAACGCCACTCTTCAGAGTGACATAGCCTTTGTCTTTTTTACCCTTTTGAACTGATTACTAAAGTCGACGCAGAAGTCGCGGGCAGAATCTAGTATTATACAAATATTTTGATACTTATTATTCTATGATTAAATTAAAAAAATATTACTTACCGGCACCACCCCAACCAATCTCTTCTGAACCCAAAACAGACATTAGACCACCCATAAGTAGTAACAGTACTCGAAGTGGGACTAAAAATGCATCGTTTCGCTCTGGAATGTATTTAACTAAATAGCCGCAAAAGTAGCCGAAAGCTACACCTCCAATAATGCTGCAAGGACCCTGAAATTTAGAATTATCCTTTGAATTTCAAATCACCATTAGTACAATAGGTTTTTTTAAATGTTTGATCTATTATTGTAAATTACCCCTATATAAACTTTTTATTGAAAAACAAATGGAGCGGACAAAAACGGTAATTGTGAGCTAAGTGCAGTCTTGAATCGAGGGCCCTATTGAATCATCATTCTATTTTAGACGTGATCAGTTTTTACTAGGAGCGATTGCATTTATTAACTTAGATTTCGTAATAACAGAAAATTAAGGCACTGAACAGAGCTGGCGCAAATTCAGATTTCGGAATATAAGCCACGCCCACAATTTCTGCGACGGCGTAGCGACAAAATTAATTTTTTAACACCCATTGTAGGTGTACACTATTTTATCCAAACTTTTTTTGTACAATTTATTTAAAAAACTTATGTCTAATTAATCTTATAAAACTAAGTATGCTGAAACTATAACTAAACATCTAAAAAAAGACATATTATCAACAAGGAATAGTCACAAAAGGCGGCAGCTAGCGACACACGTCCGTATAGCAGCGCGCCTCAGCGATCACTGTCTATATTCATAGATGTAAAAGAGAAGCGAGACGATGGCTCGTTTCAGTTTTGCTATTTTCTAAAAAATATTTAATTTGAATGAAATATCTTAATTAATTCAAAATTTAAATCTTACATTCTCTTTATATTATAATGATTTATTATTCTTATTAATTTTACCAATTTTTGTTGATAAATATTAGAGATATTTACGATCAAAGTAAAAATCAGAGGTCTATTTACCAATTTTTTTTATCGAAAAAAAGTATCGTAATCATGTTTTGAAATCTTACATTCTCTCTGAGATATGATGTATATTAACATATATTTTTCTTTTAATCGTCATCCCTATAGCTTTTGTTAAAAACGTGTTTAAAGTCAGCCTATTTGGCTCTGTTCAGCGCCTTAAGGTAAAATTTTAAGCAGCTACGCATACCAAAGCATATATTAAATTCGAAGACAATTATGATAGAGCAAAACTAAAGGAAGAGGAAGTAAAAGTTAAAGCCTAATGTGGTGCAACTGTAATGCAACCAACAGTGACACATGCAGAAACATCAGATGGAAAGTATCGCGACCAACATACTTTAGGAAAATGTCAGTTGCATAAACATGTATCGCATGCACGTTATTTTTTGTAATTATGGTATTTTAATAAAAATAAATAAATATTTATAAGTAGCATAATTCTTAGAAGAGCGATAAACCAACAAAAATGATATTTCACAAAATTAGTAAAACAGAACGTCTTGTGTTACTGGGTTACTGTTAAAAAAAATAGGAGAACTTAATGGTAATAAAAATATGGCTTGGTGGGTTAAAATTAATAAAAATTAAAAAATTGAAATATTTACAATAAGAAGATGGATGCAATACCAACTTGAATAATATTTGCAGTCAACGACGAATTGGAGAACATAATCGACGATATAATTCCAAAAACGGCAACGCTGGCAGCATCGTCAATTCCAGATACTGCAAGGACTAGCGTCGGTATCCCCTTTGACACGCCATAACCTTTTTCACGTAGTCGGAACAGACAGGGTACGACCACCGCAGGGGATACTGCGGCAAATATTGATCCCAGGAGTAAGGCTAAAACAAATATTTTGATAAATAAAGCCATGACAAATAATATTACGTGTAACTGTGACTAACATACCCCAGTCCCATGGCACTCCTAATAGTAAATTACACATCACAGCAGACAATGCGAATTCGAAAGTCCAGGGGATTAGAGCAAGTTTTATCACGGTCCAAAAGATTTTCTTCATTGCTATTGGATCCAGATCGAGGCCAGCTCTGGTTAAAATGATTGTTAAAGCTATTTTTCTGAAAATAAAATTAAAGAAATTACTTTAAATACATTTGACAGGTCCTTAAAAATAATATGATGAAGACAATCTCTATTTTAAGTATACCTCACGTAAGATGCCACTTTTTGATAATCTTTATCAAAGTTAACAAAACCTATGTTTTTCATGATTATTCCCACTATGAGCATTCCTATAAGTGCTGGGAGCGTAGTGGCTTTCACCATAAGCCAACCACCGAAGTGTGCAGCAATTGTAAGGACGGCAAGCATAAAAAGTTGACCACCCGGAGCCGCGGTATCACCTAGCACTATCCACACGATTACCCATACCATTATTCCTGTAAAAAAGAAATAGACGGCATGAACTAAATTAAAATTCACCTTTTGTGTATCAACAATAACAAACTTTAGTCATGGCAAATATCATTGAGTTATAGTTGTAGCAAAGCAAGAAATGTTATGATTACCTCATTTTATGTTACAATCGAACCTACTTTAATATTTAGGAATGTATTTATTTAACTCATTAAAGTTTTATTTGATTTTATAATAAATATCAATTAATATGACAAAATTATCAAATAATTTAATACCTTTCTGCATTGGTTTATATTGATAATAAAATATATATTGTTTGTTTTTAATTTTAAAATTAATACTTCTTTTACTTTTAAAAGGCGATTTTATTAATTTAGTATCAGCAGAGCAGATTATATATCATTCGACTGAACTCACGTTAATAATGTTAGAAAATAAATATGTAAAAGGGTATATAGTGGCAATTTAAATTCATTTCTGCTTGTTGCTGTTTTTACATTTTCCGTCACGGTCTTTATTTGATTAGTCAATGTTACGTGCAGTTCTGATAAAAATACAAGTTCTAGCCAAATGTTTTTTATACACCGTTAAAAAATAAACTGCATATATATATATTTGCATATATATTTTCAAAAGTACTTAAGTACTTAAGGTAGAAACTTTGTAATGTTTAGATTTTAAATCTTTTAATTTCAGTGACGATAAGTTTGTATAGGAAAATTAAAGGTTTTGGTTCTTCCTAATTTCCTAGCAAGTTTCCCAATTTTTGTGCCAATATTTAAAAAATAATTAGCGGACTTGGTTTAGTTTTCAAGATCTGCCTTTAGCGAGTCTTTTTTTGATTTATATATTATTTGCAGACTATGAAATGTACGTAATGTTTAAATACTAAATATTAACTGTATATTATACAAAGTCTTATATTTTTTATGGATTCGCACCTCATATTTTTTCGCACCTTGTTGAGACACTATAATTAAATCTATGTCGTAAAAATTAATGCAATGTCTATTGCAGGAAAATGAAACTTTCGCGGTTATTTTCTATTCAGCAAAAAAGTTTTAATATAAATTGGTGATTATTTCTTAATTAATAAACACTTGTACTTGAGAACAAGTTGAGTACTTAATATTTTTTATAATCATATTTGCATACGCGCCTAAGATATTGTTGCATCCCCTTCGGGGTATCGTGAAATAATTACATGAAATACTTGCATTTTATTTAACTGAACGGCATCAACATGAAGACTAAAAATATATACAATATATAACACAATTATACAATATATCGGTTTCAACAAATTCGTTATCAATTGAATTAGAGCTGCCTTATTATTTTCTCTACAGAAAAACTTACCAATTAAAAGGACGGCCAGGTTTTGAGCGAAACGTCTGTATGATGGACATAATGGATATGGACATATTTTTTGCCAATGTGGAGGTTCCCACGAAGGAATTGTGGAATCGTCCGTGTGACACCTTTGACAGCAGGCGTACCACCAAGATCTATAAATAACACGTTATGTTATAAAGTTGCGAGTTTTTGTTTGCTTGGTCAGAGCTAATTTATTTAATTAAAGTATATGTTTCATACAAATAATGCGGTTGATAAGAAAGCATTAATTATATTAATGAGTCAAATATACGAGCTGCTATATAAAAAGGAATCGGATATAAATTATAATAAAAAATTGAAACCTCCAAATATTTCCATACAAAAAAAATCATAGATCATTTACTATTTGCGGAAGTATAAATGAGAAACAATTAGAATAGAAAAGAATTTCTTATTTCATTTCTACACACTATAATAAAAGTTAATATAAAATGGTTATAAAGCCTTTTATTTTATGTTGTGTAGTGGTGTGAAGAAGAAGATATGGGATCACCACTCAGACTAATAAAGACGGTGAAACCTATGCTGATATCAGTGGCTTCTCTAGAGGTGAGGTCGAGAAATATAAATCATCATTCTCCTGCCCTTATTCCACTAAGTGGGTTCGGCACAACATGTTACAACATGTTGTCACATGATTTGGCTACGTTTTTTACGACCGGCCGTCAACTTACCTTAGCCGCCTTTTACGACATCTCGGTAAGAAATGAGGGTGGTCTATTCTATGCAGCCCGACACCACACGGCACATACCTTAGTCGACTCTTAAGACACCTCGGTAAGAAAGGAGGGTGGTCTATTCTATTCTGCCGGATACCACACGGCGTACGTCGACAAATATGAATATTAAAAAAATATTCGTATAATTTTTACCTTATCAATACATTACAATAGTTTCTTATAAAAATTAACATTCTTAATACTAGTTGAATATTCAAACATCTGTATATTACTTAATTGTAGAAATATTAAACAACATGCAATCTAGTTTTTATTTAAAGCTCTTCAATACTTGTATATGTTATACCTATAAATATATTTATATAACATTTATATAAATATATTCATAGGTATAACATAAGTATAAAACTTAAAATTATATAACACGTTTCATGTCTGATTCTTACCTTTCTACGTGTTCACTTTGATGTGACAAAGCCTTTTTGGAATAGACGGAAGATGTGGTTGAGTATTTCTTATATCTGCCTTCGATGTGCGCTGGTCTATCTATACATCAAACACACAAGTGTTAGTATCGACAGCAGTTACTTTAATACAGACGATCAATGAGAATATTCGTGAGAAATAACAAGTGTACCGCATGTAACAGCTGTTTCAATCACATGTGGTGATGATTGTATATATTTTGTATCTGTATTTGTTTTAAGTTAAATTTTTGTGTAACTGAAATAAAGTGAAACATATATTAACTTTCTTGTGTAACCATATTTAAACCTTAGTAAAATAAGGTATGTACTACAATTATCTCAATAGTAAATAAAGTTTAAATAATAGAAAGACTTGATGAAAAATCTGTAAAATAAAATTTAACTGTAGTAAAAATTTATAGAATGACCTATATTTGTATAGGTATATATATATAATAGCGAATATATACATCACAATATAAATTTGCATTTTTGTACTTCTTTTTTTTTTTGCTATAACTTTGTTTAATGTGACGTATTGTGAAATGTACTATAAATTAATGTTCGTAATGTGAAAAATTAACCAAATTCTGACTACCCATTTCATACTTATTTGTAACTTATGTTTAGTAAATTATGAAATTATGTTTTCGCCTTTGCCGGCGTTATTCAATAATTACAAAATATAGGCAACAATATGACGTTAAATTTTAAAATATGTATATATATTAGGTCTTTACATATGAAATTGGCGTTTTCTATGGGAGGAACATAAAGTCGTTTTTTTTAATGAAATATATTTAATTAATCAAAGTATGTACCATTGCTATGTATGCACTTTTGCCATCTCATAGGTAGTTAGTTCATTGATCCCCTTACTAAAAAAACCATTCGGGCGGGAATCAATAAAATCTTTGAAGGCGGTTTGGACTGCCCCATCGGAGTTGAATTTTTTTCCTTGCAAGTAGTTATCCAAATTGCGAAAAAAATGGTAATCTGTTGGAGCAAGCTCCGAAGAGTACGGTGGATGTCTAAGACATTCTAATTGAAGCTCCTCTGATTTGGTAGCCGTCTGTTGTGCAGTGTGTGGTCTAGCGTTGTCCTGAAGCACCATACACATCATTAATCCTTCGAGCCGTTTCTGCAGCACTGGTGCCACGGTGGAACTCATACTCGTAAATAACGCGATATTTCATGTTTTCCATTTTGTAAACAGAGTGACACAAAGAAAAAAACAAAAGAAGAAAAAACAAATGAATTAGGGGGTTTGAAACACAAATGCATGAGTAAATAGCTGTATGAATTTGAATTTGGAATTCCTAACCATAAAGGTAATATTTGAGATCAAAGTGGCCAGTACGACAAAACGCCAATTTTATATGTAAGGACCTAATACAATATTAATATGTTACGAATAGTTAAAAAAATGATAGAGATTCTACGTAATGGCTGCAGATATGTTGTATAAATGTCCAAATTCCATAGATATGAGAGGTTGTTTCAATTATCAATGAAGATATTTCGGGATAACCTATGTTCACCAGCAAATCCCAAACCATCTTATCATTATATATGTATGGTGGAATTTTTTATACGTAATGTTTTCTGTGAGCCATCACAGACAATTTTTAGACACGATTTTTTTTTATTCTATTGTTAGAGATTATTATACACACGGAGGAGTGTGCGATTTAGCAAAATTATTGTTCATAGAGAAAGAGTGCAGAAAAAATGTATGACTTATTTACAATCAATTGTTTACAGAGAGTGAGGAATAGTTATATTACCCCAAGATGAGTCCATTTCAGCTGCTGCGGCGTTGTGTAAATTACTTTTGCGGCGCGAGGGCCCTTCCGCATGAGCAGATATACGGCCATTCCTGTAAAATCACTTTTGTATTTTGTTGGCATTATTTGCTATTTAGTAAAATACATTAAATTAATATTTTTGCTATATATTTTTACTTTGATAATATTATAATGTCGCATATTTAGATTTTACATATATATGTGATAACCCAGCGTCGAGATCGTGCGACTCTTTCGAAGGGGTAACGGGTTCAAAACCCGGGCAGACGCCATTAAAGTTTTTTGTATAAATTTGTACCTAATTGATATTTTCAATTTATCAAATGCTTTTCGTTGAAGGAAAACATCGTCAGGAAATTAAAATCCACAGAGAATTTGCGGGATATGTTTAAACTACCAATTACGATTGGAGCAGACTGGTGGGCTCAACCCTTATTTCAAACAATGTCACAACAAACAAAGTCATTCCCAACAGTAGGATAGAAAAAGGTCGTTACTTTTTAACTTTTGTTTTCTGAAGAAAGTCTCGCCTTTGACAGCATATACATTTTTTATTATCGCCAATAATAATTTAAAAAGTCCACTGTTCCTCATATACTCGTATATCTTTAATGTAGAGCAACATGATTTACAAATAAGTAAAAGTAAAGTTGACGATTCAAAAGCACTTGTTTACAAGTTTACTTGAATAAAGAATATTTTGAATTTGAATTTGAATTTGAAATACCTTCTTAATAATAGTAGGACTAATGTTTGACTTTAATTTATGTATAACTAAATATACAACTCATTATTAATCATATCATGTATACGCGGATGATGCCAAATAATGATGGACGGTTGCGTTACTAAGTTGATTTTGTTTATAGAAACAATCCAAAACTGAAGGACTAACTGCATTTCATTTGTAAATTAGGATCTTAAGTATGATTGTCTTTGAAATATTGTCATTTATCAATGTATTTTAATAACTCCCAGGGTACAAATTCAGTTTTCATTTAACAAATTCAATTCTTTATCTTGGTGCTGTTAATTGTATTAAATAAGATCTTATCCCTGCAGATATTTTTTTTATCATTACCATAAATAGTTATTTGATATTATAAATGCTAAAGTAAGTCCATTACGCTTCAAAAAATATATAGTAGGTATATAAATAAGCGTATATTAAAGTATTAGAAACATAAAAGTTTACACGGAAAAGGATTTCGGATGTCGTAAATTATTTATATGTCGCAGTCATGGCAACCATCACTGAAAATAGGACGCGCAGCGTTGACACATAGCGGACAGCGCGTGCATGAGACAGAACTTTGTCGTGCCGCAGTTGTGAAGTTGTTGAGAAGATTGTAAAATCGAAGAAAAGCATTGTAGTTCTTTCATATGCACAATACCCTAGATCACGTCCACTAATTTCTAAGAATAATGATGCCCACGACTATGATGGATTCGACATATACATATATATTCCAAATATTAAAATGAGACTAAATTATTCTGTATTTTCGTTTAACTAATAATAACATTAATAAGATTTATATAACTGCAATATATAACCTAATATGTTGAATGCTAAGTAATAGTTGATTTGAAAAAATCCGATTTTTTTCACGACAGATATAATAAGAAAGAAAATTCAATCAGCTTAGATAATGCATTAAACAACAAGACATTAAACTGATAACTCGCTTCAAGCCTCATCTCGTACAGTTGACTATTTAAAAATAAAAATATTTTACCAGTATCAAGTTTTAAGTACAGAGATCACTTGAATTTCAGGTTCATATCTCAAGAGTTTCTGTACGGGCATTTCTATATTTAAATATTTATTTAATTTTCGAAGAGCTTTTACGTTTACTGTGCTATGTCTGTATACTTGATACAATTACGTGGAGATTTCAACTTCATTAACGATAATGGTTATTAAGATCGCTTCAAACTATATATTATTCTGAACAGTCACAGAAGCATCAAAACCAATAGGGCTTAATAATAAACTCGAAGAGTGCGTAGTTCATGTATATCGCACTCGGTCGCATTTTTAAAGTGACATTTAATAATGACATCTCTTATTGTTAGGAGACCAAAATCATCGGACAGTGAGAACTGTACCACGCACAATTTACATAAAATTTTGGAAATCCGTAGTTAGCTAAACTTACTGACATCTCAAAAACTTGCGAATGCGATGGGCGATAGGGCTTTACGATATTAGTTTGATAATACATAACGATGGGTAAATAAGTGAAAATACGAACACGAACACTTTTTTAAGTGAAAATACTTTAGAGATTCTGACGGCGAATATCCATCAGTTAAAGAAGAATTTATCGAAATATTAACAATTGATGTACACAATTAAATGTATAGGGGACTATAATAGCACACAGGTTAATCGTACATATTACAGTAAAGTACATTATCGAATGATTACTGCATGTAATTTGATTGAGGTTTGTGTAACCTACTTTTTTGTTTAAGACAAAATTGTATTTATAGTTTTTATTAGTTACTAATTAACATTATCAAAAATTTGGTTGTGAACATCTTACAACATGAGCATGGACAACATGACAGAAACCTGTTTTTGCTCCGGTTTAATTAAATCAATATCGAAATATAATTTCAGTTTTAGGTCATATTTGTTTGTCACTATATCATTCTCAAGAGTTATTACTCGCCTTTGCCTATAATTAGGAGCCGCAACATTAAATTGGGTTTACATAATAATTATACATCGCTTTGTAACTGACCACGTTAATATATATATGTTGTTACTTATTTAAAAGATACAAATCAGTTGTTTTTTTTATGGTGTACGTATGTTTTTACACAAGGTGTCATTTTCTAATTTTATAAGTTTTAGTGATATATTATTTAAATGTATTATTAGCGGATATTAATGCATGTTTTTTTATTCTTGGAATAAATAATTAAAGAGTGTATGGGAAATGGGCGCACAATCTTATGTTTAAATTGCAAGGTACGAGTTTTTTTGTAAATTATTTAGTTTGTAAAGTAAATATTATGATAGGATTTTTCTACATCAATACCTGATTGCTTTGTCTTATTGAAGGTTCGATCGTTTATGTTTACTAAATATGAACTTCATAGACAGGTTAACGGTCTGTCTGCTCGCACATTAACACAAATTGACAAAGTATTACATTTTACCGCTTCCTAAATAAAAAAAAGAACATAAATAAAGATATAACTACATGTTAGACATATTAATTGTGAATTTACAAGTTAAGAAGAAATATACAAAAAGAACGAATTAATTATAAACCGAAGTAAGTATTCCAGGTAACGACTAGGTTATTGTTGCAATCGATGCAATTATTTGCTATGATGTCGCAATCATGCCATAGGTGCTGTATTAATTGATGCTATATGGGTATAAGCATATTTTGGAACTAGAAGAGGGTAAATAATGGAATTTTATATATTTAATATTGTTGTTATTATTATATCCTTTGCACATTTTCATAAAGCGTTTATTGCTCCTTAGTTACTCATTGATAAGCCGAGGTGACTTGTTGTCAAAGGTAGTAAATAAATTCTATTTAGTTTCAAGTTCCCTGCCATGCACTTGTATAAGGTCGAACTGTTTGCCCATAAAAGTCGGTAGCATGTGATCGCGAAGGTTTAAGCCAATGAGACTACCTGTATTTCTTGACCTTCTATCAATATAAATGATTTTTATTCAGACAGTATTTATATTAAAGGGCTCGTGTGTTTATAAATGTAGCAAGTGCAAACAGTACTAGTAACGTGAAAACTTTTTGGATCTCTTATAAAAAAATTATTAAAATAATGAATTAAAATAGACTTTTAAATTAAATAGATGGCTAAAATTGGGAGCCAGGGGACTTATATAGCTAATGTAATACAAGTGCTTATTTTAAAATTTATCTTTTAAAGTTGTTGTTACCACAGTTACTGGGTCATTATTTTAACAAAGTTACATAAATCTTTCAAAGTAAATTTCCATTCGATTGTAGATACCGCTGTGCAAGTTACACGGTATATTAACACCAAACCAAATCTGATTATATTTTTTTTACAGGAGGTACTTATTTCTTATTATTTTCCTTTTTATGTTACATTACGTAGCACCAAAAATTGAATTAATGACCATTTTCGAAACTTGTAAGTATCAATAGGAAGATGTATTTTGATCGTTCACGTGCATATTTTTTAAGATGTAACACAAACAGTTCATTAATTTCCCGAGCAATGTGGCTTTTGTGTATTTAAAAAATAGTAAGCCCCGTATATTACAGTTACAAAGTTAATGTAGGTAGTTGTTTTATCTAACGAAAGTTATTTGTTAACACATATTGTGGTAGTTGGTTGAGTTGTTTTCGATTTGCCCTGTCAAGATATCAATCGTGACGAATTTCTAATCATATTATGTAGGTCGGTTATATTAATGTGATCCTGTGCATACATGCGCCGGTATAGAAAAGATTGTGAGGTGAGGGTCATGGTTACGTATATTATAAAATTTTATATTATCAATAAATTAATTGATGAATACCGATTATAATTCCAAAAGATTATTTAATAAATAATGCTATATTTTAAATAATATCTAGGTTTTACTTTTATTCTGTTACCCTTTGATATTTATCTAATTTTATAAAATGTCCCAATAAACGTGTAAAGAGCTATTTAGTTAATATGTATTTAAAAAAGTAATTATTATAAGCATTATCGTTTTTAGATAATTAATTGATATAGTATATTATAATTTTTTGATATAGCATGTATTGAATATTAATTTCGTGTATACATCGGCATATAAACATAGCTATAGCAGTTACATTACAGTTTTTGAAGCATGTGTTGCAATATATTGTTGATAAAAATATGAAACAGGTAATATTTGAACTCACCAATGCCGGTTAGTAAGTGCATCTGTCTCTAGAGATGAATCGGACGGAAGGTAGCTGTCGTAATGACAACTGAGGCTGCTGTGAGACATCCTACATGGCATTCGGCGAGTCTTATTCACTAGAGTCGGGTTCTTATCGTGCGTGTATTGTGAGATGTTTACACTGGGGCATGCCGTCCGAGTCAGCACGCTCCACACCTATGCCGCGGCGAGTGTGCATCTTATAAGAGAAGGTTCGGCTGCGAGTCAATCCGCCCGCCGCGCCTCACCCCGGACACGTGACTGTTTCGCGGAGCTCAGTTTCGCCAGCAGGCTGCTCGGTCATTGGCCGTGATAAAAAATGTTTCAACCACAAGTGTGAGCCCTGAAGCAGGAAGCCGTATTGCGCTAATGCTAGAATGCGCCCGTGCTAATACTGAAACGGCGGGCAACTGACTACTGGGAACGGACTGAATGAGCGTGCTTCGACGGAGCTGGCTGTTTAAAATTCCTCTCCAAACATCTCAAATGCGGCTCGGGTGTCATCACTCGCACTTACCCCACCTCAACTTTTGCACACACGCTTATTATACACATTATATAAAACACATCGTTAAACATGTTATTAAACACACATTAAAGGATTAAAATATACTTTTTCTATTAAAAAAGGTGACATGTTAATGTGTATGAAGAAAATTACTTTAATGTGAAATACACATCATGAGTTGTACATCGTTTCGTGTACCTAGCTGGGCAAGCAAACAAATAGGTTGTATTATAAATAGGTACCCATGCATGACAAATGTCGATAACAAAAGAATAAAGACAAAGGCCCAATGTATTTGTTAGAAAAGAGCTATTTTTAATTTAAGCTCGATGACTTAATATCTAGTTTTATAACCATGTAGTTCGATTTTTCATAGATTTACTTGCCTTTGTGTACTTAGTCGCGAGAATTATATTTAATATAATATTATAGCCGAATGTATTGAAAATAAATAGCAAAAAACGGTTTAGATACCTCTTAAAAGCGCATTTTTAGCAGTACAGATTGCTTTAACTATTATAATGTGTTGTGTGTGTGTGTCACAGGTCACATCTTCTCCATAAAATATTATTCTCATCATTATTCATGACATTTAGAAAAATTGAAGCTTATATACAGGGTTAGCGTATAAGATAAAAAAGGTCTTTTAACACTTAAATTGAATTTAGCACTGGAAAAATTTATCTCTTTTATGATAAAAATACGGGGCAAACAGGCATAGCTCTTGCAATGCGCCTTTATCTGCGGCGGTTTTCAGCGTCTCCAGAACATGGGACTACTGTTTTTTTGAGTTACTATATACTATACTATATATAGTGTTTGTAGACTTCAAATAGAAATAGGTAATTCCTCCTTTGTATTTAAATAGCCATCAAAGCTGATTCTCTTTTGTCAACCGATGGATGTCTACTGCTAGACATAGGTCTCTTCACATGGGCGAACACCGCGGACACTACGAGAAGCCTTGAGGGTTCCGCATAGGGTCCTCGGATTCTGGAAGGAGCTAGGCTGGTGAGCGTAACCAGCCCTTTCACCCTCACGCACAATGATCGCCAAAATGCGACTAAGTGCGGAAAACAGCCCGCAAAAAGAAGAAGAAGAAGGACTCTTAACGGGATCTTCACATCACACGATCTTTTGTGACACTTGGATTCAGCAGCTCTCCGCAACCTTTTCGAGGTCGTCTGTCCACCTCTTAGGGGTTTTACTAGCGTTGCGTTTTCCGGTGCGGGGTCGCCATTTCAACACTTTGAGACAACAACGCCCATCGGTTTTTCGCACTATATGCCAGCCAATCGCCACTTCAGTTTCGCGACACGCTGAGCTATGTCGGTGACTCTGGTTCTTCTACGGATCATCTCATTTCTGATTTAATCATGTAGAGATACTCCGAGCATAGCTCGCTCGATCGCCCGCTTAGTGACTCTAAGCTTTCTTATAAGGCTGATTATCTAAAAGCCATCCATTTTCGTTTTTTGCTTTGGTTTATTTATTTTTTTCAGAAAACAGGTAAGGTGTTTTAATAATAAAAAAATATTTTTATTTCTTGCAATAAGTAAAAGATAATTTCATAAGAACCATTTTCCATTTTAATTAATATTCAAAATATATTATATTTTATTAGACCTTTATAGCTTGTTAATAATTTTTTCAATGTCAAGGAAAAATAAGTCTTGATAATTGGACAGTTGCTTCGGTAATGGAGATATGCAGGGAGCTAGATAATTTAATATCCTATTTTTTTTTAATTATATGGTGTAACCTATTTTATTAGTTAAGTTACTCAACTGAGCAAAGAATCAATAAATTTTATATTTTTTCTTATTATTTACGATAGCGCATTGTCACTAATACTTTCCTTACCGAAAAAAATTCTTTATTCGTAACTAGCTGTTTCGCTACGCGTTACTGTGGCTCAGTCTCCTCTGAGCTCTCCTCGAAACAGAATTTTGTAACTTTGTAAAAAATTGTCTGAAGATTTCATTAAAATTTCATTCGGTCTAGCCATTTTAGAATACATATAGGACATACAGACGAACATTTATTTTTTAATATAAGATCAGTTAAACTCGTAACATCATTATTGTCAACTTTAAATTATGTAAAAGTAAAAAGTTTTTTTTATTCCTAATGGATTTTTTCCAACTTGTATGGTGGCCCGGCATATAAGCTTCGATTGTATATACATCATAATGATAATTTCGCTAAAGAATAAGTTAGGATAACAAGCAAACTTCTTGGGTCGAGCTAATTATTCTAGGACTTATGCTACTTTCAGTTACACTTACAAATGAAGTGTACATACCGGCGCAATTTACAAAAGTCCTCTTCTGTAGTCCATGGTCAGAGTATAATGACTAATGAACATTTACACAAAAACACCGTTTTGCTGTTGAAAAATTTAAGGCGTTTGAATTGAAGAATAATTAGTACGAAATTTCTATTCGTTACATTAATAAAATTCTTTACCAGTAGTTTTAGATTTCTTATAAACCATTCTTTTTTCTATTTACCCAAAACCTAACTATGTCTGGACTAGTCATTCTATTTCTGACATGTTAAAGGTCTCCCTATAGAGATATGGACCTATGGCACGGATATACATACGCTAGGTTGATGGCGACGTATATTTTACGTAACCTAGTTTTAACTTCTACGTGAATGAAGGGAATATAAAAAAGGGAATATAAATGGTTATATGATACGTGTATGAAAGTTTCAGTGCTCTTTTCATAATTTTTATGTCACTAGAAAGGATCCTAGTGACATAAAGGTTATTATCATATATGTCATAATAAAACCTTTATATGTAAAACTCCAGTGGTAATTTAGTCCAACTTTAGAGATAGAAATCTGTTGGACCCGATGTTTGTAACTACAAACATCGGGTCCTACAACATTAAAACTTTAAACCCAATAGTTTTTACATTATTAATAGATGAAATTTTACTGTACATGTTATAGGTTGGCCTGTGACAGCCTCGCTTCTTTCCTGTTTCGCCAATATATTATAAATGCTAGAGCATCATTAATAAATATATAAAGAAGCGTTACAATAGATGGATTAATGTTACTCAGTTTTAGTAATGCTTTCTCAATTAACCGCATTAATTGGGGTCGGTGAATCATAGTATAAATAAGTATAAATCCAATTTATTAGTATTTATTTATATATAAGTATGTATATCTTAGTCTGGTTCTAAAAATTTTTTTTTTTTTTTAATGTTTTTGGATTTGGAGTAAGAGCTGACGTTTGTGTAACATAAAGAACATAAATATATTTACGGAATTTCTCTTAGTTTTCTTTAGAGGTGTACCTTCTACTTATGATTTCTTCGGGTTTCTAATATAAGGAAATTTACTGGAAATTTACTTAAGGAAATTTATTGTATGTGTAGTATAAATAGATTTTAGGATAAATTGGAGTTTTTGAAATTAATTAAATTGATTGAAAATTTGTAATTTGTTCAGGCCATTTTTATTAATAATAAATTTCTCACAACGTTGGCTGACGTTTACGATTGGCAAAATACAAGTCCGCATTATGCTCATGTGTTACTCAATTTAAATAATACCACTTTGTTGATCCGATTGCTTAACTCTATTATCAAATCATTCAAATAGTTGATACCAAATTGACATTTAAGGATATCAAAACGGTAATTAAAAGTGTGTTTTATAATTTATGGTGCGTTCTAAAAATATCAGATTGCATCGATTTATGCCATTCCCAATATAACTAGCCAATTCATACAACAATTTTAATGATGCATAACGATCAGTAAAAGCACGTGACTTACTATTACGACAGCCTTGTTGGGTGAGTCATGACGTGTACTATACTAATAATACCGACTGTCTGAGCGCCCGAATAATGTGACCTCCCTTCCTCTCTGCCGATGTTGATATGCGTACAACGATTTATAAGTTCGAACAGTATTCGAGGGCCTTCTTAGTTGGCTGGTGTGTCATGCCTTTCATAAAGTATAGTCACATGACATCCGAGACAAAGATTTAAATTGATACTAACTATATAACGGAGTCAAACAGAGCTTTTTTGTTCTTTATTTTTGGTTGACTAACTTCTAAATGAAAGTTAATGGATAATACATGTAAATATGTATATCTGTAGAGAATTATACGCCATGGCTAATATAAGTTTTCGAAGATTTCGATCTATCTTTTAAGAACAGGATAGATTTAAGGATATCTATTCTCGTTTCAAAGATAATGGTAACGTACAATGCGTTAATTAAAAATTTAATTTAAGTAATACATGATTAAGATGCTGAATATCTTAGGAATTATAGCAAAATAAAAACTAAAAAATTAATCAATTTCGGTTCGGGCAGTATAGTAAAGAATATACTCACAACTTCAACACCAATGTTGCGGAAGAATATCGGTAAATATTATTATTTAAAAATTTGGTAGGTTTCAGTATAGATAACTATTTATCTGTAACTTGATAGAATATAGCTTGTTTATAATGTTTTAGATCTCATTCGCTTTTAAAGAGAGTAAATAAAACTTTTTACACGCCATCTCGCGAGCAGTATTCTCCATATCATATACACATATATATAAAATTTCTATTTCAATTTTGAAATAGAAATTTTGCTTTTCATGAGGATTACATTATTCTGAAGCACAATATTGTAAATAGATTATGTAATGATATAATAAAATCTATTGTTTTGATTTTTTATCTGTTACATGAAATCTGTCGTTGTTGTTGTTGTGGCCCTCTTTTAAGTAAAAAATAACCAGAGAACCCCGCAGATTTATTTATATAAACATATATCATAAGCACATAATATTCTTATTTACCTTTGGTTTGGTTAAATACCTCGTAACATACATTAAACATTACTATTTCATATTAGCGTTCATACTTCAAACATCGTAAAACATAAGAATATGCAATTCCTCTCAAAATTTTAAACGGCGTTGCAAAAGCAAAAAAAGTAGATCAATAAAAGAAGCTTAATCCCACTATACATTGCTTTTTTATATTTCAAAGGAAATAAGCAGCATTTTTGATGAAAGCTCCCAAGTAGTTTACTTTAGCTGATATTTATTACAACTATCTTCATATTTCAACTAATTTTGATGTTTTAATGATATCAAATTAATTAAATAAGTCATATAAATACGTGTTTAGATCAACAGCCACAAAAATAACCCGAAATCAAAAATCTAACGCTCGCAGGGGGTCAACTTTAGGAAACCTATTGCTTCAATTACTGTACCCTTGAAAATCCCGTGGTTTCACACTTCCGCTCTAAGCGATCAAAAGTAACCAGAAACATCAATTGACTTCTCTGGTGTCGACAGATATATTTATATTTACTTGTACATGATTTATAGAAGCAGGCATTACTTTGCGGAATTCCACATTACAAGCACTATTCCCGTGCGGATTATAGCAAGGTAGTTCTGTTATAGTACTACTTGCACGTCAACAAGGTCCATATTTGGACCTTGTTGACGTTCAAGTAAGTGTTGATGTACCTTGGAATCTTCTGTATTGTTATTAATTATGAACCGTTAATTCTTTATCAATATTTAATTTATCCTTTTACTGTACGTTTGTATAATATATTACTTAGTTATTGATGAAATAATTTTCCTCCTTAATAATTTAAGTATAAAGAATATTTTTTAAATGTTAATTAATATTATGTAACATTCTAGTAAAAGATTTCAACGGCAGCGCTGCATTTCTAATCATATAAATTTTTGTCATATAAAATCTTATATAGTAACGGCCTGTTACTATGCCACCACTGGGCGTAGGCCTCCTCTTTCCCTTTCCGTAGAGAAGATTTGGAGCTAAGACCCACCACGCTTCTCCAATGCGGATTGATAGGTTTCACATATCCCCAGAACCCTCTAGAGATATGCAGTTTTCCTCACGATGTGTTTTTTCCCCTGATAAGCTTGTGATAAATCGCAATTAACAATCAGACACATAATAGAGAATATAATTTTATTAGAGAGAGGTATTGGTGCCTGTCCGGGGTTTGAACTCGAAACCCTCTCGAAACAGTCGCACGGTCTCCGCCCAGTGGTGAGCCACTGGGCTATCAAACTATCTATCAAATAATATATCAAATATATATTAAAAAAATTGTTCTTGGTATTATCTCAGCGACAGTTATTGAATTAACATTCTATGTCAAAGTTCATAGGTATATTTTCGATTGTATCAAGCATGAATGCCGCGACATTTACGTGCCTATGCTTTGTTTGTGTAAACTACAAAATCCAAAGGCAAATTTTTCGTCGGGTGGATATAAAAATGGCATGCTAATGATGTCTTAAAGTAAATTCTGTATTGGAAAAAATCTAACAATTTTCAGATAGTCAATATATGTGCTAATGACAATACGTCTGCCTTCTCACTCGTTAAAAAGACTTTAGGTAAAAAGTATTTTGTAAGAAATCCAGAGGTTCTTCAATAATTTTGTTGGGAAAATATTTTATTATAAATAATTCTCCTATGCATGAAATAAATGGATTTTATTGAAAATAGCACTACAAGATACGATCGAGACAAAAAAGTAAATTCGGGTTACGTTAGTCAAAAAATAATCAAGGATATATAAAATTATTTCGTAAGCTAGAAGAAAAAAGGGTTCGATTTATAGGTACACTCCTAATTTTTTGTACTGCAGAATTCAATATTTGTATTTTATTATAAAATAAAGTCTGGAAAATTACATTTCTAATTTTCCTCTTTAAATATTGTTCCATTGTGGCCATAATATAATGACTGAATTCAGAAAATCAGAAACAACTTCTAAAAGAACACTTGACTTACTGAGAACTTGAATTATACATGTGAGTTAGTTGCCATGTTAGGTTAGGACAAACAATAATATTTCCATATTAATAGATTCCTCAAGCTTGAGTAAAATGTCTAACTGAAAATATAAATATACTAACATTTCCTCTTTGTCTTTCGCACTTTACGCGTATACTTTACGCGAATATATTTAACGTATTTGAATATGAGGCAGTTTGATTCTATTTTGTTAATTTGGTATCACCATGTGAGTTCATAAATGCAAGATTATAGGAAGAATAAGATGCTTATTAAACGGATCTATACCTATATCGAATCTCTATATTCTTGATAGCGATAAAGAAACAAGAACAGATTTAAAACTGTCTAAGTTTTAAATCTTTATTGTTATTATTGCCCTCTTAACCCACTTTGTAAGTAGAAGTATCTGATAAGATATTTTTTAAATCAAATATAGCAAGAAGCAATCTATATCTGGTTTTATATATTTTTACTGAATATTAAATTGACCTCTATTGTGTTGTCCTTGTTAAGAATATACACGGCGTCGATCTTTATTTGACACTCAGTTAAAAAAAAAAACGATGGAGTACACGGAACTAAGAAATAAATATTTTTTCGCCTTCAGTACATACCTGTACTATACGATAATTCTATACATTATAAAAATTTAATCCGACCCACATAGTAAGCGAATGAGTATGCGAGCGTATTGTTAGAGCTTATTTTACAATTTATCACGAGCGTAAACAAAATCATCGTGAGGAAATCGGCGTATTTCTGGAAGATGTCAGGAATTAAACTAACCTATCGAGTATTGGAGTTGTGGGTATAAGATCCAATCTTAATTTCTAAAATAAAAGAGGCCCGTATCACTATTTTTTTTTTACTCTTTTCCTCGATTGTTTGGCAAGCTCTCCATCTTTAGTTATTTGTTGATCTGTGATTTTAAAATATTACACCTTTAAGTAACATAAATGTCTCACCTTAAATTCTCAGAAGGTAGATTTTCTCTATCTTTACTACCTTCATCTGCCATAATAGACACTTTTCTTTTACCGTCAGCAGTCGCAGTTGTTAGAGTGTTTTGATTCGTGCCGATTTGTTCGGTCGGCGGAGGTCGTGTTTCGTTCTTTTGGTTTTTTAAATCACTGAGATCAAATGGGTACTCCTTTATCGCAGTCATTCGAATGCTTGTTTTCCGGACCTGAAATTATAAGACTGAAATTATTTTCTTGTCTCAGTATATAGTCCGTATATAATTTGTAGTGGTACAGTTCGTATATTATGCGTGACGTAATTTGGTTTTGTTGAACAGTTCGTGCTTAATCTATTTAAGTTTAGAATGAATTTTATTCTATAGAAAGCTGATTATGTCTAGGTTAAGTTGTTTTTGTATAAAACTTAAATAGCATCTATAAATAAATGAGAAAGAAAAATTGAACACAAAATAGAAATTGGTTGTGTTTCTTTTTTATTTTACACTTGTATTTATTAGATTAATATTCCATTTAAATTTCGCTTAATCTCAATACAAAGTAATAAAGAATGTATAAATGAAAGAGAGCTGTTTAGAGAACGTGAACCTTTCTTTGAATAAAATCAACAATTCTAGATGGAATTGGTATTCATTATTTCATTATATAACTTCCATACGGACAAAATCTTGGGAATACGTTAGTTTGTTATAAACTAGGTGTCATAATAGAGTAAAATCTGGGTCATGAACGTCTAACAAAAAAATAAGTTTACGTTAAAAATGATATTGATTTTATAAAACGTGTTGAATAACAGGTGCCCATGATGTCGTTTATCTGAGTTGAATGTTGATATAATCATTTATAATGTCCTGCAATACCCAAAGAAATACTTCCTTGACGTATAACAAGTCACAATAAGAAACACATCGTCTAAAATGTACACTTCTATGTATAGATTTTAAGTCACTTTTTAATCGTACAATAACACGTCAATTTTATTGGTAACACACTAGAAAATAATGTGTTCAAATGTTGATTTCACATGTTTTAGATTTGATGCAAAAAAGATGTATCCAAAGGTATATGACATAGTTACAGTAGTGTCAAACGTAAAAAATAATATTGACCATAATATTCGTAACCAACGCTAACCGCGCTATTCCAGTACTGGACCAAACTCTACACTAGGATTACAACCACCATGCTGCTCCACTGAAGTGTCACGTTGTAGTGTATAACCCCATAACAATGTATTTCTTAATTTTCACCTAAGTAAATCTGTTTTATGATTTTCCTAAGACCTACAGATACTTCTAAATAATCTATTTAAGTCTGGTACACTAAAGAGTCTGACTTTTCAAAAGCGCTGTTAATGGTAATAGTGATTAATAAATGATATATAATACGTAGTAAGCTCAGCTATATGTAAAGTTTATAAGATGTTATTAACATCCATTTCGAATATAAACAACGTATGTAAAATACATACTCGTACATACATTAAATAGGCACTTTATTAAAATTTCATATTCAGCCTTTCATAAATTGATGTTAGAAGGTAAACCGGCCGCCATAATAACTATGAGCATGGAGGTTGAAACCTTAACGTAGCGAAGACAGAACACTAAGTACAATTCCTACCCAGAAAGAATCATGGTTGACGTTGTTCATCATATGAATACCTTTTATCACATCCGCATTGGCTAAATGTCCGTGACATCAGAGATAAGCTGTAAGAAGTTCGTAGCCGTTGGTGATGACAATTAAGTAATTAATAAAAAAATTGAAAAGCAGTACCCTTAGTATACCTTGCGAGACAACCGAGAAGACTTCGGTGACCGACTTATTGCAGGTAAACATTGCAAACAACAGTCCGATAACCGGCAGTCGTTATATCAACGATTGACTCGATACGAAAAGAGTGTTCTTAATACTGATTTCGCCTTATCTAACTGCTTTATTTATAATCTTTAGACAAAAAAAATTAAATAAATCTATATCTGGGAACAAATATAGAAAAGCAAAATTTTTGGTCGGGTAACACTGTTATGCAAATGCACAGACATATTGAAAAAAATAATAATAAAAGGAAGCCATAAGTACTATTTGTAATTTTAAGCTACGAGATTTATTTTCAAAGCGTAAAAGATATTGGGTCTACATAATTATTATGGTTTCGCTTTAGTAGCAATATACTTACTATGCAGAATAGACATCTCTACTAAAAAAATTGGGTATTTAAAAATTGACAATTTATAAAAACTACTAGAGAAGAAGAGTTTTACGGGCTTGATCTAGAGTTTAAAGTTAGTTTGAAGGAACAATAAAATCGATGCACAGTGGTTAAAACTTCTATTATAAAAACAAGATGCTATTTTCTTTTAGCACATCTAGCATCAGCAGTAACTTTTAAAATTCAATTATTTAATTAAAAATAAAATTTCAATTAAATAAAATAAACAAAAGAATGAAATAAAGTATCCTAAATGGTTAGTTATACCTCATGGTCATATCTCTACAGAAATATTTAATATTTAATTCGAAATATAAAGTTCCTTATTTTCATATAATTCATTAAATATTATAAAAAAATTAGTTAGATTTGTCCAATTCATTTAAATTAGTTGAAGCTTAATAATAGTTACTACTAGACGTATAATTTTACAAGACAGTCTCAAGAAACGTCTAGATTAATGGATTTTTCTTTCAATTCTTTGTCACTTGCGGCCAATTCATTGGTAATAGATTCTAATATAAAATTTATTTATAATTCATATTATCAATATAATCAAACAACATAAAAATTAATTCACTGAAAAATGAAAATGATAACTAATGTATCAATTAGTTATTATTTTGTGAAAATAAGTCTAGAAATTAATTGTTTATTTATGATCACATAAAATATCATTGTAAGATAAACCCACCTTAACGGCACATTATTCCACGTTTGCAAAAATTAAAATAATTTTATTATTTTATTTAAAAAAAATATTTTAATGAATCCTGTGTTAGCTGTGCGCGCGCGTCACTACAGCAGAAGATGCACTGAAATGATCTTGATCGGCGTGCTTCAGTTTCGTTATTTCAGCCACGAGAGCCTTTAAGTAAATACATTCTAACGTTGTATTCTTAGATTAGTTAGAAGGTGCAATAGATTGACAAACCGGAAAATAGAAAACTCTCTTTAAAATATTATGATTATCAATAAAAAAAGGACTTGAGAATCCTACGAGTATATTTAAATAAAGTTTGAACGTATGTAAAAGTTACTCTTTCACTTTAATTACAATAAACGATGAAATAAGGACCGCTTTATCGAATTTAAAGACTGAGACTAGCGTATAAAATATGTTATATATAAATTTAAATAAAATAGACATTTTATAAAATTAAATAGAATAATGATAGAAATTATTTTTATAGTAAATAAAATTTTATTTAATTAAGTGTAGTATTTTTTCAAATTGTACGTCAAACAACTGTTTTTTTAATCAAATATTTAAAAGTTTTGTCACACTTAAATTAATTAATTTCTTACTCAAATAGACTTCCCTTTATGAAAATGCCCATGTTTTTATTGATTATAAATAAATTTTTCAAAATATTAATACTATCACGATTCGTAATATTCATTCTAATACCTATAATTGCACAAATATTTTTGCTTTTTTCTAGATTACAGATGAAGCAGTGTACAGAAGTTAGATGTTCGATAGAAGTCATACCATTGTATAAAGCGCCTTGTATTTATTTAGTAGCTTTAATAAATACAAGTCTTTTTGTCAATATCATTTTGTAAGGATATAAAGAATTTAATTAAACTGCTTTTTGTTTTTATGGTTTAAAATATTATAATATCGCCCATTACTTTATAAAAAAAATATATAATCCATGGTTTTTCTTCTGAAATTTATATTATTACTACTTCAAGCCATGTGGTTAAAAATGTAATAAAAACAATTCGGCTACATTGATTTTTCAATTTATGTTTTAGTTGCAGATATTCCCGATTAAGTTAAATTTTGATTCTATTTTATTAAGGCAATGTTTTGAACAATTAAAACATTGCCTTAATAAAATAGAATCAAAATTTAAATTAAATTAAATTTAAATTTAATTAAATCATCTACAAAGGTGAAGGAACAAAAAGGAATGCAGAATAAGGAATTATTTTTTTATTGTTTTAGGAAAACAGAGAGCTTCGGTCATTTAAAACTTACCAAAATGATATACCGGCTTTACAAGGCTTTTTTGCAAGCAATTTTTGACACTACACAGCAGCATAATTGCTTTGGATAATATGTTATTACGATATGCAAAGCGAATTCGATAATGCTTCGTGATAATGATTCACGATTATTAAATAAAGTAATAGTTTTTAAAGTTTAGTTGTGTGTCTAAAAATTTTACATGTTTCTGTGAAATAAGATACATTATCTTTTCATATAATATCGCTTCAATTAATTATTTAATGTAAACAAACCGAATGTTGACAATAGCTGTTTGTGGACAGTAGTTGGGTATTTATTTGCTTAAGTGGACTCATCACAATCACATGATCATTCACAAGGAGTCGGCCACGAGTTCCCAATAATCGAGGGAGCAACGTCACTTATGGCTGTTTACGTAATGCACACAATGTCGCCAGACTGTCGCATCGAACATAAGGAGAGTTTCCATGTTTCCTTCCTGTTTATGGATAAGTCTTTGTGTCCTTGTGATAAGATTGCAATTATTATTGGTATGTTAATAACACTTAGACTTTCAAGTAGACACTTAGAAAACTTGCTTTTGTTATTTAATTTTAACGTAGATGACATCTTAAATATAATATATTATTTTTTAGTAAATATTATTTATTTCTTTAATTAAAATTTAAATAATAACTATTAAAATTGTTATTCAAGATATTTGATTTTTATAAAAATATTTAAAAAAAAATTCCTAATTGAAGCAATTTTAAATTGGCAGTCTTACATTAAGCAGCTCCCTGTTATTATAATATAAATTGTTCAATTGATTGAGCTTACTGTGAGTCGATTAGAAAAAGGAGACAAAGGAAAATTTCATTGGAATAAATTAACCAAAAGTGTATTAAAAGTGTTATTGATTATGTTCTTAAATTAAACTCGGTAATAATATTTAACGGCACTTCAAAAAGCATGTCCATTATATATGAAATGAAATGACTTATCGTTGGTTAGCGAAGGTGACCTATGACTATTTAATTACTATTATAGATTTTTTTTTTAAATAGAATATCACAAAAATATTTCAAAGCAGTGTTTGAATTAGTGGAATTATTTAAATATTCACATATTTTGATATGTTACATTAAAAAACAAGAAAATTTAGGCATACAGAGAGTTATAGTTCTTGTAGCTAGTTCTAAGACTTGTGAACTCGTTGATTCTACCGTTAATCTATCTCCATTTGAAGTCTAGCTCTTTTGTAATATGCGGCATTTGCAACATTAGACACAATCGTTGTTTACATTCATGCTGCATGTTATGGTAATTTCATTACCAGTAATAGAAAAAATAGAAAGAAACGAAACATCGTGTTTCTGGTATATATTTTTACAATGGCAACTAAGATTCGGAAATTCTTAATGAAATTATTGACCATATTGAGTGCTCTTTAATAATATGTGTAATTATATAATATATAGAAAATTTAATTGTATAGTAATTGATTGGAAAAATGATGTTGTATAATGATTCATAGCCTATTAAAACTAAGAGCAGGATAAAATATTTTTGGAAATTTCTGCTTCAGAGAGTTAAAATATGAAATGAAAACTAGAATACTTCCCGCATAAATCCTTTTATTTTATTCTGAGTTGAAAAAAATTTTTTTTTTAAAGATATATACTAAATAGAATGTAGCGTGTCTCATAGTTTATCTCTGTTGGCTTACGTGGCACAGGAAACTAATCTTTGGTTGCGTAGTACCCATCAGGCGAGTTTTTTTTTACAGCTGCGCGACTTCTTCGGCAAAATAGACATAAAACCGTAATGCACTATAAGCCTTATCCGCCCGGAAGAATTGTATTACCATTTAGTAAAACCGTACAAATTTCCGGTTAGTTGATTTTGCGAAAATCTATCACATATAGACAGACAGCTTTTGAGGATATTGTTTTATAATATATGTATAGACATTCACGTTTCTTTTTCGAGAATTGTGACTGTTTCTAAGAAGTTACAATGAGCAAGGTATCTTTTCTCCTCCTCGCATCGTTATCCTCATTGCTGAGGGTCGTGATGCCTAGTGCCGAGTGATCTTTTGGACGGTTGCTCTTCATTTGTCCTTCGCCTTCTCCGAATGAAGAGCAACGTGCAGATTTGCGTCCAAGGCAGTTCGGATCAGTCGTCGGCAGATCGTGATATAATGAAACTATGCAACGTTTTGCTATTCTCAAACTGATTAGGCAGCGTTTTCAATGTGTGCTAGGTGGCTTTACTTTTTTTTAATAATTACTAGCTGATCCGGCGGACAAAGTACCGCCTAATAGTCGATGAATGGTGTGTTACCTTATAACTGAACTAATTTAGGGTTTGGTGAACGTAATACAATGACACAAAATAAATTTCTGAACGCTCGCGTAATTGTTAATCATTTGTCATTATTTTTGTACGCACGCATAAATATTTGAGGTATTTTTCTATGTATCTGCTTAATGCACTTTTCAACCTTTTTAATTGATAAAAAATATAGACACTTAATGTTTAAGACTTTAAAAAGTTTACACAAAATACATTTCTGAACGCATGCATAAATGTCAATCACTACTTAAACTAATTGACAGGATGACAATAAATGCTTGACAAACAAATGAACATTTATTTATTTTCATAATTATGTGTTCGTCTATTTTTCATTGTTTTTAAGATGTATTCCGCTATTTAGGGCGGAGACAAATCCAACGAATCAAAAACCATGAAAATTGGTCCAGCAGATCTCGAGTTATAAGTGTTGTAACAAACTTTGTTTTATATATATAGATTGTCATGTTTCGGACAATTTATATAGAATCTTACCAAGTTTAACATTAAAACCTTAATTGTGTATCGAATTTATGGCAAACAGTCAAACAGACACGACGGGGGACTATGATCATGTTAGAATTAAATCATCAGCATCATTCAACTTAACATCACGGATCTATCTAATTTTTGTGATGGAGATGTTTACAGGTTTGGAGAGTTACAGAGGCTACTTTTTTATCCAGGGCGGTTCCACACATGAAATCGCATGCAAAAGCTAGTATAAAATAAGATTTATAAAATATTTATATAAGAAAACTGATTATGAATACCAATAGGGACTAATTAAATTTTAGGCACGGTTTTTGTGAATGTACGAGTTATAAATGTTGTACGTGGAACATTTAAAAAAAGTAGGTATGTTATCCTATCTAAAAAAAAATTAAATTGTTTCCAATTTCAGATAATGCTGTCCATTATTATAACACAAGCCTTGTTATACAAAACATACTAATATTTCTTTGCAAAAGACATAATAGGTAAAGCGAGGAATAATTATTTTGAGTAGAGGCCATTCTTGTAATAAATTATCAGCATATAAAGATATTATTCACGTACAATAGCCTGAAAGGAATATACTTATTATATAATTTAGCGTATTCACCTTTATTTTTAACATTTGCTATAGATTTCATACATCGTCACTATATGGGTAAATAATTAAAAATAACAAAGATGATAAAACCCTTTGAAGCTCATTGTGTCTCAAAGCAGTGGCATAGGTCACAATCTAGTCATGCACAATATTTTGTTTGTATAGAAAGCATTTAAAATATTGGATTTGTCGCGAGGACTGAAACTAGAAAAAGGCGGAATAAATATTTACGTCATTATCCAATTTTATCTGTGCACATTGCGTTGAAATGAGAAGCCAAATATAATTTTTGACTGCTTATGTTAATTTTTTGCTAATGTTGTATGATATCATAATCATAGGTAACCCGCATGCTCGTGTAACCTCCTACTCCACAAAAATAAATATTAATTAGAATAATTTACGAGGGTTCGCGAGCGACGCCGGCATAATATGTCGAAACAAATTTGTATTAATTATGATTGATAAGTCGCAGTATCTCCCCCTTAAAATACTTATATGTATCGATAGATGATTGCAGTTCTCTTCAAACTATGTAACATTCATTTTAATCATAAGGAACATGATAGTCCGTTATAGTAAAAAAGTACCAGCCTGTTACAATCCCACTGCTGGGAATAGGCCTCTTCTCTCCATTTCTGGAGAGAAGGGTTGGAGCTAAGACCTACCACGCTGCTCCAATGCGGATTGGTAGGTTACACATATCTTCAGAATTCTCTAGAGATATGCAGGTTTCCTCACGATGTTTTCCTTCACCGAAAAGCGTGTGATAAATTGCAATTATCAATTAGACACATGAGTTTTAATAGAAAAACTCATTGGTGCCTGCCCGGGTTCGAACTCGTGCTCCCCTCAAAAGAGTCGCACGGTCTCACCGCTGGGCTATCACAGCTATAGTGATAGTCCGTTATAGTGGTGTAGCTTAAAAATTTTTGGAATGAAATACACACTAATGTAATCCACGTGGTATGACTGTAACTATACCTTAATGGAAAATCCTATATGCAGTTAATCATCACGAATTTGATCAGTTTCAGATGTTGTTATTTAAATCGATTAAACGAATTTTATGGCCGCCATGTTTATGTTACGCTTAGCCCAGTAACTAGTCCAGTGTACATATGGCCACAATTATGATGTTAGCAAATTGTTAATTAAAATTATTAAGAAAATAATTTATCTCTCTCAAAAGCTCCGTTAACACATTGTATGAAAATATTAAAAAAAACTAATCCAAGGTTTTGTTAGAGCTAAGAAGTTTTTAATGCCTTTTAACAAATGTAAACATAACTTATTTATTCAATATTGATTATGACGTTAGATTATTATTGAATGATATTACTATTCAAGTATGGAACATACTTTTTTACAGATATTATTGTAATAAGTGTTTAGTAATTTATATTTAGCTTAGTATTTTAGTCTTACGACATTGCTGTATGGCATTAAACTCGAAAAATTGTCTGTATGTCTTGTCTGTATGTCCCTTATAGACGACGAAACGAGTGGTACGATTTTTATGAGATTTTCAGATAAACATTAGTTTCACTCTGCGGGTTTTCTTATAAAGTTTGGTGGCGATCGGCATTTTTTTATAATCTTTTAATTAAGCCCTGCGAAGCGGGCTGGACATACCTACTTGTAAAAAATAAAATATTTTTTTTTATTCTAAAACTGCGCAAAGTCCCGCCTAATTAATGTTTAAATGTTTTACATTACTACCACAAACAAACAACAAACTTTTACACGTAAAAAAATTAGGTCTCTTGTGTCATCCTTTGCTAGTTTTTTTTATGTCAGGAAAACCCAAAAATTTTTGTCGAATATATGTAGTTCTTCTTTGCAGGTTGCGCAAGAAAGGATGTGCTACTGTGCTAAATTTTATACTCCATGTAAAATATAAAGTATTTATGTGGATTCTAATCAAATCTTCGTATACATAATTTCTGAATAACTTACGGATAATATTCAATCTATCTACATAAATATTGTCTGCGTAATTGTGCTTAAGTAAAAGATTAACTAGCTATAAAATTTAGATATTTCTCTCCAACTGATGCAATTAAACTAAATGGTGTAATTTTCTATTACGGATAATAACACATATTTTTATCAATCCCTTTTACGAAAACACAGTTTATTTATACACTTTTTGCTATATATTAATTATTTTAATAACATTTCACAGGTATCTATTTACATATATGTATTAAAATTTACCAATATAAATTTTATCCAAGTTTATACTGTAACGTTACATACCTGTGTCTTGCAACGAAAATTTCATAAATTTTATCATTAGGTAACAAAACTAAACAGGTAAAAAAAAAACTAAACAACTAATAATTTTAAATATCAACTAAAACAAATAAGCATAAACATTGTTAGTCTCACAACATTTTGACGCGTATATATACTGAACGAGTTCACCAATCGGTTAAAAATATCACTGTGATCTATGTAACATGCAATTAAGAAATTTCTAATCAAAATCGTTTTAATGCATTGGGAGATTACATGACAAAGGATGAAACTTGTGCACTACAACAATTTGTTTGTATAATTTAAAAATGGGCAGTAAATAATGGAAAGCATACCATTTTAAATATCGCCAATCACTAGCACTTCACGAGTATGTTACATTAATTCAAATAAATACTATTTTATACAAATATTTCAAGCTGTACGATGCCGTACTACGAGTTAACCGTATGGCGGCGCGATGAATAAATGTTCAATGTTGTAACGAGCGCCTTGTCCCTGCCAATTGTATCCCAATTAACACTTCGGTTGATCTAAACGAATCTAAGAGATAAGTTTGTAATAAAAAGCGTTATTTTGTAATTAATTCACGCTTTGTACATTTATTTTGAATATTTAATAAATAAAAACGTGAAATTGTTTTTGTAACGTTGGATAATCTTTGATTATATCAATTGTGCATTAGTGGCTATCACTGTCTAAAATACTAGAGATACATTGAAATTATTGTATCACTCTATGTATTTATAAGGCCCAGAAAGTCTGCGACAGTGTTTTTTTATTTGTTTACTTTAATCTTACCATAATTAATAGTAAAATTGTGAAGATTTGATTATTATGCAAATCTATCATCTATCTAGTCACGTGTAGCGGAAAATTTTCTGTTTGATAGTTGCCGCAAAAGTAAAAAGTAATGTTGTGTACTTTATAGGTAATGCTGTCCTATATATATATATATATATATATATATATATATATATGTATATATACAGCAGCACAGCAGCATATATATTTAGCGAGCGCTTGACTGTCATCATGCATGATGGTAATCGATGATACAGTCTAAGATGGAGCGCGCTTCCCTCGTAGATTCCTATTCACTCTTGCCTTGAAGGTACCACCCATATCGTAGGTATTGGGTAGGTATTCAAAATTTTAGTAAATTTATCCATAAATCTTAATCTAATGGATGTTGTTTACAGAGTTAATGCGTTATCTCATTTGTAGTGAACTGAACAATCCAATCAGTAGCATTTTATTTGATATCTGATAAGAAGCGATTAGCTTGAAGTGTCCTGAACGTATTTGAGCTTGAGATTATTTTAAATTGAAAATGAAAATATTTTGTATTCTTTCATGTATCACACTTATATTGACATTGACAAGGCGATTATGTGCCTGCTTGAAGTGCTTTAACGTCAGGCAGGGACATGATATTCTGTTTGTTCAATATTTACAATTTTACCATTTTTAGCTGATTAATTAATCATCAATCAATTTATTTGTATATAATGATGATTCCAAAATAAGGTATACTCGTAGTATTTTATAAACATTTTGCAAATTGCAAATAAATGTGAATTAGCTCAGTACTTAAAAAAATGATTTGATGTGGCTTTTAAGTAAAGTGACGTAAAAAGTTTACTTTTATACACAAGCACTACACTTGTGACTATCACAAACTCAACAATTGATTCGCCCCGCAACCGAAGCATCATCAGGAAATAGACTCCACAACAAAATTGCAAAGCTTTCCGAATTGTGGTGGCGTGGTGGAGGTTTGTGCATTTTTTTTTCGAATACTTTGTGTATCAGGTATCCAAACGGATAGTCTACATCTAGCATTACATTACAAATACATTTACTTAATTTAATTCAACATTACTTTTGTATTATGCATCTTCGCAAAAATGTAATACTTTAGCTAAATAACATATAAATTTTAGCTTACTGAGCCAATGAAGACTTGTTTAGTTGATGAAGAAAGCATTATTCGAGCACAATGTGTTAATTGGCTGGTAATTTGTGATAGACGTATTATTAGTACACAATGCGCAGGAAAATGAAAACAATCTTTATAACGACATTTTTCCTCGTTGATTATCATTCTAGAGCGGTTCTGAGCGATATTCCTTGCGTGATGATCAATCGTCGAAGGTTACGATGATTGAGAAATATTTAATATTTTATGAGTCGGCAATAAAAAAAATTCTTTAGTGGATACGTGGGCATTAAGTTACCTACCTAAAAAAAACTGTACTTTAATGGCATATGCTATTAAGGTGTTAAAACGGCAACCCCGCACTGGAAAACGCAGCGTCGGTAGAATCCACACGAGGTGGACTGATGACTTGTCGCGGGAAGCCGCTGGATTCAATCGGCACGTGATCGTGTGGTGTGGAGATCCCGTGAGGAGACTTATATCTAGCAGTGGACGTCCATCGTTGAAGGAGAGAGAGAGAGAGAAAGATATGCTTTATAAGCTTATGCTGTATAAGAGCTTCTACGCTTTCAAAATTGTCGGCTACTGGAAATTTCGTATGAATTTTTCGAAGAATTTCGATCGATTCGGATACTTGACACAAAATTTTATAGTTGGTTTACTACCGGCCGCCTGCGTGACGTCAACTTAGGCAACTAAGGGAACAGGCTTACAACTTAGGCGACTAAGCGCCTTTTACGGCACCTCGGTTACAAATGAGTATAGTCTATTCTATTCAGCCGGATACCATGGCGGATTTTATAGTATGTTATACTATAAAATTTCTTCGCAACTGTTTATTACCTTCATTATAGTATTTCAGGTTTAGGTAATAGAATTTAATAAACTTTGATTAGGTATGTATAGATTATGATTATGTACCACAATACCAGTTATGATCACAATTTTATTTATCATTTAGTAATATAATTTAATTTTTATATATTTAATTATTTTCACTTTGCAGTTTGTTATGAAGGTGACTCTTGCTTTTTCGCGGATTGCTCCATTCCTTGTCAATTTAATTACATTCGAAACTTTGGCCATCACGGGAGTAGCCTAAAAGCTTGATGTTCTTTTTTCATCGGTAATATCTTACACAAATTGACATACACAAGCAATCATGTGCTTTCTTGAGGTGCTGAAATGTCAGGCGTTTTACGTACTTCTAATGAATAAAATGTTATAAAATCATTGTAAATCATGGCATGAACTTAGGCTAGTTATGATGTATACATTGAATTAGGCGTCATTTTAGGCGGCATATATATTATTTTTAGTACATCTACATATAGTAGTTCTCTACATACATACATACTACATACATTCTCTACATATAATAGTAGTTAACATTCTTTCGTAACTTTAATGACAAATATAAGTTTTGGGTTTTTGCATTTGCTCCTACACTAAAATTTAAATGTATCATAGAGGTTTCATTATATTTTTGATCAAATCATACATTAGAATTTGTATAGGTATCAGATTTCAAGAATCGGAATATCGGAAGAATCGGAAGAAGCGAAATTCGGAATATCAAGAATATCATGTTCGTTGAAATACATTTTGTCCGAAAAATATTAGACAGGTAATATTTATAGAGACAACATATAACAATTAGTGATCCTAGAACCGGACTTGCAAATCCGATGAAAATTGGATCTTAAAAATTTATGATATATAAATGTTACAGAATGTTATCATTACCATGGGTTAGTAAAACATCATAATTTTTAACTTTGAAGTATGGTGATAGAGAAATAGTTTGAACGATAAGTTTCTGAGAAAATAATTTGCTACAATATTATCTTCAATTTAAATGGTCAACCAGCAAATAATCTCAACAAATTTAGAATCGTTAGTCATTCTCAACGTATTATTGTATTATTTTTGTTATCTTAAATTTTGTACATAAAAGTTCAAAATATTTTTCGAAGAAAATTGTCTTATCAGGAGATATAGTCAACCATATACAATCGTACATGAGAAAAAAATATTTACTTTTTTTTAATTCGGTTCTTTATTACATTTTTAGTTTACGGGCCGCATAAATAGTTTTGTTTTTTGCACTGGGGAAGCGTGCTTTTTTCATTTTTATCGAATTTCGATATTACTATTTAAATGAAAACAGGATTGAAGGTACTGAATTTGAAAACAGTAGTACTTAATTTAATATTGACTTTGAAAGTCTAAAATGCAAGTGTAAGGTGTATTAAAATTTTTGACTTTATTTTTGTGTCAAATTTATTGATTTTTTTTTATCATATAGGTGATTCTTGCTATTTTTAAAATTTCGTCACACTCGTATAACAAATGTAAAATTTATGAATGTTATTTAAAACCTGTTCGAGTACTGTCTCGTTTTCCTATCAGTATATGTTGTCTTTGTATTTATTTAACTAAAAGAACAGTCCATTTAAATTTATGTCATAAATAACATTAGTTCAAACATATTATGGAAACATATTATATTAATGAGTAAGGTCTTCTGATATAGGCTCTACTTAGCTTAAAAGAAGTTCTCCACGAAGATCATGTAAGTAATTTAATTTAATTTTAATTTTAATCTTTACTGTTGAAAATTTGTAACATCGCTGAGGTTTTACCAGCTACAGAATAATCAGAAAATATTTTTCTAATATTAAAATTAATATGTGAAATTAAATATAAAAAATGTTTGATATCAAATACTAAATTGAAAAAATATATACGCACCTTTAAAGTTTACATCCAACTTCTCTTTCGAGTTGACACAAAGTATTGACGACAGCAGTTAAATTTGTTATAATATACCAAATGTATAGGTGTTATTCGGTCGATGATGTCGATAACATCTGTAATGCGCTGATAGCAGTTGTAAATATTTGTACTTGTGTTTCCCAGGTCATAAGATGTATATGTAAGTGGAGGCCTTAGATAAAGAGCGAGATGAAAACGTGACACTAAAATTTTTGACACCGAAAACGGTAATAATTTCAATAATATAAGCGGTGATATCTAATCGGAATGCGTGTTAAATAAATTAACTAGGTTACTTTAGGAAAGTGTAAAACAAAAGCTTTTTAATAGGAAAATCTTTGCTTCATCCCTCAAATTAAAACAAATATAGTGTTTAAATATTTTGTACCTCAGCTAACATAGTAAACACGTAATATTAGTTACTATCCTGGTCCACACAAAGTACATTTTACAACTTTTTTCACTTCGATTAGAGTTAGTTTAGGTAGGACTGAATTGAACAAAAACATGGAAATTCTTTGAAGAGTTTCCTTGCAACTGTTACATTTTACATATTAACATTGGTTTTTATACAAGTCACGTGTAAACAATAAAATATGGAGTCTCGGCGCGCGAGGAACATGTAGTACATATAAGATGCAGGCATTTACATAATTTTAAACGTGTATGATGTCCATGGCCCTTATATTGTATTAACTACACAATAAAGGAAAGGAAATAATAAAATGTCTGAATTATCTTTGAGGGATTTTCAATCAAAACGAGTTTTAGGTGACCAAACCGTTTGTAGGCACTAATAACTTTGTTAATTGACACGTTTAAACAAAACGTATAACTTCGTCATTACTGGCAAATGATAATAAAAAAATCGGAATATTAATCATATGAAAAGAGTGGTTAGTTTTTTATCTTATTTTTTTAGGACTTTAATCCTACAAGGATATGTCAATCTTATCGCCATCTATTTTTTTAACTTTATATCTATAAAATTTTTATTATTTACGCAAAAACTGACCAATAATAAGTCAGCAGATGGGGTAATAGAGAACACTGGTTAGAACCCAAAAATTGTAATTATTTAAACTATATTTCTACATAAAGTGTTTTCTCCTCGTCATACTTTTTACACTCTACCAGAATATGCTGGACATCATGAAGCTGAATTAGCTTTTTTCAAAAGAAAGGCCAATTTTTTTAGACAGATATCGACGTTACCTATATCTACCATCTATGAGCTATAAGTAAAACATATGTATGACGAATATCCTTAATATTCATCGACATCTTCAGGTTGACTTTCCGCCGTGTGGTATCCGGCTGAGTAGAATAAGAGCACCCTCATTTTTTACCGCGGTGTTAGAAAAGGCGATTAAGGTAAGTTGACCCACCGTGTGGTATCCCGGTTAACTAGAATAGCCACGCTCTTTCTTACGGAAGAATCATAAAATACGACTAAGGTAAGTTGACGCCAGGGAGGCGGCCGGTCATAAAATATCCAAGCAAATCAAGTGACAGCATGTTTGTAATATGTTGTGCCCATCCCACTTATATTGTGGGATAACGATAGGATCTTCAAGTTGAGTTTATAAATAAAATTATAAAAAAGTACGCCAAAGCTCAGGATCAGAGGCTTCGACATCACGTGAATAGCCTCTATAGGCTATCCAGCTTCTAGATAATACGAGACTAGTGAGAAAATTGGATCAATTTTTTCGAGTTAGTGTAATGTAGCAATTGTGTAGTGTAGTGCTGGTGCTATTTCAACAGAACATAAGAATGAATTGTCTCATATGATAATATAGAATAAGATAAGTCAGTGAACCTGTTCTTAGATATTACTTAATAAATAAGGTTAATATTAAGTTGCTTATTAGCTTATTGTTATTTAACTAAAGTTATTGTAACTTTAATAAGGAAATTCCATTGTCAATGAACTTTATAATAGGAAAAAAAATCACCCCATTTAATAGAAAACTTTAAATATCGTAATATTGTAGCAAATAATATTAACAATTCATGTGACTTTATAAATATTTATTTATTGTATTATTTTAGTATATTTTGAAATAAAAATAACAATATAATTGTGAACAGTCGTTATCTGTTCGTAGATACAGCGGTGTAGTAGATTGTAATGTGTAGTGATAATGATCAGACAAATGTATACAATGTCAATCGCCTGAGGATAGCATCCTCACATGATCGACGTGCAACGTAGCCTAGATAACTAACAGCTTAGCTTTACGTTCGGAAGATTTATTTATTGATAACAGGCTTACGACTGTATTGACTGCGATATCGTATGATAGTAAAAATGACTGAAGCTTAGATAGTAAGCGCTGACATGGAAGAAAAATGTGCTTGTAATGACAAATAATAATACCAGCAAACAGAGGGACACCTTCATTTTAAAAACGTTCCATTTATAAAATTTCTTTCTCTATTCAATTTTATTCATGTCATTTTGGTGATTTTCTTTTCTTTTTTTATTTTGTGTTAACGACGACAAACCAAATGCAAATTATATGGTCTAAGATTGATAATGCTTTAGTAGAAGTATATGAAGTATACGGGGTAAGTAATAATATAAAGGATATATGAAGGATAAGTATATAAAGGATAGGTAAATATATAATATAAACGTAAGTTATCATTCTCCTGCCCTTATCCCACTCTAAGTGGGGTCGGCGCAACATGTTATGTCACATGATTTGGCTACGTATTTTACGACCGGCCGCCTGCCTGACGTCAACTTACCTTAGTCGCCTTTTACGACACCTCGGTAAGAAATGAGGGTGGTCTATTCTACGCAGCCGGATATATAAACATAATATAAACGTATAATATAAACGTATGTAATGATAAAATTTTGCTATAATCCAGAAGTAGACAAAACCTATGTCATGCTAAAATTAGAGTACTATTCATGTTCATACTTCATGTATGCAGGATTCGTGAACCACCGGGACTTTAAAAGCAAAATTCTATAAATAATTGAAACAAGTTTAAACGTTTTAAGGTTAAATAGCTTTTCCGCGTTCTGAAATATGGACCGTATTTCTCGTCTATGTAACGGCTGGCGATATTCCCTTATTTCTGTAAAGAAGAATCAAAGCTTAGATCCTCGAAGTGTCACTTATTTTCGAATTGTGTAATTATGAAGGTTTAAATATTGTTTTCCTTAAATAAATAAATAAATATATGAGAGATATACACATACGATCGTACTTAAATACAAATATACACTCAGGCTCGAAGAACCAACAAATTGTTTATAGAAAATGTTGGCCCTCGGCGGGAATCGAATCCGCGAGCAGAAGGCAGGGTCACTGCCCAATGCATCAACGGGCCAGTCTTTAGATATAAAGAGCATTATTAGGTATTTATATAGGGTTACACAAGTATATGAGGTTTGAATACCTGGTAAGGATGTCACACTCTTCAATCTTAGCACATTTTGTATAAAATAAAAAAATAATCGTATAAAATGCTTTTTCATAATACAGTTTTTTTTACAGTAATTCGATTATAGAGATATAAAATTTTGGAATACACTGCCTTCGTATATAAAACAGCCTAAAACGTTCAAATCTTCAAAAGATTGTTAATAAAACATTATCATGCACTATCTGCTCGAACTGACGACGACTTTAATTAATTTATTTTATATATTAGTATTTTTTCTTTATGATATAGGGAAAAATATGTTTAATTGTATTATTATCTTAATATACTCGGTGGTAAAACTTCCTACCATTTATTTTATTAAACAGATCAATATCGGTGTTGTGTTGTGTTGGTGTAGTGGTATTATTAATTAATCGTGTTTTACGATTTGAAAAGGTATCTAATAATACAGTCGTTTTTTTACTGTATAAGAAATAATCACTAAGTCAAAAAGTTTTAATGTTATGAGGCATAGGTAAAAATATCTTATATATTGTTATTTTTGGCAAGTAAGTTTTAATATCTCTAATATTTTTGTTAAGTATATATATCTCAATATGTGTCCACTTTGCTTAATTGCTCTAATAAATTGTCTGTTATACCTTGTATGCTGCATTAATTAGTTTCTTGGTTGCACGTTTACATATAACAATTGATGTTAATGGCAGTTTAATAGATTGTATAATTTAAAATTATATAGGTTTGTTTTAAATTTACATATAGTATTTTTATTTTTTACATATAGTATTAAAATTAGGTTATACAATTTTTGCTACTCTAATGCGATTATGTGTCCCGGTGCGATACTGTATAAAAATCGAAGAGCTATGGTATTATTATTTTGGAATAACGCACAATCATTCTGGACGAGTTGGCCCGCACATACATTCTGCAAAGGACTGCCTATGTATTGCATTATAGTAGCTAGAATACTAGTAAAATACTGAAAAGGCTTATCTGGTGGTGAAAACGATAATTAATATCTAATGTTGGATAGTTTTTTTAACCCCAATGAGAAGAAAATCTTGGAATAACATAAGTGCTAACTAAAGTGGTTTATTGTTCTTTCTGTGTGTGACTTTGTCTTTAACATATTCCATTATTTGAATCACTTTGAGTCGAACGCCGTAGACTCTAATAGATCTTGTGATCAATACAATGATCATTGCAAACATGTGCTGTAACCTGATTTACATGATAGTGACATTTGAATAAGATATTAACTGTGGTTATTTCTCTTATTTTAAAATATTATTTCCAAGGTGATAAACCTTTTTAGCTGCCGATAATCTTTATTTGTCACGATCTCAGCAATGTGATAAACGAATCACATGGTCTTTGCGTCATGGTCTGAGAGTAGGTACAGTCGCAATAACGTTTCATTCGTTATACGTATATTTGGTATGCAACACAATTCTTGACTTAAATTATTATGTTAAAGCATAAGCGTTACTTGTTTTTAGAGATTAAGATAAAAAAAATTGTATCAAGACCGAGATTTATATCGAGATAACGCAATTTTTTACTTTTTATACAAAATAAAATTTTCAGGAGCATCAAAATTATAAAAATAAGTCACTGAAAGTATTTTCTTTCGAAATATTCATATAATTATATATATCATAAATAAACCAAATAATTTATAGAAATGACGTCAGTAAAAGCTTGCCAATGCTAAAAAAATAGAAATAGAAAATTTGTAGTTATTAAAAAATACTGTTTACCGAAGTTGCAGATCTGGATGTTCTGCCAGTTCCTCCCGTTGTTTTCAAATGCAATTTCACAGCTTCCAAGCCAGAGCGCTTGGTCCGGTATCCCAAAATCGGTGATCGCCTTGCACTTCGATTATCATTCTTTATCCCAAATTTTTCTATCTTAAGTTCAGTTTTACCTTTTTCTTTGGCATTGTCATGCAATTTTTCTTTACCGACTCGAGTTTTCATTTTTCTGTACTGGATCTATGTACATTCAAAAATCATTCGAAAATTGCTTTTTATCGTCATTACATTTGTTTGACCGCAATTATTGAGTCAGCTCGAGTAAGTCGATAAACGAAACACTTGTATTGAAAGTATATTTTGAACTACTTTTGACAGGTGATAAGATATTTACCGAAGGTGAAGTGGAAAAAGTACTGATAAAAAATGTAGAACTAATGCTGTCCATGAGTATATGACGCCGGATACCTTTTTTGTTAGCACCTCTATGAGACCACGTAGTTTAACATAGTCCTTGAACCGAAGCCTGCCTTGATGGCATTGTTTATCACTTTACAAGATTTACACGAACACTTTTATTGTGCAAACTATGATCGCCATGCAGACATTAATTACTGGACCGTCAGTAAGCGCCAGAGTCCAGTCAGACTGGCCGAGCACGCGCACTATGCGCGGTAGTGAAACACTTGATGTCGTTTCAAATTAATGAAAGGGATCTTGTGACACTAAAGATGTAACGCTATTTGGAGACAAAGTTCATAATTATTTCGTAATTAATGACATGACCTAGTAGGATATAGTAAATCAATTATTAATGTTAAAATATCATGTCATCACAAGATTTGAAAATCCCACAAGAGTAAATAAATGTAAATATAAATATATGGGACACTATATATGGGTATATTTATATATACCCTTATATAAATATATGGGACTATACAAAAAAATTTACAATGGAGAAATGTGTTTTATTGTCTATAGTTATTTTTTACACTTAAGTCAAGATAATCGACGTAAGCCGCAAAATATTTTGGTTAACGCCGAATGGATGGACACCAATGAAATCTGTATATTCTGATACATAAAAGGAGTAGCATCAGCGTTGCCGAATAGTAGGAGTGAATGGTAGAGGAAATTCAAATTCAAAATATTCTTTATTCAAGTAAACTAGTTTAACAAGTGCTTTTGAATCGTCAACTCTATTGCTGGTTCGGAAAGCCGTTCCTACCGATAAGAGCCAGCAAAAAATTCGGCGATTGCTCTTTTTAAATCATATTTTTTATTACTAGTTACATTTAATGATGGCTGTCTTGAACAGGGTCGGAGGGCAGCTATAACCACGCTCTCTTATCATCTAAGTAATCCTCAACAGGAAAGTAGGCTTTCTGTATCAGCCTCTTTTAACAGTGTTTTTAAACTGCTGTATTGGCATAGTATAGTATTTCCTGCCTAAAATAAGGAAAAAAAATTACATAAATAACAAAATTATCCTAATTTATAGAATTAGGCGTTACTTCGCGGAGATCCATAATACAAAAGTAATTATAAATTTTTTTTTGCTATAATATAGTTTTTTCATACGCGATACATGCAGGATTCGTAAAAACACATGCATAAACCTCCACCACCGCCACCACAATACACAAGGACTACACACTTAACTAGTACTGAGTCCATTTTCAAATTTACTCCTCTTTCATTAACAATCCTAATGCCTCCCTTTGCGGTATGGACCCCACGCTGGGAACCATTGTTCTAGAGAACATACACTTTAGCAGAAACAAGGAATAGCAATGTTATTTGTGTACTAGAGACAGAGCCATGATATGGCACTGTGTGGTATCCGCCTGAGTAGAATAGAGCACCCTCATTTCTTATCTAGGTGTCGTAAAAGACGACTAGAGGAAGTTGACCCGCCGTGTGGTATCCGGTTAAGTAGAATAGAATTCTTCTTCTTTCTTCTTTCTCAACCGATAGGCGTCCACTGCTAGACATAGGTCTCTTCATGGGCTTTCCAAAACACACGATCTTGTGCCGCTTGTATCCAGCGGCTCCCCGCGACCTTTTTGAGGTCGTCCGTCCATCGCGTAGGGGGTCTGCCAACACTGCGTTTACCGGTGCGGGGTCGCCATTCCAACACCTTTAAGAGTAGAATAGAATAGACCACCCTTATTTCTTAGCGAGGTGTCGTAGAAGGCGATTAAGGTAAGTTGTAGTTGACTAGTTAGATTAGGCAGGCGGCCAGTTTCCTCACAGGAGGCACCCTTAGGACGATATTATAGAGCTTCTGCGCTCTACTCTCATTTAGCAACCTCGATGATGCTACTGCGCTTGCCCGTCCCGCCCGGTGACGCTGTAAAAGCATACAGTCACTTCGAAAAAAAAGGCGGCCGGTCGTAGTTTAACGAGCTAAATCAAAGTTTATAAAAGTAATAATAAAATTATTTTTCTATAATCCGTGATACAGTAAATAGAAAATATATATAGTGTTAAACATTTAACACTATATATATTTTCTACGGATAGTCCACTATACATATAGTGCACTATCCGTATTTTCATACCCGATACGTGCAGGATTCGTAAAAACACATGCACAAACCTTCACCACTTCCACCACAATACACAAGCACTACACACGTTCACTATCACAAACTCAAAAATCGCTTTGCGATTTTGTCGAGGAGTCTATCTCCTGATGATGCTTCGGTTGCGGGGCGAAACGGTCGTTGAGTTTGTAATAGTGAACGTGTGTAGTGCTTGTGTATTGTGGTGGAAGTGGTGGAGGTTTGTGAATGTTTGTTTTTACGAATACTGCACGTATCAGGTATGAAAATACGGATAGTCCACTATACATTTAACACTATATATATTCTCTAATTACTGTATCACGGATTATAGAAAAATAATTTTATTATTGCTTTTTATATTATGGATCTCCGCAAAGTAACGCCTAATTCTATAAATTATTCAAAGTTTATAACATGTTGTGACCCTCAAACACTTAAAGTAGGATAAGGGCAAGAGAATGATGAGTAAAAGCCACATAATATGATGGATGATATCCAATTTCTCTTCAAAGCTTGGTTGTCTTTATTAAAAATCTTTAACGGCCATAAAATAATTACAGTTGTTTGTGGATTAATAGATTAATAACATGTCAATGAAAATCGTGCAGTCACATGCGTTGCTCTTATCACTTAGGCGTACTTGAATATTGTTTGTAATGGATTTGTTACCTTAGTAAAATCGGATTTAAATCTTACTAATATGAATCTCGTGATGAGCAAAGCAAATGTAAGGTCCGCAACTGCTCTTTGAGACGATTCTATTGTTTACGACTGTATTACTAAAAAAAATATGATCATGTGGAGTGATCAAATGAGATGACTTATATTAATCCTGCTATTATATATTAGATTAATTACATAATTATGAACCTCTTCATGAATTTACCAGGAAGACAGCCGTTCGAAAAAAATTCAAATTGTCAAATGCGCCACCAACCCTCAATTAATTAACGACCACGACTGCTCTGCTAGGAGTGTACCATGAAGATAGTTAGTGTGATGGTAGAGAGTAGAGAGAGGATATAGAGTAATAATTAAAAACTCTATAATGGTTTATCGTTGACAAGAAATAATATTTAAAAAGTCCTCTATAGTGTCTGAATGTCAGTCTGTCATTTGCGATGAAGTCAGAAAATATTGCACCAAAGTTCACGAGTTCTTGTTGTTTTGAGGATAATTCTTGAAATTTTTGAAAAAATGCAAAATCATCGGAAAGCTTCTATCAATGGCCTAATCGGGTTGAGATATAGCAAATTCTCTTATAGAGCTTAAAGATCTATTTTTTTAAGGATACCACTATAGACATTCTACGTGCCTGCTACTTTTTAATGTATAATCAAATCAGAGTTTACGAGAACAAAATACCTAGAACCAAATACTGCCGAGGTTTGAAAGGCTAGTGAACCTGCAGTTCACTTCGCGGCTGTCTTGACTATTCTATGTTACACCTGCCTCTGTAAGTTTGTATTTGTTGAAGAAGGAAGCTTTACTTTTATGAATCGATAATATCATATCAAATCAAAAATTAAGAAAAACGTAATAAGAGCACGCCATCTAAGGGAATATTTTGACATAGGCTTGATATCTAAAGATGCTTCCATTCTCTAAGCATCGCAATGCTTCATAAAACTAGAAAAGTCCATGAGATGTCGCTATGTGCCTTACTAAAGCTAGCGTCCTCTGACGGACTTTTCTTGAATCCACAGTATAACATATAGCCGACAAATAGCTTGTATAGTTTCACCGTTTTCGACTCTCAAGTATTGAAATATTTACAGTGAATATTTTTTCCGAAAACTGCATCTTTTCAAATATTAAGTAAGTTTAACAATTTACCTTTTCCATTGTTTCTAGCTTCAGTTTTTTAAAAACTTCATCAATATAATTATCTGATCTATTTGTAGACCTTCTAAATTTATAATTACTCTATCTATTTGCATAGTTTCATTACTTTTAAAATTATTGATCTTTTTGCGAACCTTCTATATTTATAATAATTAATTTATTATCTTTAACTATTTTTAAAAATTTTATAGTCGTAGCGTTATAGCACGATATTTTGTGTCCGACATAATCACCCTTACCCTAGTCTCGTTATAGTTTAATATAATAAATAAAAGAACCAAAGCGTAAAAAAATCTTTATTGTAAAGATACACGAGACCTGTGCAAAATCACTGGAAAAACCCGATCAAAGTTTTCAAATATTGTAGCTCTCCTTTTTACTTCAGAGAAAGCGTTTTTCCCGTACGTTGGAAAATTCCTGATTCAAGTGTTACCTTGGTGGTAACACATGAATCAGGTTCTCTTTTTTCTAGGTTCTTTGCGATTTGTTTGTTGTACAAAATATGGTAACTCACGCCAAGGTACACTAATGATAACTCCTCCATTTGTTTTAATATGTAAAATCCAGTCCACGAAGAAAAACGAACATTAATATAAAGTGCACAAAGGTCAAATTATCCCTTTAACAGAGATCTCTGGCAGCTAACCTACGAGTGAGGCAATCATGTTGTGTTCGCCTGAGAGCTTTCGGGAGCTTCAGCTATCAGTATATGATTTTTTATTAACGATATTTTGTCTTTTTCTTAAGTGATTACAATGATTGTAGTTTACAATTGACTTGTACTATATAATAATTTTGTCAAGGCGATGTATCAAATTGTTTTAGAAAGTAATCGATGGCAAATACCCCCGCAGAAATCGACGCTACATAAATTGGTTATATATGAATATATATAATAATTTATTAATATCATTAAATTAAACAATATTAGTAACAAGAATGTTGGTGTTATTCAAATTCTTGTTAATAACAGGAATGTGGGTGTTGGAAATGAAAGTAATTGAATTGAATTTAATACGACTGCATTAAAGTAGTAAATTGAAGGCATTAAAGGATTGAAGATACAGATATAGATACACATAAGAAATGTGCTATTCGAATTGATCATGATTATGATTATTATCATCGTTAGTTGTAATTATTTAGACATTAATATATTTAATAATCTTTGTGTCTATTCTAAAAACTTAAATATATTGTTTGGTATGGATTGACTTGTATTAACTAATTTTCATTAGTTAATTGTTTTCGTAAGTACCTACATACACTATTCTATATTTTTTAACTATATTATGTTATAGCTTGTTGTCTTCGTTAAATGATCCGCTTGATTTTCTCTTCGTTGACTCACTTTCTGTAAACAGGCAAATCTTTATAAGGTAAAGGCCCCTTAACACCTTTTTACTAGTCTAACATTTTTTTGCACTTTTGTATTTTAGAAATTTTCAAAAATTGGTGAATAAGCCCCTAAATATCCCGTCCACGGAAGGAAATCATAATAGAATTAACAGGTAATATAAATTGTACAAAAGCTGTACTTTGTGTAATGTATCTGAATACTAGCGTGAACTTATTTGTATATATGTTTATTATAATACACACCTACCTACATTTATCTATGGGCTTTTCTAATCAAATTTTGTCTTGAAGAATTTGCTAAAAAGCGATAAGACCGCCAATAATTACCGCAAATAATTGCAATTTATTACACGCTTTTCGGCGAAGGAAAACATCATGAGGAAATATACATGTCTATAGAGAATTTGGGAGATATGTGTAACCAATCAATCCGCACGGGAGCAGCATGGTGGCTCTTAGCTCCAATCCTTCTCCCTTAAAACGGAGAGAGAAAACCTTCGCCCAGCAGTAGGTTAACAGGCCGTTACTTTACTCTTTTAAATTGTACATATTTTTGAATAATATATAATTTTAAATGAAATAAGAAATGCTTCGAGAAACAAGATTGGTTTGTACAATTTTCATCATCGATTAGCTAATAATGAAGATTGCATGTCAACTTACCGAAGAACTTACTTTCGGTAACAATATTGTTACCGAAGGGAAAGGACAAGAGCGGAGGCTGTAGCATAGAGACGTGAAGATAGCTATGGCGAGGTGTGGTGATTCGTGATTTGTGCGCGGAGTTGACAAGTTATTAAAAAAGAATAAGTGTGAAAATCATTTCCTATTTATTGCGTTGATTTATTATTATTTATAAAGGAAAAATATCGGTGTTTGAAATAATTTATATGTTAACTAGCTGTGCCAGCGGCTTCACCCGCGTGAAAAAAAATTGTAACACGCAATCAGCGTGTCACTTTTTTTTTCGAGAATTCAAGTTTTAAACATAAAATTAGTTATTGTGAGTTAACCATAAGAGATAGAGACATGCTATCGTGTACTTTTTTGTAGTATATTTTATAGATCTACAATTCTCTAGTACATTACTTTAGCGTTTCTCTGCTGGTTTGCGCAGCAACTAAAGCTCCCAGCGAGCAAGTTTTTTGTCAACTGCGCGATCTCTTCAACACAATTTACATAACACCGAATGTACTATTTACTTAAACCATCCGAAAGTATTGCACATCTTTTGGTGAAAACGGTAAAAAAATCCGTTCAATTTCTCACGGACAGCTTTTTGGGACTTTGTTTTATAATAAGTATAGATTATTTTCAAAATTATCTATTAAAATCTCTTTTATAAAGAACAGAAATGGTGAAAAGAATTGTTCTTGTTTGAGAATAAACTAATAACTTTTACTAGTTTGGAATATTTCTACTAAAAACGGTGGCACTGAATGTAAACATTAACAGGAACATACAAAGTTGAAATTTAAAAAATTACTTACTCTTTTCACAATCTTCTTCAGTTTTTCGTAGTAAAATAGGTCCCAAATTGTTGGTGAGAAGAAAAGCAATAGGCGTCGTGATAAGTATTGCTTGGACTATTAATCTCATAAGTTCCTCAGCATAGTTTAACTCTTTGCTTCTGATAGACGTTAGTAAAATAGTGTCAATGGCCAAGGGACATAATACAGCCTGCAAATCATAAACAATAACTATGTTTAAATTATTTGTGTATCAAAGATTCGCGTATACCCGTTTTGCCAGACTGCTCAAAAGACATTCTTGTGATAATAAATACGGTTAAAGCTTTTTAAATTAACGGCCTGCTACTATGCAACTGATGGTTGAATTTTTTGATAATAAAAGTCTTGGTGCCTACACTCACCGTGCTTCTGCATCGGCGGATTGGTGGGTTACATATATCTTAAACTTTTTAAGAGATATGTAAGTTTCTCTTAAAAACTTTTTTTTAACGAGAAGCGCGCTTCATTGACAAATTTCACTGATAAATTTCAAATATCCATTACGCACGTAAGTTTTGACAGTAAAATTAAATGGGGCCGGCCCGAGGTCGGAAGACGTGTCCCTAATATTTTTTAAAGTAAAGTAGCGGCCTGTTACAATCCCACTGCTGGGAATAGGCTTCCTCTCTCCAGGAACGTGGTAGGTATTAACCTACCACGTTTCTACTCTCACGCTGCTCCAATGCGGATTGGTAGGTTACACATATCTCCAGCATTCTCTAGACATATGCAGGTTTCCTCACGATGTTTATCTTCACCGAAAAGCGTGTGATAAATTGCAATTACCAATTAGACACATGAGTTTTAAAAGAAAAACTCATTGTACCCTGCCCGGGTTTGAACTCGTGTTCCACTCGAAAGAGTCGCACGGTCTCACCGCTAGGCTATCACAGCTCGTAATTATATTCTCGTAATTATAGTCGTATGTATTAGATTACAGTAAATTAACGATGTTGAAGATATGATATGAAATATTTTTTACACATTATGAAATAGTCGTACTATATTTGTGTAGTCACCGCCCGATGGGCATGAGCGTTGAGTATGTCGGATTCTCACCGAATAAAAACCTGATAGTGCTTCACCACACAGCTGATGTCGAATAGGGCAGCGTTGTACACATTTCCCCCATCCCCGCTATGAGCGGCTCTGTATCCCGGAGAGTATCACCTCTGGGTCGGGACTTATCTAAACAACACTTCTTACCTCGACAACTGTCTTCGGTATCCAAGTGCAACATACAAAGATTTTGTGTTTCAACGTGAGTTTCCAGCACGTCAGCGCCGCTACTGATAATCTTAAAGTTAGGCACAGTAATAATATACCTATTCCAATAAGCATTGTATCCATTATCACATTGTGTACCTGAAATTGCATAAAATTATTCAATGTTAATGTTCATAAATTTTTAAAGATGTGTTTATCTTATCATTACTAGCTTATTTTACTTAAAATATTATGTTTATAGTTTATAGACTAGAGACAGTAATAAAATAATATTGCGATGTATATATTATCTTTATTTATTCACATCTCTTCCTAAATTAATTATGCAGTACCTATTATAGAAAATAACATACTTAATTACAGTATTTTAAAATGATTTCTTCGAATATTTTAAATAAATATACTTTAAACGAATTCTAGAATTACCAGATGCAACGATTATCTAATAAGTTAGTACCTATCGTTATATAGTTACATACAAAAGTAGATTTCCCAAAATAAAAATGAGTTCTAAGTTTAGAATTACCGTGAAAATTTGGAATCACAAATTAATTCCGTGAAGCCGTTTGAGCGTTAAAAGGATACAAACACACTTACACACATTCTAATATTTTCGCCTATACATTATGAGAGGGATGATTAAGTTTATAGAAATACTTTATAGAATTCACAATAAAAACGTTACGTAATCTATTCCAACAAGGAGAGACGAGGCTTATGCCAAGCAGTGGAATAATAATAAGTCAGTATTTTATTTTGATATACTGTTGTCTTTTGTATTTCAGTTTTCTTACCACAAAGAAGGTACCGGTGTAAGCATAAAGCGCTGGTTCGCAGGCCGACCACAATACCCTATAGACGGTTGCGGCCGGGTTCTGGTTCAATTTCCACCCTTTCTTGGCCCAGTGTGTGGCCGCTGTTGCATTACACGCAAGCACTGCAACTACACCTGTTTAAATTGATCAAAAATTAAATTGGAAACCTCATATTGAGCATATATGCAATAAATTAAGAGCGATTCGTTCCAAAATTAACATTTTGCGATATAAACTACCATATAATATATTAAGAATGATCTATTTGTCATTAGCTGATTCAATTATAGGGTATGGAATATGTAGTTATGGTAGAACTTTTAAAAGCAGTATTGAACATATATATAGGTTACAACTTAGCATACTTAAAACAATTGTACCAAAATATATTAAATGTAAGTATGAAGAAGACGAACCTGAGCTTTTTAAGTACTGTAAAGTGATATCCGTACATGATAAAATTAATATGTCAATCATTGTGAGTGAATACAATAACATAAAGTATCTGGAAAAGAATTTTAGACCAAGCGGTTTGAGGCAATTAGTAAACCAACCGAGGTACCGGTTGCCTCAAACCAAAAACATTTATGGCAAAAGAACATGGGAATATATGTTGCCTGATATTCTCAATAAAATGCCTGATATTATACTAAGTAAGTTAATAGAAAACCAAAAAAATTGTAAACACTTGCTCAAGTTATATTATATAAGAACACTGTAGTTATGTAAATGTAGTAATCAGATATTCTGCGAGCAGGCGAATGCATTTGCGTTATGCTTATACCTCTACAGGTTTATATAACGTGTCTTAATTAACACACTGGATTGTAAAATTTATATTGAATAAAATTAATTAAAAAAAAATAGAGGTTTATATGAAACAGACAGTATGCGCGACTCCGTTAAGTTTTGAAATAGCGTCAATCTTACACTATAGCCTGTAAATATGCATGTATTTTACTATGTTATGTTAAAAACTGTTTTTTATTTTATTACACTACACTATGTTAAAAACAGTTTTTTTTGTATGTATCCTAAGCTTCAGTTGTCCTAAATTTGACCAACATTGCTTCAATGGATTAGCCTTGAAAGCTTAACAAAGAGACAGATATGATTATAGACTTTTGCATTTGGAATATAAATATGGATTCAAAGCTTACAAAAATTTAAATTTAAAGTGTAAGATTGAAAATGTTCAAAATTATGACCGCCGAGTTTCTTACTGGTTCTTCTCGGTAAGAGCAACATTCCGAACCAGTTGCAGCTTCTTTAATCATATTGATCCTTGACGTTTCAAAAGTGCTTGAAACAGCTTATTTGAATTAAGATTATTTTCATTTGATTTGATTCGATTTGAATACTAATTGTCTATGCACCAAAAAATATGCACCAATTGTCTATGCACCTGTTCGGCGTTTGAGACCGCTAAAAATTGGTTAATTAATATAACCTCTTATCGTGCAGCCAACATGGTTCCGACTGAAGTAGACTTACGGTAACCGTTATCAAGAAAAATATATTTTCTTACAATAAATGATGAGATAAATAAAAAATATAGAATTACCAGTGCCCCCCCATCCAAAGAAAGAGGTGAAAAAGTTAACGAAAATTCCTCCAGCTAGAATAAATGAAACTCTCAATTCTGTCACGAAAAAGTCCTTCGAGTTTGGTACGAATTTTGCTAAGGTGCCCCACGCGACGCCCACCGCTACGCCAACAAACAAAGCCGATACTGCCTATAAGATAATAGAAGTCACATCGTCTGTTTATCACACATAAAAACCTATTCGTACATTGTTTTTTCTTGTTCCCGAATTAAGAACGGGATTTTTTCAGCCTATATATAAGTATATAAGCCCAGTATATAAGTCTATATTATCATTGATATGAAAGTTAAATCACTATACAATTTTAAGCATTTGTGCAAAATAACACTGGATACCTTGAAATTGGTTTGATATATATTAGTAGAGTGGAGGCAGCCTTATATATAACAAAATTCCAAAATTTTATTCCTAGAGGATGTAAAGAAAATTTTCATGCAAATTTATCACTATTAAAAAAAAATCTTATACAAAAAACGGCATTTGGGCTTGTGCATATAAAGTAAAATACGTATATTGAATATATCATTTCTACGTTGACAAATATTTATTTTTTCTTTCCTGATTTTTGTTGAAAAATTGGAAAACGCCTCATGTCTCATTGAAACTAGGGTCATGGATATTAACCCTATATGGTTTTCCTCTATGGATTGACACTTGTATAATAAATATGTACTAGACATACTTGAGGGAAGTTTCTTTAAAAAGTTTTCCTTCATTTTATATTAACAATAATTGTAAATATTTACATCAGGTTTTAGCTCTCCTGGTGTTCTGGGAATTCAAGTTGTTAATAATTGGCATATATTACGTGTTCCAACTAATTCTAAATCATGGAATAGTTAATTTAAGTATTAAATAGTAAAGATTGGCAAACCTTTCATATGTTGAGTTTGCTATTAAATTATAGGTAAATTGTTATTTATAATTTCTTTAAAAACAGAGAAATTAATTTTCATTATAATTTTTTTTTAAATTAACAAAAATATACATTGATATTTTTTAGAATGTAGCACAAAAAATTGTTACTTATGTATTATTTACTATTAACTTACTTTGGCATAACGATAACTGTCATAAGTTTCGTAAAACATGAAAGTGAAAATTATTCCGAATACGCCGACACTGAGGGTGGTGTCTAGCCCACCTGACGTGCATATTAGCTGTGGCCAATTAACTGTTCCGCAACTATTTTTGCCGTGCTTTATTACCAACGGCATCATTACAGGACAAGATACGGACGCGTAGAGGGAGCCGAAAAGAAAACCTGAAAATAATAGAATAATGCTTATAAGTCTCTCCATATACATATGTCTCTGGAGAAGGGGAGTAGGAGAAGAAGAAAGAGCAACTGTGTAAAAAAATTGGCTCTAAAGATGTATCTATGCTTTTTTACAAGAGGAATGCAATCCGCGGGGTAGTAATAGACTTATGCCGTACTTTTACGAGCCTTTTACCTCATGGTGTTCCACTGTTCACCAGAAAACGTATGATTAACCTACAACCTCGATAAAATTTTACACTTGAGTATTTATTCTCAAGCACGTGACTTGAATTGTTTTTTTTGCTAGTGCAACATTACTATTCAATCAAAATATCTACTCTATATGACACATCAATAAAATAAATATTGTTATGTGTTGATGAATGGGTTAATTGCTTCCTTGTGTGTTAATTACTACATTATCACTATATCAACTCTTTTTGTTAACTGTAATGTACTTATCACTAATCAATTTTTTGTACTGAAACATATGGCCAGTTTCGAAAATTCATAAAATTTGATCTTATTTGTGTCGATCATATCAGTAGAGTAATAAAATATAGTTAGTCTATCTTATATATCGATCAAAGTATGAGCTAAATGCCCTTATTGTTTGAACAGCAGAAAACGGTATCCTTATTTTATTAGAACAGTTTTGCACTTACCCCAAATCCAAGGGAATCCCAAAAAGAAATGAGTACACACTGCGGCTAATATCACTTCTGAGATCCACGGCAAAACTCCCAGGGCAACTACCTGTCGCCAATTTTCTCTTATAAACCCAACATCCCATGCCAATGATCCCTTTCCTAAGATGAGTACTGGATATATTTTTCTAAAACAACAAAATACTACGTTTTTTTAAGATAGTTATACATTGTATCTGTTAATGTTTCAATTATTATGTCGCAGTTATTATATACATTTTTGTAAAGGTTTTGTTGTAAACATTTTATAAGCGAGTCATCGCGTTTTTGTAAATGACACACGACTGTACAGGAAAAATTACGATACTAAATTACAAGATGAAGTACCATCTACATTTGCAACCTGTGTGCCTTGACCTAACCTTATTTTCATAAAAATTTAAAACTTTCCGCAAGCCCTGAGTAAAACGTGTGTGTAGAAAACACTCTTTGTTTAAAGTGACCTATGACAATGTAATTTAAGTCATTGAATAAACCGCTACACTGTAACATTCTAGTAGTAGTTTTTACACTGGGGTCTAAAAAATACAAATAAACATTTCAATTTTACGAAGTTTTTTCTATAAAGTTCTGATTCCTTAAATTTTCATTTTCAGATTTTGTATAAGAAACTAGATATCTGCATGTGGGATAGTATATAGTAAAATTAAACAAATATTCTGTTTTTATGTTATGCTCCATCTACCAGCAGTAAGGCATCACATCATACCTTACCACATTATCACTCCGATAATGTGGTAAGGTATGATGTGATGCCACTAGACCCTTACAACTCTAACGTGCTTCCTTCTCTTTCAACATGATACAAAATGTGTTACAAGTTACCTTAAAAAGATATCAATATGTGGGTGTTGGCGCATATCGATAAATTCAAGATGGCGAGCTATCATGCCCGTGATTAAATAGGCGAGAAGTGGCGGCAAAGTTGTCAATTCTTGTATAATTAACCCGCTTCCCCAGGCCACTACTACAACTATCGATAACTGGAACCATTGACCATTCCATGACCAGTTTTCGCCCCATGCAGACCATAGAGTTCCCCAGGTCAACGATCCTATACGAAAAAAAATGATACATAGATATGATCAGTATTTAGTTCTCTTAAGACGCTTTATAGTACGATTATTTTATACCTATTTGTTATACCTAAACAAATTGAAACGAGAAATATTTCACTTATACACTTTTTAATTTTTATTAAAAAGTGTATAAGTTTTTTACAAAAGTAAAAAAAATTGCGATATTTTTCTTCACTTGGCGATCGATTTCAATATTCCTACCAATATTCTTGCCAAAAATTGTTCACGAATGTGTTATATGTAATTAAAGGTTTAAAAATACTTATGTAACAGCTTATTTCTGTACCAGTGTAAAACGAAAGTCCTCTTCATGTTGCTCATGCCCACCACGCTGCTCCGATTGCTCTACTAGGATTTTTCCGCTTATTCCCGCCTAAACGCAAGTTATTTTTCACTCACCTAATAAAAATAAAGTTACGTAATGTGCGACAGTCGGGCCCTTTGACGTGAACCATGTTTTATTTTTCGGAGTTTCGTCTTCTTTTGTAAGTTTATCGATGCTAATTGTGGGTGTGGATTGTATAGATCTGCAATTTTCGTTATTAAATTGTTTGGAATTAATAGGATTTTATTGTTACTAACGCCTATCCATTGAACACACAAAATCTCACAAACTATCTCTCATTTTGTCGTCCCCGCGGCCTGCACACACGATTCTGACTAATAAGCTGTCGTCTTCGTTCATCGCGGTTTGATTGATTATTATATTAGACAAACTTAAGTAATTACGGCTCTCGCAAAGATATGAGACTGAGAGAATTATTTTGATTGTTTGAATAATGATTTACTTACTCACGTTTTCACTTCCTCCTGTACGAGATAGACACCTTTATCAATAACTGTCAACGTTTGTTTATCTGAAATAAAGCAGGCTGGATTTAATATAAAGGCACTGTAAATAGCGTCGAGCGTATCTCATGATGTGGGCTTTGATTGCCTGCAATTCAGAGGGCACCATTCACGGTCATGACGCATCACTGAGCGGTTTGTTATATAATTAAAATTATTATTTTTTCGTGAATTTTGTTTATTTAACTTTAATATATATTAAAATGCACAATCAATCATCAGCATTGGTCGTTCAAGGTCAATGAAGATTTTTTTATTCTATTTTTGTCGTAATTTTTCCGATTTTGAGAAGGACTTCAATTGTTGAGCTGTTATAAATTAAATAGATACAAATTTAAATCTTATAAAAAATATGCAAAATAATAAAATCATACTGAGGGATATGATAGGGATAGGGATGTGGGATCTTTTGGGGTGAAAGCAGTGCATTCACATATTTGGTCACTAGTACGTAGGAGTTTAAGTGGATTGGTTCAGTTATACTCCTTTCTACTTGAGAACAATAAAAATTGTAACAGAGATATCACGGATAATTTTTCAAATCTTCGATACGATTGAGCTGACGATTTAACAAACAAACAATATTAAAAATTATATTTATACATATTGTAATACAAAATGTCCAGAAGCTGTCTGTATGTGATCGATTTTCTCAAAATCTACTGAACGGATTTTGTATGGTTTTTACTAAAAGATAGTGTAATTTTTCAGGAAGTTTTAAGTTAGTATAATCACCAGAACGGCTAAATCGATTGTGTTAGAACTTTGTAAGATAGAGGCGGTTGTAGTGGTAATATAAAGGCTTTTTATCCTAGAATTCCCGGGGGTCAGGACTTGCGAGACAAACTTTGTGATATACAGATTTATACTCGAGTGAAGCCACGAGCACAACTAGTTATTATAAAAGTGATTATGATTTGTTATACTGTAAATTCGAACAATCATAATTAACATAAACATAAATTCATCGCTAATATTCACCTAATACTTTTTCTATGCACATAATTTTGCAAATAGTTATTCTATTTTTGATTACAAACAGATCGATTGATGTGTTATGTCCTAAATCAGTATGTCTTTAGCTGTTTGAGATTGTGGTGGTGGGTGTGTGTGCTGCTTTTGTGTGCGTTGTTGCTGGTGAATTGCGCCTTGGGGTGCATGTGGTGACTGGTCCTGCATGTATAAGGTGCGTAGATTTTGCCTGCTTCATACACATTGGCTTTGCATGCATTCACTTAACCCGTGCGGATTATAGCAAAGTAGTTAGTTCTGTTGTGTTGCTTGTCTTTAGCTGTATCATTTTTTTAGCTAGTTGTCTTGAAGAGCTCACAAAACCGCCTTTACCGTCATTATTATGTCCTTACATCTGTGGTGTTAAGACTCTCTTTTTATGGCTAAAAAAATTTGGCTTATTAACTTTTTTTAAAATATTTAACATTGCCGCGTGGTATCCGGCTGAATAGAATAGACCACCCTCATTTCTTACCGAGGTGTCGTAAAAGGCGATTAAGGTAAGTCGACCTGCCGTGTGGTATCCGGCTGAGTAGAATAGACCACCCTCTTTCTTACGGAGGGGTCGTTAAATACGATTAAGGTAAGTTGACGGCAGGTAGGCGGCCGATCGTAAAATACGTAGCCGAGTCATATGACAACATGTTTTAACATGTTGTGCCGACCCCACTTGGAGTGGGATAAGGGCAGGAGGATGATGATGATGTAATATTTAGCATATCCAACTAATTAATACTTTCCTATTAGGGACTATTTTATTGGTATCTTTTGAAGATTTTATAATTTAAACTAAGCAGTTGTGGTGTGGTGAGTATTTACTGATTTGATCTTGAGACTAAAACAAACTTTGTGATTTTTTAATTTGGTTGCTATACTGATTATACGGTAGCGTATCTGATACGAATAGCAAATATTAAAGTACACAGTGATAAGTAAATAGTGAATTTAAACAAAACCTTTTGTTCATAAAACAAGCCTTATAACAAATATACAGCAATATCTGTATATGTGTGTCTATATAAAAAATACTCAATCTCCTCACCTCAAAATTTTTCCTCACCGAAAAGCGTGTGATTAATATCAATTATCAATTAGATGCATGAGTTTTAATAGAAAACTCATTAGTGCCTGCCCGAGTTTGAACTCGTGTTCCCCTCGTAAGAGTCGCACGGTCTCACCGCAGGGCTATCACAGCTTAGCACATAGCATTTAAAATCATGCAAATCTGTAAATTGATACTTGGTATTTGGTTGAAGGTTGTTCTTATGATGACAATTATCTTAATTTTTTTAATGAAAGATAACGAATGTACTTCACAAACAATGCAGAATAAAGTGGGTTAAGTGGTTGATGATTAATTAATTAAAGACAGTGCTAACGGGCGGTAACTGTTTTAAAATTTCATGTATTTTTTTATTAATTTTGGTAGTATGTCTTTACCAAATTAACTTTAAGCTTTAACGTTATTTATTATTTATCGCAATTAATAACTTCGTCTTCAGTACTGAGATAATGAGTGCTATGAGTTCCAAATTTTAACAAAATGTGAAGAGTCGATTGTCGAGTGTGTGATTGTAAGAAATACCTAAACAAATAAATTGCGATAGCTTTTTCGTTTTTTTTTATCCCAAAGGGTAATAAGATTTTGTTAGTAAATCCTCAAAAATGATGGATTAGAGAATGCTAGTTTGTATGAAATTCCCTATTCCTTGATTGGATATCTTTGAGATGTTTTGAGTTCAGGATTTTAAAAATTGATTTTAATAAATCGTTTCGTTTCTATGATAATGATCTTGAATCTATGATAAAACCTTTGTTTTTAAGTTTAAAAAATAAAACCTTTCTAATTTACTCAAATTAATCAGGACCTTTTTATTGGTTTCAATTAATTAGTTAATTATTAACAAATTAATTTGTAACAGTCTTTGGTTATATATAAGATTGTACCTTAAGGGTACTGACAACTGTAGCACGTTTTACAAAACATGCATATAATATTTAATACTTTACAAATTGAAGCATCTATTAACATCAATGTCGAATACATGATATTTTTTGATTATATGATTTAGACATTACAAAAATTGTACAACACAGCTCAAGTTGCGGCCCAAAGACTGGCAAACCAAGGGTGGTTTCCGGGCTTAACCATCAATTTTACTTGCTAGCGATTCAAAAATTTAAGATATAGGTACTAGTATAATGTTTCAAATTATTATGAACCACACTGTATCTAGATTTCGTGGATATATGAGCACTGAGCATGTTACTAATAACATACTGCTACATGAAATGTACTTATGAGCATTGAAATACAATTTCAATATATATATAATATAATATTATATAAAATAAATATTATGTAGAATAGAATATAATAGTAATTATCTTAAATATAAAAGTTTAATGATTTTTTACAAGAGATGTATTAGCCGTAAACAAAAACTATCTATAAGGAAATTGAAGACTAATTTAAAACCGGTCTAGAAAGTACACTTCGGGTGTCAAGAGCAACTTCAAGGGCAGTATCAAAAGAATTGCCTCAAGACTTGGACGAAATAGTTGATGCTGAAAGTGATAGTTATATAGGACGTCTTTGATTAAAAATATTAACAAGCTCGTATCTTAAATTCTACAAATTTATACTATTTGTGAAATAATTGTCTTTATAAATTTTAAACTATTTCCTAAGGGTTGTTTTCATTGTACTTGAAGAATATACCCCAATAAATTGTGGTCGGAAGTGCTATATTAGCATTATTTATTAGAGATCCACAGTTTTTAAAATTAAAACTATTGAGTGGTATTCATGTCTAATGTATAGGAACCGGCTGGCTACACTCACATCTTATTTTATCGGGTGAGTCCGACTAGTTTCGCTGACTAGTTAGCTAGACCGCGGGCAGAACTTGAATTTCCGCCGATAACGCCGTATAAAGAGCGCATGAATAGGAGCCCCATATGTGCTTGAAACTAGTCGGGTTCACCCAATGAAATAAGACGTGGGTATAGGAGGTTTCTATGTATTAACTGAGAATAAGCCTGCCGATCAGTAAATTAAATAAAAAATCATTTTAGTAAAGCTTTAAGAGTGTATATATACGCAATACAAACACATGACTTTGCGGTGATACTGTTATTGGTTGTTGGAATGTCTGATAGAGCAAAATCTAGAGCTGGTCTATTATTTTAATTCACATCGTGTGATCAAACCGGTGTTATAATCTGATATTTCTTACTTGTCATGTGTTTATTATGATTTGTCTGTGTTTAAATCCGATAATGTCTATAGATCGTGTTTCAATGCAAATTGAATGTGGCTTAGTGTCGAAAATAAAACAAAGCTTCGTTTGATCGTTTGTTTTTTTTGGGAACGCAACTTTAGATACAAAATGACAGACCATTAAAATAATGTCGTGAAAACACCAGAGAGCTGACGCCACCAAAAAATAAAATTTGTGTACGAATCGATTTAAAAGCAGCCTAAAAATGTAAAATTTCATTTAGCATCTCAGTTGATAAAATCAGCTCCTTATATAAAAATCAAAACAAACATCGCTATAATAATGATAATTAATAAGCGACAATGTCATCGCAATTGATGCTATAGACGTCGGTCTAATATTAGAGGTGTATTTTTAGAACTCATATGGCACGCAATGCTAATGACTGTATTTATTGGCGGTAGAAACATCTCAGATTTTAATTGATAAAAAATGGCCTAAGCTTATGAAGCTTAGCGGTTATTCTAGATAGACCAGGAATTTAAATTTAAATATAAAAGCATTTTTATAAGACGACTTTATATTTCTTGAAAATCATTAATTTATTGTAAACACACTTTTAAATAACAGGTGTACGACGAGCAGATACAGCCGGATTTAATTTTTTATGTACATTTGCGGAAAATAAGAACTCGATTAGAAATAAAGAATGAAACGAAGTGAAAAAGGAATTTGAAGAAGCGTATGGTCTAAGTCTAAGTACATTGGCCGAATTATACCGGTATTATGCCTTTTTAAAGATATTATATTTTAAGGGAAGTATGTCATGCCATGTGGTATCCGGTTGAATAGAATAGACCACCCTCATTTCTTACCGAGGTGTCGTAAAAGGCGACTAACATAAGTCGACCCGCCGTGTGGTTTCCGGCTGAGTAGAATAGATCACCCTCATTTCTTACCGAGGTGTCATAAAAGGCGACTAAGTGAGGTTGACTCACCGTGTGGTTTCTGGTTGAGTAGAAGAGACCACCCTCTTTATTAACGAGGGGTCGTAAAATACGACTAAGGTAAGTTGACGTCAGGCAGGCGGCCGGTCGTAAAATATAACAGATTAAGTGCGGCATAAAATTTGGACCCTTTTAGTAAATATAATTTTAAAATTAATGCATTAAAATAAAATAAATTAAGGTGTCAAATGCATTTAAATTATTATTTTTATGTGATACCTACAATTTTTCTCACATGCCTGAAACATACTAATGCTAATACGAAAAAATCTGTCAACCTTTGTTAGATACACAATGGTTAATTTTAAGTCGTGGAAATAATGGTGATGAAACCCATAGTTCTTGTCTCACTGCATGATTGTTTTAATTTCCTCAGAATTTCAATAAAATAAGATCAAGTCCCATACGTGACATTATCTTAAGTACTTGGTACATGTAGATATTATAAAGCTATTAAGTCAATATCTATAATTACATTTAAATTATTCATATATCTTGTTTTATATTGAAACTAAGTAGTTCCGATAGTAAATTAAAAGAAAATGTTCATTCGTTATTATGCATTACTTATTGGGCTTAAAAAATAAACTTCAAGAATAAAACCTTTAGTTTTTATTATAACATTCAATATTATATTTTAAAGTAATTTGGTTTGAAATTGTTGATTCCGACATAAAAACTCACAAAATAAATAAATTAAAAAAAACGGACAAATATGATTTTCATTATTTATAAAAATCAAAAATAATTGTATATTATGAGATTTTTTATGTTATAATAAATACTGCAAGTTTATAGTGAATTAAACTTAACAATTAGAAATACAAGTAGTAAGCAATATATTTTTTAAATTAATTTTAATACTGAAATATTAAAATTTTTAATCCTGTGGTGACTCTTTCTACGTGAAAGATGTAAAAGGGAATACTGGTAACTATGGTTGTAACTCTTTATATTTTACAGTTATTAATATAAATCATTAGAAAATATTAAAGAGACTACATTTAATCAAAAAAAGGCGAAAACAAAAGCGAAAACGGCGAGGCGTCGCGAGATGACATATTTATCTACAATTTATGTTTTAAAATGTAATCAAAATCCTAATTATAATTATTATAAATAGCTTAACAACATAACGCCATTTATATTGTCTATAGAAGTCGTAACCATCTTGCTTGGCGGGCGTATTGGTGATTGCAGTACTGAATGGTTCATGGCAATAGCGCTACTAATTGCTCAAAATCGTTATGTGGTATTTGGATCAGTCATTAAATTGTTTTTATCACGATAAATTGGTTGCTAGAGCCACATTGGCTTAACGGCAGAATCAAAAGATGATGATGAAGATGAAGAAGAAGAGAGATTGAGGCTGATGGAGATATATTTTTTCCAGCGAAGATTAGATAGGTGATCCGGGAACCAAAACGTTCACTAGTATATATATATGTTATAAATTTATATTATATATGTTATAAATTTGTTTATAAATAAAATGATAATTTTAGGATAATATAAAGAATTTAATAAACGTACTACGAAAAGTTTGATTCCATAATGGTATGATAATTCAACTTATTGCAATGTAATGGTTTTAAAATAATGGTTACATATTTGGATACTACTGAGAAAGCAATACCAAAATAAATAATCCCTGGACCAGGTGCAAAATCGTCGTTGCAATTATAAATATTGATTAATAATATAAACTTCGATTAGAGATACATCAAATCATCACTTCAAATTAGGAATTTTTAAATTAATAATTATAAAGTATAGTTTTAAAGAATATCTTTTAATAATTTTTATAGACAATATTTAAAAAATACAATGACGAAACTATTTAAATATTTACTTACATGTGTATGTAAACACAAAAATACACTTACTTTCTTGCATTGCTATATCCAGTTATACTGCGTATGTTAATTTTCACTAAGTTTATGTAATATTTTATAAGCGCGAAATTATTGAGAGACAAATTTGACCACAGGAAATGAGAAAAAGCATCGCAATGGCCATAAGAAGCCCGCGCGCATGGTAAAGTATCCCGCACTATGAAGCAGTCACGTCATGAGCCGAATCAATAAATAATGATTGTCGTTAAACGTTGAGGTCGTCGATAGCTGCCTTGATAAATTTGTATTTTTTTCCATAAGTTTTTGCACAAATTAATTGAGTCTCTCAATAAAGATCTAGTAACTAGGAAACCAGGATCAGCTTCGAAGTCGTCGTCGTTCATTGAAGAATAGTCGGAAAAAATTGATAATTTACGCCTTTCTTATACAGAAATCGCTTATACTAGAAATTGAAAAAAAATAAACAATACATTGATCAGGGGACGCTACATGCGTTTAATGTATGTACTAAATATGTATGGTGTAACGTTAATAATTTATTTATCTAGATTTACCAAAATTGATGTTGCAAGACAATAAAAATAACTATGTCGATATTTCATACAAAGTTTCGCAGTCAGCATTGAACTACATTTCACGATGACATATACGGTAAACAATATTGCTTGGATGTAGTAAAGTATGTATATTTATCTACATAAGCGAATGAACGGTATAGTCTTTAAGTGAGTAATATGTAGTTTATCTTGTCATGTAATATGTTTTTAAGTATTATTAAACCATTTGATTATAAAAAGGCAGATCACCGCAACTCTACTTTGGTAATAGTTAGAAAAAACTGTTTTGCGTCGTAGGGACCCAGAGGAACCAGGTCGTAGAGACTCTAGAGGGTTTTATGGGAATATATGCTTTAAGAAAACTCTACGCAGTTCATATATTAAGAAATTTATTGTAACGGGTCCCACTTTCATAAGACTTGACTTACAAACGAACGTATTACTCGTAGCAATACTTGATGAATAGTTATTAGATGACTATTGCATATTCGTATTTTCTATCACCTTAAATAGAGATAGTTAAATAACGTTTTTTTATTAGCCACCTTCTTGTAATTTATCTATACTGTATGAAGTGTTATCTCCTTTGGAAATCACGTTTGGCAGTATAAGTAATCATTTAGAACAATTTAACAACCTAGTTACATTATAATCTCCGTAAACTTGTTAATAACGATATCATAATCTTTGTTTAATTTTGTCTTTTAATATATAATTATATAAGGAAAAACAATGTCAGGGATATTTATATATTAAAACACAATTAACCTATTAAGCGAAAGATTCGTCGCAAAAGTGAATGTTTTGGTGACAGTAGATTTTTCCCTCACAAAGTTTAATTTGTTTCTTAGTACTAATAACATGATGGATTATTTATTAGTTCGTTGGTGATAACTACATAGCTGTAGTCAAACTTTCTCACCTGAATTAGGCTCGGTCTAATATTTTAGTAAATATTGGAGACATTAAATTAGAATTACTCGATTAAGCGGTACTTACCAGTCTAGCCACGCAATACAGGTTGATTAAAAAACTATTCCTTTAAAATAATTTATGTGCAAGATTTTACATTTAAAGTTGCTGCTAATATAATTTGCAATCAATCCATAATTAATCAGAATCAAATAACTACAAAGTAAAGTTAATTTTTTTAATAAGTACATTTATACAACAACAAGCTACGAGGATAAATAAAACACTTGTTACCGGTAAATATTTATTGTGCATCAATATATTGGAAAGAATCAAAACTATTGTTTGTTTTGACGACATCGGCCGATTGCACTGAAGACAGTGTTCCCCGGTTGATATCTTTAAGTAAAAAAGATATATTTTTGTATGTGGTTGTTAGTTATTACATTTATTTTTCATGAGTTCAAAATTTTATAATACAATTTTAGTTCATCATTGTTATTCCATTTTCGTTTTATAATTCGTATTTAATGTTAAAAAAGCGTCGTGAGTTTAAGCTTCATATCTCTTTTCAACAAAAGAGGAAGCAAAAACCCCTTGCCCAGCAATGAGAAAAGAACAAGCTGTTGTAAACAACCATAAAAATAAACTTTATTCACTTTTAAATGTATTCAGTTTTACAAAAGTAATAATAAAATTATTTTGCTATAATCCGCGATACAATCGCGGATTATAGCAAAATAATTTTATTATTACTTTTGTATTATGGATCTCCGCAAAGTAACGCCTAATTCTATAAATTATGTATTCAGTTTTAAAATGACAACACTTTTTACAATTTATTATAATATATGTTTACTATTATAAAGTTACGCTATAAGTCCCATCTAATAATTAAAGAAAACTGACCTTCCGGTGAAATTTTTGCATCCCGAGAAAGTAATACAGGACCCAATGTTGTTGTCAGCACTGATCCCAATGTAGACGTTAAGAGTATCGCAATAACGATGATATTCGAGTGCTGCTTTGCTATTTTTTCATCTTCCTTTGTGGCACCCTCCGTCCATAAAGAATCAGTAGCTACACGTATTAACACAGCCTGAAATTACTACCCTAAATTTTTATGCTTATTTAATAAAAGTTAATTACTTTTCAACATCGAATAGGTGCCCATGAGGGGTCAGAGCATCTAGGTATGTCATGAAGAACATAACAGGATCCTGTGAGCCTCTTGGATGATTAGGGGATTTATATGTTTTCTTCTAGGCATGCAGGTTCGGTACTAAAAAGGTGTATCTATACAAACACTGAGAAAGTGTAAAGACTATAGGAATATTAACTTCGATTGTAAGAACGGATTGATATTAGATTTGATATTAGGCATCTATCCTTACAACCTGTTCCTACAATAATAGTTAATATGAGATGTGGAACATACCAAGTTATTACATGCCTTAAAAACGCTTAAAACACTTTAATAATATAAAACAAATTATCCATAATTAATGTTATTTAATAATTTTAACTAACTTTTTTCAAATTATTTTTTATACATAAATACGATAACTTAATTATGCAAAGGAAAAAATTAAATAATACTTAAAACATAAATAGACCAAAAAGAGAAATTACCGTGTGAAATCAGTAAAAATAAATAGATAATACAGAACACGTAATACTTATGACTACATAGATATTAATGTCTTAGCCTTATCCATAGATAAGAAAAATAATATTTGTTTTTTCTTAGCGGAGGTTTAAAAAATTAAGAAGTATTTGTAGAACCCTGGTTTGTTTCTGATACTTCTGATTAGATAACTTATAACTCAACTTTCCTATATACTCGGCTATTATCGGCTACTGTAGTAAGTCACAAAGAGGAAAATATCTCCTAAATAATATTAAATTAATTCGAAGTTCTTTTAAAGCAATTTCAATTGGTAATTTCACTGGTCTGCAATGCAATCTGCCGACGAAACAATAATGTCTGCTTCTTCTTTTTCAACCGATAGACATAAATTTAAACAAACTATGATTATATTTGACTCGTCCGATGACGCAGTGGGTAGTGACTCTGCTTTAAGCTCCGCGGGTCGCAAGTTCGGTTCCCGCCGAAGGCCAACATTTTCTATAAACAATAAGTTGGTTCTTTCAGCCATATTTAAAATTATATATGTAATATATCTACCAGTGGTCCGTCATTCATAACACAAGTATTAAGTTACTTTCGGGAAGGACGACCGTGTGTGTAAGTGTCCCGTTCATTTATATATTCAATTTTGCATATAAACAATAACAAATAAAAAAAAGAAATTTATACTCAGTACTAGCTGATCAGGCAAACGTTTTGCCATACAACTTATTTCTAGGGAATTTATAGTGTACATTATAAAAAAAATCGCAAAAATGAAATAAAAATGTATGTGTGGATTATCACTTAGGGCTATGAAAAATTGATAGTAGCCGATCCTCAGACCTACTCAACATGGATATAAAATTTCATGGAAATCGGCCAAGCCGTTTAAGAGCAGTAGGGGCCTCTCTGTTAGTGCGGGGGTTGTCCATCGAGAGGGTTTTAGTGAGTAGAAATCCCACATAACCGGATCTCACCCCCAAGACTTCCGGTATCTTTTAGAAGATTTCTTATCCCCGTAAAAAAAGGGTAACTAATATTATGATACGAGAATTTTATATATAAGATAACTGAAATTAAAAATAATCCTTTTTTAAATCGCGAATGTAAATTACTCGTAATCCCAAAACGAAGCGTCAATAAAACCTACGTAAAATATAATATGGCTGATTTTTTTTGCGATTATGTATGTGTTATTTGTACAATATTTCTCGTATTTCAGTGTGACTATGGATTCTTGTATTTAACCTATTTAAGATTCAAGGATGCCCAATACTACAGAGATAATAAATTTTATGAGTAGCTGCGCTTGCGGCTTCGCCTGTGTGGAAATAAGTTTATTTATTATAATTGAAATTTTGAACATAAAGTCAGTACTGTGAGTTAAGCATAAGAGATAGAGTCATACTGTCACGGACTTTTTATATTCTTGTAGATCTACAATTTTCTAATACATTACTTTAGCGTGTGTCTGTGGTTTACGCGGCACACGCGACTACAGCTTCTTGTCTCGCCCATGTGGCGAGTTTTTTTTTTACTGCGCTATTCCTTCAACAAAATTTACATAAAACCGTCTAATATACTATCAACCAAAACCTTTCGGAAGAATAGCACTACATTGTAGAAAAAAACAGTACATAAATTTGTTCCGTACATTTTGAGAAAGTCGATCACAGTACTTTTGGGGACTTTGTTTTATAATAAGTATAGACAGATAGATAAGTCTAACTAATACTTCGACGCAGATAGGAGGATTAAAATGTTTACAATTTTTAAACCCGTAGACATACACCCGATTTGGTGTTGTGCCTACATTTAAAAAAAAATTCTAATCTGTTATTTCAAAGTACAAATGCCCTTGTTTATTGGAAATTATTCCATATTTAGGTGGTCTACACACTCAATGTATTAATATATAGCCCAAACTGTGTTAAATGTACGCTGGTAAAGCGTCTATGCACCGCATCGATAGGTTCTTTTGTTCGAACCATATTCTATCGTCTATTTATGCGTTAAATTGCGAAGTTAGGTGTTGGCCGATATTAAATGAGTAGAATCAGTTTCTAAGAAAAAAAAATTTTGCATGTCGCCTGACTTTTTATTTGTTTGTCATGCTTATATTTCAAAGTTAAGTAGAACGCACCCTCATTTTACATTTCAGCGACTATAATTTTTCTTTTTATTAAATAAATACACTATTTTTATTAAATACACTACAGTTAATTGTTACATGTTATTTCTTGAGGCATAAGTCTTATCTTCGAGGCATAAGTGTATTTTGAATACACGACCATTAATATTATTTTCAAATTGATAACGCAAAATTATTTCATAAACGGATGATAGATAGAAATTATTTTGATACAACATGGTTACAGTGTTAAAAAATGTACAGAGTCGGGCCCCTTACATATTGATAATTGCCTAAGGACTAATTTTCTTACACTTAACAAGTAAAAACTAATTACACGCGCTCTTGTTGAGTTAATTTATTGTGCGATGTGATACTAAGGTACAGACAGGCAAAATTATATTGTTGCATCTCAACAGTTAAATCTTATAATCGTACCTCAACAATTGCTTTGGGTATCCAAGTTATAGCAATAAAGAGACTCTCCTTTGTTGTGAACTCATTAACTAGAGCGACCAAAAAAGCCGTCACTAATCGAATCAGAAGGGCTGAAAGTATGCAGGTTACTATTAAGCCAAAATCCTTCCCGGATATTTCCGATACCTGTTGAGAATAAGGTTATATTTAAACATGTAACCTACCAATACTGGGATTACAAATTTCGAAGTAAATTTGATATTCGAAATTGGAATGGAATTTCTAATCCGACGAATTTCCATTAACCCGCAAGGCTCTATGAGTTTGGATCACGATAGCCGCAAAGTCTGACGTGCTTTACCCTAATAATGTCATTACGTGCTCGAATAGAGAACGCATATATTGACAATACCCTTATGAAACTACGGGGTATTTTAAAGTTATATAATAGCAAAGGAATAGTTTTGTTAATAAATTTATCTACTCTGATACTATAATATAATACAAAGATTATGAAACTGAAAACAAAATTCTTATGACAAACCTTACGTACAGAACAAAAATAAACAATTAAAAAGTTTCATTACGATACAGGTCTTGTATGGACACCTGTATCATAATGTAACTTTTTAATCATAACGATACACCTATACAATTTCCAGCCAGACCAAGGAGGTTGAACCTCTACCTTAAAAAAAAAGTTTTCAATGAATGGGTCCGCAGCGACGCAACACGCATGCGCAATCGATGCTTGCGCCTTGGCGCCAATATATAACATTTAAAAAATCTTTTCAATATTTAAACGAAATTTAGTTTTGTTTGTAAAAAAAATAAGTTTTTGTGTAAAAACATGTCTGAGAGCAAGGATAGTGGTAATTGTACACCACCAGATATTCTGAAAGCTGCGTCAAACATGACCGTGAACCTGTTGCCGACGAAATCTAGGAGCAACTATATTAAATGTTACCACGAGTTCATGGAATGGAAACGTACGTTTTACGTATTATAGTATGAGAGTAGATAAAGTAGTGTATGATACTGTACATAACTTGGTTTTATAACACTCGTGTGACACTATAAAAAAACTCGCCTGCGGCCCGATTGTTTTAAACCACACTCGTGTTATAAGAACCCTTATTATGCAACAGTATCATAAACTACTATAAAAAGTATGATATCGCAGGCGTGAATAATTTGACAACTTGACAAGACCAAAACGCATACGTTTCAGGGCAGCCATAAAATTCACAAGTATAAATGACTTATCGACTTCACTGAAATATTCACCATATAAATTAGACAATCCTAATGTCTATTATGATTAAATATATAAAAGGACGTAAGACAACTAACGTAAACTTCAACGTCATACGTCAACAACCTCTTATAGGATATACTTTTCCTTATCAATTTTTTTTAATTACGAACAAAACATTTTTTTTGCTTGTGATAACAATGAATAAATTCATGGTGTTTGACCTTATCGTTTATAATTGCTTAAAACCTACATACCTACAGTATATTACAAGTTACAATGAGTGTATATAAATTTTAGTTTAAAAATGCATCATTAAAGATGTAAGTTATATGTTCGTATAGCAACCATAAAAATTTCATTGTTGACTTTAAAAAAAAGAAACATAGCTATAAAAATGATAACAGGTAGATCTATTGAGAAACATGAAAGGTGTTGCTAATTTGCAACATTGAAAAACAAAGTGCACTAATTATAAAATACAATCAGATACAAGACAGTTACACAGAGCGAATAAGATTGTTTACAGGCATACAGGTAGGTTAGGCATTTATACCTAAGAAATGCGACATGACGGGCTCATTTTCCACGTTAATGAAAACTGCATAGAAATTATAAAGTACCTAGTTTACTAAGGACATTTTGTCTATTTATGGATTGTTTAATACTTTTTTTTTACATATTAATATTTTTCTGTACCGCATTCAGGAATTTTATGTGATAAAACTTATTCAAGATGGCGTTATGTGTTGTGACAAATGTATATTTGATATGGCTGAATTAAATATTTGGTATTAGTTATGTTAAGTAAAGGAAAAATAGGGCATAGTGGAAGTAGATTTGCGTTCTCAGTATAGAAGTTTGTTTTTTTTTGTTTAGGTTAATTACATTGTTTCCCAAAGTAAGATAGCACGGAATACTCAATGGTTGAAAATATTCAACAAGTGTAAATATTTAATGGCTGGAAGTAGATACAAGGTTGCATACAGTCGATAGTTGCATACTTAACAAATGTTAATATGATTGCTTTGCTAAGTGAAGTAGATTATTTTGTAAATTAAGAGAAGGTTTGCAGAATTAGGCGTTATTTTGCGGAGGAATCAAGCAATTAATCGTCGATTATAGCAAAGTAAATTTATTATTACTTTTGTATTAAGACAAGGTGTTTGGGGAGGAGTGAGGAAAAGTCTTCGGTACTTTTCCATATCCATTTCTTTCTTGATAATAGATTAAGAAGCGTCATACTTAAATTTTCAAACATATGTTTGAAAATTTAACGACACCTTTGTCGCTGTCTTAATCGATAGTAATTCTTTTCTTATCCTTCCTTAAGAAATACCTAAGAAACTGTATTCCACTCTTAGAATATATAACAGAAGATATTAAATTTTGTTCCTCCCCAATTAATTTAAGTTGACGTAAGCCTTGTAAGCTTGTCTGTATTTGTAGTGAAGAAACAAACAGTAAGTACTCAGTGGTATTTTACCTCTAAATAATATCCACTAAGTGTGAAAAGCATGGGTTCGAAGATCATCCACAAGAGTTTGAAGACTTCGGCAACGGGGTTCTTATTAATTGGCCAGTCACGTCGTGACCAACGTGTTGCTGCTGTGCTTGCGCACACCATTATTGCGACCCCAGCTGAAACATATAAAATAACTGTCGTTATCAGTTGAGAACTTGATTCAAAACAATTTACAAATTTTTTCGATGATTAAGTGTTTAAATCAAATTAAAATAATCTTTATTCAAATAAGCTCTTTCAAGCATTTTTGGATCGTCAAGGATCAATATGATTAATAAAGCTTTAATGTTGCTCTTACCGAGAAGAACCAGCAAGAAACTCGGTGGTCATTATTTTAAACATTTTATCACAAATCCGCAGAAGACATAAGGTAAACCTTAGAAGTGTCTAAACAATAACATCAATATATGTCATTTATCGATCTTGATAACTTTGCTAAGCTTAGTATTATTTAATATAATAGGAGTGATGCTTATTTATTAAAACTTAGTGGGTTATTATTTGAATATAATTACTGTTGGACATAATGAAGATCTTTAATCATCAAAATCATTTTTCTGCTCCATCTCCATTACGATAGATATATAGCTTATAGACGCATATAGCTATTGTCTATACTTTGGCAGTCTGCGCTCATAATGATTCGGGGTTACGAATATATTTATTCTATGACTTCAGTTCATTATCTTAGAATACTTCTCCTTGCCTCGTTTATAGTGTTACGTTGTTTGAAAGGTTATTTTTAAATTTCAAGGATCTGAACCTAATTTTAACCATAGGTGAGTAAAGTGTAGTCCTGTAGTTCATATAAAGAATATATATATTTTAATATATATTTTAAACTTTTTCAGTCAGCCGTGTCAATGAATCATTGTTAAGCTAACTTAAACTACCTACGCATGACAAAATTAAATTCAATCACAGAGAATGATTAAATTTGAAAAGTTTCAAGTATTCATTCAGATGACCTAATTTTTGTGCGTGCAAATGGCTAAACAATTGACATTGTTTCTTGAAATAAGAGGCAATGACAACTACAATAAATTGAAGACATTTCTGTCATAAAGGCAGTTGAAACTTGCTCACACATTATTATATTGTTAATTGCTTTTAATTGTAGCGAAGGCGAAGGATATTGGAGGAGTATAATTAATACAGAGAAGCGCTTTGTACTTGCTTCCATCATGATAATTATCCTTGTGGAAATCATAAAGGAAGAACAATTATAAAAGTACGTTACTTTACTGTTGTTATCCGTTTACCGTAATTAAATGATATTATAATATATTTAGCAGAATTTATTTATACATGTTTTAAGTATGTTTTTTCAGAAATAACAATTTTTATGGAAAATCGCTTTGTAGAACAGCCTCGTGCTAACAAATAACTTTTTCTCTATAGTCTACAAAGATTAATGGAAAGTATTACACGTATTAATTTGATGATTCAAAACTGTTGTAGAAGTTTATTTAGGTGCATCAAATCGTAAAATTTTAGTTAAAATGCTTCTTTACTTTCGAATAAAAAAAGTAGAAGAAATTTAGAGATTTTATTCCGTGAAATATTTTGTTCACTTTGTAATTTTTTTGTTTATAAATTGTGCATTAGCAGTTTTTTCTATAAACCGAAAAAAAACTTTATAAATATTTATATAGATGAGAATCTAAACTCAACACTATCAATTTTTAAATTTAAACTATCGTGAGTAGTATTCATAGTTAATAACGATAAAGAGCTCATGAATAAGTGCCCCGGACGGGTTCGAAACTAGTCGGGCTAATCCGATAAAATTAGACGTGAGTATAGCCGGTATCGTTATTAACTATCAACACTATCATTTAAACTCTAGTGGTACAAACTTAACATATATATAAATATAAACTAAATAAATAAAGAAGTCTGAAGTTCAAGAAGAAAGAGTAAAATAATAAAGGTTATTTTTTTAATAACAATGACTTTTCTTCTTTTATTCCATTCCCCTCCATTTCCCTCGCATTATTTCGTAATACTGATTATTACGAAATAATGCGAGGGAAATGGAAACGATTTAAGATTTTCCATATAAATATATGACTAAATTGTGACAAAAGTGTTCGTGGGAGAACATTCCGGAGATAACCTTTATTCATTTTAAGTGCTTGACCCCAGGCTGTTAAAAGGATACGCGTTTATTCGCCATCTTAAATACATTTAGCGGAATACCTTTGAACATGGGAACACTTTTACCAAACACCCAGAGACCCGCTACTAATATTAGCCTCATAAATTTTTCTTATTTTCACGATATTTTCGCTTTGGGTGACATTCTAATTCCAACAAATTATTATATAGTTAACAATAAATAAGTTATTATAAATAAATGAAATAAATAAATTTGAAAGACGCTACGCTTGTTTGTGTCTATGTGTAATATTAAAGTTGGAAACATAATTTTTAAATACAAAAAAATGTAGAACACTCCTACATAGAATTGCGACGTCAAAAATTTCAAGTCAATTCAGTACTTTAGTGTCTTGGGTAAAGAGTAAGACTTTTAAACTGCGTTATCTGCACTGAAGATAAATTTGAAATATGTTCAATGTCGAATTTATAATATACTAGTCTTTTCGCGCGGCTTCGCTCGCGAGGAATTTGTTCTGCCACAGTATCTAATTTAATTAAATTTATGATTCACAATTTTTGTGTCTTGGTCTTTTATGTGGAAGCCACTAGGATTCCACATAAAAGATAGATATATGCTGTCGCGGACTTTTATTTAGAACTATTAAAAACAAACAATACTACGGTACATCATCTTTGTGTAACTCTAATGGTTTAGGCAGCGTACGCCGAGATAGCTCTGAGAGGCTAGATCTTTTCCGACTTTATTGACATGAATCGTTATATTATATAAAAAAATTATTGCAATTTGTAGCCTATATGTTATTCCGATGTATAACCTATATAACTGTAAAGTGTCATCCAAATCCGTCCAATAGTTTTTTCGTGAAAGAGTAACAAACATCCCTCCATACTCACAAACTTTCGCATTTATAATATTAGTAGGATTATATATTTTTTTTTAATATTTTCACAAATTGTATAGACTGCCATATACATTGTGGCCAAAAAAACCTTTATGATTGTCACTCACAATTAATGTATATGGAGGCCACGAAATATAAAAAATAACCTGAATTGAATTAAGTAGAATTAAAATGTATCCTAATTAGCATACTTTTTCGAACATCTTATATTGAATAATCTTTACGTGTGAAGGTCGATGAAGCTAAATTATTTTGCTAACTTACAAACGCCACCCCAACCGAGGTATCCACCAGCGTACATTAGGAATATGCCGCCTGAAATAATATGGAGACTTCGTATTGTCGGAGCATACAAGTCACTGTGGTCCGGCAATATATCAGCCAGCACTCCCCATACCACTCCAAAACCAATCCCAACGAAAATTGCAAGTAAAGCCTGTAAACAAATTTCATTAGCTTCTCAATTACTCGACGTTCTTGATACGTTAGCCTCGTCGCATGTCAGGGAAACGGCGTGAAGACCTGGAGCTGCGGCGGAAATAGCCGAAACCGGCAAGCGGTGAAAGTATGCATCTCTCATCGAGAGTTATATATTTGTGCCGTTTGCAGTTGAGACCCTAGGGCCTAGGTCAATATGCAATTTTTTTTATCCGTTTTAAAACCTCGGTTGCCTCTTCTGGGGACAAGCTGACTCCTTTTCGCACAAAGAATCAGCTTAGGTATTCAACGCGGAAACGCTGCCAGCATTCTTGGGACCATTCCACGTGGCATGAATTGTATAGTACTAGCGTGTAACTAATTTAACATCGACATAACTTGTACATTTTTGTTGCAAATAAAAAATATAAATCACTCTATGATTCAAATCAGAAAGACTTCGTTGTATCACTTCGAAGATATCTGAAGCAGAATTTCAGAAGTTGATGATACTAGATAAATAATTTACCGTGCTCGCCGATTTTGCGTTAACTTCACAAATACAAATTTTTTTTTTCATTATAAATGTCAACTTCATCATTTCATCATTACAAATTTAAATAACAATCAAGCGCATAAGTTTTTATAAAAATTCATAGATACCTGGCCGGGGTGAAAAAGTAAGTCTCGTACTGCAATGAAAAATATCGTGTTAAAACCAGCATATAGCTTGATAATTTTTTCATTGGAGCCTCTCACCAATTTGAAAAGGTTCTTTGGGTGCTTTCAGTTGAAATTTCCTTACTCTGAATAATAACGATCGCTTAATTACTTGAAAAATGAAAAATAAAAATAAATGGATAAAAAAATTTAACAATTACTGTAATTTATGCATGTTAAATTAGGTTAGTGTCTCTCAGTCAAGATGTATAACGCCACAAAGTTATAGCTAAGTCCAATTATTAAATACTTTGTATAAGAAATATTGAATATCGTTCAAAACATCTTTACAATGTTGATAGTTCACAGAAAAGTTCATTAATTTTGTTCAGGCGCTATAGTGTGTATAACGATACGTTTTGTAAACAAGCGGATATGCTTGCCGCGTTGTTTCATTAATTGAGGAAACAAACAACGCAATTTGGTAACCAATTAATTATTTTGACGCTTTTGACATAGCAGACTCTATTTTTAAATTGTATTTTTAACTAGGGTCTATTTATTGTCATAGTCCATATATGACACGCTAAATCTAATTTTAAATATATTTTTTAACATATAATTTTTTCTACTAAATTCATGTTTGCTTGTGATTTGAACTTACCAACACTTGGTACCCATCAGGCGTTTTAACAGTTAAGTCATTACGGCTCGAACATAAATTTGTGAAATCGGAAATTTAATTTGTTTCATTTTTTGTTTGTAAAATATTTTATCTATAGGTAGGTACATAAAAAAAATTAATGTTTGTCTGTATGTCTTATTTAGACGCGGAAACGGCTGGACAGATTTTAATGAAATTTTCCGGCAATCTTTAGCGGATGATTCTGTAAAGCTTGATTGCGATCGGAGCATTTTATTACTGTTGAGTTCTGTTTCGAGGGGAGTTTGAAACCAGACTGAGCCACAGCAATGCGTAGCCAGACAGCTATTTATTAAATAAAATTAAATACTATGCACTAAACACTATACTTATACACAGTTAAACTGCACTTCACGTAGCATTTAAACGTCGGCTGAAATATCATACTAACCCATGCGTAATTAATCAGAGGTGTTTACGTTTTCCGTTCATACTGATTAATAACATATGTACACTGGTTATATTCATCGTAACATGCTGTGAGACGAGATTACACGTATAAATGACATGTACAAGCATCCTAATCTGTGTATAGTTAAATTGCTCACGTATGAACAGAAAAATAATGAAAATATTATTTTGCTAAAATCCGCGATAAAAGAAAATATAAGTAATGTTGTAGAGTGTTCTATCCGTTCTCATACCTGATACATGCAGAATTCGTAACAACACAAGCACTGCACAAATTTACTATCACAATCTCAACAATACATTCGCCCCATAACCGAACACGTAATCACTTTGCGGTTATGACGTGAAGTCTATCTCCTGACGATGTTTCGGTAAAGATAATAAAGAATCCTAGGGTAAAAAGTAGCCTATATTTGCTTTACAACTTTCTCTATCTTCCAGTAAAAGTGCGATCAAAATCAGTAAAGCCGTTTCGGAGAATTTACTATTAAATTGAATCTTCCTCAAAAAACGCATATGCTTTTATTAAAAACCGTACAAAAATCCATTCAGTAGATTATATATGAGAAAATCGATTACATACACACAGAAAGCTTTTGGGGAATTTGTTTTATAATATGTAAAAATAAGTCTGGTTTAACGGTCTAGTTGAGAGAAGAATATTAATTGCGCTCGATTTTCCGAGATTGTATTAGCCGTATTATAGTTTTGGCCAATGTAGTTATAATATCCTATAACTACTTTTCCCGTAAAAGCGATACTGAGGTGCTTGAGATCATTAAAACTAAGAGGGGACATTGAATATTACCTTGACTATCCGGTAAACGGGTGGCGATTGGAAGAATATGGCACTATTAATGACTCCGAACATGCCTTCAGTGAAAGCCGTGTCTAAACCGCCGGCGTTTGCAACAAGTAGGGCTATTTGATTCTTCAAACCAAGTCCTCGAGCACTGAGTGCATTTGTTGTTGCTATAATCACCGCTGGTGAAACTGATGCTAAAATGGAACCAAGATGAAGACCTAAAAGAATCAATATTTCTGTGTTATCATAGTGACAATGAGATGGAAACTGAATTTGTATTCACCATGTTGAAATTAAAAGCGTGATAAGAATTCACATAATAATAAAATATTTATCACATTGAAGGGGTTTTTTAACTAAATTACGAATTTCACGTTAAACCCTATACAAGGTTAATCGTGTTCATCGTTCCCCTTATACTTTATCACAAGTTTTTATATGTCGAGACGTGAATGACAAACTACTTTGTGTTTGAAAATTGCAGAACAAACGTAAATAATAAATATTTTATTACATACATTGAAATTAACCTTTACTTTTCTTAACCTTTTTGCTTATGTGAATATTAACTTAGCGAAATCTCCTTACAGAAACTTCCTTATAGAGGAGTAAAAATTTATATATTAGGTATATATTGTGCCCCGATCGATATAACTGTACGTACATAGTGATGTTAGGTAAACGATTAATGTATAGTATAATCCTTGCTTCGCAGCTTTGTATCCCGAGCAGGCACCTATGAAACTTCTCTATAAACCCTATTATATATAGAGAAATCATAAGATTACTACAATAAATAATTAAAGTGAATCACCTTTATATTATTTTTGATATATGCCGAATAATTAGTACATCATAAAAAAAGCTCATGCCTTTAAATATTTCATATTAGAAATCCATCAGTGAAAAAAAATATAATAAGTAGTGGACTTTTTTAATTGGGATTGGGGGTTATTTTTTATTTTTGTTTTGTTATTTCTTGGAGAGATGATAAAATATAATAAACCATTGAAGTAGAAATAATAAATTTACGCCAAAACAAATGTTTTAAGGTTTTCTTTATGTATTTCCTTCCCGATTTAGATAAGGTAAAAATTTATCGTATTGAATTCTTTTTCTTAAACCTAGCTCCTTACATTTTTCAATATTTCTAATTAAAAAAATAATAAAAAACATTTTAAAATATAAAACATTGTCGTACGCCGGAAGCGGGGCAATATCCTGAGCTACGGTGGTTAGGGCTCCAGAGTGAGGAATTATAGCATATGAGGAAGGCACAATACGTGCCGTTTCAAGAAATACTGCCTTCTGCATCCAATTATTAAGCGAAAGCCTCTGAAGATGTTGGTCGAGGCTCTTCGCAATTAGACCGTTAACCGAAACAACAATTGGAGCAATTATTGTTGAGTTAACATTCCACATTCCTGTCACTACAATAATATTATTATAGGAAAAATAAATATATTATACAATAATATATTTATTGTTATTGTATTTGGATTATTTAATTGGTAGTTGATGATAACACTATACAAATAATAATATACGTTATTAGCACCGAAGTTAAAATTTCATCGCTTATTATGTAAACGAAGTTATAAATAATGGTTCGGACTAACCCCAGTACCACGGGAACCCGAGTAGCATGTGAGTCAAGAAGGCCGTAGACAAACACTCGACGATCCAGGGAAGGGTCGCCAATGAGAAAACTTTCTCAGGATTGCGTTTTATGTAGTCCCAGTTCCAAGTAAGTGGGCCCTTTGTAAGAATTATAACTGGATATATTCGTCTAAAAAGAGTTTCTTTATTAGGGCAATAGAGAGTCATGTACATATGTAAGTAGTATTTGTTATAGATACCAGTTGTAACGTGTTTTTTTTTTATCTCCGAAGCAATATTTCTCACAAAGTCACATTTTATTCTATACCGATAAAAAACGGTTCAATTTTTGTTATAGATACTAAAGTTGTAACGTGTTTTTTTTATATCTTCGTAACAATATTTCTGACATAGTTACATTTTATTCTTTACCGATCAAAAACATTTCCGGTTCAATTTTCATTAACATTAATCGATATGCGTGACAAGAGCTTGTTCCGTGGTCTTTATCGTCTAAAATATTGAAATATTGAGTCCAAATATTGAGACAATAGTCTTATTACATATCCCTAATCATTTTTTATTATTGCCTGCGTCTTTTACTATTGAGTACAAATTAAAATGAAAAACACTGATGGCTGTTCATCTATACTAATTTGCTTACTTGTATGTTCATATCAAAGACGACATTTATGTAAATCAACACTGCATCATTCAGTATTTTACGAGCTCTTGAATAATTGATGGTCGTGTTCTTATAACTAGCAATGCATCTAATATAGAACATATAATATAAAATTGTTAATAATTAGGGAAGTAACGCAAGAATAAATTATATATTAATAACAAATAATGATTAAGAGGAATTTAATATTATATCACTCTACAGCGATTAGAGGTATTTACTTATAATCAATAAAAAAGTAATAATAAAAATATTTTGCTATAATCCGGGATACAGTAAATAGAAAATATATATCGTGCTAAGTGTATAGCGGACTATCCGTTTTTTCCATACCCGTTAAATGCAGTTTTACGTTAAGTTCGTTTTTACGAATCCTGCATGCACAAACCTCCACCACTGCCACCACAATACACAAGCACTACACACGTTCATTATTATCACAACAATCGATTCGCCCCGCAACCGAAGCAGTTTTTACGAATCCTGCATGTAACGGGTATGAAAAAAACGGATAGTCCACTATACATTTAGCACTATATATATTTTCTATTTACTGTATCGCGGATTATAGCAAAATAATTTTATTATTACTTTTGTATTATGGATCTCCGCAAAGTAACACCTAATTCTATAAATTATTCTATAAATTATATATTCAATAAAATAACCATAAAACTTATATTCTAATATTGAATATAAGAAATAGATCGTTATAATAGATACAAATAATTGTGTTAAAGTTTCCTCTTAAAAGAATGTGAAGTGATGAGAAAAATTAAAATCGATTAAGCTATGATATAGTAGCTTACTTCAAATAATTGTTAAAAGGTTTATGATAACAAGTCAAGTGTCACTTTTAAAGCTTATACCTAAGATGAAAATCTATCGCGTCTGCTGTTGGATTTTCCAGGATGTTTACCGGGACGAGGGATCTACACAAAGCTCCTATGAAAGTCATTCCGACAACTGGGCTTATTGTTGTGTATCTCTCCAAAGTGTGGCCGAAGACGTATCCTATTATTATCAGAAGAGTTATATTGAATACAAATCCTCCTGGAAGTACTAAGTCTTTCATTATAAACCATGTCGTTCCCCATAGTAGTACGCCTGTAATAAAGAAAAATGTTAGTAATATAAGTAATGTACATACGATGGCGTATCCGCTTACACTGCTTAAACACTATCCATTAAGTAATTAAGAGTCGAAACTACTTTGCCGAAGTATCGATTACAGATCCCTACAGTTTTGTGGTACATGTATAATAATTTTCTGTTAAATGTGAAATATTAAAGTCAACGAATAGATATTTATTTTCATTATAACAGATTTGTTTAATGTTAATAATGTTTTCTATTACATCTTTATATATAAAAGTGAATTTTTGTCTGTATGTCCTTTATAGACTTCAAAATGGCTGAAGCGATTTTTATTAAATTTTCAGATATCTTTAAAATGACCCAGCTGATAATCCTGGTTAGTTTAGTGGCGATCGGACCAGTTTTTTAACTGTAGAGTTCTGTTTCTAGAGAAATTCGAAACCAGACTGAGGCACAGCAACGTGTAGCCGGATAACTAGTTAAATATAGAATACGAATATGTGGAAAATTCATACAGCCGTTATCACGTCCAGATACCCTATAATTTTTCATACCGGATTTATTGTAACACTACATCAAATTTTTTAGTTTGTCAAATTAAAGTATAACAAAAAATTTAAGGTTTATCGAGTTAATTTTAAATCATTAACTATGTATTTTTCCTGAGCGTATTGTACAGTGTATGGTCTGTCTATTTCAAATACAGAATGTTTAAAAAAGTGTTTTGTGTTCGTGTTTCAGAATAACAAAGAAAATAATATAAAATAGAAAATAATAATAAAAAAATCAGTGAGTTTTAGTAATTTAGTTAGCTTACCTTGCTGTTTAAAATTAAAAAAAAAAATGCTTTTCAGAGAGCTTTTATGCTTATATACACGTGGATATAAAATATCAAAGTAATTATATGTAAATAATAATAGTATATTATAAGAATTAAGAAAAAGACACTCAACTTCTAAGCGATATAAATAATAATATTTGCTTCTTATCAGTCTCTTCCTATCTCTTTTAGTGCATATGATAAAATTATTACACATAAAACAAGTCTTTATGTAATGTTTTTTGTGTATAAAATTTATTAGAAATTTTGGTCTCATAAAACGTTATATAGAAGCTTACCACTTATAATTATCGCAAAATATTGTTTTAATTCTGATATGGTCGGAAACGTTGAACTGAGGAGTCGTAAAAGATGATTCGTTTTGTTATTACGACAGTGGTATCTGAAAACATTGTTTTACTAGAACAAATTGTTATATGATTACAAATATTCTGTTATATACAATAATTTAATAAAATATATACTTACTCACGTTTTGGAGAAGTCAATATCAAACTTCACAACTTTGTTTATTTCTATTCTCTTTTCATTTTTATCTGTAATAAAATTCATTAATATAATTTAATTATAATACTAATATTATATTTTTAAAAGGCTGTACCAAAATACTAGTGTGGTTTGCATAAATAAGAAGAATGTATGGATATAGGTAAACACGATAATAAAGCGCGTCATAGATAAAGGAATAGAAAAAGAATCGAGCACTAGATGGAGAAACACAACATTTCGTCAATCAAAGCTGTTTCTCAAATCTTTCGACACAAAGAAAACAAAACAGCTAATGTCTCATAGCAGAAGAAATGTGGCAATTATAACAGGCATAACTACTGGGCATTGCCTGTTAAATAGACACTTGTCAATAATGAGAATAAAAGAAGATTCAGCGTGCCCAGAGTGTGGAGAAGAAGAAACGAGTCTCCACCTTATGGCTGAGTGCCCCATGTACTCGCTGGTAAGATGGGAGATATTAGGTAAGGACGAAATTGAAGCTGATGACCTAACAAATATCTCCTTCAGGGATATTATAAGGTTTGTAAAAGCAACAGGAAGGCTAGAGCAGGTGACACTGTCGGGACAACAGTGAAACCCTTGTCCCAACAAGGGGAAATGGGTGGAATAGTCAAGTATTGGAGCTGACCACCCGTCCTGTACCGGCAGGCGTCCCCAAAATTAGATAAGATAAGATAAGATGGATATAGCTTCTCTCCACCCCATCTATACAAGTGGTAATGACAAAATGTAACTAGTTATAAGAAATATTTTGAAAAGAGCAACTGCGGCTCTTATTAGCTATTCTTGGTAGCATCTCGCTTTCTAAAATAGCCGTAGAGTTGAGTTGAAGATTCAAAAAGCACTTGTTTCTTGTAAACAAGTGCTTTGTAACTTGAAAAAAAAATTATGCGTAAGTATCAGTTTCTATTCTATGTTTTCACTTTTGATCGCTGAACTGATTTTGATGGATATGGAATTTCCATTGTTGACTTAATTTATGTCAATCGAGCTTCCATTGTAGACTTAATTTACCGTAAAGTGTGGTTGCGGTCAAATAATGATGTGGTTGCAATAATGTTTCTGAGTTTGCAATATTCAATATATATTTGCGTTGTATCAAATTTTTTAATCTTAAATTTATTATTTACAACAATAAAATAAAGTTACAAAACAAAATAAAAAAGTGTCAAGCTTATTTCGTAGTAATTTAATATAATAGTAACTCTAGATTTGATTTCAGTACTAAAAACAAATTAACTAGTTTAGTACAGATAATTGCAAAAGTATGTATATTAAAAGAATTTTTGAAACCATAACAAAATATTTGTAGTTAAAGTAACCGGTTACTATAACCGGTTATCAATAGAATTTCTTTCGTGTATTTTAATTTTCGTAAAGTAGTTTTCGCGTATTTTTTCGTGAAAAACTGAATGAGAACTGAGCTTGACTCTTGCCCAAAGTTTAACTGTGGAATTACTTATTTAACTAATTATTATTAATTAAAGCTTTTCATCTCCAAACGCCTTAACTTTTAAGCAATCAGGGTTGTAATATCTTTAATGCCTAAAAAAATTGAGCCGAAAAACTAGTCGCTACTGTAATATAAAATGCCGTGGTTGTGATAAGCAAAGGTAAATTGTGTTTATTTTTAAATCCTCAATTTTTTAAATATATAAATTCATAAATCTTCTTTTTTAAATTAGTTTTAAATTCAAATTCAAATTCAAAATATTCTTTATTCAAGTAAACTTGTATACAAGTGCTTTTGAATCGTCAACTTTACTGCTGGTTCGGAAAGCCGTCCTACCGAGAAGAGCCAGCAAGAAACTCGGTGGAGCTCTTTTAAAAAAGAAGATTCTTAATACTAATTACATTTTGTCATAGCTATCCTGCACAAGGTCAAAAGTTTTAAAAAAATTTATAAAATAATTATTTATAGAGACTTACCGGTATCTAACGATCCAGACGACATTTTAGGTAACGGCTTTGATAAGGTTCTAAAATTGAAATTTAAACGCACGGAATGTTACACATATGACATTTTTGTGAACACAACGGCCGCCTTGTTTCTGCTAATGAAACCGTCTGATCTCAGTTATAGTTTTAATAATGCAATTCCTCGCATGCGCACTTGTATCAATTGGTATAATATGAAACGATTAATCATTGGGTGACCAATAACTATTACCAAGGCACACATCAATATAGTCCATACAATATAATTTATTATGTTTTATTCCATAACATAGTCGAATACAGTGAAATAAATGTTATCGTTAATGAATGAACGGTATCACAGACAATACACTATTTTATAAACAAGTAGTAACATTTTTACACTAGTAGTTATTGTATCATAACGGTAAGTGCACACCGTTGAATAATCACACCGCTGAACGTAATTTATAATATAATTATACACAAATTCCCAATGGGACATGTGAGTCGACACATTATTTCAAAGTAGACTCATCCATGTTCGTGCAACCGACTTGGCGCAAATTCAATAGGGTTCTTATTTTTAGTTTTTCGTCTCGCTAAACCTTGTAATTAATGTTTTAAATATATTCTCGTGACAATGTTTAGCAATCAAATGTGTATATAATAAAGAAAATCATATTGTCTTTGAGTAGCGACGGCCGTATGGTGCTAAGTGCGTAATTATAATGAAGGGGACAATGGGTTCAAATGCTGGGCAAAGACTTAGGGGTTTTCTATGATAAATCTATATGCGATTGAAAAGAGCACGATGAGTTGTGATGTTAATATTTATATTTACAATTCATCTTTAGCTTTAAAGTGACGTAAAACAATGTGATAAATCCTTCGTATTCCTAAAAAAATCTGGGTTATTTGTAACCTGTCGATTTCATGTTGCGGAAGCGTTGCGGTGGATAGCAACAGGCCGATATGAATACATTATACAATTTGTCACGATCCGATCGACTGACGACTAAACATAAAATCTGTTGAGATGGTAGAATTATCTACGTTTTTGCGGGCTTTCACTGCTGCAAATATATAATTTACTTAAACTTGGACTTGTATGCTAGAGTGGTAAACCACGATGTTATCTAATAAAATTTTAAATAAACGTAGATTTTTCTACAATATCAACAGATTTTATCTTTCGTCGTCAGTTGATCGGATTGGGATAAATCGTTATTAAAGAATTTCGAGCATTGTTTTCTGTATGTACAAGTAGGCGTGAATTTTTTGTATTAATAAAATTTGTATTAAAACAAATAAATTCTCCTGAATGCTCCGAAACAAACGATGAAAATTAAAATTAATTATTTAAAAAAACTCAAATGAAACAGAGAATGGATCAGAAATATAAAAAATATATATTCTCTGGAGTGTTGCTGGTAGATTGATTTAGCTTTCTAGCCTTTCGGAAAACTCCAACGTTAAGTTATGATAGGGCTTGTTCATTTCCTTGCTATGCCAACCTTCTTTAAATACTGTGTTTTATATTTTACAATGTATTTTGGAAGAGGTGATAATTAATTGTCATTGATTATTCTTTAAGTTTAAGATTTTTATTCAATACCGGAAGTGAGGCAAAGGATTATAATTTTTTTAAATTCTGGAATATTATTTTTACATATAATTTAGCAAGATTGGCGTAAGAAAAAAGTATTGATTTGAATGCTATTTAATAAACAAACAAGTTATTACCTAGGAGAGCGCAAAGAGAAGCTTTTTCTTCTCGTTATATGAGACGTGTAACTTTCCGTTTAAGTTACATGCAATCATGGGCTAGTTTATATATGCAGACGCAAAAGAAAGTCATTCCGGTGGTAAACAATAACGTAGATACGGTCGGAAACACTTTTAGCGCTAAGCCGGAGTACATAAGAGCAGGCAATTTTCTCTATAATACTTGTCGGATACTGGCTCCTCATTAAGTATGAGCGACGTCATCAAGACGCTTTCTCAGTACAAAAAAACAAGTTAAACAGTTGAAGTCCCTACAAATAAATGCTCGGGTGGATGCTTTTTAGAGACCGCTGCTACAAAGTGCATATAAATTGCGCTATAAAATTGAAACGGAAGACGTAAAAAGAACTCTATAGAGTCCTTTTGAATGACAAGCTTGGGGCAGCGCACGTTGCCATCTGCAGGCTTTACTTTAAGTTCATAGAAAAAGGTATACTTGAAAATGAGAGCATATTACTTTTCATAAGATTTCTATTTACGATTCTTGCCACCCGCGCCTATTTATTTTTAGAATTTTACCTTTAATGTTTTTCAGAGCTATAGTGTAATATTCAGTTAAAGCAATTATAAAGTGGTCGAAAGTTGTGGCATTCAATTTAAAACACTGCTTATTTTTAATGATGATTGCCTGTATTAGGTAAACTATAGTGTAGGTTTGTACTAGATATATCACTTTCGCGCAAGGTGTTATGGAAAATAATGTGCGTGACGTTCGTGGTTAAAGCTTTCAACTCCGTAGCACAGAAAGATTTATAGCAGACGATAAGAGAAAAATGAATAACAAAGACACCCGCTCGTGTATATAAAAAAAATAAATTGATGTTGTTAATCAGCTACGACCATCTAGACTCGGTATAGCTTCTTAGATATACCGAGCCTCTAGTGGGTAGTAGCGAGCCTCTAGTCTAGTAGGTATTCTGAAATATTAACATTACGCTATTACTACTTCTTCGTACACAGATATAATCGCGGAAAGATTTACTAACCCTAGACAAATCAATCTAATCATTTTTGACTAATAAACGTAATTACATTTAATACTGCTTGCTATACTTTGGACAATTTTTAATTTAGGACGTACGTACGTACGTAAGTACAAGTAAAGACTAGTTCTCTGTGAGTGATAACATCAATGAAAAAACGCAGTGTAGTGCATTTTTTTAAAATCAAAACAGAAACGTCTTTCGTTAGTAGTAATATCTATTTCGTTATCAATCAGTGTAATCAATCTTTGTTCTAACAGTTGAATGACCTTTTAAATATTTTTTTACTTTTATTATTTCTCTTAATAAGACTTATTTTAGTTATAAGAATCTACTGTTATATATCTTGTTGCAACAAAGAGTATATTTTTTCTTAATATAATATAACCTACAGACTACTTCCAATATAAAAATCCATCTGCAGACCACCAGTATGGAATAAACTGGGAGGCTTAAATAATCTAGAACGGTGTCAGAGTTGGTAAAATTATGACCATGGTCGCAAGACAGTTTGTAGGCGAAATACAAAACTGGGACAGCTAGTCAGGTACGTCGTAAAACATGAAACTAGACGATGGTAACTAATATTCATGTTGACATGTAATGCTTTGTTTTGGGTTCTGTCCAAAGCTGTCCTAAATTTCTTATAGTTTTTCATGTAATATATGATATAGCAGTAAAGAAAATAACTCGTAGAAGCTTCGTTTTGAAATATTTATCAACATAATAAAAAATAGTCAAAAATTGTACAAAAAGAACTAATCTATTGCAGAATAAAAAAATACGAATATGGCAAACCATATTTGTTCCATAGTAATATTGAAGTAAATCATAAAATGATTTGTAAAAGCAAGCAAGATAAATAGATTACAAAAGTGTGAGGGTTTCAGTACAACTCCCAGTAATAGTTGCAAACTTCGAGTCAAAAAGGTGATGTAAAAAATAATTATAAAAAAGAAAGCAATAAATAATAATACTCAATGAAGTCTGCTCTGAATAGTTATTTCGTTGTTCTTAATTTTTCTGAAATAACAGCATAAATAGTTAAAAGCACTGACTTATTTCGAAAGCACTAACTTGTGAGCTAAAATTTTTAATCTTCTACACCCATTCTATCACAGTATATCAATCGACTGTTATATATGAGGTGAAATTAGTTATATGATCTAAAATAGCATTAATTTAATCGTGAATACAAGCAAACATTATAGGCCTTAAATATCAAAATAGACTGGGGTACTTAAACAAAGTAGGTTTAATGAAAATTACATAATCCATGTCAATAAATCATTTCAGCTTGTCATTTATACATTTATACAAGTTATGAAAGGACACGGCGATTCAGATCAGTTAGTAGCTGATAATTTATTGATGATTTTATATTACTTTTCGTAGATATTCGTTTCATAAACTTTTAAATATTATAGATAAGTGAGCTCGGTTTTATAGGACGTCCGAGAGAGATTAGATTAACACCGAAGTTATGGATTTTGCTCCGCATGTATATCACGTGTGTTAAGTTTCTTTACGAGATTGCTAATTTTGGTTTTCGTAAAATGTGTAAAATATTTTGACATCTCTATCAGTACTCGTAGATTTGGACTAGAGTAGCTCTTGAAATTCTAATACTAAGCTACGCAGTATCAGACGTATGCGAGCCTCGATATATTCAATTTTTGTTTAAATCATGTAGCATCATCATTCACCGCCGTGTAGTATCCGGCTGCGTAGGCCACTCTCATTTCTTTCCGAGGTGTCATAAAAGGTGACTAAGACAAGTTAACGTTAGGCAGGCGTCGTAAGATAACTAGCCAAACCACATAACAACGTGTTTAAAACATTTTGTGCCGACCCCATTTAGAGTGGGATAACGGCAGGATAATGATAAATAAAAATAAACAATAAAATAAAATTTATTGGCAAAACAAATTAACCTCTTACAAGGTAACAATTTTTTTATACTTAATACATGTAGTATAACTATTTTGTTATAACGTTGTTGTTCCAAAAGCACAGTATTTGTAACATTTATAACAATAATATCTATCGTGATGTATATAATTTGTTTGATTTATTTTAGTGCAATTTTATGAATGATTACGACCATGGTAAGTAATTTTGGATTACATGTTGCCTGGATTATGTAAGGGTAAGGAAGGATTTCGTCGACGGCATTCATTTTATTCAGCGCCTTACAGGTTAAATCGTTTCCTAAGCCACAATTTTATTGGAAATGTGGAAGGAAATTGCTGTGCACTTTACATGATACTGTGTTAGCTTAGATCCATTACAAAGAGGGTTTATACTTTAGATTGGTTTTTAGATATATTAACAATTAGTTGGCTTTTATAAAAATAATTCAGTTACTCCATTATTTTATTCACCAAAAACTTTTTTCGTTTACGTTACTTTATATTTTTAATATATTTTCACAATTTTTAACTTTATTATACAGACATTGCTTATTTTTTTTATCAACTATTCAATTAAAGTGTACGCATTAAAGTCCCAAATATATTGAGTACGTGAATACAGTAAAACGCTTAACAGACTTTCATTTTTTAATCTTAGGACGTCACGGTAAACGTTTCTTGGAACGCTTAAATAAAAAAGTAAATATTTTATGAACTACATATTAAAATAACACACTACATGTAAAACATAGACAATTTTTATGCCTAGTTATATTGTAGATACCGGCTATACATGTCTTATTTTAACGGGTTAACCCGACTAGTTATGTGCCCATCCGGGGTACTTATTCATAAGCTCTTTACACGAAGTTATCTCATTGATTTTTTAAAAAATTATGCCATTTTAATACACAATAGTTTAGACAAATTTACAACTGTAAAAATTTACTTTAGGCATTTTACAAAAACATATTAATACACTTTTTCATAAATCAAGTCCTAGGTAAAACAGTTTTTAAGGCGAGTACAGCGTTGTCATAAGAAGTTAAATACAAAATAAGTAAAGTTAATAAAGTAAGGAAAATTATACAGTACTAAATTTTTACTAGATTTGTTTAAAGAAAACTACTACTAAAATATTTACTGTTACTATTAACCTTAAACACAACATAAACATAATATCCATAATCCATATCATTTATAATGCATAAGTATGTTGCATTTTCTTAAAGGGTGCAAATTAAACTAGCAAAACAGTGCAAACACAATATATAAATAGCATACTCGTAATAATAGGTGTGAACCTCACTTTCTCTCGTATTTATATGATTCAAGTGATTTTGTGATACCTAAGTAAACTAATATATATTTGCTTGAGGATATCGTAGTGTTATCCAACCAGAAAAGGGTCTTTAAAAGAGGATATTATGTAAACATGAGTGTTTGAATAGGAAAAGAAATTCAAAACGGATTGAAATAAAATATAATTGTTTTACAATTATAAATGAACCTAGACAAAATCTAAATACAATATTTTTTTTATTGATTCACTTGTAATCTGTAAATTAAATCTTTTTTGTCCTTCTTCGGGTACCTTTCTATCAGAAGGTCAGTTTTAGTACCGTTTTAGTATGATTCTTGTAATAAAATATTTTGTGCTACTTTCTTCTTGTGAATATCGTTGCTGAATTCCAATATAATAATGAATAGCGTTGTGAAAGGCCGAAGAAAAGTCCGTAAGTAAAAGCCGGCATATTTGGTATTTAAATTGTTATTTTTATTTGATACTTTATCACATTTAATATCAAATTAAATAAATCTAGCATTACAAATAGAAGCATAGCTTTCATATATATTGTTTATACTTTATTTATTTCCTCCTTTATTTAAAATTGATGATTACAAATAAAATCAATATAATCCATGCAGAAATATAATTATCAAAGTATATTTCTTAATAATAATAAACAATCTTTTCGGTTAATAATAAATAAATAATAATAAATAAATAGATGGGACATTTACCGTCACCCATAACACAAGTAATTTAATACTTGTGTTATGGGTGACGGACAACTGGTAGATATACTACTTATATATGTTTAAATACATACTTAAATACAAATATACACCCAGGCTCGAAAAACCAACAATTTATTTATAGAAAATGTTAGCCCTCGGCGGGAATCGAAACCGCGACTCGCGGAGCTGAAGGCAGGGTCACTACCCACAGCGCCAACGGGCCAGTCACAATGATAGACAAATATAGTAAAGAAATTAACCATGGTTTAATTTTGCCTATGATTTTGCATATATGCCTATTGATACTGTTAAGCTCAAGTGAAAAGTTTAAATTGTAGTTATTTTGAGCTTATATTGTATGAAATGCGTAATGGATCATCGCTGAACACCGCACAACACAATCGCATTGTGCGTGCAGTGCCTTCTCGTATATCAATTTCGAAAAGTTAATTTGTGGATATGAATTTGCCATGAATATAAATGAATTTCTGTACACAAAAATAAATTGCTCCGAGAACTAAAATAAGAGAATTTTTCCATGGTTTCATAATTTGAAGGAAACAGCGTCTGCGATAAACTGACGCAAAAAATTAATCAGGCTTCATTTCATTTACTTAAAGCAAAATATGTACATATTTTAAATTGGAATGATAAACTTTTCTAAGCATCGTTTTATATTCCACAGTCTTTCGCGTATAATCTACCGGTCGTTTTTGTAGCATGTGGCTGTTATATCTTTGAGATCTTCCTGGAGCGATGGTGGTTTAACATTTAATAAATAGTAATCACCTTGGTTAATTGATACACTGGTACTTTAGAATATGCTTATGTAAATGATTACATAATGTAACTGGAGAGCCGGATGAATATTTGCATAGTCCTATATCCTAGCACTACTACGGGAAGTTAGGAACCGGTAAAGCGTAGAATTAGTCTAATTAAACCATTAAAAAATATAGTATGTAATCATACGCACGTATGACTAATTATTATGATTTATGTTATTCTTCTACTAGCACTTCCCACCCTTATATACCCACTTCTCACCCTCTAAGTAGGGTGGTAACATATTTTTCTCTCCCATTCTCTCCTATCGTTCGTCAACCCTGGTGCTTAATCTTTTTAAGCCTCCGTCTAGGCCACATATATCCACATTTATATGCAACACTTGATTGGTCACATTCAAATTCAAAATATTCTTTATTCAAGTAAACTTGTAAACAAGTGCTTTTGAATCGTCAACTTTACTGGTTCGGAAAGCTGTTCCTACCGAGAAGAACCAGAAAGAAACTCGGCGGTTACTCTTTTTAAAATATAAATCTTAAAACTAGTTACATTTATTTATTACTGTCTTGTACAGGGTAGAAGTGCGCCTATATCCACACATCCTTATCATCTAAGTAATCTTCAACAGTATAGTAGACTTTCTGTATCAGCCTCTTTTTAACATGCCAAAATCGCTTTTTAGCATGGCCAAAATTGATTTCGGAATTATATTATAGAATCTTATACCCAAACCAAAAAACGATTTACGTACTTTTGCTAGGCGCAAAGCAGGAGTCGCAAGCTTATGTCGGTTCCTACTTTGTCTTTTATAAACATCACCTATCGTTTCATAATTTTCATCCCTCTTCATTATATCTTCATCACCTTGTCATCTACTTGTATAGAACTTATCAAGAATAATAATACCAACAAAGAAGAGATAAAAGCAAAATAATTTTATGAGATTATGAGAGTCATTGTTTGCGCAGTCACGTAAGCATTAGGTCAAGTGAACGAAAAGTGTCGTTGAAAGCTGAATAAAATCACACTATCCGATTGTAGTTTATGCTTCCTCACGTTTCGCGGCAACACGTATGTATGCCTTAAGGCCGTCAAGATGGAATTCCGGATAAATAGTACATTTTATTAAATTCTGTACGGCGTCGCCTGCGTGGATATAAGTTTTTTTGCAATGTTATTTTCGCCTAGACTCCTTTATTTTATTCTGAGTAAAAAATATAAATAAAACCAAAATGGAGTAAAAGAAATAAAAATATGCACCGAAGAATACGTAGACAAAAAGATGCATACAACATTGCGCGTTATATATGTATATACTATAATAGCTAACCCGGAAAACGTTGCTTTGGCATATAAGTGATTTCTATGGGATTTCTAATGTAAATTATAGAAAAAATATATATCCAAAAATACATATTAGGGGTGGACAACCGTGTTCACTTAGGGGTGTGAAAATAGATAGTAGGCGATTCGCAGACCTACTGAATATGCATATAAAATTTCATAATAATCGGTCGAGCCGTTTTGGAGGAATGTGATACATAACATTGTGACACGAGAATGTTATACATAAGATTAGTCGATCTGCGTATGTGCGGGAAGAAAACAGTCGAAAATAACATAATATTTTCATATATATTATAATATTTGGAACATAAAAGTATTGTGCGTTAAGCATTACAGATAGATCTACAATTCTAAACTCTACTTTAGTGTATCTCTGCTGGTTTACGCGGATTACGCCTTTAAAGCTACCAGCAGGCGAGTTTTTTTTTGTACAACGGCGCCACAACACTATTTACATAAAACTGGAATAGACTATTAACCTAGACAATAATTCTATAAAAATAATTCCTCCACTTAAATTTAGAATTCATAGCGTTATTTGGGTTAAACATTGCATTGGGGCGCCTTTTGTGTTTGCTACTTAAAATTTTCTATTCCAGCTTCATTGTTTTGTTCTATTCATTGTTATCTTATAACGGTGTGTCGCTGTGCTGTGACATTGTTATAAAACTGTCAAATCTTTACTACTTATTCTACATTTGTACGTTATAAAACTTAAAATAATAGACTTATTTTTAGACCTTCGTCGCCTGAGTTACTAACTATCATTATTGTAAGATACCAGATTAAACATATTTACATGCCGCCTTCTCACCTAATATGACTCGAGATTCAAAATATCTTACATTACTCCATTTCTTAATGCGTTTATCTAAACCATCAACTTTTAATAAATATTGAAATTTCTTATTACAAACGTAAGTTGAGAAAGCGTAAAAGACAGACAGACAGCTTTTCGATTTTAGATTTAGATTTTTAATATACTAATCTCCACTTTCGTAATCTAGTGATTTGTTACTATTCTGCTGTTAAGCAAAAGCCTTTTCCGCCTTTTTTTTTAAAGAAAAAGGGTTTATGCCCACAACAATGCTTTAATGTAGATTAGCACGATATACATATCTAATGAACTTTCCAGAGACATGTGGTGTTTCGTCACAATTTTTCTTTACCCTAAAGTGCATCATCATTCTCCTGCCCTTATCCCACTCTAAGTGGGGCGGCACAACATGTTACAAACATGTTATCACATGATTTGGCTGCTTATTTTACGACCGGCCGCCTGCCTGACGTCAACTTACCTTAGTCGCCTCGTACGACACCTCCGTGAGAAAGGTTGGTCTATTCTATTCTGCCGGATACCACAGGGCGTCTTTACCCTAAAATTGCATGATGCATTATTGTAGATAAGCAAAATTGAGCAATAGAAAATTCATAGATGCCTGCCCAGGATTTTTAATTTTACTATATATGTAAATAACATTACAATTTAATCAAACATAAAATGTAAATAAGAAATGTTTCATGTTAAGATCTTGTCAAACACTTAAGCTAAGTCTAACAATAGTATGATAACAATAAAATTCTCCTGAGAACATTTAACATAAACTGCATTAGTTTAAATTTATAAGTTAGTTCGGTAAATTGAAATTAGTTTCTCCACGGAGTTTTCCGTAGAGGGTGTTAATGCATTATGTTAGCAACGAAGCTTATATATTTTAAATGACTGAAAAACGTTAAACTTATGTTTTATAAAATATTGTTAAAACCTTTTTTTTTCTCTAAGTCTTTTTTTCATATATGTAATGTTTGGTTTTCAGACACTGACGGTTTTTTGACTGCAGAAACTATAACGTAATGCCAAGTGAAATCGTAGCATCACGATTTTGTCATGGAGCCTATCCTCCTGATGATGCTTCCGTTTCGGGGCGAAACAATCGTAGAGATTTTGGTGGTGGTTGTGTGTATTGTTTGTGTGCATTGTGTGCATGTGTCTTGGGATACGTATGTAAGGTACGTGAATTTTGCCTGTTTCATAGACTTAGCAGTGCATGCACTTGCTTAACACACGCGGATTATAGCAAAGTAGTTTTGTTATAGTTTCTGTAATAACGCAATGGAATTCCGCAAAGTAACGCCTGCTCCTATAAAAAATAAAAGGATTTTTGACTGTTATACTTAAATAGCAGTGCCTGCGGCTTCGCGCGCGTGGAAAACATTGTGTCTCAATAAAACGTAATAAAACGTACACAACAACACAATTTATGTAAAACCGTAATATACCATTAACCTTCACCTTCCAGTAGAATATCAATAGATACCTTTTAGTAAAAACCGTACAAAAATCCGTTCAGTATTTAGATTTAGAAAAAAATCAATAACATACAGACAGATAGCTTGTGAGGCCTTTGTTTTATAGTAAGTATAGATAGAAATCAAATAGAGATCAGACTTTTATACAGCAACAGACATATGCCACAAAATTGTCTACGTTCGGTTTATGGACCGTATTGTATTATATATAAAAATTTACACTTTTACATTTTCAGGTTTACAAAATATTCTGCGTAATATTAGCCAGCTATCGGTTTCGTAAATGATGGTCGGTCGTGCGTCGGATAGATCACGACACAGCGGTCTCCGTGTCGGAACATAATGGAGCTGACAAGGGTGCCTATCAAAATAATTGGGGAAATTCAAGGACCACGAAGACATGATTTACGAGTCTCCTTACGGAATGTTATCGCAGGAAACCCTTACTTGTAATTCGCATAAAACGTGATCAAAATCATGAAATTGTAGTATTTTTAATAAATGATATACGAAATCATGGTTACTTGATTTATATCCTAACGAAATCCTAATGAAATGTCTTAGGTCTTGAAGACTTAGGTTTGCTTGTAATGCAAAAACAAAAGACTGAAACGTGCGTGAAAAGTAAGATAATAGTATGTGTTTTGAAATGTGAATTTGTGAATTGTATATGGTGTGTTCCAAAATAAATAACTTAATTTCTCTTTTGCTTCGTAACGTCCTAAAGTTTTTATGTTTTACATTCGATTAATCATTAGTTCACAAAAATTGACGTTGAACTCAGAATAGCCTATCGACCAGAGCTCATAAACTTTACCAAGTATTATCGGGTTCGATACCCGCTTGGGCACTTACTAAGAATTTTTTATTGAATAACCTTTACAATTCCTCATGATTTTCAAGATTAAGACAGGCCGTGATGCGCTTTAATTAGATGTCCAGGATATGGGAAAAACACAGTGTTACAATGCAGATTACACGCAAAAAACGCAGTGGGCGTTGTAACACTGTGCTTTTACCATATTCTTCTCTCCCAGGATAGACGATGCAGTAGGATAATAAAATACTGTTACAGTACATAACAGTTATCCGTTAAAATATAAATTATAAATACACTAAAGTAAATTATTTCATGCCTGTAGCGGGATAAGTGGAAAATTGTCGGTCTGCAAACAGCCTGAGCGTTTCCTTTCAGGAAAACCAACTGACGGTAACTTATCTCTTTAAAAGCGAATATTTTTCTATTTTCAACGTTTACTTTTATTGTGTCATTTTTTTACAAGCATCAAAGAAATAAATGGAAAGCGGTGCTCAGAAAAACAAATTAATGTTTCCTGCAAAAGTATATAACGAATGCTATGATAAATAAACAAATCTGTAACTTCAGATTTAGTTTGTGTATTATAGGGCTAGCATATATGTAAAAGCACCTTAATTAACATAAAAAAATATGCGAAGCCTGGATATGATAGGTATTGGGGGTTTGAATAAATGATACAAATTTATAAATTTAATATACTTAAACTTAAAGAAAAAGGTTACTTTACAAAATTTTAAAAGTTGAACGTGTTAAATTACATTATGCAGCACTTGTTTAGCATAGTGTAATCTTTCATGACTATCTAGGTGCAAATAATGCTTATAGCTTATCTTGAGATTTGTAAGGCAAATATTAAAGTTGTGTTGCAAATTTTTGTTGCCTAGAAAGTATTTTATTGTAATAATTCTAAATTTTATTTAAAAGGTTATCTAGAGGTCATGATTATAAAGTGATAAAAGTACCCGTATCATAACCTTGTGCTAAAAAGTTATCTATCGTGACGTATGTTAAGTATTTTCCTCCCAAAAATCTTAAAAATTACTCATATGTTCAGTAAATAGTTCTGCAAAATTTTGTGAGATAAACTATGATATGTAATAGAATAATTCTACCATATTTGAATATTCCGCAATTTAATTTGAAAAGCTGCAGAGGTTTGTGCAGATTCAATATTTGCATTTTGTTCTTAGAAAATTGTGGTTCCCGCTAGAATCTCCGCATCTTGCATGCAATTTTCATCCTCTTTGAATGAGTAAAACTTCTTTCCGTCACGGGAACGAATATTAAAGAGAGTATTAATCTAATTAAAATGTACTCTTGAAAAGGGTTTCATAAATAATGTCTATATTTGTTTAGGAAATGTTAATAAGTAGTAACACTCTCAGGCAACGTTGCGGTATGTAGTGACGAAAATCGTCGCATTAAACATCCATCGTAGAAAAGTATATATCATAATTGCCATTTGCCCTGTTTTTATCAGACCACTTTTCATTTTATACATTATGAATACATTTACATAATCTTAACTTATAACGTGGTGATGATTGCTGTTGCTATTTCACCTGCCCTGTTGCCACGGAAGGATTGTTGCTAAGGCCCACCAGACTGCCCAATGTTGAATATTAAATTTCACATAGATTTCCCAAGATTCTCAATTTTGGTCCTCCACCGAAAAGCGCGTGATAAATTGTAAATATCAATAAGTACACAAGTTTTTTTTTATAGAAAACTTGAGTGAGTACACGGCTGTCATGGCTCTTAGATGAAATAAAACAAATATTATAATTACTAATTATAAATGTTAGATTGGGTACTAAAAATAAATTATATATTTAGTAGCTGTTTGTGCTTGCGGCTTAAATTTTAAACGTAAAAGTCGTTATCATAAGAGATATATCATCAACCATAAGAGATAGAGACAAACTGTCGCAAACTTTAACTTTTGTTTTATTTTTGTAGATCTAAAATTCTGTAGTACATTTGCTTTGGCGCAATCCCAGCAGGGGAGTTTGTTACAACTGCGCCATCTCTTCAGCAACATTTACAAAAATCGTAATTCACTATAAACTTAAACCTGCCGGAAGAATTGCACTATCTTCGTGTGGAAACTGTACAAGAATCCGTTCTGTAGATTTAGAGAAAATCTTGGAGAATTTGTTTTATAATAAGTTATATATTTGTTATAAAATTTAATTATTTGAGGTATATGTCGGCGCCGTTTCATCAACACAGTGTTTTTTATTCATTTTTACACATTTATCACTTTTAAACTTTATTCGGCCAGAGTAACACCCTACTACAACACGACTAAAAATGATCTCGCCCTAACAGCAAGCAGACTTATTTTATAAGCCACCAATCATCCCGCCATTTCCCCCCCCCCCCTTTACGTCATAGCGTTTTCTCAAGACGAGTTGCGTTATTCAAAAAAACATTTAGTTACTATTAAATTAATATTACATTAAACATGCAGATAAAAATCGTTTTATGTTATTATAATAAATTTTATACAATAATAATATTTATCATATAATAGTTACAATTTTTAACATTAATATTAAGAAATTAAACATAAAATTGACTATAAGTTTATTTGATCACGCAAAAAGGCGAGCCGCCTATTTAAACTTACAATGCGGTGGTGTATGTTCTATGCGAAAAACCCTACTTTCCTCACATAATTTATCTATTTAATTTATAAATTAATTTGTATTCAAAATACGTTATTTTCCCAACCGTCAGTTGAAAATATACAGATCCTAACTGTCAGCGCATCGAACCCAATTACGTTATTAACGGCACAATCTAGCGACTTGAACACTGCTCCGAGCGATATTAGGTCAATATGCTATAAATTCCATTTTTATTAGGTGTACGAAACTCTATCGAGATCTTTCGCATTTTGTTCCGATGACAGTTTTATCATTGTTCATGTAATCTTACAAAATGCGAAAAAAATCGTGTATGACAGGAAAAAAAAAATTATTTCGTGTACTATATAGTAATATTTTGCGGGTTGTTTTGAAATCATGGCGTAATAGTTGGATGGTGACAGGAACCAGTTTACATAACAAAGGAATATATAATGTATGGATATATAAGAGGAAATGGATGGAATAGTAGATGACCACGCGTCCTGTACCGACAGGCGTTCCCGAGATTAGATACTCGTAAGATAAAATAGTATATGTATTATGTTCATAGAATATACAATAAGTATGGATATACCATACACAATAAATATTTTATATGTTCTAGGTTTATTAAAATTTAAATTGCAAATCAATGTAGAGTATGCTGTTCTATTAATATCTCGATTTAAAAATTGTATGAAAATCTGAATATGTTCATAGAAATTGTAAAGTAGCAAAGCGTATGCTTTTAAAGAGCCATTTCATAAGATAATGCAATTTGTTACAAGCCGTTCGTATAAACCGTAGCCATTAAGGCCGAAATTTCTCGGGACGGCACGTGGTACTAAATGATTTTTAACTAACAACCGAAACTAAGTGTAACTGTAAGACATAGAATAAAAATAATTTTGCATTTGCCTGAGCGTAATATTTTTGTGAGTTAAATTATTCCTTAAAAATACGGAATATAGAAAATGATCGATATATACATAGTACATATTACATAGAATATACATAGAAATGCCAAAGGCATTGCACCAAGTTTAGTAATGTTTTCTGTAAATTATAGTAGACTTTTATCTACTTTAAGTTCCGGCACAGGTTTTAGCCTTTGCGATTAATACTTATCCAAAATGGGTCGGATCACAACGCGACATTACTGATATATCTAATGAAATGATCGATGTTTGCCATGACCACTGCCGTGGTGCCTGGACTGCCGCATCTTTCTACTATAGTTATCTTTGTCTAACCTCTCTTTTAATTTACTAGAACGATAGATATGGTAATAATTTATACGTGTCAGAGAATACAGCAGCTATGTACATGTAATGATGAAGTCAGAGAGACCTTCAGCCAAACAAAATTTAGGACAATATTTGAAAAAAAATCATTAATCACTGTAAAATAATTAAATATTTGTATTATTATACACGAATAACTAAATTGGCAAAGCTAAATCGTGCATAAATGTATCTAGATTTGCTAAATTATTTAATGTATTCAGATTTTTATGTTTTTTAATATAAAAAAAAATAATAGCGTGTAAGTAAGTCAGATAGACATAACTTGTACATTTTTGTTTTAAAAAGCAATGGATTTTTATATGATAAATCAATAAGTTATGATAATGTATGTATCACTGATTGCAATGTACCCACTCGGGAATCTGCGACCCACTTCCTTATGCAACTTGATATATTACAAGCCACCACATACCGACTTTGTAATATGAGTATGATATATCCTTTCGTCGCGTGATGTGAAGTTCCGTTGCAGATAACGCTATGCTGTGGAAAGAACATCTTTTGATAAATTATGTCTTAGATGTTAACCATAAATATTATAATTAACCATAAATATAATAAGCTAAAATAATTTCACATGACAAGTAGCCATTTTAGTTAAAATAGGTACTTGTCATGTGAAATGTAGGTACAAATATTTCTATCTGAAATGTAGGTTTTGTAACGTTTAGAGAAATATATTTATGTTATGTTTAAAATTACACAATTAAAAGTACAATATTTCTATAACACACGTATGAGTATAAAAAGGTAATCTTTATTAGGAAAAAATAAACCTTTGATTAGTAAAACATTAATTATACTTACAATAAACAAACACGTGAGCACCTTATAAATATATGGATTTTTTAATACATTTGAATGTAGTACTTAATTTTAATTGTACTAGATAGCTATTATAGACCTGACCGAAGATAAACATTATATTAAAAAATACACAAAGAAATCTTTCATTTCAGTAATTTAGACAGGAGAAATTAAGAAGAATTAAGAAATTTAAGTTTGAATTATGTTTTACTTTTTTTTATGAATAGTAAGTTCATCAGCATGTTCATTTTTATTATGCATATACCGAGCATATGTATATCACACAATATCTAAATGCATAAATAAGTAAATAACAATAACCTTCCTGAATTTCCTTCCAAAATAAAAAAATACTGTCAGTTTTGTAGGCTGTAAGATTTTTTTAAATTTTACAGCGTAATACAGAAAAGGTATCCATATAGTTGGCGATAGTCACAAGGGGGATACAGTTACAGTCAACTTCGAAAACTTCTTGTATACAAACTTAATTAAACAATAACCACGTAGAGTTTAAAACTAATTTCTGCCAGTTAATATACGTAAGTGTTTTCATGACGTTATAAACTATTTCAACCTCGCATACTGCAAAAAGTTATTCTTGATATTCAAACAACTTCCCTGTACTAGTGCCTCTGTGGGTTTTGAGAGAATCGGTCAACATCAGAACCTTCAAACCAAATGTTACAAAACGTGTTATGATTGTTTGAAACTTATAACGGTCAACTCAGAGTTGCTAATATGAGCATAGTATATTCAATATTAGATTTACTTTACATAATAAGAAAGTTATTATAGAAATATTGCTATACTCCGCGTTTGCTAAAAAAATCTATGTAAATAATGCGATTGCATTGCGATTTTGTCGTGGAGCTTATCTTTTGATGATGCTTCGGTTACGGGACGAAATGATCGTTGTCGTACTGAATGTTTGTATTGCTTGTTTAGTGTGTTTTTGGTGGTGGTGTATTGTCATACGAGCGCTAACTAATCCTCCATATATACGGTATGAGAATGGTTTGAACGCGAATTATAGCAAAGTAATTCTATCATAGCTTTTGTACGACGGAATTCTCCAATGCAACGCCTTCGTCTATAAATTATTACCTCATACATTCTTTACTTATTAAAGAAGGAAATCCGTACTTTTTTGGCCTGATTGGGCTAAGTTAAATATTTAACAAGTCAAGTTAAAAAAGAAAGAAAGAAAAGACTTATCATTTGACAGCAGTGTATATGGACTAGTAATAACGCCGCAGATATTATCAAGGTGATCCAGTTGTTATTTACTTACATAATATCAAAATAGTCATTTAAGAGGATTTCCGCTGCGTTCTATTTACCATATTGGAGCAAACCGGAAGCGGATGTGGTCTGATTTATAAGCCGATATCCGTTGGCACGGGACATTTTGCAACACTTCTGTTGCAAAATGAACACTCTTAAATAGCTTCCTCCATGGGATGTATGGATACATTAAAAAATATACGGAATTAAACTTTTCGGCGTTTTAAAATTGTATACATAAATTTTTGTTTCACAAACAATTGTTTAATAATCTTAGTTAGGTGTTTCAGTTTACCAGAATTTATGTGTCTTCTATTAGGTCTATAAATTGGTGTTTTAAAATTGTAAACATATTTCAGTTTAAATAGTTTCTATAAGATTTTTGTCATCGACATCGTTATACTATATTTTTTAAACTTTTATGTTAATTTTCATGCTTCAAACCGCGACTTCGCTCGACTAAGCTTATGTTGCTCACCAACTATGCAAACATATGATCTCAAAAATCAGTAAGTCGGATTCGTGAATTTGATTTGCAATTACTCATCGCAATGCTTCGTTATGTTATACATTAACGGTTCTATTAATGTATTTGTCGTTATTAATTTCATACCGTCGACTGGAGAATGTGTCAATCATGTGTGAAGCAATTATCGACTATTATATTGATAAGTAAATTGTAATATACACATATAAAATAACATTCGAACAAAAACACAAGTTAGAATTTAAACTATGTTGAAACATTGCAGTTTGAGGTATTGTATATATAACAGTATCTATTTTAAGAAAATCGTAAGATTCATAATTTAATTCCGATCGAAATTTTTGTAGGATGAATAATTTTTTTATCAATTTTTGTCAATACTATATAAAATTAAAATAAATAAAAAAACTCAGATTCCTCAAGGCAAAAAATATAAAGATAAAAGAGCTATGACAGGCCTTTTATCTTTATTTTTTCTGAATTCCTCAGTGTCAGTGTTCCCATAGTGAAAAAGGTCCTGGAATATTAATATATGTCACGAGATAATTTTACGCTTGTTTTAGGCTGTATTTGTTGAATATTTGACACCGACAATAATGCAATGCAATGTACGGAGAAAAAGATTTTTTTATATTTAAGTTATGTAAGATAACTTCTTTTTTTTATTGACTCAATTATTTGTAATATTTAACGACAAATCGTAAATTTAATTAACAAAATATTGTACATCTTTATTACTTCTTGGATTTTAAAGCTATTGAGGCTGTGAAATTATTTATGAGTTATAAATATATATACTTTGTTATCTAAACTTTTTTATAGTTTTCACAAAGATTTTGTGAAGCAGCATTTGAAGTTTTTCTTAAAATGAAGACCTCCTCACTCTTGAAGGGAAGGATACTTACACCCACTACGCTGCAACCAAGATATGTTAAGGCATATGTGGGTTTCATCACGACGTTTTAATTTACGTCGATAAAACATGTGAATGTTAGTTGAGTAAATAAGTTTGCGTAAAAAATGCTGTTTGTAACCCTGACCCCTATCCGTTAGATTCTTAAGGCTTTATATCATTGGCAATGTAAAAAAACACCCGGTAAAGTCACGGATATCATTTACTTTAAACAGCAAACGCAGCCTAAGGCAAATTATATAAGCACGTAATTCGCAGAAGTATACATAAATATTTTCTCAATAAATAAACTACGTTGTAGAAGTTGAGGCGTAAATTATGGCAACCGATGTGGCTGAGATACCAGCTTAACCACTAATCGATTTTGTAATGGAACATTATAATGAGTTAGGGATACCAGGAATAAATGAATGTTGAAGTTAGAACGTATTTCATAAGATATAATCATTTTTGGTTCTGGAAACTATATTCGATGACAATCTCCAATTTACACATTTCACGAGAACGCTAAAACTTCGAGAGTTAAGGTTTACCTATAGGTTACCTATGTAATTTGACTAGCAAGTTGACGCATGTAGCAGTGAGCCTTAATTAATTAACATAACTTATTTTTTTTAATGTAATAATTTCAACCATGTGCATAAATTTTACCGTTTCGGATTAAAGCTCTAGTATAGTAACGTTGACTATAGGCGTCATAAGAAAGCTCAGTGTCAGCGGGCGATGGAGCGAGCTATGCTTGGAGTATCTCTACGAATATCGAATCAGAGTTGAGGAGATCTGTAGCAGAAACATAGTCACCGACATAACTCAGTGTGTCGCGAAGGCGGGTCACATAGTATGGAAAACCGATTGTTGCGATTGCGTTGGGGTTTTAAGATTTTAAAATCGTGACCCCGCATAGGAAAACGCAACATCAGCAGAGCCCCTACGCGGTGGACTGGTGACCTCAAAAAAGGCGTGGGGAGCTACTGGATCCTAACGGCACAAGATCGTCTGGTGTTGCGTTCCCGTTAAGAGACCTATGTCCCACAGTGGACGTCCATCGGTAAGAGGAGAGAAAGAAAGGGAAAGAGATAGTAACATTGCCGTCTTATTAAAGAGTCAGAACAATAAAGTTCTGATGTTCGATATTATGCAAATAATTGTATTGCCAACAAAACAAAGGTTACCAAAAAAACGACAAATCGGTATAGACTAGTAGATTAAAGTAGGTATACATTTTAAAAGCGGTTTTAATATGTACTGGTTTATTAAAAGATAATTCAAAGCCTTTGTGTTTGTTAAAAACTGATGAAATACTATTTATAGATATATTTTTCTTCTGATCCACATCGCTTAATTCGTATTCATAAATTCCGGGCGTGGAATTTCCTCACTTTCCCGCGTCTAATATTAAATTCCTCTGCCGACATATATTGATATTCAGACCGATGCCCATAATTTTAAATAATTAGATAATTCTATTATTGATCGAATTATCTATTACTAACTAAATTCCATAAGACTTTGATATACTGTGGTAAGCAAGGATGTTGATTAGCGTTAAAAGGACTAAAAAAAATCTTACTCCATTCAATTACCGCAACTCTTAGTTTACAAATGAAAGGTAAACAAAAAAAAAATGACCATTATCAATTTAAGTACATAATATTCAGATTTATTTATCGTAACCTTCTTCTTCTTATTAATGAAATTCAAGAAACTTATATTAAATATGGTAATAATGAAGGGCTTTGAATTAAGTTTTTAAGTATTAAATGATATTTTCAAAACAATATGATATTGCAATCGAAAATATACAAACATAATTTTTTGTTAATTTCGTGTCAACGTGCATTTATTTCAGCTGTCTAGTACGAAATAGTTTAATATGTACACTGTAGTCTTTGCAAATAGCGTAATTTAGCCTTTTGAAATCTAGAAAACTGTGAAGAAAACACAGGATACTAGTACTGGCTCTGAGCATTCACTTCGATTTGTACGCGCACAAATACATAGTCTGGTGATTTATACTATATAAAGTATTTTTTACAAAAAAACCAACAAATGGTTTATAGAAAATGTTGGCCCTCAGCGGGAATCGAACCCGCGACCCGCGGAGCTGAAAACAGGGTCACTACCCACTGCGCCAACGAGCCAGTCGATTGATTATTGATTGTATTTTATAAGCTTTCAATTTCTGCGGCCAGTATGGATTCATACCATGACGTCTTAAAGAAGCACACTTTAAGTCGTTGCCGAATGAGCGTTCGATATTCGTCCTAAGAACATGAGAGTTATCTATAATACAAATAACGTTATTCTTTTCAAACATTTCGACCGCAATGCAATTCACACTTCATGGTACGAAAAGAAAGCGGTTCGTTAACGTCTTCAATTGAGTCGCAATAAGAGTTCATGGTAGGCCTGCTGGTTGTAACAAACAGTTGGACTCTTTGGCGCTTGGTAAAAACGTATCATCATTGTGCATATTCTACCGCATCTTTCACGGAGCGTGTTCCTGCTGCTAAATAACATAACCGCACTGTACGTCACAAGTTAAAATATCATCCAACAATCTGAATGCGTGGCGATCCACTACAGTTTCTGTATCAGTACGACATAAGTACCTTGAAAAAACGTATTTTCCACATGTTTAAAGGTCGGCAACACTGCGCGAGGTCGTGGTGATGGTGATTACGTGAACCGCATGCTCGTTTGCCATCCTATTCCATAAAAAAAAGATGAAGCAACATACGAGTACGCGATATAAGTTTGGGAAACAACTAAAATGAAGAGTGTCGTACCAATTAAAATGTAAAATGACCTCAATAATAAATTAATATATCGATATTTTTCCTTTATACTGAATAAGTATTCAGTAAATAAGAAACGATTCTCTCAATAATTAATTAATTATTTTTTGACAAATCACTAACACCGCCCACATAATCACAACAACTACGTCAAAGACACCACTACATTTCTCTCCTTTCCTCACTTCCCTTCTCCGCATCTTTCCGCCACTATCCACAGCTCTTCATACGTCATAGCTATTCTCAGGTCTCCATGCCACAATCTCCGCTCTCCTCCTTTTCCTTCTGTTCGAAAATGTATGCCAAGATTTTTTTTTTTTCAATAAAATATTTCTAACATTCTATGTATGCAATAACGCCGTTTGGTATCCGGCAGAATAGAGTAGACCACACTCCTTACTTACCGAGGTGTCGTAAGAGGCGACTAAGGTATGTGCCGTGTGGTATATGTGGCATAGAATAGACCACCCTCATTTTTTACCGAGGTGTCGTAAAAGGCGATTAAGGTAAGTTGACGTCAGGCAGGCAGCCGGTCGTAAAATACGTAGCCAAATCATGTGACAACATCTTTAAACATGTTGTGCCGACTCCACTTAGAGTGGGATAAGGTCAGGAGAATGTACGTTGTATGTATTCTATGTATGCAATAAATATGACGTTGGAGTTCAAATATATTACGGAATTTTGTAAAATACTATAAAATGAGATCATTGTTAACGCCGTACCTCTCAGTAATAAAAATTCGTTCAATTAATACGAGCGGGATTCGCCAGACGAATTGCAGACTATTGTGATTATATCCAACGCCTTTGGAATTAAAAAGAAGTACACAATAGGAGACGTGGTAGTGAATAACGCACAATAGGAAAACGGCGGGATGTAATTCCTCTTGAACTTTTAACAGCATTTCAAAGCTCGTCGATTTTAGATTTACATATGCAGTACTATTGTGATCTTTTTTTAGCATTATGCTTAAAGCTAATGCTTTAGAAAAAATGTTGTTATCCTAATGTTAGCACAATATGCATGCTCAAATTTCGATTTTCAAATGACATTACATAGATAGTAAAAGACAGATAATCGTGGATTATAGAAAAATAATTGATTATGATTTTTTATTATAAAACTTTCCAGAGTAACGCTTATTCTATAAATTATTTAGACTTATAATTCTCCTTGAGACATATTTTTGAATAGGAATGAAAAAAAGTAGCTGACTTATTCGATTATACCCCAACTGTCATAAATTTTGCTGCTGTTGAATTATATCTCTCAGCTGTAAGCCGCACAAAAACTAGGTCTACAGTTTTTAATTTTATTTCATAATCATAATGTAGTCATATTATATCACTACATAGTATAAAACAAAGTCGCTTTCTGTGTCTGTCCCTATGTATGCTTCAATCTTTAAAACTACGCAACAGATTTTGATGCGGTTTTTTTTAATAGATAGAGTGATTCAAGAGGAAGGTTTATATGTACAATAACAGTCAATATGGAGTAGAGAAATACTGTAATTTTTGAGGTTTCTAACGTGATGTCGTAAATAATTACATTTTTTTCCGCTTACATTGCAAACGCAGGTTGAACACTACAAGATTTATCAAAATAATGTATTAAAAATTTTGTACACCTTAAAAAGGTCTACAGAAAACTCCGCGAGGGTATATGTCTATCTCTTATGGATAACCCACAATAGCATTTTTTTGTCATTTACTTTTTACGAAAAATAACGCCCTCTTTTCGAAGCAATTTTAAGCAATACAGCATCAATCCTTATCCAATTAAGTACCTTAAATACATTGTTGATTTAATATAGATCAATATGGCCGTTTACAGCTTGTAATTTAAATGAATATTTTCGAAGATATTACAGATTTAATATGCGGCGCGTGCCTATAAATAGCGCCTATAGCACTTATAATGTGGCAGCGATTGGATTAATTGTAAAAATAAAATACATAGAGAAAAATGTAAAAAGGAACTAGGTAAAATGTATTATATGAATTAAGATATTCCAAAGATAGCAGGAAATCTTCATGGTATAAGGAAAGGGGAATTGTTTTACTCCAAATTTAACGCGTGCGGGCCGCGGGCAGTAATGAATAAATCAAAACTACTGGATCTATTTTAATCATTTTTTTCACTGAGTGACAGCCTATACTTTATACCCGTATATACTTTATAGCCTATATTTTATACCCGTGCGAAGCAGGGGCGGGCCGCTAGTAATATTATATACATAATACATGATGTATTTTGCAGTCCATTATTGCGTTTGAATTTTTGTATCCTCTAGTCTTATTCAGAACAATTAATAAAACCAATTTTTATATTCGCGAAACGATACTTTGTGTGAGATTAATATAATTTCATTCAACCCCTTGATTGATAAATTTTTAACTGAGATGAATTCAACGTTTTGAAGCTCGACACGTTTTTCACAAGTAATGCAATTAAAATCTTGCATAATGAAAAATTAAATACGACAGTGATCTAGTTATTATATAGAAAGAAAGAAAAGATTTATTTAAACATAATTTACAAAAATTACATTGTTGTGTATTCATAAAATTTTGTGATCAAATAAGGTTTCCTATTTAGCATACATGCTACAGCAAGTTGCATTGATTTTCAGTAGGAATATTAAAAATTATATCTTGACACAGAGCTTTAAAACTTATCCTTAACTGACATTAAAATATGCAAATACTGTATAAAATAATTATTTTGTGAGATTACATTTAAAATATTTAATTTTATTACAATGACAACTAAAATTTGTGTTTCTAGAATCACCGCTAAATGTTAGACAATTTCGAATTGCAGTGCCCATTTCCCGCACCGGGTGTGCAAAGAAACGCTTACAGGGGAATTAAAAATGTTCTTTTTGATTTCTAAAAATTCCAAGTCTAAGTACACATTTGTGGACCCGTATATCGCTGTCAGCTTAAAAGTATCGGCGATGCTTTTAATATTGGTACTGATAACAAATCGAATAACCGTTTATTGGATTTGGTTCCCGTATAAAGAATATATTCATGTGCCTTACACGATTAATGGTTCGAGTTTTCGTCAAATTGAAATTATTTCTTTGATATTACTTTTTTTTAGAGCTGGAAATCTATAAATGACCTAAAGAAAGAGAAACGATGTCAATAAAAAAAGCTGTTAATTTCTCAATGCTGGGCAAAGGTATTCAGCGTCTTTGGGGAAAGGGATTACAGATGACCCATGAGGCTGTTCCAGTGCAACTCGACAGATTACATTATAGGGACTTATTTTCGTTGATAGAATATTTTCTGTTGCGATATGTTGGAAAAATCGAGTGAATATGTAATATATCTAGTGTCAAGTATAAGCGGATTTTGCTACTGATATGGTCGTCGAATGGAAAATGTTTCACAAAACAGCGAAAACATTGCTTTTCGCTCAGCTCGTGAAAGTTTTTACGAATATCTCAAAGAATACCGCTTTACATTATTCGCAACCAGAAGCAGTACTGATTTTCTGAATACTTTCAATATAAAGTATAATGGAGTTCACAGTTAGGTATATAGATTTTGTCAATACCTTAAAAATATTCTTAACTAAACGAAATTGAACCAAATAATATTTGTCAGAAAAATACATATAATAAATTCAAATTCAAAATATTATTTATTTAAGAAAATTTGTAAACAAGTACTTTTGAATAGTCAATTCTACTGCTGGTTCGGAAACCTGTTCCTACCGAGAAGAGCCAGCAAGAAACGTGACGGTTGCTCTTTTCAGATATAATTCTTATAACTAATTACATTTAGTCATTACTATCTTGTTCAGTGCCGAGGAGTAGCTAATCCGCGCATTCTTTTCATCTATACAATCCTCAGTAGTATACTTTCTGTTACAGCCTACCTTTAACAGTGTTTTTTTAACTGCTGTGATGCCAAAGATAAAATTGGTTACGGAATTTTATTATAGAATCTTATACCCAAACCTACACACGACTTACGTACTTTTGCAAGGCGCAAAGCAGAAACCGCAAGCTTATGTCGACTTTGTCGTTTATATACATCGCCAATCTTTTTATTTATGTATATTCTTATGCACACAAATTAAATTTGTAAAATTGCAAGTAAATTAAATAAAATCGAACAATCTTGTCATTTTCTACTTATATTCGTGATATTTTCTTGTTAATTTGTGATTTTAAAAATATTTAATAATATTCAAGAGCTAGTCATTGCTTTTGTTCCATGGTTGCTTTGCGAATATATATATTTTGAATTAAAACTTTTGGTAGAAAGGCCACGTTTATTATGAAGGGATATTTACAGTTACATTTTATTTGTTTAATTAACTATCGTCAAGTACTCAAAATGCATTAAAAGATTTACCTTGGAACGTCAAAAATTAATCTGCCACTACCACAACAGAATGTGTATGTGGCAAAATTTTTGTGGGACGATGTACGAATTGACGGGAGAATTCAGATTTCGCAAAATCAAACACTCAAAGTGAAAAACGTGCACCGCATAGTTTCATAGAACATACCTACCTGTATTGTTACTATGAAATGGTTCATCCAATGAACGCTGGTATACTTGTTAAAAAAGTTATAAGCAGTGTTTTTCTACGTGTAAAATATTAAAAACAAAAATGTTATGTATCCAATAGAAATATATATTAATCAATTATATTATTATAGGGTTGTGTTAATTCATATTTATAATGAAATTGAACTGTTATCATTTTATTTTTATTGTATAATTAAGTGTTCTTCTATATAATTTTCAATTAGTTTAAGCTGTTATGTTATAGTATAGTCACATTTGTCGTTCGAAATGAGCTCAATAGAAGATATTATATGATGGGATTAATTAAATCTAATCCAATCAATTTGTATTTCGTAATTATTATGTCATTCATATTGGTTCCACCCGTTCAATTTTTGGAAAGCTATTAAATCAGCTTATAAACAGTATGTGGCCCTAATATTACAGGTTGTTATTACTTATACTGCTGTGTAATTTTTTATTGATCTTACTTAGGCTAAGAAGATCGAATGCAATTAAATTTGAAACTAGACGATATCTAGAATGTAAATGTATCCCATATATATATTTAGATATTATTAATTCAATCGTTTTTTTTTATTTGGTTACGACTTGGGCCCTACCAGACTTATCTATTGCCATTACAATTTTAAAGGAATGTTGGAATTGAAAAATTCTTTAAAACGAAGGTCATTTCACGACAGTTTGTTGTTAAAACGTATTTTATTTAACTTGAGTATAAGAAAAGCGTGCGAATTTCCTTTAACAACAAGTATCTATATTTTATTCATTCGCTTAAAATATCTGTATTTTTTTGTTTATGAAGAAAGCAATATGAAGAGATTCATTGAAGAAGAAAGGCATAATTTTAGTTTAAATAAACAGTTCCGTTTGGTCTACACTTGTGCATATACATAAAACATTACCCCGAACAAGGAATTTTCCCACCTCAAGTCTAATTTATGTATGCGCATAGCTTTCAGCGATATTAAGGACATTGCTTATGTGTTGATATATTAGATAGGTATCTGCTAAAGCCTCTTATCGATGTTATTTATCGTAAAGGAAATAAGCCAAATGAACTTATTATATAAGTAACGGTGGACATGAAGGATATAGAGATGACAGGATAGGAAGATAGATATTTATGTTAACGAACATTGGAAGCGAACAGAGACAAAAGTCAGATGAAGACTTTATTGGTTGCTACTGCTGATTTAAATTTTTTAATTGAGACTAGTGTGTAGTAAGCTTTTCCCTGCGACTTCTTTAAGGTCGTCTTTCCACTTTACATGTTGTCTACCGATACTGCATCTGCTGGTTACGGGCAGTTAATTTTTTTAACTATATTTCCCACCTCCCGCAAATACCAAGTTAGGGGGTTGTAGGGCCAGCCAATGTTAAAAATGTAATAAAATGATATTATTAATGATAATGATATTTTTAGTTTGATAAATTAATTGATAAAATAATTTGTAATAATTGTAGTAAATAGTAATCAAAGATATATTTTTTTAAAGGGATTATGTACTAAAATATTTGCAAATGAAGATTGGACCTAAATTTAAAAAATAAAATACGTATATTGTTGAGATACAAAGCAGAGATATAGTAGTACTTAGAAGATAGTGTTCAACTTGCTAGGTTAAATTTTAATAAACCAGACGCTGCGCTCCACTTGGGTGATCAGAGCAGTTATGCAAGACGTTTCGATTAAATGCGCTTAGTAGCTGAAGATGAGTCTTCGAACTTGATGTGTTTTCTGTTTTAATCTTTAAATCTGAAACTTAGTTACGTGCTATGGACCTCATAAGAAATCATAATGTCATTTTGTGGGTAATGGGACAACGCTGAAAGTACGCCATTTATCAACCTAGGTAAAGGAGTCGCGAAACTTAACAGGTGAAGGAGAACCCTCTCCTTCACCCCAAGCTGTTGTGATGGACCGATGAGTCCGAGTTCGAAAGTATTAGAAATCGAATTAAGAAAAATTGCAAATCTCGTAACTTGTTAAGGCATGATAAATAAATGTTGTTAAAAGGACTAGCTACATTATTCGAGATTTTATAAAAAATTAATCACAGAGCATTCTGTGTAGTCAAGACAAAGGGTCTCTGTACACGGCTACTAAAATAAATGAGCACTGAAAGTGTAAATTAATGTGATTTATTGTAAGAGCGTGAGCGTAGCGTGATTTCTTTTAAGTAATACAGCGTAGCCGATACTTTGGATTTAAAGCTTTTTTTCTACCACCACAATATACATATGTTTGGTTAAAATACATTTAAGTCTGATTAAATTCTAAAATATGTTTTCTTATACTAGGTTGTTTTCATTTACTACAACGTAGTAATAAGAAATTGAAATGTTTCAATGTGTCTGAATTTTCCAGCGTATTTAAAAGACTGTGTATCTAAACAAGTTAAGCACCAAGTTTAGGAAACCGATTTACGTCCAAGGTCAATGAAATTTCACTCGTGTTAATCGATGGACCTAATAAGAATGCTCAGAGTCACTCAGCGTAATGGAGCGAGCTATGCTCGGAGTATGTCTACGTGATCAAATCAGGAGTGAGGAAGTAAAAAAAAGTTAAACGACATAGCTCAGCGTATCGCGCAGCTGAAGTGTGATGGGCAGGGCACATTGTTCGGAGAAACGATGAGTGTTGGGGTCTTAAATGTTGAAATGGCGATCCCCCACTAGAATGTTTTGAAGTGTCGGTACACCCCTTGCCAGGTGGACTGATGAGATCTAAAGGATCGCAGCTTGCGATCCGCTGCTTGATCGTGTGGTGTGGAGATCCCTTGAATGTTGAACAGCGGACGTCCATTGCTTGAAGATGATGACGATGATGTGTTAATTAAAAAGAAACTTTAAAATAGATAATAGTAGTTTATGATACTGTTGCATAATAAGGGTTCTTATAACACGAGTGTGGTTTAAAAATACGAGCCGCAGGCGAGTTTGTTATAGTGTCACACGAGTGTTATAAGACCAAGTTATGTACAGTATCATACACTACTTTATCTACTCTCATACTATAATACGTAAAACGTACGTTTCCATTCCATGAACTCGTGGTAACATTTAATATAGTTGCTCTTAGATTTCGTCGGCAACAGGTCAGGTCACGGTCATGTTTGACGCAGCTTTCAGAATATCTGGTGGGGTATAATTACCACTATCCCCGCTCTCAGACATGTTTTTACACAAAAACTTATTTTTTTACAAACAAAACTAAACTTCGTTTAAATATTGAAAAGATTTTTTAAATGTCATATATTGGCGCCAAGGCGCAAACATCGATTGCGCATGCGTGTTGCGTCGCCGCGGACCCATTCATTGAAACCTTTTTTTTAAGGTAGAGGTTCAACCTCCTTGGTCCGACTGGAAGTTGTATAAGTGTATCGTTATGATTAAAAAGTTACATTATGATACAGGTGTCCATACAAGACCTGTATCGTAATGAAACTTTTTAATTTTTCATTTTTAGCCTGTACGTAATGTTTGTCATAAGAATTTTGTTTTCAGTTTTATAATCTTTGTATTATAGTATCAGAGTAGATAAAAATATTAAAATCATTTCTCTAGGTTATTAAAATGCCTCTGTAGTTATAATTAAATAGTACTCAAGCATGCATGTACTGCTGTGATAGCCCAGTGGTGAGACCATGCGACTCTCTAGAGATGAACATGAGTTCCAACCCACGCAGGCACCAATGAGTTTAAAACCTTAGGTATTTAATTGATATTTGCAATTTATCACAAGCTTTTCGATGAAGGAAAACATCGTGAGGGTAAACCTGAACATCTCTAGAGAATTCTAGGGATACGTGTAACCTACCAATCCGCATTGGAGCAGCGTGGTAGGTCTTAGCTCCAACCCTTCTTTCCAAAAACGGAGAGAGGAGGCCTATTCCCAGCAGTGGGATATTAACAGGTCGTTACTTTTACTCAAGCATTCTGTCATAAATAGAATAGCTTTCTGTGACCATAGCCAATTCAAAATCTACATAATACAATCTTGAATTAATATCTGCTTGAGCAAGATATTATTCCATCGCACCGTCGTTAATAGGATAACTGTGTTTTGCACTAAGCTGGCAGCTCCGAGCTGTTTACCCTTAGGCTGATCGAGTTGCCCTGTAACTTGATATGACCGTCTAACGCGCCTAATTTAAAAATTTCTTAACTATAAAAATTCAGTAATAAATTATAATAGAAATTTTTTTGTATAATCTGTATATAAAAATATTTTGCGTCTTTCAAAATCTAGTAGACCATATAGAAGTTTTTTTCTATTTACGTAATTTGACTGACCCTACTTTTAGCTCTACGGGTTCCATTGCCGCTGAGGGCCAACATTTTCTAAATACAAATTGTTGATTCTGCGTATCTAAGTGTATTTATTATATTTAACAGTTGCCTGTCATCTATAAAGCAAGTATTAAGTTATTTTGAGGACCGAAGATCTTGTGTGTAATTGTATATATTTATTATTATTGTGTATTAAAGTGTATACAAAAATTCACGTCAGATTGAGTCAACAGTTCAGCATGATCGAGTTTTGTTACTCTGTAATATACGAGACACTAATATACGTCGCACGTTAGAAAAGAGGATTGAAATAGTCTAGTTACACACAAGTTATATTCAAATCAAAATCTTTTTACATTATTCATGTAATTTTTCTTTATAAATTTTAATACAAACTGAGTCACTTCTTGGTTTTATACCTGCACTAATTTTTACTGACTAAGGTTTTCTACCCTTTTCGTAGCATATGTAAAGGAAAGGTTAAGGAATTTAATATTAGGCGTGACTGAAAAATATTCCGTTCCCGACTTTTATTGTATGAGCTTCGTAAAGCTCCGGAAAAGGGACTAAGTGCTGAGAAGTTCTTTTCGCAAGTTTTACAAACTTATTTTCAGATACATTTATTAGAAAATTTTGTAGAACACTATTAAATATTTTCAACATAAAGTTCGTCAGTATTCAGTTATTTTAAAGTAGTAAGTCCAAAATTAACTAATACAAAACTGTATTTATTAGATTCAGGTTCAGCACGATAATCCTTAAATACTTAATAAGCATACATATTATTGAAACTTCTCTAAAAAATGTTTAATGTTAGTCTCTCACTCACCAGTAGAATAGAATACTATTTTTTTAATTAAAGAACGCAAGTCTGCAAACTCTGACGACCCATTAACAAACCAAGTAAATGGTGATAATGTCGATACCAATCTACATGTGGCTGACCAATAAAAAACATCAATATCAGCTACAACAGGTTGAAATTATGTTAAATATTTAGGTCCAGATGTCCAGATTTGATTCCATAGTTATGAATCTTCTCATTTGAAGCAAATAAGTTGCATGGATATCTTCACATATTGAAACTTCAGTTATATTTATATTATTTGCTAATCACCGATAGATCGACGAATTTCAAATGTCAGTGATACTAACTGGTTCCGACGACTTAGTGTCTACTTGTAACATGGTTGGAGGTGTATTGGTATTTAAAATAGAAACCTTCACGTGATAAAAAATTAATAAATAAGGGGGGCTCATATCAACCTTGAAATGTAAGTAGAAATACTTACCTTGAACTTAATTTAAGGTGCAAGTGATCAGTTCCGCAATGAGCTGGTGCGTATTATAATATCATAACAAAACATTATCCAGCTTTCATATTTACATTTTCGCAACCTTCACAGTAGTGGTAAGATTATATACATTTCCTAGTATATCTTCTAAATTGGCTTTTTTTGAAATGTAATTATAATTTAGGCTTTATACATATTTCTATAGAAAAAACTGACACGTAAGGCATTCTACACTCTTTTAATTAATCAAAGCAAAAGTATTGGTATGATCTATACATTGTTTGATTTATTCATTTATTTTTCGGACCTCCAACGGCTTTACATATCAAATAATCTAACAAATATATTGATATTACGAGTATGAATTATTAGTATTTATTTTACTTATATGTTAGTGTTCGAATAAAATTTTTGAAGTAACTTAATAAATTATTGGAAAAATGAACTTTTAAGCAGCGAAATGGACGTTTACAGCTAACGGGTGTCTGAGAGCTCTTCACCACAATTTGCACTTACAAAATATGTTCATTGAAGTACAGAGACCACTTATTTCGCATCACTTAGCGCTATCTACAATTGCTTTAATATCTTTCAGTGATAGACGAAGTACTAAGCAGTGTTCTTAGATCTTTAAGTATTCTTGAAAGACCACTTTACTGAAGGTAATTAGAAATTTCTACTAACCAATTCATTTTTATTGATAAACTTGTTTAATTTCAATTTTAGTAAGAGAGTAGAAAGTTAACGATTTACAGGTTTCCATGAATGTTTTCCTTCACTGTCAAATGGTCAAACTATAAATATCAATTAGGCACAAAGTTATAATAGAAAACTCATTAGTGCCCGTGCTCGAATCTTTAGTGGGTTGTCTGTCATGTGTTTGTGTGGCTGTCACGATTCGACCATCACGGCTTTTTTCCGGCTATAATGAAAAAACCATTATTAAAATCATGTCTTTTAATTCATTAAGTTATTAAAAACTTCAAGCATAATAACTGTAAGCAGTAATTATTTTGTGACTTTAGTAATTTAGCTTATGATGGTTACAAAACTTTTATTCCGATACTATACATGTATAATGTATGACTACGAAATATGAGGTCGTGTAATTAAAACTGTAAACAGGTTATTTCGAATTGCATACATATTATAATACCTTTGAGTTAATTGTTTATAATGAATAACTAATTTGATTACACCAACATAACATTAATAATGGTTAAAGTAAAATACAGGCATGAATAATTTTAACGGTCATTAATGTTTATACAAATATGAATATTTGCTTGTTTCAAAATTCAGTACCGATTTGATAAATTAAAGTAATAAAAATAATGTAACTAACAAAATATGATATCATCGGTTCAGGGGATCTTAACAGAACAGCACAAACTTCCACCATACTATTACTAAAATTTGCACTCTCGTCAACATTAGTTGTGGGACTCAGATCCCTTCCACTGGATATTGAGAAGGATAATCATTAACACACACTACTTACAAAGGCATCGAGTTTAACTAATCTATGCAATGGTTAATGTTTTTATTTTCAATTTCTTTTATCATCACATCATTCTTATACTGTAATATAACATCATCAAAGTTACATGATAAATATGCCAAATTTTAGTGATATCAAATATAAACAAACTTCATGCTAAGTAAGCTTAACTTTACTTAGCTTAACTTAAGATTATAGCAAAATAATTTTATTATTACTTTTGTAAGCTTAACTTGCTGCATTAATAAAAGTTATAAGGCCCAGTCTACATATTTACTATATCCTTGTGGCTAGATTTAAACTAAATGGAATTAAGAGATACTTCAAGCTAAGGCATGATCTAATTTAACGAAACTAAGATAGATTTAATGTTGTTTTCAATGATGATTAACAAAAGAGACTAGAACGCATGTCCATTTCACTCCAAATGTTTTCAGATAAAAGGTAAGATAAAGGTAAATGATACGTGATTGCGATACGTTTTGTCGTTAATATAGAATAAGTCAACTATCTAAAAAATCTCAAAAACATTAATTTATCTCTGGTAATTATATACATATACACACGTTAGACTTTGTGTCGAAAAATCATATGGCGTGAAAGAATTTCTAGGTTGAAATTTTCAATAAATTCCACATCATTGCGTGACCGTCAAACCAGTGTTCTGGTATAGAACTCGAATTTGCAGTGAAACTGATTATTCCCAGCGTTAGTCGGTTTCCTATGCTGGGTAAAAATTAAATTCTTTTACTTTGCCGATGCCAGCTTCGCGTGACATTTTCATTTGATGAATAACCTCTTTTAGTCTTAGACAAAGTAAAAGTCTAATGGGTGAATAAAAAAAAATAGATAGATTGAGAGTTAAAAAATGTGTCATGAACGTGCCGATGGTTCGAGTTTGAGGACGCTGAAAAGTGGTATGTATGTTCGATATTTGAATTTAATAAAGAATCAGTCTATATCAATTCATGAAGTTTCATTCATATCACATTTAGTCTGTGAAAAGTAATAAAATAAAAACTATATCAATAAATTATTTTTAAATATAATAATTATTATTAATTATTATTAGTATCAATGAATTTGTTTTGTCGCCCAGACAATTTAAGAAGCACTTACATGCGCAAATAACTAATCTTTTCACCGTCGAATGTTAGGAAAGAACAAGTGACAGGTATTTTATTAGTCCACGCAAAAGTCATTGATAGAAGTGAGCAAAGAAATCCAAAGTAACCTAGACAGGTAATTTCAATTTGGCTACTTTTCCTTTAATGATTAAAAAATTATAATTTTTCTTCGTCAAATCACCCTTAGTACCCAATCACAACAAATTGTAAAAAGTTTATATATATAAAATCTAGAAATAAAAGGGGTAAAACTTATTGCTATCTTCATTTAATTAATGAAACAACTCAATAAAGAGGATTGGCTCTGCCACAAGCGCCAACCAATCTTTCCCCTTTCATGAAGAGTTTTGTGCTTGTTAATTGATTGAGTTTTTGTGACAAAAACTAAAAAACTTATTTGAAATTGTTTCAGTTTGAAGAAATTGTAGAGAGCTGTAATTTATCATCCTTTAGAATAATTAATGAAAACGTTAATGTATTTTTTAATGTATTTCATTGTGAAATTTGATAAGAATTTGGATTTTTATGGTGTCGATGATATATGATTTTAGATATACCTATATATGAAAAGATGTGCTGACAAAATCGATAGTGCACGTGATGTTTATGATAAAAATGTTTATGATGAAATTATTAACAGACATTAATTACTGTTCGAAATATTTAGTTCCAATCATTGAAAGAATAGAGTAGCTATTTGTAGTTAAAGTAATGTTTCCGCAGTATTTAACACACCTTGTTTGAGTCAGACAATATTTTAAGACACTGTTGAATTTTCTTAATATCAATCGCTGAAACTGAAAATTTTGGTATATGCCATATTTGCAAATTCTATTCAATTTACGAGAGCTACCGATGTGCCGGTCTCTCTGTACAATATTCAAACGAAGTTGTCCGCTTTTGCATTGCATGAAAATTGGTAACCGATTCTGAATCAAAGACAGTCGTGTCTAAACTCACCGCACTAGTGAATCTATCTTGAGAAGTTAGAGTAAAAGCAAATTAATGTAACGAGTGGTTTGTATATATAAGCCTAAGTAATGCATCTTTTAACGTTAAATTTTACTTAAAGTCGGATAAAACAAAAATAAATTTCTTTTTAAATACTATATGTTTATACGTCACAAGTCAATATTGTTTTTGTCTGTCAAAGAACCGTGATAGCATCTCCCATATCAGGATATCGGAGACGTGTTATCCTTAGAAGATGACAAGTTCAAACCTTGGGCATGTACCAATGAGTTTTTCTATTAAAACTTATATGCTTAAAAATATGTCTGAGCATGTTACCTGGAAGATGCGGGTACGATTTCTATAACGTTCTTATAATTTAATAAATGACTCATAATACAAATGAGTTTCAATTGAAATATAACAAAATAATATGACCATCAATTTTATATTGAAAAATAAAACAACCGAAATTTTGAAACATTTTCGTTACAAAATCCACGCCTTAAGCAAATTTTCGTGAATATTTCAACAACTCTAAGCGGTTACTTTTACCTCGTCCTGACTTGAAAATTAAGTAGCTTCGCCGTTGGGACCGCGCGACTGTTGATAGAACTTTCTATAAGTTAGTTTTAAAAAACAAAAAAATTAAAGCTATGTTAAGTATCGTGGGTTTGTAAAGTGAGCAATAAAGAAATTAACTTTGTTATCCTTATATAGTCTTGTGACGTAGGGTATATGATTATTTTTATAGATTATCATACATAATCATACATTTAGTGTACAGTACTGTCTTATATGGTGATGGATGATCAGCATCATAAAAGCGAGATTTTACGAACGATTCAAAATATTCTTTATTCTATTAAACTTGTAAACAAGTGCTTTTCAATCGTCAACTCTTCTGCTGGTTCAGAAAGCTGTTCATACCGAGAAGAGCTAGCAATTAACTCGGCGGTTGCTCTTCCTCAAAGTATAATTCTTATTATTAGTTATATTTAGTCATCACTGTCTACGGGGTCGAAAAGTAGCTATGGTGAACATAGCTACTTCTCATTGTAAGTATAAATAGTTTGCTCTCCATCCAACCATCAAGTCGCTCAATACTTTATTACGAGATTCAGCGACTGCGTTTCAGATCCATAGAAAACGCTCACTGTTCAAATATTTTGGTCTTAAAATTCTAAAATCACATAGTTGTAAATAGGTATTCCAAAATCGAATCTTTACATCAGAAAGTTGTACTTGCGGCTACTAGGATTAATGTAGGTACAGAAATAACTTTAACTCGTCAATTACGTGGAGCTGGAGAAATATGAGGCGGCCATAACTCGTCGAAATGAGGGAAGGGTGTCGGGCGGATCTCGGCGGTCTTCGTGTCGGAGCGTAATGGAGCTGACAAGGGTCCCTATCAAAATAAGAAGTAATTTGAAGGACAAGAAGACATCTTCATGATTTGCGAGTTTTTTGTAGATTGTCCGTCGACATCGCAAGATACATTTGAATTTTATCCATCTTCTGTTTCTTCTAAGAACTGCTGACATCATTTCTTATTTCTAAACATCATTTATCATTTCTAAACATATTTTTATTGTATTATAGTACAACACACACTTGTAACATCAAGTTAACAACAAACACTCTCTGTAATAATATTATTTAGAATTATTTACCACAAGTAGATTTATTTGGTGTATGCAAGCAACTTTTAAAACATAGGTTGGTTTTAAAAGTTGCTTGTGTATTTATAGTAAATTTACTATTTTTCAGCAGTGATAGCTCAGCGGTGAGACCGTGCGACTCTTTCGAGGGGAACACGAGTTCAAACCCGGGCAGGCACCAATGAGTTTTTCTATTTAAATTCATGTGTCTAATTGATAATTGCAATTTATCACACGCTTTTTGGTGAAGGAAAACATCGTGAGGCAACCTGCATATCTCTAGAGAATTCTGGAGATATGTGTAACCTACCAACCCGCATTGGAGCAGCGTGGTAGGTCTTAGCTCCAACCCTTCTCTCCAGAAACGGAGAGAGGGGACCTATTCCCAGCAGTGGGATTGTAACATGCTGCTACTTACTACTTACTTACTATTTTTCACTTGCATATTTTCAAATCAAGATTTTTCGTATCACAACTGGAGTAACAAAATCACCCATAATAATAAAATTGTGATCAAAAAGAATAAAGAGACTCCATTCCGTCTTTTTTAACAGTTATGTGACGTTAAAACATGTTTATGCGGTGTGAATTTAAAATAAGCTTTATATTTCAACTGCAGTCACACATCAATTTTCTTTTATAAGTTATAGGTATTTAAAACCGTTTTGGATTTAATTTCTCATGTACAAAGTAAATATGAAAAGAAAAATAACAACTCGAGAAATAAATCACTGTTTTATATGCTTGTCCAAAAACTATACCTATTTGCTATAACAATAATGAAATGTTTTTTTTAACCTCCTTAATGCAGCATTGCAATTTATCAAGCTAGAATTTTACGCAACTTTACTACACGAAGTTTATGTGAAAAATTTGTGTTAGATTGAATATATGCATTTTCTTTTAAAAAATTACGCTTCGCCGAGGAAATTCCGTGTCCCACGTGCAATTTTCACCCTCAGTTAAGTAAAGCAATATCTCTCGTTGTAATAATATAATATTTCGCACAGACTGTTTTTATTTTGCATTACAAATTCATTGTCTGCATTTAAGATAAGGTTTCTTGGATTAGATACAAAAATTCCACGTTAAAAAATGCATCGTAATCATGATAAGGTCGTATGACTGAGTTCAAGTGTGTATTTATATCAGCTGGTCTAAAGTAGAACTACCCATAAACTAGTAACAGTGTTATCGGTGCAATATATTCGATATACCGAGAAATATAGATAATACTACAAATTTATTCTACAAGGTGACTTAAACCAAGTGCTGTAGATTTGAAATAATAACTTTTGACCAATCATGTTTAGTATACTAAAGTATAACTAAGTGCATTTTTAAAAAACAATGAACTAGAAATATACTTATGCAAACTTCAACGAATCTAAAGAAAATTTAATCGATGATGTGAAAATGAGGAGTCATAAGCTAACGGTAAAAACACATTAAATATGTTCATATAGGCGGAAAGATATATTGGTTAAGTCTTAGCTCCAACCTACTCGTTCGCATATTCAAACCCCGAGAGCTTTCAATCCGGATTGCAAAACCGCTTTGATTGCCTTGCAGATTGTGATTTTGTGGAAGTTATAAACAACAACAATCCAATTATTATTATGTAATGTTGAATATTTCTTTAAAATTGGGTCCAGAAGTTCTAAAATGTATTTATTTTCAAACATTTTATTGTTTATTAGTTTAAAGCTATATGGTTTTCAGTAGACAGTCGAGCACATATTGTAAAAAACATCGTAGGCATTAAGTTTACTAAGTTGCTCAAAATATGGTCATGAATTAAAAGAGAAAAAAATCTTATCCGTATTAGCATAATGTTATTGGGCTCTACAAATGACAAGAATCGTTTATATATAATATATAAACAATATTGGGATTTAACACAGAAACGCAGTCGCAATTTTTGGTAACATTCCAAGTGAGCATGATTTGTATAGTACCTAATAGTGTGCTATTAATTAAGGACAGATATAACTTGCTTAACTTTTATATTTTCTTTGTAAATAAAATGAAATATTTAACGTTATAAATGTTTGTAAAAAAAGTTCTACAATTATAATATCTTTGAGGGCCATTTTTTTATTTCACAGTATTATAACAACATCTACAATTATAAATAGAATATTTTCATATAATTGCCAATGTGGGCAGCATATTTCTATACAGTACCCACACCTAAACTAGCAAAGTATGAAATAAGTCCACAGTTTTATTTCATTTAGATACAGAACGCTTTTAAATCAGCTATGTTGAAAATTATCGTATGGTGGGGTAGAGCAAAGCTGTTCAGTCAACTGTCTAGTTTTGTTAGGTCAATAAAAATAAAATTGAAACCAGACTATTGACTTCGACATACACGCGTCAATTCACAACATACACAAGCTTCACAAAGAGTCCTACATTGTTGAATTTTACAGAATCTTGCAGGGTTTTTGATTCTTGTTCAAATAAACATACATGTTGTTACGTTTATAGACAAACGAATATTATTCCTCTTAAACAACCCTTCTAAATCTGCAGATGGTGTTAGTTTCGGAATCTCTGCCTGCGACAGTTGATCTCCTCTAGGAGCCTCTAAAGGCCTCGTTACAACGTTAAACGCTAAATACTTATACTTGTCTGTCCACCTAGTGGGAACTCTAGAGCTACCGTTTGCCCGTTTAAGTATTTCCATCTGTTTGTTGAACTATATATGTACCAAATAGAATTAAAATAACCTTCTTGCTTATTATTCTCCTACTAATTTATATTCTCATAGTATTTCTCCTGGATAAAGACGCTATTTCATGTTCTATAAACTCGGTGGGCTATCTTAGATCATGCTTTTATATGCTTCTATGCTTGTTGATGCTTCTAGTCGTATAATGAGGCGGGGACGACATATTATAAAGGTTTATCAAGGTTGATTAAAGTATATTCACTAATTTACTTTTAAACATACAACAAAGTATACTTGTGTAGGAAACGTAATTAAGAAGGCAGAATGTCATTATAATTTAGTCGTTTTCAGAGTTAATATATCAATTCTTTTACGGTAATGATATCTCGGACTTACAGAACGGTAGATTTTGGCAGCTTGATTGATTGAGATAAATATTCAGAGGACTTCGTCGACCATTTTCACTTTATTTCTACAGCGATGCCTTTCTGTTCCCACTTACCTTCCCTGAACGCAACATAAATCTTAGTCAGAAATGGGCTTAAATAGGTTGGGCTCTTTTATATTAGTATATTTAGACCTTACTGAACACAAAATATTTAAGCTTTATGAATTGTTAATAAAATGGATTTTAACCCAACGACCCTTGAATTCTGTAAGATTCATGTTTTTCAAATTCATCATACAGGTTCAACAATCCAGGTGAAGGAAAGTATCAGAATATTTGCAAATGAAGCTACACAGTGGATCAATACTATTCAAGAAGCGAGGGAGCCCTTTCCCGGCAACAGGATAGATCTTATCTTTGGTTAAGTACTCATACTTCATCCATACGCAGTATTCCTCCATTTCATTGGCAAGCCAAATTATATTTTCTTACAAATATTGTCTCTGGTTTATTTGTAGTGATGAACTACCAGCAGACCTATCATTCTCTTAGTACGACTCAATTGAAGACGTAAACGACGACCGCGAACCGCTTTCTTTTCGTACCATGAAGTGTGAATTGCATTGGGGTCGTAATGTTTGAGAAGGATAACGTTATATGAACTATAGATAACTCTGTCTCTTTTACTCGCATGTTCTTAGGACGAATTCCGAACGCCCATTCGGCAACGACTACGTACGTGTACGTCTTTAAGATGTCATGGTATGAAAAAAGCAAAATATGGTATGAAAATTGCACGTCTTCAATTGAGTCGCAATAAAAGTTCATGATAGGCCTGCAGTTTTTTGGTTAAGCCAAGGCTCCAAGCCATTAAGCGCTTCTGAAAGCTGCACTATTAAAACTATAGTCCCATTCTCAATAATATATTATTAAAAGTTTTATTTAGACTTTACAGAAAAATGTGTTATGATAAGCAGTCCCTAATCACGTGATACACAAATAATGATAGGTCAATTAAGAAAGGATAATTAGATATTGCAGACTTTTTCATGACATGATAAAGCTACACTTTCGATATTTTTATTGTCTGTGCAACGTATTATGCATTAAAATTACAACGCAGTGTATTCAAATAACTAATTAAGCGTATATGGTTGTAAAGTTTGTGAGGCTTAAAATTTTATAGAAAAATAAAAATGTTTTAAAATTGAAGTAAAAGTTCTTAGTATGTAAGTTTAATTTGTTTTAAATATAAATAAATAATAACTTTCTATTTTTAAAAGACATGCTTATTAAGTTTGATATTGAAAAGCAGAAAACATAATTAATATAAGAAAGATAGATTGATACATACATGAAAGAAGGTAGAATAATTAATAAATTACTCCTTGTTAGGTAGTTTAAATAAGCAGAACGGGAACAATACATACTACATAGAACTCTTGTCATTGTTTTGAATACAAAGCGTGTAATCTTTGAAGTGCTGAATTTATCTTTTATACTAGTGAATGCACCGCAGGGAGTAAACATACATTTTCTATTCGCCGAAGTCAATTCAATTTACGACTTGAACAGCTACGGTCGCTACAGCATTTTTATTGTTGATGTCACAAGGGGACTAAATAAAACCTACGCCTTTGTCAGCCGTGAAGGTCATCTTTGCTTTCACTGTAAATTTTTATATTAGTTGTTGTTATATATGGAAATGAAAGTGCAGTATATTTACATTTTAATTTCGTTCAAATAACTTATTAAGAAAATAAATTGGCGTGAAGTAATAAGAATCCATGGGCGAGAACTTCCTTAGCTTTTGAAGTAGTAACTCCAAACATGTGCTGTATATATTTGCATCGTAAATTAATATATGAGACAAATGACACACACGGTCATTTGTCGCCGAAGTAATATTAAGTAATATTTTTTTTATGTGTGACAGTTAAGTCGTAAACATATACATATACAATTTTAAATAAATATACAATTACATCCAGACTCGAAAACAAACAAATTGTCGTTAGAAAATGTTGCCCCTGGGCGGAAATCGACCCAGCGACCCCTAGAGTTGGATCACATCACGATGGAATTTTTTTTATATATTTCTTCACCTTTATACAAATAATATTTGTTGAACAAAACTATTACTATCACAAAATTATAAACATTCTAATAAAATATTTTTTAAACCATTCGTATATGCGTTATACGTTGAAGTTGTGTATAATATACAAAAAGCGTCAATAAGAATTTATAACAAATGTATTCTACGTTGAGCTTATGTCACTTTAGACATGTATAAAATTCATTGCCATTACAACGAAGAAGGAATAAATTTACATAGTACCCGTTATGTTGTACGCTTTTGTTTTTTCTGGTGCCGTCTTTATGCGCATTATAAATCTATGTCGAAAAATGGCAACCACTCCACGTTTAGCTACAGCGTCAGAAATATTTATCTTACAAACAAAAAAAAAATGAATGTAACTGTAATGTTCTTCATTACTCGTTACTCAAATATCGTTGAGATTTTTTTAATTGCATAATGAATATTTAAAACAGACAGTAGACTATCATCTTTGCTTTGATGAATCATGCTTTGATCAGTGATGAGATTGAAATTGGAACAGAGCTCATTTGAAATAATTAACTGATAAGTATAAGGTTGCTTATAAAACATCTCCAAAACACCGCAGACCACCGTAGACTACCGTAGACCGTAGTATTTCCAAGACGTATAAAAATATGTTTAAGTTTCAACGCCCTTAGAAAGCATTCGCTCAAGAGCAAAACTTGAGATTTGAAATTGTGTGTTAAAAATATACAATTTATCTTAGCAATTTATCAACTAAAAATAGAGTTATACTTATAAATATTGACGAGTAAAAGTTTTGATTTTATCAAAGGAAATTTAAAAAAAAAGTTCACGATATCTTCTTCAGTAAACACGTAAAATGTTTCGTGAATTCAGATTTTTTGACATCATTGATATGAAAACTTCTTCCGAAGTATAACATTGGAAATAATGAAATGCTTTTAATAAACTATTGTTTTTATTTGAATTTCAATTAAGTTTTTTTGTTTATACCCTTATTATTGTATTACTTTCGTTCGTATTAAAATTAATTTAAAATTTCAATATACCATCGATCTCATTTATTACTTTTTCTCCGTCTTTACCCAGCAAAATCTATTTTATTGATAGATTTTTTTGGTCACCGACAGTAGATATTAATATGGAAATTGGGCATATAAGAATCGAGGTCGAACTATAAAAATAAATTAGTCCCGGCCAAAGGACAAAGCTATCTCAATATTCTACGAAATAGGAATGTGAACTGAAAATAATAAAATGTATTCCTTATACATTCTCGCTTAGTGTTCACCATGATATGATCTGATTTGTAGATTATACGAGTATTTTAGTATGAATTTGTTTTTCTCTACATTTTACGACGTATTTCTAAGTTTTATTTGTTTATTTCATCATCCTCCTGCCCTTATCCTACTCTAAGTGGGATCAGTACAACATGTTACAAACATGTTCTCACATGATTCGACTGCGTATTTTACGACCGGCCGCCTGCCTGATGTCAACTTACCTTAGTCGTATTTTACGACCCCTTGGTAAGAAAGGTGGTCTATTCTACTCAACCGGATACCACACGGTGGGTCAACTTACTATAGTCGTCTTTTACGACACCTCGGTAAGAAATGAGGGTGGTCTTTTCTACTCAGCCGGATGTCACACGGCGGAGTTTTATTTATTTATTTTAAAAAAAGAAAACAAACCATAGAAACACCAAACATAACTACAAATACACAATGTACATGGATTATTAAATTAAGTGCTATATTAATTACAGATAGAAACAGCGTGCGCAGATTGACAACCACTATTAAGAACTATAATAAAATGAAAAATGACAATGAACATAAACAACAAACATAATAAACTTCATAGTTCATAAAATTAAAATTCATAATTTTAGTCATAAATGTTTTTTTTTCGGTGCGGTTGGTGATATTTAACTAATTCTTAAATTAGTTATTTATAGCTAGTTAGCTAAATTTAATGATAATGAATGAAATAAATGTAATTTGATAATAAACATGTTCATAAGCAATTGGAAATTTATTAGGTCTTTATATCATAAATACCTACATATGAATATAGAGCAAATGTACGTTACATTTACTCCCGGTTTCACTAGTTGAACCGCACTTTAGTTATCCCATTTTAGCTGAGGACGGCACAACATGTTTTAAACATGTGTTTAGTTATTTTACCAGCGGCCGCCTGCCTGACGTCAACTTACCTTAGTCGCCTTTTACGTCACCTCGATAAAAAATGAGGGGTGGTCGTCAGTTCAGGATTGGTGGCGAACTTCACAGTCCGACGCCATTCTTTTCAAAAAGGCCCAATAATTTAAGGTTATTTAGAAAAAGCTACATTCTTAACAAATCGGAAAAAAATACCTAGGTATAAACTTTGTACCTCCAGGAAATAAAATATCAGTTGCAGTTTTAAGTATTTGATACGTAGGTAAATTTTATTTAATAGTCCTTTTTAAAAACGTATATTTAATAGATTTAGTTAGGTTTGCCGCTTCTAAACGTTACTAGCTCATAATAGTGGGATATCATATGACAGCAAAGCGGATAACGGTACCACAAAAAATTCTGCCAGCATTTTCCGTGTGTGCGAAAACTTTGAGCGATAAAACTTTTAATAACTCCTAAATAAGTAATTTTAGTACTGCAGTTTATACAGAATTTTATTAAATAAAATAGTACAATAGAAATATTTTTGTCTCTTCATTGAGGTTCAAATGGAAAACTATAAAAGAATATTATGTTTACTTTCCATTCAAACCTCTAAAGCATTTTGCTATTCTATTGCTTTAGCTATTCCTTGTTTTCATGTCAAAGATTCAATTAAAATAGTTCTTTCAGGAATATTGGTTCTTGCTTGGTGGTAGGCTAAAGCCGTTGTTCTCCCTTCTCTCTCTCTCTCCTTCGCTATATGTGTGTGTGTGTTTGTGTGTCAGATGTCACATTTTTATAATTTAGATTTATTCTGAAAAGCGTTATAAATTTTTGCAGTATAACTTTAATTGTCATGACCTATGGTCATTATATCTCATTCAATTTCATCTTCTTTTGCAAACGATGGACATCGACTACAGGACATGTCTCTTCAAAAGATTTCATTTTTCTAATTCCAGACTAAATCATCAAATATAATCAAGTCAAATGTCAGTCACACACAAAATTAAAATCGTTTGAAGAAATATGTAGTAGAGTTTATATAATTTGAATAAAGTTGCAATTTTCTAGTATTTTTATTCCGTACTTTACCATTATATAAAAAGGTTAAATAAGTAAATTATTTTTAATAATTACGTTGCGGTACATAGTTAGTTAACTTTCTGTATATTAAGTAGATAGTACAGCAGCTCAGCTTAGAATATTCAGCTAAAGCACTGTAAACCTGCGAAAACTCTTTACGTATTAATTTTTACTGAGGGATGCTTTGGTTGACATACCATGTCATTTTTCTAGCGTGCTTAACAAAGCGTCAAAATGCTTCTACTGCGCGAACGTGCTTCAAATAGTTTACAAAATACCTTCTATTTATAGAGTACGCAGAATATTACATGTTGTTTAAACATGATACAATACAATGATACAATAGTCTTTAAAATGTGCTGATCGTTTTAGATGGTTAACCAGGAATAGGATTTTTTTTCATTTAACAACAAGTTAATAAGAAAGACTGAATAACTTTAAACGTTGGTTTAAAAAAAGATATTTTTCTTTTTTTACACGTCATAATTTAATTATTTAAAATTTTATTATTTTCTTATGGCAATAGATCATAAGCAACTATTAACATAACTACTTAACACGTGTCAAAAAAGCTGTTTGATAAGTAAATAATATAAAGATATCATAAGGAATACGTGTATACATCAGTCATACGATTCCTTTTAAATGAGATTGTAGGTCGGTTTTCATTTGACGCTTATCTTCTAATTGTAGGTGAAGTAAAAAAATATTGCAAATACGTTTACTGAGGAACGTAATATATATCAGGGTTTGTTTTGAGAAACTGTCATTTCGAGAAAAATTGACGCTTTGGTACACGGGCATTAAACCAAGGATGGGTGTACTGAGTTTTAAGTCTATAGGAGTCTATAGAAAATTATGTGTTTAATTGAAGGCAAAAAATCTGAGGAAACCGGATATCCTATCTAACTCTTATATCATAACATTGGCAGAATAACCTAAAGAGAAGAACGAGTTTAAAGAGACATCACCGATCAGAATTATTTCGGCTTACAGAGCTTCTTTTGCTGAGCATCATCAATGGAAGCGTGATGATCACTTTAATGCTTTAGTTGGTGACATTAATATTAAAACTTTATTTCCACCTATCAACGCACCTTTAAAGATTTACTAAAATATTTTATTTGCTTATCTAATCATCACATGCGTGAGGCGACGCCCTAAAATTTATGTAATATACAGACATTGTTATTGGGATTTTTTTATTACAGCTCAAACAGTGGAATTCTTAGATTAATCCGAGTACCTAATAGCGAGACTATATATACCAAACACTATTTAAAAATTATTTTAAAGTTGAAAGTTTTACTCAGTCAGAATATTATATCATCATCATACTCCCGCCCTTATCCCACTCTAAGTGGGTTGGCACAACATGCTACAAACATGCTGTCATATGATTTGACTACGTATTTCACAACCGGCCTGACGTCAGCTTACCTTAGTCACCTTTTACGATACCTCGGTAAGAAATGAGCATGGTCTATTCTATGCAGCCGGATACCACACGGCATTTACCTTTGTCGCCTCTTACGTAACCTCGGTAAGAAAGGGAGGAGGTCTATTCTATTCTGGCGGATACCACACGGCTATCAGTCAAAATATTATAACAGTATGATAATCTTCAATATGATAATCATCTTCATTAAGTCTCTTCAAATAATTGAAAAATATAGTCGTTTGAATTCGTGTTAAAAAACATGAAAAAGCCACGCTTTCAATAATGATTGTTACAAATATATTGCATCGTTTCATGCGGTGCAGCAGGGTCTTCTCGTTTACTCCCCGGGTGGGGGTAAACGGGGTGCGGGCCTCGAGGAATTCCTCTCTACCCGGGCATCTCCTCGCGGGCACTTAAGCCCGGTATGTGTTCCGTAGGCCGAGGTCACCTAGGTGACCCAAAGGTGTCGGTATTTGGGCCGTAAGCCCAGGTCACCTAGGTGACCTAATGGATGTCTTGTTCGGTGGGGAGGTCTGGGAATGGTAGCTCCCAGACCTCGGCGTCAATTTCGGTGGTGTCTCGTCCGGTGGTGTCTCGATCAGGTAGGTGTGTCATGTCCGGTGTATTCGCCCTTTCGCCCGTCGCGTCGTCCTCTTCGTCGCCGTCGTCATCCGCATCGGGCCGCGGAGACGGTGATCGCAGGAGCTCGCGAGGCAGGGAACGTCCATCGGGTGGTCGCGCATGGAGTGGCGCGATGCCATGGAGGTGTACGTGCGCGCTATTGTCCGCACGCGCGAACATCCGGCGCGCTAGGCGACGGACATACTCCTCCACGGTCGGCGTTCTGGTGTCCCGATGCACGACGTCGTTCCGCACATACCTCGGGGCTCCTACGATCAGTCGCAGGCAGCGGTTCTGCTGGACTTGAAGTCTTCGCTTCTGGTACGCCGAACATAGCGCGTACCAGGCGGGTGCCGCATACGTCAAGCGCGAGCGGACGTAGGCACCGTAGACTCGCAGTTTGGTGTTGACAGGTAAATGGTACAAACAGGTAAAGCTGGGACCTGGCAGCAGCAGCTTGGCCCACGGCACGATTGACCATGGGGACCATGTGCAGGCTGCGGTCCAACTCACACCCCAAAAACCTCACTGTGGTCTTCCACTCTACGTCCTGGCCTCGAAGAGTCAGCTGACGTAGCGGCTTGGAGCGGCTGGTGAGCAGAGCGGCCGTCTTCCCGACGTTGACGGCCATTCTCCACTTGTCCAGCCATTCCGGCAACAAGTCCAGCATACGCTGCATGCGGTTGGTGGCGACGATCTGGTGGTAGGACGACGCGAAATACGCGCTGTCGTCAGCGAAGAGCGACAACAGCACGTCCTCCTCCCCTTCCCGCAGATGGTGGCGCAAGGTGGGGATGTCATCCGTATACGCCGCGTATAAGCGCGGCGATATACAACTGCCCTGGGGTACTCCGGCTTGGATGGTGCGTGGCTGGGATTCGGCACCATCCACTGCCACGTAAAAGCTACGGCCGTGTAGAAATGATGCCAGCACTCGCACATAAGCAGGCGGCATGGTGGTGTCCAAGATCTTGACCAGGAGCCCGGCGTGCCACACACGATCGAAGGCCTTCTTGATGTCGAGAAAGACCCCCACGGTGTAGCGCCCGTTGTTCCGCTCACTGGTCAGGTGGTTGATTACCCTCGCCAGCTGGAGCGTCGTCGAGTGGCCGCTGCGGAATCCAAACTGCTCCTCGCGCAGGGGCAGATGGGGCGTGACTCGACGCAGCAGCAGACGCTCGAACAGCTTGGCTATGTGCGAGAGCAGGGTGATCGGCCGGTAGCTTCCAGGCAGGCGGCGGTCCTTCCCCGGCTTGGGAAGAACGATGATCTTCCCGGCCTTCCACGCCTCTGGGAAGTGGCCGGTGCGGAGTACTCCGTTGAACAGTCTCGTGAGCGCTACGAGACCTGTTCGGGGCAGCAGCATCAACGCGGCGTTGGTGATTCCGTCGGGGCCTGGCGCTTTTCGCTTATCAAGGCGAGCAGCGACCGACCGCAGCTCTGACAGGGAGATGAAATCCTCTCCCCGGAGCGGCGGTGTAGGGGCCGACAGGAACCTCTCCAGCTTGTCCTGGACAGCCGCGTGATGACGGATGACTTGGAGGTTGGAGGTGTTGGGGGCGTTGGGCTTAAAAGTCTCTTCCAGGTGGGCCGCCAGGATCTCAGCGCGACCCTTGGCGGTATAGGTGCGTCTACCCGCTGCATCAAACAGCGGGTAGACGGGGGTGTCATGTCCGGTGAGTTTCTTGCAGAGAGAGTACAGCGCTGTGTCGTGTTCCGTCGCTCGATCGTCGGTATCCTCCCATCGCGCCTCGTCGAGAGCGACTACGGCACGCGCGATCTTCTCTGCAAGCCGGTTCAGGTCAGCCTTCACCCTGGGGCAGCGAGTGCGGGCCCATAGGCGGCGTAGGGTGCGCTTCCGCTTGAGCATATTGCGGAGCGAGCTCGGCAGGTCCTTCCTTCGATTGGTATCCGGTGAAGTCGACGTGGTGGTGGTGGCTGCTGCTTTGGCGGCGATCATCGCTTCCGCGACGGGCGCAGCAGCATCGTCGACTCCCGAAGGTGTGGTAATCGGGCCTGTCAGCTCAAGCCCGGCAAGCTCGGCGGTGTAGCGCTCCCAGTTCGTCCGCATCCGCGGCGGACGGGGCACTAAAAAGCCTCCCTGGGTGGCTAGGGTGACCAGAACCGGTAGATGTTGGGTGTCAAGGTCATAGAGGACCTCGACATCAAACGGGTTGTCGAGTCCGTGGTGCAGAACTATATCAAGGACATCTGGCTGGGAGCGGCTGTCGGTGGGTATGTGGGTCGGCGCTCCCGGCCCCATCACACCGTACCCGCTCCTCACGCTATCTTCGTGCAGTTGCCTCCCGACCCCAGTGATGTTTCATGCGGTCGGCTCCGCTTTTAATAAGTGAATTCTGCAATCAAAAAGCCCTAAAACAATATAAGTTCTGAGCGAACATTTTCAAGCGTAACTTTTATTTGGAACTGTTACGAGATGGACTGATGGTTTAATTGATTCACAATCAATTCAACGCTCGAATCAAGTACGACGCATCGCACCGCAACCCTCGTTCCGGTACGATTCCCTCCGTTGCGTTCGACGCATTTGTTTGGAGCAATGATACAGATTTTGTTAAAGCCACATTTTACATATTTTATTATTTATGATATTTCCGAATTTCAACTATCGCGAGTGGTATTCATAGTTAATGTATAGAACCGGCTGTATTCACGTCTTATTCTATCGGGTGAGCCCGACTATGTTCGAGCCCATACGAGCCCATTCATGAGCTGTTTATGCGGGCTATTGTGGCGGGAACTGATGGGCTTGAAACTAGTCGGGCTCACCCGATTAAACAAAACCTATACATTATATTGATTTAATGTAAGTATAACGTGAAGGTTTTTAGTTTCAAATGAAAAATGTATAGGAATTTATAGAATTTTAAAATTGCGGCGAAAATTGTAGACTGTTATTCTAACAATATGAACATATAAATCCCAAGAAAGTTAAAAGCTTTTGTTAAAGTTAATTTAGTTATTTTTATAATATATATGTTATGTTATATGAAAATATATATGTTTGTATTTTTTAAATATTGAAGATTTAAATAAAGGTCTTTGCAAAATTTGTTTACAGTTTGAGAGTGGTGAATACCTATGCAGTGACGCGTAAAAAGTAATGAATTTAAAATGAACATAAAGATATTTATAAATTTATTTATTTGATTCGTATAAAATGTTAGTCGTAGAAGTAAATCATGCTTCAATCGTGGATTATTCAATGTCAATAAAAGTCAATCCCGAATTCCGCTTCTATAGCGAAGAAATGTGTTCTATATGTACATTCAAAATATGTACTCAATATCCCGTGAGAAGAGTTACAAACTTGGATCGGAATCCCGAATTATTATTATTTGTAGAGTAAATAACGATTCACATGGAATCGTTTAAGTTAAGGAATTGATTGGAAAAATTCTTCTGTAACTTGAAGTACATTATTCCTTTTTTTAGTTAAAAATTTACTATTTACTTTTTTTAAGTTAGCGTGTGTTAATAAAAGTAGGTACACTTACTTATATGTGGTTTTTGTTCCTTGATGTCGGCGGCATTTGCACAAGGCGTGGGCCGAAAAGCAGTTTAAACCTGATTCTCATGACCTTTTCACAATATATGTTCAGTCAGTAATTTTAAATATATGTTGCGTGAACATAACTCTTATTATGACTCATTCATTTATTTATAAATTTCATTACATTTTAAATATTTACTAAAAGAAATAAAACATTCAAAAATATAAAAAATCATCCACAGAGAGTGGAAAAAGTACCCAAGCTTCCAGCCATTAGAATTTCAGAGTGAGGAACCTTGGAATACCGTCTCAAGCAACACTGGCTCTATATGCTATCCTTGATCCAATGACTAAGCGAGAGTCTCTTGAGATGATCGTGAAATGTTCGTTTGTGGTTCACCTTTGTTTTTAATACTCGTGCGAACTCGTACGATTCACGGTGAAGAAAAACTGCGAAAGTAAACTTGCATATCTCAAGAGAATTCATGCAATTCAGCGTGGTGAGTCGAAGACAATCTTTATTATATAACACCTCATAAGTTTTCTGAAAATTTAAAGTCTGAAACCAATTGGACGAAACTTAGACTAAGTAGTTTTAAATCCTTTCATTTTATTTATTCAACAAACTTTAAAAGTCTTTTAATGTACAGTGTTGCATTTCAAGAAAATGCAGTAGATTTTCATTATTCAGCCTCTTAACGGGAATGAATATAATGTATTTGTTGGTTTTTCAAAATGAAAAAGTGCATTTACAACGTTTATATTGGTTATTTAATAGTTATATAAGATATAAAATCTATCTACCACAGATAATATTTTGAAATTAGCATAATAATTCTAGCTGCTCACATGACAATTAATGTAATTGCCTATTAATAACTTAACACCTAATGATTCATTGACGCTAGTTTACATAAATTAATCGAATTGGATTAGTTAGATCTCTTGTAGTATTGTTTATCATAACATCACTATAATAAGCCTTCTACAAAAATATATTTCTCTATAAAGACAAGAAATAATTAATTATTTTGCTATAACAAAATAAATCATAATTTTTTATTATGGAATTCCGCAAAGTAATGCTATTCTATAAACTAGTTACAGTGGAATCTGGAAAATATCAAATGTTTACTATAGTATTTCAATTTACTGATATTATTGTTTCGCCTAGTGACATTGCATTATATTTTTAAAATAAATGCAAGATTAATTTTTAATCAAAATCGAAAGCGATGCAATGAAAAATAGTCAGGCGCTCTCCATTTTTCTTTATTTATATGTTATATTGATAGATAAGATAGATGTTATAAGGCCGGATTTGTAAATGGAGAGATATCGTAAATTACAGACTGCGAATCTATATATATAAAGATGGATTGCTATTCGTTAGTACCGTTAAAACTCGATAACGGCTTGATCGATTTGGGTAATTTTGGTCTTCAATTATTTGTGGAAGTCCAGAAAAGGTTTAAGAGGTAAGTGAATGTGATAAAAATGTTAGGAATTTAATAAAAACACCAATTTTGTTATTCTTCGAAACAGGGATGGTCCATTATCATTGGTTTTCGATGATCATCGATAGACAATAAAACATCGATGATTTAATCGATATTGCATTATTTAAAACATCGTTACGTCTATCCTCACAAATACTATAAATGTGAAAGTATGTCTGTCTGTTACGTTTGAATGGCTAATCCACTATACCAATATCGATGAAATTTGACACCATTCATGGTTATTCACCGGGGTAACATATATACTATAAAAACATTTCTTTTCAACAGGAAAATCAGGAGATTGAGAAACTCATCTTATCGATCTGATTTTATTCATGGAGATATTTGCAAGGCTGGACAGTGACAGAACCTAATGTTTATTTCAGGACTGAGGTCAACGTAGACGAAGTCGCCGATTAAATCTATTATAATAATATTTTAAAAGCATAGCAAATTGTATTTTAATTCATTTGGCAAAAAGGTCGCTATAAATAGAGCTGATGTTAATCGCGTGGCTCCAGAATTTATATCATACAGATTCATATGACCCAAATCATTATCCATGTACTTCAACTAATAGGGTCGAGTAAGATGTGCGCGTATTTACATGTCAACTTCTTGTGATTAGTGCGTTGTTATTAGCGGTGAAATAATTAAAAAAAGTAAAGTAAAGTAGCGGCCTTACAATTACAATCCCACTGCTGGGAATAGGCCTCCTCTCTCCGTTTCTGGAGAGAAGAGTTGGAGCTAAGACCTAACACGCTGCTCCAATGCGGGTTGGTAGGTTACACATATCTTCAGAATTCTCTAGAGATATGCAGGTTTCCTCACGATGTTTTCCTTCACCGAAAAGCGTGTGATAAATTGCAATTATCAATTAGACACATGAGTTTTAATAGAAAAACTCATTGGTGCCTGCCCGGGTTTGAACTCGTGTTCCCCTCGAAATTTTTGAAATAATTAAAAATAGTTAAAAATGTAAAATAATAATTATCTTTGTATGATATTTGTTTCCTATTTTCACATCGACCTTGGTTTTCGATTTCGATATTGAATTCTTATCTAATGGGATACTTCTTACTAAAGGGACAAATTAGTAAAGTACTTCGCGTCTTCACTACATTTTACTAAGATGTTTTATTTACTGAGCTCTATAATTACGTAATGAGATGTCATCTTAGTGTTTTGTACATATATTTTCTGGAATAAATTTATCTTAGACTGATTAAATTTCAGTATAAAGATAATGACAAAAAACTGTGCTGAGATACTACTACCAGTATTTTTTGAATTAAACGTAGTTATTTTATTGTTACATCTACTCGTTAATCAATATTTTGTCATAAAAATATTAATAATTACATAAAGGACTAGCTGTGCCCCGCGGTTTCAACCGCGTCCATACCGATCTCGTGTCGAACTATAGATTTATTCTATAAATTATTTGAATATAAAAATGGTATCATTAGTATTCTTGAAATAAGAGCTAACTAACCAAATGCAGGCCCTGCTAAAACGGTTGCGACAATGAATTTTTTATGGCATTATTTACTTTCGATTCACATTTGTAAATTCGTATATCTTTTAATTGGGATGTCGGATTTTAATAATTTAAAAAATATTTTACAGGTATTGAAACAGTATTTGATGAGATAAGGATTGTTTGATTATTTTTGGCACTTTTATCAACTTTTACAATCTAAAAAAGTAGTTATATTGGCTTAAATATAATAGTTAGACATATGATATCGCGGACTTTTTTTGTGTATATTGATAAGTTCTATAATATTGTAAAACATTTTTTGTTCTATCATCAATAGTTTCCGCAGCGCACGCGAATAAAGATTTTAACGACTTAATTTTTCACATCTTATTACAATTTTATTAGGGATTCCTATTTAAAAAAAATGTAATATAGCTTATTTTGCTCAGTGAAGAAGCAGCTTTCCAATGGTGAAAAAATTTTTGAAATCGGTTCAGCAGTTTTTGCGTGAAAACATTACAAACATACACATATATAAACAAATATACAAATCTTTCCTCTTTATAATATTAGTATAGATATGGTCTATGTCAAAGATGATGATTCATCTAGGGTAATATTATATTTTTAGAAGATTTTATTCGATCGGCCGTGTATGTATGTGAAGGTGGAATCCTGCAAGTTAAATTTGACCTACTTTGAAATTTTACATACTGGTCCAGTCCTGATAACAATGTTTGCCATAAGCATGACCTAATGTTGCCTCCAGGATTGGCACCAGACAACTAAAAGGTTAACAGTAGGGACATGAAATGTTGTTAAAAGATTTTTTAACTTGTCCTGTACATACTACTAAAACTCGTAAAAAATACACTTCAATTTTAGTTTGCTAAAAGTTAGCGGCAAAAAGGTAAAATATTTGTGATGTTTAATAAGAAATGATTTTATGGGTATTCGGTATGGGTATATTTAGAACGAAACAGCCGGCCAGTACAGTTTCGTAGAGCGCTGTCACTGTCACTCAGTCAGTATATGACGTTTCACACGGATTCGTCAGTCTGTGCGACAGAGACAATGATCTATGACGTAGAATCTAGCCGACTTTCTCTGTCTAAGCCTCGATGTGCATTATTTATTGCCGGGTAATATAGATTAGTCTTCAATTGAATCGCAATAAGAGTTCATGGTAGGCCTGCAGATCATTTCAAAAACTATATATAAAATTAAAATTAAAATTCAAACATGTTTCCATGATTTTGTTGTTATATAATTCATCCCTTCCCCATTCGCGAATAAGCGGACAAATTGCGAGTTTGTAATACCTTCTCGATTCCCCCTGTTTGTATCTTATTAACTAAGGCGCGTGCTTATATTATTCACATCTTCAATATCATTTTGGTAAACAAACTGAGATGTAACACTGTTATCATAATGCAATTACATTTAAATAAAGATCTTCGTAGTGTCGTTTGGTACAAGCATTCAGGCGAATGCGTATTTCTAAGGAATAAGCGATTATTCTTCTAATAATGTTACAATGTTATTATTGCTATATTATTGGTAATTATAAATCACCCTATTCGAAGAACAAAGTCACATTTCATATACTTATCTATGGGAGATGTGACATTGTTCCTCAGATAGGGCGATATGAGCATTCACATACACAATTTTATAGCAATTAAAAAAGAAGACATCTTTTAACCCATACAACTGAGCCCTGTTAATCTTTAATGTGTTTCACTATTTCACTACAAATACAGAATTGTAAGAAAAAATTGTTGAGCAGAAATTATAGTGTACTTATTGCGACTTCACAAAATCAGGTATATTCAAGACCGTAAAATTTATTAGAGTATGCACGTGTATAATTACAGTATTTGGAAGGTAGCTGCAACGTCTAAGACATATTTTAAGCCACACGTCCCAAGTTGCCGGTAATTCTCACTAAACTGCTACCTAATATATTCTCACACACGAGTACTTACTTTAGGCGACTAAATTAAGCTTAACCGGGAGAACTAAATTTAACAGACAACTTTCGCCTTCAGTTATACTAATGAATTAAAATTAAATGCACAATAATTAATAAAATATGTATTGACTTTACGTGAAATCTGACATGTTGTCTGTTTTTTGTTACATATATTGTCAGTTTTTTCCTTTCAGTTAAATTCTTTTGGCGCTCATAAAATATGTCGTCGTTTTATTTTTATTTTTAATAAGAGCGGGTAATGAATACGTTTACATCAATACTACAGATCGCACGCTTAGTTTCAAAGCGACCGATTACAAATATAATTAATTGGCTTGATTAAGTTAGATACAATCCTTATTTTAATGCCATCTATTAAGCTAGGCAAGCTGTGATAGCCCAGCGGTGAGACCGTGCGACCCTTTCGAGGGGAACACGAGTTCAAACCCGGGCAGGCACCAATGAGTTTTTCTATTAAAACTCATGTGTCTAATTGGTAATTGCAATTTATCACACGCTTTTCGGTGAAGGAAAACATCGTGAGGAAACCTGCATATCTCTAGAGAATCCTGGAGATATGTGTAACCTACCAATCCGCATTGGAGCAGCGTGGTAGGTCTTAGCTCCAATCCTTCTCTCCAAAAACAGAGAGAGGAGGCCTTAACCCAGCAGTGGGCACAATAACAGGCCGGTTATTAAGCTAATCATCATCCTCCTGCCCTTATCCCACTCTACGTGGGATCGGCGCAACGTGTTACAAACATGTTGTCACATGAGTTGGCTACGACTTTTACGACCGGCCGCCTGCCTGACGTCAACTTACCTTAGTCGGCTTTTACGACACCTCGGTAAGAAATAAGGTTGGTATTCTACTAAGCCGGATACCACACGGCGGATTAGATTACGCTAAGAAATATAAAAAAAACTTCTGTTTTCTTGCCCATCTAAGTTATGGGTGTCTTTAATACTGACGGGTTTTGTAGGCGTTACCTTACGCTTTATTTCAATTTGCCACAACAAACTTATTTAAATTAGGTCACTCAATAAATACTAAGCGTGCGATATATTTGTTTATGTTTGGTTTTGCACGCTAATATCATAATGATATTCTCAAAGTCAAAGTCATGAGAACGTTAAATTTTGTTTATATGTATATTTTTCTTATATCTTTGTGTTATTATCAAGATTTAAAAAGTACATTTTCTTTATAAATAAACACAATGTTTTCACTGTCCACCTCATTAACAACATGTGGGTAGTAAAATGCAGCAACCAGTCTGAATGTCGCCGTAATTGGATTGGCTTTGTACGATAGAAAATGAACGTTCCCCTCTGCGGTACGCGGACGAAGTGAGAAGACAAAAAAACGTTCGCTATTTCGAAAATTGCTCGCTTCTATAACTTTGAACGAAGTTTATGTGCTTTCTTAGATATGCTCCAGGGCTCTTTTTTCAATCAGCTTTGATTTCATATTATACCTTGTTCAGTAGCTTCAGTGGAAAATAAAATTTTAAATAAGATTTTTTTGTGTTTGTTTTATTTAGTTAATGTTCTTATTTTATTTGATCCGCCATCTGATATCCAGCTGAGTAGAATAGACCATTCATTTCTTACCGAGGTGTCGCAAAAGGCGACTAAGGTAAGTTGACTCGCCATGTGGTATCCGGCTGAGTAGAAAAGATTAACCTTATTTCTTACCGAGGTGTCGTAAAAGGCGACTAAGTTAAATTGCCTCGTCATGATCCCACGGAATAGCCATTCGGCTGAGTAAAACAGACCACCATTATTTCTTACCGACGTGACTTAAAAGACGACTAAGGTAAGTTGACGTCAGGCAAACGACCGCTCATAAAATTACTAGCCTAATCATCACTTAGACAGGGATAAGGGCAGGAGAATGATGATGAAGTTCTCATTTTATTTGATACGGCATATATTTATGGCAAAGCCATATTCAAATCTCACTGACGTCTCAAAAAACCCATTGTTTTGAGATTTGGTCCATAACTATGCTTTCAATAATATAATAATAAAGTATTTTATAAAAAAGTCAGTCGTCAGTAGAGTGAGAGCGAGTTAAAGTAGAGTCAGTTCATGATTACGGTGGATGCAACTCTGTCGAAACCTCGAACCTTATACAAAGGTAACTCGATTTTATCTATGTGACCCGCAGGTTTATATAATAACTAGCAATGCCCCGCGGTTTTACCAACGTCAATACCGATCTCGTTATAGTGGAAAGTCTACGAATTCGGACTATAGATTTATTTGTAGATTATTTAATTATAAAAAATGGGTATCATTAGTATTCTTGGAATAAGAGCTAACTTGCTAACACCAAATACAGGCCCTGCTATAACGGTCGCTGCAATGAATTTGTTATGACATTATATTTTCTTTCGATTTACATTCTTAAATTCGTAATATCTTTTGATTGGGATGGCGGATTTTAATAATTTAAAAAGTATTTTACAGGTATTGAAATAGTCTTTAATAAAATATTGGTTAATGGGATAAGAATTAATACAGAGATATGAATAAAATGGTTTGATTATTGTCGGCAATTTTATCAACTTTTACAACGTAAAAAGTTGAAAAAATTGTAGTTACACCAATATAACTATATATTGGTGTAACTACAATAGTTAGACATACAATATTATAGGTTTTTTTGTGGACATGGATATGTTCTATAGTACTGTAGAACGTTTTTTTGTTCTTTCCTCAATAATTTCCGCAGCGCACGCGATGAAAGATTTTTACGACTTAATTTTTCACATCTATAATATTAATATATATAGCCGATGTTTCTCAGTGAAGAAGCAGCTTTCCAATGGTGAAAGAATTTTTGAAATCGGTTCAGCAGTTTTACGTGAAAACATTACAAACATACACACATTCAAACAAACATACAAATCTTTCCTCTTTATAATATTAGTATAGAAGTATAGACAGTATAGATAAGTGTAAATCGCGAAAATTTAAAATCTTCCTATAAAAGAAACCACAACCACAACCACAACCAACCACAACGCCAGTATGCCTATCTATTATGAGTGTCTAATTTGTTAAAGTTATATGTAAATTGATTTAATATACCTATTTTAATTTGACGATTCAAAAGTTCTTGTGAAGGCCAATTTGAATAAAGAATCTTTTTGGGTATTAAAGGTTGATTTGGGTATTAAAGGCTCGACTATCGGCTTTTGTTAGTATTCTAAACGACTTTTTTATTGTAATAAAATGACACTTTAGTTTATAATTATATCCTTTTTAAAAAAATTCTGTGAAATAAGCAAGTAACCTTCTAAAATAATCTAAAATTGTTCTATACAGGAAAATGAAAAAGTTCCCAGTGGGTTAATTCAAATTCAAGTTTATTTCCTGGCTCGTAGGTGTCTGAAATACAAATACCTACAATCTAGATTCAGTTATTTCCATCCTACAGTGGGCCATAAAATGGCAGGCAAATAGAATTGCCTTGTCATTACGCGTTAAGCTAGGGAAAGTAAAAAATTGTTTGTCATTCAAATTTAATGTGTCAATAAAATCATTAATAGTATTTTTATACTACAACCTTTTGGTTGCATCTACTAAACTTCTTTAAGGTCTGATATAAAGAACATAACTTTTTCTATAATTGTACAGGTGGAACATATATATTCCTCCTTCTTAAAGTCGTCATCATTTGTGGAAAGATTGAAAACTTTGCATTATATGTGCCGTCTCAAGCAATAGTAACTCCTGTATAGAAGACTGTAATACATTAAGGCCACATCCTTCTCTTGATTCAAACATTAAGCAGAAAATTCTCGCGATTTTGGTCGAGACTCTTCATTATATGATCATTAGCCCAAACGTTCGCTATTTCGAATACTTACAATTAGTTTTAAAGCAAAATTCCGTTTGACCGTTCATTGTTCATCATCATTCTCCTGCCCTTATCCCACTCTAAGTGGGGTCGGCACAACATGTTACAAACATGTTGTCATATGATTTGGCTACGTATTTTACGACCAGCCGCCTGCCTGACGTCAACTTACCTTAGTCGCTTTTTACGACACCTCGGTAAGAAATGAGGGTGGTCTATTCTATGCAGCCAGTTACCACACGGCATTTACCTTAGTCGCCTCTTACGATACCTCGTTAAGATAGGAGGGTGGTCTATTCTATTATGCCGGATACCACACGGCTTATTTAACCGTTCATTATTATTTTAATAAAAGAAGTGCCGTATTATATAAGTGTTTAGATAAATATGTTGCAATTCATAGATCAAAACTAGAACGAAAGATACAAGACAAAATCTGAAGTAAACACAGCAGGTGTTCTGATATCGGTAGAAGCAATTTTCGATTGCTGGGTGATATAATTAATGGGATAACATGGTTTCGCGCAAAGCTGACAGCTTCATGAATCTCGCCCTCGGGGCCAATGGCGCTTATCGAGTTATGATTCGAAACCTTCAGCAAGCAATGCTACTATCAAGCAATGCTACTATCAATTGATACGGAATACGAGTAATTGTGTCTTCAGCGATTTTAATAGAAATCGCAACAAATGTTCTCGGCTTGTTGAGATTATTAATTCTGGCTTTTAATGACATTCTGGCAAGTTAAAATGACCATATTTTCCAACTAGAAGTGTAGATAAGAACTACATCGACATAAGAAGATTAATGTCTTCTCTGCTAAAAATATTTTACTTTTAATTCTGTTGCACAGTAATGTAATAATTTGATGCTTTGCAGAATATGAAATATAATTAGCTATTTGTTTTAGGTTAGAAATAAAAAATATTATTTTATTTTGAATTTATTATATTATGAGGAGCTCACAGATTAAAATTCTATTACAAAACTTAGGTTTATATATTCGTAGGTAATTAACCAACCAATCAAACAATTAGATAGTCATATGCGTCATGCATATGCGTGCATGATCCCTCGTTGATTATTTTCAAAAATATGTACACGTTAAATATTGACGTCTTTATATGCACCTCCAAATAATATATATAAAGATATAATATGTACAAAAAGCTGTGATTTACCTCATAACAACAGGTGCCCTAACTTGAACCTTACCCTTGTCATAAAATAAACTACCTTAACTTCTTTTGTGTATATAATGTTTGGATATATCGCTGTGTAACGACCCCTGCCAATCTGTTTGCATTATTTGCAGAATTTGCGTAACATATTATCTATCGATTAATAAAAAACGCATGAACAATTTTGTTTACGGTGTTATTTTTTGCTATTAATTTATAATGCACTTAAAATTATATTATATATAGCAGTTGTTAAGTTTAAAGTGTAAATAGGCCATCGACCATCAGCGCGTTGTTCATCCACGATGCTGAAATTTTGGGACATTAATACCGAATGCTTTGAATGATTTATGTAAATATAATATTTACATAAGTCATTCATGCATAATTATTTAATTTGTTAATTTATATTTATATGGTCGCAGTGGTGGAGGTTTATAGTGCATGCATTTTTCAAATCCTGCATGTATCAGCTATGCAAATGATATTCCACCTATATGTACCACTATATATGTAGTTTCTATTTCCTGTATCGCAGATTATAGAAAAATAATTTCTTTTTATTATTTTTGTATCGATTGCTGCTAAATATAAAAATCTTTGTAACTTTTCAGCATTATCAGTAAAATTATTTTTATCTACTTAAAAGTTGAAAAACAAAAACTTTTTGTATTTTCATAGTTTCCTTCTTTAATTTTAATTGCCTATATAATCTTTTTTTATTCCTACTATAAATTATTTTCATTAGAAATTGAAGATAAATAAAAATCTAGATTTCAAATGCAGGTCCGATATTATTATACGCACAAAACAGTTGAAGAAAAAGCGTAAATTTCTGACACATTTTGTTAAATCTAAATTTTGTATAATAAAAAGATGTTAGACAATTGTTTACATTAAAAGAAAACAAAATTTTGTAAGATAAAACAACAGCTGAAATCTAGTTTTACATAAAAGCAACATCTTAGTAGGGATTTAGTTGACCGCTTCTGGCCGAAAACTAGCGAAGGATAGCAGAATTCATAATGTCAATAGTCCTGAATAAACAGATAATCGGCTATGCCTTATTTAATATCAGAGTTGTGTCCACTTTGTCTATATTATAAAAGAAAGATACTGCGAAATATTCTCGGTAATAGTTGGAACTAGCAGATGCTTGCAACTCCATGAGTGTAAAGAAAGCGAAAAATTTTCTACGAAAATATTATAATAACTTCTTGTAGTGGCGCGTTTTCGTAACTCTACTAGTATAACCCCCGACTAATTCGATTATTATCTTCGATTCGATTCGATATTTATCTTTCTGTCTGTTACGCTTTATTGCTAATCCCGTCAAGCAGTGTTAATTAAATTACGCACAATTTAATATTTTATGCCGAGCTAACATATAGTATTAAAAGAAAATAGTTTTATTGCGATAGAAAAACACATAATACTTTAGATTATTTTAAAAGAAACTAACTGAATGCAGTCCCAGGTTCAGCTTGTATTAATTTATAGAATTAGGCGTTACTTTGCGGAGATCCATAATACAAAAGTAATAATAAAATTATTTTGCTATAATTCGCGATACAGTAAATAGAAAAATTATATAGTGTTATATGTATAGTGGACTATCCGTATTTTCATACCCGATACGTGCAGGATTCGTAAAAACACATGCACAAACCTTTACCACTTCCACCGCAATACACACGCACTACACACGTTCACTATCACAAACTCAACAATCGTTTCGCCCCGCAACCGAAGCATTACAGGAGATAGACCCCACGACAAAATCGCAAAGCGATTTTTGGTGCGATTTTGAAAATACGGATAGTCCACTATACATTTAACACTATATATATTATCTATTTACTGTATCGCGGATTATAGCAAAATAATTTTATTATTACTTTTGTCAGCTTGTATTATTAAATACAACTGCACCATAATTAGGTATAAAAAATGCGAATCTTGTATTATACAAGGTAAACATGCAAACTAAAAACCGTCGCAGGTTGCCGCTGGATTCAAGCGGCACAATATACTATAGTGTGAAAGTGGCAGATCATTTTATATAATTAAATGGTATACTTACCACGCACCTCAACACCACACTACAACATACTAAACACAAATCCAATTAATTTGGATTAGCAATGAACTTAGAAGTTGATACTTTTTCTCAACTGTAAATTAAATTGACTCTGTGCTATATAAACCATTCGATTACTCCCCGAGGTATATTCATTTGCACAGATACTATTTCAGCACTACGTTGGTAGAACTCTTGAATAAAGTAAAGTAAAGTAAAGTAACAGCCCGTTGTTATGCCCACTGCTGGGCTAAGGCCTCCTCTCTCCGTTTTTGGAGAGAAGGATTGGAGCTAAGACCTACCACGCTGCTCCAATGCGGATTGGTAGGTTGAACTCTTGAATAAATACTGTAAATACTTCATACACTATTAGCCGTTTGCGATAAAGTATTACAAAAGATATGATTGAGTTACTTCTTCATAATCTGAAGAAATAACTCTAATCTCTATTCGATCATTTTATATCGCATAAATTCACATAAAGTATTTTAGAAAAGTTTTCGCATAATTTTAATTATTGTATATTTTTAATTTAAGTTGTGGAAAACGGCAACCTTCTTTTCAAACCATCTTTTTCTATTACGGGCAATGTAACTTATTTATTTAATTACTATAACTGGAACAAAAAACATACCGACCGCAGCTGTGTATTTTAACTTGAACGTTTGCTTACTCTGAATACCTCACTAGGATTTTATTATATATTAGTATAATATTTCCAGTAAATTGAAATGAATTCTGATCCTTTTTTGTATTAATTTATTGTGAAAGCTTTTTTTAAATATGAAGTTATGGCGCAATAAAATTTCACATTTTAGTTCAGCGAACAATTTATTTCGTGCACAGAAATTCATTTATATACATTGTAAAACATGTCCACAAATGTATTTTTTCGACATTGATATATGACAGGGTTCTACATGCAGAATTATAGAGGCGTGCTCCATCGAAGCACAACTCTATAATTCTGCTTCCACTACACATTTCATACTATAGTGGTACTACTCAAAATGACTGTAAAAAAAAGTTAAATGAAGTTATTCTGAAATCACATTTTAATAATTCATCAAAATAAATTAATAAAATATTATATAAAACCTCAAGATGGCAATACATATAAATTAAACAAATAAAATGTAACTAATTTATAGAATAAGGCGTTTATCTCATTAAAGGTATTTTAACTCTTTGCTCCGGGTATTGCGGGCACATATACTTATAAACAAATAGTTATAATCAGTCATAAATCCCAACCGTGTGGTAATCCCACAATAAAAAAGGAGCATAAATGTTGCACCACAACCTTCTGTATATTCCAGTGAAAGTCTCATCAAAAACTAAAGTAAAGACTAAACTAAAGGAAGAAAGTACTATTAACCTAAATCTTCCTCAAGAGTTGCACTATTTGTAGCAAAAACTTTCTAAAGCCAAGGAGGCGAGTAATCAATCAATACTGAAAGTAACAAAATATTACATAGGAATTACGATTGTGTGTACAAAAAAATTGCATTCATGTGAATGAGAAAAATCATATTATCCAGATATCAAGGTGATAGTGTAATGTGTTCGGTCGCATCTAACGAATGTTTTATAAATTTCGAATGGGTTATTTAAATTTGGTAGGATTCCAAGAAAATTTCTTGCTAGCAACTTTTCAACGAATTTACGGTCTCGTACGTCGTGAAAATAATGGTGAAAGTCTGCGTTTTAAAATGATTATAATGGCTCGAGTCCTTTTTACCATTTTTTAATCCATTCAGAATATTTTAGCAAAATCCTATGAGTTTTTGAGATCGGATATTTAGATAGCATGCATTACTTTTGCAATTATGTAACGGCATAAGCAACCGAACGTAATCGTCGTTTTACTGCGTCTATGTTCTAACAGTATTTGAACTTCGTATTGTAATTAAATTAACTAATGCAGATAGTATTGCTTCTGCTTTTTGGTGTCTGCCATTTGTAAAACTAATTCGATATCTTGAATAAAAAGAGATATCGACTGTGAACTGGCAAATTGTCCTATCTTATTTTTGACAACTTCTCAGGAAGAAGAAAAAACGTGATTATTAATTTAATTCGCAATATTTTTTATGTACTAACAAAATAGTTGACTTTAAATATGTTTATTTTGTTACAAATTTTCTAGTAGATAATACATGTTGATACGGTAAATGATAGGCAGTAGTACCCAATGTCGCTAAAAAGTGATTTGGCTTACAATTTCGATAGGACATATTGTCGGTTCACACTCGATACACAAATTAATAGTAATCATATTTTTCATTCGGTTATAACAACAAACACCCACTCTCGCATTTGAACTAGGACGGGTCCTTTCTCTAGAACTTCGTTTATGTACTATCATAAAGTTTAAAGCTTAACGATGTTTGCTTTGTTAACTAAGTTCGAACTTAGTCTTAGAAGAAACCGGCATGCCAGTAAGTTTGTATAAATCGGTTTACATAATTAAACGTATTGCGATATATATATAAATATAAATACTGAGTTTTCTATTTGTATGAAGTAAGTGTAAGTATGAAACAATTTCTAACTTTAAAGTGTTATTTGAACAAAATATAACTATAACTCTACTAGAGAGTAAGAAGTTATAGTTATTAAAAGATTTTGATTCTCTGTAGTACGGTGTCTGTCGTTGATAAGCTACTATATCTCAAAACTTCGTAATTTTTTATTATTTTAAAGTCTTTATTTTGAGCAAGCAAACCCACCTTAATTTTCGATACATTTCTTAACATTTCAAACAATGAACTCCTACCTACCGTTAAGAATATTTTAATATCATTTAGGAACGTCGTGATCCGGGAATTTCAAAGTGGTTGAGTAAGAAATATATTTTTTTAATTCTTTCTGATCTATACCTCCTCATGATTGATTAGAGGGCGATAAAGAAAGAGTAGTGTCCAGTATGTCAAAATTATATTTAATTTATCTTTCATCTTGTATGGTGTAGATAATAATTATTTCATTTAACGAAATTCTACCGTTACACGCCTGTTACATTGTTCCAAAGGTTTTCATATGAAAACATGCAATAGTAGAAAGAAAATAATAGAAAGTCTCTCTATCCCGCACTTTTTTGAGTCTTTTGTGAGGCTAAGAGAAAACTTGGCGTCTGATGTGCTACTTTCAATATTAGAACTATCTGTATGACTTATTTCAGCACTGTGCCTAAATATTTTTAACATAGTGTCATTCATGACCAGAAGTGAACTTTTGTAATAAATGACAACTAAAAAGATTAGAGGAAACTCGCATTACAAAAATTTAATGAAATTCAAATTTTTTTGAACGATCATGAGGATCAAATGAACATATCTTATCTTTTAGTTGCTAAAACGATTATTGTTTCCTAATATAATTACTACTGTTAAGGAAGGATGGAAAGAGGAGAATTTTATTCGACGTCATTTTTATAATGCTGTTATTTCTATCTGTGCCAAGTTTTGGTTATTATATCTTATATCTCGATTTATTTGTTTAAATTTATCTTATTTTCAAAAATATAGTGTCGCTGCAAGACATCATAATATAATCGGCTTTCTGGTGCCGAACCGATGGCAGTTATTTGCCGTATTTTGCCATAACACGGTATCATGTAGCAAAATCCAACTATCGGCTTGCGCCAAACCCTATTAAAATACGATATTTACGATATGACAAGCAGTCTTAAAACTACTCGTTTTTAATTTATATTAGCATCACAAGCTTTTTAATTAAGTTTGTGCTTATAAATTTCACATTGTTTGAGTTAATTTCGTGAGTGATGCTTTTATTTTGTTATTCGTTTGTAATTTTAGCGCTATCATAACCTGCAGACACTTTGTGAAAGGCAAACTCAATTTATTTTTGTAATGTGTATAGAAGTTTTATTAATATTTTGAAAATTGAGGCCACGTTGTTTATTCGGTAGTTAAAATAATTAATAGTCGATTATTAAAATAGGTAATACGAGCTCCGACACCTTATCGGATATACCCATATATATGTTATACAAACGAATATAATTTCTTTTTACAACATGATAACTAATGAAATATAAGAGTTATTTTAAGTCTTTTATAAAGGTCTATCTAGAGTTAATTGTTAAATTTATTATCCTTCAACAAAGATTAATTTTTAAGATTAATTGCTATTTAAGCAATTTATAAAACTCACAAAAAAAGCAAGATCATTTTGCATCAACCAAGAAGTCAAAAGAGAATAATTTGTTGCTGAGATGACGACTGATCTGACGATACAAACTTCGCTTAATGTTTAATTCAATGGTTATAAAACCAAATTTTTTATGAACATGTTTCCAAAATAACGGCTGAACAAATATTATTTGGGTGTTAATTATTACTATGAACATAATCTAAAATAATATGATATATAATATTCGGGCAGGTGGTATGAGTACCAAAAATAGTTATAATATCGTATTCAAATAACATCGCATAGTAGTTATGTAAATATCCCGCGTTTGGGAACTAAAGTTCAAGAGATTCGCCATCGCGTCTCTATTGTGATCATCCCCAAGCGCCCTCCCCTATGCTCATTGTGTCTGCTCCACTTTTTAATCTCAAGACGTTGAATAAAAGCACAATACTTCTCAGATACGCCTTATTGATATTGGCTCTTTCTTAAATCAAAGTATTGTTAATTTTTCATTGGGAATCTTGTGCACTGCCAAACTTTTATTAAAAATATATCTATAGCAGATTCATCTTTATAATGTTGCGGATTATAAATATCGATATAGTAGATTTTAAATGAATTGGGAACCTGTTAAGGTAACTTTTTAATTGATACAGATTGCGCATTTCATAAAATCAAGTTTTTCTAGGACATGTGTGAGCAAATGCTTTGTATAAACGACAAAGGCGGCGGGTTGCTTCGCTGGAGGCTTTTAAGCGAGTACATATCGTGCAGCGTACAAATGCAAATTCACGCTTTGCATTTGGAAAAATTAAAAGCGCCTTTGTCGATGGTATTGCTAGTCACTTTTTGCGTCGGCGTGGATAATAGCAATCATTAGAAATTGCGACGTTCCTGTTGCTAAACGATACTTAAGGCGCTGAACAGAGCTGACGTAAATTCAGATTTCGTCATATAAGCCACGCCCACAATTTCTGCGACGGCGTAGCGACAAACTTAATTTTTTAACACCCATTGTAGGTGTACACTATTTTATCCAAACTTTTTTTGTACAATTTATTTAAAAATCTTATGTCTAATTAATCTTATAAAACTAAATATGCTGAAACTATAACTAAACACCTAAAAAAAGACATATTATGAACAAGGAATAGTCACAAAAGGCGGCAGCTAGCGACACACGTCCGTATAGCAGCGCGCCTCAGCGGTCACTGTCTATATTCGTAGATGTAAAAGAGAAGCGAGACGATGACTCGTTTCAGTTTTGCTATTTTCTAAAAAATATTTAATTTGAATGAAATATCTTAATTAATTCAAAATTTAAATCTTACATTCTCTTTATATTATAATGATTTATTAGTCTTATTAATTTTACCAATTTTTGTTGATAAATATTAGAGATATTTACGATCAAAGTAAAAATCAGAGGTCTATTTACCAATTTTTTTTATCGAAAAAAAGTATCGTAATCATGTTTTGAAATCTTACATTCTCTCTGAGATATGATGTATATTAACATATATTTTTCTTTTAATCGTCATCCCTATAGCTTTTGTTAAAAACGTGTTTAAAGTCAGCCTATTTGGCTCTGTTCAGCGCCTTAAGTTTTGCCAAACGTCAACACATTACGGTGTCATTTTTATTTTACTTATTTTTGCTTACATTGTTCGTTGAACAAATTTGTGTCTAAATAGTATTAGTGATTAAAAAATTTCAAGATAGACCTAATGCCTATGCTAATTTGTACTTTTGATTAATATATTTCAAACGAAATCAAGACATTTGTTAAACAAGTAAACAAAAATGTTGATCTCCAAATAGTATAACAAAATAATTTGTATATCACATGGTATTAATGAAAAGTATTGTAAAAGAAAAATGCGTATTGCGAAATAAGTAAAAACGTGTTGAATTCCACGTTAATTCCAGCACAATACTTTATTTCATGGAAGAAGCCTTTAAAATTACTTTGTTTGTGGGTAGCATTTAAAAAAGTCTATTAAACAAGCTGCCTAGATGAGTCTGTCGATCAGATTTAAAACTACTAAGTTGAGTCTGGCCGAATGAAAAATATTTGCGGGAAGGAATACGCCAAAAGTTTGTCGGAATTTTTAATACCAACTTAACTCAAACGGCTGATGCCAGAGAGGTATTAAATGTATTTTTGTTATTAATTTATTTCGATGTTACTTATATAGATTATCAATCATAGTAACAAAATATGAGTCTCATAATGAATTTCATTAGCCATATCACCCCTTCTCCGGGTGTGGTATCCGGCTGAGTTTCTACTCAGTTTATTGTTAGACCACCCTCATTCCTTACTGAGGTGTCGTAAGTTGACGTCAGGCAGGCGGCCGGTTATTTAATATCTAGCCAAAACATATAACCACATATTTAAAACATTTTGAGATCCATTTTGATTTAAAGTGAGATAAGGGTAGGAGAATGTGAACGATATTACATCTTCTTCATCCTTCCTCGTCAAAAATATTAATTAAATATCAAATATATTTTTTTCAATTGTAAACCTTTCATTTGTAAAATAAACCTATATATACTGGGAGTTTAATCAAATTCATATTATTTAGTGTAGGAAATCTGTTATTTAGTACTATTTTTCTGTTTATTATGATAATTCGTTTTTTTAATATTATTATAGCCATATAATTGAAGTAGCCTCATTTTATTTTATTTCATTTAACCCTCTTGAAATATAAATATTAATATGTTATCACGTCAAGTGGATACAGTACATTTAGATGACAAAAGTGGTGACAATAGCAAGTAGCACATAAAATAAAGATAGTCCTGGTATTTGAACAACTGAAAGCAATTGCGCTACAATTCAACCACATACTGACGTTAGTCTAGTGTGTGCTGCATTAACACTACATGATTTGAGCTTAGTGTTATTATACATATACATATATATATAGGGTTATTATTTTGACTGGCCCGTTGGCGCAGGTTCGATTCCCGCCGAGGGCCAACATTTTCTTTAAACAATTTGTTGGTTCTTCGAGCCTGGGTGTATATTTGTATTTTAGTATGTATTTAAAATTATATATGTAGTATATCTACCAGTTGTCTGTCACAACACAAGTATTAAGTTACTTACTTTGGAGATGGACGACCGTGTGTGTAAGTGTCCCATAAATATTAATTTATTTCTTTATTTATACAAAACAGTGCGGTTAGATATAAGTATGCTATATATATATGAATGCCATACATATAACATATCTATGTTATTTGTTTCTGTTTTTTTCCCTTCGGAACAATTTCGGCATGAAGATATGGTATATATGGATGATGGCATGAAGTATGACATTTCGCAAAGTCAAGCAGACTTTTTGTAAACCAATGGAGGTATTATAAGAATAAATTCTAGCAGAGTAGCCATGTGTAAAGTAGCTAAAGAAGGAATGCTTTTGTAACTAGTATTTAAAAAAAGATATCGCACAAACTTTAAGTTAAACTAATGAAATTATTTTTAAAGTTAGTCTTTTTATTTTTAATTAGATATGAAATTCCATTTATGTAATTGAACTATTATTTTATCTAGCCTACATTTTATATTAGATATTGTTCTCTGTGACATTTCACTGAATGTAAAGAACATTCTGCAATGCAAAACACAGCAATAATACGGTGGAGACTATTTCATGCTGCTTTAGCCCGCGCAATAATGGTTTATGTTGACATTTCAGTACTCTGGAACTGAAAGCTACTGCATAACAATTTATCTAAACTGTCGTTTTCGTCTTGTGGACTTAAGTTCGCATTATTGGAACATATTTCTCGCGTTAACAATTATGGTATCATCTTTAAGCAAATTCAAAATAATGTAGCTTCTCAATTTGATAGTATTTTTTTAACCTAATTGTTACGTTAATTATACCGTAATGATTAGAATTTTTTTTCATTTAACATATATTTTTTAAAACTGATCCCATTTTTAAAAAGGTCGTTGGATCTATGAGAAATTGAGGGAATTTTTGAAATATTATAGGCAAAAATATAGAATAAGTATCTTATTGACATTTTTGTATGGAATCATTAAATATCATACACTCAATCATTAAATTTTCTTTGTTATTTATAGTAAGGAATAAAAATTTCGGTATTCATAGTATAAAATTGTTGAATATTACATTATTGACTGCACACTGTCTAAATTTCTTATAAAGCTGCTTAAGAAATTAAATTTAGAAAAGCAGTGACAACGTTAGGTACAAAAATCTGAGCGTCAGCATTTTAACTACGCTTTAAGCTCAACAAAATATTGTTGAAGAATGTTAAAAAATTATGAATAAAACTTGGAGATGAAAAAAAAATATTTTGTTAATTTCTATAGGAAATAACTTAGTTCTTGTACTTATATATGACTATGTTGGATGTTATCTTAGAATATATGTATAACAAAAAAATTTCTAATAACAAACATATCTACCCTACAAATCATCAAATCATATTAAAATTGATGATTTTTTCCCACTATATAACCCTTCTAATTTAAGTGGCAAGTAATAACAATTTTGAATGCGTCCCTTACATTTTCAAAATTAAAAAAAAATATCATAATAATGAAACCTCAATAATTATGGTAAAAATTATAAAGATTGCATAAAATAATAAACAAAAGGATGTATTGAGTTTTTTTGTACTTTGTTATACGATCCCAAGTCAAAAGCAAATCAAATATTGCGCGAATACTCAAGTAATACTCGTACCACCTTTCTCAAACTTCGGTGCGCCAGAGACGCTAAGTTTCAAACAATCGCATTGTGCTGGTTAACTTACTTATACAATAGTCTAAGAGACCATGGTATGATGATATAATACTTACATGTTATAGTTTTTTTGTTAATGACCATTTTTTATATCTTCATAATTTATGTAATGAATTTTCTATGTATGTATGTGCTATATATTATACACTATTTTATCTTATATAGTGTATGTTGTATCATATGTCATTGATAGTAATCAGAATCCAGTGTTTAGTTGTGTGATATTCGGTTTGTTCTTTGTTTTAATATAAACTAGCTGACCCGGCTAACTTCGTACCGCCTAACAGTCAATGAATGGTGTGTTACCTTTTAGCTGAACTAATTTAGACTTTGATGAACGTAAAACAATGACACAAAATAAATTTCTGAATGCTCGCGTAAATGTTAATCATTTGTTATTATTTCTGTACAAACGCATAAATATTTGAGGAACTTCTATGTATCTGCTGAATGCACTTTTCAACCTTTTTAATTGATCTCAAATGACAAAAACAGACAATAGTTTATTGACCCTTTTCAAAAAGTTTACACAAAATACATTTCTGCATGCATAAATGTCAATCATTACTTACAGTATTCGACAAGATGACAACAAATGTTTGACAGGTACGAAACGAATGAACAAAATCAAAATAATCTTTATTCAAATAAACCATTTCAGGCACTTTTGAATCGTCAAGCATCAATATGATTAATGAAGCAACAACTGGTTCGGAATGTTGCTCTTACCGAGAAGAACCAGCAAGAAACTCGGCGGTCAATCTTTTAAATATTCAATTTCAATTCTACATTATTAAACCGCTGTCTTGTATGAACATTTATTTATTTTCTTAATTATGTATTCTGGGCGGAGACAAATCCAACGAATCAAGAACCATGAAAATTGGTCTAGCAGATCTCGAGTTATAAGTGTTGTAACAAACCCGTCTTTGTTCATATTTATAGATATTGCAAAGTTGAATGCAGAAAATCGTGTTTCTAGTAAAATAAATAATTATATTAAAAATTGCTCTGACAATGCTGTTCTGAATATACTTTTTCGAACCAGGCTACGACATTTTAGCCATTTTAATACGTCTATACCAACTTATTTGAATTTCTAAATCTCTCTGTGGCTACATTTTATTTAATAGAAATTAAATGATTTTTGTTTTTAAAATACTATTCCAATGCAGTAGACTGAATCGTATGTATATCGTCTACTCTCTCTTAGTCTACATTATTTAAATGAGAATTTCGGATGTTTTGGCGCACTGTCATTAACTTTTCAAGCTTATGAACACATTGTGCAAACTCAAAGTATAATTTATTGAACTTATAACCTATAAATATTGAGTTATTATTAATTTTCTGAGAAATAACATCTTAAATTGTAATTGTGATTTTTATATAATTTCGGGAGCCGTGTGGTATCCGGCAATAATAGAATAGAATAGACACCCTCCTTGCTTACCAAGGTGTCGTAAGAGGCGACTAAGGTAAATTCCGTGTGGTATCCGGCTGCATAGAATAGACCAACCTCATTTCTTACCGAGGTGTCGTAAAAGGCGACTAAGGTAAGTTGACGTCAGGCAGGCGGCCGGTCGTAAAATACGTAGCCAAATCATATGACATGTTTGTAACATGTTGTTCCGACCCCACGTAGAGTGGGAATAGGGCAGGAGAATGATGATGATGATTGTAATATCATTTATAGATAGGATAAAAAGATTTTTACAAGATATAAATAGTTTACAGAATAAAATTTTTACCAACATTTAATAATATAAATGGATTTAAATATTTGTTTAGATTCAACAAATATAATTTACACATAAAAATAATTCACTTGAATCGCGTTATTCCACAATAGTAAATAATGTTTTTTTTTTAATAGTTTTATTTTTATGTAGACGCCTGTTCATTTAACACCGTTTTAAAAAACTATGACAAGATTAGACTATGTGATTCTTACTAAGGGGGCGAGGTTTTTAACCGTGGGCAGCATTCAATGTATTTTCTATACAAAACGGATGTATTTATAAAAGTAATAATAAATATTATTTTGCTATAATCCGCGATACATGTATCTAATATAATCATATATGTAAATAATATCTATTATTACTTTTGTATTATGGATCTCCGCAAAGTAACGCCTTTTTCTATAAATTATTTAACGACGAATGTATTTATTTAATTAACATTATGAGGAAATCTACATATATATTGCTACATATATATTCTGACATAAGTATTTTTAATGCTTACTACAAGTTCTCAATGTGATTATGTTTGTTATGATTTATATAAATTAAATAATATTTTTGTATTTTCTATAATAATAGGCTAACTGCAACTATAATCACCCACTCGAGCATGAAATCTAGCCAAGACCACGACCTTCAGCAATAAAGCAACTATAGAAAGAGAGACAACTACAATTATTAATAACACGAAGAAAATAGGTCATACTATAATGTGAAGCGGGTATGATGTGATGGTAACGAATTTTTGTTTATTTTAGTATTTATTTTCTGCCACGAAATAACATAATGATTATTTACAGTAACATTATATAAGTCGAGATAAGTGGTCTGAAGCTGAAAAATGTCGAATATTGCGCAGTATAATCTGTAAAGAGCACTCGACACTCGCTAACGATAAGCATCCACTCAGCAGCTCATAAAATTATTGATCACATACAGCGTAAGCTCATTATTGTCATTTCTGAATAATTGTATCAGCGCTGTAGTCTACTTCACTGAATTTACATCATTTGTGTGTATTTACATTATTCGTATGTTCATACTTATGTGCCTAATTAGTATTTGAAATTTTCGCATTACATTTTTCGGTGAAGCAAACATTGAGGAGCGTAATTTTAAAGCATTGGAGAAGCGTGGTGAGGTTACTTTATGTGATACTTTTGTTAAATTCTATAATTAATTAATATAATAATACTATTCATTAAACAACAGCCGTGTGGCATCCGGCAGAATAGAATAGACCACCCTCCTTTCATACCGTGTCGTAAGAGGTGACTAAGGTAAATACCGTGTGGTATCCGGCTGTATAGAATAGACCACACTCATTTCTTACCGAGGTGTCTTAAAAGGCGACTAACATAAGTTGAGGTCAGGCAGGCGGTCGGTCGTAAAATACGTAGCTAAATTATATGACAACATGTTTGTAACATGTTGTGCCGACCCCACTTAGAGTGGAATAAGGGCAGGAGAATGATGACTCATTAAACAAAGTACCTAATATGTCCTTCTAGAAAACTCATTCATGTCACGTCCGATAACATATTTTTCGATATTGCGCTGTCTTTAGTATTTCTATCGACGTCTTTGGTGCCCATGGTTCGCAGGTAAACTGGCCTAACATAAAGTATAAAGATTTTATTCTTCGAGAACAGAAAAAAATACAAAATACATAAAATGGAGTGTATTTTACCATTTAAGTTGACACACTACGAAGTTGTGTGTTCTAAAGAGTTTACAAGCTATTACTATTCAAGTTATTCTCATTGAGTCTAATTTTCAATGCCCTCCTTGTCGGATGCTCCTTTCCTGATGAGTGGAAAGAAGCTACAGTGATAGGTATCCCTAAACCGGGAAAGCCCAGAAACGTCCCGACTAGCTATCGTCCCATTAGCCTACTAAACAGCTTAGGGAAAATATACGAACGAATCATCCTCGCCCGATTAAAATCAGTAGTTGATAGCCAAAATCTTATTCCGAACGAACAGTTCGGATTTCGTCCAAAACACACCTGTGTTCAACAAGTGCATCGCCTCACGGAGCACATTCTGCAAGGTTTACAAACCAAGCAGTTTACAGGTGTCATATTCTTCGACGTCGCCAAAGCCTTCGATAAGGTCTGGCACGCAGGCTTAATTTACAAGCTGCTCCAACTAAATATACCAGACAGACTTGTACTCATCTTACGAGAGTACCTGACTAATCGCACCTTTCGCTATCGCATAGACGGTACTTTATCGTCTCGCCGCACAATTCGTGCTGGTGTCCCTCAAGGATCTGTGCTGGCACCCTTATTGTACTCGCTCTACACGAGTGACATTCCACGGGCGCCTATCAAAGAGCGTACACATCTTGCCCTTTTCGCGGATGACACCGCTGTATTTACCACATCCCGCCGACCTCAAGTAATAACTAGACGTCTCCAGAAAGCGGTAGACAGCCTCGGACGCTGGTTCCGCCAATGGAAAATCGAAATAAACCCGGATAAAAGTGCAGCCATGCATTTTATCGGTAATCGCTTTCGATCTCACATAGACACACCTACGGAAATATCCCTTTACAATACACCGATTCACTAGCACCAGAAAGTCAAGTACCTAGGTGTCACCTTTCAACCTTCCATGACCTTCCACGAGCACATACACATAGTCTGCAATAAGACTGCGTATGTCATGGGACGACTTTATCCGATGTTATGCAAGAAAAGTAAGATGTCGCTCCGCAACAAAGTGACACTCTACAAAACTTGCATAAGACCAATAATGTCCTATGCGAGCGTTGCGTTCGCGCACGTTTCAAAGGCCAGATTGCTCAGGCTCCAAAGACTTCAGAACCGATTTATGCGGACAGCCACTGGGTGTCCGTGGTTCATGCGGAACGTTGACCTCCATAGAGACCTCGATCTCCCTACCATTACTCACCTCTTTAAACGTTTTTCGAAATCTTACTTCGAGAAATCTGAGGTACACTCGAACCCCCTTATTTCAGTTGCTTCTACCTACATCCCAGTTAGGTCCGACCATCGAAAATATAGGCGTCCAAAAAGCGTCTTGTATGACCCCGACGATCAAATAACGATCGCCAACACAGATACACGTAATACACACACACAGCGTCTTCGCCGGCGAAGACGAGGTCCCAGTTCTCTGACGTCGGTCGGTCGTGGCTTCTCGCCACCCTTCCGACGCCGCAATGACTAATGTAAGTCACACCATCAGTCCTCCACTACACGTCGCCCTAAGCTGTGGTCCGGCCTCACAGGAGGCACCCTTAGGACGACGTTCCCCGACGCTAGTAGAACTTCTGCGCTCTACTCCCTGCATTTCGCAACCTCGACGATGCTTCTGCGCTCGCCCGTCCCGCCCGGTGACGCTGTAAAAGCCATTAGGGCTAACAGCATACAGTCAATTCGAAAAAAAAAGGAAAAAAAAATACTCATTGAGTCATACCCATTTAATACATATCATATAACTTCCAGAGAATTTATGATGAGGAAGCCTGCAAATCTTTAGAGAATGGCCGGGATATCTGTAAACCACCAACACGATTAAAGAGCGGCGTGGTAAGATTAAACGTCAATTCTTATATTGAGGAGATCCTTTGTAAAACGATAGTATCAACAAATCCTATTCTGTCAACGCTTACACACAAAATGTTGCTTAGTTATTGTAAACAATAATTGAACTTAGTGTATAAATTATATGTTTATATTAACTACAATATACTAAAACGTAAAACCCAATTAATAACTGAATAAACGCCTCAGCTTTAGATTAAATGACCCGCATAATAATCGATTCGAAATTGAATAATACCTTTAATAGAAACTGGCCTAGAATTAAACTTCATTATGTATTCAAATAAATGTTTAAAAGGCTTTTACAGGGTATCGCCAGCCCCGTATAAAATGGAATAAATTACCATCTAAAGTTAACCAATGTTCGGTTTCTTTTATGTAAACATTATACATTGATGGTAATCTAATAGTATTTACAATGTGCTGAAACTTGTGATTATAAAAACCTTATCATAATAATGATTGAAATTACAATTACATATTATAAAATTTACAACAGTTTCATTATACTTGATATCAATCTAATTAGGCCCATTTTTGACTCTACTAAAAATATTTCTATAGTTGCGCTTTCTCATTAAAGTAGCCGTAATAGTAAAGTAATGCCTTTTTTTAATTTATCATTCCCTTAGTAATAAACTGATTTTGAACGTAATACAAAATAAACTTTTAAACCAGATTCACAGCAGAGCAAAAAATATTTACCTTTGACAAGTATAGCACACGAACTCAAAATATGTATATTTAAAACATCAAATTAATTCAAACAGACTTTAAACAAACCTCTACCACTGCCACCACAATATGCACTACATACGTTCACTATCACAAACTCAACAATCTATTATGGATCACCGCAAAGTAACGGCTAATTCTATAAATGATTTTACGTTTGCGATTTTGTCGTGGAGTCTATCTCCTGATGATGCTTCGGTTGCGGGGCGAAACGATTGTTGAGTTTGTGATAGTGAACGTGTGTAGTGCTTCTGTATTGTGGTGGAAGTGGTGGAGGTTATCGTATGCACCTGCACGTATCGGGTATGAAAATACTGATAGTCCACTATACATTAAACACTATATATATTTTCTATTTACTGTATCGCGGATTATAGCAAAATAATTTTATTATTACACTTGTATATCGTAATAACTTGAAAACGGCTATCAGTTGCAGTCAAAATTTAGTATTTACTTAGAATAGACTTGCTTTTTAAATATCACAAATAATAATTGTACAATATAAAACAATTGTAAAACTTTGAGTTATCGAATTACTGTTAACGTTTAAATGCGAATATTTGGTTCACAATTCAGATCATCATTTAGGTATTTTTTGAACAAAGAGGCCATAAGTACATAAGCATGTCTAGAATGTAAAGATTCGAATCTTTAACCGCTGAAAGTGTATAATAATTTTCGTTTAAAGAGAAGATTAATCATATAATTGATTGACGCTAAATAAGAGAGCATTGTTCTAACATTTGTCTCCTAATTTGAGATTCATGCGGGCCAATTGTAAAGTTTGCAGTATAATTTTGGTAGCTTTACCAATTACTCTAAATCCGTATTTTAAACAATGACAGAAATATATAAATATAATCATTATACATATAGATATCAGGCTGATAAATAAAAAGTAACCAAAATAATTCGACTTAAAATACTGTGACGAAATATTCGACGTGAAATATTGTCTCTACAATAATCGATTCGTATAATGGTTTAAAGATGAGTTTTGACCAACATCTCTCTATTAAGTGTTTGATCAGAGGTAGGATACAAAAGGCACTATCACTGACAATGGGATGTATAGTATGGTACTTCCTCTTTCTGTTAACCTTACTAACGGTGGTAAGAGCCTTTTTGTCAAATCCAAACATTTTTGAATTCCTAAATACTTCTTTCAAAAATGTTTCTTAATTTGTATTTAAATAAATGAAAGTATTTAACATATGTACATCTATAGTTTCCGAAGACAATAGGAGATCAAAAAACAAAAAGAAAGCTATAATTTAAAATAATTCAATGCTAAAGATATCCATGTTTGTTAAAAAATTTGATAAATTTTGGACGATCGAGCAATTCCCAAAATAATTTAAAAGTAGTTAAGTAAACTTCCAAATTCAGCATTCAGACGACCCTTATACAATTGAGCTTTTGAAGCAAAAAGAAATAAGTGGAATATCGCTCAATCATTATTTAATAGAAATCGCAAACCGGTCTTCTATTGTGACGGTATTTCACGTATCCCGTTCTAAAGAGCCTTTTTGTGGTTGAATAGGGGCCATATTTAGCTTCAAAGACTGTAATGACACTTGAATAATAGTATGTTCATACAAATCTTTTGCTCTATAATATTCGCAAATTCAACAATACAGTAAAATTAAAAAATAAATATTAACATAAAAATTTCATCTAGGAGTACTTACTTGATGATATTTTCTATTAGTACAGACATTATTTAAAAGTCACTCACGGTACATACATAACAACATATGTTATTTGTATGATGCTATTTATTTCTTACTAGTATCTGCGATTTTCGTTCTTGCCGACTTAAGCATTTTAGTATTCTCAATGCATTGAAATGTGTGTTTTCCATGTACCCGAAAGAGAAACGAGATTTTTTTTCCTTTCAGTTCAGTAGCGTAGCTAGGTAACCAAAGGCCCTCGGGGCAAAAAAAATTGGGGTTTCAACTAAACTATTTAAAATGATACGTTCATGGCTAATCATGAACGTATCATACACAACCAACAGACTTTTACATTTTTATTAGATTTCGTTATTTCATTGACTCTGTTACATATACTGTTAGTTTCTCATCGCGGGGTACTGCTGAAAATCGGCGTCTAGGTGATACACGTAGGATATGTCCTGAGCTGTCGCTGAGCTGTAACATATTCGGTATGGTGTTTCAAACAGGTATGTCACATTACTTTAAGTATCTGTTTGTAACACCATATCTGAATAATTTTTTTTTCATAGAAATAATTGTTTCTTCTGTTGCTGTATCTAGAACGTACAGTGTAATACGGAAATAAAGAATCAATATGTTTCTAGAGTTCGTGAGAAGAAACGATCTGTGAACAAATAATTAAATTTATTTTATTATACCTCGAGACTAAGAAAGCGGACTTGGGATCTAAGCATTCAAATTGTTGCCTTAAATTGTTAATAAGCAGAATTTATTCGTTTCTACAAATTTAAATTTTAATTAAGGTAGCTAAATTTACGCAATAATTTACTATACTATCGGAACTGGAACATAATTGACGGAATAACACATAAAAGAAATGAATCCTTTTTGTGTGCATAACATAAAAATTTAATTCAATAAAATTATAAGATTTTATAAAAGTTGAGGAACGCAATTCCGCAATTTAAAGGTGCCCAACATTTAAAAGCAAATGTAGCCTCTTGCATTTTATAGATAATTCCAGTACAGGTACTTCCATTACACAAAAAAATGTCACACTATAATAGTATAGCGTTATTCTTTCGAAAAGTTTCAGTTCTAAAACTTAATAAAAGCGGACAGCTCAGTTTGAATGTAGTTGTACTTTACATCTGATACCTCTTCTAAATCGAGCATCGTGTATCCTATTTGCGAATGCTGAACACACTTCACTTGCATAGTGTGAATGTGAATTGTATAGTATTGCACTTCTAGATATGTACGAGTATGAACACTGTATTCGAAACTCTAAGAGTCGGATGGATGATCTCCTATTAAATATCTAAAATTCAGAAATTTTAGGATATTTGATAATTAAAGTAATCATTCATCATTCATTATTCGCCTGCCCTTATACCACTGTAGGCGGGCTCGACACAAAACATGTTTTTACATAATTTAGAGAATTAGGCGTTACTTTACGGATGTCTATAATACAAAAGTAATAATAAAATTATTTTGTTTGCTGACTGGGCCGGCCGCCTCCCTGAAGTCATCTTATAGTACCCGGCAATAAATAATGCACATCGAGGCTTAGAAAGAGAAATCGGCTAGATTCTGCTTCATAGAGCATTGTCTCTGTCGCACAGACTGACGAATCTGTGCGTGACAGTGACAGCGCTCTATGAAACCGAACTGGCCGGCGTTTCGTTGTAAACATCGATGTGCATTATTTAATGCCGGATACTATACCTTAGCTGCCTTTTATGACACCTCGGTAAGAAATGAGGGTGGTCTATTATTTAGCCAGATATATGTATGTGGCGGCCGGCAGTGGATTAACAAAGTATAATATAACAAAAAAAATCGGAAAGGGTATGATAAAACATATACCTAATCATTGACGGCGATAACCGATATTTGTTAATCTTTATGGATACTGTGATGAATTTAAATAAAATGACCTCTCCGAAATTAAAGCTTGAAATCATAATAAAAATTGAAAATATGATATGGTACGCCATCTGTGTTATAATGGAACTTATATTCTCTACAGTGTGTACTAGATAAATCACGAAGTCTGTATATTGCGGTTCCTAATACATCAAGTGGCATAAAGAAGCAGGTCGCGGACGCCAAGAGATATGTTTCTACACTTTTCTGACTTACTATAAAATGTTTTACGCTACGAATTTTTATAGTTGTTTACAAACTTAAATATTACACAATTACGGTTCTATCATATAAGTATACTTTAACAATCAATACCAATATACATATGGTAAGCAAAATTTCACGTAAATATTTCGTCCTAGATACGAAAATCAAAACAGATCTCTGACTCGTGACTGATAAATCCATCAGGTAACTTAAGTATCGAAACACTGTATCAATTCTGTACGTAAAACGTACTATATATTAAGTTAAATACTTTTATTTGCATTAAATCACTGTAGATTCACGTTGCGAAGACTAATGAATTCTAGCAAAGTGAAATAGTGAATAGAACAAAATTTTTCTAGCTCCTTCTGTGGGGGGAGGGGGTTTGACTTTGCAAATAGTTATAGTATGTACAAACACACAACAAACAAACATATGCCGTGATAATTAATTGAGGAGAGTTATGTGGAGTAGACGAACGGATGGTTGAAGAAAAACAAGATAAACTATTATGACAAGAGACTCAGAAAACTTCATCGACTACGTATTAGATAGTACTTGGTTCGAATAATAAAGCCAGCAACGTGTATCGTGAAGCTTTTGGTATCGCCCTGCTTACAAATAACGATTTGAACTTTGAATTCCAAAAAATTACAGACAACGTAAACCTACTTTTTGTGAACTACGTGGGCAATCGCCTCTACAATTTGAAATTTTACTGACTTTTTAGGAATACAGATCGCCTTCCTTTTGACATTTTCATAACAAATATACTGAACAGATTTTGATAAGTAAAGAAATATATTGTAATTTGGAACCAGACCACTCACAACCAACACATTTAATATATGATAATGAAGTCACAAGTAGCAAATACATATAGTATTCATACATATTTTAATTACGTTACAAACCCAGTGTAAAGAAAAATTGTCCTATAACACCAGAAATACAAATGTTAATGAAATTCTTATAATATAAAAGGTTTTCGTTTTGCGAGTCTCGATGGGATTCTAATTTTCTCAAGTTTTTTCCCAAGTTTTGCATATTTAATGATGGCCTTTTACTCGAAGGGCATTGTTACATCTATTGCGTTTTAATATAAGTTAAGTAGCTATCTAGCTAACTGGACCAGTAGCGAGTCTAACGTTAGTTTACGTCGGGTACACATTTTGAAACTTAATAGTTCGAATTATAATTAACGAACTAGTTTGATCTTTAAAAAAGTATTTAAAAATATTTTTCTAATAGCACTTTATTCAATATTTTTTTATATAATCCGATTTTCATACAAAATATGCACTTTTACGTTTTTTTGTACATTCAACAATTCTGATGGTTTTTTTTTCTATGATGAAATAAAGATGGAAATTCCTTCAAACTTATTTATTTATTTATATTTAAAACACACCAACCTGAACTCAGTTATAATTATATAATTACATATTTAGTGTATAAATTTTCGTTCTGATTGAACACGCCGCTTAAAGGCAACTTATGCTTTTATTGTCTCTTTTTTATAATATTGGGTAATAGTTTTTTTTTGTTAAGCTATCCAGGAATTAAACAGTATATTATAGAATATACTGTTTAATTCCTGTGTGTATTTTTCGTCGAGGGTAAATTGGGATTTTGTAAATTATATGTTAGCCTGATAATTCCATCAATTATACCAAATTACGTCAATATTTCTCCAGTATTAGTGGTGAGAACGTTACAGACAGACAGATTTTCACGTTTATAATATTAATATATATAATCATTCAGTAAACCAAATTTGAAGCAATTTAATATCTTTATAAAGAGAAATACTTGCAAGTACCTACAAGACTGAATATAAAAGTAACTTAAGCGGATCCATTTGGCTTGACTTGCGTTTGTAGATCACTTCAACATCATTCAGACTGAGCCGAATTTCTTACAATAAATTTACTAGGGTTGTTTCTATTTTCAGAGATTTAAACAAGTAATTTGCCATACTATAATTTTAAATATGTATATTTTTCTTAATCACGCGACTCATAAATTAAAAAAAACTTTATTATAAATAAAATAACATACAAATAATTAACAGTGAAAATAATGTTATAGACCAAAAAATGCAATTATATTTTTAAAATTTTTATTTTACAAATTGACAGGCAGGGTGTAGCTATTCTATATATTTTACAATTTGCCAAACCTTTTATAGACCTACGAGACGATCTGAATGTACACGTGGTACGGTGCTTCGATTGTTTCCGAAGAGGATAAGGGAAATTTGTTTTTGAGTATACATGTCTATGTACACTCAAAAACAGTAAAACTGTTGTCAAATCAAAAAGATTTATGTTATGATGTTCCTGTAATTACAGGTTCTCACCAACTCTTAGCTTTCATGAAAGAAATCGCAGTTAGCGCAAAGGCTGCCTCATCATATAGTCCCAAATTTATTATTGTTTACACCTTATTATTTATTCTTTGCACAATAAAGAGTATTCTATCTATCTATCTAACCAATAGTTAATAGTCAATTTAATGTTTTGAACTCATCAGTAGCATCTTAATAAAGTCTGCAAAGTTTTAATTAATTCTCATCCCGATTTATGTAGGACTAGTACTTTAACATAAGTAACGGAGTATCAGAGTACTCAACAGACTTCCATTAGAGCCCAACCACAATTTCTTAAATATTGGCATTACAAACTGATGTAATAGAACACATAGCACGAAGTAACATTGCCATCATATTATAAAAAAATTACTACTACATTATGAACAAACGCCGCGTATCGTTCATTGTACGGAGTTTTATTTTTGAAATCATGTGGCAAAGATTTTAACTGTTCAGCCATTATTTTTTAAACGTTATTTTATTTTAATGTTTTTCTAATGTTTTCATAGTAGGAATGATCAATCAATCATTCGTCTATAAATATTACTTATTTTCCTTATAATCGCAAAGGTTCTATGTATATGTTTATATACTTAGTATGAATTGCAGTGTTATGAATTATCAATATACAAATTAATTAAAGGTTTATCGGCTGGTTCACGCAGTGTATAAAATTATGAATTGAATTGAATACTCTATTAATTAAAAGAAAAGTAAAAATTTTGTTAACATAGAAATAGACACTGTATAAAATTTATTTCCCTCATTCAAAGAAAGTCAAATAAAATAATTACAAAATTTCTTATGATAACCTAATTGTGAGTCAATCTTGGATGAAATATAACTAACCAATCACCAATAAAAATTTTTTTTCAGAACTAGTAAATAAACATTATTAATTTCTTGCCTATAGTTAAGATTTATTCAAATTGTACAATTTCATTGGCAGCTTAGACCTCTCGCCTTCAGAATAATTTCCTTTTCAATACATTGTGGTATCGCAAAAGTTTCTCAGAGTATTCAGAAACCGAGACTTGCTAATTTTGGCATATTACCTTCAATGGTATTCAGACGTTAAACAAAGACTGCACTCGATTCGAATAACCAACTAGTTAACAAATCAAAATTATTTTGGCCGCTATTTTGAACTGCATTCGTTCTTAATTCATTCACAATATCGTTTATTCAACTTCAGCATTTTCACCAAAACCATTACCTATGAGAAAGTTATTTCAGATGTTCAGTAATTATGATAGTTTTCGTATTTTGGCGTATAAACCCCGGCGGAATTGGACTGAACATACAACAATAGTTGATATCGATTCATATGACAAACTAGTTACTATTTAACTAACTGTACATAGTGATTTAACGGATAGTTTTGTCTCCAGCGAATTTAACTCTGTCATTCTATCGTTAATAGAGTAATTTCACGCATTATAATTCTCATTTTGATTTGAATTTATGTGATTCATTGTCTTTAATAATTCGAATATAATATGAATTTATTTAATATATAAACTTTTACTTAATTTTTACGAACGTTTTAAATATATGTATAACAAGTTTGTTGATGACTATACCTGTATTATTCCACTGCTAATCAAAATGTCTCCAACCCTTTTTATTCCAGAATGAGATGAAATTTAATACCCATAATTAAGTCTGACTTGCTGCTGTGTGAATAGACTAGTAATAATAAAATAGACCACCATCACGTCTTACTAAGGTGTCCTAAGAGGCAACTAAGATAAGTTTAGGTCAGGCAGGCCGATAAGATAACTAAAACATGTAACAACATGTGTAAAACAGTACCTACTCCACGGAAAGTGGGATAAGGGCAGGAGAATGATTAAAATGAATGATAAAAGTAAGAATGACTTGTTTGCTTTACCGATTTATTTATTTTTTATGTACCATAAAAAAAACGTAAGAAACACATTAAAAATAAAAAAGTGTATAAGTGACATTCTCATGAGATAGATTTCAAATCATGACATTCTTAAAAATAATTCTTATTAAACTCAATAAATATAACTTACAGCGAACATTAGCAAATGCAATGCATACTAAAGTAACGTATTGCTATAAGTATTTCGAAAAATAGAGATATTGTAAGAAAACGTTCAAAAATATTATAAAAATAGAAACTACTGTAGAGAATTTGGAATAGAAATTATCAATCCAAATTTTTTAAATAGATTTTTTGTTAAAAATCGTAATCATTAATATTACAAGAATACTTTTATCACGTGATATAAATGTGAGAAAAAGAACCTTCTATTAATCATTATATATAATTAGAAGACACCAACTAACTAATAAGTATGGACGTTAACTCTTGCATTTTCCAAACTTTAATACTAAAAATAAAATTCGGAGGAAAAGATGAATGTCTTAACTGATTCCACCCGAAAATACTTGCAAAAATGTTATCCTCAAGATAGCAATAATTGTGTATTCGCGGCTTACATTTCTATTTCGTTGAGTTTGAACACAATCCTTGTCCTCTGCTCTGACCTTAATTTATTTTATAGTTCGATCTGAATTCTGATACAGTCATATAATCTATATACGTATATGAACATACATTTACTTACTAATTTAAAATTTGATGTTATATTAGAATTGTAGAGCCATATATCAGAGTGTTCATATACCACGTTAAAAGATTAAGAAAATCAATACTCGAATTTTTGGATATACAAGATAATTCACAGTTATGTCTAAAAAGATAGCAGGCATCGTTACATTATCCGCTGAAACGGCAACAACATAAAACAACGTAGATCCGCACTTGAGTAAGATTTATGTTGCAATTAGAGAAGGTAAGAGGAAAGAAGGCCTCGGCGCAGAAATGTAGTTAAATTATTTTCAGACGATGTCCGCCCGAATACTCACCAGAATCAATCAAGTTTGTTACTGAAATAATATCGAGATGGTTCGTTGTATCATCAATAAGAAAGAGTTATGATTTTCTGACATCAATAAATCCCATATCGTACATCATCCTCCTGCCCTTATCCCACTCTAAATGGGGGCGCCACAACATTCTATAAACATGTTGTCACATGATTTGGCTATGTATTTTACGACCTACGCCTGCCTGACGTCAACTTACCTTAGTCGTATTTTACGACTCCCTCGGTAAGAAAGAGGGTGGTCTATTCTACTCAACCCGATACCACACGGTGGGTCAACTTACTTTAGTCGCCTTTTACGACACCTCGGTAAGAAATGAGGGCGGTCTATTCTACTCAGCCGGATACCACACGGCATAAATCCCATATCGTACGTAAATTCAATTTATGTATATATAATGTATTTAAACATACCGCTGTATTTTAATATCTTATGTGTATATCTTTAATCCTACTACATTGATCTTAGTTAAAATTAAATTCAAAGGATTTAGGTTCAAAAATGTTCATGGGTAGCAAATTGGATTCTAGGACTTCAAAGCAACTGTACGTAATATATGTACATATTGGAAATATGTGAATATATGCGAAATGTTGAATGGCTTAAGTGATGCCTCCCAGCTGGTTGGTCTTGGCATGAACTTGGACAAGACCAAGGTCATGTTCAATGATCGTGTCGTGCCAACACCAGTATCTGTGAATGGAATCCTTCTCGAGGTCGTGCAGGATTACGTCTACCTAGGCCAGACAATCCAACTTGGCCGGTACAACTTCGAGAGGGAGGCTGAAAGGAGAATTCACTTGGGCTGGGCAGCATTTGGCAAACTTCGTCAAGTCTTCATGTCCGAGATTCCGCAATGCTTGAAGACCAAAGTCTTCGACCAATGCGCCCTGCCTGTGTTAACATATGGCACCGAGACGTGGACACTGACGGCGGGACTAGTCCGCAAGTTTAAAGTCGCTCAGCGTGCTATGGAGCGAGCTATGCTCGGAGTATCTCTCAAAAATAAGATCAGAAATGAGATTATCCGCGAGAGAACCAAAGTAACCGACGTAGCTAGCAGAATAAGCAAGCTGAAGTGGCAGTGGGCTGGTCACGTCTGTCGCAGGACTGATGGCCGTTGGAGCAAAAGAGTCCTGGAGTGGAGACCGCGTCTTGGCAAACGCAGCGTAGGGCGTCCTCCGTCCCGCTGGACCGACGACATCAAAAAGGTTGTTGGGGCCAGCTGGATGCGCATTGCGGAGAAGCGGGATGTCTGGCGCAGACATGGGGAGGCCTATATCCAGCAGTGGACTGCATTAGGCCGATGGATGGATGGATGGATGATGGAAATATGTGACTAAATTTTAAATCGTTTTTAGGATGTTAAAGAGAATTGATGACTATTTATAGATAAATATTGTATATATTAATTTATTACATTATATATATATATATATATATATATATATATATATATAAATTTATTACATATTATATATATATTATAGTCCATACAGTGGTACAATCGGTGCAATGTCCTCGTGAAAATCGTACACACGATCTTTGTAAGCTCTAATGCGATTAACCGCTAGGATATCTCCTAGGATTTTATTTGCAGACCTATCACTGGTAAATATGTCCTGGAAGGTCACGCCTGCGTACCCTTTGCAGGTTCCATTTCAAAGCCTGTATCGAAACAAGACCAGAATTCCTCTGCAAAGTGTGGCCTATTTATCATCATTTGCGATAGATTAATTTAGAGTGAAGTTGAAGTTAGCGTAAGGTGATTACTAGCACAAAATTATTTTATAAAATATTTGCCCAAGTTTAATATTTGGGCTACTCCTAATGTATATAGTTAACATATTTACCAATTACTTGTTAAGTAGCTTTGTATTTCGATACGATGCCTTGTAGAAATCGCTATCCGATTTTCGTATCCTATACATTTAAAATTACATTTATTTATACTAAAAATGTATTTCAATAGGAAATGGTGTTATTCATTCAAATATCGATTTCTTTTCATGTATCCAGGAAATTGAATTAGACCAGTCATCTATATTATTCTCACGTAGACACCGTGTCAAGTGTCAACGAACGTGCACAAACTGTGTACACTTGCGGTTAAATGTATGATTGGAATTTTGGACACATTTTTGACATTATTTTTACAATGGTAGATTTTACAGTTTCTGCGATTTATAAAAAAAAGCCTTATATAAACATGCGGGCCACACCGCGATATAATTTGTTCATTTTTAGTGTAGCTAAGGTAATGAGAGAACACGTTAACAAACATTTGGTAATGTTTTCTTTTATTTCAAAAAATATTGTATGTAACATGTCTATTTTAAAGCACATATGTATACAATTTTGTACCATTAATATCTAATACACAAATAAATTATAATATAAAAAGTCCATAGTTAGGGCCACAGAATTTAACAATAGAAGAAGAAAACTTTTTTATGATACGCGAACAGACAACAGTATAAAATAGAATGATTTCGGGGTACTGCATTAACGAAATTCGGATACCAATTATTTTTTTTCCTAGAAGCAGTCATAAAAAATTTTAACAACATTTCTCAAACAATCTTGCAAATCACGCCTTTATTGCTCTTGAATTTGCTTCTATTATCTTGATAGGCACCCTTTTCAGGTCGATTACGTTCCGTCAGCAACATTGTCGTAATCAGCAAGATTGCCGTTCCTAATTTAAGTGAGTTAAAGCAATTTGAGAAATTCGATCTCAATACATCTTATATAAAAACTAGAGTCTAGTTTCTATATAGATCAATTATCTATATGATATGGATTTTGGTTTCAATCACAGAGCAGGCACCAATAAGTAAAATGTGCGCAAACATTAAAACATCGGTAATCAGCATTGGAACAGCGTGTTTGGTATAAGCTGAGTAATAACGCCTCTTTTCAAACAGTAAACGGGTCCAGTGAGTTCTTAATTTAAAAAAGTTGAATGAAATACAAAACATGGAAATATCCTTTACATATCCACTTGATACTCAAAATATAAAAGAAGCGTATTTTTTTTACTTCCTAAAGAAATTTTTAATATAAAGCTTGCAGGTAAATGAGCAAAGTTTCTTCATCGAGCGATGCGAGTTTTTGTATACACCTACAGTATGCCTGTTGGAAGATGAGAAACAAGAAATATGCAAGTGCCTGCTTTGAAATAAGCACAATCTTTGTCTTAAGGCAAAAACAAAACTTTGTCTTTACCTTGGCGTGTTTTTAGCCATCTGGATCCTTTCATAGCTGAATGGATATTTTCCATTGCAAGTGTAAGTTTGTTTTTTTTTACCTCGAACAGGCTTAAGTTTAATTTATAGAAAAAAAACATCACTTTGTTTAATTCCATAATACAAAGCTAATCATTTTTAAATTTAAACTATTGTGAGTTCATAATTAATGTATAGAAATGTATAGGCTACTCACATCTTATTTTATCGGGTGAGCCCGTCTAGTTTCAAGCCCATACAGTGTTCTTATTCATAATCTAAAGAGATTATCTGTGGCGTTATCACTCGCGAGAGCTGCTGTTGGTAGTTCCCGTATAGCCAGACGTGAGTATAGCCGGTTTGTACACATTATGTATAATAATCATTTTGATATAAACCAGATATAGCGTAAATCTAATTATGCTAATTGTAGAATACAAATTGTTTTCTTACCCCATTCATGCAGGATGCATGTGGGGTATACCAATCCTGCATGTATGAGATACCACGATGTTTAAGAATAGTGTTCACTAGACAAGCAATGCTCCCATTACAATACCAATCTTAATTAACGATTGTTTCACCCGATAACCAATTATTCGTCAGAAAATATCTCCACGTGGAAATAAATATTATGTAACACTAGTTGTGCTTGCGCCTTTGCTGGCAATGTATTTAATTGAAATTTTGAAAGTAAAGGTAGTTATCGTGAGTTGACCATAATAAATATAGACATGCTATCGCGGACTTTTTTGTAATATTTTTGAAGATTTATTAGTCTCTAGTACTTACATTATTTTAGTATATATCTGTTGGTTCACGCGGCTCACGTAACTAAAGCTCCCAGCAAGCGAGAGGCGAGAGTTTTTACAACTAAGCGACCTCTTAAACACAATCTACATAAAACCGTTAAGCATTAACCTAAACCTTCAGGACGAAATGGTAAAAAATTTGGTAAAAACGGCACAAAAATCGGTTCAGTAGATTTTGACAAAATCGATCACACACAGACAGACAGCTTTTGTAGACTTTGTAATATAAGAAATATAGATAGATGACTTGCTTGTCTGATACATCGCTCTTTTGGGTGCCTATGAGAAATTTCAGAAAATTCAGCGTTCGTATTCTTATCGAGTTCTTTGTGGCACGTAAAGTAAGCGTAAGCTTTTTTTCCGAACACTAACTAATACTGTTAGCCCTAACGGCTTTTACATAAGTTTTTTTCTAATCGTCATACGATCAGATTTGAACATATTCACGAGCTTTATTTACTTCAAGATAAGCGATAAATCGATATTTTCAGGGATTATAGATTTCTAATTAAACGTAAATAAACTTCGCACGATCAGATTTGAAAACCACGAGTTTAACTTCACGACGAGCGGCAAATCGATATGTTCAGGAATTTAAGATTTCTACCATATTATGTAGCATATACAGGAACTTTCAGAAAGAAAATATTTATATAAAAAGTAATAAAACTTACTTACGTATTGGATATTTTCATGTGACAACTTTGAAGGGAACGGCTAACGTAATTTGTAGCCTTATTTAGAATCCTTTTTCAAAAGCTATACATTACTTGACTAATTTTTGGAAAATTGTTCAAGTTTTACACAAAATTCACAACGAAATTTCTTTAGGGAATTGTCCTTCGCCGAATATTAAATTCCGTCGCGATCTTGTTAATATACCTCGAGTCGTCTTTTCACCTTGCCTTTCCCCTAAATGTTTTATCTTTGATAAGTATTTTGGGAATTTTCTTTATATGGGAATATATTTGTGTCTCAGCATACTTCAATCTGTAACACTAGATTCGATTTACACTTTTAACATATAATATTTACATAACGTGCGTATATTGAGTTGGTTATTTTTTAAATTACTTAAAAAACTCATTTGATAGTAGTTTAAATAATTTATTACGATTTTGTCGTGGAGCCTATCCTCCCGATAACGCTTAGGTTACGGGGCGGTGTGTTGTTGGTTGCGGTGTTTTGTGATACGTTGGGTGACTATTACGTTGTCTGCTTCCTACATTTAGCATTAAATATATACTCTTAACAAACGCGGATTGTAACAAAAATAATTATAACATAATTTTTGTCACTTGATGGTGTTTTCACCGTATTGTTCTACCACATAATTAAAAGCTTCTATAAAAACTAATCTCTTAGGTACGTCCATTAGAACCAAATTATCGCTAATAAAGATAAAAAGAAAGATTTGTTAAAATTATTTAAATATATTCTATGAAATTAATAAATATTTTATATATAAAAGAATATATTTCTTCTCCTTACCTCGGTTAATAAAAATATCAGTTGTAAACACAGTATATCCATAAATTAAAATAATAAAAGTAATGTCTCCGACGAAAGTTAATATTTACGAACAAAATGGACACCACATTTAAGTCGTTCGAATTATTCAGAACTATCCTCTCGGATCGCGACGAGTTTTCAGTAGTTTCTTAAGCCATAAGGCCAACAACAGTTCATTATCCGTTTGTCTGAAAAGTTTTGACAGAGAAAGACTTTACGACGTAACTTGGGATTATTATTTGACTGCACGACAATGGGTTTTGTCTAACTCTTAATATTTTTATTTAAATATTTATATTGAAAGTCACCAAAATACAATACAACACATCAGTTGACAGTTTTAAATAGAGTAGAAATCAAATGAAGTACTAAATATATGTTAATTAATCAATATGACACATCACTATATTATTATTTTGCTTAACATAATACTAATAGCTTCAAAGCTAGCAAAGCTTCGAGATCCAATGTGAGCTTTAAACGAGTTGAGTTAAAGTGGTTTTCTCAGCTTTACATTTCAATTATATTGGTGATTTGTTTATTACTATATATTTGACACTATTGTGTCGAAGGCTCTTGTCATTCCTTAACATAACTTAGAAGAAATATAATAAATTTCTTCTCATAAAATTAATTGGTAAATATCATTTTGATTATTTCTTAGCAATATTTTCTGCGATAAATCAAAATTGTAGAAGCATATACAACTGTAAAGGTGCAATTCCACCAGTGTGCAGAACTGTGCAGAACTGTGAATGCACAGTGTACGGCACAAATGTTTACTCTGGTCGACTCACTCAAGCAAACATTAACAAATTGTGCGCAAATATTCTGGAAATGTTCGCGCAAATCTATGCACATTTGTGCGCGTACAATTGGAACAGTGGACTCGCGTCGACGCGTATGTACTCGTTATTCACGAACTGAGTTTTGCTACGCTACTGAAACGAAAACATTTGTTTGTATGTGCACATCTTTAATGAGGAGTGGCGGAATGAAAAAAATATTTTATAGAAAATGTTTAAAAATATATTGTATATTTGTATATAATTAATAAGTGTAATAATTATAATAAAGATTATATAATATTCCTAAATGAACATGTTCGCGCACATGTGTGCTTCACTGTGCGCTTACACAAGTTACACACAATATTGCCGGTGGAGACAGAAGCTAAACGCGATATTAGCCTAGTACACGTACTATATCGCCTTGCACTGCACGCAGTGCGAGAACTTTGTACACAATCTTTATAAACAAATACACTATTTTGGTGGAATCCTCCCTTAAGAATAACATACAATTAATTTAACGCTGTGACCCTCGACATTTATCTCGATCACATAAATCTTCCCGTTTTGGTATGTAGTATACTAGTGCAAGAGTCGTATAAACTTGTGAGTAATAACAAAGTTATCTCAAACAGCTACTATCCTTTCATCAATCATTTGTACTCTTAACTTAGTTCTGAACTCCGCGATGTTTGCTTTGTTGAGTACTTAAAAAGAATTCCTTGAACAAAAGATTTAACGTGGTGTAAAAAATTATATTTATAGTAATTTAATTTCACAACATGTACATGTACTTAACGACCGTTAAGATCACTAAATCGCAAATATTTGTAGTATCATCATTATTTATTTAATACAATTTACATGTACATTTACGGTAGAAAAAACATAAAAAAGAAAATTACAACAAAAATAAATAAATATTACATATGTTATCGTAAACATAAATTTCTATACATGAATATATTATATACTTTTTATAATATTATATACTTATCAAACAATATTTTGTCTCTTCCAAAAAAGTTTTAAATAAAAGTTGGGTAGTTTTTTGAGATAATAGGTACTGAGTAACTCATTCATATAGGTCGCATTATACCCACCATTTACTTTAGTCTACACGGAATAAGGTCCCTTAAGCCCTCAACAAATTTAATATTTATTATTTAATTCATTCATTAGTTCCACTATACCATATAAATAATATTCTAATAACACAAACTACACGTCTAAGAAAAAATCGATTTTTATTCTTTTCTTGGTTTTTCTACACACTTTCCAGCTCCATAGATTAATTGGAAATTCAAATTCGAAAATTCTTTATTCTAGTATATTTAAATCTTCGAAAAATAATTTTAATTTCTTTGGTACTATCTATTGAAATATAATCTATTTATTTCCACTAAAATATTGCTGGTGCTTTAAAAAATTTCAAATAGATTTCTCCTATACTTCTAGCTTTTTAAAATTGTTTTCTACATCGAAGATAAATAATAAAAGCTAATTACATATCAATATTTTGCACTACAACGGGATTGCAACAGCTTTTGGTTTTTTTAACTTATTAAGTGTTATTACTGGAAGTGTTTAATTTGGAATACGAAAGGGAGGCTTACCGTCAAAATGTTATTAAATAAAGCTCCAAAGATCAGTTATTTCCTAGTTCTTACAAAATTATTTTAAAACCTAATTTAAATTTTAGTTGCTTAAACATAAGGTATGCCAAATTTTCGAAAAAAAAATTATGTCTAGCTGAAGCTATAACATCAAGCAAAAGTTTTACAAAATTTGTCATACGGGAGATATATGGAACCGTATTAGTCACACGAACTTGTTTATGAAAATTAACTTGTAAAGTTTTACCCTTTGAAAATTATATTTTTGGTCCATTTACATTGTGGCGCAGTGCAGATACTCCTCTACAAGCAAGAGATCTGAAAGTCTACGCACCACTACCAGATAAATGCTCCTTCTCTCGTATTCAAAACATCGACCTTAATAGTTTATTTATTTTCAGACAGCACAGAAACTCTTTAAAGTATGTTAAAATGAGACAAGATCAAAAGTCGCCGTGGCTTTCTCGATGCTGCTTTGTTATCTCGGACTTAAACAACGCTTAACTTTTAAAAAATAATTTTGATTTCATCACTAGCCATTTCCAACACTTTGGACAACACAGCGTTTGTTCGGATAAAACAATAAATTTGAAATTGCAACTACCTCCATACTATCGAAATTCGGAAACATTCTAACTTCAATAGGCAATGCTGCAAATATAAAGCCTATCTCAAAAATAATAAAATTCCTAATCGCTGAGCTCATGTCGTGCGCTACCCTTAACATGAGTACAAAGAACAGGCGATAATTGACAAATTCAATAAAAATATCCTTTTCTAAAAAGGCTTGTCTGTCTTGTTTTTCCTAAACAGGAAAAGGGGCGGATATTGAAACAATATAAATATTTTTGCGATAAATGACAAAAACTTATTGAATACGCATCATAATATTATTGTGGCAATATAATTTTCATGGTACAAAATACTCATCAGTTCAGAGAAAATTGGGTGTCACTCCCACGCTTGTATATTAAACAAAAAACTCTTTTGTGGAGAATAAGCGTACGCTCCATTAACCGTCCATATACTTACATACTTTAAACCAAAGTCCTCCGCCGAACTTGTCTGTTTGTTAGCGATAGACTCAAAAGCTACTAGGTAAATGAACTTTTATGTTTTCTCAAAAAGATTCACGAAAAAAGTTTTGAGTCAATTAAATTCTTACACATCCAATAGGTGAAACTTGACTCTGAAATCTGAATTTTATACAATTTCAATATTGCTTAAATGAAGTAAAAATATTAAATTTAAATTTAATATTACTTACAAAACGCCACAATCGCTCCTCAGTATTATTATTTTTTAACAGTAATATAATTAAAAATATATATATTATCTAATCATTCTTTTATGTTGTTAATGATAGTTTCTAAATCTTTTTAGTATTAAAAGTTGTACTATTGTAATAAGAGCAAGTTGTATCATTTAAAAATCGAAGCCATGTTTCTAAAGCAATGTATCTTAAGTATATAATATTACATTATATAGACAAACCTACGTTGGTGGCAATGAACTAGTTGGGCCATTGTAACCAGATAGGTTGTCATTATCCTGGGACGTGATCGGCTACTAAAATTAATATTCCGTCCGTATGTCTATTTAGATAAGATTGTATGTTATTTGTCTATACTAATATTATAAAGAGGAAAGATTTGTATGTTTGTTTGTATGTATGTTTGTTACGTTTTCACGCAAAAACTACTGGACCGATTTCAAAAATTCTTTCATCATTGGAAAGCTGCTTTTTCACTGAGCAACATAGGCTATGTCATTTTCAAAAAAAATAGGGATCCCTAATAAAATTGTAAAAACTTGGTAAAATTGAGTCGTAAACATCTATCATCGTGTGCGCTGCGAAAACTATTGATGATAGAACAAAAAAATGTTCTACAGTATTATAGAACGTATCAATATCCACAAAAAAGTCCGCGATACCATATGTCTAACTATTATAGTTATGCCAATATAACTACTTTTTTACATTGTAAAAGTTGGTAAAAGTGCCGACAATAATCAAACCATTTTATTCATATCTCTGTATTAATTCTTATCCCATTAAATGATACTTTATGAATAACTGTTTCAATACCTGTAAAATACTTTTTAAATTATTAAAATCCGACATCCCAATCAAAAGATTTTACGAATTTAAGAATGTAAATCGAAATCAAATAATGCCATAACAAACCTAATCTACCGTTATAGCAGGGCCTGCACTTGGTGAGTTAAGTCTTATTCCAAGAATACTAATGATACCCATTTTTTATAATTAAATAATCTACAAAATATATCTATAGTCCGATTTCGTAGACTTTCCACTACCACGAGATCTGTATGGACGCGGGTACAACCGCGGGGCTTTGCTAGTTTATAATATACAGACAAGGATAGCCGAGTGATTTGAAATTATAGCTTGTTTGACAAAGGTGAAAAAGTACTAAAGTGTAAAGTAGAAAGCATTTGACATGGGCAACCATATCCATGAGTGTTTCATAATCAGAATTGAAATGAAATTTGGTCTCTTCGTACCATGGCAATACAACCTTTTCAAAATATAGTTACTACACAAGAATTTAAGATTGAATTATGATTTTGTTTAAAAAAAATTAACCCTTCTATAAAACATAACACGCTAAAATTAAAGGTGTTATAGGTGTTACATAAAAGATTTAATTACCTGAATAATATATCTTAGGTACACGGAAAAATGTGATGTCGTAAAATGTTTTTTTATAATGTCTCATAAAAATAACGAAACAAATAATAAAAATTAAAAGGATCTGTCAGGCTTACCGAACAATTTTTATAACCAAGGCATATTATTCCAACAAAAATAAATTGCTTCGAAGACGAAGGCTGAAAGCTACGCTGTGAGATAATATATTTTGTGGTGTCAACAAAAACAGATTGGATGAAATGTCAGTGAAAGCGAAATTTCTCGTCTCCTATTGTTTTTTTACAAACAGCTACCTGATGCTTTGGAGCTACAGGAAAAACGACTACAAATGGTTGAAAATTCATCACTTTATTGAAGCGATGGTACTATTCCCAACAAAGAAATGGCAGTAGAAAAGTGCTCACTATGATGAATTTTGTGCTACATAATTTATGTCAGCAAACCGCAGGGTGGACCACTGAGACCGCGAGGCAATATAGAAACTCGAAAATCTCGGAAGTCTGTTAATTATTAAATCGTTGAGTGAAGCCCATGACGTCCCGGGCTCACAGTTATTGACAATTAATACCTTCGCACACTGTTTTACGCACAACATCATTGTTAATTTCCCTGTGCTCGATTTCTATTGAGTAATTAATGTTGGATTGCTTTGTCGATGACTAGTTTGCACTTTAATGTCATCTAATCGTAAGTAATTAAAAATTTCGAGATAGATCCATACTAGTACGTATTATAAATACGACAGTTTGTATGTTTGTCCATCTATCTATCCGTTTATTTCTCTGGCTGTCTGTCTGTCAGGGTTTCACGGCGAATTTGTTAATGTTATATTAATGAAATTAAGAACAAATCGAGTTATCGAATCGAGTATCGAGTTAACTATCGAGTTAATCGAGTTATATTTTTAAAATCCCGTTTTTAATCGGTAATAGGAAAAAAAAACAAATTGAACATAATTTTCACCTAACATAAACGTTTATATATAGCGCATAAATAAATGGACGTTTATCAAACTTTTGTTTCAAAACTCCACAGGTACCGTAACATATCGCTTAATACAGAAACTATACACACGTAACTTACAATGGTAGGACAAGTGACCACATGCATCCCAAGACGCCTCTACCAGCAACAATGTACACAAGCAATACACACAACCACCATCAAAATCTCGACGATCGTTTCGCCCCGTAACCGAAGCATCATCAGGAGGATAGGCTCCACGACAAAATCGTAATGCTTTACGTGCTTTTTTCATGAGTGGATGTGTGTATTGTAAGACTTGTCCTGCATGCGTAAGGTACGTGAATTTTGCCTGCTTCATACACATTAGCTTTGCATGCATTCGCTTAACCCGTGCGGATTATAGCAAAGTAGTTCTGTTATAGTTTCTGTAATATAGAATTCCGCAAAGTAACGCCTGCTTCTATAAATCATTATCTCTTAATACTAAATACTAATGTTATCGTCAAGAATCCCTGGACAACTAAAGCCTCCGTCCTTTATCTTAAAATACCCTAAAAACTAACTAGTAAATGAGTAACGGTCAACAGACAAAACTAATCTACTACTTTGAAAATAAGTAAAGGTTTCGTTAAATAAATACTTGATTCGGCATACCCAACTGAAATCGAGTTACAGTCTCTCCCAAGAGGGCGACTTGTTACGATGAACCTTAAGATTGAGCTTAGTAATTTATCTTCTAGTATTGACTAAATAACTGATGTGGTTTAGCAAATCTAGTTGCTACATCATATAATTCATAAATTTTTATTAAGGTTTATTGAGGATGTTTTGAAGCTTACAATATAATACAAAAAATAATGATTTTTACTTGCGTTAGAGAAAATCTATGTAACGCTTAAAGTGGAGTAGGCTATACATTTTTACACCCCATACATGTAAGATTCGAAAAACACATACCCTACAAAACACCATCAACACATTATATTGTGGTAGTGAATGTGTGCAGTGCTAGTACTGCACACATCAAATACCACAATCACAATAAAATCTCGATAATATCGCTATCGGTTACGGGGAAAACAGTTCTTGAGATATTACACACAAATACGAATCACATTGTTGTATCTAGCCTACACTCCTACTCTCCAAGAATAGGTGCCCAGCTGTGGGATGGTAGCTGACTAGTGCTTATCAATTAGCCCGTCTCAATTACGATAATTTTGAATATAAATGCATTTAGTTAAAAAACGATTAGTTTCATTATGGCTAAACGTTGTATTACAAATTAACATTACTTAGGCAAACGCTGTCCGGGGACTAATTTTGCTATAAATTCTTAAAGATTTATAGTGAAGAGGAAAAGGTTCATTCCTCAAAGAAGCTTAAACTTCTCGGCTTGTTTATCGAAGATGCCAAGAGATTTGTTATATCCCACATGCCTGTCACATAAGTTTTATTTACCCGCCTGTATCAAAAAGATACAATATGTTTATAATTATATTAAATTATTTATCTATTATATCTAAAGACATTTACTCGGGGGAAAACGCCAGCCTATCTAGCTTGAAGCTATTTTACAAATTCTCACCATAACCTAACTCAAATAAATCTATTTATCATCTCAGCTTACTTACCATAAGCAAAGTGTAAGATGGTATGAAAGATAACCTTTACAATTTAATTATTTATTAATTTATTTAAAAACGATTGCATGAGAAATATTAGTTTGCTCGGTAAATATTAAAAATATCGATGGATTTAAGGTACGCGTCCACATATTCGCATCGCACGTATTAGACGCATCGCATCAGATGAATTATTTTCTTCCAATAAGTCAGCAGCGACCGGATTTGCCGACGCAACTTACTAGTAATCTGATTGCCGATGCCACTTTCATTCGGATTTTTGCTATGTGAGATAATTTAGTGTGGAATGTGCAAGATAATGGAGGAAAACGAAGAAGAAGGATTTGTAATTGCTCATTTATAATAATAGCAGAAGAAGAAGAAACCAAAGCTAAATCTTCTAAAAGCGATCTTCTAAGAGCTCGTCCACTGATCGTCATATCGTAAGACGACATCCAAAGTTGCCTCTTGGAGCAATGGGATCGGCAGCATGCCGTTGTAGGTTTGTGCGATCCGTACGTTGAGGATCAGAGGACGCACTTTTATGGGCTTCTTGTTCAAAGAATACTACGTTCCGTATGATGCGATGTGTTCATTACTTACTATGCGAAAATGTGGTCGTTTACTTTAGGCAGCAACGTATCCATTTCTGGAAAACGACACTGCAGTAAAATCAACCTTCCAATGCACTTGGGAGTTTCTACCCACTATCTGTGTATATGAACGTACACGCAATGATATCTGCTAACGATTGCGTGAGAAATTTGTATTATGCGCTGTATATGCTTTTATATGCGCGATTTTGTTTCTATTTTGCCAAGTTAGGAGGTTGCTTTCAATGGCATTAATAATAAAATGCAAAACAAAGTCTCCCGCGTATCGAGTAAAGTTTTCATATGACTGGATGTTATAATTCATTTTTTTGCATTGATTTTCTGATTAAATTATTACTTACTTATTATTACCTAGTAATAATTTATAATTTATTATGCACTTACCTGAGATCTGATCTGCACACAATACTTCCTTTTAAATATTTGTTAACTTATAATTAGTCACCGATAATTTTTTTCTATACAATGTTCTGATTCAAGGTACAATTTATGTCTTTACACATCAAAAGCGGATGAGTGGGTTTAGCGTAGAAACCAAAAAAGAAGTAAAAAATAAAATTAAAACTTCCCTTATCTTGCACAGTCACTATAAGCAATTTACAGTTATAAAAAGACAGAGTACGCAATTTCCTTTTCTTTAATCACAAAGATCTAAAATTTTTGATAATTTAAATTTAACGTATATGATTTTTTGCATTTGCATTTTTCATAAGCAGTAATTATGGTACTTGTAGGAGTTCATAAAATTGTAGTATTACAATGTTATAATAAGGATATTATTGTGCAATCAAGTCATGAATATAATGTACAATCGGTTTAATTAAGAAAATGAGAGCAGTGTTCGACAGCGATAAAGCATTAAAGCAATCCCAAGTTACTGCAGAATAATTCAGTTTTAATTCAGATATGTGAGCGCACCAGCTCGTAACGACCCGAAAAGAGTAAGCCTTCCGTGAAACCTTGGAATTGAATTTAAACAACAAATCGTTTAATTTGTTGTTTCAATTTTGTGACAGAAATTTATTTCGGTATATAATAATAAAATAATATAAAATAGTCTTTTATTTCTTACTAACTACACAGTAAAATACAATTATAGTCATTTATGAACTAATAAGAATAACAATATAAATTTGAGCAAAAGTAAGAATAAAATATATATACATATATGGGGTGCCAAAATCGGTCGGCCTCCTCGTGGCGCACCCTGGGCAGGCCTTTGGAATACTCAAATATAATACATATTTGAGTATTCCTTAGGCTTGGCGAACGGACCACCAGTTGTCCCTCTGAAGAGCAGAGGGCAATCTGGATGGGTCGGGGATTCCGAGGGGGGTGGGTAGAGTCTCTAATGGACGGCGTGTTCAGTTGAGCTTGCTTTAAGTCCGGAAGCCCAGAAATGGGAACGGGGACCTTTGGGTTGCAAGGAAGAAAACCTCTATAAAAAATAACCCGGTGGGGGCGGGAACGCCCACCACGGTGTAGGGGTCCCTATTTGGGGCGCGGTTTCTCCTTGTCCACCGTAACATGAAACATCGGTAGCCAGGGAGCGATCGCTGGCACGATGACCTCCTTCTGCCCTGCGGAGGGAGGCGGCGGAGTGATCCCGGGAGCTTTCGTTCTGGATCCAATCTGCTGCTGGCGAGTCGAGGTGGTAGAGACTTGCCCAAGCCCATCGTTTGCCGCCCTGACAGGGGACCTTCGGGTGTTCCGAACGGGGTATATCGGACGCCTGGCTTACAGGTCCCCGAGGCGGTCCGTGCATCTGGTACTCCCGATGCACCGGTTAGTGAAGGGGCGTTCTCTTTTGCGGGGTCCCTACCTAGAGGAGGTGGTCTCTGGGATCAGAGTTGCGGTCGGCGGGGATGGGGGCAATGTGTACAACAATACCCTGTCCGTGGCGCACACATCGGTGGGAGTCAGATATAAGGGGTTTTTTCCTGTATAAAAAAATAAATAAAAAAAGAAAGAAAATATATAATTTTACTTTAGCAAGAATCCCTCGTTATCTGAAGGTGAAGGTCTCCTCGAGTGAACTCCAAGTATCTCTATTACTTGCGGTACTTATCTATTATTGGCCGCACACTTGTTTTATGTCGTCTGAACATCGCATTATTGGTCTACCTGTTTTTCTGGAATCAGTTGGTCCTTTCCAGGAATGTGTCTATTCCCAGCCCATCTATAATCTGATTGTCTAGTTATATGGCCGGCCCAACGCCATATTAGTTTCATACACTGGTATAGAGAATCAATAATATTTGTATTTTTCCTTATAGATTTGTGTGATATATTTTCGGATTCTTTTAATTTTTAACATACTCCTCTCTATGCTTTTTTGACATGATCTAACTTACATTTTCTAACCTTCTTTAAGTAAATTTCTAAATTTGGCTAGCGTACGTTAATGATGAGAGAATAGAAGTGTTTATAAGTTTTTGTTTAATTTCGATTGGCATACAACTTTTTATAATTTCTTTCAGGCTTCAAAACTTTTTCCAAGCATTTGAGATTCTACTTTATATTTCATTTCGGTATTATTGTTAATAAGTTCTAAAAACTTTAATGTCACTTTATCAAACTTCTCTTTTATAGTTAATAGAAAGTTTAATTTCTTATCTAAATTAAGGTTGAACAATATCATGTAAGGAAGATCTGAATAGGAAGAAATATACATTTCGGTAGCGATAGATACTAAAGGTCCCATTATTTTCGTGGCGAGAAATGATATTTGGTTGGTTTTGACACATATAATTGACACGTTGGTGTGTGTCTGTCTCACGCATTGAGTATGTCTAAGTGAATCTATATTGTAGATGTTTGTATTAAGACGTTTGAGCTGGCTGGCTAATTACTGAACTTTGGCTAAAAGTTGGCATAATCACATTTGCACGGGCAGACATCTCTATTTTTCCGTAAAATCTTATATGCTCATTTGACATTAAGCACTTTACGCTAAAGGACACTTGTGACGCGATTATATACTTCCTGGAATCCGGGTATCTCAAGTATTTATTTATTTTATTCCTTAGAACCGGCAGTGTTGAGTACGATAAAGTTATTATAATTATATACATGCTGATAAAAAACTTACACCGTATATGCAAATAAGCATCATAAAAGTAGGTATATAGTTAAATTTTTAACACAACAAAAATATTTATGACATTGGGAATGGCTTGGTAAGTAATCATTTTCATATTGCTAGCGGCTGCCTGTCTATTTACGCGCACAATCAATAGTGGGCGAACTCACGTCTCTGTACGCGTTACGCACCCATACGATTGTCAACTCATCTTTTTATAAGACAGTGCCTTAAGTTTGAATGATGATTAATTAATGTATACTATTAATAATTTTACTATTTTATAGGTATACGGAATGGTTATATGGAACATGTTACTGCAGTTGAATCTGCATAAAACGAAAAACTTACTAAAATAAAATGAATAATTATGTAATATATTCAGCTGCATATTTTTCTGAAGTTACGGATGAAGCTAAATATATATATTTTTGCTTTTATTATTAATTTTTTTTTACTATTTAATTATAATTAAATTAAGAATTTTTTTTAATATCATAACATGAAGAGAAATTTAGGCATTGTGTAGACAGAAATCTTATCAGAATCATTTGAATTTCTATAGTTTTGTAACGAGTTGAATCAAACAACTTTATCTTCTGCTTTTATTAACAATTACAAATTCAATATTGTAACATTTATTTTTGAAAAGAATGACTGCAGAGTTTCTTGCTGGGTTTTCTCGGTTAGAGCACCTTTCCGAACCACTCGTAGCTTCATTTTAATTTTGATTTCACCATTCAAAAGTGCTTGTAAAGGCCAATTTTAATAAAGTATCATTTGAATTTAAATTTGAATTTCTTATACATAAAAATAAATGTTTGTCAGTATAAACTCCGAAACGGCTGAATCGATTGTAATGAAATTTTCAGACAATATTTGGAATGCGATGATACTGTTTGTTACTGTTTTACTTATTTGTAACTGTTGAGGTCTGTTTCCAGGGGAATTTGAAAACCAGACTGAGCCACAGTAAAGCGTGGTCGCACTGCTATTAATTATAAAGAATTTACCACAACAAAAAATAAATGCAATGGTCTTTTGACGAATATATAATAAATATACGGGAACAATTAAATTATCAATATCTAAAGAAATCCGGCTACAACTTTATGTCAAACCCCATTTAACTAGTCAATCATGCGATAAACGCTGCGTGATAAGATCGATTACGTTATAAAAAAGTCTCCCCTTTTATAACATTATTAAACCTTTCTTAGGTTACAAAGCTTTATTTTTTATTAGTCGTTTACTTCATCTTTTACCGGAACATAATTTAATATAATTCTTCAAATATCTAACGGAAGCTTAATACGTTCAATGAGTTTTAATCCGCAAGAGCAAAAATTCTTGCAGATATTATATTAAATATTTAGAACCTAAGATTATGACTGGCCCGTTAGCGCAATGGGTAGTGACCCTGCCTTCAGCTCCGCGGGTCGCGGGTTTGATTCCCGCCGAAGGCCAACATTTTCTATAAACAATTTGTCGGTTCTTCGAGCCTGGGTGTGTATTTGTATTTAAGTATGTATTTAAAATAATATATGTAGTATATTTACCAGTTGTCCGTCACCCATAACACAAGTATTAAGTTACTTACTTTGGGGACGAATGAACGTGTGTGTAAGTGTCCTATATATTTATTTTAAAAAAAAGTAAGATCTATTACTTATAATATTTTATTATTATTTATATCTTTAAACCGAAAGGCATTGTTTTCATTTACTTTTCAAAAACTAGTGCTATGCTAAGATTACATGTTACAACTAGGCTTTCGAAAGTCATATTAGTTCTAGGAAGTAAGTAACATTTTCATTTTGATTACGTATGATTAAAAAATTAGTTGTCAGTTAGTACGTACTAATAAAATTTATGTAAAAGGAATTAGACTATTCTTTACATAATACGTGTAGAACGTGTAGTAGAACGTGAGAGGCGTCCATTATTATACCAATGATTAGATCGACGAAGATAGACGACAAACGACCTCTTTATGAGCCTAAGGGGCCGTAAAATTTATGTCCTGGTGCGTTAGTTATGACAGGTACGTAAACTTACAAATGCATTATGTATGAAGTCACATTACTTCATCAAATTCAATCTTACCGTTTCTTGTAAGTCCCTTCGGATCTACATAATTTATTTTGAATAATATGTAAGTGTTGTTAAATCGTTTTGAAATTATATTCCACGTTACAACCATGCCAAAGTTGATTTACACGTCAGCATATTGTGTCACATCCATACCACGGCCGATTTCACCATTGCGGAAAACATACGCCTGCGTATTGTCGATAGCAACGAAGAGACAATATTATGTCGGCTCATCGCTTTGACTAGGGACATGCCAGTAAATTACCTGTTTATTAAAATCAAATATTCGATTTATGCACGCAAAACTTCCTATATATACGCCTAGTACAGGAGCCCCTGCTAAACTTATATGTATTTAGAGATGAAACAATTTTCGATTTTTTCTCATATAAATAAAATACCACGCAAATCCATAACTATTTATATAACTGGCAAGCGTCGTATTTTATATTAAAAAAAAATCATTAGCATTCATATGTGAGATCTGAAACTAGAGTTTATTTAACGCCAAACAATTCAATTAAACTCTTGGACAAATTGTTAAAAATTATTCCCTTAAATATAAGTAGCAAAATATTTATGGTGACTTTTCCTATATCAGCTCTTATGCTATTCTTATAGAGCTCTATACCTGTCTATATAAGAATAAAGTATATGCATGTAAAGTATACAGAAAATTATTGAATACGAAAACGAGCACTAAACGGCTGAAAATTTCGTCAATCGTCATTACCTATGAGTCGTCGGCTGCGTAAATATATTACCGACAAATAAATAACTAAGTTTTGCCAGCTTGCGGGGTTTGCAAATTACTGCAAGCCCTAAATCAGCTATAAATTATATGCGTAGAAAATTAATCTTACTGATTTATAAATATTCTTTTTTGTTGCCATTTATTTTATCGGGGTTACTGAGAAAATATTTCCTTAAATATTTGTTCCTTCCTTCAGTTGATTATTTTTCCGTACGACAGAGTAAAATTGCGTCAGTATCCTATATATATATAGTTTTAGTCTGTGATGTATTAGTGTAGACAAGGGGCTAGTATTTCTTACGGAAATAAAAAATATATATAAATTACTAAATACCACGAGTATGGAATGAATTAATACTATTGATCTAACGGGTCGTGGAAGTATCCATAACTTTTGAACTAGATGCAAATATGTAGATAACTTTAAAAAATAAATGACCACTGTAATAAGTCGATAGTGTGTCAGGCAGAGTAAATCCGGCGACCTGACTTCCTATAGAACCCAACCGTTAAATTCGATTCCGGACATAAATTAATCACACGCCCATGTATTCCGACCGAAGCAAATTTGTTCACTGCAATTTCGAGTACACTTCGCAATACGGACCTGTGAATCCGTGATTTCATTGATTACTCTTCAATTACTCATGTACTCGAAAATTCAAAGTCCAAAATGAAAGTTACTTAAAGTTTTTTTTCTTAAGGGGCGAATCTAAAATTTGAAAGGTGTACATTTTCTCTATCATGTATCTAGAACATGTATACGAGAAGTGCTTATAGTATATTATAATATATAAGCAACGAAGAATTAAATTACGTCTTCGACTATGCACGTTTCGACGTTTAGGTAAGGGCTGCTTATTAACCTTATCCCTATGTGACAAGAAACGCTTTTTATAAGAAGCAATTACTTCTGACTTCTGAACAGTATCTTCATTTAACGATTGTTTTCATATATTAGTGATAATAGCTGAAGTTTTCTGTAAGATATTTTACTAGATGTCGCAGCTGCCATACAATTCTGAATAATATATGGATATTCTTTTATTTAAATTTAATTAAACCATTATCGCTCAACCCTTCGATTCAATATCAAACATCTTTTCAGGTCATAAATTATGAGCTAAATATTTCAACTGGAAATTTAGTACAGACTTAAATATGAATTTTACGCTATGACTAGAGCAAAGATCCGCAGGGGCGTGAAATAGTTACGCGAGTTATAAAATGCAACATACCTGTGGCTTGTGGACGCCAAAGAATTTTTTCAAATTACACATTACATTTTACATATTTAAAGTAAAGTTCTGTGTGTGATGCGTCTGTGTGTGGACAATCCCTTTTGGAGCAGTATGGTTGATTTTTATTTCAATTCTGTTATGATAAGATACACTTAGCTTTGAAGATTAGATCGTCCGAATATTATTACGAAGTAAGTGTTTATTCTATCCTACCACGAAATGTATTATGTTTATATATATCCGATCCCTTTTAGATCAAACTAGCCATTTCGTGCGAACAATGAATATTCGATAGACAGATACCTCCAAATTTATTTACATTACAACATTGCTGAAACATTTTTTTAAAGTAAATTTAATTTTTGAAATTTTGTTTTCTATATTTTGGTTACAATTTAAAGTATGCCTTGGTAGTTAATGTGACATATTTAAAAACGAAATGGCGAGCGTTCCTGAGCTGTTTATGCAAACGCGTTTCCTTTTTGCTACTCGATCTGCATAGGTTCCTGGAGAATTTTCCTTAAAAAAAATTACATTGCTATGCCATTCTATACGAGATTAGTTTTATAAACGAATACGTTAAATTGCAAAGATGTCTCGAGAATGGTGGGATCAGTTTTTAAAGGTACATATTTTATTTATGTTTTCACATTAAACGTTTAAGCATGCAAATAAATAAAAAATTGAAATGAAATCCAGTTGAAATTGAAACTCTGAAATCACTAACGACCGTGTGAACCCGTGGGGTGCTCCGAACGCTCTGTGCCACAGAATAAAATATTATAGAACAGATGTGCGTGCACGGTCGTTCGTATAATGCAGTACCTACATACGAAATGGTGCAAACAAATTGGATGCTTAAAATTCAATTTCAAGGATTCACGGTCCGCTTCATCTACTCACCTCGTTATGAAACTTGTTCACGTATTTGCATAAAAACAAAACCTTCTACTATCAATTACAAATATTTATTCATGACAATTAATTTTTATGTATCGGTTTATACACTAATTTAAATTATTATTTAATAATTTGTGAATTAAAGATTTTAAAGTTTAACTCTCAAAAGATTGGGTAGAGAAAAACATTTATATTAATTACATTTAATACTCTTTTTTTTAATTTAATAAATAATTTTATTAATATTTATGAATGACTTGCATAATTTGTGCCCCTTAAACTTAAAGGGAAAATTTATAAATCGGTCATAAGACCTGTCGTAATGTATGGATCAGAATGTTGGGCAATGAAAAAGATGGATGAAAGAAGAGTGCATGCAAATGAGATGAGAATGTTAAGATGGATGTGTGGTGTGACAAGATTGGATAAAATAAGAAATGAGTATATAAGGGGAAGTATGAAAGTTGCGCCCATTGTAGAAAAGATGAGAGGTGCAAGATTGGGATGGTATGGACATGTAATGAGGAGGGATGAAAATCATGTGACTAAACGAGTGTTGGATATGAATGTGGATGGATATGTGACTAGAGGGAGGCCTAAAAAGAGATGGTTGGAATGTGTGAAGTATGACATGCATATAAAAGGAGTAGCGCCAGAGTTGACGAATGATAGAAGAGAATGGAAGAGGAAAACATGTTGTACCGACCCCACTTAGAGTGGGATAAGGGTAGGAGAAAGAAGACTTGCATAATTTATTCTTAAATATGAAAGGTCATCATTCGTCAATTATGCTTACTCTAATTTAACTTTAGCATCGGAACATATAACATATTGTAATTTTTAAATTATTTTTTTGGGTATCACTAAAAGTATGTAATACCAGACACAATATGTACCATCATCATTTTCCTGCCCTTATCCCACTCTAAGTGGGGTCGGCACGACATGTTTTAACCATGTTATGATTTACCTAGTTATTTTACGACCGACCGCCTGCCTAACGTCAATTTACCTTAGTCGCCTTTTACGAAACCTCGGTAGAAAATATAGGTAGTCTTTTCTAATCAGCGGGGACACCAATATTTACCACACTGACAAAAAAAACTTATAATTATAATAAAGTTTGAGCTTTTTAGTGTAAGAATATTTTACGTCTTTCGTTCCGACTCCGGTTCCGGTAAATCGACCTCCGTAATATCCCTAGTAACTAGTATTTAATCTCTGAAAATGTTGAAAGAAATGCTAAAACTAGAGAAATACTTCATTCGCTCAGATTTTAAATGCAATTCCTTTTGTTGTCAGTTGTCCATAAAAACAGATTTGATAAAAAATCTATTGAGATATGCTAATAATACTAAGTTGTAATAAATTTCCTTAAAGATCATGTACTCAGTTTACTATATTTTAAATAATGAATTGAATGAAATGGAATGGATAGTCGTTATTGAATTTCAAATTTTAAAAGTGTTATTTTTGTGTTGTCTTTATTGTGACTTTTTTGAGTTCCTTTTTTAATACACGTAAGAAAATGTTTAAAGGTGATTCAGATACCATTTCTTTCGCCTAAGTGGTAACAACCTTAAGCAAATAAGCATTAAAGGTTAAACTTTAAATTTTTTTAATCATAAAGGACTTTTAAAGGCTTACTTTGTAGGTGGCTGACATCATTGGGATATGTGATTTGTAAACACGAAGCTGTATGAATACCGTTATGTTGGTAATTCGAAAGATACATAACGGTCTGATCAAAAATCGAACCTTGAACTCCACAAATATAGATGAAGGAAATAAAAAAAAATAAGTTTCAAATATTTATTCGACACCATATTATACGCACTCCAAATATACACCAAATTGTAACAAAATGTTGAAAGTTTTTGTAATATCATATTCAGTTAGCCTTTTAAAATTTAACCGCAACGTAATATTATTGTAAATTCCTTGACAATATGTTAAGCACTACAAGACTATAACACAAAGAGAACGTACAGAAAATTTTTTAAATTATAAAAATTACAGATAAATATAAATATATGAGACACAAACACGGTTGTCAGTCCACAAAGTAAGTAACTCAATAGTTGTGTTACGGGTAACCGACTACTTAGTTCTTAGAAAATGTTTGCCCTCTGAGGGAATTGAACCCGCGACCTGCGGAGCTGAAGGCAGGGCCACTGGCAACTATACAAAACGGCCAGTCTGTATAAGTACTGTTAAACTGTTGTATACTGTTAGATAAGTTAGAGAAACTTACTGTTACAATGGTTTACCTTTTAAAATATTAAGTATTTAATTGTGCCCCCATTTGTTATAATTATTATTTGGAATCAAAAAATTATGAAACGCATACAGAACAAATAATTAATCAAAAAATTACAATGAGAATCAAGAAACAAGTTTTACCTATTGAAAAATTGAATATGTTTCTTTTTCTTTAAATTATAATTAAATTACATAATAATTTGCAAACTGTTATAGTACATAAAAACGTTTACAGTATAAATATATATTTATATTATCAAATACATCCAATTCCTTCAAGGAAGCTTTTCTTTTGTATCAAATATATTGTAGTTAATTTTCTATAAAAAAAACAAAGTATGATATATAAACTTAAAATCAACTACATTAAACAGTTCCTTACACTGCCCTCGTTACAAAGTGAAGACAATGAGATAACGAATACAAAATTGCTACATCGTCATGTAAATTTACATAATAAATATAATGAACACTATACAAATTAAATAACGTGCATTATACATTATTTTTGCGAAATTATAGATAAGAGCGAGTTACTTATAGTCAATTCCGTAATTCGTTTGATGTACAATAATTAATTACAAATGTAATACAAACAAATGTACAAAAAACAAAAGAGTACAAATACGACAAAACTATCAAATATTTAAAGAACATTTTAGTGCTAGAACTGTTAGAGACCAAATTAACTTAAAGTTGTTTTGTTTATTTTGGTCAAGGATATCAATCCTTTCATAGGTTCTAATATAGAAACATAACATTCTAAAGAATACCCTGTAAACTCATGAAAATCAACATATAACTTTTATGCTCTATAACAAGGATATAATAATCATATTTCAGCAGCAGTTAAAATGCCTTCTATGTTTGAACTTCAAAATATAAACCTCGTAGAAGGAACGAAAGGAAAGGAAGGAAAGAACAGAGGGTATGATATAGCCTATCATTGTCTTCCCTTGAAAATGTCCCAGACCACATACTAGTTAAGTGTATAGAACAGTAGGAAGTATATATTGTAGGCAACCTTTTGGGACATTTATGAGTTATGCTTTTTTCAATTAATATTAGAAGAGTTCCTAACAATATGATTTGTGATGGAAACTCCAAGAAGGTTTGATAATAATTCTTATTATCATACAATTATGGCAACTACGCATCTATTTCTATCTTAATATATGGAGTTAAAACCTCTCACAATGTTTGCGTTTACATCTTGGCTATGCAATAATGGCATTGTATCCTACACATGTATTTCAAACTTATTGCTTACACATTTATATTAATTTAATTATATTTGAAAGGGCATCTTTTGATTGTAAGACGATTATGAGTATAATAAATTCATGAAATGTAAATTCACATTTTGTCACAATGAGGATAACAAACAAAGTTTATTTATTGACTAAATCACACATCATTACTTAAGTCATCAATTCCTGGGAAGATTAAAATTATGGACGAGTACTAATTATTTTGGTTCGTTATTTACTTTAAGTAACATAATCCTAGTATATTACTGCTAAAGTACCTCAAACTTTGCCTTCGCCAATATTGAATAAGGATCATTGATGTTGTTCATTTTACTCTAACCTAGATTTAACTTACTACCAATTTTTATACCGCTTAAATCACCGCAACTTACAGCGGCGGAATTTTTGATATATGTTTACCGAATAAAACTGGTAGCTAGGATAGAATTAGAATTAGATTATTTATTGAGTTCGGAGAAGTTATTAATGATTGAATAAACTTTATGCAATTAAATAAAATACGTGAAACAGGATTTAGACTAAATATTAGCACAGGATATTTCGAATTAACATTTTAGGAAAACAATACTGAAAAAAAAATTAGTACCCTGTTTACCTTTGGGAACCAAACAGGATTCTGGGAAAAAATTCAAACAAAATCCGGAATGAAACCATGGTAATATATACATTCGTATATGCACTCGTCCATATGCCATGTTGGTTAATTTATTAGTGTACAATATTTACTTATCAAAAACTACTTACAATTACCACCTCTCAGTTGCAATAACTTTACAAAACATTACAACATATTCATTAGAAGTAATAACTTTATCCTACAATTCTGTAATATTTTATTTTATTATTTACACTTAATATTTTTGAGTCATTTTGCACTATGTTATTGTTATATTCACATTTATTAAGTGTACGTTATGTAGGATAACAATAATTTATAATATTTTCAGCACTTCATCACACAGATATATGAAACAGATGTATGACAAAAGTAATTAATTGTTCGTAATAATTTGCATGTTTTTGCTTCTTAACAATGCTATCTTTTTACTCATCTCTATTAAGTATTTCAGAATCATCGATAAGAGTAGATATTAAAATAAATAGAAGGGTACAGTTTACATACCGGCATATTTACAACGAAGATACAATTATTTCAAATAGAACTTATGTTTTGTCACTAACGCCATTGCGCTTACTTTATTTACAAGGCCATTAATATATTTGGCTGAAACATAGTCTTATGTATTTACACGATAAAATATTCATAAATTATAACTTTGTCCGTGTATTCACTACAACCTCCGCAGTGTCCAATTTTTCTAATTCTCATACAGATATCTCCTGAATCTGAACTCTTTTCTTCATAATCCCCGGTGGTACAGGGATAGTTGCCGCTGGAGGTACTCTTAAAATACCTGACCCACCGGCGGCACCCGATTCAGAATCACCATTAGTCTCCGACGCATCTGAAGAATCCGCAACGGGACCAAATTTGACCTGTGTAGAACTATCGACCACTCGTGGTTCAAAAGTGCTAGTCCTTCCAATAGCGTCTGGATTTCGACCTTCTACTCTCTGTATATCAGGCTTCTGAGTATCGATGCAAACAACACTTCCAGCTTCTATTGCACTACCTACGCTTACATCTGGTAAGGAACTTCGAGCTGCACGATGTTTCTCATCATAACAGCTGTATTCCCCGAATGTAGGCTCTCCACAGTCCGATAACGTCCGTAAATCAAATTTAGAAATCGAACCACGTGGCACGTGCGCAGATTTGCACTCAAAACCGAATCCTTTACCATCGAATTTACGTACCTCGTAATCTAATTTTACATCATAATTATCTGAAGATGATGAGCTCCCGGCCTCGGCTAAATCGTCTTTGCACCGCCGAGGCCGGGAGCCCCTTTGATGATATATACCTGCAAATATAAGAACATTTAGTAGAAGTAGGAAACAACCGACAGCTATGGTCACCGTGAGAGCTGCAGTATATGACTGATAGTGCGAAGAAGCAAGTCTCCGAAGTAAGGCATCATCGGGTTGAATTGGTGTGGTTGTAGCGTTAGGTGGACATTCCGTCGATGCAGGTGGCGCTGGAGAGGGTTTCGATGCAGCACGAGATGGCGGAGTGCTTCGTCCTTCACCGCGTGCATTTCCAATATCTATATTGACTACATGAGGCACATGGTCACGTGATAGTGATTGAGTCCTTACAGCGCCTATTAATAGAAAAAATAGTCAATTTTTACATGATGTAATCTACAACCATGTTATGTGAAAAAATCGTTAATTCGATTATCTAATGATCAGTTGATTTTATCTTCAAATAAATACAATTTAATGTACATATGAATTAACAAACATCAATTAAATAAAATATTTTTTTTAGTTTTATGTATTTTTAGTTAAGTATTATACTTAAGTTCGTGTATTACTAACCGGATAACCCGCACCCTGGCCTGGTCAGGAGAGGCTAAGGGGGTCTAAAGGAATGAAATAACCTCCAGAAAACTCAGCGCAGAAGGCAAGGGGAAACCACTGCGACTATTCTCCCAAGAGAATGTTTACCATCACAATGCTGAGTAGTGAGCACACGACTCAAGGAGGAGGAAATATAGAAAAATGTTTTTGAGAAAACATTGACGATCAATGTGATATCTATCATTAACATTAAAATAATTTTGATTGGGTCTCATATAATGTTATGTCTATCTATTCTTAAGACTATTCAATTTTTTTAGGCTACCTTCATAGTAATTTGCATTATCGTCTTGGAAGTGATGATGCCTCATGGCAGCGTCGGGTAAGTCTGAACCAGGACGATGCAGCTGCGGTATAAGAGATAACCATAAAGACATTTTGTGACCACGATAGTGACTTCTCATTTCCGATTGTCCACCTGTGACGGAAATTATACACATTTATAATCACATTCATCATACATCACATTGTCAGTATTAATTAACACGAGAATTTATTCAAGGTCATTAAGCCATTTATTTTAATTGATTAGATTGATTATGAACTAAATAATAAATTCAGAACTATTTTTATATTCTGGAATATTCGCTAAAACGACACTATCGGCTTTCTTATTTTTATCCTCGCAAGATTACAGCAGTTTGCTAAAGTCTATTACACACTATTTCAGAGATTCTTTGGTGTCTATGCAATATGTATGTTTAGTATCTTATGATAGCTGGAGTGTTATTGGTGTAAAAAGTATTTGCGTTGAAAACAATTTTGGTAGAATGACTATAAAGATTCCTGTTTAGAGCTGATTGCTGTAAATTAGGTTTATACACTTCTTCGTAACGCAAAACGAAGTGCAATTCTATAAATTTGATAGAAAACTAATAATTACTCATTATTTGACTTGTACAGACTATCATATCCTCGTTTTTGGAACCCATTGTGAAAATATTTCAAACAATAACCTAATACCTTGTAAATTTAAAAGTTTTATTGTTTTTCATTCACTCATGGACTATAGAAAAATGCAAGAGACATACTAATTTCCATATAAAGTTGGTTGATGGTGTCATATGTGTCCCAATAGGGCGTCTGCTCGGGGTTGGAAGGGGGTGACTCTCCCATCACGGGGCTGGGCGGTGGCGTCGCAGAAGGGTCGTTGGGATTACTGCGATGCAAATACTATTTTTAACAACTGTATATGTAAATTTAAAATAGTTATTTGTTTTTTAATCTTTGACACTATTTTACGATAAACTTAATCGTTTTTTTTACATTATACATTTTTTACATATTCCGAGTATACTAACACTTTCAAACCAATGTTTTCTTGCATGTTTTATCATTATTTCATAGGATTATTATAAATAAAAATATCTACGCCATTCTTATGATATGATATTATGCATTTCATAATATCATAGAACTTAACATACTGTCGCACATAAGTTTTTGATTGTGTTTGCTGAAAAACCTCATTCAAAATAATTACAAGTATGCTTAAAATCTACTTTTCGCATGCGACATTATCTGGGTAAACCTCAAATTTACTATGAAATATAATATATAGTTGGGAGTATTATAACACTTAAATTGACGTATATAAAGGTAAGGCTTGTATTTAATGATAATGATTTCGTCGTTACACAAAAAACATTTTAATTTTAAACCATCAATTACAATTCCTTACTCAAATACCATTCAATAAAATATTTTTCTTATTAAGGAAAGAATGAAAATAATTCAAACACTGAATTTAAAAAGAAAACTCAATATTATACATCAGCAATCAACTTCAGAATTAAACAATTTTTTCATTCTAATTGTATCTTAAAATACTTTCGCAGTCCTGAATTATTATTTAAATTACAGCCACTGAATCCTCTTGCTAAAAGATGGAAAGTGATTTATCTTGTGATGTTAATTAAAATGTCCCCTTTGAGGAACGTCCGTTTTAAGAGACGTTTAATGGCATACAATTACGTATGAAGGAATTCCGTGATATTTTAATACTAAGCATTATAAGCATTTTTGAACTTTTCTGCTTGTAATTTGTTTTTAACTTATTTTATTAATCTTATCGCTTATAAAGGCTACATTCTTGTTTAAATTTATATCTTTAAAAATAAAATATATTATTATCTTAATATTAAACACGAAATAAACCTACTCATGAAGATCGAATCAAATAGTACTAATTTCATAGAAATAGTTACCATAGTCTCATACATTAGCAAGTTAGCGCTGTTCAGAAGTTTTTTTTATAACTAGGCGTAAACAAAGGTCGAAATTATTATACTCGTAGCAAGATAATTAAATTTTTGCGAACCAGAAATTGAACAATTTTGGATTTGCAAAACGCGTATTGACACGGTTCAATGTACTCTTAAAGCTGATATGTCATAATGATTAATTTAGATTATTAAACAATATAAAAGACGGCATAAACCTCAGACGTGAAAACGCCAATTATCAAACGATATAAACAAATATTAAATGTTAAATAATGTCCATTTTAATTAAGGTACGATATCAACTCGCAATAACTGATTCCTTATAAAAACATTCTCTCATTGTTCAGATTGATTTTCATTGATTGTTCATAGTAACACAGTCAAGAGATAAATATTTTCAAAATTCGAGCGGTTTTAAAAGGAATCATTCGTTAATATATAGAACCGACTACATCCACGTCTTATCCTATCGGTTATGGATTGATAGATAGCATATCATACCCATATTTCACAAAATTCGCGAGGTAGTGCACACATAGCTTAGAAACCCGTTGTTCTTGCTGCGTAAAATTCTGTTGATGATGAGATTGGGATAAAGGAACCCCAAGATAGTACGGTAGCTCTTCACCATGGACGGAACCCGGTCGCTGCCAACAAACAGAATAATAATTTAATTTATTTGTTAAATGTTAAACATTGAGTTTTGTGATAATGTCTTTAAATTGCTTTAAAATTCTATTTGATCAAAATACTTTTGATCGTTTACATTAATATACTAGGTTGAGAACGCTTTAATATATTTACATATAAACGTTCGTAAAAGAATATCCCGTTCTTAGGTAAAACATGACAGTAATAAATCTCAGCATTTAGAGAACTTAAGTATCTTAAACCAGAATGGTAAAAACGAGCAGATGGATATTTTCTGAAAAGATTAAGTGGAATAAAAACATCGTAAAGCTTCTTAAGTTAAATCCTATACAAGACACTAAAACTATTAAAATACACAGGAATACAATACAGTTAAGCTGTGTACAGGCTTAATGCATCCATATTTATGTAAGGAATGCGAAATATTGTGTCTATCTATGGTACTGGTTCTTATTATTTTTATGAAGCCATGTGACGTCCACTGTGAACATAAGCCTCTTCAAAAGATTTTAGATTATAGAATAGATAGAAAGATAGAAACAAAAAAGATAATGCAATATTTTATACTTCTCATACAAGTACAATATACACTAAAAATAAAGGTTTGACTACAAAGTAGGCGGGATTAAAGATTAATAATTATCACAATCATTTCCGTTGAAGTTTCAGTTGAAATTTATAATCAATGAGTCACTGTATCATATTGTGCATTATATCAGTAGGTATATTTTTAATAACTGCAAAAACTCATGCGCTAAAGCTAAGTACTATAAAATAGCTTCAGTTATAATACGTGCTTTTTAAGGCTCATTTAATAATACAGTCAAAACTAACAAAAGAGTACACCTACAAAGATTTCACTTAAAAATCCCACTTACCATGTTTCAGCAAAACGCTTTCATGCTCATATTCACGGTAAATAGCCGCAGCAAGTCGGAAACATACGTGCCTAAACCTATTTCATTCAAAGAGTTCAAGCGCCATTTTAAAGTTGCAGTTATTATGTCGGCACTATAGTCACTCAGCCTACCAGTACGGCATTTAGCAGGGCTAGCTTATTATTCTAGCAAAGTAATAATCGATGGTTTTAAAATTAAGTCATGCTTAAAACATTTTTCGATAATAATTGTTTCACGACTATTACTAAATTTAGTCAATGATACCTTAACGATTCCTATACGGCATCTAAGCGAAAACATTCTCTTCGATTATAACAATAGCTTTATCTGTAGGTTTTTAAATATATACTTCTGAGATAACAGTACGACCTTACTGCTACAATTTAAAATATACATAACAGAAATAACGGTATATTACGGCTCTGGTGTTCAAAAGATCCCCAGAAATATCTATTTCTAGTCACATATAACTAAAAGTTTAAAGCTAAAACCTTAGGAAGTCATAAAAATTACATTGTCAACGTATAGAGAGCATAAAAATTACGTTGTCAACGTATCAAGAAGATATTAACTTTATAGTTGAGAGTTTGAACAATTCTGAAATCCATTCCCTTAAACATGCAGCTGTAAAAGTTAGTAAAAACAGTTTGTTTTAAATTACAAAACAAACAATACGCATATTTTAATATAATACTTTGAATGTGGGGCACATTGTGTTTGTTTCAGCAAAGGCTTTCATGTTTTATTCACGGTAAATAGCCGCTTCCAATTAGAGCCATACAAACCAATGTATATTTAATAAAAAATGTTAAGTTGAACATTATATACGTATTTATGTAATAAAATAAGCCCTTGTCACTGATGTAAAATATAATTAACTAGCTGTGCCAGCGGCATCGCCCGCGTGGATACCTGCTTGTCACAAATTTTTTCTTGAATTCCAATTTTTAACATAAAAGTAATTATTGTGAGTTAACCATAAGAGATAGAGACATGCTATCGCGAACTTTTTTGTAGTAGTTTTATAGATTTACTATTCTCTAGTACATTACTTTAGCGTATCTCTGCTGGTTTTCGCAGCGCACTCAATTACAGCTCCCAGCAAGCAAGTTTTTCAACAATTGCGCGATCTCTTCAACACAATTTACATAATACCGATATCTACTATTTACCTAAACCATCCAGAAGTACTGCACAATCTTCTGGTGAAAACTGTACAAAAATCCGTTCAGTAGATTTTGAGAAAATCGATTACATACAGACAGATAGCTTTTTGGGACTTTGTTTTATAATAAGTATAGATAGATAATACAACATTGCGGTTGGATCCGTCATTTCTTTGCTCGCCATGATATAATGGCTGACTGGCGCGCAGGCGCAGTGGGTAGTGACCAGGCCTTCAGCTCCGAGGGTCGCGGGTTCGATTCCCGCCGAGGGCCAACATTTTCTATAAACAATTTGTTGGTTCTTCGAGCCTGAGTGTATATTTGTATTTAAGTATGTATATAAAATTATAAATGTAGTTTATCTACCAGTTGTCCGTCACCCATAACACAATTATTAAGTTATTTACCTTGGGGTCGGACGACCGTGTGTGTAAGTGTCCCATATATTTATATTTATTTATTTATTTATACCGGAACGGACAAAAGCATAGACTTATGATACTAGAGTAGAGATTCAACTCGTATAAGTATACGCGTTTTATATGTGATTAGGCAAATATAAGTATATTTGCCTAATCACTTATAAAAAGGGAGACCGATAAATACAGCCTCATTTGCTTTCTCTTTATTGTATTAGGGCACATTTTAGGCTTCGCTACTCTAATACAATCTACTTCATACTATCTTACTTCATATATCTACTTTATAGATAAAAGACATCCACCTAAAAACGTTAAAAATATTCCCAGCGACTTGTAATTAGCACCCAGAATATCCATTTGCGCCTTAAATTAAATTTATTCAGTCCTTTGTTATGCAAGCATTTAAGATAAAAACGAGTTACAGTCTATTTATCTTACGTTATTAAATAAAGGAATTTTAGTAATTTTTGTTTATAAAATATATCTTATAAAATTTGAGTGTATCATGGAAATTTTCGACCATTCGTGAAATTAAGTAATGACAATAACATACTTATGTACATAATCAATTTTTAACACGATAGTTCAATATACTATTGGTATATTGGTCCATGTTAAAAAGTGTACATTATTTAAATAAAAATATATATTGGACAAAAATATATATACTTTTACACACACGGTCGTCCATCCCGAAAGTAAGTAACTGAATACTTGTGTTATGGGTGACGGGCAACTGTTAAATGTACATTTATAATTTTAAATACATACTTAAATACAAATATACACCTAGGCTTAAAGAACCAACAAATTGTTTTGTAGAAAATTTTGGCCCTTGGCGGGAATCGAACCAGCCACCCGCGGAGTTGAAGGCAGGGTCACTACCCATTGCGCCAACGGGCCAGTCAAAATTATTTATATTAAACATGAACATGGAAAATGAATTTACTTGCGGATAGTCTTTATCTTGAGATAGATGATGAAAATGGGTGAAGTAAGTGGTACCACCCCGTAGGGCATGTAGGTAACCCAATCTTATCAAAGGAGCTGCCGTCCGCCCATCGCTTAACACCTGTAACAAAAATGTAAACTTGATCATCTTTTCTATATTTTTTAAAACTAATATTTATATTAATGTTAAGAAACACAAATATAAAATAGGTATCGTTTAATAATCGTTTAATAATAGCGAAGCAACGTTCTGAAGACTAACATAGTAACGACCTGTTATTAACCCACTGTTGGACATCCTCTATCCGTGTTTTAGAAGGGTTGGAGCTAAGACCCACAACGCTGCTCCGATTGGTAGGTTACACATATCCCCAGGACTGTCTAGAGTTATGCAAGTTTTCTCATGATGTATTTTTGTATTTCACCAAAAAGCGTGTGACAAATTGCAATTATCAATGAAACACATGAGCTTTAACTTAAAAACTCATTAGTGCCTGCCCGGGGTTCGAATCCGAGAGCCCGCTCGAAAGAGTGTCACGGTATCACCGCTGAGCTGAGGGCTAAACTCCATCTTAATAGGTAAATGACTAAAAAAATAACTATTTTGTTTTAAATATTGAAAATTTGTCTTAGCGCCCGACTTTTAAGCGACATCACTTTATTTATCTCGGATACAATGAATATAAATAGGAACAGCTCAATGAGCTAATAGGTTATAATTCATTTGTGCTAATCACAAATTCCAAATATAATTATTAAAGAAGAATACTGAATAGTTAATATAGATACCGGCTATACTCACGTCTAATTTTACCGGATCTAATGATATCGAATTTAAGCCCGATAAAATTAGACGTGAGTATAGCCGGTATCTATATTAACTATGAATATTACACACGATAGTTTAAATTTAATAAAGAATACTGCATGTTTAAAAAGTTATCTAATTTAATTACGTCATTAACTTAACAACTTAGTAATTAACTTAGCTTCAGTTTCTTAGAAAACTGTATTTATCTAAATAAATATTCCGTGTTCATTAAACGCGGTAACAGTTATATATTGTTATAGACTATAAAACAATAAATTAGTATGTATTTCACGTCAGTTAAAGGCAAATGAATTTGGGATTGCGTTAATTATGTTTATTTTAGCTGCGTCCTTTCGTATTTGCATATATTTGATTGAATAATTTGTAATTACTTTCAATTCATAAAATTTCTATTTTAACTTCAATACAATTATAATGAAATGCTTGCATTGCAACAAAATATTCTTTAATTTTATTTCGTTTATTTATTGTGTTTTTATACCCACCATATGTCTGCCGTCTGCTTGGTCATTAGAAACGAATTTCTGTAGTTTTTATAATAGATACGGTAAATTATGAGGAACGTTTAGATTTATGACTTAACTACCTGTGCCAGCGGCTTAACCCGCATGTAAATCAGTGTAAATTGAAATTTTTAACAAAACAATAGTTTTTGCGAGTTAACCATAACAGCTAGAGACATGCTGTCCCGGACTTCTTTATAGAATTGTTGTAGACCTACAATTATCTAGGACATTACTTTGTTGCATCTCTGCTGCTTTGTGCGGAGCAAGCGACTGAAGCTCCCAGCAGCGAGTTATTTTTACAACTGCGCGACCTCTTTAATACAATTTGCATAAAAGAGTAATGTAATATTAACTAAACCTTCCGGAAGAATTGCGCTTCCTTTTAGTACAAACTGTAAAAAATTCGTTCAGTAGATTTTCACGATCACAAACAGACAATTTTTGGGGACTTTGTTTTATAATAAGTAGAGATAGATATGATTTTGTGTAAACTGCTAAAAAATACTAGCTCCCTGGGCACTTTCGTCAAAAACGCTATTTAACCTCAACTTAATTACCTTACCTTGCATACCGTGACCTAAGGCTTTATTTTACTTCATAATACCTTACAACATATAATTTTAATCGATATCCAAAAAGATATCACTAAGATATCAAGAAAATGAATAGACCGATTCTTCACTTGGAACATTTAAGTCTATATATCATCCCCGTAGAGCTCAAATTTACAAACAAATGAATCAGATTCCAAGACTTTGACAGTTGTGCTTTGATATATAAAGTTTATTTTTATGAATACAAATTATAAAGATTGACTTTTATATATTTAGACTAATGGCCTCTTCCTCTCCCAGTTTCTAAGATGTCTATGAAACATCAAATTAACTACCTGCTCTCATGTTACATGTTATAAACATGTTGTCACATGATCTGGCTACTTATTTTAAGACCGGCCGCCTGCCTGACGTCACCTTACCTCAGTCGTATTTTACGACCTCTCGGTAAGTAAGAGGGTGTTCTATTCTACTCAACAGGATACCACACGGTAGGTCAACAGACCTTAATCGCTTTTTTACGACACCTCGGTAAGAAATAATGGAGGTCTATTTTACTCAGCCGTATACCACACGCAAAAAAAGGTATAAATAACATTATTATCAGTAATGATGGTCAGGCTTCATAATTCAACCATCAGAATAATACATTGTTGTAAATGCAGCTTTAGGGGTTAGTTAGGGGGTATTTGTGTTTTGTGATATGAATGGCAACACTGCCAAAACCTTTACTGTATTTAATGGAAGATATTCTGAGTCGCGTTCCTCTAACATTTTCATATTTGCTAAAATTAATATTGATGACATCAGTGTCATTGTCACCTGTTACTGTTGACCACAGTACTGTCGAATAAAAAAGCTATTATCGCTAAAATACTGCCTCGAATCAAAATAAACTCGCTAACGTAACAAATTTTATCAAAGATAATATTTCAAAAAAATGTTTTAAAGGCATACTCAAAGTATACCCAAGCGTCATTAACTTCCTTTTAACAGCCTAAGAATGACTGGTGAAACAGCTCGGGGCTTAAATGAATATTGGCTGTGATCCAGAGGCGACATTTACATCAATGAAACATATTAGGTGTATATTTTAAACATTTTACTGCATGCATGATCAAGCACACGTCTGCTAAGGCTTTAACATAACAGGAATAGGAATCATGCGCTTCATCGTTCAGATCAACAACATGCACTTGACTTCACTTTTAATCAGCATACAGAATAAAAAAAGTAAAGTAGCGGCCTGTTACAATCCCACTGCTGGGAGTAGGCCTCCTCTCTCCGTTTCTGGAGAGAAGGGTTGAAGGTAAGACCTACCACGCTGCTCCATTGCGGATTGGTAGGTTACACATATCTCCAGAAGTCTCTAGAGATGTGCAGGTTTCCTAACGATGTTTCCCTTCACCGAAAAGCGTGTGATAAATTATCGATTAGACACATGAGTTTTGATAGAAAAACTCATTGGTGCCTGCCCAGGTTTGAACTCGTGTTCCCCTCGAAAGAGTAGCACGGTCTCACCGCTGGGCTATCACAGCATACAGAATAGTGATATAAGAAACAAAAAAGTATAATGTACAGTATATAGTATGTCATAATTTTTGTATTGCATGTTACAAGGAGACAGATATATGACCGGTCAATTCCTTAATTTAAACCTTTAACCATTAGTCTGCGACTAGCGCTAATAGCGCCCTTTTCGTCATCAAACAGCATGTCCAACAAATGTAAAATTTTCTGTATTTTTTCTGATTCACGATTTTCAATTCAGAGATTACGATTCAGCCATAAATCACAGATTATAGCATAATTATTTTATCGCTACTTTTATAATATCCCTACGTTAAATATTTCCTTAAAACAACGTTAATTAATCAAATGTATATTTAAACAGAATTTTCAGAGATTTCTATACAAGGATCCGTACTGAGTAATTGATAGGCAACACTGACTCAGCATAATCAAGCATGGTTGGAAATCTTTAATTCTACCGTCTATGGCTTCAATTTTATGCTCATAAGTATCTTCGAAAGATCTTCTCGAAGTCCCGTGTAATAAAATGTTTTGAAAGCAATTTAGTATTCAATATGCGAGGGCGTCATTATTTTGCTTTGTATACACATCGTTAGAACGCACCTTTGAATACCGCTTGATGCACACATTGAGAGCGTACGTGTTTTCATAATAACAAATAGGGAAGACTGTTGGGTATTGGTATTGGCAACGGAATAAAATTTGTACAAGTTGATTCATTAATTTATGATTGAACAAATAAAATAATATATCAGGAAAAAGATGAGACCATTCATTCAGGAAAAAGGTTATTTGTATTATTACATATTTCATTTCATTTCACAACAAATGATGTACTTTATGTACCCGCAAATTCGTACACTTAATATTGTGTTTTGTCCCCATCGTGTTATTTTTCCTTTCTTTTTGATTTTGTCGTGGAGTCTATCTCATGATGATGCTTCGGTTACGGAACGAAACGTTTGTCGATATTCTTATAGTGAAGGCGTGCAGTGCTAATTTAGTTTGGTGATGATGATTTCAAGAATCCTGCATATATTAGTTATGAAAACGGATACAACGTTTAGCATTATATAATTTTTTATTTAACGCGGATTATATCAAAATTTTTGTATAATCACTTTTGTGTTGTACATTCCAAATATTCGTTACTGCATGATGATAATAATACATTTACAGAGACAAATTAGTTAATACTTATAACGTTAAAAGTTCTCTTTCTTGTTAATAAGCGCCCAAGCAATTTTGTAATTCGTTCTAAGTTATAATCGTCATTACGCCAACTTTTAACTTAACATTATAAATTGTATACAACTTTAAGTCGTGCCTATTGTGCAACAATAGCGTAAGAGGAAGCCAGGGACGAAGACTTAGTTCATTAATCATCATGCCTTGGGTCACGTAAACTGGATTCAACCACTTTTCCGTGTCTGCGCCTTATCAACAGGAAAACAAAAGAATAGCCGTTAAAAATGGGACACGGAGCATGAGAGGTACGTTCGCTGAAAAACAAACATCGTTTTTATATCTTGTGTAAAGTGCACAGACAAATAATTGCATGCAGAGGATGTGCAAACTGTAGCATAGGCCTATAATTTGCTGAGAAAGTTACTCGCAAAATTATGAAATTATGAAAGTATGCGAAATGCTGTTTTATTTAAACTGTAAGTTAAATGTTTATGTTACAACCTTACTCATTAGACCTTATATAGTAATGTTACAGCATTATCCTTTGATGAGAGCCGACCATTAGCAGACTCAACATATCAATTCAATTCAGAACATTATTTATTGAAGTAAAGTTGTAGAAAAGTGCTTTTGAAACGCCAACTCTACTGCTGGTGCAAAAAAATGGTCATACCGAAAAGAGACAGAAACTCGCAGGTTGCTTTTTTAAAAAATATAATTGTTATAACTAGTTACGATTCGGCATTACTATCTTGTATAAGATCGTTAAGTACGTCTGTTGAACCAAATGAAGACAACAAATACAATCTTATTAAAGTTATTGCTACCATTCCATGTGGACATGATATGTATAGTTCTAGTGGGAAGTAATTTAGGATATAACTTGTATATTTTCTTCGTAGATAAAAAAACAGAACGGAGGGACTATAAAATATTCAAATTATTCTGTGTCCATAGTCTACGTAACTAGGCAAGCATCTAATATACGCAATTAGATTAAGCTGCGGTAACTAGTATTTGTTTTATTTATGTCAAATTTGCGTTTGATGCATTTCTCATTTCATTTAATAATCAGTGAGGTAATGTTATACAATTATAAGAATTTTTCCGGAAGCTTCACTGTTGTTAGAATAAATTTATTATTCTTAAAAGTATAATATTTATTTATTTATTGATTAACTTTTACAAAATCCACAGCTCTTAATATATGAATTTACAAAATATTACTATCTTTTAACTTAGAGCCAATTACGGATAAAATTTGTTTACAATATTCTTATAATAATAAGGACGCCAGAGAAGTGTCTGTATGTGTGTATGAAGATATGTTGCATGTGTGTGTATAAATATGGGAAATTAGCTTGCTAAATTCCATAGAAATTATAATGAATTCCGTACCTCGAGCGTAGCGTCGCGCACGCTAAGCGGATTCTGTACAGGTTTATCCCAGTCCGTATATTCATTCTTTAGGGTGGAATAAATCTCATTGAGGTGGTAGTAATAGGCGTTGCGGACGAAGGTGCGCAGAATTCGGTCTCTCCGGCTCTCGTTGAACCCAAACTCTAAGTCTTGAGCATTGAATTCCAAGTAAGATTCTGCAAGTAATGGCATGTCATTCATTTGCATAAATTTACGAGCTGCCTCTCAAGGCATTCGTATTTAATTAAAAAGTGGAAAAGCTCTTCTAAACGTGGCTATTCTAATTCTATTCATATTTTGATGCATTAATATTTTATATATAACATATGTGTAACTTGCCTTCAAATTTGTCGCTCATGACATTAACATATTAATCGTAATGTTATTAACGTTATAACTGAGAATCAAAATTAACAGAATATTATTAATATTCTTTTAATGTTGATACTAAATTCGATATTAATAAAGAAATACAAACATTTCGTGAGTGAATTTAAACGGTGGTAACAATTTCTTTCAGTTCTATTGAAATCAGATAAACTTTTATTTTCGTTATTAAGAGGTTTCTGGACTACAAAAAACTACAAAATTAACAGTGTTCGGTATGATGATCTTATTGTGGAGGTTCTCGACATTTAATTAAAGTTTCATTAACGGTAGTTTCGAAAAGACTGCTGGGCAAATTAGATCTGCAAGCCAGGAAATTAAGGTAAAAATTAACCTGTTGTTGTGAGACCAAACAAAAGTTCTCTATGGGGAAAATCTGCAAGTTCATGACCGGCAGCAGAAGCAACAGCTGCAGCTCCTGCTCCCAATCGGGAATTATCCATAGGAGGTGGTGCCTACAAAAAAAAAACAAATAACTGGCATAAATTTGTTTATTATTACAAATATATTTTACGGCAGGATACTAAAAATATGCCTGCATCGCAGAGTACATGACCTCCCATAAATATATAAATCTCATTTTATAAGTCTATTTAAAAGATTATGACTTTATCGCAAATTTATCCGTAAAACTTTCTTTTATATGTTAAAATCGTCAATTAAAAGCTTATTTATATAAAAAACGTAAAAGTAATCAAATCATTCAAATATTTTATTTTCTTGAAAGTCAAAGTATATACAACTACAAAATTGTATTAATATATAATAACTAATAAAGAAGTTACAAACATTTTCCTTTAACTTAAATTCTGAGTAAATACGTATATAAATAAAAATAATTAGGTATGATAGAAGTAGAAATCCGTATTCCAATCAATCAATCACACGACCTTAATCATTTATTATTTGCAAAATGGTACCACTACGTGATTTTCAATTCAAAGAAATAATTATCAACAGATCATGTAAATCTTAACCCTTTATATGGATTATATTTGTCGGGTTAGGTCGAAACTGATTAACAACAAGGCCTATCTTATCCTAAGGTATTAAGTTACTTACGGAAGACGGATTCACAATTACGGTGCCATCGACAAACGGAGCGAAACCTGGCAGGAATCGTGGCGGATCAAGCCGAATCGCAAGTAAATCTGTAAGGGGTTTGTTGCGCAGGCACGGTGCCAGGTCGTCCTCCAACAAATCCCCGTGGCACCCAGTGTGCTCCGCAACCTTCCATGAAAGTAAAAAAAAGTAATATAAAATCCTATGACAAAAACATATATTATAGATTTAATATAACTTAGAAACAGCAAACTCCCCAACTTACAAAACGTATAATAAAGAACAAATTGGACTTGAATTGGCTTTACTAAATTACTTTTAATCTCTCCCTTTAAGCTAACACTTAATACGCCATCTACCTTTCTTTTTATAGTAAGCGGTTCCCTTTGCAGCGCCCATGAACTGAGCCCCGACCCGCTTAACAAGATGACACGCCTCAGTAGTTCTGAAACAGATAACCTAATTTAATTTTGTTATTTCCGAGACGAATCAACTGGCAAATTAAATCTTATATAGAAAAACATTTCGGTTTCAATAAGAAAAAGCAATTAACTCAATTGGATAACCTCTCTGTGTGCGTGGATTTACTTTTTTTTATATTGATATAATCAATTGTAAAGGTTTTGTTACCGAAATCAAATGTAAATAAGACTGAATACAAAAGAGAATTTTTCAAAGCACATTGGTATAGCTATACTACATTTCACATAGACTGAAAAATACAATTTCTATTCATTTTATTTCGTTGTATTTACAATACCTAAAATCGATATAGGAATGATGTAATTTTACTAAGAATGTGACCGGGCAAACGTTTTGCCGTATAAATTATTTCTTGGGTATTGCTAGTGTTCATAATAAACAAAAAATCAAAAAAAAAAATAGGTGTGGACAACCCGTATCACTCAGGAGTACGAAAAGTAGATAGTAGCCGAGTCTCAGACCTACTAATATGCATATAAAATTTCATAAAAATCGGTCAAGCCGTGACACAGAAGTATGGTAACTAACATTGTGACAGGGGATTTTTATATACTATAAGATTAAACTTTGTTTTAAACTGCATTTTATATTTTAAATAATTTCTCTTGAAACCTTTAGGTAACGTTATTGTTATTTTTCTTTTATATCTTACAGATGCCCGATATATTAAGTAACAAAAGATTCACACGGAATCTTTAACAAGGTAGCTTAATTAAATTTTCTGTATATCCCTCTAATTATAAAGATTGGCCGGTCTCATGTATCATACGTGTGCCGGTGTTGTTTGTAGAGATCGTGATCTCCGCAACGGTGATTACAGAAGCTCCGCTGGGTAATTCTTTTTCTGAGCATTTACATTTACGTAAAACAATGCTTTTTATTGCGACGAGGCCGGAGGCTGTGATAAAAGAGAATAACCCCGTACTCATAAAATTTAAAACGTTATATTATGCTCTTATAATTAAAATATGTTTTTGTCTTCATCTTATCCAAAACTCTCATGAAATATATGTAGATATATATATACCATATAAACTTTGTCTTTATTTTATCCAAAATATTTTTTTGAATAAATGAGGTTTCATAATTTAGTTTTTGACTCAAAGATGTAGGCTTCTACATGATATGATGATGTGATGATTGTGATATCTCACAAACTTACTCATGTAGAATTCCCAACTGGAATCAATTCAAGAGAATGAACAAACTACTAATTTCAAGTATAGAAAAAGCAAGAATATGTTTTTTTATTAAGTAAATATATTGCAACCACAGTCTATTTTAGACCGTGGTTGCAATTATGCATGAGGAATTCTTTTTTTAGTTTTTTAATATGACATGGGATAATTAATATAAGTATGAAACAACAAATAATCACAATATTGTTGAAACAGTCTGCAATTTATTATATACATACTTAAGTGATAAAGGGTCTTAAGAAAACACATAACACGAAAGTTTAATTACACTCGCCACAGGCCGGTCTAATTATATCAACGTGTCGTCGCATATATTTTGTTGGCAAGTTTTATTTACGCTTTACAAAAATATAGATAATTTTTGTTTCTTCTATCCCTCTTTTATATTCACAAATAATTCTATTGCGAAATGACATTATCTGTCAAATAGTATTACTATCTATTTTGACAGATTTTGAATATACTGCAAAATGTATACAAGACAGTAATAAATAAATGTAACTAGTTTTAAGATTTATATTTTAAAAAGAGCAACCGCCGAGTTTCTTGCTGGTTCTTCTCGGTAGGAACAGCTTTCCGAACCAGCAATAAAGTTGACGATTCAAAAGCACTTGTTTACAAGTTTACTTGAATAAAGAATATTTTGAATTTGAATTTGAATATATACTAAGGCTTTGCCTTAAAAGATAGTGACAAATGCTTGTGACTTCATAATTGTGAAATATTCTTTTAGTTCATCTATCTAGCCACTCTCGATAATGTATATACTCATATATAGGACAATTACAGTCCCTTAGTGCCTCGAAATTATAGTTTGAGGACAACGCAAGTTTCCATTGATAGATAAGTATAGCTTCGCAACGTAGTTGCTAAGTATGGGCCACATAAATATATTAGTACTACTCAGAGAACGATAATAGAGATATTATTAGATTAGAAATGAGGTCTGCGCAAGAGTTTTAACATCGGAAAGCTAAGAAAGATAATATGTTTTTACAAAAGTAGAATTTAAGTAGAGTTCCCAAATTCATGAAATACAACGGACACGCATCGGAAGAAAATTCATAATCAGTGACTATTTCTCAAAAATTTTGAGAAATTATCAAGTAACATTTTGTATTCCCCATATATTGCAGTCCGTCCTGGTATTTTTTATACAATTTGAACTACTTAACATTCAAAACTCACATTATCATAACGCAGTACCTTCTATATCACTTCGAATATTTATCGATAACATCGTTTGTTGGATAGTTTGGATACTGCAGTAATAAAAATATGTTTATAAGACCATAGCAAAATAGTATGTTTCTCCAGGGATGATTTTTGTATAAAATAAAGTTTTTCTGTTGTGCTACAAGCATCATAATTACATTTAGTGACAAAGGATTTCAACGAAACTCTTGACACGAGAGCGTAATGAAATTTGCCGCAGGCCGGTCTAATTATAAACAATGAGTAGTACCATGCATCATTCGTGACTGTTGTTTGTGGAGGGTTGCGGTTTCAAAAATGGCGATTTCGGGAATCCGTGTTATTCTGTTTCAGTGCTATGTAATTCAGTTTAATCTACTCGTGGTTCCTTTTGTGTTCAAGCTTTAATGATGGCCATAGAATTTTATTTAAAAAACAAATACAGAATGGAATTGCCCAAGATTTACTAACAACGAACTCTGAATAAACAGCTCATCCAATAATTTGAAGATTAAAAAAATGTAATCCATTTTAATACAAACCTTTGGCAACAGGCGAAACAGCCAAGAAATTTGCTAGTGCTGCTCCAGTTCCGTGCCCCATCAGAGTCACTTTTTCAGGATTACCTCCAAATGCTGGAAGATTTTCCCGTAACCAATGCAATCCCGCCACGAGGTCCATAAGTCCGAAATTACCCTGTGCCGAACCTCTAGCACCAGTCTTCAAAAAACCTGCACAAAAGTCATATTTTAGCTCAAACTAAATTTCTCATTCATTTACTAGTTTTAAATAATACAGTTTAGAGTAAGACTATTTACATATATAAATCGTTTATCGAACAACAAACATAAATTTAGGTTAAAAGTAAATGTCGATACTCCTCACCATTCACGTTTTTTTTATGATTAGAGCACGCCCTTCGATTTCGTAAAGTTTAGATTGAGAAACTACCTGCCCTCTTGAGATATGTCTCAGATCGGTTTATCGTCTAGGGGAAGGTGTACCAGCACTGCGTTGAACTCCAACAAGTTGAATTCCTTTTCACCAACAGTTCTTCAAACTATAAGCCGTACCTATCGTAGCTTTTGCGTCGGACCCTATCGGGTTGTATCTATCACTATGATTATAAGTCATGTCTCCAAATGTGATCACATTGATATTTCCATCTTATTTTCACACTTAATTTCCAAATTTCAATCTATACTTCATAATAACTGATAACATAGGTATTTTTTAGCTGATCTTATATTGTTTTTATTTTTTAACGTCGCATTTGAAAGAAAACATTTTACTTTTAATATTTACGTTAAAAGTTTTTTTGCATGTTTAAAAGTCGAAGTTACTGGCCATATCTTTCTAACAAGTTTACTCAGGCATCGTTAAAAAATTCTCGTAATTTATGCGGCATAAATTGCATACAATGCATGACTAGCCTATAAAAATATCGTAACGTTTAACACTGAGAGAAACGTTACACTGTGAATGTATATTATTGTAATTAAAGGATAACACGCTATGATGAATTTGGCGTGATATCATAACAACTGACTGGCATTCAAGATTTTAGGATAAGAATGTAGTGGAGGTAACCATCCTATGAAAGTGCACGAGGATTAGCAAAACACTTTTTAGATATTCAGCTATCCTGTATAGTCTAGTAACCATCCTATGAAGATTCTGCGTGTCTACCCAGCAAGGTGGATAACTCGAGGTATTATTTACTTATCCTTGTCTCGTACAGTTAATAACCCCATTAACGATCCATACAATGCGATAAATTTATGAATATTTATCGCATTGTATGGATCAGAATGTTGGGTAATGAAAAAGACGGATGAGAGAAGAGCGCATGCAAACGAGATGAGAATTTTAAGGTGGATGTGTAGTGTGACAAGTCTGTATAAAATACGAAATTAGTATATAAAGGAAAGTATAAAGGGAAGTATAAAAGTTGCGCTCATTATAGAAAAGACGAGAAGTGCAAGATTAAGATGGTATGGACATATAATGTGGAGGAATGAAAATCATGTGACCAAATGTTGTGTTAAATATGGATGTGTATCTGACTAGAGGGAGGATAAAAAGAGAAGAATGGATTGTGTGAAGTATTAAATGCATACAAAAGGAGTAGCGCCAGAGTTGACAAATGACAGGAGAGAATGGAAGAGAAAAATATGTTGTGCCGACCCCACTTAGAGTGGGATAAGGGTAGGACAATGATGTGCAGTGAATTACCCTCGAAAAATAACGTGCCTGTGGGCTTGGTGGTTAATTCAAAATAATAAGTAGAGAAGAAGTGGCATTTACAATTTTATCTACTCTGATACTATAATACAAAGATTATAAAACTGAAAACAAAATTCTTATGACAAACATTACGTACAGAACAAAAATAAAAAATTAAAAAGTTTCATTACGATACAGGTCTTGTATGGACACCTGTATCGTAATGTAACTTTTTAATCATAACGATACACCTTAAAAAAAAGGTTTCAATGAATGGGTCCGCGGCGACGCAACACGCATGCGCAATCGATGTTTGCGCCTTGGCGCCAATATATGACATTTAAAAAACCTATTCAATATTTAAACGAAGTTTAGTTTTGTTTGTAAAAAAAATAGTTTTTGTGTAAAAACATGTCTGAGAGCGGGGATAGTGGTAATTGTACACCACCAAATATTCTGAAAGCTGCGTCAAACATGACCATGAACCTGTTGCGGACGAAATCTAGGAGCAACTAAATTAAATGTTACCACGAGTTCATGGAATGGAAACGTACGTTTTACGTATTATAGTATGAGAGTAGATAAAGTAGTGTATGATACTGTACATAACTTGGTCTTATAACACTAGTGTGACACTATAAAAAAACTCGCCTGCGGCTCGATTTTTTAAACCACACTCGTGTTATAAGAACCCTTATTATGCAACAGTATCATAAACTACTATAAATTCGCGCGATTCCCTGCGAGCGAAGTTCAAGGAAACATATATTCTTGGTGGTCAGCTATTCTTGTAACATTGGCTTTAATTTTTTTTTATATTTAATCTTTAATCATTTTATTATTTCTTATTATTTTTATTATCCTCTTTTTGTATTATATTTTTTCTCTAGACTTATAAGTTTAAATTTGTATGTTCTTCGATTATCCTTTTCATTACATTTATAACACTGTATATGGAGCATGTTGTATTCTCCTATAATTGGGGACACATTTAGCTCATGGGTCAAATCTTTTAATTACTTTATTTTATGTACCTCTGTTGGTGTCCCTAATTAAATAAATACATAAATAAAATAAAAATTCACTGTGAGATATTAGCCATTGAGAGTCCCATATATAAAGTGCCTCACTATGCAATGAGGTATTATATTGGATTTGCACGCATAATAGAAGCGAACTTATCTTCGTCTCTTGTAATCAAAACGCTGCAACACTGTACAGTAGTTTAATAAATGTGTACATGTATTGTTCAACTGTATATCCTGCATACGCCAATAAACAATACCGGTTGGCAAGGAGTGTGGCATTGCATTAAATGCGGCCAATTCACAAATGACCTGATATGTGGACGGATCTGTCCACACGTTATGCCCAGGGATCGGTTATCGGGAAGCGTTATCGGTCAACGAATTTACATATTAATTAATGTTTCCGAAGCTAACGTATCCGCACAATAAAAGATCTTTGCGGTTTTATCGGTTTTGTATAGACAGTACATGTAAAATCAACAAACAAAAATAAACATCACCTAACTGAAAAATTACAAAATATATATCAACAATTTCATCCACCGAGTATTTTTTTTATTATCGCAGAGAAATTATTAAATACATAACTAGAGATGATCCCAAAGTTTTTCTAAGTCTAATTTAGTCATGTGGTAGTATTTGGATTCATTGTTATTAATAAATCTATATCATTGTTAACATACTTTTTAGGAATTAATTTACTGGAAATAAAAATAATTTGAAATTAAATGACAAAATAAATCAAATAAAAAATCTTCGATTTTAATTTTCGTTTGAAAAACAATTTTGATACACATTAAAACAGTATTATATGGATATTATGTTTAATACATTCATATCAAATAAAATCAAATCAAAATTATCTTTATTTAAATAAACTCTTTCAAGTACTTTTTAATCGTCAAGGATCAATATGATTAATGAAGTTACAACTGGTTCGGAATGTTACTCTTACCGCAAGAAACACGGCGGTTAATCTTTTCAACATTTTCAATTTTACATTAATAAACCGGTCTTGAATGAAGCTGAAAGGATTTTCAAATCCAGGCATTTTATCATCCAAATAATCTTCAATTTTGTAATATGCTTTACGTATAAGCATATTTATTACACTTAGTAGACTGGTCTACTACAATTTTATAGTAGAAGCAAATACCGAGACCAACGAATGAGTTGCTAACTCTGCTGAGTCGCAACACAAATTGTTAATCAGAGATCATTTATTTAGAAAATTATTATTAATCAGAGTTGCTTTTCTAGATGAATAAGTCTCAGTCCCTCCATTCACCACTACGCTTACTGTTAAACTCGGGTCTCTTCAGCTTATTTAGACGCCATACTTGAACTATTTGAATCCAATAACTCCTTCCTTTTTTAGAATCATCAACCAGAATCGTTATAACTTTTATCACCTCTGGCAATTCGGATCCATTGAAATCCATATCCGTTTACACTTAAAGATGACGTTTTTGTCTACGAGACTTAGTTTTGAATGCTGAAAAGCTGTTGAAAAAGAAACTGGCTTAAAAAGAAGGCTTGTAAGTTTCAAACATTTTGTACGCGTAAATATATAATCACTTTGACAGACGCGGTGACATATTACATCGTATGTAAGCGTTCCACACCAAATATGTCAATTTGCGGCTGTCTGCCGTCCGCACATTACGCCCTGGGATCAAATATCGACGATCACTTTCGAACACATTTCCATATTAATTAACATCGAGATTTTGCAGCGCCAAAGTAATTCATTTATATATTCCTGACATATTGTTTCGACACATTTTTGTTTATAAGTTTCACCATTGAACAATAAGCTTATTCTTCTAAACGTTGATCATATTTTTTCTTTAGTATCTGTATCTTATTTCCGTGCGTAGAATCCGTCAATTCTTCTTGAATAAACTGGTTATTAGTATTCACTCTCTTACGACTCACAAATATGTCGCCAGGTGCAGCAAGGACGGCATGATTTTGTAAACGGTCGATTACATTACACACAATTTGTAACACAAGCAAATTAAACAAAAGTAATTTTTTTATTCCTTCTCTATTATATAATGTAACGATGAGTAAATAAATAATTTAATTACTTTTCTACTTCTATTATTTTTTACCCACTTCATTTGGATTAGTGACTTTCTTAAATATTCTATTGAATAAATTACACATAAAGTAATGATTTGCGCTTATTGTTACTAAGAATTACTTTCGATGATAACTTCCATAGTTTTGTTGCTATCATGGTCTAGTACTGGCTGAGTCATGAAGGTATTTAAGTAATTCCCTCCAATTTGCTTGCAATTCCTTTTACACGGCACGTTCAGATTAATTGTAATTATCGGTGAACACTATCCTGATGCCGAGCAATTTGAAAAATATTAAATGAGTTTGCAAGTTAATATATTAATTGACATTAGAAGTACGATTTTCAGGATCTGATAAATGTATAATTTTACAAATGGTTCGATTAAAATTTAGCTGCCCACCAATTAAAAAGTGTAAGTTGAAGTTTACTTTAATTTAATATTCTCATATAGGGCTTTTTCTTGATATTATAATTTATTCAGTTAAAAATGTTTATTAAAGTATTCTGTTTGAATTTAATAGTAGTTGATAATTTAACTACAGTAATCACTAATTAAAGCTGTGATAGCCTAGCGGTGAGACCGTGCGACTCTTAGGAGGGGAACACGAATTCAAACCCGGGCAGGCACCAATGAGTTTTTCTATTAAAACTCATGTGTCTAATTGATAATTGCAATTACCACACGCTTTTCGGTGAAGGAAAACATCGTGAGGAAACCTGCACACCTCTAGAGAATTCTGGGGATATGTGTAACCTACTAATCCGCATTGGAGCAGCGTGGTAGGTCTTAGCTCCAACACTTCTCTCCAGAAACGGAGAGAGGAGGCCTATTCCCAGCAGTGGGATTGAAACTAAGCGTAGCAAGAAAATTAATTTCAGACATGCGGTTTCCTTGACTCTTTAACTGAACTTAAAAAAAATATATTGAAATGTTTAATTTAATGGAATATTATAAGCATTTATGGAATACAAAAATTATTTTTAAGTCAATAAGCTATGCAATCATAATTTCAACCTTCTAAATCAACTGAACAAAAGTCTTATGACAACATTCCCATTTACTACGTGTAATCGCACTAAATATGTCAATTTACTAGCAATGCTGTCCATGTGTTATGCTGGGTATCAGCAAAATCAGACATCTCATTATAGTTTACATATGTGCGATTTCATGTACATTACATATATGTGGGAGTTATAAAACACTATTATTATCACGTTGTAAACATATCAAACTTAATAAATATGCGTGTTATTGTGAAGAATTCCTTTCAAAGGTATAAAAACGAACACAAGCACACAAGCAATACACACAACCACCACCAAAATCTCGACGATCGTTTCGCCCCGAAACCGAAGCATCATCAGGAGGATTGGCTCAACGACAAAATCGTAATGCGTATAGCTACAATATACCGGCTTTACTCACGGGTTATAATATCGGGTGAGCCCGACTAGTCTTAAGCCCGTGCTGGGCCCTTATTCATGAGCTCTTTATGCAACGTTATCATGTCGGGAACCGTTCAGTTACCAAATATACATTAACTATTGTGAGTGGTTCACAATGGTCCAAATTCAAAAAGATTGTGATATCCAAATCAAACTTTTAACTATTTGATTTTATTTAATGTTAATTATTGCCAAATCAAAACTATTACAACAGTTTATATAACAAATGTTTGATTGATCGAAGATTGAACAAATACAATTATAGATATTAAATTATATTTGATGGACATTAAAAAATACTTGGTATTAATGTAACAGTATAGTTTCATTGTTTAAAAAATAGAGCTCGCTTACCCAGTACTCCTAGTCTAAAGTTGATAGTAACTACAATGATGCCTCCGTTTGCAGCAAGTGGGGTTCCGTCGTATGCGTTGCCTGAACTCCACTCATAAGATTCCCCATGCACGAACACAAGACATGGCAAACCGACGCCCTCGTTCTCCCCTTCGATACCTATGTATTAAACAAATCTAAATAATTTGAAGGAACATTATACACAGATTTCTCTGTATGATCATTGATTTGCATTCCTATAAGTTAAAATTAAAATCATGTTAGAACGCTGTATTCCTAAGGCCTTTTTTTTACATGAGAAAACCCTTCATGGGTACTGCTTTCCGCGGGGGTGGAAAGCATTTATGCCGGACTCCTACCGGCTAAAACCTCATGTTCCACCTCGCTGGTTGGGGACGAGGGGACAGGAATACTGAACGCATCACTTCTACACCCTCGTCAGCAGCGTAGTTGCTAAGCCCTACCAGATAAAAAACCTTTATTTAAAAAATCGTTTCTTGGTTTGACCTTAAAAGATAAGGTTCTTTTTGAAGGGAGCAGAAGCTATAGGAAGCACCAAATCAGCCTACAGCGCTTATTAATATAATTTCATGTAACTCTACCTTAATTTAAACACCAAACACTAAGTTGTGAAAATATTATACGTATCAATGTAAAGTACAACAAAAACTGTACTGTTCTACTAATTTATTTTCACACGTTTCACCTGAGATTATTTCCCCGATATTAAATAAAAGCTTGAACAGGAACAACAATAAGGCAGCAAAATATGATCCCTTTATTTAATATTAGTTGTACTCGTGACGTCCTTTTCATCAATCTTAGTGTTGAAATACCCTAAATTATGTACTTCTTTTCTTTTCTTCGGGGAAAAACGAAAATTCTTCTAAAGTAATAATAATAAAATTATATTGCTATAATCCGCGTAAATAGGAAATATATATAATGCTAAACGTAGAGTGGACTATCCGTTTTCGTACCCGATACTCCTTTCTCTCCGATTGCTGTTAACTTTTTCGCAAATATAGCAAGATAATTTTAATATTATTGTAAGTATAATTGATCTGCGCAAATTAACACCTAATTCTATGAATTATTTAAAATTCTTTCATATTAGTATATAGTATATATTCTATATAGTATATGTTTTAAATATACAAAACTTCATTCTAATTAGCCCAGTGAATAAGTCGTGAAAGCGTAATAGACATACAGACAAATTTTCGTACTTATAATATGTATATGCATCTATAGAATGAATATGGATTTGTATCTTTGCTGTATGTCTGAAATCTACTATGTAAATAAATGATATGTTAGGAATTGTTAATTTGTTCAAATAGTAGAACATTATTTATTATACATCCTTTATACTGACTATATAATTAAAATGCTACGATGTAGTTGCAAATGAAATGTTCATTACAAAGTAATCGAGGGAAACGTATAATTATTAGTCTTCAAGGGATTTCTCTCCCTTTGCTAACGTTCAACGGGCCGCTAACAAAAGGTACTTTGCTTTGCTAATAGACAGACTATTAAACGAGGTAGTGTAGTTATGTACGCAACTGTGTAAAAACAATTCTTAATGCGTGTACAAACATAACAAACGGGCGTAGCTTTTACTTAAGAACAGGATAGGCATAAACAAGGCCATAGGTTGTCAGAGTAACAGTTTCCTGTTGACAATCGAGAGGAACCTGCTTCTATGACAACCTGAATACAGAAATCGCTTAGAACATAGAAATGAATAATATAGTATACAAATTACACATATTTTGTCAAAATTTATATACTGTTAGTCTAGATACATATAAAATTCGACGTAGCATTATTTTACTGCTATGAAGAATTTGTGGTGTTTCATTGTCCATTTAATTTACATATTATTTACGTTTTCATTAAAAAAAAACAATATGCTTGGACGTGAAAAAAATATTTATACCAAGTCTACACATCACAATAGAAGCTTCTCCTTCATTTTTGTTATATTGTATTATAGTTTTTACTCAAAAATAATAAATACATACGGTACTACAATAATTAAGTATAAAGGTAATTTATAGAATTAGGCGTTACTTTGCGGAGATCCATAATAAAAAAGTAATAATAAAATTATTTTGCTATAATCCGCGATACAGTAAATAGAAAAAATATATAGTGCTAAATGTATAGTGGACTATACGTTTTTTCATACCCGTTACATGCAGGATTCGTAAAAACATATGCACAAACCTCCACCACTTCCACCACAATACACAAGCACTACACAGGTTCACTATCACAAACTCAACAATCGTTTCGCCCCGCAACCGAAGCATCATCAGGAGATAGACTCCACGACAAAATCGCAAAGCGATCTTTGCGATTTTGTCGTGGGTTGCGGGGCGAAACGATTGTTGAGTTTGTGATAGTGAACCTGTGTAGTGCTTGTATATTGTGGTGGAAGTGGTGGAGGTTTGTGCATATGTTTTTACGAATCCTGCATGTAACGGGTATGAAAAAACGTATAGTCCACTATACATTTAGCACTATATATTTTTTCTATTTACTGTATCGCGGATTATAGCAAAATAATTTTATTATTACTTTTGAAGTATAAAGGTGTCTATCTAAATATATATAATAAATATATAGTATAAAGGTGTATATATCAGGCAAAATCTCTTGTTAGTATCCTATACTTTGTCATGTTTGAAAATATAATTTACAATTATAACCAAAAAGGAAAAGTCAGATTAGAAGGTCACATTAAAAGCACTAAAGTCATTTTTATCATTGCTAAGCAAAGTTCTCCTCTGTTTGTTTAGAGAGAAAGTTAAAAAAGGAAGAAAGGCTTAAACCCACCACTTTGCTTCAATACGAATTGTTGGTCACTGATCACTGGTCCCAGATTCTTCAAAAATGTATAATACAGATTCCTAATAATCTTTTCCTTTTGACTAACAATCGAGTAATATCATTACATTCTCGTCTACATATTGCAAACAAAATTACAATGTGTCACAATTAAAGAAAACGAAGTGAAAAATAAAGCACAACGATTTCTTTCACGTTACAATCGTATAACCCAATTGGCAATACAATCTAGTACGTTTGCCAGCATCGTGTAAAGCTTCGGTTCAAAGCTCTTAAGATGGACTTTTTTATATGTACTACACCGTATAAGTTTTGCTCTATACGCGAAAGAAATATATCTAACACTGCTTTTAACATTTAAGATTTAAGAAATATATGTCATAAGAATAATATTTAAGTTACGGATGATGCTAGAGGACTTTACTTGTAAGTGAATTGTTACACTTAACTTTTGCACTTAGCAAGTAAGAATTTATAGAATTAGTGTAAGCAATTTGTAAGTAAATCTAAATAAATGAATAAAAAATATATATGTATATATATTTAAAAGTCACTATTAATCATTTATTTATTTACATACATTTATGACATTATACATAAATTTACATTTCGAACAGTAACAAACTGCCTGTCAGTTACTTATTGTTAATTGAATCAAACTGTCGTCCAACGTTTAAGCTTGAAAATAAATTTTACCAATCAACGTTGTTAAGGAGAATCGGAGAGCTAAGTGGCTTGTAATTTAATTTTAACAGTGAATTTTATCGTTACTAGCAATATCTGAATTCTTCCATTAGAAAATAGAAATACAATTTTTTTGTTGGTAACGTATACAATAAAAGGATAAAGTCATAGGGATAAGTTTTACGCATTTCTATAAAGTGGTGATCCCGCACCGGAAATGTTAGCGTGAGCCCCACAAGATGGGTAGACGATCTGAAAAATAGTCTTAGAGAGTCACTGAATCCAAGTTGCACAAGATTGTGTTGCGTGGAAGTCTTTGGAAGAGACCTGTGGCCCAAAGTAGATTATTTTCGTCTATTAGTTGACAAGACCATAACAAAATTTAAAAATATATGTACAGTATTCAAAAGCCTTAAATGGAAATGGACAGGACATATGCTCAGGGAAGAAAACGAGAAATGGACAAAACTGGTAACAGAATGGTATCCGCGTGACAGTAAAAGGAGCAAGGGAAGACAAACAATACGATGGGAGGATGATATAAAAAGGATAGCTGGCCCAGTATGGACAAGGATTGCTAAGGACAGGACAAAATGGAAAGCTTTGGAGGAGGCCTTTGTCGTAGGACAAGCTGAAAAGGATAAACCGGCAAATTAAAAAAAAAAAAAATAGTTTAGATGTATGTAATTAAAATAATCGTTTTATAGGATAAGGAAATTTTTTGTTACAAATATCAGCAATAAAGGCTTATTTATTTATTTATTTATTTAGTTGACAAGAGATAAAGAGCGCCAAAGCTCGAGTCTTGATTATAACCGAAACTTATGGCTTATATTGTATCGACCTTACACACTTATACAATTATTGTCTTTTCATACATTTATCTACAGTCCATGTTTATGTGACTGATCTCTTTAATTGCAATAAGATCATAATTCATAATTTGATCCAGCATTGATAGCGTTCTTAATAAATTATAGGATTTTAAAATTATGTTCCTTTTTCAAATATCAGTTTATTGCGTCATAGTTTAGAGCAGTTATTACGTAAAATTCTTGAGAGGGAAAAAAATCGTGCTAACAGCATAACCTCTGTCAAGCCCTCTATTTTATTATAAAATTTATTTTTTACACACATAGTTATTAATTATAACTTTTTACTACGTAGTTTTCATTAATAAGTTAAATATGAAAGTGTGTATATTTGTACTTCTTTCGAATATTCGAACATCTAATCTCCGTCATTGAGTTAGTTTCAGAATAAATATCTAACCACTTTAACCAATAAGTATTTAATTATGTTTATTGTGTATTCCGTAAAGATATACTATTATACTCAAAACTTCTCGGTGATATATATCTTCCAAGCTTTCATCTCGTAGTAATGGTTCTTCTATGCTTCAACTTCGCAGCTTAGGGAGACCTCAGCCTCACTTCCGCACTGCTTGCAGGGTTATATGCACTGCAATGCACTACGGAATTGAGGCCTCGACACCCTTTATGTTCTGTTTCTTTTACATTTTGCAAGATCTTCAATTAAATTTCCTAAATTATACTTTTCTTTAATTATATTAACGTGACAGCGTAAGATAAGATATAAATAAATTAAAAAGTGTAGTACTTAGAAGCTAATGATGCGTAAAAACAATAATTTAAAGGTTCAAGTCTCGTATCGCTTTAGAAATATTTTTACGCGATTTGTATTAAAATACGAAACGTTTTTCTTAAAAAATTATATCAAAATACGATTAATCAAAATAAAATGCAAAGACAAATGTTTGAAATCAGGTACAAGATGTTTCCAAGTATTACAAAATGAAGCGACAAAAAGAGCATCCATTTTATAAATTGACTCTCCTTTTTAAAGCTTCCCTATTACCGGGGGAGACAAAAAGTTGCGATCAAGCTAACACTATCTTGTTGAAAGTTAAAGATGAGATTACATAATCAATGAGCTGGTAATACAAAGTACCGGGCTTAAAAAAGGAGCGATATTAAAGCACGATAAAGGTTAATTTATTTTAAAATACATACCAATTCAATAGAATTGATTAAATTAAAAAAAGCAAAGTAACGGCATGTTACTATGCCACTATGCCAGATGGGTTGGGGCTAAGATCTACCACGCTGCTACAATGCGGATTGGTAGGTTACAGATATCCCTAGAATTCTCTAGAGATATGCAGGTTTCCTCACGATGTTTTCCTTCACGGCAAAGCGTGTCATCAACTGCAATTATGATTTAGACACAAGTTTTCTCAAAAAAACTCATTGGTGCCTGCCCTGGGTTTGAACCCGTGACCTCCTCGAAAAAGTAGTACCATATCACCGCTGGGCTATCTCAGCTTTAGAAATAAAATATTTAACGGACATTAACATTTTATTTAAATTTAAAATTCTTCAAAATTTCCGTTTGATTAATTTGATTGTTTTTCACTAACTGATAAATAGTGCTATAGATATTATTAACTCGGTATACATTACGTTTAACATCTACTCGTTTGCACATAAATAATATAAGTAAGAAATTCAAAGCATCGAATTTCAATATGCTGCCAACCTTCAAAGCTTCATATTGATAAAAATTCATATTGATATACTCTGCACTCGACACCAGCGCAGAGCATAAACTCATATATACTTCTTACAATATTTTTGTTATTTGTCTTATCTATACAAAATTAAAACAAATCTACATATTGTTAAAAAACCAGATGGAGTGAAATGGTACAGACTACATTTCTTAAGCAGTTACTTTCCCAGGCTATAAGTGTTTTATAATTTGCAAAAACCCATATAACCGTGTGATACATAATTGAAAAGCGGCTTATTTAACGGTAGGCAAATTTGCGGCGAAATGGTCCGAATAAATAATGAATAACTGGCAGGGATTAAAGGGCACCCCAAAAACTCCGAATCACCACCCTAACCAAAACAGCTACACTCCATTATAACGCGATTGTTTCTTTATAGACAGATTTTTATAAAATAGTGACTCATTGATTCATGGATTATTTTTTATAACAATTCATTAACTACACTACAATATTCTTTCTACCCATAGAATCAATAAGAAAAAAAAGAAAGATCCATGTAAAGATACCCATTAAATATGATATCAAAGTTTTATTTTTCTAAGAAAGCGCTTATCCTTTTTCAGAAAAATATATTATCATATTATAATAATAGTACTATATTAAAACAAAAAATCCTTAATAATATGCCACCACTAAAATGTGGGTAAAAACTATGATCCACTGAAAAAATAGGTCTTATTTTACAACAAATTTTAAAAATATAAATTGAAGTAACAACAAATTATTGCACAAACAGTAGTGTAATAATAGTAATGTAATAAGTAACAAGTATTATTATTATTCTAGTATAAAGTAAACACTGATTAGGTTTTCTACTATAAGATAGAATTTCGAAATAGTCCATAAAAGCTTAAATCTTATTAAATCGATCAGTACTAAGTAATCGTTTGATAATAGAAACACATTTGCCAAAGCAATTCAGGAATGGGCGTTCAATTTGCAATATTCACAAATTTCGTTAAAAGCTGTATCAAGGGAGGCAGATATCGAATGGCGTAAATGTTATTACTAGCTTTATCTATATACATATATATCGTAGATGTGCAAATACTTTTAGCTTGATATTGAAAAAAGACTATAAATATTTCATATTTTATACCTAACTTAATTTAAGCCATTACATAACAAGTTATTCATTACATAACTGACCTACAATATGCACTTATATGACTTATTTACATCAAAAAGGAAGTGATTACGTTTACGTTAGAAAAAAATACTTTAGTGTGTGAAATAAGTTTTGTAATGATCTCTTTCAAATAAATAAAAGAGATATGTTTACTACTATGTTCATGGGATCATTTCATCTACTATATTTTTGAGATCAACTTTTTATTATTCCATTTTTAAATTGTTATTTAAATCTTTCAATTGACCTTTTAATAAATATCCGTATTTTCAATTTTTTTTCCAAAAATCTTCAGTTTTTAGTCAATTTTAAGATTGTATCAACTAATTAACACTTATAACAAATACGAAAAGACACTTTAAACAAAAGTTTACAAAAAATATTAAAAAGCTTCTATTAAGATTACCTACAAACTTGTAGTAAGTTACCTATACTTAAAATGAGTATTCTAAGATTGAAACCTTAAGGGAGAAAAATAATAATTGCTTTTTTCCTTACCATTAACAGGAACATAAAGATTGACATAAAGGCAGTCTTCACTCTGGTTGGTAAGAACAGGTAACAATCGCTCAAGTTGGCGGATGCGAGCACGTGGATGTAATAATAGCGCTTCTTCCCGTGGCTTGGCTGCAGGTGGCACCTGTGGACAGGCTGGTCCTGGGGCGTCAGCCAGACGCGTCGTGCGCCACTGTGATGGCGTCACGGGCGGCATGTATCTATTATAAACCTCATTATTAGACACCTGCGTGCGTAAGTAATTAAAGTACCCTATGTCTTTTGTGTTTTAATAAATAAATACTTTGTTATTTTTATACATTTATGTTGCAAAGCAGATTAAAAATCTGTTGAATTTCGTTAAAAAACTGAAAATTAATGGTACTAATATTATTTCACGCAAATCTGTCATTAAAAAAAATAAACAACAAGACGTAGGGTTTCATTTGAATATGATAACCTTACGATTTTTGGGGTATCGGGTGGTTGTTTTTTTTTCAACCAATAAATTGTAATCTAATTAATAATAGAACAATATGGCAGTAATGAACAACCTTAAGCTTCCAAGAGGCGGTGTAGCATAAGGGACGCCAAGGTACGCCTCAACTTGCGGATGCGAATGGACTACGATTCCGCGCAGTGGTCCGTACTTGGTGCGAATCACGCGCGTGCTATACTTGTGCGTAGAGAGGGCTGCGGCGCAACAGACGAGCCACGCGTAGAGCGCGGCGAGGTCCGCGCGCATCACGCGCACGAGGCAGGCGCGAGCGCGAGCGACGCGCCGCCGGCAACGCGCGCGCTCTCGCGCATCACGCGGCCCGCTCCGCGCGCGCGCTCCTCCCCATACGCGACCAATTCATCCTAATACAGCCTTCACTCTCGCTCGCGGCCACTAGGAATATGCAAAATAATTTTTAATTTATATTTTTTATCTAATTTTTTACAGTAACCTGAAATAAAAACTATAATATACACATTTTAAGATATGAACCATTTGAGTGTAGGACATAGATTAGTATTATTGTTTATGATTTATAGAAGCAGGAGTTACTTTGTGGAATTCCATATAACAGGCACTATAACAGAACTAGATACCTTGCTTATTATTATTATTATTATCTTTTATTTCTCTTAAAACTAACTTTTTACATTTTTAAATATTTCTAAATAATTAAAAAAAAAAAAAAACATTTAAAAATATAAAAAATCGTCGACCGCCGGAAGCGGGGTAATACCCAAGCTACCGGTGGCTAGGGCTCCAGAGTGAGGAACTTCCTCACGATGCGTGCCGTTTCGAGTAATACCACCTTCTGTATCCGACTCTTGATCCAACCATTAAGCGAAAGCCTCTGAAGATGTTGATCGAGGCTTTTCGCAATCAGACCGTTAACCGAAACAACAATAGGAACAAACAACAACAAATGTTTCGTACTATTTTGACATTCGTAAAAAATAACTTTAATTTTCGTAACTATTTTTTTAAATCGTGTTTAATGCATCTATACTCGATATACCTATATATTTAAAAGTTTTCATCCAATTGAATAATAAAGTTTATCGTTATATATAGTTGGCATAGTTTAAATTTAAAAACTTACCCAAATCATGTTTTCGCTGCAAAGATGTCATGTGTTTCAAACTCAATCATTGGTTTATTCTGCAACAAAGAAAATTTTTATCGATAAAAAAAGTATAACTCAGTATTAATGTTCACAAATTCTCATTATTTATATATAATGCCATAAACTACTTATAGTACTCAAGTTCCCTTGGCTATCCAGGGAACTTGAGTACTACATATAAGAAGGGAACACCGCTCACTAAGCTTTGAAAAAATATGCATATTCCAAAAATTCTTTAGCCATATACAGACTTCATCACAATGTTCTTTCACCGTATATTGCACAAGAAAGTAAAATTTATTAAGCATCTCTTTAAAGAAGATTCTAGATAGCAACCCAAGAAGTCTTGCAAAGTATCATGCACTCTGATCGGTAGGAAATGGTTTTATGAGCTTTTAACAGTACTAGTCCCTACCCAAGGAAATCCGAAGCCTGAACGAATAATAAGGCAGAAAAACAGAATAATAACCTTGATTACTCTATTCTATTTTGTTTTTGTTTCCCGAAACAAACGTTTGACGTGTTCTAGACTATTAACTAACGCACCTGGTAGAAACTAAGTACTTAGTTACCCTCTCCAAAACACTCATCACCCTAAGTATCAATGTAATTATATTATGGTATAAATGCATATAAAACATACATGGTAAAGCGGGAAAAGTACATTAATATGAAATATTCGTATTTCCATTTTAATCGAGTACAAGCGGAATAATCAAAACAACGAGACAATAACGTAGCCAGGACGAGTTGCAAATACAATATTATAATACAAATACTTATTCGAGAATTCGTCCCTTATCATGCATATCTGAAAACAGCATTTTCTCAATATACCGTTTATTATAATATTTATACAAAAGTATAAACTCTGTTATGTTATATATAAAACTTATTTAATCTATAAAACCTACTTAACCTATTTCCAGTCGGTTTGTTTCTAAGTCTTGCGTAGTATTCGCTGTAATAAAAATAGACCGGCTGTTAATTATAAATTGGAATGTATACAGTTTATGAACTATTTTTTGTTTAATATTTAAAATAGACCATCTAACGCTTAACTTCTTCCATATTTGTCACATGGCCTCTTTTACGATCTTGAAGATTTTTTCAGAATTAATTCAACATACAATAACACATTACAATTTTTGTTATATTGGATTTTTAGTACCTCTTGTGTTACATAAAAAAATAAGTGTATTAATTTTATTGCGATACAATTTGAAGACTTATTTAAAACTGAAATTATAATCCACCCTGTGATATCCGGCTGAGTAGAATAGACATCGCTTATTTCTTACCGAGGAGTCGTATTAGGCTACTAAGGTAAGTTGACCGCCCGCGTCGTGTGGTATCGGGCTGAGTAGAATACGAGTATACTATCCTAATTTCTTAACAATAAGTCGTAAAAGGCGACTAAGGTAAGTTGACGTCAGGCAGGCGGCCGCTCGTAAAATACCTTGCTAAATCATGTACCCACATGTTATGTCGATCTAAGTAGGATAAGGACAGGAGAATGATTTCAATTTGTAATTATTATTTAACTTATTATATTGAAGTAAAGAATTAAGTGAATTAACCATTTCTAATAAGGACACCGCATTGACCTTAAATAACGTTAATGAAATTTATAGGTAACGAGTCAGTGGATATATTTACTAATTCCAACTGGTTCTGTTCGTAAATAATAAAATGAAAACTCGATAAGACAAGTCCACAATTTTATGTAAAACTTGCTGTTTGCGTAACAAACTTTGAAAGTACGAAGGAAAATGGTTATTCCTTGCATCTCATTATTTACGCCAGATATGCAAATTTGTCTTCTGAAAATTAACAAACCGTATTCTTCCTCAACAATACCTCCAATTACTGAAGTGACGATGTTAATTTATTTACTTCTTTGGCTCAAAGAATCAGTAAGGGATTTTGGCGAAAGACACGAAACTTTGTCACTTACGCATGTGTTTACCGTTTTGCTTTTTAGGTATATAATATAAGGTAATAGGTATATAATGAAAATGTACAACAAATGCATTAAAACTGTTTTACAGATTTCATAACGCTATATATACGTATATATGGATGTTAAATAATAACACTGTGTTTGTGATCAGAATAAAGTAACAATACGCCTTTTCATGGACTTGTAATCAAAATCAATTTTTATAGTTACACCTTGATATAGATATTGATAAATGAAAGAGATCTACTGCTATGAAATTTTTGTTTGATTCCTTAAACACTTTTTGTTTAAAAATATCGTGAAATCGTCATTTATACAATTTATCAATGTTGAAAGGACCAACGATATAACGATATAGCGTAACCAGGTTCCGATAGGTCATCATCTTACTTTTTATTTAAGCTTTCCACCGTGAGTTAAACCAGGGGTAAAGCTAGTCTTTTATATTTGTTGTTAATAATAATAAAATCTTCATGATTCAGTAACAACGATGACGATGGTTAAGGGTTGTAGTTTAAAAATCAGGATAAAATTACTCATTTATACACATAGTGGCACGTAGAATGCCTATGGTCACAGAACCTGCTTCCCTGTTCCCGTAGACGTTTCTGTCGATATCGAAGGACTATCTAAAAGGGAACAAGGAAGAGAGTCCGACACCATAAGAATTCTACGTGACAATAGGAAGCAGGAACGCTGTTCTGATTTAATATAAGCGGCTTCCGCTATTATCCAAACACTTGGCTTTCGAAGAGTTAGCAATCCATTCCAAGTTTCTGAACTAAGCTGAACAAAAGCCGACAAGCATCAAATGTGGCCGACAAGGTCCAACCTGCTAAGATTAACGTTGGTAGAGCAATTAATCCGACATTTTGCTCAGACAGTCAATCTCTGCTGGAAGTCCTGGCTTTCTACGCGTATATCTCAATAAACTGTTATAATTTTATTCGGATATTCTGTTTAATTCAGATGGATTGTATTATGTCAAAATACATATTGACTTGCCCGTTGGCGCAGTGGGTAGTACTCGGCCTTCAGCTCCGCGGGTTCGATTCCTACCGAGGGCCAACATTTTCTATAAAAAATTTTTTGGTTCTTCGAGCCTGGATGTATATTTCTATTTAAGTATGTATTTAAAATCAAATATGTATATTTACTATTTATAGTATATTTACTAGTCTTTCGTCACCCATAACACAAGTATAAAATTACTTACTTAAGGGTCGGACGACCGTGTATGTAAGTGTCCTATATAAAAAAAAATATAAAAAAAAATCTTATAGCCCATATCTTAAGCCTGCCGCGATACGATCTGAACAACATTTTAAGAAGATAGTTCCGTTTCACCTAACATTAAATTGAACTCAGAACCTTTTGTAAGTGATATGTAATACAAAAAACAAACAATATTAGGTTCTCAATATGTTGCCACTCTAAAAAGATTTTTCATTTGCTTAAACCCTTTTCATCCAGCGACAAGAAAAATCACATTTCATTACCTGAGGTTTCACTTAACAAATGTTCGCAATTAAAAAGGTTTGCATGTTTCCGTTAAAAATACTTCAACATTACTAATTGAAGAAATTATTTTTATGGTTTCCGTAATATTTTCATTAGCCTTTTTGATGCCAGCGCGTTTAAAATCAGCGAATAAAAGACAAAAACATTTTGAGCCAACAAACCTTAATTTTTTTGGGTAATGTTGTATATATTTTCTTATAATTACGCATATTAAATGTACATGTAAATTTAAGCATGTAATATATATAGGTCCAATTTAAAATTATTACAAGTATGTATTTTGATAGTTTTATATGTTTATTCAATAATTTCATATTTTTGTGCAAAAAACATATAAATGATGGAGGAAGACTGTCAGTGAGATTTTTCTACCTGTCTTGAAAATATTATCTCATTGATACTTAAAGACGTAAGTAATACGTGCAGGTGTTACCTAAATTTTAACACCCCCTTTTTTAATTCATTTCACACTATCTAATTTGCAAAACTAATGCCATGCACTCTCGGGTAGTATTATACATTATCGAAGTTATTCGGCCCGGTCTTTCACTCCACCCAAACATCGGCTCTTGCAATATATACTATTGTCTCGATATAACAAACAATGTTGTGTGAATATGACCTCAATGGGTCAAACCGTTCGTAACTTACTCCATTACTAACCGACACACCAACTTTTACAGTAAATTATACAAAAGATTTTAGTGCAGTATTAATAAATAGACCACCCTCTTTCTTACCGAGGGGCCGTAAAATACGACTAAGGTAAGTTGACGTCAGGCAGACGGCCGGTCGTAAAATACGTAACCAAATCATGCGCAACATGTTTGTAAAATGTTATGCCGACCCCACTTACAGTGGGATAAGGGCAGGAGGATGGTAATGATTTTAGTACAGAATTAATAATATTTTCAGCTTATTTGACATGTAAAAAAATTTTTTGAGAAGAGTGTCCGCCGAGTTTCCTTCTGGTTTTTCTCGTTAAGAGCACCTTTCTGGACCAGTGATGGCATCATTACAATTTGAAAATTCGTGAAAACTTGGTAATTCAAAAAATATATGTTTGAATTTATATTATAATTTTAAAAGTTGTACCCAATGTGTCTTTAAACGTAACGTATTATGCATTACTAAATTTTAAGGTTATACATGGCTAGTTTAAAAAAAAATTTTTTTGTTTTTGATAAAATATGTGAAATAAGAAATCATCAACTCTTTATGTACAACCAAATATAATAGAACGTAGAAATACAACAAAGGTTCTGCTTGCTGCGGAAGTGATTGATGGCTGATCTCACCTTGTTTTTATGTGGTACTTGTAAAACCTAACAACCCTGTTACTACCTCAATACGCGAAACAAACGCCAAAACTGATTCTTTAGTGCGAAAACACTAAAATACATTTGAAAATACATTAAATATGAAATTAATAAAAAAAAACATTAATAATATTAGGTTTAAAATTCATTTAAGTCTAGCCACAAAATTGTGGGTTACATGTACAAATGTACATGTACATAATGTAAATATATTAAGACTTTCGAAATAAAAAATAAAGACAGTAAAGGGCAGCAAGTAAGTAGGGCCAGTGTGTTGGCAATTTGATAAAACAACTGATATAAATTTCTTACTTCACTTCTAAACGTATCAATCGTATCGTGGCTGTAAAATGTATGTATATTTCGTGGATGTATATTTCACCTTGCAAGTTGTTAATTGATAAAACTGATAAAAAGAAAAAAATGAACTTTTTGTAAGTAAACCGTAGTATTCAGAGCAGGTTGGTAGGGTTGACGATTTGGTAAAATAACTGAAATAAATTCCCACTTCAACTGACATCAGAAGTGGATATAAAGCTTCTAGCTCACAGTGTTTAATTATTGTGTACCATTTTCTTCAACATGTAATAATTTAAAATCAAATAAGCCAATGATAATTATGTAATTGCGAGTACATAACACGATAAATGATAAAATACGACAACTGCAAATTGCTTGTAAATTTCTGGCAACAAAGCATTACTTACGGTTGTATATATTGCCCTGAGAATAAATATAATTAACATTTACAGTATATTCGATTAACACGGACCCGCCAGCCCAAACCTATTGCTTACAGTTGTGTAATAAATAAAGATCTCGGGTCTTTCATTAATCCAATTTTCGCGAAATTGGTAGAGCTCTGTAATATGATGAATCTTATTGATTTGTTTGAGTAATAGTTTTTGTTACGTTTGCGCCATATAATATTACGTATGCTGTAATAAATCAATACCAAAAAATAATCTCTTGTATTAACGTCAGCCGTAAGGTTTCTAATTTTCTTCGCAAATATAGGCTCCAGATATGGGATTTTGTGTGACAGCTTGATATATTGTACTTACTCAAGCTTTGAATCGCAGAAAATAAACAGTTAAATTGAGCGCCTTTCTAAAAAAAAATTCAAAAGAGCTTATGTTGGCGTGTCGCTGTTACTCTTAAATACTCGTGTTTCGCAAATATATAAAACGTGTGGTTATATGATCTAGTTTCAAATCTAGGATATATGAATAATTTTTAAGATAAAAAAAATTGCAAGACATAAATAATTAACAATCACAATTCCTTACTTTTACGAAAGTGAATATCAAATGTTTGGGTACACTAATATTACAATGACTTAAATTAGTAAATAAATGTCAACGTTCAAAACTGGGTTTCTACGCCGTGTGGTATCCGGCTGCATAGAATAGACCATCCTCATTTCTTACCGAGGTGTCGTAAAAGGCGACTAAGGTAAGTTGACGTCAGGCAGGCGGCCGGTCGTAAAATACGTAGCCAAATCATGTGACAACATGTTTGTAACATGTTGTGCCGAGCCCACTTAGAGTGGGATAAGGGCAGGAGAATGATGATATTCAAAACTGTGTTTCTGAAGTCTATGATAGCACTAGAATATCATTTTACTTGTTATTTTTGGATAGGCTTGGATATTATAATCAAAGAACACGCAAACTGTTCAACAAAAGCTTACAGCAAACATAATGTAGCGACCTCTTAAAAGTAGTTACTGTATATTTTTATATTTAGAATACAAATGTCCTTCAGAATATTTGTAACATAAGTAGACCCTGTTATATACCCCGCATCTATAAATGGAGATTATATGAGATCAAACATATGTTTTCAAATATGTCGTAGAATCAAAAATAGTCAAAGGTCATTTGTTGTTTCTTAAGTTGAAAATTGTAATACTTGAAATAAGACTTGCATCTAAGTAAGATAGTCCCTGTAAATAGTAGAGGTGCTATATTTAAGTCAGTTCTGTTCTGAACGGCGACTCTTGCAGCTATTAGATGTACTATTATTTAGGTCGTGGTTAGTGTTGCCTTTAAGTCAGTGGCGATTAGAGTTTAGACACGATGATGTCTAGTTGGATCATTACTGGTCCAATGCATCATAAGTCATCACAGATATCTCATTATGATTATTGTACTATTAATTGAGGATATTTGTATCTGTGTAATATGCATTTGTGTTAATCCATACCTACACATACTTTATTCTGTATGCATTTTTTATCAACATTATCGAATCATAATATTGATATCGATTGCACGTGCATCATGATAACGAAAATACATTTATATATGTATAAATAATACAATATTGATAATAAGCCAACAATCAAATTTAAAATACAATTTAAAGAAAAGAACTCTACGAATTTTTGAGCGAATTTGGAATATTGGCACGATTACCGCTGGCCACGGATTTGCAATCTGTTAAGTAATCACTTATTTTACCTTAAATGTATGAGTCCCCTGTGTTATTTCATTTATTTAATAACTTATAAAAAACTAACTAACTTTAAAAAGGGATAATCCGGTTTTTTTCGCCTTAATCACAATTCAAATAGTGATATTCCTGTGAGCGCACTGAAAATGAAAGAACAAAGGACTTAAAATTGAATTGATATTATACGCTCAGTTATTCATTTTCTCACGAGCTTTAAGGAAGGCAGTTAATAGGAAGGACGTGAAAGTAACTTCACAGCTGAATGATTGCCTTTTATACTCTACGATGATTGATGCAGTTATATAAATTGTGACTATACGATATTTTTATTTTAAGTGACAGTTACACGACACAAATAAATAATGTTAATATAGTTTTCATCATTAATTTTACTCCACACATACGAATGGTTCAGATGATGTTTACCCTCATGCATATGCATAATATAATGCATCAAAGTACAGTTACCCTTAATATTGCTGAGCTTTGCTATATGAAATTTTAATCTGCCTTAGAAAAAATGCTTTTATTATTTTAAAAAAATCTATGGGAGAGAAGCAATTCTAAATTTTATTTGTAATTTTATAAAAAGGCTAAAGGAGTCATATTAGTTTTCCTAGTGGATAAAATTCACTGATGAGATAACGTGACATGGAAATTAGCGAATGTCGTGCAACTTGTTAAAAAGTTGACCTAATACGATGAAATATCCAAAGAGGCCCGATCATCAGCCTCAGAGCTCCAGAGGCTTTAGAGCCTAATTACAACCATTGCTATAATACCTTTATATCTCATTAGAAGAAAAATATACCGTAGTGAAGAGCTTCAAACCAAGGTAATTGATAGCCCACGAGGTAATGAAGTTTGAATAGCGATGGACGTAGTTTATATTTGCGAGAACCGTTGAATATAATACGTTAATGGAGTATTTAGGTTAGGGTTGGATTGCTGTTGTTATGTGACTGATTGTAATGTGTAATCGTCATGTGTGTATAAAATGGTATATTGCACATAATGATATACGCGAAGTATTCTGATGCATCTGCCTTTATACATGATTGTTCTCTGCAATTATGAGAATAAAAATATCCATTACATTTTTTAGAAAATAAAACCTCAGAGATCAGTTTAATACATTTAAATTTGATATTAGATCAATTTTTCTTAGTCCTTTTTCTGCTTACAGGGAAAACCCTCTAAAGATTGCCAACCTTGGGTAAGGGTCTAATTATGTGGGATTTCATCCAACTGGGACCCATACTAGATGGTCCCTCACCCTTTGCGCTTCTCGAGAGGTTCTAGTAACTCTTTTACACAATTTTCAGGGAATTTTTTTTTGAGAGAATTTGTTTCTATACAAACTGTAACGTAACGATTCGAGTACGGTATTCTTAGCTTCTCACGAGTTCAAATGACACTTAATGTTAAATATTATTGCTGGTGGAGGCGTCTTGGGATGCATGACTTGTCCTGCATGTGTAAGGTGCGTGAATTTTGCCTGCTTCATACATATTAGCATTAAATTCATTCACTTAACTCGCGCGGATTATAGCAAAGTAATTCTCTTATAGTTTCTATAATTTGGAATTCCACAAAGTAACGCCTGCTTCTATAGATCATTTAGAATTAGAAACCCTTAAAGTTCAATGGCGTAAATTGAACTAGAAATTACACTTAATTGGAAAGAAACATCCCTATTTTAATTTCATCGCAATATTAGCTTCAAAACCTTTACAAGTCTTCGATATTGTCAGTATGTAACAAGACACCGCTTACATTTTGAAGACATCACGTAACGTCACCACACGTTTCGCTCTTAATTTATTATAACAATTCATCCATTCACTTCTAATGTTGTTCTCTTTAATTTAATTGCTTGCAGAGAGAGCGTGGGGTTCTCCCTTAATGAAACCGCGGCGAGGTAACAAGCCTTTCGGTATTTATTAATTAAGTAACTCGCAATAAAATTTCTGCTCTATATAATTAACATTAGCAAAACTTTGATAGATGAAAGATATACAATTACCACTTTATTATTAATATATATACAATATACATACAATAATTATGGTGTGTGACAGTAAGTTTATTAAATAAATAACGTACTTATTAATTGATTTAAATGATTTATAGAAGCACGATTTATAGCAGTACGATTTTTGTCGTGAAGCCTATCCTCCTGATGATGCTTCGGTTTCGGGGCGAAACGATCGTCGAGATTGTGGTGGTGGGTGTGTGTGCTGCTTTTGTGTTCGTTGTTGCTGGTGAATTGCGCCTTGGGGTGCATGTGGTGGCTGGTCCTGCATGTATAAGGTGCGTAAATTTTGCCTGCTTCATACACATTGGCTTTGCATACATTCACTTAACCCGTGCGGATTATAGCAAAGTAGTTGGTTCTGTTATATTGCTTGTTACTTATTAATTACTAAATTTATGTAATAATTATAATTTGTGATTGAAATCAACCACAACCACAAAAACAGAGGTCATTTTAAAGGAATTCTTTAATAAAATCCAGTAAAAAGCAAAACTACGCAATTAAAGAGTGTTGGTACATACATATTATGGTGCTGGAAATGGCGTTAAAAAAAATCTATTTTCACATTAAATTGTGCGAGAAAAATGTTTTATTCCTATGGCATTAATGAATATTTTAAAACGTGAAGAATTCATAAAAAATATAAATAATAATCATATTGTTTATTTGTGATTTATTAGAAAAAAGGACCCCCAGTAATACAACATAGATGTATTTTCATAAAATATATAATAATATTGTAAGTTGTTGTAACTTACAGTGCAGGGCAGTGGATTAATCTTCTAAGCTGTATAGATCAGAAAATTTAATATAAGAAGCTGACATTTCTGCTCTTAGTTTATTTTTTTGCATTTTGAGGTTATTTCTACCAAAGAAAGGCCAGGCCTTAAGTTATAAGTTTTATTCTTTGTATTACTGATAAATTTAATTAATTTATCAAACCTTTAATAAACCCGAAAATAGAATTTAGAAAACAGGAAGCGCACAATATTCTAAACCTGTACTCAATGAGTTTCCATTGTGATTCCGTTTCCCATTTTATTGGCTTTATACAGTGAGAGTTTTTATAGAATACTAATATATAGAAAGATATTTTAGTGCCAAATACTTTAATATCGAATTCTGTTCATTACTTTCCTTCTCCTTAATCCTGACTAATCTAGATCTAGTGGATCTCTCTCCATTTAATTGCAAATATTAATCAAACCTCAATTTTGTACATACATATCCTCCTAAATTATTTTTGCGGATTACAATACCTATTACAATAAAGCTAAAATAAAATTGATTAAAGTTGTATTTACTTATAGCGTATCCTTTATTTTTAAAGAAAATCATTCTATTTGTTAATCTCTGACGTTGTTTCCATTAATTTAATGGATTCAAGAGTGAACTCGCGTTTCCCTAATGAAATCGAGATCGCGTAACCAGTCTGTTGGTATTTATCAATTAAGTAGCGGAAAATAAATTTCAGCTTTTAAATAATTAAAACCCGGGCATTCAAATGTCAAAACAGAAATTCTAAGGCGACTATACTAAATTTATTTGTCACGAAGTAATTGAGAAAAAAAAGTAACATAGTTAAATGTGCTGTAGTGAAGTGAAAGAAACTTAATGTACAATTGTAATATAATTAATGAGACTAATGAAAAAAAATGAATTGCTGACTTCTTTACTCTTACCTTGTATATTTATATACAGGACACATATATATACCAATATAGTGACATACTGTCAGTGCGTGTTTGAGCCTGTGCTATATTCATACAACACTATTCTAAACTCAATACAAGTGAACACATACACGACAGGAAGAAAAGACACAAGCAAAATGTTCCAAAGAAAATAAAGAATGTCAAAAGAAACATATACATTATACGTTGGTGACCTCGTTTAATTGATATATCTATTGAGTGTTATTAGTACATCGAATTTTTCAAAAGATTCTATAACTATTAAGCCGTAAAAGAATTCTTGTTTTTGACGCTTGTTTTTTATTGCGGGCGGTTGTGGTATTTACAGGCTTATTTGGTTACGCGAGCGACTCACAAAGGGAGATGGATCATCAATCACTCGCGTGACACGCAAAATCCTTGTTGCCTTTGCGTATCCCTTTGACCCTGAAACCGATACTGATTTTCGATATAAAAATATAAATAAAAGTCCTTTTCATCTCAACTTAGTGTACTTTAAAACTTTTCTTTGTTATCGTATATTATGTTATCGACCAAATTTAAATAAAGTCAAACAAAATAATGCGAAGATATTGTGTTGGATTCTTTTTGATTAAACGCCGTGGCTAGTTCGCCTTATGATAAGACGAATGGTTTCTGGCATTGTCCCGCGATTTATAACTATATATCGTCACTTACCTTCAAGTCTGTATATGTTATAAAGAAGCATTAACCATAAAAGTAAGTTTTAACGAATCAGATTAGGATAACGGCTGACTTAAGTTGTAAAAATACGTATATACTCTCGCTGAAGTAAAAGTCACACAAAGTCGAATTAAAAAGACAAATTTATGGAGTCATAAAAAATAATTCAGCATATTAAGACTAAAAGATTATTTATATCAGACAAAATGGAAATCTGTCCGTGACATTTTTAAAAACCCTGAAGCATTTTCCAGAACTAGATTCACCTTGAATTGTTCTAGATATCTTAGAAAGACTGATGTGCGGCCTAGATAACTTTTATTGCAAATTATAATAAAGTCTCTAATAAAAGCGTAACTCTAATATTAAGGGACCTATTTATCGTTACCTTTGATACGATGAGATGGGTACAAAAACTTTATTAAACTTAATAATTCCCAATATTACTTGTATGTCGGGCTTTCCAGATTATTAAGAGTCGAAAGACAACCTTTCACGTGTATGTATTCAAATCTACATGTTCCGTGAGGCGTGTCAAGAAAAAATAAATGTAGGGTAATCGCCATTTGTTCAACGTTGCATACGCCTCCTCCGTATGAATCACTGAATTTGACTTACTTTTGTGTGTATGATTTTTCGTACCAATCAATTCTTTTGTTACACAAGGAATTTATTAAGGAATAGGAAAACAATTTATGTGATCTTTTGAGTTTCATAGCGTTTTGTGTAGCAATCACAATAAAACAATCAAATGTCTGTCTAGACCAGGACAACAAACCATCGTGATATATCTGGGGACGCAACAAATTTTCTTTTGCGTTATACCTACAAAACGCCAATAGTTTATTTTAGTATTAATATCAACTAAGATCATAATACTATTTTATCTGTTGAGTTTTCGTTGCGCTGTAATCAAAACTTGAAATGAATAATGTTTATACATCAAATTTAATAAACGTAGTTTGTATTATTTTTTAACATAAATACAGTTTGAAAAATTAAAAAATGTATTATTATTACTATTCGATAAAGTATATTTTGCAAAAAAAGCGTTGCTGATGATTAAACATTGCCTTTCTTCAGATCATTTTTTCAAAGGAGAGAGGTAAGTTACTATAGAATTGCTTTGCCCAGCAGTTTTATAGTCACACACGATTATTTTACTTTTATGGATGAATATTATTTTTAATGATATACACAAAATATAATATTAAAAATGGTCAGTGAATATTAAAAGTATCAATCACATTGTAACATATGAAAAGGAAAACGACTTATACGTTGTTTGTACACTGATAAAACCAAATTGCTCTTGCTTTTGTGAAGGTCGTTCTTCAAGGTCACCAATACATATCGATGTATGGCATTAAGTTATCTGATGAAAGCCCATTTTACCGCTTTCCTATTTACAAAAGTAATGATAGAATAATTTTGCTTTAATCAGTTACTTAGTAAGCTGTGATAGCCCAGCGCTGCGACTCTTTCGAGGTGGTCACGGGTTCAAAACCCCGGGCAGGCACCAATGAGTTTTTTTTATTAAAACGTCTAATTGATAATTGCAATTTATCACACGCTTTTCACACACACACACACACACAGTAAGCTATTTAAATCGAGAACAGAAATAGAGAATAGTTCTTTTTCGATCTCCTAATTTAATGTAATCCGCTAAAACATTTAAATCTTAGTTCACTCCATGGCTCGCTAAGAGACAAAGGTTTCTTATTATTGAATGTATGATAACTTATTCATCCTAGCAATAAGTTATCTTATATTGAAATCGTATAATTTTTAATAGTAGATGGAGTAACGCAATTACACGATAAATAGGTCCATAACAGCTACGCGCATTTTATTTACATCCTTTACAAAAAGGATTTATTTACATAACTGTAATGTTGACAAAACCTTATAAAATTTATAGTAAAGTAAAATAAACAATTATCATAGTTTGTCTAATGCTCATTTATTCACTGGTACCTGAGAAAAAAATCTATTTACAATCAATGTTGCCTCAGAATGCCTTTTCATTAACACTAGATACCAGCGATTTGAATATACCTATTTCTACCATGACTGGTGCATAAAAAACAGGCTTCTTGTGGTTTCTAGTCTATATGTACTCTTAAAAATGACAAAAATAAAGTTGAACAATATTAATTAAGTTTATAAAACGTACACTCTCATTATAGCTACTAAAGTCATAACATCATTTCTGAAAAAAAATTGTGTAATATAGTAGGAATTTTGAATTGAAATTGCACGACCAGTCTAAATGACTGGTCTGGTAAATCTAGTGTTAAGGACTATTTTAAGAGCTATTTTAATACAAACATACGTAGATATTTGACATATAAAATAATCAAATATTTTAAATTATTCTAAATGATATCCAATCAAGTACGAACGTAAATTTAGAACAAACAGACAATTCGAAAGATAACATCAACGGTTCTATTTTGATTCAGCGAGCAGTAAACTGCTTATCTAAAAACTAAAACTATTTCAGTAAATCCGAAATATTCCCAACGCTCGGACACCAATACAACAGTGACCGACTAAATCCGCAATACACATAAAATCAATTTGGAAAAGCCCCTCTAAAGCGTTTTGACCCTTACAAGGATACAAACAGATTTAACTTTTATATACTTTGAGTTTTTCCCTTCTAATTACGGTGAAAACAAATCCTGCATTTCACTAAGTAAACCTTTCCATTAACGATGAGAGGGTTGTTTTATATAAATTTTGGATATTTTTATGTAAAAAGGTAAGGAAAAATACTGTAATTATAAAGTGAGTAAATAAAATAATAATAAAATTCACAATAATTAACAGTATGTGTTTTATTTGTATGAAGCGGTGACTAAATCAACACCTACGTACTTCCAAATATGCGAAGTTCTTGAGAACATCGTCTTGTCCTATACTTATTAATTCAGTTTTAAAATACCCTAAAACAAATTTTATGACAAAATTGCTATAAGTATAATTACATATCATCATCATTCTCCTACCCTTATCCCACTCTAAGTGGGGTCGGCACAACATGTTGTAAACGTGTTGTCACATGATTAGGCTACGTATTTTACGACCGGCCGCCTGCCTGACGTCTACTTACCTTAGTCGCCTTTTACGACACCTCGGTCAGAAATGAGGGTGGTCTATTCTATGCAGCCGGATACCACACGGAACATACCTTATTCGCCTCTTACGACACCTCGGTAAGAAAGGAGGGTGGTCTATTCTATTCTGCCGGATACCACACGGCATTGTAAGTATAATTACCTAATAGTTCATATAATATTTTTACATTAATGTACAAGATCAGTTCGAGGAAAAATACTCTAATATAATCAAAAGTAAGACTGTTCGTTTCCAATATTTCACAGACACATCGATACAATGATTTTACGTCACATAATCAATTGCATAATGAAGTAAAAATTCTAAATAGGATCAACACGATCTAACAATGACCCGAAATAATGACGACACAAATGACAAAAATTTAAATAACATAAAAAAAATTAAAGTTTTTTTATGTGATATTTGTTAGGAGGCGAGTCTTGATGTAAGAACATAATTGGTACAGATGTTTGTACCAAACCAGTGCGAATCGATTCAATTACTTCATCAATCACTGGTCCGCCACAGTGATTTCATGGCAATATTCCAACTTTCCCACTACTCTGGATGTCCTCACACTAATTACCACTAGAAACTATGTCCCATTGAGTCAGAAACTTGCAAAAACTTGCAATTAACTTTCACTATTTCATCTACACATAATGATATTATATTTAGTGGACTGATCCGTTGGTGCAGTTGGCACTCACCCTTCCTTCAGCTCCGTGGTTCGCCGGTTCGATTTCCGCTGAGGGCCAACATTTTCTATAAACAATTTGTATCTTCTTCGAGTGTGGGTGCATATATGTATTTAAGTATGTATTTAAAATTATATATGTATATAGTTACCAGTTGCCTGTCACCCATAAAACAAGTTATAAGTGATTTTTGGGATGGAATTGGTGTGTGTTTAAATGTCCTATATATTTATTGTTTATTCATATTTTTATTATAGTGCCAGGTAACTACAACAGAGATTTAAGATAATTACGTTGATAGCGGGGAGTTACAATAAAGGCTAAATATATATATTAAATCAATAATGTATTAAATTAAGCCTTTTGTAATCAAAAGAAAAGAATCGCTATGGGATCGCTTCTAATCCAAATTAGAAATTTTCATATTTTTTCAAGAGCGTTTTCGCCTTCATTTACCTTCACATCAATTACCTTCGTAAAGAAAGTTAAATCAGCTAAGCTATAACAGCTCATCTTTTTGGATTATATCATAAAACATAGAAAATCAAATATCATAAATATTAATGTCTATTCACACACAAATACACTTGTTCAACTTTGTCGGCTTATTGTAGTAACCTATCGACCTTAATTTGTCCTTAATGTGACATATCTCAGTGGTTGAACTCTCGCACGATATTCCTATTCACCCCCTTATCTTGAACGCTAACGGTTTCGCATTATAAACACGTTTCATTTTTGGAGTCGTGTAATAAATCGCAGGTAAAGCCTCGTAAGCATTGATAAGAAAATTTTGAATAACCATTTCAGAATATTACAATGATTTATATACAAAGTTTCTAACAAGCTCCTACGAACTGAAAGCTCATAGATTTATTTTAGAAGCTATAGTTTTCTTTCATGCTGGTGTACTGTAAAACCATACTTTTGAGATCAAAATGACATCTATGGAGACATAATCGAAGTAATTGAAAAATAGAGTTGTGTACTTAGAATAGGGAAGCTAGCCTAAAATGTGTTATGTTGCAATAAAGCGAACTTATCAGAAAGTAAATTAGGGTGATCTATGTGTCTCTCTTTTTTGTGTGTGATTAGACAAAGATAATGTATACGAGTATCATCTTCCCTCATATTACTTATAGTGCTAATGTCACTTACAGACCTGCCTATGGCTCCCTACAAGTAAGTATAATAACTCAAAATCATTTTCTATTATACATTCACTTACGTGAACTCCTTTTTATATGAATGTAAAATCTGATATTCTTCCATACACATAATATGCTTAATCAATATACGTTTATACAAGCGGCATTCAATTTCTACACGTATTTTTTTAAATAATAAGTTCCCGTTTATACAGACATATATCGGAATCTGAACTAATGCAGCGGAACAGTTACAAGCAGAGTAATGTCACTAGAAAAAAGTCAGGTTGATTAACGATATCGCATTTATATGTCTTGATGCAAAAAACTTTCTTCGAAGAAAAGTGACTTTCTTAGCCAACTTTCACAGTGACTTGGAAAATTGAATCAGAAATAATACGACTTACGTCAGACTGAAACTGATTATATGAACTTCATGGTCCGCTAGACTTGTCGCTAAAACATCGTTATTATATTGAAAAACTAAAATGTTATATACAAGGCAATATCAAATATATAGGGTATTATTCGAAGCTTTAAGCGTGTTTGGGGAACTTCGGAGATTTATTTATTATTCATTTGCTTCTAAAGTTTTATATTCTCAACTTACATTATTTTCTAGGAAATATTTGTATTCAATGTGAATCTCTTAAGCTGCAACTTTAAAAAGTTAACACTGAATAAAAGATTTTGTGTAAAGTGAGTTTTTAGTCTTCTAGAGCCCGAAGCTTGAGGAACTTTAGAAAACTTTAAGATGACGTATACGTAATATCCATAAAGTACTTTATGATTTGCCAAATTGGTTAATATATTCGAGTTTAATTCGGCCGCCGTATGGTATTCGGCTGAGTAGAATAAACTACCCTCATTTCTTACCTCTGTGTCGTAAAAGCCGACTAATATAAGTTGACCCGCCGCGTGGTATCCGGCTTAGTAGAATAGACCGCCCTCATTTTTTACAGAGGTGTCATAAAAGGTGACTAAGGTTAGTTCATGTTCGGTAGGCGGACGGTCGTAAAAAACATCTTTGATAACATGTGAGATAAGGGCAGGAGAAATATGATTCGATCTTAATACGGAGTCTTGATTATAGTAGTTGTAATATTATTATGTTTCGCGTTAAATACAATCACATAAAAGATTTCCAATATTTTTTTCAGCTTATTGTTTTATTTACTGGATAATTTATGTCATACTAACGCATGCGTGTAGTTTTATTTTTTACATTGTGTCACAAATTTTACGATTGTAACTATAACAAAACGACAGAGCAATAAACTTCATCAAAATTGAAGGTATACATAAAAATTTGGTGCATATAAATTTACTGGGGCGCGAAATGAATATTTAATGTGCGTGCTGGTTGTGTGTCTGATAAAGATTTCATGTAACTAATTTCAATACCTTTTGTATAATTTATTATATTTGTAAATTTTATAAGCTGTTATAAGTTAATTATTTTAATGCTAATAAAACCTTTATGAGCTGTGGTAGCCCAGCAGTGAGACCGTGCGACTCTTTCGAGGGGAACACGAGTTCAAACCCGGGCAGGCACCAATGAGTTTTTCTATTTATTTATTTATTACGTAATCAACAGCGTTACAGATAATACTTATTTAAAAAAAATTAAGACTATACAATAAGGCCATAACAAGATTACAAAATTTATAAACAGATTATTTACATTAACAGGGTAAGGAAAATATAGATGTGTTAAGTAACAGAATAAAGATGATGATGATATAAAGATAATACTAGAAATAAAAATTGTAAATAAAAATAAAAACAAAAATATTCACGTGTATGTGCAAACGTAGTTATAGTGTGTCAGTGTGTGTGTGTGTGTGTGTGTGTGTGTGTGTGTGTGTGTGTGTGTGTGTGGTGTGTGTGTGTGTGCGTGTGCGTGTGTGTGACTGAGTGCTTGTTATTTATCACGATGAAATTGGATGATCTCTTTTTTTAGCTGCGCTTTGGACAGATGAAATAAATCCAAGTTAGAATATAGATTGTTGTATATTCGGGTTAGGCGTGTTATAACGGAGTTCTTAGCATAGTTACTTTTATACTTGGGCACACTCAGTAGACACTTGTGCCGCGATCTTAAGGTTGGGGAAGTACCCCAAAAGTGAAAAAGCAGACAGTAAATTAGGACAGTCAATTTTGCCAGTTAGAATTGCCTGTAATAACAACATATCATTCTGCCTTCTTCTTTGGTTTTTCTATTAATTTTAATTTCTATAATAATTAATTTCTATTAAAACTCATGTGTCTAATTGATAATTGCAATTTATCACACGCTTTTCGGTGAAGGAAAACATCGTGAGAAAACCTGCATATCTCTAGAGAATTCTAGAGATATGTGTAACCTACCAATCCGCATTGGAGCAGCGTGGTAGGTCTTAGCTCCAACCCTTCTCTCCAGAAACGGAGAGAGGAGGCCTATTCCCAGCAGTGGGATTGTAACAGGCTGCTACTAATAAAACCTTTAGTAAGGTAATGCTCAATCAATATTTCAGTAGACAAGTACCTTAACAAAATTCAAAGCGATGATGCACGATGGTCATGAATGTCGAAAATCTCCATAACAAAGGTTATCGATATAAGTTATCTTTGCATATCAGTGAAGGTCATCGATTATGTGTGTAAAGTATCATAATATATGGAGATATTAACCTAAAATGTTATATGTCACATTTACAGGGAGCGTTTGATGTCTGACCTCTGTGATCCGTCAAAAATAATCAGCGTCCTGGGACTATAATAAATTGCTCTTGGGGGTAGTGAATATCATCAGATGCTTATAATATCTAAAGTCATGGGTTTCATACCATATACGACACGGTAATCATTTCAACGATTATTAACTGAAATCTTTAAATATCGTTATCATTTTAGTGTTGTTTCTAAAACCATCTTAATCAACCACTCTATCAGTGTACGAGTATTTACTTAAAATTTCGTTTTTTTTTTTTAAAACTGGAATAGAGAGAGTCCCGTACAGAGACTGACTTCATCATCTAGAAAATGGTCCACTCGATCTATATTTGGACTAGACGACGTGTGGCTGTTTTAAGTAACATTCTCCGAGGTTGCTAAAATGTTTTGAAGTATTTATTTCCGACATCTATCGACCGACTGCCCTGTCTAGAGCCCAATGTATGAGTATGTTAAATCTGGAATCGCAACAATTCTACGGAAAAATTACAAAGACATTAATTAAATTAACACTAAGACATATCTTAGTGTTAAATAAGGCCTATTATCAAACTCTGTGCTTTTGGCGCCCTCCAGTCCACGGCGCCTTCCACGGTGCATTACACCCCTGAACTAAGGGCTAAGATGGGCCTGGATTACATATAAATTCCCCAGAATTCTCTTCTTCTAATTCTAAGAGAGATGCCGGTTTCCGCACGATGGGATCCTAAATCAAAAAGCGTGTGATAAATTGCAATTATCAATTAGACACATAAGGTTTGACACAAAGTCATTGGTGCTTGCCTGGGATTTGAACCCGTGAACCACTCTTAAGAGTGTACAGTCTCACCGCTAGGCTATGACAATTTGAATTGAATTGTCAGTCAGTTATATCAATGTTGAATTAATATCTTTATTAGTCTGTCTTTAACGCTTTCCCATGTAATCCTCAAATACATAACCAAAATGTACAAAAAATCAACTTTTTCGACAGGTAACAGGAACACCAATCAATACATATAATAAAATCGTTGAGATGTCAAATCTGTACATTTAATATTAAAAGAAAAAAAATAGTGTAGTCGTCTCAAAATACGCTCCTAAATATGAAACAATAGTTTTTAAAATTTTTGTCGGTTTATCTGTTTGTCTGTTTGTCGGTTTGTCTGTATGTCTGTGCGTTTGTTCCCGCTAATCTCAGAAACCGCTGATCCGATTCGGACGCGGTTTTCACTAATATATAGTCGGAAGTCTCACTTAACATATAGGGTATGTTTTATTCCAATCGGTCAGCAAATAAAAAAGATATGTCAATTTTAAGGTGAAAGGTCGTATACTTTAATACTGGTACTTGCATTTTTAACGTTTTTCTCTGTTCCTGGAGCAATCTTTCTTACTGAATTTCATATGTTACCATGGCTAGGAGAATCACACATCTTTTTATGAAAACTAGGCTGGTCTGAAGCTGATTTTTTTGAAAAATTTTACATTTTAATTCCAGTTTTTTAGGGTATTGTGCGTTTGTTTCCGCTTATATTAGAAACCGCTGATACGATTTGGACGCGGTTTTCACTAATATATAGTTGGAAGTTTCACTTAACATATAGAGTATGTATGTTTATTTCAATCGGTCAGCAAATAAAAAAGATATGTCAATTTTAAGCTGAAAGATCGTATACTATGATACATAAGCTGTGATAGCCCAGCGGTGAGACCGTGCGACTCTTTCGAGGTGGTCGCCAATTCCCGGGTTCAAAGTGCCTAATTGATAATTAAAATTTATCACACACTTTTCGGTGAAGGAACACATCGTGAGGAAACCTGCATATCTCTAAAGAATTTTGGGGATATGTGTAACTTGCCAATCCGCATTGGAGCAGCGTGATAGGTCTTAGCTCCAACACGTCTCCTCAGAAACGGAGAGAAGAGGGCTTATGCCCAGCAGTGGGATTGTAATGGGCTATTACTTTACTACTTTACTTTATACTATTTATACAGGTACTTGCATTTTTTCCGTCTTTCGCCGTTCCTAAAGCAATCTTACCTGCTAGATTACGTATATTACCATGGCCAAGAGAAGCACAAATCTTTTTATGACAATTAGGCCGGACTGAAGCTGACGTTATTGAAGAATTTCACATTTTTATTAGTTTTTTTTGGCTTTGTGCGTTTGTTTCTGCTAATCTCAGAAACCGCTGAAACAATTTGGACACTGTTTAAACTAATATGTAGTAGAAAGCCTCATTTTTTTAGTTCCATTGGTCAGCAAATTAAAAAAATTTCAACTTTAAGTTGGAAGGTCGTTTGCAATTGTAATGGTACTTGCATTTTTTCCGTTGCAAGGCCGGTCTGGAGACGTTTTTTTTATAAGATAACACATTTCATCATTCATCGTTACATTCATCGTTAGTAATCATTGTTAATGGACGGTGAATGTTTGTATGATGAAATGAATCTTTTTATTTCTTGAAGGCATTTACTTGAAATTCTGGATGAAACGTAACAATATAGGTATTAGAACTTATAGTATAAGAATAAAATATAAGATATTTTTTAAGCAATTTCTGCTTCAAGGTGGTGAAATATAGAATGGAATACTAGACGCTTAAATCAAAATAAATGTAAGGGGATCATTTGTATGGAGCTTTAAATTTTAATGATTTTTTAAAATGTGTTATTATTTCTGTAGGGAAAGTAATGGCCTGATACTATCTCCTATTCTGCGCAAAGCCTCGGAGCTGTCTCCTTTAAAACGGTGACTGAAGCCTATATCTACCATGCGGATTGATAGGTTCGACATATTCAAGAAATTGTCTAGGGATATGTAGATATTTATTTCTTAATTTTGTCCATGTTTTGCTTCACGAAACAGTACATGATGAATTTTAAGTATCAATTAAATAAATCCTTACTAATATCCGAAAGTCTGTCTGTCTGTCTGTCTGTATGTTACGTTTTCAATCGGCCAATCCGCTGAACCAATATCGATGAAATTTGCCACAATTATTCCTTATATACCGGGGTAATGTTACCCTATATGTATAGGCTATAGAAATGTGTTAATTCAACATAAATAGGATGACATTAAAAACGCTATCTATCATCAACATAATAAGTTTTTTTATTCACAATTTATCAAATTAAGTTTAAATTTAATTAATTAAGTTTATAAATATTAACGGTCTGGAATCGAGTCCTTTAAGGCAAAGTCAAATCGGAAAATAAAATAGGTTGTATTTCAGAGGTTAATGATGTTTGGCTTACGTCGAAAGAGTTATTTTAGGAAAGTTTTAAAAATAAAATTTAGAAATCAAAATATTGGTTATTGTTTTCTGAATAAAATTAACTTAGCTATTACAAAGAATCATAAATGTAAGTAGTATTTCTATGTCCTAAATTAAATAAACTATGTTTTCGAAAATACGTTCTCTCTGTCATCCCAAAATGTTACAGCCGATTGTGAGTATCATACAGAAATACAAACCTCGAAAAATTATCTTAATATGAATAGCGTTTCAATGTGCTGTCATTATTTGGAGTCTAGATCTTCAAAAAGTTTAACTCAGCATGCATCCGAAGAATACAGCAGTTTGTGATCAACACACTCAAATGCCAACTTCGGAGATATTCACTCAATATAAAGAGTAATTAACTGTGTGTCATCGTTGTCGTTCAAAGTTTAAAGCTTAAAAATGGCAAAATCGATAAAATTTGGCATAATTAATGCTTATACATCGGGGTATAGGCTAAAGAAATCCTGTTAATTCATCAGGAATAGGATGACATTTAAAACGCCATCTATTATCATCCTATCAATTTATTATTATCAATTTATTATTAATATTAATTCTCTGTGTTTGATACACACAGGCGAGTCAAATCAAAAGTAATTAAAAGGAGGTTCTTTATCACGTTGTTTAGCTTACGTGGAAAGAGTTATTTTAAGAAGAGTTTTTATAAATCTTGGTTTTTGTGTACAGGATAATTTTAAATTATCTCTTACAATGTATAACAAATGTAAGTAATAGGTGCTATTTATTAAAATAAATAAACTATGCTTTGGAAAACACGATAAATTTCTTTGTCCTCCCGAAATGTTACAGTCGATTGTGAGTATCATACAGAAATGCAAATTTAGAAAATATTCTCTCAATATGAATAGCGTTTCATTGCAGATCGCTGTCATTATTTGGAGTCTGAATCTTCCAAAAGATCAGCTCAACCTGCATCCGAAGACTACATCAGATTGTGACCAACACACTCAACTGCGAACCTCGGAGACATTCATTTAATATAACGAGCAATTAAATTCATATCAACGTTGTCATTGAAAGTTTAAAGCTTCAAAAGCGGTATAACAGCGTAAAACAAGACTCATAGCAGTCCGTGATCATCACACCGATATGCAGGGCTTCGGAAACGTTCGTGCAAAATGAGGGGTAGTTAAGTGCGAATCGCATTCACCATTCGGTTTTGAAGGTAATTTTTGCTTACACTAAATTAGCACACGTGTTTTTTTATTTAAAAGGGTCTGTCTACAAAGACAAGATTCAAGGTTAAAGATTGGACAAAAAATACAAAGATTCAAGTAACTTAATTTTAGTCACATAGGGAGTGCAATTCCAAAAATGATTCACGACATAACGTATTATTTATGAAAGTAAAGTAATGGTAATGTCATCCTATTCCTGTTGGATTAACAGGATTTCTATAGCTTTACCCGGTGTATAAGCATTTATTGTACCAAAATTCATTTTTATTGGCTCAGCTATTCGGCGTGAAAACGTAACAGACAGGCGGATTGTCGCATTTACTTTTAATTATAACTTACATCAATTTTACATTTAAATAGCTCAGCTTCCTTATGTTATGCTATTACTGTTAAATTAACAGGATTTGTAGAACTTATATAGCCTATAAGTTACCCTGATGTATAAGCATTAATTGTGCCAAATTTCATCGATGTTGGTTTAAGAGAAGTATTTTATGTAAAAAGTTAAGATTATACTAAAAAGTTATTAAACGAATGTTTAGAATTTTTGTGCAAATTTTTATATCATGTTTTTAATTTAATCAGTAGGCCCAATGGAGTCTCACATTGACTGATAAACTGAAAGACGCTGCTGTCCACTAAGAGAGGTTTTACAAATTTCTTATGGTTTGATCGAATCTTTCCAGTGCAAATTAATATCTTTGCTAAATAACAGTAATGGCATGAAGGAAATTAAATTTAAAATGGAGTAGTAGATAGTAGTAGTATTTGAGTAACGTAACAATTGTCATAGGAACTGCTATTTAACCCCCCGGATCTATTTGATTTTTGTGATGGAGATATTTGCAAGGTTGGATACCGATAGAAGCTATTGAGCATTACAGAACTACGGTCCACGCGGACGAAGTCGCGGGTAAACGCTAGTATAATATATAATTGTAAGTATTTTCAAGCTTAAATTACAGCTTGTATAGCTAAAGCAATAATAGTAAATATAATGATCCTATCAGGATTCGAATTTTCACAAAAAACAATTTATTATTCGTATTATACCAATAGGCTTTCAGTAAGCTTTCATTCTACTTTTCAATTCTCCCTCCTTAAATGGCTACAACAATTGCATCAATTTATCACCACGATGAATTAGATCTTTTAAACGATACCACTATTTGTCTCCACGACTATCACCAATCGAAAATATCGAAAACGCTAAAACTTATATAAGGAAAAAACACGCTCTAAATTTCAATTCTCAGCCTTCGAATCTTCCTACATACATATTAGATGACCGAGATTCATTATATAACCGCTTGCGGCTTTTAACAGGAAATTTCTCAGAAGTGGTGTTCGAAGCGATTTTGTAAAGTCAAAATCATTATTAATCAACGAGTATCTTGCGATATGAAAAATATCTTAAAGTTACTGCACATTATTTTAGACACTGGACAAGTTAAGCTGTATAACGTGTACTATATTGTTCCTGAACTAAGATTTGTGCATTATAGGTGTTTACAAGTACATCATGATACAGCCAAAAGCTTTTGTTTAGCTTTTTAAACTCGAATGGTTATACTGCTATCATAAAAAATTATTTCAATACAATAAAATTAAATTTAAACTATCGTGAGTAGTATTCATAGTTAATAAAGATACCGGCTATACTCACGCTAACTTTATCGGATTAGCCCGACTAGTTTCGAACCCGTCCGGGGCACTTATTCATGAGCTCAATAATAAAATTATTTATCTTATTTTAAAATATAAAACGGGGACAAAATTTAAAAACAATATTACCCCAGATTGTGAAATCAAGTTTCGAACTCGAACCAATGTTGATTACTCCTTAATGAGCTCGTTAAATATTCGCGCAAAAAAACGTTATGGAATTAGATGATATCATATTTGGAGAATTTTTATTATTTTCTTTAAAAAATATATATTGAGTTCCTATCAATTAAATATTTAAAAATACTTTTAATAAATCGACATAGAATAAAATTTAACTTTTAACGTTAAAAACTCACGTTCTTGCTGTTAAAATTTCAGATTTTTTTTTGTGCCAAATTAACATTTTTATTACAAAATAAACGAATATATACCGTAATTTATTTCTGTATTTTCTTGACAAATTTTTTTAGTAATAGGTATATGGCATTATGTAATATTAGTTGTTATGACAAATTCTGTATTTTAGGTAGTTCTTTTCAACTTATTTTTATTACGCTATTTTAATATTAATTAATTACCTTAAAATGATTTAGTGTTTTGTGTGTATTTAAAATGCTTTTTTCAACATAAGGTTGCAGATAAAAAGTGTTTAAGTACAAGATTTATCTTAATTCGTGTCATTATAAATAAATATATAAATATATCGGAAACTTACACACACGGTCGTCCATCCCCAAAGTAAGTAACTTAGTACTTGTGTTATGGGTAACGGACAAATGATAAATATATACATATATAGTTTGAAATACATACTTACAAATACACACCCAGACTCGAAGAACCAACAAATTGTTTATAGAAAATGTTGGCCCTCGGCGGGAATCGCACCCGCGACCCGCGGAGCTGAAGGTAGGGTCACTACCCACTGCGCCAACGGGCCAGTCGTTATTGTTATACATAACTCAAAATAATTTAACATATATAAAATTCACACATTATATTAATGTGTAAGTTTATTAAAAGACAAACCGATATCAAGGTTAAAGAATATTAAAATCCAGACATAAAATACGTCAAAATTATAAGAGATTAACGGCCGTAAAACATGTTCTATCTCGATCTGCAGTGGTCTTATGTGCAGAAGCTAACTGTATTGATTTGATTTTTCATTGTCTCTGGTATCGCAGCCCAGCCCAATTATAATCTCAATTTCCAGTTCAGTCGGAATATTAGTCTTTTGAAAGCAATATAACAGCTTTTTGCTTGTAGTATGGAATTCCGCAAAGTAACGCCTGCTTCTATAAATCAGTCTTTTGAAAGCATAAAAAGTAGAACGAACTCGAAGAACTCTCTTAATATGTTTTATTCCATACTTAAGTTGGGAGTTGAGTTCCATTAGAGTATACCGAAAAGCTGGTTGGTTAGTCAATGAAATCTTTGTGCTCAAGTTCCGTACCTACACGGCAATACTAATGTAACAATATTTAATTGTAAATTATAATTTTGATGTAATAATGTTCTAATTTAAAATTACGAAAGACCACGAAAGTTAACACAGTTAGCTTCTGTTTTTTCTAGATGAGTAGTGAGAATTTAACGGCCTCTAGTAACGACGTGAATCAACAATTTTTTTGAAAATACAGCAAATATTTTTTAAAAGTGCAAACGGATCAAACCTGATAATCGAACGGAAAATGGTGACTCTCAGTTAAAGTCACCAAATATTAAATACGGTTGGACCTATACCCTAAACATAAGTATTTCTAAAACGAGCTTTAACTCGATATTTTGATTGTATCTTCTCTACCAGCAGGTAGAGAAGATACAATCAAATTTCCTTTGCATTCCTAGATGAAGAAGCTTAATAAAACACTTAAGAATGTCCTAACTCCATACGCAGTTGTGGTAAATCATGCTTTTGTCGTATTTTATACTCTGATAATGCTCAAGTTAGGGTTCCCGAAGGGTGATTCGATCAAACTTTAAACTAACTCTACCATAAATATCAAATAAAGGTTGGACGGGTCTGGCATAGCTCTTCTAAATTGATTTTATGTTTAAAGCGGACTAACTCGCCCACTATTATGTCCAAATGTTGCGAATATTTAGCGAAATAGCTTAGGTAAGTTTTAGATAAACTGCTTACCAACCTTTCTCCAGTTATGGCCCAGAACTTTGTAATACTTTTTGATAAAATTATAGTGTTTTATATTCCGTATATATCCAACAAGCTATGACTTTGTTATAAATTGAATTGTAAATAAAGGATAGTGTTGCAATACATATAAAACCCAACTAATTCACAAGAAATTTAAAATCTTGTTTTGACAAAATTATAACAATACAATGGAATTTAGTATAATACTGTTTACAATATTATATCAAAATAAAATTTTTAAACAGGTATTTTCTTTGTTTTAACAAAGAATCTGTTCAAAAATTTTAAAATAAATTACAACAGTTTTTCTACGAATAAGAAATTTTTGACCAATAATGATACGGATCATGACGATGTTGGTAATATCAGATAAATCAAGTCAAAAATAACTTAAGCTTTAAATTGAACGTGACCTTCATCTATTTAATCAAAAGAAAGATTAAATTTCGTAAAATTATGTCGAAGTCACATATAAAGCCTAAGTTTAATTTAAAATAGCCATTAGGCTTCAGTAAATTTTTTCACATTATAAAAAAACAATTTATTATTTCTCGCATTAATTAATCTTATATTCTTCTGATGTATTGATATTTCTTATTTCTGAAATTTTTTTATAATAGAACTGGCATTTTAGTAACAAAATTTTATCGTTATAAACATTTAAGTGAAAGTATTTAGTTATCGAATAATAATATTTTATTCTGTGACATAACATTAAGTCTAGCAATCTTCATAAAGTAAGGGAAATAGAACAGAGGGGCCGGTGATGAGAGCGGTCGGCGAGATAATCTAGTTTATTGCACGAAACGTCTGGGGCCGCACAAGGCAGTGAGAGCCGAACCAACACTAATAGCCTCACATTTCTTCGTACAAGCCACTCGATCTGACAGATGATAGAACTTGACTCGTCTATCTCTCACTGATTGTTTTTTCTCGAGGTTCATTTTTAATTACTCTCAAAAGTCCTCCATGCCTTATATATATAAGCTTTTTAAGTACATTGGATATTTTTTTAATGAAATTTTATGGTAAATATCTATGTTAAAACGCATATTATCTGTCTCTTTTTATGTGAGATAAGACATAGACCCTTTGTCTAGACAACGGAACTAGATACAAAATAAAAAAATCCTTGAAGAAATAAATGCCTAAGGATGAACGCGCAAGAGATGGAGCGTTGTTTATTAAATAAAGTACTAAGTGAAATACTTATAATTACAATCTACAGTATCTAAAGTAATTAAACTTGAACTTAACTTGTTTTAGTCTTTATTACGAATCAAATTTCTTTATATAACACAACTTAAAAGTTAATTAACCAGTATCTGAAGTATTTCTAAGAATTTTAATAATGAAATTTATCTGCTCAAAACACTGAACACATACCCAGACTTAAACAAATTAAAAAATAAGGTTCACGGATTCTTTGTAGTTTAAAAATTCTTTATATCTCTTCCTTTATTGAAACATTCAGTAAGTACCGTACATCAATTCAATAATTAGACTTGTATTGACGTTGCAAACAAGAAGTTTAGGATCTAGGATCTGCAGCACCAATCAAACGATCAGGCAGTCTTTAACGTTGCCTGATATCAGCCTACCGTCAAAGACAGGCACTAAGGGATTGAGCTTTCTTATACAAAGCCGCCTAGAAACTATAATTAAATATCGCTAGCTTATTTATCACTTTTAAGATATCAAGTTTCTGTAACCACTATTATTAGGTAATATTAACAAGTGAAATAAAGCCGTGTGGTATCCGGCAGAATAGAATAGACCAACCTCCTTTCTTACCGAGGTGTCATAAGAGGCGACTAAGGTAAATGCCGTGTGGTATGCGGCTGCATAGAATAGACCCCCCCTCATTTCTTACCGAGATGTCGTTAAAGGCGACTAAGGTAAGTTGACGTCAGGCAGGCGGCCGGTCGTAAAATACGTAGCCAAATCATATGACAACATATTTGTAACATGTTGTGCCGACCCCACTTAGAGTGGGGCTGGAGAATGATTATCAAGTGAAATAAAATTCTAGTAGTTGTAGGAGTTTCTCTGTTAAAAGTTATGGCACAATTTGATGTTTGATATTTATCACATGTTTCGGTGAAGGAAAAGATCGTGAGAAAACCTGAATATATCTGGAAAATTCCTGGGATGTATCTTACCTGCGAACCCGCACTAGAGCAGCTTGATGGACTTAGCAAATCAAATCAAAAAAATCCTTATTCGTGTAAGCTTTTACAAGGACTTTTGAATCGTCAAAAGATCGATAAGATTTAATGAATCTAAAACTGGTTCAGAATGTTGCTCTTACCGAAAACAAGCAGCAAGAATGGGGGTCAATCTTTTAAACATTTTAAATTGACATAATTTAACCGCAGTCGTGTTTACAGCAACAAGAATTTTGAAATCCAAGTTTTTTTATCATTCAAATAATCTTAAACTGTGTTATATGCTTTACGTATAATAATATGTCATACACTTAATTTAAAAAAAAACTGTAGATAAGTTTAATATGGATTCCGCTGTGTGGTATCCGGCTGAGTAGAATAGACCACCCTCATTTCTTACCGAGGTGTTGTAAAAGGCGACTAACGTAAGTTGACGTCAGGCAGGCGGCCGGTCGTAAAATACGTAGCCAAATCATGTGACAACATGTTTGTAACATGTTGTGCCGACCCACTTAGAGTGGGATAAGGACAATAAGATAATGATGAAGTTTAATATGGATTGCAGAATTATTGTGGGAGCGAGACTAGTGATTGATTGTATTGAGTAAGCTTCCCAGTTGTGCCCAGCACTGGCATAGTAGCAGGCCGTTTCTGTACTTTCAGAAAAGTATGTGTAAGTTTTCAACACTTATATACTTGTTTATCCCACTTACTTGCGAAAGTTATAGACTTTACTATAAATAAAAACAGTATATACGATACTTCTCGCTACCAAAGGACAAACATAAAGGTCGGCGGTGAGAGCTCTAAACGGAATAGTCTCGTTTATTGCAGAGTACGTGTAGAGGCTCTCAATGTGGCAGCCGAACCAGTATTTACGGTCTTACATCTCCTCGTATAAGCCACTCAACCTGACATATGGTGGTGATCTTTTATATAGGCAATTATTTAAAATTATTTTATAATTTTTTTAAAAATTATTTTGTCACAACACGTATCATAAAACTCCACCACCTAACAACACACCACACAAGCATTACACACACTCACTACGACAATCTCTACGATCGTTTCGCCTACACTTAGCATTACATAGATCCTTTTCACAAACGCGGATTATAACAAAACAATTATAACTTAACGTAATGATTATAACTTCTGTTAGGTATAAAATATTATAGACGATTCAGTATCACTAGTCTTACTAAACTTATTGTAATAATCTTTGTTATTTTTTAAATTATTTTATAAAGTTTTTAATCTATCAAGATATTATACATCCTCCTGCCCTTATCCCACTTACGAGTACGATAAGGGCTCTTGAGTATATCTTAAAATTTGACAGAAACTCAGCATTTGTAACATTTATCGAAAGCTTATATAATTACAAACGTCGTTAACATGATTATTATATGAATACATTAAACTTTAACATAAGCTAACGACACGACAGCCGATTAGTATCCTACGTTGAGCTAAGTCCTAAAGATTTAACACGTATTTCAGACAGATGTTTTGTTTAAAAGTATTTTTGCATCTTATTTCGTTTATATCTCACTATTATTATTAAAAGTTTAAATATAAACTACTCTCCTACCTGATGATATCTATTTAAAAAAAATTAAATGAGTTTTTGTCAATTATGGACCATATCTCATATTTCAACTGTTAACATCCATCGAAAAGTAACATGGAAAATAATAGACAATAGTTACATCTCTCTCATAAGAGTTTTACAGAGACCGAATAAATATACTTCAGGTTAACGATTACACGATAAATTGACTCCCTAGCGCCATAGTTATTCTCCACAGATATACGAGTATTAATATAGCGTATCTGATATACTCGTGCTATAATTATATTACAGCTCTTGTACTATCTGGCATTTCACAAAGTCACGTTTACTTCTAGAAGTTATTCAATTTAAATTGCTTGATATTTTATACTTTTTAGGTAGAATTCCTAAATGACACTAAAGTTTTCACTAAAATCAAACAATTTATAGAATTAGGCGTTACTTTGCGGAGATCCATAATACAAAAGTAATAATAAAATTATTTTGCTATAATCCGCGATACAGTAAATAGAAAAAATATATAGTGTTAAATGTATAGTGGACTATCCGTATTTTCATACCCGATACGTGCAGGATTCGTAAAAACACATGCACAAACCTCCACCACTTCCACCACAATACACAAGCACTACACACGTTCACTATTACAAAATCAACAATCGTTTCGCCCTGCAACCGAAGCATCATCAGGAGATAGACTCCACGACACTCCGCGATACTGTATCGCGGATTATAGCAAAATAATTGTATTATTACTTTTGTAAAATCAAACTAATTAATAGTATATTAGAAACGCTTGAACACGAGGACTTGTTTGTTCCAATGGAATCTGCTTCACTGACATCGTCGTAAACTATTTTAAACATAAAACCTCTTTAACTAAATGTTTTATGGTATTATTCTAAGTGACTCTAATTACACAATTAGTCAATTACTAGTGCATATATAAACGTTTCGTTAGTTAACTGAACTTAGCTCTAAGTTATGTCAATGGCTTGTCTTAATGTCAACAGTCATTAGTCATGTCCGGAACAGTACATTAAACCGCTCTCGTCTCGTAGGACATCGTAACGTGTTGGTATAATCATTAATATAGGCTGCACTGGTTTGTATAGAATTTGTTTGTAAAAAAATAAAAGATGAATCCACGACACTGTATATATATCTTTAAAATAAGATTATTATCTTATGGTAAATTTAAAAAATATATATATGTAGTTTATAGCAAACATAAGAAATATATACGTAGCAGTAATTTAGTGATTAGCAACACCAAAGTGGAAATGAGCGTTAACTCATTATTCGTGAATTTAGTACTGCAAAGCTTTTTTTCGAGATTTTAAGTCGCATTGCTTCTTTTCAATTAGCTTAAAGGAATCCAGCACCCCAATTTTCCGTAACCTATACACGTCTATCATACATAATATAAAACGATTTGTGAGATGTTGTACTAAAACAAACTTTGACAATAGTAGAATTTTAATACAAATTTCATAACTAAAATAATATGTACGACAGTTTTATTAATTCACATTTATGCATCATCCTCATACATTCATCATCCATACATCCATTTCTCAATCAACATAATAATCTTCATGCAAAGCAATACCTGCCATCTTTTGCCTGCGCCTGCGAAACGCCAGTTAAGCTATCTAACATAGAAAGAAAAGAAATACTCAATTATTACACTACATCTATAATGTAAATAGTTTTAAAACAACTCAAATAAAATTAATGCTAAAACAAATTTTAGGTATAGAAAAAATTGGAAGTACACTTATTTAAAAAAAAATTAAATGTGCGTAATTACTAGTTATGTAGGACAGAGTTTCAGAAAGTAATTAGTGTAATGAGAATAGCGATGGCATGGGAGTTGGACGATTGCCTGAAGCTTTGCGGACTGTTAGTGATTTATGTGGTCAATTTACCCAGTTAGGAAAAACCTTATTATAAGTTTAATATTTATAATCTTATTTTTGTAAGACATTCCTTGGGCTATTTAATAAAAAATAAATCCAAATTTCATGAAGTTACTAAACCTTTGAGCCTTTTTTTTCAATTTATAGAATGAGGCAAAGTTCTTTGCGAAGTTATAAAGCATCAATAGAAGTCAAGCGATATTCACATTAGATTATAAAACAATAATGTTATCATTATTTTAGCCTTTAAATCCGTTAGGCTGTCGAACTTACAATGCAACATGTTTTATTTGAATAGTAATAAAGAAATAGCAAATATACAATAGTTATGTTCAACACTTAGGATGATTCAATATTTTATTTAAACTTTCTTTCAAGTTTTTTTCTCACCTGAGTCGAGAGTAACTGAACTTTGCAACTGGATCTTGTTTTACATTCTCTTTAAAAAAAACAAGCTGCTTGTAAAATGCAGTAAGAAAGAGCTTGTAAAGTTAAACAACTACAAAAAACTTTATGTTAGTAGCTTATTATTCTTTTCTCGTCGTAACATCGAAGCTCCTCTATATTCCTCGCTCCATCTTTCATGTCGAACTTTTTCTTACCCCTCTTAGTTGTGGTATCTCTAAGTTCTAAAACGTTTGTCTTGGCTATTTCATTGTTTATGCTAGCTATATCTGTTATAGGAATTAGCCTCCTGCAAAACATGTAGATACAAAATTTTTATACCATTCTAACTAAATGATTCCAAGAAAAGCTTTAATCAAATTTTGTCACATTTGAAATAAAATAAAAGAATTTCTTATTAGAATAAATTTATTCCACATATAAAAACTATTTTAACCGCCGTGTAGTATCCTGCTGAGTAGAAGAAACCACCCTCATTTCTTACCGAGGCGTCATAAAAGGCGACTAAGGTAAATTGACGTCAGACAGGCGGCCAGTCGTAAAGTACTTAGCCAAATCATCTAACAACATGTTTGTAACATGTTGTGCCGATCCCCTTTAGAGTGAAACAAGGGCAGGAGACAGATGATATAGGAGCTATTATAAGTGAAAATCAGTTTTAAATAAAAAAAATCCAATATATCCATTAGCAGTGTCGTAAAAGCCAAATCGTCCATTTTAATCTCACCGATACGGATTGATATTAAAGTGAAATCGTTATTGCTTAATCAGAATTTAGTGGAAATTGTAATGGACACCGGCGGCTGCCTAGCTTATGTCTTTATTATAATTACATTTAAATACAAGCCTATTTAATATACAAAATATACACTACACCTTTTGTAAGATATATATAAGGTCGTTGTTATCTAGTAATATTATTGTATATTTTTATTATACCAGCTAACCCGGTAAACGTTATTTTGCAATATAAATTATTTCTAGGGAATCCCTAGTGTATATTTTAAAAAAAGTTGTTCAAAGAATTAAAAAAATGTTAGGAGTAGACAACCCTTATAACTTAGGGGTATGAAAGATATATAGTAGCCGATGCTCAGATCTACTGGATATGCATATAAAATTTCATAATAATCGGTCAAGCCGTTTCGGAGGAGTATGGTAACTAACATAGTGACACGAGAATTTTATATACCTATAAGATTAAAAAATTCCACATAGATTTTTGCATGACATATTTTGAAATACATTAACTACCCAATATGTTCCAATTTCGGATAAATATGTTAAATTTAAGTAATAAAATTAATGATAATATAAAATTACATTATTATAACGATTTACTCACCACTTAATGTTGTCATCCACTGAGAACTGGCAAGAAACTTAATGGCTGCCGTAAAGTTATTACACTATGGTATGTGTGATTAGACAAAGACATGTACACGAGTTTCTTCCCTCTCATTATTTGTCCACTCTCAGTTACAAGCCTACTACTCTAGTATAATATGCTCTATGGTGGCTGCTCTGATCATAAATAGTTATTATATGAATATAGCTTCTGATAACGCAAAACAATTATTGTAGCTAGGCACAGATCTACTTATTCTATGTAAAAAATAATAATTTATTTACTGATATACTAAGGACAAGCAATGTTGTCAAAAAACTTTCAAAGAAATAATAATGTACAATAACGATATATGGTTTTTTCATTGTTTGGAAGATAAAGCTCATTTATAGCAAAGTAGTTAGTTCTGTTATATTGCTTGTAAGCTCATTTATGTTTGGGTCAATCTCAATCTTGCTTTAAATACTCATAATTATATTAATCTTATTACTATACGATTTCGTATGTAAACAAATTACATTAATTATTGTTTACCTGAAAATTTTGCGTACCATCCATTTACCACATTTCGACGAGTCAATAAATATGAATTTCCTGTTTGTACATATTAAAGTAATGTGCTTGTTAATGGCACTAAAAGGACCAGAGATACATTTAACAGAGAATGTAAGTGAGCTATTAACTACGAATAGCTAAGGACGTCGTTGGGCCTTTATCTAGATAATTATACCAAATTAGAATTCAAAGACATGCAAAATGATAATGAGAGAACATACCATAACATTCAATCTAGTTCAAAAATATATATAAAATTTGCAGAATTGTTACATAATAAGTTGTATTTTCTTTATGAATGAGTTTCTGGTATTTGGTATTTCGTTTACATTAGAAATAATATAAATTAATATTTTGTAGAATATTGACCCAGTTATAGTTTATGGCATTGCATTTGACATGGTCGCGAGAGGACTCTACGAAGCTATCGACTGCAACCGATCCAAATCTTATCCGCACATTTAAATTATCGATTTTGTCAATTGAAGTGTTATCATTATAAACGAGTCTTCTTGCAAACGCGGATTATTGCAAAATAATTATGTTATGACTTCTACTTCTCTGTTGTACTATGGAGTTCCGCCCGCTTCTATAAATCATTTAACGAGTTTTCTAGTGTAAAATAAAAATACGACCGCTATGTAACCTGCGAAATTAATTATAATAATCGCATTGACCCAATTATATTTGTAAATCTTACCAATTCACTCGGTTACAAAATCATATGGTAACAATTTAAAAATATATTACATTCTAAATAAATATTTTCGAAGCAACATCATAATATTTTTATGGTAATAACATGCTACGTAATAACTATTATGCAAATATGCAATGCAATGAAGAAGAACTGGAATGATATATAAACCCTCTTTAGCAATTATGACAATAACTCTGTGATATATGAGTTATAAACAGCTTTATTAAAGAACAAACCATCTATAAGTAATAGGAGATTGAATAAAAAAGTGAACTTAAATATCTAATAATGTAGCAGCATAACATAATATGTTTCATTCATCATTCATTCTCCTGCCCTTATCCCACTCTAAGTAGGATCGGCACAACATGTTACAAATAGGTTGTCACATGATTTGGCTACGTATTTTACGACCGCTATCCTGCCTGACGTCAACTTACCTTAGTCGCCTATTACGACACGTTGGTAAGAAATGAGGGTGGTCTATTCTATGCAGCCGGATACCACACTGAACATACCTTAGTCGCCTCTTACGACACCTCGGTAAGAACGGAGGGTGGTCTATTCTATTCTGCCGGATACCACACGGAGTAACATAATATGATTGTGAATGTGAATTATGAACATTATACTTTACTTTTAAATTAAATAAATTAATTGTAGTCTTTAAGTTTTAAATTGATCCTCTGTCTCTGTTCTTCTTCTTTCTTTCAGTCTTTCGATTTATGTTTAAAAAGTTACTGCCAAAAACAACCACGGTAAGAGAGTGCTTCGGATGGTATCACCATCCACCAACAGTTTTTGTTCTTACTTGCTGGCTCACCTTAAATTAATTATTAAACAACCCCTATTTCTGTGACATAAAATAGTAATTACGCTGAAAATGGCCCTAATAAGATGAGAGCCGTAGTTAACAGAGTAAGCGAGCAATTAACTAGGAAGGGTCGTCGTCGTCCCTGTATCTTAATTTTACTGAAATACTAAATAGTATATTGTTCTGTACTTTAGTGCGTACAATTTGTTTGATAAAATTTTATAATATCGCAGTTATCTCTGACCCTTTCTACCTTTGACCGTTGATGTTCAAAGCCCGTCCATCGCTAACCCGGGGACATCAAAGAGACTATTCTTGGCCAAATCTTTTGTGTATTGTGAAAATAATATGTTTCGGTGTGTTCCGGTTAACCATAATCAGCTTTTATATTTTATTGTACATTGAAAGGGTCATTACCTTTAACTCTTTGAGGTTAAACTCTAAACAATTTTGTGATAAAAAAAATTATATGTATATCGGTATAACGTATTTAGCCTAGGAATAAATGAGAATACATAATCGGCCTCACTTTATAATTTCCACTTCGCTGGGTTTTGAAAATCAATTCTCCTGAAATTCTAGATTTTTTAGTGTCGTTTACAGATTTACGAAATTCATAGTATTGCAAAATCAGTTTTGCTACCTAGCACATTGAATTTTCCCCGAATGTTAAATTTTCTAACACGGTTAAACGTCTTTTCCTGAAAGTTGTATTTGCAATAAAATGTTGGAAATTCTTTTAATTCTTGTGTTTAAAAATTCTGATGAAAGCAAACGTCGAAAGCGGAAAGGCTAATTCGAATCACTAATCGTTAGGAGTGAGGGAAAGCTTTGGTAAAATTACCCAATCAACATATAAAGTGGCCGTGGAGTAAAGTTTAAATCACAAGGATTAATGAATATCGCTGATTAGGTACTGAATGTTTATTCACGCATACAATTATCACGTCGAGTGTTTAAACTGCATTATTTGGGCATTACTGTTTAATAAATTTGATAATGTTCAATATAGTGAATTTAAAATTTATTTCAACATTTGTAAGAGACTAGCGACCCGCCCCGGCTTCGCACGGGTATAAAATATATAGCCTATGTCACTCAGTGAAAAAAATGATTAAATCGATCCAGTAGTTTTGATTTATTAATTCCTGCCCCTAGCCCGCACGCGTTAAATTTAGAGTAAAACAATTGCCCTTTCCCTATACCATGATACCTATTTATAGGCACGCGGCACGCCGCCGTAACCGCTATGCTCCTGCACATCCTTCCTGCATATATTTTCGAAAATATTCACTTAAATTACATGCTGTAAACGGCCATATTGATCTATACTTAATCAACAATGTTAATCCAATTAAGTACCTTAAATACATATTTAAGGTACTTAATTGGATAAGGATTAATGCTGTATTTTTAAAATTGTTTCAAAAATAAGGCATTACTTTTCGTAAAAAGGAAATGGCCAAAAAATGAAATGAATGAAAAAAAAATTACGACATCATATTAGAAACCTCAAAAATTACAGTATTTCTCTACTCCGTATTGAATGTTATTATATAGGTTATTAGGTTCATACCTTTCTCTTTAATCATTTTATCTATTTAAAAAAACCGCATCAAAATCTGTTGCGTAGTTTTAAAGATTTGAGCATACATAGGGACAGACAGAGTAAGCGACTTTGTTTTATACTGACTAGTGATTGAATCACTTTGGGGTGGATGCTGTGGTGCAGTTTATTATAGAATGAAAGTGTTATCTTAAATGAAACGTTAAAACATAAAAATCAATGGACCTCACGGACTTAATTATCGAAAAGGAAAGGTATCTCTTATGTAATAAATTTTTATTCAATATTTTTTTACAACTTGGCATGTACCTAGTATTTATCCAGAGTATACCTATTATTCTAATAATATAACTCTATAAAGGTAAACTCTAACTCATATTTGACAAATTTGCAGTTTTTACAGAAAGCAACTCCCTTCGTAACACGCAGGGATGAATCAATGGTACGGGGATGGAAAAAGTTATATATTAATTAATGTTCATTATGCAGTGTTATGCACGCATAAACAATTTAACATGCTCTCCGAGGCGAAGATAGTGGATAGATAACTATCTGTTAATGAAATATAAACTACAACTTGGACTACTATACTGACGCAATTATCTTATATCAGTCGTGATGGCCGAATGGTGAAACGCGAAATGAACGCTTACAAGGATCGTGGGTTCAAACCACGAAACAGGCATAAATTGATTGATATTCCTATTAATTCATATTTACAATTCATCATGCGTATTCGATGAAAAAATAAACATCGTAAAATCTTCATATTCTACCTGGGGAATCCCTGGGATATGAGTTACATTCCAATTCACATTGGATGGATAGCGTGATGGGTTCAAGGTCCAATTATTGTTTACAAAATGAGAGAGGAGATGTTACCCAACAGTGGATTTTTTTTTACATTCATATTTTCTTGAAAAAATAACTAATTAACTAAACATCATGTTAATAGTATGTTTATTTGAAAAATAGGTATTGCTTCCACTAATCCATTCTGCTGAGAAATAGATACTTCTCGTGTTCTTGTTACATTCTGTGCTAAAAGTCTGCAATTTATCAGAAAATTCCCTAACAGAACTCTTAGTGATTCTCCAGTGTTTTCTTTGATTCTTTGATATTCTTCCTAGTTCGAGATACTCTTTAGTGTTTATGCAACCAATAAATACTAGGAATCTATTAGCAACTTCTATTATAAGAAATATTGGCATAGTTATTTTAGTGAACGATCATACACTACAGTACAGTTATCTTATACAACCTTAAATAACAGTATAATTTTCCTATGCAATAAATTTTGTGAGTGCTATTAATCGTTTTTTGCTTTCATGCCGCTTGTACCCGGAGGTATCTATAACCTGGTAATCTTGAAACGCTGCATCTTCCAGTCACCCCAAAGCCTGTACGCTTCTTCGTAATTGTGTCCCGCCTTTTGCTTGTTCAGCTTGAACAAGCAAAACCAGCAAAGCTTGAATCTGTCATAAATTTCTGTCCATCTCCACTTTTCATTTCTGGTTTGATAACGTAAATATCTTAGTACAAGAAATTTAGTTCAGTCTCTGCCTTAAAAAATAAGTGTACTAAAATTCTTGGTAGCCAATTTTTTCATTTTAGTTACACATTTACTAGTCGACTCAACTGAAAACTTTTATAAAGCAGTTTATATTCAAAAACACGATTTATTTAGTCGTTTCAGACACGCAATGCGGTATCTTTCACATTGGATAGTCAAATTAGAGAAATGAGCCTGAAACTAGCTTCGGTTCATGTAATTTAACTAATAACATTCCGGAACTCGCAACAACTACTCCAAACTGGGGTTCAACAATTAAAAGCAGAAATAAACTTAAACTCGTCCTTGCTCGCTAACAAACAGCTCGTTAAACGAAAACAGTGAATACCAACACAATATGAATGTAAAAAGTTTTTCTCTAAAACTCTTAAAACTCTTGTATAAAATATATTAAATACTGTATATAAAATTGGTTTTTGTGGTGTGCTGTCTAATAAAATTTTAAAACTGCAGCTAAATTAAAAATTTTAAAAAAATCATCACTAGTCCGGTGGAAAGTTTATTGTTTAGTATAAAAATTAAACGCATGAAACATTTAAAATTATCACAATACACAAACGAGAAAAGCTCGAATTCTTTAAGCTCGCGTTCTTTAAGCTGAATGGAAATAGAGTTCTGTTCTGTTTTTAGATTTTAATTACTTATGCAACCCTCTATAATCTATATACTTTAGACGCTCTGAATATCTGGGGTTTTCATTATACTCGGCTATAAATTGTCAATTAGTCACATCCACTGCTGCAGAAACTCTACATCTATCGAACTGTAAACCAATATTCAATATTCGTGTCACCTTTATCAGAAAAAAGGTTTGGGTTCTTATTTTATAGTTGAAATGGGGTTTATGAACAATTTTTCTTTAAATATATTTAAAGAGCATGATTTACATTCAATAATGTAGATTTTTTTTATTTATATGTCTACAATCTTAATAATAGATTGTGAGAATGACAAATTCTAAACAACATACTCTACAATTTTACATTATAGTTTAATAGCGCAATAATTATTTGGGTATTTATCATAACGTTCAATGTAAACCATAGACGTGTTGATTTATAGTTGCTGTATTTACATTTAGATAAATATAAGTTTTTCTTGTGGTTTTCTTTAAAACACTATAATTTTCCACTTCTAAAAAGTAACTAATGATTTTAGAACGCAACAGAGTCTATACATATAATAATAATTTCATTAAATAGAGAAAGGAACTTAACAAATTTTGATTCATAATTATTAAATCCGAGAAACTTAACCGTCTTTGCAATTGTTCTTAAAACCCGCTTAAATGGGAGAAATTTTTCATCGCCACTTGAGTTTAAAGTGACGGAAAACGACGGCCGTCTCGTTCATTATAAAAATTCTTACCGGATATTGCATTCTTTTCTGTTGTAATAAGATTACATTTTATTAATGAAACAAAAAATAACAATTTTTACCAAAAGAAATGTATTACACAAAATAGCTTTGTGTTATTTGTCTGGAATAATTGAAACCATCTTATTTGAAATATTTTTTATTCTTGAGTAAGAAAATCTTCTTCTTCTTCTTCGTCAGCCGATGGACGTCCACTGCTGGACATAGGCCTCTTCATGGGATCGCCACACCACACGATCTTGCGCCGCCTGGATCCAGTGGCTCCCTGCGACCTTTTTGAGGTCGTCTGTCCACCTCGTAGGGGGTCTACCGACGCTGCGCTTTCCGGTGCGAGGTCGCCATTCCAGCACCTTAAGACCCCAGCGCCCATCGGTTCTCCGCACTATGTGCCCCGCCCATCGCCACTTCAGCTTCGCGACACGCTGAGCTATGTCGGTGACTTTAGTTCTTCTACGGATCTCCTCATTCCTGATTTGATCTCGTAGAGACACTCCGAGCATAGCTCGCTCCATCGCTCGCTGAGCGACTCTGAGCTTTCTTATAAGGCCCATAGTGAGCGACCACGTTTCGGATCCGTAGGTCATCACTGGCAACACGCACTGTTCGAAGACCCTGGTCTTCAGACACTGAGGTATTTCGGACGAAAAACGAGTAAGAAAATGTAAGACTTAAAAGAGTCCAAATAATATTCAATTTATCTTATCAAATAATATAAATCATAAATTGCGGCCTTGTATCCCACCATACTGAACACTTGTAAGAGATGGTTAATTGTATCTTAAAGATTATTGTCAGTAACTTATGTGTTGTCTAGACACATAAACAAGACACTTAACTACAATGTGTATAAAAGAAAAATCAATACAAAATAATATATTGCGGTCACCCGTTAATTAAATTTTGCTATAGCGGAAATGAATATGGCATATCTCCCTCAAATTGTGTTTTTTAAAGATTAATACCATAATATTATAGGCAACACATGTAGCATGTACAGTTTGTTAAAAATCTATCCTATCCGTTATTTTATCCCACTTGACTTTACGTGATGATTAACTTTGAAGTGAAAAAATCTGGCATTAATAATTGTTTTTTTTATTGTAGAATCTAGTATCTCCTTTGGATACCAACATAATTATTTATTTTTCGCCATTTACAATTTCGCCATGGACAATTTATGGAATCATTGCTATCTAAAAGTAATTTGCCTCAAACACAAATCGCATAACATGCGGCAAACATGTCCCGCCCACTTCCACTTTAGTGAAGTGACCGTATGTTCAACACAAGTTGTTCATTTTATGTATTTATAGCACACACCAGATATGAGTTATGAATTATTTAATTATCGAATAAGATTGATAAGATTTTATATCGTAAGTAGCGGTACCCGAGGCTTCGCCCGCGTGCGTCTGTGCGTTATAATTTTTTTTTCCGCGAAAGTTCTAGGATAAACAGTAGCCTATATATTGCTCCACATCCTCTTCTATCTTCCAGTGAAAGTCGGTAAGTCGTTCTTCACAATGTACCATTGACCTAAAATTTACTTAATAATTGCATTATCTTTGAGTAAAAACTGTACAAGTATTCGTTCAGTAGATTTTAAGAAAATCGATCATGTACAGAAAGCTTTTCGGGATTGTTTGTAATATGTATAGATGATAGGTTATATATTAAAAACAACGTACTTAATTCATTATTAAACCTTAAAATTCATATAATAATAAACATACACAAATTTACATTTATTACATGGAATTGTATAAAGCAATCAAATTCACGCAGGAAGGAATATTTTGCATACCGCAAAAATATTTGAGTGACTATCAAACACTAATATAGCACGACTGATAATTTGCGACTTTCAATTAAGCTTGAAATCCACGCAATAAGTGTATGTTTATTGCAATCACACAGTAGTAATATTATGTAACGTTCAAACAAATCTTTCCAAATTTGAAGTTTTATAATCCTTTCCCCTTTTCGCTTTCCGAAAACATTATCGGCTCTCATATTAAGCAAATATATAAATAGGTTAAAAATTTATCAATTGGCTCACTCACCATTTAACTTTTTGATGTAACTCACTCATTATACTTTATAAAGACAAATGAATAATAATTCGACGGACAAGAACCATTTCAGATTCATAAATAATACGTCCGCAAAGTTAAGAAGTCTTTGCAAATTATTCCTAAAACCCGTTAGTATTTAAACAGAGGAATTTTTCATTGCCACTTTTTAAAGCGACGGCAATCACGCCTTTTCCCTTCTCGTTACAAGTATTTCACCGGATATTGCTTTTCTTCTCTGCATTGTAGTAAGATTTAATTTTATAAATGAAACAGATTTTTTTTTTAATTACAAACCGAAAAAGATTTGCGTAAACGTTGCACTTAGATCTGCCTTTAAACTTGTTTAGTTGTATTATAATTTTCGTTTAAATAAAGCGAGTTCAATTAGATGGGCATGATTTTAATTTCCATTTTTTATCATACAAAAAAAAGAAGATGGTACAACAAAATCTATATAATACGGTTTGCAGTACGATTTTTGTCGTGAAGCCTATCCTCCTGGTGATGCTTCGGTTTCGGGGCGAAACGATCGTCGAGATTGTGGTGGTGGGTGTGTGTGCTGCTTTTGTGTTCGTTGTTGCTGGTGAATTGCGCCTTGGGGTGCATGTGGTGGCTGGTCCTGCATGTATAAGTTGCGTAGATTTTGCCTGCTTCATACACATTGGCTTTGCATGCATTCACTTAACCCGTGCGGATTATACCAAAGTAGTTAGTTCTGTTATATTGCTTGCTATATAATACATTTGGCATCATTGATCTCGTCTTACACCGTCTCGGGGCAATAATTAAGACAATGTTTTCAATAAATTTATTCTGTCACAATATCTTTAATCCAATCGACATATAGTTGTCTCCATAAAAGATTACAAATTTTATTGAAAATTGACATTTACTGGACGTTAAATTTAATTAACATCTAAACTAATTATTTAGACGCACAAAAGCTGCTACAACATAGTTTAAACTTCCCTATGGAAGTTTTTAAAACTTTTTAATTAATCTTTAAAAGGAGTCAGTTTTCTTCTAGCAATTAATCTGTTTTTAGCAAAACTCTCCTTAACTTAATGATTGATATTAAGACTAATTAATTACATTGATAAATATCAAAATATTTCAACAGTAAAGCCAAAGTTTCCAAAGCTTTCTGTTTTAAATATTTAAAGGTTTTTAAAGACTGAGTTCGCAATAGTAGTAATATTCGGCTATCACTGAAAGTCCCTTCAATTCAGAATATTTAGTCGTGATTAACACAAAATTGTTTTTCTAAGCAATTTAAAATGAGCAATTTGATGAAAACGAACAAGACATGAAAAAAGAAAAATATCATTCACATTTAGGTTATATATTATAGTATCTTTATATTCTAGGCGAACGAATGGACGATTTGATTTCTGGATAGTTACCACGCTATCACGATTCAGCATTATTATCTTGTAAAATCTGTCAAATGATACCATTAACGATGTGCTTTTGATTTTGATTGAACAGATTTCCTTTATTTAAAAAGTAATATATGATTCGTAGTGTTAATGATTGTTTTAATAAACTTTATTACATGTAAAAAGAAAAAGTACTGTAAAACTGAGACGGAAAAGGGAATTTTATGGGTAGTTTTCTAACATGAATGGTTTATAAAATGACTCCGAACAGAAAGAACTGTTGCCCTTTTTGAATCACGTCTTCTATTTGGTCTGTTTAAAATTTTTAATTATTTATTTTAAATAATTACATTTAATCAAATCATTTCGTAAAGAGTCGCCATATTTTTACTTTGAATCTTTACTTATTATAAAACAAAGTCCCAAAAAGCTGTCTGTCTGTATGTAATCGATTTTCTCAAAATCTACTGAACGGATTTTTGTACGGTTTTTATCAAGAAATAGTGAAATACCTCCGAATGGTTTAGGTAAATAGTATATTTCGGTATAATATAAATTGTGTGGAAGAGATTAGGCATTTCTTAAAAAACTTGCTTGCTGGGAGGCTTAGTCACGTGCGCTGCGTAAACCAGCAGAGTTACGCTAAAGTAATAGTGAGAAGTACTAGAGAATTGTAGATCTACAAAAATACTACAAAAAAGTCTGCGGTGGCATGTTTCTATCTCTTACGGTTAACTCACAATAACTACTTTTATGTTCAATATTACAGGTTAGAAATTTTTTTGACAATAGATTTCAACGCAGGCGAAGCCGCTGGCACAGCTAGTAAAAAATATATGAATTGTTCATTAATAATATAAATATATTTCATTTAAAATTTCGTTATAATAAATTTACTTGTTGATGGACAAGGATTTATTTGAAGTCCATGGATGTTGTCTAGGAAATGAAAAAGATGTGATATTATTTATATAAACTAGTTCATCAGCGTGAATATCTTCACATCTTTTTCATTCATATTCCTTTATAACTTGAACATCTGCAATCCTTTGTTGAGAACAAAAGAGTGTTGAAAGCGACCATTTCTACGTTGCACGATTAAAAGCCATATCTTCGATTACGGTTGGTCGAACACACTGTATTCGACACTAAAACTATTTTAAAATGGCCCAAAATTCGAATCCAACAGTAGAAGCTTACTTTCTCTCGATACAGATTTACTCCCGAGTGCAAGCCCATTAAACGCTTGAAACCTAATACCCATGAATAGTAAATAGAACTCACGGGAGTCGATAATTCTTTTCGGTATTTACGGTAGACTCCAAAATAAAGAACTATTAATTACTTTCTATAGGATTTATTCGTGTGGAATGTAATTATTAAACCAAAGTCTGCCAGTTATCTCCTTATACTTTTTTCTTCGTTACATACGTCTTCCAAGTTACTCGTATTCCAAACGCAAATTAAATAAATCAACCTACGAGGATACTTCACTAAAGATTGGCAGGTTCGTCGTCTTTTGAATGTACCGTTACCATCTATAACCCTAGCAATTTTTTTTCAAGTGGGACTTTTGTAACAAGTTTTATAATTTTTATTTGTAAATCAGCTCTCGTTTGATTATATATAATATATTGATAATATTAGGTTTGCTGTATTAGTTTTAAATCATTCGGAGAAAATTGACACTAGTAATTTCATTATTTTTTTAAAATTCACATAATTATTGTAAGTAGTTTTAATTCCTTCTTCTTTTTAAATTCATTATGATTACTCATGCTGTGTTCACTTTTAATTAATTATAACATTTAGTTAAGTTTTAATTTATATAAGTTGTTATCCCAATGTATTAGTGTATATAATTGTAAGTGAACCAATAAATAAATAAATAAATATTAGGTCAGTAGGTACTCTCAGCCCTACTAAATATTTATATAAAACTTCATAAAAATCGGTCAAGCCGTGACAGAGAAATAAGGTAACTTACATTATGACAGAAGATCTTTTTTATACTATAACAATAAACAATGTTTTAAACTGTATTTTATATTTTAAATAATTTCTCTTGAGATCTTTAGGACACGTAATAGTTATTTTTCTTTTATATCTACAGATGCCCGATATATTATAAATAAATACTCTATATGGTATGTTTTATTTTACTTTAATAATGTTATCCATAACACATATTATTTATGCTGTGAAACATATACCTATGTCAAGTTATGTCTCATTATAGTAATATACGTTGAAAATATTATCAAATATCAGTAAGAACTAAGAACGCACGAAATTCTTCTTCTACAACTATAAAAATTTACGAGGGGTCTATATGGAATTTACTTAAAGTTTATTACCGTAATAAAATTACTTGATACTTCTATACGGGGTCATTTAAACCTCACATAAAAGAGAAGACAAAGGAATTTACTCGTACACGTATATTGTTTCGTAACTTACTGCAATAACAATCGTTAAGTTATGGAGTTGCTATTTACTTTCACGCCATTATATTTTTTCTGTTAATCAAAACTATAAAATCCACCAAAAGCTTCCATGATCTTTATAATATCCTATGTATTATTTAAGGGTAGTTGTAATATTGAAATGTAATAAATTCATTGCATCATCGTTCTCCTGCCCTTATCCCACTCTAAGTGGGGTCGGCACAACATGTTACAAACATGTTGTCACATGATTTGGCTATGTATTTTACGACTGGCCGCCTGCCTGACGTCAACTTACCTTAGTCGCCTCTTACGACACCTCGGTAAGAAATGAGGGTGGTCTATTCTATGCAGCCGGATATCACACGGCACATACTTTAGTCGCCTCTTACGACACCTCGATAAGAAAGGAGGGTGGTCTATTCTATTCTGCTGGATACCACACGGCGTAATTTTACCCAATATAAACCCAGGTTAAACACACAAACTATTACGCTAGTTCTATTTCAACAACTAACTAAACACTACTCCACTTTAGCAAAAAGTAAGGTTAACTTTATCTTAATTCTATAACGTGCAGGTAGGAAAACATTGGAAAACTGAATTAGTAGTTTATCTTAACTTATCGAAGCCAGAAAACGATGGTCAGAAAACGGTGATGTCTCATTTGCCCAAGGAAACGCTGTTTGCAGATTATTTCGATGTACGAGTTTACGTTTTTGTAGTACTTTTGGGAAATCTATTTTTTTCGATTATACGAATCACGAAAATCGAAGTTATAGAAAAGCTTTTAGAAAATCTCGATACTCGGTTACAGAAAACATATTTTTTAAAGATCTTTAGCTTATTCATTTTTTTTAAAGAAAAAGGAAAACTTAACCGCATTTCTCTCCGTTCACATTCAGAAAATATAATTTTCTGACGACTTATATTTATTTAGAGCTCATACCCTTAGGAACTAGTAATAAAGTTAAATAAACTATAACAGAAATTACACTTAAATTTTGGCTAATTTTCGACATAACTACACATTTATTTAGCTCGTAACAGCTTGTGTCCTGAATAGCAGAGCCCACAATTCTAAATTTTGATCTAAATTCCAAGCGCATACATCACGGTTCCCGCGTATTTTATTTAAATGACCCAACAGATTAATTGGGTTTCCCTATTGCGTTGTTAATTTGCTACGACTTTATAATTATTCTATGGTAACGCTATTGCATGTATATCAATGATTTGTATTGTTTATAAGTCGCATTAAGCAAGATTTGTAAGTGATTATAGCATCATTTACTATTAGATTTCGCTTTGAAAATTATTTTTTGATGACCGTGTGAGAGTAAGAAACTCGTCCAATTTCGTATTATTTAGACAAGATTTTTATTTTTACTCTTCTAAGATTAAACGTCTAAGAAATGTTTATAGAATTTGTTGTTACTTTGCGGAGATCCATAATACAAAAGGAATAATAAAATTATTTTATTATAGTAAAATAATAATCCGCGATAAATTAAATAGAAAATATGAATATAGTTCTAAACGTATAGTGGACTTTCCGTTTTTCATACCCCATACATGCAGGATTCGTAAAAACACATGCACAGACCTCCACCACAATACACAAGCACTAACTCAACAATCGTTTCGCCCCGCAACGGAAGCATCATCAGGAGACTACGACAAAATCTCTAAGCTGCGCCTTATCTGGCTTTGATTTTTAATAGACCTATAGATTCAGGAATATTTCCCGCTCTTATGAAATGTAGTAAATTAGTCCCTTTATTTAAATCAGGTGATAAAAATGATCCCAATAATTATAGACCCATTTCTGTATCACCAACTCTTAGTAAGATCTTTGAAAAAATTATGTCCAATCAACTGCTCAGACATTTCGACTTAAACTGTACTGCTCTGCGTGCAGTAATCTACACGCAGAGCAGTACAGTTAAACTAAGGCCCGGTCAACAACAGATGCGGGCGCAAGACTGTTAAAACATATTTTCGATGCCTGGGAGAATTCACAGAACGCTATTGGTATTTCCTGTGATTTGTCAAAGGCGTTCGATTGCGTCCAACATATAACTCTCTTGTTTAAGCTGGGTCATTATGGGATCAAGTATAATGCGTTTAGTCTTACATCTTTTCTCAACAATAGATCACAAAAAGTATGTATAAATGAGTCACAGCTATGGGCGTGCCTCAACGTTCAATCTTAGTTCCTTTCTTGTTTTTAGTTTATATTAATGATTTTCCATATTTGTGCACAATATTTGTGACATTGCATTATTCGCAGATGATATATCTTTAATTTTTAATGTTGACAGAAATAAGGATAATCTTGACGATGTGAATAATGCTTTGTTTCAAATAACTCACTGGTTTACTAAAATAACGTACTATTAAACACAAAAAAGACAAAATACGTAGAGTTTTCATTGCTTAATGAAACCAGACAGGCAAAAAAGGTTTAATTAAATAATAAAATATTAAACAAAGAAGACACAACTGTGTTTTTAGGAATGACCTTGAATACAAAGATCCAATGGGGCCCCCATATATCAAACCATTGTGGAAACCTAAATTGTGTTGCCTACGCTGATAGGAAAATTAGACAAAATTAGCTGAAACAGCAAAACCTGTTTATTTATAAATAAAGCACACAAGTTTCAATGAATTCGAATTGGGCCTGTCCGGGATTTGAAGCTCCACCTGAGACCACCTGGCCTCACCGTTCTAGTAAGTGAATAATGATGTATCATCATCTCCATAATAAACAACTTTTAACGAAATTGCATTTTTTTTTCTTATGTATAACCAAAAATTTTATATCGCCTATCAACACTAAAAACATCCTAATATTTTCTTCTGTCACAACAATTATTTAAATAATGATAACACGACTAACTTTGTCGCGTAGGCTTCGCATGGTTGCTTCTAGCAAATTTGTAGCGACAGAAATTCAACAACCGACAATAATTAAAAAAACTCTTATTAATTTTCCATTATTATTTCATAATCAAAACCAATTTACATTTTGGAATACAAAAGTGTACTATCAGTTTTCCGGATGGAGTAAATTAGGATGCTTGACAAGCTAAAAGAAATCTATTAATCTATTAATAATATTTCAAGCGGAAGAGTTTGTTTTTTGTCTGTTTGAACGCGCTAATCGCAGGAACTAAACCGATTTCAAAATTCTTTAAGTGTAAGATAGTCCATTTATCGAGAAAGGCTATAGACCATATAACATCACGATAAGATGAATAGAAAAAGAGCAGCAATTATAAATATTGCGAAAACGGCAAAATTTAAAGCTTTCTTTGCATGCGCTAAGTAAACGGTTAAAGTTATTCAAAAATCATGTATCCCAAAATTGTTCCCTCTAAATATTCTAAATACAAGTCCGCAACAATATATCTCTAGCTTTTAAAGTTAACCCATTTTAACCATAATTAATGTAAGATTTACTCAAATAAGAAGACTGCAGTCCACGCGATCGAAGTTGCGTTTAAAAGCAAGTATTAAATAAGAATAGAGATGAAGTCTCTTATTCATTTGTAGAAAAGTAAAGTAGCGGCCTGTTACAATCCCACTTCTGGGAATAGGCCTCCTCTCTCCGTTTCTGGAGAGAAGGGTTGGAGCTATGACCTACCACGCTACTCCAATGCGGATTGGTAAATTTAATGGTAGCCTACCATATTTTTTTATATTCATATTTTGTATGAATATCTATTTATTATCATATACAAACATACTATGCATCCAATTAATTCAAGTCGAGTCAGTCAAGTTAAGTATGACAATGCTTGTCTATAACAAATGCACGTAATATTTAACATTTTCTTGACATTTGTTGATTGCAATTTTCACCTTATGGTTATGTCATTAGCAATTATCGTCCTAACTTTAAAATAAAATAAATCTTGTATACTGAAGACACTGTCTACTTTCATGAACAAGCAACAAAAAATTTTGATTAATGCTTTACAATTTCATCCGCAAGATCCTATAAAAGTGTTTGTAATGCTGCAAGCAGAATGGTTTGCGTACTAATGAAGCCAGAGACAATTGATGAAACGGTGCCCAGCCGCAGGCTGGCACTTCATTAAATATCTCAGAACATAGCTTGCCATGACACTCACTCTTTCGTTATATAGTTCAGATTTGAAATATTGTGTAAATAACCTTTCTTTCCATGTGACTCTCTAGAGACAATCTTGGGTTCAAAGCCGGGCAGGAATCATGAGTTTTCTATTAATACCTAAGTGTATGATTGATAATTGTAATTTATCAGACGCTTTTCGGTGAAGGAAAACATTTTAAGGAAACCTGTATATCTCTCTATACAGCTTTCCTTACAATCCGCATTGGAGCAGCGTGGTAAGTCTTAGCTCCATTTTTTTTCTCCAAAAACGGAAAGAGGAGGCCTATGCCCAGCAGCGGGATAGTAACTTTTTTAAGTATTGTAATAAAAAATGGTACATATAGAAGGAAAGCTTTTTGAAACTTTTTAATTTGTTTTAGCAATGTCTAACAAGTCTATTTCGGTAACAGTCCGAAAACACAGCGTCGGTAGACCCGTACGAGGTGGACTGACCATAAACGTCATAGGGCGCCACTGGATCCAATGTTGTATGGAGATCCTGTTAAGAGACCTTTATCCAGCAGTGAACGTGTATAGGTTGAAAAGAGAAAAGACTATTTAAATTATGGTTTTATGCATCGACAGTTTGTCGTGATTATTTTTCATAAACTTGACAAAATTATTATGAAAAAGCGTAATGTAAATAAATTATCACAAAAACAAATATAGCAAAACTGGTTTGGGCAGCATCTAATAAAATTTGTAAAAACCTTTGCTAAAGAAAACTTCGTGTAAAATTTGAGTAAGGTCTAATTAAGGTAATTACCTCATTAAAGAGGAAAACAGCGAGAAGTACTGTACTAACTTGAATTGTGATTGTTTGTACAAGTTTAGTTAGATGTTTGGAATTCTTTTAAGATACTTATCCTGTGTAATGAAGACAATCTGGTGAATATAAAATATTAATAATAAGCGATAATCGTTTTTATCATTCTGTACTCCACCTTGCTCCGTCTCACAACAATAGCTCAAAAGTAATCATTTATTCGCCTTCCTAGCTACATAAAACCTAATCTAAATAAATAAAGAGTTTGACTATATTTGACTGACCCGTTGGCGCAGTTGGCAGTGACCCTGCTGAGAGCCAACATTTTCTATAAACGATTTGTTGGGTTGTCGAGTCTGGGTGTATATACGTATATACACCCAGACTCGAGAAACCAACAAATCATTAATACATACATACTTAAATACCTATTTAAGTATGTATTAAGAATTATATCCACATATTTACCAGTGATCTGTCTCATATAATACAAGTATCAAAGTAGGTACTTACTTTGGAGACAGCCATGAGCGTAAATATCCTATAAAATAATTAAAAAATATATTTCCTCTCTTTCCCGAAGGTTGTCCTTCCAGAAGTTTTTATACTATATGTTATCCGAGTATGTAAGCTTATATTTCATAAAATTTCATCAATGTTGCTCCAGCGGATTAATTATAAAAGCGTAAAAGACAGACTATTACTATTTGTAAGAATATGTAAAATATTTGTAGACCGTTTTCTTTAAATGTTTATGTTCATTTATAATTATTATTCTATAAAAGGCATACTTTTAAAGTAGTAAAATATATAGTGTAACCAAAATGACGACTATATTTTATACGTTACTGTTACGGGCCATTTCCCCAGTGTGAAATATATAATGACAAATGGTTTTTTTTATTCAGAGTAATTCGGTAATTTCACCGCAAAAACATACAAACTCACTTACCTAATTCACATTTACAATTTATACCTATTAAAATTGATATTAACGTTTAGAATATTATCTATCACCATTGTACTTAGGTCACTTAGAATGCCATAGTTTAATACATTCATTGAACTAGGAGGCGCCTCATTCTCTCACTTCAAAGTCTCACCTCATTCGTATGATCCCCGAAACACAACACAACATTTCAGTCTCAGGAAAAAGTATACAGGCATCTTCAAGAATTCCATCTTTTATAACGCAGTGAAACGTAAAGCGGGATCTCGTTCCGTCAAGCATAATAAAGTTAAGAATAACTCTGCCGCTGAATGCAAGAATATTCCGATGAAGTTAATAAGCTAATAGTATGTAGTAGAAAATTTCCTGAGAATTCTCATAAAATCCAAAAATTTTGAATATTTTTAATTCACCTCAGTAAGCCGTTTAACGTTAAAAGACTTCTTCTTAGATAAAAGATTTAAGGATGTTCAGCCACGTTGGTGTCTTGCTTTAAATAATACATTTTGTATCATAAAAAGTTTTATGACTTTTTGCTCTTAAATTTATAATTTGTCATTTGTATGTGGTAGTATAATTTAATAAATAGCTCTTTCTATCCCCTGTTGATAAAATCAGAGCGTTAACGCGAGGCCAGTTCTAAGGAAATCAAGAAAAACGGGACAAGCTAAAGACTAGACTGGTCGTCAGCAACGTACACTATTCAAATACCGGTAAATTAAAATAATTAAACCTACATTTAATAGTATGTTTTATAATTTATTTGTATCATAAAACGGTTATAATTACATTAGGAAAGTTTTATTTATTAATTTATTTATCGTGCATATATATTGTTACAAATAAAAAAATAGAGCACCTGTACAAAGAAGGACTTCCTAGCTTAGCTTTCCTAAAATGGAAATAATTGAAATACGGGTAATATAGAAAGAAAGACAAAAGAAATAACGTAAAACTATGTACCTACATAAATCTTTGCACTCCAGATAAAACAAAAGGTAAAGAATTTTAAAAAATATATTCAATAGTGTCATGATAGTAAAAGAATAATAAGCAGGTTTTATCAGAAAACCTAGTCTGTTGTGTTGACGAAGTTGGCACATTTTATTAGAAAGATAAAAACGTTGACAATCTACGTGTTCCCGGGAGAGCTTGTGGACAGTTGAAGCCACTTCGCAACAGGTGCTTCGGTCATGAATTATGGATGACAAGCTACACCGCTAATTGATTCTTGAACTTTGCAACTTCCTTTATGAACACTCTCTTGAGATTCAGCTGCACTCTGACGCAGTGTTAGTGAATTATTTGATATTTAAAGCAAAATACGCAGCAGTCTTTAACAGTTCTTTATATAGACTTGATCTATTTAATGATTGTTCGGTATTAGTTTTAATTCATAAAACAAGACAAGAGTAGGGAAAGCTAATAGTTTTATTTAAATAACTTTATATCCCACCTCATCTTTAAATAATATTTTTAAAAATATATGGGATACTTACACACTCGGTCGTATCCCCAAACTAAGTAACAACACTTGTGTTATGGGTGACAGACAACTGGTACATATATATATATATATATATATATATATATATATATATATATATAATTTTAAATACAAACTTAAATACAAATACACACCCAGGCTGGAAGATGTTGGCCCTCGGTGGGAATCGAACCCACGACCCGCGGAGCTGAAGATAGGGTCACTACCCACTGCACCAACGGGCCAATCAATCTTTGGTCTTTTTATAAACAAAATTACTAACGTAATTTCTAAAATCTCCGAATGCCTAATCCGAAGGATAATATTTCGCTTTTGAATGATACCTTCATGTTTAATTTTACTTTTTATATCATATGTAAAAATGTACAAGGACAAATGTAAATGTAAATATAAAACAAATTAAATCATATTATTCATATTATTAAATAAATCAGTTCTTACTTTGGTATAAAAACTTTTTCCATCTCCGGTTCCTCTTCTTAATATACAGCTATGTAAATATACTTCCCATTACGATGTAACTGTAGGTCTATAAATAATAATAAAGACAAAACAACAAAACAAAAGCTGTGGTTAGTTTAATGTGAGTTATTCAAATTAATGAATACGTCTTGTAGGGTACACCGACGTTATTTAGGGCAATTACCACCCGCCCCTTTTGGAAAACAGGACTTGTTGGGAACTGTTATAGAATTAGCTGCGACTAAATACAGAGCTCACTATTCATCTAAAATAATCTTCTCTTAGCCTTTTATTTTATTTCGTTCAAAGTTTCATATTTGTAGTTGTAAAGTTTTAAAAATTATGAATTTAACTACATTATTTTTGTAGATCAATCTTAAATCTTTAGACAAAGTTCCATCTTTATTCTTTGATTTCAAAGTATTTCTACTCATAAATATTATTAGTAAAAGTTTTTACAGAATTATTAAATTATTCGATTATAACATAATGACAAGAATTCTGTAAACCATACGAACACACCCATCAATGTATATCTTAACAAAAGATAATTAATATTTAATACAAATAAGACCCAACTAAAAGTTGAAGAGATCATGAAATTTGTGGGGCAAACAAGTGATATAATTACACATTATTTTAATGGACGGAGTGTGTTAAAAGCATACCCCGTTCAGGCAAACTCAAGAAGTTGCCCCATTATTTGCGTACGCCAAAGCGAATGTGAATAAACAGCGTAACACGCGTGACTGGAATAGATAGCTACGAAATGGAAGGAAAATCCTTCAAACTTTCCACGCCAGTAAGTATTAGCGTCTCATGGGCTTATTCAATATAAAACTGAAAGTATCAGAGTCTGAAGCGTGAACATAAATGTTATTTACCTGAAATATGAAAAAAAGCATATTAATGTCACAGAGCTGGACAAAGTCCAATTTTCTTTTTGGTACAAAAAAATTGAGGCTAGACTTAGCACGCTGCTGCAAAGCAGAATTCAATGTTTCATATATATCAGGAATTTCCTAAAGATATGAAAGTTTCCTCACGACTAAAACTATGGGCATGATAAACCTTACCAAAGGTTTTAGAAATAACGGCGCACCCACGAATCTTTTATATAAACATATCTGTTTGATTGCTATTTGCAATCGTCATGCAATCTAAAAAAAAGGTAGACATTGTGAGTAAACCTGCAGGTCCCTAAAGAATTCCTGCGATATGTGTCACCTGCCAATCCTTTGGAAGCAGCGTGGTAAATATTTAGTGAGTAATACATTAATATATTTCGCATACTCATCCAGTTGATGATTTCACTCTTTAACGCCTTTCTAGGACCCGCGAAAGTCGCAATGCCTTGAATAATTTAATAGGCAGAAGTCCCATAGGACATGATTCAATAATAATACGCACGGAATGACTAATAAATATCCTTACTCATATTAAAAAAATTCTTTGATACTACAAAATATATACGTACACTAAAATATCGGCACGGTTACATCACTTCATACTTAGAGGCTCACAATGTGAGATATATTGAAACAAGATAGCGTCCTTTTCCGCATTTGGGTCAACAAATGCTAAAGAAAACAGTGAATTTTCTCTACTTTATGAGTTTAGCAACGTGATATGAATCGAGGGGAGCCTCAAAGAAAAGATATAAGAAATATACCCCCTAATTTTCACACAAAATTGAACTTGCCGCATTATGGAAAGATTTATTTTCCAGACAAGCTTCGGGTCTTGTCTGCAGATAAAACGTCCTCATACTTATTCCTATTTAGCTAAGACCAGGCACTGATGAAAACTCCGAGCTCCTTTGGGTATTCTCCCTTTTATTTTCTGAAGTTATAAAAAGTAACGAGATATTTTATCCGTCCAAGTGCTTTTTTTTCATTGCTTGAAGGTTTTTTATCGCTATTAGAGATCTGTAAGCGACCACATCCAAGTTAAAACGGTCGTCGCATTTGGAACCGCATGTACAAATCTTAATATGATTTCTTATTATAAAAAGAATATAAACTATAAACTGTAAAATAAAAACGCTCAACATTTACAAACTATTTTACTTTTACAAACGCTCCGCTTTTCTGATGCAGGTTTACTTTCATCATGACCAACAAAATTAATTTATCTTATCATACATACTAATGTACTATATATAATAGCACATCCAAGAAACGTATATAATAATTAATAATAGATACTGAATATGATTGAATATTTATGGCGTGATAATAAAAATATAACAAGAATAAAATTGCTTGCTTCTATTCGGTTATTGTTTAGAAACGTCCTTACAGCAATTCGAGTTGCTACGCCGTTTCGATCGTCGAAACGTGAAATTGTAAATTATAAAATATTGCTGTGGCAAAGCCTGATTTCAGATTCAAAACAAAATGCTTCAATCGCCACCAAACTTTACAGGATCATCCGTTAGATCATTTTAAAGATTATCTGAAAATTTCGTTCAAATCGGTCCAGCTGTTTCGGAGTCTATAAAGGACATACAGGCAAAAATTATTTTTTATATGATGAGATGTCGATAAATACTGATTCCAGGACGTTTTTTAAAGAATAAATTTTTAAGCTTATTTATTTTACCACATAACTCATATTTTAGTGGATGTTAAACAAAAGAAAACAATCCTAAACTTGGAACACAAAAGGATCAGTCGAAAAAAAGTCATTAATTCTCTCCAAGACGTACGATTCGGAAATAAATTCCCGCATAATCGGAAACTACGCTTTTAGCAGTAGAGACTTTTAACCGCCCTCTACAACGTTGAACAAATTACATTTGACTTTGCCATAGATACAAGTATAGCAAAGTCTACATGACGTAATCTTACGATAAAATGTGTATTTATAACGCAAACGCAAATATGTATTTATATATTTGTTATTTTTTGTATTTCTGAGCTATGATAGCCTAGCGGTGAGACCATGCGACTCTCTAGAGTCGACATAGGTTCAAACCTCGGGCAGGCACCTATGAGTTTTTCTATTAAAACTTATGTGTCTAATTGATAATTACAATTTATCACACGCTTTTCGGTAAAGGAAAACATCGTGAGGAAACCTGCATATCTATAAAGAATTCTAAGGATATATGTAACCTACCAATCCGCATTGGAGCAGCGTGGTAGATCTTAGCTCCAATCCTTCTCTCCAAAAACGGAGCTTAGAGCCTTAGCCCAACAGTGGGCATAGTAACAGACTGTTATTTTACTTTACTTTTATATTTTTCAAGACTAAATTTTCGTGATATATGTAGCCAAAACTTCATCCTAATATTATGAATGCCAGATTGTGTATGTTTATCTGTTACGTTTTCACGGCTAATCCCCAAGAGCAAAGTTGTTGAAATTTGTCAAAACTAAGCTCATATACCAGGCTAACATACAGGATAAAATTTCCCATTTTTCCGCCAGAACCAGGAAAAACACACATAATGGAAAAATAAAACAGTAAGTAATTGAGGGTATTTCAAAATATAAGTGAATGCGCGCGGTTTTGTGAGTTCAGCTTGTAATATATAAATTAAGTAACTTTGATCTCAGTTAACGGTTTAAGAGATTTTATTCTCATAAGATTCAAACCGATCCGCAAGTTTCCTTACTATGTTTTTCTTTATCTATATCTATACTTTAAATCTATACTAATATTATAAAGAAGAAAGATGTGTATGTTTATTTGTATGTGTGTATGTTTATAATGTTTTCACGCAAAAACTACTGGACCGATTTCAAAAATTCTTTCATCATTGGAAAGCTGAGCAACATAGATTAAAATTGTACTAAGGTGTAAAAAATTTAGCCATAAAAATCTTTCATCGCGTGCGCTGCGGAAACTATTGATGATAAAACAAAAAATTTCTACATCATTATAAAACGTATCAATATCTGCAAAAAAGTCTGCGATACCATATGTCTAACTTTTAAAGTTTTGCAAATATAACTACTTTTCTACATTGTAAAAGTTGATAAAAGTGGCGACAATAATCAAACCATAATTTTTACATCTCCGTATTAATCCGTATCCCACTAAATGATATTTTATTAAAAAATGTTTCAATACCTGTAAAATACTTTTTAAATTATTAAAAAGATGTAACGAATTTCAAAATGTCAATATAAAGAAAATAATGCCATAACAATTTTTAGAATTAGGCGTTACTTTGCGGAGATCCATAATACAAAAGTTATAATAAAAATTATTTTGCTATAATCCGCGATACAATGTTATCGCGTAGGTATTGTATCGCGTATTGTAGCAAAATAATTTTTATTATTACTTTTGAATGCCATAACAATTGTAGCGTATTGTAATTGTGTACCTATGAATACCTTCCGTTAAAAATTTCCTTTTCCTTAATCCTATCCTACTTAATATATAATATATAATATAATATATTATAATATATATAATATATTATAATATATATAATATTTAATATATAATATATAATATATAATATATAATCAACTATAAGTATAGTGATTTAAAGGCAATAGACATAAAAACAAGGAAATTGTTAAATATTAAAAAAGCCCATCAACAAAAAGCAGATGTGGAAAGATTGTACTTACCTATTAAAGAAGGAGGTAGGGGATTGATAAACGTAGAAAATATGTATAAAAGCCAAATACTTAAATATAAACAATATCTAAAAAAAGAAAATGACTATTTAATTAAAGCAATAGGACAACATGATAAAAACAGGGATAAATATTCTATTATGAAAGAAGCACAAGAAATAATAAGAGATTTAAAACTTCCAAAAGATAATATACATACAGATATAGAAATTAGACAAGCAATAGTGAAGGAGCAGAAAGATACTTGGAGAAACAAGCAATTGCATGGACAATTTCCCAGAGTAGTCTTAGACCAAACTAATATAGACAAAGAAAGCTCATTTAAATGGTTAAAAAAACAACAAATATCACCCTCCATAGAGTCAGGAATATTTGCAATACAGGACCAGGCTGTTATGACGCGGCAACATCAACGCGACATTTTAAAGTTGGAAACAGATGGTAAATGTCGTCTGTGTACTAGCAAAGATGAAACGGTACAGCATATCATCTCAGGATGCGAGAAGTTAGCGGGCACGTATTATGTAAAGCGACATAATAGCCTGGTTCAGTATGTACATTGGTGTTTGTTGAAGAAATACAATATCAACGTATCTAGTTTTTGGTGGAAAGAAACACTAACACAACCGCAGGTTAAAGAAAATGAACTAGCTAAAGTCATGTGGGAAATTCCCATACAGACTGATGTTACTGTAACCCACAATAGACCAGATTTAATATATGTAGATAAAGTCAACAATAAAACATTCTTAATAGATATTACAGTACCATCAGACTATAACATAGGAGCAAAAGAAGTAGAAAAATTAAGTAAGTATCACTTATTAAAAATTGAAATAAGTCGTTTATGGAAGACCCAAACAACGGTTATTCCAATAGTAATCGGTGCTACTAGAGTAGTAGCTAAAAGTATATCAAAATATGTGGATTGGCTTGATTCAGGCATTAATATTACTATCCTGCAAAAACAAGCAGCAATACACACACTGACCATACTGAGCAAAGTTTTAGGAGATACCATATTCATACATAACTCACCAGACAGACATGAAAATCACCCACAACGCCCATCAGATACACAAAACATGCAAAATACACATAATAACACGACCACTTTACAATCGCCAAACACAACACAATCACCCACTGAATCAAACACAACTGACTTACAACACATACATACTCATAAAAAAAGGAAGAAACAAAGAAGACAAAACAAAAACACACGTCATAATATAGGGAGAGCACCGATTTTGGACAAATGAATATCTTTTTTCCTGTGGGTAATGGGACGAGATATTTATTAAAACCGACGCTTGAAACGTCGAGTAAAGAAGAATATAATATATAATATTATAAATGCGAAAATTTGTGAGTATGGATGGATGTTTGTTACTCTTTCACGAAAAAACTATCAGACGGATTTGGATGGAACTTTACAGTTATATAGACTATACATCGGAATAACATATAGGCTACAATTTGTAATGATTTTATATAATATAACGATACATGTCAATGAAGTCGGAAAAAATCTGGCCTCTGAGAGCTATCTCGGCGTACGCTGCCTAAACCATTAGAGTTACACAAAGATGATGTATCGTAGAATTGTTTGTCTTTAATAGTTCTAAATAAAAGTCCGCGACACCATATATCTATCTTTTATGTGGAAGCCACTATAACCAAAATTGTGAATCATAAAGTTAATTAAATATTATATATAATATAGATACTGTGGCAGACAAAAGTCCTAGCGAGCGAAGCCGCGGGAGAAGACTAGTTATTGATAAGTCCCAGGACCAAACTTTCAATTTACAAAAATAATTCTATAGTCTGTCTTAGTAAACTTTCCACAACCACTAGATCGGTATGTACTTGGGTGAAACTGTGGGGCATTACTAGTAGTTCTATATATAAAGACCACGATGAATAGTGAATATTAATTAAATTTCTGTAGAAAACTCATAGATATCCCCAGGTTTTAAATCAATCAAACCAAGTCCTTAGTCTGAATGTCACGTTGTAACCCCTTGACTATGGAATAAAAAACAATAACGCAATCAGTCTTGGTTCTTGTAATACGGATACTCTACGGATATATTTACCTACTGAAACAGACAATAATACTTTGGTTACAGCACTTGAAACCTGTAGGGGTTTGTCAAGATTTAAAATGAATTAAAGGTTATTTTTTTATTATTTCAAAAATTTACCTGTATATAATAATAATAATAATAATAATTAATAATAATTAATTAATTTAATTAATAAACAAGCATGACGTATTTTTTCGATGTCAAGAAAATTTTTATGTAAATTAATATTTTTCTTATGGAAAAACACGCTAAAAATGAAAAAATACTGCAAAATGAAGTGACGAACACCTGTGCACAACGAAAGATGCAATAAAATGCGGAGTTTAAACGGTGCTAGAGGACGAAATACACTACGTCTTCCAACTTTGGGGAAATCGTCGAGTTCCGATTCGCAGTCGACATCTTCAAATGAAGCATATTTAACACCGCCATCGGCTGCTGAGTCGGAACACCACGACACCGTCTCGCCGGTATTAACATCCAGACGCCGACGAGACGTGAACCCACCACAGGATGGCTTGGAGCCAAGGGGGCGCGGGCGACGCGTTCCTACACGGGCTCCCGCCGCCGGTGGAGTAGTGCGCCGCATGAGATGGTCTCCCAAAATGAATGAGAGTGTCATGCGGGCGTACTATGGGGCGACAGATGGGGGAATTAATCTCACTGCGTACCGTTTAAAAATGCTGTCTCTGTTTCAGGCACTTGAACCAACATTGACCGTAACCGCACAACGATTATCGGATCAAGTGCGGGCTATTCAGCGCCGTCATCTGCTGGATGAGTCCGTGCTTGAGCGGCTGCGCTTAGAATTACGACAAATTACTGCTGCAGAGGGTGCTCATCAGGCTGAACATAGCCCGAGCAATAACATCATGCACACCCAGGATGAGTTCTATGAGAGTAGTGATTTGCCAGTAAGTACCCAGAATAATGAGCTATTGAGGAGGACTTTGGAGGATACGATTTCTGAATTTAGACACATGCAACTTAATTTAAGACCAAAATTACCTCGTTTTCCTGTGCATAGACGTAATATGGCGTTGGTTGGGGTTCTAGATCAAATGTTAACACCATATTTTGAAACTTCACGTGACCTTAGTGATACGCATTCAATTCTATACTGTGGAGCCGTTGCGGCGTGTCGCGTGGCTTCTGTTAAATTTACGGAATATAGAGGACTTCCAGACCGAGCCAACACTGTACCGGCTTGGCAGGCTAGAATTGAAAAACGTATCTCTTTGACTAGAACCCTTATTGCTAAGCTAATCTGTTTCAGAGCGGGCAATAATCGACCTAGAATAATGCGCTTTGTGAAAAAAGCGTTTGCTGAAACAGACACTAATCCATCTGAGTATCCAACCTTAGTCACAGAGCGCATTGACTATCTGAAGCAGAAAATCTATGCATGGGCGAAACGTATTCGGCGCTATAAGGTGCGTGTAGATAGATTCAGACAAAATCGCATGTTCCAAAGTGATCAACGGAAGGTGTATAGAAGGTGGGAGCAATCTACAATCTGTGAGAGTGGTGCAGAGCCAACTGCAGATGAGATGACAAATTTTTGGCTTAACATCTGGTCGACTTCCATCAGTCACACCGAGGGACATTGGATAAGTCTTGTCAGGGAAAAATGTGCATCTATTAGAGAAATGCCACAAGTTAACATTAGTACAGATAATGTGAAGTATGCAATCCGTTCAGCTTCGAATTGGAAATGCCCAGGTCCGGACGGATTGCATAATTTTTGGTTAAAATGGTTCTGTAGTGCACATTCTCTTTTGGCAAGACAATTTCAAGATGCTCTCGATTCTAGATCGCTTCCGACATTTATGACAACTGGTGTCACCTTTCTATTACACAAATCCGGTGATACTGCGGACCCAAAAAACTACCGCCCGATTACTTGCTTACCAACCATCTATAAGCTTCTTACATCTATTCTGACTTCAAAAATTATTGAGCATATTGATGCTAACAATATTTTGGCCCCAGTTCAGAATGGATGTAGGACTGGGTCTCGCGGTACAAAGGAACTCCTCCTCATTGACATGGCTATATGCCAACAGGTTCGGCGAAATAGAAAAAATCTTGTAGCTGCTTGGATTGACTATAAAAAGGCTTATGATTCAGTGCCTCACACGTGGCTCATGAGGATTATGGAGCTATATAAGGTCGATATAGCTCTGTACTCTTTCCTTGATACATGTATGAGGCAGTGGATGACAATCCTTCGTCAACCAGGAGATACAGTTTTTTCTGAATTAGCTGAGCCGATAAGGATTAGGCGGGGTATTTTCCAAGGAGATAGTTTGAGTCCACTGTGGTTTTGCTTAGCTCTTAATCCACTCAGTGATCTACTGAAGGATTCGGGGCTAGGTTTTCGCCTTCGCAGAGGAGGTGAGGCTATATCCCACTTGCTATATATGGATGACCTAAAGTTGTATGCATCAAAACGTCCAGACCTTATGCAGCTGCTGAAGATCACTCAAAGCTTTAGTAGCGACATAGGCATGGAATTTGGTGTAGACAAGTGTGCGGTCATACATATAGAGCGAGGTAGGATTATAAGCTCTGAACAAGCAGTCATATCAGATGCTTTGACTCTCAAATCTCTCTGTGAAGGCGAAACATACAAATACCTTGGAATGTCTGAAGCATTAGGTATTGAGGATAGAAGCATGAAACAAGCAGTGAAAGAGCGATTCTTTTATCGCTTGAAAAAAGTACTTAATAGTCTTTTATCGGGTGGTAACAAGGTTCGAGCTTTTAATGCTTGGGTTATGCCTATCCTCACTTATACTTTCGGCATTTTAAGGTGGACTCAAACAGAACTAGACTCCGTTGATCGAGAGGTCCGAAAACTGCTGACGACATATCGTATGCATCACCCACGTTCATCTGTCATGAGGTTGTACATCCCACGGAAATGTGGGGGGCGTGGTTTTTTAAACGCCAAGGACCTTCATAACCGTGAGGTGTACAACCTCAGAGATCATTTCCTCAAGGTGGACAGTGATGTACATAGGAATGTCGTCGCAGTTGATAAGGGCTTTACTCCGCTTGCCTTAGGCAAACAGAATTGGCGCAAACCTGTGGTAGTTGGTATTTCTGATCGCATCGACATATGGAAGAGCAAGGAGTTGCATGGTAGATTTTACAAGGCATTAATGGGGCAAGACATAGACCAGACTGCCTCTGTATCCTGGCTACAATTTGGTGATCTCTTTGGAGAAACCGAAGGTTTTGTCTGTGCAATTATGGATGAAGTTATCAAGACGAAGAATTACCGGAAATACATTATGAAAGATGGCACTGTTGACGTATGTCGAGCGTGTCATCGTCCTGGGGAGTCCCTCAGGCATATTATTTCCGGCTGTTCTCGTCTTGCTAACGGTGAATATTTACACAGACATAACCAAGTAGCTAGGATTATACATCAACAAATTGCTCTTCAATATGCTCTGGTGGATGAAGAGATACCATACTACAGGTATGACCCTGCGTCAGTTCTTGAAAATAGCCGTGCTATGCTCTACTGGGATCGGTCTATTATCACTGACAGGTTTATTGCTGCCAATAAACCTGATATAGTGTTAGTAGACCGGTTAGCGCGCCGTGCAATTATTGTTGATATCACCATTCCGCATGACGATAATCTCATAAAAGCGGAAAAAGAAAAATTAACTAAATATATAGACCTTTCGTATGAGATAACCGCCATGTGGAATGTTGACTCAACAATAATTGTTCCTATTGTTGTGTCGGTTAACGGTCTGATTGCGAAAAGCCTCGACCAACATCTTCGGAGGCTTTCGCTTAATAGTTGGGTTAAGAGTCGGATGCAGAAGGCAGTATTGCTTGAAACGGCACGTATTGTGAGGAAGTTCCTCACTCTGGAGCCCTAGCCACCGGTAGCTTGGGACATTGCCTCGCTTCCGGCGGATGTCAATTTTTTATATTTTTAAATGTTTTTTGATTATTTTTTTTTATAATTAGAAATATTTAAAAATGTAAGGAGTTAGGATTTAGAAAAATAAAAGAGAATAATAATAATAATCATTTATTCAGATATGATGTTACAAACAGATACTTAAACTAATGACATACCTGACTGTAACACCATACCGAATTAACATATTGCATTAACACTTACACACGTAGCAGGCTTTTTAAAGAAAATAATTTAGAAATATAAAAGTCATTTAAGTCGAATGTGAGGAGGTTTAGTGAAGAGTTTAATGATCAAAACTATTTTTTTAATATTGGAGTAAACTTCTTTATTAATTTTTATCATTATACCACTTTGTAAAATAGTAACTTCTGTACTTGAATGGTCAGTAATTAATATATAACGTCAATGCTATTCCGATATCCAAACTGTAAGATATGTATTACACCAAATGGAAATTTTATTGGCTTAGGTTAGGTAATTTTGCTTAACAAATAATATTAATTTTCAAACGCAATACTAATGATTTCTTTAAACATACGTTTTTAGTTATACAATAACAATATATCATCATCCTACAAAATTTTAATATTCTTAAATTTTTCTTCTTCTTCTACAGCCGATGGACGTCCACTGCTGGACATAGGCCTCTTCATGGGATCGCCACACCACACGATCTTGCGCTGCCTGGATCCAGTGGCTCCCTGCGACCTTTTTGAGGTCGTCTGTCCACCTCGTAGGGGGTCTACCGACGCTGCGCTTTCCGGTGCGGGGTCGCCATTCCAGCACCTTAAGACCCCAGCGCCCATCGGTTCTCCGCACTATGTGCCCCGCCCAGCGCCACTTCAGCTTCGCGACACGCTGAGCTATGTCGGTGACTCTAGTTCTCCTACGGATCTCCTCATTCCTGATTCGATCTCGTAGAGACACTCCGAGCATAGCTCGCTCCATCGCCCGCTGAGCGACTCTGAGCTTTCTTATAAGGCCCATAGTGAGCGACCACGTTTCAGATCCGTAGGTCATCACTGGCAACACGCACTGTTCGAAGACCCTGGTCTTCAGACACTGAGGTATTTCGGACGTAAAGATCTCGCGTAGCTTCCCGAAATTTTAATATACGTACATAATAAAATAAAGAAAAGCTGTTTATATGTACTATGATATAGTTGATCTCCTATATTACAGTTTAAGGGGAAATGGAACACTAATAACTTCACGATTCAGATGGTGTATACAAGATATTCGAGAAATCCTATCTGTCGCAAAATAAAAATCGAAAGTTTGGTATTAAAATATATCTTTTTTAAAGAAAACTCAGATATAATTTATCGAGAATCCTTGATAACCCTTACGGGTTCTAACTACAACGCCATCATAACTATAAAGACTGAAAATGGTGATATAGTTATAACTCTGTTGTTCGTACCAGGCCATTTTATATTAAATTATATCGGCATGATTTTAGAATCGAAGAATAGCAGGCCTTCAATCTGTAACCTTGACACATTAATTGTATAGTAATATCTTCAGAAAGACCTTGGAATTAATCTGACCTATTTTTGCTTTCAATTTCTTGAAAAATAAAAATTCTTTAAAAAATTGGACCACGCCTTGCTAGTTCATGATAGACTTGATGCAGGCGTTTTCACATACTACTCAATGAGACAACTTAAAATTAGACAAGTTTTCTATATTCTTAGTTCGTATAATTTGTAACTCAAAAAAATTTAAGACTATATAAATGCAAGGTAGCAATAATATAAAAACGAAAATCTGTGATTGTGTCTGTCTGTCTTAACCACTTCAACGCACGACGGTTAACAGATTCGTATAAAATGTTTGTACAGATAGCTCTAAGCTTATCAAAGAAAGCTCACTATGGATTTCTTGGGTAGGCTTATAACTATCTGAGAAAACGCAAAAAAATTCCGTCAACCATTGCACCGTCAGTGAAAACGAAAAGTAAAGCAGGCTCAGATTATTCAAAAGTAAACCTTTAGACTTAACTCGAATGCGGTCAGGGTAAAGGTCTAAATCTCCAATTCGCGATTCCCAACCGAAATAAGATAATATTTCAACAAGATGTACGACACGGAAATAAATTTTCACACAATCTGAAACTGCCCTTGTAGCTGTGTAGGTTTTTACGAAAGGCTTAGAATGTTAAGCAGGAAAATTGGGATTGAATTGTCACATTCGAAATGCTGTTACGAATATTGAATTCATTAAAGTCGTAAGTTTTAGTTTATACATATCGTGAAACCATTTTAATGAAAATGTGTGAACATTCAAAATGCGAACTTATTGATATTCGTATTTGAAAACATATATTCTTCTTTATAAAAATGTTATTTATTTCAGTATATATTCTAAACTCTACAAGTAGGTTGTGAAAATAAATATCTGTTAATGGTGGGAAAAGTGGCCGGGAAAAGGAGACCTCATAATGGAAGGATTCCGTCATTTCTTTTAGTAATTTAGAAAGACTTTTAGCAACTCTCTGAGGTTTGTACCCCCTACAGCTGAAACATGCGTTGAGTGACGTTCATATTCAATCAATTTGTAATACTCAAATTAGACCTTCGAATGGTATAAGTATCAATATAACAAATAACAGTACTTAATAAGAAAATCGTGCTCCTATAAAATAACCCTATTACAATTACTACTGGATTCCTTATTTTATTAGATTATTTTTAAATATTATGCAAAAGTACACAAGACAATAAAATTATTAAGCTTCTAGCACTTTTATAAAAAAATAATGCAGAGAATATGACTTATTCCATAAGCTTCTTTATCGAATTACGACGTTATTTAATATAATATCAAGAGCGCTAGTGTAATAGCTAATATTAGTATAAATGAATTCTAACCAACTTTTGATTATTGTATCAGGTATAATCTTAACAGTATTAAGGTTGTCCCTATAAGCTTTACTTACATTCTCAGATTTAAGAACTCTTAATTTAACCACTACCATCAGTAACGAAACAAATTACATAACCGCGATCTTGAATTACTCATAGCTCTTATAGAATATGCACAAGAACGTAGGCTTTAACTAAAGGCAACATTTCAACAAAAGTATTTAACGTTTCGTGCAAAACTATTCGGCTTATAAAAGTTTAAGCCGCCGAAACAGTTAAACAACAAGGTTTTAGTATTGTATTAACCTGTTATGCGCTATAATGTGAGTTAGATAATTATGCTCATTTACAGTTCAAGTTTTGTAGTGTAGTGTTTAATAGATGAATTAAACTAAGTATAGTTCATATTTGAAGGAATTCGTCATGTATATATTTAATAGCTGATTGTTTGTCATTTCTAAGTTGAGAACCTAGTTAATATGTATTTAACGCTTGCTTTCCAATCTAAATTAACTAGGAGTTAAATCTTGACAGAGAATAAAACCAGCAGGCAGAACTCGCTGTAATGTTAAAAAAAATATTTCGCAGATTTCATATATAAGCAGTTCGGATCGAATATAAATAAATATACTTGTAAATATCAAATATCGTTAGAAAAATGGAATGTAATTTATGGTTAATATCTTACAACACAACTTTTAAAATTTTCTTATATCTATCCTCATTCTTATTAGTTAATTGTAATAATATTTGTTATGATAAGAAGTATCATAACAAAAAGTAAAAGTAAATTATAATTTTTATAAGTATAAAAATATATAAAAAATAGACGATAACATATCCATTAGTTGACACTAAATTTAAACGTTGGTTTGCAATTATGGTCGCTAAATTATGCCAATTTCACTAACCACCATTGGCATAATTATTATAATTGTCACCCTTTAAGTGTAACAGACATAATAACTATGTTTTATAACTCAACATTCTTTTCTGAGCAAGGAAAATACCAAACAGAAAATTCAAAACCAATTGTGGATGACAGATATTATTTCCATGAATTGCTACCTAAAATCGCAAACCGGAAAGTAGAATAATTATTTATCATTAATTTCGACAAGAAGTTGATATATGCCGCCCTTGCCACCGAACGCGGAGATAACGCTCCGACCCTTATCACTACACGCTTCTTACCGTTTGTCATAAAATTTATCACCGATGAACGGATGCAAGCAAAGATTTCCCTTTCCGGATTCCCTCCGAATTAACGAGCCGTAAACTCGTGAACAAGTCTTGATTCTTTTTTTTTAGTCATTTACACCACTATAAACAGTAATACACTTTTAATTTTAAGTCAACACTCCACAATTTTTCTACGCAGATTAAATTTATAAGTATTCATTAAAAATATTTAGCGTTTATATATTAAAACATTAAAAATAATAGCAAATAGGAGTAAATACAGCGAAAAAGTCACAAATATTTTAATGTCTTTGATAACTTGTTTAATGGCTCCAAAAATAACACTGAAGCAATTCCATGTAAGGAGGTTTGAGGTTGTAATGTTATCGCGCGCTGCGTCTGAAATGTCAAACGTTGCGGTGCGGGCGCAGTGACGAGCGACTTCAAGGCAGTCGCCCGCCTAGCGGCCAGCTGCGGACTGCGCGGGTGACACTGAGTATAGTTGGGAGGCTCGACGCCGCCCGCACCTGCGGCTGCAGCGCACGCGCCCGACGGGGATCGATACACCCCGCCCCAACCACTGTCGCGCCTGCCGGGGTGCCCCGACCCACACACGCATTTGTCGCGACTCAACTTTAAGACATGCTTGCTTAAGATATCCTCCGCAGTTCCTCTACTTTTCTAGTGGGCTAAACAAATGTAAACGTCGTCACAAATACAGTTGAGTAGTGTGCTTTAAATGTATTTTAATTCGCAAACTCTATTTGGTAAAGTAAAAAAAGTAAAGTAACAGCCTGTTACTATGCCCACTGCTGGGCTAAGGCCTCCTCTCTCCGTTTTTGGAGAGAAGGATTGGAGCTAAGACCTACCACGCTGCTCCAATGCGGATTGGTAGGTTACACATATCCCTAGAATTCTCTAGAGATATGTAGTTTTCCTCACGATGTTTTCCTTCACCGAAAAGCGTGTGATAAATTGCAATTATCAATTAGACACATAACTATTTAATAGAAAAACTCATTGGTGCCGGCCGGGGTTCGAACCTATGTCGCCTCTAGAGAGTCGCACGGTCTCACCGCTAGGCTATCACAGCTTCTCTATTTGGTAAAAGACAATTATTTTCACGAATTTCAAACATGTGATTGTAAATTATAAATTTAGATATTCCCATATTAATTATTAAATGAATGGTAAGTGCAAGCGACTGATGAAGAATTATATTTTTTTTATTTTCATTCACCGACCTTTTGGATTTAAGTTAATTAAGAGACAAGAAAGATAAAAAAATGTTGAATATCTTAAGTACCTAACTATCAATCAAAAACTACATTAAGTTCTAAGTAATAACGAAGTCGGTACGTGTTAGGTCGATAGGTGACCAATGTCTGGAATTTTCGTTCCATGGTTATTCACCATTTCCCGTCCCAGACTACATTAGTCATAAGCTCACCGTCATTATTAAAAATACCGGATAATTTTCGTTAATTTAAATAAAAATGCATTTTATCTCAACGTAAACAAACGGACGTAGCTCAATAAAAACTGGTGACTTATCACATATAAAACTGATTCTACATTCTGCTAATTACCGACATGCTATTATAATTTAAATTAGTATATCTTATCTCTAAAAGTCCCTAAATATGTCTGTCTGTATGTCATCAAATTTCTCGATTTAAGAAGCATGGTTTTGGTTTCAGGATGGTTTAGGTAAATAATACACGTACATTACTGTTTATTGTAAATTATGTTAAAGAAGTTGCGCATTTGTAAAACAACTCGCCTGCTGGGAGTTTTAGTCGCATCTGCTTCATAAACCAGCAGAGATACACAAAGGTTATGTATGTACTACGAAAAAGTCATTGACAGCATGTCTCTATCTCTTATGGTCTCACCTTAACACTTTTGTCTTTTAACACACTGATTTCCACGCGCGCGGAGCCGCAAGCACTAGTACTCAACGAATAATTATATTTGTCCCAGGGCTGCACAATAAGATTGTCAAAAGATCATAAATCGCTCAATCTTTTCATATAAAAATTAACGTAGTTCAGTCAAGCAAAGTTAATAAAAATTACTCAATATGTTAAATAGCTCGTCACAATGTCTACTATGCTTCCTCGTTGTCATTTGAGAACCCTTCTCATCGAAATAGACGGGAAAAAATTCTAGAACTCGATCCCGACTGACTACGTACAGTCCCCTTGACACAATAAGAGCACAATACCGCGAGTAAAAGATTGTAGAAATAATATTCTCTCTTACATCCGAGGTATTCCAACACTACTCAATCGTTGAAACTGATGCTCTTATTAGAAAATAGTTTTAAAACTGATTTGCAGAGAAAGAATAGATTTTTATGAAACACATGATTGTAGTGTACGAATACAATAGCGAAATAAGAAAGTCCACAGAAACCTCGAACTTTACGTTTGTATAAAAGTAACGGCGTGTTAATACCACTGCCCACTGATGGGCATAGGCTACTCTTGTTGCGTTTTTGGAGAGAGGAAGTTTTTGGAGTTAAAACCTACCACGCTGCTCCAATACTGATTGGTAGGTTACACTTACCCCCAGAATTCTCTAGAGATATGAAGGTTTCCTCACTGCTGATGTTTTTCTTCACTGAAAACCGTGTGGAAAACTTATTGGTGGTCGGGGTTTGAACCCGTGACCAGGTTGAAAGAGTCGCAAGGTCTCACCACTGATGAGGCTATCACAGCTCTCAGCACATTTATATACGAGTATATTACTCGTAAAAATCAGATCGATCCGTTGCCCCACTTTTTAAGTTTATTATTTAAAGAAGGACAAACAGACATGCACATTTCGACATTATAATATGAGGTTTAGGTATAAATCCATAATGACTGACTCCGAGCAACCATGTTATAAAAAATATTTGTGAAATCAATATTTCTCGTCTCGAGAGAAATTATGTTTGAGCTTCATATACCTCATTCTAATAAAAAAGATGAACCACTTTTATAAATTGTGTAATTTTTTTATATATTATTATTTTTTTAGTTTTACGCCGTATGGTATCCGGCTGCGTAGAATAGACCACCCTCATTTCTTATTGAGGTGTCGTATAAGGCGACTAAGGTAAGTAGACGTCAGGCAGGCGGCCGGTCATAAAATACATAGCCAAATCATTTGACAACATGTTTGTAACATGTTGTGCCGATCCCACTTAGAGTGGGATAAGGGCAGAAGAATGATGATGATGTTTATATATTTTTTTATTTTATAATTTTTATAAAATGTATAAAAACTTATTATAAAAGTTTTTATAAAATGTATAAAAACTTATTATAAAAGTTTTTATACATACGAATTTCATCCAAATCAACCATCTGCTATTTTATGATATCTTGACAATTTATTGCAAGTACGAAGTTAATGATAGGATAAGCAATAACAGTTTCAATAGTTTCTCAAACCCCTAAAGAGTTGCGTGTGGAAAGGCAATCCAAATTTATAGCTCGCTATAACACATCGTGTTAATAATATAATAATTAATATGCGAGTTTACGAATTTACCACTGATATTTGACCATATAACCTGATTAATAATAAACCCTATTTGAAAATTCCTTACCGATTTGCAATACTTATAGACCACAGGTAATTGAAAAATTAAAAAATCAACAAAGTAATACAGAAGATAGAATACAAGAATTGTTTCAAAAGAGGGCTTGTATTTGAAGTAGAACTATCTCTGGGTAAATAGATTTCGTAATCATAAAAATAACAAAATATAAAGAACAATATATAAAGCAAAGCATTCTGACCTGTTGTTTGTTATTATTTTATAAATTGATAGATTTCTTTATTCCCTAGACTACAATTTAGTCACATATTTAAGAGTAGGTACATAATTATATTTAATTGATTGTTCGGAAAAAAAATTTTATGTAAGTAATAAAATGGCTATCATATTTGATTTTAAGATAAAGATTTAATGAAGGTTTATTCAAACTTCAATATATGACTGACAGTATTAAAAAAAAACTTCATGAAAGTATTAAAATACATACAGATATAAAATATTCAAAGCGTTAATTCTGGGAATGTGCAAACTACGGTCGTCTGTATACCCGGTAAAAATTCCACCGGACTAACAAAAACTCTCCCCAAAAAGTAAAATATGGGAACGCGTTGCATAGCACTGGAAAAATGACTTTTATGGGACTCTGGGACTTAGTTTAAATCTAGTGGTATACAGAATTAATGAGCTTGAAACTCTGTTTATTTAAAATCAACATAGACAATAGCTATTAAAACTCTATTTCACTACATTAAGAGAAAATTTTGAAGCATATTGCACACAAATATTGAATCTCTATCAATTTTGAAGATTTTGGAACATATGATAATTACACAATTTTATTTATTTATCATAAATTTACTTAAATTGAAACCAACATTTAGTTCAGAATCCGTTTGCAACCGATGACCGATTTTCATTGCTGTACTTATGAATATATCTCCGATAAGACAAATTTCTTCAAGTGATTTCCAGGCCATCTTGTGAAAATTTCTTCCAGCGGTGCCCTGCGACTTCTCAGAGGTTCTCTGTCCTCTTAAAAAAGTTTACCAACGCTGTTTATCTTTTGCGAAGACACCTTTACAACTCCTAGGGACCCTGACTTTCGTTAGTTTTTCTAATTACGAGTATATTTACTCGCTCATCGTTTGGCTTTTAGATCGATTAGAAACAACCGTGTATCGCTTAATTTTCCCGTTAGTCGTTAGGGAAAGCTTCCGTTCGTCGGTAAGTATTAGAAATAGCAAATAGGAAATAAGGAGGGAAACTTGGATAAGCATTTTTCAGAAAATACCCATATATAAACTCCGTCATTACCAAAGTGGAAATATAAGGTATCAGTAATTTATTTAATTGAATAACTATTAACAATACTATGATCAGTTACTCCATCAAGTTATGTTCGCCTATGTTATAATAGGACAACATACTCATAGAAACGTGCTACGATGCTGTTTATAAAATAGCTACGAGAGCTACGAATGCTACGGCAATTAGTAGTAGATTGAATAACTATATCACAGTAACAAATCTTAATTTGCTTTTAAGAAGTATCTTGCTCATTCCTCACGATGGTAGCAAACTTCCGGATCAGTATTAGCTTCTTAAAAGACACTTGAAGATTTAAAAGTACTGGAAACAGTCTTTTTGAAAGAGAATATTTTGAATTTGAATTTGACAATGTGCATTGTCAACAAAAAAAGCCCTCTATGCTTTGATTGTGTAGCCCAGGAAAAATGGGTGAACGTGTATGTGACCGTATGTGTGTGTGTGTGGTATAGGCGTTAACATACCGTCTAGATAAGAAATGATTTCAAATATTAAATATGTAGTATGTTAGCTTGCCAGATTTAAACATAAATAATGCAAAACGATAAAATATTTATCGTAGACACATTCACACACTGAATCGGTACTAGTAAGCATAGTAGGTGGGTACTTAAAATACTGCTACTTAAATGTAACGACTACGTCACGATATGACAATTATAACATGTTAAATATTTGATGATAATTATTTTATTTTGAATACTATTCACTTATCATGAAATAAAAAAACGGCTTAGTAAAAGAAAGTCAGGTCATACTTCGATGACTCCAAAGAACATGTAACTACGTCCCCATACAAAAGCAACATGGTACGTAAGAGACCAAAAACATTTTTCTTATGACAAAAGACGCTACAATTTAATAATATTAATTCGTAATGACTTATTGAAGTAAGCACTACTATATAAAAATACATAATATAAAAAGAACCTGGAAGAAAAAAGTAAATAAAAACCGTAATCCGTAGTCATCATTTCATATCGTTTAAAATAAATACATGTGTAAGATTAGAAGAGAGATATTAATTAGAATTAGATTAAGTACATACACACATTGAGTCGTAGACTAAGTATACCGAGTCATATAAAATTGACAGGTTAAGACGATAATTTTAGATGAAATATATATCTATATATATGCTTTAAAAATATACTCATTCAAAATAATTTATGTGGTAATGAAAATATAAATAATATAAAAATGTATAACAAATCGCACCACATGTTACAGATGATAGCTCTATCTCTGGCAATAGAGCATTTTCTGTCAACGATATTAGTAAAGGAAAAATTGGAAACAGATCTTACTTATAAAACTAACTGTAACTATATCGTCAGCTGTAGTTGGCAGCTGTCGTCGAATAGTCGTGTATAGGAAAAGCAACCATATTTACCGGGTCGAGTGCGGTGGTGTTTGCACTGCAAATACTTACCGCTCAACCCTCGCTCGCTACCCACCAACAAATCTAGCCGTCAATCATCTAAAGGGTAAATAATAGGAAATTATTTTTTTTATTAAAACTGTGGAAAATATATTTCACATTATTAGGAAGCCGCCTCTTGCTATTCCACTAGCCAGTCTCCTTAGAAAATTTGATCCGCCGTGATGCTCACACAATCCTTAAATCCCAAGAGTCCTACGGATTTTCAGGTTTCCTTACGATGTTTTCTTTCACCATATAGCGCATTATGAACTGTAAATAAGAAAAAAACTTACGAATTCAGATAGAAAACTTATAGGCCACAAACCGCGAATCCTTGCTATTATATAAGACATTGTCTCCTGCTGTTAGTTAAGCCGTCCCAACTAATAATCTAAAATATAGTATATATTTATATTCAGGGATTTGTATTCATTTGGGAGCACGTATGCACGTATATAATGAAGATTGACATTAATACGGGACGCGTTTTTTGTTATGTTTATTATTATCTTCTATTGTCAAATACCTCTAAGATGTTAATGAATATTACTTTTCCGTTGGAAGAACGCAAGATAAGCTGCCGTTATATTACTGTTTACGTTTCAGCCATATTTGTAAGCAATATACGAAAGTATGCAAACGAGCTGAACACAAACAACCGACATACCGACATACTTACTCATATCGTGACTCCATACAATCTCACAAGAATTTCGTAGGCTTTGTATTGAGATCGCTTGCTTATGATACCACTTGTTTAATAAAATATGGGAACTTATATGTAAAGATGTTTTTATAAAACGTTACATTATTAAGCTTAGAAACGCACTATGAAAAATTATAGGCCAATGCGCTTTTTTTATAAATGTACAAATATTTATCTTTTTATAAATGTACCAATAGCAACCAATAAATGTACCATAAGCACCAAACGGTCTTTTCATTACTGCTCAAAAGTAATACATTGATTGATATTCTATATGTAGAAAGTGATGTTGAGGATACATCACTTTCTACATATTCTCTGCAATCTGTGTAATTTAGTTTCTATAATATATTTAGAATTTTTTAGATATTTCTAATATTATAATAATCATACGAATATAAGTTTACGTTACTTAAGATATTGTTAAAATAAACAGACATTAGAAATTTGTTTTTTGATACGGCATCGTAAAAAATTTACAGGTGGATAAGTAGATTTGTAATTTTTTTCTGTAATATTTTTAAAATAACATGACAATTTGCAAGAAAATCGATTTCCTAATATTTATGCTAAATTACTTTATTGATAAAATTTGTTACGATTGTTTCTTATATACTGTATAAACATATGGGATAAAAAATTTCGGAAATAGATAGATAATACATAAAACATATTTCATGGGTATTCCAGTCAATTAAAATTATGTCAATGATATCGCGGATACAACAATTACAGTATGTTTTATTTTTTCATAGGTGTACTGTATGTATCCTATCATATTTTATTCCAACCTTCACAATTTCTGAATATCGTTGTATTAACGTAAATTACTACCAATATATCGCACCTCCAAATTAATTGTGAGATTATTTGAGAGAGAATTTCAATGTCATCAATATCAATTTTTTAAGAACTGATAAAGCTAGTTTTCTTGCTCTTCCAAGTTTTGGATTTCTTTAACACTCACGAGTTTTGTAGGCGCTACGCTACGCTATAATGCAATTTACCTCAATACAACCTTTTTGAATTCGGTCACTTCAGTACTAAGCGTACGATATATTCACCAAAAATAAAATTTGAATTGTTTAAAATATTTAAAAATTATTTTTTTAATTCAAGTTAAATACATTTCAAAAATTAATAATAAATTGTAATATACATCAGTGCCAATAGTACTATCTACTATTGGTTATGTTTATTATTCTCATCACAGTAATTAATTAACCACAACTCCGAGTTTATACTCCGAGCATATTTTTGAGTCTAGCCAGTAGTGTAGCAAAACATTGCAAATACGAAACATAATTTTAGTTTACACACCCAACGTGTTGCCGCAAACTGTTAGATTTAATGTGCTTAAATATAACTTTAAATTACTTAAGTACATATGTTCTACTTTAAAGTGTTATAATGCACGTTGAATAATTTATAGAATTAGGTGTTACTATGCAGAGAACCATAATAAAAAAGTAATAATAAAAATTATTTTGCTTTAACCCAAGATACGTAAATAGAAAATATATATAGTGCTAAATGTATAGTGGACTATCCGTTTTTTCATACCCTTTACATGCAGGATTCGTAAAAACACATGAACAAACCTCCACCACTGCCACCACAATAAACGAGCACTACACACGTTCAGATCAGTATATGTAATATAAATTACATATACTGATCTAATCAAAATTAACTTAATTCAATATTCCATTTCAAAAAATTAAAAACTTCAATTTAAATTATAAGGTTTCTAACGCAAAAAAAGTGAGACTGACAATGCGTTTTTTTATATCAATATACATATTTGAAAGAAATTACTCAATGTTGAGCTGTGATAGCCCAGCGGTGAGCCCGTGCGACTCTTTCGAGGGTCCAAACCCGGGCAGGCACCAATGAGATTTTCTATAAAACTTATGTGTCTAATTGATAGTTGCAATTTATCACACGCTTTTTGGTGAAAGAAAACATCGTCAGGAAACCTGCATAACCGTAGAGAATTCTCTGGGGTTATGTGTGACCTACCAATCCACATTGGAGCAGCGTGGTAGGTCTTAGCTCCAACCCTTTTCTCCAGAAACGTAGAGAGGAGGCCTATTCCTAGCAGTGGGATTTTAACAGGCTGCTACTTTTTACTCAATGTTATTCAAACAAGATTTATTTACAATGAGTATCTGTTTGGACCTAAAGTACTTAACGCATGCAGGAAGCCTGTATTTCAGAAGGCCCTTTTAGTTTTTAAAATTTGCTGATGTTCCAGGTTCATTAACGCTCAGGTTAAATTTAGTTACCTATAAAGTAGTAGTAGTATTATTTATTTCATATGAATGATAATAGTATGTCAGAAACGTACAATATCATATAACTTAGGAATCCTGGTTCAATTTTACGAAATTCGTAGGTTGAGTCGAGTGAGGACAATTTCTCACATACGTATTAAAATAAATTTCGTCCAAATTGTGAGGGTCCGTGTAACATCTGTTTTACCTGCGAAAAGAATTTTATTCTATCACGTAGCATCCTTTCTAATATAAAAAACAGCCGGGATTGAATCTTTTTATCCTATTAACCCTTATGGATCAAACATTTTATGGAAATTTATATGATATATAATATATGAATGATATGAGTACAAATATAATACAACTAAATAAAAACCAGAAAACATTAATTGACTTAACAACTATTGATGGTATTTTGGTAAGCCATGACTAATAAGCAGTTTAAAAACTGGAATATTTCACTATTTTTTTTATATAATATACACTTAGGTTATGTTCGCACTACGGTTTTAATATGATTATATGAATAATAAAAAATGTCCTGAGAAAATTAAGGTTTATATATCTGAACATAATTTTTATGATATACTACCCAATTGCGCAAAGTCAAAGATTCTCTCACCAATGGGAGGGCTTTAAGCTTTTTAGGACACTTCATTCTGGACAGTCAGTGGCTTTGAAATATTTTAAAAAAGATTGATATATTTAGGAAATTGTTTTAAAAATCATAGTTTTTAAACTTATTATATATTTGTGCTTTTGGGGTTCGCTTGTAATAATAGACTGTTATTAAATTGAGTATCCTAATCAGGTAAATATTGAATCACTAATCGCAATATCCTATTCCCGCAAGAACAGAAAGCATGACTCCCACAGGTAATGTTCTCATTAAAAATAACCGCAGATTTTCATTTAATATCAATCGCGTCATTAGTTATAATTGGTAACTAACTATAACGTTATGATGTCGTGTGAATATCCTTAAAACGTTAAAATTTACAAAACATCTTATGTACGGTTAAATTTGTCGAGTCGCAGATATTTCCTTCTAAAACGTCAAGTTGTTAATACTGGTAAATGGCATAGTGCGTGAGACAAAATCATCTGCTGCTAAACAAATGAAAGGCATTTTAATCTTATAATTCAAGAAGACAACCAGATAAACTGAAAAATCTTCATTCAAAAAAGTTTTCTTTTCGTCAAACCCGATCCCGCGGGAATTCTAGGACAATAAGCATATATGTTGCACTGCAACCTCCTTTATTTAACAATGACAGTCCTATTAAAATCGGTTCCGCCATTCCGGAGAATATAATATTAACTTAAACCTTTCTGCAAAAAACCGCACAGAAATCTGTTAAGTAGATCTTGATTTTGATGTAGATGATGATTTTGAGAACATCAATCACATACACACAACTTTCGGAGACTTTGTTTTATAATATGTAAGGAATGTTTTACCTTTTATTAGCGGGCCGTTCACAGATTAACCGTAAGTGAGTTTAGCTATAACCAACTTGCACATTATTTATCAATAGCATTGCTAGACTAAGACAAACATTTACGAATTCATATTTCTCGCGTTGCTGCATAATATTGGTCATTAACTTATTTTACCGTGAAAAGATTACAATAAGCAGTAAAAGGGAGAACCAATAAAAATTGTTTTTATTGGCCATTCGGGAAACACCTGCTACATAATGAGTTTTTAGTTATATTTGGCCTGCCATCGCATAATCAGGGCCATTTTTACGATCCGATTCGGCTTGGAAATGGTTAGATATTTTAAGAGTTATAGTAATTTTGGTCGAATAAATCAATTTACGTTTCTTTGTAAAAATGTTTCTATCTCTTTCTATTAGTCTCTCTCCTCTTAAGCGTGATTGTGTGCAACTTTATAACTTTGCAATTAACTCAACATTAAGTTATTACCGAAAGAACTACGATATGAGCAGCTGTAAAAGTTTAATTATACATATCATCTGTAGATACTCACACAAAAAAATAAACAAAAAAATAATACAAATGATATTTGTCACTTGATGATTTATTTAGTTGTGTACAAGTGCAAACAGAGTCTGGTCGTGAATAGGTCGGTTATTATAATGAGTAGTAGTTTTCATTTGGAGGAAGTTCTAGGGCTAAATTTTTTTTAATAATTACTTCTGATATGATCGACGTCCACTGTTACACGTGAATACAGCTGTTCTCTGGAATCTTTCCTCACGTAACAGTGAAATTATGAGTACAAAATTTATATTTAAGAGATCACTATAGTCGTTTACTTAAGTGTACAATATAAATATATGGGACGAACATACGATCGTTCATCCCCAAAGTAAATAACTTATGTTGTGGGTGACAGATAACTGGTCAATATATTATACATATATAACTTAACATATATTTACCTAAATAGAAATATACACCCAGGCTCGAAGAACCAACAAATTGTTTATAGAAAATGTTGACCCTCGGTGGGAATCGAATCCACGTGCTGAAGGCAGGGTCATTACACACTGCGCCAACGGGCCAGTTATATAAAGTGACAGATAATAGAATAAACGATAATTAGAGTTCCTGCTTTTATGTTATTATAATTATTATAATCACGTGGCGCCTTTAAGTATAACTGCTAGTGAATGACAAAACCATGAAGTCGACAAAATGCAGAACTTGAGCCTCTGATATACGTGTTTTTGTATTTGTAACGTAATGCAAAAGCAAGAGTTTAGCGACCTATTTCAAAATATAATAAAATAATAAAATTCCTCAATCCATTCTAGACCAGTGTACAGAAAGATTCCAATCAAGTGTAAAAAATATGCTTATACGTAAAGCATATTACAAAATTGAAGATTATTTGGTTGATAAGAAAGCCTGGATTTGAAAATCCTTTCAGCTTCATACAAGACAGCGGTTTAATAATGTATAATTGAAAATATTTAAAAGATTGACCGCCGAGTTTCTTGCTGGTTCTTCTCGGTAAGAGCAACATTCCGAACCAGTTGTAGCTTCATTAATCATATTGATGCTTGACGATTCAAAAGTGCCTGAAATGGTTTATTTGAATAAAGATTATTTTGATTTGATTTGATTTGATATACGAGCAATAACTACTTTCTAAGAAAAATACCAAAGTTGCAATTATTACGGACTAGTAAGTAGTAAGTGTCCCATATATTTCAATATCTATTTAATTGTTTATTTACTAGTGATACCTGCGACTTTAATCGCAGCCTACTATATCCTTTACGTACTTATGTAATGCATTACATGTTTTTGCATAGGGTTTTTGTATCTTATAGAAACAAGTAGGATAAAAAAAGAATATGACCGGTGTAGAGGCTTTACACACAATTTCTATAAATAAAGTCATCTTTAAACAAATAAGATTATAATCGTTCATTTGGGGCAGAATTACATTTAAATGAAAGTGCCACCAATCAATATATAACCAATAATATACCAATAATATCATTCAATCAATAATATTATGATTATTTTTCTACGTCGACGATATTTTTAGAAGAAAGAGTGTGATGTAGAGTAAAAAGGGCTTGTCGTAGAAATGTGAACGCAGTTTGAAACCCTGGCTGGGATTCACAGGTAAGTGCTTTTAAGAAAACTTTTGTTACTAGACGGAAACGTTACGATATCGATTAAATTTCTTGTTAGACTATTATAACAAATATTTAGAACAAATATAATCCACTACCACCAATAAACAATTAACCATCTTAATGGGCATTGCACTGAAAAAATTATTACTAATTATAAATTAAAAAATCAGAAAGAATAAATATAACATCCGTATAAGTATGATGGAGGTTACGAATGTAAAAAATAATAATGTCTTAAGGTAAACTTATTACGGCTAGTGCAATACTATTCGTAAAAAAAAAACATTTTATTCATAATTTTCTGAATAATAACTTCAGACCAGTTATTTGAATACATTTATAACAATTATTATATTTTACTTAAATAAGTATGTAGAGTTTAGTCATACAAAATGTGTAAAAACTATTCTGTTATTTGCATACCTAATATTAATGTCAATATGTCGATTTGTTTGATTATAAGAATTCGATTATAATTAATTCAGTTAGTCGGTAGCTGAATCGTATCTTAGTCGTCGAAGTACAAATTCGGAATAAATACTGCGCCGTGTGTAGCGCTTTATGCACGGCAAATAGACACGCTTCAACGCTTTTTCGCTACTCGTGTTAAAGAACGTCCGAAATACATTCTCTCTAAAACGGATTGAATTTTCTTATAGCAATGATTACTCAATAAAAATAGTATGAAATCGACTGTATTAGACCAAAACTTGGGCATGTCTTTTGAGACATTTTTGTTTGTTTTCATTTTTGTTAACAAAAATATTGCTGTGTAGCAAACATAAAAATTTAAGAATAACGACTTTAAAAAACAATCTAAGATGATACAGTCATAAAGTAACACGATCTAAAATAGATAATAAAAATTAAATATTCCAATTTATTATGTAATAGAAGCTTTACTTTCGTGTCTTTTACTGAGAGACTTTTGGTCTAAGGGGCTCGGATTTTTTATATTTATTTTGTATTATTTTGTATATTTAATATGTAAAGTAAAAGTTTTTCATATGCATTAATTTTTCTCCTCACTACAACTTAAAAACTATTACATTGATATAATCATCCTCCTGCCCTTATCCCACTCTAAGTGGGGTCGGCACAATATGTTATAAACATGCTGTCACATGATTTGTTTACGTATTTTACAAGCTGCCTGCCTGACGTCAACTTACTTTAGTCATATTTTACATCACCTCTGTAAGAAAGAGGACCGGATCTACTCAACCAATACCACAGCGGAGATAAACTTAGCTTAATCGCCTTTTACGACACCTCGGTATGAAATGAGGGTGATCTACTCAGCCAGAGACACGACAACTTTTACAGTAATATATAAACAATTAAAAAAAAACTTCTAGATATCTCTAAATCAAAGACTGCTAGAATACACGACATATTGTTCAAATTTTGATTTTTCATTTTTAATTTTATTATATTCTAATTTGTAGAAAAAGGGAGACAAAATTCCTATTTGCTTTTGAGGAAGGAGGATAGAGTATGGCGAACGTAACGAAAATAAATGCTTTGACCAATAATGTCCTCCACAGACATCGTTTACGTTTATGAACACTTACTTCGCCGCGTAACCGTATTTCTAAGACAATGATCTGCATTTGCATGTATCCAGTATATTATCCTGTATAAATTTCGAACGTTGTGCCACTTCAGCAGGGACATTAATGCTTATCTGCAAGCCGCTTTTGCTATGACTATCATTGAACCTAGCCATATTTAATGAACACCCACCAACTCGGCTCGTTAGCATAAAAATCTTCCCATCTATATCTAATTTTAGCTAACAATATTATGCATTGGCACTTCATTTCAGTGCAGAACAGTTAGATGTTAAGAACACTCCATAACATCAACCAAGCTCGTACAATTATGAACTTTACGAGATTGTCGTACGTTTGATTCAGCACTTCAAACTTACATATTTCACCGATATTGTATAATATCAACTAGAAATATATATGTATATATATTTCTAATATTTAAATTCTAACTACAAATAACTTAACTAGGCTTATACAAAATCTTTCAAATCTATTGTTAGGTCTTAAATGTTGGTAAACATGATATTGTTTATAATTATGAATTGTTGTCTCAAATTAAAGTTTTATATGTTGATATTACTTTCAAAATACTACAATGGTCTAAGAGGAAAACAAAAAAAAGATGGTGGATGCGTGTCGCGTCGGACTAGTTGATAAGAGTAATTGTCAATAAGTATTTCAATAAAAATTGTGAAGTAAAGGGAGTTTTATTACACTATGATCTAAACTATTCTAAAATGTAGCACGAAGTTTTACCGAAATCCAAAAATTATTCAAAATCTAGTGTTGTAATGTAATAAAATCTTTTTAAACAAATTTAGTACATTAATAATACCTTTACACAATATAATATACACTAGCGTCTAATACCAGCACAACCTCACTTTGAGACGGATTCGCCACTATTAAGTTCAATTTGTCTTATAAACTTTGCTTTTCGACCGTCACAAAGCTCCGAAGATATATTAAATGCTTTGCCAGCTCGAATACGCATAATTTATACTTTTGAGTAGTAGTATTTTAATTAAAATTGAAGACTAAAACTTCGTTAAACGTTTAAAGAAATAGGCATAATTACTGTAGCGTCGCAATATATGACTACACAGAGTATACAATTCGGAAGTAATTTGTTTTATTTAAAGTGGATACTTAATAGGAATACTGAAAATACGTGATAAAGGTATTAATACGAAAAGTGCATTGCAAGTATTTTAGCAGCGACGACTCGTTTGATGGAATAATAAAATAAGTTTTATTGCCTCCCCCCCTGCCAATAAATCTGCTCGCTATTCATTCGGATGCCACCATAAAGAAATTTTAACTTTTTCACAATATTCTCTGGCTGTGTATTTTGTTTACGATAAAATAATATAGTCTAGATATTAGTAAGAATAATCTTCCGTATATCTTTATTTTTATAAAATTAACCTATTATTTTGTTAAATTAAAAAATATTTGAAATGTGATCTTAAATCAAATAAATCACCCTTATTGTTTATAACTTTACATTTCAGCTGATAGTAGCTAAATATGTGGAAATCAAATACCATAAGGCCTGGTGTCCATTAAAAAGGAGGGAAGTGGAGATGCATTTTGAATACCAATCAAATATCTTATTTAAGCTAAGCTGAGAGGAGATATAGAAATTGATTGATGTTCAAAACGCAACTCTTCTCCTCTCCGCGTTGGTGGATACCGTTCCTTAGGTCTGAAAATCTGTCGAACATACTAATGTGCTGTTTTTCAACTGCATTTTAACCTGCGATCTGATTTGTCTTTGAAAAGGTCAACTCATTAAGGTGCTGCTCCATTACACACAGTTTATTATATAAAAAAGGCATGTTAACCATATCTCTATCACTTGAAATAGGGCATGTGGGGATATATAATCCTCACAAAGCCGATATTTGGCTGGATGCCATTTCGAGTAACGGTTTTCTCGTTGTTTTAATGCAATAACTGTACCAACAAAGTATCGAGTTGCAACACTTAAAACAGCTCTTCCTCTGCAATTTTTATTTTGCTAAGAAATTCCTGCGATTTTTAAAAAACTAAAAAACAAACTCCACGACAAAATCGCAATGCGCATTTGCGATTTTGTCGTGAAACCTATCCTCCTGATGATGCTTCGGTTTCGGAGCGAAACGATCGACGAGATTGTTGTGGTGGTGGGTGTGTGTGCTGCTTGTGTGCTTTGTTGCTGGTAAAGGAGCCTTGGGGTGCGTGTGGTGGCTTGTCCTGCACGTGTAAGGTTCGTAGATTTTGCCTGCTTCATACACATTAGCTTTGCATGCATTCGCTTAACCCGTGCGGATTATAGCGAGGGAGTTTTGTTATAGTGCCTGTAATGTGGAATTCCGCAAAGTAACGCCTGCTTCTATAAATCAAAACAATATGTGTTTTGATTTATAGAAGATTTTTTATTTTTTTCAAATTATACTACATTTAATTATTGTAAAAAGCATTACCGTATTTTCCTTCTAGTGTATTGAAAGGATTCTTAGGATTATTTAGATCCATGATAAACAACGATGTCTACCGTGGATCAACATTTTCTACAACTTTGGTTCTGAATTCATATTTCGCTTCAAGTGTCAGAAACGATTGTTATAACTATTATTTCCACGCGTAAACCGGTAATCACGCAACTCTCAATTGATAAATGGTGAGAAGCTTATTGTTTAAAATATTATAGTAGGAGTCAGAATAACCAATATTTTACAGGGAGGAAAGTATTAATGGTATTTATATACTTCTAGGGTAGGGGACGCCTGTCGGTACAGGGCGGGTGGTCAGCTCCAATTCTGGACTATTCCACCCAATTTATATACTTTCTTGAGTTACATATAAAATTATCGGCAAATTCATTTTCAAGCAAACCATATTTAATAGTTATGATTACAATTAGTAACATTTTAAACAATTATGTATTTTCAATTTAAAATAATACTCTTTGGAGCATAAAATTTTTAACAAATATATACAAAATTCAATAGTTTTTCAGTGTATTATAAATTGGCATTCAATCAAAATATTATACCAATAAATAACAGCAAATAAAATTAATGCGCTGTTGTTATTCATATTGGAAAGTGTCTGTTGTGTCATTTAAAGAGAATTGGACCTTGAACCCAGAACACTTCTCCAATGCGGATCGCCGACACATATCCCATAATACTTATTGCCCTTGAGATCACACCTCTCTTAAGATAATATTACCAGATAAATTTAGCTATTTGACTTATTTCAGAAAAGTATAATATATACATATATAATTTTAAATACGTACTTAAATACAACTATGAACCCAGACTTGAAAGACCCCCAAATTTTTATAGAAAATGTTTGCCCTCGGCGGGAATCGAACCCGTGACCCGTGGAGCTGAAGACAGGGTCACTGTCAACTGCGCCAACGGGCCAATCAATAATATTCATTCAGCCACACAGAAATATTCCTAAGTTATCTATCTGTCTATCACGCTCCCACAACTCATTTCTGATATTGCTGAAATTTGGTACAACTGACGCTTAAATATTGAATTAAATTGAATAAACATATAACATATATGTTATTAACATATAATATTGCCACTCATTCGAAGGGGTCACGGGTTCAAAGTCTAAGTAGGCACCTATGAGTTTTACTTATGATTTTCGTACGTGTCAATTGAATTTGCAATTTATCAGACGCTTTTTGGTGAAGGAAAACATCGTGAGGAAACCTGAATATCTCTAGAGAATTCTAGATATGTGTAACCTACCAATCCGCATTGGACAGCATACTACGTCTTAGCTTTAACCCTTCTGTCCAAAAGCAGAAAGAGGAGGCCTATGCCCATCAGTGGAATAGTAACAGGCCGTTACTTAAAACATATAGCATTTAAAAAGTCCGTTTTTCCTTCGAGAACAAGATAAAAAAATCAATACTAATTTAGTGTATTTTAAAGATCAAGTGGATGCAAGCATACTATACTGTAGACTTAGCTGTTGTTAGTATGATGATTTTTCGGTACACAAATTTAGTAACACATAAACCAATATAGTTTGACCTACAATAAAGATGCCCTTCTTTTGTGGTGGTTTTTACAACTTTTGATGAAAAAGTTCCGTGGTCTCAATATCCTTTTGTTCCGAACCATTTACTTTTATTAAGAACCTTCGTTATTTCACTCAATGTTAAATATGAAAATGGATTCCAATCATAAATTCACTATTATGAAAGCCACGGTTATATAAACCAGAAGAGTAAGGACATCGCTAATGATGCGAAGGACTGATATAGCTTTCGCAATGAAAGTAATAAAAAAAATCATTCGGCACTGAAAATAACTAATACTTTGTGACATAATCGGCGCAGTATTTTCAAAGATAACATTAAGTAAATAACATTACAGAAAATTGTGAATATATATATCGCACGGTTAGTTTTAAAGTGACCTTATTCAAAAAAGTTGTTTTGTGCACAAATTGCAATTAAGCGTAGCGTAGCACTTACAAAACCCTTGAGTGTTAATGGACTTATAACTTTAAAGAGCAAGAAAACACTAGCTTTTATTGTAGTTCGTAGCGTGATAGATGTCATTGAAATAAGTATTACAATTTGTCTAAGCCAATGAAGCCTTATTTTGAATTCGTTTACTTTAATACTAAGTGTGCAACATACTCCAATTTTGAGAAAATTGATTATTAACAAAAACATGTTAAGAGAAGTCAAATATTTAATGTCAAATATAGGAATAAGATAGAGTATAGACAAATGTACAAAAATATAGAAAAAAGTGTTATCAAGAATGTTTCTTAACAATAAAAATCTGCGATCATATTTTTTTGTGTAATTTATTTAATGTTTTTATGGAAGCATTGACAGACATTTCTTTTGTGAAAGGCTTCTCTAAAATACTTGCCGCTCAATCTAATCAATATGAGCGGCAAAAAGCCAAGCTTTTAGATATTAATGAGAATGGCATATATCGTATTATAAGTAAGACACAATGCTTTCTATCAAAAAATAATTCAATAACTCATTCTCCATTAAGGCTTCAAGATAATTTAAAAATATGAAAGATTCTATATCCTAATCCTATATATCATTATATATCCAATATGTGATATAGTAAATGGGAGGCGTGAAATAGTAATACATATCATTTTCTACTAACCTCATCACATGCTTCAAATTTATTGGCGTTTTACTTACTGTTGTTGTCATATTTCAATAGTTCTAAACAAAATAATAACAACTTATATAATTATATATTATATAAATTTATAAAAATCTTCGTCGAGAATTACTCTGCATATTAGTAAAAGCCGCTTCAAAATCCATTTCAATAACAGATAACAACAGACAGACGCAACGGGGAACCATGTTTTGTCATATTGAATAAAATAAAAATTTATAATATCCTTTCCGAAATAAGGTATCATTTTTCTTCTTATTATTTATAAATAAATATGATTTCGTATACCGAAAAATATGATATTAATCGAATGTTACCATAAATTTATTCAATAATACTGATACCAACTAGTTAGATCTCTCTTACAAGACTAAACTATTTACACTTTCCTCTACACTATTTTACAACACAAAAAATTGAAGCTGAGATTTGACACATTATTTTATTTTTATTTATTTTATTTATGTACCATAAAGAAAAAAAATACGTAAGAAAAACATTATCAATAAAAAAAACAGAGTACAATGGTCAACTTATCCCTTTGACAGAATCTCTACCAGCTAACCTACGTTTTAATTGTAGCCGTACATAAAAAGAAGATAAATAATGTTTTCCGTCATCTTAAAACATGTTTGCTATAGAAGTCATTCATAACACGCTGTTTGGTTCCAAGTATCCAATCTCCAATCAATTAAATCTAATATTATTAACCGATATTCAACGCATTGCACAGTAAACATTCATTCAGTACATATATATATTTATGTAACAGCGAGTGGCTGGAACTCGATATGACATGAAATATATAACTCCTCTTGAATAACAAATGAGCCGATAAAAACTTGCGGAAAAGCTATATAAGTCAATATCGGAACAACTGGAAATCGTTACATGAGAGTGATATATTGACGTTGTAACTTTATTAATATAGATAGATACTGAATTCGCTTGCGATATTAAAAAAGATATATTTGTCCTTTTCAATAGCTTTAAAAGCTATAAATATGATCGCGTAGTTTTAACAAAGAATCGCATATGAAATGAATAAAATTAATGAAAGTTGACCTTTTTAAGATCAAAATGATCATTTTAATAACTTATATATTTTGTACCTTTCTGATGCACATTTTAATTTTAACATAGTAGCAATTTTCCGATATTCCTAAAATAATTATTTTTGGGCTAATTCACATCAATAGTATGAAGTGCAATTTAACTACATGCAATTTAAAAACATATACAAAAAAATGATGTGTTGGATGATTGAGTTTGGTATTATATATGATTTTTAGTAACTAAGCTGTTTTATATATAAATAAATAAAATGAAATGAAATCTATCGATATAAATTGTACTTGTGCAAGTATAGCGTTGATAACACAAAAGTTGATATTGCGTTGCAGATATCAACGTCCGCCTTCGAAGTTTAATTATAAAGTTCTAGATAAACGAAAATATTACATCTTTAAAAGAAATAAGTACAAATTCAGTGAATGTTTTAAATTTAAACTTGTATGATATTCCAAAATACCACTTAACCGAATTGCGTAGAAAACTATGTAAAGATATGTACAAGGTAATATAGAGTGGCTCGGCCTGGGAAAGGGAGACAATCAGGTTGATGGCTCATTCGCCGTTGCAACGAGCCGAGTAGAGAATTGAATTGGAAGCAAATGTGCCATACGATTATATCCCTCGAACCATTCTCAGTTCTGCGTTGTCAAGATACAATATTGTTTGAAGTTAACTATGAAATTGGATTTTCAGAGAAATCTTTTTGGTATACATTTTATATGGTCACAATTTAAATATTTTTCAAGCTGTTTGTGTGCTTGATATAAATAAATGGCTATATTTATTTTCATCTAAGGTAATAACGAAAACTAGAAATGATAAATATACTTGTACCAAATTATATTAACAATGTATACAAAAAAATATTTATATAATAAAGTATAAAAAATAATGGTATGCGTTTTAAGAAAAAATCAGTGAAAAGATAATTATAAATATAGACGAATGAAATAGAAACGATTTTTTATACATTTTCTATTAATATCACTCATGATAGTCGAAATTTAAAAAAATACTGTGTAACGATTGTTACGATCAACAAACAAAACGGACGGATGGACGGCGCCTAACGTACTGACCATATGACAGAAGTCTATGGCAGTTATGCAAATTTTGAATCTCGGAAAATAAACGACTACTATTTTGACAACCGCTAGACAGTCAACATCTTACTGCTGCTAATTTAAACTAATTTTGTATATAACCTGCAATCTTCAAATAAACCTTTTGCGAAGAATAATCTTTTCTTCTCTCATCGAATTTATGTTTGATATATCGAACACATTTATATACCTATACGATGTGCCCAAATTATTAACACAATACTCTAATATGAATTTCTGTAAAGTTTGAACAATATAGGAACCAATACATAACCACGATATACATCTTCCGTAATTTTGCCAACTTTGAAGTTCATTAAAGCGGTTTAGTTGATGCTTTATTAAACTCTGTTGATACTAGGAGTTGTTAAGCTTGTGTGAAACAATGACGGAACAAGGTACAAAGGCAACTTTGAAAAGTAACTGGATATGCTTGTTGACAAAATTTCTCGTAGTCTTTATTATATAACGAACATGAGCGACATTCTAATTTAGAATAGAATAGGATAAAATGGCTTTATTCATTCCCAACACAAAATAAACAGTTTATAAATAAAAAGAAGCAATAACATAAATTACATTACAAAGTATATCATAAAAAAAACGTATATTCATTACGGTTAAAAGATATTTGCTTAAAACTAATGATATAAACCATATTGCTTGATTGTATAAATTTAATGTTGAAATACTGTAACTGATATCCTTTATTTCGATTTCTTATAAACTTTATAGGTATTTAAAAAAACCATTAAAAAATTTAACTGCTATTTATAATTGGATTTTTTTTTCATACCCCATTCATGCAGGATTCGTAAAAACACATGCACAGACCTTCACCACTGCCACCACAACACACAAGCACTACACACGTTCACTATCACAAACTCAATAATCGTTTCGCCCCGCAACCGAAGCATCATCAGGAGATAGACTCCACGACAAAAGCCTATATAGATAGTGAACGTGTGTAGTGTGAAAAAACGGATAGACCACTATACATTTAGCACTATATATTTTTTCTATTTACTGTATAGCGGATTATACCAAAATAATTTTATTATTACTTTGTATTATGGATCTCCGCAAAGTAACGCCTAATTCTACAAATTATTTTACTTTGTGTAAGTTTGAATCGGTTGAACCAGTTTTTAGATGCTTACTGGTGGGGTCAGTGCCCAGACAATGTATTCGTGGGAGTCCCGATCCCCAAAATAAAAGAAAGTGGACTGTATAGAAGTGGGTTTATGAATGCGGTTATACGGTACAAGCAAAAAAGGGAGTGTGCGCTCGCATAGCGTGGTGTTTCGCGTCTGGCGGCCGGTCCGGCCCGCGTACGCCCCCCGCACGCTCCTAGCAGGGCGCCTACGCGTGGCCTTGGCTTGACCATACTCCCGGCGTTGAAGTGTCTTCAAAACTTCCAGAAGGCAGGGGGCATATTGTGTTGAAGGCCCTCCTGATAACTCCTTTCCTTGTGCGGATATCTGTCACCCGGGCGACGCCGTCGCTCCCCGGCAGCACTCGAACGACTCGTCCTAGAAGCCACATAAGAGGTGGGCAGCTCTTGTCCTTTACGACAACAAGTGTCCCTTCTTTTAGCAACCCTCGAGAGTGCTTCCACTTGGTCTTTTGCTGAAGCAGAATAACATATTCGTTAGCAAATCGACGCCAAAAATGTTGCTTCAGCAACTCGATTCGACTGAATCTTGCAAGAGATGAGATTCTGCTGCTGGTTATTTCAGGATGTGGCACTAATTTAAGAGATCGCCCTATAAGGAAATGAGCTGGGGTTAATGGACAAAGATCAGAAGGATCGTCAGACAAAGGAGTAATTGGACGGGAGTTTAAAATAGCCTCAATTTGTATCAGCAAAGTGTTCATCTCTTCGGAGTCTAAATAAGTTAAACCTAAAACCCGTTTCAAATGATGTTTGACGGATTTTACCGCGGATTCGCATAAACCTGAGAAATGTGGCGTGTACGCCGGAATAAATAAGAAATTTATACCCATCTCGTTCATATCTGCAGGTGAAATTTGGCCAAGAAGTTTAGACAACTCGTTAAACGCGCCTACGAATGTAGTTCCATTATCAGAATGGATTGTTTGAGGTTTACCTCTGCGAGCTGTAAATCTATTTAATGCGGCAACAAACGCCTCCTTCGTCAGGTCCGAAACAAGCTCCAAATGTATAGCCTTTGTCGCGAAACATACAAACACACAAATGTAAGATTTGATATGCTTACATCCTCTGCCCTTATGATTCGCAATCAACACTGGCCCGGCATAATCAACCCCTGTATCAAGAAAAGGGAATTCTAATTGTGCACGTTGTTCAGGTAAGTTCCCCATTACAGGCTGAAGGGTTTTACCTTTCAATCTGCAACATCTAACACACGAGTGCACTGTGCGTTTAGCTAGGTTTTTTCCTCCTAAAGGCCAATAATTATGCCTAGCCGTCGCTAATAGTAACTGTGGGCCACAATGTAAATATTTTAAATGTAGCATTTTGAAGATTAGTATGCATAAAGGATGTTTACTACTCAATAGAACAGGATGTTTCATATTATAGTCGTATTTAGTATTATGGAGCCTACCACCCACTCGAATAAGTTCGTTTTCATCAATGAAAGGCGAAAGAGAAGTTAGTCTATTTTTATTGGGCAAACCTTTCTTAGTGATAAGCAACAATCGCTCTTCTGGAAAAGAGTCCTTCTGAGCGGCCTTTAAGAGGACATTAGTGGCCATATTAATTTCATTAATTTTTATGTTACCGATAGTTTTCCTAGACTTTACGCGACAATTATTTATAAATCTAAGCATGAATGCAACGATACGCTGTAATTTGGAAAACACGGAACATCTACATATAAGATCGGAAATTATATTACCTTCTTTAGCAACAAGAAAGCATTTAACCATTTCTGGCAAGTCAGAAACGTATGCCTCGTGCTTGGGTTTATCTGGCCAATTAGATGGATCTAGATTCAAAAACACAGGTCCCGACCACCACAGAAAAGACTTTCCTAATATATCAGCACTCAAACCCCGTGAAGCGAGATCGGCGGGGTTTTCTTTGGAAGGCACATAGCGTATCTCATGTTCAGAGAAACCTTCCTGTATCTCAGAAACGCGATGACGTACAAATGATTTAAGTTGACTGGGAGAGGAACTAAGCCAGCCTAAAACAATTGTGGAATCAGACCACAATACACATTTACTAAATTGAAGGGTTAACGAATTTAAAATTTTAATCCCTAACCTTGTTCCCAAAAGCGCAGCGCATAGCTCCAAACGTGGAATTGTTGTCGCCTTTAAAGGCGCAACTTTACTTTTGGATGCTAAAAGGTTAACACTAACTGTACCATCATTAAGCGAACATCTAATATATACGCATGCGCCATAAGCCTTTTCAGATGCGTCTGCAAATATATGCAGCTGCACGTCTGCAGGTGAATGACACACGACACATCTGGGAATGGTTAAATTATTTAATGAGAGTAATGATTTTGCAAAATCAGACCAAGCTCTATGTATGTGAGTTGGGACAGGTTCATCCCAATCACATTTGATTAACCATAACTGCTGCATTAATATTTTTGCCTCGACAATGCAAGGCGTAACAAGGCCGAGTGGGTCAAATACCTGAGCAATGGTAGATAAAATATGACGTTTACTTACAACATTATTTAAAGATAAATTAATTGAAAATAAAAGCGTGTCCGTAGAGCATTTCCAGTTTAAACCTAAGGTTTTGGAGAGATTTTCTCTACTGAGATCTACAGATCCAGATACATTTGACTCGCCAGAAACTGCCATTAATATAGTTTGATTATTTGAATGCCATTTTCGTAAATTTAACTGTGCTGTGTTTAAAGTTTTACTTACTCCTTGACATAAAGTAACAGTTTCTTTTATAGTCCTATGTCCAGACAAAAAATCGTCGACATAAAAATCATGACAAATGGCACGCTTTACATCTGGATCAGTAGACTCGTGACCTAATTGAATAAGACACCTTGTAGCTAGGTAAGGTGCTGAAGCTGTACCATACGTGATAGTATTAAGTTGGTAGCTCTTAAGTGTATGAGAGGGATCGGCCCTCCATAAAATTTGTTGTAGTTTACGTTGCTGTTCGAAGATTTCGGTTTGACGAAACATCTTCTCCACGTCTGCAGTCACAACAAATGGATGTTGTCGGAAACGCAACAGAATCGATAGTAAATCGTCTTGTATCGTTGGTCCTACACGCAAAATATCATTAAGCGATTTTCCTGATGATGTGTCTGCAGACGCGTCAAAGACAACGCGCAACTTAGTTGTTGAACTAGATTCTCTCATGACTCCATGATGAGGCAAATAACATACTACTTCGTTACGTGAATTATTTCTTGTCATGTGACCAAGGTCTAGATATTCTTTCATAAAGTCTACATACAATTGTTTCATTTTAGGATCTCTATCTAACCTGCGCTCTAAAGATAAAAATCTACGCTTAGCTATATGATAAGAATCTCCCAAAACCTTAGGTGATTCTTTCAATGGCAAGGAAACAATAAAACGTCCATCTGGTTTGCGTTCCGTAGTCTTTATAAAATGCTCTTCACACGCACGTTCTTCTGCAGTAAAATTATGCCTAGGAGATATAGAATCTAATTCCCAAAAACGAGAAAGATCAAAATCCGCAGTTTGAGTTAACATGCATGTATGTTTGTCTTTTTTATCTAAATTATTATTATTTTGGATATCACCTGAGACAAGCCATCCCAGTTGCGTTTCAATAAGAATAGGTTTTTGTTTACCTAATTCGATGCGATTTGTGCCAATAACGCTCCAAAAAATATTTGCCCCAACTAAAATATCTATTGTGGCTGGAATATGGAAAGACGGATCGGCTAAGCAAATCCCCGATGGTATTTGTAAATCCTTTATTTTGATGTATTTAGAAGGCAGTAATGTAGTGATCTGAGGTATTATTATGCAATCAATGCTTGTTTTGTAGTCACTACCGTAAGACTCTAAAGTAAGCGAGCAGGAACGTGAGCTACTAAGAGATTGATTGTTGATACCTGACACCTTTGCATCTACTGAAGAAGTGTTAAGTTTTAGCTTACCACAAAGGTCCTGAGTTATAAAGTTTGCAGTACTTCCATTGTCAAGCAGGACTCTGGCAGCATGCGGATGACCGTAAATATCTAGTACTTTAACCCGGGCTGTGGAGAGTAAAACAGTTGAAGAATTGGTAGGGATTTTATTTATAGTTTTTGCCGACAGAGCAATATTCTCTACTTGAGATGCATGTGATTGTTCTGTATGCAATAAAGTATTATGTTTTTTATTGCAATATTTGCAATGTGATAGCCTACATTTCTGCACCGAATGGCCTGAACGAAGACAGTTAGTACAAACTGTTAATGATTTAGCTTTCTGTATTCGCGCTTCTACAGGTAGTGCTCTAAAGGTCTCGCAGTTATGTAATAAATGATCTTTAGCACATAGCGTACACAATTGATTTTTTGATTTGTCAGATGACACAATAAAACTTTTAGGTTTATTAATATTATTATCGGACTTCTCATATTTAGAGGAGGAAGCACCTAAAGTTTCTAAAAGATCAGCTTTGTTCGTAATAAATTTTATAAAAATATCCAAAGTAGGAGAATCTTTTAAATTATTTCTATGAAATTCCCATTCCCTGTTTGTAATGCTGTCCAATTTCGATGATATAATATAAATAATTAATGTGTCCCAATGTTGGACTGGTTGACCTAAACTTGCTAACGCTCTAATATTTTTATTTGTTGTATCAACCAATGAACGTAGACCTACACTAGACTCCTTTTGTAACGAACTTATTTGAAAGAGTGAGTTTAAATGATGAATTTCAAGAAGACGCTTATTATCAAATCGTTCACATAGAATCTTCCACGCTGACTGATAATTATCTGAGCAAAAATCCAAACCTGATATCGTTAAAGCTGCATTCCCCTTAAGTGAAGCTCGCAAATAATGAAATTTATTTATAGGATCAATACTGTCGTCAGAATGAATTAATGAATTAAAGGTATCCCTGTAACCGAGCCAGTGCTGATAGTCACCCGTAAAATATGGCAAGTCTATTTTAGGAAGTTCAACAACCTTACGTTTGTGTGAGTGTGCCGGAGCATTGGGGCCTACCGCAACCATAGACTCATTCGAAGGAAACGACTGCTTCGCATGGCTCTCGATCAAGGCACGACCCGCAGACACGAACGAGTAGTATTGCTTCTCAAACGCCTCCCGCTCTTTACACTCCTCCTCAGGTTTTTCAGTTAACTCCTCTAGCTCATTCTGTAAAGTGTCAAATTCATCGTATAAGCTTTCGAATTTGTGTAAGCGTAACTGAAGCTCGATTTGATTTTGCAGTTCACTAAGTGTATCGCTATTTGTGAATGATTTAATGTATGATCCAAAGCAAGTAAGCTTTCCTTTTATTACAGCGCGTTTTTTAATCAATAGTTTTATTTGTCGATCACTCATTCTGATTTGTTTACAGCAAAATTATCGCAATAATAATTAATAAAAATTGTAATTAATTGCATAGGCTAATATTTAAGCGTTTACTTAGTGCTCTAATCAATTAATATATTGTAAAATAAAATGCAATTGCCTGTGAAAATGAAATAGCAACTACAAAAAGACTAAATGGTTTGATCTATTATTTTAAAATACTATGAAAAATTTTTCAATCGCCTGTGAAAAAAAATAATACATCAAGCATTATGCATAATCTCCTGACAATTTGAAATGTGCAACAAAATGGATTTCACGTAATTAGTATTTTAAAATATCAGGCGCTTTTTTGCTGCGTTTATTAGATAACAATCGTTGGACCGCGAGCGACCTATAACAGAAAACAAAATATAAACAAATGTTCTTTTTTAAGATTAAAACGAATTATGATAGTAATAGTGATAGAATGGAAGTTACAAACAAGCTATCGGTGATTTAAGCTACAATTTATATGTATGCTTTAAATATATGAAATAATGATTTTAATGGAATACGAAATAAACGATGAAATGTAATTTTAATAACGATTACTAGTTATTATGATTACTACGATATAGAATGCATAATTATTATTTGAACTACGCAGATAGACGCTATAAATTAAATGATAATTTTTACGCAACGTAGAACAAAAAAAGAATATTTATTGTATAATAATGACTACAATAGTGATTACTACAAAATGAGATGGATGATTACTACACTGATTGAAGCTGTGAATATGAGAATGATTTTAATGGTATGGAAGAAATGAATGGAAAGTAGATGTAATAAAGGAACGATCTCACGGTTTTAGGCACTATCCTTTTGATGTCTTGATGTCGTCGTCGAAAGTCTTGAAGACCGATAAACGTGAACTTGATGTCTTTGTTCTTGCAAATTAGTGCACGGCGTTGACTTTGCAATAACCTCTGCTCGTACTACGACGTATTACCGATGCCGCCGCTCGTAAAATGGCCAAAGAAGGACCATATGGTGGGGTCAGTGCCCAGACAATGTATTCGTGGGAGTCCCGATCCCCAAAATAAAAGAAAGTGGACTGTATAGAAGTGGGTTTATGAATGCGGTTATACGGTACAAGCAAAAAAGGGAGTGTGCGCTCGCATAGCGTGGTGTTTCGCGTCTGGCGGCCGGTCCGGCCCACGTACGCCCCCCGCACGCTCCTAGCAGGGCGCCTACGCGTGGCCTTGACTTGACCACTTACAAAGTACTTCATTTAATTTTACATATAGAAATATCTGATTAAAGTTTAAATGTTATTGAGTACAATGTAGTCTTCAAATGTGCAATCTGAAAGTTTGAGATATTCGTGAAATTAACAAAGTTTTATTTCAAAATCTCATCTACGCTGGCTGTAAGTGTCAGTGATTGTGAAAGTTAGCATACCTATATATTCGCTTCACTTTATTAATTTAAACGGGGATTAATCCTTCATATTATAAAATCAATTATTAGTTAAGACTCGAGAAAGCAAGTAAGAAGCAACTACGTACAAATATGTGTGATTTTATTATGACATTATTTATTCATTGTCATCACCTTCATCCTCCTGCCCTTATCCCACCCTAAGCGGAGTCGGCACAACATGTTGTCAGATGATTTGGCTACGTATTCTGCGACCGGCCGCCTGCCTGAAGTCAACTTACCTTAGTCGCCTTTTACGACGCCTTGGTAAGAAATGAGGGTGGTCTATTGTACTCAGCCGGATACCACCACATTATTGTGAGTTAAATACAACACAATATATAACAAAAATTCAACGAAAAATCGATTTATTATCTGGGTTAATCTATCTCAGACGCTAAATGCAGGCCTGCCTCATGGTGCCTCCGTCTCATCGCCAAAATTGCATAATCAATCGTCAGTTGAGTTTATTATTCTTGCTAGTTTTAAATTAAATAAAATTTATTACAGTACCTATACAATGGCAATGAAGACATTGCAAAGTAAACACTACGTTGCAGATGTCAACGCCCGCCTCCTTAAATTAAGTTTAGTTTAGCGGTCAAACAATTATTTTTGATTTTCAGATTATTTATACTTAATATCCGTATCACGATGACTAAATATGCTATTAATGTACACTAATACAAGTCAAAAAACATAACGAATTAATTAAAGTTAAGTTAATGTACGTACACTATGGAACCATGGAATTCATTTTCATTTTTCATGATATGAAATTACCTTAGTATCTTACACCGTACAAAACTACCTAATTCACTCGTTATAAATTAAAAACTACAACCTCCCACGTTTCTTGTTTATAAAACTACCTCTTTCGTGATGTTTGGCTAATTCAAAAATGTCTTATTATAAACTTACAAAAAAATGTTTGCTCTCATTTTGTATAATTTAAAACATCACTTAATTTTATTAAGCGTCGCAGTGATAAAATTTATGTTGTAATCAGAGATATAATCTCGTTTAACAGTAATTGGCTGGCGCTCGGCAAGGTTTAACGATCACTTAATACAATATAATTATCTCGATTGAAACATATTTAATATGTTTCAATGTTGCAAACAAGAATCTATATCTTATTAATACAGCGATAAATACTCTTTTACGTTATTCACAGAAAATTAATACACTACACGCTCGACAAAAAGTAAGTACTCGTAAGTAAGTACCATACTACCTAAACAATATTTCACATCATTTCATATGTGTAATTTTATAGTTTATTTTTTTAAATATTGAATATATTTAAAAATATTTCAAAACAAAGTCTTCTACCGAATTATCTGCCTATCTGTGGGATAAATACTTAAAAGACTTTAAAACTTTTTACTTTAAAAATGTTGTGTAAATTGGTTTAAATATGACCGTAATATTATTAAATGTCGGAAAACCTCAAGCTGCCTGAGAGCTTGCATCGAAAATGCTGCCTTTGAAATTAAAGAAAAGAAAAACAATTTACGTAAGATCTACGACGTCTATAAAAAGCAATATGCTTTTACGTACATCTGCTACTAATACCTATACTATACTCATTGTAATTATTCAATACTCTAGAACGTACAAAACTTGATAAGATATTAGATGGATTCAGAATTAAATTGTATCAACTCAAATACGATTGTTACGTTAACCATTTCATGATTAATATTGTTATCCTTAACAACATATAGTTTAAATAAGGAGTTATCGCAGAATGAACAATAACTTGAGAAAAAATAAAATTCAAGAGCGGTTCATCAAAAACCCAAGGCAACGCCCAAGCGATGGGTTGTTAGGTATTTTAAAAAACCGAAAAATCTCGATCTGAATTATTTAGATTCAAAATCAAGATATTGACATTTGATGTTTATCAAACATAAATTAATAAAATCAAGAACATTTTATTAAAGTAAAATGTGTTATCATCTTATTTTAAAATTTCATGGTTATTTTAACCAACATAAAGTGTTATTTGATGTGATAACGTAAGCTTCAACTGAGAAGGTAAGATATTGTACGAATTTGGCTTTTCGGATTCAATCAATGTCGCTACTCTTTTTATATCGTCGTAAATGAGATTTTCAGGATTTATGGATTTATGGTTTAGCTCGACGGGAATTGATTTGAGATATTGTTTCGGAAAACATATATTTCGTTTTTATATTCAAAAATACTTTTGAGTTATATATAAAATTCGACTTAAGTTATATATAAAAGACTTTAGAAATTATAAACTTTTAAAGTCTTAGAAAGACTTAGATTACGAATTTACACAGGAGAATCAGATTCTTTGAAAAGTGTATAATGATAATATAAGATATTCTATAATGTGTTTGCACTCAATCACATGTTTAACTTAAATATAAGTAATTGTGTAAGCTAAAAGTTGTGTTAAAATATTGGTGGGTAGTAATTATGGCTATTAAATTTATTTATTTTAATTACGAACAAAGTTACAACATAACTTTGCTTTTAATTAAATTTATTAACCTAGATAACAACTGAACTACTATTAATAAGTAATTAATTTATAGAATTAGGCGATACTTTGCGCATATCCATAACAAAAGTAATACTAAAATTAATTATTAATAGGTATGGAAAATGGATTATGATAATCTATTGTTTAAAAAAGCTGTGATAGCCTAGCGGTGAGACCGTGCGACTCTTTAGAAACGACATAGGTTCAAACCCCGGGCAGCCAATGAGTTTTTCTATTAAATCTTATGTGTCTAATTGATAATTGCAATTTATCACACGCTTTTCGGTGAAGGAAAACATCGTGAGGAAACCTGCATATCTCCAGAGAATTCTAGGGATATGTGTAACCTACCAATCCGCATTGGAGCAGCGTGGTAGGTCTTAGCTCCAATCCTTCTCTCCAAAGACGGAGAGAGGAGGCCTTAGCCCAGCAGTGGGCATAGTAACAGGCTGTTACTTACTTACTTATTGTTTTAAAGAAACCAGTAGTATTATATAATAATTTATAAAACAAAAATTATAAAATAAATTTGAAGTATAATATTAACTGCAAATAAAAGAATAAGAAGAAATACTAAGTATCGTCACAAAAATAAAATTCAATGACATATACAGGAAAAAAAACCCTCTATAAAATGCTTGTTATTTAACTTAAAGTGAAAAATATTTTGTATTTTATAATTCTCCAAAGGAACGCTTTCTATGAATTATAAAATACAAAATTACGACGGCGCATCTTGGTATGTCGTTCGTCGGTATGTAGTCGCGTTGAGTCGAGATCGTTTACACATTTCTAGATATTGCTTACAAATATCACTGGAACGTGAACATTTCTCTCTATAGCCGTATTTATTGTTTTATCACAGAACATCCACGTACCAATGCGTTTGTAATACAGTGTGGAAAGAATTGAACAGATAAAATGTTGTAATATTAAAATATTAAACTTTGCTTTCAATAAAACTTCTTTTAAAATCAATAAAACTTCTTTTAAAATAATCGTCGCACTAAATCTGTTAAAATGCGCTCGATAAGTATTTAGTCTCAGCACCAAACAAATTTATTTAAATCATCTATTGAGGCAACAAAAAACAAACTCTTTTACAAGATGCAAATATACTTTTTAATCGAAGTTCTTAGATTGGAATATGCGGCAAGTACTGAACCCAGGACCGCTTTAGAAGAACAATAAATGATTTGATAGAATTGTGTAAATTTACATTATTTTGAATTAAATTTTGAAACAATATTATTAATTTAAAAGATTAATCCTTATTAGGTTGTTAGGTTCATAATCGAAAAATTTCCTCTAGATCATTTTATATAAACAAAAACAAAAATTCATAGAAAATAATATAATTCCAGGGCCGTCTATCACAATAGACTTCCATATTATTTATATTATTTTCCTTAACACTCATGCCCACTATCATTCTTCATCACTTGCCATCACAACAAAACTCTTATATAAATGAAAAACTTTGTAGTTACGAATGGTTACTGTTTACGAAGGAATTGCGAATTGTGTTTTTCCAAGGGTTCATCTAATTTATCCCTAAGGACCTATATATCAATCCGTAATTCAGTCGCCAGGTTATCTTGGCCTGGGGCTTGGTTCTGCTGACAATGTCTGACCATCATTTATTGATTTATAGTCCCTTTCAAGCTAATGGAGTTTAAGAATACTGGAATACGAGATTTAAAGCCCTTTGAGAGCCATGCTACAGTAAAAAAGTTCAAATGTTTTGTATAAAATCACATGTTATTAAACACTTACTTCGAGGAATTCAATTGGGACATAAGTGGAGTTATGATCAGTACTCTAAAACAAAAAAAAATACTGTTTAACTTAACATTGCCTGGAATTAAAAACTTGACTTGCAATTTTTATGTAAACAAAGTCGAGAGACATCGTTTCTATCTTGACTATTTAGAGATATATTTCGAAGAACAATAAATAGAATAGCCAAATTGCTAATGCTAGTTGTAGAATTAATATAATATTTGCCTTTATTTAGTGCTTCTACAAACAAGTACACTTTCGTACTATATTAGTATCAATGTGCATCAAAAATAATTCTTCATTACTTCTTGAAGTTAATTCACGTCACCGGAATATATGAAGAACAGATATTCATCTTTTCCATACTCATACAAATAAAAACAATACACGTATAATATATTAAGCACAGGTAATATAAAATTCTGTATAAATCCATATTAACATTAGAGAAGGAAGTAAAAGTTCACGTAATAATAGAACTCAATGTTGGTACAAATAGTATTCTGTTTGATTAACGTTGGGCGGAGACAGTGAGGATTGAAACATGGATGTTAACAATACGAACAGCGAAGCACTTGACATGAAAAATATAGCTAACATACAGTTGTAAACAATAAAGAGAAGTACAAAACAATATAATAATCGATATCTATAGACAGCAGCTAGCAAGCGAAATTCTCTTGCCTTGCTTAGAATTGCAGATAATAGAACTATACGGCCGTCCTATTTTATTATCCTTTATAATATTACATATTAAAAATATAGTTCTTTCAGAGGAGATTGTAGAGGACGTTGTTAAAATAAAGTAAGACACACTCTTAACGGTAGAGGAATACACTGTGTTAAAACCTGCATATTCTTGTAGTTAGAGATAAAGTTGTGGCCTTCCTATTCGCTTTGAAGAAATGTGGTGGATATAAACTTCAATTGTTTACTTCCTGATAATAATACTGTTTTTCTATTTACAGACCAGTCTAAGACGTACGTGCAATCGATAAAGTTATATTCTATTAAAATGGCAAACTAATATTGCAGAGTTACAGCGTTGACTATAAATTTGTATTCACTGTGATCCCTAAAAAATTTTTAGGGGTGTGATTGCATATTTCTTAATATATGTTTTGAGAGTACTAATATCAATAAACGTTTAAAATTAAGTAATCAGGGACAGCTTTAACTATCCCAAATAAATGCGCTAGAAGATAACAAAATTTTACTAACATCATTTACCAAAATATTCGGCGATTCCAATGCGGCATTTTATTTTTTAAACCAAATAAAATTTTATGAAATTTTCACCAGAACGTATTTTAACCGTATGAATATTTCATGATAATTTATTATTTCTCGTATTTCAATCTCATATTGTATGCCACCACAATATTAAATGTAGGCGGAGATAATCTTACCAAGGCCGCCCCTCTAAAGCTGTGAAGCCCTTTCGCGGGTTTTATGTACTTTTTAGGCAGATGAATGGGACTTTTTGTTGGTTCGGGAAATTTGCCCACGTCATTGGAAGGACATGTTTCCCATCATAAACAAGTTATATGTGTGTAAACGTTTGGATCAGAAATTATCAATAAGATTTGTACAAATATTAAATTAACTTAGGAGTGAAATGATCTATATGAGAGTATCAGAGCCATTGCATTGTTGTAACAGTGACCCCAGCACGTATATGGATATTTAACTGCTATTTAAATGTTCTTTTTTTTATTTCGTCATTTCCCATACATTGGAGAACAGGTTCGTCCCTAAGAGGATGCGGATGTTCGATGCCAATGTAAGCCTATCAACGTATTACACATATTACATAAACAGACCTAGCTAAATTAATATTTGTAGACGATCGCAATCGTCTACAAATATTAATTTAGCTAGGTCTAAACATTAGAAGAAACATTAAAAGTAAAAATGTGTGCATCATCAAAATTTCACACGCATTATAAAACGATAGGTGATGTATATAATAGACAAAGTATGAACCGACATAAGCTTGCGACTCCTGCTTTGCTCCTAACAAAAGTACGTAAATCGTTTATGGGTTTGGGTATAAGATTCTATAATAAAATTCCGAAATCAATTTTGGCCATGCCGTTACAGCAGTTTAAAAACACTGTTATCAGATGCTGATACAGAAAGCCTACTATACTGTTGGATGATAAGGATGTGTGGATATAGCTGCACTACTACCCTGTACAAGATAGAAATAACTAAATGTAACTAGTTTTAAGATTTATATTCTAAAAAGAGCAACCGTCGAGGTTCTGGCGAACCAGCAGTAAGGTTGACGATTCAAAAGCACTTGTTTACAAGTTTACTGGATTAAGAAAAATTTTAATTTGAATTTGAATTTCGGGCTCTGTGCAAAACCAAGCCAGTATATTTAAGACGACATTAACGGTGGTGTTTCTTATTATTCATAACCTACTATAATACCTATTATTATAATTATTGTATGACCGTATCTATGTAATTAATTAATAAAAGTAACATCATATGTTCTTCTTTACTAATTGATTTCTGAGCTTATCACGGATTATAGCAAAATAATTTTATTAATACTTTTGTAATTGATTTCTACTTTTATGTAACAATAATTAACAATCTAATGTATCTATTACTTTTAATATAGTTATGTTATCTTTGTCTATAAGATTTTAATTACTTTCAAATTAATTGTTCATTACGTATATCGCAATGTTGACATCTTGTAATCAAATAAGCATAAAATTTTGTTAAAAATACCTTCAATGAAACAAGGAACTTTTTTGAAACTATAATTCAAAATTCCGTAATTTTCTGTAGAAAAGTTCACGCGACTGTGCAATATTTTAAATTACGCTTTAAATTTCTCGAATTCATTCTAATATTCTGTTCTAAAATGTTATATTTCATTCATAATATTGCGCATAAGTATAAAATGCCTAGAGCTATTCATAGTAAAAGCTTGTATTCGTTCTCTACATCGATGTTGCAGCTATTTTTCCCATTGAGCACTGAAATAGGGCGAGACGATTAGTTGCCATTCTAATATTTCATATTCCATAGAATCAGTATGTTACAATAGTATAAACATGATTTTATGTAGTAAAGTGTTTAATTCTATTCATTTTATATATAGTAATATTATTGTAATTGCTTATACTAAAATTACTATTATAAACGTTCATTGAAATCACGGAATTTTACGTTCTCAAAATCTTTACAGTCTCCTCGCAATATGTTTTATTTAAAGCTCAGTAGAGCAGCTGTGATATCTTCAATAGTAGATCGTATATATACGTGAGGTACATGTACAGTAAAAAAAATTAAAAGATTCCTTACTTCCACTTATGTGAATTCAGATTCACATAAATAGATGTAAGTTTACAGTGAACTCTGTCCCGGGAAAAATATATTTTATCTTACGATCTCCTTCCAGCTTCCTCCTTCGTCAGATTGTTCTAAAAAGTCAAATGAACCTTAGAGTTTTTACGACATCCGAGTATCCAAAATATGGACTTAACAGGGAAGGTCCCTAATTAATTCAATTAATTAATTTTTTCAATTAAAATTAGGGCGAAATTTTAACTGAAAAAAGTCAGCACATGTTTAAAAATCTTATCAGGATGTCAATTGTAACAATTTTGATCGATAGTACAATAGGAAAATAAACTAATATCTAAATTATTATTAAATACTTTTGAGTTTCTGTCACCTATGAAATAATAATGTGCCAAGCGTTTTGAAATGTTTTATTTTACCTCAATTTCACTCTCTACCTTATGAGAATATTTTACTTATTACTCGTAGTATTGGGAAAATAAGGAAAACAAATAAACCGTAGTGTTTCTATTTCCGTTGAGTGTATTTACCTCCTGGTAGCGGAAGCGGCAAAACAGTTCACCTTTAAGTATTGACGTACGAAAGTCAACTTCAAATCCAAGACAGGAAGGGAGGTCTTACGATCTGAATGTTTTTTTTATATATTTAAACTATTGAATCGCTACTGCTTCGCACGGGTAGTAAATCCGTTCAATAATTACGCCATAACTGGCGCTTGTTTTCATTTTTGCAAGTATATATCGCACGCTCAGTATTAAGCCGAAAGAATACAAAATAAGGCTTAATTGAGTTAAATACATTATAATCTTTATTTCAATACGATCTATGATACGAACTGTTAAAAAAAACTAGTGCTTTCATCCTCTTCCAAGTTATGGGTCTCTTTAACGGGTCGTTTGCCACACAACTACTTTTTGGATTCAGTCACTTACTAATACTAAGTATGCGATATACATTCTGCAAAACAATTTAAAAATAATATTTACCACGCAGCGAAATCTGTGATAGCCCAGCGGTGAGACTGCGCGACTCTTTCGAGAGGGTCACGTGTTCAAACCCCGAGCAGGCACCAATGAGTTTTTCTATTAAAACTTATATGTCTAATTGATAATTGCAATTTATCACACGCTTTTTGGTGAAGGGAAACATCGTGAGGAAACCTGCATATCTCTAGAGATTTCTGGAGATATGTGTAACCTGCCAATCTGCATTGAAGCAGCGTGGAAGGTCTTAGCTCCAACCCTTCTCCAGAAACGGAGAGAGGAGGCCTATTCCCAGCAGTAGGAATATAATAGGCCGCTACTTAACGCAGCGAAATCATATTGCCGAACCTACGGGCGATTCTTGTCCGACATTCTGTCTAACTTTAAAGCACAGAGCGACAATATTATCTATACTAATATTATAAATGCGAAACTTTGTCCGTCTTTCTCTTACACTTACACGGCTAATACATAGCCGTGTTGTATCCGGCAGAATAGAATAGAACACCCTCCTTTCTTACTGAGGTGTTGTAAGAGGCGCCTAAGGTAAGTGCCGTGTAGTATCCGGCTACGTAGAATCGACCACCCTCAAAAGGCGACTAAGGTAAGTTGACGTCTGGCAGGCGGCCGCTCGTAAAATACGTAGACAAATCATGTGATAACATGTTTGTAACATGTTGTGCCAACCCCACTTAGAATGGGATAAAGGCAGAAAAATGATGATTATACGGGTCATACACTGGAACAACATTGTTAAAATTTGGTACAATTAAAGCTTATATAGACGACCAGCATAAAGGTTTAAAAAACATTTTTCATTCGGGAATATATGCATGATTAAGCGTACTGCAACTCAAAAAACGAGATCGTTTGCAGAATGAATACTTTATATTTTAGTTATGTATAATATAATTGTTTTCCGTAAATTATACTATATTATTAATTATATGATTTTTTAATTTAACCATAAACTATAAAAAGTAAAGTAGACGGCTTCGTGCGACAGCATTTTATCTCTAATGAAGTTAGTGTAGGTTGTGGCCTCACAGCGCAGCGCCTTTGCCTCGTTTACTCAGATTTATGCTAACTTCCTTAATTGCAAATACACCTTAAACTTTTAAAGCGTCATTTATTTATAAATATCTTTACATAATAAAATTGACATAAACTTTGGTCGTTTTGTAATCACTAGGTGACCAGTAGTATTTTATATATAAAATTCGCCTTAGTCATCTCAGCTTGGTAAAATAAAGTCTTTCCTCGTCTGGATCTTATACGGTTACAAGATGCCATGTTGCATCGATGTCGTTGTCCATAGGTCGTTATCAGTTTTGATATTTTAAATAGTTAGACTAGTATATAGTATGTCTCGTCAGTCAATGATATGACGATGTGTATATGTTGTCAGTCAACTGTTACCGTTTTGTGCTGATTTAATGTTAATTGTATAATATCATACAAAATCACTGCTAAGCAAAATTATACCTTCAATGTAAAATAGACCTGAAAACACCTACATATTTTATATAAACATATAATCACTCCATGCTATGGTATCAAAAACAATTCATAGCACGACTCTTTTCTTTATAAACCCTGTCCTTACTACCACTATTGTTTTCCTAAACTTTATCCGTAGGCGGACAACTAAGACAAACCAATTTATTGTTAGAGCAACAACATAATAAAGTTCTTCCTTACTGCTAATTACTTTATTAAAGCAGTGATCTATACGGCAACTCTCTCATATAGCCCATACGTGAGTAGAATGGTCCCGATCATTTCATTAAAATGTGAGCAAACCTAGATCTTGTCCAAACAAGGTAACCTATGCGTCGCCATTTTAAGAATTGCGCCGTAATTTGAATTTTTATGAATTTAGAAAGCCTTTTAGGAAGAAAGAAAAACTTCAGAAGGTGAGATAGTGTTAGATTAATAGATATACCATTAATAAAAAGATAATCGTCCATAAAAATAATACTTAATTTTGTAATAACATTACTTAGTGCTTGCGCCGCCGTGTGGTATCCGGCTAAGTAGAATAGACGACCCTCATTTCTTACCGAGATGTCGTAAACGGCAACTAAGGTAAGTTGACGTCAGGCAGGTGGCCTGTCGTAAAATAACTAGTCAAAACATGTAACAAGAAGTTTAAAGTATGTTGTGCCGACCCCACTTAGAGCTCTTCCAATTGGATAAGGCCAAGAGGATGATCATGATGATGATCATTACTATTAGTTACAGCTTGCTAATGTACTGCCTGAAGCTCTGCGAATTCCGTTAATAAATATACTCAATAATAATATACAGATATCTACATCAAAACTGTATGTTTGTGTATCACTTCGTATTTTATTTTATTTTTTAGATAGATATTCGAAACAGCACTTAGCCTTCGAATATTTTCATCTTACATCTTAATAGGTACAAATTTTTTTACCCGTATAAGTATGCTTTAAGTGCCCAATGTTTACGCGTAACCAGCCGTCCCCAAAAAAATTTTCTTCATCTCATTCATTATTCATGAGCATCTATATTTTTTCTCGTATCGACTTCGAGCAATAGTTTGTTACGAGCCTAAACTATTATTGTTTGACATGAAATATTATTTGGCTAAATCCCTTTCGATACTGCGGTTTATTTATTTTTTTAATTGTTCCAACTAACACTTCGGTATACTCACGCCTGATGAAAGTAATAACATAGACGAACTAATAGCACGCGTTCACCATAAAAATTTCATTTCTTCGCTTAGTAAATGTATTTTATATAAAGTAGTGGAAATATAAATAATTATGGAAAAATCAATTCATTATTGATAAGGACTTTTGTCAAAATAAAAGTATTAAAAACACAAAGCGATGCTCTTTAACCGTATTTAAAGAAATTTATAATAAAGGTAAATATCTATAATAAAATAGTTATTCATTAACAAAATCATATGTCACAAACAACTATATTTTTGTTGAAATAAGCAGTAAAAATTCCTTATTAAACACAATAACACATTATAGACAAGCGGTGATATTTCTGTTCCACAAGCACGTAGCTATGATAATATTATAAATGAATTTGGTATCATTAAATTTTATACACCGTAGTAACATATAGGACACGAAAATTTCCACTTTTTTTGTGGGAGCAGAAAAAACATGTATTGCAATATAAAGAGAAAGTACTTAAGCGCTTAGATTGGGGTGATCGATATCGCGGGGATCACTAGTGCATATAAATGTCAATATGCTCATAAACAAACGGCCTGTTACATTCCCACTGCTGGTCATAGGCCTCGTTTCGTCTCTATGTTATTGGGCCGGAAGAGTTGGAGCTAAGTCCTACCACGCTGCTCCAATGCGGTTTCGTAGGTTACACATATCCCTAAAATTCTCTGAAGATATGCAGGTTTCCTCACGATGTTTCCCTTCGCCGGAAAGCGGATAAATTGCAATTATCAATTATACACGTAGTTTTAATAGAAAAACTCTTTGGTGCATGCCCAAGGTTTGAACCCATGATCGTCTCTAGAGAGCCACACGGTCTCACCGTTTGGCTATCACAGCTTAATTAAGCTAATATGCTCATAGTCTAAAAATATTTTACAGCTGTGGAAATGTGGAAACACTGGTAGACGTTTGCCCTAATCTGACTTCCAATGGTAACTAATGAACCGATCACGCTTTTGTGACCGTCTAGATATCCTCTTCCCCCCGGACTTCGATTGAGAGTAGACGCGCTTTTTATATTATTTATTCGTTTATTTATTAATTTCAAAAACAAATTTTGCATAAATAAATTAATCCATTATAATAGGAACGCATAAATCAGTAGGTTTGTTTTGCAATTGTGTTACATTAAGTGAAGTACCCGTGTGTGCGTGTACAAGCGCAATACATTCGTCTAGCCAATGTGCGAGAAGGATTGGAAACAGTAAGATATTATTTCATACTTATTCGTGCCATACTTCACAACTACAGCTGAATTTACTTGTGTGCGTAAGCAGGCATACGCAGTATACGAGTGTGAAACAATTATTACTTGTTCGCAAAAGTGGATAATTGATGTAGCTGTTGTGAACTTATGAGCGCCTGGTATCGTCTAACGAATATAGCTGCTGTATTTCATATTGAATACGATTGATTGATTTCTTTCTTATTTATAAAGTACTAAGATTTTATATGATCCCCCTGTAACTTATTATGTCCTAGTACTACGAGCGTCAATTTGTGGTAATTTAAAAAGAAAAGAAAGAAAGAAGAAAATATAATAAAATAACTTTATTACATAAACATTTTGTGCTTACCAATATTACTACAAATTACTATCCTGATTACGCAATTGTACATTTGTCGTAGTTGGAATAACAAATACAATAAATTATATGCAAAAAAGAAGAAATAACTTATTATATAAAAAAATAATAATAATAAAATCTAAAAATAATAAATAAATATACAATACAATGATGGATAGATCCTTATCAGAATCAAATATTGAGGGTACTTCTCAAAAAGAAAGTACGCCGCCTAATTTTATTTCTATTCGTAATAAAAGAAAAAGGGATGACTTTACCTCAGAGCTATCTATTTTTAAAGAAGAAATGAAAAATATGATTAAATCACTCTTTTCTTCTCAAGAGCAGGAGCTTAAGAAAATTACACCAACTCTTAAGGACATTCAGCAATCGAATAACAATATCGAGAACTCAATTTCATTCCTCTCTGCTCAGAATGCAGAATTAAAAAATAAAATTGAGACTCTTGAAATGCAAAATAAGGAAGATAGAAAATATATTTCCATTCTAGAGGAGAAAATAGAAGATCTTCAAAGAGGATGTAGAAAGTCTAATTTTGAAATAAAAAATGTTCCGAAGAAATTAAATGAAACTAAAGAAGACTTAATTGATATGGTAACTTTTTTATCGAAGACAATAGACAGCACGATTACTGCATCTGATATAAAAGACATTTATAGAATACGTGCGAAAAAAGAAGGCATTTCCAACACACCTATTGTTGTAGAAACTTCTTCGACAATACTAAAGACTAACTTTTTAAAAATGTGTAAAAATTACAACATCAAGCATAAAAGTAAATTATGTGCAAAAAACCTGGGTTTTCGTACCTTTGAAGATACTCCGATATTTATTTGTGATCATCTTACATCTAAAGCATCCCGACTATTTTTCTTAGCACGCGAGCTAGTGAAAAATAAATCGTATAAATTTTGCTGGACTGCGTTCGGAAAAGTTTTTATAAGAAAAGATGAGAGTTCGCCTATTATAAGTGTACATAATGAGTCCCAAATTCATAAATTACTACAGGAAAAGTGACTATACCAAATATTTGTTCGAAAGCTTTCCCTTTGCTATGAATACATTGCTTGTAATTTTACTATTATATGTGGTTCTGCTACTATTATAATATCCCATTTCATATCGTTTATTGTAATTTACTTTTTAAATAGAATAATTTTAGATATAAATATGTTAGATTTTACTTACACCCTGAACAATTTTATGAAACACTTTCCAAAAATTCTTATCACACACGCTTACATATTCTGTATCACTTTCCACCTACACATAATAGAAATAATTATCAAATGCAAGAAAACTTTACCTCTAATTACTAAAGAAAACATATTTTGCATAAAAAATCTTTTGCTCCTCATTTCAGTTACTATGCGACATAAAATTTTCAAACAACCCTCGTTTTGGTACACGTCTAGATCCATTAATCAGTTCCTTTATGGATAACGCTTTACTAACCCAAACAGATATTGATAATTTGGAAATTGCACATTCAGTGCAATGTGATATATTAGATCTTTCAAAATATATATTTATAGACAACAAAAATTTATCAATTATCTCGCAAAACATAAGAAGCATTTATTCTAATTTTGATGATCTCCAATTGAACCTGTCTCAATTAGACTTTGAAGTGGACATAATAATTTTGACGGAATGCTGGCTCAATCAAATGAAACCTGTCCCTCAATTAAATAATTATTTTACCTTTCAATCATCATACAATGGTAATCAGAATGATGGAGTAGTAGTGTACATTAAAAATAAATTTAATGCTGACGTTAAAGAAATTAAATTAAACAATGCATCATGTTTACAAATTATTATTAATAAAAACGTTATCCTCGGTATTTACCGTTCGCCGTCAGAAAATAATGCTGATGACTTTGTAGAATCTCTCAATCGACATCTTGAATCTATAAAATCTTATAAAAATATAATTTTAGCTGGTGATATAAACATAAACATTATCCCTAAGTATTCTGAACAAAATTATATAACCACAAATAAAATCAATTATCTAAATATGCTTTCAGTTCATGGAATACTACCTGGTCATACTTTACCAACGAGAAAAGACAATTGTCTTGATCATTTCATGCTAAAACTAGAAAAAAATAAAATAATTGCATCTATAGCTATACTTAAAACTACTATTACGGATCACAGCATGACAATCTTAATCTTGAATAATTGTATTAATAAAACAAAATGCTATAAATCTAAACTCATTACAGATTTTGATGCGGCCTCTAAATTCTTGATGACTAACGATATTGCATTGTTACAACATAGTGATGATCCTGAATTTGTTGCACAACAATTAATTATTAAAATAAAAGAATCGTTAAGCGAAAATACTAAAATTATTTCTATTCCTAAAAGTGAACGCAAAATTAAGCCTTGGATAACAGTCGGCGTGATACGTTGTATAAATAATAGAAACAAAATACAAAAAAAACTACGTTTAGATCCCGAAAATGTAATTCTTAAAATTACGTATAAACGATATCGTAACTTTTGTAATAATTTAATAAAGAAACTCAAGCGTAAGTATGAAAAGGAACAGCTTTCACTCTCCACTAGAGACTCTAAAGCTCTTTGGAATAACATTAAAAACATTACTCATATTAACACTGCTAAAGTTAGGAATTTAGAACTTTTGCATACCAAATTAACTCCTATCGATTCTGTAAATCATATTAATAAATGTTTCGCTGAAATGGGGAAAACACTGGCTGAAAATATTCTTGATGCATCGTACAAACCACCATATTTGGCAACTTCGTTACATTTCTCATCGTTCTATCTTATGGATACAGACCCTGAGGAGGTTTCTTGTATACTTAGGGATCTTAAGTCTAGGAGCGCACCTGGATATGATAACATTCCAACAGATTTTTTAAAATTGATACAAAATATAATCGTCCCTATCATCTCTCATCTAGCTAACCTCTGTTTTCATCAGGGAATTTTTCCTTCATGCCTTAAGAAATCCATTATAACACCTATTTATAAGAGTGGGAACAATGATGATATTAATAATTATAGGCCTATTTCGGTATTACCTGCGATCTCCAAGATTTTGGAAAAATTAATTAATAACAGGCTACTTAAATATTTGGACCATTTTAATATTCTATCTAGCTCTCAGTACGGATTCAGACGCGGAAAATCAACAGAAGACGCTGTACTTACACTGAGTTCTTTGATTACAAGACATTTGGATGGTAAAAATAAATGTATAACTGTATTTGTTGATCTAAAAAAAGCTTTTGATACCGTATCTATTCCAATTCTTATACAAAAACTGGAAGCGGTAGGTATCAGGGATGTTCCCCTCTCTTTATTCAAAAGTTACTTGTATGGCCGTTCACAAAGAGTTAAACTTGGAAATTACACTAGTGATGACGTAAATATAACATATGGGGTCCCGCAAGGGAGTGTCCTAGGACCAACTCTTTTTCTTATATATATTAACGAGCTATGCAACCTGGAGATTTTTAACGGAAAAATATTTTCATACGCCGATGATACTGCTATTGTTTTTTCGGGTAAATCGTGGGATGACGTCCGCTATCATACTGAATTTGGCATGGCTAAAATATATAGATGGCTTAAGTCTAATCTTTTGACACTTAACATTAAGAAAACCAATTATATGTGTTTCACCTTAAACCAACGAACCCAGCCAATGAGTAGTTTTGAAGTTAAAATTCATAAGTGCGACGACTATCGGGGAGATACGTGTTGTGATTGTCCGACATTACTTAGAGTTTCCACTGTTAAGTATCTGGGTGTTATATTGGATCCGTATTTAAACTGGTATTCTCACATAGAATGTGTAACCAATAGAGTGAGAAAAATGTCTTGGATATTTAAAAATTTGCGTAATATTGCATCCAAAACAATATTAAGTATAGTTTATATAGCGCTTGTTCAATCAGTAATATCGTATTGTATCCCGGTATGGGGAGGTGCCGCAAAAACTAGATTCCTAGAGTTAGAGAGAGCTCAGCGTTCGGTGCTAAAAGTTATGCTTTCTAAACCATACAGATATCCGACAAACCAACTATACTCCATTTCCGGAATACTTACAGCGAGAAAGCTATATATTTTAAACCTTATTCTAAAAACTCACAAGTCCTTTCCCTTTAAGCCTATAAAGGTTATGAAAAGGAGAAAAGACTTAGTCGCTCAAGCTGACTCAGTCCGTACAATCTTTGCTAGCAAACAATATATTAGACAATCTGTACGTATATATAACATTCTTAACGGAAAATTAGATTTATACCCTAAAAACCTATATTCATGCAAAATAATTATATCTAAATGGCTTAAAACTATAAGTTATGACGAAGTTGAAGCATTGCTAGAATATGTAGTGTAATTAAAATAAATATATGTAAAGAAACATAAATAAATAAAATAATAATTAAAAAAAAGAATAAAACTCAAACACAAAAACATACACAAACACAAATATACACACTCACACACTCACTGACACACACATACACGCTCACAAAAACACGCACACGTATACACAATCAAGTACATTCATCATCTCTTACGACAGTTGTATAGTATAGATAATATGATGGAAGAGCGGAGTCTTCTGGCACAAGTATATCTATGCTTAAAAGAAGGCTCCAACCTTACTTCGACCTTTGTAACTCTGTTGATGAAATAAAATTTATTTTATTTTTATTTTATAGATATGCTAACTATCCGTCGTAGTTATGAGTGAAATTAACCAAATCAGTTGCAACGTATGGTAAGTATTAGTACCACTAAATCTCTACAAAATGAATCGATGTTATTATCACCACATTTTGTTAAAAAAATAGAGCCTACAAACATATAAAGCACGCAATAAAGTAAGCTCTAGTACTTAATAAAGTTTTATGATAGCCGTACAAGATGACCACAGCCTAGATTTTATTATTGTTTTACGTTGTATTGTGTAACATTTTTGATTTCAAATAAGTACAATAGGAAAATAATAAAAAATTGTATAGCTGTACTTTCGATTTTTTTCGATTACCGTTTATTTGTCTTTTCGCATTTGCAAGAAACAGTTTTTTCTCTTCAGAATAAATGAAATTCAATGAATTTTCAATTGAATTAATGAATTCAACAACAACTAATTCCGAGTTAACATTATAAATTAGGTTAGAGTGAACGGTGCTAGGAAAAATATTTCTACATGAATTTGCATGATTTGTTTAAAGGCAGTTATTTATCTTAATAATATACTTAAAAATCCGTTTAATATATTTAATACGTGAGGAGCGTAGGCCCATAATAACTCTGTATTCCACTGTGATACCAACACATCTCATTGCAACTCATAATATCATTAAATTCACACGTGCGTACGACCGAGACGATGTGATATTGGCAAGCCCAAGTTTGCACATTATCTAAATTACTACCTAACATATAAGGAGCAAATATCTTCTTAATTAAAAACCAAATTACTTATACAATAGATATTATTACGATATTATTATAATTTTTGTTATGGTTTGTAGTATAAATCGCATATCCTTGCGCGGTCTTACTTAACACTCCCTCTGTATCTAAAATTGCCGATACCTATTTGAAATTATGAAACCTTCATAATATAATTATAATATTTAATATATTAATAACACAGTTTTAATATCATAGTAGTCGATTGCTTTTGGCTTCAAAATAAATTCCCCCTTGTCTAAAATTAATTGCAAGACCTAACCATAATATTGCATGTCATTCTGTCAATAATGACATGAACTCTTAATTTAAATACTTGTTTAGTGGCAAACACCCAGACCACGCGTTGCTGAAACTTCTATTTATCTTTTGACGTTCTCTCAATGTACATATGTAAAGTGTAAACGTTCATAATGTTAAGCATAAAATGTTTAAGGTAACTACCGTATTTAAATTTCTAATTATTGAACACTGCATTAATAACAGCTTTGAAAATGCATTACACATGACCATTTTTAAAAAGTTCGAATGGGAACAGTAGGTTGCTATTAAATGGTCGATATTGCTATTGCGGACTTTTTGTAGCCCAATAAATCCCGACAATACCATTGTTTTGTTTTAACTCAAAAGGATTAGGCAGCGTTTTGAGTAAAAGCACCCAAGCGGTTTGACATTACCCAATTTTTTAAAATTGTTGTCATATTTCAACTAATTTACATAACACCTTATCAAGTTGTTGACCTAAATCCCTTCATAAATCATTATTTACGTCGGTGAAAACTGCACGAAAACTCGTCAAATATGTCTTGTTGTTTGCAGAATCAAACGGAGAAGTCATTTCTGATAGCATATATCTATTAATATTTCTATATCTATTATAACCTAACTGTATCACAGATTATAGTCTTATCTATTTATCTATCTAGTTATATATAGTTTATTCTGAAAATTTGTAGTTTCCACAAATTTATTTGTTGCGTAAAAATTAAAAATCAAGAAAATAAAAGTTGCATCTAGTTATGAAATTAACCGTAAAAGTACAAAATATAACACTTGTTGATTTATTTTACTGTAAATTAAGTGTATGTAAAAGTTAAATATTTCATTGAACATCGCACCATTGAATTGATAAATACTATCTAGATATTCAGTGTTTCAGCAGTTTTTCTCTGATAAAATGTTGGAAAAGCTTTTCAGAAACGTAAATAGTAGGAAATCAAACTGTCGTCCGGACTGCAGTAATGACGTTACCGCAGGTTGCAACATCGCTTCGTTCAAGAAAATTCATTTTAAGTTAATTACTACAATGTTTATAATTTTTTTTTTTTTAATAAATATAAGGGACACTTACACACACGGTCGTCCATCCCCAAAGTAAGTAACCTAATACTTGTGCTATGGGCGACGGACAACTGGTAAATACTTATATACATATATAGTTTTTAAATACATACTTAAATACAAATACACATCCATGCTCGAAAAACCGACAAATTGAAATTATTTGATATCTAAACGAATTTCCAAGCCAAATTACTTACATGGTAGCCAATTTATTATTCCTGAGTAACAACGGGAATAGTTAGATTCATATTAGATCAAATACAAAATATTTGTATTTTATATAATATTAATTGCTATTACAAATCGGAGTACCGTAGTTAAGGGATTATTGTTTTCTTGAGTATTGCCTATATTTCAGTGTTGCCCTTCACATACAGGCATACACACACAATACACATAAACACACACATACACAAAATATAAAAAAAAGTTTTAGATAGTGTCAACTAAAACGATGCAGTTGATATATATGTAACTCGTTCGTTTAAATAACAAGAAGACCGTACGCAAAATGGCATCCAGCCAAATGTCAGCTTTACCAGGATTATAGCATACTCCCGTGTCAAAACGATACAATCGGCTGCCCTCTCTTCTAGTCCGAATTTATTACTGACTACATCCTTTTAAAATATGTATTGCTAATATTATGATTGCAACTTGCATTTACAATGTTAGGTTAATATTTTACTTAACGCTTGCGGAATCTCCCTCTTCGGCATAGAACCTCTCCACAAAGAATAATAACGACGTGTTGTGGTTTTTTTCATGACAAGCAAGTACATAATAACGATCTCACAATATCGATGGTAAATGACATGCCAATCATGCCTATCAATAAACTACACGGCGACCTACATTACGCTAATATTGCCATTTGGAAACTTCCACCTACACTGTAAATTTTAAAATATTTGATAGTTCCCAAGAGTGCATTCATTTCATATTTATATAAGAGAGGAAGAGGAAATAATAAGCCTGTCGCAACTCTAACTGAACGAATAGCATACGATAAACATCGTGTCTAATATCTTTCCACTACATAAAGGGGTGTCGCATGGCCGTAAATCTATCTGTCGCAATACACGGACATTGCATACAACCGCAAAAATTATAGTTTTATTTGACAAAATATAAAGGTTGAGGGTTGTATAAAACCTTTATCCTGTCAATGCATTTCTTGCAATGAAAAGTAATTGAACCATATTGAAATGAATCCCTAAACTCTAGTTGATTACCGGTAAAGTTTGTATAAAACTTTCTATTTCATTGTGGTATTTATAACTACCTACACACCTACCTAGCTAAGTCAGAGAACGATTACTAATGGGACAAAGAGCACGCTCCGAGAGTCAGAGCCGCATAAAAACTATAAATTAGCACAATCACAGCTAAATACTCACTTTGCGCTATCTACTGAAATATTACCTACAATAACGGCGGCTTTGTGCGTGTCCCATATCAAGTGAACTAAAAATTTTACTGCAAATTTAAAACTACTATGACCAAACATCGAAAAACATTCCAATTACTGAGTTGTATTGATTATGCGGAACTTTTAATAGCTCTTTGATAATAATTTACTGTAATGATTTAATACCTTTCTCATTGCTGAGCAAAGCAAAGCAATAAAATATATTATAAGGGTACATAATATGTATCAGGTATGAAAACAACATATATGCACTTAGCTGTATATTTTTTATTATTCAAAATTATAATATTTGTATATTTAAGTAATTTGATTTTCTATTTATTCAGCAGAAACAGTAACTAACATATTTTATCCTTTCAACCGTTTACGATTGCGTTTGGGAAACATATATTATAAATCGCGTCTAGACATGATAATTCGCTTAGCCTTGTAATTCTAAGCGACACTTTTGCAACTGTCTCAGTCTTTTATAATTTTTCTTAAGTTTCTTGACTAGATATTCTTATATTTCGTATAATTCGAGTATTCGTTTCATAAATTATTTATATATTTTTTTAATCTTTATTTATTAGGACTTTAATACTAACAGTACATGTCAGTCCTATAGTACCCTTTTATTTACGTCCAAACAATTTTTTATATTCCTTAAACTCTAATCTATTTACAGTTTCATAAATTATATTACGGCATATATTTTTTTAATTCTTTAAACAGGCCTAAAGACATAACCAGTTCACATGTCGTCATGTGTATTTATATTTTCTTCATAGACTTTTAATTCCTTTGACAAAACCAGGTATCACAAAGTACTTCCAAAGACTTGGTTGAAAATCTAATTTTTCTACTGAATCGAAAGTCCATGAACTGCTTGTACGAACTTTCTAGAAGGCGTGTCATCTAGCAGATTGGAGTCAAAACAGCTCAGGCGACGTCCAAGTGATTCCAGAGTCCATAAGTTGCGTAATCTTTTAAAGGTTAATTTGTAGTTTCACCCTAAATATTAACTTCAAGTAAAATCCGTCTTTAATACAAAATTATAAGTTTCGTTAAGTACTTAGCATGACAATATGATAATGAAACACGAAAAATTTGTATGAAAAGGTGAAATCTTGCGACTTACGAGTAAATTTAACCCACTGTTCGGTCCAGTCCTGATGACAACGAATGTTTATGATAAGCATAACCTGATGCCAGACAAGGGAACTCCTCAACGGTTAACAGTAAGGACATGAAATTTTGTTAAACGCTTTTTTTGTCGAAAAACGACAGAAATTATTACTAAGCATCAAACCAGGCTTGAGTATGAGTACTTATTATCTTCGTTTATTTATCGTTTTGGTTAAATAATACCACCATCGCCTACGTGAACTTCAGTAACGAAATAAAAAGTATTCTAGGTAGCTATCTAGCCCTTCAACTACCTTATACCAAATATTACACTTCCTTTCAAATAAGAAAGATGGATGAACAATCAAATTCATAAATGCCAAATTTATAATATAAATAGTACTACAATATATAAATATTAAAAACTTAAATGATAAAGTAATAGCAGAGAACTAGAATTATTACAAATATTGTCATATATTTGTTGAAATTATACCGTAACTTTGAATTATATCTTGGGATTCGCCAAAGTAACGCCTACTTCTATGAAAAACGATCATATTCTCTTCATAAAGAATGATATATGTAACTCTAAGTATCCTTTTTTGCTTTTATAGTAGCAATTTCTTTTAATTGAACTCTCCAGCCAGAGTAATTGTGACTATTTGTTATTTATGCGTTACGCATTTCGACCGCAGCAATTTAACTTTGAAGCTAGTATAATTCACGGACATCTGCTATATTTTATTTTATCCCAGTAATATTTAGGTATGAACAACGCCAATTTTATATGTTTCAGAGATAATTGTTTAAATTTAAAAAGTGTGGGCACATTTTTCTAAATTCTCCTGACTCATTAAGATTTTGTTACATTGTAAATTTTGAATATTTTCCGCCGTGTGGTATCCGGCTGATTAGAATAGACCACCCTCATTTTCTTACCGAGGTGTCATAAAAGGCGACTAAGGTAAGTTGACCCACCGTGTGGTATGCGGTTGAGTAAAATAGACCACCCTCTTCCTTACCGAATAGTCGTAAAAAACGACTAAGGTAAGTTGGCGTCAGGCAGGCGGCCGGTTGTAAAATACGTAGCCAAATCATGTGACAACATGTTTTTAACATGTTGTGCCGACCCCACTTAGAGTGGGATAAGGGCGGGAGGATGATGATGTAAATTTTGAATAATTTATTGCAAACAAATTAATTTAAATTGAAAAGATGCTCGACGTTGACGATTAGAAAAAACTGAAAGCGGAATGATTATCGGATCTTAAATTTTTAATAAAATTCTTGATCAATAAATGACCGATTAGACAAAGCGAGAAAATAGTAACGGTTAAGATAGTAGGTAACTTGAGTTTTTGATTAAGATGATTCTAATTAAGTTTTTAACAAACATCAGCGTTTTGTGGCACCTATAAAAGCCCGTATAAATAGCTTTGTGTAAAGTTTAAGCACGCGGTAGAAAGTTCATTCCACATTATGCACGTAGGCGGAAGAAACGGTATACTGCTTTGTTTAACATAAAAGCACCATTGTTATAGGTAATTACTAATTTAGCAACACATTGTTTCTAGTATACTGTAAATAAATGATGATGATGTCATTTTAACAAGCAAAAAATAACTTAAAGTTTTTAATAATGATAATAATAATAATTTTTATTTGTATAAAGACACGTACAATGGTGCTGGTATGACAATTTTGTAAGTGTATTTGACCGTTTAAGGTATGCAAAAATTTAATTTAAAAAACAAGCTACAAAAAAAAACCTCATTTTGTCTTAACTTAAAAAAAATACATTATTATCAATTAACCTATCTATAGTTAATAATAACCTATCTATCATAAATTAGTCGCAATTTCCTGAATGGGACTTTAAATGAGACTTTATTCTTTCGGGTGAGTCCGACTAGTTTCAAGTCCATACGGGCTCCCTTATTCATGAGTTGTTTATACGGCGTTATGAAACGTCCCGACTAGCTATCGTCCCATTAGCCTACTAAACAGCTTAGGGAAAATATACGAACGAATCATCCTTGCCCGATTAAAATCAGTAGTTGATAGTCAAAATCTTATTCCGAACGAACAGTTCGGATTTCGTCCAAAACACACCTGTGTTCAACAAGTGCACCGCCTCACGGAGCACATTCTGCAAGGTTTACAAACCAAGCAGTTTACAGGTGTCATATTCTTCGACGTCGCCAAAGCCTTCGATAAGGTCTGGCACGCAGGCTTAATTTACAAGCTGCTCCAACTAAATATACCAGACAGACTTGTACTCATCTTACGAGAGTACCTGACTAATCGCACCTTTCGCTATCGCATAGACGGTACTTTATCGTCTCGCCGTACAATTCGTGCTGGTGTCCCTCAAGGATCTGTACTGGCACCCTTATTGTACTCGCTCTACACGAGTGACATTCCACGGGCGCCTATCAAAGAGCGTACACATCTTGCCCTTTTCGCGGATGACACCGCTGTATTTACCACATCCCGCCGACCTCAAGTAATAACTAGACGTCTCCAGAAAGCGGTAGACAGCCTCGGACGCTGGTTCCGCCAATGGAGAATCGAAATAAACCCGGATAAAAGTGCAGCCATGCACTTTATCGGTAATCGCTTTCGATCTCACATAGACACACCTACGGAAATATCCCTTTACAATACACCGATTCACTGGCAACAGAAAGTCAAGTACCTAGGTGTCACCTTTCAACCTTCCATGACCTTTCACGAGCACATACACATAGTCTGCAATAAGGCTGCGTATGTCATGGGACGACTTTATCCGATGTTATGCAAGAAAAGTAAGATGTCGCTCCGCAACAAAGTGACACTCTACAAAACTTGCATAAGACCAATAATGTCCTATGCGAGCGTTGCGTTCGCGCACGTTTCAAAGGTCAGATTGCTCAGGCTCCAAAGACTTCAGAACCGATTTATGCGGACAGCCACTGGGTGTCCGTGGTTCATGCGGAACGTTGACCTCCATAGAGACCTCGATCTCCCTACCATTACTCACCTCTTTAAACGTTTTTCGAAATCTTACTTCGAGAAATCTGAGGTACACTCGAACCCCCTTATTTCAGTTGCTTCTACCTACATCCCAGTTAGGTCCGACCATCGAAAATATAGGCGTCCAAAAAGCGTCCTGTATGACCCCGACGATCAAATAACGATCGCCAACACAGATACACGTAATACACTCACACAGCGTCTTCGCCGGCGAAGACGAGGTCCCAGTTTTCTGACGTCGGTCGGTCGTGGCTTCTCGCCACCCTTCCGACGCCGCAATGACTAATCTAAGTCACACCATCAGTCCTCCACTACACGTCGCCCTAAGCCGTGGTTCGGCCTCACAGGAGGCACCCTTAGGACGACGTTCCCCGACGCTAGTAGAGCTTCTGCGCTCTACTCCCTGCAATTCGCAACCTCGGCGATGCTTCTGCGCTCGTCCGTCCCGCCCGGTGACGCTGTAAAAGCCATTAGGGCTAACAGCATACAGTCAATTCGAAAAAAAAAAAAAAAAAAAAAAAAAATACGGCGTTATGGCGGCTATGAATACCACTCTCGATAGTCTACATAAAAAAAATGGGACCTTTTTTATTGTAGTCAGTAGCATTCATACGATAATTATGATTTACAGAAACGACAAGTATATGGCAACGCTTTGTTTGGAATTTTTATATGATACACGCGACTTCGTTACTTACGTTGTGTTAAAAGACCCTCAATTATGAACCTTCTTTTTTCCTGTTCCTGAAGGCAAAACGGCTTTTTATCCTATGTTTCAATTCAATTGTACCGAATTTCATCCATATTGGTCAAGCGGATTAGAAAAGACATACAGATAGACTTTCACATTTTTAATGTTAGTATGGTACAATACATAATATTTATATTAACACCACTTTTGCGTTTTTTTGTCTCAACTTATGGACGTTCGGTTTTGGCATATATCTCTAGTAAAGCAATTTCACCCCAGACGTTCATTAGTGAGATCGCTCTAAATGCTCAATCTTCGGTCGTTAATACTTTGGCGAAAATAGCGTCATCCGCTTTTTCATTGCAAGGGCCTCAACTCTTGCAAAAAAAAACTGTTCAAAAATCTTTAACCGTTAGATCGGCAAGGTTTTGTCAAACCAAAAACAACAAACGTGAACAGGATACCTTAAAATAAAATAGTAAGGATAAACAAACGAGTTGTATACTCAGTATTGAAATAACTAAACATAGGATTGCTGGATCCGAAGGTATTATTGTCTTAATTTTATTGGTCATTTAGTGAGACAAAAAGTTTCACTGCAAAACTGTCTTGAATAGGCTTAATATACCGCAAGTAAAATCCTCGCTCACACAACTCTTGTTGAAACTTTATTCAACTTTAAAATCTAGAGTCACATCTATTTTGCATAAACGTTGTAACTCCGAATTTATTCACAGTTCCTACTAAATGAAGACGTCTATTTTCGGGCAGTTTATATTCATAACATAATATCTTGAATTTGCAATTAAAATCTTAAATTTATACTCTTGTTAACTAATTACTTGTTCAAGTTTAAGTAAATTTACGGAGCTTACGTTTTTATTAGTAAGATGAACCAATATAAGCTAATATGTTACACTATGGAGACCTGATAGGCGTCGGAGCCCCGGGTCTCGAAATGGAAATCCCAAACTGAAAGATACAACTCAGCTTATCGTGTGTCGTTAAAATCTCCTAAGTAAAAGCTGTGGACATACGTCGGTTTGAAAAAAAAGATGCTAAATCATCTATAATATTCAGTGGCAAAATTATCAGTAATATAAGTAAAAACACGGTATCTTACTATCCCACGACTGCGATAGGCTCCTTTTTTGCAGTGAAGGTTTGAAGCGATTGCGGTAGAATGCCAAAACAAACAAAAGCCTCCCTAAAAATATAAACCAGTTTATATTAGTATGATTATTGTTTTTATTCAAAATATTGTCAATATTAAAATACTCTTCAAAATACTTGAAAAAACAAAACAAAAAATAAGAGATCGAAAGATAAAAAAGAAGAAGAAAATTTGTTGTCGTTGTTTGAATGTTTGATGTCCTAAATGATTGTTCTTCTCTTTGTGAAGTAACATTAAGGAACCTAAGATCATTCATTTGTAATAAATATATTCTGAGTGAAATATTTATAGAGTCATTATAATAGGAGGGAAGCGATGGAAAATGAATCCCTTACTTACATCTTTGCCTAATCACACATAAAAAATAGAGACAAATAATAAGTCTAATTTGAAAAGTAATAATAAAATTATTTTGCTATAATCCGTGTATTGTATTGTATTGTGGTGGCAGTGGTGGAGGTTTGTGCATGTGTGTTTACAAATCCTGCATGTAACGGGTATGAAAAAAACGGATAGTCCACTATACATTTAGCACTATACATATTTTCTATTTACTGTATCGCGGATTATAGCAAAATGATTTTATTATTACTTTTGTATTATGGATCTCCGCAAAGTAACGCCCAATTCTATAAATCACTACATAGTATAAAACAAAGTCGCTTTCTGTGTCTGTCCCTATGTCCCTATTTCCCTATGTATGCTTCAATCTTTAAAACTACGCAACAGATTTTGATGCGGTTTTTTTTAATAGATAGAGTGATTCAAGAGGAAGGTTTATATGCACAATAACAGTCAATATGGAGTAGAGAAATACTGTAATTTTTGAGGTTTCTAACGTGATATCGTAAATAATTACATTTTTTTCCGCTTACATTGCAAACGCAGGCTGAACACTACAAGATTTATCAAAATAATGTATTAAAAATTTGTACACCTTAAAAAGGTCTACAGAAAACTCCGCGAGGGTATATGTCTATCTCTTACGGATAACCCACAATAGCTTTTTTTTGTCATTTACTTTTTACGAAAAATAACGCCCTCTTTTCGAAGCAATTTTAAGCAATACAGCATCAATCCTTATCCAATTAAGTACCTTAAATACATTGTTGATTTAATATAGATCAATATGGCCGTTTGCAGCATGTAATTTAAATAAATATTTTCGAAGATATTACAGATTTAATATGCGGCGCGTGCCTATAAATAGCGCATCGGAGGCCGCGCTTCGCCCTATAGCACTTATATTTTAGCAGCGATTGGATTAATTGTAAAAATAAAATACATAGAGAAAAATGTAAAAAGGAACTAGGTAAAATGTATTATATGAATTAGGATATTCCAAAGATAGCAGGAAATCTTCATGGTATAGGGAAATGGGAATTGTTTTACTCCAAATTTAACGCGTGCGGGCCGCGGGCAGTAATGAACAAATCAAAACTACTGGATCTATTTTAATCATTTTTTTCACCGAGTGACAGCCTAAACATATATATTTTATACCCGTGCGAAGCAGGGGCGGGCCGCTAGTTAAGTCTAATTTGCTTTCTCTTTAAGGTCGATGTACACATTTTAGGCTGGCTCTCATACTATAATATAATAACTCTATAGAAATATTTCATAACATTTACGTTACTATCATAGAAAACTTGAATTTGTGAACTTTGTTAAACAACAAAATGAACTCACAAACTAGTTATCAAGTAAAACTGAGAAAGATGTTTGCATCTTTCTCAGTTTTACTTCAGCGCTTGAAACGCAACAAAGAAAAATTAAAGAAATGCACTTCCGCTTTTGTAAGTCGCACTGATCCGGTGAAATATGAAAAATGAGGACTGGCAGTTAGCCAGCTGCTCGTACTACAAAGCATTTATCTAAGAATTGTTCAGATAATAAATGAAAATAATATGTAAAACCTCCTTGCGAAATAGAAATGCCCAATACCAAAGTGCGAAGCAGCAGGGAAAAATTGGCAAATAAACTGGTCTTTATAATTAATCAACATTAGATGAGCAATACCAACTTTTAAAATTAAAATTTAATATAATATGTCATTTTAGAATTTGATAATGAGAAAAAATTTAAACAAAAATAATTAAATCTCTAATTAATTCGGAAGGAATGGCAAAACCTGTTGCACGCGGATAGATAACATTTTTACTTGTGTTTTATATTCACTTCAATATTGACTTTCACTGGCCATAATCGTACAGTTTAACGTGGTCTTTGAAGCTTAACGGAAAGGTTATAAAACAGAACGTTTAAGTCAAACCAAGCGTCCAGTAACACACTTGGGTCACTGTTATATCAAGTAGTCTTTTATTATTGTTTAGGTTAACCATCAGCATCACGCAAGAGATTTATAAAAGTATACATAAACTTGACGACCGCATGGGCACATGATACATGAGATGACAATAAAAAAAATACCAATTTTCTAAGAGCATCTGCAGGAATTGAAAATATATCCATTGCTAAAGAGTGCATTGTATGACTGTCATTCTCGATAAAGGTTCTCGCTTAGCTGCACATGTTCGACATTTTGCAGGAGCTACCAGTTTTTAAATTTTATACCTTTACTACAGTTAATAGGTAAAGGATATAAAATGGTGTTGTGTTCACATGTTTGTTTATTTAAGTAAATCTTTATATCCAAAAATGAAATCCTTAAATGATGTTCGCTCTATTCCATCTATGATCGTCTTACACAAAAAAAACATTTTTTTGGAAACAACTTTTGGATATAATATCCTCGACGCCACACCAATACGGACTTGAAGGTTATGTCTGGAGAATTCACCAGAGATATGTAGGTTTCCTTAATATAATTGCCTTTACGGATACGCGAATGATAAATTGTAATCATCAATTAAGAGTTTAAACTTTTTTACCGAACACGTACTACGATTACGAAAATTTTAAAGTAGTCCTGGGTCTTCAATGTGAAGTCGCTTCAACCGATTGACCTTTAACCTTTAAAGTTTGCAACAAGTTATTAGTCTATCTAGTATTGTTTTTTGGTTGTAAAGGACAATAATCACAAATCTGTACATATGGTGGTAGTAGTAATCACAACGTAAGTGATTTTACAGATCAGGTTGAGTTTATGATTTTAAAATCGACCGAACTCATCAAGTCCGGAATAATCTGGAATAATCAAATCTCAATGGAGGCACTTGTAACAATCGTTAAGCAATTACGCAAAAAATGTGTGCCTACCACGATGAAAAGCTGTGTTACCGAGCTTATTAGAATAAATCTGCTTAATATCTGCTCAGTGAATTAATACGATCGCATTATACATTTTTTTCTGCTTTAGCTGTAAACTTACATATTAAAAAATTGTATTGAGATATCGGAAATTTTCCTCTAAATTCTAAAATTAATAATCTGGTTATATCTCAAACTTTTAATTAGACCTTCCCTTAGATTGACATTAACAGAGTTACGTCTACAGTGATCACGAATTACCTGAAACCGCTTCCAATTAGTTCTCCACTTAAGCCAAGCACTAGACTATAATAAGTTCGAAGTTTGTTAATTAATAATCTTGTTGACATTTTTAATTGCAATATATATTATATGATACGATATACTATGATACGTATTTAGTACAGTATAGTTATTATATAGCCCCTTGAATTGTGTTTGAAATGTGGTCGCTATGTCACTAGTCCTTGTGGGAAGCTCAGCAAGCGTGTCTGCGGTATCAAATAAGAAAAGAGAAGATCTAAAGAAACAAAATAGTGACCTATATTATTCTTTTCTCAAATTTGATATGGCTATTTTAATAGGCGACATTAAAATCGTCGCAATTCGTAGATTCAAGCGGGAAGCCAATGTGAAAGGAATTTCTTGTAAATTTCGTTGAAATTTTTATGACAAAGACAATAAATCGCCAAAAATGAAAATATCCCCTTAATCCTTTATCAGTTAGGTCTTTTTTTATTTAATAATATTAATGATGGTCATGGATATTATAGAAAAATTGAAAAGCATAGCAGTGTTCGCTTTTCACTTATTAGAACTTATATATAAAACATACTATCCTCCCTAAAACGTCCATACTAAATACATAATTTAGTGCGATATACATTTCTCTCAATTCTGCGGTGTTCGACGCGCCGCTGTAGCAATAAGCGGTTTCCTTTCACATTTCCACTTGTATAGACCGCACGTTGGCATATTATTAAGGGAAAGGCTATTTAGTATGCGAGTAAATAAAACTAAAAGTTTTGCGGTAAAAAGGTAATTTAAATTAATTTACGCCTAAATTAAGCTTATTAACGATTTATTTTAATCAAAATCATCAAACCACTCATACGAAGTATATATACCTCCAATATAACAAATACATTGACCATATCCTCCCATATTTTCAATTCTGACTTTATTATTTGTGGTGTCGTTTACATTTAAGTATTAATTGCTAGATATAGTTATATAAGTAGAAACTTTTCGAAAACTTCAATCGCATTTCATTTTGCAGATATATATCAAAAAATTCCCTATAAATGAAAATAAATTATTCCTTGACTGTTGTCGTCTGAATAAAAACCACAGTTTTTTGAACTACCCAAAAGCTAAGTATTTTTATCTACGTATCCATACTTCACAAGTCATATCAAAAAGTATTTGTTGAGAATAAGTGTTCTAGAAATGTATGAAATTGTGTATATAGTTTGGAAAAAAAATGTCTTTCTACGAGTATTACCCGAACGCCGTGTGGTATCCGGCAGAATAGAATAGACCACCGTCATTTCTTACCGAGGTGTCGTAAGAGGCGACTAAGGTAAGTTGACGTCAGGCAGGCGGCCGGGCGTAAAATACGTAGCCAAATCATGTGACAACATGTTGTAACTGTTTTGCCGACCCCACTTAAAGTGGGATAAGGGCAGGAGAATATAAGTATGAGCAGTACCCGAATTTCACATTTTTTTCTGTTACTCAAACGTACTGAAGGAGATCCCTTTTAGGAATAAGTCAGTAAGCTTTTGTACATGTGCTATTTTTTTCTTCTTTTCAACATTTTCATGTGAGTACAATAAAGAGAATAAATATAAAAAAATAATTTCTCAAATGAAAATGGAAGAACTAAAAAAAAATATTTATTTTAAATTAAAATCTTTCAAAGCTATAGAGATAAAGGTGTAGTGACATTAAAATAATGACCGTTGGGTGACGCAGTGGGTCTGTCAATCTAACTTTTCCCCGCACTGACTAAGCAATATTGGTGTAACTTTAAATACAACATTGTAAAAATATTCAGACCTCCGTATGGTATCCGGCTAAGTAGAATAGATCACCCTCTTTCTTACAGAGGGGTCGTAAAATGCGACTAAGGTAAGTTGACGTCAGGCAGGCGGCCGGTCGTAAAATACGTAGCTGAATCATGTGAAAACATGTTTGTGACCCCACTTAGAGTGGGATAAGGGCAGGAGGATAACGATGATGATTGTAAAAATATTCAGACTGTATATTAAGTTTCCCTAGACACACGTCGCTATGATGAGAAATGAGATATTAAATAATAATAAATATTATAATAAGGGTGTCCGTTGTAATTAAGGAGATTAAGTTCAAGGAGGTGCAATTTCAATTTTTTTCAATTAAAACTACATGAACAAATAATATTGTTTATTTTAAAGGATCGTTTATTTACAAAAACATCAGCTTCGTGCAATCAATCTGCTCCCAAGTCAGTATCTCTTAAAGCTTACATCATTACGTACAAGAAAATTATACCATACACTTAATTTTTTAATGTCCACTGAAATCAAATCAATATAATTTTATTCAGATAAGTTTTTGACAAGCACTTTTAAATCATCTAGAATCAATTAGATTTAATTAAACTATAACTGATTCGGAATGTTGCTCTTACCGAGAAGAACCAGAAAGGAACTCGTCGGTCCAACATTTTAAATTTACATTATTTAACCGCAGTCTTGTTTGAAACTGAAAGGATTTTCAAATTATTTTAATTTTCATAATGAAATCTTGAAGTTTTATATTCATATATTCGAAATCTTAAGAGTTGTATTAAGATGCACTCGCTATTATTATAAAGCTGTTAACATCAGTTATCTACGTATTGTATTGAGCCAAAATATGGAAATCACAATACCAACTACATGCTATAGAATGTACTTACTTATATCCTGCGGCGTGCACATTCATACGCCAGCGAGTTAACGCGATAGAAGGAAACCAAGTACACTGCCCCATTTCCGTGCGTGTGACCGCGACCGCTCCTCTATTTCCTTACTACTGACAGTCTGTTTACGACTGTATACCGTTTAACGATAACCACACTTACCATATATAACTAAACTTAAGACCACGGATATCGATAGCAAATGATCTTTACAGTTAATTCTAAAGCGGATGAGTTTTTTAGGACAATTCTAGTATGCCTTTATAGCCAAAAAAGTAATGGTTGGATGTTTTGGGTGAATTCACTTAATAGATAGTTTAAAATAATAAAGCATTATAAATGACCACTATCACTAAGCTTTCATAAATCAAACTTCTACGCCTTTTATTCATAAATGCAAACTTTCCAAAAAAACCAAATCAATCATTTTTTTGCAAATCATACTTTTAAACTTTAACCATAAAGTGTTAAGCCTTGAAAATTACAAAGCTTTAACCTTTTACATATACATAAACAATTATTGAGAAATAATGTATGTACCTACCTACACATACTCTCTTTATTGCTTATATATATATAAGACAATTAAAAGAATTTTATTTTAAGCGGTAAATAAAAATTGTGTTGCTCCGTTAACCAAAGAAACGACAATTAAGTTTCTATTTTACTTCGCTTTTTATATTCACTTCTATATCCATCTTGTTATTCCGTTGCTAAGTCGTTTTCTTTGATTACATTTTTCCTTTTGACAGAGTCAAACCAAGATTCAAATTTCAAATATTAAAAAGAAGAATCTATATTCTTTACATCTCCCCCCCTTAAAAATAAAAAATTTAAATCTATACTTTACATATTTACTTGCTTTTCCTTTATTTATTTATATTTTCTTTTGCTTTATATTGGTATTGGAATAAGTTTTGTAATATGAAAGAGATTTGACTCTATTTTTTTATATCCCGTATCAATTTTATATATTGAATTTGATAATTTTTCAATAATTCTAAATGGGCCAATTCTTAGTTCATCTAATTTGTGCCTATTCAGTTTGTTCCCATTCTCTACATAAACCATATCTCCTTCATTGAAATCAAATTGTGTTCTATTTCTATCAAATATTTTTTTATTATAATTATGTGATCTAATTGAATTTTCAAATGCCATTTTTTTATCTCTAACCCATTCATCTTCTGTTTTGCCTTTTTTTAATTCGTTTGGCAACAAGGAAACATCTGTACCATCCAAAAGGTATTTTGGCGCAAAACCAGTAACTGAATGCTCAGTATTATTATATTTATCTAAACAGTTATGAGCGATGGTTGTCCATGCTTTTTTATTTTTGCTTGTTTCGTTCATTTTACATCTTATTTTGTTAACAAGTGTTTGATTAAGCCTTTCATTCAGCCCGTTAGAAAATGGGGCATTCACTGCAGTGAAAATGATGGGTATTGATTTCCTATTCAAAAATATTTTAAATTCTTTTGAGTTTATTCCTGGGTACTGATCGGTGAGAATTATTCCAATCGTATGACACTCTGTTACTTTATTTACTAGTTTTACAAAATCATTAGCATTCTGTGTTTTTGATGTAACAATATAAGCATATCGTGTAAAATGATCCACTAAAAGATGTAAATATTTTTTTGTTGACCGTGAGCCTCCAAAACCGCCAATGGTGTCCATTGAGACTATTTCAAAGGGTTTTGTAGCAGGTCCTAAATGTGACATTAGCCCATACTTATCTTGTCCTCTAGTCTTATTTTTTATACATATCTTACAACATTTACAATGTTTCTGTATATTTTTCGTTAAATTATTTGCTGTATACAATGGACTGATTTTATTTAACATTTGTTTTACGCCTATATGATACAATTTTTCATGTACCTGTTCAATAAGTTTCTTACTGTAATCTTCTGTTAAAATAATTTTTTCTCGTCTTCTTACCTTTTTATAGTAAACATTATTTTTTGATATTAAACTTAATTTATTATTTTGTATGTCTATATTGTTTTCTTGATCTGTAATAATATCATTTAATTTTACCATGTTTACAATTTTTAATTGTTCATCTGTATTTTCACTTTCTTCTAATACTGGGTTCCTACTTAAGCAATCTGCTTCAATATTCTCTCTACCTGGTTTATATTTTATTTTAAAATCATACTGTGACAAATAATATGTCAAGTCTCCTAATTCATCATCCGTCCTGGATTTAATATTTAAGTTTTCTAATGGCTTATGATCACAATAGACTGTAAAAGATTTACCTATTAACCAGTACTGCCAGTATCTTATTGCTTCTTTTATAGCTAAACATTCTAAATAAATTGCCTTCTTTTTCTTTTGTAATTGATTTAATTTCTTTGAGAAGTATGCTACTGGCTTATCTTTTCCATTAGGTTGTGTTTGCTTTAAAACTGCTCCAATACCTTCTAAAGACGCATCTGTGTGAATATTTATTGGCAAATTTTGGTTTGCTAATATTGGTTGTGAGCACAATAAGCTTTTTATATTTTCAAAAGATTTTTGACACTCTGCAGACCAGACAAATTTTTGATTTTTTCGAAGTAAGTTGTGAAGAGGTTCTAAAGTTATAGCATTTTTTGGCAAATACTGATGATAGAAATTAACTTTTCCCAAAAATTGTCTAACATTTTTCTGTGTTTTTGGTGTTGGGAAATCTTTAATTGAGATTAAATTATCTTTTAGTGGTTGAACTGTATTATTCCGTATTATATGCCCAAGATATTTCACTGAATCGGACGCAAATGTACATTTTGTAAATTTAAGCCTAAAACCTTCCTTTTTTATTGCTTCTAACAATTGTGTTAGATGGTTAATGTGCTCAGAGAAACTCTTGGAAAATATGAGAATGTCATCTATGTAATTTACTGCAAAGGTATTTAGTTTATGCTTCCTTAAGATGTTACTCAATATCCTCTGAAATATAGCTGACGCTGTCTTCAACCCAAATGGTAAACATGTCCACTGATAATGGCCCTCCTGTGTCACAAAAGCAGTTTTCATTCTATCTTCAATCCTTAGCGGAATGGACCAAAACGCTGAATTTATGTCCAGCGTTGTAAAATATGTTGAGTTTCTAGTTTTTATCACCAAATCATCAATAAGTGGAAACGGTTGTGCTTCTGGTACTATTATTTTATTTAAGTCTCTGAAGTCTATACATAACCTTGATTTTTTGTTATCTTCTTTCTTGAAAGCTAAAGTCACGGGTGCCGCAAACGGACTATAAGATTCTTCGATGAGACTTTTATCAAGTAATTTTGTTATTTGTTCTTCTATTTCCTTTTTGTCTTCAATTGAACATTTATACGGCCTTTTGCTGCAGTATTTATCAATAAGTAGATCAATATGTGCTTCATATTCTTTGACGGTACCAATGTCATATTTATCTTTTGCAAATATTGACTTGTAGGTGTTTACCAGTTTTAATATTTCTGACTCTTGATAAGCATTTAAATTACTTATATTTATTTTAAATTCTTCTTCTTGTATTTGTTCTTTAATAGTGATGAAACTCTCATTTCTTTCATTATTTTCTTCCTTAGAAGTAACGTTTATATCACTATCTTCATTTCTTTCAGAATCCTTTTTTTTTATTTTTTTTTTTTCTTCTTTTCTTTGACTGATTTTCAAATTCTCATCTTGAACAAGTCTAAATTGTTTTATGATATCCAGTCCAATTAGAAAGTTATATTTAAATTCTTCTCCATCTACGATATAAACTTTTGCTTCCTCTTCAATATCCATAATTTTTATTTTAATAGTCGTCAAACCAATCGTCTTTTTAACACCATTAATTGTTATTAAATTGTCACTATTTGAATCAATGTCATGCTCCCTTTCCCTTTTCAGTCTTATAAGTTTAGAATTAATTATGGAAACATTGGAGCCTGAATCATAAATTCCGAATATTTCTAACTGTGAATTTAATAACAGTTTGACTTTAATTAATGGTGTTATTATTCGTTTTTTTTATCATCATAATTTAGTTCTACATCGATCACTGAATTGTTTATGGTTTTACTATTATTTCTTCTCCTAATATCTTCTTCTGATTTTCTGAACCAACATTTTTCTTCTGGATGGAATCGAATGCCTTTATCTAAATTTTCGCAAATTTTGCATTGTTTTATTTTGTTAGTTATAACCTTATTATTATGAGTGTTTTGCTTGAAGTTATTAACATACTTTTTATTTGCTATATATTCATATTTTCCAATTTCATTGTAGAGGTTTGCAGTCGTTTTTACAGATTTTCTATCAATATTAATCATTACTTGCTCTGGTAGTCCCATTACGATAAGGTTTATCATTGTTAGGGTATCTATATGCTTGTTTATTTCTAATAAGAGTTTTTCTTTTTTTGTGGCATACTCCAACAGTGATCCGGCTTTAAATCTGAATGTAAAAGCATATTTCACTTGCGACCACCCATTATTTCCATATGTTTCACAAAAATCAGACTTCCACAGTGTCCAATCTGAATCAACCGTCAATTTTATCATCATACTTGTATACCAATCTAAGCACTGTTCTTCCAAGAAATTCTTCAGAATTTCAATTTTTTCTTCATCTTGCATTATCTCATTTCTTCCACATTCTTGCTCAAATTCAACAATCCACTGATCTGCGTTTTTTTTATTCGAATACTTTTCTATCAAAAACCTTTCAGCAGTCTTACCAATATTTTTCTTCTCTAGTGGAGAATTTTGTGAAAACGTCCCCTTTGTAATTTCCTCTAAATACATGTCACCAAATTGTAAATTTTCACCTTCATCTAGATATATTTTCTTCAAATCCATACTGAGGGGAATCCATACGGAGCGTGCTTGATGCCTTTTTTTTAGAGCGTTTCTTACTTTCGTATACGCATCTGAAGAAACAATGGCAGTGTGCTTACTTGCAGGCTTTAGATCGTCGGGAAACTCAAAAGTACGTCCGTCTGGCGTCTCAACTGATGTTATGCATATCACATTTGTTTTTCCATCTGGTGATCCCACTACTACAAATTTAAATCGTAGTTTTTCCATTTCACTGAATTAACTAAAATTGTCGTTTTATAAGACAATTAAAAGAATTTTATTTTAAGCGGTAAATAAAAATTGTGTTGCTCCGTTAACCAAAGAAACGACAATTAAGTTTCTATTTTACTTCGCTTTTTATATTCACTTCTATATCCATCTTGTTATTCCGTTGCTAAATCGTTTTTCCTCATTACATTTTTCCTTTTGACAGAGTCAAACCAAGATTCAAATTTCAAATATTAAAAAGAAGAATCTATATTCTTTACATATATATATCAGTAGGTATCAGCGTACTAAAACAGTAAATAGCTTAGTGATATAACTCTATGGAAACTTGGAAATTTGCCGGCTTGAAGGTAAGAAAAGGAATATTTTTGTTTTGTTTTTATTTTAGACTAGCAAAGCCCCGCGGTTTCACCCGCGTCCATACAGATCTCGTGGTAGTGGAAAGTCTACGAAATCGGACTATAGATTTATTTTGTAGATTATTTAATTATAAAAAATGGGTATCATTAGTATTCTTGGAATAAGACTTAACTCACCAAGTGCAGGCCCTGCTATAACGGTAGGTTAGGTTTGTTATGGCATTATTTGATTTCGATTTACATTCTTAAATTCGTAAAATCTTTTGATTGGGATGTCGGATTTTAATAATTTAAAAAGTATTTTACAGGTATTGAAACAGTTATTCATAAAATATCATTTAATGGGATAAGGATTAATACAGAGATATGAATAAAATGGTTTGATTATTGTCGGCACTTTTACCAACTTTTACAATGTAAAAAAGTAGTTATATTGGCATAACTATAATAGTTAGACATATGGTATCGCGGACTTTTTTGTGGATATTGATACGTTCTATAATACTGTAGAACATTTTTTTGTTCTATCATCAATAGTTTCCGCAGCGCACGCGATGATAGATGTTTACGACTAAATTTTTACCAAATTATTACAATTTTATTAGGGATCCCTATTTTTTTTCAAAATGTAATATAGCCTATGTTGCTCAGTGAAAAAGCAGCTTTCCAATGGTGAAAGAATTTTTGAAATCGGTCCAGTAGTTTTTGCGTGAAAACGTAACAAACATACATACGTACAAATCTTTCCTCTTTATAATATTATATATCTCTTTATATTATAGATACAATATCACCTACACGTAAGTTTCAAATATTTCTATTACTTAATATATGAATGCTGTGTGATATTACAAAAAAATATATAAAAATAAACAAGACCATGGCTCTGTTAATACCATTAAAAGGAAAAGGCGCTGTTGATCTATATATTTATTTATTTAAGTTAGGAAATTTAAAAAAGTTTACGAGTTTCACTTTTTATAATATTAATAATATTTTGTAATATAATAGTTATATTTTTAATATAATATGTATGATACCCTGTTAGAATGCTAGGTTCACATCAAGAAGACATCAATTACTGTAAGGGAAAACTTATGTTGAATATTTGATATCTTCAATTGTATGTCAGATTTGTGAACTAAATAAAAAAGACCTACAATGCAATAACAACTTAACTTAATATTTTCATGTGTAACAACGTCCCGATTACTTATATAAAGCACTCTCTGATAAATTATATAACGCCAATTCTGAATTAACCTTCTTGTTCATAGCATTTTCTCAATAAATTATTATGATACAGTTCCCAACTGAATTCAGATTCAAGTGCGAAGGGAATTGATTACAAAGTTTTCTTTCGATAAAGTAAAAAAAACTGAAGTTTTACTTTATGTTTGGACTCGACATCTATTACTGAAACTTTTACGAATATTTGGATTCACTACGGACTTTTCTCATTTCATTCAACATTTTTTCTAACTCTCGAGCTCGTGATCTAAATACGCATTTTTACAAAAAAAGCTCTCATACCATTAAAGAGCACTTATCGATATTAGGGAATGGAGGCTCTACTGGGATTTGCTAATTAATAGATGTCTTGAGGAGCAGTATATAATTATGATATTGAACATTTATACGAAAAACTATTAATTATCATAATGAGTATATATTTGCTGTTAGCAATTTTATATGGTACAATCTTGAAGACACGGATTAAACGCTGCTCCAATACGCATTGATTATTGATATATATCCCAGAATTTTATGGCTATGTAACCTAGTGTAGTGTATGTGAATAAGAATAGAAGTTTTGATGGAAGGTAGATTTATAATAAAGGAGATTCTGTCGTCTCATGGCTGCACACCGCGCGTTATAGTAGTGGGGCGAGGGAAGAGAATTACTCACTTTCACTACGACCACGGGTGAGGACGGACGCGCGTGCGGTGTGTGAAGCAGAGAGCCGATATAACGCTGTCGGGTGGAAGTACGAACAGTACATTGGCGATGAGTCTGTGAGTACTGTTGTAAATTTATTTCAATTGTGATACTATGGAAAAACTGTCACGTTTAGTAGTAGCTAAACGCGAAAAAAAAAGAAGATGACGGTAACAGTAAAATGGAAATATTATACTTGGAAATTAAACAATAAGTAACATACATAACGGTGTAGAAAAATTTGAAATATTTTATATATATTCAGAGCAGGTTGAACGTGTTGAATTTGTTATGTTAATGTCGTAGGGGTCAATTTTGTTATTGTTATTTGAACGCGGTAACGACAATCGCTGGGACATTTTTTATTGTAGTGTTTGTGTGCGGAGTGTTCTATAAGATATGCTCATAAAAATAATAAAATTGTTAAATTAGTTTCATAAACTATAAATAAGTGCATATACTTTTTATAATACTACTAGCTGACTAGGCCAGCGTTGTTTTGCCGTGTGAGTTGTTTCTGGGAGATTTCTAGTGTACATTATATATATACTAAGAGTGAGATTTGATTACTGAGAGTGCAAATTAAGTTTCATGAAAATCGGTTTTTATATATACGAAAATGTCACTTTAATTATATTCAGTGATATGTCAGTCGTGTATAAATAAATATGCACGTATATACATATATAAATACATAATTGATGTGTCGATACGATAATTATATATGATTAATAAATAATTGTAGAAATAGTGGATGATAGATTAATAGAAAATCTTGAGATGAATGATGCTTATCTCTAGATGAATTGTTTGATAAATTCGGGGAAGTTGGTCGGGAACGGATGATGCCGTTACTTGATGTAAAGTTAAATGATTGAAAAGTTGTTCAAGAACGGATGATGCCGTTACTTGATGTAAAGTTTGATGATTGAGTAGTTTGATAAATTCGGGGAAGTTGGTCAGGAACGGATGATGCCGTTACTTGATGTAAAGTTAAATGATTGAAAAAGTTGTTAAGAACGGATGATGCCGTTACTTGATGTAAAGTTTGATGATTGAGGAAGTAAGTCAAGAACGGGTGATGCCGTTACTTGATATTAAGTTTGATGATTGAACAAGTTGTTCAAGAACGGATGATGCCGTTACTTGATGTAAAGTTTGATGATTGAGGAAGTAAGTCAAGAACGGGTGATGCCGTTACTTGATATTAAGTTTGATGACTGAAGAAATTGTTCAAGAACGGATAATACCGTTACTTGATGTAAAGTTTGGTGATTGAGGAAGTAAGTCAAGAACGGATGATGCCGTTACTTGACGTAAGGTCGTAATGCTCTTAATTTATGTGAAGTTTGATGATTAAATAAACTGTTTAATAACGGATAATAAACGGATAATTATTAATAATGTTAATTTATGTGACGGTAGATTTAGATTTAGGTAGATTTATGTGAAGAAGTTGTTAAAGGACGGTTCACGAACGTTTCTTGATGGGAAAGTTGGATGGAAGTTTGATGATGTAGGAAGCATGTCAAGGACGAATCACGACCGTCTCTTGATGGAAGTTGAATGGTGATTGAGGAAGCATGTCAAGAAAAATAACGATCGTTTCTTGAAATAACATAGTTTGCTGTCCCTGGTAAATTTGGCAAATCTTAGTGGAAAAAGTCGGATGCGAAGGAAATTTTAATTTGTTATGTATGACATTGAATATGGAAAAGGAGTGGGAATATTTACTTAGAAGCTGCCACCACACCTGCTCAAAAGAGAGTGCATATTTTGCACTGGGGTAGGTCGGAATAACAAGTATTTTACAATATTCCCGATACGCACTAAACTAACAATTCCGAAGCTGAAACTCTCATCTCAATCATGATTAGAATGATGTGTTGATGTCTAAGAAATAAGATGAATACTTAATGAACCAGTATATTTGAATGAAATAGTAATAAATTTGAAAGACACGCCTTTTTACAAGAGAAACAGGAAGAAAAGCAGAAATTTCAGAAATTCATTGTTCGGTCATGACAATAAGTTGTTAAATATTTAACTTCTAGACCAAATTGCTGAAAATGTAGCTCAGACAGTAGAAAAAATAATAAATTAAAATCAAATGAGATACCGACGATTGAAGACCTCATTAATGGCCGAAGCTTATTCATTGGAGGTTATAAACAAATAATTTTGGTTTTAAAGATAAAATAACCAGGATATGAGCCTCTGCTCAGAAGAAGAAGAGGCAACCGGAAATGTAAATCAGAAAATAATAAAAAGACATTTCAATTGTGCTAGTTGCAAAAAACTTAACATTTGATGAGAAATGACCATGATAAAATCTATGCGAAATGAAGAAAATCAGACACTTTAAACTGCAGTATAAACGCCTATCGAAAAAGATAGATGACACGGTACAAGCACAGAAGACTCATTCCAATTCCATTATAGGAAAAGATGAATACTATAATCAATTAAGTCCTTCAGAAAGATAACAGTGTAAAAGTAGATGGCCTTTTAGACTGGATCTCACTTACAGTGCCTATCTTAAAAGAGAACTGTGGTATCCGATTTTGTGTTAATATGAGATGGGCAAATTCAACAATTCGAAACGAAAATCACTCTGCCTACGATAGGAGAATTAGACTAAGATTAGAAAGGTTGCTAAAATTCGAAATCCGTAACGACCTTTAAATCCACCACAGGACTTTATCAATAAAAACGAATGTTGTCTGGTAGAATCCTTTGAATTTGAGAAAGTGAAGACGACAATTTATTGAAGACATTCTTATGTTCAGAAAAGACCAGATAGAACATGACGCTAAACTGAAAAAGGTCATTGAAGTTTTACAGGTAATTAAGGTTGTGTTGAGAAAAGGAAAATGTATCTGAAGGTTCCTAGACCACAAACTTGCAAAACAGAAAATAAAATCATTAGAAAATATCTGAATACTGAATATCTATTCAAAAGCTGAAAGCCTCGATAAGCATCACAGTATTATTAACCTTCCTGGGATTAATAAATTAAGTGGGTAAATGAATTCCTGACTTAGTCATGAAAACAGATCCCTTAAAAGAAGTGATCTGTCAGAAAATTGGAATAGAAAATTGGACTTAGAAATCAAAGTTTTTAGCGGTAGAGCGATAGTAGATTTTACAATACAATTCCGCAATCTATATTAGACTTATCTACAGAAAAGTTTAAATTAATTGTATATGTTTACACGTAAGGCATATTACACAATTGAAGATTATTTGAATGATAAAAATCCTTTCAGCTTCAAACAAGACTGAAAATAATTAAAGTAAATTTAAATGTTTAAAAGATTGACTGCCGTGTTTCGTGCTGGTTTTTCTCGGTAAGAGCAACATTTCGAACAAGTGTAGCTTAATCAATCTAATTGATACTTGACGATTCAAAAGTGCTTGTAAAAAAGCCTACTTGAATAACGATTATTTAGACTTAATTTTATAAATTACAAATGAACTTGCTATTATGAAGGAAACTTTTTAAGAGAGACTAAAATAGTTATATCTAAGGGATTGTGAGACAGAGAATTATTGACAGCACATGAGGGCCATCCCGGTATTGTGGCCATGAATGAAAAGTTTGGCGGCTCGAGGATGTTACCCATAAAACTGATGACATGGGTATTCGTGATAACAGGGAACTAAAAGAAAAAGGAAACAGTACGCAAACGGAAAAAAAAGCGAATAATAGAAATTTAGGATCAAGAGATAAGTGTTTATTTGGGATACAAATAAGGAAAATAAACTAGGTGCAATCTTTGAATACATCGAATAGACAGCTAAACTACGATTGGGAGGTGACATAGAGATTGAAAGTGACGAAACTGGACAATAGTTGAGACGAAATATTTTACACGAAAAAAGGAAGAGGAAGAATGGAAGGTAATAAATGGCCAAGAGATGCAGGCAACGACAACAAGGAACAATAAGGGGGAATGAAGGACGAATGGAATGCAGGAGTGCCGGAAGATGTATGAGGCAACCGAAGTGTGGGAAAAAGAAGAATACAGATGAGTGAGGCATTTAGTGATATCTAATATTAAAATAGATGTGAAAGAAGCAATTAGAAGATGAGGTCCAGATAAATATAATACTTAGCTAAAAGAAGTATAAGTGAAAGGAATATATTTAGTTAGTGAGAAGCGAAGGAAGAATGGAGTTAGGAAAATGAGTGAACTACATAGTTATAGAATTCGTGATTTTTAGACTTCAGAAACGAAGATGTGTTATGGTGATTGATCGATGATGTAATAAAATGTTTTAAATGATAACCACTGATCTACTGAAAATAAACTTATTTTAATTAAAATAAAGGAGAGATGTAGTGTATGTGAATAAGAATAGAAGTTTTGATGGAAGGTAGATTTATAATAAAGGAGATTCTGTCGTCTCATGGCTGCACACCGCGCGTTATAGTAGTGGGGCGAGGGAAGAGAATTACTCACTTTCACTACGACCACGGGTGAGGACGGACGCGCGTGCGGTGTGTGAAGCAGAGAGCCGATATAACGCTGTCGGGTGGAAGTACGAACAGTACACCTAGTAGCAGAGACTTTAGTTACCCCAGGTTCACCATCGGGTTATCACAGTATAGAATATATAAATAACAATAAATAATTTCTAAAGTTTCTTTTTCGTTAATTAAACAATGATTATTATTTACTCTTTATTTTATTTAAGTTTACCTTTACATTAAGAATTTTTTCAACTTATAATGCAATTAATTTGATTCTTTATCAACTCAAAATATTTTTTAACATAAATGTAGTTATTTTCGTACAACAGAATATTATTTCCTAGGTAATATCCCACCAAGACACGTACGTAGTAAATAATGAGACAAGAATGACGAAGTGGATTTTGTCAGTCGAACTTGTTTTGCGCTTACTAAGCATGAGGCTAAACTTATTTGTCGGTCTTCTTTTGCAAGTTCCTATGAATATTTAAGACTCTCGGTCCGGCACATTAACTAATGCGATGGTAATTCACATTGTTTTATTTATGTACATTCTAGAATGTACTTACGAGAAATCAACCAATTACTAATATTTTTATATTTACGGAACTTTTGTCTTTTCGTTAGAAACGAAAATTTATAAGCCATTGCTGTAAGCGTTGTATTATCGCCCTAAAATGTTTACAGGCTTCACCTTAGTCTCCTTTTACGACTCCTCGGTAAGAAATGAGAGTGGTCTATTCTACTCAGCCGAATACCACACGGCAGACCTAAAACATCCGTCATCTAGTTTATAATCAATGGACCAATAATAATAAAAATTATGCTGACGAATTTGAGCGACAATCCGATAGAAACAAAACTACAACCACTAAACAACTTCCCAAACATGTTGCTGTTTACGTCATCGATTTTTATATGTAAATTACAAAGAAAAAAAGAATATGAACATAAGAATAAATGGTAATAGGAACCAAGCTTTATAAATTTTGGAAAAAAAAATTGCTTAGAAGAGAAAATTTATTAGTTATTAAAGATACCGGCTATACTCACGTCTAATTTTATCGGATTAGCCCGACTAGTTTCGAACCCGTCCGGGTCTTTGAAATGACCACATTTCTAAGTACGTCTCTTTGTAATGTATGTTTTTTTTTTAGTGCAGTTAAGAAAGCAATCCGAAACGACGTTAAGTAGAGTTTCCGCAAATGTTATTAATTCAATATCTTATTTTATTTATCAATTATATAAGGCCATGTTTTTTTAAAAGGATACGACCTAATTTTTTCTTATATACAAAAATCAACAACTCCATTTGATTTTCTATCATCAATTGTAGTTCATTTTATTTTCCATACATCTCTACTGCCAACAAAGCATCTTCCATAAACTAGAGCGAACAAAGACTTTATACATTTTGGTGATAAATTTTCTGCGTACCCTTGCAGTGCGTGTAAATTGCGGCGGAAAGATTTAGCACGCTTGCGATGGTACTCTTTTATGTAGTGGAAAGATATTTAGCTGACATTTCGCTACGTTGACCACACGCATTGTTTACTAAAACACTATCGGTAATATATGTTTAATATTTACACCCAACCGGTAGATGCATTATTGATAGATAATTAGTTTAATTATCGCAAATTAAAGCATTATTGAAAATTATTTTTCACCGAATTGTAAAAAATATAAGGGACTCTGTGCGGTATATGCGGTCAGAAAACTGTTGAGTCGAATGTTAAAAATGCGGAGACTAGACCGCAAAAGCTTCAGTACTCTAGACTCACACACAACCTGTGTAAAACTTAGCCTAAGCCTTAGCTTAAGAATAAGAGGAGCCTTAGCCTCCTCTTATTCTTCTTCAGTCTCAAGCCGTAGACATCCAATACTGGACGTAGGTCTTTAAAAGATTTAGCCACATCCCTAAGCTGTTCGGATCCAGCAGTTTTACTAAACCTTCGTATGTTTGCTAACGATGCTTTTCCGGTGAAAAGTAGCCTTTCCAATACAATGTATTGTATTATGTATGAACTTAATGCCTATTATTCGTCGTTTTATATTTACTGTTAAATCTTTTTCTCGAGAAAACTATGTATTTGTAAATAATTCAGAGAACTAAGAAAGTAAGAAATTTACGAGCAGACTACAACATGACCCAGCTCAAAAACAAAAGAATGAAGTATCTTTAGCTAAAAGCGAGGTGTAATGGATAGAGTATATGACTATAACTAATTATTACGTGATTCAGAACCACGACAGATCGACATCAGAAAGCTGGAACTCTACGTCAGTGTTTACAGCGTTAGTATTTTATTTAACATTGTATTTTGAATTTGCCTCAACTTCATTATATTTGAAAATTTCCCCGATACAAGATGCTTGCTGTGGCATTGCATTACCACTAAACCCTAGCCGCTCTATTTATTGTAAATTATTATATGATACAACATTATCACATAAATCATATAAAACATTAGAAATTGGTATAAAACCCATTTTCGTTTTCAACGTTCTTTGAATTAGAAGCTCCACAGATAATATTTAATTAGTTAGTTTTAAAGATAATTAGTAAATAAAAAACCTTGTTCGATTTAAGTGAATTTAGTTCAATTTAGGCGTCATAAAATAGAGATGTAAAATGTTTACACGATAACAACATCGTTTTCCGTTTTAAATTTTTTTGAGAAAATGAGTTTATGAAGACTAAAAATGACTTCCTTAATAAAGAATTTTATATTTCCGTCACAACGATTTAGTGGAGTATCTGAAACGAAGCACAATGACATCGAAGGGCGAGGTCTGCCGGCGTGTCGTCTTTTACTACCACATAAAAGTTTATGGGTGCTTGCTGTTGGTTTATTATGTGTTAAAAGTATTAATGCCCTTAGATGCTATGTATTAAATTTAGTAAGTAGATGACCGCTGGGAATTAGAAAAAATGACTGTTTAATTTATTGTACAAAATTGTTTATTACACGTAAGTGTAGATCGCACTATGAGAAAAATATATGCTAACCTGAAAACAAACCTTTTTTTGTAAAAAAAAATAATTTGCTTTGTTTAAATAATTTTAGGAAAGGAGTTAGTAAATGTATGTATTCAATTCAATAAGATAAACTCTAGGCATTAGATAAAACCGATTTATATTTAACTGTTAAATTTATTTTACAAAACTGTTTATAACGCGTAAGTGTAAATCGCACTATGAGAAAAATATAGGCTAACCTTAAACCAAACTTTTTATGCAAAAAAAAATAATTTACAATTTTTAAATACTTATAAATAAAGAGGTAATAAATGCATGTATTCAATCTAATAAGATAAATGCTGGGTAATAGAAAAAAACTGATTTATATTTAACTGTAAAGTTTATTTTACAAAACTGTTATTTACACATATTTATAAATCGCTCTATTATAAAAAAAGAAACTAACCTGTTACTAAATATAAAGGCAATTAAAATTTAAAAACTAATCTCAATTTTTTTTTAATTTTGGTTTCTGAAATAGGTTCAAAACCTATGAGAAAATGTCTATGAGAACCAGAAAGATTTCACCGAAAATAACGAGAAAGATTTTAAAGTAACATAATAAGTTTTTCATTTCCAATAGCAATGAATACTAATAAATCAAATGGGCAAATTTTTAATAAGTACTTTTATGTATAATAAAATTACCTTATTACTAAGACAGACTCGATCTAACATTGGATAAAATATAGTTATACGATTAAGAAGGATAAATATGTACAAAGACTGATTAAACGTTTATACAGATATTAACGAAAACATCATGTTTGCTTTGAGAGAGTCAATTAGTAAATAGAATAAAACTATTTCAACAAAGTTCAGTTAAATATTACATCAAATCTTATAAATAAATTACTTGGTAAGTATATTTACATACATTTAAATTCTAAGTAGCACTTGTAAACGGTACAGTATATGTCAGACCTAACCGTGAATAACTTAACAAGTCCAAACGTACGCTTTTCAGGACAGCCATAGGTTTACGTTTAGTATACGTTTAAGAGAATTACTTAAAAGACTTATTGACTTCACATTTTAATCAGGCAATCATATTGCCTATTATGACTAAACATATGAAACGATGTAAGTAGACTTATAAACATATTCACGCCTGGTACTGATATAAATGTATGAGACATGTAAAACTCGCACAATACACAAATTTACACAAACTATAATATAATATCACTTTAGATATCTTTCATACGCACAACAAAATAAAGTTGAACGTGTACCTTACCCTCTTTATGCATATAGATAAATAAATAAAATAAATATTTGGGACAATTACACACACGGTCGTCCATTACCAAAGTAAGTATGTTAAGACTTGTGTTGTGGATGACAGACAATTGGTAAATATACTATATTTCTGAATATATAATGATTTATATTGCATTACGATTTTTGTCGTGGAGCCTATCCTCCTGATGACGCTTCGGTTTCGGGGCGAAACGATCGTCGAGATTGTGGTGGTGGGTGTGTGTGCTGCTTTTGTGTGCGTTGTTGCTGGTGAATTGCGCCTTGGGGTGCATGTGGTGGCTTGTCCTGCGTATAAGGTGCGTAGATTTTGCCTGCTTCATACACATTGGCTTTGCATGCATTCACTTAACCCGTGCGGATTATAGCAAAGTAGTTAGTTCTGTTATATTGCTCTGAATATATAATTAAATACATATACACAACCAGAATCAAAGAAACATCAAATTGTAGTAAAACAGTGTTCAGCGGGAATCGAACCCGCGCCCCGCGCAAGAAGGCCTGCTGACTGAGCTGAACATCGTATAGATAATTAGATAACGATCAAAGGGTATCTCAAGCCACTTACAGCAGCACCAGTCTGTATCGACAATAACACAGATTCGTCTTCGATACCTATTTTACCATTATTATAAATTTTGACACTACGTTGAAGAAAAATTAGTTTTCATAAATTAGCCTAGAGGTCTTACTAAAAATTAGCGTATATAGTAACGTTTTCTAGGGTTATTATATCTTAATCAACAATAGTAATATTAAAATATCTTTTAATTAAAGGTCTAACTACAACCATTTATACAATATACTGACTATATATTAATATTCACGACAACACAATACATTTATAAGAAAACTACCTGTGCCAGCGGCTACGCCCGCGTGAAAATCAGTGTGTCATAATTTTATTCTATAATTCAAATGTTAAACATAAAAGTAGTTATTGTGAGTTAACCGTAAGAGATAGAATCATGCTATCGCGGACTTTTTTGTAGTATTTTTATAGACCTACAATTCTCTCCTACATTACTTTAGCCTATCTCTTCTGGTTTAGGCAGTGCACGCGGCTAAAACTCCCAGCAAGCAAGTTTTTTAACAACTGCTCGATCTCTTCAACACAATTTACATAATACTGATATGTACTATTTACTTAAACCATACGGAGGTATAGCTCTATCTTTTGGTGAGAACCGTACAAAAATACGTTTATTACTATGACGTAGTAGATAGGATTAAACATGTATATGGCGGTATTACTGCGACTATGTTTTGTAGAGGTCAATATTTGTTGTGTATAATAAATTATCGTACTAGGGCGCTATTTTATTATAAATTAAATAAATACAAGAAAGCACCTTAAATGTATATTGAGTGCAGTTCCCAAATAAATTCATTATGTATGACTTTTTAAATGTATAAATGTGTTTTTTGTTGAGTTAACCTATAATTGAGATGTACGGTGTAGTAATATTAAGATGATTGTACTTATATATTATTTTGTATACTCTGTATATTACGTTGGCTTTCTATTTAATAAATAAAAAATAAAAATATATAGAACATTTTCTGATTATACTAGTTTGGTATTAGCAGTATTATCATTAGCAGTATTAACAACAAAAACGCAACACTATGTTCGATATAACAATGTTTATCATAACATGCGCTCAAATTTCTACATAATAATATAATTAAATTAATAAACAATTATCAGGTAATTAAAAACTTAAAATATTTACCGAAATAGACAATTACATAGTATGAGCTCCATCAAAAAATGTATTTTTAAATAGTATACACAATCTGTCAAACGCATAAAGTGGTAAGTGCGTATAAAGTTATTATACTAGAGTAGGGAAGCTATCCTAAAGTGTGCGATGTCACAATAAATAGAAAGCAAATCATCTATCTGTCTCTCTTTTTTATGTGAGATTAGACAAAGATAGGTATTCGAATCTTCCCTCTCATTATTTATAGGGACACTGTCACTTACGGCTCCCCTATAGTATAGTATAATAACTCTATTTATGTACGCGAAATCTAAATGTAATTTACTTAATCGTATGGTCATTTCAATCGTCAAACGCTTACACTAAGCTATTATTTGTTACAAAAATAGGTCAATGTTAAGTTAAATATAAGTCAAACTTTAATGTAACTTTTGTGCGAAGTGACAGTTTCAAAAGTTTTTTCTTCATAATTTTCAAATGCAACAAATATAACTTAGGATGTCGCTGCGTAGTCAATGGGCGTCTCGATTTTGTTGGTGGTTGCAGGTGTCACCTGTTGGTGCGACATCTACGGGCGTATTCTGGTGCCACTTGGTGCAACCACTGCGGCTGTATTACTGACACTGAGATGAGATATGAACGTTTGGTGTGAAGCAACTCCGTATATAAAACAGCCTGAGGTTGAGGTCTGATAGAGTGAAGCACTCCAGATGGATGCAACATCGCGGCCACGCCGGCATTAGTCACGTAACGACCACCGCCACCAGCCCCAGTTCGAGCCCACGCACAATTCGTGAAAAGCCCGCTAAGCAGACATTTTAATAGCTGGAACAACGAACAAGTTAAAATTTAACTATAACAACAATAAAACAAATATAGGTATTTAAAAAAATCATAAAAATTTCAAATATTACTGTTATCGTAATGGTAAACTCTTGCGAGTGAGCTGTGTTAGCCCAGCGGTGAGACCGTGAGACTCTTACGAGGGGAACACGAGTTCAAACCCGGGCAGGCACCAATGAGTTTTTCTATTAAAACTCATGTGTCTAATTGATAATTGCAATTTATCACACGCTTTTCGGTGAAGGAAAACATCGTGAGGAAACCTGCATATCTCTAGAGAATTCTGGAGATATGTGTAACCTACCAATCCGCATTGGAGCAGCGTGGTAGGTCTTAGCTCCAACCCTTCCCTCCAGAAACGGAGAGAGGAGGCCTATTCCCAGCAGTGGGATTGTAACAGGCTGCTACTGTTATCGTTAATTATTTTTCTCCTCATAATGTTTTTTTTTTCTATTATAAAGTACATCACAATGGAAGTACTTTATTGAAGTCACAATCTAACCTTAAGGCTAACAAACAATTTAATATTAACCTAAACTTAAAAATTAACACATATCTAAGAACAGCAGGCCTACTATGAACTCTTATTGCGACTCAATTGAAGACGTAAACGACGACCGCGAACCGATTTCTTTTCGTACCATGAAGTGTGAATTGCATTGGGGTCGTAATGTTTGAAAAGGATAACGTTATATGAACTATAGATAACTCTGTCTCTTTTACTCACATGTTCTTAGGATACACTCCGAACGCTCATTCAGCAACAACTTAAAGTGTGCGTCTTTAAGATGTCATGGTATGAAAAAGCAAAACGATTTCGTTTACGTCTTCAATTGAGTCGCAATAAGAGTTCGTGGTCGGCTTGCAGGTGCAATGACTTATCTTAGTCTTTCTTACTATAGGAGACACTTCGTTAATTTATAGAATTAGGCGTTACTTTGCGGAGATCCATAATACAAAAGTAATAATAAAATTATTTTGCTACAATCCGCGATACAGTAAATAGAAAATATATATAGTGTTTAATGTATAGTGGACTATCAGTATTTTCATACCCGATACGTGCAGGATTCGTAAAAACACATGCACAAACCTCCACCACTTCCACCACAATACACAAGCACTACACAGGTTCACTATCACAAACTCAACAATCGTTTCGCCCCGCAACCGAAGCATCATCAGGAGATAGACTCCACGACAAAATCGCAAAACGAAGCGTTATCCAAACAAGCGTTGTTAAATAGTACTTAGTTCATCCCCACCCTTTATTTTACCTCGGAACACGTGCAACAAGCTTGAACTAGAGACATTTATCTGCTCGTTAATGAGGGTGCCATTGTTATGCTTAATGATTTCTAATTGTTCCAAAATATTTTTCGTTCTTGTGTTTTTTTTAGTAGCACTAACACTACACTACACTATCACTATATTACACTAACTAAAGGCCTTTTTTCAGTCTTCTCACTAGTCCCTTATTATCGAGAAGCTGGATGACCTGGTTAACGGGATGGTGGAGCCTTTGTTAATGGGCTTCAGCATACTTTTTATTAAATTTATTTGCAAACTCAACATGGGAATGTTGATGGGCGTCTTCATGTCTTACATACCAGGGTGCGTTACAATACCAATTAGTACCTTATTTTGGAAACGTTGGATTATATCTCTGTTTGTTTTTTACTACAGCCCCATAACTGAATACCATAAGTACATACTGGCATAAGGATATGTTTTATATAAGAAAACCTTATTTTCTGTTGATAACATAGAACATCCGATTAGTCACTACATTTTTTTTGTATCTTATCTATAACTCTTATCCATTTTTCTTGTCGTGAGATTTCCAGCGTAGTTTAGAGTTAAGAGACATACCGAGATATTTTGCTGTGTTAGAATAGGGTATCCAAAGGTATCCAAAGCTGTGTTAGGGTAGGGAATCCAAATCTAATTTAAAACTCTCCCAATCCGTTAACTAGAGAAAAATTAGATTTTTTATATATAATTTTTTCACTGAGAGTTCTGAACTCAAGTCACATATATTATTAATGAAAAATCTACGAATTACGAAACTGTTCACTGTCTTTACCGCACGAATTTCTTAGAGAATCCCTACACTGTGGTGTCATTGGAAATAAGTGGCATCATAAATTTCTAAAATTTTGTAAAATATTTAATGTGATTTTATATATAGCGTGTAGTTAGTATAAGGGCACAATTAGTGTAATTGGATTTTATTCGTATTATTTATTATTAAATAAATAAATAAGTCAACTTTCATACCTGATCCAAAGCAGTTCCACAGCTTGTTATACACAAATTTAGCCGTTGACAAACAGCAAGTAATTGCTGTCGTATATCATACGCGTACGATAAGTTTTTATGGTTCAGATAATTCTCCCTGCACCATTGCTGCAACAAGCATTGCAATGTTATAATCTTATCTTCTTATATAAAATAATACTACATATATAATTTTAAATACATACTTAAATACAAATTATATACCCAGGCTCGAAGAACCAACAAATTATTTATAGAAAAATGTTGGCCTTCGGCGGCAATCGAACCCGCGAACCGCGGAGCTGAAGGCAGGATCGCTACCAATTGCGCCAACGGGCCAGTCTTAATATTTGACTATATATATATATATCATGTTACTGTCTACTGTAACTAAAGAATCAAATCATTAGAGATCTTTCATTCTAAAAGTGCACGCCCCTCCAATGTCTTTACTCACACACAGAAAACTTATGTACAGGCGAAAACACGCAAACTTGTTATGTTATTATATATGTTTGACGAATTGCCAAAAGTACAGTTAGCATGTCAAAAAAAAAGAGGATAAATATTTTTTATTTTTTATTTTAAATAATAATTAGATAATTTGTTTCTTTAATAGAAAAATATGGAGAATTTTATAAAACTATGTGGCGAAAAAAAACGGGCAAAACTTAACATCTATCATTATTTCATCATTAAAGCCATTGCTTTAATTAAGGAACGAATTGACATGATTGATAGAAATATGTGGGAAAATACGTGTCGAAATGTGAATGTTATTGAGATAGAATATATGAAAAATTTTGAATTTATAATTAATGTTGAGTCTGAATCTGAAGATAGCGACGTGAGTGAATAGCGTTAAAATAGTAAATATTTATTGCGGTTTAATTTTTTTCTTTTTTTTACTAATAAAATAACTGAACAGACTTCTGTAAATTACGTTTTATTTATCATTCTAATAGTTGCATAATGAATATATGATATGATCTTTATTAAATTACTTAATGCAAGCTAGCTCTTGATTGCGAATTCACCTGATGGATATCGATGTAGTTTAAGTTTCTTGAAAGGGTTTGGAGATTAAACGTGTAACCATTCAGGGTTTTTACACGACATCGTACCTGAATGCTAAACCGCTTGGTGGTACGTCTTTGTTAGAAGGGTACGTCGGAAGTATCTATCTAGTCAAGACTAGGGATAAATTTTAGAAATATACTAATATGTTTTTCCTAGGATTCGAATGCGGAACTTCTCGTTTACAATCCACAGCGCTTACTATTACTCCAGGGAAACGTTAAAAACTTACTTTTTATTCTAAAGAATTTTCAACATGAATTTGATTATAAATATTATATAATATTAATTTTATTTTTATGCAAACGTTACTTGTAACCCGTGTAACCGGATTGGTTGAAATTGCTGCGCGCACAGATATAAAATAGTACAGTCAATATTTTCTCTCACACATTAAAATAATGTAATTTGGTGGAGGGGCGTGCACTTTTAGAATGCAAGATCTCTACCTCGCATGAAAAAACTCAAAACATTTAAAAACATAGCTACGGTGTAGTGAAAATCTATTGAGAAGACCAATATCCAGAATTGTATACCGAAATAATGCCTCATGTAATTTTTTCTCTGCGCAATATGGTACATACCTTTTTAAGAGGTGCCTTACAAAACGCTTTATATACGTTTAAAAGCGTGATATGATCACCGAGGGGCGATATAAATTTCTGTTTCACTTTCAATGCTTCTTCCCTCTTGTGTAATGGTGTGTGAAACACATTTTCGCTGGACATTATCGCCACCAAACTCAGTGCCTGGAAAAATTATATTACTGAACATTTTTGTTATGTCCGCAAATCACTTCTATTATATAAAATCTAGTCCACGAGAGTTATTAGAGATATTAAACATTGAAAACAGATCAACATAATAGATACTTAGGCACAACAATCATTTAGGTTAGCATGTAAAAATACGGGTCACATCTATTATTCGTTTAGTTTCGGCAGAGTTGCATCCGCCGTGGTCACGAAGTGACACTCTCTGCCGAAACGTCGAACCTTACACAAAGGTGACTCGATGTAATTGCGATGTGAGCCGTATTTTTACATATTAATAAGTATGAGTCGCGAAAGTTTAAATTAAATTTATTTGTAGATAAAATTTTAAAATATTTTTAACACGCTGACAACTTTTTAGCAACGAAAATATAACAATAAATATCAATAAAAGGAGTTGAGTTTATAACCATTATGCTACAACAAAACACATTGGCAATAAATAAAATACCCTATATATAGGGCATAGGCTTAGATTTCGGCGCAAAATTTCCCTTTAACGTTCTCTCTACAGTCAAAAACCCAAATTAGAAGTAAAACCCAACACGTTGCTCCAATTATTATGTTACATCCCAGGATTTCAGAGATAAGCGGTATTCCTCACTATTTTATGTTCATTGAAAGGTATTTGATAAAATGAGTCGTAAGCCCGTTATAGAAACTCATTGGTGTTAAACTGTTATTATCACCACCCTCTTGATGTTCAAGATAGTTCTGATATTTATAACACATTAATATATTTTTTTTTATTTAAAACTAAGTTTTTAACGCAACGTCGTTCGCGTGTACTGCAGTCTTATTTTTTGAGTAAACTGTAATACTCATATTAATTATGGTTAAAATGGGTTAACCTTAAAAGCTAGACATATGGTGTCGCGGACTTTTTTTTACAACTTTTAGAGGAGAACAATTTTGTAATACATGATTTTTGAATAATTTTCACCGTTTACTTAACGCACGCAAGCAAAGCATTAAATTTTGCCGTTTTCGCAATATTATTTATTGCTGCTCCTCTCCTATTCATCTTAGCCTGATGTTATACAGTCTATAGCCCTTGTATAGACTGTAGACTTGTATAGGCGATAAATGTACTATCTTACACTTAAAGAATTTTTCAAATCGGTCCAGTAGTTCCAGTAAAAGTAGTGAGATTAGCAAGATCAAACAAACAAACAAACTCCTCAGCATTATATATTAGTAAAGTATAGATATAGTTAAACAGTCTAATGAATGTTGAAAACTGGACAATTTGTGTTCTAATGGCGAGCCCGAACTGGAAATCCGAATGTGATAAACCTTAGTTAAAGCTGAACATGAACAGATCGCTGGAAAGTGCCACAAAACTTTGTGGCGTTGTATGACTAGAGACAGTAAAAAAACAACGGAATAAAAAATCGTGACTTCTTTAAAATCGTGATTGTTTTATACACTCATTAAACTGAGTAAAGACTATTTCAGTCATAATTTATAGCCGTTAAATAATTTTTTAACTTTATCCTATAATAATTACCTCATCTAAACAGTTGTATTCAGGAGCACATAAAAGCACTTTAGAGTATTTCGGATCGATAGGAAAGGCGGTCATTTTCTTCCCCAGCACAGTAAGTTTTGGATTATTCTCACTATCTGTGGCACCTGAAAATTATATTTCCGTAAATTTGTTATGGGGCATATATTACTAAGACTAACTTTAGCTTCGCGAGTCGCGGGTTCGACTCCCGCCGACTGCCAACATTTTCTATAAACAATTTATGGGTTCTATAAATCTGGGTGTATATTTTTATTTAAGTATGCATTTAAAATTATATATGTATATATTTACCAGTTGTCACAATACATACACAAGTATAAAGTTAATTTGGAGATGGACGACCGTTAGACTAAGTGTCCCATATATTTATTTATTTATTATTTATATAAGGGGAAGTCTGAAAGTTGAATGGATTTGGCGAATGTTGACTTGACGGAGACCGTAAAAAAAGGTAGATTGATTGTGTGAGGATTGATATGCATATAGAGGAGTAGAAACAGAGTAGACGAATGATAGAAGAAAATAAAGGATGAAGAAATATTATGCCGATCCCACTTTGGGTGGGATAAGGGTAAGAAAATGATAACAATTATTTAATGATACTATAAATACAATAGTTTAAATATATATTTTTTTAAATTATATACCAATTCCCAGGTTACTTATATTACACTTAAAAGTACTTATGCATTATAAAATAATGGATTGCTGCATTATTTAAAAATTATAACTCACGACTAAACATTTACTACAACAAAATTAAATCTGGCATAAAGATAAAAGTGAATCGGTATGCGAATCCGCTTACGTTGAAAAGGGTCGGTAACTAATGGTGTGGAGTGAAATTGGCTTAGAATCTTTACGCAGTTACACAATACAGGGAAACGATACAGTTAGAAATAGATAGGTACAGCAGGAAGTTTTTAAATATCGTAGTGAAGAAGAAAAATGATTTATAGAAGCAGGTGTTACTTTGCGGAATTCCATATTATAGAAACTATAACAGAACTACTTTGCTTTCATCCGCGCGGGTTAAGCGAATGCATGCAAAGCTAATGTATGTGTTTTCATACATATTAGCTTTGCATGCATTCGCTTAAACAGCACGGATTATAGCAAAGTAGGTTTGTTATAGTTTCTGAAGTAGAAATCTTAATCAAGTGTTAAATATAATTTACTCTCTCAGTCATACTTTGGGAATAATATCAATAATACCTTCAGCAACGCTTCTCATTTTCATTATCCAACTTTGATATAGCTTTTGAATTTTTTTTTTGTGTACGAATTTAATGATTCTGACAAAAATATCCTTCAATTTCATAAATATATTTTCGGCGTTCTATTTGATGTAAACATTGCATTTATAATAAGGCAATTATAAGATCAGTATGGATATTAATAGTATGGACTAGCTTCTGATCGTGATTTCGTCCGTCTCCACAACTATATAGTTACTGAAAATCACGTTAGTCCTATCTACTTTTGTATTTAAAATAAGGACAAATAAATAAATGTACATTTCATTTATAAAGGTTTTTTAAAATATAATAAATGTTACGCCGTTGACACATAAAAAATATAATTAGATTACCTATCTCTTTTAATAGAACCAAAGCAGCTTGTATTGAATCTCTCGGTGGCGGGTCTAATAATGGAAACGTGATGGGATCCATTCCAGCGGCTATTAGCATCAGCATTGTCGATGCTAGAGGACACCTACAAATTGCAAGTACAATTAAGTACAAAGTAGCGACTTTTCATTGCTCCAACGCTGGGGTATACTTATTCTCCTATAAAAGCGAAGTACTGTGTCCAAATTTAGAGAGGATACGAGGCGTATTCCCACCACGGTGCTCCGATGCGTATTAGCAAATTACGCATGTCCCATTTCATTTGGTGTGTGCAAGTTTCATCCAAATAATATCATATATTTTTAAACACGATTAAACTTTAATTTAAAAGCCACAACTGTTAAAAGCAAAACTCACTTTAACCTGGTCGAACTTTGAACTAGAACCAGCGAATTCTTGTTAAGAAATTTATTATTAGCAATATATTATGATACCATGATCTAAAGAGAACTTTCTTCTATATTAGGTTTTAAGAATATAGCTGCACTTAACAATAATGAAACCAAATGTCAACTGATAGTAAGCGTTTATGCTGCCTTAATCTTACGGTATCGAATTAGAAAAATATAAATATGTGGTGCATGGAAACGGGTCAATGCAAATCAAATAACGGCAGCATATATCGCTCGCAGGCTGCAATAGTGGCACAACTCATAAACACGTGTTTTGAACTAGGAATGGGTGTAAATGTTAAAATAAACATATTTTTCAGCAGCACTACCGGCATATCCCATAATACAATATTAGGCCGTTTAAAATTAAAGCAATTTTTTTACATCTTCCATAGCAATCAAAACTTTAAACTTATTTATCTCAAATCATAAGCTTTTCGAGCTATGCCACTACTGCAGGCCATAGGCGATATGATTCGTGAAATAAATTCGCGAGGTGAGTAAGCACGTAATGAGCAATTTAATGAATTATAACCTGACAAAAGTCTCTAATAGTTAATTGCTAAGTGCCAGTTACTAGATAACGTGGTACGCGATAACGCCGTGTAAAGAGCTCATAAATAAGTGTCCCGAATGGGCTCAAAACTAGTCGGGCTAAACCGATATAATAAAACGTGAGTATAGCCGGTTTCTATACATAAATTATCACGTAGTACGTCTAAAATGTTTATTTTACCTAACGATCTCTGGGGTGTTATAGTGGTGCCTGGCAGCAAAATCTGCTGTCGTATAAAGGCGGTACGCTGAGCCGGCAGACGTGCGACCAGCTCGGCCCGCACGCTGCCAGCCCGCAGCTTGCGAGCACGCACGCACTACCAACCGCTCTGCACCAGTTGATGTGCACCATGTCCTAAGAAAACCATCACAATGTGCACCATGTCCTAAGAACACCATCACACATACTGAACGGACTGCAACTGTAGAGTTAGTAGAGCTTGCCTAATTTGAAATGCCGCACCCCCACTACTTAACTAGTTGATAAAAATGTGTGAGTGCTAATGTTTATAATAACATTTTGTCTCTGTTCTATCAACTTTTGCGTGATTTATGATTTGCTAGCCTGCCACGAACTCTCATTGCTTACCATGACGTCTTAAAGACGCACATTTTAAGTCGTCGCTGAATGACAACCTAAACTAGATCGCAAACGTATTTCATTCATTCTTTTTTCGTACCATTGGCTATTAAAATATATTAACTTATTAATTTAATTTTTCTAAAATTCTAACATAAAATATATAAAACTGTTTTACGTGGATCGATAAGAAACAATACTAAACAGAGTGTATTGTTATGTATTTTGCTTATATATATTGCAACATAGATTTAACTTACAGTATTTCAAGACGAATATGAAGAAAAAAATAGTTTCTGAATGCATCTTAAAAACTTTTGAATAAAAGACACAAAGTTATCTATAGTTCATATAACGTTTTCCTTTCAAACATTACGACCCCAATGCAATCCACGGACAAATGTCGTTCTTTCATTCACAGTAAGCGATTTAAATGCTACTCAGTTAAAAACACTTCATGGTACGAAAAGAAAGCGGTTCAGTTTAGGTAGTGACTTTGAATTGAATCGTTTTCTAAAAACGATGAGATGAGCTCATGGTAGACCTACTGTTTGCGAAAGTCGTGGTCGACTAGTCGCGTGATAAATCTGGCAACGCTCTCTATATGAAGTAACGCTGGCTTATTGTATGAAATAAAACGTCCGTCTTCTCGCGCATTTGGAGAAAATTAAACTATTTGAACAACAAATCGAAAACAACCGATCCTTAGCGAGTACCTTGTCCTTCCAACTGACTGGTCATTACAATTGTATTTTTGTTTTCGTTCATATTTTAAATTTGCTTGAGTAGAGATAAATACGAGAGTGGGGTGCGTCATTTTAGCTTAACGAGCTCTACTGGCTCCATACTACTGAAGCCAGACAAAAATTTGTCCATCAAAAAATAAGAGACAGCCAATGAAGCTCATTCTCTTTTTATGTGTGATTAGGCAAGGATATGAGTCTTCCCTCTATTATTTATTGAACACTCGCACTCACAGATATGTCTATGGCCCCCCTGCTCTATGTATAATAACTGTATGGTTTGCATGTAACTTATATAATTTTTTTATTGAAGTGAATTCATATTCGAAATATACGTCAAATTTAATAAACAGTTATCAAAAAATTTTAACTACATTTAAAAATCAACAAAACTTTATTTATTTTTGTTATATCGTTTAATGTTATAGGTTGAATGATTACTTAATGTTAAATAGTCGTTCTACTGATAACGTCCGTTAATTAGAAACTGTACTAAACTGTAAAATCTCATTTTGTTGTTTGTACTTATTATTGAACTTTTATTATAAACTTTTTTGACTCTTATTTCTTCATTTATTTTCATAAAGTAAAATAAATATGTAAGTGATCTTCCTGGTAAATAAGTAATTTAATAATAACGTCATTAAATATTTTAGTCATATATTATTTGGTTAAAGTGTTATACTGATTTTTTATTGAAACATTTTAAAAATTATAAAAAAGCTTTCTTTTAGAGAAAATAATTTTAAATCATACACAATTTTTCTATCATAGAATTCGTATCATACCGTTCTTTTACAACGCCTGTATCAATTACATATTTTATTTGAGGAATAGTAACAGACGCTTCTGCTATATTTGTAGCCAAAACTATTTTCCTTGTTCCCGGTGGAGTATCTTTCCAAACCTGAAGTTGCTTCACTGCCGGCAATCCAGCGTATAAAGGACACACTCTTATTTGTGGACCCTTAGTTTCCTAAAATCATTAAACTGTAATACACATATGCTATGGTCGAAAACATTATAAATTACTTTATATTGATATATTCAAATACTTACTTTTGCTATTTGTTTGATATTACTCATCACTGTCTCTATTTCTTCCTGTCCGGTAAGAAAAACAAGGAAATCGTGGCTGAAATAAAACATTATTTTTAATTTATTGAATTAGACGATACTTTGCAGAGTTCCATAATACAAAAGTGAACGAGGAAGAGGAGGAACCGTTTTCGTACTACATATAAATGTATACGATATACGATAATAAATTTATATAATACTAGCAATGCCCCGCGGTTTCACCCGCGTCCAAACCGATCTCGTAGTAGAAAGTCTACGAAGTCAGACTATAGATTTATTTGTAGACTATTTAATTATAAAAAAATGGGTATCATTAGTATTCTTGGAATAAGAGCTAACTCACCAAATGCAGGCCTTGCTATAACGGTCGCTACAATGAACTTGTCATTGCATTATTTTATTTCGATTCATATTCTTAAATTCGTAATATCTTTTGATTGGGACGTAGGATTTTAATAATTTAAAAAGTAGTTTAAAGGTATTGAAATAGTTTTTAATTCATTTAATGGTATAAGGATTAATACAGAGATATGAATAAATAGTATGATTATTGTCGGCAATTTTATCAACTTTTACAATGCAAAAAAGTAGTTATATTGGTATAACTATAATAGTTAGACATATGGTATCGCGGACTTTTTTGTGGATATTGATGTGTTCTATAATACTGTAAAACATCTCTTTGTTCTATCCTCAATAGTTTCCGCAGCGCACGCGATGTAAGATGTTTACGACTAAATTTTTCACAACTTATTAAAATCTTATTAGGGTTCCCTATTTTTTTTGAAAATGTCATATACTCTATGTTGCTCAGTTAAGAATCAGCTTTCCAATGGCGACAGAATTTTTGAAATCGGTCAAAAATTTACAAAATACACACATACAAACAAAACAAAATCTTTCCTCTTTATAATATTAGTATAGATGTACGAATTATAAACGTATTAACTACAAATCCTGAGACATTACAACCGTTGAAAATACAATGGCTTCGGCTGTAATAAATTATGTAAGGAATACAAATTAAAGAACAAAAACAGCTTTTGATAAAAACAATCAATGACCGATTCCATTTCCACTTTAGCTTCACGACAGGCTGAGCAGGCCCGTTTTAAGCACAATAGGCGTCCGAGTGCAAGCAATGCTCGTGCGCCCCGAACCCCAGCTAAACAAAAGGTTTTTGATGAGTCAAAAGGACCCGACGCTGTGGTATATCGGTAATTTTGTGAAACTAAAGATATATAATATATATCTCATTTCTGTTTTACCACGTAGAGATATACTTAGAGCATGGCTCGCTCCATCTCCTGCTAAGAGACTCTAAATTCTCTTATGAGGCCACGTAATCCACATAAATTTTCACAAACTCACATGAATCATAGAAAATATAGGACCTTGAGATGGGGAGACATTTCATACATATATTGTAGGTATGTATAAAAAAAACTATCATCAAACTTTTTTTAAGTTTCTCAAGGTATAACAAAAAGCAAGGCAAACAAAAGAAGAAACTTGAATGTAGTTCTAAGAATGCCTAATCTTATCGAAATTAGGATAAAGAAACTTACTTAGCTGGTGTTGTTACATGTAATTGAAAAATTGTGCATACAGCTGCATATTGATAATCGTCATGTTTAATTTTAGAATGATAAATTGTCACTGGATAGGTTCGTCCTTCTAGATAAATAACAGGACAATTATCGTAATATTTTCTAAAAGCATCTACATCCATTGTTGCAGACATTATTATCACCTGCAAAATACAACACTATAAGTGAAAACCTTAGTTTACAGCATAAGTAGTCTTCTAATTTACTGCTGGTGTGTCTGCCATACCACCCTATCCGAACAAAGCCGATCCGAAGCTAATATATCGGAAATGTGACTTTGTTCTTCGGATAGGGCGAATATCCGTATTTTATATTCATAAAAATCTTACGTCTTACAAACTCCAAAAAGTATTATTTTTGTTCATTACAAATTACAAAGTTTCATGATAAATAAACTCAAAAACTATATGTTTCAGTGTTATGACTTTGAATAAATTGATAAATAGACGATAAATGTGGAAAATGACGGAGAAAGTAATTACCGGTGGAAGTATTCTTTGAAAACACTTCCTTTTTAGATATAAAAACACAATAGTGAAATATTCATCTTCCATAGTTCTACAGAAAAGTGAGTTGGCAAAGATAATGATTGCATTAAGCATTAAGTCCTGTATCAGTTAGAAGTCAAATGGGCTTAGTACACTATCCCTCAAAGCTAGATATTTATACCACAGGAATATGATTATATAAAGGGATTAACCAGTTTTTCTACCAAAACCTCCCAGGCAGATTGACTTTTCCATCATTTTCAAGCAGTAATGATGATATATTTTCAACAAATTACAAAAAATCAACTATCATAAATTATACACCCAACCATTATTTATGAATTGCTCCATCTATTGGTAAAAACAGCATGAATCATTTAAATAGTCTTGAACTTATTCCAATATATGCCAAGCATGATAACTCAATATGATTAAACAGTAAGGTAAAAACAAAGCTTTTATGCTCAAGTTGCCATTTTAAAAATATAAAATCAAACAAACAATACATACAACATGTCCTAAAGTTAATGCAGCTTGAAATTACCTTAAGTAAATTTAGTTTCCTTTCTCCCCTTTCTTTCTGTGCCAGTTTGACTATTCCAAAAAGAACATCAGTATTTACAGTGCGCTCATGAGCTTCATCTAATATTATAACAGAATAATTGTTGAGCAGTGGATCGGTCATTGCTTCCCTGAGAAGCATACCATCTGTCAGGTATTTAACCTTTGTCTGCAGACTTGTGACATTTTCAAATCGGACTGAATAACTGCAATATAGATAAAGATATGCAAATGATATAAAGAATGCAAAGATAGTACAGTTAAAATATTTTTACTGTACTATCTTTGGAATAATATAAGGGTATTTTAAATAAATAAATGAAATATTTTAACTGATTTTTTTCACTTTCATTGACTGGTCTGTTGGCGCAGTTTGTAGTGCCCCTGCCTTTACCGCAGGCTGCAGGTTTGTTTCCCGCAGAGGACAAACATTTTCTATAAACATTTTGTTGGTTCTTCGAGTCATGGTGTATATTTGTATTTAAGTAAGTTTTTAAAATTATATATATGTAGTATATCTACCAGTGGTCCATAACCCATAACACAGGTATTAAGTTACTTACTTGGGGGATGGACGTCGGACATAAGTGTCCAATATATTTACTTATTTATTTATTTCAATGGGGAAAGTAAAAATCTGTGCTATGCCTGAATTTTTGGACTTAAAATATTGCTATCTCTTTCTTATGAAGAGATTATAAAAAATAGAAATTAAATTCTGGAATAACTTTATACACCTGTTAAAAATAACTTGTTTGTTCATGGTGTAAAAATATCCCTATGTCATGAGTCAATTTTTGGATTAGAACAATATTCCATTTTTCCCAGGCAGGAAAAATGAAGTACAACTCTAGAAGAACAACTAGTTTTAATTATGAATTTTTTAACCTTCATAATAGAGAATAAAATATCAAATTATCAAGCAGGTTTATTTAGACTGAAATAAGCTTCTACCAACCTATTGTTTTAATATACATCACTCATTCATAAAAGTTTTAAATTTACAAACTTGATAATTTAATCATATTTTTATAGTTTTATGTTAAAAGATAATTCATTTGCAGAACAAACCCAACTACAGTTCCAATTTCACTATTTGTTTCTGCCGCCACACGTAAGGCTAAAGTGATTGCTGCAACTCTTCTGGGTTGTGTCACTGCTATACAGCCTTTACCCTCTAGTCTATATTCATGTATCAACTGGGGTATTTGTGTTGTTTTACCACTTCCTGTTTCACCTATCAATATCAGTGTATTAAATTTTCTTATCTCCTCTAGCAATCTATAAAATAAACCAATACTTTTATTATCACAATGTACATATTAAAAAAAAGCCTATGGCTATATGATCAGAAGCCATATGTTTATTTTTTTTATATACATGACTAAGGTAGTTAATAGATATTTTTTTGACTCTGCAACCTTTTTATTATCATCTGTTCCTATATAGACATATTGCCACATCCACCAAGAATAAAGTTACATTCCTATGTAAATAACATAGGCTGTATGACTTTATTCTTCTGATGGGGTGATATATACAATACAGATCTTACACCACAAAAACAGAAAGATAAATTAATGCTATTTATAATTAAAATTGATGTTGAAACTGGTCGGGCTCATCTAATAAAATAAGACATTAGTATAACCTCTACATTAATTATGAATACTACTCACAATAGTTTAAATTCAAAAATAATGCTATTTATTACAACAAGCATTAACTATTGCTTGTTACTAACTATACAAATTATATACGACCCTAATAAGGATCATTTTTTTCAAAATCCAACAATCTAAAAACTTGTTTATATTGCGGGTATGATTCATAATGACCTATGGATCTAATACCTTGTTTCAAACTATGAGCAGAATACATAGCTGACAATATTTACAAAAAATAACAATACTCAGCGGATATTGTTATAAAAGGTATAATAGTAATTACCTTGCTCTAACTTGATATACAGGCAATGTTTTTCTTGCCTCTTGTAAATCTTCTGTACTATTATTTGATATTTTGTTTAAAAATTTACCATTATCGTTTTGATTGATCCCATTTAAAGTAATATTTTGCTTTATTCCTTCGACAATTTTTACATCATTTCCATTATTTAATTTCAATCTTTTAACCTTAATATCATAAGAGGTTTTATGCTCTTTTTCCTTTCCTATTGAAGAATATTTGGAATCCATTTGGATTATTTATTACTTTCCGACACCACAATATTATAAAGATGTTTCATATAAAGCCCAGCATTTAAAGTCACATTTTAATTATAACATTTAAATATAAATAATATCCTAACCTCTTTTTTGAATTTTTATTTTAATTAACTGATTTAAGATTTTGTGTCCAAATTCTTGCCTTTTAGACTTTAGTGCCACCAGTAAATGTAAATAAATAATTATATAAAAGCAATTTTATGTAAGAAATAAATTAATTATTTTTTTCTATCTTAGGAATTTCGTAGAAATAGATTGAATATATTTTAAAATGCTAATAAATATAAAGTAACCGTTACAGTAGCAAACTATAAAGCTTGCTACTGCGATTTTAGTTAGTAGTCTATGCTGCGATTTATAACGGCTGTCTATTATTTGGTAGCGCCAAGGTCGCTTTTTAAATTATTTTAGTTTGTAACTCTTGTAAGTCCCTGCTAAGATCATATTTCATGTCCTATTAAATAAATTTAATGTTTGTAACTTGTAAGTACTAACAGGTTGTTAATAAGTTACTTTGAACGATTAGGTTCCAGCATGTAGATAATAGCCTTTAAGTAATAGATTCCAGGACGTTGATAAAAATGTTAAAAAAGTTGTTAACAGGCTATTGATTACTTTATTCGAGTTAATCTGTGCTAGTAAGTACTAGGTTCTAGAGATGTGAGAAATAATAAATTTTTATATTAATCAATTATTTTATATGTTATATTAGGGATTGATGATGGTGATGATGTGGAAAAAACGATTGATAAATAATCGATTTTTCACCTTTTAAAATAAATTTGATTCTTAAAAGACCGATTATTAATAATCGATCATTCTCTGAAATCATTTCCGATTTGGAAAATTGCTGTTTTAATCTTTATTAATCATTTGAGTAAAGATTAATAAAGTGGACAACTACAACTAAAAGAATAACAGATGCGTTATTTCTGAAATCGATTTATAATGATTATAAAATCGATGCAAAATCTATTATAATAATAATATAAGCCATTAATATACAAATTGGTCATCCCTAATCTTTGAGAGATTAAAATTAAAATAGGATGGAAATTGAAAATAAATTTGCATCAAAGACTCGAGTGTACATATTGAAATTTTGCATTGATGTTATCACTTATCGGATGTTATCTTCATCTTGAGACAATTTTGAATTGATTGATATCGCCTAAGTAAATATACTAAACTATGAAGTTGATATAACGAAGAAAATTATTTAAAATAAATTAACTATAGTATTTTGCTTTTAGCAGTTACCATTTTTTCGAAAATTACTATGAATTTACCGAGAATATTGTTCAGAAATACTTTTAGAAACAACTATTCAATTTTAAGTCAACGTAGGTACGTTAAAAATCGGCACCCTCTCATCAAGACATGGCAAACATTAACCAGAGATTTAAGAAAAAATGAAAATAAGGATAATTTCGTATATCCGGAACACGCCGATATTGTTATAATTGGAGGCGGCTTTATTGGAGCCTCTGCTGCTTTTTGGCTCAAAACTAGAGCAGGTGAAGGATTATCTGTAGTTGTTTTAGAAAGAGACCCAACGGTAAGATATTGTTTACAATAAGGACCTTTGTTAATAGACTTAGATAGCCCAAGATAAAAAAAGACAACAAAGTATCTCTCAAATTCATTTTTATTTGGTTAAAACATACCCTTTTGAATATTATAAAATATGTTCCCAAACACAATATGATCATTAGAATATACATTTTCACTTAATAGTGCATTTAAGTGCGAGTTTCTATTCTGTATGAGCAAAAGTGTAATCAATTTATATTATTTTTATACTATTTAAAATAGCTTTTAACAGATCATAGAGAAAGATAATAATAATAATAGTAATAGATATCTATTGTTGTATGTGCCTTATAGAAAAAATATTGGCCCTTTTGCAATGAATTCTTTTAAATTAAATTTATCAAGTTGTGTGTTCTTTATTTATTCACACTTCCAGTGATGGTTTTTTTTTGCTGTTGAGAAATGCTAAAAATGGTATAGTTGCTAAATATGGTAGCCCCTGTTTGGGAGATCAATTCGAAAAATTGAAATTTCGAACAGAGCCACAGTAAAGTGTAGCTTGATTAAATTAATCTTATTATAGGTATAAAATGAAAATGATATTCTTAATTATTATTTTTGACTTTTCAGTATTCAAATACCCAAAAAGCATTTTCTTATGATATGCTAACACAGCATTATTCATTACCAGAAAATATATATCTTTCACAGTTCAGTAAAGAATTCTTTAGAAATGTGAAGGAAAATTTAGGTGATGTTGATTTAGAATTTCAACCACTTGGAAACTTACTACTAGCTAGTGAAAAATATGCTGAACAGTTAGAACAAAATGTAAACATGCAGAGAGATTATGGCATTAAAAATCATCTACTAACAGCCCAAGAAATTCAGAGAAAATATCCATGGATCAACATATCTGATATAAAATTAGGTAAATATTTTATTTTAATTGTTTATTTCATATGAAATAATAGTCAGTGATACACTATATGTGTAATGGATACTTCTGTATAGATTTCCTCAATGCACATATAAAACCAATATTGTTCCAATTTGTACAATTTCAATTTTAATGTCTTAATTTATTTTATAAAAACTCCAAAGAAAAACTCCTACTCTTCCCTCTACATTGATTAATTTGAATGTTTTAAGTTTCATAAAATTTTTGATTATTATTAACTGATCATCACAGACCAAATACTGAATAAAAATTATTGTAGAAAATTGTTTCCACTGATGGAAGAGTGTAATTTGTATTGTCTCTAGTGCACAATCCATGTGTAGAAAAAAAAACAAAAATAAATTATTCAGAACTTTTTCTAGGCCTATCTCTAGATCTATAAATCTAACTAGAGTTACATCAGTAATTAATAATTTGCTATATTCCTTACCTCACTTATATATAATTACTAATAAAATAATTTTATCTGTATTTATAATATATATCATTAAATTAATTTTGAAAATTGCATGACATCATTTGGTCAAAATAATTTTAGTCAGTTTGCTATTTATACCTTTTGATTAATAGTCTAAAAATTATATTATAATTAAATTTCTTATTATTTTTAGGATGTATTGGCACTGAAGCGGAAGGTGTTTTTAACTCTAATGAACTTCATAGAGGCTTTATAGAGAAATCTCAAGATCTGGGAGCAGAATATATTAAAGCTGAAGTGGTTGGTTTTGAAAAGGAAATGCAGCGAGACATATTAATGGAAGGGATTAAGCCAGGCTCTTATCAAAAGATAAACCACATATTATACAAGACTGAAGACAATGAGGTTCACCGTGTAAAATTTGCTGCATGCATTATAGCTGCAGGAGGTGATTCAGCACATATTGCCAAATTAGCAAAAATTGGAGAGGATGGTGGCTTGTTACAAGTACCTTTGCCAATTGAGAAAAGGTGAAGAATGCTCCATAACATAGTTGATAATAAACTACATTAAGAGGAAAGAATATTTGCTGAACAGTTACTTTTTTTTATGAAGAAACTGATATGAAGCTCAAGTAAACTTTGAACATTTATACCACATAATTTTATATCAATCAAATTTTTGCCTAAGATAAGTCTGATAGTGTATGATGAATTATGTTCCTTTATTGTAAAGCATATAATGAATTCTACATTTTTTGTGTTGAAAGATTCACAAGTGCTAAATGAATATCTGAAGGTTTCTGGAGTGCCTAAGTAGTAATATAATATTTATAAGAGTTTCCATTGTACTTGCATATATTTTCTGTATATCATCTCATAAGAGTTGTTAAAAGTTAAACTTTTCATATAACCAACCAATATATATTGGCTTTTATGAAGAATAATTTAATCTTATTTATATGATTTATAGAAGCAGGCGTTACTTTGCGGAATTCCATATTACAAGCAATATAACAGAACTAACTACTTTGCTATAATCCGCACGGGTTAAGTGAATGCATGCAAAGCCAATGTGTATGAAGCAGGCAAAATCTACGCACCTTATACATGCAGGACCAGCCACCACATGCACCCCAAGGCGCAATTCACCAGCAACAACGACTTCACGACAAAACGATTTTTGTCGTGAAGCCTATCCTCCTGATGATGCTTCGGTTTCGGGGCGAAACGATCGTCGAGATTGTGGTGGTGGGTGTGTGTGCTGCTTTTGTGTTCGTTGTTGCTGGTGAATTGCGCCTTGGGGTGCATGTGGTGGCTGGTCCTACATGTATAAGGTGCGTAGATTTTGCCTGCTTCATACACATTGGCTTTGCATGCATTCACTTAACCCGTGCGGATTATAGCAAAGTAGTTAGTTCTGTTATATTGCTTAATCTTATTTGTTTTTTTAGGGTACACAATTTATATTCTATTGAAAATTTGAATAAGAATGAAATGAGAGTTAGCTTAAATACACCCTACATAATGGATACAAGTGGTTTATGGTTGAGAAAGAATGGCCTACAAAACAATCTAGTATGTGGACAAATACCTTCCATTAAACAAGACAGTGGTTATACTGATAGTGAAATATTTCAAGCGTCTTTATTTAATAGATATCCTCACACCAAAAATGCAGAGGTATGTTTTTTTGTTAAACCAAAGGTTTGATTTGAAATTATTAATATGATTTATTTTATTAAGTGAATTGTAAAGAATGTTGCTGAACTGTTTGATGTGGATAAGATACAAAACAATAATCATAAAAGTTAAGGTTATGTCTGCTGGATATAGTTCTAGCTGAATTTCTGAACAACCAATATAAAATAATTAAGGGGACAATTTAATAAAAGCTTGTTTATAATTTCTAGGTAAAAATGATTTCAGCTGAGTTTTCAGACTGCAATACCTATGATAACACTGGAATTCTGGGCCCACATGTATACCATAGCAATTTAATCCTTGCAATGGGATTTGGACAGCAAGGTGAGAAACAAAAATATTTGTTTTAGAAACAATATGGAACCAAGTATTGTAATATTAATCAATTGACACGAATAATTAAATTAACTATATTAAGATGTACCATTTTACCACTCACAGGGTATTGATGAGACTAGAGTATGAAAGTCACTAACCAGGTCTGCCAGGTTATGGGATCTTGTGGATCAAATTATACCTATGATCTATATTTCTACACATGAAAAGAGACCTCAGAAATTTCAATATATTATTTATAATTTTTATTTCTAAATCAGTGAAGGTTTTAAACAAAAATGTTTCAGGTATTCAACATAGCCCTGGTATAGGAAGAGCTATTTCTGAACTAGTCATAGACTGCCAGTACAATGACATTGATTTAACAAGATTCGGATTCGATAGGATATTAATGAATGAACCACTGATTGAAACAAATGTATATTGATTTATTTATTAATTCAATAAAATTATTCATAAATGAGAGATAATAATTTACTGTTATTTCCATGCAATAACTTTTTTCTTTTTCAAGTGCTGGATATCCACTACACAGATCTCTTGATGGGAGATCTACACCACACTCTCTTGTGCCACTTGATTCCAGTGGCTATCTATATCTTTAAAGTCATCTGTCCACCTACTTAGGATGGACCAACGCAATATTTTTCAGTGCAAGGTCGCCAACCTTTAAGATCCCAACATCAAGTTTCAGTGTAATAGAATTCACTTAAATTGTGCATACTGAAAATTGGAAAGCAATACCACTTAATTATTATAATTAATATAATTGATTCCCAACATTCATACATTACATCCATACATTACAACAGTAATGTAAATGAAAAAGACATATGGAAAAAAGAGTTCATGCAAATGAGATGAGAATGTTAAGGTGTGTGTGAGGTAAGGTGTGTGAGATTGAATAAAATACGAAATGAGCATATAAGGGAAAGTCTGAAAGTTGTGGGTATTATAGAAAAGACGAGGTCCAAGATTGAGATGGTAAGGAGATGTAATGAGGAGGGATGAAAATCATGTGATAAAGAGTGTAGAGTATAAATGTGGATGGATATGTGACTAGAGGGAGGCCTAAGAGATGGTTGGATTTTATGAAGTATAACATGTATAAAAACGAGTAGCGCCAGAGTTGACGAATGTAGGAGAGAATGGAAGAGAAAAACATTTTGTGTCGACCTCACTTAGAGAGGGATAAAGGTAAATATATGAAATGGTAGGAGAAAGAAGGGGCTAAAGGGGTCTTTCAATAAAGATAATTTAATTTCAGGATCTTTTATAAATATAATGTAAAATGTAAATTTTAATCTTAAAAGTTATCGCAAAATTAAAAATATTGATCGCTTCAATATAAGAAGACGAAGGAGAATACAGACGACACAAACACGTGGCCGGGTCTGCTGGTTACCATCATCATCCTCCTGCCCTTATCCCACTCTAAGTGGGGTTGGCACATAATGTTATAAACATATTGTCACATGATTTGGCTACGCATTTCACGACCGGCCGCCTGCCGTCAACTTACCTTGGTCGTATTTTACGACACATCGGTAAGAAATGAGGGTGGTCTATTCGACTCGGCCGGATACCACACGGCGGGTCGACTTAGCCTAGTTGCCTTTTACGACACCTCGGTAAGAAATGAAGGTGGTCTATTCTATTTAACTGGATACCACACGGCTGTGGTCTGCTGGTTACCAATAAGTTTTTTAACTTCATAGGTGCTTGATAGTCTTTGTAATTTGTTGGTTAATTGGAATCCACTTCTTAAATTTAGAGCTATAAAAAAAATATAGATAGTTGTGAGTATATTTATAACTCATTTACCACAATTTTTATTAATCTACTTTAAAAGTACAAACCAATGTGAAAAATGCCGTAAATTTAAACAATGCAAATATCGATTGACATGAAATCGAAAAAATAATTATTTATAATTGAGCTACATAGCCAAAGCATTCAAGCCACTTTATTTTCTTAGTATTCAAATTATTTAAACTGAGCTGGAGGAGCTGCAAACAAAGCACCTCCTTGTTTAGAAGCTGCTCTTGATGGGGCAAAGCCTAATAACTTTTGAATGTTTTGCCTGAAAAAAAAAGATTTATAACATATGTAGACATAGACAAAACTTTTTATCATGTGATAAGTTAACAGAAACAAATTAATAAAGTAATTTTAATAATACATATCTCAGTATAATAATAATTACATATGGATAGATATTTTATTTATATCAAATAATTTTGAACATTGAAAGTTCTATAGTGTTTTTGTTGACTAATATGGCTTAAGTTAATACTCAAAAATCTAATTGCTCCCCCATATCATTTAAATTAAACTCTTTGTTATTTTATGATTACATAAACAAAGTATATATTACCTTATGCTCATAGTGCACAAAATGTAGAGAAAAATAAATGAACAGTCAGTGTAATCTTCACCTGGTAAGTTTCTATGGCTCAAACCCTGAATCCACGAGATAGGATGAAATGGTAATTTGGCCACAACCCTTCCATCAAATCTGTGACAAAAGAAAGCTATGTATATATTCTTAAATAGTAGATATTACTGATAATCTACACCAGTAAAAGATTATTAATGAGATAAGTGACTCTACTTTAACTTTCTTTTTCAAAGAGAGCTCAACAGCAATCATGCCTGATGGACATTAATGATGGGAGTAAGAAAGTGGAAAAGAGATGTCCTAAATAAAAAAAATAAAGATTTTTAATATTTGATATAATATTATAAACAGCAGAAAAAAAGAGCAGAGTAGTCTGCTGATATGTGTAAAACAGCAAGTATAGTTAATTTATAGAATTAGGCGTTACTTTGCGGAGATCCATAATACAAAAGTAATAATAAAATTATTTTGCTATAATCCGCGATACAGTAAATAGAAAATATATATAGTGTTTAATGTATAGTGGATTATCAGTATTTTCATACCCGATACGTGCAGGATTCGTAAAAGCACATGCACAAACCTCCACCACTTCCACCAAAATACACAAGCACTACACAGTTTCACTATCACAAACTCAACAATCACAAATTCAACAGCTTTGCGATTTTGTCGTGGAGTCTATCTCCTGATGATGCCTCGGTTGCGGGGCAAAACGATTGTTGAGTTTGTGATAGTGAAACTGTGTAGTGCTTGTGTATTTTGGTGGAAGTGGTGGAGGTTTGTGCATGTGCTTTTACTATATATATATATTTGCTTCATGTGCTTTTACTATAACACTATATATATTTTCTATTTACTGTATCGCGGATTATAGCAAAATAATTTTATTATTACTTTAGCAAGTATAGTAGCAAGGGTGAACCACCTTTTTAATCCATGAGACAATTAAATTTTTCTTGCAAGCCTCACACCTATTAATAATCTACAAAAGAAACTATATTTTTAATAAACATTATAATAGAAAAATATAAAATTTAAAAGAAGTTAACATTTTAATTTAGTATGTACTATAATTTCATTATTCAATTCAATTCAATTTTCAATTAATGGCTTTTTGGGGTGCCTTGTTGGCACAGAATTTTTATATGAATTTTTTTATGAATATGTCGTATGTATCAATATGAACAGTCATAATCAAATTGGGAAACATTAATACACCTATTGTGTTAATATATCTAGTGGATTGTTATAGAGATTTAATAAATATACTGACATGCTGTTAAACATACTGAGCAGGGCTGTAAATGCAAAACCAATGGCAAACATTGATTTCATTTTTACTAAAGATAAATCTCTATTATTATTTTTTAGCCTTTCCTCCTCTCGTTCAATTTTTTTCTTGTGCTGTTTGTCCAAAGAGTCTCCATGTGCCTCTTTACGTTTTTCCACTGTAATTATCAAATAATTATTTTAAAAAAATTACGTTTTTTTTTGGAAATATAAGTATGCTATTAACCCTAATAACTTTCATGTGGGATATAGCCAAGCAGAGAAATTTCATTGGAAATCTAAAATAAAGAAGTCAGATATAAGCTTAACTAATTTGAAATCCAAATGCTTAGCTCCTGGGGGAAAATCCCTGTAAGACCGGGTCTTAGGGAAAAGGGTAATGGAGGGCAGGTGATATACCAGACTTGTGTCGGTGGCGAATAGAATGATGAACCTTAGAAAATCGAAAGATGCTGCATGAATACGTGCATATATGCATTTGTAAAGACAATCGTGATTTGACAGGACACATAGGGCACCAATAATTTTCGATAGGAGTATTTAAACAGAAGTGTAGATGAAGCAACTATTATCCGCAGCTTTTGAAATGCCTACAAACGTCGATAAATAAATGTTTCAAAGCGTACGTTTTTTACTTTGTCGTTCTACTTCAACTTTTAACTTCTGATATTTTTCTGTTCTGTATACCAAAATCCAAGTGAGACCTGTAAATTAAAATATATTGATTTTATATTTATTTCTAAAAATTTCTTCTTGCGTTTTTAAGATAAAAACAAACCTTCTCCAAGAAAAGCGGTACATATTGAAATAAATACTATTAATAGCGAATCGACCCACATCGTGTTATACATTGTTAATTGTTGTTAATTGCATAGATCATAGATGATACATAGTCAGGGCAGTTTTACTACGGGCGCCAATACAAGAGTTCTTGCATCCCTCTTGCACATGCACGTTTTTATGAATGAATCGTATGAAAATAGTCTCAGCTGCATCTCGCTCCACTCCGCCATACATATTAATTACGCACTCATTCTTATTTTGACAGTGTATAATATAACAAGAAAATTTATCAATGAAAGTATGGGAGCCATTTTAAATTTTTCAAACTTCCCGTTGAAAACTTTAACTACTTTAATTTTAACAAAAATTGATAATTTTATTTTAATTTAGTTAGAAATATACTTAAAACAAATATTGCTTATTACAATTTAAATGTATAAAGTCTTATTTCACTAATATCTGTTGAGATATTTCTTAAATATGTACTAATGAAATAAAATTGTGTGTTAACACGTGGAAAAACAATACGAAGAGGATTTACTTAATTTTAATGTAAGTATTGAGTTTTAATGAATTTTGTGCATTTCTATAATAGTAAGAGCATTCATAAAATTTATATTCTCACATTCTAAATATAATAACCTAATTCCTTGCAAGCTGAAATTGTATTTCAAAACTATTACTACAGTAAAATTTTTAACAACTGATTCAATTATCGTAATATGAAAATTGCGCGGTTTATAGCAAAATAATTTTATTATTACTGTTGTACGTTACGCACATTAATTTAGATTGACGAATTACCTGTATTAAATCTTAATATATTATGTCCTGCAATTTTATATTAAAGGGTCTAGTGGTCTTGTTGCTCTATAAACGATCAATAATGTAGCATTAAAGTCTTAAGTTAGTTTATTAGAAGCTGTTTTAAATGGTTTTAAGGGTGAATATTAGTTATTAATAATGTGAACAGAATTAAAATGGTTTTGAAAAATGGAGTTCGCTGTCATAGCATAAAATGTAAAAATATTTTCAGACCCGCTTGCTCATTGGAAATCATTGTGTACCTCTTATACCTTAATTTTATAGATAGCTTAGAAACCAATACTTGTGAACTGTGTGAACATAAAGTTACATTCTTTACAGTATTTTTGATTGAAGTAACATGTAATATATTAACATGTAATTTAAAACTTATTGTCAGGTTTTTAAAAATGACACTCAGATAAAAAACGAGTAAATAGTATAATAGAGAAAGTTTATTCTGTATAAAGCAATAGAGTATATTGCTTTATATAAAACTATTGTTGGTTTGTAATTAAAAAGCCAAAGCAAATTTTAAGACTGTTTAAACAGATGTACAGAAAGTCAAATCCCAGGATTCTTGAATCAATTGCATATTCTGTAATATATAAGCAACTCAGAATAAATTTATGTAATTTTTGTCTAAATTTGATTATCACATGATCTGATTTGTGGTTTAAGATATATTTACATTTACAGTGCTGATAAACAATATAGTGCTATGTGTAGTGAATGAAAGAATAATTGCAATTTAGAAAGACTGTTCAATAATACTACAAAAGAATAATTATTTTGTTTAATTAATCACTTATATATGCTACTGTTTGTACTTAACAGAATTTATTCTCAATTTTACCAAAAATATTTTCAGAAATTTAAGACTAGACTGTATGACTAAAGGCTATAAAAATATACAGTTATATTTGTGAAAAAGATGACACTCAAGCTACCTACCATCTTATCTAACAATTTCTACACATACCTGCGACAACAAGATTAAGTATGTAAGTCTTTTTTTTATTACAAATCATTCAAGTAATAACTTTAACCCTTTGACTGACAAGAAGCAGGAGGGTGTACTAATTTTTTACCTTAATTTTTAAATCATGTTATTACTATATGTATAATAATTATACTTATAATTGATATACCAATTTCTTTGTTATAAAATTCCCCATTGAATACAATAAATCATTTTATAATAACTTTTTTTGCTGGTGATGAAAACATTTGGATTTTTCAATCCCCCCCCCCCATATTTGGAGGGGTTAAATATAATTTTAAGTAAATTTCTGCTCTGGCTTCTAGGGGAAATATTATTATTTCTAGTTATTTGTCGCATATCTATTTCTCTCAAGTCTTTAGCTCAGTCTGTTTTTTACTCCTAATATTGTGGCATATGTTAACACTTTACACCCATAGCACTTTTATGTACTCTTAGTTTTTAAATACTGTGTTTATGTTAAGAAAATAATGAGTACATATAAATTACAGATCAAAGAAACTGGCTTATCCCTACAACTCCTTCAAAACATTTAATGATATAGTTTATTCAGTTTCTCGACTTAAACTCAAGTTTACTTTATCCAAAGGAACTTAGAGGATTTTTAAATCGCTAATTTAAACTTTAATTTGGAAAATTGCTTCTACCAAGAAGAACAAGCATGAAACCTGGTGATTGATATCTTCATAATTTAATTCTAATACTTTATGTTTCATCATAGATATCCTGTGCAAGATGAGCTTACATTTTAGACCAAGTATGTTTATCATTTATATAGTATACATCCTGTTTCACATTGCTGTGACTCAGTCTGGTTTCGAACTCCTCTCAAAATTAAATTCTCATTGACCATTTAAAAACTATGACTCTGATTGCCACCAAACTACAGAATTATGCTCTGGGTTAATCTAACGATTATCTGAAAATATAATTAACATTGGTCCAGCCCTTTCTGATTCTATAAGGAACATACAGACAAACATTTATTTTTACATATATATAGATTACTATATATGAACTGGCCTTTTTGAGTAAAATCTTTTATAGTAAAATTAATGATAATGTCCCTCAATTTTATTAGAAACATTTATCTAAATGTAATATCTGTTTTAATATGTTTCTATGGTGTTAGGCAGGGACCTGAAAGCTGAATCTTTTTTTTATTCGACATACTAATATTATAAAATTTAATCTTAAAATAAAATATACAAAATTGTTAAAACATTTCCTTTCATAATAATATTTATTATGTGTTCATTGAATCGAATCTTAACCAATATCAGTTATATCCTATGTTTAAAGTATTTATTTATTGATAGTTTATTATTTTTTCTGTAAGAGAAAATATATTATAGACAATCTTTAATTCTTTAATAATAATAATAAAATTGAGTTATGGCTGACGGACAACTGGTAGATATACTACATATATAATTTTAAATGCATATTTAAATACAAATATATACCCAGGCTCGAAGAACCAACAAATTGTTTATAAAAGATGTTGGGCTTCAGATGGAATCGAACCGGCGACCAGCGGAACTGAAGGCGGGGTCACTAGCCACTGCGCCAAAGGGCCAGTCAAATATAAAGTTATTTCGATACTATCGATGTTCCATGTTTATTGAAATCTTTGTGTAATATTTTTCAGACCAACCTTGTAATTGCCAAAGAGAGTACTCAGTGGGATGACGTCCTAGGCTATATATGCTGATGCTTTGTGGGATGAAGCAAAAGATTAGCCCAATTTTTATGACAAGATGAAGGCAAGTAAATATTAATTCAATGCCTGTATGTCTGTCTGGCTATTTCACTTTCACTTAAAATTAGGTACATCTGAAGCTGATATATATAGTGGGCCATTCGATTTGAGATATAATAAAATACAGTATTTTATTATCAATTATTTCTCTTTTAGAGTGATATAAGTATGTGATATAAGAACAGATGTAAAGATATGTTAGTGATAATTATTCTAACTTTTTTTTGTCATGTGACAATGATGCTGAGTTACAGTATTTGGAAAGCTTCTTATTTAAAACCTGGTTTGCTAACAGTACATAATCAAAGATATTTAAGTTACAAAGAGACAGATATACCTACTATTTTATTAATTTTAAAATATACTGCTGCCATTTGTAGGAAGGATCTGCCAAATACCAATTGGATGCTTTGGACTCGGTGGATCGACGTGCCAGGAACTCATAGGTGATGAGACCCTGACAAATGCCAAATTGCAGAGTCCGCAACACCGGCGCAGAGTTGCCTGTTTATCGGTTTTCTACAAGATATATTTCAGAGAGTGTGCCCAGGTACTTCATGAACTTATTTCACCTTCGCCGTTCAATCATCGCACCGCTAGGCACCAGGAGAAGTTCCACCCTTATGTCATCGACATTCCACGAAGACGCACACAACGCTTCGCTTCGTCTTTTTTGTTGCACACAGCAAGGGAATGGAATTCTCTCCTGGCATCTATCTTTCCCAATACTTACAATATGGGTACCTTTAAGGCAAGAGTGAATAGGCATCTTCTAGGTAAGCGCGCTCCATCTTAAACTGTATCATTGCTTACCATGAGGCATGATTACAGTCAAGCGCTCGCCTATTTAACAACAAAAATATATATATATTTATAGTGTCTATATAAAACTGGCAAAGTAAGACATCTAGACATCACTTGTAGAGATTTTACCTAGATATCAGAACTCTAGACACAGTCAAGTCTGTTAGTTAAAGACCAATATAAAAATATTTTGAGGACACTATTTAAGAGCAGGAATATATTTTTAAATATAGAATCTATCTTTCTGTCTGTTATTTGTTAAAGCATCACACACAATACACAACAATTGAAGCTTATATACTAACAGATAGGGTTAAAAGAGTTCAATTTTCTTTCAGGAACAGGAAAATATTATATATATTTTTAGGAGTGTTCTAATGTACTCAAGCCACTCTCTATTTATTTATTAAATAAAACTCATAAAATAGACATTTATAACTCGCTGTAACATTAAGTATGCAAGCAACCCTGTTATTCTTATGAGAACAGGATAAAATACAGATCGTAATTCTAATTATTATAAAATGTCTAATTAAAGTTCTTGGTTTATTTAAATAATACTAGATTAATAATATTGGTACAGTTTTAATAACAAATTGTATATTTAAACATTTCTATTATAATACTTTATTTCCTGTAAATTTTTAAGATTAAGAATAATTTTCATAAAAGGAAAATTCTTAATTGTTATACGTAGTATTTATTTCTACATAAAATTGCGCTTACATAAAATTAAAGTTTATTATTGTTTTGCATCTACCAAAATATTGTCAATTCTATATGCCAAGATTGTCTGTAAGATTGCTTTTGCAATCACTATTTTTAGTATCATAACATTATTTAAACAATACATATGCATTACAGGATCAGTAGCTGCACAATCCTCCGCCGGGAAGTATCTACCAGCCACATGATGCAGATGAAGATTATATTGCCAGTGACATCACATGTGTGAAATTATATTATCCATCACAGAAACTTATGTCTTTTGAACAGTATTATATATGTTTAAGAAAAGACTTATTAAGTCAACGATTTGTTTAGTCTACTTGAAAAATTATATTATTATTTTTACTAGAAGAATTTACAGATAGCTGAAAAAAGGGAATTGAAATGTAAATTTTTTATCAGAAGTAGGGTTATTTGAAATACATGAGGCAAAAGTAGCAAACTGAAATTCCTATTCTTAACATTTGTAAAGCGATATAGTTTTCTTGTTGGATAAATTTTTATTATTTTTATATTCCATAAGTAGATACTTCACTTAATGTAAACAAACAAAACCATGTCATTACAATAATATAATTGACAAATGAAGAAATACAAATTGAACTGAAGTTGTCAAAATAATATCTTTAATGAATATTTATTTTATAAAATTGAATATTTGTACCTTGTATTTTATATATATTTTGCCATATTAAAGTATAGCAAAACATAGATATATACGTATGTAACATAATATCAATATTCTATGAATTAACTCTGTGATACTGTAATACTTTATTAATATACTTGAAAATGTTTAAAATACTTTATGTTTAGGTTTTTATAAGTTGATATTCAATAATACTGATTTATTTGCTTCAAAGTTTAAAAAAAATATTGATAGCAATCACGCCATAATCAAATAGTGCGAAAACTAGAACTAAGTTTATATATAACTAAGTTGTATATCGCAGTGATGTAACGGACCATGATATAGTACTTATCGGCCTATCGTTGAGAAAGCTCAATACCAACGTAATAAAACGTTTCAAACTAAAACATGACTTTGAGGCAATTAAGAAGGAGATTAAACAACTGGACTGGTCTGAAACATTCGAGTCTCACGACATCAATAAAATAGTTAATACATTTTGCCTTCGACTACACGATGTGATCAATAGACATACCAGGAAAGTGTTAATAAAACGAAGAGAATGTATTATCAAGCCGTGGATCACACCAGGACTAATCCGTTGTATGCGTCACAGAGATCGGCTTCACACATTGTCAAGGAAATATCCTGATGACTCTCTTAAGCGAACCATTTACACTCGCTACCGTAACTTTTGTAACGGCTTGTTGCGAACACTGAAAAGAGAATATGAAAATAAAATTTTATCATCTAACATTAATAATCAAAAAAAGCTCTGGAAATCGATTAAAGAAATTTGTCATTTCAATGCAGTAAATCATGAACCTCAACAGCTGTTGAAGATTAATGGTGCAATTGATGCAAAAGTGTCACTTGATATGTGCAACAGCTACTTTGCGACTGTAGGTCTAACCCTGGCTAACAATATTCTTAAAGAATTGAAAACTGACGAAAAAACGCTGGCGAAAAATTGTTACCCAAAACATGTCATATCTAAATCTTTCTTTATGCATTCCACAGATGAACTCGAGCTAAAAGCCCTCATATTATCACTCCATAATGATAAAGCCGCAGGTATTGATGATTTGAGTAATGTCCTATTAAAAGAAATCATAGACATTATTACACCCCCTCTCACTGCCATATTTAATCTCAGTTTGAAACTTGGAGTTTTCCCTGAAACCTGGAAGAGAGCTTGTATAAAGCCAATTTATAAAGCTGGGCCAAAAGATCTTCCTCAAAACTACCGACCTATCTCTTTGTTGACTGTTTTTTCAAAACTCCTTGAAAAGGTTGTCAACAAAAGATTGGTAAAATTTGTAGAAGCTAATCATCTGATCTCTTCCAGGCAATTTGGATTTAGAACTGGGAAGTCTACTGAAGATGCCGTTAACTTATTAACATCAACGGTTGCCACTTATTTGGATGACGGTAAGGCAAGCATTGGTGTATTTTTAGATTTGTGTAAAGCCTTTGACACGGTGTCGATTCCAATACTCCTGCAGAAACTCGAATCCCAATTTGGGGTGAGAGGTATAACTCTTGACTGGTTTCGCAGTTATCTCATTGGAAGAAGGCAGTGTGTCAGAGTCTGTGGACTGGAGAGTGACTTTGAACAAGTTAACTATGGAGTACCTCAAGGGAGCATCCTTGGGCCCACTCTCTTCATCTTATATATTAATGACATTCACGCTAATATTCAAGGTGAGATTGTTTGCTATGCTGACGACACAGCTTTAATCTTTGAAGGAATAGATTGGCCAGAAGCTTTTTTAAAGGCAGAGGAGGGAATTAAAAATGTCAACACTTGGCTTAGTCGTAACCTTCTAACGCTGAACTTATCTAAAACAAGCTTTGTCTGCTTTCATAAGACAGCTAACTCAGCACCAAGTTCGGCATTACGGCTACAACTTCACACTTGTCAACGCATCCAACATCCTTGTAACTGCGAGCCACTTACTAAAACTGAAGTTGTTAAATACTTAGGAATTCTTATTGACCAAAACCTGAATTTTAAAGCTCATATAAATTCACTCTCAGGCCGAGTTCGCAAAATTATTAATGTTATGAAGCTGCTTCGAGATACAGCCTCTGCAAAAACTTTGCGGTCTGTTTATTTAGCGCTATGTCAATCTATGATTACATATTGCCTAACGGCGTGGGGTGGCGCATCAAAAACTCATATGGTGCAACTGGAGAGAGCTCAGAGGTCAGTGCTCAAAACTTTTTTAAAAAAGCCTTTTAGATATTCGACAACTGAACTATATAGAGAGAGTAAAGTCCTCAGCGTACGTCAGTTATTCTTTTTAAGATTAACACTAAATGTCCATCGGTTGATTATTTCGTCTGAGGACTATGTAAAACTACTCGAGCGTCGCGTTTTCAAAATCTCATTGCCCAAAGTTAACACGTGTTTCGCCAAACGTTTTAGCCCATACATAGATTCGCTAGTCTATAACAAACTCGTCTGTTTTTGTGATATAAAACATTGCTCTGCAAGAGAAGCCAAAAGCAAGATCACTTCTTTTCTCGCATCGTTATCTTACGATTCGACTGAAAAACTGCTCAGTCGAATCAGGTAAAACAAAAAAAAAAAAAAAAATAGTTAATGTTAAATCTAACTTTTCTTTGTTAATTATTATTGTGCCATGGAATTAGAATAAGTTATGCTTAAATAAATGTTAACTGAGCGTAGTCAATATTAAAATTGTAAATCGTATACGGGTTCCCACGATACAGGCTTCCTAGTGTGGGTACCCAACGGATTACTCGGAATTGTAAACCTTTTTTGGATTGAATAAATATTTTTATCTTTATCTTTTTTTATATTGTTGTTATATATTAGATATTTGTATGGTTTAATGGTAAAATAATGTGTTTTGTGCCTACTACTACAAAGTACTTTTTTACATGTTTCCATTTAGTTAAATAAGTTATGGAGCATACTTCGTTTAAGCGTGATAATTATTTCAAATAATACTATAATTTCGTGATTTCATTCTTTCTTAACTATGTATTAATCTCAGGTGTTAATTGATTTGATTGTAAATAATATAAGTAGAGATAAGACCCGTTCATTACCATAAGTGATATGCGATTGCACATACATTCTCACTCTAATATTTATAATTTACCAAAAGCGACATCTATCGTTTCAAATATTGATCTTGTAAATTGTTTCGAGTGAATGTATAAAATTCCTTTTTTTTGTTAATAAGTTACAAATCCAATTTAAAGATACATGATCGCTTACGTGTCTATGTTTGAGGCCTGTGAAATCTCTGTTTGAATAACTTTTTGTCGGCTTATTCTGTTTTCTATGTACAAATTATATTTGTTTTTTTTGTTATACTTTGTTATACTTCGCCCGGTGACGCTGTAAAAGCCATTAGGGCTAACAGCATACAGACAGTTCGAAAAAAAAAAAAATTTTTTTAGCACGTATGCTGAGTTAAATTTTTTGCATCTCTATGCGCTGTTTTTAAAACTTTTTTTAAATTCAATAATAAATTTAATAAAGAAGTTACTAAAATATTTTGTTTTATTTAAATTTTAAGATTAATATTAGTATGTAGAAGAAAACCGGTAACTGAAATAATCGGTAACAGAAAAATACGAATCGATAAAACTTTGGAATCACTAGTTACGGTTTTAGCACAACAAGTACATCACTAATTTTACTACGAATTTACGTCATTCGTTATATATATTACGCGTAGTAAATTTCCATGTGTTAGAGAGAGTCAGAGCTGAGACTATTTCCGGATTTATGAATGAAACGGGTGAGAGGCAGATACATTTCTATGAATGACTATAATTAGTACCTATAGTACGTATCCGCACCTCCCACCATCTCCCACTCTTCCTAATATTCTAACGCGCCAAAGTATGAAACATTGTCGTCTTTATTTTAGTTAGTAGTCTATGATACATAGTGTATCATATGAGATTACCGACAAGTTTTGCCCAACGATTGTCCTCTATCGCTAAATTATCGATAGACTATCGATAGATGACATAATGTAAATAGTATCGTAGCCTATCGATAGTATCGATACTATATAAAACTGATAAACCTTTAGGAGTAATACTATCGATAGTATCGATAATATCAAAAACTGATATACCTTTAGGAGTAATACTATCGATGGTTTTACATACTATCGATAGTATTGATACTTTTTTTGATTTAATTAATTAATAAAATCATTCCATCTCTAATATCGATAGCATTGATAGTTTCAAATGAAAAAATCGATAGTGTCGATAACATTATCACGTATCAGTTAGTATCTACCCTATCGACACTATTACTTTTAATCAATAGTATCAGTTAATTAGTGATGATGATAGTATCGATAATATCTATAGTATCGATAGCACTATCGATATTCTTACTAGTTTTCAAGGTCATCGATCGATAGCGTGCTATCGATATTCGGGCAGTTCTATATACTAACTTATGGTTAATTGCTATACATTATAGTATTATACAATATACAATATACATCGTAGAGAAACAGATAAACAATATTTTAGCGTAGCATATAGGGATATAAAAAATATTACTTTATTCAAAATAATCGATTATTTGAATATTGCAAATCATTTTTTTTTTATCGATAATGTCAATTACCCGCTTTTTATTATTTTTATTACGCTCTCTTTTCTTGTTTTTTAAGATAAGATATCCGTTGTTGGATGAAACCAATGTAGCCAACATCACATATTCATCAAATTTCGTAAACATAGCATCTGTTATTTTTATTTCGTAGTCGTCCACTTTAATAAATCCTTATTCTTATTTATTATTATAATAAAAAAAGATAATTTTTAAATAGTCAGTTATAATTTTTAATAATCTATTGTTAAATAAATCTATTTATTCGTTTCGATATAACCGATTTTTTATAAAACGATTTATTTTGAAGGTAGAAAAATCGATTAACTATTAATCCGTTTTCGACTAAAAGTCAGTCCCTAGTAGTCTCTGAAATACAGCCAAAGTAGGCATGGATAGTATAACCAATCACCTAATGATCATGATATGAAACACTCATCATATATCACCATCTGCTATTGGCTCGCGAGCTCCTGCGATCACGATCATCGCGGCCCGAAGCGGAGGATGATGGCGACAATGAGGACGACGTGACGGGTGAGAGGGCGATACCACTGGACTTGATACTACCACTCATTATGACACCACCCGACCATGACATGAAGTTACCACTTCCAGACATCCCTCAGATCACCTGTGACCTGGGATTAGGCCGTACACATTAACTGAAAGTATAACCTTGAAGTATACCTTGGGGGGTAAGGGGAGTACGTACAGCAACCAGTACTCCTTAATGTCAACCTCACCTGCACGTGGTGCCCCCTGCCGATAACAGACGAGGCTATGACGACCGATTGATGGCGGTATAACCATCCAATTAAGCTGACTGAAAATACCAGACTAGAGGTGGGCAGCAGCGCTTCTAGTGTCGAATCAGTCAGCTCTGCGGTCACCAACCCGCTTGCCCAGCGTGGTGACTATGGGCAGAAACCCCCATATGAAAGTGTCCAGAAAGTTCCGGCCCTCAGTTCCCGGCGGCCCCACTATTCCCGACTACGGCAGCGGTCGCGGTAACGGTGGGTCGGAGGGTGCGAAGAATCACCGGGTTACGGTAGGCTGCCAACCAACGGTATACTTGGCAACGTATAATGGACGAACGTTACGGCTGGACCATCACCTCACCGAACTAGAGGAAGAGCTAAGTCGTATTAACTGGAGTATTCTAGGATTATCTGAAGTCCGAAGAAAGGGTGAGGATACGGTAACCCTAGATTCCAGTCACTTGCTCTACTTCCGTGAAGATGATGAGGTCTCCCAAGGTGGTGTCGGTTTTCTGGTTCACAAGACTCTCATTAACAACATTGTGGAACTCAGTAGTGTGTCGACCCGGGTAGCGTACCTTGTACTTAAACTCACCGACAGGTACTCCCTGAAAGTGATACAGGTATATGCGCCGACCTCGGCACACTCTGACGACGAGATCGAAGCCATGTATGAGGATATATCTCAAGCTCTGCATGGCACTACTTCGGCCTTCTACAACGTTGTTATGGGAGACTTTAACGCTAAAGTGGGAGTACCAAGATGCGGCGAATCGAAAATCGGATTGCATGGATTGGGGCCCAGGAATCAAAGGGGGCAAATGCTAATCAATTTCCTCGAAATGCAAGGGCTCTTCCTGATGAACTCTTTCTTCAAGAAGAAGCCTCAGAGACGTTGGACTTGGCAGAGCCCCGATACTTTGACAAGGAACGAGATAGACTTTATCATGGCGGATAAGAAGCACATATTCAGAGATGTCTCTGTGATCAACAGGTTTAATACTGGTAGCGATCACCGACTTGTACGAGGCACTTTGAATATGTGTTTTAAAGCCGAAAGGTCCCGTATGATGAAGCCTACTCTCCGACCTACGCTGCCCCAAATACATTGTACATCCGAGCAGTTTCAATTGGAACTCCAAAATCGATTCGACTGTCTGGAAACCACTGGTAATGTGGACGAGATAACCGACAACGTGGTGAAGACGGTATGTACACTGGGTCGAAAGCACTTTTCACCGACGAGTCGAAGCAAGCAGTCGAAACTTTCTCCCGAAACCCTGGATTTGATGAGACAGAGGCGTGAAATGCCGTCCGTTCAAGCCGCTTCGCCAGAACAGAGGGCCCTTTCTAAGAGGATACGAAAACTTGTACGCAGAGACCTCCGCTGCTCAAATGCAAGGGCTATAGAAGCCCTTATTGAGCAGAATAGGGGGTCGAAAGTTTTTCAAAAAACCTTAAGAAGGAGCCATCTCGCGAAGCTTAAAACAGCGGACGGCAGGACAGTTGTCTGTCGCTTTGAGATCCAGAAGGAGGTCGAGAAATATTACGGATTGCTTTACTCGTCGAGTGCACATAAGCCTAGTACCCGGGATACCGAGGATCCACGAGCACCACTGTCGCGCCATTATACAGAAGACATCCCGGACGTTGAGAGTGGCGAGATTAGTATGGCACTCGAGCAACTTAAAAACGGAAGAGCCCCAGGTGATGACGGGATTACGGCTGAGCTGCTAAAGGCTTCTGGACGTCCTATCCTTGAAGCCTTAGCAGAGCTCTTTAATACCGTTATCCATACAGGCACTACACCTCAAGCGTGGTCTAGGAGTGTGGTCATTTTATTTTTCAAAAAAGGTGATAAAACTCTTTTGAAAAACTACAGACCAATCTCGCTCCTGAGTTATGACTCTCGAGAACAACTTGTAGATATGTCTACAAGTTGTTCTCGAGAGTCATAACGAATCGTCTTGCCGCCAGACTTGACGAATTCCAGCCACCAGAGCAGGCTGGGTTTCGAAAAGGTTATAGTACCGTAGACCACATCCATACTGTTCGGCAGATTATACAGAAGACCGCAGAGTATAATCAGCCGCTGTGTATGGCATTTGTGGATTACGAGAAAGCCTTCGACACCATTGAGACCTGGGCTGTTCTGGAATCTTGCAGCGATGTCACATCGATTGGCGATATATCGAGGTGTTGAGATGCATCTACAACGCGGCAACAATGACCGTTCAAATCCAGGACCAGCGAACAAGACCTATTCACCTTCAGCGCGGGGTGAGACAGGGGGACGTAATATCCCCGAAACTGTTTACTAACGCGTTGGAGGACGTCTTCAAAACCCTGGACTGGACTGAACGAGGCGTCAATGTTAATGGAGAATACATCTCACACCTTCGTTTCGCGGATGACATCGTCATCTTTGCAGAAACGCTGGAGGACTTGCGCGAAATGTTGAATGACCTAAGTGATGCCTCCCAGCTAGTTGGCCTTGGCATGAACTTGGACAAGACAAAGGTCATGTTCAATGATCTTGTCGTGCCGAGACCAGTATCAGTGAACGGAACCCTTCTCGAGGTTGTGCAGGATTACGTATACTTAGGCCAGAATATCCAACTTGGCCGGCACAACTTCGAGAGGGAGGCTGAAAGGAGAATTCACTTGGGCTGGGCAGCATTTGGCAAACTACGTCGAGTCTTCACGTCCGAGATTCCGCAATGCCTGAAGACCAAAGTCTTCGACCAATGCGTTCTGCCTGTGTTGACATATGGCGCCGAGACGTGGACACTGACGGCGGGACTAGTCCGCAAGTTTAAAGTCGCTCAGCGTGCTATGGAGCGAGCTATGCTCGGAGTATCTCTCAAGGATAAAATCAGAAATGATATTATCCGCGAGAGAACCAAGGTAACCGACGTAGCTAGCAGAATAAGCAAGCTGAAGTGGCAGTGGGCTGGTCACGTTTGTCGCAGAACTGATGGCCGTTGGAGCAAAAGAGTCCTGGAGTGGAGACCGCGTCTTAGCAAACGCAGTGTAGGGCGTCCTCCGTCCCGCTGGACCGACGACATCAAAAAGGTTGTTGGGGCCAGCTGGATGCGCATTGCGGAAAAGCGGGATGTCTGGCGCAGACATGGGGAGGCCTATGTCCAGCAGTGGACTGAGATAGGCTGATGGATGGATGGATAACCTTGAAATATCGACTGTATTGTCTACGATTTAAGAATTACATTTGTTTGTAATAACAATAGCTGGGATAGCGATTCGCAAATGCGCTTTCCACTTTTCATTCAGGTGTAAGTGGACAAATGGTTGCATGTATACGATATAAGGCCTACATTTCTTTGTATATACAATAGCAATAGCGCTAGCATGCGATCGTCGTGATCACAATTGATCATATCACCGAAAGTATATGATTCTTAAATAGCGATCATTCCCAAGATTAAGCCAAAGACCAAAGACTACTAGGTAAATAAACACTGCAGCGCGCATAGCATAGAAGTAGAGCCATAGTAGAACACGGCTTGAGAAAAATAAGATACATACAGAGCAACACGCAAAAGTATCGAAATTAGCCGTCACCCGAATTTTAATAGAAACTCTGGATGGGCACTGCCTTCAGTGTGGAAATTTATTTTTGGCACTACCAGTACTACTAAAGAATTATTTAAATTATCAGTATCTATAAATATATAAAAATTTACAGTATTTTAAAACACGCAGAAATATAAAACCAAAGAGTCACCAGGTATTTTCATACAAATCCACGAACCACTTTAACGAAATAGAGATTAAAAAGTAAATACGATGCATTATGTTTGCAATATTTTAATGACACAAAAGGGCAAATTAAACTTATTAAATTAATCATGAAAGTCTTGGCATACGGTATATACATTCGAATGGTTCGCTGATGATGGGAATTGGCTTAGTTTTGCATGTCAATGGGACAACTAAAAAATGGATCTATTTTGTCTTTAGACAGAGATAATCGGCCTAGTATTTTATCAGTTATATGCTTTATTATTTTCTAGTTCCGTCCACTCTATCTTTGTTTTTTTTTAATCGGAAGCGCAGTATCATAATTTATATAAACATATCTTTTTATAACGTCATATTTGTTGTTTGTGGCTTTGATATTGGTTGTGCGTTGGTTTATCTGAGTCTGTTTCATAATAATAAGAACTCCAAAGATTAAAACTTCGTTTTGAGTATAATAATTCAGAAATTATACCTAAAACGTACGACGTAACAAATAATAAAGATACTTCATAGTCAAGAAATAGATTAAGTACTGTATTAGAAATTTATTGTAAAAGAAAAAATTTAGCTTTAGGTCAAAATAAATGTTTTACAATTTAAATGATGAGTCATTCACTGAATTCGAAAGCATTTTAAATTTTAAGGAAGTGGTACAAATTAAATAAACTGACTTTTTCATAGACACGCAAGGCTGGCATGGAAAAATCTACTAATAAATATTTGATTTTTCTCCCTTCAAAGTATATCGATTTATAAAAAATCGATTAACTTAAAACAAAAACATCGAATTATTGATCGAAATTTTCTGTTTCAAAATTTGCTTCTTTACTTTAATAATTTATTAGAATAAAAACTACTTAAATTGGACAGCTGCGGATAAAAAATAAGAAAAGCGCTGTTTGTGAAATTTCATTTAAATGTGTTATTTGCCTACATTGGTTTCATACAACAACGCATATCTTATCTTAAAAGACTAGAAAAAAGAGGGAAAAAATAAAATAAAAAGAGGGCAACTAATATGACATTTTACAACAAAATCTGTATAAATAATTGATTATAAAAAATTATAAAATAATCGATTGATATAAAATCTAATATTTTTTGACAACCCTAATCATAGTATTGTTGTCTCTGAAAAATTTTCACTTCCTGTTCCTGCTCTTAATTTGCGTTGTAAGCTGTAGCTACCAGCTCGTATTCGATATTTTACCACATTCTACTTTTCGCTCGCTTGTTGTGCACTAGGTTCAGCGACTGCTTTCGGACAGAGTCAAGAATCTGCTTTCGCTGGCCTTGATCTAAGATTTTTTCGTGTATTATTGAATATTATAATTATCTAGTTAAAGTTAATCAATCTTATATTAATGGATAGGTTACATGGATATTTCTATGGTAAAATTTGCTTAGCGTTCATGTCGACGCATATTAGGCAATAGTTTAAATTGTACAAATTTGTGATATATATTAGAGGATTAGTGTATATTCTCAGAAGACCGTAAAATGAACTTAAAATAAGATACTTGTGTAAGCTTTGTGTCTGAATTATGACTCACTGTCGTCTATTTGACTTGGAAATAAGAGCCGCCATTTTGTAGCTACAAGCAAGGCGTGGCACTTGATTATGCAACACGCCATCAGCATCTTGTTAAAATTTAACAATTAAATAAAGCATGGTAAGTCTCTCACAATACATAAATTGCGTATACGACAAAAAATATTTTCTTATATTTAATAAATGGAATTCTAAGTAGGTACTATCTGTAATTTATTTTATTATATATGTTTATAATAAACATTCGGAATGTTTTATAAAAAATACTACAAATTAAACAGCAAATCAGTTTCTTAAAAATATGTTATCAATTAGGTCCTAATCGAAGATTTGTGAAAGCGCTTCGACGCCATTATCACGCTATTATCTTTGTTCGAACTAAATATTTTAGTTCCTCTTTAAATAATCAAAAAAATTAAATACTAAAATCAATAAAATCGTTTTCAATCCGAAACGTAGTAACACTTGAGTAGTGATATTGTCTTGTAATTAATTTATTTTTACACAGTGACCTAGATAGATTTTGTTTAATAAATTGTATATACAACTTTTATATACATTTATGGTATAGTTGTGCGCAACTTAATGTAATCATCGGTTTTTAATCTGGACTATTAGGAAAAATTTGTTCGGGATAGTTTAATATAATTTCCGTAAACCTTTACATCGACAATGACGTCCATCTTGTTATAAGCATATGCGAATTCAGAAATTCATTTTGCGAAGTTCGCAACTTCAAACAAGCGTGATTATACTTTTCTCTTGATGAAATATTAATACATTTAGAAATTAATCTAAATTTACTATCATGAAAATTGCCACTATTTTATACCTTTTTTTAACTATTTGTTATTTAACTAGTATTATATTGACATTTTTAACTGTATGAGTTATTTAAATATGGTTTGTTCATATTTTTTTTATTCAGATGTCCATAAATATTTATAGTCTCATTTTACCAGTCCCAAGTTGAAGGACTGTGTGAATTCTTAATTTATTGTTTAAGGTAGTTTGTTACATTTGTAACATACTTTGTTACAGCCCCGCATTGACCCAATCCAGTTATTGAATTGCCTCAGTGTGCTTATGTCACCTAATGGAGGTATCAAAAGCAGAGACGAAGTTCATAGATTAGCAGGGTAAGATACACCTTATCAATATACCTTGTTCAGTATTGGTTAGAATATTTTATATTTATTAATGTTCTGTAACTTTCATTTCAACTAATTATTCTTTTTCACTTTCAGCTTAATGACTAAATATTCCAAGAAGCTAGTATCTAAATGTATATATATACAAATACTTAAATGTACAGAAACTGATTTATTAGGATTGTTCATGGGATCTGGTGGTTGGAGATTAGTACACATGTGGTTGACTGAGAGTATAGTGGCTCAGAATTGGCCACTTGTAAGAGAATTATTGGAATTATTACTTTTATGCCCTGTTGATATAGAAAGACTTAAAACAAATAATTGTCCCAAACTTGTTAAAGAACTATCGAAAGATGGAAATCACTTTGGTAAGTTTTTGTTATCTAACATAATACATATGTATTCTTAACAAAAATAAATACTTATACTTTTTAGAACTAGTAAATGTATGCTTTGGTGCTTAGTGGTATAATCATCTTAAGAGCTTTTGGTTTTTGATCTTTGAGTAATTTCAAGCTAAAATATTTCATTTTAACAAGTATGGATGGTATCACTGTGTTAAACACTTTACATATTTGCTAAGACAATAATACCTTAAGTATTAATTCTAAATAATTATGTTATAACTGAATTAGTTGAACTAAAAATATGTTAACTTAGCTGTTTTGGATGGATTAGGAGGTATCTGATGTATATAGATCTGTTAACTAGTATTACTTTCTTGTTCAGACCAGTTTATATACAAAATATACTTAAAAAAGTGTAAATTTTAATGTAAATTTAATCTCTATTTTAGCAATAAGAGCACTGGCTTCAAAGCTAGTGGAGCAGTGGCTTAAAACAGTAAAAGGAGAACAAGTTATAGAAATTAATATCTCAGATATATCACAAATAATATCTGATGCCCAAGTAGAAGTAAAACCTGAGATTATTCAAATTGATACTTCAGATAATGAGGTAGAGAGTAAACCCAACGATTTAGAGACACCTATTACTGTTGAAAATGGTATTACAGATGAAAGGTCTGAAACAGATTCAATTAATACAGCAGATGTTAGCTTACCTATTGAAAAGGATGAAGATAATGAAATAGACACTTTGCCAGTTTTGAAAATAACATTAAAAAATGGTAAACAAGTAGTTTCTCAAGTTGAAGATGAAATTAGGGCACAAGAAGATACATCTGAGAAAGATAAAAGTAAAGAAAAACATAGAAGTAAAAGTAAAGACAAATTGCATGATAAAACCAGAAGTAGTGGTTCATCTAGGTCATCTGGTTCATCTAGGCATTCTAGCAAATCAAGTGATAAACATAAAAGTAGCCATAAAGATAGCTCTAGTAAGCATAGTAGTAGGGATAAATCAAAAGAAAAAGATCGCAGTTCTTCTCATAGCTCTAAATCTAAAATTAGTAGTAGTAGTAGTAGCAGTAAAAAAAGTTCTAGTAGTAAATATAAAGATGATAGAGGTGACAAATTTTCATCTGACAGAGAGAAAGGGAAAGATATAGATAAAGATAGGAAGTTATCTATTGAAAAAAATGAGGAAAGAAATGCAGTTCCATCAATACAGAAACTAGGTAAAATTCCAAAGTTGAGTGATGTAAAAAAAGAAAAACCTTCAATATCAATTGAAGTAAGAAAACCTGATGAGCCAAAACCTAAAACTGTAAAAACATTTAACTCCAAATTTAGAAAACATGGTCTTGAAGAAGAAATAAAACCACCTCCCTCTAGAGCAGCATTGTTAAACAAAAAACCAGTTCCTGTATTGCCACCAACAGTTTCAATTCCTAAGAGGCCGTCACCTGTTCATAATGAAACTCCTCCAGAGAAAAAACTGAAAACTATAGATATTACTGAAAAACCAGGATCTATAAAATTAATTCCACCTAAACCAAAACGTAAGTATTGTTTTAAATATGTTATATTGAACATTGTACTAAATTTTTTTATTTTTCCAGGGCACCAAGATGAACATGATCAGCTGGTTCTAGTTATTAAATTTACAGAAACTTTCATTTGCAATTTTGAGTGTGGTAAGTCTAAAATGCATAACTTGATGGGTACCACAATATTTGTTTTGAAGTTACCTGTAAAGAATTTATTTAAAATAAAGGTTAAATTTGATAAACATCTTTCGTTGACTATTAACCTGAATCTGTTCAAAGACTTCATACTGTGGTGGACGGGCCAGCAATACAGTTAGAACACCTAAGGACTCATCACAGGCCATTCAGGAATGAAGCTGAATCTGACAATATTATAGGACTGTGCCTATGGAGACATGAAGTAACATCATATGCTAAATTTAAAAAAAAGCATACACTAACGTTCACTACTATATACAAGGCAAATAAATAAAAACGGTTTTAAATGTTCCTAAATAGTATAGATAGAATTATAAAAAGAGTCTGATAATGCTTGACAAATTATTTTCAACAATATTTCAATATATCTGTTGCAATACTAGAGCAACAATGATAAGGAAAGTGTAGTCAATTATTGCAGTATCTAGTCGTCATTTGATGCTCTGGAAACAGCAAGGGAAATATTGTTTATGATAGTGATTTGACTTACATCTGTATTATAAATAAGACCTATGTGGAGTACAAAATGGCCAACGTTTATTATGGTATCTGATATCTATTCCACATATATGAAGTGAAACATTCAAGTCCAATAACTTTCATATTACATAACTATAAAGATTAACAATACTTGAAAACATGTCAAGGGCATTCTTTTTATGTTAAAATTTTATATATTTTTTTAAGAGATACAAAATCCAGTTCTTCAGCAGATCTGTATTTTACCTCTTAAAAATAAAAAAATCCTGCAAACAATTTATAGCAGTCAAAACTACGCGTGTTCCGAAATAAACTTATGATTGTAACTTATTTTGAAAAGCGTTCCTTAAATTGAAATCGGCAACGAAGCCTACTGTTAAAATAGTGTCTTTTATGATAGACTCACGATTTATCAATTCCACAAGTTTTTTTAGTTGTACATAGGGCCAAGAAAGTTAAAACTAAAAAATAGTATTGCTTAAGATTTTTTCTATACAAGCTTCAAATAATAGATTAGATTTATAGTAGAACTTTGTAATTTTAAAATGATAATTCTACAAAGATTCAAAACTCGTGCAATACAAAAGTTATACTTAACGAAGGATCAAGTAAATATCAATAAAATGATATAATCAGAATTATGTAGATGATATTATAGAGCATTTAATTTCGATATTTCAATATATATATAACTCACGTACCTATCTGAATTTTAAACGAAAATATTAAAAAAATTCGCACTACAGTTATTACATCAAATTTCGAATATTTGATTTCTTTATCTGTAAATTGATACTGAGAAGATATGAAGTAGGTATGTGATTCATGAAAGTTAATAAAACATTTTCTAATAATTATTCACGATTTTTCATTATTGAATGCAAAAATGTGTGTTTAGTTCACAGTCCAAATGATTTAATTTTATGTTCCGTTTAGTGTAGTAGCTTAGGTCGCAAACTGCAAACACAAGGGTCTGTTGTCTTAAGTAAAATCCTTAATAGATTCATGGTAATGGATACCACAAGTTACTAAATCTGCGAGATATTAAAATTTCTGTAGTAATTAAAACACTTTGAGAAATACCGACAATATTTTCGTAGACATACAACTTTGCCCCCAAATTTTAAGATTTACATTTTTAGACTATCTACCATAATAAGCAATTTCATATAGACGAAAGCCTCATCGTTATTGGTTTAGCTTATTTTTGATGAAATACAAAATTGTGCAAACTAGTAAGAAGGGACCAGTTCCGATGTATTATATAATTTTGTATTAACGGATTATATATATATACTATATATATATTACTATAAGAGTTATTATTTAATTATTGAAGTTTATATATAAATGATAATTTCATTTATATTTAGTATTCGTTTCGTTGTTTATTAAAGAAATGTAACATGAGTATTATGAAAACTTAACCCAGCTGTTTACCCATTTAGAAAAACAAACAGTTAGTTACCCTAAACAAAATTTAGCTTTAACGATTTAGATATTGGATTTTAATGACAACAAGATAGGGAATATCATATAGTAATTAATACACTGAACTAAACTCTTTAAATTTAATTTAATATAGTGATATATTTCTATTTAATAGTGCTACTAACTATTTTTTAATTTTTCATAACACCGTAAAATTATATTTAGTTTTAATGTTTTGAGTGGTTGAATGATAGAAATGAACAATTTCAAAAAATAGATTTTATTTTCATATTATTTTGTCAATATATTCAACTATATCATTTACTTCGAAGTGACGAGTGAATCTTTTTACAATGATTTCAGACCTAGCCGACCTCTGCGATCGTTTCAATATTATCGACTAGTGACTTCGGAACTTCGTAACCAGACCTCGCCCTCCATAGATATCTCGTACTCTTCACTTTTCGAAGAATAACTTTGAGATATACCAAACTTATATATAAAATTATATAGGTGGCCCAAATTTTAAGTGCATAAATCTGTTTCAAACAGATTTTGTGCAGATTCCGGTTCGGAATGTAGTTCCCAACTGACAAGAACCGGCAAGAAACTGCAGTTACTTGAAAGATATATTTAACCGTCTCATACGAGTATAATCTTAATTATTGAAGTACAATACATTTCGTCACATTCATATTACAAATATTGCCTCTGCCGGCTTAAACGAGGTTCTATTGAGGTGATTGCGGTGTGATTTAGCCTTGTTGACATACCAAAAGGCGGCATGTAGTGACAGTTGCATCCAGAAGCCCTTTAACCGCCACCCTTTACTCTAACCCAGATCCTGTCGAATTAGAGTTGACCTTAGCGTACCTCAAACTACTGTGACGATTCTGTGTACCACTCTATATTTCGGCGTTCTCTATATGCTGATGCGCTCGCCCGTCACTTTATGTTGTGTATGTTGTTAGTGCTAGCAGCATTAACTGACATTAAAGAATCGATCTATAAAGAATTTATTGATGTAACTTTTATTAATGCATGAGATTAAGAATGGATGTTTTCTGCAAGGATTAATGACTAAATCTTCCGTTTACCTTATATTTTGAAAATTATTATGCAAATTAACTCTTTTAAAGATTGCCTTGATACTGATCAAAAAGAGAGCTAACTTCATTACAACTGTATTGTCGGATTATGCTGGAATGGTCTAGACTATCAAACTATTACATTTTATTAGTTTTTATCATAATAAATCAAATTTGTCGGTCAAGTGAGGACTCATTCACTTCTGTTCGAAGTAGTTATATTTTATTCAAAGATAATCCATTACGTATTTTATTTTATTTGGTCATATTCTAAAGGTACCCGCGATATCATTAGGGCCTAGTGTTTTTTATTTATGTTACCACCGTGTTTAAGGTTAAATTAAGCCAAATTTTATCAATATTGGTCATGCGGATTAGTTGCGAAAGCTTAACAGATAGACTTATGCATTTTAATGTTAGTGTGGATTGTAGACATGTTAATAATACTGAGACTTGAGTTTCACGGTCATCTTTTTTCGAGTTTTTATTATAACACACATTAAGGCATTTGATATTCTTTTTAGTTACCTATGACACTAAGGTTATTAAGGTTAATAATAAACTAGGGACGTAATAGAAATATGTAATAATATTTTAATGCCCATATATCGTAAAGTTAACATTTTTTTAGCACTAATATAATATATGAAAATTCCTCAAAACGGTTGATATAAAAACTTCAGATACGATTTCTTTTCAGGGAGCTTTGTTATATTGTTAGTATGGACTTGGATTTTTATTGTAATGCTAGTGATATTCGCAACTTCGTTCACGCCAACTTAAGCGTTTAATTATCCTCAATAATGCAATATGCGGTTTTTTCTACTTCACGAAAGAAAAACGGGATAGTATGTCTATACGTTTACCGGTATAAACTTTAATTGTGCCAAAGTTCAATAATATATAGGTTCAGAGGATTAACCGTAAAAGTGTAACAGGTACACAGATACACACTTACGCATTTATAATGTATGTATATAATATTATGTAAACAACATCAATGAGGTTTATATTATACGAAAATAATTTTGAAATTATACAGCTTCCAGTTACTATCAAACATTGCTTTTTGTTGACTATCCATTGTCAAATGAGGTAACATTATTGACGGTAAAACGGATAAAAACAGAAGTCTTAGTTTAAACTCGGAACTCAAATTATGTTGTTATGTATTACTTTAAGTTGGATCGGAAAGTTGTTACTACGATCCTGCAAGAAACTTTGTGGCTGTAACAAAAAATTTACAAAATATTTTTATTACATATTTTTTTCGGTTTTGTTCAGGGCACAATCGAAATTACATAAGTCACTTATAAAATAAGTTTGGAATGCAAGTTTAGTATATTTATGACGATATGCTTAAGTGGATTTGATCTCAATATACTAGTTAGAACCTCTACATCGTTCGCGTCAACTGAAGCTTGAGTTTTTTATCCTCCATTTTCTGAAACAAAAACTTTTTTAATCTATATGTTAACCCAGTTTCATTTTGCAAAAATCTAATTAATAATGGACAAGTGGATTAGTCGTAAAAGCGTAACATACACACAGCGTAACACAGACTTGTATTTATAATCTTAGCATGAATGTTGAAATGCCTTTGACTTGCCGTTGGCGTGACCCTGCCTACAGCGTTTTGAGTCGCGGGTTCGATTCTCGCCGAGGGCCAATATTTTCTGTAAACAATTTATTAGTTCTTCGAGTCTGGGTGTATGTAGTATGTATTTATAATTACATGTGTATATATTTACCAATTGTCTGTAATCCATAACACAAGTATTAAGTTACTTTGGGGACGGCGAAAATCGCGTCTGTAATTGTCCCAAAACAAAAAGTATGAATGAGGATTAGCCGTGAAAACGTAACAGATAGACAGACTTGTATTTGTAACAATAGTGAAGATAAGTCCTTTTATATTAATAAAATTCTTTATCGTATAATGCATCCGTTTAACATATTTATGTCAACATTTATGCATTTGTTAGAGAATTTTTCTGTAACTAAGTCTGGTCAATCAAAAAGCGTTGTACTTTGTAAAGTCATTTAAAGTATTCAATGTCATGTTCGCTAATTTGTTGGTTTTTTAGAATATATTATATCTTATTCTCTTATATTGTTAAAAACATTACTAGAACGAGGTCTTAATAAAAAGATTCGCGTTGTATGATATTAGGAATCATCATCAAGTTAGTTATAGTTTATTTTAATCTATTTGTTAGTTGAAGTTAGTATAGTGTTTTGTAACAAATAAATAATTTATTCATTCATTCATCAGGAATATCACTAAAAATTTGTATATAATTGAACAATACAAAAATGAACCCATCAATATGCATTTTAGACCCGCCATTTATGAAATGTAATTAAATTAGATGTCGCACAACATCAAATTAGTGTTTTTTTTTGTTACAGCTATGGTCCTGCAGGAGAGCGATATGTTTATGGATGCATTAAATGCATCTGCGACAAATAAGAAGGAACCCAAGAAAAGAAAACGACGTACAAGCGGTTCAAAAGATGTTTCAATCGAAGGATCACCCCCGCAAACTCCTACCGCTCTATCAAGTCCAAATAGTGAAAGTAAATCTGTGCCCCCAAGGTTTTACCAGGACACGCTTGATGAGGAAGACAATAAAGATAAGAGTCCAGATAATAAGAAACCTACTGATATTAAGGAAAGTGTAGAAAAGGATTCTTCTGAGGAGAAAGATTCCGAAGAGAATACGGAAAAGTCAGAGCCACATACATTAACAGTAAACGGATTAAAGGGCGTGCTTTGTTATCATAAAAGAAAAGGTCCCAAGAAAAGTATAAGATGGAAACCAGATCCAGAACTGGAAGAAATTCAATACTTCGAACTTGATGAAACTGAAAGAGTTAATGTTACAAAGACTTTTACAGATATGAAGTATTTAGAAAGAATAAATGAAAGAGAAGCTTTCCAAAAAGCTAGAAACCTAAGTAATGATGACGTCATGGAAGAGAGAACTAGTTGGAGACCATTAATACCACTTGATGTCGAGGGCCAAGTTCCAATAGAACATGGTAAAAATAGCAAAGAAAAAGATATACAAGCCATTCGCCAAAAAGGTACGCTGCAGCCTTTGTATTTCCATAAAGCTATGATACCAGACTCCCCACATGAACCGGATCCCGAGACTCATACGTATTCTGAGCCTATAGTTATACCTCTAGAAGATGCAACAGGAAATCAAGACAATATTAGTGATTTCAGGAATATGCCATGGCCAGAACCGAAAGGTAGCGCACCTCCAACGAATAACAACACAATGAATGTACCCACTATGTTCCCAACGGGAATAACGCAATTTCCTAATAATTTCCCTCCAGCCCAATTTCCTGTTGTACCAGGATTTCCTCCAGGACAACCAATGATGCCAGGCGATTGGCAGAACCCAGTTCCACCATTAATTCCTAATGGTATGCCAGGACCGCCTATTTCTGCTCCAGGTATGCCACCAGGAGCCATGCCCCCAGGAGCTATGCCCCCAGGAGCAATGCCTCCAGGACCCCTACCTCCAGGAAATTTGCCTCCTGGTATGATGGTACCACCTGAAAATATGATGATAGGTCCAGAAATGTTTGGTGGCCCAAATCCTATGTTCCCCGTTCCGCCAGAAGGTTACAATATGCAGCAAAACATGTTTCCACCTGTTGACTTTAATATGGCTGGTCCTCCCGGTCCAGATGGATTCCCTGGTCCTGGAAACTTTAGAGGTGCTATGCGAGGTCGTGGCGTAGGCGGACACTGGAGAGGCAAGCAAACAGGTAATTGGGAAGGCTTACAAAGAGGCCGAGGTGGTCGCGGCGGGGGAGCTCGCAAAGCTGTTTGTATTTATTTTCAAAGAAGAGGCTCATGTCGACAAGGCGATAATTGTTCATTTTTACATCCTGGTGTCAATTGGCCATATTGAAATTTAAGAGTAAATTTATTTTAATGTAAATATTTGTAGAATACTTACTGGGTTAAAAGGAAATATGAAATTCCTGGTTTCGAAAAGACTGTCTAATGTAAATAGTTATTTTTTTGTATATACTGTAAAGTCGTAACTAGATTACACAAAAAGTGCAAATAAACAAAATAAGAATTTTCATAAGCTTTTTACTTACATCACACACAAATTGTATACAGAATATATTTTTAAATAACCATAACTTGCCGAGCATAAATGTATGCTTTTTATTTCTATTTTTGTAAGTTTGCAATAACTTAAATATGACTGGGTTTGTAAACTCTTCGTTTTTTAATTTTCATAGTAGATTCTCAACTGGAGTAGGCACAAATATATAACTCGATTAGAGATGCAAAGGATTATTATGATTAACCAAAAATATATTTTCCCGTAATCTTATTCTAGTTTTTTTTAATATTATATTTTTTGTTGTCTATAGTTTAAAAAAATAAACGAATAAAAAGAGCAATAAGTGTATGATAGCGTTAAGAGATTGATTTAATATTTCTTTGACCATAGACCTTTGTATTAGTATACAAGCTTAAAATAAAGCAAATTTTATTGATATTGCGCCAGCGGATTAGCCGTGAACGTTAAACAGACGTACAAATCATGTCTTTAGATAATAGGAATTGTCATTTGTGTGTGCAATAAAGAATTATTAGTTATAATAAACATTTTGGCAATCCTTTCGTACGATACGAAGTACTTTTTGATAATTGAACTATAAACAACATCATCATCCTCCTGCCCTTATCGCACTCTGAGTGGGGTCGGCACAACATGTTAAAAACATGTTGTAACAAGATTCGCCTACGTTTTTTTACGACCGGCCGCCTGCCTGACGTCAACTTACCGAGATAAACCAGCAAGGAGCTCGGCGGTCAATCTTTTAAATATTAAAATTTACATTATCTAACTGCAGTCCTTTTTGAAGCTGAGAGTTTCAATTGTTTAATATGCCTTACGTATAAGCATAGTTCGTACATTTACTTTTCTGTAGATAAGTCTAATATGGATTACGGAATTTTATTGTTGAAACGAGTATCGAGACCAATGAATGAGTTGCTAACTCTGCTGAGTCGCGACGCAGGGATTACAAGCTTTTTGTGGCCTCTTGTATATCTATGATACATATCGAATTTTGTTTGATACATATAAATATTTTTCTTCTTACGACAATTATATTATATACTAGCTTTTACCCGCGACTTCGTCCGCGTGGACCGTAGTCCTGTAATACTCAATAGCTTCTATAGCTATCCAACCCTGCAAATATCTCCATCACAAAATCAGATCGATCCGGAGGGTTAAATAGCAGTTCCTATTGCATTTATTACGCTACTCGAAAATCCATATTAAATAAGATTTCCTATGCCATTACTATTATTTATTAATTTGCACTGGAAAGGTTCGAACAAAACCATAAAAAAATTGTAAAACCTCTCTAAATGGGCAGCAGCATTTTTCAATTTATCTGTTAATATGAGACTCTATGTAATTAAATTAAATTAAAAACATGATATAAAATTTTTCACAAAAATTCTAAACATCAGTTTGATAACTTTAGTATAATCTTTACTATTTATATAAATACTGCTCTCAAACCAACATCAAAGAAATTTGGCACAATTAATGTTTATACTCGTCATCTCGGGTAACTTATAGGCTATGATATAGGTTCTAAAAATCCTGTTAATTTAACAGGCATAGCACAAAATTAGTTAACGTCATCTATTATCAACCTATCAAAGTCACATCTGTAATTTGAAGAAGGTTATATATATCACGTTATTTGACTTATTTTAAATGACGAAAGAGTTGAAGACAGTTGAGACCCTAGGGCCATGGAGCCAAAGTGCAAAAAAATTTTTATCCGTTTTAACACCTCGGTTGATCGCCTCTTCGGGTGACAAGAGGGCTGGCTCCTTTTTCGCACAAAGAATCAGCTTAGCGATTCAACGCGGAAACGCTGCCAGCATTCTTGGGACCATTCCACGTGGGCATGATTTGTATAGTAGTAGCGTGTAAGTAATTTAAGATAGATATAACTTGTATATATTTGTTATAAATAAAAATTAATTAATCGAAAGAGTTATTTAAAAAAAGTTCTAATATATTATAAAGTTTTAATATTTCTATTTACTAAATAAATTTAACTGAGCTATTAAAATGTAAAATTAATGTAATAAGTTATACAAAAAAGTAAATGCGAAAATCCTCCTGTCTGTTGCGTTTTCATGCCAAATCATATTAGTTCACAATAGCGATAAAATTCGGCACAATCAACTTTTTTACATCGGGGTAACATAAAGGCAATAGAAATTCTGTGAATGCAACAGGAATACGATGACATTACTATTACTTTACTTTCATAAATAATACGATATGTCGTAAATCATTTTTGGAATGGCACTCCCTATGAGAGTACAATTAAGTTACTTGAATATTTGTACTTTTTGTCCAATCTTTAAGCTTGAATCTTCGCTTTGTAGACAGACCCTTTTGAATAAAAAAACACGAAAAACACACACGCGCATTCGCAATACGCCTTCAAAAGGCGTATGGCGAATGCGATTCGCACTTAGTTAAGTCATTTTGCGCGAACCTTTCCGAAGCACGCATATCGGTGTGATGATCACGGACTGCTATGAGTCTTGCTTTACGGTTTTATACCGTTTTTGAAGCTTTAAACTTTGAATGACAATGGTGATATGCATTTAATTGCTTTTTATATTAACTGAATATCTCTGATGTTCGCAGTTGAGTGTGTTGATCACAATCTGCTGTAGTCTTCGGATACAAGCTCAAGAAGATCAAGACTCGTAATAATGATAGCGATCTGCAATGAAACGCTATCCATATTTAGAGAGTACTTTCGAAGTTTGCATTTCTGTATGATACTCACAATCGGTTGTACTATTTTGGGAAGACAAAGAAATTTAACATTTTTTCTAAAGCATATTTTATTTTGGTAAATAGCGCGTATTACTTACATTTGTTATACATTGTAAGAGATAATTTAAAATTACCCTGTAAACAAATACCAAAATTTATAAAAAACTCTTCTTAAAATAACTCTTTCAACGTAAGCTAAACAACGACTTCAGTAGCGAGAAAAAGGTTAGGGTAAATTTGATTTGATTGACTATTAAAAAACTTTTGTATTTGTAGTATTAAGTATGGATAGATGTCATTAAAATTGCCACTTAATAAAATAAGGTTTTTGAGGACAGTTATTATTATTTTTTTATTTATTTAACGGCCTAGATGAGGACAGTTCCCTCGTACGCACGAGATGAATTTTATCGCGCCTAAAAATTACGCCGAATTGAAACAAATGGGTATCCAGGTATCTGTTCACACGACAGCGTATTTGAATCGCGACGTATTTTATCGTGCAGTGTTTCATTTTAGTCCTTAGGGCGAGGGCATTAAGCTGAATATACCATACGAAACTTCTTATAACGCCTATTGTGGAATTTTAACGCGAAGTATTTTTTACGACTCGTTCGGACGAGCGTAAAAAATGAAACAAATGGATATCCAGGTATCTGTTCACACGACAGCGCATTTAAAACGCGACGTATTTTTATAGCGCAGTATTCCATTTTAAGACGGTAGAAATGGGCGTCACCCGAATAGGACATACGAAACTTCTTATTCCTATTTGCACGAACGCGAAAAAATTGCGAGCGTTGCTTTCAGTCCGCCGCGAGCTCCCTCGACGGTCTGACGTGTTATTTAATTTTTGCCTGAGAGTGCATAGTACGATGTCGTCTATCGATCCAAAAGTTATTATTATAGAAGTGGATTCTCTTGCGCATCTATATGCGAAACATTTTCCATAATACTGAAATAAAATTATGAAAAGTAAAAATTGCTTTGTAATTTCGTATTTCACTCGTTTATTTATATACAAATTGATTTACATTTTTAAATATTTTCTACAAGAAAAAAAAACATTTAATAATATAAAAAAATTGCCATCCACGGAGAGCGGAGAGAGGACCCAAGCTCCCGGTGGTTAGGGCTACAGAGTGAGGAACCTCCTCACTATGCGTGCCGTCTCAAGCAACACTGCCTTCTGTATCCTGCGCTTGATCCAGCAACTAAGCGTGAGCCTCTTGAGATGTTGGTCGAGCCTCTTGAGATGTTGGTCGAGGCTCTTCGCGATAAGACCATTAACCGATACAATAATTGGAACAATTATTGTTGAATCAATATCCCACATGGCGGTCATCTCATGAGCTAAATCTAAATATTTTGTTAATTTTTCTTTTTCTGCTCATATGAGATTATCGCCATGCGGGACAGTGATATCAACAATAATTGCCCGACGCGCTGACCGATCCACTAAAACTATATCAGGTTTATTGGCAACAATATACCTGTCAGTAATAATGGATCGGTCCCAATAGAGCAAAGCACGATCATTTAGTAATTTCGTTATTATTGTCCTTACTTTAGGGCTAAAGACAGTTGTCGTACATTTTATTTTTGTTGAACGCATATTAGTGGCTTGAAATGTGTTATCCTGGGACCAATATTTCCATAAAATTATCAAATGATCTTATTCTATTTTATTTATCTTATATTATTACATTTATTTTTTTAAATAGGAAGTCAACGCAATATATAGTTTACAATATAATGTATAGACACAATTATCTTAGTATTACTAACCCGTATATCTCACTTATAGGATAACTCAGCATGAGTTAAAAATGACAAACAGTGGTTAACTGTAAATTGAAAAAAAAGAAAATAACCTTATTGGTAAAAAAAAATAAACATATAAATAAATATATAATAATATAAATAAATATAAAGAACACTTACACACAGTCGTACATCCTCAAAGTAAGTAACTTAATACTTGTGTTATGGGTGAATAAAACTGGTAAATATACTAATATGTAATTTTAAATACATACTTAAATACACCCAGGCTCGACGAACCAACAAATTTAAGTTTTATAGAAAATGTTGGCTCTCTGCGGGAATCGAGCCCGCGACCCGCGGAGGTGAACGCAGGGTCGCTACCCACTACGCCTACGCTGAATTTTAACGCGACGTAATTTTTACGCCCGGGCGAACGGGGCGTACGCTGAATTTTAACGCGACGTAATTTTTACGCTCCTGCGTACGAGGGGTTATCAGAACATATAACCATAGACTACTAACTACATATAACTATTTTAGTTATTAGTTTATGTATATAACTAATATGGATGCGGTTTATAAAACCCATAGTCTATTCGAATTCCGAACCATCGAGATGAATGACGATGAACGATTTTTAAATCACATTATATTGCACGTGTATATGTATATCATAACAAACGTAAGAGATCTCTTACAGCTTACCCTATATATATACATACATATACATAAATAAATCAAAAACATACTATATATATGATAAATATATAAAAATAATAATATATGCATAAATGTCATGCAAAAAAAATAAATGATAGATACCTTAGATTTTTTACCCATTAAAAAAAAACAAAAACTAACGAACTTAACTAAACATGTAATTTATAAAAAAATTCATGTTAAGAAATTTAATGTAATGTGATGTGATGTATATCTATCTGTGATGTGATGTATACCTGTGCAATCACCAGTAGCAGTCAATTAAATACCCCTGTTTTAGTCATGGACAATATTTTTTTGTCATATATAATGGCATTATTCTTTCAGTTTTCAAATATCTGGGGAATAAAGATTCAATGGCCTTAGAAGTATAGAGAGTCATTTTTGAAAAAATCAGCTTACATTCGGTTCAATAAAAAAACATATTTAGTAGTCTTACAACATTTTATTATCAAATAAAATCCGTATATATATAACAATTATTTCACACAATTTTTACAAATCATAATGTATTGTACCTAGTCCTTTAACAGTTGAATACATAATTTACTAATTAAAATAGTTGAATATATTTGTTTTATGATACTGAGTTATTTGTCGGTGACTACATTCATAGACTAACTACCATAGATTACCTAACTACATTAATTAGCATACAACATGGCGGTTCATGGAAGCTTCCCTAAATATATCGACATTGTAAGTTTGTAGAATAATAAGCCGGGCGATACGTAAATTAGATTGAAGTAATTATTATACTTTTAAAATATTTTAAGCATAGCAGAGTCTTCTTCAAATTCGCAAAAGGTTAGCGTCTTACAATGCGTCGTAAAAGTGAAAGAACCACTAGTAAGAAATCTAAATCTCCGGACAAAAAAGAAAAGCTGGAAAAACCAAAACATACTAAAACAAGACGTAGAAAACAGTCATCATCATCAGCAAGTGAATCTGCTGATGATGCAAAACCAGTTGAAACTGCTGAAAATGAAACCAACACAGCTGACCCGCCAAAGCATGTGGAAGATGAGAGTCCCAAAGAATCACAGGATCAGGTATGGCAAGTTAAGACAACTGAAAGTTCGGGTGATGTAGGTGAAATCCAAAAATTAAAGTTATGCTTGGCGCGACCTTCGTCAACGCCTGAGAGACTGGATAGATCACCTAGAAGTAAAAGAAAGCATTCTCGTGCTACAAGTTCCAGTGACACTCAAAGTATCGAAGGTGAAGACAAAAAAAAATCAAAACGTCGTTCCAAACGGAACAATGAGTCAAAAGATGTTGAGAAAAATGACGAAAATCCAGATGATCCAGAAGTGGAAGTAAAAGATGTATCTGCGGTAAAACCATTGTATACTACTATTAGCAATTCTAACCAAGAAGCAGATCAAGAACTAAATACAATTACATCTACTGATGACACACTAATTTCTACAACAATAGATGAAACAAAATGTGATAAAGCAGAACCAACAGAAAACGAAAATGTTGAAGCAAAGGCAGAAGAGGAAACTGCTGAGACTGAAAAACCAAAAGATACGGCAGAGTCTGAAGAATTAAAAGATACCACTGAGCAAGATAACCATTCAGATGGAGATACAGTAACTATATCTATGGAAACAGAGGTAGAGAAACATCAGAAAGAAAAAGTATCACTGGCTAATGAAGATAGTCCAGTCCGAAAAAGGAGCCTTTCAATGGAGAGGTCAGAGATTTTGGAATTGCATGCTGAGGAGAATCAATGTGGTGAATCTTCAGAAGTGAGTTTTAACGAGTCCCAGGATGCAAAGTCGAAAACAACATTAGAGCAGGATGACAATGTAAGCGAATTTGTTCCGAGTGAGGTAAGTATTAATAAAAATACAACTGAAATTTCAGGGCAACCAGAGTCTCAAAATGAAGATAAATCAACTGTGAATGAAAATGATCTAGATAATGCTATAAATATAGATAAGACAGCAGAGTTAGATTCTAATCAAAAGGTTAGTAATAATGATTCGGAAATCTTAAATATATTCCAAGACAATACAGAAAAAAAATCAGAAACTAATGTTGAAATTCCTACATCGCAAACTACAGAAGATGTTCCGAATGGAGAAACAACACCAGTGGTCATAAATAGAAAACGACGATGGGGATCACGACCTAGTAAGTTAACAACGCAAAAATCAATAACAATTTCCACTGATGTTCTTAAAGAGATAATACCTGATGTGAAACCCACTGAATTCGATGAAGTGATTGAAGAAAAAAAGCACAAGAGAATTTGTGTTCCTGAAAAAATTGAGAGACCTATACTACCAAAAATAATAATTGATAATACCGAAAATATAGAGATGAAAAAGAATGATAATAAAATAGAGGATAAAGACAAGGAAAATGTTAAAGTTAAGGACTCAAATCTTACATCTATTCGCAAAATTTCAATTGTGAAAGATCATGATAGTATTATTACTAGACCACCTAGTCCACCGAGACACAAACAGTCAAATATTTTATATATAACAAATTTAGTGAGACCATTTACTTTGCCACAGCTAAAAAACTTATTACAAAGAACTGGGAAAATTGTTGATAATGGCTTTTGGATTGATAGAATCAAATCTAAATGTTATGTAAAATATGATACTGAAGAGTAAGTACAGTGATTCCTGTGGTTTTTTTTGGTTATTTCATTATCATTATCATTAATGTTTTGTCATTCTTTTGGTTACAGTCAGGCTGTAGAAACGAGGCATGCTCTCCATGGAGTAACATGGCCTGTCTCAAATCCTAAAACGTTACATGTTGATTTTTCTACTCAAGAAGATTTTGACAAAGCAAAGGCTAATGAAGATTCAGATAATGCTCAAGTTTCAACCATTCCTGGTACAGTTGAAGATTGGCTCCGAGAGCAGGATATGAAAAGAGAAAAGGGGGAATTGGTAAGGCATCAAAAAATACAATTTATATCACATATTTGTTAACATACTGCTTATAAATATATAACATATCTAAGTAGACTCTATGTAATGACGTTAAAACTTAATATGTTCACACTGTGGCTGATTTTCATTGTGCATGATTATTACTTGTTTAGAGCTGTATATGCATGGTTTCCTTAGTGTGTACACCAGTGTTGATTTTGTATAATCCGTGCCGTTTTGTATAAGTTAAATTATTATTACCTTAATTTTAATAGATCAATGGAATACGTACTACCGGTGACCCGCACCATCAAATGATACAATCTCTTGCGGGTCACCAGTGGTACGCGCCGTCGTAAAGTGAATAATATATTGAATAAAAATGTATTTTTTCATTAATTATATAATAATTTATATGTTAATTTTAGAATGTATAATATTTTTAGATTTATTTGATAGTGACCATCCTCCGTTTTTACCGAGGTGTCGTAAGAGGCGACTAAGGTATGAGCCGTGTGGTATCCGGCTGCATAGAATAGACCACGCTCATTTCTTACCGATGTGTCGTAAAAGGCGACTAGGGTAAGTTGACGTCAGGCAGGCGGCCGTTCGTAAAATACGTAGCCAAATCATGTGACAAGATGTTTCTAACATGTTGTGCTGACCCCACTTAGAGTGGGATAAGGGCAGGAGACTGATGATGATGATGATTTGATAGTATATCATATACTTAAATTATACTTTGCATTTAAAGGAAAAACCATGGGAACGAAAGACAGTAACACGTGAATGGGATGTCGGCAAAAATGAGAAAAATAAGGAAATAAATCGACATGAAAAGGTACAGAGGGATGAGAGACCAGTTGAGAAGAGAAGACATAGAACTCCTGAAAGAAGCCCTGAGCCAGGTAATCCTTACTAATATAAAAGCAAAAGTTGTGGTCGTTTATATCTTACACTTTTAGTGCTCTTTTCCAAATGAGAGAGTAATTTATTAGGAAGGTTAAGGAGTATCACTAGGAGATGACTTGAAATATGATAAAGTCATTAATGCCTGGAGCCTGGGAGCTTGCAACTTAAATTTCAGATATATTTGCAAATTTAAATTATTATAAATATATAAAATACAGAGAAGAGCTGTGTTGTATTCGGCTGAATAGAATAGACCACCCTTATTTCTTAACGAGGTGTCGTAAAAGGCGATTTAGTTAAGTTGTTGTCAGGCAGGCAGCTGATTGTAAAAAAAACCAAATCATGTAATAATATGTTTAAAACATGTAGCCCCACTTAAGGGCAGGAGAATGATGCTGTAATATTGTAATTCTTATATATTAATTTTAATAAGGTTCTCTCGTTGTGCCTTTAACAAATAGATTGTAGGTTTATCTTGTTTTAGCTCGGAAATTCAAGAAAAAAGAAGATGAGGCACCAGCCAAACTACTCGATGACTTATTCAGGAAGACTAAAGCTACTCCATGTATATATTGGCTTCCACTATCAGCTGAAACTGTAAGACATTCCATGTATTACAATTAATATAATTCTTGATCAAAATATGTTAGTAGTAATTAGGAGGTGCTTAAAATTATTGATTGGAAAAAATATGTGCATTCAAGTAGTTAATGGATTAGTTTTCACTAAATGTTGTTAATTTTGGTGGTCATTTCAGTTACACTTATGTTTGCTTATGACATTCCAATCAAATTTAAGTTGATCAAATCAAATTTAAGTGAGTGAGCTCTTATTCCAAGGATACCAATGATATCCACGGATACTATACCTTTAAAAGAATACAAATTTTTGCCCTAACCCTTAATAAGTCCCAGGGCCTAGCTTATAATTTACAAAAATAAATGTATAGTTCGACTTACTAGACTTTCCACTACCATGAGAATGAGTCATTTATATTTTAAATAGATATTTATAGAATTGATTTTAAAATATGTACATATCCTGAATATTAAGTTATAATACAGTTGACTTGTGCATATGGAATAAAAGCTCTTATTTTATATGTAGATTGCCATAAAAGAAGAGCAACGACGTCAACATATGGCTGAGCACGAGCGAAGATTGCAAGAGCTGCGTCGAACTCACAGAAGACATTAGCATGGTCCGTCTACCGCTGCACATAACATTACAAACACACTAGCAACACAGACATTCACACACACAATATCACTCAACAAACACACTAGCAACAAAGACACATAATATCACTCCTGTATTCTTTCAGGCACTTTTTCATACACTCACTTCATGCATATAAGTACATACATGTACACAAAGACAATACATTCATACTATACATAAAATCATCATGATCTAACGCATTTCATTATTTTAACGCTTTGGTCGCCATGTCGACATTTTTTTCCAGGTACTAGAACTTGCTGTCTCTACTGACAGTTAAATGGACACATAAAATTTAATATTGCTTGTTACTTATATATTAACTGTACGTATAATGTAAGTTCAATAAGATTTAAAGAGGACTTCTACGATAATGAAGATATTGTAATATGGTGAAGCAACAGAACAAATGAAATTTATATTGTACGAAATGTTATAGAAAGGGCCAACCTCGGAGGAAAAGCTTACATTTAATACGTCGTCGGAGTATCGTTGTCACTTGGCCGTTCGTGGCAGACATGTGGATCTCCGCTCTGGAATTAGCTGCGTTCCCTGATTCATCTCAATTATTTAGAGAATCGGCGATGGAATTGATCAGCTGTAACATTTTATATAACGGATCATTAAAACGCAAAAGAAACTGTCAAAAAATGTTGATACGAACGCAATATAAATGAAATTAAGTGACAGCTGCAAGATAATGAAGAAAAGAAATATAGTGAAACCCTTATTATGATATTGACGCATTTAATAATCTGCAAATTACGGAACAATATTACAAAAAATATTAAACCGGCTGTACATACAACAATACTGTTTTGAAATTGAAAATATGTTTAATTTTTTAAATATCATCAAATTTGTATGAGAAAAAATATGGTCTTTTAATATTATAATTCCGATCCTTTGATGTCTATTAAACATTACACCATTTATATTGTTTCATTTTAAGATATATATTTTGTTTTATATATAAATTAATCTAAATAGTTATTTACTGTAAATTTAATATTACGAAAATGATATTTAATATTAACTTCCTTGCTTGTTTAGTTTTAGAAACTGATCTATGGAGATTTTATAATATTTAAACAATGAAAAATCCATTGCGTCGTATCATTTACTGTACATACTGTAGATTTACATTTTACACTAGTGAATGAACTAAAATAAAGGACTAGTAGGTTTTTTGCGCGGCTATAATTTTTTCAATGGAAGTAAGTGGATGTTATTTATTCAATGTAGAAATATTACGATCTACCGACCGCAATTTCTACTTAAGTATCAAATTAAATAGCACTTCAACTATCGTTATTCCAATAGCCACATTGTTTATTGAGATGACATGATCGAAATAGTTGCAAAAGATAATTCATTTACAAAAAAATAATCGAGTTGGTCAATCACCAGGCTCTTCGTTGTAATTTTTAGAAATATATTGGCTTAGTACATTTTAGTATGACATAAGCCAATAATGTTGCGGATGTTTTAATGTAATACATTCAAATAAACAACGCTTCTTATTAAACATTACATTTAATTGACTACTTTTATTACGAATTAAATTGGTATACATATTTTAAATAATACATTCAGGTATCTAATCAATGGCGACCTAATAACATGGTCTTAAGAATTTGTACAATTATCTTATATCATCAGATAATCTTGTTTATCTGGGATAAGAATAAAATGTTATTACTTGATATACTATAATAAAACAGTTGCGTTGGCGGATCGATACCGTCAACTAATGCAAATAAAATAGTGTAGTTTAAATAAAGGTAAGAATAATTTTTTGTATAGTTATTTGTGTAAATAATAAGAAGCGAAGGATTATACTGCATAGGAGATAGTTAATATATAAATTTTGTAATTAAATCCCAGTATATCTTTTTAGGGGATCCCTCACTTAACTCAAACTCGGAGTACACGGGTTTTGGCTTATATTTTTTGTTAATCAACAGAATGAGTCATGAACTACACCTGATACCTGCCGCCAAATTCCATAACCGCCCTGTACCTCATAGTCTAAAATATCCTTACCATATGGATGCGTGGCGATCCACTACAGTACGGGTTTCAAATAATTTTATTCCGTGCACCATATGGAATAATCTCCCTCCAGCAGCGTTTCCGGATCGGTACGTCAAGTACCTTCAAAAAGCGTATTTTCCATCTTTTTATAGGACGGCAGCACACTCGCCTTGCGAGAGGTGGGCGAGATGATAACGCGAACCGCATGCTCGTCTGCCATCCTATTTCATAAAAAAAGAACATTCCGTATTAGTCTGTTTGCCGATACTTATAAACTATTAAAAAATTTTAGCAAAAGTGCGATCTATTTTGCGCTGCATCACGCGCTTCCAATAGACGATATCACAGCCAAGTTGTGTCTTTTAGGGATTATTTTAAACTTATGCCAGTCAAAACTGGTTGTCGTAGTAGTGGTTCTTGAATTAAGTATTCTTATCGCTAACTTAGATATTTTAACCTATGTGACTTAAAAATTAAGGTTTTTATAATAATATCTTATTAATAAGACTGCTCCTAAGATTACTTAAACTGGTTTGAAGATGGGGATCTGGCTAGTTTGGGCAATGCTGGTCAACGTGGTGGCGGCACAGAATCCCTTTACACTCCAAGAATTTGTGACAGGGCAATTCTCGCAGCGAGGGTTCACCGGAAGTTGGATTTCTGGTAATCAAATTTAAACCAAACTATTGAAGAGTTGATTATAAAACACTTAAATACATGAAACTAAATAACTATAGTCTTCTGAAAACCTTCGAATATGCATAAAAAGTACTTTCGTGCTATTTGGTATACATCCATATTAATATTATAGTTACGAAGTCTGTCTGTTACGTTTCCATGGCTAGACCAATATTTATGAAATTAGTACAATTTAAGCTTTTATATTGGCTAAGATATAGGTAAATTAAAGGAATACCGTTTTTATCGTCAAGAATATGAATAAAGCACAGACCATAATTGCGATCAACCATCACCGAAAAGCGAGTGATAGATTTCAAATATTAATTAGACGTAAATTTTAAGAGATACTCGTAAACTCATCGTTGTCTTCCTGGGATTTGAACCAATGACCCCCTTGAAAGAGACACGGTCTCATCGCTAGGTTATCACAGCTATATTACAGTGGTTTAAATGTTAATGCACTAAACAGAGTAGGTTTATGCATATGACCCCATGATGTCTTCAGATCATGTAACTCAACGTAGGTATGCGCTACAACTACTACAGAAGTTTAAAAAGGCGAATCAATTACTTGTGTTCCAGATACTGAGTTCACTTATACTGTAGCAGGCGAACCTGGTATCTATGTTTTTGACGTCCCCACACTTCAAAGAAGAGTGCTTGTACCAGGGGATCTCATGGTTTGTTAAAAAGTCATAATGTATTTAACTTATTTAAAAATAAACTAAAGCTTGACGTCATAATTTTAGAATAAGAACATAATGCTTTAATTCATATAATTAGAAAATTTGTTTATTTAAATTGGAACACTTGTTTATTTTGCCATATATGAAACTAGAAATGACTTCTACAAGTAGTGCGGTTGTCAGATAGATATTCTGAAAATGTGATGTTGGAGACTTTTTTTAAAGAATTTATTGAATAGCTCATAAAATAAACGTTTTGGTCTTATAAATATTAAACATAACACAAAGGCTCTCGTCGCTTTTTAAGTTGTGCATCCTTAAGGTCTTCAACCCCATTACAATAAAGGCCGGTCCTTATATATAATAGGACATCTAGTACAAAGTCGAGTGGAAGGTACACGTCCAAGGGTTGGTTCATAATGTGGACGGATTTAATACGACCACGACCAACTGCCGTCCGTCGTCCGTCACGTCGCCATGCACTCCGTATAAGATAGAGCAAAATGGCGGAACATAGTCCAAATAGAGTTCTACGTAAAGATCGCGATACTCAGTATTGAGGTTTACGGCGCAAGGAGGTGGACCACCAATACACATATATCAGAAATCACGTGTAATGCCAAGGATAGGCATCGCTGGCAAATTATAACCAGAGCAGTTACAAGTTACTTGATTTCATTTGATTTAAAAAGAAGTAAAGCAACCAAAACTGTGTTACAATTAATATAACTTTAATTAGGTTACGATGGGTCTGACGGTCTAACCTCTCAGAAGTTTAAAGACCCAATAAAATAAAGAGAGAAAAAAAAATCACTGAAAGCAATGTGAAACTAACACCGTTATTAAGACTTTTATATTTTAACTTTCAGGCACAATTAAACACAAGCAATCCGATACTATCCGAAGACAGGCAATACATTTTAGCTCCTAGCGAAGTGGAATCGGTAAGTTAGATAAGTCGTATAAGATATTTTTTATTTCAACAGGGAAATTGTAGTTGCTTTATTCTTTAGGTCTTTCTAAATTTAAAACAACGTATTTTTTCTAATATTATCCTAGAATTTACGGTTATGAAAGTTTGATAGTTACGGTTAAATTTGTTTATTATGTTTAAAATTATTTCGTTACATTAAATTTATTTCGTTTATGTCTATTTAATAAAATTGAATTTAGTTAATATTCATGTTTATTATATTTATGTTTAAGTCGCTATTACTCCATACTAATTGATGGAATAAAGCATCGGAAAGAATGATTAAAACTAATAATTTTGCTTAAATATAGAATATACATACAACCGCACAGATATATATGGTCTATAAGCTTTACGTCCTTAAAATAGACCCCTTACTTTGTATATGACCGAGATTGAAAAATTGAAGAGCAAAAAATATGGAGATGATAAATACGTTAAAGCTACTATCAAAATGTTCATGTTATAATCATATAAATCTTAAAGATCTGAGTAAGATGGCGAATATAGAAAAGATTACAAATTAGTAATAAAACATAAGCGCGGCATTCTTCATGTAATATATTATAGCCTACTTTTTATGATTTAAACAATTGCGGTACTGTTATCTTTACTTTTAATATTTATCTATAGCTTCTTATCAAAAAATAGGTTATAAACTTATTAAAGATAATTTTTAATATTTCAAATATCTGAATTATAGAAAGCGATTCTAAAATCGCTTGATATTAATTAATGTTGAATTGATGCATTTGTTGAATTCATCATATCTTTTTAGGTCTACAGATATTCCACTACGGCTAAGTTTGCGCTTTATGAAATTGCTACCGGGTACGTAGTAGTATGCTACTAATTACTGACTACTTGTAAACTGTTTCTTTTGAAGCGGAATGAAAATGAAAAGAAAAAATAAAAACAGCAATTCACCGAGAAAAATTCTTTAATCCATAGTTTATTTAATTTTAAAGGTCCTTTAGAAAGATGTATTATGACCCTTTTCTTTGCTATTATATATTATTTCATATCCTAACTAATTAATTAAAAACTATAGTCATGTGCCAACAAAGTTGTATATTTTATGCTTAGTCCAAATGCAATTCTGAAAACGTGAAAAGACTTCAAAAAAAGGAAAGTCTTCATATGCGAACTCACATATATTATGTCATTGTAATTATTAAGGATATAATATGTGAGTAACATACACGTAAATATACATTAAATACACTATATTCATCTGTATGATATTGGATACTGATAATATACAATTATTAAATTTACTTTCGTCGATGTATATTTCCACTTACACACACGAAAATTACTTTTAATTACGATTTATCTGTAAAATGATCAATATTTATTTTATACTTTTATCAAATTAAAAGACGGATTTATTATTTGTAAAACATAATGAAATCACAATTACGTTAATACTTTCGCAGTATCACAAGACTCATTGCAGACCACCAACGTTTACAACTTTGCATATTCGGCGGGGGTCACTCTTTGGCCTACGTCCTGGATAATAATTTGTACTACTTGCCCGAGAATAGTGTTACAGCTATTCAGCTCACTTCCGATGGCATCCCAGGGGTTATTTATAACGGACACGCGGATTGGGTGTACGAAGGTAATATCATTGATATTTTCCAGGATCGAAACGAGCTTAACTTTATGTTTAAGAAGTCGTTGAAGACTTTTATTGGATATGCAATAACAATTTACAGCGGTATATTCTTTAGCAAGTAGTTTCTCAATTTAAATATTATCTATTTGTCATTAGATAGGGTTCGAAGCAACATGTTTTTCACTTCCATCTTTCCTATCAATCGTCAACTCTTGCTGTACTCGTTTTATTTGCCTGTTTTTTATATAATAGATAATATTATTATTACTTTTTATATATTTTTTGATTGTCGAATTTCAGTTAGTATATATATGTGTACATATACTTGCTGAAATGTATATCTTTAAGTTTTGTAGGCCTCATTTTAATCATTTGCTATTCATGACGTAACAGAAAAATAGTTTTGCGTGCTTACCACGTACACATAGCCTGTTCTACATTGTGTTATTTTATGTTAAAATTAACTTATAAATAATGTATTATTAGTGCATTTGTGAATTAAACAATTTTCATTTGACTTTATAATTTCAAATTTCATTGATATATAACATGAAATTATGATTTCTGATATTGAACTGGACGTTTGATCTTTATATTTCGTATTTATTTATGCTTTTTAAATTATTTAAATACTTTTCGGTCATAACAGAGGATGTTATGTACACGGGTCAAGCCACCTGGTTCTCCACGGACGGAAGATATCTTGCTTTTGCCAGTTATAACGACACCTTGGTGGAAACATACTCTTATTATTACTTTGAAGACATATCAGATCCAGATGATGTGTATCCTGAACTTGTTGATCTTAAATATCCTAAGGTACTATTAGATATTAGATATAGAATAATGTACTATTTGGTATTAGATTTATGGAGGAAAGTAGTGTTTGGTATAGATAGTATTAGATTGATGGAGAAAAACGGTACTAAGATTTTTGGCTGCTACATTTGTTTGCGCAGTAAACTGATGACAAAAGAACGTCCAAATAGCTGAACTTTATATCTTACTAGTCTAACTAAATAGTTTTTCTATTACAACAAAGCAAAATATATTATTCTACTAGTGGTACCCTCGACAACTTAAGCGTTTAAATACCCTCAATGATGTTTTTTCTTTTTTTGAAATAAACACGGGATTTCATTCTATATGCCATTCCGGTGTACAAACTTTCTAATTATGCTAAATTTAAACAATATTGGTCTGACGTATTAGCCGTGACAGCATAAACGATAGACAGACTTTCATATTTATAATATTAGTATGTATGTATACTGTAGAGATTTATATGAATGATAAAAATGCTTTGATTTAAATATTATCCGAACTTGCAAATGTTGCGAATGTCGAAATGTAGCTAGTTATAAGAAATATATTGCGAAAAGAGGAGTTTCTTGCTGGTCCTTCACGGTAGATACCATTTAGTGAAGCAGTAGAGTAGTAGTAGAGTTCATAATTCAAAAGGACTTTTTAATGTTTATTTTGAATAAAGAAATTTTTTTAATTCGAATAATGTTCTAGCTATGAGTTACAATGATGCATAAACTTTTATTTTTTCTTTTAGGTCGGTCGCACCAATCCGACGGTGACCTTACGTGTAGTTGATCTATTAAACATACAACAGAATGTCACTTTTACAACACTTGAAGCCCCCGGGGAAGTTACGGATGACCACATTCTTGGCGGCGTGGTCTGGCCAACAAGCACGGAGGTGGCTGCGCATTGGCTCAACAGACGCCAGAATTATACTGTGCTCAGGATCTGCAATGTGTTCACTTACCTGTGTGAGGTTCGTATTCTTTCAATCCTGCATGATGAGTGGGCATAGACATGGGTGGGCTGGAAGTTTCCGACAAATAATAAAACAAGGAAGTTGAGAAACCTATACTTAAAGCAAAAAAGTAAAGTAACGGCCTATTATTATGCCCACTGCTGGGCTAAGTCCTCCTCTCTCCATTTTGGAGAGAAGGATTGGAGCTAAGACCTACCACGCTGCTCCAATGCGGATTGGTAGGTTACACCTAGAATTCTCTAGAGATATGCAGGTTTCCTCACGATGTTTTCCTTTACCGAAAAGCGTGTGATAAATTGCAATCATCAATTAGACACATAAGTTTTAATAGAAAAACTTATTGGTGCCTGCTCGGGGTTCGAACCCATAATCGTCACTATAGAGTCGCACGGTCTCACCGCTAGGCAGAGATGGGACAGTTGCTTTCTCTTTTTAGAACCATTTTAAGCTCGTTTCACTACTCTAGTATAATAACTATTGGTTCGAGTCCTGGTGAGATGAATCGATGTTTTTTATATTTATTATAGGCTAGTTCTGCTGGCACGTTTTGCCTCTGGATAGATGTCTATCCATTCTTCCGTTAAACTCTTATTGCTAAGCAATATAACCTTTGTCGAGAGGGATGTTCATAGTATCTTCATCGTGCATTCTTTTCCATCATTAGTTATTTATGATGAGACAATGATAGAAACAAATGGACAACCCTGGAAATAAAAATATAAAAAATATCAGTTTTCACTTTCAGTGAATACTTTTGGACACGAGTAATGTAATAAATAAGTTCCACCAAAGTCGTTATACTTTTTTGTCTTTTAGCTTATCGATGAAAAACATGGCGTTGTATTAAAACGTATTTAGTTTCTAAGGAAGACATAAGAACAGGGTAAAAAAGAGGCACTATAAATGATATTATTGGTATATTGTTTCCAGGAAGAACATCGCCAGCAACCTAACGGTTGGGTACCCATCGCATTGCCTCGATTCAGCAGTAACGGAGACTTTTTTGTATCTACGCGTTGGTCTCTGGAACAATTCAATGGCAATATCTGGCAGCATTTGTATTTGAGCATGAGGCTCGGTGGGCAGATTGTGTCCACATCAATCACGCCTGGAGCGTTTACTGTTAACAATTTTATTGGAATGGATGAGACTAATTTGCAATAGTGAGTACCAATACAATTCCATTCTTACAAATATAAAGTTTCATTAAAAGAAATAGAGTTGCACTTGTAGGTATGTAAGAAGTAATAGATCTCTTCTTGATAATGGCAATTGACGAATCTGAGTCACAAATGAATAATTATTGTAATATATAAATCGTTTACAGATACGCTTACAATATCCATTTCAAGTTGATTGGTTTTGATCTTAAACTTCAATATCACTTACCGTTACATAAAATTAAGGTCTAACACTAAATTGTCATTAAAAATGTTAATTTGTACAGTAAGGCAAGTTATATAAGGTTCGAAGTTTCTAGAAGGATCGAATTTTAAATAGAGATACTCTCAGCGGAGAGTCGTTTGCATAGATTATTGCTATTAGCAAAGCAAAAAGGCAATAATTAGACTTCGCTTGGGGCAGAAGCAATGACTTCTACGACCTTCATGTTGAGAGGCAGCGACTACGAAATGCTAATCCCAGTATAGGTTGTATTCCGGGTAAGAAGAAGCAAAGTATGAGTATAAGACGCGATTCCGTTATCTATAAATTTCTAACGGTGTGAAATATTTATTATTTATATACATAGGAGCATTGAAAGAGAAGAGTCGTTTGAGTGTTGAAACCTTTTCTGATAAATATGCAGGAAAAAACACTAAATCAAAATGCTCTTTCTGTACGCAAAGTATTACGCTTGGAATAATGGTCATGATTATAGTATTTCTGTTTCACCGCGTAATTGTGGTCAGATGCAAGTTGATCTGATATTTTAGATTCTGCATGTCCAAGGCAGAGTTCGCATTTCTAGAATGGTTTTCAATTTTTCTTTTTTCAGTTACTTTACTCGTACGGTAACAGATTCGCCATGGCAGTCCCAGGTCCACACAGCTGGGGCCCGAATAATGTGCTTGAGTTGCGACATAGTGTTGCCTGACGGTGGGCCTTGCACGTGGGCTACTGCCACTGCTAGTCGCAGAGGGTCCTACCTTACCATCACTTGCTCCTCAACAAACGAACCATCTGCTACCTTCATTGTGAACCCCTTAGTAAGTTTTGAACACAGCATAAATGATACAATTAAGGTTATAGATTGTATAAACAATTTATAAAAATTGACATTAACATTATTAGGTGTTGATAAAGTAAAAAAACTTTCAACCTAGTATACTCTTCTATTTGATTTTTATACCAATATTATGACCGTATTATGTAATTATATTATTACGAATATTTAATATCAAATGTGTAATAATAAATGTAAAATAACATTAATCAGCTATCCTTGTTAGATCATGCTAACGATTATTTCAGTCTATTTCTTAACAAAACCGAAAAACGTCAAGATAGTTTTCGTTTTCTAAGTTTCAAGCATGAAAATAACAAATGTATTAAGCATGATTAAGCTCAAGGGAACTTAAGTAATATTTTGTATAAAATATGTACTGAAATTAGTAACTTTTTTTGTATTAATTATTCTTTTTTTTGAGTTATTTTATTACTTTACTTTACTAAGACTAATCTTTACACGCTTTACTTTTTGTATTAATGTTTTCTTTTGTTTTTTTCTTATCCAATGTGTACTTTTGTTCAATAGAGATGTTTATCTATCTATCTAAGGTGCTATTTACTCGATTGCAGAATCGTACAGTTCTTTACACTTGGGAGACCAATCAAGTGGTTCGCGACCGTCTTGTGGCTAAGAATAGGCCAGGCAGCATTCTTACCACCGTCCCTCTCGAGAACGGTTGGCCAGCCCCTGTCAGGATTTTCCTACCACCAGGCCTGGACGTAAACGACACGAATACAAAATATCCGATGATATTCTTCGTGTACTCCGGACCTAATACTAATACTGTCTTCGATACTTTCACCGTCGGTAAGAATTTAATTGATTTCCCATTTCGTTTAGTAAATCGTTGAGAAAGATTTTGCTGATTACGAGATATGACTAAGATTTGGTCTGGTTTATTCCTGCATTTCAATTATTTTTTAGGTTTTCAACTTTTGAACAAACTGTCTATTAAATTTACCACATTGTAAGAAAACTGATCATTATTAAATATTACGGGGCTGTATCTGCAGATATAGCTGTATTTCTAAGATTTTTTTTTACATTCAGTTTGCCATGAATTTCGGTATTAATTATTAATTAACTACGCCATCATTACATAAGTTTTGTCTTGCAATTGTAACTTTTTCAGAAGGTAGACTCAACACGGACGCAACCATTTTTGGCGAACTAGTACATAATATACGAGTATATACTCGTTTTTGTTACTTAGCTTGACACCATAGTAATGATAAATTATTTATAATTTCGACTCTATTCTATGACTAAAATATTACAACTACCACGCGTATGTACAATTTGCGGGGATTATACATTTGTAATTTTGTGTGTATGTTTGTTAACACGCCGTGTGGTATCCGGCAGAATAGAATAGACCACCTTCATTTCTTAGCGAGGTGTCGTAAAAGGCGACTAAGGTAAGTTGACGTTAGGCAGGCAGTCGGTCGTAAAATACGTAGCCAAATCATGTGTTAACATGTTTGGAACATGTTGTGCCGACCCCATTTAAAGTGTGTGTTTGTTTGTTTGTGTTTGGAGTTTATATCTTATATCGGTCATAACTTTAATAAATTTTCTTAAAAATAACTCATTCAATAGGTTACCATTCATACATGACGACAAATCGCAATACAATCTACATGATGGCTGATGGACGCGGTGCCGGATTAAACGGACAAGAAATGTTGTATTCTCTGAATAATGCACTCGGAACTGTCGAGGTTTTCGACCACTTCGTTGTTTTAAGGTATTAGTAATCACACCCCAATATTATCACCATTTAAAATGTTGATTCAGATCTCATAGTTTTGCCAGTTAATATCCGCCTGTTTTTTTTACTACTATCTCATTCTGGGTATAGGCCTCCTCTATACGTATTTGGAGAGAATAGTTGGGGCTAAAACCCAATAAGTGCTCCAATATGTAAGGTTCAATAATTTTAGAATATTTTAGGACAAACGTTTTAATTTACAATGGTGTTTTTTGTTAAATAAACTAAATAGGAATTTTCAAATAGTTTTTACAAATGTGACTTGACCTACCAACACGTATCCCCTGAATTCTCTAAGAGCAGGTTTTTCCACGATGTTTTCCTTCACCCAAAAGTGTGTAATAAATTGCAATTATCAATTGGATATACATAAAACACACAGACACACACGCACACATAGATAATAGTTGTGCCCTTAGGATATAACAGTGTGAATGTATACATTGAAAAGCCCGTTGGCGGAGTGGATAGTGACCCTGCCTTTACCGCGGGTCGCGGGTTCGATTCCCGCCGAGGGCCATTTTCCGATATTTTCTATAAACAATTTGTTGGTTCTTCGAGCCTATATATGTATTTAAAATTATATATGTAGTATATCTACCAGTTGTCCTTCATCTATACCACAAATATTAAGTTACATACTTTTGTAACATATAATAAAATTATTTTACTATAATCCGCAATAAAATTAATAGAAAATATATATCGTCCTAAATGTATAGTGGACTTTCCGTTTTTCATTCCCGATAAATGCAGGATTCGTAAAAACACATGAACAAACCTCCACTACCGCCAACACATTACACAAGCGCTACACACGGCCACTGTCACAAACTCAACAATTGTTTCGCCCGCAACCGAAGCATCATCAGCAGGCCTACCATGAACTCTTATTGCGACTCAATTGAAGACGTAAACAAAATTGTTTTGCTTTTTCATACCATAACGTCTTAAAGACACACTTTAAATCGTTGCCGAATGGGCGCTCGGAATTCGTCCTAAGAACATGTGAGTAAAAGAGACAGAGTTATCTATAGTTCATATAACGTTATCCTTTTCAAACATTACGGTCCCAATTCAATTCACACTTCATGGTACGAAAAGAAATCGGTTCGCGATCGTCATTTACGTCTTCAATTGAGTCGCAATAAGAGTTCATGGTAGGCCTGCAGGAGATAGACTCCACGACAAAATCGCAAAGCGATTTACATTTGCGATTTTGTCGAGTCTATCTCCTGATAATTCTATAAATTAGTATTAAGTTACTTACTTTGGGGATGGATGACCGTGTGTGTAAGTGTCCGATATATTTATATATTTAAATAAATAAGTCACAAGTGAGACGATTCGAGAATTCCAAGTTAACGAGATTATGTTTACACGATGCAATATTTCAGACAAGTACTCGAACGATATGAATTTATCGACCGTTCGCGTGTCGGTATCTTTGGGCACAGTTATGGCGGTTATGCCACTTTGTTGTCACTAGTACATGATGACACTAATATGTTCAAATGCGGTGTTTCCGGAGCGCCTGTTACATCTTGGCTCTATTACAGTAAGTACTTTAAAGTTCATACATTTTATTTTGCTGTTTATCTAATACGAGCTGTACATGCGAATACGTTTGCGTGAGCCGAAGTATTAAAATATCCTAATATGTATTTTCATCCTTTTCCGCCTCCTTTCCATCCTTTTCGGAACATCATTGAATCCTATGTTAGCGTAGAAGCTCATTTCATCACGATTTGTTCAGTGGTTTAGCCATAGAGTTTAACAGACAGACATACTGACAGGCTTTCGCATTTATAATATTAATAATGATTTCATTCAAAACTTTCACAGCTGAGAAAAGATAGATAGATAGGGAAGATAGCCCTTAGTTAGAGTCATCTAACCGACTTTTTGCCGACATTTTCTAATCACAATTTGTTGATTCTTCGAGACAATACAAGATACAAGACCAGATTAGGGTTATTGAAATGTCTTACTCTTGGTGTATGATGATGACCTCATTGTCACGGTTCTAATGCCTAATTTCTATACGATACTGTAGGAAAAACAAAAGGTCTCATGCTTATACAAGCATTACATAGCTAATCTGACTCATCTTATTTAATATAGATTACCAGATGTATGTAACCTTTATGGTTATAAATTCTTCTGAAATATGTAAATTTACGCCTTTACGTTAAAGGAGAAAAAAATTTGAAAATGCTAATTCATTAATTTTTAGTCATGCTTACGTGTTAAAAACCGATTGAAATTCAAGTGATTTTTTAATTTTAATTTTTAAAATCTAGTGATGAATTTTTAGATACTATGTACACAGAGAGGTACATGGGTCTACCGACTGCAGAAGACAACCTGTCGGGTTACGAGGCGGGTGATGTGACTCTTTTAGCTGAAAAACTCAGAGGAAAGGACTTCTACATCATGCATGGGAACGCTGATGATAATGTCCACTACCAGAACGCCGCCAAACTGATGAAGAAACTCGCGGAACTTAATATACCTTTTGAACAGATGGTAAGAATTAAAACTTATTGAATACTCGCAGTTGTGGATGTAGATGGATTTGTGACCAGAGAAGAGAGTGTGAAGTATGAAATACATGTAAAAGGAGTAGCGCCATTGTTGACGAATGTTAGGACAGAATGGAAGAGAAAAACATGTTGTACCGACCCCACTTATAGTAGGATATGGGCAGGAGAATGATCATGAATACTGGTATCCGGTAGAGTAGAATAGACCACCCTCATTTTTTATCGAGGTGTCGTAAAAGGCGACAAAGGTAAGTTGACGTCAGGTAGGTGGCTGGTAGTAAAAAACCTAGCCAAATCGTTTTACAACTTGCTAAAACTTGTTTTGCCGACTCCACTTAGAGTGGGATATGGGCAGGAGAATGATCATGAATACTCCCTATTACCCGTCTGCTTTGATAGTTTTAGGAAAAGGCCTAGATTAAAACGGTCAGGCGATACTTTACGGACTGCCTATACTCTTTTTTAACTCAATTTCGGCTCAACGCAGAAATTGAATGGCTAACAACTGTAATCGCTTAATTTTGGCTCCAATCAATAAACATTGATAGGTTACCGAATCTTTTTAATGTGCGATAGAAGAATAACTAGAAATTCTACAATTGCTTTTACATATATTATGTAAAAAAAAATTGATAAAATATCTTAACGTTCAAATCCCTTGTACCATCACTGAACTATTGAGAATAACTTAGACGATAAGAATGCTTGGAGAGTCTTCGACCTTGTACAAGACAGTAATTATTACATGTAACTATTATAGTAATGAGAAGAATTTTGAAAAGAGCAACCGCCGAGTTTCTTGCAGGCTCTTCTCGGTAACAGCTTTCCGAATCAGCAGTACGGTTGACGACTCCAAAGCGCTTGTTTTCATGTAGGGTACACATATTTCCAGAATTATCTAGATAGATGCAGGTTTCCTCATGATGTTTTCCTTCACCGAAAAGCGTGTGATAAATTGCAGTTATCAATTAGACACATGAGTTTTAATACAAAACTTATTGGTGCCTGCCCGGGTTTGAACTCGTGTTCCCCTCGAAAGAGTCGCCGGGTCTCACCGCTGGTCTATCATAGCTCAACTACCATTATAAAGTCTCATAATATTTTTCAGTCATACCCAGACGAAGCGCACAGTTTAGCCGGAGTCGGGATGCATAGGTATGGCACAATGAATCGTTATTGGGAGCAGTGCATACAAATTCCTGCTGAAATCGCATCTGGAAGCGTTGCAACTTAATACTACATTTAAAACCAGGACTTTATGTTATGTGGGAGGTGAACCAGTAATACAGCATAGTAAAAAAGCCAAACCTCATGCAATATATGTTTAATGTATTAACAAAAATGAAATATCCATTTTTAATTGCTAATTTGTAGATTAAGTGTAAAAACAAAGTGTAAACTATCGTAATTTAATTGCAAGTATATATTAAAGTGTAATGTCGTATGATTAAAATTTTATAATTAGAATTTAAAGAAAATAAGTTTCACTCTTCTTCTTGTGGAAAACCCTTCAAAAAAATCTAAAAGACCCAGTCATACCGATAATGTGTTATAAAAGTGAAAACGCTACAAATAAAAATCCCATTGTTGTCCGATCAAAGGAGCCACGCCCAAGTACTTAATTATATCCATTTATATTTATTATAAAACAAAGTCCCCAAAAGTTGTCTGTCTGTCTGTATGTGATTAAGTATCGTAAAATCTATTAAACGAATTTTTGTGTGGTTAGTAAAAACCAAAAAAAGGTGCAGTTCTTCCGGAAGGGCTAATAGAACATTACGGTTTTATAAAAATTGTGCTAAAAAAGGTTGGGCATTTGTAAAAAAAACTTGCCTGCTGGGTGCTTAAGTCGTGTGCGCTGCGTAAACCTTCTGAGATAGACTACATACATACAGTAAAGTGCTAGACAATTGTAGATCTATAAAAATATTATAAAAGTGTCCGCAACAGCATGACTCTTATGGTTGACATATCTCTTATGGTTAACTCGCAATAACTACTTTTATGTTTAAAATTTTCAATTAATTACAATTAGAGTAAAAAATATAATTTGCGTTTTACTTTTTTATTGCACAATTAAAATAAAAGTACAAAAGGCGGACTTAACACTAAATTAAGCGTTCTCTACCAGTCAACCTTAGGGTTAAACGGAAATTTTAAATAGGTGCAGTAAGCAAACAAACAGAAGAAGAAAAGCGATGATAGGCGTATTTACAGAAATGAAAGTCAAGAAGGTGTAGCGACACGCCTAAGCAAATGATAAATAAATAAGTGGATAAAATTGTAATACTGTTTGCAAACATCTTCTTTTAGATAAATAATATAACGTTACGCGCTCTTTATAATTTAAAATGAAATTGATAGTTAAAGCTTTAGTTCCGAGAGTCCTGTAACTGGTATCGTCGTTATTTCGAATGTTATAGTTATTATGAATAAAGCCGTTAGGGTAAAGATGTTAACCAGCCAAAGGAATTCTTAATATGACGTACTTAATGTCTACAAATTCGATTTTCAGTCAGAATAAATTTAAATCTTAAGTAATAAACATTTTTAGTTACATTGTTTTATTTGTAATACACTGTGATCTAATTATGAAATGAAAAAAGCCCTCTTTTAAGTTATAAAACAAAGTCACAAAAAGTCTGTACGTAATAGATTTTCTGAAAATCTACTGAACTAATTTTTGTACGGTTCTGACCATAAGATAGTGCAATACTTCCGGATGGTTTAGGTCAATAGTGCATATCGGTATTATATAAATTGTGTAGAAGCGAGCAGTTGTTAAAAAACTTGCTTGCTGGGAGCCTTAGTCGCGTGCGCTGCATAAACCAGCAGAGTTACGCTAAAGTAATCTACTAGAGAATTGTAGATCTATAAAAATACTACAAAAAAGTCCGCAATAGCATGTTTCTATCTCTTACGGTTAACTCACAATAACTACTTTTAAGATCAAAGTTACAAATTGGATTTTTTTGTGACAACTGATTTCAACGCGGGCGAAGCCGCTGGCACAGCTAGTCATACATAAAATAAAATAAATAATCGAAGAAGAAGAGAAGTCACAATATTAGCTATAATTCTTGTGCTGATCTGAGTAGTTGACTTCAATGATAAATATTCTGGTATCCTCGATACTTATAACAAAAACTTGTTACTATTTATTTTTTGCTAACAATGAACAAGTACGTTTTTTAAATAAGATATCAAAAGCGTTAGCAAATATATACTAGTGCAATTTGACATTCTTGAATATTTATCCGTAAACGTTTTTGTAAAAATTTATAAATATTCCGAACGATTTCAACATCACTTTTTAAACGAGCTTCCACGAGTTTTTAAGTACATTTAATTCCTTGTCAAGAAAAAAATAAATTTTCGTTTTAAAGTATTGCCAAGTAATTTAGCAAATCATTATAAATTAATTACAATTGCTCTTCATCTTTAATGTAATCATCAAAGACATCAAATTTTCTACAGTAACTCATCAAAAAAAAGTTACAAATTTTCTCTAAAGTACCTTCATTTTTAAAATAAGAATAACCATTCACTTAATTATTATGTTATTGACATGAATTAAAAAAAATCATACATAAAAGTAGTAAAACATAATGATGTAAGGTTATGAGTAAAGTAAAATTTTATGCTCAATTTTAGGTGCATACTTTACGACCTTTGTATATAGGTAACTTCAAAGTGACTAAGCGGATAATGCCAGAGGCTATATTCAGAGTTCATTACGATCTCAATTAAACCGCCAATTGGAGCAGCGTAGTTGGCCTAAGCTCTAATCCTAATTTCCATAGGAGCGAGGAGGCCTTTACTTGGCAGCGCTATTTAATATGGTAATATTAAAAACCATTACCGTTTTGATTCAGCTAACATTTTAAGTTTTAAAAGTACTTTGTTACATCTTCAGCATAATGTATTACCTCATATAAGATCACTTTTGTTTTCTTAACTAATTGACATCGTATTGTGTAAATATGTCAATTTCCTTCTGTATTCCTGACCATTAAATACTCTGTGGGTGTTAAATTTGATTAAAGGCATGCGGATGTTCGAAAGGACGGTTAAATTATTAAAACGGCGGCACTAGTTAATAAATACCCTTTATAATTTAATACATCGTGAGCGTAATGGCGACGGAGGTTGGCGTCCGACAAAAGTGAAAGGAGATGGCCAATCACGATTATACAATATACTATACTGTTTCAAAATGCTTGTACTGACCGTACGTAAGTATATTTTATTTAGGTGCTATACGTATTGAAGAATTCAAATTAGAATCAAGGTGTTATTTGGTGTGAACGTGATCCTGTTACTAATATAATTGACAACAATGTAACAATAAACCTCAATAAAAACTTTTTCCGGTGCTCCAAAAGAATATGCAATGCCAAACGCACTAAAAAACCATGCTACCCAATTTTCTATCAAATTTCTATGTATTCTTCTATGTTAATGATTGATTTTTATACATACATATGTATGTTATTGCATTTTGAGTCTACATAACATTGACAATAACAGTCTTAAAGATCATTTTTAAATTATTTATTTATGGTATTTATGTACCATAAAAAAGCTTACAAAAATATGATTTATAAAAAAGTCAACTTATCCCTATGACTGTGATCCAGAGATCTCTGCCAGCTAACCTACATAGGGACAATTTATAGTGATAAAGATTACACTAATAAAAAATATATATTGAAAAATGATATTGATTGTCATAAATTTCCTTTTTATACACTCATTAATAGCACGCAATTGTTTTACAACAAAGGTAGAGTCTTCACGTCTGCTTGACATCGAGAAGAATAACATTGATATTTAATGCCAAAACTCACGCTATCCTTATGTACAGAAAGCACCAATTTAATTAGAAAATACTTCTAGAACTACTAGCGCGAATAACATTCTTGCTCTATATTTACATGTTAATTATTATTTTGTATTTTAAATTATGATTGATAATTTTATTCAAAAATCCTTTTCACACATTTTTTTATAATTTTTAAAAGTTATTACGTTTATTTATAACAAAGGAGTGCTCAAAAACTCGTACTAAGGGAACTTGTACCTATAGCGTCTAAAATAATAGTCAAAAATTTTAAAATACCTAATTTAAATTCTCTTACCATATAATTTTAAATTTTTTAATTATGGTATGACTTTCTCATCTATTTTACCCAAAAGGATTGAAAGGATATGATAAGAATACAAAGACAATAAAATTAAGAATTTTTGGAGATGCTAGACTTGGACTAGGAACAGTCAATAGCTAAGCGTGCTGTTGGCTGTTGTGTGTTGCAACTGGATGCAACTCGTCCTACCCCGTGTCTTAGAAATCAGGTGAATACAAGAACGCGCTGTTGCATGACTGCCGAAGTAAACTCCATAGTAATAAATCCATAGGGTAGTCAATTCGCTGACTAGACTAGACATGGTGAGCTGATCATCCATCGCAGGAGCCGAAGAAGCATCATGAGACAGAGACTTTAGCTGCTGCATGTTTAGTGCTTCGCGTGAGATGGTCTCAACAAATGTATGAGTGTGTCATGCTAGCGTACATTTTTTTTTCATGGCGTATACTATAGAGAGCGCTGGAGGTATTAACGTCGCGGCGTATTGTTCAACGTTGTTGTCTTTATTAATTGTTATCACATATATTGTTGGCTTAAAATAGAATAATTTCCTCGAAGAGTTCTATAAACTGATCTTTCTTCCATTACCTTACGAAAACTTTTGTGAGAATGCCCTTTAATATGCCATATCTATATTAAAATATTTGTTATTTTTTGTAACATAATATAACTAGCCAGTCTAGAATGGCTATTTAAGACTTTGACTTGTCACATTGGTTTGAATGGATACATGTAAACTTAAGCACAGTTTACTAATCGTGTTTATAATTATCTAAAATTAAACCGAGTAAAGAATACAATAGAGTAACTTAAAAATCTATTAACATTATATTTATTTATCAAAAAGCTCTGAAGTTTTAAGTAAATAGAGAAAATTGATTGATTATGATCATAGTTTGCACTGTTCGCCGTAAAGCTAGTAGTTTGTTCGTTGTTAGACAGTCTTAAGTACACAAATAAGCTATGTGGCAATTTTGTATTGAAATGGTACATATATAATGGTAAGAGGTAATGCTTAATGAGATTTATAAATTAACACAGTTTCAACTGTGATAATTAATTAATTAACTAGCCAAATCATGTGACAGCATGTCTGTAACATGTTGTGCCGACCCCACTTAGAGTGGGATAAGGGCAGGAGAATGATGAGAATGATGATTAGTTTCAACGTATTATTGAAACAGACAGAGTGGACAGAGCCTCAAAATTCGTCACTAACAGTATTCAGTAGATGACCTCAAACTCAGTGGGAAAGTTTAAAAGCCTTACTACTATATTTTATTGTTTTGAATGTATTTTATAAATCAACAATATATAAATGTAAAACTCAGTCTATTTAGTCTAAAGCTATCAAATCAAATCAAATCAAATCAAAATATTCTTTATTCAAGTAAACTTGTAAACAAGTGCTTTTGAATCGTCAACTTTACTGCTGGTTCGGAAAGCTGTTCCTGCCGAGAAGAGCCAGCAAGAAACTCGGCGGTTGCTCTTTTTGCTAGTTATTACCGTATGACTAAAACATAATATACCTAACCAATCCTATTTTTTACATTATACTTGCAGTTAGTATTGCATCCAAAGACATGTTAAATATACGAAAACCTTTTTTTAATACAATTAGTTTTTCGAACGGTCTTATGTAACGTGGTCACATAACTATATGGTGATGTCTGTTCACCTCTATTACGTCATAGTATATTTGCTTCGCAGTGTAGGACAGACGTGAGGAACAGTTGCGTTCAAAATAAATTGTGACTTGAATACTGCCTCAATAGTAAACAAAAGTGTACTTGTATATAGCCAGTGCGTCATGATTTTATTACGCAGCTTAACAAGTGTTATAGGCAATTATATATAATACAATAACAACAGATATATCACATCAATGGTTTTATATAAAATATAATATAAAACAGTAACAAAATCGTAAAAAACAATTTTATTTTAATCTGATTTAAACAATTAAAACTTTCAAAGTTCTTTCACTTTGTCTCTTCATGTCTATCATACAAAGCCTTCTTTCAAAAATCTGTATAATTTTTTGTATTCTTTAGCTTTATCCATGTTAACTATTTATTCATTATTATCCACAAAGGTGACCTATACTTCAGTACCTACATATTTATCTATTTCAATGTTTTATATGAATTAATATGAAGAGTAAAGCTAATTTCTTCAAAATAACAATTAGATTTTAAGTAGAAAAGATTATTGAGATGCCCACATTCATTACTTTAGCAGTACTCCATTCAATTCGAATAACTTGTTTCAAAATAATGTGCTGAGAAACAGCTGAATCAGGTATTCGTGATGCAGCAAACGTTATTGCATTTCATAATTACCATAAAATTCAAAATATCCTTTAAGCGTTTAATACAGTTATCCCTTAAAGTGAATAAATTAGTTGCAACCACAAGGAACTGGTTAATCTCTTAGCATTTGAAATGTCGTCGTATATTAAATGTTTGCATTTTGAATAATGTGGGCCATTGAACTTTTATACTTTTTTACTTTATACTTTTTGTTATTGTTATACCTGATTCACAATATGAAGAATGATGTTCAGCATTTAACATATGTTACAAAATCAATGGCCTACCATTGATTTTATGTAAATCATACGTCACCAATAACGTTGTTAAGATGTAAATGTACGATATCTTGAATATGATGGTTCATGATTGTCAAATTCAGTTCCTGTTTACGTATATTCGGTATTATTGAATTTCCTTTACGTATAGAGCTTTAATTTAATTTTCGCCGTTTCGGAGAAGTATGGTAAGTTATATTGTGACACGAGTATTTTATTTTAGTAGACAGATGAAGTCACCGGTATCTATTACTTATGAATATCGATGTTTCACTTAGTGCCTTTCAGTCTTCGCCTCGATACGCTCTAATTGAATTTTATAAATGGACCGTTATATTCAATGTCGCACAGTAAGCCCCGTGTTCGTCCATTATGCGTTGACTCTGACGTAACGTTATCACGTAATGTTTGACGTTTACGTTGCGAAATTGAAGAGTAATTTTCTTTGTCCATTTATAGGTTCTTTTAACAGCCAACGATTATAATTAATTAAAAAAAAATTTAATCATTACTTAAAATCAGTTGAAAGGTTTTACAATTATACATACATTTTACATATATACACGATGATTATAGAGACACACGATACACTCGGGACAAACCGGACTGACTGTAGGCAATCCAGGGAAGCAATGTCGTCCCTGTAGCCTTGCTTGAGTAACAGTTTTCTTCGAATGAATTGAATCAATGCGAAGAATGTTAAGTATGCACCGGTCCGCAAAATAAATAGTTATTATATATAGGTTCGATTGACAACCCAATTTGCAGAGACTGCACGAGAGAACAGGAAACACCATCTCATGTCATGCTGCAGTGCGCGGAGATGGTAGAACATTAGGCGAACTTTCTTGGCTTACCGAGAGACTTTACAAGAAGCCTCGAGGAGACCGTGTAGGGTTCTCGACTTCTAAAAGGAGCATTACGGGTTGGAGTTACTAGCCCCTTCACCCTCACGCATATTGGTCGCCAAAAATGCGACTAAGTGCGGAAATAGCCCATCAAATGAAGAAGATGAAGAACTGTATACACTATGTAATTTTTTTTAAATTATCAAACCCGAAAAACTCATAATTGTATTATACTATTACTCTCGTCAACTAAAGCCTTTTGAAATAATTTCTCTACCCAGATAAATCTACATAAACAATGTCTTCTGTAATCTGCACAATGAGCATACGACATACCTTATCAATCAGCTGACTCATAGAATCTTTCCCCAGCCAGGGAAATCCCAATTTCAATACTCCAAAGGCTAAGTTATCAGTGGTTAGTAGACTCAAATATATACCACGTCAACCTTATAACGTAAATTCAATTGAAATACAACTATGTAAAAGAAATCATTGCGCATTTATTCTCTGTACAATTTTCGCTTCAATACGCTCTAATCGAATACAATAAATGGAACGTAACATCCAATGTCACGCCGTCAGTAGTCATGCTATAACATGAGCGTTGGCTTTTTAACGTAGCTGCGGGTAAGAACCGCTGAAGCGTTGTCGATATCACGGAATATGGTTTGAATATTTTCTTTAATTCATGTTATGTTTATAAAGAAAGATATATGTATGTATAATTATACATGACGTCTTATACATTGTTGAATTTAAATAAGTAGGTAGCCTTGAAAAATATTGTAAAAAGCAAAAATAGTTGTATAATTTGGCACTCTCATAATTTTCTATGTAGCATTTTTTGGGTAGCTAAATTGTTATCAATTTGGAATTTTTCTTAATACAATTAATTTAATACAATACTGATAAATCAGACAGAAAACTAAGTTTTATTAAATTAGTTTAATACAAATAATTTAAAACAATAGGTTAACATTTTTCTATTTTATTTTTTTATTTATTTATTTATGATAACTTTATTGCATACAGAGATACACAAACTGTAATGTTAAAAACTAAATTATAAACAAAGGGCGGCCTTATCACTAAGGTGATCTCTTCCAGGCAACCATTACACTAAGGATCTAAAACAAAACGAAACGGATAAGTGCAGCTAAGATTCAATAAATATATAAATGCACATACTAATACATACACTAAAATAGTAATAAATAAATATGAAATAGATAAATACTTCAATAAATATTTATATTTCTACATATATACAATATAAGCGATAATACATACGTAATGATACATTCATAAATATATATATAATTATAATAATAGTGAATGTAAATTACATAGATAGGTAATGATTCTTTACACGCCTCTCAATGATTTTTAAATTAAGGATGTAGATTTTAAAACATTTCAAAAACAAAGTGCTATTTCTATTTCGCATTATCCCCGCTATTACTCTGGCTCTGTTATGGATAATAGATGTCAAGATTCCCCAAACGCAATTTTGTAAACGCCAAAAAGGGAAGTGATAGTTATAATACATATAATAATAATAAAGTATAAATTCTTGAAGATCTAATCTCTTGAATCTAGAAGATCTTGTGGCGAAAGCTTCAAGGAGAGCTTTTTACCCGAAAATAAGTATCCCTCGGTTGAAGAAAGAAGAGGAAAGGCATGATATGTCGTTATAAATTCTGAATTCAATTTTCATTGGTAACAAATATTGTATGTGCAATCCGTGTGTAATAAGCACATTTAAAACTTTGTAACTTCATAACCAATTCTATTAGTCATGGTCTATAATAATAATAAATGTTGATATAATCTTCGTAGATTAATATTCTCTCGATCATAATACATGTTGGAAATAAATTGTAATGGCTCGTTCGATCAAAACCTGTAAAAGAATAGATCGATACTTTTTGAATTCTTCTTCTTCTTCTTGGGGTGCCTCTCCGATCAACGAAGGTTGGCAGTCAGCAGCGTATAATCCCGTTTATTTTTCGCGAGGTGAAAAAGCTCGGCAGCACTCGCGATTCCTGTCCACTCTCGGATGTTGCGTAGCCAGGACTTCTTCCTGCGACCAACACCTCTTCTTCCTGCTACTTTTCCCATCATTATCAGTTGTAGAAGTTCATACCTCTCGTGCCTAATCACATGCCCCAGATATGACACTTTTCTGACCTTGACGGTGTTCAAAAGTTCGCATTTTTTGTTAATACGTCGCAGTACTTCCACATTGGAAACTTTGTGAGTCCAGCTTATGGCCAACATACGTCTATACGCCCACATCTCAAAAGCTTCTATGCGTTTTCGAAGGTCTTCCTTCACAGTCCATGCCTCACATCCGTACAGAAGTACAGGCCAGACGTCAATCCGAGTCTTAATTTCCTGATCAGAGCTCCAGATTTGAATTCTAGCAGAATTTTATTTGGATACATCTTCGTACACATTTATTATAAAAAAAAGCTGTTATATTAAAACAATACCCTGCTTATTCGTGGTTAAAATGTAAAAGAAAAATTGTAACGCAACAGTAAATAGGCTTAAACTTGCTTTGTCTTAGTAATAGCCTCAAAATAATTCGAAAAGTATGTTCCAATTTAAAGGTCCGGCTGCCGTATAATGCGCGAGCGCGGCGAGTAGCATTGGCTAATGGCTTGATCAACGCAGTATGCGTCCACGAGGCGGCAAACGAGCTCGTGAGTGTAGTTGATTCAGGTACTCTAGTGTGTGATGTGATTATTAGACCTCTTATTATTGTTGATGAGGCGTGATCTTCTCGTCCTGTGACTCGGTATTCATTCATGTAAAATGGTGAGTACTTTCATTGATTTGTTCCTACGTAAAGTAATAGGTAATATTGTAATTAGCTTATAGAAGTCAATTTTGCTTTCAATCTGTAGTAACCGTTGAATAGTTATGATTATCTAATTATTTTAATGTATTAAATACGCACCATTGAAAATGTTTGAATGTGTTTGAAAAACTCAAAAATAGTGTTGCTGTTTTCTGAAATAAATTTAGCTAATAAGAAGATAATTTCAAATCCCAATGTTACATTTTAAGATTGTATCTGACGGTATTCAGAAAATAGAATGCAATGAGTTGAACAATGTGAAACAACAAACATTTCTTTCTCTCCATGAGAAATGTTTTTAATAAATTTGTATTTTAATATTTCACTTACAAATTTTTTCCTACTTTATTAACCTTATTTAATTTTTATTCGTTTTAACTGTTAAAGTGTAAGATAAATACAATCAGGTAGAGCATAGATCGAGGAATAAACCATGTTTATAAAATTAATATGAGTTATCAGTTATACAAATATCATATAATACTTAAAGTAGTAAGTAAATGTGCCAAACCATTCTCCACCGTAGAATTTCCGATATTGCATTTACTAAGTAATCGGTCGTCGACGTGTATGGTCTAGGAATTGATAACGGCTAGGTATTAGGAAAGTGGTTTGCAAGCAGGTAGCTGTGGAATTCTGATGACAAAGATTAGCCCCTGCTCTGTTTGCGAATATTTTTTATGGACAGGATAGCACTTGGAAGCGATTGCAGTTGCTTTCATGCATTGCGACCAAGTTTGAAACGTTCGTATGTTAACTTTGAAGAGTAATTATGATGATTAACTTTGTAGGAACCGGATGCCTTCGTATTTCTTCTATTTATTAATTAGATTTGACATATTTAAGTACAAGAAATAGTCATCAGAAATAATCGTCAAAATTAAGGACACACAAAGCGACTTTTGAATTTATAGTATAAGTATATCTATACCACTCTCCACTTCCTTTATGTTTTATTAGTTCGAGTCGTAGGCCTATCCTTACCGATATAATAACTGCTACTTTAACAATTGTAACAAGTCACCCATTTTAACGCGAAGCTAAGTTTGTTCGTGGGTTTGTATAATCAGGTGTCTTAAATTTCTCTTTGTTTTAGATGAAACAGTAATGTAACTAAAAAGTCTACCAATTAAAATCAAGATACATATCAGAAATAGCTACATAGTGATGTTTAATCAGCCGTAAAGTTTAATTACAGAACTCATGATAAGCAGGTGTTGTGAATTCGAGCATGGCAAACAATAATCGAACTCAGAATGCCCTTATTAAATCGATTTGATGAATAAACTTTTTTTTGTTTGAATTTATATAGTATTTTATTACACGTTATTGTCACAAATTTAACGATTAAAAATCTATCTCAAATAAAATTCAATCAATGAATAATGTACATAAGAATGAAGATAAGAGAAAGAAGAAAAATCAAAGTGTGCCGATATCGCTACGCTTTGTTGTATCAAATGTAGAATATGATGCCACTGAATGGAAGTCACTGTATTCATAGGGTCAGTGGTAATGGCGTAAAATTTGATGCATTTCATAGACTATTCGGTGACGTTCAAAGTCAGGTTGTCGAATTTGAGCTGCAAAAAATTTTTAACCACAAATCTAATAAACACGGCAAGTTGGATTGCTTTGTTATCAACTTTTTCAAATAATAAAAAAAAAAATACTATCGTTAGCGACAAGATTTGCTATTAAGGAAATGCTATGATCATGTAGGTTTGTGTTTTCTTCAATAATGTATCAGCTGCTTGCAATTGTTAGAAAGGGAAGAGGCTTTGTGTCGCAAGATTTGAGTTGTAGAGTTGTACGAATACCTCTTATTGTTTGTCTATTGCTAAATGTAAGAGATATTTCAATAAGTGACATTGATTCCTTCTTCTTCTTTCTTTTCAACCGATGGATGTCCACTGCTGGATATCCATCGGTAATTTCTTAGTTTCTCATAAACTGTATGTGTTGTGGTTACCTGTACTTATAGTTCTGATTGCTGTTTATAGATTGGAAGAATTTTTGGCAAGAACGGTAGGGTAGATTTAATAACGATTTAATCATACTCTGGAGCGTCGATTTTCTTTATAAGTCTGGACCTTGGTTTGACTTCTATTTTGCAGTACCTTCATACTTATATAACTTCGTGCTATGTGGAAAATATGAATGGCATGCTCTATTTTCTCCCTATCTATTAAAAATATTTAGTTACTTAATGCATTGTTTTGATTACTAAAACACTTTTAAAAAAGTATCATTATTGCTGTTCAGTATTTGTAATTTAAAGCCTAGTAGCCTTATATAATCAATTATAATAAAAACAATAATAACAATCTCTTGCGAATTATTATGTTCGCAATCAGAGGGTATCAAGGCTAAAACAACTTCCTTATACTATAACTACAAAGTCATTCGTCAGTGTTAACGCATTCTGTATATATCGGCCCATTTTAACAGAACTAAAAGAACAACGAATTAAATCATGAAATTTATATATAGATGCATGTACTTTTTTCATCCGCTTATGTACTAGTCAAGCCTAAAATTACTGGCCAAATCCACTGTTCGTTGGCTTGGGCACGTAGAGAATGAATGAGACAGAAAAGTATACATATTAGATATTGGATATGAGATATTTAAATATTGTTAGATAGATGAGGCAAAGAAAGATCTGAGAGCTGTCTAATACCACTATGAATCGAATTGGAAAGACATTGTTCTGAACAGGCATGGTATTCTTTGAAACCAAGATTCGATTTGGGTTGCTGAGCCTTCAGCAGATTGTTCAAAACTGGGATGGTGTTCTATGGTTGGGAATGCCATTTGAACGCTAAAGAATACATTTGAACGCTAAGCTTTCAGCATCTAGTTTTGGCTTTCGCAATGTTAAGTACAAGTATATAAAATGTTGGTAACCGTCCGAATCCGTTATTTGGTGGACTGATTACCAAAGTTGGATGGTTTTATTTAAAAATATATGTTGACTTTTAAGTTCTATGTTTCGAATTGTTTATTAAACGGTTGATATTTTATTATGAACAAAATGTATTAATTTTAGAAGGCATTTTGTTTTAGAGCCTATGTCTAAAGACAAAAGCTTACGCACAACGTATATTGCCAGAGTTCTAATACTACTGAAAGACCACGTTGTCAATGATAATCACTATAAAAAGCTTAGATGCAAATAGTCTACACTCAGACTATGTTTGGATATAATGACAGATTTAATTTCACTTTATCATCAGTGTATAACAGTATACAGATAACAGTTCAGGGTCACAAACGATTTAAAGAGAATTATCAGCAATAAATGAAAAAAAAACAGCATTTAAAGCATATGCAAGGAACTATAAATTGCTAGTTCCAAACATTATTATGTATAAAATTGTTTTAATTATATCGTTCACGGCCCTGAAATACGATTACTGGTTAAGTTTAGAGATTGTAGTCCCGAGTACAAAAACGATCACTATTTAGACGGATCTTTAACTACACTTGGAGGCGAATGTTGCAATAGTTTATATAGCTAGCTGTATGTGCGACTTTTAAATGATAAAAATATTTTAAAAAATACAACAGTTTAAGTAAGTTATGCTCTATTTGGTTGACAAACTTTCTAATAAATAGCATCTGACGTAAAAAAATCTGGAGTTAAATATGAAAGAAAATAATAAATTACAGCTATTATCGATTCAGTAGAATGAACTACAGTTAACTCTTTGATAGAGGATAACGTATTTAGGCATCTGTGTTGTAAAATGTGGTTGATTGGCCCTTGGCGCAGTGGGTAGTGACCCTACCTTTAGCTCCGCGGGTCGTGGGTTCGATTCCCACCGAGGGCCAACATTTTCTATAAACAATTTGTTGCTTCTTCGAGCCTGGGTGTAATGTATTTATATTTAAGTATGTATTTAAAATTATATATGTATATATCTACCAGTTGTCTATCACCCATAACACTAACTTACTTACTTTGGGGATAGATGAGTGTGTGTAAGTGTCCCATATATTTATTTATTATAAAATATTGAGACAATATCGATTTCGAATTGTCTTAAGCCCTTAAAATTAGCAGTGATATATTTACATATAAGTTAAAGGAGCGCAGATCTATAGTTACGTGAGTCACTTACATCATACATGGCGTTATTTAATAAAAAAAAAATTCAAAAAATTCTGTATTCAAGTAAACTTGTAAACAATTCCTTTTAAATCGTCAACTCTACTGCTGGTTCGAAAAGCTGTTCCTACCGAGAAGAGCAGCAATAAACTCGGTGGTTGCTCTTTTCAAATTAAAATTTTTGTAACTACTTATATTAAGTCATTACCGTCTCGTATAGGGTAAAAGAGTAGCTATGTCCACGCATTTTTAAAATCTAGGTAATCCTGAACAGTATCTACAGCAACATTACTCGATAACATGACATAACTACATTTATAATGCTATATTTATATTAATTCGTTTTACAAATCGGCGCTCAGTTTAGGGCTAAATTTAGGTAGTTATAATTTTTTTATTAGTACAGTTTTAATTTTAAATCAAATTCCTCGAAATATACGTGACTGGTTTTTCCTTATTGGTCTCACTAATTATAGCAATTTTTTTTAAAACCCATCGTACTGTACTTGACTTATCATGCAATTAAATGATGTTGTTGATACCAAGTGATCGATTTCTTAAGTTTCTATTAATATTCATAAAAATATCTCTTTATTTAATTAATCACAACATAAATTTTATTTTTTTAATATATAATTAGAAATACATTTGTTCTGCAAGTATGTGATTGATTCGTCGCGTTTCGATTTAACGTATTATTTTAACTATAAAAGAATAGGCATCATAAATAATTGATTATGGTTTTAATTAAGCGGCGCTGTATGTAAATTTCATGAACTATTCGTCAGAAAAATCCGAAGATAAGTGATAGCCAGGTCAGGTCTATAATAGGTTCACAGTTCACATATAAAAAAGAGAGGCAGATAGATAGCCCCATTTACCTTCACTTCTTTTTCTACTTTTCTACTACACATTTTTAATTAAGGAGAAAATCAGTCCCTTTTTTATAGTTTGTCAATTTTTTGCATTTGAAAATCTATCGTCCGTGAAAAAGAAATTTATAATGAGCTAAGTAATTGTTCTAAAAGTAAGGAACTGTCATTAATGAAGATTTTTTTTGCACTAAGGAATGTTTTGTAAAACAAGTGTTTTATATTTTAAGAGATCTTTTTATCTGTAAGTTTCTAAATAAATTTCCTTTGTTATAGATACGGACTTTTATTATTTTTATCGTGACAATATTGTGTTGTGTCACGGATACCAGATCTACACCTCAAGATGCCCTGAAAACATTTACTCTGGAAGAACTAGTACCTTTGCAGCCCGATTTCTTTCCTGAGAGAGTCGCTGTACAATGGATATCGGGTATGTAAAAGTCACATCAAATCTAAAATCTAGTTTCTGTGTAGTGTATTGTTTGTTTCTATTGCATTATAATTATTCTAACGTCTGAGCTTGCAATCCGATGTTGTATAATGAAATCCTAAAGATCATTAATGCAAATGTATATCTGCAATAAGTAATTCTAACAAAATAAAAATAAATTATGCGGGTGCAAGGAAAATATACTTATTAAATAGAATTAACATCCTCTTTCAAATCGCCGAAAGGCAATGGATTGCTTTTAGTACAGTAAGCATTACATTATACAATATACTTGATATTGCTATTATTTTAATGTTTGTGAAGATTACTACTACAAAGTTAGTTATTTCACCCCTAACTTAGATAGTAATAATCAATATTTATAAAAAAGTTGTATTGAAGATCTGAACTTTAACTACCTATGCGATCGTATCATCTCTGTACAACTGCTTATAACGCAAGACCTATGATTAAGTTTGCTTTTTAATTTTGTTACAGACTCGGAGTACATAATTGCAGAACCTGGATCTATAAATAAATATGACGCTGGTACCAACACTTACGTCACAATTTTAGACCAAAATGAACTGGTGAGTGGACTACCTGTTTAAATTCATTACGTATAACCTTTTTGAAAATGTCAGTTTCGCTGTTATCGACAAATATTTCGTTGGTTTCAATTTTTTTACGATGGCCCTACAAAATATACATATCTCCTAGTTTCTACAAACAGTTTCCTTACCATGATATCGGTATATGTAGATGCTGGGCATGCTAATCTTTTTCACAACGTGTTTCTGCACCTTATTCAGTATCATAATCGCAGATCCAGGTGACATATTGTGCGGTTACATTTATCGGTTTTAGATAATTACATCATAATCATTGTTCCAATCAAAGAGAACAGTGCTACAGTCATTCATTAGTAAATTATTCAAAGAGGACCTCTGAGCACGAAGCATCTATTATGTCAATTAAAGTCTGTTTCAAATTTTCATGATACATAGTCAGCACGGTCTGGTCTTCAAAATGTATTAAATATTGGTGCAACTAGACTTTAATTTTGTATCCTATCTACCAAATTTTCTTTGTTTGAGTATTTTATGTCTTTATAAAGCACCAACAGCAAAGTGTTTGTTATTTTATACAATAGCTGCTACCTATAATATCAAATACACGGAATTAGCGACTTTGTCATACATATGTATTTGATTTCAACTTTTTCGAACTTTTCATAATCTCATAAAGTGACAAATAGTGAAAATTGAATGTATAATATATAAAATAATAATAAAAAATAATTATTGATCAATTCGAGTTAAGTAACGAGATAACATTGAATTTCAAGTGAATGGTGCGAAGGTATAATTATTAATTTAAATTTTTGCTTGAGATTTTCCTTACCTTGATACTCGTAGATACTAGCAACAATATTGTTAAATCTTTTATACTTATAATTGTAAAATTTTAGAAATAAACAACGTTTTCATAAGTATTTAGTCAAACTAAGATGATTCTAAACATAGTTAATAACGATACCGGCTATACTCACGTCTAATTTTATCGGATTAGCCCGACTAGTTTCGAACCCGTCCGGGGCACTTATTCATGAGCTCTTTACACGACGTTATCGCGGCGGGAACTGCGTGCAGCAGCTCGCTGGGCGCGCCTCGTAGGTGGCTGGGGCGGGGGGGGAGACGGTTGCGGCGGTGGTCGCGCGTCTACCGACTGTTCCGTGTCGCTCTGGTCTTCTTCGTCGGATGCACCAATGAAATTTGTGCATGCGACGCTTACGGTGTCGGGTTCAAAACGGTCTTTATATGAACCGGTAGTGTCAAAAATCGGTTTCCACGCCGGAGGTAGTGTCCAACCACCGTCTCTGTTAAAATTCGGGTTGCGGCTGATTTCAATGGCTTCACGTATTTTTCTAGGTACCAGAAATTTTTCCCTGGATAATACGGAAGCCTTGTCGAACCTTATATAGTGGTTGGTACCCGAATCATGGACATGCTCCGCTATGGCCGAACCATTGGTGTCCATATTCTTGACACTACGTATGTGCTCCGATATCCTCGTACAGATGTTGCGACGAGTTTCACCTATGTAGTTCTTCCCACAGCCGCAAGGAATCCTATAAACACCTGGCACGCTAAATGGATCCGCATCTTTCGGTGAGCGCAGCAGGCTACGTATTTGACCAGGAGGACGGAATATCGTCTTGATATGGTACTTACGACGAAGATAGTAGCCTATCTTATCCGTCACTCCCTTAACATACGTTAAATAAGCTGGCGACCGTTCTGCTTCAACCGATCTTCGCGATTTCTTGTTTTGTGCTAAACGATAACACTGGCGCCAGTTATAACCATTGCCTTCTAGGGCCAGTCTTATTTGGTTCATTTCCTGTGCCAAATATTGTGGGTCACACAGATTTAAGGCCCTATTTATCAAGGTTCGAGGAAGAGAAGAAAGATGCGAGGGGTGATGATGCGAGCTGGCGTGTAAGTATTTATTGGTGTGAGTGGGTTTCCGATACACCGTTGTAGAAAACTTACCGCCGGGCCCTCTAATGACCATGACGTCAAGAAATGGCAGTCTTCCATCTTTTTCTTCCTCCAATGTGAACTTCACCTTGTCATATAACTGGTTTAGGCACATTAACAAGTCTAATACTTTATCTCTGTTGACTATCGCGAAAACATCATCCACATATCGTAGCCAGCATCGCGGTTTCAGAGGGATCTTTTCCAAAAATTCACTCTCAAACCACTCCATAAAGATATTTGCTGCTACTGGAGCAATTGGAGAACCCATAGCCACGCCATTTACCTGCAGGTAATAATCACCACGCCAAACAAAATAGCCGCTCTTTAGACAAAATTCACTCAGATTTAAATATCCTTGGTGTAAGTCCAATTGTGTTAAAAAGTTGATAATTTGTTGGCTAACCACATTCACAGGAACATTGGTAAACAATGACTCGACATCAAAGCTAACCATGACCTCTGTGTCAGATATTGTTAAAACCTGTAGCATCTGCACAAAGTGCAGATGCTACAGGTGAAGCCATTGAAATCAGCCGCAACCCGAATTTTAACAGAGACGGTGGTTGGACACTACCTCCGGCGTGGAAACCGATTTTTGACACTACCGGTTCATATAAAGACCGTTTTGAACCCGACACCGTAAGCGTCGCATGCACAAATTTCATTGGTGCATCCGACGAAGAAGACCAGAGCGACACGGAACAGTCGGTAGACGCGCGACCACCGCCGCAACCGTCTCCCCCCCGCCCCAGCCACCTACGAGGCGCGCCCAGCGAGCTGCTGCACGCAGTTCCCGCCGCGATAACGTCGTGTAAAGAGCTCATGAATAAGTGCCCCGGACGGGTTCGAAACTAGTCGGGCTAATCCGATAAAATTAGACGTGAGTATAGCCGGTATCGTTATTAACTATGAATACTACTCACGATAGTTTAAATTTAAAAAAGATTCTAAACATGTTTAACCACATATGATTTTCCTTATTATTAAGTTCATATTGGTACTGTTTAATTAAATATGTTTATATTTAATTAAACAGTACCGACTAAGGTGACAATAATGCATTTTTCAGTTCAATTTGAGCAGATTTACCGTGTCATCGTTCTCAAACGATCAAAAGTATCTGCTTTTGACTGCAAATAAGAAAAAGGTAAGATCATTATTATGATTTTAAATATGAACTATGCGCTTTAAAAACGACTTCACTGTTAATTAACGGAACCTCAAAGATGCATATATTAAAGTGCTAGATCAAACAGCAATATTTTAATGTAATCACTGAAAAATCAACTAAACATCAGCAAAGAACATACGAGTATATTAATTTACAAAACTCAGAGCTTCTTGACTAAGCATTTGTAATAATTATTATCTCGTAAAAATTCATGAGGTCTAGACATATGATTTATAAATCTGGAACACATAATCATAATAAACTGCAACAGATGACAGCCCACTCGATATTGGTCTCTTTCAGACTTTTTCTCGACATTCGATATTGTGCCGTTTGCATTCAGCGGCTCCTAGTGACTTATTTTAAAAATTCGACTGCACAGCTAGCGGCAGCATAACTTATCTGAGATTTTTGTAGCGGGATTACCGCTCCGTCACCTAAGAACCCCAATGCATCAGCCCGTTTTTTGTATTATATTCCTCATTTTAGCAACGCGATATGATGGGTTTTATCGGTAATTATGATTTTGATACATTATTTCTGATTTGATCACACGGATACATTAATTAAAGCTCGTATCGTCGTCTGAAATTTCATCCGTGTTTGTTATGAGGTCTACACTCAAAAACGAGGTTCCAGATCTTTAAGTCGTCACTTATGATGATATAACTATTGCTTTAAATGCTAACGCGCAGATGTTAGTATGAGGAAATGGAATAAATAAAACGATTTTATATGTCATACATTTTTAATCTGGTCTCGTACTTGTTCATATTTGCTCCGGTCGTAAAGTGTATGAACATGCGAATTTAACTAAACTGAATAACGTTGATAGTTTTATATAATTTTAACTTGTTTTAAATGTTAAAGATATTTCATTCTGTAACTGTAATTATTTTTATTTATTTTATTGCAAATTTTCACGTAATTGTCGGCTAGCTTTGCTCGATACTATGAAATTTTTTGGATTGAATTTATAGGCATTAGGTCAATTCGAATATAAAAGATGCCTCCCTACGGTATCTAAGCATGGATGACAATAATTGAACCAGTGATCTTTAGAGACTTGCTATTAAAGGTCAAAGAACTTAAAGCTGCTTTACAATGCAAATGACTTGTCGATGTTGTTGTAATTTAACATTATAAACGTTGTAATGAAGGTTTCTTGATGCGTGCCTGCATGGTTGCGTGGTATAGATTTATTTTTAGCTCTTTACTGCAATTTTATAAGGATTTTGTGATTTGCCTATATTTACATTTTAGTTTGATGAAATTTGTTTCTCAAGTGTTAAACTGTTATTGTAAAGTATTTGTTAATTTTACTACTTTTCATTGTGCACTTTAAATTATATTATAAAGAATATAATACTGTCGACAACCATTAATTCCCAAACGTTAAGATAGTAAGAGGTTAATTTGATCGCATCTATGAGCTTAGATTTTGTACTGATTTTGTACTACTGTTTTTTCTTATAGGTGTATCGATATTCTTCTTTGGCCGAGTACTCAGTGTATAACCTAGACGACAAGTAAGCTCTAATTTTGATTTATTATTTTTTTTCATCCTACAGATAATGTATAGAATACATAATCAAATCTTGTTTAATTCAATAAACTTTCAATACTTTACTACACAGTATAAGTTTAAGTATGTACTTACTATAAAACAAAGTCCCTAAATGCTGTCTGTACTGAACGAAATTACACGGTTCTTACTAAAAGGTAATACAATCCTAACGAAAGGTTTAGGTTAATACAGATTGCATTACAGATTGTGTAAATTGCCTGAAATACATATTTGTGACACACTGATTTCAACGTGACCGAAGCTGCGTTGTTTAAGTATAAGTTTGTAATATTAAAATATTTAAATTCGTTCTTCGCACTTAAATTAAATAGACAACAGTAATCCTCTGTGTAATTTCCTATTATTATTTTCCTTTTATAGTTTTCAGTTTGTTCAAAATAGACCTTGATTTTTAAATGAAGTAAAAAACTGTATGCAATTTGCTTTCACAATGTTGCTAAATTTGTCAGATTGTCCATTTATTATAAAATAGCATTTCGCGCAGGTTTTACAACTTGTAAACTTCTCTTATTTTTACTCATGCTGTGAACTTAATCTTGACTAAGTATAAATATATATTTTTTTAATTGCACAATATAACCAAAATAATATCAATAAACTGGCGACTGGCCTGTTGGCGTAGTCGGTAGTGATCCTGCCTTCAGCTCCGCGGGTGACGGGTTCGATTCCCGGCGAGGGCCAACATTTTCTATAAACAAATTGTTGGTTCTTCGAGCCTGGGAGTATATTTGTATCTAAGTATATATATATAGTATATCTATCTTTTGTCCGTCACCCATAACACAAGTATTAAGTAACTTACTTTGGATCCCCAAAGTAAGTAACTTACCGGGTGACCGCGTGTATAAGTGCCCCATATATTTATAAATTAACAAAATTTACTTACTTAAACTCATCTTTACTATTTATCTTTCATCAGGTCAATAGCTAATATTAGTCAAGGTGGTCTTCAGGTGGTAATATGGGGCAACGATAATGCACTCGCTTATGTCCAGGATAATAATGTATATTACGTTTCTAATGTTGCAAAACCTGAATCGGTAACTGCTCTCACCAAGGACGGAGTGCCTGGTGAAATCTACCATGGTGTCACAGATTGGATTTACGAGGGTGAGTTTGGACATACGTTTTATGTAGGTCACCTTAATTAGGTTAACGACTAAAACCACAAAAAAAAATATTGATGGATTGTTGAAAACGACAATTACTATCAAAATGAAATATTTCATTGTATAATTTTTTCATCTTTTTCACAAATTTTCACAAAAAGTCTCGTTCATGTCGAATTCATAACAAAATTACATATACATCATACATATAATAACAATATTATCATATAAAACGTTACAGTTACATCATCAAATAACATTTGAAAAAAAAGTTTTTTCTTACTATTTAATTTAAAAATAATAAGAATGTATCTTTCATACTTGTTCATATTAAAATTTTGTTGATTTTCTGTTTTAGTTTATTAATCATATAGATTGACTCAGTCAATGTTTAGTTTAAATAATGTAATCCTAAGTGGCCTATGTTAAGATTTTTATATTTAGACTTATATAGTCTTAATAATAGCTGTGGATTTGTTACAAATAAATGAATAAATTATAGAAGCATGGCAAGATAACCTTACGTGGATTATGATCAAGTGAGGCTAGAAAAAAGATGACGCGGCGTTGCAATCGGTTCGTGACTAGTGGTGCAATTCCGCCAAAAGGTCGAACCTAATAGCAAGATAATATTAGATTTTATAGCAATGTAATCCTTATGTTTTTATAACAATATTATAATACTAACAACTTAAACAAAGCTGCTATTAGTAGCTGTTATTTTTACAAAAGGGCATAATTACTATATTAGCAGAGCAAAATATATTCAATCAGAACTTAGCGCTAATCTATTAAACTTTATGTACAGATTTCTCTCATGAGAAAGCAGCAGTTCTTCAAGCACCGTCATTAAAATAAAGATATGATTTTGAAAGTCCTTTAATTTTTTATTTTGTAAATTAAAGAGGAAGTGTTTAATGCTGCGGAAGCAATGTGGTTCTCGCCCAACGGAACCTCTTTAGCTGTCGCTTCTTTCAATGATACACAAGTTGAATCTGCCGTGTACCCCTATTATGGAAAAACTTCAGACTTCGACAACCAATATCCTTTGATGGTTCACTTTAAATATCCTAAGGTTAGTTTTTTATATCTTTCTAAACGTAGTACTATGCATCAACTATTATTTATTGTATGTAATCGAAGCTATCAAAAAGCCGGTGACCTTTGTCAAGGGATCGCGGATTTATATTGCTGACACCTTTGACTTTTGTGTAATTTATGTGTTGCTATTTAAAATCCTAATGCTTTTTATGGCGAAGAAAAACATTATGAGGAATTCTGGATATCTTTCTGAGAAGTGATGTAAACAAAAAACTTATATGAAGTAAGTATTCTAATCAAGATCAAAAGACCAATAAATTGAAATTCAATGCTTCTAATTGTAATAGAATAAAAATATCAAATTTTTGTAAACAAAATAATATGTTTTTGATACATAATTAAAAATTTCCTTAGACTTTATAACATCAAACGATTGATTATTCTATAGATATATATTATAACGTTATACATAACTTCCTTGTACAATCTGTATTGCATTTTAATTAATATGTTTCAATAATGGTTAGGTATGTTTAAGTTAGAGTTGCGGAAATTACGAAAAATAATATTATTTTTGCGATTGTGATAGGTTTTCACGAGGCGGTTGAACCCCGTGATATGTCGTACCTATCTAGGTATGAATATAAAAAAAAAGATCATAGGTTTCCAAAATTGTAAAATTCTCATTTTAAATCTAGGACAGTGATTTATTCTAGTGAAAGTTTTTGAATATAACATCGAGTTTTATAGCCTGTCGCCTAAATGTCCTAGTTGAGATACATATACTTATATAGTAACACGTTTAAAATGGAAACAGCTTTTGTTTTACTTTCTTAATTCGATTTAAAAGTATATGTATAGAAAGTGTCAGAAAATAAATACGAAAACTTAATAAAATATATTATATTTTTTATCTTGTTTAAGTTTTTGCTCATTTTGACCAAATGATTTAAGACTGTAAAGATTTTGTAACTAACGTTACAAATAGAGGTGCGTTAGTTGTATGGGTAGCCTGCCGTGTATCCGGCTGAGTAGAATAGACCACCCTCATTTCTTACCGCGGTGTCGTAAAAGGCGACGTAAGTTGATGTCAGGCAGGCACCGGTCGTAAAATACGTAGCCAAATCATTTGACAACGTGTTTGTAACATGTTGTGCCGACCCCGCTTATAATGGGATAAGGGCAGGAGAATGATGATGATGTATAGGTAGTCTAAAATTAATTTGTATTTGTCAGGCAGGTCGCACTAACCCTGATGTACAATTGCGCATATTCAAATTGAACCAACCGGATAGCGAGCCGATGGTTATACCAGCACCGGTAGATATTATTGGCTTGGATCATATCTTAGGAAGAGTTAACTGGGCCACTGATCAAAATCTAATTGTGCTTTGGCTAAATAGGCGACAAAGCATTAGTGTGCTCACTAACTGTGATTTAAAATTGGACAAATGTAGTATCTTAAAGCAAGAAACAGAACCCAGCGGATGGGTTGACATTCGCGAGCCGTTTTTCGACGCAACCGGAACACAAATGCTTGAAGTCCAACCGATGTCTTTTAATGATCAAAGATTCATGCACGTCGGTCGCCTCGACTTTAATACCATGATAACAGAAGATTTGAGTCCTGGAAATTCTACAGTCACTGAAATTCTAGGATGGGATCAGAAAACGGATACCGTTTATTATATTATATCCCCTGGGACTGAACCCTGGAAAAGGGAATTGTGGTCGACTTCTAAAGGAAGTGCCAAGTGTGTTACGTGTAATAAACCTCACTGCCATAACGTGGACGGAATGTTCTCACCAGGTGGAAGTTACGGTATAATAACGTGCAGTGCTACCAACATCCCGCCAATAGCTTACTTCTTTATTAGTCAGGTAAGTAAGATAGATTTGTGCGAATATTCAGACCCATTTTGAACATCCTGTGGAAGAACCAAAGGATGCCCAAAATCAATTTTTAATTTTTGTGGTCAGTATATATATTGAAAATAAAGTAGTATTTTTAATATAACTGTATTGTCTGATAGATCACTGGTAGCTTTTATCTCAAATACATTATATACACAATTTATTGCAGACTCCAGGTATTGAATTAGATTAATTGAATATAATAAGCGTAGGTTGGAGTAATAGGAGCTAGATTTCCGAGATGTGCTTATGGGGAGGGAATATGAAATATTTAAGAGACAAAATTCGGATATTTAATAAAATAAACTTCTAATTAGTATATGTTTTTTATATATTATTTACTCGAGAGTTTTTCAATCATTTATTTACAAATCACTGGAGTCTAATTAAATGTGGTATACGAGCGTTAACTTAGCATTGTTTTAGTTATTACGCTATACCTATCGCGCTGTAATACTATAATTAAATCGTAAAAAAATAGTATTTCAAAGCTAATTGCTTCGGGAGAACACATTTAAAGAACCAACTGATACTCTTAATTTATTATTTACAGAATGGAAGTTTTAAACTGCTGACAGAAAATTCTAGACTCGTTGAAAAATTAAGTAAATATAAGATTCCCATGGCTCTGTTTAATAGGATGCCATTAGAAGAAGATACAATGTCACATATTAAATTACTCCTTCCTCCGAACATGAAAGCAGGGAAGAAATATCCGATGATAATAAGATTATATTCTGGACCAGGCACTACGAGGGTGAAAGATAATTATGATATGGGTAAGTATACTATCTATGGGACAATATATAATAGAATTGCCATAACACAATTTTAAATTAACATTTAAAAGATAAAGATTCTTTAATTTAATTACACTTTGACCTTGCATAAGATAGCAGTGTCTTAATATTATAATCACCGGAACAATTTACGGAATAAGGAGTAGAGTTGATAAGATATTAAGGTTCAAAAGAATTTTTATGGTCTTAAATTTTATTTATTAAACCTGTAATAGTCTATGTAAACATATTTTGTTAATATTATTTTTCCTCGGTTTAATCTCAACTTTTTGGTGGATCAACATATGTTTGTTTCAGAATATTACAACATGTACTTAAGTAGCAATAGAAGTTTTATAGTAGCATCAATCGATGTTAGAGGCTCTGGCGCGATGGGAGTAGAAGCAATGCACGCGTTGAACAACGCTCTAGGGACCGTTGAAATAACAGATACTTTAGCTGCTATAAGGTAAAAACATCTTTATTACTCGTACATGTATTTCGTAATGTCTTGAAAGAATAATGACTAGTTTCTACACTACATTATAACAACGATATATTTCCTTTATTACTATTAAATAAATTTTCTAAGAAGTCAATCAATTTACGCTTTTTTAACAACTTGTCATCTTCGCGTACGTCAAATGGCGCTACTACTCTCTTTTCCGCGCGTCTACTCACCGTACCTCTCCTCTCCACGCCGCACCGCACCTCTCCACCCGTCGCCACACCTCACCAAAGCTATGCTTCATGCCTCTATGTTACAACTTTCCCTTCCGTTCCTTTTCCATCCGTTAGAACATATTTCGATCTAAAAGTTTTATGTCTAACGTATCTAGACGACAACTAAGATAATTTTTACTACATCATGGTGGCCTTTTCTCGGTATGCTCCTGGATCTAGGATTCATCCCTTTCCTTCCACTCCCGGTGTTCTTGTGCCCGTTTCATCGAGTCCCGGCCTCCATGTCATCTGATATCACCAACCTAACTGGATCTCCATTTTTATTTACTATTTGTTTTTTTTCATTATCTTACTGCATTATAGACGTCTGATCAAAAATTACGAATTTATTGACCCTAAACGGATTGGCGTCTGGGGCTGGAGTTATGGCGGGTACGCTACTACCATGGCTCTCATTAAGGATGATAAGAAAATACTAGCCTGTGGGGCAGCAGTCGCTCCTGTATCGTCCTGGTTATATTACGGTAATGAATTTTAAATGGTAAATTAAATTTATATATTTCAAAATTTCAGAATAGTTTTATATATCAATGCGTCGGACCATGAAACTCATATTATACTTTTTAAGGCATTTGTTTCAATCAAATAGCAATTAATAAACCTTAATTCTTAACGTTGAGGATCTTATCTAAAACTTTATTTTTAATCTGCTACAAAACATGGTATTTTATTTTAGTTTTATGACTGTCACGTTGGCGTGAAATTTGTTTGGTTTTAGAACAGTTGACATTTTATTTCATAGAATTGCCAGAGTAAAATAATTTCATCTCTTTCTCGCTGAACTATCAAACTATTTCTATTTCATGCAATAAATTAAGTAATACATATATCTATACGAACCTCTAAACACCATTTCGTTATACAAATAACTATTCCAAAGATTACAGTATACATAACTATTCATTCATATTTCCCAAGGGGTATGGTTTATATAACAATGTGCAGTGTTCCGTTTCATTGTCAACTCTTATACATTATTTATTAGGACTGTAACGTTTGCTTAAATCACTACCGACTGGCCCGTTGGCCCAGTGGGTAGTGACTCTGTCTTCAGCTCCGCGGGTTGCGGGTTCGATTCCCGCCGAGGGCAAACATTTTCTATAAAAATTTGTTGGTTCTTCGAGCCTGGGTGTGTATTTGTATTTAAGTATGTATTTAAAATTATATATGTATTATATTACCAGTTTTCTGTCACCCATAACACAAGTATTAAGTACTTACTTTGGGGATGGACGACCGTGTGTGTAAGTGTCCCATAAATTTATTATTTATTTATTTCATTATTGGTCTTGCAGATACAATATATACGGAGCGGTATATGGACACGCCTCAGAATAACCCAGACGGTTATGAGAAATCAGATCTAATGGTTGCAGCAGAGAAGTTGCGGGACCGCCAATTTCTATTGGTGCACGGCACTGGTGACGACAACGTGCATTTCCAGCACAGCATGCAGCTGGCTAAGACGCTGCAGAAGGCTGATATTGCTTTTGAGCAAATGGTAATCCATACGTGAAGTAAAAACTTTGTAGACATCTTGCATTCTAAAAGTGCACGCCCCTCCAATGTCTTTACTCACACACAGAAAACTTATGTACAGACGAAATACACGCATTGTTATTCTAATTGGGTACTCAGTTGCCGGACAGAAAGTAGTAGTTTTAAATAATAATTAGGTAAATTTTTTCTTTAATAGAAAAATATGGAGAGTTTTATAAAACTATGTGGCGAAAAAAAACGGGCAAAACTTAACATCTATCATTATTTCATCATTAAAGTCATTGCTTTAATTAAGGAACAAATTGACATGATTGATAGAAATATGTGGGAAAATACGTGTCGAAATGTGAATGATATTGAGATAGAATATATGAAAAATTTTGAATTTATAATTAATGTTGAGTCTGAATCTGAAGATAGCGACGTGAGTGAATAGCGTTAAAATAGTAAATATTTATTGCGGTTTAATTTTTTTCTTTTGATATGATCTTTATTAAATTAAGTTGGCAAGCTAGCTCTTGATTGCAAATTCACCTGATGGATATCGATGTAGTTTAAGTTTCTTGAAAGGGTTTGGAGATTAAACGTGTAACCATTCAGGGTTTTTACACGACATCGTACCTGAATGCTAAACCGCTTGGTGGTACGTCTTTGTTAGAAGGGTACGTCGGAAGTATCTATCTAGTCAAGACCAGGGATAAATTTTAGAAATATACTAATATGTTTTTCCTAGGATTCGAATGCGGAACTTCCCGTTTACAATCCACAGCGCTTACTATTACTCCAGGGAAACGTTAAAAACTTACTTTTTATTCTAAAGAATTTTCAACATAAATTTGATTATAAATATTATATAATATTAATTTTATTTTTATTCAAACGTTACTTGTAACCCGTGTAACCGGATTGGTTGAAATTGCTGCGCGCACACATATAAAATAGTACAGTCAATATTTTCTCTCACACATTAAAATAATGTAATTTGGTGGAGGGGCGTGCACTTTTAGAATGCAAGATCTGTACCCCTTTTTATAAAAATTACGCAGATGGAAATTTGACGCATTTATTGTTTATTAGTATAGAAAAGGAATACTAATATTTAAAAAAATGCAAACATCACCACCACCAACACAACCACCATCAGCGATCACTTATTATTTTTATATTCTTAAATATCAAAAATGATCATAATTATGATTCAAATTTTTCTCTATTTCATTCATTATGAATTATGGCTGAATTTCGACCACTGTGCGACCACTAGTATGTTAAATTAACTTATTAACGTAATAACTTATTTGTATTATTTTTAATGCGCTATTGAAATTATACACTAAATTTCTATTAAATATGCAACTTTCTGTGTAACGTTTCCTTGGTGTTACGTCTATGCTTACTCGTCTAGTTTTTATAAAAGCCCTTAGGGCGAAAAAACATTATCCATTACGAAAAAGTCATAAGCTCTCACCAAACTGCGCCTGCTGCGCTTTTAAATTGTTGATGCATATTAAAAAGGTCCTTTGTTGAAAGGCAGTATAGTTGAAAGAAGCATACCTTTACGCCCTCAAAGGACTGTTATACAGCTTTCGCAAACTTCACTCAATACCAAACGGTTACGGTAGGAGCGTTGGCGAGGTATTAGAGTATATTCTGTAGTATTGTTGATTGTGGTGTTGCCATATAAAAACTGCATTTTCCAAAATTGCCCTATATTTACCACATTAAGGACTTAAGTTTCCCCTTTATTTTTCCAGAGCTACGCGGATGAAAACCATTCCTTAAGAGGTGTGAGTCGCCACTTTTATCACACATTAGATCGCTTTTGGACTGAGTGCTTTCATTAATAACTGAAGTATTACTTACCAATTGGTACAATTACATTAAAGACTGTGATTAAAATGTTATGGTGACTCAGTTAAAATTCTGTCTTCCATATTGAATGTAATGAATGTGTTATTTATAAGAATAGTAAATAAATATATTTTTGTAACTTTCTTTTGTTTTCTTATGATTGTGTTAAGGGGTATGTGATGATGAGGCCTAACTAATGCGGAAGACCTATTTAAGGTCTAGGTATATTCATTTAATACCAATTTATCCTTTACATTTCTTATATCTATTCTATATCGTACAGTTTGTACGCAGTTTTAAATGATAGTTACTACCGTTTTCCGAAGTTTTAAAATTAATAGTTACTAACCTTGACCGATGTGTAAAAAGTTCTTAACATTAATATGTGTTTATTATCTACAAAAATTTAATTTTCCCGAACTGTACAATTGTGGATTTGTAAAATACATCACACTGTAACACGATAGAATTTGCAATTATCTTTTACCTCTTTATATTGCATACAGACCATAGACAAAACGAGAAGATTAGTCAGAGTTAGAACGAAGAAAATGTTTGTCAAAGTCAATTTGACGAGGTAGGATATTTCCTCCGTCTTACCATTAATCACTTCCCTCCTTATGAAAATTTTAAGTAAAATTAGTGCAAAAATCACAAACTTATGGCCGAGGATACCCGCAAGATGGTAATCAAATACTATTAAAAACAAAGTCCCAAAAATCTCTCTGTCTGTATGTAATCAATTTTCTCAAAATCTACTACACGGCTTTTTGTACGGTTTTCATCAAAATATAGTGCAATACTTTCGGATGGTTTAGGTAAATAGTAAAAGTTATTATATAAATTGTGTTGAAAATATCGCGCAGTTGTTAAAAAACTTGCTTGCTGTGAGCTTTAGTGGCGTGCGCTGCATAAACCATAAGAGATACACTGAAGTAATGTACTAGAGAAATATAGATCTATAAAATTATTACAAAAAAAGTCCGCGACAGCATGTCTCTATCTCTTATGGTTGACTCACAATAACTAACTTAGTTTAAAGTTTCAATTAAATACAGTGATTTCCACGCGTGTGAGGCCGCAGGCACGACTAGTATTATATAATTTAAAATATATATATATAATAATATTAATTCTTTTCCATTTTTAATAATAATATTATATTCATATAATTCGATGTTTATTTTGTTATTTTGAACTGCAAAAAAATATAATTTTAGAAGTTTAAAATTAATTACCTTAATATATTTAATAAAAATATAAACAATAATTACTCAAATTGAAACGAATTTGTAAAATAATTTGTTATAAATTATCCACAAGAATCCACAAGAACGATTCAATGATTGTCTTTAATATTCAAACTGTTGGTGCTATACTAACAGTAGGCAGTTTGAGCAATAATTCCAGCTGAATTTACACAAAAATAAATATTAATTTCATGATTTTATTGATTAGATTTATGGTATTATTAAGAATTTATTGATAAGAAAAATTAATTTCAACCAAAATTGATCACTTAGGAAATCTGACAAAGCCCCTGCAATTTTCAACTGTGGACCAGACCTTCAGGATCGGGCAATATGCGCCGTGGATCCCTGTGATCCTGAAAAATGTTACGCAGAGCCACGTGTTGTTATCATTGGGGCTGGAATGGCCGGTCTGTCTGCAGCTGCGAGACTTGCACAGCGCGGAATCAACAATCTTGTCGTATTAGAAGCTTATGAAAGGTTTTCTATTGAATTTTAAATTATAAAAAAACTCAGTGTTTATCTATACTTATTATACTCGTAAAACAAAGTCCCAAAAAGCTGACTGTCTGTATGTAATCGATGTTATCACAATCTACTGAACGGATATTTGTACGGTTTTCACCAAAAGATACTGCAATACTTCCGGATGGTTTAGGTATATAATACATATCGGTATTATGTAAATTGTGTTGAAGAGATCGCGCAATTGTTAAAAAACTTGCCTGCTGGGAGCTTTAGTCGCGTGCGCTGCGTAAAACAGCAGAGATTCACTAAATTAATGTTCTAGAGAATTGTATAATCTATAACAATACAACAAAAAAGTCTGCGATAGCATGTATCTTTCTCTTGTGGTTAACCTTTATGTTTAAAATTTGAATTCTAGAAAAAAATTGTGCCACGCTGATTTCCACGCGGGCGAAGCCGCTGGCACAGCTAGTATTAATATATGATTACTAATGGTACCGCGATTTTGTTTTTGTCGAATTTAGTGTTAAAATACTCTCAGTCATGCACTATATTGTTCTTTCTATTCCCCAAGGGAAAACGGGATTTTCGTATAATATATGTTAGCATGGTAAATAAGCTCAAATTTCATCTATATTGTTCCAGCGGATAAGCCGTAAAAGCGTAACAGAAAAAATGAAAGACAGACAGAATTTGTTTCACATTTCTAATATTAGTATAGATTAAATGATACTTTATTTTAAAGTTACCGATTAAAGTAAGTTACCAAGAACTACGATTTTGCCTATCAAATAAATATATGACAAGATCTTCTTTGTTACAATCATTGTTTTTCTTTGATTTTGTGATTCTGAAGTTGTTATGTTCAATTTATATTCTCACTAATATATCTTATTCCTAGACCAGGTGGCCGCATACATTCCTGCTGGTTGGGGGATGTTGTAGCTGAGCTCGGTGCTAGTTTACAAGATCCAGACTATTGTTCACCTCATCCAGTCTATACAATGTCCGCTAAAGAATCACCGCCACGTCCAGGCCTACCAGGAGTCGAGCATTGCAGAGGCCTGTTTGAAAGAGTTGTAACTGGAAAAATGGCATTTCCGGCCACAATAACAGCTTACTATAAATTTCGTCAAATTGAGGAAGAAGCTTCTAAAATATTTTGCCTCGGCGGAAGTAAACAACATGGTTCGCTCATAAATTTTATTAGTTTAAGGATTCAGCAAGAGTTACACGAGTATCCAGAAGAACAACAACATGATGCAGCGAGAATTATGTTTGGGTTGGCACATATGTTGAGTGCAAGATGCGGTGATGATACCGCTTTGTTGTATGGTGACCATACAGGATGTTACATGAATATGCCAGGAGGTAATGTTCGCGTTCCCCTTGGGTTAGTTGGCACTCTTGCACCATTATTGCGGCAGATACCTGAAGGATCTATTCGCTATTGTAAGCCTGTAAATTGTATATATTGGGGTACTTGTCTGAAATCAGGATACCGGGCAACGGTATGCACTACTGACGGAGAAGAATTTCCTGCTGATTATGTTATAGTTACGGTTTCTATTGGAGTTCTAGGGGCAAACGCTTCTAAACTATTTTGTCCAGCTTTACCAAGTTCCAAAATAGATGTATTGAGGTGTCTCGGATTCGGTTATTGCAATAAAATTTACATGGAGTACTGTCACCCATTTTGGTTTTGGAACAAAGGTAATATAAACTTTAAATACACTGATAATTGTTTAATGAGTCGTATAGATTGGACCCGCGGTATACGTTCAATACGAGCCGCACCTAATAGCAAGCATGTGATTAGTGCAATGATAGTTGGTAAGGAAGCGTTAATGATGGAAGGGCTTTGTGATAAAGATGTAGCTGAAGGAATTACAGATCTTTTGAGGGTGTCTTCAGGTAACCAGTGCATACCTTACCCAGTTACCTTAATTCGATCTTATTGGACATCAGATCCTTATTTTTTGGGTGCTTTTTCTTATGATGGCCACTGTACCGATGGTGATAATCAAAGAGCTTTAGCCTGCCCGTTGCCAGGACCAGGTGACTCAATCCCTCCTATACTTCTATTTGCTGGAGAAGCAACAGTACCCGGTTATTATGCCACATTAGAAGGTGCCAAAATTAGCGGCGTAAGGGAAGCTGAACGAATTATTCAGTTAACGTTACGATTTAAAGGCCCACCACTTCCGGTTGCAGAAATAATAAAACCTCAAAAGAAAGTAAAATGTGAATGTTAAGTAAACATTGTAGTTTTATTTTTTACAAATTTCATTGGGTTAATTGTCTGATTTACTACGAAATATATTCTGTACAATATAATTCAAAATTTCGTTTGTATTTTTTTAATAAGTAATTATGATCAAAATTTTAGTGGGAGCGGCTTACTGGTTAGTAATAATACTAACCATTGAGTTTAAGCCGCTTTAGTGCTAGGCCACTTTGTAAATAAAAGGGCTGGATCTTAAACCCACTACGTGAACCCTATGCGGATTGTCATGTCTAGATATATGCAGGCTTATTCGCTGTTTTCCTTTACCTTTAAACATATAATGATTTTGAAATACCAATTAAGAATGAAGAATTGAATTGTACAACCTATTTTATAAGGCCTATTTCTTTGTATTCAATATTAATCTATGAATAAATTTTAATATTATTATTATATATAAAAAAATACAGAGATACTTTGTATCAACTGAATGCAGTCATACTGTACACAGTATCAGCTACAACCACAGAATTGAGGAATAGCTGGCCTAAGGAAGCGCTGTTGGTACAATGATAATAACTTAGTAACGTAATAGCGTGGCGCCGTGAAGTCTGCTGAGAGGAACGCAAAGTGCTTCTTGGAGATAAATATGTATCTCCTAACGGTTGGTTTTAGCAAATGATTACAAATGTAAATCATAATCTACACAACGAAGTTTAAGATCGAACTTTTGGAGGAGAAATTCATTGTTAAGCCTTTCTGGTTGTGTTTTTGCAAAACCAGGACTATAATTTATATCATCACTAGTATAGTAATTAATTTCTTTTTCTTTCTCAGTGAAAGAAAAGAAAGTCTCAGAGAAGAGAAAGTGAGGAACAAGGAAAATTTTTGTTTAACATTTTTATTTGAATAGAAATTGTCGTGGAAACAATTTCGTTTCCGTTAGTACTCAGGTTGAAATTATCTACTTTAGATACAGATTTTGTCAGATCGAGTCTACCACCAGACAAAGCATACATTCAGATATAAATCAAAACAATCTATGTTGATATTTATTATGTAAAAGTCGCAGTAGCATACTCTTTTCGTATACGGTCAATCATTATTGAGGTTCACGCGCATAAACTCAGTACAAGTAGCTAAGCTTAGTTTAAGTTCCATATATCTCCATTGAACCCATAAAGATGTCCAAATGCAATGCAATTTCCCACATGGCTCATTTTACATTGCATTTATATCTATGCGTTTATATAAACAAATCGAAATAGTTTTTATTTTACATTTTATTCTCTTTGATTTGTGAAAGTACCAAAACGAACGTAGTAACTAAAGAATTTAACAACGTTGAGTTATTATCAACGCCAAAATTAATCATGAGGACAGAGATATATTCTATACAAAGGACAAAACAAATATGAACTCGTTAATGAATCGTTTATAATTAAACATATAATATGTTTAAAAGTAACTATAATATATAGCTTATTCATAACATTGCTGTTAATATAATTAAATAAATCTTAAATAATTGTTGCATACGAAATTAATAAGAAGAAATCGTAAATATAGATCGATAATCCTAAATTTTATGTATTTTGTTAGTTAACAAAATGAACTTTAGATATATGTATATCGTGATAGTACAATATGATTAACCAAGATAATAAGTTATTAATTGGTAGGCATTGATTTAATTAATTAGAGCTATGAGCGAATTATTCAAGCTGTGCTTAGGTACTTTTTTATTTTATTCAACTTCATACATATTCACATTTAAATTATACAATTGCTTTGTATGATTACAAAAGTAATAATAAAATTATTTTGCTATAATCCGCGATACAGTAAATAGAAAATATATATAGTGTTTAATGTATAGTGGACTATCAGTATGTTCATAAAGTATTTGCAAAGTTTGCGATTTTGTCGTGGAGTCTATCTCCTGATGATGTTTCGGTTGCGGGGCGAAACGATTGTTGAGTTTGTGATAGTGAACCTGTGTAGTGCTCGTGTATTGTGGTGGAAGTGGTGGAGGTTTGTGCATGTGTTTTTACGAATCCTGCACGTATCGGGTATGAAAATACTGATAGTCCACTATACATTAAACACTATATATATTTTCTATTTACTGTATCGCGGATTATAGCAAAATAATTTTATTATTACTTTTGTATTATGGATCTCCGCAAAGTAACGCCTAATTCTATAAATTATTTGTATGATTACTTTTGATGAGGCCTTATATCTTATACTCGTAGAGTATTGGATAATTCCCATAAACTCTATGTCTACGTCAGACTCTACATAAATTAAACATTACTGAGCATTACAGCGTGGTTTTAAGGCGGTAGTATGTATTTACATACTATGCGTCTAAGCTTTTTTTAAGATTGTGTTCAGGGCTAATGTCAAAAGTGACTGACACGGAGGGCATTAACACCGTGACAATGTGACTGTGGCGGGCGGCGCGCGCTTCGGGGTAGATTGCGTCTCTGCAGATGGCCGGCTTCGGGAGCACGCAAGAAATCGTCGAGACAGATGCGTGACGCAGCGCGCAGGACCGGCCCCCCGCGCGGTGCGTGTTATCCCCGCTGCCATAAGTTTTGTAGCAAAAAATATCGATATTCGCGCGGTGCGTAAGGCTGCAGCGGTGGCAGGTGGCCGCAGCCGGGCAGCACGGTGGTGTGCAGCGGTGGTCCAGTGCGTGGTGTCGGTGCAGGCGGTGCGTGGCGCGCGGCGCGGCGGCGCGGCCCGGGCGGCAGTCGCTCGCAGCAGGCGGCCGGCTCGGGTCGCTCTTGCATACTCGCCGCTCGGTGCACCGCGGATTACGCTCGCGAAACCGACCTCAGGTACATGACGCGCCGATGCGCTACTATTGTGTTCCCTTCCCATCGGACCGCTAACACATATGCACTTTTCATTCATCGCAACTTAGTTTTCAATACAATACCACCAGTATATCAGTCGGACTTGTAGTTGCATGTGCTTTTAAGCAAGGATTCCGAATCTATTATTCGGAAGTTTGAGGCTCATATTTTTGGAAATAATGGTAAGAAAATTAATATTTTGTTAGAAGAATAGTTAAAAAATATACGTGTAATTATTTAACGTAAATCTTTTGAAATTAACGTACGGTCATAAGATCGATTGGTATAAATTGTACTTTGATATTTATTTTGTTCTGCTGATGTAGAGTATATTCGTTTAAATAGGTATGTTTTTCATACTATGGGATATCATAGAAGATGTCATAAGGGAGAAGAGAGCAATACTACTGGCTTTCTGCCAAGTGCCGATTGTGCGCATCAACATTAAGAAAATATTTTAGAAAATTGGGAATATTGTTAAAGCATATTTAAAACTGTTTCACATGTTTGTATTATTTATTATTTAACCTTGAGATATGACGTTCATTATCTCATGAAACACAAGTAAAGTAAATTCTTCATTTTTATGTAAGCTTTGATTACCACCTTCATTTAATGGAATAATTATTTCTCGTTCTGCGTAATTAATATATGGTGGGAGTAATTTTACTCAATAATATTAATTTAATTTAATTCTTTTAGTTTTGATCTAATGTTTTTCTCCATTTCACTAAAGAAATACGAGTTCGCAACATCAGTATTTCAGAGCACAATTTGTTAAGTATTGCTCTTGTTGTAAGCGATGATCGATATTTTGGCAGCATCATTACACGCCCATCTATTTAAGCTTTTAATTATTTGCTTCTGTCAAATATATGAAAAACATTTTATTGCAATCGACAAATTAGCTAGAAACAGTAGGCATTTTGTAAATATGTCAAAAAGATTTTATTCAAATGAGACTTGTATAATGTGTTTAATTTATTAAATATTATAGTGCTACAGGATAACTACAAGATATCGTCAGTAAAATTTACTAGATGGTATGGAATCTTGAAAATGACACAATTTTCGGAAATCAGTAATCAGTTACTTTGCTACAGTTAGTTTGCGTCCTTTTCATGCAGAGTTTTAGAATAAAATTAATAGGGCATATTTTTGGAACATTCATTTTTACATAATACTAGTATATTACTCGTATGTCCAACTCGCTTCACTTGTTCAATTCAAAGGTATATGAATTACAGTTATATAAACATGCTCCAATCGCCAACAAACTTTACGGAATCATCCGCTTGATCATTCCTAAGATTGTCTGAAAATTTCATTAAAATTAGTCGGAGTCTATAAGAAACATACAGACAAACATTCATTTTTATTTATACTAAATACATACAAGATACAAATAAGAAAAAAAAAACCAAATATTCTCTCGCACGTTTGAAACATTGTATGTGTTTGCAACATGTTTCACAGTGATATCAGTGAGACAACATTTCAAGAATGCAAAAGTGGAAGTTACTTTTCTAGTCAGTTGTATTATTTTTAAAATGTATGAGAATCTGAAAATTTTCTGCAATTTGAATGGAAAATAAAGACCTATCTATGAGTTTTGGGGATTTACAAAATATCACACTTGTCAAAGGGATTGTTGCTATGTATCTCTTATATGTCTTGTAGCTCATATATCAAATGATGACATTTTTATCCCCTTATACGGAAATTGTTTTAATAAAATCACCACTCGGTACCGATCCAAGCCTGGCACCGAAAGCCCTTTGATCCCTTTTAACCGTTATTCACGTTGTGATTGTGGTTATGTTTTAGAATCCCTACTTCCCTAATAATATTATAAATGCGAAAGTCTGTTGGTGTGCTGTCTGTCTATCAGTCTGTAACGTTTTCACGGCGAAGCCGCTGAACGAATATTGAATTAAATTGGCACAATAGTTCCTTATATATCGGGGTACATATAGGCTATGGAAATCCAGAAGTTATACTAACTTAGTCTCAATACTTAGTAAGTCAACGACTTATCGATCTATGTTTCATTTAATTTCGTTGTAAAATATGTTGCGTACAATCTATCAGCGATAAAATAATTTATATCGGGTAACTCATATAGGTTGAGTTCTCAAAATCTACTCGACAGGTTTCGGACTGTGATTACCAGCCAAGCCGTATAATATTATTCACCTTTTCGTAGCTTAATAATAACCTTAAACGCGTTCAATAATAATGCGAATTTTGTGCGTTCCCCTTATATTGATATATTGCTTTCTTTGATATTCTTTTTTATTACTTCTGATTAGTATTAATAGTCTTCATTAAAAAAATTATAAAGTCGTTGCTTTGCGGAATTCCATAGTTCAAAAGAGGTGATAGAATTGTTTTGCTATAGTCTATGGTTTGAAAAATTCTTTCCCGGACGTCCACTGCTAGACATAGGTTTCTTTAAAATCTGTCCACACCATATGATCTTATGCCACTTGGATACAGCGAATACTCCGACCTTTGGGAGATCGTGAAAAATTCTTCGGTCGTGTCTGAAAAAATCTATATAATGTTAAATGTAGGAGGCACAATCTGTTTACACGGAATTAGTAGCCGACCGTACTACAAATATCCATCATTACCACAGTCCACACTTTAACCAAATTGGATTTTTAAATTACTGATTTCAGTAATTAAAAGTCCAATCTTCTTAGTCAAAGTAAATGACGACTTTAAACTGGCTACCAATTAGACTTAAAAGGAATTGTCATATTTTGTCACTACTTTTTAATATACTCTTCAACCCTTGTGCTCCAAAATATCTACGTGAACGCTTTCAATTTTTGTCAGAAACAAGTGGTCAGCGTCTAAGATCTACAAATAATCTCTCCCTTGCCTCCCCAGAATGTGTTTCTCAAACGTATGCCGATTCATTCACTTCACAAGCTGTTAAACTATGGAATAAACTGCCCGTTTCCTTTCGTAAATTAAAAACAATATCTTCATTTAAACAAAACATTAAAAAAAAATTCTCAGCCGATATTAATATATGATAATAAATATATTTTATTCTATTTATTATTTTATTATATTTATTAAATGTACTATAATATTATTTTATTATTTCGTATTACTTTTAATTCTATTTTTGATTCTTAATTTAAGTTTTCTGTATTTTAAGTTTTATTTTAATTTTAATTTCTTATAGTTAGTTTTAAATTTTTAATTAGAACCTATGTCAAAATTTAAGTGGTTGGCTGGAAGAGATTCCGATTACGGAATAAGCCCGCCATTGCATTAACACATGCAATAAAGAGATTACAAACAAACAAACAAACTACAGGAGATAGTTCAAGAAGTAAACTTACTCCTTATAAACTTGTTAAAGATCTGAGAAAAAGATATTATAGTTAACATCTGTGTTTAGCGAACAAGTCATAACATTACTGAAGTTGCGAGCCCGGAAAACTAATAGGAACTGCAAATTGTCATTTCAGCTTGAATGTCGCTGACGTTTGGGGCAATTTGTGAGTTATCCCCAAGAGGTGCAATTTCCCTTTTCCGTCTAATTGCTCTCAAGGCTGTTGAACTAGTTAGATAAAATGTGTCCGTTATAGTATCATCGTTAAACGAATAGAGCAGTTTTTTATACACGTTTACCAATAACAAAGTTTTATCAAATTAAAATGGCACATAAAAAGCTATAAGCTGTATATGGAACATCAGAGTCGCTAAACGAGCGATATATGTAGGTATGTTTATTTGGCCAGAAGTCAGGTGATCCGTGGAAGAACCAAAATAACCGATAAGCTAATATTTCGAAGCTGAAGAAGTAGATAAAGATAGCGTAGAACCGCTTGATTCAAGCGGCAAAGGATTGTGTAACGGTGGAAATCTCTTACAGTAACGTGTGTCCGGCAGGGAGCTTTCATCAATTTAAAACAGGGGAAGAAAATGTCACATTACTCTTTTTATTTATTTCTTTATTGTACATACGTATAGTTTGATAAAAGAAAAAATATTGCACTGGTACAAAAGCGGACTTATCCCTAAAAGGGATCTCTTCCAGTCAACCTTTGAGTAAAAGACGGAAAAAGACAAGAAGTGAAGTACTCTACCATTATGTAAACATTCGACTTTTCTTGGTGCAAAACTCGTTCGCTTCGCTTAACTTGTCTTTTATAATTTACAAGTTGTACTCACAACTTCGTTCATGTTATTTTAAGTGTTAAAATACCCTTAACTATTTAATTTCATATTTCTTACTGTTCACAAAGCAAAAACGTAAATTTCCCTCTATATGTCAGCCCCGAATGTCAGGTAGAGCTTCAATGGTAATTAAATTCCATCAATATTGCTCCAGTGTATTAGCCTTCAAAGCGCAATAGACGGGTAGTTTTTCGCACTCATATTATTAATATGATAGAGCTTTACACATAACATATTTTTAACAATTTACAATACACTGAGTCAAAACTGGAGTATTAGTGGCGTGGCCTATGTGTAACTTATTAGTTAGGTTAAGTTTACGGAAAACTTCCAAAAGTTAATTTTCGTAAATTGATCAAATAATCCCGCTTATGATCTATCTGCCCATGAAACCTGAAACACTCGCCCTACCACCCGCCGCAAAGGACATTTATAACTTTATGTATCATGTCAAAGTGGGTGTCAGATGTTATTTGTTCGACCAAACTGATGTGTTTGATTTGATGCTCTTCTTGTTTAGCTACGCTAAAACATATAAAGAACCCCATCAATAATAATAGTTAGATCAGAATTGATATATTTATTTGAAATAAATTCGATATTTATTGAATCGTCCATGCATTAATATGATTTTAACGTAATTGTTCTCAAAACAATTCAGCATGAAATTTCTACTTTATCATCGGTTGCGTTAATTTTGCGATTCATTAAATATTTCAACGATTGTGAAATATCTGATGAATATTCGAGTATTCTGATATAGAAATGGAAAAGAACCAGAACGGAAATCAAACAAACATGAATTTGGTTTCATATCCAGTAATTATTGATATAATCTGAGTCTATTTATTTCGTTTTTAATGAAATATTGATATCATTTTAAGTAAAAATATTAGTGGTACAATTTCGTTATTCAATTTTTATAACTTCATGCAAATTTATTGTAGGTCCAATTATTTTTATTTAACAGTAAATCAATTTCAATGAGTCTGAAATTTCGAGTTCAACTGATGGAATTTGCTGTGACACTGCGTTCAGCTCCGCGGGTTTTTGATTTCCGCCGAAAGCTAACATTTTCTATAAGCAATTTAAATGATTCTTCGAGCCTGGGTATACATTTGTATTTAGGTTTATATTTAGAATTACTATTCAAATTTAAAATATTCTTTATTCAAGTAAACTTGTAAACAAGTACTTTTCAATCGTCAACTCTACTGCTGGTTCGGAAAGCTGTTCGAACCGAGAAGAGCCAGCAAGGAATGTGGCGGTTGCTCTTTTCAAATATAATTCTTATGACTAGCTACATTAAGTCATTACTATCTTGTACAGAGTAGAGCAGTAGCTATATCTTAAAATCTATATAATCTCAATAGTATAGTAAGTAGGCTTTCAGTAACAGCTTCCTTTAACAGTGTTTATAAACTGTTGTAATGGCAAAGATACGAGTAAAAATGACTGCGGAATTTTATTATTTATTATGCCCACACCCACAAACGACTTACGTACTTTTGCAAGACGCGAAGCAGGAGCCGTAAGTTATGTCGGTTCCTACTTTGTCTATTATATACATCGCCAATCTTTTTATAACTATGTATATTCTTATGCACATGCCGTGTGGTATCCGGCTGAGTAGAATAGACCACCCTCATTACTTACCGAGGTGTCGTAAGAGGCGACTAAGATAAATCGACCCGCCGCGTGGTCTCCGGCTGAGTAAAATAGACCACAGTCACTTCTTACCAAAGTGTCATAAAAGGCAACTAAGGTAAGTTGACGTGAGGCAGGTGACCAGTCGTAAAATACCTAGCCAAATCATGGTACAACATTTTTTGACATATTTTGCCGACCCCACTTAGAGAGGGATAAGGACAGGTGGATGATGATGATTCTTATACACATGTGTATACTTCTATGTACGTATCCCTGTACATAAATATTATATTTACCAGTTGCCTGTCACCCATAACACAAGTATAAAGTTACTTAGTTTGGGGACGTACGAAAAAATGCTTTATAAAAATTTTACTTACAGTTTTTAATCATCATCTTGAATCGCATCATATGTTATTGAAATCACTCGCAAAGCTTCTTTTGATCACGTTTTAAAAGTGTTGCATCTTATCAAAACGAAATTTGAACATTTCTCTAATAAAAATTACGCTAAAAAGTTTTGAAAACCTACAAGGAGTATACCATACTAATATAAAGAAATTTAGCTATGTAGAAGCAGCCTTACTTATTTGTAATGTAGAAGGCGGTTATGCAAACCGTAGCCGTGTAATGGTAAATTCGAAAATATATTTCAGGCCCAAATTACCATCATCACGTCCGCATCTTTACGGGAGCGTGTTCAGCGTTAATATATAGAATCCTTATTGATTTCCGATATTTTATACAGCGAAATAAATTAAATGAAGGAACAGGTAATAATTCGTTCAAATCAGATTTTCACCGAAAGACTTGTTGAGGTAAAAAGTCTTTATCTCTTTCGTACATTTTATGGACATTTTGAACTTGGATTTTGCCGGTGCACGTTCTATTATTATATAGAATATGTATGATCTATGTATCTATTTATTAAACTAGCTACGGATAATGCTAAAAAGCAGATATGACATAAGTAGATAAAAATGAAGTGTTTTGATTAAGTTTTAAAAGTCGTTACAAAGCCCTTTAATTTAACTATTTATTTATGTAAAATATAATAGTATAAAATAAAGTATCGAAAAGTTGTTTATAAATAAATGGGACACTTACACACACGGTCGTCCCTCCCCAAAGTAACTTAATACTTGTGTTATGGGTAACGGAAAACTGGTAAATAACTTATATATACGTATATTCTTAACTGGAATAACTTTAAATACATACTTAAATAGAAATATACACCCAGGCTCAAAGAACCAAACAATTTTTTTTATAGAAAATGATGACCCTCGGCGGGAATCGAACCCACAACCCGCGGAGCTGAAGGCAGGGTCACTACCCACCGCGGCAACGGGCCAGTCAATCCAGGGCAGGTTGTCTGAATGTGATTGTATTTCTCAAATCTTCTTAACCGGTTTTGTATTGCTTATACTTAAAAATAGAGCAATTTTTGAGGAAGATTTAGGTTAATAGTACATTCTCTGGAATGGCTGAACTTATTTGATGGGACTTTCACTGGAAGATAGAGTAGTTGGGATTTCGCGGGACAACTTTGTGACTGATTTCCATTCAAGCAAAGCCGTGGCCACAGCTAGCCGTTTATAAATTTGTCAATATGTAGTCCTACATATAAAAAAAAATAATTTGACACATCTACTCATGAAAACTTTGTTGGGTAAATATTTGTCACAGAATTTATTTCTTACAAAAGATTGTTTGTTTTGTTTCAGATATTGTACGGGAGCCTGGACAGTATAGACTGACAAACATTATATTATATCATTACACTATAAAAACCGTTGTTATATAGTGCGAATTAAGTGCTTTCAAATCGTTTGTTAAAGTGCCTCATCAGATTTCATTGTAATTATAGTAGGAATAAAAATTATATTAACTATTTAAATTTTACAGACACGTAAGTGTTCGCAATTTTTTCTAGTGTCAAAATTATAAATCAAATATATATTGGAAGAAAATTCTGTGACTTATTCCGGAGAGCTGACACATCAACCAACGATGTTATAAAGGTAAGTGAGCTTGGCAATTTTCTCGCTCTTTAAGATTTTATGTGCGGCCAATTTTCCGTGCGGCATTCATTTGGTGCACTCGCTCTCCATACTCTTGGGCGCTATACAATACATATGAATAAATGAAAACTTCGCAATATGATTTAGGGTTTAAAATGTTAATAATAAAATTATGATGGTAGGCCCTAGCAGTGACGGGAAATATCAGTTGATGGTATTGATGGTTGACAGGTTGAAAATTATGATTGATTGATAAAAAATAATTGTCATCCAATACAACAACTCTACGTTACCCGCGTGCAAGTGGACGAATATCTGTATGTCACTTATATGTGAAAATTATAAATACCGGAAACGAATATTATAGCGTTATATATATATATATATATTATACAAATAAGGCTATTTAATATAACTTATTCCTCAATACTCTTCGATATCCTTAGGCTCCGCTACGCATTTACATTGTGTCGAAGCCCCGGGTTTCAACAAATAATATGTATTAGATACTCGCGTCGCACTTCATAATATATTTAAATCTATTGCGAAACATCGCCAAAAATTGCAATTTTATTTCTACTAGTGGTACTTGCCACTCCGTTTGCGTCGAATTTTTTAATATAACATCAATTAAGCACTAAATAGAAAACGGGAATTTTTTATTCTATTGAGCTTCGATTGTATAAATTTTCATCTATATTGCTCCAGTGGGTCCATCGTGAAAGCATAACAGACAGACAGACTCTCGCATTTATTAATATTAGTTTGGAAGTCAGTAGTTAGTGATAAATTTTAGTTTACTTTCGTCTTTCCTAATTAGTCAGCCAGATTTACGAGCGCTACTTTGTAGCTGCGAATATTATTTTCATGGATCGTTTAGCGTCCTCTACGACAGGGTAGTTATTAAATTTCAGGCTGTGACCACACAAGCGGTCGCATAATAAGATAAAATATAAATGGATTATCTCGCTTTAGCATAAAACCAGTAACCAGTAAACCACAGCTTAAAGTTAACTCTTTTGGTAAATCTTATTTATTTAAGAAATATAACTAGTAGACTTGCTATGTTGTCTGTGAGTCTGCAACAAACTTATAAATATGAAATATGACCACACGAATAGCTTCGGATTAATATGAATGATCAACTAAGCTAATATACCTCTTAAGTTAACTCTGACGATGTCTTTATTTACGCAAAAAATATTTAAAATGAAAAAACCGACTATTTTTATTCAATTTACGAATAGAAATCGCGTATTCGAGATTTTGGAATGGTAATACCAGAAAATAGTATTCGATCACAAAAACGTCACAGATAGCCGCTGAATTGAAGTGAAACACGATCGTATGGTATGGAAATCTTTAAACAGACCATGTGTGTCTAATAGTGGACGTCTGTTGGTTGCAGAGAGAGACTTAAAATGCAAATAAGAACATAAATTTAATTATGTCAACTATTTAAATTTATGGAAATCAGGAAGGAGTCAATATAGAAACTTAGTGATAAAATGAATCTTTGCCTTAGATGTGACGGGTCATTGTAAGACACGACCTCGGCTCTTGCGATGTTTCGTGTATTATAGCTTGATTTGTGATAAGCTCTCACATTGATTTGTTCAAGATTTTTTAAAACTGTGTATTTATAACATAGTACGGTAGTAAATAAAGTATTAGTCAGTATGGCGATATGTATAATTTTATAATTAGGAATAACGAACTCCAAGGTATGCTGTAATGAAATTTTAAATATCTAAAAATTTTGTTTAATTTAGTACTAAAATTTTTAGATATAGTAATAACTTAATGTTTCCAATCTCAATATTTGCGATGAAATTTTAATTTGCTTTGCTACGTTTCCGTTGGAAAATGGTGTTACTAATTGTAGTAATAGAAATTTACGAGCACTAATTTGGTTTGGCGGCATTTTTTATATGAACTAGTAAGTTTTCTAAGCTTTTAATACTTTGAGTCGTAATTTCAAAAATAATCTGTGTTTATAGATAATCGAAATTACTATTTTCTCTTAACAAGGGGTTGGGATGTTGGTGGTGGGTAAAATGTAAATAATGCTGATGACTGCAATCATGTAAATAAACATTTTATGTTTGAATTCTTATGTCAGTCTATACTAAACTCACTACTTGTTTTTTTTTAATGTTTAATAGGCGAGCGCTTGGCTGCTATAATGCCTGGTATATGGTATGGTAATATGGTAAGGGATGATACGGTCTAAGGTGGAGCGATCTTGTCTAGATGCCTTTTCACGCTTTATATGAGCTAACATTTATGACATAAAATAAAGGTTCTTTTAAAAACTTCTATATATTTTTATGATATGGAATGATTGCGTGGAGCACATGTAAATACTGACAAAATTAATATAATTATCGCGAAGGCCACGGCAAATGTCGCGACGTTTGGAATGATGCCAGCGTATTAATAGAGTACTTTAATACGCCATAAGATACGACAGACATACAACTAAGGAAAAGCGATAAGGATAAATGTGGTATGCAGTGTTAGTTCATAGTTTTGCGTATTCTTTGTATATGTGAATTCTTTTCCTGATTAAACGAATTGTCAAAGCCGAATGACGTATTAAGAATAAATACAAAGCGACTTTAACTAATAATAAATTGCTCATTTAGAGTTATTTTAATCATCTCTACAAAAGCTTCGTAGCAGTCAGCTTAGATAAAACCATTACCATTTTTAATCCGTTGTGGTTACCCGCCATATAACCTTTGGTGGTGTCGCATACCCTTTTACATATCCCATTTACTCATCGTATTTCACACTCTCGGAGATATTTCTGTATTTTTTCGTACTGTACGGTAGCGATTGGTTTATTAACATTATATTGAAAATTAAAAAAAATATATTTTTACGTCAATAAGCTTTTATTGATACATTGAAACTAATTCCGTTCAAATTTCCGTTCAAAATTCAAATTAGTTTATTTATTTATTTATTTATTCACGTTAGTTGCAGAGGCGCATTTAATATATTTATGTAAAAACTAGTCGCAATTTTATTTACTTTTACAGCAGAATTTGCTTGCTAGGAAAGCAACATTTCTGTAATATAAAGCAACTTTGAGAGGACTGTTTTCCCACACGTTTCGTAACTTATAAGCTAGGTGATCAGTATTTTATGATGACATATTGATATCGTTGTGCTTGGTGCTAGTTTTATTAACCTACTCGATCTCGTTCGCGTGAAGAATTTGGAAAGATTGAAATATCCGTAACTATCTATGTCTATCCGTATATATTTATGTTATGTTTGAAACGTATTGCCTGGAATATGTAGCCTAGGCCACTGTGGCCAAATGGCTAAAGCTAACGCACGGTCCAAGGTACAACATCCTGCTTTGGCTGAATTCATAAGTCAACAAAAAAAACAATTTTGGTCCCTCCTGCCCTTATACTTATATGTTGTCACATGATTTGGCTACGTATTTTACGACTGGCCGCCTGCCTGACGTTGACTTACCTTCGTCGTATTGAACGACCCCTCGATAAAAAAGAGAGTGGTGTATTCTATTCAACCGGACACAACGACAAGCGAAGCAAACTGTTACCAACGTCTATAATTTTAACACGACACGAATTGGTCGGGAGATGCAATCTTCAATAACGTACACGTAATATTAGTACTAGCAAGCATGACGTTCTGTCGACAATTTAATCGCTCGTATTAGCTACCATTGAACGCAAACCAATTTCGAATATTGATGTCAGGAAATCACCTGGTGTCCGGGATAATTAATGTACGACATTCAGTATAAATGCTCGTTGTTCATTTGTATTTAGAAACATGATATAATCTTATTTTAATTCCATACTTAAACCAACATCTCCGTTACTAAAGTAATCGATCTGTGTGTTCGATGTAATGTAAAAATGTAAAATTGAAAATGTTTAAGAGATTGACAGTCGAGTTTCTTGCTGGTTCTTCTCGGTAAGAGCAACATTCCGAACCAGTTGTAGCTTCATTAATCATATCGATGCTTGACGATTCAAAGGTGCTCGAAAGAGTTGAATTTTGAATAAAGTGAATTTTGAATGAGTTGAAATTATTTGAATAAAGATTATTTTGATATTTTTTTTCATCTGATGACAAAAGTCATTCTTAATATCAGCACATATATGTGATTCTCACATCAATTTATCATTTTATAACGTGATATAACATATAATTACTTAAGTTATATAATTATTTACAATTCACTAAACTGAACTATTTTACAAAATCAAGAATTTAAACATAAAAACTTAAAACAAATTAAAATTAAGTAAATAATACAAAACTAAAAAAAAACAAAAAGAAAAAATTTATATATACATATTTACGTCTATTTACACTAAATCCAAACCGTCGATCCCATTGCAGTTGAATAAGGTTCCCAAAGTACTGGCAGCGTTACCCCTTTGAAAGGCCAAACTTATTCGTTGGCCAAGGTAGCTGCCAGCTCTCGGATCCCCGGTACGCTTGTTACGTCCACTCGGCGATTGCCGCTTTCCCAGACTCCACTCGACACCGGAGGTGTAATGTTCCACGCCTGGGAAAGACACTTCGCTCAACCTCGCCTTTGTCCTACCTAACATCGGTGGGACCGGACGCTTTAGTTATATAGAACATAGAACATAGAACATAGTATAAGATAAATTTTAATTATAATTAACTGTACCTAAATAAATAGATTTATCTGGATAATGAGTTTGTGTACCCAATAGTCGCCACCCATAATATAACTGGCGCAGTCTGGGTGCGGTACTTAACATCGAAACAGTATTTGTGGAAAAAATACGTCGCTTCGTGTTTGGTGCCGAAATAAGAACCTACTTACGGAGGCTGACTGTTGGAGAAACCCACGTACGGATCTCGTTCGTCCAAAAATCGATGAATACGCCGATCGTGATGTTTTGTAAGTACACTACTCTGATAGTTTAGTCACTATTCCTATGAATCCTATCCTAATTAAATATAAATAAAAAAAAAATATAAAAATAATTTTAAAAAAACAAACTAAATTTCTCATTTAATTAGAATAAGGAATAGCAATATAAGTGATCGCAAACTTGCATTGCGCAAATTGATGCGAATCGAAATTCTAGTTTACATATAGATAGTATAGAATTAAATATGACCGCTCCTTCTCAGCCCACTTTAAATATTGAACAAATAGACTTAACTACCAAAATTTACATCGCATGCAAACGATTTATAAAATTATTCGAATCATGATTCATTAGTATCTAATAAAAATTCTCATATCTCGAGCCGCAACGTAAACAGAGAGTCCGAGATGCAATATGAGCCGAATAAAGACGTGTACATTGGCATTCCGCTTGCAAAGACAAAAACTTGCACCTCAGTTCACTCAGGTTAAAGTAATTAATTAGTAACCAACTAATTCATATTTACAAATCAAAACATCGAGGACCTGTTGCAAAATCTCGTTTGAAACGGTAAAAAAAATAATAATAAAATTGTTTCAAATACTTGAATTTCCTTTTAGTTATATATGTTTTTTTATTTTCATAAATCAACAAAAATTAAATAGAGCTCTTACTTTGGTCGTAAATACGACTTCATAAGATAAAGAGCGATTAAAATATTTCGCTCTGCTTGGGCAAATTTTCGTTATATTGACCTAAAAATGCACAAGACCTTCAGAGTTAAATTATTTAATAAATAAATAAAAATATTGAATTGTTATATAAGCCTATTTTAGTACTGATTTTTACTATTTACTTATTTTTAAATTTACCCCAAAATTTTCATAATTATTAAATTTCATTTAGATACCTTTTACCTTTTCCGAATTTGTCCTGTTCCCAATAAAGATCATAGGACAATATTACCTCCTTCCTATATAGTTACTAACTTGAAAGAGTATGTGTACATGGAAGCTGAATGCTCGAAGTTTAGTTCGACATATTATATTTTCGAAAACAAGCTGACGCATTATACTCGAACAAAATTTGACTGTATCAACAAATTAAAATATATACAGAAGATCAATCATTATTGCACATTCTCGTCTAGCCAAAGCTATATTATTGCATTTCCAACCCGAACTCTAACTCTAACTAAAGTGCCACTATCTTAATATCAAATGCTGCAGGGCAGCTATCTCGTGAAAACACCACAATGCGACAGAAGCTGCCAGTGAAGAAGAACACCATACCGCAACATTTGGTGTTAACATTACTGCCACCAAATAGTTGCTTTTCTGGAAGGGGAGATGTTACGTCCACTCAGCGATTGCCGCTTTCCCAGACTCCACTCGACACCGGAGGTGTAATGTTCCACGCCTGGGAAAGACACTTCGCTCAACCTCGCCTTTCCCTACCTAACTTCGGTGGGATCGGACGCATTTAGTATTTAAGATTTTAGCATAGTAATAGTATAAGAATAATTATAATTAACTGTAAATAAATAGATTTATTTGGATACTGAGTTTGTGTACCCAACAGTCGCCACCCATAATATAACTCGCTCTACGAGCCTTCTCGACAGCTCATTGAAGAAAGTATAAGCGTCCGGGCCCCATGGACCCAAGGTCTCTATACCAAAAGGTACAAAAATGAATCTTCTGTCTGTCTTCATTCCTTCCTTTTGGCGTGTTCTGCACTGCTAGCTGCCGCTCCTGCCATAGTAAAGGTACCTTGAATATGGGATGCTACTAACGTGTCTACGCATGTAGCATCCCAAACAAGTGACCTCCCCAATTTCCAAGGTATGAGAGTCATACCATCAGGTCTCTTGCCATCGCTACGTGCCAAACTATTTGGTTCCAAAATTCCTTGAGGTGGCAAGAGACTTCCGGATGATTTCATTTAAATTGCTATGGCGAGAATGACGACCAGCACTTTTCGTGTTCGAAAAGTGCTTGAGAAGATATTGCAAAAAAGGCCATGGTGTCCATACGTATCAACAACATACCATTATTATAAGCATTATGCGACTTTACTAATCTGGAAAAGCTGTGATGTAAAACTTTTAGAACCGGAGTGCTGGAAATGCGCTACTTGAGAACAGCTGTAATTACCTCTTATATATTAACTATATTTAAGAAGCGGATGGTCCTTATACTCGTTCGTATATGGGTATCAGTTGTCCTAAGGCATTGTAACCGACTCGAAATGTCTATGTTCTCTATGATCTCTGAGCTCTGATTATTTGCATAGATTTTTAGACTGAAATTACCAGAATGTTTTTGATACTATTTTATATAGTTTCCTTTACTATAAATACGAAAGACTGTCTCTCTTTTATGCTTTCACGGTTGATCCGCTGGACACATATTGATAAAATTTCTTGCAATTAAAGCTTATATACGCAACAAAGAATTCCGTTTTTCTTTCGGACATTTCTTAATACACTTAAACATTTAGGTTTGCAAGAACGAAGAAGTGGGTACTATTATTTATAGTTATTTTTCGGTAAACGAAATTTTCGGTATCGAAATAAAATACGGTTTATTGGCTTCATTAAATGTTTAATGTCACCGGCATGTAATTAAGACATGGCACAATTATGTTAACTACATTAATGAGTTGTAATGGAATTAATTAAAGAATACATAAAAGTAAACAGCGTGCTTAATATGGAATGCTATCAGGTTAAAAGGGTAAATAAAGCTACATAAATTATTTTTGTATACAGGCGTGGTTTAGAGTTCAATCAAAGGCAGGAAATGAAGCATAATTCATATTATGGCTTTTACTTTTTATGGGTATTAGAACACAGTTGCGTGATAATAGTTTCTAGTTTAAAAATTCCAAGGTTTTATTAAAATATATGCCTTTTATATAGGTTGGATAATTTAATATCAATACCTGCGTACCTGCACAACATGCTAGTTATAATGTTTGATTAATATAAAAAAAATACAAATTTGTGGTCACTTTTCTTCTTTATCTACTTGAATTATTCGAATACTTAAATAACTATTTTTTAGTTATGTCGTTTTGCAATAATTTATTATTATATACATTTATAAAGTTCTATGCAATCCACGAGAAGTACAGTAATGTAGAGGGACGAATGCATAGAGTTATTTTACATAAAATAGGGAAGTCAGCCTTAAATTTGACATATGACATAAAAAGAAAACAAATGAGGGTGATCTATCTGTCTCTTTTTTTATATGTGATTAGACAAAGAGGTAGTATAGTAGTGTAATCTTCCCTCTTTATTTATTGTGTCATTCTCATTTACAGGCCTGCCTACGGCTTCCCCCCTTTAAGTCACTGTTTGCTCGTATGTCGTTATTCAACTGCTTCATTTGACTTTAGACCTATCACATTAATTAAGTTTAGATTTGGAGATAATTTATATTCTAGGAATTCTTTAGAGATATGCAGATTTCATCAGCGAATATGATAAATTGTAAATATTAATGATGTTTTATAAGAAACACAGGTGTTTAGTTTGTGTGTAAGCCCTCAAACCCTTGGGAAGGAAGCTTTAATTATTGACTATTATACTTAAAGTATTCTTAAATAAAAACCAATATTCTTTTAAAATTGTCAGAAAGAAACTAAAAGAAGTTCAATGTAAAGCTTGTTCCAATTTCGAAAACAACTGCCACTGCAGTAACACGACAAGAGCATCTGGAATGATGTTGCCGAGGATGTTACCATAACAACGTATTCAAAGTACTAGAATTTAACATTTTTCTCTCCCGCAACTCGTCGTAGTTTACACAAACCGAGCGCGGGCATGCATAATGCTACTTTCAGTCTGAACAAAGAGACTTGTTTTCGTACACAATAACTACAATTACATGTACAAATATAAAATTGGGTATCTCTAGAATGGAAATTTTACTTCCGACGAAAGTCAAATAAAATGAGTGCACGTTCAAAGTTAAATAAAATAAGTTCAGTATCGATGCGTGTCGTGAAATGAGAATTTTTCGAGCATGTTATTTCGATCCAGCTGCGCTCAAGGCTTCAGAAAGCTATATCACGACCAAGAGTCAACTAACATAAAATGCCAATACTGTTATGTGATTTGAATTTTAGAATTGTGAACACATACAGTTCGACTTAATATAATATTCTTAAATTATATTATATTGTAAGTTGAGCATTTATTCAGTTTTTATTTCTTTATTGTGCATATACATATATAGTTAGAAATTAGAAAGAAAAAAAAGTACCAAATGTATCAAGGCGGACTTATCTCTAAAAGGGATCTCTTCCAATCAATCTAAGAGTAACAGAAAGAAAAAAAAAGAAGCGAATTTTTTTAAAATTTATGGAATTCCACAAAGTGACGCACACTTGTATAAATTATCCTTCGTTTTCTCTTTTAACTTCGTCTGACTCTTATTATTTTGTAGAAAATTAAAAATTCGTTTGTGATTTTTCTCCGCTCGATCGCCAAGCAAAAGACTGTTTGTTGCTCATTTTATGGTACCGTTTAAATATTATATAATTTTCTGCAATAACTTATTCGTCATCATTCTTTAATAATAATAATAAATATATGGGACACTTACACACACTAGTAAAGTAAGTAACTACCTAGTAGTTAATACTTTTGTTATGGGTGACATAATTTTAAATACATACTTAAATACAAATATACACCCAGGCTCGAAGAACCAACAAATTGTATATAGAAAATGTTGGCTCTCGGCGGGAATCGAACCCACGACCCGCGGAGCTAAAGGCAGGGGCAATACCCACTGCGCCAACAGGCCAGTCAAAAAATTTTTTAAGTGCCCCATTATTTCTTTTTTATCTTATCTTGGTTCAAGTTTAGATCCAACATCTATTTTCTAAATCCCGTTGACTTCTATGACACTATAAAGAAAGAAGCAAATTCGGTTAACAGCACACAGGTGGCGAAACTACGTTAGAGGAATGGTCGATTCTTTGATTTATAAATGAACAATCTTTTAGTTAAATTGCTAAATATGATAAACAAAGCGATGTTACATAAATATTTTTATGTTATATTGATGCAAGTCTTACATTATATGTCGATAAAAACGAACAATAAATGAATATCCTCCGTAAAATTATGTAAATTTTCAAATGTAGCATTTTATTGATACTTATTTCATTTATGACATTTAATTCTATAAATATTTTAAAAAGCATGTAAATTCTTAATAGAGCCGACTTGCTGAAGATGTTTCGGTTACGGAGCGAAAGGATCGTAGAGATTTTGGTGGTGCATCTGTGCATTGTTGCTGGTGGAGTCGTCTTAGGATACGTGTGGTGACTTGTCCTGCATGTGTAAGGTACGTGAATTTTGCCTGCTGCATACACTTAGCATTACATGCCTTCGCTTAACACACGCGGATTATAGCAAAGTAGTTTACTTATAGTTTTTGATTTTTTATAACGATTTTATAACGACAGTTTTATAACGATTTTTTTTGTAAGCAATTAGCTAGAGTACTGTGTATGGGCAGTGTGAACTATTCCCTTATTTACATGCGTATAAATAACTTTATAAGTCGAAATATCACTTACACGTAAATTTAACCAGTAAGCGAGCAGTATTTGTTTCATTGAAATTATAATACTTTAATTGGTAACTACATAATTTACGATAATTCACGCTGAGGACATTTCTTTGCGGCACTTTTAGCGGCTCATATGTTTCGAAATGTTTGTACTGTATCACATTTTCTTAAAATAAATTACTATTAATGGTGTCCCATCCATCGATCCGCAATTCTACAGAATGAATAAATAAATAAATAAATATATGTGACACTTACACACACGGTCGTTCGTCCCCAAAGTGAGTAACTTAATACTTGTGTTATGGGTGACGGACAACTGGTAGATATACTACATATATAATTTTAAATATACTTTAAATACAAATATACACCCAGGCTCGAAGAACCAACAATTTTTTTACAGAAAATGTTGGCCCTCGGCGCGAATCGAAACCGGGACACGCGGCAAGGCAGGGTCACTACCCACTGCGCGAACAGGCCAGTCAAAAGGTTTAAATTAAGTGTAAGAAATATGCTTATACGTAAAGCATATTACACAATTGAAGGTTATTTGGATGATAAAAATGCCTGGATTTCAAAATCCTTTCAGCTTCATACAAGACAGACCGCCGAGTTTGTTGCTGGTTCTTCTCGGTAAGAGCAACATTCCGAACCAGATGTGGCTTCATTAATCATATTGATCCTGTAACACTGATGTTTCATAGTGGCTTCAAATTTTAAAAAAAGTTGCAACTTAACTGTCAAGTTGCTATACGAAAAAAAAAATATCTTAAAGTATCTAAATAAAAATAAACTAATTCATTACATTTATTTATTAAAAAAATAATTATCTAAAATCTAAACAAAAACTAAAAACATATTTAAAAAAAAAACTAATTACAAAATAAAAACTACATACCTAACGTTGATTACCTACTTACATTATATTATTTTTACATTAAACAAATTTATCCTAATACTACACTAAACTATTATAATTAAATATAAAACTCATAAAAATCATAAATATAAAATTAAAGTAAATATCTAAATTCAAATCATAAAATATTTTCAATAACTTCGTTGAACGGAATACATTCGCGAGCCACCTAACGTTCGGTAGAATCATCGGCACTCTGACTGACTACCTACTTTCAAAAGCGTACAGTTTGAATCCTGTTAAAATTTTATTCAAATTGTTTTTTCTAGGGTTTAATAGTAAAATAAATCATCAGATCTGCTTATCTAGATCTAATCACCTATCTTAGTCATATTATATAATTAAAACTGTGTGTGCAAAAAAAGTGCAACGAATTTACCCCGACTTTGGGTGAGTGTTTTTATTCAAAAAATGTATTAGCTAAATAACTGTGTATTTTGTAGTTCTAAAATGATAATCTTGTAGTATCTTTTATTTCTAGTGTAATTTAGGATAATTATTTATGTATTTTGCTAAATTTTCTGTAGTAACGGTATTAGTTTAAATTGACCGTTATAAGTAACTGTATAATGTAACTTTTTCTTTGTATAACTCACTGCATCATTGATCACTACTCAATTCTTTTATAACGCCCCTGCCATTCTGCTGAGCCATACCTTCTAGAAAGATGATCAATGTTGCAGTCTAAGTTTGAAAAACGGAATCCTCTAAAACTCCGCAATAACTCGGTTTCAGGGTTCTTTCATTCACTCCTTCGTTCGTGCGTTCGATCTTTTCTTCGCACCATTGTCTGCAGTACCTGCCACCTGTACCGGCTACCTGCGACGTCTACCAGGAGCGTTGCCCCGGCTTCTCTTCCCACGGCAACGATCCCGAGCGGCACTGCGGAAGGCGTACGGCAGCAAACAAAACAGGGCAGTGGCACTAACGAACTTTTCTGAACTCTTTTCGGATACTGTGTAGTATATAAACCTTACGACCCTGCTCTCCGCGGTTTTATTCTAATACCTAATTATTAATTAAATTATTCTAAAATTTAAATTTAACAGTGTCTTTTAGTAAATAAAAGTTTTCCCCACACTTCTTCTTTCTCTTTCTTCTTCTTTCTTTTTTTGTCGACGCGTATTTTTCTCCATTAAAAACGCGAGCGCGACAATCCTTGACGATTTAAAATAATTTTAAATATTATGTACACGAAAGTCCGTCTATTTTAAGTATTTCATACATTAAATTGCTTCAAGATTCTATCATTATGCCATCACAGCCATTCTTTAGTGTTCTCTTGTAAAAATAACCTAAAGGTTATTTTTAAGTTTTTTAAGTTTTTTTTACCCAGTAAACTGGGTAATTGACTTTTTCATCCGAGGCTCTTGATCAGTTTCCCTTTAAGATAACCGCGCGTGATAAGCGGTTTCTCTTTGGTCATTTTTAAAATACAATAAAAAAGGGCGACCTTTGTTATTAATGGCGCGGAATTTTTTCATCATCCTTAAAAACGTAACTAACCTTTTTTTTGGATACATAAATTATTATAATCATATACCACGCTAAGCTAGTATATATGTTATGTAATATTTAATGTCACCAAAACCTAATGGCTTTTACAGCGTCACCGGGCGGGATGGTCGAGCGCAGAAGCATCGTCGAGGTTGCGAAATGCAGAGAGTAGAGCGCAGAAGCTCTACTTAAGTCGGGGAATGTCGTCCTAAGGGTTCCTCCTGTGAGGCCGGACCACGGCTTAGGGCGATGTGTAGTGGAGGGTTGATGGTATGACTTAGATTAGTCATTGCGGCGTCGGAAGGGTGGTGAGAAGCCACGACCGACCGACGTCAGAAAACTGGGACCTCGTCTTCGCCGGCGAAGACGCTGTGTGTGTATATTACGTGTATCTGTGTTGGCAATTCTATCGTTACTAATTTATATTAGATTGATATTGTGTATGAGTGTATCAAAGTAGTTCTATTGACAAGTTATAATAGAAAAAAGAAGAACTTGCATAGGAGTTAATGAATAAGCTGTCTCCTAAAGATTGTTGATTACTTAAAAGGCAAAGCGCATTACTTAAGATACACGATATTGCTGAGTTGTGATATCGGCCGATTATACTTACGAGTAAGTCCAGTTTATAAATGCTGGCCAAAAAATTGGAGCGCGGAGAACTTATTTAAACTTTAATCCTTTAATTTTCGTTTTAATGAAGTTGACCTGTACTTTTATACTTATTCTTTTTGGAATCGGTAGATGTAAAGATTTTCAAAACATTTATATCTTTTTAAGATATTAATGGCTGTGGAAACTTGTATTCTTTGTCTTATAATAAAGAAAATCGATATTAAAAATTAAGCGATCCGAAGCTTCCTTAAGCATTCCATTTGATTTTATTAGAAAAAATATAACTAAAACTTTGGAAATATGGAACTATCCTATAAAGATCAACTTATTAGAAAAAAAAACTCATAAAGTGAAACTGATAATGTAGACATCATATTCCATCGTAAAATGATATTTTATGGTAACTCTTAATCAGTTTATATATTTTTATTATAATAAAATTTAAGTCCAAGTCCAAGTTTTATTGGCTAAGTTTTTGCCTTTAGTTTGTCGCTTTTAAGCAAATTTTATTTTTCTCTTACCTAAAATTGTTCAATAATTCGATTAGCAATAATAAATAGTATGTATTTTTTAAGAGATTTCCAATAAAATATTTGTAAAGCGTTCAATCTGTTGTTTACGGCAAATATTTTGTTAGAGGGGACGCAGTGACGCACGCGCGGGCTGGGTGGGGGCGCGGTTGTGACGTCATAAACACGTCAGATGATTTGATACGGCTTTATTGGGATGTACACACATTGAACGAATAATGTAGTAATATTGTAAATCAAGGATATGTGCATTGGCAAGATGTCTGAATTGTAGTTATATTATTTGTATCCTAAAAATATTAAAAATCATTTGTAAATAAAATATGTTATATTTGTATTTAAAAGATCTGCTCTCATCTTTTTTGTAGAGAAATATTGGAGTTTATATCTATCCTAAACCGTTTAAAAGCTGAGACTATGGATATGCATGTTTACTCACGATGTTTTCCTTTACTGAAAAGCGCGTACTAAATATTAATAAAGCACATAAGGGACACACGGTCTCACAATTTGAGAATCATTTATATCAGTATTTTATTCTTTATAGAAAAAGAAAAGGAGAAGAATCCTTTGAATATGAACCTCTTTTTGGGTTTATTATCTTTGCTACTATCCATCAATGTTATATTCCTCCTAATCTTTCAATAGATTAAATCCTTGTCGGAAACTTACCATTTTATACATTTTTCGTTGAAAAATTGTTCTGCGGTATTAATCATTGTTAAACTTTAGGCGAATTATTTTAATTGCTCAACAATATTCACCTTTTTAGTTTTATTCTATATTATTTATACGCTAGTAAAGCTCTAATAATATTTGTGTTAACTGTTTTTATTATTATTGCCAAGTTCTATAGTGATTAGATTCTCTTTAGCCAAGTCGCTCAGATAAATGTTTTGACAGGTGTTCACAAGGCAATATTTATAAAACGAGGCTTTCGTACTTTTGTTAGGACTGCTGCTGAAGAGTAGATATTATAATAATTTATAAATGCATGATGTGTCAGGAATTTATAAACAAAATAACTTCTATTTATGTAGTGAATATAGGATCTCTTTGGAAGTTTTCTTATAAATAATCATAAACTAATAATGTAATCAGCCTGTATATACAGGCTGATTACACCAAAATGACTTTATTTATGGCAGCGTACGAAATATTCCACTCCCTGATACAAGTAAAAATAGGTTTTACTCGTATGCCCATCTAATGCTAATAAAATTCACTTCCATTTGTGCATAGTTTACGTGGATACTATTCGATGGTAAAAATACAAAGTTTGTGTTATACAGCATGTTTCGTTTCGAATTTTCGTTACATTGTAGAGTTGATAACACAGAAGGTCATATTCTCAATATAAGTGGCTGATTTGAAACAGTTATATATGAGAATATGAAGTCGCGTGCTTTTCTAATATGTACATAACTTAAGACTCGTGCACTATTTGCAATCTCTTATATGTAAATGATGAGCGCCGAAATTTAAGTGATATATTATATTTTTCCCAACCTTAAGTTTTAGTCATGATACTTGTTTTTTCTACGCTGACCACGGCGATCTATCTCTGGATTTTCCGAATCACGATTTCTTTACGTGAAGAAAATAATCTTGAAATGTATATTTTCTTATAATTAAAACATGCAAATATTGCAAAATTGTAATTAAAGTTTCGTTTTAAATCAATTATAATAAAATAACGGCTAATGTTGATCTACATTCATATTATATTGTATATAGTATATTGATACGTGCACATAAGTGGAGAGTAGATCCTTCCTTATATTATATATTCTTAAGTCTGTCTGTCTGTTACGCTTTGACTGCTTATCTACTGAGCTGCGCCAATATTATTGTAAAATCTTACAATTATCGCTTAAAATACCGGGCTAAAATATAAAATAAAAATCCTGTTTTTTCTTCGCAAACAGGAATTAATCAAAAATGTAAACGACTAACAATAAAGCAATGAAAGTCAAAGACTCTGATCTTTATGCCAGAGGTAACAGAATAAAAAAAAACAATACATTACACACATTCACTACAACGATGTCAACGATCGTTTGGCCCCGCAGCATAATCAGCAGGTAGGCGACAAAATTGCAAATTTTGTCATACTTCTAATAGTTTTTTTTTTATAAGCGAATGTAGTGGCAGTTACAATTAGCCTTCCATGTACAAAAGATAAACATAATTATCTTGACATTTCGAAGGAATATCTACGAGTCAGATTGTATTTATGTAGTTGAGTTTTATTTTTAAATTACATATTTAACTGTTATCTAGCACCCATAATTTATGTATTTAGTTATTTACTTTTGGACGGACGATTGAGTGTATAATAATGATGTGATATATAATTATTTATTCATAGTACAAAATTTGTAAGAGATATGAATAAGGCACAAATATATTTTTAAATAGCCAGAGAAGTCCACAGTTTGAACTTGCAAAGCTATGGTCCCTATCTTTCTAAGCAAGGTCAACAAGTCAAATATTCCATTATCCTCATTGATCTAAGCTACAAATAGAAATTAATTAGTTAAGTTTATAGTAAAAAAATTCAATACGAGTATTTTGTGAAAAGTTTTTTCATTTCAATGAAATTAATTAGTCTCAGTGCAGTAGCGGTCGTTTTATATAAAACCTGGTAAACTGCCAATATTCCAGAGAAGATTAATTTCGCACTAAACAGCCTTCAGCTTGAAATGAGAATAATGTGAAAAGTACAAAAGTCTGTATATAGCTCACAGTCACAAATTTATTAGGAAGTTAATAATATGCAATTATTTGATCTTGATGATCAAGCCTCTTAATATGTAACATATAATCCCTATATAATTGTATTAAATTTCATGACTATTGCTCCAGTGCAATAACCGTGAACGCTTAACAGCCAAACAGACGGATATAGATACACTTTCGTATTTATTCCGCTATTAATTTCTTTCGACTCTACCGAGAAATAGTCTTAATTGGCCAGGTTGGGTTGATGACTTGCTGATGTTGACATGATGCGTTCGCAAAAGGATACGTCTATCCTACTCACAATATTAGTATTCACAATTTACACAGGTGACATATTTGAGATAGTACAATGTGGAAGCAAATAAGTAGGATATCGGACCCGGACTTAAGTCAGCAAACTCTAAATCGAAGAAGAAGAAAAATCGTTTGGCATTGCTAATAAACTGTCAGAACTTAGGACGTAGATATATTCTTGGGTATACAATAAGGTGTCGGTAGAGAACATTTATTTCGCTACCTGGAAGGGACCAAGTGGTTTGCTCGCCACTCTACGCCATTTACATAAGAGATCCCTTGGCTCATTACCGTGGTCTCCGCTTATTACGCCGTGCACCACCCTCGTAGCGCACTTAAAATTTATCGCATCAACTTCGCCATTTAAACTGTAATTTGGTAATATACTTAATAGAATGCATAACGTTGTATGTAAATATATTATTTCTTGGTTAAGTGTATTTATATGTGGTTTAGAATTACTCATTTAACTTTTAAATTCAATCTCTATATACACTCAAATTTTAAACTGTATTTTCTGATTTCTAATAAACGCTGTCTATGGTTAATGCATTCCTTATGCTATTTCGCGAGTCATACTAAATAAGAATCAGTAAATGTTGTTTTAAAACTAATACGGAATTTACGACTCTATTTTTAGCCGAGACCGTTTCCAGTGTTTCATTAACGGTGATTTGTTTACCCAATTAAAACTTTGTTAAGCAAACAGCAGCCTATACCGCCAGTAGGAGCTGCAACTTTGTTTTTATTTTTGTTTCACGCTAATTAAATGAATAAATATTCTTTGCTTGCCATATTTTAAGCTTTTGAATTCATTTTATTCTATACTAGCTGTGCCAGCGGCTTCGCCCGCGTGGAAATCAGCGTGTCACAATTTTTTCTAGAATTCAAATTTAAAAAATAAAAGTAGTTATTGTGAGAGTTAACCATAAGAGATAGAGACATACCATCCCAGACTTTTTTGTAGTAGTTTTATAGATTTTCTAGTATATTACTTTAGCGTATATCTGCTGGTTTACGCAGCGCACACTACTAAAGCTCCCAGCAAGCAAGTTTTTTAACAACTGCGCGATCGCTTCAACTCAATTTACATAATACCGATATGTACTCTTTACCTAAACCATCCGGAAGTATTGCACTATCTTTTGGTGAAAACTGTACAAAAATCTGTTTAGTAGATTTTGAGAAAATCGATTACATCCAGACAGGCAGCTTTTTGAGACTTTGTTTTATAATAAGTATGGATGAGGATAACATAAGCTTCTATCAACTCATAATTTTAACTAGAAGATAAAATAACTTGTATGTTAAGGTTAATAACTGCGTTTGGTTAGGTTCGATACTAACTAATAGTTATCATATAATTTTTTTTAGAGTAAAAACGTACTTTAACTACTCTTAATAGAGTTCTATAAATGAGACATTTTGAAAATTGCGTTCTCATTTTATCATTTCATGTAGTGTTTTTGGAAACATTTTTACAACTACATATTTCCTCCGTGCGTAAGATCTAAGAATATATTAAATATATCTAAGCGTTTTGCTGTGTGTGTCTTTAAATTTGATGGAAATATCATCCGATATGCAGGGCATTCATAAGTTACCGGTTAAACAAATATTTCATTCGAAGAAATTGGTAAATTCTTTGATACTTCATCATTTCGGTTCTTTGATACACCGATCCCGTCAACTAACTTTTATGATCTCTGATGACGCGTTCAACGTTACTTTTATTATACATAGTTTTGAATTGTCTGAACTATTTTATTTTTGCTCTTTTTTGTCAATATGTATGTAAAATGAAGAAATAAATAATAATAATAATTCTTCAAAATTGATGTGGTGCTGCTCCTTATTTAACAAATGATCGGGGCTAATTAACTGTGCCGGTGACATTAATGTATTGCGGATACAATTATTAATTGTCTCTCCTGACCTGCTTTAATCAGCTACACATGTAATGATGCCAAATACTGATTTTCGGGTAAATATCAAAACCAAATAACCTTTTACATAAATTTTCCATAATGTTTATACAATATCGCAAAATACAGCTTTGCAGTTAAATTTCGAATTCACCGCGAAAACAATGAACAGAGAATGTAATTATGGAGCTTAGTGTTAGTTTCGTTTCCGTTTCATTAGGTTAAATTTTGACGTTAACATGAAACGTTCATACACGCCTTTCCTTTGTAAATGCGATCCTTCTTAGTCATGTGTAGTAATTTAAATTAAGTATATTTGATAGGACGAGTAAGTAGGGCGTTGGGAGCAGTAATAAATGTCGGTCGTAAAAGTAACAAATATGTACAGAATATAGTCCGCCTTGACTTGGCCTCGCGCAGTGAAACGCTGTTGCTTCTACGACATGTGATGTCAGGTGCGATTCGTTCCTTTAGAGGCATGTATATGACATTCGTATTTTAATATACTCTGTTCCCTTCCCTTGAAACGTCGGTGTAAATGTCCTGGCAGATTTATGAGGCGCCACGCCTTGTCAAATTTATTAAAACGTAAATTGCGCTTAAACAGTAATGTTTCACTTTTATTTAAATTAGAAATGGGTCGGGATGTGTGTAATTAAAAATTTACGCCGATAAAAGATGGTCTATCTGTATTCCATTATTTTCATATGTTAATAAAACTTTCTTGTACTTTCGATAACACGATCAACATCTATCTCTCAGCGTTTATATAAACGATTTAAACAATAATTTATTTGTTTAGTTATACATATAAATTACATTTAGTTATATATAATATATTTGTATTGTATAATTATATTTGTATACACAACTGCGTATACAAATAAAAAACGTCCACAGAAAAGTGAACTGTAAAATCTACATATTTTATGCAACTGACTTACATACATTTCAATCTTCATTTAGAGACGTCAATACTAAATATAGATCTTCTCAGTGACAATCCAACAAGAAACTTAATAAATAATTCCAAAAATGCCGGAATACTTTTTCAAATTCCATTACAACAAAATATAGGAATTGTAAATATGTATAGACAGAGAACTTTTAAATTCTCTAAAGTGTAACTTAGAGATTGCAGGAAGCTAAGTTTGAATTGAAAGACTGTAGATAGGTAGAGTTTTCTTCTCAATGCAGCGGGTAAAATAATGTTACGACAATAGAACCTAAAGCCGTAAAATCTTTAGTTTACTTTGATGATTATAATTCACATTAAAATACAATTCTAGTCACTTATTAATGAAATCTAAATTCTAATAAACTATATCCTTAATAAAGATTAAAATAGTTAAGTTGAAGTCATGTCAATAAAACAAAGTTTCGGTAATAATACTCGTATAATGGTTGTTTCCGGTTATAACAGTCTGTAGATTATAAATATTAAATGTATGCGTGTTTTACTATAATTTACAAATCTAATTTGCAAAATAGTCGGACAGAAACTTAAATTACGTTGCTTACTTAAAAAATGTTAATTGACTATTAGATATTGTTTATGAGAGACAATTTTGTATTAATGGCAGAACTAGTACACTGAAATACACATTTCAACTTTAAAGCGAAGCCATGTTTTTTCAAGGTTTTTTCTTAAATTGCCGATATTTTATGTGCAAGTAGAAGACTTTTGGTACATATTTTAATAATTTCTTTAATCAAGTATACGGTACCGCATAAATATCAAAACAAATGCTTATAAAATTTATTGTTTCTCAGCCTTAGACTTTGATTAGAATGTGCAACCACGTTTTATAGATAAGCCATTATCAAAGAAATAGTTAGACCCAGTAATAGACGTTGCTTTATCACTTGCGAGAAATAATACTATATCAGCTATTTCTTTAGGTTCAGAAACTCTATTGAGAGCAGTAAATTTTTGAGATTCATCAAACACATTCGTGAGTTCACTAGTTTCTATTATATTTGTTCTCACGGGTCCTGGACTAACTGTATTCACTCTCACACCATATGGCGCTAGTTCCATGGCGGCATATTCACCAAAATGATTAAGCCCTGCTTTCGAAACAGCGTATGCCACTATACACGGCAAAATTGGCAATTTTCCTGCGATGCTTGATATATTGACAATGTTTCCTTTGGATTTAATTAAATGTTTAGCAGCTAAGCTTGTTAAATGAATTGCAGCGCGAAGATTAATACATGTAAGGGTATCATACGCTTTCATTATATCTCCTGATAGTAAACTTGCATCGCACGCTATTCCCGCATTGTTTACTAAAACATCTAAGCGGCCAAACTTTTCTATAGTTAGATCCACGATGCGTCTAGCGTCTACATCGTTGGCTACATCAGCGCGTAACACAAAAGGGTTATTGCAGATTTTCGCAACAATAGCTAGCCTGGTTTCGTTACGGCCCACCATCACCATCTGTGCACCCTCCGCACTGAATGCTACCGTCACTGCCGCACCTATTCCAGAACTAGCCCCTGTCACCAGAACAACTTTGTCTTTGAAGCTCATGGTTACTTGTTAATATTATAAAAACTGAATTGTTACTGCATGAGTAAAAGAAATAATGTTTCTTTATACTAACGTTAATTGTGAACCGTAATAATAAACTTATTATGAAGTTATTTCTGTATAATTTTTATTGCTTTTTTGATAATAAATAAGGTTATCACGTTATTTATTCACTTCGAGTTGCAATCATTGGAATACATATATGTTAACTATTAATATTTGTATATATTAATATATTAAGGAAGCATACATTAAGAAAAAACTAGATAATGTTTTATCATTAAAAATATAAAAATCTATGTATCCTTATTGAAAATATAAAAATGTATTTGTGTATAAAATATATCCGCCTCGTGGTATCCGGCTGAATAGAATAGACCACCCTCATTTCTTACCGAGGTGTCGTAAGAGGCGATTAAGGTAAGTCGACCCGCCGAGTGGTATCCGGCTGAGTAGAATAGACCAACCTCATTTCTTACCGAGGTGTCGTAAAAGGCGACTAAGGTGAGTTGGCCCACCGTGTGGTATCCGGCTGAGTAGAATAGACCACCCTCTTTCTTACCAAGGGGTCGTAAAATACGACTAAGGTAAGTTGACGTCAGGCCGGTCGTAAAATACGTAGCCAAATCATGTGACAACATGTTTGTAACATGTTGTGCCGACCCCACTTAGAGTGGGTTAAGGGCAGGAAGATGATGATGAAGATACGTTTCCATAAATTTATTTATTTTCGTGGGAAAAACCAGCCCATCCGACAAAGAAATAAGTAATTTTTATGTATCCAATTTTTCATCTTCAATATGTAGTAGTAGTAGCGGCCTGTTACTATGCCCACTGCTGGGCTAAGGCCTCCTCTCTCCGTTTTTGGAGAGAAGGATTGGAGCTAAGACCTACCACGCTGCTCCAATGCGGATTGGTAGGTTACACATATCCCTAGAATTCTTTAGAGATATGCAGGTTTCCTCACGATGTTTTCCTTCACCGAAAAGCGTGTGATAAATTGCAATTATCAATAAGACACATAAGTTTTAATAGAAAAACTCATTGGTGCCTGCCCGGGGTTTGAACCTACTCTAGAGTCGACTCTAGAGAGTCGCACGGTCTCACCGCTAGGCTATCACAGCTTATATCTTCTTCTTCTTCTTCTTCTTCTTCTTCTTCTTCTTCAATATACGTTCTGCTATTTCCTTTTAATTACAAATAGATAAATAAACGTTTAAAATTCCCTACTTAAATATCGTGCTGGAATTCTAAAGTGGGTTAATTTCTGCCGAAGCTCTGTTCAGTTTGAAACGAGCAATACAATGGTGAGTAAATCATCCATTGTTGTGGTCATACCTCATAATGAAACCTTCCTGCAGTGCAGTTTCGTACATCTACTGTTAAAAATCATAGTCAGTATTTGTAATATAAGTAAATTGTATATAAAAACTGTAATGACCTTTATTTAATACTCTCATATATGTCAGTACCTTGAGATTAATACTGTGCGTTAACTATATTTAAATATTACCCGCTTCGTTTGAATTTTTGAAAAGAATTTAAAACGAAACAGCCATTATTTAGAATGTAAAAAGTTTGGTCGTTAGAGAGTCATGCAACAAAATTTAAGGAAAAAACGTGAATATTTTTATGCCGTCACAATGTTCCACTTTCATAGATATAAGTGCAGTTTATATGGAAGAATGTAGTTGAATTGCCTATTAAAATCCTTTGGGCAAAGGCAAAGGCAAAGGCAATGTCTCCCCTTGAAGCTTATATTAACATTTTTTTCGTCTAAATATATGGGACACTTACACACACGTTCGTCCATCCCCAAAGTAAATAAATGAATACTTGTATTATGGGTGACAGACAACTAACAAATATAAACATATATTACACATATATAATTTAAAATATATATTCACCCAGACTCGAAGAATCAAGAAATTCTATGCAAAAAATGTTGGCTCTCGGCGAGAATCGAACCTGCCACCCGGGAGCTGAAGGCACGGTCACTGCCAACAGCACTAACGGCCACTCAATGCTACTAATGCGTTTTGGTTGACATATTAGACATATTCCTTTAGAGAAAAGGTAAACGAAAGAGGTGTTCTTAGATTAGCTTCACAATATATTTATAGCGAACTATTTTTGTAGGAAAAAACCACCAATACCAAATTAAAAACAATTGGCTATTGATATCATAAACAAGGCAGAAATCGCCAAAGTAAACCTCAAGGCAACGTTTTTGTACCATCACTAAGTATTAGTATCTTGAGAACCCCAATATCAAGTCTGATACTTAACCAAGCTGGTGACGTCAAATTTGCTAAAAAAAATAGATATTATGCATTGAATATGTTTTTGTGGATTAATCGTTTGATCTGTGAACATCTGAGTCTCGCGCAGGCTGTCAACATTAATGTGGGTGGATTCAGAATCGACAAATAATTTTGGCTAATTAATTGCTCCAGGCGGTGGCTGTGAGAGATTGCGGATACATTTATTAATTGATTTTGCTGGCTTAGCTGCCGCGCGTTTAGATCTTTAAGGAAGATCTTTTCTGAGAAAATCTCAGGTAGAACATTGTTTATTCAAATTAATAAGCTTATCTCATATATTTTTCTTCTTAACGACGTGTGGTATCCGGCAGAATAAAATAGACCACCTTCCCTTCTTACCGAGGTGTCGAAAGAGGCGACTAAGGTATGTGCCGTGTGGTATCCGGCTGCATAGAATAGACCACCCTCATTTCTTACCAAGGTGTCGTAAAAGGCGACTAAGGTATGTGCCGTGTGGTATCCGGCTGCATAGAATAGACCACCCTCATTTCTTACCAAGGTGTCGTAAAAGGCGGCTAAGGTAAGTTGACGTTAGGCAGGCAGCCGGTCGTAAAATACGTAGCCAAATCATGTGACAACATGTTTGTAACATGTTCTGCCGACCCCATTTAGCACTCTAAATGGGGTCGGCATAAGGACAGGAGAATGATGATGATATATTTTTCTTCTTAGAAATAAATAATTACGATTATAAGGTACAAAATAACTTGTTTCTATCAATGTAACCTTGTTGTTGTTGCTAAATTGAACATGAAAATCGGGATTTGATGGAATTACTTTTTATTACAAAGGTGGTACAAATATTAAAAATTGTATTACGTATTTACGTAACAAAGCGAAATAATTTGGATACTAGAACTCCAACCGTATGCTAAATTACTGTAGAATGTACTCTTATTTAACGTGAACCTTCATAGAAACTTTCCTTCTCACAGGGGAGCAATTATCATTTCGACTAAGTGAGGATAACTTTTGATATTAGATATAGTAAACGATCTAACATCTATGAATTGTTTATAGTCTTGTATGACTTTATCTTTGAGTTATATTCTTGAATTAATATTTTGTATTTAATTCACAATGGCTAAAAGTGTGTTCTTATAATTGTGTAGTCGCTAAATAATAAATGTGTTTGAAAGGCAGTCCGCCTCAACTGAATCTCGCTAAGCCGTAATGCTTGCTAGTAACAAATGTTCATCCGATTTACATCTTCGCAGGCGGCAGTCACCTGTGCGATACGTTCCTTTTTGCTTGTATAATTTAAATGTATTCCTTTCGCATTATATGATATTCCAAACAAGCTATTCCTACGGGTACGCCTGCGTGGAAATCGGTGTCTCAAATATGTATTTTATTCCACTCAATTTACTAAGTGTACTATTAACGTAAACCTTTCTCTAAAATTGCACTATTTAGGAAAAATCTAACAAAAATCTGTTCAGTAGTAGATGTTGAAAAAATCAATCACATACCGAAAGAAAACTTTTGGGGATTTTGCTTTATAATAATGTATAGATGTCGCACCTTCTGAAACCGTAGAACATACCAGTATAGTAAAGTACATTTGATACTTTCAACAACTTCAAACTTTATAATTCATTTTATAAATATATAATAAATATATACAAATATAATCTTGTATTTATAATAAAAAATTAATCGGAAACCTTACCAGATTATTTTTTGATGCTATGTAACGGTTTAATATAATTAAACTTTCCGGTAAAATCTAGATTTATGTATTTGTAATCTGATATACTGAAATGGCGTATAAGCCAAATAACCTAGAATACAGTGGCACATCTTCAGTCAGAAAAGCTTTAAATCCTTAAAACTCTAAATTGGAATACGTACAAGGCTTACAGGTTTCGTATCACTTGTATTTGGGTCAAGTTTTTCGTCCAATCCCGTCCTAGAGTGTGTACAAAATGGAATGGAAATTCGATTTGATATTTCCCTCAATTTTATCTCAGCGTGCCACGTGTATCATAATATGAATGGGAAATTATTAAATCATATTTCAATTTTATTCATTTCATGTATAATATAGCCGATTACTATCCTACAGGCTTCTCTCAAAAATTTGGAGCCCCCACTTGTCTTTTATGTGGCTTGCAGTTTACCCATTCCGGAAATATTAGGCTTTTGATTTATAGCATACAATACGAGCCCAGAAGGCCTTGCGTCTTCACTTTCTCACTATTAAAAGTATTAATTTACTATTCGCTTTCAGCTTGACTTCACTAATCAACGCAAAAATACACTTTTACTAGAAATTTCGTTCACGACGATATTCGACAGCATCTCGACAGAATCTCTCTCATTACGTCAAATTTCACTATTTAAGGCAATCCCCACTCACATAAAAAGTCCCTAACCTCGCTATTGATCACTCAAGAACCTCGCTTCCACTATTACCAACAACACATACCTAAATTCGACTATGCCGTGTGGTATCCGGCAGAATAGAATAGACCTCCCTAATTTCTTACCGAGTTGTCGTAAAAGGCGACTAAGTTAAGTTGACGTCACTCAGGCGGTCGGTCGTAAAATACATAGCCAAATGATGTGACAACACGTTTGTAACATGTTGTTCCGACCTCACTTAGAGTGGGATAAGGGCAGGAAAATGATGACAAACCTACATTCGACTATTTCCTATTCCAACATTTTAGTGTCTGTTACACATATGTATAAGAATAGGACACCGAATGTGGGTTAGAACTTCCAAACTTGATCAACACATGGAAATGCTTGAAACTGTTTTAGAAAATTATAAATCTTTTGTCATGATATTTAAGCAAAGTGTATCCGTTAACAGTGTAGCACTACATAAAACAAACTTTATATATTCATATAAAGAAAGTTTCAACTTATTATCTACTTGCACTTGTGTATTACAGAATGTATGCACGGTTATGATATACTACAATTTTAACACAATATATATCCAAGTTTAGTGGAAGTAAACTTTTGAAATACATTAGAAACGTGTCATGTCGAGTACATGTTAGTAGTTATTGCTTAAATTTACAATATATATGCGTTCATATTGTTAAGATTTGTGTTTCTAAAGCTGACTGTTTAATAAAATGTACGTATACATCTATAAAACAATAGAAGGATATTTTATTAGTCTTTTGCGTGATTCTGTTAACAGAATACGATTCTGGACACGCGGCGAGGATTGCATCTAAAAAGTATCAAGAAGTTTTTGTTAAGATAAATACGGATAAAATGTACTAAATTGTACGAGATTTTACTTTTTAATTCCTATTTAATTTGAATCAGCTAATTCCTGGTCTGTTTGATATTTAATATACATATATTAAAAAATATTTAGTTTAAAAAATAATACACAGCGTGCTTACTCATTCAATCAGAATGTAATTGTAACAAGGTAAAAGTAAACCGCACGATATATTTCTTTTATTAACAACATCGTTTTGTGATTACGAAATACAAAAATATTGATACCTTTGCAAAGTAACGCCTTATTCTATATATTATTCAAACCAAAATATACTACATTGAAAATTTGATATATTATATTCTATAAACTATTAAAAGGTTGCTGATACAGAAAGCTTACTTTAGTGTCGAGGTTTGCATGAACGATAAAAACGCATGGATACAGCCATTCTTCAAGATAGTAATAAAATGTAAAAATATAACTATACTAATAATAAGACTTTCTTGCTGGCTCTTCTCAATAGGAACATTTTTTCGAACCAGCAGTAGAATTGGTGATACTGAGAATGCACTTACTTATGTACTTCAATAAAGAATATTTTGAATTTTAATTTGAATATACCTATATATGTATATAACGATTCTATAATAGGTAGCAAACACATTCCTACCTGTAATGACATATGGAGCTGAGATGTGGACATTGACAATGAGACTGGTCGTGGGTAGACGTGTTCTGGAGTAGTGACCACACCTTGGCAAACGCAGTCTAGGACGTCCTCCAGCTAGGTAGAGTGACGATATCTGCAGTGTGGCGTCGGTTGGAAGCGAATAGCTGAAGACCGAGCTCAGTTAAGTGCTATCAGAGAAACTCCAAAAGTGGACAAGAACAGGTTGATGATGTGTATTAAAAGTTTTTTTAGATTCATTTCCAGTTTTGTAGAATCGAGTGCATTGTGATTTAAACCTTTTTATGTACGTTAACTATTCTTAATGTAGGAAACATAATAAAAAAATATTCGCCAGTATAAAATTGCACCCCACTATAATTTCCAAGGAGCATTGAAGGTCTAATTATGTTCAACCTTGACACGTATTACCGTCAACTTAATGCAACACAACAGCTTGAAAATTTATAATAGACTTAAATGGCGGTCGGCAATTTTCCTTTTAATAAAATGTCACTGATAAGCTCCTATCGTATCTTAATGTTACTGCACCTATTTTGAATATATTTTTACTTAACCTTCTGAATGATGAATGTATACCATAGATAACGTAATACAAGTGAATAGAAACGCGATAGTATCTTCTTATTATAAGTTATATTATTCGTATATAAGTTGGTAACTGGATAGTTTAAAGATGTGTTCTAAACTATTTAGTAATTTGACGTTCCCCGTGCTCTGAGAAGCATGTTCGTGCTTCTCTCCCTCTCTCTCTGACAGATGATTTTTACTTAAATTATTATCAAAGATTCGCTGTCGTTATCGTCACATATACAGAAGACAAGAAGATGTGACACAAATGTGCTTTCCCAATATCTTCAACTATCATCATGTGTCTATTTCAACTTACGTTAAATAATTAATCGGCAACGTCAAATGCCAGGTCCATAGGAACACATTAAAACATGAATTTATACCTTATAACGTAATTAATCATTCGAGACCGTGCGACTCTTACAAGGGGAACACGAGTTCAAACTCGGGCAGGCACCAATGAGTTTTTCTTTAAAAACTCATGTGTCTAATTGGTAATTGCAATTTATCACACGCTTTTCGGTGAAGGAAAACATCGTGAGGAAACCTGCGTATCTCTAGAGAATTCTGGAGATATGTGTAACCTACCAATCCGTATTGGAACAGCGTGGTAGGTCTTAGCTCCAACCCTTCTCTCCAGAAACGGAAAGAGGAGGCCTATTCCCAGCAGTGGGATTCTAACAGGCCGCTACTTTACTACCCACACTTTACAAGCTCCAGCAGCAGTTATCGACAGCACAGCATGTGCCTGTCCCAAGTGCACCGATGATTTATGACAGAGTAGTTGAAGACATTACCATGCCATAATATTTATGCCTTGGGTTGCCACTCACAAGGTGCGTAGCTTAAAGGTAGTGTATTCAATTCGAAATCCGCTGGTTAACAGCTATAGAGTCATAAAGGTCAAACGGTCCTCCCCCGTACAAAAAACGTATTGTGTCATACATGGGTTGGGAAACTAAATAGATCTGATACGGAGAATCGATTGATTCAAAGAAGAATCCCCTATTCTTCGTCACACCGCTGCGCATTTTTATTTTACTTAACTGAGTTGTTTTGCACAAAGGTTGTCAATTTGTATATATTATTTAAATATATGCATCTTTACAAATGTCTGAGTTCCTTTTTTTTGTATTGCTTATTTACGTTTTTTTTTCACTTTTTAAATTTTTACTGTTATTGTGATGAGATGTCTACAATAATAAAGATTTATAAATAAATAAATAAAAACTATGTTATCAGTATAAGTTTAGTAGTTATTGTATTAACTTTGTACAACGTGCCTGAATCGCTTGACCGCAATGGTAGCGTGTTATTCTAAGCAAATTATGATGCCACATAAAAACAAGTGCTGTGTTAAAAAATATAAATAATATATATGACAATTACACACACGGTCGTCCGTAAGTAAGTAACTTAATACTTGTCTTACTGGTAAATATATGCATATATAATTATTAAATACATACCTAAATACAAATATACACACTCGATGAACAAACAAATTCTTTATAGATAATATTGGCCCTCGGCGAAAATCGAACGGCGACCCGCGGAGTTGAAGACAGGGTCACTGCCAACTGCGCCAAGGGGCCAGTCAGTTATTAGTCTTTATTCTTTAGACCGAACATTAATGTAGTTAAACTCGTTTAAAATGTTTAGCGTAAACAGTTGTAAAACTAAAACACGGACGGCTAACATTTATTTTTTTCGGAAAATTTTTGCCAAGATTATATTTACAGACATTATGGAAACATTTCAGTTTTTACCTTGACTAATATTTTAAGTTTTTAATATGTTCAATATAAACAATAGTTAACTAACGCTGTGTGGTATCCGGCGTAGTAGAATAGACCACCCTCGGTTCTTACCGAGGTGTCGTAAGAGGCGACTAAGGTTAGTTGACGTCAGGCAGGCGGCCGGTCGTAAAATACGTAGCTAAATCATGTGACAACATGTTTGTAACATGTTGTGCCGACCCCACTTAGAGTGGGATAAGCGCAGGAGAATGATGAATGATGATAAACAATAGTTAACTATTAAATATAAGACAATTAATCCACTCCTAGGATTGGTGAGTACAAAATCAGGTTAGACCCCCTGAATGCTTTTAAAATATATTTGCTTACTAGATATTTAGTACTCATCATGCCTCTCATGACAAAGGAAAACACAGACAGAAATTAAAAACCAAAAAATCGTATACAACAAGTTCTTTTAAATCACTAACTATTGATAGTTTGGAAAATTGCTCCCATTGAGAAGAGAACAAAATCGGATATTTTTGTTCTCAGAATATTGCCGGGTATATTTCACCGTTGCTATCTTTTACAATGTTAGAGAGTATTTTTTATTCATATAAACCTGCTTTTAGATTGAAACTACTGTAATAGACATTGTTTGTGTCAAGACATTGTTTTACAGTTCATAGTTAAGTTTTTGCAAAAATCCGCTTGTCCGGCTTCTATTCCTAATATGTTGGATAAATGGAATAGTATTAAATAGGAATAGAAAAAAAAATGGAATAGAAAATATCCTAAATATTAAAATGTATGACTGAATTAATAAAATGATCTACGAGGTATTTGAGAGTAATATGTATTTTAAATAATAATTACAAAGTGTATTAAACGTGTTGAGTAATTGACTCAGTGCACACTCATTTCACTTTCAAATTAATTAATCAACACTTTTTCACGCTCCGGAGTATTTATTTTTAATAATGCAAATTGAATCATGAATAAATAAATTTTAAAACAACAGTTTATTATCTAGAGACTGGCGTTTTATTTTAGGCCTTTTTCATATTGTTTTATGGAGTTCTCTGAACTAAACAATATGTAGGAATAAATACTTCTGGTGTACGTATATAAAACACAGAACCAGACAAATGGGCCCAGCAGGACCAGACACGTTTCAATTAAGATTCATACAGAAAAATATTGCCGTAAAGACTCTACTACTACTTAGGGATGTTGTCACTTAGAACTGTCAAGAAACTCAGTGGTTTCTGATTATAATCAGAAATAGGAATTTCATGATCGGTGATTAGGGCTAGCTGGAGTTAGGTCCCCGAGGCGGTCGATGCATCTGGTGCTCCCGATGCATCGATTAGCAGAGGGAGGGGCCACCGCTTAGAGAGGCCCCGACCCGGAGGTGGCGCTCTCCTGGGTACAGAGCTGCTGCTGGCGGGGGTGGGGGCAATGTGTACATTGGTACCCTACCCCAACCACCAGCAGCGTGGAGGAGCAGGTTTTTAGTCGGTGCGAGTCCGACATACCCACCGCTCGTCCCCGTCGGGCGATGATGACCCATAACGGGTTTTCCTGACATAAAAAAAGGAATTTCATGATACCGCCATATATTCGTGGATTAGTGAAATTATTTGACACGCACTTATATTCTGAGTGAGACAGGCAGTACAACAAATTAAGACACTCCAGCATCTAACGGTAGTAATATGTCAACGTTTAGAACTTGACTAACTACAATATGCACTAGACTATTATAGCTTATATTATACTAACTGCGAACCCTATGTCCAGTGACACTAAACAGCTAAACTTACTACAAACATTATGTAACTGTTTCCTATTCCATTTGTGAATTAGCATTTTTTAATAGGTATTACTTTGCAAAAGGTCTCAGGTAAATAAAAGCGTAACAAGAAACTTAAATATCAATTGTGTACAAAGTTTTTCGATTAAAATATACCTATAAACTGATGTCCTCCTTCATGGGAGGAGTTATACATTCTAATTAATGCGCCTCTAAGACAAAAATGTCTATTACTTGAAAAGTAAATAAGCTTTTTATTTAATGGTAATTTTAAAAACACTGACTAAGCCAGATTCGCAGCCAAGACTGATCAATTCAACACAGTCGCCGTTGAAATAGCCTATTGTCACATCCGACCCTCCACGATAACCCTATCTGAATTTCAAAACTTTCTCTTTTGTTGTCCCCGGAGCTCACTGTTACTGGGCTACAATTTCCCTTGGCTAGTATTGCTTGGCCTTGCAAAGGTTTAAGGAGAATGACCTTTGTACTGAAATTACATTATTCGAAATTGACGTAACTCGATCAAACGTTTTAGGGTGAATATGTTAGGTAAGTTATTATAAGTTTCAGTGGTGCTATTTTTTATTATTTACTATAAAAAAAATGATATTAATTATTTATGTTATTCCTACATAAATATGACTACGTGAATGTACCAAAATATTACGTATATATATGATATGACCGTCTGTTTTAACAAAGCGAACAACAATTTTTAGTCATAGCTATAGTTTTATACAAATGTAAATTTTATGTAAACTGGTGATGAAAGAGATTTGACGTTTCTTTTAAAGGTGGTACGGTATCGCATTGGGAATGTGGTATGAACTCAAACATTCTCAGAACATTTCTCTTACAAAAAGATAGTCATCATAAAAAGAGAGCTTACGTCTCTTCTTTGGTTTAAACATTTTATACATTAAACATAATCCTAAAGAAGAAACTCGTATACGACTAGCAGCTCTTTCCTTTGATTTCGAAGTCATTAAAAACCCACAAACCACACTTCGTCGCAATTTTTTGCGTCATATTTTTATTCTTTTGTTTTATCCCCCTCATGCACAGCTCAGCGCTCTTATTCTTCATACATAAAAAGTTATCTCTATTTTCTTTACTAAAAATGTATTATGTAAGATTGCAGCATCGAAAATTTCAAAACCTAATGATAAATAATGTGCTGGATATTAGTTTCGTGAAGGGATTTACAAACCGATACAACATTATTGTTACTTAACAATTTTTGGTGGAAACAAATCAATAATTCAATAAAAGCTAATGAACCTAATTCAATATTTATTTATTAAAAGTTGTAGTCATTCGACCGTTTAAAAGGTAAAAAGAGCTTTTCCATGTTTGATAAAACGTAATATAATTTTATTAGCAACAACACTATTAATATAAAAGCTAAGCTAAATTCAACTCTAAACTAAGTTTTACATTACGGTTACTGGTCGCTAGCTGAATATATATTTGTGAATTCCACTAAGATTGCAAGGCCCCGCTAAGAGCATACGAAAGTGCCGTTAGACAGCGAAAGTCCATTAGGTTTTATAGCTTTCACTCGGGAGGACGAATAGCCCTGCCAAAACGACGAAATTAATTAAATTCCTTCTCCTGTTTGCACCGGAACGTAAGCGAAAAAATCTAATGTTGCCGACGAATCAACTTTGACAACTGAATTCGAGTTACGGCGTTATTCTATTTTTGGTCTCGGTGGAATAACGGAATAGAGTCATGTTTTCAAAAATGTGCATAATATACACTTTCCATGAATAATGAATTTTGAAAGCTTCATTTTAAAACAAAGGCCACCCTTATAATGAGGAGCCATGGCGCCTAATCCTCCATAATGACACAAAAGAGTTAGGTTGTGAATGGATGAGGTTTGCCATTCATTTAGGTTTATTTTAAATATAACCCTAACTTAGTTTTCTATTATTTTTCAGTCACATTAGACGTGTTAAACGTTAAATGTGACACTAATTATGCATGGCTTGCTAGTCTCGCCAAAATTAATATCGCAATTGCAATAGTTCGTTGTTTCCGCCCTTTTTTATTTATTATTCAGTTATTTTATAAAAGTATTAAAAATTTACTCAACTTAAACTACTTAAAGTAGAATTAATTTCAGTACTTCAGAACGAACATAAATGAAAATATAACTTTAAGTAATAGCAAAAAATCTAAAAAAGGTATAATTATTTCCTTATAAAAAAGAGACAATCGAGCTTTTATTAAGCGATACAATTTCCTATAAAATAATAGAGAGAAAAACGAGGAACTCGAGGTCTCAGAGAAAGTATTAGATGAAATGTTTCCGGACTTCGGCTAAATTGGATTGCGCTCCGCAGACCTACTAAATATAAATCATAACTTGAGGCAAAACAATTTCGATAAATTATTACTGAAAGGGGAAAAATATCAATGTATATATAGCAACATTATTGTGGTATAGAGAGATAAATAGCAAACGAATAACACAAGATTGATATGTTTCAACAATGATCCAAGGCCAAAGTGGTTGATATTTCTAAGTTTTCTTTTGTGTCATTTATACTTGGATATTTACATTACTTGTGTCTCGTAGAGGCCGTTAAGTCATCGATCCTGTTAATAATTTTTCATATCGAATAATTAATCAATTAGATCCTTTAATTTCGTTTAAATAAGTCATAGTAAAGATTGACATCATGTAGCATATTGTGGTGGTTAAATAAATAAATAAATATATGGGTAATAAGTAAACAACTTAATACTTGTGTTATGGGTGACGGACAACAAGTAAATATATACATATATAGTTTTAAATACATACTTAAATACAAAGATACCCCAGGCTCAAAGAACCAACAAATTGTTTATAAAAATGTTGCCTCTGGGCGGGAATCGAAAGGGCGATCCGTGGAGCTGAAGTAAGGTCACTACCCACTGCGCCAATCTAAGGTGATTGCATGAAACAACTCGTTGGTAAATACGAGGTGTCGAATAATAAGTTAAAAAAATATTGTTTTGTCTTCAGGAAGCAAGGTGAAACACCATGAGGATTTAGTCAGTAAGATGCGGATTGCACTATCCGTGTAGGGTTATCTCATAAAAAAGGAATATAGATAAGACATAAAAAAACTTAAACTCACCAGATCGTGCAATGGTGAAATCTGTTAAAGAAACTTTTCTCCGAAAGAAATAATTGGAAAAAACTGGTTAAAGAAAACGACGATTTAAGAAAAAGTTACGTTACTAATATTTTTTGCAGTATGGAACTCAGCAAAGTAACTCTTAAATTTATAAAATATTCTTATTCCTTGTATACAATAGTTAAGCGTATGAAGAATGTATTTGAAGTTGTTGAATACTCTGTGGTAATTTTATCTAAGTAAATTAATTGTCTGTGACTGCCCTTCCCTCCGTGCGTACTATCATGAAAAGTTGCACTTTTTTAGCTCTCGAAGGAAATATGTAAATTACTAAAAATACCAGCGCCTTTCTATCATCTCTCTCCAGAAGTCGTTATACCATTATTGTATCATACTTTCCACAATGTACCTTTCTGACTTCTGAACGAGGTTGTGGCGACTGATAGCTATGGCTGTAACTGTACTTTTTACTGCTTGTCATTGTACCAGTTGATAAATATTCCATTTACATACGACATAATATTCAGTGCTATAAGATTAGCGCAAATATCAAAGACCCAATTTTAATAAATGATAAAGTACACCTCAGACGACCAAGATCGTGGATCTAGGTCTCTCAAAGAGGTTAGTCAGATCGTTGATCAGTAATTACCAACGTATCCCTACTTATACTGTAAACGTTAGATTGTTTGTGGACTGTAATTCAAAACACATCGATGACGAGCTTACGATGTGATTTACTTGCCAATGGAGGTAAGGTTATTGGGCATTATTTAACACAATATCTGGTGCCAAAGACTACAAATTAATTTTCTGTTTTCTGCCATTTAATAGCTTCCAACAACAGTTCATACCTCAAAGCTGTAGTCTATAGTAGAGCTGTGTAGTCAATTATGTTTTAAGAACATAATGCTTGCTAAGTTACAATCTCCATTACACGGTAGACCAGTATAAAAATATTTATAACATATTAATTATTTCTAAGTGATAAATTGTAATGAATTAGCAACACCAAAAGCTTCCTATCTTAACTACACACCAAGCGCAGGAGTTCCAGTTAACTTCGAGTATTATATTTTCATTTTATATGCTGCATTTTTGGATTATTAATACTGCAAAATCTCGAGTCAACAAAATTAAAAAAAAATGACTTGTATTATGATTTATAGAAGCAGGCGTTACTTTGCGGAATACCATATGACAAGCACTATAACAGAACTACCTTGCTATAATCCGCACGGGTTAAGCGAATGCATGCAAAGCTAATGTGTATGAAGCAGACAAAATTTACGCACCTTATACATGCAGGACAAGCCACAACACGCACCCCAAGGCGCCTCCACCACGACAATAATCGCAATGCATTGCGATTTTTGTATAAGGTGCGTAAATTTTGCCTGCTTCATACACATTAGCCTTGCATGCATTCGCTTAACCCGTGCGGATTATAGCAAGGTAGTTCTGTTATAGTGCTTGACTTGTACTACATATCAGCAAATATATCTAAACTTTAAAACTTAAGTAATGACTTTAATTAAATTACATAAGTGGCAACTCGTTGCTTTTGCGTCAACCCTATAACCACTGCAGACATAGATTGATTGGCAAATATATTCACAACGCTACTCAGCAAATAACTACGCTTCACTGGGAACGGCAACATTAACGCGTAACAATTCTATTTTAGGGTTTTATTCGGCTATTCTGTTCTCTTATTTAATTTGGTTGTCCGTTTTTCATTGTTCCTCAAAATTCAATTAAGTTTGACGAACAATATTTAGCCCACGCAGTTAAATGTTCAAATATATATGTATATTTTTTATATATAAAATGTTCGTACTTCTACTACTCGCTGCTTACTATAAATGCAAAGATAATTATATTCATTAAATTATATCCAAATTAAATCCGATTATATCCAATAAATTGTTATCGCCTACTTATTTTATATTCTACTGCATATTCTTCATATTTTCATAACTCTTATTTACTAAAAATGTACTTAAATTTTAAAATCTAAAATACAGTGTACAGAATATATCCATAGGATAAATAATAAAGGACCATTTTTTACTCTAGCGTTCTGATAATAAAATAATAAAGCAAGGCGAAGATATCATAGTTCCATTTAAAAAGAGTGTTTAAGATTTCAAAAATTAATATACAATTCACAATGATAAATTTTCTGGATGTATTCCGCAAGATGCAGACGAACTCACGACTAAGAAATCTGGATGGGTATGCAATTCTTCCAATTCCTTTACTTTTCTCCAGACTGCATTGGACCATCTTTATTGATACCGTGTATACTTATCTATACTTATTACAAAACAAAGTCCCCAAAAGCTGTCTGTCTGTATGTAATCGATTTTCTCAGGAAACGAATTTTTGTATCGTTTTTACTAAAATGTAGTCGCATCCTTGCGGAAGGCTTAGATTATAGTGCATTATGGTTTTATGTAAATTATGCTCAAGATGTCGGCTGATTGTAGGAAAACTTGCTTGCTGAGAGCTTTACTTGCGTGCGCCGCGTAATCCAACAAAGATAAACTAAAGTAATGTATTAGAGAACTGTAGAGGTGATCGCCGTGAAAAGAGGGCTGGCTCCTTTTTCTCACAAAGAATCAGCTTAGCGATTCAAAGCGGAAACGCTGCCAGCATTCATGGGACCATTCCACGTGGGCATGATTTGTATAGTAGTAGCGTGTAAGTAATTTAAGATAACTTGTACATTTTCAATTCAAATAAAAAATATTCTCTATTCAAGTAAACTTGTACAATACTTGAAGATTATATATATTTATTTGTACAGAAAATATAGACACCATGAAATCAAATACAAAAAAATATTTAGATTAAAAATAATCGGTGTTAAAAAGTTAAATATAATAATAATAAATTGGTAATTAATCAAGGCAGATGTCACCGTAATGAATACCGTCACGCAAATTGTGAGTTGGACAGGTAAAAAAAATATTTTTAATGATATAGTAATACAGAGCTAGTTCAAGGTTTTTTTATATCTAGACTGGACCAACGAGCACACGACGCAGCAGATGATCAACGTCTTGAGTTACATCACTAGATGGATATTTAATTAATTTACTAATTTTAACTAATTTTAATACATTAATTAATTTTTCCTGCTATTTATTAATCTATGCTGTAGATTTGTTGAAATATCACAAGGAGAATTCCATTGCAAATAATATTATCTTAAACAATATGAAAGAAATGTTCTTGAAAATTGAGAATGATTTTTAAAATTTTCCGGTTTACGTGAATAAAATGTTCTAAGACATTAACCGTAGCAAAAGCCTCCCACCAAAAGCGAACAATTTACATATAATTGGGAATCGAATCTCCAAGATTGTGTATCGCAGAAGTTGCTAAAGAAAAGTTATTTGGTTGCAATTTGACCGCGCAGTTTTTGTTGGTGTGATGCACGTGCACCCACTATATATTCACTAAAATTCCTCGTTATTATTATCATTATTGAATGCCACACGAAATACATATCCTTTGGTTACTAGACTCAAATACATTAATTTAAAAAAATATTAATCACAAGAAAACCTTATAACCCTTATGAGGGTTACCATTTAAAAATTGTAATTTATTTTTAAGTTTACATATAAAAAAATATAAATATTATGAATTACTTTGTACAAAACACATATTTGCAATATTCCATTTTTTAATATATACGTCCGGAAAGTCTTGCTAACTATTTCACTATATAATGGAAAATTCCAAGTTTCACTCAGTAAAAGATCGGACACTATCGAAGGAAAGATCCCTCTAGGGACGGACATCGTTAGATTGGTAGTCTAAAGTTGTTCTATAGGTCTTCATTGGTCAGTTTAGTAGTAAAGGTAGCTTTGTAACAATAGATTCTATCTATCAAGATACAAATATAATAAAAAGTTGAAGCATATAAATTAACTGTTAAATAGTTTTAATGAGTACAAAATAGGTAAGTATAAAGTTTATGTTTTTTTTTTTCACCCAGGGACGAAAAAATCCCTACAGACTTCTGCCTCAAGGCAGGGTGTGTTCGATTCACACGGACTAAAACAACTTCCCGGAAAACTGCAAGATTGGCACGGAACCGCAATGCATTACTTCATGCCAAAAAGTGTAACTGATTCTCTAAATTAAAACGTGCACAATTTTTACATAATATTAAAATATTGTATTCATTTTATGTACAATTTATACAATTTTAGTAAAATGTTACCATCGCATTTTACACATCTTTGTTAAACATTAGCTTAGACGCTAATTTGTAAAATCAGTTAAAAACGATGTTCGAAATTATATATGCTTAAGTAAAATATGTTTACTTTATCAGACTCGAGTAACATGTGTAGCCTAATACTCTCAGTTTGGGTAAATTTAAGTATTTCTCCGTCAATTTTGCTTTAAAAACTTAATTAGAGTCATCACCCTTGGACACTAATTTTATTAAGACATTTTAAAGCACTCGATGCGAGGGACATAAATCTCCTCAAGGGATTTCTACGCCCCACGATCTTATGTCGTTTTATCTCAACGGTTTTCTGCGATCTTTCGAAGTCGGTTTCTAACGTCGTCTACCTTATACTGAGTCTGCCTACAGTGTGTTTTTAGTTTTCAGTTTAGGAACGACACATCGAAGCCCACTGCTTCATTGAACTGTGTGCCCCGCCCATTGTCATTTTAGCGTCGTGACTCGGGCTATGTAATTTCATAATGCATATTAAATTATGGATGTCATTTATTTTCATTTTTAAATTAGAATGGACATTGTTGGATTGTAAAAACGTATGCTATTAGTGTATAAGCCATTTTTAAATTAAATCCATTGTTACGTATTTTGAAATCAAAGGTCTGTAAAATAGCACACAACTCTTTTGAATAGGAACTCGTTTATATAAAAAATAAGTGTGTTATTTTTATTTCAATGACGGTTGCAATAGCTGTATTGAAATTCAGACGGAATAAACTGTTAACATATGAAACTAAAAGCTTTCCATATAGACGCTTTATTTCGTAAATACATCAATTTGACGCTTCTGAAAACATTTCATTCAAGAATTCTATATTTGTTCATCCATACTAATATTATAAATGCGAAAGTCTCCATGCGTATCCTGGAGAAATGTTGATTAATTTTACTATACTAAAAGCATTAAGATCGGGTTATCATATAACATCAAAAAAAAATCCTTCGGGAAAAAAAGAACGAACGCAGGTATCGCTAATGTGTATACATAATAATAAAAAATTGTTATTGTCATTCGTATAAGAGATATGTAATCTTTCTGTTCTAGATGGTATCCAGAACCTATTAGTTTGTTAGCGGTAAACCAATCATTTTATTTTAAATTATTTAAATATTTTATTTGGATATTTAAAAAAAAAGAGCTTCACGCTTATTAAGATTGCTTCGTCCAATTCGATTTGAAAAATTCAAATTCAATATCTAAAACATTCGACTTGAACGTGGTCACACCTATAATCAACTTAGTCCCTTTACGTCTCTAGATAGGTACTATCATTGCAAAGTGAAATAAAAAAGACATCGTAAATCACAGTAACTGGAGGCAATGGATGTCAGTGCTTTTAGATTTTTTTTCTTTTTGCGTCTAGATGCAATACTTTTATTTACCTCTTTTTTACCAAGCCAGAGAAATTTACTGAACAAGTCGAAATTTTCTCGAAAAAAGAAAGTCAAGAAACACTTTTTACCTTAAAAATAAAAGTATTTTATTAAAAATAAACAGTGAATGTTCTTGGATAATTTTAGAACAAACCCTGTTTTCCTCGCGCCAACTGGACATTATCAAAATATTGCCTTGAATTTTTATTAGCATTTCAAATATAAGCGTTTTCTCGTCACGCTGTATACGCAGGTAATAATTTTATGAGCGCTGACCTCGAGGTCTAGAAAATCAGAATACTACAGAAACTTATGGTTGCAACCTGAGTTACTGACTCTATAGTTAAGTACTGCAAAGCAATTTCGATTTCCACAACAATGGTATGTTTTGCCGATAAGAGATATCAGCTATATTCGAGGTCAGTGCGTTTCAGAGAATCGCGTGTGCGAGAAAGCCACACCGGCCAACACACATGTTGTAGATAACATAGAAAAGAATAAATCTTAATTTAAATAATGTTTTATTCTATATAATATAAGGTGACAATCGTGGCTTTACCATGACACGTCCAAAGTGATTGATTACATACCGAGATCTGAGCCATTATGTTTCTGATAATTTTATTCTATTATTAAATTGATACATTATAATAATGCAATTACCTCATATTAATAGATGATTTCTATGTCTGTTCCGAATAGAGTTTATCAGACACCCGCTGGAGTTAGTTCCCCGAGGTGGTCGATGCATCTAGTGCTCCCGATGCATTGATTAGCGGAGGGAGAGGCCACTGTTTAGAGAGGGTGGCGCTCAAAGGGTTCGGAGCCGTTGCTTCGCGTTACCATGTCCCCTCTATCAGATGCGAAGTAGAGCACTCAGGTGAGTCGACATTTTAGTCGTTGAGAGTCGTACTCATTCCCGTCGGGTGGCGAAGTCCCATTTTTTTCCAGATAATAAGGGGTTGCAAATGCTCACTTCATAAGATTCAGAAATCGTTTTTAAATAAGTCTAATAAAATCATGCACTTTTTAGCGTCAAAGTATGGGGTGTTTTTTTTAGAGGTATAGAACTTTAAATTGAAATAAAACTACGATGGATTATTCGATTGACATGATGTTTTTTTTATTCGAAAGATAATCTTGTGGCATTACATTTTAAAAATAATTTCTGGCATATGACTGCCACGGCTGGCTCGGATGTAATCCAATCTGGACGTCCAATTTTGGATAACTTTTTCCAACATTTGTGGCCGTATATCGGTAATAACACGGTGAATGTTGTCTTCCAAATGGTCAAGCGTTTGTGGCTTATCCGCATAGACCAATGACTTTACATAGCCCCAGAGAAAATAGTCTAGCGGTGTTTAATCACAAGATCTTGGAGGCCAATTCACAGATCCAAAACGTGAAATTAGGCGGTCACCAAATGTGTCTTTCAATAAATTGATTGTGGAACGAGCTGTGTGACATGTTGCGCCGTCTTGTTGGAATCACAGCTCCTGGACATCATGATTGATTCAATTCAGGAATGAAAAAGTTAGTAATTATGGCTCTATACCGATCACCATTGACTGTAACGTTTTGTCCATCATCGTTTTTGAAGAAGTACGGACCAATGATTCCACCAGCCCATAAAGCGCACCTAACAGTCAGTTTTTATGGATGTAACGGTGTTTCGACATACACTTGAGGATTAGCTTCACTCCAAATGCGGCAGTTTTGTTTGTTAACGTAGCCATTCAACCAAAAGTGCGCTTCATCGCTAAACAAAAATCGCTTATGAAAATCGGGAACAAGGGCAATCTCGTTTTGGGCCCATTTGACAAATCTACGCCTTGCTTGATGATCGTTTGGCTTCAATTCTTGCACGAGTTGGATTTTGTAAGCACGCAAGCCAAGATCCTTCCGCAAAATCGTCCATAAAGTGGATGGACACAGATCCAATTCCTGAGCTCGATGGCGGATGGACTCATTCGGGTCTTTCTCAATGCTACGTTCTACAGTAGCAATAGCTTCTTCTGTACGCACCGTACGGCGTCTCTGGGGATGCAAGTTATCAATTAGAGTAAACGTGGTGCGAAAACGTTCCATGGTTAATCGAATTAATTGCTCTGATGGACGATTTTGTCGACGATAAAATGGACGTAGTGCGCGGTACGTATTACGCACAGAACCATTATTTTCGAAATAAAATTGCACAATTTGCAGGCGTTGTTAAGGCGTGAGTCTATTCATGATAAATTGCCAAATCAAACTGAGAATAAATCACTTGACAACTGTTAAATCGGTCGCCATCTTGAAAAGTAATGCCAACTTAAAGTTCTATACCTTTAAAAAAAACACTTTACAAGCACCCGAGTAGTTCTACCTCAAAATACATATTCAATTTCTTAAAACCTCATGCAAAACATATAATGTAAAAAGTAGTTAATACCTACATATAATAAATATCTTTTACGTTTAATTGATATAAATTATTTCTTAAAGATAAAATTTGGTTTTTTTTCTAGGTGTTCCGTTTCCAATCAGATTTATCAGACGGTTACGTTCAAAAGAGAATAACTTGATTAACAGGGACGTTATGTTCCAGTCTGATATATTTGCAATTCTAATTGAGAATTGTGTAAGTACATTGCTATCGTAGACTTCGTTAGAGTGGAAACGAGCAGGTAAACCGCTAGAAATATAGACTATCTATTCACGTTGAACACGCGAGCATTGGGTGATAAAACTTCTAGTGCAATTAATGATACCAAGCTTAATGTATAGTCAAATAAATTGTGTTAATTTATGTGAAGCACCCCTTGGTGTATAATTTTCTATCAATGAAAGCACCAATATTTCAGATTTTAGATTGTTTATATATGCCGTTCAAGTTAAACAAAAATTGAGTTAAGGAGATTTGAATGTTTTTATCAATCTAAAGATTATCTGAATATTTTATTAAAATCGATCCATTCGTTTCGGATATAGAGAAAAACACTCATCTTTATAAATATATATACTAGCTGTGCCAACTACGGCTAGTATATATAGTATATAAAATAATATATATATATATATATATATTATTTTAAATAATAGAGTAACTTTTGGCTTTCTTATCAATTAGGTAAATACTTTTAGAGCAAAAGTATTTTCATGAAATGTGTTGGAGTTATTTAACGGTAAAATGTTTTCGTTGCATAATAACGTACCGTTGTATAATAACCTAATTTAAAATCCAGTCTTATTTAAAAAGGTCAACTTGTTTATATGGAGTGAAGTCTAATGTGAAGCAGGCTATCGCTAAGGCCATTTCCGGAGTATGAACCCGTCGGAGCACGCGAGGCGAATTTTACGATGGGCGTTGATTTACTTGCGATGATAAGCCTTGCTTATTGCGTTTGAAAGTACTAAATTAGAATTCCATTCCCTAAGATTTAACACAAAGATATGAGTTAGATTATATAACGGTATACTAATATAAATTAGTTGTTGTCTTTAACACTACTTAATTTTAATCAAATATTTCATATCCTAATCCTAACCTTTGCACATCACGAGCGTAAAAAATACGTCGCGTTTAAACTCCGTATAGGCGTAATAAGAATTTTCGTATAGTATATTCGACTTAACGCCCAACGCCTAACGCCTAAAATAGAACACTGCTCGATAAAATACGTCACGTTTTAAAAGCGCTGTCGTGTGAATAGATATCTGGATACCCGTTTGGTTCCAGTGGTACAGAAAAAAATAACCGAGTACCACTTAAAACTAGAAAAAAACCATTTTTTTTCATTTTGACGTATTTTTAACGCACGGTATAAAAACTCGCGTGTACGAGGGGTAAGTTTTAGTGTAGGCCACATTGTATGTACAACTAAACATATTGCAATGAAACAAACAGAGAGCTACAAGTAAACCGATAAACTTTAATTGGCCAAAGTGAATTGACACTGGCCACAAGTTTAAGGCAAAGAACTTTATGTATTCTGAAATTAAAACTTTTACGAAACAATGTAGCCGAGTCTGAAGTTCTCGAATGAGAAAGAGCAATTTAACATCGCAAATATAACCCATAATAAGGACAATACAAATCTTGAACAGCGAGTCTAATTAAGATTGTTCTGAATAAACAAAATTGTGAGGTCCATGAATAAATTGTACGAGTAAAATATAGAAACTTAATTTGGGTATAAGAAAAATTATCATCGATTCGTGCAAAAAATGCGGCCATTGTCGTTTTTATTATTTATCTCTACCTTTTATACTTAATATTAATAGTTTTAAAAATCTTTTACATAAAATAAGCATTATCTAATGGGAACGATTACTATAGAAATATAATAAATACAAAAGACTTTTGACACATTTTCACGCCTTTATCCACTGGATTAAAATTGGTGAAATTTAGCATAATTTTTTTTGAGACACACATACGGTTGTCCATCCCCAAAGTAAGTAACTTAATACTTGTGTTATGGGTGACGGACAACTGGTAAATATACTACATATATAGTTTTAAATACAAATACACACCCAGGCTCGAAGAACCAACAAATTATTTTTAGAAAATGTTGGCCCTCGGCGGGGATTGAACTCGCGACCCTCGCGAGCTGAAGATAGAGTCACTACCCTCTGCGCCAGCGGGCCAGTCAATAATTAATGCTTATGTACCGGGGTGAGATATAGGATTCCCATAAAAAACCTTTTTACAACCTTTATATTATTAAGGGTCACAGGTACCATAAATATGATAAAAGTATATTAGTAGGTAATACATAAGCGAAAACTCATGAAATTTCTATAAATATACAATCGATTCTAATCTGTAGTCACACGAGTGCATAAACTAGCCATCAAGTGATGATAGATGGGCGTTGTGTGATTGATATATGACGCGCCGCGTCAGTTGCCGACGCAGAGATGATGTATAAATCACTGCCTTGTTATATTGCTCTCAGCTGTACTGTGCAGTCAGATGAATTCACATTAGAATTAAGGAAACAAAAATTCAGTACATTTATGATATTTTTTATAAGTATTTATTTTACTAATAGGACAAACGAGTCATTAACGATAACTAAAAAGTATTTATTTGGAATATAAAAAAAACGATAATATAAAAAAAACATTGTGACCGTCATTATGTATTTGAGTTTTTGAAAGAGATTAAATGAGTTGACTTTTGGAAAATTCTTCTTATTTTCTTATGCTTCTTATTTATTGAAATGGTCTAAAGGAAAAATATCGTCGATTATAATGTTTCTCCAAATATTATACGTATAAATAATATATATATGAAAGCCTTTATTGTATTCTTTTTTATAAAAACTTGTATAGACAAAATTTTATTTCCACTCTTAAATTGTCTACATAAATTTTCTTTTCTTTGTATGTATTTAATTACCCTTTTATCTTTTTACTAACGCTAGTTTGTCTTTGCAAACGTTTGCTCAAAGGTATAAAGGGGAAAAAATAGCAGATATGAAGATGGTATTAAAGTGGCAATCGAGCACAGAATGGCGACAAGCCGGGAGCGTGAAATATGTCGACACGACTGTAATTAGAGGCTGACGACTAATTGCTATACTTTTGATTGAAATAATAGCTTTTCTCTACTGTTATGTTGCGTAACTCATGTTGATAGTGGAAAAGATGGGAGTAGGACAAACAATGAAAAAGAATTCTACGATATGATATGACAAATGATTAGTGTAGCAATTTGTGTCATGTGGATTTTATGCGTTATGTACGACTGCAAGCGTAAGGTTAATCAAGTGTTTTCGGTAAAATAGCTGAAAATTTTCATTGTCCTTTAAAATACACAAATCCTTAGCTCCGAAATATATCACTTAGCATACATTTTGCATAAGCAACTTCAATATCATTTAGACAAAGACTGTCCCGTTAATCCAGCCTTCGGCTCCGCGGGTTTGATTCCCGCCGAGGGCCAACATTTTCTACAAATAATTTGTTGGTTCTTCGGGTCTAGATGTATGTATTAAATAAATTATATATGTATAATATATACCAGTTGTCTATCACCCATAACACAGGTATTAAGTTACTTTGGGAACGGACAGTCGTTTGTGTTAATGTAGGGCATTATATTGTATATTATATTTATTTAACTATATATAACTAGAAATGTAAGTCAATCGAAGTAACTATCATCTTACCATTCTTCATACCATACCATTCAACCTTTACCCCTTTACAGCGAGATCTCCAAATTTAAACATATATAAGTAAAATGGTCTTGAAACATTCGCGAAACTCACCTTAAAATTAAAAAGAATACATAGGATTATCTATAAAATTGATTTTAGTTCACGTCACGAAAAATACCGAGCAAATTGAAACAAACTTCATTTTTTTATTTATACACTTTATTGTATACCACAGAGATAGAAAATAAAAAAAAATTGACTTTCCTTTTGACTTTATTAACAGATAAGTAAAAATCTACAGTGCAATATGATATCGTGTATTATAAACATGTCGTTACATGATTTGGCTCCAGATTTTACGATCGGCCGCCTGCGACCTACGACACTTTGGTAAGAAATGAGGGTAGTCTAATCAACTCACCCGGATACAACATGGCGGGTCAATTTAACTTGGTCGCCTTTTACAAAACCTCGGTAAGAAATGAGGGTGATCTATTCTACACACCCCGATACAACACGGTGGGTTAACTTACCTTAGTCGTCTTTTACGAAACCTCGAAAAAAAATGAGGTTGGTATATTTTACTCTACAGGATACCAAAAGGCGGCAAAATTGTAAAACTTCATTTAATTTTATTAGCGATACGTTACATTATCACGTCAATACCGCAAAAGTGTTGACTAAAAATTTCATTATTATTTAAAACTAACTGTGCCAGCGGCTCCGCCCGTGTGGAAATCAGCGTGTCACAATTTTTTTCTAGAATTAAATTTTTTAACATAAAAGTAGTTATTGTGAGTTAATCATAAGAGATAGAGACATGTTATCGCGGAATTTTTTAAAATACTTTATAGATCTACAATTCGCTACTACATTACTTTAGCGTATGTCTGCTGGTTTACGCAGCGCATGCGAACTAAAGCTCCCAGTAAACAAGTTTTCTAACAACTGCGTGGTCTCTTCAACACAATTTACATAATACCGATATGTACTGTATACTTAAACCATCCGGAAGTATTGCACTGTCTTTTGCTGAAAACCGTTCAAAAATCCGTTTCGTAGATTTTGAGAAAATCGATTACATACAGACAGACAGCTTTTTGGGACTTTGTTTTATAATAAGTATAGATGTACATATGTAATTAGTATTTAGGTACATGAAAGCTACATAAATTAGAGATTTGTTATCGTTGAGAAGCGAAAAGTTTATCAATATTATATCACAGGCCGCTATTATTCAGCACACGTCTAAGGTGATCGATTACAGACTGAATCTCTTTGACGCTCCCATTGTAAACTTACCCGGGCACCCGGGTCGGTTTATTGGAAAATTATACAGAGCAAAGTATAATTTAAAGCTGTTTGTGTTATATATTTGATATTTTAAATGCTTTTATATATTTATATCCAAAAGTACCATAAGATCGATTTCATTTTTAATTTGGAGATAGCTCAAAGCCATGGGCTATTTTTTATCTCAGTACTAAGTTACTTGCATGTAACTTAGTACTGAGTTAAAAAGTAGGCATAAACGAGTAGTAAAGTAACGGCTTATTACTATCCCACTGCTGGGAATAAGCCTCCTCTCCTCGTTACAGGAGAGAAGGGTTTAATCTAAGACATACACTGTTCAATCTCTTTTCTCACGAAAGTTTTTCTTCACCGGAAAGCGGGTGCAATTGCACAATTGCAATTATAAATTATACACATAAGTTTTTAAAAGAAACATTCATTAGTGCCTGTCAGGTTTTGAACCCGTAACCCGTAAGAGTCGTACGGTCTAACTGCTGGGCTTTAAGAGCTCATAACAAATAGTATAGAAATAAATAAGATAAATATTTTACATAGGTTGATTATTAGGTCATTTGATTAAGAAACATATTTTTGGAATATTTGAATCGAGAATACGAGTAAATTAAAATTTGTCAAACTAAATCGCAGATGAATGTAAGATTCTTGACTTACAGAGATTATTTTGGTATGAATCAATATATTATAATTATTTGAAAATCTATATATCTATACTTATTATAAAACAAAGTCCCAAACAGCTGTCTGTCTGTATGTAATAGTTTTTCTCAAAATCTACTGAACGGATTTTTGTGCGGTTTTCGCCAAAAGATAGTGTAATACTTCCGGATGGTTTAGGTAAATAGTACATATCGGTATTATGTAAATTGTGTTGAAGAGATCGCGAAGTTGTTAAAAACCAGCAGAGATACGCTAAAGTAATGAACTAGAGAATTGTAGAGCTATTAAACAACTACAAAAAATCCCGAATAGCATGTCTCTATCTCTTATGGGTAACTCACAATAACTACTTTTATGTTTAAAATTTGAATTCTGGAAAAAAATTGTGACACGCTGATTTACATGCGGGCGAAGCCGCCTGCGCAGCTAGTATGAAAATGAAGAATTGTCATCTTTGTATTAAAATTGTTTTTACATACAATAGGCAGCTTTCATTTTTCTATTGTTAAACAAAACAAAACAGATGACAGTATATCTTAGAAACCGTTTCCGAAATACAACATAGGAACCCGTTGGAATACGCGAAGTTAACCTTACAATGGGCGTTAATTTAGTTAGTTGCGATGATAAACCTCACGTATTGTACTAAAACGTACTTAATTAGCGTTCCCATAACTGATTGTAACACTGTTAAGAAATAGCCGATAGTGAATCTCGATTCTCACTTAACCTTTTTGATAAGCGACTCAGATGTTCATAAATTATTTTGCTATAATGTTGAACAATTATACGGTTTTAATACGGTTAATAAATCTTTATTCTTAATAGAATTACATTCACTTAAATGACAACTACATTGAACTAATAAATAAATTTCACTGATTTTAAAGTTATAATTTATAGAATTAGGCGTTATTTTGCGGAGATCCATAATACAAAAGTAATAATAAAAAAAAAATATTTTGCTATAATCCGCGATACAGTAAATAGAAGAAATATATAGTGTTAAAATCGCAAAGGGTTTTGCCATTTTGTCGTGGAGTCTATCTCCTCATGATGCTTCGGTTGCGGGGCGAAACGATTGTTAAGTTTGTGATAGCGAACGTGTGTAGTGCTTGTGTATTGTGGAGGAAGTGGTGGAGGTTTGTGCATGTGTTTTTACGAATCCTGCACGTATCAGATATGAAAATATATCCGTATTTTGTATCCGTCCACTATACATTTTACACTATATATTTTTTCTATTTACTGTATCGCGGATTATAGCAAAATATTTTCATTTTTTTATTTTTTTATTATTATTTTTGATTTTAAAGTTATTAAATTAATATTACATTAATTTTAAAAATTAAAATTTGATTTATTATAATTTTTATATTTTATTTATAAGGATTATAAATAATTTTTGCCACTATAGTTAAATAAAATTGAATATTAATTTTAAAATTTGTTTAGTATAGCAATCATACAAACCGACAAAACGGATTTGGATAGAATTGGACATAAAATTTTTTAATAATCTGAAAAATAAGAATAAAATGAAATAGAAACTTTTTTCACACAGAAAGAGAGTAAATCCTTAAGCTCAGCTGGGGGTATAATACTTTCTTAAAATAAATTATTTTCATTTGCTTTTTGCGTATGTATTCCCGGAAAATTTTGATATTGATTCTTAAGGCTCTAGCTTTATTAGTTTTATGTATCTTTGTGTATATAAATTACATCATTACGCTTATTAAACTACTTAATTTGTATATCATTAAATTCATCATACAATTACTTAATTATATATATATCTATGTTACTTCGTTAACAATTCAATTATATTGTATCATAGAATTGATCTGATGATGGACCTAAGCTCTAGCTCTACCAACGTACAAGCATCAAGCAGGTCGATTTATCTTGCAAAGGACTACATATCTATTATATGGGTCGATTAGGACCGCATATGAATCTTTGCATTTGTAACCAACAAAAGATTTATGCGGGTTGCAGACCTAGAGCTGAGCTAAGTTTAGTTTAGCTGTCATAGCTAGCGCAGTTTTTCATGCCTGTGTGCAGACTGCAAACTACGCAAACTAAGCTAACTAAAACATGTGAAGCTAAGTTAGTTTTTATGTCGATGCGCAGCTATACGACCTAAGCTAAACCCCTCCTGCTTACCCCAAACTTCCTTTGTCCATCGAATAGAATGTCGCAACACTGATTGAGCTTCCGCTTTGTTCTTGGTGAGCACAGGCCATATTTTTAGTTTATCTTACCCTTGCCTAGCTAAGCTGGCTTAGTTTAGCTTCCGATTAGCTTAGCTTTCGGTCTTCAACCTGCATTAGTTACCGACCCAGATGTCGAAATAGGACTAATCCTTAGAAGCTGGCTTTGTATTTATTAACTGTAAATTCCAATCGTTTTGCAACTTACGCTACTTGAAATTCATATAATAACAACAAGGGAACTTTGTTTTACTATAATAGATAGCGCCATGCACTTTGCAAACTCGTAACTTTTCACCGCTCTACGGTTTGAACAATAGCAAGAATACTTACATCTGTTAGGAACATAGTACGAATGGTTGAATCAAAATAGTTTTTTTATGCTTCCAACTCTCTTTTGCATACCAACATTTCGTGACCTTTTTACTTGAATTTTTTGCGAAGTTTGAAATAAGAATTTGTTGCTACAGTGAAAATATGGCAGTTTTGTTTTATTAAGATGTTTCAAAGTGAGAATGTTATATATACTATTCCATGCTTTTATCACGGTCTTTTATATGTTTTTTTTTACATAGTTGCCCACCCATTACCTCTTTTCTATCTACCATTTCTAATCCAAACTTGTTTTAAAAAGCTTCCTCCTCTTCTTTAAACTGACAACACATCTACTGCAAGACTTGCAGCTATCTTTTAAAGCGATACCTCGAAGTTCCAACTCATTCCCTCCAATTCTTCCACGTCAGTAGAACTTTGCGATCTTATGGACTATGTAGGTCCATCAGGTTCCTCAGGGATTTTCTCAAGATTTTTAATTTGTTTACTCAGGTGAAAAAATATTTGGGCCTTCAAACACCATTTAGTAGAAAATTATTTTTTTATAACAAAATTCTGCCCACCTGAGATCGATTAAAATAAATAATATATCAAAATCAACAAATCAGTCAGGCTTAAAATTGAGTCACTTAATTACACTTAACATCGCGAACTTTTTGTGTTTGATCTTCAACTATTTCCTTACTGTTCTCTAAATGATTATAAAATCAAAGATTTTCCGAACTGATTTTACAATTATGAAAAAATTTATATATCGTATAAAACAAAGTCCCCAAAAGCTCTGTTTGTATGTGATCGATTTTCTCAAAATCTACTGAACGGATTTCTATTCGATTTTTACAATAAAATACCGTAATTCTTGAGGAAGGTTTAAGTTAATAAAACATTACACGATTACAATTTCCGCGGGATCTAGATTTACACGAAAAAACTTTGTGACACACTAATTTTACACGGATGAAGCCACGGCTACAACTAGTGTTATATAAATTGTAAACACTAAGCACTCGGAACTCTCAACATTTATGGAAACAGTAAATTAGGTTCAGCTACATCATGGAATGGAGAAAATTAAGTTTATGAATTATATATATAAGCTTTATCGTAGTTTGAAGGCAACATTTTCAATTATTTAATATGGAACATCAACATCAGCTTCAATCTTTTAAAAACTAGGAACCTTATTTAAAAAACCTAACCTAACTTATCAGTAAAAGGCTGATTTCCACTACCTGTCAGACGTTCCCCAATGGCACGGACATAGTGTAAATTCATATAATAGATCCCCTTTATAATCTATAATTATTATAAAACAAAGTCCCAAAAAGCTGTCTGTCTGTATGTAATCGATTTTCTCAAAATCTACTCAACTGATCTGCGTACGGTTATCACCAAAAGATTGTACAATGCTTCCGGAAGGTTTAAATAAATAGTCCATATTGGTATTATGTAAATTGTGTTGAAGAGATCGCGCAGTTGTTAAAAAACTTGCTTCCTGGGAGCTTTAGTCATGTGCGGTGCATAAACCAGCAGAGATACGCTTAAGTAATGTCCTAGAGAATTGTAGATCTATAAAACTACTACAAAAAAGTCCGGGATAGCATGTCTCTACCTCTTATGGTTAACTCACAATAACTACTTTTATGTTTAAAATTTGAATTCTAGAAAAAAATTGTGACACCCTATTTCCACGCGGGCGATGCCGTTGGCACAGCTAGTTTGATATATAAAACGCCTTTTTATTTGAGTCAATGTTTTAACACCCACTAATTGTGTATTATGATCGAATAATACACAAGTTAATACGGTTTCGTGTATTATATCGCTCCTAGCTCGTTAAAATAATTTTACTGCGAATCGATTTGACGGTCCATATCATGGCAGATTAAGTTTATGATAGTGTTCAAATAGCTAATGAAATAACTTTTCAACTCACCGCAGGGATTTAATGCTCGTTAAATTAGCTAATATTAGACTGCTTTGCTTTTGGGATAGTGTCTACAGTAGTATACATGTAAACTATAAAGGGGTAAGATCTCTAGTCTATTCATAATCACGAAGTTCAGTGTTCCGTTTGTGTGAAATGGAATTTTCTCAAAATTCAGCTGTATGTAGGATAGAATGGTTTGGCTTTTACTAACAAAAATCCTGCCGCAGAATTCAAACTTATCGCACTTACCGGCTTTGATGTATAATTGACAGAATAATAGAATACAGTGTTTCCATTCTAAATACTGCATCGTCCACAATGATAAAAGTGACTTTATATTTGGACAATATGTGTTTCTATGGCACTAGAGTAAAAACATATATTGAACACACACTGATATAATAAGTCTTATAAAATGATAGTATTTTAAAATGATGCTTGAAGCTAGTCCCAATGGCGGCTAAAGCGGTCAATACATAAACTAACTTTATATATTTTATTAGAAACTCTTCTAGCTGACCTTAAGTGCTCAATTGCCAATTTACTTGCGTTTTATTATTTTAGAAAATATTGTTATATCTTTTTACGTTTCGTACAAGTTCCTTGCACTACCATAATATAAATTTATGTTCATTTTAATGTAATGCGTTTTTAGAACGGAAAATACACTTTGTACTGGAAAAATTGCATATTGTTTTTTCTATTCATGAGGGCAAAGATCTCAGTCGTTCGTTTATCTCACTGGACTTTATACACATATGATATTGAAATTTATTGAAAAAAGCACTTCGGTTGTTCATGAAATGTCTCACTAAATATAATAATATTCAAGTTTTAGATTAAACTTATTGAGTTTGTTAAATATTTTTATTTTGTTTTCTTTTTATCAACTAATTTATACATTACCCTATATATAGAAAATATGTAAGATAAAAATATGTAATCGCATTGTTATTTTTTTTTATGTACCTATATTAAATATTTTATTAGATCTTAAATGTATATTACCATATATATTAAAATACCTTTAATCAGCAATGATTTTATCTCTTTTTGAATAAATTTAATTTCATGATATTAGTTAAAATAGGTTAAGTTTTGATTTGAAGACTATATAAATTTAATAAAACGACAACATGAGAAGACATCTCGCCGACGAAGACTAAGAATGGCAAAGAAATCAATTCGTATAGCGACGCGTGTAGTTGGCAATATTTCAAATTCTCTTTGATACTATATTTCCTTTTCTCTCTCTTTTCCTGCCCCTTACGTAATCGAGACCATACAGTATCCGCATTTGTCAGGTTGACAGCCCTGGAAATTGGATACAAAAACTTAAAAAGTATTTCCTTTGTTCGGGATACAAATCATAAAATTTAAAATTTCAACGGCTTCCATCTATATCATTCGACTGTTATCAAAGACGAAGGTTAGATAGATTTTACAAAATTCAACGAAAACGACAATAATACATTTTTTTTCACTTTCTTATAGACACATAGTGTAGACCTAACAAATTTAAGATTGCCAAGGAATATTCAAAATTCATTTTCAGTTTAATCCTAATACTCAAGCGATGTAACGTAAAATAAAAAAAATGATAGAAGATGATTCATTTAGTATTATTAAAGGCGAATTGAGAACCAATATAAAATATATCAATAGCTTGTCAACATTGTTTTAATTTGATTATTAATTAGTAATTATGTTTTAAAATAAGCATAAATCAACATCGATCACGAAGCGAAAAAAACTTACTACAACAAAAAATAACATTTACAACAACTTAACATTAATTATCCAATTAGAAGTTATTTCTTGAAGACTGCAGTTTATGTATATCAGTGTATTAATAATTTTCATTCGGACAGTACAATTATGTCAAATCTGACTTTCTCTGTCTACGTCTTTTGTTAATTAATTGTATTACTTATTCATAAAGTCTTATCTACTGGTCAACAGAGTAACCTTTTTTAGTTTACAAAGGTTGTTTAAAAAGTACCCAGAAAGCATTAAATGAAATTGAAGTACGATTTTAATCTCTAAAAAATTTGTTATCGCCAATCTAGTTCAATTGTGCTACTCTTTATCGCCTTGATTTATTACTGTTATCGCTCTACGATCGTAGACAGTTAACAAGTAAGGTACTTCGGTTTAATCAACTACTTATTCTCTAGCATAATCAAGTTGTTGCTATAAATAGAAAGGAAAGTTTTATTTCAAATACTTCAGTATTACTTCTAAAAAGTTCGCATCATCAACATCGCACAAACATAGATTTTAAGGACTTACAAAATTAAATGATAGTAAAAGTATAAAGGTCTATCGTAAAATGTTAATTTATTTAATTCGTAGATGAAGTGACTATTCTTTTTGTTTATTTTTAGATATTTGTCAACTTCTGCAAAGATTGTTAAATTGTTTATAGATTTAGTTCTATAATCAATGGCAATAATCACTAGATTATAAATCTTGATGAGTTAAGTGTATCAATAATTGTCGGTAATATTATATTATTTTCATAAAAGCTTTAAGTGAATATATCGCTGTAATTTTTTCCTTGTTCAGGATTCCCAGATTCGGAATTTTTATGCACACAACCTTTTGAATAAATTTTATGGATTATCCACACGGTACTCCGAATAAATTTCTTGAAACACATGTTACATAACCATCATAGAATGTCTCTTATATTTGTAGAAAGATCTTAAATAATTTCGTTAGTTTGATAATAAAAACCAAATAGTATTAAAAACAATAGGTAAATACATAAAAGACTATAAAATATTCGGCTATGCCGAACATACAAAACTGTCTTTTCTTTCTAAATATGAAAGCTATTTGTGATATAAATCAAAGCCTCGTGATACTTTTAGAAATGATTTTGTTGAAATAGGCGTTCAGCGTAGAATCAGACGGATAAAAAAAAATCCGCTATGGTCATACCCCGTTAATATTATGTTAAAACTAGCGTAATTAGTACCATTCCTGAAGGGTATACACAACAATAGCCAGAGTTCTGTAATGAAATTTGCTTAACGTAGCCGTGGCATTCGGTGCACGTTCTCGTACTGACGGCACCACAAATTGCCAACTAATTAAATTTAGATCGTTGCAGCCTCCGCAGAGAAGAAATTCATTTCCAAGATCTCTACCACTTCTTTAAAACCTAACGACATGCTAATATATCTTATTTCATTCAATCAAGAAAGGTTTTATTTGTAATCTAGCGAAATATTCGATAATTTTCAAATTTCATTGCTAAAACCGATCACAGTGGTCCTTCTAGCCAGGTCACTTTATGGGGTTAATTCTTAGAGGTTTTCAAATACTTAAATAAAAACTAAAATGCAATTTAAAAATTAATACCCATGACCTTTTTAATTTAATAGAATAAAAGTGATAACAAGATAGTATTTTTAAAAGAAAAGTACCTGCAAGTGAATGTTATTATTATTATGTATTTGCGTTGGTTTTTTTTTATTTGACGCACCGTTTAAAATTATGGTATAACGTAATTTGTTACACAAACTCGTACACTCATGGACAAAAGGCTCTCCCAATGATTTCCAGGCCACGGTTTTTTGGCGTTTGAATCCAGCGACTTTGTACAGCATTTTGAGTTTATCTATGTTCTTCATATCCAATGCGAAATCAATATTCCAATATTTTGTGACTTATCTTGTTGTATTTAAGACGTATTAACTAGCCAAATTGACCGAAACTACCCAAATTGATAGCTAGAGGCAGATAATGATACAACGGGTTTGAAGAAAATGGGGTAAGGATTCTGTCAAGAAAACAGAAATCACTTCATGACCATAATTGGATCACATATCATAAGATCACATTTCAACGTTGAATATTACAATAAACTACAATTTTAATAGTTTAGTTCGTCTACTTGTGGAATAACATATATGGAATAACAGACTCGATCAAAAGTTCTTTCTGCTTTGGAACAGAAATAACAACAGTTGGTACAATTTACTGAAATCTAAACATTTCGAGTCAATACAATCTCCTGGGGTCGAGTATAACGAGACAACTATGCAATTTTGTTAGAAATTTGTAACATTTAACACAAGCAAACTTTAACTGAATATAGAACTTGACTCTATAATAAAAGCCAACTTTTTATTAGTTTTCGTACTAACAATTTTGGCGTAGGGGACATAAAATATTCGAACTATTAATTCACAGTGGTTTTAAACGCTACTATAAGCTTGAAAGAAGAATGTTAAAAAAGTTTTATGGGTCTTTAAAAATTCTAATTCTGAATTTAAATATAAAGCTCAATGCATCCATATAAAAATCAAATTTTAACTCGTGTTATTCGGTGGCCGGTTTTTACATATTATAGTTAATTTTATACTGTAGTTTTCTGAGTATGCATTTTTTATTAATGAATGGTTATCAATTATAATTGGATTATTACGCAATACAAAAAGTGATGTAGAAATCAATTTACAATACTACATAATTTATCGAATTAGGCGCTACTTTGCGGAGATCCATAATACAAAAGTAATAATAAAATTACTTTGCTATGATCGCGGATTATAGTAAAATAATTTATTATTACTTTTGTACAATACTACAATTAATATTGATATAAGTAAGGATAAATTAAAGACTGCCAAGCTACTCGTACTGACAACTATAAACAACGTTGCGGTTTCCGTAAGCTGTTGTAAAACCGGGATAGCTTGTGGCTACTAAATAGACAACATCGGGTTAAGACCGGTAGACAGGCGAAATCGCTGTTAACTAAATTACGACAAGCTTAAACTCAAGCCACCTCATTTATGTTCTTTTCTTTTTTTCTGGTTATTATACTGTTTAATTAAAGGATTAGATTATAATTAAAACTTTTCTTAACTACTAACAATGTAAATTATTCTATTAAATGATGAATATTACTTATACAATAATAGAGGAAATACTCTTCTCCTTTTTACTATAAAGGGTATTGTTTCAAATGAATTTTTTTTCTTAAACTCTAACAAACTAATGTTCATACCGATTGTTACTACGCATCGTTCCTTGAATCATGGCTAAAAGTCAATAGTAAATTTGAATGCAAAAACTATTCCAATTTTTTACGTAGATACAATCAATACATTGAGATGTTATTTTAAAAAAGTTAGTCATAGAGATAAGGTATTAAAAAAACTGCTAACACGTTGCATTTTCCATGTATTTGACCATGGTCTATCTTATATTAGTATGTGATAGTTTTACATATAAGCTATTACATATAGAAGTTATTAGTGACAGATATAAATTTCATTAATATATATAAAGAAATATTATCAGATATATACAAACATCTTTTTGATTGACAATTTGACATACCCTTCGATAATTTGATGCCCTTAATTCTAAGGTACCTACATGACTAAAGTAAAATTAATAAGAAATCATTTTCATCCATCAAGTTACACATTTGGGTCACCGTAAAGCAATCATTCTATACATGGCGTAACTGGGTCAAATAAACCTCAAACCAACTACAGGCATATTTATTTGCATACTATTATTGTGTCAATATAATATTAGAAGGTTAAAATATACCTAGCAATCTTTTAATACGTTTCTTTAGTCAGCTTATTTTTTTGTACAATTATCACTGGTGGTGAGATAAGAAGGGATGAGGAATTTACTCGTATAAATAAATTTCAATTTCAAGAAAAATATCAATCACAATCTATCAGCGACAATTAATTTCAAAGGTTTTCTGATTACAACGTGAAATCTTTTTGTGTCTGGAACTGTAAAGACAGTGCATGACGATCTAATAAGAATCATTAAGTGGTGAAGTAAAAATAGAAACGTTTAGCCCAGAGTATCATAAAACGTAGATATATATTTAGCAGTGAATACCTGTCGGTTGAGATGACAAAGATGTATATTTTTTAATTCAATACCAATGATAAAAATTTAAAAATTTAAAAATATTTGGGATTTTTTTTTTACGGAACGTTTCAATATTTTTGAGAAAAGAGGAATAGGGTTCTGTTTTTTGAAAACGCTACATTTTTATTATAGCCCGAGGGACATGTAGCCAAAAACGAATAATGCAAATCCAGGAATCTACAATATATTTGTGTCGAAAAAATTTTAATGAATCTTCATTGCTATGAATGTAAAATTTCTATTGTTAATTACTAAATAACTTTATCAATTTGTATAATAAAATGTCTTCTTATAATACAATATACATATATATATATTTTAGATGTTTGGACAGTATTAATTCTTCCAAATTTAAATTAAAACAATAAATTAAACATTCCGGTGAAAATTCTGTTACATTGTAAAGAAGAATATGTAATGTATGCAAATTTATAAGATTCACAGGGTCACATTACATTTATACATCATGAATATTAAATACAGGATTTATGGTACCTAAAATCCAAACAATTTGGAAATTGAAATTAAGAAAATATTGTTAGCTAGTGAACTCAACAAGAATAAGTACACAGAAGTTAGTAGTTAAATAGAACACGTGTTGTATAATACGGAAGTCAGCGTTGAGATAAAACCTCAATAAACTGAAGCTAATGCTAAAAAATTTGAAAATGTTACATTCCTTTTTGGTGGTTGTTTATGTTTGTAAGAATTGTTACTTTTAATGCGGATAAACGTTTATTCGCATTAAAGTTGAATGCTTTTATTACTCCCTTGGAAAATATCTTTTGTTTAACGAGTAGTAAAAGATTTGTTACATTTGAAACAAAGTGTTTGTTGAGTTGTAAGAAACTTCGCTTTTTGTGCAGCTTAATAAGAGTTTTTGTTCCAAATGGAGCGTAACTATTGCATTTTTAGTTTCTCTTTAATTGAATTGCACACAATAAAACACTTGCATTCGAAAACTACAACATCGTAAAATAAACGTACCGTATACCTAAATTTTATAAAGTTTAAAAGGTACTTTTTCAAAAGGAATTAATTATTTGAGAGAATATGGAATATGGTGTCCACAGTGAACTCAGAGTTTTAGAAACGCTCTACAAAAAGTTTTCAATATAAATTTATTATAAACATTAATCTGTTGTTATAACAATAAAATCTATAGACGTGTTCAGGGAACATTTTTAAATTGAGAATATCCTTTTTTAAATTTTTTGTCAGTTTCAAATTCGCATTGAAAATTAAGTTATTCTTTTTTGGAGATGGTATGAGATGTCTTTAGCTTACTATGCTTTTTGCTATACACAACTAAGTAATTTAAAAACAACCTACTCATCGATATATTAATAAACTAATATCTGTAGCCAATAAACAAAAAAGAAGGTACCAGCTGACTTGAATGATCCTAGAGCAGGGAAATATAAGGCTTTAATCCGTATTGTGTAATCAACACAAAAATGGACAGGGTTATGCAGCCTTATCGTAATGTGTGACGTAAAATGGATGAATGAACGCGAAGAAACAAACTCTATCGTCTTATAGTATACTGTTATCTATATCTATCTTACGCCGCCAAAAATCCCTCAATTCACTTTAAAGCGTATGCTTAAACATTAATATTACGTAAGTAGACTCATTTATAAATGATAATGTGAAGAATTGGAATGTTCGCTCCAGGTTTAAATCATCGATTACTTTGCATATATCAGGCTTGACGTCAATGTGACGATAACGTTAATTATAACTAAACTAACGATTAACTTTATTTCATTAATATTAATATGAAAGTGTTTATATTGGTTTAACCTTTTTACAAATCCGAATGTGCAACAGATCAGAGTGATCTTTGACATGACGAGCTTAAGTCCTGGAGAGAATCATTCCATGATTTTAGACCACGTAAACGAAGCCGCGGTCAGAATCAAACATTGATATAAATAAGATATAAGAACTAAAACATAGTACTAGTTGAAGTATAAGTAAGAATAAAGAGGAATATAAATCCATTAGTATTTTGATTGTTAGGTATTAAGAGCTTAGCTTTGCCGCAATTTGTTTTAAGCCGATTAATTTGGAGTGCGTTTGCCGAGTAGAGAAATATCACGCCCGAGAGGATCGAACCAAATCTATAGGCCGATCTTAACAAATAGCTTTATTGGACGCCTTGACTTATTGCTCGTTCCTTTCCTGCACATTGTTTTCTGAATCGATAGGCTTTCGGCTTGATTAATTATAATACTGTGTTGTTACATAAAGTACTTAATAGATTCTCTGTCACAGATAAATTCGTAAACAAAAGTATTGGATTTTATTTCTGATTGGCGCAATTTATAAACCTGGCTTCTTTTATATGCGTTAGTGCATTATGTTGCTGCATCAAAGGACAAGCTTTGACTTCTAGAAAAGCCCGTCTAACATATCAGTTAGTTTTTATTATTCATCAAACTCATGTCCTTAGTATGAGTGTGGTTCGCCTGACTTTTCCATCCAGGTTATTTGGGAGTTTGGGTTATTCACTCAAGTTGACTCATCATGTTGACTCATCTATTCACTAACGCACAGTTTACTTGACATAAGTAGTTGGACACATCATTGCGATTCGTTTAGCAATCGAGGTATGGCTAACTGTAGCGCTAAAAAAGGCGCCCGCTCATGGTCTTCGTGCAATGCAAATGTGTAAAATTTTGTTACAAAAGTATTGTTAAAAGTATTTAGCACTAATATATAGAAAACTAAAAATTCATATTTCTGTATTACATGTGGAAAAATACATTTAGCGTTGTCTTCTGTGTTATGGAACTCAACTATTTAAATTAAAGTCATTAAGGATATTCTAACCTATATCAGTCAATGTATTAGGCTTTACAGTTTGATGCCAAGTAGTCTGCTCTTTACCACGGGATGTACGGGTAAATGGAATTTACAATTTACGATTTACCCTGAATTCGAATCTATCGACTATTTGAACGTATTTTAAACTTTTACGCTAAGTAGGTATACCGTTACGTTTTTACACCCGTACCGAATCCATATATTTAATTGTGCGATTATAATTTAAAACTGAGGATTTGTAAAATTGTAAATCTACCAAGGAAAAATTGAAGACTGAACTGACTGAAGAATAAAGGGATAAAAATGAAAATTCTCTTATTATATTATATTTACTTAAGAAAGTAATTAGGTAGAAAGTCAAAGTCACTGTCAAAACCCTTTTTTCACGATTGTTTCTAAATTATCTCTTCAATTTATTATCATAAAATATAAAGAGTTATGACAAGTAAAAGGATATTCACGATGACTTTTTCCACTTCGCCCTTGCTTCAGCAACATTAAATTAATTTATCCCATTAGACTAATGAAGTAATAACAAAGTTCATTTAATTGTTAGTTTTTACTTAAAAATAAAATGCTTCTCCTAATTTCTCTCTACTAAATTCTAAATTAAATACTCAACTTTACGAAAACAACGACTAAGTCACAATGTTAAAATTCCAAAGACATATATTTCGATTTGAAACATCTTTAGCTGAAACGAAACATACGAAAAGCACTACAAAGAATTTTAGCATACACATAACCAGCGTAGCTTTTAAAATCATGAATCATGCATAGTGCACTTTCATTAATCCAAAGCTATACAATAGGAAAAAACATATTGATTAGCAAAGTTGTTCGTAGTGAATTCTAAAAATTCAATAGAAGTCGTTTTAGAGCAACACAGCCTGAAAAATTCAGTGCTAAGTTCGTAACAATTATCCCAATGTGCTGATGTCAGTTAAAACGGTATAATCGTTCAATAACCGCTACGAAAATCTTTAAGAGTTTTATTAGCCTTCTAAAAATTATTATTAATATGATGAAGATAATTAGATAGTCATAATTATTAAGTAAGCAATGAGTAATTTGGATTCAAAATTCAAATTCAAATTCAAAATATTCTTTATTCAAGTAAACTTGTAAACAATTGCTTTGGAATCGTCAACATCTACTGCTGGCTCAGAAAGCTGTTCCTACCGAAAAGAGCCAGCAAGAAACTCGGCGGTTGCTCTTTTCAAAATATAAATCTTATCTCTAGTTACATATAGTTATTAATGTCTTGTACAGGGTTGAAGAGAAGCTATATCCACGCATTCTTATCGTCAAGGTAATCTTCAATAGTATAATAGGCTTTCTGAATTAGCCTTTTTTTAATAGTATTTTTAAGCTTCTGTAATGGTAAAGTTAAAGTAGATTGTGGAATTTTATTATAGAATCTTATACCCAAACCCACAAACGAATTACCAACTTTTGCACGGCGCAAAGCAGGAACCGCAAGTTTATGTCGGTTCCTACTTTGTTTCATATGTACAAAAATTAAATTACTAAAAATATACTGTGAAGCCAATGTAAGAATACCTGTTTCTTTGAACTTCTCTCGCAGGGAATCGCGCGAATTTAAATTGTAAATGCCACGTATGGCTCTTTTTTGTAATACAACAATTTTTTCAATGTCCGCGCATTTACCCCATAACAATATTCCGTAAGACATAATGTTATGGAAGTAAGCAAAATAAACAAGTTTTGCTGTTTCAACATCTGTTATCAGTCTTATCTTTCGGACAGCGTAAGCCGCTGAACTAAGTTTCCCAGCGAGAGTTGTTATGTTCGTGCTCCATTGGAGTTTGGAATCCAAGGTCACTCCCAAAAATACAGTTGTATCTTCCGTTTTTAGTGGCACATTATTAATGAAGAGTTTATTTGTTATTTTAGCAGCATTAGGCAGTGCAAATTCAATACATTTTGTTTTTGTTGAATTCAATACTAAATTATTTAGCCTGAACCAACAAGCTACTTGCGACAAACCACTATTTACTTCGTCAATATTATCGTCATTTCTATTTACCTTAAATATCAAAGATGTATCATCAGCAAATAGAGTTATATCGCAAATATTATGAATAAAATATGGTAAATTATTTACATACACTAAAAACAGAAAAGGACCAAGGATTGATCCTTGAGGCACACCCATAACTAAGGCCGATCCGGATGACTGCACATCATTAACGCACACTCTTTGAATCCGGCTGTGAAGATAAGATGCAACGAGACGAAGCGCATTGTCCTTAAAATTGCTTTGATTGCTGCGATTGGTAAGTAGCATTTGGAGAAGTATTAGTAAATTATAATCGCGTCTCATATATCAGAACTCTGCGCAATCAAAATTATACTTATTACTTCCATCTAAAACATCCATTCCGACATGATAGTCGTCATCAGCGACCTGTGTGACGATTGAACCTTACCGACTTTTATATCCCTTTTATATCCCGGAGAGGCACCAATGATTTTTTATTTCTATAAAACTTACGAGGCAATTTGATTTTTACAATTTATCACACATTTTTCAACGAAGGAAATAATCCTAAGAAAACTTGCATATCTTAATTTGGAGTAGTGAGGAAAAAGAACGGGAGAGAAAGTATTTGCCCACCATTAGGTAACTAGAAAAAGACAGGCTTTACTAAATGTTATTTTTTTGTCGTCAATTACAATTTAGTGTTTTTATTTACAAATTACATGTAAAGTCATATAAAGCAATATATTAAATAAAAGAGAACGAATACCTAAACGTCAGTTGTTCCGAAGCTTAAACCTATCACTGACGAAAAGCATTACCTTGTAAAAACATAAGTGTAACAATCTTTGCCCACCCTGAAAAAATATTCGTAACATCTACTAATGGCCGTTTGAACAAAGTGCCTGTTATAGATAATATTTTTTCCTAACCCCTGACTCATCATTAGCTAAGTGACGTTAACATCAGTCACGCCCTTCCCGACCTCTAGCGTTTCCTTTGGAGATGGATTAATCTTACGAAAACATTTAAGATTTATTCCATACATACCATTTCCTTCTGTAGTAGCGAGCCTCAGCTAACTACCGGGTCCACAGGTGGCGGATAGTGGAGTATTCCTATAGATATATAGGAAAGCTGCGAATAAGGATTTCCCAAATAAGCAGTCCCGGACCGAGGCGGCAGGGTCAACAGGATGCGGGTGGGGTGTCTGGTGGCACAGGCATTTTCATGAAAAGCTCGCATAAATCCTAAGACGACACTGTGACATGGCGAGTTAGCATCGCCATTAAATAAGTGCTTAGCCCTGGCAGAGGGAAGCAGCCTGCCAGCCTTTCTTTGGGCGGACCTCACGGGGAGGAGTACGGCTGAAGTTGGAGAAGATCTATGGGCGGCTACGGAAACCGTTACCACCGGCCGTAGTACTGCGATCGCCAACCCGTCGTTGCTGGCGTGGCGATTACTGCTACAACCCCCTCCAAAAACCAAAATGAAAGACAAAAACATAAATCGACCCCGAGTTCCCAGCGCGCCGTCCCTCCCCGACCCAGGTAGTGGTCAGGAGACACGGAGCAGGGGTGCGAGAAGGAATCCCTGGGAGTTGACTCACTACCATAAACAATTGTATATTGCAACATATAACATCCAATCATTGTCGTCCGATGACAGACTTGCAGAACTAGAGTATGAGTTGGAAAAAATCAAGTGGGACATCCTCGGAATCTGCGAAATTAGAGGTAGAAAGGCGTATCGCTCAGGCATGGGCTGCGTTTGGCGCTAATAGCAAAGTCCTACGTGGAAAACTTTCTATCGCCCTGAAAAAGAAAGTCTTCGAGCAATGTGTCTTGCCTGTTTTCACCTATGGTGCAGAGACTCTGAGAGCAAGTGGAGATGGGCGGGACATATAGCTCGCATGAATACGGGTCGTTGGACGCGGAAACTGCAGGAGTGGCGACCACGATCACATACTCGACCGCGTGGTAGACCGCCAAAACGATGGAAGGACGACATCGTACGACATGCAGGCCACGATTGGATGAGGAAAGCAAAAGACCGTCAGGAGTGGAGGAGTTTGGGGGAGGCCTACATCCAGCTTTGGACACCAAACGGGCCGCTATAACATATAACCATTTCCTTCTAAATAAAGTGTTAAGTATATTAGTATGCATCGATTAACGTGCACCACTTAGACTCATGAAATTTGTATGATGTAGTAATAATTCATACATGATTTTATTGTAGAAATAGCTGCAGAAACTTCTGCTATAACTAAATTAAGTAACCTCCATGGAGATACTTCAGTCTACCCACCTTAGCTCATCTATTAAAGTGATTCAAGATTGATGAAAGGAAATATTTAAAAATAACTTGGCACGAAACAAACTAGTTTGAAATTTTGATGAAATCCACATTTTTTTGTATTAGGCCAAGTGCAGCAAAGAATTCTTATATTTACCCCCACCTACATTTTTTCTCTACCTTTTATCGAGTGCATTTCAGGAAAAAAAATTCTCACTACAAAATTTTGATTGTTTTTTTATTTATTATTTTTGTAATAGATTCAAGGTATATCATGTGTCATTGTTATTGTGAATGCTTTATTATTGTGTAAATTCCTAGAAGTTATTAATTGGATATAATTGATGAGTTACCGAATTGACAGCCTTACTAAGTTCATAATGATTCTTCATTTTTGATAAAGATGGTATGAAGCCGTACATTGTGTGTTGTCCAAAGTTTGGACAGAAATAAATGAATAAATAAATACTATTGGGTTTACAAAACGATTTCGCGATATTTTTTGCATTTTGTTCCTTATGAAGTTCTATGGTTACGAAAAGTTAAGCTAACGTGATATTTAAATATCATAACATAACATGATATTTATATTTACATATATGATGTTTTATTGTTTTAGGTAATTATTGCAACATAAAAATATTTCTATTAATCTAATAATTGAAAATTATTTTAGGCTTAAAAACATGCACGCACGTGCGCGTTTGCGTGTATATATCGGATGAAACTATACTAAATAATAATATTTTCATTACTTCAAAGATATGAAACGAAGATAATACTAATAGTTATATGAAGATATAATAATATTTTTGCCCTACTGCATGAAAAAGGAAGAAATCTGCGGCATCGTGAATTAAGCGAGAACGCCTGTTGACCTTAATACTTTAGCGTAAATCCGCACACCCAATTATTCTCCGCTACGTAGAGACCGTCTCGGTGTTGGCCTTTTACGACTAGTACATACCTACCCATGTTTTATACAGTCACAAAATACATCTCCATAGCCATTTAAAAAAGATAGTATAATTTTGGTGAGATAAAGTATTATTCGAATTTTGAAGACTTTTTGATTTATTCTATTAATGGTTATAGTATTTAACATTCTTATATTAATATATTAAGGGGAAGTTTTGTGAGTGGGTGTTTTTAAGGTTTCGACATTGGACTGATTAACTGCGACCTTATAAAAAACGATTTTTATTTGTACCTAGTCAAAGTTACATTGTACATTATTGAATTTCTCTCATATTTCGATGTTCTCTTTTAAATCCTTATTTATAGTCGGTCCGAATTAGATGCTGCTCTTTCTCTATATACCAAACTTCTTTTCGCCCACTCTTTTTCCAAAAATATTTCTCCCAGTCTTAAACACCCAGTGATCCCCCCATTCCTCCCCGGTATCTAAAATGCTTAACATTCACTTTTTCCTCCTTTTATATCAAACCTTATACTATAAATATCAACGTTAATGGTAGCAACGTTTAACATAACTATAACGTAAGATTGTGTAGCGGGTAAAACCGCAGGTTGCAGTTAGTATTCGGTTTCTAAAATTGACGTACACTCAGTCACGACAAGTATATCGGAAACACTCGACGCGACAAAGCCGCATAATGAGCACGTGACCTACAACTCCTGATGAGTTCAAATCTAATCGGCATAAGCAGATGCTTATTATGACAAGGGGTGTTAGTTTTCGTATAAATTTACAAAACATTTTATTAATAGGTAATTGACACTTTTATTGTAATTTAATGGTAATATTTTATACCTTCATTATTATTTAGAACAATAAAGAATTATATTGTTAGATTAGAATGAAACGTTCCACGCTTTATATTTGGTTTATTTGCAGGTAACTGCATTACTCTTGCAAATTCTGTATCGTGTTGATATCGTCTTTCAAAAGCATCAAAAAAATTATTAGCTTGATATTTAATTTAAACTGGTTTGTCCATTTTTCCTTATGCTAATCCCTTATGAATGGTAACTAACCAACCTGTTTAAAAACCTACATCGCTTTTTATGTTTTGTCTCAAAGAAAGATTTACTGTCGTTCAAAAGCAATAATAAAATTACTTTGCTATAATCCACTATAAAGTAAATAGAAATATAAATGTATAATGCTAAATGGTGGAGTATCCGTCTTTTTTCATATTCGATACATGCAGGATTCGTAAAACACATGCAAAACCTATACCTATAGACTCCACGATACGCAAAGATTTGCGATTTGGTCGTGGAGTCTATCTCCAGATGATGCTTCGGGGCGAAACGTTTTTGATAGTGAACGTGTGTAGTGCTTGTGTATTGTAGTAGCGGTGGTGGAGGTTTGTGCATGTGTTCTTACGAATTCTGCATGTATCGAGTATGAAAAAAAATGGATAGTCCACTGTACATTTAGCATTATATATATTTTCTATTTACTTTATCGCGGATAATAGCAAAATAATTTTATTATTACTTTTATATTATAGATCTCCGCAAAGTAACGCCTAATTCTATAAATTGTTAACTTCCTTCTTAAATAAGATCCTTTGTACCCTAGTTTTAGAACATATCATTGTCGTAAATATGTTAAATTTTAGATCTCACTTTCTTCAAACTGATATTTGAATACGTATTTTCAAAAGCGATTTCATAAGATGTTATCCACGAAGAAGGAATTTCTTTCAACGATAAAACCGCATTTGCTTTTTATTCTTGTCGTTTCTCTTTCAATTATCTATTGAACTGGTTGTATGCGATTGAGTGTAACTAATATTGTTATAACAATGACTTTTGATGACTTCAATTGAGATCCTTAAACATAAAATAAGGTAAAACCAAAAGGGGCGAATATATCTTATAAGTTATCTAATAAATGCGAATCAGAATCTACATGTTCTAACCGAATTAAATGATGATGCGGAAGTTATTGAGATTTCATGTCTTTATAAATACTTAACATAGCCATACAATACCATTATTGATACTGATCAAGAGGAGCACGTTTTTTTGTCTTTCATGTTTTTTCAATGTAAGATTAAAGTGAAATTGTAAATACATTTACTTCCCTAAGTTAATTACTACTTAGTTACTGTTCGTACGAGAGCTCAAGCGAAACTGATTAGACGGAAGCTGTATCAAAGCCCTACACTCCAGTACACGAGAACAAAGACAGATCTGTGCTATAGATTTACGATCCTAAGCTGCGTATCGTTGCTATATTCCTATCGTTGCTTTCACAACTGATCCGCTTGAGAAATATGTATTGATGGTATTTGGTACAATCAAAGCTTATGTACCGGGGTAACATATCTATACTTATTATAAAACAAAGTCCCCAAAGGCTGTCTGTCTGTATGTGGTCGATTTACTCTAAATCTACCGAACGGATTCTTTATAAGAATCCGTTCAGTAAACTAGCAGAGATACAAAATGATATACAGAAATTTGTAGATCTACAAAAATACTTTAAAATAGTCCGAAATAGCATGTCTTTATTTCTTATCTATAACTCACAGTAACTACTTTTATGTTCAAAATTTTAATTGGGAAAAAATTTTACACACACTGATTTGACATACATACACTTTCGTATTTATATTAATTTTTTTAAAATATATTTGCATACAAGAAGAAAACGATATTCAGGAGTTATCATCAATATCGTTTTCTAATACTACATATAGGTATTTAGTTATAAGTTGAAAAAAAACTCTTCACTATAGAGTTCAAACGTTAAACTCGAATTTCCGAATACACTTATACAATACTTGTAACACATATGCCCTTTACAGTTACTGATGTAAGTGTTTTAGATTGTTCGAATTCACTTTAGGAAGTCGAAAGTTTAAAAGTTTTCGGCATCCCGTAAATAAATACGAATTCAATGATCCGGTTGAATCCTGAAAAGTTTTTGTAATGGAAAAGGCTTTAATACATACAAAAGCTTTAATACATATTGCTTCGACGCGAGCTGCACCACATCATTTCAAGGTCCTACTACAAGATCCTTTGGAGAAACAAGACCATATGACATACGTAAGAGTTGCTTGGCATAACAGCTACGTAAACGAATATCGTTTATTAGGGAAGACACTGTTTGAGCGAAAGTTGACTCCGTATTTAATGATAATAATAATTTTTATTGAATGTTATTAAAGAACCTTATACACAAGTATATGAAATTACTTATACAAGGAAATAAATAAATACTTTTAGTTGCTATCTGTTGAGAAACTATTCCTAGGCGCAAAACATGTCTTAACAATTATTTCTGTACGAAGAAGTTCTGAGTCAGTCCGAAAAATATGCAATTCGAGCTCTAATAATTGCATAAAAATCAGGTACTCCCGATTTGATCATACCAAACTCATTTAAGCGATTTGTATTTAGTCGTCTAATCTATATAATAGACAAATTATAAATTAATTAGATTAAAAATGTCAGTCATACAAAAATCTAATAATCCAGCTAGATTTACTGGTCGCCTTGCCCCTCTCGATAGTAGTGACATAATTCCGCTTTTGGCCTGCTCATGCAGTGCACGCTTTTTATACAGAACGTGTTGACCCGGCACTCTATCACCTTTTTTTGGTTTCGTAAATTCAGCTGCCTCCGAACTTGGCAGTCGTACAATAGCGCTACAATAAAGCGAAACGTGAATTGAAAATATATCGTTTATCAGTAAAGTAAAAAAAAATTGTATGTTTTGTAGTCTATAATGTATTGCAAGTCTTTTGAATTTATGAAAATGAAAATGAAAATAATTTATTTATATAAAATTTCATTATAAACTAATTGCAAGGGCCCCTGCACTAGGTGTGAACCCGTATTGCTGGGTGCCCCGCTCATCCACCAAGACAAATAAACTTATCAAAAACTAGTAATAAATAGACAATTAAACTTAAAATTAGGTTTTTTTTTTAAATATATAATACAAAGTTATATTATTGTTGGAACTTGTATGTGTACGTGTGTGTGTGTGTATGTGTGCGTGTGTGTGTGTGTTTGTTTGTGTGAATGCATGTTTGCGTGTAAGTGCTTGAATGTGTATATATATGTATCGCTGATTGTAATGTTGGTTATATTAAAATTTATCATATTATGTTGATGGTTAATATTTGCTCAGTTTCATGATAGTTTAATGTTAGCAGATGGTGTGTAATTGTACGTTTTACTTCATTCAATTTCAGGGGGTAAATAGTATATTTTCTGTTTAATTTCCTATACATTAATGATGATAAGAAATCATACTGTTTTTGTTTAAATTTTGTTTTACACGGTGGGATTTGACAAATACTAGTGCTTCGGCGATTTTTTGTCTGCTTAGTAATAAAAGGTAAGTGTCTGTGAGTTCTCAAAGTACAATTCAATACGTATATTTGGCGAATGGTCAATAATTTATGAGAGTTATACAACTCAAATGTTGAGTAGCGGATTGGTTTAAAAACATCAATTTAAGCAGTAGTCTCTGAGCCCTTTCCAAAATTATTAAATGTGACTTTGCAGCGCCGCCCCAGACGGGTATGCAGTAACTTAATACCGACTGTGCAAGAGCCTTGTAAGTGGTGATAAGCGTCTTTTCATTTGCAACATACCTAAGTTTTTTAAACACCCAAATGAGCTTCCTTGTCCTGTCAGCAATACTATCTATATGTTGACGCCAGGTGAGGTGATGGTCGATAATAACACAAAGGTATTTAACACTATTCTTTCTTATTATATTTTCACACGAGCAGTTATCTAATGGGCTTTGACACTTATGTACTTTCAAATTAAAGGTAGCGGAAGGCTGAGAGCTTTTACGGATTGAAAATGGTACGTATTTCGTTTTTGTTATATTTAGCGTTAACAAATTACATAACAGCCAGTTATAAACGTGGTGAATCCCAGTTTCAGTGACAGATCGTAAGTTTTCCCATGACTTGGCATTAAAAATTAGTGCAGTATCATCGGCATAAGTGAGTATATTGAACTAGTATTGAAAACCTTACGATATCGAGATTAAAACAATTTTAAGTAACGATGCCATTTTTTTAAAGGCACTCAAGCAAAAGTCCATTTGGATATTATTAGGCTTATGGCATCACAAGACATCAAATCGTATTTTTTGTATTATTGATTTTTATTTTTATTACAACCCGTCATTTGTAAATTTTTTGTTTTAACAGATAGAACTACCATATTATTTTCGATATTGTTGTCGTTTCGTACAAAATTGAAAAATGCACAATTATTTCTAATGCTATACCTATTAATGTTACATTTGTTAAAATAATAATGAAATAACGAGAAAGCATTAATTCTATAAATTAAACCATTCCATGGCATTACCAACCGCGTGTACCAGTTATGTGACAGGCGCAAACGACAGATTGCGGTGTAAAGCTTGATATACTGTATGATATAATTAAAATACATAAATTTTCATATATAATACGCTAATGTAACGATCAAAATTCCGACTTATAATGTGATGTAACTTAAAAGTGGAAAAGAATATTTTTAAGAAGAAAATATTACTTTTATGAAACTGCATTGATATTTTTTGTGCCCACGGTTTCGCCTGCGTAGGAATTTCTCTCGCAAACATCCTGACCCCACGATCTCCCCTATCTTCCAGTGAACATCAACATCGGTTCCGGTGTATAATCCAGAGCAAACTAAATGAGAAGGAACTAATTTATGAACCTTAAACCTTTCTCAACAATTGCAATCTTTTAGTAAAAATCGTACAAAAATCCGTTCGGTAGATTTTGACAAAATCGATCACATACAGACGTTGTTTTATAGATGAAAACTTTTGCTATATGATGTTTGCATAGCACAATAAATAATAAGGGCTTCAATATCACTAAAAGGCACTATTAGTATGAAATCAAATACATTTGACATTTTCAGCGATGCTGCTATGCAAGCCATAACAAAGTATAAGCCTTATTAAAGTTTTTCCTGTTTCCTAAGTTTATGATAGATAGGTTTATGGCGATACCTATACGGATACCGTTAAAACAACAAACTATATGTAATTTATATACGGACTGCCGCAATCAATTTGAGTTAGGTTTGTTTGGCACGGGGTCCAGGTTTTCGTCCAACTGAGATATTAGGCGCAGCTGAAACACGCTACTGATTGTTTGTTATTCAACTTACAAAGGAAATCCTTGGTTAGAAAAATATATATTTCTTGTGGGTTTCAAAATAAAAACATAATAGTTAGCCAGTTACGTGTTTTCTTGTAGAACGTAATACTTTTACGATTTAATCTATGATGCTGCTTATATGAGTTAATTTTCAAAACAAATATTTAAATCTCAAATCGATTTAAATATTTCTTATTATTGCAACATTTTTTTTTATAACGAAGTAAAGCTGTTATAAACTAACAAGTTGTAGCCTATATGTTATTCTGATGTATAACCTCTATAACTGTAAAGTTTCATCCAAATCCGTCCAATAGTTTTCTCGTGAAGAGGTAACAAACATCCATCCATACTCACAAACTTTCGAATTTATAATATTAGTAGGGAGTAGGACTAGTAGGAAGTAGGATGTAATAAAGTCTAATGTGATAGTACAATTTCACTTGAAGCGACTGGCTTGTAACAAATTTCCGTCTATAATAACTGACTACAAATAAATAAATAGTGTTTTGAGTTACACATTGGTCCGTACATTATCCTTTATTTAGTGAACATAAGATACTTCAATTACATAAAGACAGCGAACAGTCTACACAGAACCTACATCGAAGTCTCACTAATTGAATTCTACAATTGATATTAAAGTTTTTGTTTTCTCTTTAACAAAAAATATAATTTACGATGATGCGCCGAAAACATACGTTTATTTTTGAAAAATAACTTTTATATTCATATTTTAATATTCGTAATAGTAACTAGCATAAGAATAGCACTAGTAAATAATTGGGTGTACGAGATTAGTTAGATATAAGCCGATTTCATTCGTGATCTACCTATAGGGATATGGGATATTTATATATACATAATCAGAGTATGTCAACTATTTGGGAATGGCTCACGCCTGACTATCACAGTTGTTATATGAGAATTTTAAGTACTAAGAAAAATAAAAGATGTAAAGTACGTTCCCAAGTTGAATGTGGACTTCCTAAATTAAATAATTGCAATAGATTACTTTTATATACCTAAATACTGCCAACTAACCTTATTTTTGGTTAGGAAAAAATTTTCGGCTATTATACGACTCATACACAATAAATACACAATATCCGAAGTATGAAAACAATTTTGTACATTCAATATCACTTGAATGTAAACATAAAAGCTTTCATTAAACCCTTTTCATTTGAGCTCTTGTTGCGTGCGAGTCAGAAAAGCGTGTTAATAAACACTCGAGTCCGGGATTAATAGCAGCATAACTTGATCTGAGTATGTTATGTCGCTTTTTGTACCTACCGTGACATTTGAGTATGACGCGTATAGAGAAGTATCAGATAATAGTGACATCGAATTAATTGTTCCAGAAACTGTAACGTAACTTTCACTGGTATAAATTACAGGATTAGACGATACTTTGCAGAGAGCCATAATAAAAAAGTAATAATAATATTATTTTCGCTGTAATCTGTGTTAAAGCAAAATAAAATTTATATGTAATGTTAAACAAAATTTTTATTCCAAATACTTTATTGGCAACAAAGGCTCAATATTTTAGTAACAAACTTATTAAATATGTTAGTAACTCTTACAATTTAATAACAATAAAATTTAAATACGACAATTTGCATTAATTTGCAACAAAAGTAATAGAAATGCTTTGGGGATAGTGTATATAGTTTATGTATTATTGATTCCATTGCATGCATTTCCACGAATCCTGCATGTATCAAGTATGAAAACAAATAGTACACTCGACATTTAGCATTACATATATTTTCTAATTACTTTATCGGGAATAATAGCAAAAAAAATATTATTATTACTTTTGTGTGACTGGGGACTAAAGGGGTTAAGTAAACTCTACTTATACGCATATAGTTTATTAGCCACAAGATTTTCAGATGTGAAAGACAAATGAAATCATACTATCCCACAACATAGAATGCCATACTTACTGTACAATATGTCCTAGATGCATTAAGTTCCACATAACTTCCTTGTAAGAATTTTACCAACTAGTTTGTCCGATAATTGGTAAAATTACGACATATCTCCTCTAGAATAATAATAATAATAATTTATTTCTTTTAATCAGTAATTATATTTAACGTAAATGTAATAGTGAGCTTTGCAGTGAAGTAAAATATCGTGTCAAATTCATGTCTCTCGAAGATTTCTGTTATTCTCGTATGTGTAACCTGTCAATCCGCATTGAAATAACACGATGGAAGTAAATTCTGTCAGAACGATAGAGAGCGTAGGACCACTTAGCCCAGCAGTTGAATAATAATAGCTTTACTTTTATTTCCTCTATTTTTAAAATTCATAATAGGATTTAATTGAATATACCTATCCGAGAAACTTCCCAAGAACCGGGTAGTAAATTAAAATTGCGACTGCTCTGTTGAGATTTTAGACCAAACCATTTTAGTATGAAGTGATTTTATTTATCTCCACGGCTTCACCCTGATTCCACGCAATCAGTGTTTCACAAACTTTTGCCTGTGTAAATCCTGACCTAGGATAAAAGTAGACTATCTTCCAGTGAAAATCACAACAAAATTGGTTTAACCGTTTTGGAGAATGTACTATTCATCTCCTTTCTCAAATAATTGCACTATATTTATATTTAAGAGAATCGATCATTTAGCATTACATATATTTTCAGCCTTTTGGGACTTTGATTTTATAATATCTATAGAAGTATCGTCTGAAAATAGCGGAAGGAGGAAGTCTTAAGTTAGAGGGGAATTAGAAGGAAATTTCTAGAGTTCCATATAAAAGAGCTATTTAAGTTTACAGAACAGAAACATATTTATATTACTTTTCCCTACGACGGAAGCTTCGCATTGCGTTTTCCCAAGAGAGGGTAATGTCAAGAAATTGTTTTATTTCCTGAGATGCCTAGAAGGTTTCAGATTAAATTACACTTTGTTTAGTAACTACAGTGTATCCCGAGACTTTAACGCGTTGAAGAACTCTTGATTTTTAACTTTTGCTATATTCAAGTGATTTTTAAATAAGGAGTTTCCCATCGCGATATTTCACTTATGTAACAAAGAAAAAAATTGCAATAAAACGGCAAAATTTGGAAATGATGACGTTTTTTAAGCTTTACTGTACAACATCCATTAAATACGGAGTAGAGTACCCTACACAAGTATAAATAATGAGAGGAAGGATGAAACTCGTTCACTTTATCTTTGTTTAATCACACGTAGAAAAGAGAGATTGACAGATCACCCTCATTTGCGCTTTACTACTCTAGTATTATAACTCTATGACGACATCTCGAGAAAAATTAGAGAACTCAATAGATTTTTATACAATACAGTGTACAATTTTAAACTATTTGGCGTTTGAAATAAAAAGAAGTTTGAAATAAAAAGGTCATAGTCAAAAAAAATTTAACATGAAACGTTAAAAGGTATAAGAAAATTCTGTGGCCCAAAGAAAATAACGTTAAGGATCATCATCCGCCTGCCCTTATCCAACTATAAGTGGGGTCGGCACAATATGTTACAAACATGTTATCACATGATTTGGCTACGTGTTTTACGACCGGCCGCCTGCCTGACGTCAACTTACCTTAGTCGTATTTTACGACTAAGGTAAGTTGTCCTTCGGTAAGGAAGAGGGTGGTCTATTCTACTCAACCGGATAACAGACGGTGGATCAACTCACCTTAGTCGCCTTTTAAGACACCTCGGTAAGAAATGAAGGTGGTCTACTCAGCCGGATACCACACGGTAAATAAACTTTAAGCACCATTGGATTGAATACAGGACATAATTTTTTGTTATATCTAAATATATTGCACAAATGTTTGGATAAAACTAATTTTATCCAAACATTTGTGATCTTAGTCCATAAATAGAAAGGTCAAAGGACACTACGTATACTTAATTTTATTTTAACAAAGAATATCGAAAACATCTCTTTAGAAGAAGATATAAAAAGAGAGCAAAAGATAATAATATAAGTTGGGAACTTGATTTTACTCGCTAAGTGAAAGTCATTTGAATAAAACAAACTTATTGAATACAATATGCAAATAGGAGAACCGATAAATACAGATTCAAATAAGCTCTGCAGCATCCACTGCTGAAATGAGTCGAACGGGATTTATTCATAAGGCTTTGTTAAATGGTTTTATCGCTGACTCGTAAATAAATCTTGTTACGTTTCGTTTATAATATTATGTATTCGGTTTATTACAAGACGGATAAGAATCGTTAAAGAAATTTGATTTATGTTATGTATGTAGATTATGATTATGATATTTTAACAGCAATGAACAATGAATCAATGGTGATGGACAATTTATCTCCGATATCTGGCAGTATAGATAAGATATATCTTTTTCCTGACTATACTGTCGTCCGGTTAGAATGCAAACGCAATAAGACTATAGTAATCATTTTGAAAGTAATTATTATATATACTATGGAATTCCGCAAAGTAACATAGGTGTTACTTTGCAGAAACGTTTGATGGTAGGCCACCTGCAACGTCAAAGAAAAACGTTAGAAAATCAGCAAATGCAAATATTAACCCCGAAGTAAGCGCGTAATGCCCCGCTCAACCGTACCACCGTTTTTATTAAATTTCTTTTCTATTCATCTTTGTGTAGTTAAGGAGTTACTTATTTACAATTCGAGGGTGAAATATTTCTAGAAAATTCTAAGGGTCACAAATAATAATGAAATAATCCTTGAAATGAGGACACGTCAGCATTTCCACATGCAAGACAACCAGCAAGGGTGATCTCCGTACGCAGACTTATATACTAAAAAATAACTCAAATATTAAAGTATTTCATTAACATCTTTGTCAATTCTTGTTTCATTCAAGTAGTGCCCACTTTAAAAAGTTTTTTATTATTACTTTTGTTAAAAAGTTTTCTCGACTTCATCTCTTCATTATTTTGACCTGTACTTAAAATTTTCATTAAACTTATGTGTAAGCAATAGGACGAATTTAAAAATAACCACAATGTTGATGACGTTTTTATTTGTTAAAGTTTTCTGCAAGCTGCTGCATAGATGGCTTTCAAGGCATAAAGATGGAGACTTCAATATAAAAGAGATATTACTCATACTTTACTCATAGTACAAGATTTATCCTCTTCAGACATGACGCCAAAAGCTGTAACTGAAATAATATCCTTGTTCAATCGAAATGTTTGTAACAGATGCACTCCCAACTTAACTCTATAGGTCATAAAAAGATATTAATACGTAAATATTTGCAAATAAACATAATAATAAACATTTAATAAGTTGATTTTATTTAAGAATATGATTAATAGTCTTAATCAATTCTAATATTTAATTTACCAACATTCTAGTGAACCGGTAAACTTGCCTTTTTAGTTGAGTTTGAGGTGAGCTCTAAAATATGCTTAGTACACACAAAGTGTGTTTTAGACTTATTGATAATACTTTTATTATAATATTGAAGACAGAAGTCTAACAACTAACGGAAAATAAAAAAATATTATGCTATAATCAACGATTCCTTAGCATTATAACTCATTATGGAAACTCCGCAAAATACTCGTAACGCCTTATTCTATAAATTAAATTATTCAAACAACTTCAACGATAAATACTGAAAGGCCATATTATGTAATATTTTACGTTGCCGACATATGCGATTGATAAGAGATTATAACCCATGACGTTTGAAAATTCTCGGGTAGATCAGCAACGTCATCGTTTTATGTGAAATCTTCAGCAATTCTCCGCCAAAAGGGACCGAAATCGAACTAAATTGTAGTTTCTGACTTCAAACGATCCCATCTTGCAGCTTTTGAACGAAATTCCTATTTTAATTTCGCTCTTTGATCGTTGACAGTCATGGAAACGCTAATCCTTATAAATTTCCTCGAGGAAATTTGGTTCGATATGTTAGATTTATATAGTTTTAAAAAATTTTGTGTCTATAAAAGTTTTGTGTGATTATTCGCTAACATACAAAACACATATGTCCCTCGAGTATCTAAAAAAAATAATAATAAATATATGGGACACACATGGTCGGTCATACGTCTTCAAACTAACTTAATACTTGTGTTATGTTTTGGGTGACAACTGATAATTACATATATAATTTTAAATACATATGTACACCCAGAATCGAAGAATTAATCCATTATATTAGGTCCTTACATATGAAATTGGCGTTTTCTATGGGAGGAACATAAAGTCGTTTTTTTTTAATGAAATATATTTTATTAATCAAAGTATGTACCATTGCTATGTATGCACTTTTGCCATCTCATAGGTAGTTCATTGATTCCCTTACTAAAAAAACCATTCGGGCGGGAATCAATAAAATCTTTGAAGGCGGTTTGGACTGCCCCATCGGAGTTGAATTTTTTTCCTTGCAAGTAGTTATCCAAATTGCGAAAAAAATGGTAATCTGTTGGAGCAAGGTCCGGAGAGTACGGTGGATGTCTAAGACATTCTTATTGAAGCTCCTCTGATTTGGTAGCCGTCTGTTGTGCAGTGTGTGGTCTAGCGTTGTCCTGAAGCAGCAGTGGCCTAGAGCGATTGACCAGCCTCGGTTGTTTAGCAGCTAGCTTCTCCATCATGGTTTGCAGTTGCTGACAATAGATATCTGCCGTAATCGTCTGGCCAGATTTAAGAAAGATGTAGTGAACGACACCGGCACTAGTCCACCAAACACCTACAAGCAACTTTTTTTTAGTCAATTTTCGCTTAGGGCAGGATTTGGCTGGTTTGCCAGGGTTCAGCCATTGCGATGAGCGCTTCCGATTATCGTAGAGGATCCACTTTTCATCACAGGTAATGATTCAATTTAAAATTCCTTCATTATTGTGCCGGTTGAGTAACGTAACGCAGCAGTCGACGCGCGTTTGTCGGTTTGCTTCACTCAATTCATGAGGTACCCACCTTTCAAGCTTTTTCACCTTCCCAATTTGCTTCAAGTGGATTAGAATAGTTTTATCACTAACACCGGAGCCTGCAGCTAACTCGGACGTGGTTTGCGATGGATCCGCTTCCACAATAGCCTTCAATTCTTCATTATCAACTTTGGTCTCCGGCCGTCCACGAGACTTGTTCTGCAGGTCGAAATTTCCAGAACGAAAACGTTTGAACCAAAAACGCACTGTGTTTTCTTTTGCGACACCGTCACCATACACATCATTAATCCTTCGAGCCGTTTCTGCAGCACTGGTGCCACGGTGGAACTCATACTCGTAAATAACGCGATATTTCATGTTTTCCATTTTGTAAACAGAGTGACACAAAGAAAAAAACAAAAGAAGAAAAAACAAATGAATTAGGGGCTTTGAAACACAAATGCATGAGTAAATAGCTGTATGAATTTGAATTTGGAATTCCTAACCATAAAGGTAATATTTGAGATCAAAGTGGCCAGTACGACAAAACGCCAATTTCATATGTAAGGACCTAATATTTAGAAAATGTTGCCCCACGAATCACGGAACTGAAGGTCACTGCCACCTACGCCAACGGGTCAGTCATATATTATACGAAATATAATACACTTCTTATTCGTATCTAGATACATAAAATAATTAAATATTTCTTCTAAATTGCTATTTGTAGCATATTGCTATTAACGCGTTGTTAAACAAATGAACTATTAAATTTCATAACACGTCCGTCGACATGATTAGTTACAATTTACGCGGCGCGTGGACTCAACATCTGCAATGCAGCTTCGTCCATCGAATCCCCTCTGAGGTTTGAGTTCCATAAGCAATAAAAACTGAAATTACGCCAAAGCGAGTACCGCACAGGAATATTTCCTTATGGATAACTGATTTGTGTAATCGCGAACCTGAAGTGGAAACCGATAATCTTTGATAATTTATTAATTTAATTTCTTACCCATACCTAATATATAAAACATAATGTACTAATCTTAAAGGCGGGCTTACTGTTAAAGTACTTAGGAACATAGATGAGTTTTATGAATCACTAAACGTATTTGGACTAACTAAGGTTTATGGACATAAAAATTTGAGCTTTACCATAAACTTCATAAAAATGTTACTAGATAAGAATAATAACAAATATTTCAAATAAAATAGTTATCACAAAAAAAATATGTGCACATCTCACTAATAGTCATTCGAATTTTAAATTTATGCTAGTAGAACATTTCAGAGCCAAATTGTTTATACAATTAGGGCCGTGCGAAAAGGTTTCGTCAATAGAACAATGTTAGAGGATCGGAGGACTTTCTTTAAGCGCCCAGCAGAATAGCACATATCTGAATGAATATAAAGCCTGTTCCAAAAAAGCACGAACTAAAAATATACGAAATAAGGTCTGGTACTAGTGATGCTAATTTTTGGCATTTTTTTATAGTTTTTATATCACGCACAATGTCAGGTAAGATAAAATATTTCAAAGTTACTTCAAGTCCATAAATGTCTCGTAATTCAATTTAGCCAAGGCGTTTCCTAAATTCCTCTACTAGTAATTGATCATTGCAAACATTACTCCAAACCGGGGTTTACATGAGGTTAATAGTTTATTACGTATTTAATCGAAAACAGTTGCTGTATGTTTCTTAAAATATTAAATAATACTAAAACTATTATTTTTCATTGATGACCTATTTGTGTGGATCTGTAAAACATAAAATTATGGAAACAACTCATCGCTTTAATTTTTAAGTACCTATTATTTATAATTCTACTATCGACTTCAATTTCCTATCCTTCAGACAGCGCCCATTGCATCCAATTAATCTTAGTCCGCAACACAAACTTACATCCTCAACAGAAAACTTTACCCACCTCATATATTTTCGAAGCACTTCGAGACTACTTAAAATTAAACTATGTAAAATTAAACTCATCTGCAAGTAAAATTACTCCAGGTGGTTTCAATTTCTACCGTCCATTTTCATTTTAATATTTAACTCGTTAACTTTTTAATGCGGCTCAGATCTGAATCTCCGTGAATTATTGCATGAGTGTCGACATTTTTTGGGCTAGATAAAACCATTAAAGCTTTGCTGCATTGCTGGCCGTTCGGCACAATTAGCACTCTTGTCTCATCGGCTCCGGAAATGAGAATTGTGTCACCGTTATTTCTGCCAAATCCGCACTATGTTCTGTCGCCATTCAGCCTACGGGCATAGTGCCCAAATTGTAATGCATACATGAAGTTCATAACAGACAATTATACATTTGCTTACTTATTGCTATGTGCATGGTTAGTGAGTCCGATAGACGCAGTGACAAATAGTCCTGAATATTTTGGCAATAAAACAGTGTACATCTCAAATGCATCTGAGTGAAGTTGGAATAAGTTTCAAATTACTATATACAAATATTTATTAGAAAAATTATTTGAGTAGTATTATCGTTAATTTGTTTTTTAAGCCTCTTAAATATTATGCTCGACCTCTTATAAAAAATCATTCTTCTTCTTCTGTCGGATTCTTCATTATTGAAGGTCGTGTCCTAAATGAAAGTCCTTCATAGATCTTACAATCTTCCTCCATTTCTCCCGGTTTTCGGCCTTTCTTAGGGCGGATGTTACGGAGAGACCAGTAAGTGCGGTCACTTGGTCACACCAGCGGCTAGGTGATCGGCCGCGGGGTCGTTTTCCTTCGACCTTGCCCACTACTATCAACTTGTCAAGGTTATCTGGTTGACGGCGGGCAATGTGACCAATGTATCCCAGGATTCGTTGGTAGCACACTGTTGAGAGGCGAACCTTAACTTTTAGTTGAGCCAGTATAGACTTATTGGTCTTCTTGGCCGTCCATGGTATGCGAAGCATCCTTCTCCAGCACCACATCTCAAACACGTCAATTTTCTTGGGATCTTTTGCCCTAATCGTCCATGATTCCGATGCGTAGAGGAATATTGAAAATACCAAAGTACGGACTAGTCTGGTCTTGGTGACATTAGAGATTCTACGATCTTGCCATATGCGGGTTAATTTGCTCATGGCATTCTTCGCCATTTGTGTCCTTCTTTGGATTTCCTTCTCGCATCCTCCTTGATCAGATAGCAACGATCCGAGATATACAAATTCTTTGACAAATTCCATACCCGAGAGTTCTCCTGTCCTGGAAAGTTGACCAAGTTCTGTCGACAAGCATTACTTTGGTCTTGGACTTGTTCATGGTGAGTCCAACCAGATCACTCTCGTACTCTACTCTGCGGAAAAGGTCAGCTAGCTCGTCTTCGGTTGACGCGAAGAGAGTGGTGTCATCTGCGTATCTTAGGTTCTTGACCTTTAAGCCTCCGACAGAACCCTCTCCCATCCTTCTAAGGCTTTTCGCATAATATACTCGCCGTATATATTAAAGAGAATGGGAGATAAAATACATCCCTGTCTCACTCCTTTTTCTGGCTTAAAAGCCCTGGAGATGATATTGTTGAGTCTTACCATGGTAACGCCTTCTGCATACAGATTTGCGATCAAAGTTGTGAGATGTGTAGGCACTCCCATTTCCAGTAGTATGGACCACAGGTTATCCCATCTTACACAATCAAACGCTTTGGAGTAGTCGATGAAACACATGAAAACAGGTGTGTTAAACTCTCGGCTTTTCTCAATAATCTGCCTCACATTCACGATCTGTTCTCGTGTACCTCGACCCCTCACAAAGCCTGCTTGCTCGTGCGGTATTTGCCACTAGAGAAACGTTTGTAGGCGACTATTTATAACGTACAACATGATCTTGCTTGCGTGGGATATAAGTGTTACAGTGCGATAGTTTTCGCACTTTTTTGTAGAGCCTTTTTTGTGTAATGGGATTAGTAGCGACTCTTTCCAGTCCTTCGGCCATCTCCCCGTTTTCCACACTAACTTGCATAAGTCGAGCATTACCTTTACCCCTTGATCGCCTAGTTGTTTGAGTTCTTCAGCGAGAATTTTGTCTCTACCGGCTAATTTGTTTGTTTTGATTTTGCGTATTGCATTTCTTATTTCGGATTCCAAGATTTCCGGCTCTAAATAATGCTCGTCTGTAGCTGAAGGGATTATCGCTCTAGGCGGCGTGTTTGCGTATAATGCTTCACAGTATGTTCGCCATCGGTCCGTGACTTCATCTATCTCAGTCAACAACTTTCCCTCATCGTCTTCTATTGCCCACGTCCTTGGCTTAAACTCGCGAGTTATGCTTTTAATTTTCAGGAATAGGTCTTTCGTTTGATATCTTTGAGCGTGTTCTTCGATATCTTGGCAAATTGCGTTCAAGCGGGAATTATAATCTCTGCGACATAATCGTTGCACCTTTGCTGATAGTTCCTGATATTCTGTATGGACATTTTTTCTGTTCCCTTTTAAGAGGTTCTTTCTATCATTAATGGTTTCCCACGTTTCCTCTGTTATCCATACTTTTCTCGGAGCATAAAAGGTTGCTTTCTGGCTTTTTTGACGGGATGAGAGCATCAGGTCTTTCAATTCATTCCACTTCGTATCAACATCGGTTAAGTGGTTGTTACTTACTTATGTTACTTAGTTTGGTGTTTAAGCACTTGGAGAAGATTTTCAATTCTCCTTCATTGGGTCTTCTTTGAATTGTTTGAGTTGAGCGGTGACACCGTTTAAGTTTAAGGCTAATTTCTGCAGCTAAGAGCTTATGATCGCTCCAACAATCTGCACCAGGTTTTAGCATTGGTAACACAAGATCTCCATCTCTTTGTGATAGCTATATAATCAATTTGATTTCTTGCTCGTCCGCCTGGCATGACCCAGGTGTACAGTCTCCTAGGATGGTTTTCAAACCATGTGTTCATTATTGTGAGGGATTTTTCCGTACAGAATTCGAGTCACATTTCTCCTCGTTCATTTCTTTCACCAAGTCTGTATTTTCCGATTACATCTCTTAAGTGGTTATCTCTCGATGTATCACCTACTTTCGCATTAAGATCTCCCATAAGGAGTGATATCTCTTCGGGGAAAACTATTTAAAGTATCGGAGACTTGGTTATAAAATTCCTCTATTTCATCATCAGTTGAGGCTGAGGTTGGTGCATACACCACTACCAAGTTGACACGACATGGTTTTGCATTGATTCTCAACGTTTATTGTTCATTGTTTATTTCTGGAGACACAGAAAAAGCTACACCATTCCTACTTTCGTTTACTGTGCCTGAAAAGTATACAGTATAGCCACTTGGTGTTGTATAAAAACCTGATCCTCTCATATAAGTCTCAGTGATCCCCAATATTTTTAGCTGGTATTGTTGCTGTTTTCTTTCTATGATCTCTCTTTTGCCCGGTTGTATCATGCCCCGAACATTCCAGGTTCCCAGCTTCATCTTTTTGCGAAGTTGTGTACGATGAGTAGTAGATGTCTTGTTCTCACCAATAGCATTCTGTCCGCGCTGCGCCTGGTGATCTACGGCAGCGTGGCCAGTAGCACATTTCACACCATGTGACCTGGACTCGACATGGCGCCGGGTGGTAACCGGGTTGCATTCCAACACATTCTTTATCTGGTGTGCTTTCATTGTATTTCTTGGGAGAATAGTGCAGTGGTTTCCCGTTGCCTTCTGCACCGCAGTGGTCTTATGAATAAGTCAGAACGTCCTGCTGCCAACGTCTAACATCCGGTGTAATGTGATGGTGACCGGACCTCCTGTACTCCCGTTTGCTTGTCGACCTACATCTCTAAAGGGGTTGGGTACCTCAAAGTTGAAGTTAGTTTACTCGACGTAACAGGGCTCACCGCGATTAGGTGGAAGTGGAGTTGATGAGGAGAGGCTAGTGATTGTTCTTGTTATGCAATCATGTATTGCGCATCACCCATCCTTGAGCCCCAATGAAAAATCATTAATATTGTTATAAAAGTTTTTCTATTCTACAAATAAAATAAATTTTTAAACCAAATTAATTTAATCTCGATACCGTGTTCAGTTTAAAATATATGACAGAAGTAGTTATTTATAAAGAAACAAATATCTATGAAATTTTCTTAATTAGGTATTTCTTTAATTAATATTTACAGTATTAATATAAGTGTAAATAGTGATACTGTCCGTACACTCTAAATTTAGTATTCATTTTCCATTTGCTTTATCGCGGATTATAGCAAAATATTATTTTATAGCAAAATATAAAAGTATTTTTTTTGTATTACTTCTGAATTACTTTTGAATTAATTCTATAAATTATTGAAACAGTATCAAACACTTTTGGGTGAAGGAAAACATCGTGAGGAAACTTGCATATCTCTAAAGAATTCTAGGGATATGTGTAACCTACCAATCCGCATTGGAGCAGCGTGGTAGGCCTTAGCCCAAGCCTTCCAAGCCTTCTTTTCAATAACGGACAGAGGAGGCCTATGCTCAACAATTGGAGAGTAAAAGGCCGTTATTTTACTACTTAACTTTTCTTATAGATGTTGTATAGTTGTTATAGATGTGCATTCGCTTGTTTCAGTGATGGGGGTGGTGTCGCTAGGGCGGTCTAGTGGCGCGGTGCGGGCGGGCGGCGGTGGTCCGGGCGTGCCGGCGGGTGGTTGCGCGGGCGCGTAGGGCGGCGCGGTGGCGGGTGCGCGCGCGGCTGGTGCGGCGGCGCATGCACGCCACCGGCCACACGGACCGCTCGGGCGGTGGCGGCGGCGGCGGCTCCTGGCGCCTCCCGCCCGACGAGACGCTGCAGGTCGCCGACCCCAAGTCTGCCAAGGAAGAGGTTACTGCTACCGTCTTCTGCTTCATTACGGAGGACATTCAGTTATAGTACTACGTAAAGGAGAATAATCCATCACCTTAGAAGTGTGCTGAATAATAGCGGCCTTTGATATGATATTGATAAAAAATTTCCGTCACAACGATAACAAATCTCTTTTTATATATATTGGACCTAATACATTTCAGATAATTATGAAGCATTATCCAGGGTCCAGGATATCATAAGTGTCGTGTAGTGTCCGGCTGAGTAAAATAGATCACCCTCATCTTTTACCGAGGTGTCGTAAAAGGCGACTAAGATAAGTTGACCCGTCGTGTGGTATCCGACTGAGAAGAATAGACGACCCTCATTTCTTACCAAGGTGTCGTAAAAGGCGACTAAGGTAATTTGACCCATCGTGGGGTATCCGGCTGAGTAGAACAGACCGCCCTCTTTCTTACCGAGGTGTCGTAAAGGAAATTGACGACTAAGGCAAGTTGACGTCAGGTAGGCGGCCAGTTCTAAAATACCTAGCCAAATGATTTGACAACATGTCGACCTCGACCTCACTTAGAGTGGAAGGGCAGGAGAATTAATTAAGAATGATTGTGGTCACTTGATCCCTTTTTCGCATGATCTGCCTCCATGGACTCCATAACAACTCTCGTGGGATCGATAGTTCAATGGTTTCCAGTTTTCTTCTGCACCAGACTGTTGATAAGTGTTCTATGTTCTCAGTGAATCTATAATATTTATATTCTGCTATTGTGAAATTTGTGTGTTTTTTGGTAAAATAAGAGTCTTGACGAACTATAAAAATAAATATGTAGTGAATCATATGAATAGCCGTTGTAACGTTTTGGAAAAACGACTCTGAACTGTAATTTATTGTAGAAATACAGTAAATAATTTTTTTTCGTCTAAGTTTAAGCGCACGTGGTGAAAAAAATGTAGTAATGTGTTTAATAGGGATTTTAAAATCCTACTAATATTATAAATGCGAAAGTTTGTGAGTATGGATGGATGTTTGTTACTCTTTCACACAAAAAACTTTTGGACGGATTTGGATGAAACTTTACAATTATATAGGTTATACATCGGAATAACATATAGGCTACAATTTGTAATGATTTAAGTAATATAACGATACATGTCAATAAAGTGGGAAAAAAATCTGGCCTCTAAGAGCTATCTTCACGTACGCTGCCTAAACCATTGGAGTTACATAACCATGATGTACCGTAGTATTGTTTGTCTTTAATAGTTCTAAATAAAAGTCCGCGATAGCATATATCTATCTTTTATGTGGAAGTCACTATGATCACTAAATATTGTGGCAGACAAAATTCCTAGCGAGCGAAGCCGCGGGCAAAAACTGGTGATATAATAATAATTTGAAGTAAATGCTCAAACTTTCCGCCTGCAATCCGGATGCATGCAAGATATCTTTGAACGAAGGCCTTTTTATGTAGTTTCATCAAACGCCGTTATTTTAATCCCCGTATTAGAACATATTACTATGAATTGCAATGAGAATATTAATATATACTATACTTCAATATTAATTTCCATTCCATTGAAGTAATACGATTAAGTGAAGTATCATAAGTGCTGTTATAACGTGTTGGTTTTTACAAGGCTCGCGAAATAAGTCCTCGTGGTGCAAGGCTCTCGTGTCAAGTGTTTGTCGGCAGCCGACCCAACTCACCACTAGAGAGCGGATAACCTTTACTAAAGCCATATGAAAATACAAAAAATTTCCCCGAGAATATACTGCTTCCTTTTAAACTTCGTACTTTTTCCAATCATAGTAATTTTCAAGGTTAATTGTTTTAAATTTAACAGTGATTTTATTGAATCTCAAAATATTAAAATACACTTCTAGTTGAAGAAATGCTTTAAAATTATTAGATCGTATGAATATTTATTTTCGTTCGAAAAAATATTTGCTTGTTCTCAAGTCGTTGACCCTCACTTACACATAACTTCTATATGTGTTTGTTCTATTGCAGGATATTTACCCGGGAGATGGACACAACTGGAGGAGCATCATATTTTCGCTGATGGTCATAAGTTTTGTTATAGCCGGTATTGTCACAGCCATTTATTTACTAGGGTGAGTTTATCGTATCAGTAACTTAAGTTTAATTTGTAAGTCACGTTTAGGTGTAAGTTATGATTGAGAAAAATATGTGAATTTACTTATCTTCTTTTTTTTTACTCCTCTAAATGGCTCAATCGATTTTTATGAAATTTTATACGCATATTAAAGTACACTAGAAATTCCGTAAAAATAATTTATATGGCAAAACAACGTTTGCTCAGTCTGCTAGTAGGTAATTATTAAAATTGTCTGTGACTTAAAATTATAGATTCCTTATTGTCCTTTCTTCCTTCCTTCTCAATATAATTTATTAGAATCACAGACAAACAAAGGATATCGGTTTTAAACGGAAATATTCTCTTGCACAACTCTCAAAGTACGAAAATTCAATCACTGTCTAACTAAACGCTTCCCAACAAGTCACGATTTCTATACGAACTTTAAACTAACGGGGCAAAAGTAATACAAGTTTCTAAAAAGAAACTTTTATACGACTAAAGCTGGCAGACCTAGCGATAACAAATTCTTAAACGTCTCTTTTGACTTGCTTAAGCGCATGAGAAAATAATTGCGACATATTAAAAAAAATCCATCAAAATTATTTTGTGAAGAACTAAAGAAAAGAGTTAAATAACTTTCTTAAGTTTCTGGTCATTTTAAGCATACTTATCTATTTGTCTATCATAGTAGAGTCGATATATTTGTTTGTCGTCTTTATTTTTTTAATTAAATTGTTTCTATAAATATTTTTAATATTGTAGTATTATTGTTTTTTTTTTCTGTTAGCCCTAATGGCTTTTACAGCGTCACCGGACGGGACGGGCGAGCGCAGAAGCATCGTCGAGGTTGCGAAATGCAGAGAGTAGAGCGCAGAAGCACTACTTAAGTCGGGGAACGTCGTCCTAAGGGTGTCTCCTGTGAGGCCGGACCACGGCTTAGGGCCACGTGTAGTGTAGAGTATTATTGATTCAGATAAGCTGCTTGTTCTGTTAGCGAGTTCATTGTTAGTCTCGTAATCCTTAAAAAATAACACATTTAACATAACAATGTTATATCTGGAGAACATAGTTCAAGTTTCATTCCAAATTATCGGAATTAAAAGCTTATTATACGAAGTGGTATTTAATTCAACTAGCGTTCACAATTACACGTTACTTATCCATCAAACACGTCTACCAACTCGTAGAGAGTTCATATTACATAAAACTGCATTGCGCAAATGAATGGTTGGAAACGTTAGGTCACTGCATTTCTGCTTCCATCTAATGGTTTCAACTCTACGACTTTATGTTCTACATATCTTTGAGCCCTGTGCCAAATGCAACAGCCCGCATTTGTTATCAATGAAGTGAGCGTGCTCGTATGCATGCTACATGCGGAAACCGCAATGACATACATAGCTCACACACCAAAACTTCAGCTTAGTTATACGCCTAGCTGTCATCGTGAAACAAGCTTATTTAAGCGACAATAAACTCCATCGTAAACCTGTACCGCTACACATTATCGTACCTACTAAAATTCAGCTATTTAGGAGCTCGTTACTAGTTTGTGCAACTACTATCTGCAAAACTTGCCCAATTTATATATTTCTGCGTGTTCACCAGAAGTGTAGTATACTTATCATGTAGAACATACTCGTACCTTAAGACGTGTTTTAAATCAAATTTTTGGTGGGCTACTACAGACTTGTACATGTAATTTTTTATTTATTTATTTAACATTTTAAAAAGTATATACATTATAAAACTTAAATACTAGCACTAAAAAACCACTGAGGTTTGTCGCTTATGCTATAAGCAATTCACCTCTTGTTTGAAGTTACATAGGTAACAACAAAACTTATTATTTATGTAAATAAAGAAGAACTGAACATTACAAAAAAAATCCGTTTATCCTTCTAATTATAGTATACAGTTTATTCTAGGTATGAGGACAAGAAGTGGCAAACTTATTATAATGATAATGATAAATGATAAAAATAAATATGCTAATGCTAAATATTAATGCCGGGGCGCGCGTTGACAGATACAAACTAAGTGCATCTCCGCCTCGCGTCCGTATGCCATTACGTGTTAGGTGCTAATGCATCGAACACTAGGTTTGATTAAGAGGATTCTTGCTTTGCTAATTACAGATATGTAGACGAATTGCTGTATTGGTCGGGTCGTCGTATGCGTCTAGACGAATTCTTACGTGGCGATTTAACCAGCGAAAGGCTTCCGACGACGTGGGTCAGCTCACACCAACTGGTTTACCAAGCAGACGACGGCGGACTGTTAGCTCTAAATACCTTCAACAACTCCCTAACCGTACTCGTTACGAACCACACTCTCGTAAGTATCTGCCCGAAGATTGTATGCAAATACATTTTTTGTATTATTTTAGTTACTAGCTTAAATTAAACATATTTGCGTAGATTTGAACGTCTTGACATTAGAATACGTCTAACGCGCTGAACTTTTCGTTACGCGAAGAACAGAGAGAGGGGTTTTAAATGATTATTTTTTGATTTTTTAAAATTTTAGCAATACCTCATAATGAAGAAACCGTAGAAGTATTATTGTTAGTTGCTGCGTAATACCAACCAGAAATGTAAAATGTATTTTATATGCTTAAAACCAGGCCGTATAAAAAAGAGATCCACATCGTCCTTAAAAAAGTCAAGTTGCTCTAAGTTGCTCTAACTCTTGTTAAGTATGTTCTCCTTTATGATCAGACATGATCTTAAGACTATTAATCTACTCAGAGATCTGTTATATAGCACGGCAAAAGTTGAAATTATCCGGTAAATCCATCTCGAATCTAGGCCTCCGTCCGGCCTAAGTTCCAAAGTTCCGAACAAAGCAAATTCAATTTCCTTCTCGAATTACCTGTTCGAGCTGTACACTACTGCGCCATTTAACCAGCAGAGGAACATAGCTCGTCACTTTACGACCATATTGGCCATATGAGACATGAAAATGCGAATTTCGTGAGTAGTTCCATCTTACTTAAACAATTGAATTTAAATATTTTTCATATAAAATGACTTTTTTATAGTCACTTTTAAATACGTTCACAAATTCAGTAGATCGATTTAAACGTAACTTTATTTTGTGAGATTGTAATTGGTAACTTTTTCAATTTAATAAAACAACAAAATCCTCATTAGATTTGGAATTAGTTAAAAACTAAAAACATTTCAATATAACAGTTACTAGAACAAAGTTAATATTATTATGCAGCGTAAGTTTTGCAAAAGCGCCTCACAAAATTATCTCATAAATTTTCCTTGAAACTAAGTCAGGTTCTGGACTTTGAAACAATGCAAATTCAATTTTGCACCTGAGTTGCCAGGTAGGGCGGCATATTACGGTAACCGAAGGAGACACGAGCGCCTGCCAACCACCATATGCTACCACGTTTCGCGATTTGTTAGCATGATATGAATATTTTACCATCATAAACATTAATATTTACTCATTCTGCAACTCGTCTATGCAGCCAATACCCCTAAAATAATTTTATATTGTTGCCCGCGAATTCATCTGCGTGTACTTCAGTACCAACTCAAAGCTTATATCGCTCTTCAAGGCAGAACTATCTAAACTAAAATTACATAGATCTGTTGCTTTGTTTGGCCGAAAAACAACAAAAAACAAACATACTTTCGCTTTTATAATGTTAAAAATCGAGTATTGCTTGTGAATAAGTTTGCAAATCACCGTCCGAAATTAAACTAGTATTTAAAAAACATTTACACCTAGTAATTATATTATTAGTTACAAGATTTTCAATTTCATTGCTATATATAATTAGGATACCGTTAGAAATATATATCACCAACCATACTCTCTCCGTTAAGATATTGAATTACTCCGATTGCAAATTCATAAAGAGATTTTTCATTATGAACTTTAAGCAATTACACTTAAATACTCACAAATGATCAAACGATTAGCTAATCTTATATTATTGCGATATAAGAGATTGAGAGATTGAGGATTTAGTATATATGATATATTGTCAAATTATTCGTATTCAAAAATGACAACAATTTTTCCTTCTTTTATAGAGGCAGCTGAATGTACGCGGATACCTGTGCTCCCCAAACTTACGCTATGTGCTGTTCCAACACAACATCAAAGAGGTACCTATATCCCATGCCTTCTGACCTGCCCTTTAATAAATTGCATTTCAGTGCGAGTTTGAACTTTTATTGCTACTAATAAAATATTTATACTTTTACAGGTTTATCGACGGACTTTTACGGCGCACTACACTGTTTATGACGTCACAAATGAGTAAGTTGCTATTTGCGGATATTAGATTGAAAAATATTTTTAAAAGCTACTCTCGTCTCACTTTTAATTAATTTTTCCAAGGTCCAATTAATCTTTATTGAATTAACAAAATTTAACAAATAAAGTAACTATAATTTTAAATGTCGCAATACCACTATCGTTTTTTGAAGTAATGACAAGATGTAATAGTGAAAATGTTTAAAAAAGACCGATGCTTTTCAGGTTTTCGTATTTTATTGAAACTTTGATAATTTTACAATAATTCAAACATATCAAAATAGTTTAACGATGTCCAAGTTTAAAAAAAATAAACCTTTGATGAATTCATTGAAATCTATCCACTAATTTTCCGTGCACACAACCTCAGTCCTCTATCACTTTGTTGATATTGATTTCCTATAATCAATTATTAATATGACTCTTACTTTTATTCGTGATACATTCATTTTAGTATACATATGTATTATAAATATGTGAATTACAAAACTCTTTATAATTCTCGTGGGTTTTAAATTTCACATTAAATTACTTTTTAGACCGACACAAATATATTATGTTCTTAAAGGTTATATGTAGTGGATTCAATTTGATTTCGACATTTTTACTTTCAAACTTTTATATACCTTAAGATGACCACGAGGCCTTTAATCCCTTTAGGTATAGGCATACCTTCAAAAATTAAACCGCAAAAAGACGCCCTCAATGCCTCAAATAGGGTTTCCACCGCCTTGTATATACAAGTACGAATATTCTCATAATTTAAAAACTCAGACCGCCCTTATAATTAGTAACTTCAGACTAGTATCACAATCTACTACTTACTCCCCATAAAATAGAAATAAGCTTAATATAACGTACTATTTCAGTAACACCTTCAACTCCTTTACCAGCGCATTAATTTGATATAAATGCGGATTATCATGTAACGCGTTTAGTACTTGCTGTCTCTAGCTATTAACATTTAACGATATTTCGTCTAATACTTATACTCTGACAACCCTAAATCCGAAGCCACAGTGGAGGGCCCTTTTATTTCAATGGCCGGAAGGCAGTTCCGCTCCATTAACGAATGAAAACTGTAATCGTCAAAAATAACGCGCTATCGTTAAAACTTATCCACAGCTTTTTTTTCTTTTTTAAATTCTCTTGCAGCTTTAATTAAAAAATTATAATTATATTTTAAAACATTCCGGCTGAGTACAATAGACTATCCTCATTTCTTTCCAAGGTGTCGTAAAAGGCGACTAAGGTAAATTGACGTCAGGCAAGCAGCCGGTCGTAAAATACCAAATCAAGGGACAACATGTTTTATAACATGTTGTGCCGACACCACTTAGAGTGAGATAAGGGCAGGAGAATAACGAATTATATTTTAAAACATTAAAATTTGTTGCGCATTTTTCTTTTTCCGGATAATTTACGTACCTAATACTAAATGTAGAACGCACTGTTTTTCTGCCCTTCCCTGACCGGATGTTTGATGGTGATGTTCTTTGCTACGTACTTTTTAGTCATCTTGTCTATATAAGATAAATGAAAAGATAGTATTTACCATCCCTCAATGTCTCAAGTTGGTTTAGTGATGGTATTAATCTATCCGAGACAAAGGTCGCCGCGATCGTTAAAATAAAGCGTTTGTTAACTTATTTTAAATTCAATTAGCAGGCTCGTGTTTACAAAATAGGCAAACATAACATTTAATAATTCGTAATGCAAAAGTAATATATTGTAAGGAATGTAATACTCACACACTATTTTTTTTTGCTCAGTATTCAAAAGTAATACCCGACTACACTATTCCTACGACTTCTTCCGACGACGACGTCGTGGAGCTTATCTCCTGATGATGCTTCGGTTACGGGGCGAAACGATGTTGAGTTTGTGATAGTGAACGTGTGTAGTGCTTGTATATTGTGATGGCAGTGGTAGAGGTTTGTGCATGTGTTTTTACGAATCCTGCATGTAACGGGTATGAAAAAACGGATAGTCCACTATATATATTGTCTATTTACTGTATCGCGGATTACTTATAGCAAAATAACTTTATTTTTATTTTGTATTATGGATCTCCGAGAAGTAACGCCTAATTCTATAAATTATTGCTCAGTATTCGTCTACTTGTAGAAGTAATATAGTAATTTTGAGCCAGCTGCAACTTACAAGATTGGAGTATCTCAAAACAACGTCTTTGCAAAATCCTTTCACTGTTCACCCTTCAACGTCAAATTTAGCATGGTGACCCGTCATTGCCAAGAGCTCCATTAATTCTTCATTAAAAATGATGCTAAATGTATATCGTCTATTGCTCCTTAGCCATCACATCCCGTTGTTCGGTGAAGGTCAGAGAAGCTGGGAGTGGCAGCACGCGGCGTGGCTCGGAACCGACGGTGCTCTACTCCTGGCTGCTGACAACGAGGTCCTCGCCAGGCCTGCGCCTCCAGCTCGCCGAGCACCTATATTCCGGCTTACCACCGACGCAAGTCCAGGAAGTGTGTACAACGGAGTATCAGATTGGTTATACCAAGGTACCAACAATATTAATAACCATTTATTTTAATTTGAATAGTTTCTAGTTTTGTATTAAGGGTCAAGGTATTTTAATTTTAATGTCTATACCACACATCTTTCTGTGTTTCTATAAAAACATTTAGCTCATATCGGGTATTTTACTTCATTAAATTATGAAGTAGACATACTAATATTATAAATGTCTGTTTCTTTATCTTTCTGTATATCTGTACATTGTTTCAGAAGTTAATTGCTGAACGGATTTTTTTATATATTTGATCGATTAAATTGTACCAAATTTCATTAAAAATTGGTCAGGCGTATTTCCTATGAAACCAAAATAGACATACAGAAAGACAGCGAAGCGACAGACTTGCATTTATAATATTGGTATGGATTAATCAAATGTAAAGCAATGACATTAAAAAGTATATTATTTGTCCGTGTAAATAAAATCTTAGTCAAAATATAAATAATAGTATACCTACTCTTGTATTAATTAGTAGATTGGTTTAAAAAACAAATTTTAATTTTATGAAACGCCAAAGGGGCTTGATTCCATGTCGTTATTAAAACTCATTAAAAAGTAAAAATATATTAATCCAGAGGAGGTGACGAAAACATCTTCAGCGACATGGGGATCAACAGATGGCTCGTTCGTGATGTACGTGCAGTACGACGACAGCAAAGTGTCCGAGTTAAGGTTCCCGCACATATCCAACGGCATAGGCGGTGCTGGTGCATCCAGATCGGGCTTCCTGCTTCCGGCTCTCAATAGTAGTCTGCCTTCCGTCTTCCCCGATCACGTTTCTGTGAGGTACCCTACGGTAAATATATGCTATTCAAGACTTCTAAACTTACAACGAACTAATTTAATTATCAGAACTTTATAACCTGATTGGGGCTATCTAGTTTTAAAAATATAAATTACGATTATTTAAAACGAGAAAACTCAGCGTCTCTCAGCAGTTCCGTAGCAGCCAATAAGGCGGGTTATGTTTGGATTATCACTATGTGATAAATAAAAATGGAGTGGTTCTTAGAAGAACCAAAATTTTTTTATGTAGTGGCGACCTCGCGCCAGATAAACCCGTATTATTATCCCTGGGAGTCTTCCCAGTAGAAGGAGAACGCTCTGTACTTCATTATTTAAGGGCCAACGTAGAGGAAAATTCTTGCCTTCTAAACTTCATTATATATCCAAATAAACATTTCTAGCCTGGCAGTTCTATACCTCAAGCGAAGCTATCAATTGTAGCAGTTCAAAATGTTACATCGCCTCCGAGGTGGGAAGTCAAACCTCCTAGTACCTTAGATGGAATGTAAGTAAATAAGTGGATGTATAATATTTATTTAGTTTTTATTTAAATTCTATTCGAAACATGTAAATTACAAAATCTTAACCATATTAATAAACGAAATGAACGAAAGAGTACTTAAGTAACGAAAGAGAACAGGGATTAAATTAAAAAAAACTTAAAGTAAAATTAACACAACGGTTAATTTTAAAGTGATATATTTGAAATCCTAGAACAAGTTATTATAAATAAAATGGTGTGTTTAAGTATGGCAAACGTATAGTATGGTACGAATATATATTAATTATATTAATTAAAAAAACCGTTTTTTTGCAACTTATCTAACGCAAATAACTTCATTTTAGTTCAAAGAAAAAACAATATTATTACAGCCACAAAATGATTTTGGAAATTATTAGATAAACCTTACGCAAGGTTCATAATTTAAACCGATATACCTCACAAGATTAATCGACTTGTGAAGTGATAAAATGAATTTGAATACAACCATAAAATATTTCATTAAATTATTCTTTAGTGTCTATCGTTTAAAGCGTGTATTGTGATGAGTAAATCTATCGTAACTATAAATCATTATATTTGTTTTAGGGAATATTATCTCATATCAGCCCAGTGGGTGGGCCAAGAAAATTCTCATATAGGTGTAGTTTGGATGAATCGAGCACAAAACCTTACAGTATACAGTAGCTGCTATGGACCAAACTGGACCTGTACAGAGGTAAATATTTGGAAAGCCTAAAAAATTTATCAGAACCCCTTTAATTCACCTATTCTAACTATCAAGTAAATTCTTAGCTAGCCTATTCTGGATTCCAGAGGTAGACTGTGTATATCGGAATATCTCAAAAGAATTTCGAATCTATGTTAATTGTGATAAACTGTGATGAAAATGTTTTGGGAGGGTTGCTAGTTCAAACCCGCAGCAGGCACCGATGAGTTTTTCTGTTAAAACTTAGGGGCCTAATTGATAATAGCAATTTACTATAGAAAAACTTCGTGAGGAAAAAAACCTGCATCCACCAATGCTAAAGAATTTTGGAAATATATGTATCTTACCAATCCGAATTAGATCAGCATGGAAGGTCGAAGCTCTAACCCTTATAGGCATAACCCAGCAGTGGATTAGTAACAAACCGATATTTTATAACGCAATAAGCCCATAATCTCTTTTTCTTTCAGACTCATTCCGAGAAAGCTACAGACGAGCCCTGGCTAGAAGTTCACCAGCAGCCGGTCTATTCCGAAGATGGCAGCGCTTTTCTACTTCTAGCAGCAGTACAAGAAGGTGGTGGACAGTATTATACACATATAAAACATGTGGATGTATTGCGCCAGCGTATAGCTGTTCTATCACACGGTAAAGTTGAAGTCGCTAAAATCCTGGCGTGGGATCAGGAAAATCACTTAGTTTATTATTTAGGTGAGTTTTATCGTATTTAACGATTTTATTTCTTTTAAAAATGATACATTGACATTGATATCATATTTGATAGATATATTAGTCAGTAGACCCAAATTTTAACACAAACCGAATGTAACGTTAAACTTATAATTATATCCTCCACACTGATGTTATAAATTCGAAAGTCTGTCTATCATGCTTTCACAGCTTATCTGCTGGACCAATATTGATGAAATTTAGTACATTTAAAACTTATGTACTAATTTAATTTACGCAAGAACGCATTTAATAAAAAAATGTATTATTAGTTAATGCAGCATTAATTAATTATTATTTTATTAATATTATTTCAACATAATTTGAAATATAAAGATTTGTTGTTTTCACGAACTCTAATTGTTTATTAACAAGGTTAATGGACGCTTATTAGCTTCGATTAACATACACCAATGTCCCAAGTGAGGTATGACAGTACTACACTCTCCAGGAACCGAGTACTAATAAGAAATATTCACAAAAATATATTTTTTATTTTAAATTATGACATACATTTAAAATATGACCTATGAATACAGTTTTTCAAAAAATTCTTTCTAGTGATCTAGTTTATTAATGTTACCAATTTTTTCTTATTGAAGGTTTTCGCTTCGAACACTTTTACCCCCTTAATTTTGGACCTGATATGACCGCGGACACTAACCGAATTAAGTATTTAAATTAATTGCTGCTGAGTGGTATCTATTGAAGTTGAATCACCAACTAACTAACCATACATTATATGTTTGACCATCACTTATCTGTATTTGGAAATATCTTGATATCTGTTTTAATAATAGTGTGTAAAAGCTTTGTAAGCTGCGAAGTATTGAATGTGTGTTGCGCATCTTTGAGTTTTGATGCTTGCATACTTATATGGATCACACCGCAATACATCATATTGTATAAATCAGACTGTTCGCATTTGTACTTAAACAAATCAGTTTCTAACAACGAAATAAAAAAATATGTCTATGTATATTTCTTTGCAAAATAGTAAGTAAAATGTTTCTAAAAAACTCTAGGTCATAGTCAAAATAGGTTTATTTTATTATAAAGATTGGCATACAGCTCTGATTTATTTAGTCGTACGTCCACATCGATCGAAGTTTCTTTTTTGTTTGTCACAACCGGTTCTTTATTAATTCCAACCTGGACTTTGCGCCTGAACATCCTAAGCTATGTCGTCTTTAGTTGATCTGAAAAGTAACTTGTTTTCTGTTACATGGGGGCGTTAAATCCAGAAGAAATGAGTATGGATTACCATATTGCCTTATTCGTATCGTTGTCGCTGCTATTACTTGCCTCTTACAACTGTACATACGTAAAACATCACGATTTTTTTTAAGTTGCGTTGTGATCTGCATATATGTGTAAGTGCCGTTAGTCGTTATAAACATTGCACAGTATGATTTCTATATGTAAAAATGTAAAATAACTGCAATTGATAACAGGTAGTGCAGAAAGACCGGGCCAAAGGCAAGTTTTTGTTGTCCGGGATCCAAGTTACGGTGGAGGAAGCAATTCTGTCAGAGCACGGGCAGAACGCGAAGAGCCACGTTGCCTTACATGCGAACTCGCAGTATGGCCTGCTCGTTTACATTACGCTAACTGTACGTTCTGGAACGCGATTTTCTCACCAGCCCGGCCAAAACTTGGTATAACACATTATGTTCTCGAATGTGGAGGGCCTGGTCCTCCGCTCGCCGGTCTTCATGACGCTAGAACTCATAAGTTAGAAAGAATATTATACGACACGAGGCCTTATAGGTTGGTATTGGTTTATTTGGAATCGAAACATATTTACCCGTGTTTTCATTACATTTAAAGCAGTTATTAAATAATAAAGCATATCACTATTTAGAATGAATAACTTATAGTCGATTTTAAACTTCGCGATTCATACTTATTAATATGTGAAAATACGGGTCAAATCGCGACTGATTGAAACCGAGTCAGTTCGTGACCATGGCGGATGCAACTCTGCCAAAACGTCGAACCCTATAGAAAGGTAACTCGATTTTAGCGCGATGTGATCCATATTTTCACATATTAATGAATAACTTATCTTCTTCACACGTATGCTTAAATCTATTTTTTTCCTATCTACCTTTACCTATTATGGTTTTAAAACATTCCCAGTTAAGCAAGTTATTACAAAATTATTTATAGAATTAGGCGTTACTTTGCGGAGATCCATAATACAAAAGTAATAATAAAATTATTTTGCTATAATCCGCGATACAGTAAATAGAAAATATATATAGTGCTAAATGTATAGTGGACTATCCGTTTTTTCATACCCGTTACATGCAGGATTCGTAAAAACACATGCACAAACCTCCACCACTGCCACCACAATACACAAGCACTACACACGTTCACTAACACAAACTCAACATTTGTTTCGCCCCGCAACCGAAGCATCATCAGGAGATAGACTCCACGACACAAGCTTTGCGATTTTGTCGTGGAGTCTATCTATATATATTTTCTATTTACTGTATCGCGGATTATAGCAAAATAATTTTATTATTACTGTTGTACAAAATTATTATTAAATATAAATATTAAAAGTTGTTATTAAATTGCCTTACATATCTTTTTGTTTTCAAACTATTACTATTGTATCTTTACTATATATTGGCTTTATTATCACATAGTAGGAATGGAATATATACCAATACTAGGTTCCACGGTATTTAGTGTCAAATAGCAGTTATAATGAAATAATTTAATTGTCATAAAATGTTCACAGATCAGTACGATTACGTGAGTTGGCATTGCCCAGCCGTAGGTCATTCGACGTGCAGTTGAGTAGCGGGTCGAAAGCTCGCGTGCAGCTTTTTTTGCCGCCATCTTGGCGGGAGGAACTACGCGATGCTGCCTTTCCTGTACTCGTTCAAGTGTAAGACTAGTATATTCATGAATTTAATCATATTGACACCAATTAAGAATATGTTATATTCAGCAGATATCCGAATGCTATCCATAGGCTATAGCATAGAATAGGCTATTTTGTAAACATTGGTATATTGTAGTCTACATTAAAATTCATAAAAGTGAAAATTATAAATTAAAGTAAGGGTAAATTAAACTAAGGGTTGCCGCCCAATGTACCTCTAAGTTATGTTTACATTTGTCTTTTGTTATTTTATAATTTTGGTTGTCAATGAGGTATATTTCTATTCTATTCTATTCTAAAATATAAAAATATATTAGATAATTATATTATATATATTATTACATGATCAATTTCAGAAATATTTTTCACGTAACAAAACAGTATTAATTTGAGCTTATAAAATTTTTAAAGTGTGAATTAGGTAATCCTTATTCATAGGGACGGCCGACCCGGCAGTCAACAAGTGACCGACGAGTTTCTCCTAGACTGGGGCACGTACATGTCCTCACGTAACGACGTAGTTTACGTAAAATTAGACGTAGCAGGTGCGAGAGGTCTTCCCCGCGCTTTGCTACGCGGTCGCCTCGGCGGAGTCGAGGTGGCTGATCAATTGGCTGTTATTAGGTAAATACCTTTTCATTCTTATATTATAGTCTTTTAAATCTTATTTCTTTACAGACTCATTTTATTCTAAAAAGTAATAAACACATCACATTGATGTTTTAGACAACTATTCTCTGAACTTCCGGATTCATAACATATCTATGAGAACTTCAAAGGACTAGTCGTATAAATTTTATCCATATCGTAAGCTTTTGCCTCGAGTCTAACGACCTCTGGGCAGGGAGACTTTAGACATCCTCCCCTTTTACCTGAAGATTGATTGGAATCAATCGGTCACGTATAATTACTTGTTATACATTACCGATTGATTCCACTCTCGTCTTAAAGCAAAGGTTTTTAATTCCCTTGCATTTTAACTTCACGTGTATTGTGCTTTTGTGCATTACCGCTTTTCTTCTCTGTAATGTAAATGGTTTTCTATTTTTCAGATATTTATTAGAGACATTCAAATTTTTGGACGTGACTCGGGTTGCTGTATGGGGTTGGGGATATGGCGGGTACGTAACGGCGATGCTTTTGGGATCACAACAGTCCACTCTAAAGTGCGGTATTGCCGTTTCGCCGATAACTGACTGGTTGTATTACAGTAAGTGCACAATTTTTTTCTATAAAAGTATTCATTTTATTTCGAGGTAACATATGTTCCCAGCTACATACAAAATTTCAGTTAAATCCATGAAGTACTTTTACTAGAGAACATTATTTTCCGTTTTGATAGTTCGCTTCATGATGTATGATATAATGCTTATTGTTCTTGCCGAAACGGTCCATCTACGCAATTTATGGCAGCACGCCATTCCAAAATAAACCTTATTTTTTAATATGATTCATATGTCCTACGTACTAATAAATAAGCTACTGTGAAGCATAGGCTTAACCTAGAGACTAGATACATGTGTGGTTGAGACAGAGCAAGGAACGCACATGTTCTTGTCGCGCGGCCTACAAGTGGGTCTACCATGAACTCTTATTGCGACTCAATTGAAGACTTAAACGAAATTGTTTTGCTTTTTCATACCATGACGTCTTAAAACGCACACTTTAAGTCGTTGCCGAATGACCGTTCGGAATGCGTCCCTAAAACATTTGAGTATAAGAGACAGAGTTATCTATAGTTCATATAACGTTTTCCTTTTTAAACATTATGACCCCAATGCAATTACACTTCATGGTACGAAAGCGGTTGAGTTTAGGTACTGTACTTTGAATTGAATCGTTTTATAAAAGTTCATGGCAGGCCTACTGATTATTGAAGTACTATTATTAACAAAGCGTGTTTGGTGATTTTTCAAGTTTTAAGTTATATTTGAATAAAGCCAATCATGCCGAAGTAATATAATTCAAGTGAACAGTGGAGTAATCAAATGTCCTATTATCGGTACCATTGTCTTTGAAATAACTCTACCACTTACGTACATAATTTTTTCAGATGTTGCGTTCACGGAGCGCATTCTCGGCCAGCCGTCAGTGAACTACAAGGGTTACGTCGAAGCAGATGCGTCACAACGCGCTCACCACGTGCCCAAGCATGCGCTGTACCTCGTACATGGCATGGCCGACATGAGTGCCCCCTACCCCCACGCACTACAACTAGCCCGGGCGCTTACCGACGCAGGCGTGCTCTTTCGATATCAGGTGATACTTAGCACACCCATATCAACGAACTAGTGTGGTTGGCGTTTGTGAAATTACATATAAAAATGATTTATAGAAGCGTTACTTTGCGAAATTCTATATTACAGAAACTATAACAGAACTGCTTTGCTTATAATCCGCAAATGTAAGTAATGCCAAGTGTATGAAGCAGGCAAAATTCAGGTACCTTACACATGTAGGACAAGTCACCACACTTATCCCAAGACGCCTCCACCAGCAACAATGAGCACAAGCAATACACACAACCACTCAAAATCGTAATGCATTACGACTTTCACATGGCCTATCCTCCTGATGATGCTTCGGTTTCGGGGAGAAACGATCGTAGAGGTTTTGATGGTGGTTGTGTGTGTTGCTTGTGTACATTGTTGCTGGTACAGGCGTCTTGAGATACATGTGGTGACTTGTTCTACATGTGTTAGTTACGTGAATTTTACCTGCTTCATACAATTAGAATTATTACATACATTCACTGAAGACACGCGAACTATAGCAAAGTAGTTCTGTTATAGTTTCTCTTACATATAACAACTTCATCCCTTAGTGCCTGAAGCACAAATTGGCGATGTTGCATGAAAATTTTTTTTAAATTTGTTGATCTTAGACTGTGTTAGAGAAAATTTTTGTCAGAGTTCAACAAGATTAATTGATAAATTCGCTAGCACCGCGAACTTGTATTCGCGGAAATTTGTTATCTGGTAACCCTTGTTATACTGAAATACGAGTACTAAAATCATCTTTTTTAATATGACAACACTACAAATGATATTCACATTTATTTATTATCATCGATAAACTATTTTGGTTCAAGTTTTTCCAATATTTATTTATTAATTTTTTTGGTATATGTTCATATTTTAGGCTTCCCTTGTATTGTTTTATGACAACAAGCCAAGTTTATTCTATTTTATTGTAATAAAAAAAATTCGTTGCAGGCTTACGCAGACGAAGGGCATGACTTAAAAGGCGTCATCGAACACGTATATCGATCTATGGAAGATTATCTCCGAGAGTGCCTCTCTCTTGACCCCGAAGACACCAAGCTGCCTCCGCCAGATAGATAATTATATCACCTATTACGATCAAGAGTTTTTTGAAACAACATTCTATCATATTTAGATTATATAATATATTTGTTATCATAATTATTATTGTGTAAATATGTAAATTTAATAGTGATTTAAATTGTGTTCCTCATATTAAACTTAGGTTATGCCTTAGTTGAAGATGCTAGATAGAAAATTTTATGTGTATTACCCAAATTTGCCTAAGAATCGACACTGACATATGGGCTTCTGCCCTCGATTTCGTCTGCAAGAGCTTTCAACCCTTTAACTACATTCATCCTCAAAACTACATTATCTATTGTTGTATTTCGGAAGACAAACAAATACACTTTCGCGTTTATAATAATAGTATGAATTTTCTATTTCATTGAATTCAGATTTTAAAGAACAAATATGGATTATTGTATTACTAAGAAAATATAGTAAAACTTAAAGTGTTTATTTTTCATCAACACCTTCCAATACGCAACTTAATAGCGGGAGTCACCGCTTTAGCACGGTTGTATCGTAAGATAAGTGCAAATGCCTGTAATTGAACCACAGAGTTATTATACTAGAGTAAAGAAGTTGCAACAAATAATAAAAGAGGAAAAATGAAACTCATATACTTATGTTTGTCTAATCGCACATAAAAAAGATTGATAGATAATACGTCTCGTTTTGTTTAACTTTATTGTCGGTGGCCACATTTTAGTGTGTGGCTCCTCTACTCTAGTATAATAGCTCTATAAATGTAACGCGCTAAATTTAGTTCAAGTTATGTATAGCTATATAATACATATAATAATTAATATTTTTAGTAATTAATAAATACCAAGAATTTTTTTGAATCCTTATCATTATCTTGAATCAAGAATATTTTTCGTCGATTATTGGTTCTTGGGCGTAATTTGTAGGTATTACACTTTAATAAATGTATGTATCAATAATGAATTTTATAAAATAAATGAGACGAGATCTGTCTGTATTTTGAAGGAATACATTAGCATCTTTACAAACAGATGGTATTCAGTTTCTTCTTAAATTAATTTACGTTGATCTTTAATTTCAATAAAACATTTAAATCGAAAGTATGTCATGGAACTTGTGGAACACCCGACACGAGAAGGGTTAGCTATTAGCTTTCTGAGTTAAATAGCATCAAAATAACTATTCACAAACATGAATTGGTTTGTAATGTATTATCTTATATTTATTTGCTTACTATTTTCGCTCTTCGAAACTATAATAAATCGTCATATTCATCATCATAAATATATGGGATGAATACTATCGTTCATATTTTCGTAAGTGCTTGAGATAATCATGCGATGAAATCAGATTAAACTATCAGTATGAGGCCACGATATTAGCAGATGTTATCAACATACAAATTGATGTTACGCCACCCACACATTTGTTCGGCATTAACCTCAATCCCATAAGTAGAAGAAGCAGTCAGTGTTTTCACATTTGATCATTACATATTTTAAATATGGCGTCTGAAATACGCCACGAAGGCTTGTTTTGCGCATATAATTATGTGCGTTTTGGAGAAAAATGCAAATGCAATCGAATGGCTTTGAGGTGGGCAAAATGTAACGATATTGGCACTTCATAGCTATAAAGTCGTAACCCAGAGATGAGCAACACGCGGCCCGCGGGCCATTTGCCGCTCTTTAAACATTTTTGTGCAGTCCGCCAAGCATTTCTAAAATTTAATTTATATAATGCCTTTCACCCATTAATATATTATAAATAGAATATATACTAACATGGTAGTACATAGGTAACTGAAATCTTCACTGTTTGAATTTCATGTTTTTTTTATTGTATTATTTATAAAAAATAAAGTTTTGTAAATTATTAGTAAGTGTTACTTTAAAAAAAGGCCCGCAAAAAGTTTTAAAATTTAAATTGGCCCGTTGATTAAAAATGTTGCTAAACCCTGCCGTAATCCATTTAGCAACCAAAATAGCAGATTATTTGCAGATCTAAGCGACTTATAACTTTAAGTGGTTACTTTTTTTTGTTCGCTCCAATTTTCTGATACTGAAGTTATTTTGTTACATTTAGTGTTGGAAATATGAGAAAAAACTGGCGGTGCGTAGTACTGTATTATAGAACCGTATTACACTATATATCATATAGAAGGTTAACATTAACGCAAATTAAACATTTAAAAAAACATTAAGGCAAACAAAATTGCGGCCATCTGCTAGTGTCCACTTAGCAAAATTGATCATCTTATGACTATTATAATGAATTCAAAAAATTATAATATTATATTGTAGTTATAGGTTACCCCAAAAGTCGGACTAAATAAAGATACTTTTTAAACTATCATTCAGAAACTGCCTTACGCAATCTTTGTCTATACTTAATTTCACTTTGGCCTAGATACATCGCTATTTTGAATTTATTCACATTACAATATTAATATTAATATTATTTATTACTTTTGTAACTACTTCATTTTGTAAACTATTACATAGATTTATTCTGTATAGTTTTAATATATAATAAATTTTTAGAATAAAAATCAAAAACCAATGTACTGGTTTATTTGAAAGTCACTCCGTTATTGCTAATTTACTTGTACACTTAATAAACTTTTTTTTAAGTACATTCTACGATGCTTTAGCCAGATTCCAATTCGTCTGAAACGAAGAAAATTGACCACTTATTTATGCTGTTGACACCTCAGCATGCAATTACATGACATTTCATATACTTATGACAACTATGTCCAAGCATGCACCCTGAGATTTTAATGTGTATGTATGTAAGCTAGATCGATTAGTTCATCCTATAAAAAAACATTGTGTGTTTATTTATGAAAGCAGATTTGTAATTAATTTTAACTACCTTAAAGATAAATGCCTAACGACTAATTATGACAAATTAAAAACCATATTACAATAATTATTGTAATTAATATGTTTGAATAGCATAAATTCACCGAACAAAACACTACAAAATGTAGTTTTTCTCAGTGCATGTTTATCAACAGTGTTCACAACACTTGGCAAGAAGTATTGGTGTCGATTGATGATCCTATAACATCGATAACGCCTAAATCTATCGTATATAGTTATTATACTCAAGTGACAACAACTTTTATATCGCCTGATCGCCAGAGCTTCGTTGACAGGGTTTAACGTGAGCAAGCGTGATTAGCAACAGGGGAAACAATAGAGCTTTCCCCTAATGTCGCCATAGTTATGTTATTTTCATACTTAGTATAATAAACAACTTGCATAACAGTTAAGTGATACAAAGATCATAGCAATCTGCAACGCAATACAGTTAATCTTTGGTACAAAATTTTTATATAAACTGTGACTTAAAGCAGACGAAATCTTAATGGAAATTATGAGCAGACTACTGTGATGTAATATGGGGCGGCTATAGCTAAGAGTGCTTTTAACCTTGTGTTAAATGATAATATCAAAATATTCATAGCGATACGAGCTTTACTTCTTAGGCTTTACTGTAGCCCTTTCTATTTCTATATTTCCATCTATATTATTCAATGTTACCGTTTCAGATTTATACTATTGATATGTACTACCCCATTTCATGATTCTTATACAATAACTTTTTTCATAGTGTGTAAAGTATATTTCATAGAAAAAAAAATGAGGAGCTTATCATTTAGGGAAATCTACTAGGCCTATTAAAATAGCAGTTTTCTTTGACATATGAAAGATTTTAAACATTACTTTTTATACAGTTATAGCGATGTTATAAGTACCTCACACGAACTTATTGATAAATAAATTAAAATAAGTTTAATTATATGTGTAATCAAATGCGTCATATTGTAATGTTTAGAAATGAAGTGACCTTGATCATCCCCTGATCCTCAGCTGCTTTTGCTCCATTAAATCATCTCTGATGTTTCTTCTTAGACGATAAGTTAAATGTTTGTTATAAAATTACTGATAGTATTAACTTCTCTATAAATAATTACAACAAAGTCTTTGTAATGAACTTTAGTGGCATATTGCTGGCGTGATTGTGATTTGAATTGAGACAGTTACTTTGACACAAGAATCATAGACATTACGAATAAGACGTGCCTAATTGCAAACAAATCAGTCTTCGGAATAATTAAAAAGCGATGTCTAGAAAATTCATGTCCACCGAAACTTGTGGAATATAATGGATGACTTTACAAATAATCTTATCTTAGTAAATTTAACTCGGGTATGCATCTATCTATATTGTTTTAATGTTATACGCCTAAACAAAACTTTGCTAATATATCTAATTAAAAAGTTTGTACAAAGTAGATTAATTGACTTAGATATCGCCTTCACGTTATGAGCAGTCGAAAATCAGTATATAATAATGATTCATTATTCAAATTTCAGAAAATCACACCATAAATGTATACATCAAAGTAGAGCCGTCTGCTATGTTAAGTTTGCTTGACACGAGCGTGCTTATTGTAATAAAATCTAAAATCATAACCGAATGAGTCGTCAATCGACTAGAACTCAACGTCTGGGTCGTAAAAAGGGAAATATTCAAGTCTTGGAACGATTCGTTCCCAGACCTGTTACATTTCTCGGGTACCGACTGAATCCTGCGACTCCTGAGAGTTATTTGATTACATTTATTGCGTCTTAGACTAACAAAAATTAGATACTCAATAATGCACGCGACAGGTTCATTCTGACTTAACAAAGCAGGCGCACGAATTTTATATCAAGAACAGAAAAAATAAAATAAAATAGAAAATTTTTATTTAGTCATTTAAGTATTATTAATCATTAGAAATTGGAGGAAAACATGTAGTTGTTATTCACTTCACTTAACTGACATAAGTAAGTAATTTGTTGTTGTTGTATAGAAATAATTGTCAACATGATATTTGTTAAGTGTTATCGAATACCTGCATAGACGCATATCGTACATTCCATGTTTGTAAAGACTGCCAATTTGGTCTAAATTTTACAATTAAAATAACTATAATATGTCGATGACGTTAATTTCAATCGCCGTTATGGTCTTAAGGTTGCTGTGATTCTTCTATTGCAAATTTTTATCGATATTATATTGGATTATTAATAAAAATTATATCTGCATCTGATATATGTAGGGCCTAGTCAAATCGAATTCGTTGTAATTATTAAATATAAATTCTAAGGTAAACAATAATTTAATACTTTTGAAATTCTTCCATAATTAAAGTATAAATTATATTGCTTTGCCCAAACATTGTATAACAAACCTAGACAATATATTAAGGGCTATGTATACATCACAAAACAAGAAATTTTATTATAAAATGAGAGAGTTCGGAAACCGGGTGCTTTAAATTTTACATCATATTAAGTATATTCATTTCTTTAGCAAAAATTCTAGTTATACAAAATTATAATAGGTAATATGTGTTATACGTGCCCCGTAATAGAAATATGGCAAAAAGAATTCGGCGGTACGGTTACATAGGTCGCGCACAAAGAATCTCTGAGATGAGATGCGAACCTTTAAATCGAATGTTTGAGTAAATTGAACCCCATAAAATAAAGGAAATTTCATAAATTATATAAACTTCTAGCAGAATACCAACATAACACCAATTTAAAACGTGTAGTTAATAACATCAAATGACAAGTTCTTATTAATTACGGAATTATAATCGATTTACTTGATTGTTTGCACGCCGCTACTCTGTATGGTCACTTATTTTGTAATTATAAACCTTTAGTCTTCCAGTGTAGCGAAAGCTTCCAATACCATAGATAATACTTGTTGGGTCAAGAAAGTAGAAAACTATGTGATGACTATGTCAATTATTTCCTTATCTCAACCTTGATCAGCTACGTGATTTTTCATTTGGCATCGTAAATGTTTCTCTAATAAATTAATTTAGATTTTTGTCCTAGTTTCCTCAGATTCAATGGATGTGGTATAAATATGGATCAGTAATGCGTCTTTAGAATCCTTCTGCTAAAACTGAGCTATACTCGACACATTAAAATGTTTTAATACTAAAAAATGGTCAATGGTATTAATTATTAATGTGTAGAATGTAGTTAGGTTGCCCTGCAGTGTAGTGTCCGCCTTCGTAACTATAGTGTCGCGGATTGCTCCTTAGCATTTAGATTGATGGCACGTGTTATATTGAATACAATAAAAAAATGCATGGTATTAAAAAAAACCGTTTTACTCGACGGAAGCTGTTACTATTATTATTTCTCTTTGCACGGACTGTACATGTTATATCCAAAGAGAATTTCCCAGCCCATATTCTAAAAAGTTACATTGATTTACCAAACCCAGATATTCTTTCGCATTTAATACTAATATTCTAACATAGTAAGAGTTAATTAATAACATTGTTTCATTCGTAATTTGTTAAATCAATCATACTTTTACTATGTTGGTAAATATTTTCATTATAATTGGTAATTTTCGTTGAAAAATATGCTTGCATAAATTTATTGTATTCAGTAACGCACCGTTTGATGGACCTAGGGAAAATAATATTCTACGTTGTTGTTAATCAGTGTTATAAACCTAATCGTCTCGTTTAAGAGTTACAGTGTTGTATAGATCAATATGTTTATTTGTAAATTCTGAAATTATTCTGTTATTAATGTAAAATTTCTTTGAATAAATAAAATTTTCATAATCGTTCATGAGGCCGTTTTATTTTTATTTATATTTGAATAATAAAAATGGTGAACTTATACAATTATTTATCACATAAGCTATCTTGGAGACTGCTAGGACCAGAATCTTTGTGATTCCTGCTCCATATATCAACGCTACGAAAATATCTTTCTAAATGCTCATCTCTCGATGTAATATCTGAAAGACTTGAAAATAAATCACTTGTAGTATTGCTGAAGGCTCCCTCGGAGTTACAATTGGATTGAGAAACGTTTCGCATGAGTTCATAGTGCGAAAAATTCATAGAAATTAAAGATGAATTATCAACGTCGGCCATATTCACGTTAGGTCGAGCGAGATTATTTATAAACATATGTGTTCTGCCTCTGTCTGGGCTTGTATGAGCGGTGTGTGGTATAAATTCACCATTCACTAGTTTACTTTTTTTCAGCCTTCCTAACGCCAAGTCCATGGTCTTCACTGCTTCGTTCACATTAAACGATTTCCGTTTTGCCGGTTCGCTTCTGAGCTTCTTTGATTGTCCACTACAATGTGATTTTGCTTTATTTATAAACTTCCTATCACTAGATATTTCATTATTTTCCATGGTAAATGACTAGATAATTTAGAAATCGGATCGAGAAAAATACTGTAGCGATTTTAAATAATTTGTTAGACACAAATACTTATGTCAGTTCAAACATCACGTTTGACAACAGGGTTTACCTGTTTATGTATAGCCAGTGTTTGATGTAAATCCACTATCTAGTGGAGATCCTAATATAACTGAATACTATTGTCAGAAATCTGCAGAAATGAATGACTCAATCTAACATTGAAATTTTTTAAAATTCAAAAGTAATAATAAAATTATTTTGCTATAATCCGCGATACAGTAAATAGAAAATATATATAGTGTTTAATGTTATATATAATATATAGGATTCTGATGCGTTCAGGATTGAATCCAGCACGTATCGGGTATGAAAATACTGATAGTCCACTATACATTAAACACTATATATATTTTCTATTTACTGTATCGCGGATTATAGCAAAATAATTTTATTATCACTTTTGTATTATGGATCTCCGCAAAATAACCAAATTCTATAATTTTTTAAAAAATTGATAGTACAACTTGATTGCGGACGGTATACTTGATTAAGTATCAAGCGTCTCTCTGCCTGTAGGATCGTATTTAGGCACGTTTTACCGTAAAAAGTTAAAAGAAAGCTTTGATAGAGTAATTTCATAATAGACGTTTGCAATATTTCACATTTTACAATAGACGTCAGGTACCAGCTTGTCTTTCACTTAATATTACAATGACGCTACAGTTTTATAAGCATATAACTTATTTGTGGACAGACACAAAGGTCTCTCCGATAATAATGTCCGAATTTTAGCTGTTGTTATTAAAATTTGAACTGAATTGATACTAAAAAAAAAGGCTAATGAAATGAAACAATGTATACGGCTAAATTGATATGTTTTGATAAAATTAAAAAACATTTTAGTAATAATTATTTTAGGAGCAGTGGTAATATTTATTACTAGAACGAGAAATAAAAATTACGGAAATGCGTAGATATTCATAATAAAAATAATACTTATTTTTGAGCGTCATCTATTGTACGGTACCTATATTACTTACGTCCTCATTTGTTGTCAGGCGTTGTTTTATTTAAAGTTTTAAAAACACGATAGATGGCAGTGTAAAGCTACTTAAATCAACACTAGATGTCTATAGTTGTTTCAAGAATACCCTGAGTATTTTGTTTCTGATTTCTTTTAAGTGTTAAGACAATAATAGTATAGTCCACTAATGGAAATTACTAGTACAATAAAATAGTACTAAAGTTTCGTTTTTTATATTATTTTATACTTTTTAGTTACCCTGATATTTGAAGTGTCAGGAGTAAAATCGTTTATAATTCTACTGTTAATGTAAAGTGGTTGCTTCTAGTTATCTATGAAGGCTATTTCTAGTATACTTTATGTCTCTCAGAGGACATATGGATAAGACATAGGTATGGTATAGGTATGGTATATCATATACTTTGAACAGAACGATGTTTTTTTTGTCTATATAATAAAATAATATTACTTTTAATTTATACTTTATCCTAAATAATCTGCTTGTATGATTTTCGAGGGTAAATACGAGTCGCAGAGAGCAGCGGTAGTGGATGCTACGGCTTCGATCTCAGCCTTCACGCCACAGGACTGCATAGCTTCTAATTCATTCTTTATACGGGATCCTAGAGGAAGAGCACTTAAGTTAATACAAAAAGCGGATCAGCATCATCAATACATCATCATTCTCAATCATCATTCATGAAAAAAAATCATCATTCTTCTGCCCCTGGCTCTACATGTTTTTAACATGTTTTTACATGTTTTGGCTAGTTATTTTACGACCGGCCGCCTGCCTGCCACCGTACTCACCGTACCATACCTTAGTTGCCTTTTACAACACTTCGGTAAGAAATGGGGATGGCTATTCTACTCAGCCGGATACCACAAAGCGGGTCAACTTACCATAGTCGCTTTTACGACACCTCGGTAAGAAATTAGGGTGGTTTATTCTACTCAGCCGGAAAAATCGGATGTGTTTTGAGGTTTTATATGCATATAAAAGGAGTAGCACTAGAGTGGATGAATGATAGAGGAGAATGGAAGAGGAAGACATACTGTGCCGATCCCACTTAGGGTGGGATAAGGGTAAGAGAGTGAATAAAAAGCTTTAAGGAATGAGTAGCGATTGCTAATCAGTATTCACAATGCGGCAAGATTATGGAAACCAGCAAATTGTTCTCTACATCTTCTCGGACTACAAACGATTTGCCGAACTAGCAACTATTCAAAACAATTGTCCAAAATGTTGTTAATAATTAAATTGTCCTTAAGTAAAGTATATATTAAGTTTGAGCTACGAACCAACAGGTGTGTTTAAATAAGGCCTTTTCAGTAGAGCTGCTAGTTTGCGTTTGTCTAGTTGTGTGAAGGACATTCTGGCATCCCTTGGAGCAAGAGTCATGATGTCATGCTGTCGGGCACCGAGCAATAACAAACTACTGCAGACGAGCGAATCAGACAAATGGGATTGTGCCTGAAAGACTTGATCGTTTTATATTACCTACTTTTTCTTTTATTACATTTGTTCATAATTAATAAAACAACGTCTTCTTAAAGTATTATAATGTAATAAACCGCATTCAGCACTAATTATTTTTATACATGTTATCATCGCTTTCAAAAGTGTCTTAAATATTATTTATGTCTAATGGAACTTATACTTTAGATATTTAAAAAAAGAAACATTAGTTTCTACTATAGGTATACTATTTACACTCGTAAATATAAAACAATGCGGTACCTGTATTAGAAATATCGTTAAGCAAATTTCTTAAGAATTATGATAAAGGCATAGCTTATGCAATAATAAAAGTTATTGTATTTAAAATCTAACTCATTTAATTGTGTAGGTAAAAGTGGTAGTATAGTAAAGGTTCTGCATTCTACTTTCATTACGGAACATCGTATCAAAGCCGCCTGTAAGGCAAGACTGGTTAAAGCGTATGGATAATGAATTGAGACTGTGGCTTTTTAAACCAAGGAGTGAAGTAAAGATGAAATGCGGATGATGACCGTATAAACAGATTTAATCGGTGAGGCTTTCTCGAAGAAGCACTTCTAAAATCATATAGGGATCAACTGCACTAATTATACTCTTATTAGTTGGGTTGTCTAGCTCTAGACTAGGGCTTTATTTTGTTAAAATTAGTTTAGTAAGAAGTGATTTGATACCTCTCAATTACACGGGGTTTAATTCTATTTTCGATCTGTAAGGAACTTACCAGAGATCCATATTTGTACGTCAAGAAAATTTCGTATCCATGAGGATCAGCATCCACTAGTATCAGGGCTTTCAGTTGTAATTCATTTACCAATCTACATAGTAGCTGACGCGTACATACATCCGGGTAGCCTTTACCCTAATTTGTATCGAGATATCGAGACATTAGAATTACAATAAAAGTAAAACGACCTAATAAATAGACTAGATTCACTCTAAATTTTCAGGGTAACATAATGAGGTAGCCTAGTATTAGTAATTCTTTGTTAAATATTTCATCTAAATATTTAACAAAGAATTACCTCTTCTAAACCTCTTCTATTACTATCAATATTTGGAATTATCATATTTGGAACCCTCTGACGTGTATTAAAACTTTTTGGTTTGAACATCACTGCGTGCTTTTTTAAGACATACTTTTACTTCCCTGGGTATTTCAAATAGCATAGAAACTAGAGCTTATCACACAATATATGTGAAATGATGATTAGTATTGTTACTTATTTATAAAAGGGACATACAAATAAATACAACAAAATTTCCACTCATAATTTGGATAGCTTTTTTTGTATCGCCGAGCGGAAAAAACATTCCCTTAATAAGATTCATAATAACCTTGTTCAATCATTTGAATGTTGATGCCGCAACTACAAAAACAAGTAATCTACGAAGTCCATGAAATCTTAAATATTTATCGGAAACAAAGAGATGCAATTCAGGAAATAAAATTATATAACATTTACCGTTATAATAATTACTGGTCCCAGTCGGATCAGCGCCCCTTCGTCTAGTAACTTTTGAAAGATAGCATCCTTTTCAACTACTAATATATATTTGGCAGTTGATTTGAATTCTTTAATTCCATTAATGTCTTGCGGTATCAATGTACCTTTAACGATTAAAACAGCTACTGAACAGGTTTTGATTATACGAGTATTTTGATGATGCTCAGCATAAGCTTTGAACCTCGAAGTTTAAAAACCACTTTAATTAAAAAACAAGTAATAATATTGTTTTGCTATAATCCGCAATAAAGGAAATAGAAAATATATGTAATGCTAAATTAAATGGAGAGTCGATTCATTGCTATCCATTATCACACCTGATACATGCAGGATTTGAAAAACATATGAGTTCATGTGGTGAATTTGTAACTATAAACCTCTATCCACCAGTCGTCACCACCTCAATATACAAACATAACACGCATTCACTATAACGAACACAACTAACATTTCGCCCTTTTAGACCATCCAGTGTGGTTTATATATAAATAAAAACACAAACTGAACTTATTAACATTAATTTTGTAGTTTTATAAAACATTTAATCTAAACACTACTGGTACTTGGACTACTTTATGAGTTTTATAGGCCTATATTGCTGATCGACACTTTATATTGACCCCAACTGGGAAACCATAAGTCAGCAATATATACCCATGTTGAATAGGATTGTAACAGCCCCTTAACGGAAAACCGGGATTTTAGGAAATAAAAATAAAATTATATTAAAATATTTACTCCTGTTTATAACAAATATGTACAAGTTATATCTATCTTAAATTACTTACATATGCTACTACTATACAAATCATGCCCATGTGGAATGGTCCCAAGAATGCTGGCAGCGTTTCCGCGTTGAATCGCTAAGCTGATTCTTTCTGCGAAAAAGGAGCCAGCCCTCCTGTCACCCGAAGAGGCGATCAACCGAGGTGTTAAAACGGATAAAAAAAATTTTGCACTTTGGCTCCATGGCCCTAGGGTCTCAACTGCAAACGGCACAAATATATAACTCTCAACGAGAGATGCATACTTTCGCCGCTTGCCGGATTCGGCCATTTCCGCCACAGCTCCAGGTCTGGACGCCGTTTCCCTGATATGGGACGAGGCTAACGTATCAACGCATGTTGCGTCCCACATTAGGGCCCGTCCCCGTTCCCAAGGAACCAGCGTCAGACCGTCTGGTCTCTTGCCATCATCCCGACATATACCGGAAGGCTCGAGAAGAGCAGGAATGTCGATGGTGGCAAGAGCTCTTTTGATGGTGTCAACGAGAGCTCCTATGGCATGAAAGCCCGTGTAATATAATAATAATAATAATAATAATTTTTTATTTGCATAAAGACACGTACATGGAGCTGGTAAGACAATTTTGTAACAGTGTATTTGACCGTTTAAGGTATGCAAAAATTTAAATTAAAAAAAAAGCTACAAAATAAAAAAAAAAAAAAAAAAAAAAACTCATTTTTGTCTTATCTTAAAAAAAAAAATACATAATTGTCAATTTAAACTTAGTCACAATTTCCTTTCGAAAAATTCCTTTATACTGTAAAAATTACATTGCATGAGCCAGTCTCTTAGTCTTATTTTAAACATTTTTAAAGGCAGTGAACTTAAACTGTTAGGAATATTATTGTAGATTTTAACACATTGCGCTGCACAATTTCTTTTATACAATTCAGTCCTCGGTCGACGCTCTAAAACAAGTCTGTCTGTATTTCTCGTACATCGAGGGAAATTTTCTTTAGCCGTTGTAAACCAGGAGTTATTTTCTTTTACAAATATGCAAACTTCATATATATATAAAGATATTAATGTCAATAAATTTAATTCCATAAATAATGGTTTGCAAGATATATATTGAGAGACTCCGCAAATTGCTCGAAGACATTTTTTCTGAGCTATAAATGCTCTATTTATGCCTGAGCTATTTCCCCAAAAGATTAATCCATACCTAAGAACTGATAGCACATAGGCATGATATACTAAGAGAGCTGTTCGTTGATCAGTGACGGTAGTAAGTCTTTTTAGAACATAGCTAAATTTATTAATTTTATTACATACAAGATCTATGTGATTTTGCCATTTTATAGTTTCATCTACAATGACTCCTAAAAATTTTATATTAGAGGATTGAATTATATTATTACCATTATAATTTAAGTTTATCTTAGAATTTAAGTTTTTGTTAAATTGTATGTATGTAGTTTTTGTCAAATTTATTGTTAAATTATTTAGGTTAAGCCAGTCAATTATGTTTTTTATCGTTAAGTTGATTTCTCTTTCATGAAGTCCAATATTTTTATTTTTATTTGATGTCACAATAACAGAAATGTCATCAGCAAATAGTACACTTTTATAAGGCATTACTTTGTTAATATTATTTATGTATAGAATAAAAAGAAGCGGTCCTAATATACTCCCTTGTGGCACGCCAGAGTTGTTGTTTAGATATTGAGATTTAAAAGTAATAAGTTCATTATTCACTATTCGGTTTACATGAACACATTGTTGTCTTTGGACAAGATAAGAATTCATCCAATTCAGTATTGGGCCTCTTATACCAAGGGATTCTAGTTTATGTAATAAAATGTCATGTCTTACGTAGTCAAAAGCTTTAGATAAGTCAAAAAATAACGCTGTTGTAAAATTGTTCATGTCAATATTTGTAAGAATAGTATTCATTAAAGAGTATATAGCATGTGTAGTAGATCTTTTTTTTTGAAAACCGTATTGTTCTTTATTTAAAATGTCGAATTGCAAAGTGTATGCCAAAACTATCTACCTCTTTTCCACATGCACATCTGTGCTTAAGGAACAATGTGGTTCCCAAACTGAGACCCAAAGCCACTCTAAAACTTTCATTATCTAAAAGTGTGCCAAGATTTTTAGACGGGAGAGCATGAAGCCAATAACCTAATTCTTTAATTTTAACGTCAAATAATTTTTGCTCTTGCTTTCAATTAAATAAATTGACGATATGCTTTAAACGCAGTCCAATTTACCTCCTGATTTCATACAATCAACAGTTGTCCCATCGTTAAGATATATTTTCAATGGTCCTGCGATAAGTCCCTTAGCAGTACTAACTATACCCACATTCCAAGGTGGCGTGTCTAGTAAGCAACATACGTCCCTTACTCCGATATCCAATCTAGACTGGTTACGAAACCTGGCCACATTTTGGTAAAAAAGTTCTCTGTAAGGAAAACGCTCATTTTATTAATAATGGTCTTAATAATGGATCGAAATTTTGCCATTATTCACAATAACTAAAATAAAGAATACCTTGAATAATAATTATTATTATATTCGACGTTCAGTAATACATAAAAAACCACAAACATAAACTATATATTTATGTATATATAAGTAGGGTGTGTGCTCCTTATACTTATCAACCGCCGAATTTCTTGCTGGTTCTTCTCGGTAAGAACAGCTTTCCGAACCAGCAGTAGATGTTGACGATTCAAACCCACTTGTTTACAAGTTTACTTGAATAAAGAATATTTTGAATTTGAATTTGAATATGCATTATTTTATAGATTCAATATAATATAAAATGTGGTCAAATTTCATACTCCCCCGTTCACGTAATTTGCTTGATAGTAATGCTCTTTTTCATATAAACATTGCAATAACTGCTTATTATATTATTAAGAAAACATTTTAATTTATCGATATATAATTGAAAATAAATAAAATGTAGTGTACTAAATAAACTGTTTGTAAATAATAATATTAATACTTTACCTCCTTGTAACGGTCAAATTCTTTAACAACAACTCGTGAACCTTAGTTAAGACGAAAACAATTGTATTAAAGCGGGATTTGTCATCGTTGGTAGAATAGCACAAAGTAGTTGTTTTGGCATCACGTAAGGTTTTTAACGTAACTCTATAATAATGGGAACAAAATAGTGTATAAATTGGAAGCAATAAAACTAAGAAATACTTCAGAAATTGTCATTATTGATTTTGCCGGGATTCGTACCACGGATTAAATATAAATATATGCAAACTTAAACTTTCCATGCCATTTAACGCTTTGAAATTCAAAAACAACTAATATGTTAGAAGCGGAAAAATAAAACGACGTTTGAGTGGTTTTTCGTATATTACCCGAAATCGGGTTCTCACTTGATCAATAGCGAAATACTATATAAAAGCTTTATATACATCCATATATAAAATTAACAGACATTGATTGACATCTCGTATTGTATTGTTAACTTTTAACTTTAGATTGCCACTTAATTAACACTTGTCGGATTATCCGATAAGTTGCCGTCAGCTGTGATAGCCCAACGGTGAGACCGTGCGACTCTCTAGAGACGATCGTAGGGTCAAACCCCGGGAAGGCAACAATGAGTTTTTCTATTACAAGTTATGTGTCTAATTGATAATTGCAATTTATCACACGCTATTCGGTGAAGGAAAACATCGTTAGGAAATCTGAGAATATAGGTTACCTACCAATCCGCACTGGAGCAGCGTAGTACGTCTTATCCTTCTTCTCTCCGAAAACGGAGAGAGGAGGCCTATGTCCAGCAGTGGGAGAGTAACAGGCCGTTACGTTTACAGAGTAACTTGTTAGTAAATCACAATAAACAGTAATGCAAAATATGGGACAAGAACAGGATTTTACCGGTCCAAATCATAGATACAGTTGCTCCACAGTCTTTGATTTCTTATCATCAATTTCGGTGGACTGTCACTTTCAGCACTGGCGTTAATATTAGCTAATATACCTTCTATTTTCTTAATTATACAATTCCTGTTTTCGTTTGGTTTTTGTAACGACAAATCGGTCACTTGACCTATAAATGTAAATGATATTTATGTCTCTTAAAATTTCATGTTGCCACCAAAATTCATAAAAATAAGTAGTAAACCTTTTACATCAAAGGATTGTTTATAAAGTTGTTGTACTTCACTAAATACTAATTTACGTTCGGGCAATACAAGTTTTGCTCCAGGCACTTCTTTCTTAATATACAATCTATCTATTGCTGCCACTAACTTCGGATCTTGCTTATAAAGTGATATTGAAGACTTCAAGTCTATTCTCATTTCCATTGGGTCTATATTTATATCCTCCATTCTGAAACGATGTTTGTGTCAATCTTTCATAACAATTATAGTTGAGGTCGTGAGAGCCAGATCGCCTAACTGACAGTTTTTCAGTACTGAGTTTATTTAATTAATGAAAAAGATTCTTAGGGTTAGTAAAATCACTTAAAATAAAGAGAATTATATAATAAGAGAATAAGACATGAAATATTTATGAAAGATATTAATTTGGTAAGTTGCAATTACTTTAGATCAGGACTAATTGTTTCTATTTAATACTGTTGTAACCTTTTGCTCAAGAAGTTAGGCCACTCTGGCTTTTATTGCCTCAATTGATAAACAAATCCAATAAAGGACCATTAAAATACACCATCGGTAAAAGTATTAATGATCCTGCCTACCTAGTGGCGAGATGTTTATCGACCACAAACAATAACAGCCACACAAAACGGAGCTCGTAAAGGGGCCACGAGACAATAGTGCAGCTCCTCAAAAGTTTTTACAGCGAAATCGAGCGAAGATGCGAACGAGACAAATTCATCGTCGGTGGCACATCCGACTCGCGCGCACTGAAAAAATGACACAATAGATATAATCGAGAGATAGTAGAGGCAGGCGTCTCGAGGAGCAGATGACACGGCGTGACGACCGCACAAAGGGCGTGAAATGACGTCATAATAGCCTCGAATTATCGCCCCCTCTTGTCTCAGGCAAATATTTAACAGCAGCTCCGTTTTTGTCCTCCTTCTTTGGTCGCAAGATCATAAATAACAGGGTTACGGCAGACAATTGATGAGGACCGTTACCGCAGCGCTTTGTTACTAGTGACATATTGCAACGAGGTGATGTTTATGTCTTATTATGGCAGCGATTTGAGTTATGGTTTTAGTTGATAGTTTCTAAGTAAAACAAAAATTGGCCATGTTTAGTTTTTTTATAAGCTGCTATATTCATTGATATGTTTGAAATAATAAATATTTGATTCTTCACTTTTAAAAGTAAGGTGTGTGACAAGTTATGCACAGGTCGGCAAAAAGTGAACGTCGAAACATGCTTCAGTTAATATTGACATAAATTGTTAAGAGACGGAAAAGTAAGGTTAGATAAAAATATACGAATTTTAGAATTGAATTGCAGACAAGGATAAATTTTTGAAGAATCCACACATTTTTTTTGGAATTGTAACAATTTAAAAAATAATAACGGTTTTATTACGTCAGGTTTTTTTTAGCTTTTTAGAAGTTTTATAAGATACATCGTATAATTCACGAGGTTCGTGAGAGTTTTAATCTTAAATTGGTTGAACCTGTTAATTTGCGACTATAATTGTATAATCAAACACGCGAAGTGTGAGAAAATAACCCTTACAAAATACTTCCCATTGACAGCCGGCACCCCGAGGTGCGTCGATAGCATCGGCGGGAGACAGCCCGCACAAATACCATACAAATTGTTCGATAGCTCCTTCGTATTGATTGTTGCAATTATTCGGCAAACCCTTTCACAATATCGCGACCACGGGGAAGTGAGAATGTACTTATCTATTCGGTCAATCTTGTAGCTACCTTTGACATTAGTGTGACTAAACAATATGCTGATTTACCGTTGGGAAGTCGCCGCGGGACGGCTCCCAGTTATGTACTATTATAATTTGTCACGATCTACGATTAATATCTTAATAAACCTTACATGTCAAAAATAAAAAAAACTGTCATAAAGTAATAAAGCGATTTCTCACGAATTAAAAAATATGGTGGTATATTCACATGTAAGTATTTATGTTATTTGTTACAAATATTTTATTCGCCACTGGCAATCTTCCCACAAAATGTTCCTATGAAGTGGTCATCTAAGCGGAAGCAAATTCGGCAATTATAAAAATAGGAATGAAACATTCGTCACATTGTATGAATTGCTAAAGTGCGTCGCAAACCGCGGGGCGTCGGTCGACAATGGACCACCATCGCGCTATCTCGATGGACGATACGTTACCGCCCAATTGACTGCTCAAACGTTATTTTAATACTTTATTATTGAATTCAAATTAGGGTACTATTTAATTTTGATATTAATAATATTTGTTAAAGAATAAAATCTCCAAGTCTAAAGTTTTTGTTTGTCCTAATCCTAATGAGTGTTGTGAAGTATTATGAAGTTTATTCTTTGTTTATTAGTTTATTGCGAGTAGAAGTGTTAAATGAAGTTTATTATACGTTTTTCAGATATATAACGAGCTTATTGACGTAGCAGTCGACAGAAAATCAATTTAATATGCAGACAACTTCGAACAACAATCAGTAGAACGACTATGTACAATATATTAAAAGTAAAAATGTTTCCAAAGGCATTTGCCATCGATACTAACAGAAATGTGAATGTCTGCTATGTTTTCACGGCTTCGCTGCCGGTTTCGCTGGAACAATATTGATGAAATTTGTTATAATTAACACTTATAAGTACATCGTGTTGACACTCATGATATAAAATTCCCGTTTTTCTTCAGGGACCGCGAAAAAACAGAATTAAGCAAATACCAAACTTAGATTTGTATAAGAAATACTTTAACGAACAGTTTCGTCAATTTGATAATGGATTGCATATAATTTATTGATAAATTTTAATCATCTTACGTTGCACAGACATCACAGAGAGACTACTCTAATACGAAATAATTAGTCTATCCGATCGCTTTACATATTTTACGGCCCACATTCCCACACAAAAGGTTGGTAAATTCGCAACAATTTCTCACATAAAGTGGCTACTCACGGTTTTATGGAACACAATACATCAATCGTAATAAGTCTACGAATGCGTCTACAGCTCACTACTCAAGTGGTTTTCCAGTGCTGGGGGCATATAGTTCCGCTCTTTCATTTGTTGGCCATTGTTTCTTGTGTAAGCGATCGGTCTTGGGTCCCGGAATACAATAAGCGAATATCGACCAATACATTGTGAAATTTATTGTAAAAATAACAATCACTATACTTTGTATATCCATTTTATTTCACATCATAAGTGATAAATTTTAATAATCTTTAATTTACTTAAGTTGACCGTGTTTCGTATTACTCGTCTATACCAATTTGTTCCTGATATATCCATACAGAAATAAATTCAAAAGTATGTTGGCTTGTTTTAACACGTGAAAGATACACGTCCGAACGAAAATCGATATCACATAAAATATTTAAAATTACATTTCCTAAAAGATCTTTGTTAGTCTGTGCAGACAAACTTGCGGGAGGAACCTATATAATCATATGAAAAAGGTTAAGTACTACATTTATTATTACTAATCTTCTTTATATTTATTGTTATTTTATATGAAATCTTTTAGCAATATACAATCTTTTAAATATTTTAGTAAAGTTGTAAGTGTTTATTAGAGATAGCAACAGAATTCACATAAACTATTTTCCGGATTTTTGGGGTACTCCAGGAAGACTAACTCTTGACTACTATTATTGAAACTGATGAAATTACAGTACCTAGATTTAAAAAAATAAATTAAAAACCTAACCCCAGTAATAACAGGGCAGTGAAGTGGCGTCCCGTCGCTCCCTGATATTAAAGCTGTTTCTTTCCCACCCCACTTCACTCCGCAATATGCTCCCGGATAAATTTACATGTTACAAAGCGACTGTCACATATTAAAGGTCATAATTGTGCAATCCATTAGATTTATGGCTGAAAACAATAACACTCGAGTGGCCAACCCTTTTGTTTAGTATAACAGTGCAAGCTTCGACCGTTTTGATCATTTAGAGGGTAATTAACATAAACTTTCACATGGAGATCGGACTCGCTTTCGCAATTAAAAAAGTTATTGCGATGTTTATAAAAATAGACAAAAGGTTATAAAATGTCATTGTTTAGAGTTCCAATTCATTTTTTTAAATGTTTTCTCACATCTATTAAGTGCTATTACCTACTTTCAAATCATTTAGTTAACAGATATTAACAAGTGAAATTAAATTATTATTTTAAACAGAATAATAAAAATTTATAATTAAAAAGTTTTTAATGTTATAATTTGACACGAGCAAATAGTTTTTTTTGGAAAATCTTATTATTTTCAAATACAATTTGAATTTATTGAAAATTCTTGTAACTTCGTTAACATATATTTCAATTTATAAGATAAATATCAGCTATCAATTTACATAAAATTCTAAACATAAGAATCGCTGAACAAAACAAAACGAAGTTACAGAAGTGTAGGTTTTATTTATCGCGTCTACAAGTAAGCGTTTATGGAATTAACAGATAGATCGAGTATGAATCGACAGGTGTACGTCAAATCATGTTACAATGAATATTCTCTGGTAATAAACTGGTACTGGTTGTTTATTCATAATATTAGTTCATGACCGAAGAAAGGTGTTTATAAAATCGCACCACATCATTAAATCAACAAAAAGCGGTTTTATACGCAACATAGCAGGGAATTCGAATTGTTTCTACCAGTCTTTTTTTAATATTCCGCGTTGAAGCTGACATTAGCTAGTTAACCATACCTACCAGCTTTAATAGCGTCACAGAACAAAACAGCAACCGTGGTGGCGTTGACATGCGGTGACAATACGCAAAAATTCTAGTCGCGCCTAGTCGTCCTAAGGAGGACTTCTGTAAATCCACATTCGGCATACAAGTGGGCTCATGATGTAACTGTAATTGGTTATGAAGCCATCATATGTAAACATGCATTCTAATTCTAATTCATGCATTATGATTAAAATCATAAGGCATGAATTAGAACTGGTTCGTCGCCGATGAAAACACTGGGACTACGTGCGCGCGCGCGTGCGAATGTGTATGTGACCGTGCGTGCGTGCATGCGTACGTGCATTCGTGCCCGTGTGTGGGGATGTGGATGTAATATATGTTTTTGTTAACTAAGTACTAAATTATATAAATATATTAGCCGATGCTTTCGTCTACTAATTGAAAAAAAGAAGCATTTCTCTATCTCCGACCCTTTAACTATCCCTAAAATTACTCAATCACTGTAAATATTTCTAGGAAAACGATCAACCAAAAACTGGTTTAGTTTTTGTGGTCGATTGTTTGTCTGGTATTTCTATTAGTATAGATTACTAATATGTTAGTAAAACTAAACGTTTATCAATAAATTCTAATATTAAATTGCACAAAACCCATCCATTTAGCATTTATCGCGTCTTAAGTGAGTGCTATAACATTAATACGAGCTGCCCCTGCTGTGAACAGGTGTGCCGCTCCAGCGCAGGTTTTACTACCAAGATTAATTCTTTAAGAAATTATCGACTACCGTTTTTGTACCCTTCTCTTCGTCGTAATGTTTTTTCTACAGCAATTGAGCTGTGTATTACTGGATTGTAAATAACTTGTGGTAGTAAAATTTGCTAATAAATGCAAATGCTACAATATTTTCTTTTAATTTATTTCTACACGATATATTTAAAAAAAACTATATAGTATAACAATATCATCCTTGGTCAATATGATCTTGTGTAAACAGTATATGCTGTCGTAGTCGTGGAATATTAAATATTGCGCGAAATCAGCTCTATATTTTGAAAAAGGTATTTATTTATATTACGGTGCTAGTGACAGACTCTTCATCTATCACGATTGGTTCTTCAGCAAATGCCAAACTGAAAAACTTTAATAAACTGAAACTTTCGTAAATGTAACAAGTAAGAACATTTCAGCAAACTTCGTAATATTTTAAGTTTTTTTTTATTTTATTGAAGGCACTTCAAACAATGCACGAGGAGTGACAATCTCGAGGTAAATATTATCGACTACGGATACGGATCTTACATAAATGAAGGTTAACTTCATTTACTAAATCCTTCGTAGATTTAGTTGATTCAGCTACAAATCCTCTGTTGAATGACCTAACGTCTAGGTTACTCGTAGACTAAAAAAGTTTTTGCGTTCTAATATGAACCTAAATAATTTTTTTTACGAACCTTCGTACGTTGTTAATTTTATTCCTTATAAGATTCTGCATACGCTGTATTAGATGTTTATGCAAAGCAGGTGTGATTGCAGCTGCGTGAAGCGTAAAAACCAAATCTAGAAAGCTCTGCAACATAGACAGTTTATAGGTCTTTTATAGAACAAGTGCGGTAAAACTTATTTATATTTTCTATTTCTGAAATATGGTTTGTTTAAAATGTTAAGGGGTTAAAAAGCTTTAAAAAAGGCGAAATGCGACGAGATTTTTATGAAATTATTTAAATAGAGTTTTAATTTTTTTATACAGATAAGAAATACTTTCATATAAAATATTTTTCATGCATACTGACAAATTTGATATTCATAAATTTTCGCTTAATCGGTTTTACTAGTTGCATTACACTACGTTAAAGTTGTATCAGCACTTTTTTTCCCGTATAATTAAAATAATAATAATCTCATACATCAATTACACTTACTTTTACAAGAAAAAAAGAAAGGAATCAAGTTTCACGTAGTTTTATAACAATAGTAACTCGATGTTATCTATATAACCGCATTAAATTCTAAACAAAAATATAATTATTATTTGTTAAAAATATTCTGTTCAATAAGTGGATTGAATTAAAATAAAATGTTGAATTTAATACTTACCAAGTATAACAAATTTTTATAGTTTTTTTATGAAATGTATTAATTGCGCACAATTAAACTATAAAATTTTAATTAAAAATACGCACATTAAAACATTCGTAAGTACGCACAGATAATATTATTCTATTGATCTATTCGAATTTTAAAAGTGTAAACATGAAGACCCCAATGAATAGATACTAATTTTTATGGAAAACATTTTCCTTGTTTAATATAAACCTCGATATTAAACGATAAATTTATCGTTTTAGGATTAATAATATAAACCATATCATAAAACATGTCAATATTTTTTTTAAATATGCACGAAATATTTCGACACTTCCAATAATTAAATTTTAATTTACGTTCAACTTGGTCAGTAATAAATACTAAGTTTATCAGACATAAAACGAAAATATTAAAATAAAATTATATTTAGTTACTACAGATATTTTTCGTATCCATTTAATTGTATGAGAGTCGAAAGAATGTCCAAGTATAATTAGAAAGTTAAAAGTTAAAGAATTATATTGTCACAAATTCACTTACTGAATACCTACCAATCAAGTAAACAAAAAAGATATTTTTTCTAAATAAGCGTCCGCTATCGGCGCGTGCTACATCCACCTATTTCACGTGTCCCCAACATGATTGTTATCTGTACAGCTGTCACTACCACTCGTCCTCCATAGACAATGGATGGAAATTAGTATTAACGCCATACATATTATACTCACATAAACACTTTACATAAACAAACAATATTACCATCCCAGGTGAATGATAAATTGCTAATAATTCAAATAATAATAATCTCTGTCTATTATATTTATCCTTTAGATTCAATAAAATAATCTTAGCCGTTACTTTTGACTCAGATACAACAGATATAGTTTCATCATAACCATAAATAAACAATTTCATTCGGTTGCCTAACTAACTTTAAAATACCTTGTCCGCTATTTGAAATAGATCTTCGTAATGAATTTCACACTCAGTAGCATAACTATTTAGAAGTTTCCATATTCATAATCGAGTTACATGTTGCTTATTGTATTATTCATGTAAATAAAAGTATTAGTGTACTTCTTCAACAATAATAGTATAATAGTGGTTATATTTATAAATATATATATATATATATATATATATATATATATATATTTGAATTTTATTAATTACATAATAATATCATAGATCTAGTCAAACACCGAAAAACACATGATATTTACGTATTTTATTCGTGCTATATGGCCGTTTACGATCAAAAGACTTTTTTGTTTGACCATCAATTGTAAGCCGTCGACGAGTGTCGAGGGAGGGCCACATTCCCTCACACCTCGCGTCAGCTGGCGATCCTCACCCTCCGAACATTCCTATTAACTTCAATTGAGCTCGACAAATTTACATGAACTTAAAGGGCCACTAAAAAAGCAGAATAGTAGCAGTCATAAATAAATAAATATTTGACTGAAATATTAAATTATTTCATTTCCCTTTTTTATAATAACATAAAAAAGTTCCAAGTAGTTTCAAAAACTGTATTGCTGAATCTGAGATAGCACGTTTCTAACTTAGATTGCGAAAACCGTAGATAACATATAATATAGAAAGTACACATGTCGAAGACATTTATTTATTAGGAAACAGAAAAGAGTAGACTTTACTTACTTTATAGATAGTCAGGTAGATTTCAGGATATGAATCACAAAAAAGGACTGTCATTTAAAATAGAATAATGTAAATTTAAAAATTGAAGCTTTTATTGTATAAATAGATAGTATCTTCCAAATACAAGTAATGCACATATGTCCTTACCTTATTTTTGGCATCCACCTAGTCATGAATCTTGTGCACAAAATTAAAAAAAGTTGTCTATGGTATAGCTAATGGCTCCAACAGCACCCGTGCGCCACTGCGCCATATGGCCAGACCTACCCGACTCAAATCGCTATTATATTGCTTTTAATTGATAACAATTTAAATATATTTGATGATTCACACTTACAAACCTCATTATTATTCATCGACTCATTATCCCGTGTTCGCATTTTACCAAACGATGTTATCTAAAGCACAAATGTGTTTTACCTTTATGTTATTGTCGTCACGCTATTTATGTATTATATTCTACTTTAAGTTCTATTTATTCTAAATATTAACGGTGATTAAAAATGCAGCGCTTTATACATTTATAGATAGACTCTGATTCTGAATACTATTTGTTATTTCGAAATACATGCGAATAGACCTAAACATAAGATTGCTGTCACAAAAAATGCAAATATCATAAAATTGTAGAGAAACTACAAAATCGGAATTACAAATTGTAATTGCCAATGAACACACACATGAACCACATTTGAAAATATAAAGCTAAATATTTCAGATTTTTAACGAAAGATTTTAGATAAAATGTTGCAGCTACTACAAACCAAGCAACTAGATTTAGAAATAAATTTTCTTACGCGTTATGGTTCCAACTAAGCTTTAAACGTTGAAAAAGAAATTATTACCAATAAAATTGTGCCATTTCGTGGAGAAATTTTATTATTCAATAAAAGTGTGTAGCAACAAAGGCACATTGAATCCCTGTGGTTTTCGGAGGCTATAAATCAGGAGCAAGGACCCCTGCGACTAGGCGAGAGACTTCTTGAACTGTCAAGGCCTCGTTGTGGTCATCCGCATCTCTCCGGAGTGCAAACAACATGTCACGAACTTCGCGTCATCTTGTATACATTTGGAATGAACTTCATATAAATAACTGATACTTTTCTTATTTTGAAAATAAAACGAGTTAATATTAAAATATTATAAGTAATTATAATAAAATTTAACTGTTATTATAATTTGATCCATACTAACGTTGTAAAGCAAAAGTCCGTCTGTCAATCTGTTATGAAATTTGGCACAATTAAAGATACAATTGAGCTTCTAAAGGAACAGGAAAAACACATATTTCATTATTGAGGGTACTTAACGTTTAAGTAAATGTAAGCGATGTCGCGGCTACCATTAGTATTATTAGATCTATAAAATTATAATATGAAATACATCAAAACACAATTTCATTAACAAAATATGTTCATTCGTTTAAATGATACAGACTGGTAAAATCTGGGAAACCTGTCAAGCATATGGCAAAAACCTATTCATCATAAACTTTCTACTCAGTATTAAATCGTAACTTTAACTAATTGACCCGGTATACCGGGTAATCAAATTATCTATAAAAATAAGTATAAATTATCAAATTTGCGATGGTTAGCTATCGCAAATTTGATACTTTTGCATGTGTAGTAAATAATCTCATCCTTTCATCTCTCATCGTTACATAACAGAAATCGCAATGTAAAAGCAGATATCTGCTTTTCACTGCTGATGCTTGTCTCACGTTGAGATAAATCATTAATGACTTAAATCATCATCATCATTCTTCAGGAGAATGATGATGATTTAAGTGCCGACCCCACCTAGAGTGGGATAAAAAAAAGTAAAGTAAAGTAGCGGCATGTTACAATCCCACTGCTGGGAATAGGCCTCCTTTCTCCGTTTCTGGAGAGAAAGGTTGGGGCTAAGACCTACCACGCTACTCCAATGCGGATTGGTAGGTTACACATATCTCCAGAATTGAGGTATGCAGGTATGCAGGTTTCCTCATGATGTTTTCCTTCACCAAAAAGCGTGTGATAAATTGCAATTATCAATTTGACACATGAGTTTTAATAGAAAAACTCATTGGTGACTGCCCAGGTTTGAACTCGTGTTCCCCTCGTAAGAGTCACACGGTCTTACCGCTGGGCTATCACAGCTTAGAGTGGGATAAGGTCAGCCTTATCCCACTCTAGGTGCGGTCGGCACATGTTTTACCCATGTTGTGATGTGATTTGGCCACGTATTTTACGACCGGCCGCCTTGCCTAACGTCAACTTAAGAAATGAGGGTAGTCTATTATACGCGGCCAGATACCACACGGCTACATTAATGACTTAAATATAGGAAATAAATAAACATTGCTATTTAACTTTGAACTTTAGAACAATAATAATGCAATAGATATATCATTATAGAATATAACACTAACTGGGCCTCTGCGGTTGCACTCGTGGTGCAAAAGTTATTTGAAGGTAAAATTACTATACCCATAATATAATATACATACACAAAATATTTTTATCTACTTCTCTGGGATCACAGATTTTCTTAGATTATTTTTTGTAAATAATCGTAAGGAAAATCTATATGAGTATCCCAACTCATAATACTCTGATAAAAAATTGATCGCCTCTTCGGGTGACAAGAATGCTGGCTCCTTTTTCGCACAAAGAATCAGCTTAGCGATTCAACGCGGAAACGCTGCCAGCATTCTTAGGACCATTCCACGTGGGAATGATTAGTATAGTATTAGCGTTTAAGTAATCTAAGGTAGACATAACATGTACATTTTTGTTGAAAATTAATGTAATATTGTCATTTAAAACTCCCATTACGAAGGTATAGTATTAGGAAGGTAGATAATTTTTCCTAGGTTAGTAGTACTGTCTGTAACATATACCGAGCGTCTGTATTCTATAAGGTTTAATTATCTCCGAGCTACCCGTGTTTTGTAATCAACCAAAAGATAATTTTTCTTCGATTTTAACAATGAATGATTTTTTTGAGCAAAGAACTTGCATCTACAACATAATCATAAAAAATGAGTTAAGCACATTGCCGGATTATCAAATTAGGGCATTTCGTTTTAACAAAATAGCTATTCTAACGAAATCTTTAAAAAGTACCAAAAAACAATAATTAAACGTATTCCAATTAAGATCTTTAATAGCATATTAAAATAATGATGCGTAAAATAAAACGTCGCGTGCTGATGGTTGATAAGTACATTTCACAGACCATATTGCATACATATCATTATCATAATTGTTACAATGCATCGTCCTCGCTGTGACGGCAGATATTTAAATGTGGTTAATAGCTCGTAACCATTAGAGTAATTTTATATTTCGCTCGTAAGACACATTTTTTATTTATTAAACAGGATTCTAGGTTTACAACTCAAACCTAGTGCGTGTTGGGATTGCAAATAATAATTACATCTAACCCAGCTTTTGGTTAGTCTTTTCGGTAGAATTTTCAGTAGAGCTAACCATTCAAGAACTTATAGTTGAAAAGTAATAATAAAATTATTTTGCTATAATCCGCGATACAGTAAATAGAAAATATATATAGTGTTAAATGTATAGTGGACTATCCGTATTTTCATACCCGATACGTGCAGGATTCGTAAAAACACATGCACAAACCTCCACAACTTCCACCACAATACACAAGCACTACACACGTTCACTATCACAAACTCAACAATCGTTACGCCCCGCAATCGAAGCATCATCAGGAGATAGACTCCACGATAAAATCGCAAAGCCGCTTTGCGCATCGGGTAAGAAAATACGGATAGTCCACTATACGTTTAACACTATATATATTTTCTATTTACTGTATCGCGGATTATAGCAAAATAATTTTATTATTACTTTTGTATTATGGATCTCCGCAAAGTAACGCCTAATTCTATAAATTAACTTATACTTGACTATAAGTTCTTGAATGGTTAACTCTATTGAAAATTCTATTCCATTTGACTGAAATTTTAATGACAGCAAGTTTATAAGCCTCGAAAAACAGTATTATTCTCAGGGAGCAAATACTCATTTAAGCATTACGATCACTTCTTTACAATTGCCCATATACTGTTTACTCAAACGACTTTCAAAGACTTTCAAATTAGAAAAATCGTAACCGGGTATTACTCGTAGAGTGTAAATGCCCTACTTTCTTTGAGAAACGTCATCCTGTGGACGCCCGCTGTGGGGTTTTAACATGGCTTATAAAGAGATGTAGTGAGGACTGGTTGTACGGGAGTAATAGACTGATGTCTATTACTCCTATACAACCGGCCCAGAAGAGCCGCTTGTTGTCCTGATGGCAATCATGCCATCAAGCGGCTCTTCGTGTTTTATTGCCTTTGGCATTCGAGAACTACGAAAAAAAATGTTTCCTCAATATGATAGCTGCTTTTAAAAGTTAACATAACTATTCAGGATACCATATAAATGTTCTGTTTTATTTTTCTGCACATATTGGATATGCATCTTTGGCTTTAAAACATGCTTATAAAAGTAAAAATAATCCCAAAATATTATATTATGTATGTATCCTTGTTCCAGATTCTATGCATTAATTGCACTCATATGAGATGATTAACTAATTAACAAAGATAGACACGAGATTCCGTCGCTCGGTATTGCGAGCTTATCTGTTAAGGAAGGTACCACAGTGAAGGAGTCGTAGGGATTTAAATAATTTGAATTAGCTTGATTCAAACTCCAAATCTTTTATTAGATTGGTGAAATGTATACCAATTAAAAATTTAACTATAAATATTTTCAAATAATGTTAATATCTTCAGTCATTAATGATCTTTCTTATTATCTTATTTCACATATCAACAGGGTGAAGGGTGCTAAAAATTTACTAATTATTAAGTTCTCGAATTTGGAGTAAACACCTGGTGACTCGTTGAAACTTTATTTCAGCACAATTTACGGTACTTCAAATAGAAAATCCGTAAACAAGTAACGTAGCCGTGGTCACCTTTGTATCACATGTTTTGCTTCAGAGTTCATTATTGATTGATATTCGAACAATAAATCCTCGAGACGTTAGATACAGCTGATTATACGGTTATTAAGTCGTACTAGAAAGTTTCATTTCTCGATAAATCCCGAATCAACGAGGACACAGAACACAATTTGTAAACAACAAATTTGTACTTATATCATACCACCTAAGCATTAGCGAGTTTTCAAACCCCGATTGATCTGAAATTTTCACCAAAACTGAAAAAATCTGTAATTAATAAATAGGTACTACTATTAAACTCAGTGAAGAGACGTGAAGAAAACTTAGATATATTGAGATGTTTATCCAGGAGTAAGACGGCAGGCCGAAACAATTATTTTATACTTTAACTTATGGATGACCTGGATGCATCCGCTTTTTGTCAATTAAGATACGCCCAATTGTACACTATATCGGTTTTTCTTACACCTGAAGCAATACTGGTTTTTTTCAATCTTATACGATATGATAAAGCTTCAATTGTATTCAAATGTATATTTCATCTATATTTTTAAAGCCGATTAGCTTTACTTAACAGACAGACATAAAGACAGACAGACAAACAGACAAGCTTTTGAATTAATATTAATATAGATTATTTTTAAATTTTTGTAAGTCCTCCACGCCTATTACCTTGGTGTAAGCCATATCTGCACAAAGGCCTTTGAGGCGGCGCGAGCGGGGCGGAGGGCGGCCCGCATGATCGTGCGATCACCGGAGACCCATTTGCGGCTCGTTACACGCTGATAGCGCCAAACAAAACGCCCTAACTAATTAGGAAAAGCCTTTTACAGATAGCGTAAGTACTGTGACTTCAGCACATACATATGTGAATTCGTGAGTCCCGCGACTGTGTTGGGTACAAGTCGCGAGCATCTTTAAAGTATTAGTACTCTTCCGTGTTCTCAAAAGAAAAATGGAAATTCTTTCTCTTATTAATTACTTCTTTTCAAATCAAATCAAATTAAAACAAAATAATCTTTATTCAAATAAACCATTTCAGGCACTTTGAATCGTCAAGCATCAATGTGATTAATGCTGGCCACAAAAGCCACAACTGGTTCGGAATGTTGCTCTTACCGAGAAGAACCAACAAGAAACTCGGTCAATCTTTTAAATATATTCAATTATATATTATTAAACCGCTGTCTTGTATGAAGCTGAAAGCATTTTCAAATCCAGGCTTTCTTATCATCCAAATAATCTTCAATTTTGTAATATGCTTTACGTATAAGCATATTTTTTACACTTAGTTGGAATCTTTCTGTACACTGGTCTAGATTGGATTGAGGAATTTTATTATAGAAGCGAATAGCGAGACCAACAAATGAGTTGCTAACTCTGCTGAGTCGCGACGCAGGTATCACAAGCTTTTTGTGACCTCTCGTGTGTCCATGATATACATCAAACTTTGTTTCATACATACTTACATTTTTCCGTACAAATAAAATATTACTATATTACATTGTGATGCTACAGTAAGTATGCCTATTTCTTTGAACTTTTCGCGAAGGGACTCACGTTGCTTCATATTATAGATAGCCTGTATGGCCTTTTTTGGGCAACAAAAATCTTTTCTATAGCGGCCACTTTGCCCCACAGCATTATTCCATATGCCATAATGCTGTGAAAATAAGCAAAATTTTGCAAAAAAAAAAATTATTTGCGACTTCGATCACGTGGACCCTGCGCCTTGAAATAAACAGTAACTTTTGTCACTCACAAACCCTGCAAATACCTCCATCAGAAAAATCAGATCCGTGGATTAAAATTCAATTGAATAAACAATTTACTAACATTAAATTCGGTATCATTTGCTCTGTAAAATCCATATATAAAATTGTAAAACCCTTTCTTATACTATATTTTTTAATGTCAGAAGTCATTAGCTCTCGTATATAAATCCAATTTCTTTAACATACAAACAACTTTGAAACATCGTAAAACCTTGATATAATTATAATGGATGGCGTTATTTAATGTCATCCTATTCTTGTTGAATTTACAGGATTTGTATAGCATATATGTTAACACCGGGTATAAGGAATGATTGTGCCAAATTTCATCGATTTTGGTTCAGCGGACTGAAAGCGCTGTGAAAGCGTAACAGACAGATAGACTTTCGCATTTATTAGTATAACGACGACAATATTTTTCCTTTAGACTTATTCAATAAATAAGAAGCAATTTTCCAAAATTCAACCCATTTAATCTCTTTCAACAACTCAACACATAATGAAAGCGACAATGTTTTTCTTTTTAATACTGACCAACTATATGAAGGAGGTTGTATTTAAAACACGTCGTAACATTAGCATTTATATATATCTGATACTCCGAGACTTATATATATCGAATATCCGAGCTTGATAAAACAGGACGAAAATGTATAATGAAAGTATAAAAAATATGGACATTCACTTCACTTAATAATTTCAATGGGCATGCATATCAGACAAGCAATAGATATATTTCATCTATACTATCATCATTCTCCTGCCCTTATCCCACTCTAAGTGGGGTCGGCACAACATGTTACATGTTGTCACATGATTTGGCTACGTATTTTACGACCGGCCGCCTGCCTGACGTCAACTTACCTTAGTAGCCTTTTACGACACCTCAGAAAGAACTGAGGGTGGTCTAGTCTATTCTGCCGGATACCACACGGCGTATATTTCATCTATACTAATATTAAAAAAATTGAAGTTTGTTAATAGGATTATTTGTTCAAAATAGATGATAATATAATGTTGTTATAATCCGCGCTAAAATATGTAATGTTAAATGTATAGTGAACTTTTCGTTTCGAAAAAATGCATGCACTACAAACCTCAACCACCACACTATACAAGCACTGCACACATTCACTATTACAAACTAAAGAATCGTTTCACTCCGTAAACGAAAATAATATGCTTGGATCTCCGTATATATACATCGAAATATATATCTATCAGACTATAGGTTGTTTCACCTCCAAAAAGAAAAACGATCTGATTTTTATATTATACATAGTACTTACTACTTTTTTCTGCAGACAAAATCCCGGCTATAGATCTTTGATATACTCAAAATTGCATAAAGATTTAAGTAAGTAAGAAATGGCCTGTTACTTTCGCCGTACTGGGTATAGGCCTTCTCTTTTGATTTTTAGAGAGAAAGATAAGAGCTAAAACCTGCTACGCTGTTTCAATGTTGATTGCTAGGTTACGCATATCCCCGGAATTTTCCAGAGATATGCAGGTTTTTCACGAAGTGTTCCTTATCCGAAAAGCGTGTGATAAATCGCAAATTTCAATCAGACATATAAGTTTCAACAAAAAAACTTTAAATGCGTGAACCCTCGAAAAAATTGCACAGTCTCACCGGTAGACTATCGCAACTTTATTTATTTAAAATCATTATATATTTGAAACCACTTGCATATTTATAATTAAAACAATCTTTATTCTAGAGTGAATGAACGTATGGTTTTTGCAGGTATAATTTATGACATGTTTGGTATTACCAGTAAAAACTATCATTGACAATCGACCAGGTGGTCCGCTTATGCGATTCTACCACCCGGTGCAGCTTGTTTCCATATATAAAGTTGATATCTGAAGTATTATTGATATTTGAACTTGAAAAAATGTAATTGCGATTAAGTATCATATTTCAATAATTTGGAATAATTACTAACGCTTAAGTAATCCATACCGATATTTTAAATTCGAAAGACTTTCTGACAGTCAATTACGCTTTTACGTTTCATCGTAATATTGCTGAAATTTGGCACAATTAAAGCCTATGCACTGGGGCAACATATAGGATAATTAAATGCTCTTAAAAAGATTTTCAACACGTCTGGAGCCAATCCTGGCAGCAGCACCAGGTCATGCTTACCATTAACATGTATCGTCATCGAGACTGAACCAGTATGATAATTTTCAGCTTAATCGAACACCAATAAGTGGGCCAAACTTAACTTTCAAGTTTCCTTCACATACAAACATACTTAACATCACATATTAACATAACATTACACTTTACTTTACTTTTACTGTGCATTATTACGTATACGTATACACGTAAGTTACCGCGAGCAATGTTGCGGGTACCACTTGAAGTAAAAATACCAAGAATCGAATCCAGATATCGCCAGCCCAATTATCTTTTCTTTTTTCATGTTGCATCTTTTTTATATCTTCTAAAAAATAACGTGCAAAGGTCTTTCACCCAGATACTTGTATTTATGAAAGCATTATATGACATGCATGTGACATCTTCATTCCATTTTATGTTTAACCTCGTCACATACCTCACAAACATAACATCGCATCCTACCATTCGCTAAAGAGGAGTTAAGATGCTATTACACTAAACTACATTGAAACTTGCACAAAATTGAAAGTGTATCTGTGTAGTGTATATGTGTTGCGTCTGGTCGGAGTCTAGTCAATCAGTGAATGCGGGTCCACAATTACCAACACGTGCCGCACTCGGAAATATAATGCGAATCATATATTTTCATATAAACTGATTTAAAACATTACTTTATAGATCCATGAATACGATTGCATGATGGCAATGGCTGCATAATAATATTATAGACTTAAGGTATTATTATATAAATAATATCTATACTTATTATAAAACAAAGTCCCAAAAAGCTGTCTGTATGTATGTAGTCTATTTTCTCAAAATCTAGTGAAAGGATTTTTGTACGGTTTTCACCAAAAGACAGTGCAATACTTTCGGATGGTTTAGGTTAATAGTGCATATCGGTAGTATGTAAATTGTGTTGAAGAGATCGAGCAGTTGTTAAAAAACTTGCTTGATGGGAGCTTTAGTCGCATGCGCTGGGTAAACCAGCAGAGTCACGCTAAAGTAACGTACTAAAGAATTGTAGATTTATAAAAATACGATAGCATTTTTCTATCTCTTACGGTTAACTCACAATAACTACTTTTATGTTCAAGATATCAATCTGGATTTTTTTTTGTGACAACTGATTTCGACGCGGGCGAAGCCGCTGGCGCAGCTATGATTTCTATAAAAGATAAATAAGGTTAAATAATTTTTCTGTTCCTGTTGTTGTTTTAGTTAAATGTCTAACAAAAGAAAAGCGAAGAACCCCGACCAACATTTGAAGAGGTTAATTACAGAAGGCAGTATTACTTTGGAACTTCCTCTCTCTAAAATTCTAACCACCGGAAGTATGGACGCTCCCTCCTCTACCTGTGGAAATTAATCAATACATAATTATATATTCAAAAATATAATTTGTTACGGTTTATCTATTTTTTAACGAATAAAACTTATATTATATTTTAAAATATTAAAAATATATTATAAATTTGTACGTTCATAAATGAGTGATTGAAAATGATGCTGAGTGTTGAAGGTATATAGACCTTCTATTGAATAAAAAACACCATAGCGTGTAAGATTCTTTATTTTATAGAAAAATTACAAAATGTTAAAAATAGTGTACGAAACAATGAAGACAAAGATAAAAGACACAAGCAATATCAAAGGAAATATCACAGACAAAAAAAAACATAAAACACAAATAAATGAAAAAATTATAAAATATACTTTTAATAAACAATGTTTATGTTCATTAAACACTGAATAATAAGAGGAGTAAAAAGAACCAACAAGTAATTAGTACAATAACAGCGGAAAAAGACAGTCGATAAATATAAATAAAAAACTAAATTCATAAACTCGCGGTAGTTTATTTAATAATGGCAATCATGATGTCACGATTTGCAGGAATATCCGTTGTATTATATATTGGCCCCACACAACGCTATAATAAAGTCAAATTGCCAGCTGAAAATAAATAATTTCTATTGTTATGATTGAGATAACACGCTAATACGAGGAATTAGTGTAAGTTGTCATTTGAAACGGGTTAAACGTCTTTTACACCGCCGTCTTAGCGAAACCTTACGGGCTTTTTTTTCTTTGTAACATTTTACATCTGTTACGAAATTGTAGCTTAGTCCATGTTCCTGGAGGCCGAGTAAATTGCTAAATTAAAAACAGTTGTATGTCCGTACCACACTTATGCGCTCTTATTTTCCTTTAACCTTATATTTAGCGATGAAAAAATATTTTGGTTTAGATAATGGTATTGTTTTTTTTAAATAATAGGCCCCAATGGCTGACTCGTAAATGCTTTTAAACTGTCGTGTTGCTAGTTCTAAACTAATTTTTATAAATTGCTCTACAATTTTTAAATCTTTTTTTTTTTCATTTTTCCAACCTTTACTTAGAACTTAAATATAGATAATTTATGATCTAGGACTTGAATGCTAGAAATAGCTGAGTAATATTTTTTTGCTTATCTTCATGCAGGAAAATCTACTTGTTATTTCTATGAATCCTAACTTAGAGATCACACCTGCTCTTGCGTATGTGTACGAAGTTATAATTAGAATTCATTAGAATTTATCTAAAAATATTACCAAGAATATAATTAAATTTCATTGCAAATATCAAATAAAATATTATATCTATTTTAGTTTTGTGTTAACATTTGCAATAACTTTATTATAAAATTACGATTCTGTCTATGTATACCTAGCCAAAAATTGAAAAGTTTTTGATACATTGCATGTTCATTGATTTTTTAATCAAGCGATGCCTAGTTTCCTCCTTTTCATTCTAACGAAGCGATAGCATGTCTCTATCTCTTATGGTTAACTCACAATAACTACGTTTATATTTAAAATTTGAATTCTAGAAAAAATTTGTGACACGCTAATTTCCACGCGGGCGAAGCCGCTTGCACAGCTAGTTTAAAATAAAAGGAGAATGTACTGATTTATTTTAATGATACTGATTTTGGTTTATTCATCGATTTGGTTGTTTATTTTACTATATTTAGTGATCTTATAGTTGTAACTGTAACTGTACTAGGTCAAGAAGATGATGACAAGTCATTTATAGTAGTAGGCATTACTTTGTGGAATTCCATAATACAAAAGTAATGATAGAATTATTTTGCTATAATCCTCGATTGTTAAGAAAATCTATATACCTAATACTAAGGATCGGAAGTAAAAATCGTTCTCATACCTTACACATGCAGGATTGGTTACCGCACGTAACACAAAACACCACCGCACACAACATAAGCTCTACACAAATTCACTACAACAATCTCAACGAACGTTACGCCACGTAACCGAATCATCATCAAGAGATAAGCACGATTTTTAAATAACAAGTCCTTGATGCCTCCGCCGTGCTGTTCTTTAGCGATCTGTTAGCAGCAACAGGCTATCTTTACCACCTAAAGGAAAATACGATGACCTCCGTTAATGGTGAGATAAGCTTACCATGCTCCTTCACGCTGCCTGCTAAGGGTGGTGATTATTGGCATTGACTTTTATGAGTAGCAAACAATCATAAACAAATTCTTAACTTCCATATTCGTCGCAAACTTCACATCACAAGTCACGACTACGTTCAAGGTGGCTTAAAAATCATCACAAGTTCATCGAACGGTCCTAGTACATCTGGTTGTGTGGACAATCTATTAACTTGAAGTTATTGCGTAATAATCTAGCCAGCAGATGCAAGTTGATTGCTAGCTAGGTACATCTAGTCACAGGTGTAACCCACGTGGATAGACAGGGCTGACATTTTGACTAATCTCTTTTTGTAACAGCCATATATTATACAATATTATTTATATGATGTATAAGGATTACGACATGCATAAGTATTTAACCCTCGGTAAAATGCGTATTGTGACGATATTTTTTCGTTTATTTGTAATATCTCTCGTATTGCGTGTGAGTCGATGTATAAAATTAACTTAATTCAAGTAATTCAAGATTGTTTTGAATGACAGGAAATATTTATATATTGATAATTGTTATGATACTTTTATTTTAATCAAGATAAGTTTTAATTAGACTTAATATTAAGTGAAGATTCGGCTTACAAGAAGTAAGCAAATCTAGTAGGGATTGCCTTACAATATAATTTTCATCTTGTACCGGAAATTAAAACCGGGCTACGAATAATAATTTTCTCCAACCAATGCCAACCTTTTTTCAATAGGTTGAATTACCCTTAACTTGTTTTATTGTTAAAAAATAAGAACACAGAAAAATATGCTGTCATTTTTAAAAAATGACAACCCTAATTTAAAAGTTCTAGCTAAACTAGATTGTCAAGTACTTGCGATTTTATTGTTTGGTCGCTGTATAAATATTATAAAATAATATCACGGTAATTACACAGGTATCGATTAAAAAATTATCACATCCGGCAAACTGAGTGTTGTAATAAATTTATTATGCCTTTTAATTGCAATAGAAGACGACTTTTTCATTGATGGATTTGTAGTACTAACATGAAAAAATTTAGTAACTATTTAACCGCCAACAAATAGGAGAAATATTTTGTTTTACGAATATACTAGCATATGTAGGTACTCTGCTGTTCTTAAAATTTTTTATTGATATTAGGCAAACGCAACAGTTTATAATGTATTAAGAAATATTAATAATAACGAAAAAATGTATATACTGATTAATCTAAACACAAACCTAAGGGTATATAATATATAGTATATTCATTAAAAAAAACAAATAGCCAAGCTGTAGGTACTTCAGCCTATTTGTTTTTCTTTAACAAATGAAGCAGTACAAACTAGACACTGTTTTCTTTCACCATTAACCAATGTTGTTAATATTGGTTGGTATAAGGCGTAGAAAGTTAGTTTGTAGTACATACTACATTATGAAAAAAATTTAGAGTTGTTAAAATATCTTCACAGTCTCGTTTCAATAGGAATTATTTTTTTGCTAATTTCGTACCACTGATCTTCGATTACAAACTGTGATTAAATACTCTATTAAACCAAGGTAAAAAAAATACGTCGGAGCATTGGTAATTGGATTCACATATAAATTATCAGATATAATGATTAGTTTTAATTATATGCACATACTATAAAAATTAAATTAATTTATGGAGGAGGAGGATTATTTGAGTATTATCGTTATAGCATACTAAAATATTAAATGCAAATAATTAGTTGTAGATCTTTTATGATTCTCATGTCTGCCATATTATGATAAAATGCATAAACCTACATCTGCAAAGGAAAACATAAACGAAAACTGGTTTGGTAACAATTGTTTATGCTCTGAGAAAGCCAATTGCACATTACTTAAGTATGCAAAAGGGTTCTGTAGGCTGATTTCGCTGTACATAAAAAAATGTATAGTACCCGGAAATAAATAATACACATCGAGGCTTAGAGAGAGAAATCGGCTAGATTCTGCTTCATAGAGCATCGTCTCTGTCGCACAAACTGACGAACCCGTGTGTGACAGTGACAGCGCTCTACGAAACCAAACTGGCCGGCTGCTTCGTTGTAAACATCGATGTGCATTATTTAATGCCGGGTACCATAAGACTACATTTTTATTCATTGCTTATCCAGTGACAATAATTATTTTTATATAACTATTTTACATTATAGTCTGTGACTAAAATATTAGAAAGCCTCAACAAAAGAAAAAAAATCTTGTCCATAGTTTTCACGAAAATAAAACCTGTTATTATGCATATTATTGCATAGTGTTTGAGGACTCAATTCCCCTGTCTTTTGTTTTCTGTATTTCTAAATGACCATCATTTCCGCTAATTTCTTTCAGTCACCAGGTGAAAAACATTCAACGCTGACAAGATCTGTCCAATCCTTTGATAACCGTAATAAGCCACAATGTCTTGATCATAGACCAGGCGTCTGTTTCAGACATTGCCCTTTAAGATATTTTGGAGAAGATGATAACTCATGAAATGTCCCAAATACTCCAACTTTTGTCTCTTGATATCTTGTTAAGCTCACGACACGTTCGCACACGGTAGAGAATTTCATATATTGGTTCCTACGACAACACACTTCTAATAGAATATGCATGTTTTGGTTAGCTAGCAGTTTTGGTCGAATATTCAATATATTTCTTCTTTTGGATACATTGGAAAGGGTCTCCCTGCCAAGGGAATCCTAAAAGTTGTATACAACTATGTAACCATTATCCATTAGACGTATCATTCGACGTGAATGTCCTACACGTTTGAGTTAATTAATCTTTTAGCTCATATAAGGACATGACAACCGCAAGCCCTGATTAGGTACGAGATATATTGAATCAGGCGTGCGCAGGTGATTTTTCTTGTAGAAAAACTTTTTGCTAGGCAGATGCAGCGCGAAAATTGCACGCCCCTATGTCCTATTCCACTCATAATCTAAGTATTAATAGCGAATTGCTAATGACAAAATGGAAATGCAACGTTTGGTCAAAGACAAAGTAATTACCGGTAGTACGTTAGAATCCGAACAAATATACGGGCGAAGACACGTGCCGCGGCCATCCGGCTGTTCTTTATTTATATTATAGCTTCAATTGTAGAAAAATGCGTTTGCATTCGTAATATGTTATTTAAAATTATTCTCTTAACATATTTGTTGAATGACAAAATATTTTTTGGATAAATGTGTTTTATATATCAAATCGACCCTATACAAGATATTAATAACTATATGTAACTTGTAATAAGAATTATTATTTGAAAAGAGCAACCGCCGAGTTTCTTTATGGTTCTTCTCGGTAGAAAGAGTTCTCTTCGGAAAAGCTTTCCGAACCAGCAGTAGATGTGGACGATTCAAAAGCACTAGTTTACGGGTTTATATTGAATAAATAATATTTTGAATTTAAATACGAATAAACTTATGAAAAATAGATTTGTAAAATATATGTTCTTATAAATTATTTCAAGTTCGTGCATTATATTGACCTATAAATGTTTCTGTATCAAGGTATAATCAAATTATATATAGGGATTTCACGCAAAAATATACAGAATTTAGCGAGCCGTTCTCAGTGTAGGAAAATTTTAAGAATAAAGAAGAACGTTTATTAGCACCAATTTTCATTAATAATATTAAGTTAACTAGACCATTTACAATTAAAATATATGAAAAACGAGTGCAAAATTACTTTTAATGTAACATCGGCTAATATGAGTAATTTTTTGCTATTTGTTATTAACTTACAGTGAAAAGTTCGATAAAGGTGCACAAAAACATGCATTTAGTTTAAACGCGTTTGAACCCTTAACTGTTTTGTAGGTATCTTAAATCTTATTCTATAGACGTGCGTAAGAACCGCAAATCAGTTCAAAATATTGCAAGGCCTTTGTATCGGCGCACATGCGCACTCTCAATATTGAAGCAGAGACTCCACAAAACGCTTTTCATTTCGTTTGAATCGTTCGTGTATTCGGTACGCGCATGTAAGATATGAGTCAGACTCGATATCAAAGAATATTAATTCACTGAAACAGAGGGTCACTAATGAATACCACAAAACATTAGCGAAATTTAATGCCGTACTAACCGATAAGATAGAATAAGATGATGTTTTTCTCTTTTCAATCCATTCTTCATATTATAAATACAATGTTCTCACGACTAACAATCTAACAAGAACATTGATTTTATGAAGATTGAAGTTTTAAACCGTGCTAACATGTATGATAAAAAAATTCTCGTTTTTTTTGGAACGGGAAGAACTCATAGAACATAATGTAGGTTATTTTAATATTTAAAGTGACCTGAATGAAGTTTTGGTCATAGCTTGTTCTTACATTCATGGTCGCACCCAATATTGTAAATAGGCGTAACTATTAGATAATCCGTCATGACTTGGAGGTCCGCCCTAGTTTGTCATCACTTAGAGTTATAGGGCTTATGACTTGGGAAAACATACCAAAGTTTTAGTTAAGGATTTAGTTTCCAAATATAGAATGTTATTTAATTATAGTCGCACCAACTTAGTCACTTACATACCAGACAAATCCCTTTGATTTTTCGTTTGTACTTTTTTGTTTCAATTTTATTTCATATATTTTTATTTAAATTTTTTTTCTTCAGTTGTGTTTTAGTATTAAAGAATAACGTTGCTTAGAGACTGTAAACAATTTTTACACGTTGTCCAGGATTTAATTTGCATCATCATTTGCATTTGTATCCTTTATACAAACAATATGTATGTATTTGTAGTGGCTAAAGAGGATTTCACTGTTTGTGTGCTAATAAATGTTTTTAGTGATTTCTCTTTGAGCTCCACATCATGGAATTTCTTGAAATTGTACTGACTTGCATTCGCCAAATAATCTTTGGACACGCGTAATTAGTAGCGCAGCGAGCGTTGTCTGTGAGGAATTCTTTTGAGAGGAGACAAATGAAGGAGGCTCCGAGAAGCATCGTCCCGATCAATGGGGTATCGTGTGTCGGCCACCTGCGCGCCATCGGCGGCTCTTTCAAGGAGCACGCCGCACAGCAGCACTGCGACCTGCGCATCGTGTACTGACTATTTAGGACTAAATATTTACTGCCTTAAAAGGTTATCTACATCACATCGCTACTTAGAAGAGGCCTTCTTAAAATCATTATTTATTAGTTTGCGTTTTAACATTCAGTCTAGTTGTAAATTCATATTACTATTATTATATATGCACTATTATTATAAATGCAAAAGCTAGTCTGTCTTTCTGTTACGCTTTCACAGCTAATCGGCCGTACTAGTTGATAAAATTAGACATAATTAAAACTTATACAACACACCACACCACAAAAAACAATATATTAGGTCCTTACATATGAAATTGGGGTTTTCTATGGGAGGAACATAAAGCCGTTTTTTTTTAATGAAATATATTTAATTAATCAAAGTATGTACCATTGCTATGTATGCTCTTTTGCCATCTCATAGGTAGTTCATTGATCCCCTTACTAAAAAAACCATTCGGGCGGGAATCAATAAAATCTTTGAAGGCGGTTTGGACTGCCCCATCGGAGTTGAATTTTTTTCCTTGCAAGTAGTTATCCAAATTGCGAAAAAAATGGTAATCTGTTGGAGCAAGGTCCGGAGAGTACGGTGGATGTCTAAGACATTCTAATTGAAGCTCCTCTGATTTGGTAGCCGTCTGTTGTGCAGTGTGTGGTCTAGCGTTGTCCTCAAGCAGCAGTGGCCTAGAGCGATTGACCAGCCTCGGTTGTTTAGCAGCTAGCTTTTCCATCATGGTTTGCAGTTGCTGACAATAGATATCTGCCGTAATCGTCTGGCCAGATTTAAGAAAGCTGTAGTGAACGACACCGGCAATAGTCCACCAAACACTTACAAGCAACTTTTTTTTAGTCAATTTTCGCTTAGGGCAGGATTTAGCTGGTTCGCCAGGGCACAGCCATTGCGATGAGCGCTTCTGATTATCGTAGAGGATCCACTTTTCATCACAGGTAATGATTCGATTTAAAATGCCTTCATTATTGTGCCGGTTGAGTAACGTAACGCAGCAGTCGACGCGCGTTTATCGGTTTGCTTCACTCAATTCATGAGGTCCCCACCTTTCAAGCTTTTTCACCTTCCCAATTTGCTTCAAGTGGATTAGAATAGTTTTATCACTAACACCGGAGCCTGCAGCTAACTCGGACGTGGTTTGCGATGGATCCGCTTCCACAATAGCCTTCAATTCTTCATTATCAACTTTGGTCTCCGGCCGTCCACGAGGCTTGTTCTGCAGGTCGAAATTTCCAGAACGAAAACGTTGGAACCAAAAACGCACTATGTTTTCTTTTGCGACACCGTCACCATACACATCATTAATCCTTCGAGCCGTTTCTGCAGCACTGGTGCCACGGTGGAACTCATACTCGTAAATAACGCGATATTTCATGTTTTCCATTTTGTAAACAGAGTGACACAAAGAAAAAAACAAAAGAAGAAAAAACAAATGAATTAGGGGGTTTGAAACACAAATGCATGAGTAAATAGCTGTATGAATTTGAATTTGGAATTCCTAACCATAAAGGTAATATTCGAGATCAAAGTGGCCAGTACGACAAAACGCCAATTTCATATATAAGGACCTAATAATACATGATCGAGAGTAATTTAACGATAAAGTCAATGCGAACGAAGTCGCGGATACCACTAGCAATATTGTTGATAAATAATGCCTTTTTTGGGAACTGGGAAAAAATATTACATTAATGAGGGCACTTTAACGCTTAACGTGAACGAAGTCGCTGTTAACAATATTGGTTTTAATAATTATTGGTCTTAATACATTCGGAACAAAGAATAACCGCAATACTAAGTTACTATTACACTGGATCGATTTGTAAAATCGAGATCTCACACGGCGATATCGTCTCCCCCGAATACCCTGCTGACTCCTGAGAACGTCGCTCATTATCAAAATGATCGGCGAATCGATACACCGTTAAAATTATTGATCTCAATTGGTATATCGATGTTATCGAGCGACCATTGCGGCTTTTGTGGGAAAAAATAAACTCTTGACGCAGTGAAATATACTTTCTTATATTTTATTTTCAACGTTATATGATTTAAATTCATTTTATGACTAGATTTAATAACCAAAGCCTAAAAAAATATCTCTTAATAGTCCCCAAATATCCCTAAGCAGCAATAATACTTATCTATCTTAACCTAGACAGAAACTTTGTATAAGTGGATATTCGGAATATCTAGGTAATATGTGGTTAATTCCGTTTTCGTTTTTATATTTCGTATAAATATTTTAATAAAATTTATGTTGTATCTATGTTCTCTTCTAGATTTGAGGTTAACCTACTTTACATACAGCAAAAAAATAATTTTGTCATCATTAATAAATCGTCAAATCGTAGTTAACCACTTTTTATATTTGTAGATAAATTTCGACTTTATTCACTTTTATGAATACAATGTGAACTACATATTAACTTTTCATGCCTATTATTATTAGAAATTGCGTTTAAATTGCCACGACCAACCCCACCTTCAGTAACTTAGTTAATACCCCTTAATTCGAGTGATTGTGTGAAAGGGCAAAGACAATAGCGATAGTATCATGTTAATAGCTGCCATCACTAACGGAGGGTGAAGGGCTAACTTGCTTATCTGCTAGGATTAGCTAGCAACGGTTTTTCGATGCTGACAACGTATCTCTATCAGTAATACGTCAGTGCTACCATATAACGTAGTTATATGATGTAGTGTAGATACCGGAAAGCAAACAATTTTAGTTTAAGGGCTTTTCAATTCATAGGAATTAAAACTTGTGCTAAGAGTCCCCGCCCGTATTACTCTTTTCCTGCTAAAATCCTGTCAGTCAAAAATAGTACTAGTTTTAGGTAGTAATTTTTCATAATTTATTCCTTTAAAAAAAAGGTATGCCATAAATACAGGTAAAAAGTAAGTAACAACCTGTTACTATCCCACAGCTGGGCATAGGCCTCCTATCTCCGTTTTTCGAGAGAAGGATTGGAGCCAATGCCAATTGGTAGGTTACACATATCCCCAGAATTATAAAGATATGCAGATTTCCCCACGATGTTTACCTTCACGGAAAAGCATTTAAATTACAATTATCGATTAGACACATAAGTTTTACCAGAAAAACTCATTGGTGCCGGTCCGGGGTTTGAACACGTAACCCTCTAGAGAGCGTCACACGTTTTCACCGCTGAACTATCACATATATTAGAGAAAATCAATGTAACGCTAATTTAAGAGTGTACTGTCCGTATTAAGTTGAAAACAAAACAGGCTAACACTCTTCATTTCTCATCATTAATTGTAGCAAATCTAATATTATCGTCGCTTTTGTTTATACAAAAGGTTGTTCTTATTAAGAATATCTGTTTTTTTTTTAAATTAATACATTCAATATAATCGGATAATATAACAGAAGCGATTATAAAAGAAACATTGCAGAAATAAATCCTTAGCAAGAAATGAATTTTTGAATGAAATCAATTAAAGGTACACCAAAACCAAAACAAACCAAAACAAAAAACCAAAACCTGTAAATATTTTACGTAAATTATTGTCTTAGTTTTGTTATAACTTTTGATAATATGATAAACCGAAGACTCAGAAAAGGTTATAGATTAAAAAAGATATATTGTCATATGGCAATGAATTGTAAGTCCTATATTGTTAATCTTCAGCCTTACACGGCCGTCTGCCTACGTTAAATTTTATTTGACTCTCGTATTTTATTAAGGTCATATGGCTTTGTAAATATCAAGGACTAACCAGCGCTTTCCAAACTACATTCGATCCCGAATGTTAAGCAACGACATTTCAGAAATGGTTGAACATCTACTAGAATGTATTTTGTACATTCAAATTAAAAGTATTTTTAAATATTAAAATCATCACTATACATAATCTGTTACTTAGTATATGTAACTATATTTTAGGAATGTAAAGAGTTAATGGCACGTCTTTTTAAAATGTTGGGAATAATAAAATTAACATTTTAGATGGAGTCTTTATATAAAGTAAAATATGATATATTTAAAAATTGAAATCACTTCACATATTTCATATATTTATCTAAGTATATATTTTATAATAAGAAACGTTCTTGCCTAAATACTAACTAAACTATTTGGTAAAAAAAAGTTAAGTTCAAACTGTATTTTGATGTATGTATTGGCGCGACTCCATGAAATGTTGAGAATCGTTGGCCTCCGCAAAGTTAGGGGGCAATGAGTGTATTGTGTTAATATCACAATATGTGGCTGTCAGTTAATTGGAATAGATTATGGGAATGAAGGGAAGAAGACTGTTTTTAGTGGAGTGGTCTCAAGGGATGACGGGTGGAGATCATTTATGATTTTTTATCAAGTCATCGTGTGACAGTGTTGAGCGGCGGATTATCACAATATTTGGTTGCGGTCGTGTGCCACCATTTGTTAATTGAACGGATGCAATTTTTAAAAGTTAAACAATGTAACATTTATTATACAAGTTATTTAATGGCAGTATACAAAATTTACATTTCTTAGAGAACATTACATACCTACAGCTCTGTGAGAACTTAGAGATAGAACAAAGAACACTCGGCTAGAAATTATTAGTAATGAAACTAAACTTAGTATTCTGAGATTATTTATATCATTTAATCCACACCAGAAGCTGTGACGTCGATTATTTATGCTTCTCTTTAATGCCTAAGGGCGCTCAAGAACTCTAGAACTTGCACTGTGACAATATTCCAATACGTTTTACACGTGATATTTACCAGTTACAGAATCACATTCAAATTTGTTTTATTAAGAAGGACAAATTAACAATAAAACATACTTTAGAATATATCCATTTCAAGCTAAAATCTTTGATATTCTAAAATTAATTTAAGTATAATATACATTGAAGTTGTTAAATAATTTGAAGTATTTGTTTGTCATTGTACTAAAATTAATAAAAAATAGATAAGACATCTAAGATATGCTAAATTATTAAAAAAACGTGAAGTTCAGTAGCGAATCAAAAAGTAACTAATGTCATCCTGTAAATTTTGTAATATTAAGTTATTTGTTATTTATTATTTTTAATTGAAAGAAGCTGTGCGTGAAATACAATCTACATTTAGTATTACATTGCTAGCTGACTGTGCAAACTTTGTTTTAGTATATAAATTAATAATAATAATAAAATTCTATTGGTAATGGAATTTCTAACGTACATTACAAAAAAAACCCTAATCACCTAGGGGTATGAAAAATAGATAGTAGCCGAATATGCTCCAACCTACTGAATATGCATATTTCGTAAAAATTAGAGTATGGTAACTAACATTGTGATACGAGAATTTCATATATAAGATACTATACCAATTGATTGTTCACTTTCTGAATAATGTTTCTATCATCTACAGTGACCTGACCTACTGAGAGACCCGCATACATGGCAGACTGCGCGGCTCGCCTGATTCATCGCCAACACTGACCACGCTCAAGACATCACGAGGACCGTCTCAAGTGTTTATGACTCATGAGACCATACCAACGAGCGACAGTTCACATGTTAATAGCTCTTCCTTTGTGAAAGCTGACCCTTTTCCTTTTTGAACTCAATTGGACTGTTCCCAAGTAACTACAAACAAGATGCGTTCTGTCAGACAACTTTGAATGATTGTTATAACTATTACTTTATTTTTAACGTCTAATTTACCTATATATTAAACGCAACTGTAAATTTTGACATCTTTGGTAAGCAACGAAATAACGGTTTTGTACAGTTCTGTTATATAATGTTTCGGAGAATAATCTTATTTTTGATTCATTTCATTGTTAAAATTGATTCAGCTTTATTGCGTGCTACCTTTTCCAAAAACTGAAGATGGATTTTTATATTATATAAAGGCCTTGTCGAAGAAAATCAAACATTATTCCAGTCAAGATTTGCCAGTTACTGTCTCAAGAACTCAAACATTCTTCTTATAAAGGTTTAATAACATGATTTTCAATAAATACATTTAAATGCTAATTTTGTAATACCGTGAATTATAAAACCCAAAACGATAAGTAAAAGCGCCATTTAGTTGTAAATATGTAAGTTTTGTCACCTTTTTATAGAGTTAAAATATTAATATATTTTAAAATTGCTCTAGAATCACTAAACATATTTCATCCTTTTCTTAATATAAGTAATAAGTTCTGTTCAGTCAATTCTCTACAATTCACAAATATGCGGATAATGCAAATATTTTTTACTGCGAAATACTCAGAATTATAGCAAAATTTGATACAATTTTTATGAACATCCCCAAAAAAATCATTGGCATATTACAGCGTGAAAACATACATCGCGTTTCGACGTTTATAGATTTAAAAAAATATATAAAAGGACCAACAAAAGTAACAAAGCTTTGAAGATGCGTAATAAAAATGCAATAATGCATTCTTGTGCGGGGTGCGCGCAACGAGCGTGACCGGCGCGACAATGGACGCAGCGGCGCGTGCGCATCCGAAAACCCCGCAACACACCTTGTTCGCTCGACACGCGTACCGGTGTAGTTTTGTTATCTCACACGAGTTTGTATTTACAAATTTAAACACGTCAGGACTTAAGTGTTCTTTTTTATTATTATTTATAACAAATATATACAAGTTATATCTATCTTAAATTACTTACACGCTACTACTATACAAATCATGCCCACGTGGAATGGTCCCAAGAATGCTGGCAGCGTTTCCGCGTTGAATCGCTAAGCTGATTCTTTGTGCGAAAAAGGAGCCAGCCCTCTTGTCACCCGAAGAGGCGATCAACCGAGGTGTTAAAACGGATAAAAAATTTTTTGCACTTTGGCTCCATGGCCCTAGGGTCTCAACTGCAAACGGCACAAATATATAACTCTCAACGAGAGATGCATACTTTCGCCGCTTGCCGGATTCGGCCATTTCCGCCGCAGCTCCAGGTCTTGACGCCGTTTCCCTGATATGGGACGAGGCTAACGTATCAACGCATGTTGCGTCCCACATTAGGGCCCGTCCCCGTTCCCAAGGAACCAGCGTCAGACCGTCTGGTCTCTTGCCATCATCCCGACATATCCCGGAAGGCTCGAGAAGAGCAGGAATGTCGATGGTGTCAAGAGCTCTTTTGATGGTGTCATTAAGAGAACCATGGCGGAAAAGCCTACCAGAGCTCTTATGGCATGAAAGCCCGTGTATGCCAAAACTGTCTACCTCTTTTTCACATGGACATCTGTGCTTAAGGCACAATGTGGTTCCCAATCTTAGACCCAAGTGTTCTATTTATTTATAGCAGCAACAGTATTTATTTATTCATTTTTTTTTAATTTCATCAAGTCATTGCTAGTTTTTTATTATTTTTATAAAATTAGAGTTGAAAATGTTCGGTTTACGGTTTACGATGATGGAATTTGATTTTACTGGTTAAACACGAATTTTGTTGTAACAGTTATCATCCAGTGATCGAGTAGGTACAAACCTTCTCGAAAACAAATACGTTGATAGATTAAAAAAATTGTAATTTCATATATTACTGCTATCAGACGACAACGTGGTCACTATTACTCGTATTATTAAGAATTTATTAAAGTTGCTGTTAATAACGAGAATAGTTCAATATAGTTGTGCCGAGTTGCATATTAATAAGAGAAATTCGAAAATATCGGAACTAAAATAAAAACACTTTTCGGAACTACATAACACAGCATAAGAGATAATGATGATTATATTTACTGAATTTTCATGATTTTTATGCAAAATTTCATTGCCCTTTTGACCTCCAATAAAGAAATGTCTACATCTATTGTTGTAAATCGATAAACCCCCACAATCTTTTATACCGATGTCCAAAAAACGAGCTTATAAACGAACAAAAACACCCTTACATAAATCCATAGAAATCTTCAAACGCTATTGTATTTTTTTCATATTTGATTTGTTGCTACAAATAGCGGATATGAAAAGCGTTTAAGGTACTTAATGTCCAGTAATTGGCGATCAATGAGGATCAGTGGGCACATTGTGTGACTATCGAATGGCTACAGCCTTTGTCCGTACGGAAATAAAAAAATCAAACCCAGCTAGCACCCGTCAAGGGTCAACGCTCAAAAGCAAGCTGTCGATAAACCTTACGCTTATAAATAATGGCTTCCACCCCGAATTAAAATAGTTAAAAACATTTTTCAATGTGAGTTGGAAATTAATCATTGAAATGCTACTTGGACTAACTGATGTAATCGACTACATATCATATAACACTATTAAAGTCCTTGGGAATACAAATGATATTTGCTATACATTTACTCATACAGTAGTAAGTTATATGCAAAATTCACATAAAATCTTTAACTAAATCCTACTAATCCTACTAATATTATAAATGTGAAAGTTTGTGAGTATGGATGGATGTTTGTTACTCTTTCATGAAAAAACTATTGGACGGATTGGGATGAAACTTTACAGTAATATAGGTTATACATCAGAATAACACATAAGCTACAATTTGTAAAGATTTTGTGTAATATATATGGCTATATAATATGCGCGGCGCGCGAATATTGTATGGAGTCCGTCAGTTTTGAAGTTAGACATCTGAAATTTTGGATATACGAACAACTAAATAAATATATATATTTTTAATATAACGTAAAAAAAATTAAAATCTGAAATAAAATGTCACGAAGCTTAATATCGTAGAACAAATTCCACGCGAGCGAAGCCGCGGGCAAAAGCTTGTGTTACCATAAAGTAAACATATGAAATCTACTTTCTTCACTATGATAAATTGCTATCTATCTATAACTTAGAACAAGTATTGCAAGAATTTCTTTCTATGTACGAAGTGGCTTCAAATTATTTTACTTCAATGTAAAATGAAGAAATTTAGGGGAATCCACGTGAAGATTCAGCTTAAAAAAAATAAACTTAGCTTAATGCAAAAAAGGGACAGAAGTGTTTGGGGGCTTAAACATTCAGTTATCCATTATTGAAGTTTAAAAGAGACTTTTTTTATGCACTTTGCAAGGAAAGTATCCTATTTAAACCTCCATATCCCAATTGTTGACATATAACCTGACCTAAACGATTTGATCAGCATTTGTGATTAGTCTATGCTTCAACCCTGCTCTCCATCATAGAGGCCTTTACTAAGTAAGCATTGATATAATAACGAATATAACATGATTACTACTTTACTTTTTAATATGTGGTAAAGTGATCAAGGTGTGTAACGGACTTCGTTAACCGTTTTAAATTCAAACAGAGACCTACGTAGCTAAATCACCGGGTGAAGCGGGCGAGTCCCACGCACTCTGAATAAGAAATATGAGCTGAACGGATACTGCTATTATCAAAACATTATTACAACACTCGAAACGCATCGCCCTCCGAATGTAAAAATTAAACAACAATTGCCTTTAATATTCGCTCGCTGGTGCCCACCCTCGGGTGGTTTCATAAAAAATCTGTCAATCTGCCGTAGATCAATCATCCATCCTGAATGGGCGGAGGGGTGAGTTCAGACCACAATCGAACTTCACAGATAATAAAAGGCGGTCCATATTTACGTAAAAGCATCGGTTTGACGCATAACATTGTGCTCGGAGCATCCGACACCGATTTTGTCTTTTCACTCCTTTGTGCGAACAAAATCTGAATGACGTTTTGAAAGTTGCACGAAATGTCAAGTAGGTGGATAGGTGTAAAGTAGCCAAAATAAATAGTTTGTTTGTCTCCTATTAATTCTAGATGGTTTAAGGATAGTAGTGACGCTAAATATCGGCTACGTTTTATCGAATTTAATAAATTTATATATAACTAGCTTTTGCCTAGTTGACGAGAAATGACTACGCGGTCGCTCACCTTCCTGTTGGTCAGAACAAGTAAAGACAACAAGTAAAGCTTAAAGGCCTGCCAATTATCAAATCTTTACAAACCGCCGAGGACAAAATAACGTGGTAAAAGCATCGTTCATCAAGTGATCACGAATAATAATTTTGTATTGACACGACCTTCAGTAATGAATATACCGACTAAGACACGCATTTCTCTCCGTCGACTCTTGAACAGATATAGAAACTATCATACCATTATGAGCTATAAAATCTAGAGCTGTTCTTTTGTGTCGTTCTTCCACCTCAAGTATTTACTTACAAGGGAAAGTAATTTAGTGGACATGGTGAATAGGACAACCACGTGCAAGCCACGCACTCAACAAACGGAACGGTATCAGTGCTTCTGTAAAATATAATCATGAAACAATCGATCGAACAAATTTATTTAAGTATTATCTACATAAATATACACCAAGTGTATTTCTGTATTAAATAAAGATCTACAGTGTGTCAATCCAGCTTTACAAATCTCTATCTCTATCTCCTGCTATCTCCGTGGTCCCATCAAGTATGAGCCATCAATGAGAAGGTAAAAATTACACCAATTACTATTAATTTTACTAATATCTGAGCTCCTTGACATCCTAAGAGATGGTGCAAGTCCTAATAATAGAAGCGTTGAAAAGAAAAAATATATTTCTATCAATTATTCAGTTTCATAAATTTTATAGTGATTTACAGGAAATCTAATGAAATTTCTGAAAATAATATTACGTCTATCTTCTATAAAAGTACTCTGAAATCTACGAATGTAGATACACACACTGAAATCTAGACATACACACTCTGAAATCTACATTCGTAGATTTCAGAGTGTATATGTATAAACAAATAAACGTCATTTATATAATTGTGTCAGAAATTTCTAATACTGAAATAATTCCTAGTTATCCAATAACTACGAATGTACATTTTAAAAAAATTTAAAAATGTGTGAATAAGGCTTTTATTGAAATAGAGTTCTAAAAGCCTCTTTTAATTTATTATGATTGCAGTGATGATTTTTAATAAATCCAAAATGTAATTTATATAAATAAAGGGCTAATTGATCGCCGGAATCATACATCCGTAATATCACACTTCACACCTCGGTATCATTTACAAGAGAAGCTACTTGGATGGACATCGTAGGAGATGCACACGAACGCTTCCACGTGCGCGCGGCACGCTTCGTCGCGCCCACGTGCCCGGAACGCGCTGCGCACGCGCACAGGTAGTTAAGACACCATTTGGAAAGTAATTGTCATGTCGCTCTAAGTGTGGGTACAACGAACCCATTATAAAAAAAATAATTTAACAAAACATTTAGAAATATTTCGTACTAGACTATTTTGGAAACTATGTATTAAGGGACGATCAATAATAAAAAAATGTATATTCATACTTACTATTTAAAAACTGCTGTCAACGCAACAAGGCGATGTGAAAATCTAACTAGTACTCCTTTATAGAAGACAATCCACAGCCTAAATTTAGATTCATTTCATAAAACATTACCAAAATTACCGACTAAAGAAAATATAACAGTAAAATAAATATTAGTTCTTCACTTATTTACTGTCTTAATATAAGGACATGTAAAATTAAAACAAATGAGGCAATAAAAACAAAAAAAAGAAATTTAATATAATATAATTTTTAAATGAAAAAATTAGCTACTGTTTCACCATTGGCTTAATTAGAAAAAAAAACATTTGATATTCAACTATGTACACAAGTAACAATAATAAAATAGGAATTAACGAGTATAGTCACACCAGTAATCGTAGTGTCAGCCGTGCACTTTATCACCGGCTCTAATCATCCCTCAGCATCTTGTATCATTAATGAACCGTCAATACCAATTGTAATACCATTTAACTTATCGGAAGTTTACTACTGCTTTATATTATTATTTCAAACGTATTGAATGTATTGAATGATTTTTTAGTTTCTACTAATTTTTTATACTAGAAACAAGCCTCTGCCCGTAATCCTATATAGAGCTACCGTAAAATCTTTTTCCAGGCTTTCAATCATTGGATAACTAAAAAATTCGATAATAATAAAATGTTAATGAGAAATTATCCATTGTAACATTTTTCTTCTTCTTTTAACGAAGCAACAGATTATCGTGATTTTGATTACTCAGATAAGCGAGGGAACTTGACAGGGACATAGTCACTAGTATACACATTTTCGACGCATTCTACGCATTATAATAAATATATAAATATAAAGGGAGAGACTCACCTAGTGATGGTTTTACAAACACAGATTGTTTTTCTTCATCGGATCTCAAAGGTACCCTAACATCATTTGGTTTTTAGAACTACGAGTCGAGCATCCTCAAATTCACGAAACGATAAACTATATAGATAATTTAAATTCTTCTTCAAATGCTCATATTTTGTCACGTGGAACATAGCTCATTTTATCCCTTGCTGAGACACTAATGAAAGAACGATTAACGAAGGGACGTATCAATAGCATCATCTCATTGGCAAGCACGCATATTAACGTTAATTTTTACAAATTCTTTACTTGTGTCGATAAACATAAGTACATTTTATTATTTTGTTTAACAATACAATATAACAATAGACGGGCTACGACGTATGTCCGTCGGTAGTTCAATAATACATTAAATACGTGTCCAAACGGACATCAATGCTTTTGTAATGACATTAACTACCTTGTTTTCAAATTCTATTGACCAGAGGCTGCGTAATTGATCTTTGAATTTATGAATACGATACTAATGTAAAGTGGAATTAAAAAATTCAATTAATTGAAACAAAAAAAATACTTTAAAACTTTACAAATATTTGAACAATTAATACATAATAATTATATTAATGTTCAGCATTGCCGAAATGTCGTTTATTGTGGTTTATTTTACCTATTCAGTTTATTGTATAGTCTGTTTTACTATGATTATCTCATCTAATGTAAAATTTGTGTATAAAATATAATATTAAGATAAAATAACAACTATCCGGTAAAGTATGACAACAATCCTATAAATTATCAGTTTTGTTCTTAATTAAGTATCTACTATACTAAAAAAATAACAAATAATTGAATACCCTAGAATCCGATATTTGAAACTATAAACGTCGAACTTCCAACGAATTTTAACCAGGAAATGCTGCACCGAACTGTTGTCGCCTAAAAATTACAAGATTTGAAGAACATCTTTCAAATTGTTATTGTCAACAGAATACAGTCATAGGCTTAAAAAAAATAGTACGTGATCCTTACATTACCGAAACACCACACACCTCAGTTTAATATCAATCAAACTTAGATTCTGAATTTCAATTTTACTATTAAAAGAATCTTGCAAATTATTGATAGAGCCATAAAATATTTTTCATAAGCGTGGATAAAAATTATTGTACAAAAATTACTATAATGTAGCGCTAATCGATATCACCATAACGGGCCTTAGTTATTATCTATTTGATAATACGTCGAACGGCGATACTTGTCAGCTTTCAACTATAACCATAACCGTACATCTCAAAAGTACAAATATTGTTCTAATAACAATAAACATAAAGTATTCGCGGTGCCCTTTATTAACCCTTTCCCACCGCTCTAATTTTACTAATGCGTTCGGTTAACGGAGGGTCAACAAAGTATTAAGTTGAACAAACGCTCCAAACTGTTATTAAACGTTTACAGATTAATTGTTACATCGTCCTAAAACATATTATAATACAAACATATACAGTTACAGGTACAATCCTGTAATCGTGCCTATATTAATAACTAGTTTTATACCAAAAATATGTCTTCACTATTTGAAAATTTACAAGATTACTTTACAATCGATGTTTTACTACTTCACGCGTTTACGGTTGTGGTCGCTTCAGAGCCACCCGCTATGGAAATTATTTTTCGCCTGCATAATTTTGCGAAAACTCGTTTGGTGTTAATGGTCATAATGTAAAGCATGGACTGATTAAGGTCTCTGACGAATTAAAGTTGATACGGAATGATTGTAATGACGCATTATACATGACTTATTTCTGAGAATTAAGAATGGATAAAGGAAACTAATAATTAAATCAATAATCAATCAAGGAAATATCCGTATAACCTACCTTACAATAGTTTTTTATTAATTTATTAGGTTCACCAACAGCATTTACACTTATCTTTCAAATATATATTCTATTGATATATAAAACTAAGTCTTAATTTAAAAACTAATTAAAGGCAAACACCATATGCAAATGTATAAACTAAGACTACATGAATGTAACTTACAATTGACTGAAGTTACAAATTATTTAGTAATAAGATATAATGGTTTATATCTCATTACTTAAAAAGCAGCGTGTTCGCCCTACAGATAAAACCTGAAAATGTAATAGACAGACAGACAAACTTTCTCATTAAATATTTTAAATTAAAATTAAGTATATGGATTACTTTTTATTAAAGAAACAATAAATTAAAAATTGGTACCTATGTAAAATATTGTGTTTTGTCTCTACCTTTTCAATATATGTATTTTAGGTCATCGTGGCATTAAAAGTTACAAGCCCAGAGTAAGTAATGGCACGCGTTAAAAGATATTAACTCCATTTGAAATAAAATCCGTTCACATGCAGTCTGCTGTCACAATCGTAGCTAATTGCGCATAATGAGCACACCAACAAACGCAATATGTTTTTTGCCATTATTTATACCCGCCCTGCAGATTTGGCCACCCTTTGCCTTTCGCGGGTTGAAATAAAATTTAATGGTCCGACTGCGTTTTCAATTCAATCATTGAATATAATGCTAAATATCCGATTTCCGGGTATTGTACTAACCAACAATTAGATTTCGTCTTCGTATTGCAGTGTTTCTGGTGTTCTATCTATTATGAAACGACAAAACGAGAACATTTTGATAAATTTGCAAAGTGATGTAAAATTCGATTAAATATTTTTCTTAGTATAAGATACCAATTTTTAGTCTACTAACGTAGTTTTCTCTATATTTAACTCAATAAATTAAGATAACTCATGTGGTAACGAAAATGATGGGTATTCACTCTAGTTTTGTGACTCTATAGTTACTCTCAACAAAGAAGAACTATGAGTATTCCTAATATACGGTTTAAGAAAATTTTATTCTCATAAGAATTACATTCACTTAAATGAGAACTTAAAAATAAAACTTAAATAAGTACAATTTTCACATATAAAATGTCATAAACAAACCCTACTAACAAAATAAAACAATACAGTTGTGGGTAAAATCAAAAATAAAATATTCTATCATACACTTTGGTAATGAGTTAAAGTCCCTAGATGTGACAATATCGTACTAATATAAACTTAAGTTGTTATACTTTTTGTAAGTATAAATATTTTAATTCAAGCTAAATTTTTTACGAGTAATCAGTATATAGTATGAAATAAGTATAATTATTAATTTAATATAATATTATTAGTTTATCATGCTCCTGCCCTTATCCCACTCTAAATGGGGTCGGCACAAAATGTATTAAACATGTTGTAACATGATTTGGCTAAGAATTTTACGACCGGCCGCTTGCCAGACGTCAACTTACCTTAGTCGCCTTTTACGACACCTCGGTAAGAAATGTGGGTGGTCTATTCTACTCAGCCGGATACCACACGGCGGAATATTATTAATTTAATATGTCCTAATATTAGCGGTTCGGTAAAGACACGATCCGTAGCTCAGTTGTGGTTTTTGAAGTTAATCTCGATTTAATACTCGATGTGGTATAGTCCAGATTTCCTTTTTTACTCTTGGCATGTAATATAATTTTAAATGAGGAATACAAAATCAAAATACAATCAATAATATGTTTTCCCACGGCGAGCCACATGAACTTCCTATTAGAGGCGTCAATTAATTAAAAACCACCAATCAAGGTGGTTCCCACGTATTGATATCTCACTATCACGCAACATCTTTATTCCTTTATTAGATTATTCCCCTAACCTACCCTTTTGTTTTGAGGGTGAGCGTGAAATGGAATCACCATAATTACTTTGTAACGTGTTACTCGTCAATTTTTAATACCTTCATATAATAATGCCTTGGAAAATCTGTGAGAGCATTGAGGGAGCGATACTTCGGACTTTTATTAATTTATATTCTGCCAACAGTTAACTACGCTTATAGTGCTAAACTGCGTTAAAATTAAATTATTACCAAAACGTACGAATTTATTGATTAATTAGATAGTTCTTTAGTAATATTTAATATATATCATTGGCTTAATTATCTTAATATATACTCGTAATAATAATAAAATCTAGAATAACTATTTCACAAACATTATGAGAATACATTAATTTCAATAATAAATATAAATCACATGGTGTATCATCAACAAAAGACCCAATGACGGCTAAATGGAACAATTTGTATAATTTTTATGTAAATCAAAGGGAACTAAAGAATTAAAGCGGAAATATCACGAAGAGCCCTTGTTTATGCAAAGCGAATTCTATCCTCAGTTAAATCAAGAGCTTTATATGGGGTTCGATTTTTAGGAGTTATTCCGACTATCAAATTATGATACTGAAATACTTTGCAATACAAAGATCAAATTGTAAATCGTACCAGTATAGGTATTGTTTTTAATAACAGAATCATCGTCAAGGGTGTAAAATGCGGGGAGTAGAGACACAGAAGCTTTACGTCGGAGAATGTTGTATTTGAAACTCCGGATCTCGACTTATGGCGACGAATAGTGAAGGACTATGTTAAAGGCAATAATACCTTTTAAAGGCTTCTAGGTTTTCATAAAAGAAGTCCTGAAGGTGCAAGCGTTCTTGGGCTTTATGGTAAAAGAAAATTACAAGCAATACAACAGAACTAACTACTTTGCTATAATCCGCACGGGTTAAGTGAATGCATGCAAAGCCAATGTGTATGAAGCAGGCAAAATCTACGCACCTTGGTGCGTAGATTTTGCCTGCTTCATGTATTGCTTGTAATATAGAATTCCGCAAAGTAACGCCTGCTTCTATTTATCATGTAAAAGAAAATATTATAAGGATATCTACACATTTTTGAAGAGTTTAGGGGACGTACTAATGCACGGAAAGTTGAGTATTAATAAAATTTTAATATTCCTATCAAGGAAGAGAAATCTTTGGCAATAACTAACAATATCGTTAATATGATATACCTATGGATGATTCAGGTATATATTTAAAAACATTTGCGTAATTCAATCTAAAACAAAGTGGTTATATGTGCACCTTTGAAGATTTTGTTTGGGGTTTATATCATAGATATCTTTAAGTAGTACACAAAAGATTTTCTGCTCTGTGCTGCTTTCTAGTTTGCTGCGTCACACGAAGAGGTAGAGATTTTCGATTTCAATATTGTAATTCTCATTTAATGCCGTGTGGTATCCGGCTGAGTAGAATAGACCACCCTCATTTCTTACCGAGGTGTCATAAAAGGCGACTGAGGTAAGTTGACTCCGCGTGTGGTATCCGGTTGAGTAGAAGAAATCACTTTCTTACCGAGGTGTCGCAAAATACGACTCAGGTAAGTTGACGTCAGGCAGGCGGCCGGTCGTAAAATACATAGCCAAATCATGTGACAACACGTTTTATATTATTTTTGTGCCGAGCCCACTTAGAGTGGGATAAGGGCAGGAGGATGATGATGATTGTAGTTTTCTTTTGCACCTATAACGTTGTACTTTTAATTAATATATTACCTCTACAAATATAGCCTGAATGTATCCTTGTGCACACACCCTCGGCAAAAAACCGAGCAGTTGCCAGTAGTCACGTGCTGCACGTAAAATGGTGGAGGTCCCGTCGCCATGGCTGCGGCCGGCGCGCGCGCACCCGCATCGTATAGATAACGGACGACAATAAATTAACTAAACACACGGCTTTTCACAACAAAACTATACAATGTCACTTTTCACCTTGTCTTTTATTCGCCATTTTGTTCCAAGTTATCATTTTTAACGGGATGTGCGTTTATATCTATTAATACGAATTACGAATACATTTATTCGTATAAAGCGTTGGAAAAAATAATCTATTGCTTAATCAAAGTAAAAAGTAAAGCAGCAGCTTAATACTTTTAATATAGTTGCCACTGCTTTACAACATCCACGCCGTGTGGTATCCGGCAGAATAGAATAGACCACCCTCCTCTCTTACCGAGGTGTCGTAAGAGGCGACTAAGGTATGCGCCGTGTGGTATCCGGCTGCATAGAATAGACCAGCCTCATTTCTTACCGAGGTGTCGTAAAAGGCAACTAAGGTACGTTGACGTCAGGCAGGCTGCCGCTCGTAAAATACGTACCAAATTATGTGACAACATGTTTGTAACATGTTGTGCCGACCCCACTTAGAGTGTGGGCTAAGAGCAAGAGAATGATGACTGCTTTTCAAAAACCTTCACCTTCCTTCTGTGTAGGTAATTCAATGTGGATATGCAGGACATTACGATCTCTTTCTACATCGTAAAGTGAATGATGAGTTGGAAATATCAATTTTGTGAATATTATATTTAAAAAAATCTTTTTTGTAGACAGAACAATAACACTTTCAGACTAAAATTACAAATAGCGAAACTGAAATAGCAATGCGCAGGGTACATTGTAGAGAGAATACTACGTGTATATGAGGTTTGATCGACAGACGACTTCAAAGAGGTCGCCAAAAGCAAGCACCAGTAGTACCTAAGTGTGGTGCAGAAAACTTTTGAAAAGAAATATTTCCAACAGTACTTGTTCATCGGTTACCCCAACCTCAAACTACCGGTAGTAGGTACATAGAATTAGTACTAACTATATTGCTAAATACTGTTATAATGAAATAATAAAAAATGCAGTGGCAAAGCTTGATACAAGGATATTTAATTATACTATAAGTATACGCGACTTCGTTGGCCTTAACTTTAGTTTTGAAAATACCCTCAATTGTCTCTGTGTATTTTCTCCTAAGAAAAACGGGAATTTTTACACTTTATGTTAACCATATATACGCTTCAATTGTTCCAAATATCATAATTATTACTTCAGCAGTTGAGTTGTTTAAACCAAACAGACAGACAGCATTAATAATATTAGTATGAATAATTTAACTCTACTTTATACTCTAATAACACTGTAGACACTTGATTGGAAATTCAATAGTAATAAGACAACGGCAGAATTGACTGCTTAAATTTTAACATAGCAAGACATAATGGCGCATGACTTTATAAAAATATTAATGTAACACCCGGCAAAGCTGTATCTCCATTATAGTGCACGATTGCGCATTTCAAGCCATCGGATTAGTTATACTCGATACTCGATTGTGTAGGGCTGTGAGGTCAATCATAAACGTATTTGTAGGTTGACAGTTGCGCCAGACGCGGGGGCGTTCTATTTGAGTTAGAAATAGTTGTTTGATTAACTCTCTTTCATGTTCGTGTTCGTCGGAACGCGATTGTCTGCGGATTTGTTTAATTTGATCCTTTGTTTGAATGCCGCTTGTGTGGAAAGGCTTATAGTACTGGGGTGGGCTCAATGGAGATAGATATGGAGATTCGGTATCAGTAGCAAAAGGGTTATCTGCGTTGTCACCGACAGATCGCAACCTGTATTTGATCTATGAACAGTGTTTGGCAAAACTTATATCTATTAATTAACTATGAGAGAATTACTACAGTAATGATCTATTTTGAACAACTAAATAAAACTTTAAAGGTTCCTTTATATTCCTTTGCCTGGGTTAACTCTTTGAAACGTGACTGACCGTAAATCACTACATTATATGTGATCTATTTTCTCAATATGTACTAGGCGGATTTTTGTATATTTTTTATTAAAGAAAGTGCAATTCTTGTGAAAAGTTCGGGTTAATAATAAATTCTCCGGAACGGCTGAACTTTATGGTCCTTTCACTGGAAGATAGAGATCGTGGTGCAACATGTGTTAAAGTGTCTAGAAATTCTTGAATTCCCGCCGGGTCAGAATTTATCCGGAAAAAACCTAGTGACACACTGAATTTCACACGAAGCCACGGCCACTGCTAGTTTATAACTGCTACTTTATGGGAGAATAAAATGTAGTATTTTTAATTACGATTTGACATACTTGTTTGTTCATTTATCGTTGTCCATTTTGGCTTCAAAGTTAGATTGTAGTTAGCTAATTGTGCCAACCATTGTTAAACTTAAACCGACCGCCAGAGCCAGTACTCGTAACTTCTGTCCTAAATTACTCGCCAGAGTTTCGAGATGTACTTAGAACACATTTTTCACATTTTTCAGTCATCATTCTCATCATTCTCCTGCCCTTATCCCACTCTAAGTGGGGTCGGCGCAACATGTTACAAACATGTTGTCATATGACGTCAACTTACCTTAGTCGCCTTTTACGACACCTCGGTAAGAAAGGAGGGTGGTCTATTCTATGCAGCCGGATACCACACGACACATACCTTAGACGCCTCTTACGACACCTCAGTAAGAAAGGAGGGTGGTCTATTCTATGCAGCCGGATACACACGGCACATACCTTAGTGGTGCCGGATACCACACGGCAGATTTTTCACATTTTTCAGTAGAGTGTGAAAATAAAGACAATTCTTTGTACCTATTTACCCATAATATTTTAAAATATCAAATCGGTGTGATGCTGAATCTTCGCAAATAAATAAAAAAAAAGGCCGCCAATTGTCAACTACACAAACGAGTTATCTATACTAGAGATGGGAAGCCAGCCTGAAATTTGACATATTACAATAAAGAAAAATAAAGAGAAAGCAAATTACACTGTATCTATCTGTCTCATTTTTATGTGTGTTTAAATAAAGACAAGTATATGAATTTTATTTCTCTTACAAGTCTGCTTATGGCTCCCCTGCTTTAAAAGAAATGCATGATGTTGAATTAACAAAATATTAAATTAAAATAATTTTGCTGCGCTCTTATCAAATGAAATCAAATTTGTTTCAATCAAATAAGCAAATATGGTATTACAATAAGGCTTAATATTAAAACTTCATATTAACAAACATAATCAGAACCGATTTTAAACCAAGAACTGGTTCCCTTCCTAGTTTTTTACAATCTGTGTGAAGGAGAACCAGCCCTCTACCTTTCACATTAAAATAATACATTTTATAAGTAAATAGTTAGAGCACATATTGCATTTTTCTATAATTTAACATAGTTTAAGAAGAAAAAAAACAACTTGCTAATTTACCTTTATTAGGTTATCTGGTTAAAAAACATTAATTAACAATTAAATAAAAGAAAATGATAGTGTAATCTACCTGTAAGTGTGTGTGAGTATGTGTGTGGGTATAGTTGTGAAAGTGTGTATTATGCATCAGTAGGTAATATCAGCTAATCATAGACTACTAAAACAAAAGTTTCTCATGCGAACTGTATAACCAAAGGGAACATCTTATTCTATCACAGAATCATTAGCAATTTCGCAAATTGACGACTTCCGCGCATAGAGGGGACGCAAAGTGTTCTTGCTACGTAACTGTTTTTTATTCGGGCGTCAATTGATAATGAATGTGTAAATAGCGGAAGGGGACTGCCGACAATTCACCAATGGTGGCACTTGAACATATCATTGTATCTAAACTTAATAAATTTAAGTAAGATTAAACAAATAAAATTTCATTTTATTTTCATTTATTCTGATCGGTCTAAAGATTTATATTATAATAAAATTCATAATACCAAAAAGATTGTATATAAATTGCTGTATTTGAAAATTGAATATAAATTGAATAAATAGCCTCTAAGAAAAAATAATTCGAAACAAACATTCTATGGAAAGACGATCTCCAGGGGTAAGTTTTAGGCAATCACGCACTCGATCATCCACTCGTTTGATGGACCTAATACAATAAATAACTTGAAAATTCGTAGTCCAATCTTCTAGAGACACTGAAGACCGCGATAGTTGGAAGCGCATTGCTACAGTAACGAAAGGCATCATCTACCACGACAACTCTATCAACAGTGAACGCCTGAGGAAAGAAGAAGAAGCAATCTGAATTGCGAAATGCATTCACACTTCGTGTTTAAAAGACAGATAAGTAGCGAGGTTAGCAAGGAAATGAAAAGTTCTTTCTTTTTTCAAGCCCTGGATGTGCACAATTTGGCTTACTTCTTTTCAACAGATTACTATGCCACACAGGATACTGTTCTTGGATTATTCCAAGAACAATAGTTTTTTTCTTTTTTGTCCTATTAAAAGACTTTGAAATCCGTCCGTCGATTCCTTAAATCTCTGCCTCTTCTCCACTTCTCTTGGCGATTTTAATATTTACTCATGTTGTTATAAATAATATTGATTTGAATAATAAAAAAGCGATTATGCAACAAATAAAAATCTCACGACAAACATAAACGGCAAAACGGAAAATTACATATAATAAAAATAAAATGATCGGAATATCAAATTTCATGCGCAGGCAAAAATCAATTTTTGTATTAAAACTTATGTGTCTAACTAATATTTTAAATCTCTGATTTCGGTAAAGAAAATGTCGTAAGAAAGATCTGCGCATCTCTAGAGAACTATAGGGAAATGTGTAAAAAAAAAAACAGGAGAAATGAGACCTATTCCTGGCAGTGGTATAGAAACAGGCCATTACTTTTATCGAATTTAAAAGTATTGTTAAACAGATTTTAATCGCCAATATCAATGTACCCAATTTTATAAAAATTATAGGGCCAAAATCTATCTATATGTATGAAGTCAAATTTCACTAATATTAAGATAATAAAGATTTATTAAGAAATTTAGCTAATTCGTTTAATAGCATTAGTTAATTTATCCCCGAGCCACGTCATGTGTTTGCTATAGCGACAAGAACTAAGAATATTAATTGTAAACAACACTATACCTGTTTAAGTCGAATGATTTTGTCGGGCCCTAATTTTTAATACATTTAATGTACTGCCGCCGAGGGAGTTTAAATGAACGTTTTCTAGAAAACGAAATTTTAAATGATACAAACTCGGTACTTCTTGAAATATAAGAAGGGATTAAATAATGGTAGCAGGTAAATCCTGTATACACATCTAAGCTTAGTAAACTAAGATGCTATAATCCGATTGGTTTTTAAGCTTGTTTTACTGTTTTATAAATAAAGGGTAGCACGCGAAAACGTAAATGCAATAATGAAAAGGTAATCTGCTTATCCGAAATACAAGATATTTTGCTCACTGAGACAATTCGACAACCAGTTACTTTGTTAAATAGATTTGACAATCAGAATGTTGTTTGCAGTTTCCGCATTTTAAATGTTAATTTAAATAAATTAAATCAATTAATTTACTTTAATCTTTGTGCCATACCGGGCACCGGAAACGAACGAGTATAAGCAATTTTATTTTGCTTTAATAATTAATGTCACTGTGCCTATGCCCTCTTTCGGTTATTAAGGATATTAAAAGTTGTAAAAAATATTACAAAGTGACTAATATAAAAGTTTTTAGTTCCTCACTGTCATAACTAAAATTTTGAAATATCTGAAGAATCAGTAGGAACAACTGAGTAACTTTATCAATATAGCCAATTTACACAAACCTAGTAGTAAAGTAAAATAGAGCTGTAATAACAATTTTCACTTTGACTTTGACTTTGACATCATACAATATTTTTATATTCGAAATAGCATAGATGTATAAAAAAGGTTTAAAGATCTTCAGGCCTACCATGAACTCTTATTTCGACGTAATTGAAGACGTTACCCCTCGTTCAGACGAGAGGATTTTTATCGTGCGTTATAATTACGTTGCATTGAAACAAATGGGTATCCACGTATCTGTTCACACGACAGCGTATTTAAATCGCGACGTATTTTATCGTACAGTGTTCCATTTTAGTCGTAGGCCGTTAAGCTGAATATACCATACGAAACTTCTTATAACGACTATTGCGGAATTTTATCGCGACGTATTTTTTACGCTCGTCCGAACGAGGCGTAAACGACGACCGCGATCCGCTTTCTTTTCGTACCATGAAGTTTGAATTGCATTGGGGTCGTCATGTTTGAAAAGGATAACGTTATATGAACTATAGATAACTCTGTGTCTTTTACTCACATGTTCTTAGGACGAATTACGAACGCTCATTCGGCAACGACTTATAGTGTGCGTCTTTAAGGCCTCACGGTATGAAAAGGCAAAACAATTTCGTTTACGTCTTCAATTGAGTCGCAATAAGAGTTCATGGTAGGCCTGCAGGAGAGCAACTCGTACACACCAGGTTCGCGAACGTGCGCGCACGCCGCACGCCGCGCCCGCATCTCGCACCCTTTTTTAATCATGCATACGTAACTACCAACGAACACTATTAAAGTTATTTGCGACATAAATGCTATTGATAATTACTTTTAAATACTAGTTAAAACAACTAAGCAAGGTCTATTATTTGTATAATCAGGCGAATACGATGCGATCGCTAGACCAAGAATGACTAAAGTTAACTCTTAGTTTGCACGACTGAAAATTAATTTCTGAAAAAGTTGGGTATATAATATAGTATGGGCTTCTTGTCTATAATGAGACAGTTTAGTTTTATTTATTTATTTATTATTAATTTTTTATTAATTTATTTGGATCTTCAACAGCGTTACACGATAAATCATCCAACATATATCCCATAAAGTTTAAATTAAACATGTAGTACCAATTATAGAAGAGCACATCATTATTACTTAAAATGTTACAATTATAAACCTAAACATAAACACTAGAAAATAATGAAATCAAAAACAACAATTTTACAACTATTAAAACCCTGAAACTAAATTTTTTGATGTGTGTCGTCTGAACACCAGAACAATAGTTTTTATCTCTGTGTAGTAAAGAATAAAATAGATCTTGCACGGCTAAGAGAGAGTAATAAGCTCTTTATTATTTAGTTAATCATTATACTTAACCAGTGTCCGAAAAACTGCCGGACTTTTTAAATAATTGAAAATATACGGCTTAATCTATAGTAGCGAAAAAGCATAATATTTTTTTGTATCTGTAATAATTTGCATTAAAAATACCGCTCAAAATTGAAAAAATATACCCACAGAGGCATAACCCCTCGTACGCACGGGCGTAAAAATTACGTCGCGTTAAAATTCTACAAAAGGCGTTATAAGATGTTTCGTGTGGTGTATTCAGCTTAACGCCCTCGCCCTAACGACTAAAATAGAACACTGCACGATAAAACTAAGTATTACTTGTATTTCGAGTATTATTATTTAGGTAGGGTTTAGGAACTATACCGCAAAACTACTAAAACTCCTATAGATTCTCTGTTTGAGGTAACATTAAGAAATAATAAGTTTACTGTAAACATAAAATATATATATAATCTACATATTATGTCCACTATAGATAAGTAATGAACAGAATTATAGTTAATAAAGATACCGGCTATACTCCCGTCTAATTTTATCGAAACTAGTCGAGCTAATCCGATAAAATTAGACGTGAGTATAGCCGGTATCTTTATTAACTATGAATACTACTCACGATAGTTTAAATTTTAAAAAAAATGAACAGAATATTTATGTACATACACAGCGATGAACAGAAACTACGGTTCTCTTTAGTACCTATGATTAAGAGTTAAATAAAAACGGGACTTTACGCATTTGTTTGCACATAGATAGGAGAAATCGATATATTTGAAAGCGGTATGTAAGTAGGTGATGTGTCACTGAAAATACCCGACGGTTTTCCTGAAAATATCACTTATTTAATCTAAATCCGTCCATTGGTCGACCCTCTCATTGTGCTATTGGTCGAGCGGGAGTCGAAGGTGGGCTCAGTTGAATACCGCGTTAGGATTGGCCTGTCGGTATACCATCTCAGTGTGACGGTGGGAGAAATCATCCCCATGTTTATTTTTGTTATTAAAGTCAGTGAGCTATGAGCTTTCAATGCGTGAGCTGCGTGCTACGCAAACTGCGCGTATTCACGAAACATACTTTTCTAAACATCTATATGTATCTATAATAGACATTTACTTTTAAGTGTTCAAGTGTTTTGTGAACTGTGCTTGTTGTTAAACGAAAAACTGGTATTGTGTTGTTAGCTGCCCTGATTTCGGAAATGGTTATCCTGTAAGTATGCAACCTAAATTAGATAGATGTTAGTTTCGGGTGACAAAAATTTAACAGCTGAATTAAGCTATCAGATATCCAAATCTATGTATGAGAAATAACTACTACATAAAGAAAAAAAGGATTGAGAAACAAAATATTTATTTATTAATTTATATATATAAATTTGTGTTAAAGGAAATCGAAGATTAGTGCTATTGTGGTTTATTTATAATTTACTAGTGTAGGAAGGACAGGATTATTACGTAAGTTTTAGATGCATCCAGAAAAAAGTGTAAAGTTATACATACAGATTAGATTTTAACTTATAACTTTTAGATAAATAAATTATCAACGGACTAACCACATTTCTATGTCCACTCGTGAAAGTTTGTAAGTTATAAGTTTTCCTTACATTTCGGAATAACAATGTAAAGTACAAACTTGTTAGTTTTCCACTGCTAGCTAAAAGCATCCCATATCGTAGCGTAAAAACATATGTAGTAATATTATTTTCGTACGAAAAAATATTCATATGTAACAAACCAAATTCGATGTGTATCATAGATATATGATACCATATATATCATAGATACCATAGATATCATAGATACCATAAAAAGATTGTACTTCCTGCGTCGCGACTTTGCAGAGTTAGCAACTCATTCGTTGGTCTCGGTACTCGCTTTTACAATAAAATTCCGCAATCCGTATTAGAATTATCTACAGAAAAGCTTAAATTAAGTGTGCGAACTATACGTAATGCATATTACACAATTGAAAATTATTTGAATGATAAAAATGCTTGGATTTGAAAATCCTTTCAGCTTCAAACAAGACAGCAATTAAATAATGTAAATTTAAATGTTTAAAAGATTGACCGCCGAGTTTCTTGCTAGTTCTTCTCGGTAAGAGCAACATTTCGAACCAGTGTAGTTTATTAAATCTAATTGATTCTTGACGATTCAAAAGTGCTTGTAAAAAGCTTACTTGAATGAAATGAAAACATAAATAAATTTAACAACGTTACTTGCCGTAGATCGCAGTAGCTTAGGTTAGGTTTAGCTATTAGCATATAGAAAGATATACGAGCTGAGTAAGATAACAGTAGGACCCCGGACGGGTTCGAAACTAATCGGGCTAATCCGATAAAATTAGACGTGAGTATAGCCGGTATCTATATATTAACTATGAATACTACTCACGATAGTTATAAATTAAAAAAATAACAGTAGAAGCTGTAGAGCTGTGAGATTGTGTATCTCAACAGGGATTTACGGTTTCAAAATTTAATTCAGATGCAGTTTTTATAAAAATCATGTTCTTAATTGATATTTACAAATAATTATGCACTTCTAGGGTAGGAAAGATACGTCGACGAAACCTTCAAATATTTAGTGAATTTCTACCCCCAACCAACCAAATCACATTGAAACCAAATCCTCATTTGTAAGAAAAGAAGATGTACTCGTTCAACAGAGGGACACTAAAAAGCTGATCCGGCTTTTCAAGTTAAGTAACAGATTATGTTACTATATCATACCGCAAGATGGATTAGCCGGATACACGCTAATCAGGACTTCTCAGGGAGTTGCCTCAGTATTTTTTATCGTAAAGACACAATCGTTACAACAGTTTGTCTTGTTTGAAGCTGAAAGTTTATAAGGAAAGTACAAAATATAGAAAACAAACTAGCGTGGCTTGTAGTTTATAGGAGTGCAGCTGCCTGACGCAGCTAAAGATTGTACTTACCATTACCCTTGTACCATACCTGCCACACACACAACACTCCCACATACACTAACTCCAATACTCACATACACACGCAACACATCCACACACACGCACAAACACGCCCGCTCACGCTCAAGTCACGTCGTTGTTGCATCTTTCCTACATTTTTTATTAATTCTGTTAAGCAAAATCTAGATTTAATATGTAAAATTATATAATCAGTTTGGCTTTATTGATAGACTAAGTATTTTTGTTAAATATATATTGTATAGCTGTAGATAATATAAATAAATAAATAATAATAATAAATACCATTTCATAAAAACCTATTAGAAAACCCCCATTAAGATGCAAAATATAGGAAACCAGTCCAGAACTACAGTTTATTTCATCATGTTGATCTCTAGGTCGTGTGCTGAGCTGATGTATGGTGCGGTGATGGCATGTATGTTGCTATGCGTTACACTCATCATCCTCATCATCCTCCTGCCCTTATCCCACTCTAAGTGGGGTCGGCACAACATGTTACAAACATGTTGTCACATGATTTGGCTACGTGTTTTACGACCGGCCGCCGGCCTGACGTCAACTTACTTAGTCGCCTCTTTCGAAACCTCGGTAAGAAATGAGGGCGGTCTATTCTGCTCAGCCGGATACCACACAGCGGTGCTGTGTATTACACTATAAACTAAAAATATAACCTGTATAGCTCAATTAATAAGTGTACTTTCCAGCCTCTAAAAAATCACATTTACCCGCTGCACTATTTGGAACTGAAGAAATATAAACAAATACGCATTCACATTTATAAGTATTGATTATATTTATCTTAAACAGTGAATGACATAACTTTGAATATGTAAAGTTATAATAAGTATAAAATTTTCTTCCTTTATAAGTTTATTCTGATGTCAGTGATTTAAAATAAAAGTAAATATTATGTAGGCACGTATTATGCGTTTAGTCTTCCACGTACATTTATATCCATGAAGAGTATCAATACGAAATTACGTTTAGAAAAGGATAGTTGTGCTGACTCTGTCACACTGATAGCGCTGGTGGCTATTTGATATTAGCTTTTGTATTTAGGTCAGAACACACTAATTATTATTACGGAACCAGGAGGTCTGTACATCGGTTTGTCTTTAGCGGGCGGGCGAGACGGAAACCTAAAGTTACTAATTATGTAGTCGCGGACAGAAGCTAGCGACTTATAATTAAACTGTGGGTCTCATGTTGGACTCTTATTTAGCAAAAGTCTTCTAAAACATAAATTTCTTCTAGTCTTCTATAACTTAAATTTCTCCTTAGTCTCTTATGTCTAGTATCTACGATGGTCTACAGCAACCATCGGGCTCAGTGATTTAGAAAACGTCACGAAATAAAAAGCATCTGTAAAAGAGGCTTGTATCCTTTGAACGTATGTTTAGAGGAACTGTTAGAATTAGCACAAAAATATAACTGGTTCATTATTCATGGTAGAAGGTTCATTCGATTCGGACAGTTTTATAATTTTAAAGAAATGACGATTCAAAAGTCTATTCATAAAAGTTAAATAATATTCATATCCGTTTTTCGTTTTAGCGATTTTAACCAAAAAAGCATAGATAATCTATATCATGTAGATTAAAAAAAATCCAAGGTTCTAGGTTGTAATTATTAATTGTTAAATATATCGTTTTAACTGTAATGATAATACAATACATTGCGCTAAACTAAAGCAAATTAAATCATAAAAACGCCAAAATTAAAAATACCATCGGTATAAGTCAGAATAATGAAACAATCTTTTACATTCAAGATTTATAGAAATTACGTTTTAACTGGTTCATCGTCAAATTCAAACGGAATATATATATATGTATATAAAGATTAATCTCTATTTTCTTTGGTGAAGGACACGCACGAGCGCAATGAACGAATTCGCTAATTCTTTTTTCCAGTTTTAATTGTCTAGTAATTTTATACCCAAACCCAAAACCCAAAACCAAACACAAACAACTTAAGTACTTCTATAAGGCGCAAAGCAGAAGCCACAAGCTGTTGCTGTAGCTAGGTCGAAAGCCCTAGGGCAAAAATAACTAAGACCCCAATTAAACTATTTAATATCGTTTCTTCCGTATTCGTTGTGTTCCGGATTCAACGTACTACTCTAGATTGGTATTTATCCAGATTCTTCTTCAGACTTGTTGGGAATTTACAAGGAATTTCTAAGATAGGTTACCATTATTAAATTTGTTTTCCTACTTGTTTATTTATATAGTGAGTATACTTATTAAATAAATATAAATGTAAAACATATTTTTACTAGTTCAAATTATATTAAGTTGGGGTCCTAGAGGGCCCATGAGCTTGGCATCCTCGTCATGCCCTCCAATAGCTGTCTCTTAAAAAAATATATATAAGTTTAGCGAAATATTACAAAATAACTCTATTTTTGTTTACATCTTAATTTTCATGCCTATTAACTAGTTAGCGAATAGGTATTCGCCGCGGGTACAATCCATAGAGTTATTTGTACTATAGGAGAGTCATGCAAGCCTGTAAGTTACAATGACGGTAGTCCATCCCTAAATTAAGTAACTTAATACTTGTGTTATGGGTGATAGACAACTGGTAAAGATATACATATATAATTTCAAATACATACTTAAAGAAGTATATACCCAGGCTCGAAGAACTAACAAATTGTCTATAGAAAATTTTGGCACTCGGCGGGAATCGAACCCGTGACCCGCGGAGCTGTAGGCAGGGACACTGCCAACTGCGTAAACGGGCCGGTCAAATGTCACATTTTAAGCTGGCTTCCCTACTCTATGAATAATAACCCTAAGGTAGAACCGCGGAGCGCATCTAGTGTACAATTATAATCTGTTTATAGCCATAACGTTAACAATAGTCAAGCTGGGGTGAATTGTGGAAGGTGTTGGAGGGACGGCAATTGGGTTTAATTGAAGCTTATTGGAACCGGGGCGACCATTGCCTCTGAATAAATATAACACATATTAAGCTACATTTCTGTGTATTTCGATATCTTGTGTATGATATGTTTAAGCATTTTATTTGTAGTGTTTTTAATTTTATTTGAGAAATACATTTTTACAAAAGATTAGAGAAGAAAATAAACGTAAAGAATCATATAAATTTTTTTAAGTAATATATTTTTTGTGCGGAATAATATACAGAATTATTTTAAAAAATTGATTTAATAGACAAAGTAGGAACCGATATAAGCTTATGGCTTCTGCTTTGCGCCTTATAAAAGTACTTAAGTTGTTTGTGTTTGGTTTTGGGTTTTGGGTTTGGGTATAAGATTCTATAATAAAATTCCACAATCAGTTTTAGTTATACCATTACATTTACAAGTCACAGTTTAAATAAACTATTAAAAGGACGCTGATATACAAAGACTTTATACAGTTCAGGATTATATAGATGATAAGAATGCGTGGAAGCTAGTATTCTACCGTGCACAAGATTGTAACGACTTATATTTAGTTGACTTGTCATAACAATTATGTTTTGAAAAGAGCACCCGCCGAGTTTCTTGCTAGCTCTTTGACGAGTTAAAAGAACTTGTTTACAATTGCACTTGTAAAAAAATATTTCGAATTTGTAATTTCAATTTCTGCAAAGTTAGGTCTAAGACTAAGATAAACTAAATACAGTTTTATTATTTAAACATATACCTACCAATACTTTGCCAATTTTATTAGCTTTAGATAAGTGAAATAAGTAGGAAAAAGTTATTATATTCATATTGCATTTGTTATTATTGAGTAAAATTATTCCACAGAAAGATTTTTTTTAACATAATCAGTAAGAGAGGGCGCGCAAAATATCACATTTCATTACTATCAAAGTAATATTATCTTTACGATTATATCTTTTAAATTCTCCTACTTGAAGTCATTTTTTTTATTTAACAAAGATTGAGATTGAAAATTATAAATTAATTAATTAGTTATTTAATTGAGTTATCTTCATTTACAATGAGCAATATAATTAGCATAAAAAACCGATTATTAAACGAATTGCCAGATGGTTTTCGTGACTCTATTAGCATAAATTTGTTAGTTAGAATCGACTCTTGAAATGTTATCTCTTAAGTATCCTTTCGATTATTTGAACCTTTTAGTCTCTATAATAGATTACTAGCTTCTGCACGAGACCAAGTTTACGTAAACATCAAAGATAACTATTATTTAGGCCGATTATTAGGTTATTATAATTCGACTGGCCCGTTGGCGCAGTTGGTAGTGACCCTGTCTTCAGCGGGTCGCGGGTTCGATTCCCGCCGAGGGAAAACATTTTTTATAAACAACTTATTAATTCTTCGATTCTGGGTGTAAGTATGTATTAAAATATGTATATTTTTACTAGTTGTCTATCAACCATAACACAAGTATTACTTTGGGGAGGGACTAAGGTGTGTGTAATTGTTTCATATATTTATTTATTTATAACCATCAGAGTTAAGTAAGATAGTAGTAGAAGTAGCTTTTGTCGCTCTTCAGGCATAAACCTTTTTGCAATACCAAAAATCACATCGCTCTATAACTCCACTGTAATTTAAATGAAATATAAACAAAAAAAAAACTTCCGCGTTTATAACACGTATGTCAACAAAATCCATTATCCTAATTTAGTTTAAAGTTTAGTTACCCCAATTTCTTAACGTTTTATTTGCAAGTTCGTTAGTCCGTTAAGCGGGAACTTTGAAATGATTTCCTTACATAAAAGCGATTTATCCAATTAAACGTCTGCCCCTTCTGAAGGCAATTCTGAAGCAATTGGCTCAATGAGCTTGAGAGGGGAGCTTTCTACGGGGCAACTAGTTATATACGTACAAATTCCGTGTATTATATTTTATAACAGAATATTTTGTTTTATACGGTGTTGAATAGAGATTTAAAACATATATTTATATATATAACATTAATTAACATTAATTTTTACCGATAATATTTATAAATACGCAAGTGTGGTAGCTATTTTTCTTTATCGTTTAAACGGAACAACGACTTGATATGAGTTTTGTTACGGGGATAGTTGTGGCGTTAAAGTTACATAGACTACTCCATAGCTTGAAATTAATGGTAAATTGCCGAATATCTTGCAATCAAAAACACACCAGTCTCAAAAGTACAACAATATTACAAATATTACGACGTGTGGTATCCGGAAGAATAGAATAGACCACCCTCATTTCTTACCGAGGTGTCGTAAAAGGCGACTATGGTAAGTTGACGTCAGGCAGGCAGCCGGTCGTAAAATACTTAGCCAAATCATGTGACAACATGTTTGTAACATGTTGTGCCGACCCCACTTAGAGTGGGATAAGGGCAGGAAAATGATGAATATTATAAATATTAAACATTATAATAGTTTTTCATATATATTTATTTACAACTGTAAAATGTAAATTGTATTCTATTATTACCTGTATGGTGGCTGCTGCACATGCTGGCTATGCCCCTAACATATTACCTACTCCTTTTTCTCTATTACCATAATAAAGAAAATGAAGTGAAAAGAACTCTCCCTATTGAACGTGCGAAATTATAATACCATAAACTAAATTAATTTATTATTTAATCAATGATAACTTAATATAGCTATTATAGTCAATGGGCGCAAAATTACCATTCTAGAGACTTACCGTTACCGAACAGTAAACGTTAAATTAAGTGTGGGTGAAAGTTTTTTGATTTGATTGTTGATATAACCCTACACTTCGTCATGAACTAGATAAAAGTCACTCTGTATTTTGCGTGAATTGCCACGATACCGGCTTCTCTTATCAAGAACTAGAACAGTCCTAATTTTAGCTCATATTCGTTATTAACACAGATTATAATTTAAAACTGATGCAAGACTAACTTGAATTGCGTCATAAAACGCTAATATCAGACACCTCGTGTTTTTTCTAAACCATTCTGCTTAGTTAATATGTCTACTATTAATGATGCTATTAATGAGGAAAGAAAATATTCTGAGTACGCCAGCAACTCACAAATGTATGAAGTTTCGATATATCACGCTGAAGCAGGTTTGTAGGTTTAAGTTCTTCATCGCAGTATTGCCCACCACAAAGGTTTAATAATTAATTGGTAGGATAATACATATATTAATTTATTACGTTGTATGAAAAAATCATAGTTAACTAGCCATAATATTTTATTTCAGTACCAGTCGAGCGGATATGTCGGAAGGACCTGCCACACCCGAATGGGATATCAATGATGCAGTAGTGCCACGTGTGACAAGCTTCGACAACTTCGGCGAGTGGTGCGACGGCCACGTGCGCAGAGTTTACCCCCCTGGTTGTGAAGAGGCCAGAAGGCACGCTTCCGGTTGGGCCATGAGGAACACTAATAACCATAACGTCCACATACTCAAGAAAAGTTGCCTTGGTGTGCTGGTGTGCTCGATAAGATGCCGCTTGTCGGACGGCTCGCGCGTCCATCTACGACCGGCGATATGTGATAAAGCGAGAAAAAAACAACAAGGTAAATTGACCTTCAGCATATATCAAATTAAATTAGTTGAGCTAGTTAAAAGGCGCACTTTCTGCACCTTTGTTTATTAAAGTGTTAAAACTAGTTATGTGACGTAATTAGAGATCTGAAGCTAAGGATTTGTTTAAAATTGAAACGGGATCTTAGCGATATGACATTAAAACAGCGTTTTCTTTCTACAGACACACACATTTAGGTGTAATAAAGCAATATATAGATAACTTCTGATATTTCGACTATTTATTTTCGTTTCTAATCTTTGTGAGCAAGGACGCGTCGGCTCTCGTTAGTAACAACTACCTTACATTATAAGAATGAGTCTAGAAACTTATTTTACCTGCAACCTTAATGCTGTTAGCGTTTTATTGTGTATGTATTGTATGTATTTAACGTAGGTAAATATTGGGAAAATAATAGAATGACGAGTTAAGTTAATATCTGAGTATTTAAACAGTTTCTTTATATGTCTCAGGAAAACCATGTCCAAATCGTCTATGCAACGGCGGTCGTTTAGAAGTTCAACCATGCCGAGGTCACTGTGGCTATCCTGTCACACATTTCTGGCGTCACACAGAGCACGCCATATTCTTCCAAGCAAAGGGCTCTCACGATCATCCTCGTCCCGAAGCAAAAGGCGCTAGCGAAGTACGGCGGTCTCTAGGAGCAGGCAGGAGAGTCCGTGGTCTTGCTTTACTCTTAGCGAGAGAAGCGGCCATCGCTGACAAAATACTTACCGTGAAACCAGAAAAACATATGCAACAAAAAATGAATACGCACCCACAACCACCACCGCTTATACCAGACACTCAAAGAGGTAGGTTTTTAATGTTTAAAAGGAACTTTTTTATTAGTAATTTTGTAAGCTTATTTTTGTCGGTGTTTTTAAGAATGTAAGTAATGAAATCATAATGATGTTTTGTTCTGTTGTTTTATTAAGTCCGAATCCATAACAGGATTTATTATAGCATATAGTTATGTATACATCATCATTTTCCTGCCCTTATCCCACTCTAAGTGGGGTCGGCACAACATGTTACAAACATGTTGTCACTTTATTTGGCTACGTATTTTACAACCGACTGCCTGCCAAACGTCAACGTACCTTAGTCGCCTTTTGCGACACCTCGGCAAGAACTGAGGGTGGTCCATTCTATGCAGCTGGATACCACACGGCACATAACTTAGTCGCCTCTTACGACACCTCGCTAAGAAAGTAGAGCGGTATATTCTATTCTGCCGGATACCACACGGCGTCACATAGTAATGTGTACATGATAAGCAATAGTTTCTGTGGGCCAAAAAAAGTTTATAATACGATCATAATATTTTTTTGCAAATTACAAATATACTAAGACGTTTATTTTATGGTTGATATTGTAAAATCAAATTTTTATTTTTTTCTCAGTTCTCACGTGCACATGTGGACCTTTTGAGTGTAATTGTCGGTGGCGTTCCGAAAACGCAACGGAACCTTACGCAGCAGCGGCTTGGACACCAACAGAACATCAACCGTACACAGCATACATCCCGCCCACACTACCGACCCCATCTCTACCACCACAGCAAACATACGACCCCAACACACTACCATCTGACGACATATTCCATCCTGAAGAAATATTTCAGCTCGATCAACCTATACGTATCGATTTCCCGTTGGAGGAAAGTACATTAGAATCATCACCAACCTTCGCGGATCTAAACGGTGATAATTCACGACCAGAAGACGCGTACTGGCTTGAATGGCAGCGACCCGCGGGCGGATCGGAATCCAGTGAAACACCGTCACCTGAACTTTTCGGTAACGGCTACCAACAAACAGAAGTGTATTGCGACCAACAGTCTTATATAAACCAAAATTATTATCCAGAAGAAGCACAATACTACCCCGTTGAGAACGTAAGGAATTGCTCTCCTATAATGGAAATGCAGGATTCACGTTATTACAGATACGGGCAAGACTGCGTACAAAACAATATAGACATGCAGACATGGAACTATTCAGACTGTGCCTTTAGCTCACACGATGTGTCCGAATGTAAGCAGTATTATGATGCGCAACATCCGCAAGCCATCAACGGTTTTAGCTCACTTTTATAATAATACTCTTGTTAATTTGTACATAACTTGTAAATTGTAAATATGTTAGTTGTTGGTTCATTGTTAATCAAAACGATTAAGGATTTTGTTAGTGACTTGTTCCTTTTATAAAAAAATAAGGCGATTATCATATTGAGGCTAACAAAATAAGCGTTTGGGTGTGCTCACTGATGATATAATAAAACCAATGTTTTTTTATATAAAATGGTCTATTTATTGTATATAAAAATTACATTAAAATTGTCAATTTTTACATTTTTTATTTTCTAACGATAAAATTGGTCACTACAAAATAGTCCTTCAAGCGATCAAACCTTTGAATTATTATGCATATACTTGTAAGAAATCGTAATACTACCTCTCTTATATCCACATAATACCACAATAGGGGCGGGGCGTCTGTAACAAAGATCGCTCTTAATAGGTATTCGGCAAACTCTGCGTCCTGCGCAAACCTAATGACCTAACGTCTACAATCTCACAAATCTTAAAAAAGGTTTAAACGCTCCATCATTTACAATAACAATAATATAACCAGTGCGAATAAATTCCGATTCCATCGAATCGATTTAACCGCTAATTGAATAATCATTATCACATTTTACTCCGAATACCTTGTCAACCTGTTAAGTATTCTTTTTTAAGCGTTACAAAGCATCATTCGACCACTGTGATGACCAATTTTCAAAACCCATATTGCTAGAGACGTTAACAATTTTGACAGTACAAAGCATACTCGCTAGACCAAAAATTTATGATTAACATTACGTCCTTAAAAATAGGCCTTATTTATTAAATGTTGCCGTATTAAAATCATTAATTAAAGTACTGAGGAGAGCACAGCACGCACTATCACAGCAATCGGCAAATCCGAGCTACGTCTCTAACCACATTTAAAATAAACAAGCAGGCTCTTGTACTATCTTAAATATGTTTAAACACATTTGGGGCCCACATCGGGGGCCATATATAAGGCCACAAATGAATTTTAAAACGAAGCATGTCTCCACTGTTCTAAGAACAACATTGCCATTTGCACTTCATTTAACGAGAATATTCATTAAAAAAAATTGGATCGCTACAATTATATTATTAACGGACGCAAGAGTCTGTGCTTCGATCGATTTAAACCAACTATAGTACGCCTACTGAACGACTGTAATCGGTAAGTTTACCTGAATACTATAACTAACGTGTTGAATCTACATAGGAGCTGAAGTTTTAAAGTTCAAGCGAGATCCGTTTCGTAAGCGTTATTATTCAGAAACCTAAACTCTCAGTTAATGAATAGAAACCGGTTAGTTTCAAGCCCAACTATATAAAAAAGATTCTTAAATGAAACTCGAAAACTACAATATAACCGCTATCTATGACTTAGGTATCAAGATAATAGACTTATAAGATAGAATCTTAAGGATCAATGCATTAACTAGTTGTATTTAGACAAATATTTTTATAAGATTTATATTTTTAACATACTCTAATTATATAACCATAAGTATGAGAAGACTAATTGAACAGTGTTAACCCATATTATAGTGATTTTTGTGCTATAATACAATATTTTGAATAGATTTTTATTATATATTTTATTTAATTTTAATTGTGAAGTTACACATGTCTGCGGAAAATAAATTATAAAAATTCTTCTGTATAAACTACAACATTATTAACCTTTTCTATATTAAAACATGTATATATGCCCATAAAAATGGGTGGTTGGGTTGTTTGAAACAATCCATAAATATATTTTTAAAACAGTCGAGTGACCGTTATAGAAAGAGCACGATAAAGTAATTTTTGGTAATATTTTAGTCATTATCATATAGAGTGCCTTCGAATATTAAACTAAATGTACGTCGATATATAGTTACTTCGGATTGTGTAGTTTAGATGTGGACAGCACAGCTACGACGCTATATTTTCAATGACCTTACTGAAAGACGTCATCAGACCTCACTGATCATCATTAAGTTGCCAAATCACTTCAAACGAAAAACAGCGTGAAGGATAATAATATACTCGTATATTGATGGTATGAATGAAGTCATATTATCTTAAATAAAACATAGTAAGAAACTAGATGCTCAAAGTATTTCGTGAGCCTATAGATATCTTATTAATATACCTTTTAAATCATATTAAAAACACAAATGAAATAAAAATTTAACCTCCCCAGACACGTGTACGTCACTTAATTAGGAAAAAAGGGGTTAAATAAAATAGACTACAAAACAAAAACAAAATAACCGAAAACGAAAAACCAAGTACAGCTTAAAAAAAGGCTAACAATAAATTTGTACTATTAAAAAAAAACCTTGATAGAACATTCAAACAGAAATGACTGCATCCCTTCGTATTCAAAATCAAGAAACGATATAAAAATATGCCTGAAATTTATCCGTGATCAAAATTATCATAATCATATATTTAATCATACCAAAATATATGAACCTTTTAATGTAAATGTCAAAAGAGACGGATATTGCCAATACTGTGTCGTATGACGATTAAAACCACGGAAGACGTTGATTAGGTGGAAACATTTGATATTATATTAGAAGATACGCATCATGTATTACTACTGATGACCCTGATGAGGGATCGACCTCATATTTAATTTAAAATTATTCACACAAGTCACAAGTTTTTTTTATTCATTTTTCCTTTAACATGCATACATTAAAATAGTCGTCATAGCCAGAGTCAAAGGTAACCCTAAAACCGCCATTTTGCCCTATCCGAAGACTAAAATCAAATTTCCTGTGCTTATTAGGAAATTTTGCTTTGTTCTTCGGATAAGGCGATTCGTGCACAATGTGAACAATAAATATAAGTTATGATTATAAAATGATTTATTATATTCAATGGAAAATTTTATACCAAATACAACGGTATACAACTCATAGGCATTATTATTATATAGTAATTAACATGAAACAAAAATTAATGTAATTAATCGTTTTTAAGTAATGAAATGATCACATGCTGCACATGGCGGTCAAAGGTTAAAAAAAATTATACACATTTTGATAAATTAAAATCATTCAAGACATAATTGTCTCTAGACGTTTGATACGACTTATTACTCGACTCACCTCACAATTTTTAAAACTTTATAACCCGTTTCTAATGGGTTTTATTACATTTGAGTCTTAGTGTTTGATTTCTAGAGTCTTAGAGTTGTTTACCCCTCAGAAATTATCTTTTTAATTTTTACTTACTTAATTATTAATATTATTATTAATGTACGTAATTTCTTTAGTCAATTTTTAATACAACTCTTAGTTCCAATAAATTGTTATTAAAGAACGATACGCCTATTATATTAAAATTATTAATTTTATTCGATCGGAGAAAAATTAAAATTCAAGTTTAAATTAAAATAATTACTGATAATAAAGTCAAATAAGTTTTTTATATATCATTTACCTTCAGCTTAAGGCTCATACTGGTTTATTTCTGACGTAATATCAGTAAAAAAACTGCACTAATTTGTTTAAATATATTTTTTGTCAATTACTTATATATCAACGCCGCATTATTTCATTCAAATATTAAAATTGTAAACAGAATTTATATTCGCACAATTAAAAATTATTGCGAACTTTTTTCTTTTGTAAAATAATACACATTGGTAAATTTGACCAAATTTACGATAACATACATTTTGACATGTTAAGTCGTCTTAATATCACATCTCTCAAACCATAATATCATTACATACTACTTATAAATAACCCTTGATAATCAATACCTATTTATTATACAGAAAATAAGGTTACATATGTGTATAACCTTGGCGAATATGAGCTAAATTTTTAATTTACGAGACCCAATTTTACAATTATACTCTGATCACATATGAGGACCTGATTATATATATCTCATGTGATATTGGCTTAATAAAATAGCCAGCAAAAAAAGATATGAAATATCCTTATTTTTTCTCTTTAATGTGACACTAGCTTATAATTGTTTCTAAAGATTATTAATAATGGAGCTTAATATAAAATATATCAGAGGTCGTAACAGCATTTGGTTACGTATGTCGTTGTTATGTAATATTAACATTTAACGTTTAAGGCCCAGTAGTACTAGTCTGCTAAAAGTCGGTCTTGTATAACTTTATTTTTCGGTCATAACAGATTCAACCAATGAATCCTGTCAACAAATCCTTAACTAGTACTCATTTAACATAATTCGGCTTTTATAACATTATATATATAACAATACAATGCTCACATATAGCAATAACATGTTTACCAGTTGGATTGCTTTAGATGTGCAAAACGCACACGTTTTACTTCACGTCACAAGAGAAAAAATAATAGTGAGCCTTCACACACCACCACATACGATATATGTAGTCAAATTGCGAGAAAAAAGTTCTACTATACAGTACTATGGATAATTATATTTTTTATGAGTATGCAAAAAGTTGAGAAACGCTGTTAAGAGTACCCACAAAGTTTTAATAAAAGTTTTAAAAATATCAGACCACCTACTAAAATCCATTTTATTATACCGCGAAATTGTATTTCCAGTTTAAGTAAAAAAGGTAAAGTAACGGCCTGTTACTATGCCCACAGCTGGGGTAAGGCCTCCTCTCCGTTTTTGAAGAGAAGGATTGGAGCTAAGACCTACCACGCTGCTCCAATGAGGATTGGTAGATTACACATATACCTAGAATTCTCAGAGAGATATGAAGGTTTCCTCACGATGTTTTCCTTCACCGAAAAGAGTGTGATAAATTGCAATTTTCAACTAGACACAAAGTTTTAATAGAAAAACTCATTGGTGCCTGCCCGTGGTTTGAACCCATGATCGTCTCTAGAGAGTCGCACGGTCTCACCGCTAGGCTATCACAGCTTTTTTTATTTCCAGTAAAGATGCAATATTTAATAAACGCATAATATTAACCATCGGTTGATAAAAAATAAATATTTATTAATAAATAAAATAAAATTCCATAAACAATTAAACATAAGACATTAACAAATCACAAAATGCGGTGAGATTTGTATCCTTTTCTAGGATAGTACTATTGTCAGGTTAACGTGTTTTGGTTTGATGAATACTAGTTATTCTACGGCGATTCAAAACTTAACGGAATCTCCTATCAGAGCCGCAACTTGATTTCTATGATATTCCTAATCCTATATAATTAAAATTGTTTCTTTCTGAAATTCTCATTGAAAGTTCCGTGATAGCAAAGAAATTGCGATGACTAACTTCTGCCATTTAAAATAGATTTTACTAGTTCATTCTGAATTAAATTGAATGGCACTGTGTAAAGGCTAACAAATCGCCCCATCCGAAGAATAAAGTTAGAATGTTCTATGTATATCTTATATACGATGTGTACCTTTGCTGTTCGGATGGGGCGATTAATAAACGTAATTTGGTGTCATAAGATCAAAGAATGGATCTTCCCATTGTGAATGTAAAATTAGGAAGCATACTGATTGATCATTGTCTAGTAAAGTAAAGTAAAGTAACAGCCTGTTACTATGCCCACTGCTGGGCCTCCTCTCTCCGTTTTTGGAGAGAAGGATTGGAGCTAAGACCTACCACGCTGCTCCAATGCGGATTGGTAGGTTACAAATATCCCTAGAGTACTCTAGAGATATGGTTTCCTCACGATGTTTTCCTTTACCGAAAAGCGTGTGATAAATTGCAATTATCAATTAGACACATGAGTTTTAATAGAAAAACTCATTGGTGCCTGCCCGGATTCGAACTCGTGTTCCCCTTGAAAGAGTCGCACGGTCTCACCGCTAGGCTATCACAGCTTTTCATCAGATCATTGTCTATGATCGGACAATCTAATATAGAAAAAGTATTATAGGGTCAGGATTATATAGAAACGTTTTGCGAATATTTGTATTCCTATGTACCATACAACAGGTGTAATATGAGATATCGCAATGAGACTGCTATCTATTTACATTTTTTGTGTATGGCAAGACTTAAAAACAATATACAAACCGACGGGAAATGTACACGTACACTTCTATTTCCTTCGCAGTTTTAGAGCGTTGTGATTAAAATTCAGTGGGACTATATACGAACATAAGTACCGGCCTGTTAGAATCCCACTGTTGGGAATAGGCCTCCCCTCTCCGTTTCTGGAGAAAAGGGTTGGAGCTAAGACCTACCACGCTGCTCCAATGCGGATTGGTAGGTTACACATCTCCAGAAGTCTCTAGAGATATGCAGGTTTCCTCACGATGTTTTCCTTCACCGAAAAGCGTGTGATAAATTGCAATTATCAATTAGACACATGAGTTTTAATAGAAAAACTCATTGGTGCCTGCCCGTGTTTGAACTCGTGTTCCCCTCGAAAGAGTCGCACGGTCTCACTGCTGGGCTATCACAGCTCTTATACGAACATACAAATATATAAATAATTGTTATAACACCACGCAAACACTGAAAACAAAGTATACTATTTGCATAGATAGCAGCCCAAGGAAGGGGGTGTTGGGGGGTGTAGGGGGGTGTAGGTGGGAAGTAGGGGGTGTCTCACTCACTGTGGCGGGGTATGGGAAATGGGGGTTGTCGTCAGGGGGTCGCTTCCTCGGCCAACTCAGGTCCAGGCGGCACTGCACCAGACTCGGTCACTGCCGCCGCACTCACTGTCAACTCTAGGGGTTCCGGACCAGGACACCGTCCCACGCTGCATTCCATATCGGTACTGTTAAAAAAATTATATAACTTGACAAACTTGTTTGGACTAGGGATTTTAATACAGATCAACCAGAGCCCCTGCTTATATGATTCGTACGCCGCATCACAGAACAGGCAGTTTTAAATATTCAGCAAGCAAATGTTGGAATAACCTTCCTCCGCCAATCCGTAAGTTACAATCAATTCACTCTTTCCGTAAAAAATATGAGATGTTTTTGTTGGACCAACAGTAATGTGTAAATACTATACATTACTTTCTTTTTATACGTATCTTAATTATTATAAATTATTTATATACTTTATTATATTATAATAATTATTAGCTGCATTACTATAAATTTTTCTTATTTATTCTGTTAATATTTTTATAGTCATGTGCCATTATGTGTTTTTTTTTGTTAAGTCTATATTTATATTGTTATTTTTTAATTCTTTGTTATGTTTTTACTGACGTTGGGACGTATTAGTATTAGTTTTTGGCTGCTACTGAAAATCAGTGTTGGGCTTCCCAGCTCAAAAATAGCTGAGTAGCTACCATTTTATAGCATTGCACTGCTGTATCTCTATATTTGAACTTCTTGTTTTGCTGCGTAAGCATACTGTTATAATAGTAGTACAATTATATATAAATAAAGATATTCTTATTCATATTAAAAATTTAATTACACTTGAAAAATGCCCTATTTACAATACCTAACGAATTACTAATAAAAGAAGATATAATGGTGTTTTTGGGATCAACATGAAGCAAATCATTGTTACAAAAAGACACACTCATATCAACCCTCGCTGGCATACTCAGTATAGTGGCGTACGTAGATCGCAAAATTGCACCCGTTATACCGTAACAAAAACAATGTATGGTGGGGGAAACCTTTTTTGATAGTGTTACAAAAAAGACGGCGATGACATATCTATCTTCTAAGGATAACTTAATATACACTAACTTTTAAAACACCGATACCTATTGTTTTGAATAAAATTGACTCGCCCGCCGGACAGGTTAGCGACGCGGGCGGCTGACCGCTAGTTACCTTTCAAACACAACAGGAATAAGCCGCGTGCGCCTGTTCACGGCATTCCATAACGCACACGTGTAATTTTGCGTTTCGGGTGTTATTCTCAGATTTAATGACGCGTTTAGCCAGTGAAGTGTTTGTTAAGACGCGACCGTCCACGGTTTTGGTGCGCGTTGGATACTATTCCCCGATATAGGGACGACTCAATAACGTGTGACCTTACAAAGGTTGTGTGCACACCGGGTGTTATTCAGCCGATATAGTGAAGTGTATACTCAGCGAGAAAAAGACATTACATGTCCGTGGAAGAGTGCAGAGGCGAGCCAACGGTTTCGGGAATCGGCCAAGTACATACAAGCACACACACACACGTACACATATGCACGCAGTGACTCATGAGGCCGGACCACATACAGCTAACGGCCGCATAAGGTAGGTTGAAACGCTGGGGCGCCGGGCCCAGGTCCCGGAGGTTGTTTCATCCGTCCCCTCGTTTGCGCGGAACACCTACAATGCCGTTATTACTACGTAAATATGTTTAAATATTCATGACGTATTATTTGTAATTCTATAATAACAGTTATATATGATTAATAGTAAATACGCACACAACACTCGCAGTAGAAATTTGCATTTTAGCTGTCTGCCACTGTTCGTTGGCCTCGATAGAGTCGAGCTGGTCCTCTGAAGGGATGCACGGTGCCGGACCACCTTCGCTGGTTGAGACGGGGGACTCCAAATTGATTAAAGTAGCCGTAGCCACCTCTACACGACTTGCTTCGTCCGTATTGGAACTCGTAGATTGACTTGTGTCCACTGATTTAGGCATATCTGTTGGCAAATTTTTATTTCAACTACGTTGGAGACTGTTTCATATAACTTGTTTGATTTGATAAGACGAAAACGGAGTTTTGTTAGAACGCCCAATAACGATAAACAATAATCCATTGGAAGGCTCATTTTATCTTTAATATTTGTTTTCGACAATAAAAGTACAAGTTATTTATACTTTGTTTTATTTTTACTCCGTCATTAATTGTAAAAACCAATTCCCTTAACCCAACTATTTTAAAATTTACAATTGAAAAATTTTTATAATAAAAAAATACTTCTATGAACATTTCAATTAATTTACTTCATGAATGAAAATAATTCTTTAACGAATATTCTACAATTGAAATTCGCTTCACAATTGTGGAAGCAAGATCGGCGAATGTCATCATAGACATAACGTTGCTGTTAAACATGCATGTTACAATAGAAAAAGTTTTAAATTGTGTTTTTTATACTTACAGTATAAATAACAAAACTCTCAATTTAGTCACGACAAATAACAAAGGAAGCGAGTATACGGGGATAATATAAAGTGAACAAGCAAAAAAAAAATGAACAAATGGAAGGATGAAATAAAAGCAAGACCTGGGGCATGCATGTAGGTCAACCATTTCTTGAGCGGTCGGGTGCTGCCGAGCATCGAGAGCACGCTGCCGGCCATTGCATCTGCAACGCAACGCGTGTGCTCAACTGTTACCCCAGATGCACTAGTAATATACTTTGGGCCAACGGTTAAACCGCTATCGGTAACAATGTAGAGGAAACTGAATAATAAACTGTTACTAAACTACCCTAGCCATAATAAATCTTATTCCGTAAAAATTTTAAATGATTTATAGAAGCAGGCGTTACTTTGCGGAATTCCATATTACAAGCAATATAACAGAACTAACTACTTTGCTATAATCCGCACGGGTTAAGTGAATGCATGCAAAGCCAATGTGTATGAAGCAGGCAAAATCTACGCACCTTATACATGCAGGACAAGCCACCACATGCACCCCAAGGCGCAATTCACCAGCAACAACGCACACAAAAGCAGCACACACACCCACCACAACATTCTCATGATAGAGATTGTGGTGGTGGGTGTGTGCACACAAAAGCAGCAAACACACCCACCACCACAATCTCATGATAGAGATTGTGGTGGTGGGTGTGTGTGCTGCTTTTGTGTGCGTTGTTGCTGGTGAATTGCGCCTTGGGGTGCATGTGGTGGCTTGTCCTGCATGTATAAGGTGCGTAGATTTTGCCTGCTTCATACACATTAGCTTTGCATGCATTCACTTAACCCGTGCGGATTATAGCAAAGTAGTTAGTTCTGTTATATTGTCCGTAAAAATTTATTCCCTTCTACTTCCAAATCGGAATTTAACGCTAGCCAAGTACATTCTTAACGCATTGGTCTGATACAACTAATTACTTCGTTTCATGCAAAAAGCAACACCATACTAACAACTACAAGCGACATAAACTCAAGTTTAGGAATTTTATTGGCTGTTATAAAAGTAAATGTAATAAAACCTAGGATCTCTGGTAATGATACTAATAATAATATCTACTAACAATAATAAAATAAAACTCAGAGATCGATGTCAAGTACTGAATAGTACCCTCCTGTGAACATTTTTTTTGCCAATGGCTAAATCTACAAGCTTGACCTAATGAGCTTAAGGAGTTTTTATTATTCAAAAAACACTGGCCAGATTTAAAATATTTCATGTTTAAATAATAGTAGAAAACAAATCAACAAACAGGCAACAAAAAATAAATATTGTACTATGCACACAAATACCTAATACATTAAGAAGCCGAGATAAAAATAAAAAATGTTGCTCCAGTGCAATAATCGGGGAAATTTAATTCAATATCATTAATTTTCCATTTAGAATATAAAATTTCATTTAAAAAAAGGTACTAATAAGTAACTACAAGTAATATAAATTTCGTGTAAAAGTAAATGGCATATTTGTGAGTACTTCTATACTTACGATTATATTATGTATTAGTAATATATTTCCAAATAGCAGACTTCTTAACGCGGCAGTCGATATATAATACAAAAAATATATCTTTCCAGAATGAAATTTGAAGTATCTTTTAACAACATATGGAAAGTTTTCACAGTACAGGCGATAATGTGTTAGAGTAATTTTAATGGGAAATTTCACTATTTATGGAAATCTAAATTTATGAACACGGAAACAAAATTAAGAGATTATTTGATCCATTTTATCAAAGCCAAATGTTAATGAAAAATATTTATTTATCACACTATAAATAAATGATATCTAAATCTAGATGTTCAAAATTGTTGTGTCCCTCATTTGTAAAACATTTATTATGACATATCACTAAAATAACTGACCTTGCTATATTATGATCTATTAAAGGCTCATCTTTATCTCTCTCTCTTTCTTAATACTAAGGAACCTTGTAACGATCTTGGTAGAAGTTAAACTATAGATAAAAGTCCCAGGTTTTATATATTTTATTTAGTTTACATAACTACAATGCCTGTCTGTTATTCTATAAGTGTTAAACTTTCACTATATTTTATTAGTATGTATATCATAGTGCATACATCAGATGTATTATATACATTATGTATATAACACCACAATATGCTTATTGATTGAATATATTAATCAACTATTCTCATAGTTGCCATATATAATTTAATTTTTACAGGACGGCATTTACATTTTAATTATGTTGTCCAGCCCATTGATTTTTTTGTTTAAAAAAAGAGATTACAAAGTCTTATATAATTTATACTAGCCAAAATTTATAGGATTTATTATTTTGTTTTTTAGCTTTAGGGATATAAGAGCATTAATGCTAATACAATTAACACTACTTTAGAGGTATTATGTATTTTCTACTACATTTTTATTTGTTGGTGTTTATTGTTTTATATGTTGGTTTGTCATACCCTGCTTGTGGCGATGGTCGCAGCAGGCCGGATGAGGGGGGTGTGGTTTCAGTGGCTTCACGAATACACGGTAAAAACGTGATCCGCGTGGCATCTGATACCGGTTTCCGCTCTGTAGAGTAACATATATGATTAACTCATTTAACTGTAAGGAATTTTCGATTTTAATTTAAGGTCATAGACATTGTAAGATTTCTTCTTTTTCCTACAACTTAAAAGCTATATTATTCTTTCTTCCACCTCTTTCCTAACTATTCTTTTATTTATTATTAATAAATAATAATTTTCTGAAATATTTATACTTACTACAAAAAAAAGTAAAGTAATGGCCTGTTACTATGCCCACTGTGGCCACTATGGGCCTTATAAGAAAGCTCAGAGTCGCTCAGCGGGCGATGGAGCGAGCTATGCTCGGAGTGTCTCTACGAGATCAAATCAGAAATGAGGAGATCCGTAGAAGAACTAAAGTCACCGACATAGCTCAGCGTGTCGCGAAGCTGAAGTGGCGATGGGCGGGGCACATAGTGCGGAGAACCGATGGGCGCTGGGGTCTTAAGGTGCTGGAATGGCGACCCCGCACCGGAAAGCGCAGCGTCGGTAGACCCCCTACGAGGTGGACAGACGACCTCAAAAAGGTCGCAGGGAGCCACTGGATCCAGGCGGCGCAAGATCGTGTGGTGTGGCGATCCCATGAAGAGGCCTATGTCCAGCAGTGGACGTCCATCGGCTGACGACGATGCCCACTGCTGGGCTAAGACCTCCTCTCTCCATTTCTGGAGAGAAGGGTTGGAGATAAGACCTACCACGCTGCTCCAATGCGGATTGGTAGGTTACGCATATCCCTAGAATTCTCTAGAGATATGCAGGTTTCCTCACGATGTTTTCCTTCACCGAAAAGCGTGTGATAAATTGCAATTATCAATTAGACACATAAGTTTTAATAGAAAAACTCATTGGTGCCTGCCCGGGATTTGAACCTATGTCGTCTCTAGAGAGTCGCACGGTCTCACCGCTAGGCTATCACAGCTTATTGGAGGTACCCGCGAATTTGTACGAGTATAGTGCTATACTTCGATGAATTATACACTATATGGTTTTTTTTCTGTGTAAAATGGAGTCATCGTTTATAAATATCTTGATGCAATAGTAGGTCAATTTCTTTTTAATGCCGTATGGTATCTGGCTGAGTAGAATAGACCACCCTCATTTCTTACCGAGGTGTCGTAAAAGACGACTAAGGTAAGTCGACCCGCCGTGTGGTATCCGGATGAGTAGAATAGACCACGCTCTTTCTTACCGAGGAGTCGTAAAATGCGACTGAGGTAAGTTGACGTCATGCAGGAGGCCGTTCGTAATATACTGAACCAAATCATGCGGCAACATGTTGTGACGACCCCACTTAGAGTGGAATCAGGGCAGGAGGATGATGGCAGTACGTCAATTTAAATTGTGCTGTTTAAATTTTAGTGTATAATTGTAAGAACTAAAATAAAAGTTACTAACATAGTTTATAACTATGCCGTGTGGTATCCGGCTGAGTAGAATAGACCACCCTCATTTCTTACCGAGGTATCGTAGGAGGCTGCTAAGGTAAGTCGACCCGCCTTGTGGTATCCGGCTGCATAGAATAGACCACCCTCATTTCTTACCGAGGTGTCGTAAAAGGCGACTAAGGGAAGTTGACCCACCGTGTGGTATCCGGTTGAGTAGAATAGACCACCCTCTTTCTTACCGAGGGGTCGTAAAATACGATTAAGGTAAGTTGAAATCGGGCAGGCGGCCGGTCGTAAAATACGTAGCCAAATCTTGTGACAACATGTTTTTAACATGGTGTGCCGACCCCACTTAAAGTGGGATAAGGGCAGGAGGACCAACATAGTTTATAACTCTGTTATTAATAATATGAGCGTTTGTTGCTTCCAAAACAAACATTTAAATGTAAATTTGAATAGAACCATGATTTATAGAAGCAGGCGTTACTTTGCGGAATTCCATATTACAAGCAATATAACAGAACTAACTACTTTGCTATAATCCGCACGGGTTAAGTGAATGCATGCAAAGCCAATGTGTATGAAGCAGGCAAAATCTACGTACCTTATACATGCAGGACAAGCCACCACATGCACCCCAAGGCGCATCCACCAGCAACAACGTAAATATCGACAAAAATCGTATTTACGATTTTTGTCGAGCCTATCCTCCTGATGATGCTTCGGTTTCGGGGCGAAACGATCGTCGAGATTGTAGTCGTGGGTGTGTGTGCTGCTTTTGTGTGCGTTGTTGCTGGTGAATTGCGCCTTGGGGTGCATGTGGTGGCTGGTCCTGCATGTATAAGGTGCGTAGATTTTGCCTGCTTCATACACATTGGCTTTGCATGCATTCACTTAACCCGTGCGGATTATAGCAAAGTAGTTAGTTCTGTTATATTGCTTGAATAGAACCGTTAGTGGATAAGTCACCTTTTTAGCGTAGCAAAACTCTTTGGACTCCACTGTAGCGACTGCATACAGCTTCCGTTCGCTTTCGTTCTTCACTTGAATGCTAAGATCTAGTGCGGACAGACAGTCGCTGTGCACGAAGTACATTATTGACGCTTCCTGAAAATCGTACGAAAATTCACTGCCATAGCGCCAATATATTTCAAAAAAAATTTTACTTGCTTCCTTTCCCTTTTTACTGAGATAAATAATTTTTTATTACATACAGTTACTTTAAAAATAAATAAATAATAAATATATTGGACATTTACACACACGGTCGTCCATCCCCAAAGTAAGTAACTTAATACTTGTGTCATGGATGACGGACAACTGGTAGATATACTACATATATAGTTTTAAATACATACTTAAATACATATATACACCCAGACTCGAAGAACCAACAAATTCTAAATAGAAAATGTTGGCTCTCGGCGGGAATCAAACCCGCGACCCACGGACTTTACATACACTTATTTTCTTTTAGGTGGTGGTCACGGCAACAAACCCCGGATAGGCATTAATGATTATTTATATTAAAACTTATGTGTTTACTTAATATTTGCAATTTATCGGGCTCTTGTTGTCAAGGTAAAAACATCATGAGGCAACCAGCACATCGCTGGAGATATCAATAGCAAACTTCATCATATCATATACGTCACATATGGCCAGTATATATTTCAAACTACTCTCTCTCTCAATATTTAAATTTTATAAAAGAATAATGTATCTAGCAATGAAATTGTATATCAGTATCCAAGACTTTCAATATTTGTAATCCTTCTACTAAGACTGAACGTAAACACTTGCTTCACTATTGACATAAACTATCACATACTGTTTATAGAATTAGGCGTTACTTTGCGGAGATCCATAATACAAAAGTAATAACAAAATTATTTTGCTATAATCCGCGATACAGTAAATAGAAAACATATATAGTGTTAAATGTATAGTGGACTATCCATATTTTGATACGTGCAGGATTCGTAAAAACACATGCACAAACCTCCACCACTGCCACCACAATACACAAGCACTACACACGTTCACTATCACAAACTCAACAATCGTTCCGCCCCGCACCGAAGCATCATCAGGAGATAGACACCACGACAAAATCGCAAAATACTGTTTCATGACAAAATATACAAATTTCAAATAACAGTGGCGTTCACCTGCATAACAGTGTAGTTGAGGTGCGCCGGATCCCATAGGACAAGCACAGTGTGTCCCGGCAGACATGATGATAAGCTCAGGGTGCCTCCGGCCAATCCAAGGGGAGTATGGCATCTCACCCTAGGTCGCTTACCATCCTCTTTTTTAGGCGACGATCTATATCACATATATATATCACTACATAGCATAAAACAAAGTCGCTTTCTATGTCTGTCCCTATGTCCCTATTTCCCTATGTATGCTTCAATCTTAAAACTACGCAACAGATTTTGATGCGGTTTTTTTTAATAGATAGAGTGATTCAAGAGGAAGGTTTATATGTACAATAACAGTCAATATGGAGTAGAGAAATACTGTAATTTTTGAGGTTTCTAACGTGATGTCGTAAATAATTACATTTCTTTCCGCTTACGTTGCAAACGCAGGCTGAACACTACAAGATTTATCAAAATAATGTATTAAAAATTTGTACACCTTAAAAAGGTCTACAGAAAACTCCGCGAGGGTATATGTCTATCTCTTACGGATAACCCACAATAGCATTGTTTTGTCATTTACTTTTTACGAAAAATAACGCCCTCTTTTCGAAGCAATTTTAAACAATACAGCATCAATCCTTATCCAATTAAGTACCTTAAATACATTGTTGATTTAATATAGATCAATATGGCCGTTTACAGCATGTAATTTAAATGAATATTTTCGAAGATATTACAGATTTAATATGCGGCGCGTGCCTATAAATAGCGCATCGGAGGCCGCGCTTCGCCCTATAGCACTTATAATTTAGCAGCGATTGGATTAATTGTAAAAATAAAATACATAGAGAAAAATGTAAAAAGGAACTAGGTAAAATGTATTATATGAATTAAGATATTCCAAAGATAGCAGGAAATCTTAATGGTATAGGGAAAGGGGAATTGTTTTACTCCAAATTTAACGCGTGCGGGCCGCGGGCAGTAATGAATAAATCAAAACTACTGGATCTATTTTAATCATTTTTTTCACTGAGTGACAGCCTATACTTATATATTTTATACCCGTGCGAAGCAGGGGCGGGCCGCTATTAATATATAATCTTTTAGTCTAAATGAAACAAAATTAAACACTTTAATATACTTTTGTTTTTTTTTTAGTATTCGAATAATGAGCAATTATTTTAATGTAAGTTTGATACATGCTACATGCGAACGACTGCTATACAAATTCCATATTCCCCTAGACTCTAGACTAGAGCGTATTTACGTAGCGGAAATTAAATTATAACATTAAAAAAATGTAATACAAATTACGACTATCACGCCGTGTGGTATCCGGCAGAATAGAATAGACCACCCTCATTTCTTACCGAGGTGTCGTAAGAGGGACTAAGGTATGTGCCGTATGGTATCCGGCTGCATAGAATAGACCACCCTCATTTCTTACCGAGGTGTCGTAAAAGGCGACTAAGGCAAGTTGACATCAGGCAGGCGGCCGGTCATAAAATACGTAGCCAAATCATGTGACAACATGTTTTTAACATGTTGTGCCGACCCCACTTAGAGTGGGATAAGGGCAGGAGAATGATGATGATGACAAATTACGACTATCAACTTAACAGAGAGCCAAACTAATAGCAAAATTTCCAAAATTAGTAATTAGCATCGTTTGACTTCAAGTTACCCAAAAGATAAACGAAAAACTGTCGTTTGATCAGGAAATGGTCTTACTCAAACGAACATTTAACACATCTGGAGATAGAGATATACATTTACTTTGAGATTTTGAGATTTTAAATTTACATAATTGAAATTGACGTTTTAATTTTTTTAATGTACAGATTTAATAATGTAGACATCCGCCGTTTGGCATCCGGCTGAGTAGAATAGACCACCTTCATTTCTTACCGAGGTGTCGTAAAAGGGGACTAAGGTAAGTTGACCTGTTGTGTGGGAAACTGCCGAGTGGAATAGACCACCATCATGTCTTACTGAGGTGTCGTAAAAGCCGACTAAGGTAAGTTGACGTCAGGCAGGCGACCGGTCGTAAAATAACTAGACAAATCATGTAACAACATATTTGAATCATGTTGGGCCGACCCCACTTCGACAGACATAAAGGCAGGAGAATGAATGATCGATTTTAATGTAGAGATAAATTCGAAAAATTTCACAATAAATGTTTTCAATTTAGGTTAATATTTTTAAGAATTAGTGTTCAGTGTAGAAGGTTTATTTGACCTAGCAGTGACTAACCTGCCATCACTATTGTCATCTTCTCTGCTCTTATCGGTATCATCAGATCTCTTATCTAATTCTTTCTTTAAATCAGAAACTTGTTGCTGGAGCAATGACTTCTCATTTTCTAGGGTCGCGAACTGAAATTAAAATTTATATTAAAGTCTATGTATAATGTTAATTATGTAAGAAAGTAATAGGAACAATAAAAAAATAGTAAAGGGAGCAACTCTAAATTGTATTTAAGTTTAACTATGTTATTTACCATATCTTCCTTAAAGTGTATTTATTTCCTAAAATTAATAATTAAATAAAAATAATAATATAATTATATATAAAATTAATAATAAAATAATTTTTTAATAAAAAAAAAAATCTGACATTTTTCATGGCCCATAAATAATATAAAAGATGTCAAATAAGGCAATCCTGTCACTGACTTAAGTATTACAATATCAAAATCCTTGTTTTTAGTTGTTATAAGATTAACAAGTACAGGCACTAATCAGTAATTACCGGCCAACTGTAAGTTTTACATTAATCTCCATCGTGTCTTCTCCGTACTACGCGATATTGGCGGAATATATCGTACCCTCAAAGCACAGATCGAGGCCATAAATATAAAAGAAGTTAGTTGTTATAAATAGATAGATAGCAAGACAGGCAGATAGGTAGAAGGGTAGTATAAGATAGGTAATTTTTTTATTTAAATAATATACTATTAGTATTTTACCCAATAAAATGGGCAAATCAGAAGATTATACCCAATTCTGCCTTGTTATGCTTAGATCTATACTCTCTACGAACCCTATGACTTCATCTCGCTGGCTAGTATCGTGACTACCAAATCCACAAAATTCATAGGTTCCTCGGGCTATGTGCCCCGCCCATTGTCAAATCAGCTTTTTGACATGTAAGTGTGTGTTCATGACCTTTTGTTTCTTCTACGGGTCTCATACCATAGGATTTGATTAAGCAAAGACTCTTACGCGTTGCTTTCTATAATGCTACTGATCATTTTTATAAGAATCATATTTAGCTACCAAGTTTTGGGACATATGACTAACTGGCAATGCGCACTGTTCGATGACTTCGGATTGCTCAATGACATTGTTCTTTGGCTAGTTAATTCTTGCCAATGTTTTAGTGCATTTAAATTGATAGTTCCTTTCATATAAAAATAATCATTGATAATGTCAATAGTCTAGATATCTGTGCAAAACGGTATCAGGCGATGTTGTCGCGTATTATTTATGAAATAAGGTTAAAAAATGATACATTACCTGACCCCTTAACAGATTGTCATACTCGTTGGTCTCAGGATCTGTAAGCTGTTGTATAGTATCGCGGTACTTGTTACACTCGCGTGTTAAAGTTTGTTCCCGCTCCCGTAGTAATTCCAACTGACGGTCTTTCTCTGATAGTAAGCGGCGCGTCACTTCATTTATTGTTACCTTTAAAGTTATATCATATAATTAACATTAGAAATAACATTAAATCTAAAACCATGTAGTTTACGTTATTTTAAACATTTTTATATATAATATTTTTTAGATTTTTACCTGTTTCTCCGCTTCATACTTCGCTTTTAATAAAGACAGTTCGGCATTCAACTTTTGTTCCCATTCAGCTTTGCACTTATCAAGAGCTTCTCTAACAGCTTGCTCCTTTTCGACTTCTGCGTTTTCTTTAGTTTGCATCACAATAGTGTTATGATTACTTATCTCTATCACATCGGTTCTTTCAATTTTCTCTAAACTAGACTCCGATGGGGAACGGTCCATGTTGTTTGTTAGAGCAACTAATCGGAATCTGTGAAAACATATAATCTGTAATATAGTTAATTATTTTTATGTTGTCCATGTAATTATATGGTCTTTTCGCCTTTGTCTACCAATCGCCAAGTTGAGTGACTGAGAATCATTAAAAAAATTGCTAATACAAATGTGAGGTGTTTTAAACTTCTCTTTCACTATGAAATGGAATTCCTTAGCGTGTATCACGTTACAGCTATTTAGCCATTTATACTTATATAATTGTCCAACTTCCTACTTAACAAACATTTCACTTCTTAATATAATTTCAGTTACTTCTGTATATATATGATAGTTACATATTATACGTACCTAGACCGTAGGGATTCAATCTCTGCTTTGTACTCAAGGTGCAATTTCTCTTGCATATCTTTAATATCTTTTTGCTTCTGAACTTCATATTCTTCAAATTTTTTTTCAAACTCCTTTATCTCCGCCCGTGTTTTTTCAAGTATATCTTTTGTACTTTGATGATCGGCGACAAATTTTTCTGTTTCCTTATCATGAGCTAATTTTAAATGTTCTTTTTCTTTACTCAACATATTTATTAAATCATCTTTCTCATTGAGGGCAGCTTTCATGTCGCTTAATTCTAATTCGTGATCTACAGTCAATCTTTGTGCTTGTTCACGAAATCTTATTTCCGTTTCTTCACAGTTCTTTTCCCACGCTTCAGTAATCTCTAAATATTTTGTGTTAATAAAACGTTTTTGCCCGTCAATTTCACTTTTAAGTTTTGTAAGTTCTTCTTTTATTAAAATTATATTAATTTTGCATAAACTAAACAGTTTTATTAAAAACTCTTGCAATTTTTCGACGTTTATCTTATGAGTGTCCATGTTATCCTAAAATAAATTACTGCTAATAGTAAATCTCATGGTTTATGAAACGGAATATAACCTTATATTATGGTCTATTGTGACAAACACTATATTCGCAATCAGTATGCACAATAATAAATCTAACATCTGGATACTTCTTTGTTGGTCAAATATCTAGTTAGAACCAAGTACCAGAAACCAGCATGACAGAAATGCAGTACGTTTAAACTTATTTTATCAGTTTTATAATTAAATAGTAAATCAAGTAAGAATAAAAATAATTAATCGTTCTCCTTCATCTGTATTGGTTCTTATAAAATCATAGATATTGTTATATTTCTTGATCCCTCCCTAAAATATGCGGTTTAAAAACTCCTTTAGATAAAACAGTTTTGTTACCACGGCAATATTATACTATTACAAATATTACGCGTATCAAAATAGGCCATAAAAAATATAAGTAAATAAAACTAAGCGTATAAATAAACATCAGGTTTAGCGTAAAAGAAAGCTACTACACTACATGGGGCCGGTGAAGACAGGGGCAACGAAAAACAATTAGAAACGCGACCACTCCGATAAACTCATTCAAAAAGGCCTTCAAAATAGAAATGAAATGAATAAGGTTACCTATCTAAAAAATTAAAATATAATATTACAAATACGTAAATATTCATTCTAATATGCTTTCCGAACCAGCAGTAGATGTTGACGATTCAAAATCACTTGTTTACAAGTTTACTTGAATAAAGAATATTTTGAATTTGAATATTATTGTCGAGGCCAAAACAGTGAACGGCAACTCTATTCTCTTATCCTCTTACTTTTTCATAATTGTAATACGCTAAATTAAACACGTTATCAAAATTTACGTCGTATTCATCGCTGCATTAAACCCAAGGAGAAGAACACGCATGCACTTCGTGTCGGCTTCGACAATTATAAACGTGAGTCTATCTTTCTATCTGTCTGTCAACCAATCTTTCTCTCTGTCAGTTTGCATATCTGTCTGTCTGTCAGCTAGACTGTCAGTCTGTCTCTAAGTCTTTCAAGGCTAAGTCTCTGGAGCAATAGCGATGAAATTTGGAGCATATGTATTGGGGAAAAAACTATCTTCGGGAATTGCAAAATAAACAAAGAATATATTACGCGATAGAGAATAGTTTTTTTAGTCCTTGCATACGAACTTCCGGATACCAGTAGTGTAAATATAATTTTGTCAATTTACAAAATTCTAAAGACGTAATTTGGTTAGTTGTTGGTGATTTAATAATATGCTCGGAAACACGTAATAAGTATATTTTCTTCTGTTTAAAGCCTTGTGAAGTATACGATAATTTACGAAATTCTTAAGATGTGAAGTTTGTTAGCCGTTCCGCGATTTGGTAGAACACTCAAAACACCTCGAGAGTATATATGAGTGGCCAAATTTTACGATATATAAGTGCACCTGTCGTTCGTCCCGGCCCCATTCCACGCTCGACGGTAGTGACTCGTCGATATAAAACTCGGAGTTGACAAACTCGTCTATAGGACTCCGTTCCAGTATAATGGAGAGAGTTCGCACCTCAGTGACAGTGGAAACCGCCATTGTCACGGGAACACAGCTCGTTGATATGTCCATTTTCTGTTTCTGGAAACCACTCTGTCTGCTTAGCTGCTCGAAATCCGTTTCAGTTTCCGACTCAAATTCTCTGTCAGAACAAAAGTCGATAAATATGAAGGAAGTATTTAATAAAGCGGCGAAGTTCTTACCGCCTTGAATAGGTCTTTGAATATTTCACAACCCAAAATATCGTTTATGTTTAATATTTAATTTAATAATGCACTCTGTTTGACAGGTACGAACAGTTTTTATGGGAAAATAAAATTGTTTCTTTGACTATTTTTCTTACAATTTCTTCATAATTCCTTTACAAATTATTTCAAAACCAAAATTACTCAAATCGGTTCAGTTCAGGAGATTAAATTCACATTAAATTCGTGAAAAGAAACAAATTTTAGTTAACAAAGTCTTCCACGACAACCTTGCGTATGCCTATCCGATGATAAAATGACCATTCTTTAAATGTGCCCATTTAAAAAATGCATAGTTTATTTAGAAAAAAATTCAATGACGATTACCACCCATTAAAAAATATATGAGAAAATGATAATATGACCCTCATCAGTAATAAGTATGAGTCGAGAATCTTGAATACGAAATTAAAGGAATTTATGGAAACTTAAAGACATGATATATATATATGTTAGACGAAAAATCAACAAGTTTCTTATATTATTGTATGCAAACAATTTTTTCTTATAACTTACTTATCGAAATCAACTTGAACGTTAACGTCTTTTTCTTCGTGATCTAAAGAACCAAGTCTGCAAGGAAAATTAAAAGTCAAATAAAATATATGACAAATATCACTACATAGATACTTTAATAATAACAGTTATTTCATTTGCAATTTATTTAGCAGATAGAAGACTTAAATCAGAAATATTTCATTCAAATCTCTTTTTTATTCGTCGTATCATTCGATATAGTTTGTGGTCCTCTCGAAGAGCCTGAGTTTAGCGGCAACCTATAACAGAATTAAACGAAAAAAATCTTACCTCTGTTGAAAAAATTTCACAGTCGAGTCCATGTCGTATTTAGGAATTTCGCTTGCAAGATCGGGAAAAGCATTCGATATGAAATCGACATCTTCATCAGTGAGCTTTGGAAGTTTCGTGTCGAAAGCTGGCGGCGCCTGCGTACCGAAGGGAGGTGGCAAGTCTGTCATTCCAGGGAACAAGCTCTTCAAAAAGTGGTCATCAAAATGAGAATTGAATTCCTGACGACGAATGACTTCTTCCTGATGAATTTTAAATAAACTCTGCGCTAGGTCGGTGGCCCACTAAAATTGCAAAATCAAAAAAATTATATAACTGATACATTAATTGCTTAAAGGATAGTTGATGACATTTTAGACATCTTAAAGTATACATAAATAAAATTTAACTTCGAAAAGTTCACTGCGCGTAAAATAAATTAAGAATATACCAAAACTGACTCTCCAATGCATATCAAGTGTACAATTGTTTTAAAATAAAGCCATCTCTCGGAAAGTAAAAAAAGTGCGATCATAAACACCATGGTTAGACCATTTCCCGATATTTTTATAATATTATTATATATTAATTAAAGCAGCTATAACAATCTAACGAAATTAATTTAAAAGAACAGAAAGAATATATACAATTTCAACATCAATATATTTCAGAGATGAATACCTATGTGAATAACAGGAATCTAAGAGCGATATACGTATTTTGCTAGCCATAGAAAATAAACTTATCAAACACCTATATGTAAATCATAAAATTCATAAATAGTCACAAAATCTTCGTCATTTATTTATTTATTTATTCATATAATCTACAGCTATACAATATATATTTAACAAAAAAAACTTAGTCTATTAATAAAGCCAAACTGATTATATAATTTTACATATTAAATCTAGATTTTGCTTAACAGAATTAATAAAAAATGTAGGAAAGATGCAACAACGACGTGACTTGAGCGTGAGCGGGCGTGTTTGTGCGTGTGTGTGGATGTGTGTGCGTGCGTTTGTGAGTATTGGAGTTAGTGTATGTGGGAGTGTTGTGTGTGTGGCAGGAGTGCATGATAGTTGTGAACGGGAATACGTTTAATTTTATTAATTATTCATTTGCGATTGTGTTTATTATGCCTTGGATAAATGAAATATATCAACATGAGAGTATTGCTTGTTATATGATCGTGCCAGCCGAGATACTATGGAATTGTCATGGTGACATAAGATAGTTATATGACGCAATAATATTAAGTTTCTATTACTTTACCTTGACATGGGCGTGAGAGAAGGTACGCCGACGGACGACCTCGTGAACGGCCCGTACGAAAATAGCAGGCGCTCGATGTAGCTGGCCAACGATGCCGAAGTAGCGCGCGAGGCGGTTGAAGCACTGGAAGGACAGCATCGCGTGCGCGTCCTGCACCGACATCGAGTTCTCGATCAACAGCACCGCCCTGCCGTGACATTGCTGCTCATTAAACACATCAACGTAGACTTTGGGGCAGACGTATTCTGGAGTGGAGATCGCGAATCGGAAAACGTAGTAAAGGACACCCTGAGACCCTGACACTCGATGGAGTGACGATATATGTAGGACAGCGGGCAGTGGATGGAAGCAAAAAGCCCAGGATTTGTCTAAGTGGCGTGGAATTGGAAAGGCCTATGTCCAACAGTGGACTGAAGCGGGCTGATGATGAAAACACATCAACGTCGATAACCATACAAATGTTTTTTAAGATTAATCTACTATCAGTCCTAGGAGTATGAGGAAATTTGTTTAGTGTGTTTGTTTTATATTGATTGATCATCGTTAGCACTCAACACTATCCATTGCCTTCTACATCCGTTTGCTTAGATCAAGAATAGAAATTTTCTTGAGCCTCCCGGGATATTTCTCTTCCAAAAGCTAATTGGCCAAGTTATTAAGATGATTGAGAAGTCGGTTTTTGTATTTAAGTGACAATCCTCGCACCTCTTCTTCTCTATAATTGTGTCAATATTCAGATTTTGGTGTATTTCTTGATTGCTAACGTACCACAGCACGTTAGATATCGAGCGCAGTATAATATTTTGATAATTGCATAATTCTAATTGATAATTGCAATTTATCACACGCATTTCGGTGAAGGAAAACATCGTGAGGAAACCTGCATATCTCTAGAGAGCTCTAGGGATATGTGTAACCTACCAATCCGCATTGGAGCAGCGTGGTAGGTCTTAGCTCCAATCCTTCTCTCCAAAAACGGAGAGAGGAGGCCTTAGCCCAGCAGTGGGCATAGTAACAGGCTGTTACTTTACTTTTATAATATTTTGAATTCCAGTAATAATAATGTTATAAGTCTTTTCGAAGTAAAAGTGCTATACTTGGGGAGCTGGTGAATGCGTGACGAGAACGTTATGAAAATTGTGATCCTGCGAGGCAAACAGACGTGGAACGGGAGATATAAGTCAATGAAGACAGATATAGAGAGAGAGTGTTTCGTAAATTACTGTAGGAGCAAGAGAGAGAAAGAGAGGTGCGAGCACATATTTTCTTTCTCTCTTCCTCTCATCCATGAAATATATAGTTTATACATATAAACATACCTATAGATAAAATTTTACTGTGGTTGTATCAATGGTCAAAGCACACCTTTTTTTTTAATTCAGACGTGAGTGGTATCCACAGTTCTTTATAGAAACCGGTTACCACCGCAATGACGCTGAATGCCCATGAATAAGGGCGCCGGATGGGCTAAAACTATTCGGACAAAAATGAGACGTGAGTATATCCGATTTGCATAAATAAACTAAGCTTGTGTCTTTAAAACGCTTTCACGTCTAATCCGTTGGACCGATATTGATGAAATTAAGCACAATTCAAGCTAAAGTACCGAGAATAAAAAAATCCCATTTTTGCTTTGGGATAACAAATCTAAATTTCCCCAACGGATTAATCGTGAAAGGGTAACAAGCCGAAGTTAGTGTGGATACTCTTAAAAAATTGAAACTTACTCAAGTCTCGCTTTCAATATATGTGACAGTTCATCCTTGGACTTTGCGATACGCCTCCTGATATCCACCAGCAATTGATGGCCCTCGAGCAACTTATCCAACTGACAGCGATGTGACTCCATTAACGTAGGTAAAACGGACGGATCGCACGCCGAATTTAACCGATCCCGATACTATAAACATATCGTTTTCATGACTTCTTACACAACTACCTTGTTACTAAATACCATTCTGTAAACGCTAACAGTGATGTCATCAGACCGACGAGACTACATTAGCAATCGTAAATTCTTGTGACTAAGAGGGTGTAAGACTTTCAATGTTCAAAAATTTTTTAATATATATCTACACTAGCTGTGTAGGCGGCTGCTTCTGCATGGAAATCAAAGTATCACAAATATGTATTTCAGTCAATTTACGTAAAAACGTAATGTTACTATTAATCTAAACCTTTTTCAAGAATAACACTATCTATTAGTAACAACCGTACAAAACCGTGTTCAGTAGTTTTCGAGAACATCGATCACATCGGCTTTTAGGGATTTTATTTTATAATATATATGGATTTTAATACGTACTTGAAGATGATGAATAAAACCTGGAGGAAAATTAATGTCAAAAATTGGTTGTAAAATACCAACAAACGATTCACGTACTTTTGTAAGGCTCTAAGCAGGAGCTGCAACATTTCGGTTTCTACTTTGTCTATTCTACGTCTAGTCTACGTCGAAAAAAATTTTAATAGCTAAGTTTACCTGAATGAGAGAAGCTGCTTGTTTGTGTTGATCACGCTCGATTCTTTTAACCTCACTTTTGAGTTGATCGAGCCCGTATAGACGATCTTCAATGCCTTTGATTTGCTTAAGACCGTGAACGTTTGCGTACTCCAGTATATGATACAGCTCTTCCTCGCGTTCTTTTAGTGGTTCAGCATCAATCTGGCAAATAACATTAACATTTCGGAAATCAGCTAAACATATAATATGGCATGAATATGATAAAAGAATACGTACATAGAAAATATCTTAGTTGTACTAAAAGTTATTTCGATTGATGGAAATAGAGGCCAAGATTTTAAGCAAATAAAACCTTACCCGGTATCCGGTAGAATATACCACCCTTCTTTCTTACCGAGGTGTCGTAAGAGGCGGCTTAGGTAAGTGCCGTTGGGTATCCGGCTGCATAGGATAGACCACCCTCATTTCTTACCGAGGTGTCGTACAAGGCGACTAAGGTAAGTTGACGTTAAACAGGAGGCCGGTCGTAAAATACGTAGCCAAATCATGTGACAACATGTTTGTAACATGTTGTGGCTACCCCACTTAGAGTCGGATAAGGACAGCAGAATGATGAATTATACCTACATAAATCGGTTGCCAAAGCAGCACGGCGATCCCCAGATAGGTAACTGGGAAAGAGCTTTCCACTTACTTCCAATTTGATTTTTCCACGAGTATATCTGCTTCTAACACCTTTAAATCTGATGAAGATATATACAAATTTCTTACCAAAGCCAGTCCTTTCTGACAGTAGTCTAGTATATCGTGTAAAGAATCTTCATTTCCTTGTGCCAGGATCCAGTGTAGCAGTGTGAATTCTTTCTTACTCTCGCAAGAAGCCACTTTAAATGATTCTCCTTCTTCTGACTCCTCGATATGTTGTCCGGCTTCGGAAGACGTCACTCCTTCGTTACTTGTTGAAGCATGTCTTTGATCAAACACTAAAATATAAATCATATAAATACCAATTAAAATAGTTTATAATTAACTAACTCCTCTAATATGTCAAATATGTATTTCAGTCAATTTACATAAAGCCGTGACATGAGTGAGGAGCTGTGATAGCCTAGCGGTGAGACCGTGCGACTCTTTTGAGGGGAACACGAGTTCAAACCCGGGCAGGCACCAATGAGTTTTTCTATTAAAACTCATGTGTCTTATTGATAATTGCAATTTATCACACGCTTTTCGGTGAAGGAAAACATCGTTAGGAAACCTGCATATCTCTAGAGAATTCTGGACATATGTGTAACCTACCAATCCGCATTGGAGCAGCGTGGTAGGTCTTAGCTCCAACCCTTATCTCCAGAAACGGAGAGAGGAGGCCTATTTCGAGCAGTGGGATTGTAAGAGGCCGCTACTTTACTTACATAAAACCGTAATGTATTTAAACCTGTAATCTAAACATTTCTCAAGGATTATACTATCTTTAAGTAAAAACCGTACAAAAATCCGATTTTGAGAAAATCGACCACATACAGACAGCTTTTGGGGACTTTGTTTTATAATAAGTATAGATAATGGTAATAGAAGTGTTAATTAAATTTGCTTTAAATAAATTTTGCAAACTATAAATATATACTTCTAAAAAGATATTAATGTCATGAAATTGGTAATAGTGTTACGAGTAAAGGGCGTGAATTTAAAATCCGTAAACTCTTGGCGATATAGGAATAGGACTTTAAAAAATCTTCGAGATACTTAAGAAATATTCGTGAGGAATAACTCAAAAATTTTGGAGCTGAATTAAGATTTGAGTATATCCCGAAAAATATATATATGACTGGGCAATCGGTAAACTAACTGGGTTGTGTTTCTTCCTTATGTCCCCACAATTATAGGAAGATATATATCACTCACTAACAAATATATGTGTTTCAATTTAACTTGCTAATACAGTTCGACAACTTTGCATACGTGTATATATTTAAACACTAAAACAAAGGATTAAAGTACTTCCTTAATGTTTATTTTCGATTTACATAAAATATTACCACTCAAAGAGGAACAACTAGAAGTAGTAATACGCTGAAATACTAATAATTTGTATTCCATCGTGGGAATAGTATGAATATAAATTCATACTAATCTATACTAAATAATAGTGACACGTACCAAAATACATTGCAAGAATTAAAAAGAAGACTAGACAAACGAGTCCAAAAAATTTTTTGATGACACATCTAATAAGAGTGATAAGTAAATAGGCGTCATAACCGCCGTCTGGTATACGCCTGAGTAGAATAGACCGCCCTCATTTCTTACCGAGGTGTTGTGAAAGGCGACTAAGGTAAGTTAACCCACCGTGTGTTATCCGGATGAGTAAAATAGATCACCCTCTTTCTTAGCGAGAGGTCATAAAATACGACTAAGGTAAGTTGACGTCAGGCAGATGGCTGGTCACAAAATACTTAGCCAAATCATGTGACAATATGTTTGTAACATGTTGTGCCGACCCGAATTGGAGTTGGATAAGGACAGGAGGATGATGATGAAGAGAAAAGGCGTTATAAGGTATAACCTCAACCTGCGCTTTGAACATATTGTCCTGATATCATAGACTCTACGTGTGAAATCGTTTGTGGTGGCGGTAGTGGAGGTTAGTGTTTTTGCGAATTGTGAATGTATCAGATATGAAACAGGATAGTCCACTCTACATTGAGCATTATATATATTTTCTATTTACTTAACACAAATTGACTAATTATTTAATTATCACTTTTGCTCTAACTAATATACATCTTACGAGCGCTTACGCGCTTATGCTTATGCGCTTTGCTTCATTGTTTCTCATGACCAGCGGTTATGTCGCAAAAAACAGAAATCCATACTCACAAGAGAAACCCAAAGTTCGGCATTGCTCGAAGCTAGCAGAGCTATATGCTTTCGATACTTATTTCGAACTCAATGATTGTTATATGCTAATACGAGTACGTTCCCTCCACTAACTCTATAAAAGCCGTCCCACTTGACAGCATATTATTATTATTAACACTACGCAGGATATGGGAATTTTAAAGCTAGAGTTGAATACTTGTTAATCTAAGATCTACAAATAATCTCTCCCTTGCCTCCCCAGAATGTGTTTCTCAAACGTATGCCGATTCATTCAATTCACAAGCTGTTAAACTATGGAATAAACTGCCCGTTTCCTTTCGTAATTTAAAAACAATATCTTCATTTAAACAAAACATTAAAAAAAAATTCTCAGCCGATATTAATATATGATAATAAATATATTTTATTCTATTTATTATTTTATTATATTTATTCTATGTACTATAATATTATTTTATTATTTCGTATTACTTTTAATTCTATTTTTGTTTCTTAATTTAAGTTTTCTGTATTTTAAGTTTTATTTTTATTTTAATTTTTTATAGTTAGTTTTAAATTTTTATTAGAACCTTTGTCAAAATTTAAGTGGTTGGCTGGAAGAGATTCCGATTACGGAATAAGCCCGCCATTGCATTAACACATGCAATAAAGAGATTACAAACAAACAAACAAACAAACAAACAAACAAACAAACAAACAAACAAACAAACAAACTCTTTACTTGGAAAGTGAGAAAAAAAATAACGTGAAATACGTAGATCCCATGTATTATGCTTTTATTCTGTGTTCTTTTTCATGAGTTTTTTATTTCATCATTTAGTTTATGTACTTCTTATTACGGATAGTTTATTACATAAGCGTTAAACACATTCACTACGACAATCTTAACTATCGTTTCGCCCCGATACCGAAGCATCATCAGGAGATAGGCCCCACGGAAAAAACGCAATGCATTAGCCTAACTATCATATGATGACTATCTTACCATCTTCCTCCGAAAGTTTAAACACTCCAGTCCCAAAATCAGCTGTTCTATTCTCTGAGCTGCTATCTAGGGGCTGGTTGAGCTTGTAATGGTGTCCTTCTAAGTCGGTCTCCTCGAAAACATCGAAACCGGAGAATCTATGGGCTTCAGCATTCAACTGAAGAACTGGCAGTATTTGAATCTTACCCAGTGATCTCAATACATCATTTAATCTATAAAAACGTACATAACTGATTAGCACCTACAATAAAGACTATTGTCCACAAAACCCGAAAGTTATATTATCAAATTTTAAGATATAACGAATAAACAATAAGTCTATGGAAAAAAGGCGTCATGTAACATGTACAAATTAGTCAATACATAAAACAAAGTTATATACCTAAAAAAAATTCAAAATTATGAAATCAATATCAGTACAAACGGAATGAACAAGAATCCAACAAATCAACAAGACATACATATACATTCTAGATAATATTTTGTGTAGTCTGTCTTTTTCACGGTTCAATCTATGACTATTTATACATATACAAAATTATTTCATGAAAAGGTCTTACATCAGTTAAGGCTAAAGTCTTATAAAATTACAGGGCAACTTTCCCTATTTTATTACACTGTTGAATGGAAGTATAGACATATTTCTGCCATTTTATATTGTTATAAGTAAATTGCGTTTCGTAAAAAAAAAACAAAAACTTACGTATTTAATTTTTCATGATAATCTTCTTTTTTTTGTCTATGTTTCTTGAAGGATTCCTTAAAATTCGTCGACCTTTCACAATATTCACTATATATATCTTCTAAATTAGCGACAACTGCCGCCCAACCCTATACAGAAAAAAGTAGAAATTAATATTCTAAAATACTGAAACTTATCAGTTAATTTTTAAATAAATTAATATAAATAATATTTATACTTATTTCTACTTATGTTTTTAATTTCAGGTAAAAAAATTAAAAACATTTGCCCTTACAATTTGACCATTATTAAAATAAATGGGTAATACAAAATATTTCACTAACTAGAACTTCTAAAAATGTACAATGTAGCAATACAGAAGCAATTTTGATGAATACATTATTATCCCTTTCCTCTATTATTCCCAAATTAGATACATTTACATATTCAAATTGATTAATAATAAAACAAATGATTTACCTGCCTACTAGTAATATTTGACTCAAGAAGCTGAGAATATAAATTTGAATTTGAATTATATAAGGTGTTTATGAACTAAAATAATACCTGATGCTGTAAATGCTGTTCATGTACAAGTTGATCACAACTCCTAGATACTTCATGTGCCAGGTCACTAAATTGCTCTGCTAAGCTTGCACATGATATCACAGTATGCACGTTGGGTGGTGAAGAGCTACATTTCTCAACTGCACTTTTAAGTTCAGCCACAGATTTGCCTTCAAAAGCACTCCGAGTATCACTTCGGAATTCACCTGTGCTCTCCAGTTCCATTATAGGACTGAGATCACACACTATAATGATAAAGTTATACATAATTTTGAATATCAATTTTTTAATGTGGAACTTGCTTGAATCTTTTTAGTTCATAGTTTAAAGTACACATAATTTGATGTTTTTTAACTACATCAAGTATTAAATTTTAAATTAAGCTACTTTTCTATTTAACCAATGTAAAATTAACTGTAAAAAAGAAATATAAACTTACTGGATTGTTTATTTAAGTGACTTTCCTTTACTGATGGCTTGCTAAACATATATATAGGGTTAGTATCGGTGCCTGCACTATAAGATGATACCATATGATCAGACTGTAACACCTCTCCTCCACTCACAAGAAGTACTAAAGAGGTTGCAGGTATTTTTGTTTTTCTTTCTATAGCCAGTTTTAAGCTGGCAACACTATAATTAAAATATAACATTGATTGAACATGAATTTTATTGTCAAAAAATTATTACTTAAGTATCTATTATAGAAAAGCAGCAGTTTGTCTTATTCACAATATGCTTCACAGAAGTCCACAATTCCAACAAGTTTTCTTATTAAGTAAACATTATCAAATGTGTATTTAAAATAATGGTGATGAAAGTTCTGTATCTAAGTTAGTTTCCAAAGTTGCAGTTCCACTTATTAATTTTACACACACTTAATAATCGGTTACAAATACTAACGATAAGATATATAAAAGTTTATTGTAATCCAATGTCATTATCTCATTTCCAATACCGAAATAATAACAATATTATTAACTTAGTAAAATTTAGAAAGCATTGATTTAGTATTAGTTACTTACATTAATTGCCTGTGCAAAAATAGACAAAAGCTATCTAGCCACACTTAGAACATCTGTTTTCTCACATTTTTACCAAAAATTACTGTATATATTTCCTATATATATTAAAAACATATAAATATAACTTACCTTTGTAAGGTTAGGTTCATATCATAGGTGGTCATCTGACCAGCATCAACATGAAATACGTAAAGCATTTTTGTCTGCTATTCGACTCAAACAATGTTTTAAACTATCATACCACTCTCATTCATGTCTGATAAATAACTATAGTCATAGCTGCAAGTGAAATATATGTAGTTAATATACAAACATATGTTAACTATCCATCAAATCAATATAGACTAAATGAAGGGATCATTTAACACTATCATAATCAGTTTAATGAATTCCTAATTTTAAACATACACTAGAAGACATAATTTATGTTGATGTAACACATCATAGTAAGTTTTTTTTTTCACTGTGGTACTTTTATTTAGTTACATCTATTCCTGTTAATGTAATAAGTCAAAACCATAAATTTAGCAAGAAATAAAAAAATGGGTTCAAACAGTATGCTTTGAAACACAATACTATATAACAGTATTTTCTCTATCTTAAGTTGTAATCTGCAGCTCCTCAAATTATACATTTTATGAATGTCAACTTAAATTTATTTCTATACTATTTTACTGTGCTCAACATTATAAAAAAAGAGACTAAGATAAATTATTAAAGCATCAATTAAATAAAACTTTAAATCATTGTTAATTGAAGGTAAAAGATATAAAAGTTTTTATTGGATATCTTATGATAATAATACAAAAAAACTTAAAATTATTTTGTTTATACTATATCTACAAAATTTGTTTCCAACTTATAAGCTAATTATAAAAAGGAAAAACCTCATACAATAGTCGTTTTGTAACCATACATAACCTAGCTGTTAATTACTTGGCTATTATAAATAATAACAATAAAACTCCGTTATAACCTCAATAATTTTGTTCATTTAACAACAAGTCGCAAATTCTCCCAAAATAAACACAGACGTCACAAGTGTAGAAAAACTGAAATCGATTACAGTTATGTATTGTATTAGCGACCCATTCATATCTAATGTAAGAAATTAGAATACCAAATAGCATCTTTATAAGTAATACGCACAACTGTCGAAATATAGGGAGTTGTTTTTGCGTTCAAACAACAAAGGTACAATACTTACACAAACACAATTCTTCAATTATGCGACGATCATTGTACTAATGTGAGATTTAATGTAAGTTTATCGATTATTTTTTGTGTTTCATGTGTCATCTATTACAATTACAATAAATAAGATTTTACGCATATATCTATTGTTTTTAATAATCAAAGTTTTCTTTCTAATCATAACACCACCATAGCTTATTCAACGTAAACTGACATAAGCTCAGCTGACAGATTATCACTACCACAGACAATAGAATTAACATTTACAAAAATCACTACGTAGTGTAAAATAAGGTTCCCAAAAGGTCCGCCTTTCGAATTTTCACATGGAATAGGGGAGCCCCGAGGCAGACCTGAAGAGCGACCTGAATGCGAGTGTCAAACAAATAATATGAGAGGGAAGACGAATGTAAATTTATCTTTATCAAATGTAAAATAAAAAGAGATACAGATAAATGGCTTCATGTGCTTTATCTTTTTGTCGATGGACACAAATAACTCTTTGATTTTTTATACGAATTTTATCAACAGAAATCCTTTCTATATATTCATGTGAAAAGTTTATAATAAAATAAGGTTTATAAGTGTACTACTACTACGGTGGGTTGTCGTGCTATTCAATTTGTCCATAAATGTTTTAAAAGGACAATAAGAGCAGCTGTGCTGATTAGAACAAACCACGTATTATCAATTTCAAAAAAATACAAAGCATACATTATTCTACAACAGAAGTACTGTCTTAATATAGATTCCACGGTACCAGAGTACTAGAAATGGTAAGGTCTAGCTTCAAATTACTTTATAAAATCGAGTGGCAATTAGCAGAATTTATCATAATAAACATCGTTAATTACGTTAATTACCTTAAGCATTTCATGCTTAATATTACAATCTTTCACACCATGTATATCAATATCCTAGTAGAACAAATCTATACTAATATTATAAAGAGGAAAGATTTGTATGTTTGTTTGTTTGTTTGTTTGTTTGTTTGTTTGTTTGTTTGTTTGTATGTTTGTATGTATGTTTGTTACGTTTTCACGCAAAAACTACTGGACCGATTTCAAAAATTCTTTCACCATTGGAAAGCTGCTTCTTCACTGAGCAACATAGACTATATGTTATTTTCAAAAATAATAGGGATCCCTAATAAAATTGTAATAAGTTGGGCAAAATTTAGTCGTAAACATCTTTCATCGCGTGCGCTGCGGAAACTATTGATGATAGGACAAAAAAATGTTCTACAGTATTATAGAACGTATCAATATCCATAAAAAAGTCCATAATAAAGTCAAAATACCATATGTCTAACTATTATAGTTATGCCAATATAACTACTTTTTTACATTGTAAAAGTTGGTAAAAGTGCCGACAATAATCAAACCATTTTATTCATATCTCTGTATTAATCCTTATCCCATTAAATGATATTTTATTAATAACTGTTTCAATACCAGTAAAATACTATTTAAATTATTAAAATCCGCCATCCCAATCAAAAGATATTACGATTTTAAGAATGTATATCGAAAGCAAATAATGCCATAACAAATTTATTGTAGCGACAGTTATAGCAGGGCCTGCATTTGGTGAGTTAGCTCTTATTCCAAGAATACTAATGATAACCATTTTTTTATAATAAATTAATCTACAAAATAAATCTATAGTCCGACTTCGTAGACTTTCCACTACCACGAGATCTGTATGGACGCGGGTGAAACCGCGGGGCTTTGCTAGTTAAATATATAGATACACCCAGAATCGGAAAAAGATTAAATTTTTCGTAGAAAATATTGACCCTCGGCGTGACTTAAAATCGCTATCCCCGTAGCTGAAAGCAGATTCAGTCACCTGCGTCAATGGGCCAAACAAACCGATAAAATATTAATGTGTATAATGTGTTAAAAATATTAATATTATGAGCTATTTTCGTTAATATTAGGAGTGGAAATATCGAGAACTGTCTGTCTTTTTATAATTATGTTTGTTATCTACACTTATAAATTAAATTTAAACAAATTGCCTTGTAAATGATTTTTTTAGTTTCTTGCTAGTACTTCTCGGAAAGCGCAAACTTCTGAGTCAGTGGTAACTTCTTTAATAACTTTCAAGGATTCATATAAGTACATAAATTAAAAAAATTTAAAATTTCAATTGAATTTGAGTATGTATAAGCTAAATAATTAAGCTTTTATATCAATAATGTAGCGTAATAATACCGGTGATACACTCAATGATTAAATTGTATATCTTAACTAGCTTTCACCCGCGACTTCGTCCGCGTGGACCGTACTCCTGTAATACTCAGTAGCTTCTATTGCTACCCTGCAAATATCTCCATTACAAAAAACAGATCGATCCGGGGGTTAAATAGCAGTTCCTATTGCATTTATTACGCTACTCGAAAGTCCATATTAAATAAGATTTCCTTCATGCCATTACTATTATTTAGCAAAGATATTAATTTGCACTGGAAAGATTCGAACAAAACCATAAAATAATTGTAAAACCCTCTCTCTCTCTCTCTCTCTCTCTAAGTGGGCAGAAGCAACTTTCAGTTTATCTGTTAATATGAGACTCTATTAGGCCTTCAGATTAAATTAAAAACATGATATAAATTTTTTCACAAAAATTCTAATTATATAAAATACTGCTCTCCAACCAACATCAATGAAATTTGGCACAATTAATGTTTATACTCGTCATCAGGATATAGGCTCTATATATAGCTTATAGAAATCCGGTTAATTTAACAGGAATAGCACGAAATTCGTTAACGCCATCTATTATCAACCTATCAAAGTCACATCTGTAATTTGAAGAAGGTTATATATATCACATTATTTGACTTACATCGAAAGAGTTAGGTATTTAAAAAAAGTTTTAATATATTATAAAGTTTTTATATTTCTATTTACTGAATACATTTAACTGAGCTATGAAAATGTAAAATTAATGTAATAAGTTATACAAAATGTAAATGCGAAAATCCGCCTGTCTGTTGCGTTTTAACACCAAATCAGCTGAACCAATATCGATAAAATTGGGCACAATCAACTTTTTTACATCAGGGTAACATAAAGGCGATAGAAATTCTGTGAACGCAACAGGAATACGATGACATTACCATTACTTTACTTTCATAAATAATACGATATAAAAATATTAATACGATATGTCGTGAATCATTTTTGGAATGGCACTCCCTATAAGGGTGCAATTAAGTTACTTGAATCTTTGTACTTTTTGTCCAATCTTTAAGCTTGAATCTTGTCTTTGTAGACAGACCCTTTTGAATAAAAAAAACACGTGTGCTAATCTAATGTTAGCTAAAATTGCCTTCAAAAAGCGAATGGCGAATGGCGAATGCGCACTTCACTGCCCTTCATTTTGCGCGAACGTTTCCGAAGCCCGCATATCGGTGTGATGATCACGGACTGCTATGAGTCTTGCTTTACGGTTTTATACCGTTTTTGAAGCTTTAAATTTTGAATGACAATGGTGATATGCATTTAATTGCATATTATATAAACTGAATGTAATAATGACAGCGATCTGCAATGAAACGCAATTCATATTTAGAGAATATTTTCTAAGTTTGCATTTCTGTATGATACTCACAATCGGTTAAAATATTTCGGCAAGACAAAGAAATTTATCGTTTTTTCTAAAGCATATTTTATTTTAGTAAATAGCGCGTATTATTTACATTTGTTATACATTGTAAGAGATAATTAAAAATTACCCTGTAAACAAATACCAAAATTTATAAAAACCTCTTCTTAAAATAACTCTTTTGACTGCTAAACAACGTGGTAAAGAACCTCCTTTCAGTAACAGATTTGACTCGACTTTGATGCATAGGGAATTAAAAAACTTCGATAGGTTGATAATAGATGACGTTTTAAATGCCATACTATTCCTGTAGAATTAACAGGATTTCTATATACTATATGTTATCCCGGTATATAAGGAATAATTTTTCCAAATTTCATCGATATTGATTTAGCGGCTTTTCTGTGAAAGAGTAAAAACTTTGGGACAATTAATGCTTATACGACAGGCATAGGATGACATTTAAAAACGCCATCTATTATCAACATTATAAGTTTTTTTGTTATTCACAATGTGTCAAAGTTTCTTACTAACGGCCTGGAATCAAGTCCTTTAAGGCCAAGTCAAATCTGTTATTTAAAAAAAGTTTTCATATTTTGTTTCTGTTTAGTGGATAAATTTAACTTAGCTATTACAACAAAAGTAAGTAATACGAAAAATAAATGCGAAAGTCTGTCTGTTACGTTTTCATGGCAAATCAGCTAAACCAATATCGATGAAATTTGATACAATAAATGCTTATCTTCTTCTTCTTCGTCAGCCGATGGACGTCCACTGCTGGACATAGGCCTCTTAATGGGATCGCCACACCACACGATCTTGCGTCTCCTGGATCCAGTGGCTCCTTGCGACCTTTTTGAGGTCGTCTGTCCACCTCGTAGGGGGACAGACGACTACCGACGCTGCGCTTTCCGGTGCGGGGTCGCCATTCCAGCACCTTAAGACCCCAGCGCCCATCGGTTCTCCCCACTATGTGCCCTGCCCATCGCCACTTCAGCTTCGCGACACGCTAAGCTATGTCGGTGACTCTAGTTCTTCTACAGATCTCCTCACTCCTGATTTGATCTCGTAGAGACACTCCGAGCATAGCTCGTTCCATCGCCCGCTGAGTGACTCTGAGCTTTCTTATAAGGCCCATAGTGAGCGACCACGTGCTTATACACAGGGGTAATATGAAAGCTGTAGAAATCCTGTTAATCCAACTGGAATATGATGACATTACCATTACTTTACTTTCAGAAATCATACAATATCTAGTTAATCCTTTTATGAATTGCAGTCCCTAAGAGAGTAAAAATTAAGTTACTCGAATCTTTGTACTTTTTGGTTGATTCTGAAGCTTGAATCTTGTATTTGTAGACCCACCCTTTTAGATAAAAATATACAGGTGTGCTTATTTAACGTAAGCTAAAATTGTCTGCAAAAGGCGAATGGCGTATGCGATTCGCACATAGCTACCCCTCATTTTGCGCGTACGTTTCCGAAGCCCACTTATTGGTGTGATGATCACGGACTAATAAGAGCTTTATTTTGATACCGTTTTTTAATATTTTTTTTTGTTAGGTAACGGTGATATGCAGTTAATTGCTCTTTACATTGAGTGAATATCTCCGAATTTCGCATTTGAGTGTGTAGATCACAATCTGCTGTAATCTTCGGATACATGCTGAATTGAACTTTTGGAAGATCTAGACTCTATTTTCCGGGTTTGCATTTCTGTATGATACTCACAATCGGCTTTTCGCATCACATCATTAGCATTATTTTAGTAAATAGCGCGTATTACTTATATTTATGATACGTTGTAATAGCTGTCAAATTTATAAATAATAACATTAATCCAGTACACAGAAATCAAATAATAGAAAAACTCTCACCTCTACAGATTGGACTTTAACGATTGGACTTGGACGAGAAGGGCTCGATTCCAGGCCGTTAATATATTAGTAACTATGACAAATTGTAAATAAAAATAACTTATTATGTTTATTATAGATGGTGCTTTTGAACTTCATTTTATTTCTGTTGAATTAACAGGATTTCTATAGCCTATATGTTACCCCGGTGTATAAGGAACAATTCTGCCAAATTTCATCGATATTCGTTCAACGGATTGACAGACAGACTTTCGCATTTATAATATTAGTAAGGATAAGGATATATCTCTGGAATTCACTACCGTCTTCAGTGAGATACGTAAAGTCTCTTCTTATTTTCAAAGATTCGTTAAAAAAACATTATTAAATGGTTTAGCAGAACATATATATCTATAGTTTATATATGTTATAAATATATTTAGAATATATTTATTTTACGTACGCCCTGATGCCCTCTCTTGTACTATGTCCTCTACTCAAGGGTTGCCTGGAATAGGTCGCTGCGTAACGATAAGGCCGTCCAAAGTACTTCTAAGCTATTTATGTCATTTGTTATTTTAAACATTTGGTCTACAATAAAGTGTATTTCTATTCTCTTCTATTCTTAAGATATAACCGATGAATATGAAATGCCTATAATTTATAGACCATATAGTATATGTGATTAAATGTAATATGTTATTGTGACCGTTTTTGAGTACCTACTCTTGAAACGACAAGCTCAAGTGTCTAACAATATATCTAGGTATTCTAAAATAATATCTAATTATGATAATCAGGAGATGGTATATAATTGCCACTCCGTTTTTTCATTTAATGCTTATGTTTATAGCGATATAAACCAACCAAAACTATACTTTAATGTTTAGTGATATATATTGGTTTTTTTTTCGGTAATTATTACGTAACGCTTATTTGAAATAATTTATAGAATTAGGCGTTACTTTGCGGAGATCCATAATACAAAAGTAATAATAAAATTATTTTGCTATAATCCGCGATACAGTAAATAGAAAATATATATAGTGTTAAATGTATTGTTGACTATCCGTTTTTTTCATACCCGATACATGCAGGATTCGTAAAAACACATTGACAAACCTCCACTACTGCCACCACAATACACAAGCACTACAGCACTACATAAGGAGATAGAGTCCACGAACAAAATCGCAAAGCGAAGCATTATACAAACAAGCATTGTTATATAGAAAGTTTATAGTGAAAGTTTAGCGTATCAACTGACGACACAAGCTTACCATTCGCCTCTCATTTATTCATTATCATTAAAAAATTAAAATTTAACCTCAGATAATTAAAACCAATATAAACCAACCAAAACTATATTAATGTTTGGTGATATATATTGTTTTTTTTTGTAATTAATTACGTAAAGCTTATTCTTGTATTCTCTGGTAATACCATGTTACCCAGAAATATCCTTATCAACCTCCATCAATCCAGCAATGTCCTGTTTAGCGTATCATTTGACGACACAAGCTTACCATTCGCCTCTCATTTATTCATCATCATCATTAAAAAATTTAAATTTAACCTCAGATAATGAAAGCTAATTGTTAATATGAATTATTGTTATCACTTCTCATAATCGCCATTTACACATTTTTCGCACGTGTTACATGCATGCAATATTGACATAACCGTTTCACGAATATAGCATTCTACACATCGCACACGACACGTGAAAACATGTTTGTTTCCACTAAAATACTTGTTATCTGGTTTATGCATATGTTACATACATCTATGAAAACATTATGCTACTATATATACAGACTCTTTAAAATAAATCGGTAGAGTATTATTGTTAATATTTTAGGTAGTTTAATATTAAAAACGATATCCTACCGAATATATATTTTAGGTAAATATTGTAATTTATAGATGTTTAATAAACCACATCCAATTATCACGTTATTTTTTTGTTTCCATAAATACTATTAGATATCTAACGCATTGAATAATAATATTTGCTTCTTAATTACAAGTATGACGTAATATTATCACGGCCATAGCGGTAAACTAGCAGATTAATATATGAACTATGACGTCACTGGTGATTATGAGTGAATTTCATAGTCCTCAACATCCTTTTTTAAAACTATAGACGTCCACTTCTGAAGGGCTATTTAAGAGGTTTCCACACCATGCGATCCTGAGCCGTTTGAATCTTTTCGTGTAATTTATAGAAACTTTCAACGCTTTTTTACCACGCTTGGCGAGCCATCTCAATACAGAGCTAATTTCAATTTATGATTGATTATAACACAGAACCTGAAATTTATCAGCGGCTGTACACGTATCTAGCATAAGAGGTTAGCATTTGATATCCCGGCTAGGGCGATTTTCTCTTTACACCCCATTTTAACCACTGGATAAAAATTAAAAGAGCTTTGTTTTATATGTCGAACACAATTAAAACAAAGTTCTTAAAATTCCGTTGTGGAAGGAATTGTGACCTCTATAGACTTACAAAATAAGGTCGAAAAATAACAACGACCAAACAATAATCATTATTTCTTCTTCGATTTGAATGACCTATGACACTAACCGGTTCCATAGGTCCGATGAAGAACTGCTAAACTAAAGAAACTGGTTTATAAAGCTACGTATATATGTCAAAGAAATATAAGCTTTATTTTCATAAGTCGAAGGTATATTTAATGAGTAAGTTTCTTGTAACAGTTTGTTGAAACGACTTTGGAGAGTGATCGCTCCGTCTCGCTTAATATAATCGCATTTATGGAAGGTGTGAGATAAGGGGAAATTTGCTCAGGCCTTTATCGTTGCGTGCTTGTCTTTCGATATATAACGGCCCATCAAGACGACCGCAGTCCTTACCTAGTTTTTTAGAAAGTTTCTGCTGTAGACCAAAAAAACATATGTTCGTTACGCAGTAAGAAAGCGTTTTTATAACGAATTCGGGAAAAAATCTAATTGTCTAAATTAGAGACAGAACAAATTAAGATAATACGTCAATAATTAATACCAAAACATTTTTTTTTAGTTTTTTTCCATCTTAAAAAAACCTTAAAACCAATTACACATTGAAAATGTAAGCTTAATCTTTGTCGGATTTCGCATTAGGATTTGGTTGTTCTTTTAAAAAGTTACCTAAATGTTAATACGAAAAACATTATCATTTCTTATCTATACATTTTCAATTTTAAACAGCTGTCTTAAAGTTTTCAAAATCTCATGCGCCAATCCAAAACACTTGTCGATCTTATAACAACTTAATCAACTAAATTCAGGACTAATCGCTTACCTCCGCTATATAGAAATGGGAAAAAAAAAATATATAAAATAAGAAATATATTTGCATAATATTGTAAAAGTGTAAAAAATTCTAAAAAAAATTCTTTACAATAATAATATCCGTAATTACTTTAAAATTTGACATTATATAATATGATAAATAAGATTTTTATTCTATTAGGCAACATCACACACAACTTACCACATATTTGTTCCCATTCTAGAAAATATTAAAATATTTATTTATAAAAAATAATAAGAAAAATATAGAAAGAAATAATATATAAAAAAAATTCAGACACAATTAATTCATAAGAAAGCAAAACCTTTTGTCGAGTTCACATGTTTTATAAAATTAAAAGGTAATAAAATGTTGATAACAATATCGTGAATTGTTATAAACATTAACAAGAACAAAAATAATTATCTACATTTCCTCCTGTAATTAGCATAATTATAAAAAAATGACATTATAATCTAAAACATCTGATATAGAAAAAAACATCAAATAATATTAAAAATGAGTATATGAAAACCAAAAAGTAAAGTAAAAGTTTTTTAATGGCTATAGCCAGGAGGCAGGCTAAGTTAGTTAACACTATTAGTACAGAAGGATAAAATATGATTGATGATTGCTAAACTACACTTATCCCATAAAATATTTTAGGCATATGGCATTGCAATAATTTCAATGTGATGTGATTCGTAAAATAGCAATTCGTATAATAGACAAATATATATTCTAGTAAAAATTTATAGGCACCTGCCTTCAGCAAGAATCAGACAATTTCAAGTCCATCGCAGAAAGAGTCACAGTAAATAAAAATTTAGCAAAATATTGTTAATTTTGAGATCCAAATAATACATACATAAAAGTATTTAAAATACTCTTTACATACAATGATATGTTTCCATACTATTACATAAAAAATATATAAATAAATAAAATGACAATTTGGTATGACCACTGATAAAATATATATGTATTGGCTTAGGTCAGTTCCATTTTCATACAGTAACATTTTTTTTTGCAAGGCTTTTGTTTTTATTCAACCTATTTGATAAAGGTTTTTCCAAAATAACTATCTTGCACATTTATAAACATTAGAATTATATTTAACAAGTCAATTAAGACCTCAAACTAAAGTTTATAATTTTAATTTAGTTTTTAAGACAATGTCTATGTCTATCTATAAATGTCTTGTTTGTATTTATTGAAAATGAAATGAAGAATTTATTCTTTCACATTTATATTACTGTTACTGCCAATTCGAAGTTAAAAGACAGAATCATACTTTTTTAATCCAAATAAGTTGTAAATGTTTAACATTAAACTTCAAATGCATTTAAACTATCACAGACAAAATCCAACTGCATTTGAGTAACATACCTAACAATATTAATAAAATTAATCATCTACTGAGAATAATGCTTATTTTAACATATCACTTTGTGTGAGCACTGAAACTACAGTAAGCCATCACTCCTTTTTTCCTTTCTTTTTTTTTGAGTGGATAGAAACCACTATAATAACATACACATTTGCAGTTACATTATAATCAGCAATCTACAATTCAAGGTGATAAGTCTGACCTCTGCATAATCACAAGACTGACAGCAAGAGAAATGTTTATGTCTAACTGATGATGTTATAATATTATTTCAATATATTTTTTTATTATAATCAAGCCATAAAAAATTTCCAACAGTAAATTAGGGATGTCTCATATTAATACAACATTATGTGAAGCAAATAATGTTATGACCTTAAAATGACCTTTTGAAAAGACTTGTCTATATGTAACTTATATTTATACTTACATGTTGTATAAATTGGAATGTTACCCAGAACCAACAGTCTTAAGTTAAAATTTTCAGTTGTATTATGCAACATTAATGTAAAAAAGCAATTATAAAAAGTAAACTACATATACCTTCACCAGTAAACTTAATGTAGAATAACTTTAACAAAGTGAAGGCTTTTGCCATTTGTAAGATCCAGAGTACTTAAAGTTGTATTCTTCATCCAGCTTCTTATCAGCTTCAGGAGGGCCACGGGATCCATACATATACTGAAAGGGTTTGATATGTTGCCCTTCTATTTGTTTCAACACTGGTGTAAAAATACGCCAAGCTTCTTTTAATTCATCATTTCTCACAAAATGCATTTGTGTGCCAGTAAAAACATCAAGAATTAATCGTTCATATGCATCTGGTAAATCTGTTTCACTGTAACGCATACTATATGTGAGGTCTAACTCAGTTTCCATTAAATCAAACTTCTTTCCAGGTGACTTACACATTAATTTCAAATACAATGCCTCACCAGGCTGAACACGTATAACTAATTCATTTCTTTTAGTGTGACCTTCAAAAATATCTCCAGGTACATCTTTGTATTGAATTCTCACTTCAGCCTTTCTTTCATTCAGAGCTTTTCCACAACGTAGGACAAATGGAACACCTTGCCATCTGGAGTTATTAATGTAAATACCAGCTACTGCATATGTAGGAGTTACAGAATTTTTAGGTACAGTGGGATCATCTAGGTAACCAAACTTTTCTTCACCTTGGCCATTTGGATTTCCAATATATTGTCCAATTAATAAATCTTTTAGCTCTATAGGTTTAATATGCCTTAGGACTTTGACTTTCTCATCTCTAATGTCATCTGGATTCAAAGTTACTGGTTTCTCCATGGCAACCAATGAAAGAATCTGCAAAAGATGGTTCTGCATCACATCACGTAAAATTCCATAACTATCAAAATAGCCACCTCTACCTTCTGTCCCAAAAGGTTCTTTAAAGGATATTAGAACAGATGCAATATTTTCTCTGTTCCATGATGGACTGAATATTTGATTGGCAAATCGTATTGTCAACAAATTTTGTACCATTTCTTTTCCCAAATAATGATCAATTCTATATATTTGTTCTTCATTAAATAAGCCAGCCAAATGGTTGCTTAGCTTTTCGGACGTCACATCGTCCCTACCGAAAGGCTTTTCTATAATAATCCGTGTATATCCTTTCGTAGCAGAACAAGCATTCTTTATGTTCACAGTGACGTCTTCAAATACTATCGGTGATACGGCCAAATAGAAAATTCTATTCGCAAGAGGCCCTTTCTCATACTTACTAATATGTTGATTTAGACGCTCAAAATCGGTTCTCTTGTCATAGGAACCTGATATATACTCATTTGCATCCCAAAACTGATCCAATTTACTTTCTTCGCCTGGCCGAACTTTCATATACCTTTTCGATTTCTCTTTTATATCTTCTAATGTATATTTTGTCCGAGCATATCCAATAAACTTGGTCTTTTGCGGCAAAATATTGTCCCGATATAAGTACCATATAGTAGGATAAATCTTTTTCTTAGCCAGATCACCCGAGGCTCCCAACAGTACAAAAGTATGCGGGTACTGGAAGTCGCCTATATTTTCCATTTTATACTTTCAATTTTAAAATAATGTGACTATAACGTTCAAACCGCGGCCTACTCTTCTAACAACAAGTAGATTGAAGTAGATGAATTATGTATTATATAGTGTATTATGTATATTTGTATACAGTATAATCTATGATATTTATTTAGTTTGTAGTCTATGATATTAATCAAAGACTACTATGTATTAATTCTTACATATTCTTAGACTAGTCTAGATATAATTAGGGATGGCGAGAATCACTTATCACTTAGTGATCATGATATGATTCACTAATTATATAGCATCATCTGCTATTGATTTTTAGATAACTGCTATTACTCTTCAAAATATGGATATTCCATAGAAAGTAAAATAATATTACAAAGAAATGTTATAATTATATCATATGTATCGAGGTTATATGGCACTTTTACGATATTCCAAGTGAATGTATTAGCTAGAATTGGGCAAAATTATTGTTACACAAAGAAATCTAATTCTTATATCTGATTCAATATGGTCGATATTTCGGGATTATGTGACACTTTTACGCTATTCTAACTGAAAGAATAACTTTTTAAATTTAAACTATCGTGAGTAGTATTCATAGTTAACATATAGATACCGGCTATACTCACGTCTAACTCACATAGACAATATATTAACTATGAAAGAATAACCTAGAGATAAAGAACGTATTGAATATTATTTAAGAATTACGTTTGTTTGTAATAACAATAACTTTGTCCAGTGTTAGCTGAATAATATAATAGCCGATAGCATTTTTTGCTATTTGCTATTTACGCTTTTAGCGATACAGCGATTACTGAACTAAATGATTGCTAATACAAATAAATGTAGTCCTTATATCCTACCATATTTTTTTCCTAGTGAAAACAGAGCCAAGCTCTTGCCGTGACTCGAGCGATATCTACATCATGACGATGTAGATATCATGTAGATATCGCTCGAGCTAACGTGTCGTGTGCTAGGCTAATGTGTCGTGTGTTAGGCTAATGGGTGGTGTAGTTATGATGTGTCTTGGTGAGACAAAATAGACTGCGTCTTGGCCACACAATTTTTCGTGCGTTACAATATTATTTTGCAAGAATAAGTCTATTATTTCATGGATTGTGTGTATGTAATATTCTAACAGTTGTCTATGAAATTAAGAAAGAAGCCTTAAAAACTAGATTCCAGACTACATAGCATACGCTAATTATAAGGTTATAAAAAAGAGGTAAATAACCTTTATTATTGTCTTAGGCAAAATTAGCCCACTTCTATAAATAATTGTTCATGAACACTATAAGTTGTTGTACTGTAACTGTACAGTATATAATAATAAACGTTAAAAACAGTTAAAAATGGAAAAGATGTCACAGTGACATTTGGATGACGTGACGCTATATGTTTTTGATTTTGTCATTGTGCTGGATTAAAAGGAAATAAATGTATTTTATATATAATAAGTCTCAATTTTGTGCTTCTTTTGTTTTCAAGAAATTCAAATTAAAGTGTTTCTTTTAGTACTATAAAAGTTTCGTTATATAGTGTACTATTTGCATTGTAGGTATATTTAGTTCAACGACCTTGTTACTGACAGGTTCATCGTTGTATCTGAACTAATAAGAAAGTGGTGTTAAAAAATAAATAAATTGCAATTAAAAATGGAGCCCTCGAGAGAAACAGGCAAGTATAAATGTTGTGTATATAGTGAAGTTCAATTTAAGAGTTGAATCTGTCTTTTTAATTTATATATGTACTACATGTTAACTCATAAAACCTCTCTTTATTGAAATATCGGTACGAATTTAGTAATGTATAATCTTGTTTTAATACAGTCTTGATTATTTTGAAACATTCAAAAGATTATCTGCATAAATTTCAATTTAATTTTTCCAATTTACCCCTTACCTTTCTGTTCTAACTACTTTATAAAACCAAATTAGTCTTCTTTATAAAGAACAATTTTTTAGAAAAATAACTAACCTATAATGTCTTACTGTATGTTGAAAAACTACAAAAATACTATGTTGTAATTAGATTAATTATATAATCATTATTTATATGGAAATAGTGTCAGTAATTCAATCACATAAAAGTCAGTACATAGTTTATTCCATATGTAGCATGTTTTGATACAAACAAATAATTTAATATCTGTCATGTTTTCATAACTTGACCACTGCAAGTGGTACCATTATTGGTAAGATAAGTTATATTTGTGGAAAATAATAATATATTTTGTTATTTTTCTTTTTACTTGTAATCCATGTAAGGTAGTTTTAAAACTATTTGTTCCTAGCAAATCACTCATTCAATTTATTATAATTATTTACCATATTTATTAATATTAATGCTATCCAAGAATGTGTCTAACACAAGGTTTTGTCTGAAAACTAGTAAAGTATATTAAGTATCTGAAACAGGAAAAACAATAAATAAAAAAATTTATGTATGAAACAATGCCCTGTAAACATTAAATTACTGGGCATAGAACTATTGTAGTTGAAATTGAGTTACATGTGTAAATTTTAGAAAATATTATACCATTGTGTTAAACTTATATTTATTGATTTGATTGATTGAGTATTGTCTACCTCTATATATTGTCTCGATATTTTCCTGTTCAGGAAATAAGAATGTTTTGTCTTTTGTCATTCCATTAATTCAACTAAAATGAGATTGTATTCTTGAACCATATTAACAAACTTAAAATAAATTTTGCTGGCATCATGTAATTATTTTATATTTCATAGAAAATGATTATATATACTTGATAAAAAATCAGTATCTGAAATAACACAAAATAACAAATGTTAGAGGACTGACTAAAGCAGACATCTGTTTAATATTCTTAAAAATGTAATCTTATAAATCTTTGTAGTCTATAAAGGGTATTTTATTATTTTAAAACATTAAAATAAATATATACATGCAATAATTATCTACTTTAGAAACTATCTACTATAGGCTTTATATGAAAAATAGGTTTTTAAAATAAAAATATAAAGTAAAGTAAAAACAAGGGTTTTCTTAATTCAATACATTCTAACTAGTAGTATATTTCCTGTTATTCTGTTAGACTGATTAACATAAATAATTTCATTTGCCATATGAGTTAATGTTTATTGTTCCTAAAAGATGGCGCCGTTTTAAATACACATAGGCGAAATAGATGGCACCACCAATCTTAACTATACACCAGAGATAATTTACAAAATTAGGCATTACTTAATAATAAAAATTATTTTGCTATAATCCACGATATAGTAAATAGAAAATATATATAGTGCTAAATGTATAGTGACTATCCGTTTTTTCATACCCATTATATGCAGGAGTCATAAAAACACATGCACATACCTCCACCACTGCCACTGCAATACACAAGCACTACACACGTTCACTATCACAAACTCAACAATCGTTTCGCCCCGCAACTGATCCCCGCATCATCAGGAGATAGACTCAACGACAAAATCGCAAAGCGATTATCGCTTTATTTAGGTTATAGACAAATAGTATACCTATATATTTGAATACACTTATATTGTATTATCTTACACTAAAAATAATTCAATAATTATTTGTAATTTAATACTAAGATGTTAAGATAACTTCTGAAGAGACAAGTCAATCAAGTGTATTGATTTTAAGCTTTTTTCTAAATTACATACCACAAAAGTCCAAATGAAATTACCTTAGGAAACTGAATGTGAAAATAAGAACAGATCTTAATCGATGGACTATGAAAATAACAAATAATTATTGATTTTTTCGACATCAAAGACTTTCACATCTTTTTCACATTTTTTTGACATCAAACAGCTTTCCTTGCTCATAGCCACTAATGAATAGACTAGCTTTATGTCATTAATAGCCTATAATGGAGAGAATGTAGAAGCAATTTATCATGAACCCTATGGCCTGACATTGGGATGCTTGTATGTGATGTTTTTTTTTACAAAGTGCTAATGCCACCTTGACACAATTTAGTTTATGGGCTATTTTCATCTACTATAAATTTTACTGTGCATTATAGATAATAATTAAAAAAAAATGAATTGTGTCGCTGAGGTAGACAAGTAATTGAATTCACTACTGCCCTGGTTAATTCACTTAGCAATCAGGTAACATTAATAAAAAAAATAGTTTCTCTCTGAAATATTTGTTGTTTAAAACCTATTTAGTTCTCATGTATAAGTAAACATTAAATAATGAACACACAAATCCTAACCTTTTTATGTGAAGATTTTGCACTATCAATATGAATGAGTTTTAATTTTCAATAAATGAGATCAGCATGCTCTACTCTCACAAAAAATTGTTATAATACAACCTCTTCATCGCAATTTACTGTAATATACAATAGTATATTACAGTAAATATATAAAATAGTAATTAATAAACTTAATTATTAATAAACTTAAAATTTCCGCAAGAGTTGCACTACCTTTTAGTAAAAACTGTCTAAAAATCTGTCCTGTAGTTCGGAAAAAATTTATCACATACAGATAAACAGCTTTTAGCGACTTGTTTCAAAATAAGTATTGATAGATTTTGATAAATCATACTTCAAATTGCAAATTATTTAATTTTTTAAAATATGTTTCTGTTTTCCTCGTAATTTTATTACTAGTAAAATATAAAAAGTGATTTAATTAATTTTTATAGTTTTTATATTATCCACCTTACTAATGATGCCTTGAAACCAAAAAAAATCTTATCACTGTTTAAAAGGGTAGATTTTTAGATAGTATTTTGTCATCTTGGTCATCATGTCACTACTTATGGTGCTCAATAGTATTTTAAAGCGCCGAGAACAGACTTATTGTTTTTTATTAGGCAATGTCTATAAATATATGTGATGGCCTTAAATAAACTTGTCTTTTCAACACTTAATCAGTATTCTGCGAATCTTTGTACCGTGATGTCATTAATGGACTTCTAATCGAAATGAAATTAATAACTGTCATTGGAATGAATCTACCAGTACTGCATGTATATATTATTAATTTATTAAAGTAATCTTATATATCTGCGGTTCTTATCTTATGATTGATTTTAGGAATACATTTTGAAGTGTAGTGGGGTATTTCTAAAAACATTTTTGAAATTTTTTTTTTTTTTATGCGATAAGGCTAGCGCCTGGCTGCTATCTCGCCTGATGGTGAGCGAAAGATGCAGCCTAAGATGAACCGCGCTTGCCAAGTAGGTGCCTATTCACTCGTCTTTTGAAACTATGCAAATCGTAGGAATCCGGGAAGATAGATACAGGAAGGGAATTCCATACTTTGGCTGTACGCATCAGAAAAGATGACCTGAACCGCTTTGTACGTATTTTTGGCACATTAATTGTATAGCGGTGGAGCCCCTCGCGGCCTCTTGTTGTTCGATTGTAAAACGGTGAGGAAGGGATCAGATCAAATAGATCTGTGGCACACTCTCCGAAATATATCCTGTAAAAAACAGAAAGAGATGCAACTGCACGTCTGTGCTCTAGAGTAGTGAGCTTTCTTTGAGCTAGCTTACTATCGCCTATGATTCTAATTAAATTCATGCTTGCGTGGATTCCTTGCGAGATACTTTGTATCGCTTAGTAGAGCAAATATTATAAAAAGTAAACGTTATTTGCAATTTTTAAGATGTGAAAAATATATGTGATATCGCAAGATGCGGCTTAAGGTAGCGTAGCACGTGTGATGCGTCGCGACAGGCAGCGCGGGCGGATGGCAGGGTGAGGGGTGCGCAGTCGTGTGCAGTGGACCACTCGTCGTCGCACAAGGTCAAGGAGAATGATTAACAACGAAAATACAGCAAAACAAACGGTGGAGCGGCGCAAGAGGGGACGTGACGCGGCAGTCAGAGGAGCGGCGCCGCTCGCATTCGTCGTGTGTTCCGGCGCTTTTCGCGACGCATTCGAAAATCGATGTACGGTCCGCGACCGGCACTGGACACTAGTTACATATCGTAATGTTGATAGTCTTGATGACCTACGTCACGGCGGCTCCCATGCGCCCTCGCCACTTTTGATTAAGAATGCAATCATATTCGCATCAAACGTAGACTCAACCTGTTTCGTATTATAAAACATTCCAGACAACCTTAAATTGCGATTTTTCCTTTAATAGATATAGATTAAGAGATATATTGTGTTGTACACTCGTTCAGTGATACGGGCTAAAGTCCAAGCTTTTTATATATTTATATCTAATATTTTTTGCGATACCTAAGGCACTTCAATAGACATCGGAAACCGAATGGAAATATCATTTTTACTTAAGCTGCTACATAGATATGCGCGATTCAATTTATTTTATTTTTAATATACCGCGAGTACAATGCGTATAAAGTTATGTTTTTATGCCCTATGTCTTTATCTGACATGAGTCGTAAGGAACATTGAAGGTTGCAAGTGTATTGACTCCATTAGTCTGAATACGTTTATCTTCTCTATCGCCCTAGTTGCTGTATTACTAATGTGGATTCGCTATTTTATAAATAAATTTTCTCAAAATTTAAAGTATTACACAAAGTGACTTTGTTGCGTAGATTTACGAGTACGTGTATATAATATACCTTGAGTCGAGAAGGTATCAACGGAATAATCGTGAAGCCGAATACTTTAGACATATTACAAACCTAAAAAACGATTTTCACACATTTTACTTTGATGTTACACGATATTAAAGTAAAAATTTAATTTCACAAAGATTTTTGAAACAGTTCACGTACTTGCGAAAAGATTTATGAGTAATGCATACGTTTAGTAACGAGTCTGACATTAAATTGTGCGGGCAATGGTAAAAACTTTAACGCTCGACTTCACATAAAGATTATTTATTTTATCTTAAAGCTGTGCCCGTAAAATTCTTATGCACCAAGATACATAATTTTAAATCATTCGACAAAGATATGTAGCAGAGGTTACGAGTCTCAATTATAATGCAATTCATTAAAAAATCTTTATTTCTTTCTTAGAATTTTTATTCTATGTCTATATTTAAATCTTAATTTACTGTTTAAAATAAAATGAAAACTATTTTAAAGTTTATTATATTCATTCACTTATACATTATTACTTGACTATAAAAAATATTTTGTGATTATGTACATATATAATATTTTTTTACAACTTTAATATATACGAGTGTAAGTGGTTTTTTGCTTAAATTAGACTTATTAATATAATTAATTTTGATCGTTACATTCTTTAATTTCATGGCTTTATTATAATTATATTTGGTTGAGTATATTGTAAGACCTCTTGATCACAACGTTTTGACGCAACGCAACGTAGTGAAAAATTACGCTTTATGGAAGTATGATTAAACAGGAGTATCATGAGTAAACATATCCCATACGGCTCTGGTGATATCCGTGTTGTAAAATACTATAAAAATACACTATATAAATTTATATGGATATATATTAAACTGACTGAAATGAATCGTAAATTTTGACGGCGAAAAAACGTTTGTATGTAAAAGGACTTAATCGTATCGAGCAGGCGCCGCCATTACATTGTACATAAAAACCGCACCTTCTTAAGAGGACCAGGAATATTGAATAATGACTCCCATTATGATTGGCCTTAAACGGCCCTACCTGAAACTAGTGATTCAATATATATCATTAGAAAATCAATGTAGATCTTCAGAAATAACGTAATTCAAGAATTTTAGAAGTATATATAAATAATAAAGCTTTAATTGTGTTACAATCATGTAACAAAATTAAATGTTAAAATTTCGGCATGTTATTTTTTAATTAAATTTTAGAACTTTTCATAATAGTTAATGGAGTATCTACTCCAGATATTTCATGTATTTGCGTTTGCCTTAATATTATAATATATAATAATATTATTGTATAATAATATTTTATTTTAGTCATCTTCATTTATAATTTCATTCTCTCTATATAAATATAGTTTCGTATTTATTCAATTAATATTAGAGTATTTCGCATTTGCGGCTTGTTAACATAGCCTTTATATATTTAGAACTAGCCGTGGCCGCGACTTCGTATGCGTCAACAAATACGTAAGAACAAATTAAAAGTACACAAACTTTAAATGTATTATACGATATAGGCTGACAAATGTTAGGTGTTAGAGGTTAAATGTCAGCCAATGTTACAAACTAAAAACGTCTAATATTATTAGCACATAATCGTTATCGAAGACGGCTAATCGCGGACGTGAACGGCGCGTCACGCCTCGGGAAGCGTTGCGCGTTGCTTGGTCACGGCCAAGGTCTCCACTGTCGGCATTATGTAACTCTTTGCTATGTAATGTTTTTAGTGAGTTACGTGCGCTCTACATATTGATTTTACCTACGTTATAGTCAGTTTTTCTACATATTCGTCATCTATACAGACATAAGGCCAAAAAGGTATTTGATTTTCTTCTATTCTGATTGCTTTCAATGTTGTATACATTTAACTTTTTTGTTTAAGATCTGGGAATGAATAAAGGTAGTGGTGAAATTGTGTTGGATCTCAAAAGAATTTATACATCGTCTATGTTAACTTTGGTTATAGCCATTTAACGTTTAATATTCCTTCCTAAAGTTTTTGCAATAATAACAATAATATGTTAGATAGTCGATGACTAATTATTTTCGTCCATAATCACTTAAACTTATTTTAGATTCGTCACTCCAAGCAGTACAATTTCCTATGAAATTATATTCATACTAATATTATAAATACGAAAGTCTGTCTGCTACGCTTTCAAAGCTAAACCGCTGAGGCGAAATAAATGAAATTTAGCACTATTAAAGAATATTTACCGGGATAGCATATCGGATTATAGAACGGGAAAAAACACTTCAACTTACGTAAGCGAAGTTTTGGGTATAGCTTGTAGTTAATAAAATGTTAGCGGTATTGCTCGATTAATTAATTAATATTAATTTAATGTCGTTAGTATTTAATAATGAAGAAGCATTGTTTCCTTCGAGTTCCGGTTGCACTCCCCCCCGCACAACATAGCTCAGCATACAATGGTCGGTGAGAATCAGCGATTTCGCATTATACCCAGTGCAAACAAAAACCACCTGTAGACGTCAGAGAATCGCCAAGGTCGCAGGCCCCCGTAGCTCGTTTTGCGTTCCGTTTACCTATATCTCGCGGCAGGCCGGCGAGTGCATGCGCCGCGCCGCCCCCGCCTTTGACTCACCGCACTTGCTACCCGCTCCACCGCAGCTCGGGGCTCGGGTCAATTCTAGGACGGATGTCTGATTACTTTGCTTTTCAGTATTCAATGTGTTGGCAATTTTTTGTCAGTAAGAAAGCCAGATGATATTTTTGAATGATTTTGTCATGTATGTTGCGTATAGGAACTATTATGACATGAACTAATACTACAATAATAGTATATTGAACTCGATTATTATTTTCCCTTCAAAATAGGTATAATAAGATAATATTTATGCTATTAGGGCTGAGTCTTTGAAATATATAAATAAATATATACTTTGGATAGTGATAGTGAAAGTTTTAATTGCAAATTTTAAGATTGTAAGATTATATTAAGTTAAAATTGCATAAATTTTGTAGATTTTAACAAGCTTTTGTAATGTTTTTTTTTTGGTTTGATGATAATTGGATAGTATTTATACCTTTTTTTATCGTAGAAACTGTTTTATGGTTAGAAATATATAATGATTTACGTTACATTAGTGCCATTCGTGTGCTATAATAGGTGGCGGTGTAAAGTCAAGGTCGGTGAAGATCGCAGTCTAGATGTCAAGTTACTCACAGTAATGTTTTACATGCAACGCTGCAGTGGCACGAAAGCGATTCAAGAACATTTTGTTCGCGAAGAAAGTAAAATGAAAGTGCATTCTAGTTTCATCTCCACACATTTCAGTTACGTTACTGAATAATTAACTGTTATGTGAATTATAATAATGCCGAAATTCGGCACAATTACGAATGTTTCCGATAATGTTTCTGTATATTTTAAAGTATTTAAGTACCTACCTACAATTGCAATCGTTTGAAGGTCGCTTTAAATCGTAAGTGCATAAGGCTATCTTTCAGCAGAGCGACAAAAATATTTTTGTTTTATTTACTTGGTATTAAAATGATATACCATTTTATGTCTTACGGTTTGATTCATATCAGTTTCGTATATTGTGTCAAATTGTTAATATTTCACATTCATTATTATATTTAATAGTAAACGATAGGTGGGAAGTGTTTCGCCTAATCTACAGAACCTATAAATATTGTAAAAACAAATATTTTTAAAGATTATCCGCGGTGTTTCTTGCTGGTTCTTATCGGTAGGAGCAAAATTCATAACCAGTGGTAGCTTCTTTGAAATATTTGACGATTCAAAAGTACTGAAACGGTCCACTTGAATAAAGAATATTTTGAATTTGAATTGTAGGTAACTTAAATATATCGTTAGTTCGAGCTATGGAGGGTGGGGAGGTTCGGTATTAACCACGGACGCGGGTTTTCCACATGAATCAATCATGCAATCTTTTGTTAAAGCAACTGATCCACGTTTACTTTCTTTTCCTTTGTCAAAGCTAAATAGTATATTCAAAGATAGTTTACAAACTTTATCTAATAGATGTTTAAACTAATTAGTTAAACCCTGCATATTTTAAAACAAAGTGACTTCGTCGGTGCTATAAAGTTCTAAGTTGTATCGCTACTTCTAGCTATATATTTATATGCATTTGTTAAATATATCTATTAATGGTTTATAGTAGCAGGCGTTACTTTGCTGAATTCCATATTACAGAAACTATAACAGAATTACTTTGCTATAAGCCGCGTTAACCGAATGGTTAAGCGAATGCATGCAATGCTAATGTGAAGGAACAGGCGAAATTCAAATACCTTACACGTGCAGGACAAGTCACCACATGCATCCCAAGACGACCAACCACCACCAAAATTCTCTACGACCGTTTCGCCCAGAAACCAAAGCTTCACCAGAAGGATAGGCTTCACGACAAAATCGTAATCTGCGTAATTAGCATTGCATGCATTCACTTATCCCGCGCGGATTATAGCAAAGTAGTTCTGTTATAGTTTTTGAAATATATCTTAAATTTATTGTTTCTATCTCGTAGTACAAACGAAATAATTCAAGTGAATTGCCATAACACATTGTATCCGGTTAAATGATAAGGGATAAGCGAGTCGTAAAAGTTGATAAATATATTTTGTAAATAATATGTATTCTCTTTTAAATCAGTTAACGGTGACTGATAATAATTTCCATACTCTTTATTTACTAAGCAGATGATAGTATCTTGGTTAACTTAAGGGATAATTAGGCGTTACTTTGCGGAGATCCATAATACCAAAGTAATAATGAAATTATTGTGCTATAATCCGCTATTAAGTAAATTGAAAATATAAATAATGCTAAATGTAGCATGGACTATCTTTTTTCATACCTGATAAATGCAGGATTTGTAAAAAGACAGACCTAATCCTCCACCACATACACAAGCACTATACACGTTGACTATCACAAACTCAACAATCGTTTCGCCCCGCAACCGAAACATCATCAAGAGATAAACTCCACGACAAAATCGCAAAGACATGGCGATTTTCTGTAAGATAATGTTCACATACATAACTTCACATAGATCCTTACTTCGGTGCGTCTTTTTGTATAGGTATAGAGAGGGAGTTGGTTCAAATAGTAAGCCTAGTTAATATTTCATTTTGAGTTCTCAATTTCCACCATCCTTATAATAAAAAGGATTGCGGTCTATTTGCTAGCTTGTTATTGTACTTAGTATTGGCTAATTTCACGAGAGTACTACCGACAATATTTTTCGTACGTTTATTATTATTTTCAGGTTAAATTCATAAAAGCGTATCAATCTCTCATAAATACTTTTAACGGTTGAATTCCTATTCAGACCTTTTAACAAAACGACACTCAAACGTCAGATTTTCAAATTATAGTATAACTAGCTGTGCCAGCGGCTTCGCCCGCGTGGAAATCAGCGTGTCACAATTTTTTCTACAGTTCAAATTTTAAATATAAAAAGAGTTATTGTGAGTTAACCATTAGAGATAGAGACATTTTATCGCGGACTTTTTTGTAGTGTTTTGATAGATTTACAATTCTCCAGTACATTACTTTAGCGTATCTCTGCTGGGTCATGCAGCGCACGCAACTAAAGCTCCCAGCAAACAAGTTTTTTAACAACTACGCGATCTCTACAACACAATTTACATAATACCGATATGCACTTATTCCCTAAACCATCCGGAAGTATTGCACTATCTTTTTGTGAAAACCGTACAAAAATCCTTTCAGTAAATTTTGAGAAAATCGATTACATACAGACAGACAGCTTTTTGGGACTTTGTTTTATAATGAGTATAGATTAGACTCGTACTATCAAAGGATAGTCAAATGTATGTAAAAATGTATGTAATGTATGTAAATGTGTGAATGTATGGTCGAAAAATATTCGACCATACATTCACACACAAAGGTGTGTGAATGTATGGTCGAATATTTTATTTAATAAAACATCTGAATTCTACCTAATTCTATAACAATGAGTAATTTATGTACTATTTATTTCTTCAGCCCAGTTCGGCTGTTTGTTGCCCTTGTTTTTAAATATGTCCTAAACAACACGAGAATTTTATTAACTTTGTTTTTGCATACTAATTTTCGGTTTCTAAAAATAACAGGTGGCTTTCGTGCTCATTGGTGTGCACAGGATTTTGAAACTGGATAGGCTGTTAAAAAAGAGCGTTAGAAGGCATTTGGTTAACCAGAGAACTGCATCGTTGTTTTATTTTTAATATAATACGTAAATTTTTGAAACCAGTTTTAAATTTCAGCTTTAAACTAAGAATCGAGTTAATCAACCGAAGATGAAATCAGCCATTCAAATCATCGTGCATTCAAAATAACATGACGAGAAATAGTATTTTAAATTTAAAAATGTCAAAATTAGAAAGTATGTTTATCGATTATATCTTGTAGTATCCATCGTGTGCATTGCTCTTAACCCTTCTGTTCTTTAGTTCTTAATGCAGAGGATGACTGTAAGAGCTCACTCTTAGTGACAAGACCGCCTTTGCACTTCTGTTTGTGTTCCTATTCTTTATTTCTTTTTTTTGTATTTCTATTTTGTTTGATGTGCAATAAAGAGTTATTTTTATAAGTGTACGTCGTTTCATAAATTAAATATTTGATTAATAGTAAAAGTAAAAAAATATACAATATAATTAGAGAAAAACATGAAATAAATCTAATTCCTTAGTACCTATAAAGTAATTATATTTATCAAATACACGTCTATAGAAAGAATTATTGTTGTTAAGAATTCCATATTTATAAGTGTCGACTCGTTAGAAAATAGGGTTCGTGTCACGACATAAAGTTCGTGATTCAACGTTATGTTTTTCTCTGTATTAGTTCAGATAATAATTTCGTCGCAGTATTGAAACTCGAAATATATTTTATAAAAATAAATTAATACAGGCATTTTTATCGTAACAAATTAATGCTTGAAATCAGTTTAATAAATTTTTTTTTCTGTCATCTTATCGACAACGATTGATGCAAGTGGAAATATACGAAATATTTACGTAACCTTACATAATTCGCTAACATCAGTTCAAAAAGGTTGAGAGCCATTTTCGTGCTACCTTAACCCTTCAAAAATTCTTATGCCTCCCTTTGTAACATAAATAACTTTTTATATTAAAAAATTGAATTTTTCACTTAAGAAATTTAAATGATACGTTTTAGAAAGAAGAATTTGCTTTTGTCGTTAAACCTGACACCGAAATTTAGCATTGCATTGTTATGGCACAGAGCGAAAGGGCTAAAACTCGTGTCAAGTCCATTTTCGAATTCATATCCTAATTAACAATTAAATTGGGGCCTAGGGCTAGGAAATACTGCCTTAGATAGTTAATTATTAGCTTCCACTTTACAGAAAATTATTAGAAATAAACAAATTGTTTTTTCTTCGTTAAATATTACCTTGTAAATAAATATATATAAAACTAATCCGTCATGCGCTTCTCGGTTAAAATTCATTTTAGAAAACTTGTATGTATGTAGGTGTAATGAATTCGGGGGTTATGTGTGTCAATCCGTATTTGCGTGGCAGTGTGATGTGTCTAAGCTCCGATCATTCGCCCAAATGACTGAGGATCTTTTTTATTTATATTATTTTTCGAGGATAAGATGATAATAGCCATCAACAGAGTATATGTTTGAAGTATGTATAGCAAATGTACCAAGTATAATTCAAATGCTTGTATTAATTGAATTCATTAAATAGAAGAGCGAAATCTACATTATTAACAGAAATGGCGGCAGTAGTCTTATAAGCAACGCTACTGGGGTTTATATTTATATATATTATACAATATTATTGTATAATATTGTCTAAGAACTTTTTAGCCTTTTGGCAATGCACGTAGCATTGCGCGAACAAAGGGATTGTGAGCTGATTATGGAATATAGTAACATGGCAATATTAATGCAAAACTGTATACGTCTGCCCTGTCTACAATAGACACAAAATAGTTCATTATTTATGCCTCCACATGTATGATAATTTGACACCTTGGACAAAGAATGAATAAATTGATTTCCGTAATATATTTCAAAGAAATTTAAATATCGTGAATAGATGGTACACAAAATGATGAAATCTCGAAGCACATATGTCTCGTCATTGTACAATATTTTTTTTAAATTCTTAGTCACTTTTAGTAAAAGAAATAAATTAGACTCATATCTGGTAATTTGATTCGATTGGAGGATCAATAATAAATTTTATTTGACCGAAAACAAGACCGGTACACACATTTCATATACATTACTTATGTCGCCATAAAATATATAAATACTTTATTAAGAGCGATAATCCCTCACGTAACACGAAGTAGTCGAAAATAGTTGATTTTACTTGAATAAGTTGAAAGCCACAAGGCCGCGTTTTTGATAAATTTATACGTTATAGAATACACGTGGAGGCGTCTTAAGTACTGAATTCAAGGTCGGTTTATTTGTAGGGTACGATTGCTCTATCAAATATGATGGTACGTGTATGTTGCGTCACTGTCAGCCTTTTTTGACTAACCTTTGTTTCTAACACAAAATTTTTTTGTTGATTATAACGACGTTAATTGTACCTTATTTTAATATTGTGGCGAGAAAATTATTATTACTTGGAACGTAATTATTTAATGAATTATACATTTTTGCAAGTCGAGTTATATTTAAACCAATAGTAATAGAAAAATTAAACCAACTACAATAGCCTTTCTATAAAGGAATTGCCTAAGTCTCATTTTCAATTAGTATGTCGTTCTCGATGGAAAGAAACATTATCGCCAAAAGTCTTCAGTGGGTTGTTGATTGACGTCGATAAAACTTATAGCAATTTACTAAAACGAAATAATTTATCAATTCAAAAGTATCAATTTGTTTCGCAATATTTTAGCATATGGATCAGTTAAGTATGTAGAAAAAGTTAAATTCGCTAGAGTGACATAGCGAAAAATTTTAATGGTAGAGGCTATCGCAGGGTGCTCGGCCCATGAGTGACGCAAAATTTAATTACAGAAATGGCAGCAACATTGCGAAGGCCGTCGGCTGCTAACAAGTCCAATTATTTAGATGATTTCCAATCCCCAAACTATAAAATATCCGGAATATGTAGTTTAATTTTATATCATTTATTAACGCGAAGACAAAAAAAAGCGGCAACTAGTTTTTCTGTAAAAATGAGATTTATTCGCGTATGAATGTGAGCAGACCTTGAGTGAGCCTGTTAAGACCTTCATGGCAGTAACCGCGCGGAAGTTGTCGGGTACATTTTTTGTCAATTTCGAGCTCGTTGAATTTAAGCGTGCATTAGTCACGAACTAACCTTCATTGTCGTAGCTCGCGGCGTATTGTTTGACGGCGTGCACTGCAATATCGGCGGCGTCGCGTCGGCACATCGGGTGCAATAACAGGCACTATCACAAAGTCACAACGATGTCTGTCTTGCGTCTGCTAGTGGCTTCGGTAGTTCCGTCGCGACACTTTAGTTCTTTTCGATAGCGTTTTAGCGCGCAATTATAATTGTTTATTTTAATTTGAAGGCGAGACAAGTAAAGGTATCGTGGCATTGACAAGTATTGTTATAGTGTTAAACAGTCTAAATCTCTTAGAGCGACTATAGTGCAGTGATGTGAGGATGCTAGTGCGTGGCCATGTCGAGCTTGGCGAAGAAAGATAAGCCGACGATGTCGGTGACAGCGCTGATCAACTGGGCGCGGCCGGGCCCGCCGGGTCCGCAGCAGCCTCCGCCTGCGACGCCGGCACCCACCGCAAACATGCTGCACTCGCTTGGGACTCCTTCAAACATACCCAACGTTGACTGCTCGATCGACATGCAATGTAAATAAACCATTATTATTTTGTTTCTACATATTGTTTTTGTTGTAATGTTATAACAATGAAACTGCAAACAGAATACAGTTTGGCTGATGCGTAGTTTCAAATAATCGCTTTTCGTTACCTCTAGGTCAGAAAATCGAATAATTTAAAATGTACAACATTATTAAATAGTTAAAAATTAAATATTACGTTACCATTACACGTACATTTAGTCATGTACTTGCATTTCAAAAACATTCAATTATATTCAGGTATTTTATCTATACGGAGCTGTAATGCTTATATTTTTTTTTAAGTTAAAAAAATGTGAGACTACAAATATATGTGTATATTTCGACATGTCTGTTGTGATTAGTGACGGATTATAAGTTTAAGCTTGCGAGGTTCACGCTTACATTTTAAAAGCGAATAGGATCTAACAAGTTGTAACCTCCGTTTAAAATCAGAATTTTACAGATGGTTCTAAATCAATTAGTGTTAATAAAAATCTTTGAACATTTTCTAATCGATTAAAATATTGTTATAATTGAAGAGATTCAATCATCACGATTCTTATAAATTAGAGAAAAGAATCCATCTTTTAAAAGTACTTTCGTTCAAATGTTTTGCAAATATAATATGATATTTTAACATTTGTTCTTCATCTCTACAAAATTATCTGTATTCGTATTGTTTAATCTGAGAAATATTTTCGTAGTAATTATTAACGTAGAGTAAGGGAAGTTGATAAAAAAAATCTATATTATACCTCTTCCTCAGTTATTTGCTTTATTATTTCGTTGTCTCATTGTCTTACAAATAATGGGTGTCGTTTAGCAGTTTTTTTTTGTAAACTAGTAGTAGTGACAACAAATTCAAAAATTTTAGACATTAGAATAGTAAGGACGAAGTAGATTAGTAGAGAGCATTAAAAAAAAAACAAAAACCTATAATCAAATCTGCAAAGGCATCGTTCAAAAATTAACATCTTCCATTTGAATCTTCAACAGTAGTTGAATATGTAATATTATAATTTTAAAAAAAAATTTCGTTCAATCTTTTTTGCTCCCATATCACTGTAAAATTTCCAGTGGTAGTGCTATCAGCATAATAAGATCTGCAGGCCTACCATAAACTCTTATTGCGACTCATTCGAAGCCGTAAACGAAATTGTTTTGCTTTTTCATACCATGACGTCTTAAAGACGCACACTTTAAGTCGTTGCCGATTGAGCGTTCGGAATGCGACCTAAGAACATCAGAGTACAAGAGACAGAGTTATCTATAGTTCATATAATTATCCTTTTCAAACATTACGACCCCAATGCAATACACACTTCATGGTACGAAAAGAAAGCGGTTCGCGGGCGTCGTTTACGTCTTCAATTGAGTCGCAATAAGAGTTCATGGTAGGCCTGCTGCAGTGTAACCATCCATTTGCTAACTGAGCGTGGTGATTACTGGCAGAAATATCCTATCTAACACTGAATAACTTATTACAAATTTTCTAAGGAAATAAATTGAAAACATTCTTATCTATTTCCCTTCATTACATGAAACGTATTTAAAGACTCAAATCCGAAGTCGACCGACGAGAAGTAATTAATGACAATAAATCAGAATGAGAACAAAGTACTCTCAATTTATTGATATTTGTAGGCTTTCAATCGTTTTACAAGTCTTTGATTGAATTTAACTGCGAACATCATTCTTTTAATTAATTTGAATTGCGTTTTAACTTAGTTTTCTTTGTTCTGCTATTATTTCATTACAAATAAGAAATATTAACTGAGTTTGATAAGCTCTGTATTGAAAATACCGAGCTTATCGTTTAAAGGTAAAGTACCTGCCTGTACCCAACGATTGAATTGCGCTACTTACACTCTTTTTTCTTTATCAAGATATCTCTTTCTTTCTCTTTATGAACATGAACTTTATAGAGTTTTGAAATGTATAGTCTAGCTTGGATTTACTTTAAATAAATTGATCGTGAATTATTTTTCATCGTCTTCACCCTGGTTTCGTCCACTGTTCGTCATAGATCTCTCCAGTAGCACGCCACACTACGGATATCGTCACTCCACCTAGCCATAGGGCATCCTACATTGCGTTTGCCAAGGCGCGGTCTCCAATCCAGAACACGTCTGCGCAAGCGGTTGCCAGTTCTGCAACAAATGTGACTGAACTCGACCTTACTAATCCTTTGGGATATGTCTTAATACTAAACTTTTCCTTAGGTTTAATGTCGAGTTGGTTCAAAATGATACCATCGATCTAAGTAATCAATTCATAATGGATGTGTTAATATATATCACCTGTCAACCTGCTCTGAAACAAATTCAAATTAATTAATCAAGTAAACTTGTAAACAAGTGCTTTTGAATCGTCAACTCTACTGCTGGTTCGGAAAGCTGTTCCTACCGAGAAGAGCGAGCAAGAAAGTATGAGATTGCTCTTTTGAAATATAATTCTTATAACGAAGTTACATTTGGTCATTAGTATCTTGTACAGGGTAGAGGAGTTTCTATATCCACGTATTTTTATCATCTATACATATAATCTTCAATAGTATATAGTAGGCTTTTTGTATCACCCTCCTTTAACATTTTTTTTAAACCACTGTAGTGGCAAAGACAAAATCGATTGAGGAATTCAATAAATAAGAATCAATTTTCCAAAAGTCAACCCATTTAATTTCTTTCAACAACTCAACACATAATGACAGCGACAATGCTTTTCTTTTTCTTTACTGACCAACTATATGAAGGAGGTTGTATTTAAAACACGTCGTAACATTTTGCAAGGAATAAAAACGAAATTGATTTGTAGGAACCTTTCTTTGCCTTTCTTTCTTCTTTTTTTTATAATTATGTATATTCTTATGCACAAACATTAAATTGCTAAACATTAAAAAATATATCATAAAATCCACTTAGTGGCTTTAAGTTTCTCTAAGCCTTTAAACTTTCATGTTCCATACAATTCTATTTTAACTCCAAACGTCTCAGTTTATATTTCTATCACGAAATAAGGCGAAACAAAGAGAAAAGCGAAATTATAATTGCGTTCAAAACCTGAGTAAGTAAATTATACGTTTATCATTATAGAATAAATACTGAATAATTCAATTATAAGTATATACTCTCAAGTAAATATATTTTTAACAAGAAGCATCGAAAGAATATTACGTATGTATAGAATATTGCGACGCCGTCTACATCAACATGTGATTGATTATCTGCGAGACAGCTCGCCATCGATCCGGTAATATGAGAGCCACAAATAAACCTTGTGTATCTTGCGACTAAATACATATGTTAGATTTGAACTTCGATTGATACTGGTAGAGAAAAAGTAATGTAGATCCACGTCGTTACTACACATGAAATAATGTCAATTTTAGAATATTTATTTTCTTGCCATTCGAATAATTATTTTCATATGTATTATATTTATTTAATAGATATTTTTGTCGATAAAATTGGTTTATTATTGTAACTCATATTATGAAATGAGTAAAGTTATTTATCATCACTAAGGTTATTTGACATCACGCATTTATTGGGCGCAGAAATATTTTCGTTCTTTATGATTCTCGCTTTTGATTCTTAATATATGAAATTCCTTTTACTTATTAGGTATATTGTCTTAGCATGTTGTAGAGTTTTTAGATCCACTAACATTGTTGACTTGGATTATATCTTTACGCTTGTGATGACATCATATTGAATGAAATAGAGCCATATAACTTAATCATATCATTCTGAATGAATGACAATAATATTTTGTTTTATTTATGAAAAGTTTTTTGCGCCCACCAATTATTTCTTCCAATTATTTTTCACTCCTAGATTAACTATCCCATATTTACTTTAACGTTACCAAGGTGTTTGTTGCATGATTGTGCTTCGCAAAAAAAGTGTTTTAGTTTGGTAAAATGACATAGCGTATTTAAAAATGCTTTCCAACGCTTCAACGGCTTGTTACCAATCACGTCATTTTTTACTAGTAGGACTAGTAGTAGTAGTAGGTGACTATTATTATGTAAGAATCATATCATGTAGGAGTCATATCTCTCATGGGCTGCAATAGTGGTACAACTCAAAAAATCATGTTTCGAGATAAACTGGTTTTCATTGCTTAGCAAATTGCATTAAAAATGTTTTAGTTTTCTTTAAAAAATGAGTTCTGCCGATACTGTTTCTGAAAAGAATGTGTATTACAGCATTTACACCTATTCCTAGTAAAAAATACATGTTTTTTTAAATTGTGCCACTATTGCAGCCAATGAGCGATATATATTTAGTTTAAAAACGAGAGAAGATAAATTATCGAAAACTACTTTTTTATAAATTGGAAACTAATAGAATTTTGGTGGTAATACGCACATGATCGCGCATGAAGTTTGAGAAAAGTAATAAAGGAAAGAGGGCTCTAGTCTCGCGATCCTTTTAATATTTCCCGACAATCATGCGAGAAGAAAATTCCTATCAAAATTTCTTACTTCAAAAATACGACGATATACTTACGACAAATATATTTCTAATCGATGCAATAAATGTAGAGCATATACATAACACTTTACGCACCTAAAATGAAATACTCTCAGAACTTTACTGTGAAACTCTAACCAGTAGGAAGCGACACCTTGTGTTGTTTTCGTTTGTAGTTTAAATTGGTGGTGTCACTGGTGGTTTAAAAATAATATGCTATTGACATTTATTATATGTCTAAATCAATAATATATATATACATCTTTCTTGCCATGACATAATATTTAAATGAATTTAAAGAATAATGAAGATATAGTGTCCGCAAAGTATATGATAAAAAAGAATTACATTTACTGAATTATTTAAAGTTTAGCTTCCAGGGTTTAGAATTAATTGATTAAAGAACTAATTCATACTCTACGTTGTAATATATGTTTTAAAATTATATGACCAGGCAATATCTTGTCTAAGTGGACTTTACTATCAGGATTAACTTTTTGTGATGCAGATATCTACATATATATTATAAATTCATTATCATTATAAAATCTGCTATCCTGTTGCGACAAAAACGATTTTTCTATTGTTAGTATGTATACACGGATATAGCTATTCTTCGACCCTGTACAAGTTAGTAATGACTGAATCTAACTAGTTATTCGAATTATTTTGAAAAGAGCAAACGATTCAAAAGAAAAGTGCTTTACAAGTTTAAATAAAACATATTTTTAATTTGAATACATAAAGATGACGTAAATTATCTAATATTGTTGCTAATTTTTGCTCCTAAAGTTAATGGGATGTAATAATTAAATTACATATCTAGTTTTATAATAATTAATTTTATAATATTACATCTACTCCATTATAATTATATTTACAGGTGTATTACAAATTGTCATGGCTTAGTACTTAAATATATGTAATTACTAGACAGACGTTGTCCTGTCTTAACTATTTAGTTACATCTTTCATAAGAACCTTCTATATATTATATCGCGTACCGTGATATACAATCTACGTCTTTAATTACCAGACTTGTTGACTTTGACAAATCGTTAAAAAACATTATTACATATCGACTGTGAATTTATTTATTTATTATAACTTTTATGAAATAAAAAAATCAGTTTTTAAAAAATATTTATTTATATACAAATTTTCTAGTAGATAATACATGTGATACGGTAAATGATGGGCAGTTGAAAGTGCCGATAGAAAGTGATTTGGCTTAAAATTGAGATAGGATATATTACCTGTTCACAGTCGATATATTGTCATTTATCGAAAACTTATAGACTATGCTTATAGAATTTAATCTTTGAATTCGCGAAAGTAAGGTATATAAATCGAAATAAATAAGCCTTTGGTCTGGTTTTATTGTCGTATTCAGCCCTGCAGACCTACCGTGAACTCTTATTGCGACTCAATTGAAGACGTAAACTATATTTATATGTGTAACCTAAATGCAGAAGAACAAAGAATTGGAAAAAAAACCGTGTCATAAATATTTCCTACTGGCATTAATGTTTATCTGTCTTATCTGGGTCTAGTTTCGCACGATACCAGATAACAAGTTGTTGCATTGCTTTTTTCAATGCACATTATGTTACTTCAGTCTGCACATATTTTACCTTTTTTATTTGTGCCAACCTTAATTATAACTTATGTATAAATAATCATGAATTTGAATAAGAATGTCGGTGTGATTTTTATCTCATTCTACTTATCAAAAGTGGAGTTTTATTATTTTTTATTACGATCAGTTTACAATACATAAAGTAAGTTTTGTTTCGATACGCCTCCGCGAGGCTGGGATGGTAATTTATTTTCGGCCGCTCCTTAAGGCAACGTTGAAGTCTCCTTTTGTCGTGGTGCCTCCGATTCGTGTTTTTCGCTGGGCAATTGTAATTTATAATGCTGAATACCAAGGCACTATTATCATAAATGGTTTCCTCATGAATTCTGTATTATCTGGTAGCAACGTGTCGTATTAATAAACAGCGTGTGCACCGTCTGTAGTTTTACAAAACTTAAATTACTTATTTGCTTATAGGTATGTGAAAAAATAATCGTTTTTATGGTTCTCAATTATTTTAGTATTATATATATATATATATATAAATTATTGTATTAAGTACCCTCGTTTTAACCCTCTTTTCTCTTTATATGCGTTTTTCGATGAAACCAATGTATACGCATTTGATTCGAATTTCGGAAACAGCGTATCTAGGTTATGCTTTATTCGTACTAGTTCACTTTAATTAGTCTTTATTCTAATTAATTATTAATAAAAAAGCAGCTGTGATAGCCCAGCGGTGAGACCGTGCGACTCTTTCGAGGGGAACACGAGTTCAAATCCAGGCAGGCACCAATGAGTTTTCTAATAAAACTCATGTGTCTAATTGATAATTGCAATTTATCACACGCTTTTCGGTGAAGGAAAACTTCGTGAGGAAACCTGCATATCTTTAGAGAATTGTGGTGTAACACACCGATACACATAGTGATATGTGTAACCTACCAATCCGCATTGGAGCAGCGTGGTAGGTCTTAGCTTCAACCCTTATCTCCAGAAACGGAGAGAAGAGGCCTATTCCCAGCAGTGGGATTGTAACAGGCCACTACTTTACTTATAAAAAATCAAATTTTCAAAAGCAACAGAAGAAATTCATTATTAATAATCGATTTATTCGATACGAGTTAATCGATTTTTGTTGCTAATCGGTATATTTTGAAGGTGAAAAAATCAATTATTTAGTAATTGAAGAATATCATATTAGGTCCTTACATATGAAATTGGCGTTTTCTATGGGAGGAACATAAAGTCGTTTTTTTTTAAATAAAATATATTTAATTAATCAAAGTTTGTACCATTGCTATGTATGCACTTTTGCCATCTCATAGGTAGTTCATTGATCCCCTTACTAAAAAAACCATTCGGGCGGGAATCAATAAAATCTTTGAAGGCGGTTTGGACTGCCCCATCGGAGTTGAATTTTTTTCCTTGCAAGGAGTTATCCAAATTGCGAAAAAAATGGTAATCTGTTGGAGCAAGGTCCGGAGAGTACGGTGGATGTCTAAGACATTCTAATTGAAGCTCCTCTGATTTGGTAGCCGTCTGTTGTGCAGTGTGTGGTCTAGCGTTGTCCTGAAGCAGCAGTGGCCTAGAGCGATTGACCAGCCTCGGTTGTTTAGCAGCTAGCTTTTCCATCATGATTTGCAGTTGCTGACAATAGATATCTGCCGTAATCGTCTGGCCAGATTTAAGAAAGCTGTAGTGAACGACACCTGCACTAGTCCTCCAAACACTTACAAGCAACTTTTTTTAGTAAATTTTCGCTTAGGGCAGTATTTGGCTGGTTCGCCAGGGGACAGCCATTGCGATGAGCGCTTCCGATTATCGTAGAGGATCCACTTTTCATCACAGGTAATGATTCGATTTAAAATTCCTTCATTATTGTGCCGGTTGAGTAAGGTAACGCAGCAGTCGACGCGTATTTGTCGGTTTGCTTCACTCAATTCATGAGGTACCTTTCAAGATTTTTCACCTTCCCAATTTGCTTCAAGTGGATAAGAATAGTTTTATCACTAATACCGGAGCCTGCAGCTAACTCGGACGTGGTTTGCGATGGATCCGCTTCCACAATAGCCTTCAATTCTTCATTATCAACTTTGGTCTCCGGCCGTCCACGAGGCTTGTTCTGCAGGTCGAAATTTCCAGAACGAAAACGTTGGAACCAAAAACGCACTGTGTTTTCTTTTGCGACACCGTCACCATACACATCATTAATCCTTCGAGCCGTTTCTGCAGCACTGGTGCCACGGTGAAACTCATACTCGTAAATAACGCGATATTTCATGTTTTCCATTTTGTAAACAGAGTGACACAAAGTAAAAAACAAAAGAAGAAAAAACAAATGAATTAGGGGGTTTGAAACACAAATGCATGAGTAAATAGCTGTATGGATTTGAATTTGGAATTCCTAACCATAAAGGTAATATTTGAGATCAAAGTAGCCAGTACGACAAAACGCCAATTTCATATGTAAGGACCTAATATTATACTTGGCATAGTCGGTTAATATTGTCGAGAACACATATAAATTATTTAGGAAATTCGTAACATTAAAATAAGATTTGTCAAACAAGAATATTCTTTATTGAAACATTATCGAGAGGGTGTCTGTTTATTTATTCTCGACTGACCACAAAGCCCCAGTCTAATGGACCGGTTCGATCAGGTTTTTCTGAATCACTAGTAACATTTTTGCTTTTTTTCTATGCCACAATTCACCGTGATACATATTGCAATATAAATATATGAACATCATGGAAGACATCATGGAAAATTGGTGCATTACTTATGAATTAATGGAGAACCTTAATTTGTCCAACTTTAATACGTTACTTGGAATCATTTGCTATATAGTTTGGTCAGTGAATATTTTCTATGATATGTGAAATTCTTCCGAAATAAAATAGGGATGTAAAAAAGAATCGATTTTAATAGTAATCGATTATATTATTATTATAATCGATTTTTTCAAATCACATTTTAATCTAATTTCGCGCATCTTTTTTTTTATTCGAACTCGTAGACTTAATAAGTCTTTATTCTAATGAATTATTAAAATGGCAACTTTTCGAATAGTCAGAAAAAATCTGTTCTATATAAAAATCTATTACTAATAGATTTTTCGATTCGAGTTATTCGATTCTTACAAAACGATTTATTTTGAAGGGAGAATAATCGATTATTTATTAATCGATTTTTTCTACTTCAAGTTACATCTCTAAATAAAAGTGATATGAAATAAGATGCCTACACAATAGTAGCTCAATTCATAACATTTGACGATTTAAAAGTACTTGTTAAAGTCTAAGAAATAATAATTTTAATGTCATTTCAATCACGTTCAAGCTTATTTATTTTTTACTTTAGTAGAATGAGTGAAATGTATCTCATTTAAAACATCTTATTATATTTACGTTATTAAATTTGTTAGTTGGATATTTTTTCTTTTGTCTTAAAATTCAATTATTTGATTTCCATTAATGTAATTTTTTAAGGTTTCGCAAATATTTTTAACAGGTGTGTTGATTTCTTATCGCGTTTTTAAACGTTACTAAAAACTCGTGCTTGTGTCAGTTTGTTAACTAAGCTGTGATTGTAATCAAATAAAGACATGTGTTGGTGTTTAAAGAACTCGGACATGACTTTATACATCATAATACTTAAAAAAAATAGTTTTTATTTATTTGCAGCCGCAATACTTGAAGGTAGTATAATGTTTAGACTGAATTTTTTTAGAAAAATCGACTGTTTCAGAATGAAACGAAACGAAATCGTCACTATGTAAAACTATTCAATGCACCAAAATGACACATGACTAATTTTATATAATTACTGGCATGAACTATGGACTTTCTTACGCCAATTTGTTTTAATTTTTTGTTTACTATCCAAGACTATAAGAAACTCAAAAAATATTATATACTGCAATCCCATAGACAATTTCAGATTTTCCATTATAACATTTAAAAAGAACTATTAAAAGAAGGGTTATACAAAAAGCCTAATGATGAGAGTGCGTGGATTTAGTTGCTCTTCTGCACCTTGCACAAAATAGCAACAATGAAATGTAAAAAGTTTTAAGAATGTTATTTTAAAAATAGCAAGCGTCGAGTTTCGTGCTGGCCTTTCTTGTCAGAAACAATTTTTGGAACCAGCAGTAGAATTGATGATTCAAAAGCACTTGTTTACAAGTTTACTAAATACAAGTTTAGTAATAAAGAACATTTTGAATTTGAATTAAATTATGAGCTTTTAAAAAGTTTGTAACGTTATTATTTTTTTTTTCTAGGGCTTAACATAGAGGCGGGGTTCATGTCGCCGATGTCTCCGCCGGAAATGAAGCCGGATACGGCAATGCTGGACGGCATGCGGGACGACGCTACATCCCCGCCGGCCATGAGAAACTACCCTCCGAATCATCCCCTTAGCGGCTCGAAACATCTTTGCTCTATCTGCGGAGACAGAGCGTCGGGGAAACATTACGGAGTATACAGGTAAATAACTTAAAATAATTTTTAATCATGAATACATCACAATTCTCCTGCCCTTATCCCACTTTACGTGGGGTCGCCACATCATGTTTTTCGCTTCCATTCTCTCCTATCGTTCGTGAACTTCGATTCAGCCATTCGATCACATACAGTGCAGCAAAAAGCTGGACTCTATGGCGATGCGTAGAAACGTATCTTCACTGTGCGTTTCCTACCGCATCTTTCATAGGGAGTGTTCCAGTGAGCTACACGACCTGATTTCTGCCGCTAAATTCCATAACCGCACTGTACGTCACAGGTTAAAATATCATCCTTACCATCTGGATGCGTGGCGAGCCACTACAGTGCGGTTTTCAAATAATTTTATTCGGCGCACCACCATTTTATGGAATAATCTCCCTCTAGCAGCGTTTCCGGATCGGTACGACATAAATACCTTCAAAAAGCGTATTTTCCATCTCTTTAAAGGTCGGCAGCACACTCGCTCTGCGAGAAGTCGTGGGCGGCGGTGATAACGTTGAACTGCATGCTCGTCTGCCATTATATTTCATAAAAAAAAGAACTCTGGCGCTACTCCTTTTATATGCATGTCATACTTCACACAATACAACCATTTTTTTTCAGCCTCTCTCTAGTCACATCTACGGTATTACCTTAGTACAGTATTTACGGTAGTGAAAAAACTATCAGAAACAACAATATAGGCATATTTCAATTTGTTCATCCCGCCATGTGGTATCCGGCTGAGTATAGTAGATAACTCTCATTTCTTACCGAGGTGTCGTAAAAGGCGGTACAGGTGGATAGTAATCAAAAAATTATGCATATTACAAAACAGCGTAAGAAAGTCCATAGTTCATGCCAGTAATTATTTAAAATTAGACACGTGTCATTTTTGCGCATTGAATAGTTTTACATAGAAATGTGACGATTACATTTCGTTTCGTTCTGGAACAGTCGGTTTCGTTAGAAATTTCAGTCTAAACCTTACACTACCTTTAAGTATTACGGCTGCAAATAAATTAAAACTATTTTTTTTTAAGTATTATGATGTATAAACTCATCTCCAGGTTCTTTAAACATCGACATATGTCTTTATTTGATTACAATCACAGTTTAGTTAACAGACCGACACAGGCACGAGTTTTTTGTAACGTTTAAAAACGCGATAAGAAATCAACAAACCTGTTAAAAATATTTGCGAAACCTTAAGAAATTACATTATGGATATGGAATATATGGAAGTCAAATAATCTAAATTTTAAGATAAAAGAAAAAATATCCAATTAACAAATTTAATAACGTTAATATAAAAATATATTTTAAATGAGATACATTTCATTCATTCTACTAAAGTCAAAAGTAAAAAAGGTAAGTCGACCCGTCGTTTGGTATTCGGCTGAGTAGAATAGACCACCCTCTTCCTTACCGAGGGGTCGTAAAACACGAGTAAGGTAAGTTGACGTCAGGCAGGCGGCCGGTCGTAAAATACGTAGCCAAATCATGTGACAAAATGTTTGTAACATGTTGTACAGACCCCACTTAGAGTGGGATAAGGGCAGGAGGATGATGATTTCAATCTGTTCATCACTCCCTCGCCCTTATCTCACTCGAATTTTGTCAGCATATAATGTTTTTTCTACCTCCCAATGAAGCAGAAAGAATGAAGAAACAAATTGGATAATACAAATCTGCGACTCATTCTGTAAATCCCTTTTACGGGTTTTACACAACAACGTATAGAAACACCAAATCTTTTGATAGTATGGCTTTAAAATGAAAACCAATCACAAAAATTCCAATTGCGTCTCATATTGGAAATTGAGACCGAGTCGTGTAGAGAAGGAGTCACCCCTATCACTCGGCACGGATGTCATCAAAATGTATCTAAGCAAAGATATCAATTATCAATATTTCGTTGAAAGCGATTAAGTCTCGTATAAATTATGTATTCTTTCTTTATCTTACTTTAAATAGTGATATTGTGAATGGCAATACCTCAGTACAAAAATTAATTTATATTTTTTTAAATTATAACTATAATGAATCTCGAAATGGCATAGTGGTTTATGCGTCTTTTTGGAAAATACCAGTGCTTAATAAAAGATACCTGAAAATGACAAAAATTTCTTACAAGTTTACATATTCTCATTTTAGCCAAAATATTTTTTAAATATCGTCTAATATTGTATCAATAGCAAAACTTCTTGTGATGTTCTTTTAAAGTATTAATCCACACTAATATTATAAATACAAAGTATGTTTATCTGTAACGCTTTCACAGTTAATCCCCTAATGTTATATTGATGAATTATTTTACAATTTAAGCTTTTTCCTTTAAATTTGGTTAACTTAAAATTCCCGTTTATCCTGCAGGAATGGGTCAAAACATAGTATGCAAGTAATGGTTTTTTCAAAAACAAAATTTCACTCAAAAGAAGTCACATTATCTGCATAGTTTTTCAATACTCTAAAACCTTTCGTGGAAATATTTTTATAGCTACAGCAAACTAATTAATCCATCAAAATGTAATGCCGAAATTAAAGTATATAATGTTTCTTCAGAGAACTAAATATTAATGAATTTTTACTTCTAATCAAGAAAACTCACATTTGGAAGCAAACGAAATGTTGAAATTGTTAATTAAAACCTGTTATATATATAAAAAAATACGACATTATGTAGATTTCGTTATTTATATTCAATATTACCGGTGTAATATTATTTCATTAAAATAGTTTTATTAAGTCTATTCGGTGCCGGTCTAATATTATACCTATCTTTATAATTACATCTTCATAATATATATACGCAATCATGTCTAGACAACGACTATTTACGAAAAGGCATGTATTTTCCAATGTAGACGAGACAGGTCGGTTGTATGTATAAGACAACGCCGCCAGTTCCATCTAAATCAATAAATAATATTTGTGTTACGAGGAATAATTGAAGGAAAGAAAACGTTTAATTCTTCTTTGAATTGTTGTAATACTAGAGTTTATGAGTCATGTTAGGATAGGAGTATGTTAGGATTTATTGCGGCCAAGTCCAAAAGACTTATGTTTTTTAGTTTGTGTATTATTCACAGATAACATTACTGGTAATGTTTCACAATATCAAATCATATACCACACCTTATCCATATAGTCAAATTTAAGAAAACTACACTTTAATAAAAATGTTTATTTAGGATTTCCGCTAGTACACTGGGGTAGCAGCTGTTAAAAGAGGTCCCTATATTTCTCCATGGCTATAATACCTTTACTTTGACGCCAGAAAAAATAGAACACACGGAACTAGAATTTGTAGCTTAGTATTTTTGTCTCTATACGTATAAAACTAAGCCGGCATCATAAGTCGCTGGGCATTCGGCGTAAATTGTTTGACTTAATTATTATCCCTACTACGACCTTGCACTCATTTTAAAAGGTTTCTTGTTGATCTGAGTTTTCCCTATATAAACAGCTATGCTTAATTAAAATATTATGATTTTAAATTTTTAGTGGTCGCCGCTGGTTTATATAGGTATTATGTGACTCATATCTTCTGCAATAATTGAATATTTTATAAATTTTGACCGGTCCTATAAGCATTGTATACGTTTTATTTTAATCGTTATAAAAGTGTATAAGCTTTTTTATTTATTTATTAAAATTTCACCTATAAAGTTTATAGGAACAGCTATGTTTGCTATGCTATGCTAACAGAGGAGCTTTACTAAAGCTTATACTATCAAGTGTACATTTATGACACGATACCTCTATAATTACTAAATTTTTCGTGACTTCCTCGCCAACGGTCTGATTATAGACTACGGTATGACTACTACGCGATACCAATACTATTGGACAATAACGAAGTTACCTACTTCATAAGACATCTGTCCATCCATCTAACTACGGATGTACGGGCTGCTACTACCCTGTACTATCTTTTGCTGATAAATGATATTGATAATTGCGACGCTTAATTGATAGATTTATTTGATAGTTATTATAATGATTGATAGTAATGATTTGATATGTTGAGCACGCGCGGCCGCTAACGTCGTACTGATTTCAAATTTGTATTAAGCGATATTAATAATATGGCGTAAATGCCGACGGTGCAAATGTACGTGTTAGCCCGTACATGCTCCCCGGCCAAATGATAAGAAAGCTGATGAGGTGACTTAAACTACTACAAGATGAATAGGCATTTTGCTTAAACTAGTACAAAAAACAAATTGCATTATAAAAGAAAATAACTTTACAGCACACTCTCATAACACTTTGAATATGAACCAGATTTCGATCGATTCAGATTTGTATAACCCCCCAATCGCTCCAATAAATCATTTATTTAACCTCACTCTTATCAACTTTGGTAATGAAACAACGCATACAAGGCTTCACCAAGATATAGCCAAGATCGGCGAAGAACTTACCCAACTGCGACAGCTAAATAGTGATTTTCCGGTGGACGATTTATCACCTCATCATATCCACCACTACATTGTAAGCTATGGTCTGCTATCAGTAGCCATAGCTGTAGCAGCGGGGTTCCTGTGGCGATGGAGACGTTATAAAACGCGCCGGGCCGGCTCTCGGCGGGCCGCGCCGTCTGCCCAACCGGAGTCGGCCACGCCGAATATCAGTGAGAGTGTGTGTGAGCTGAGGACTAGGGACATGGCAAACTCTTCTACGCCGAGGAGAGTTTATACTTTAGAAGACATAGTGTAGGGTTACAGAGTAAAAGTGTAGTGCAGTGCAAAAGTGGGTATAAGTAAAAAGCAAATCATAAGTGCCTCAATGGATGTTGACTATCAGTGATTAATTTAATTAAGATTTATTATTACTTTGTATTTTGTTTTATCATTATTTGTTTTTTGTACTAGTTTAAGCAAAATGCCTATCATCTTGTAGTAGTTTAAGTCACCTCATCAGCTTTCTTATCATTTGGCCGGGGAGCATGTACGGGCTAACACGTACATTTGCACCGTCGGCATTTACGCCATATTATTAATATCGCTTAATACAAATTTGAAATCAGTACGACGTTAGCGGCCGCGCGTGCTCAACATATCAAATCATTACTATCAATCATTATAATAACTATCAAATAAATCTATCAATTAAGCGTCGCAATTATCAATATCATTTATCAGCAAAAGATAGTACAGGGTAGTAGCAGCCCGTACATCTTTTCGTACATCCGGCTCGAAGGACCAAAAAGATGTACGGGCTGCTACTACCCTGTACTATCTTTTGCTGATAAATGATATTGATAATTGCGACGCTTAATTGATAGATTTATTTGATAGTTATTATAATGATTGATAGTAATGATTTGATATGTTGAGCACGCGCGGCCGCTAACGTCGTACTGATTTCAAATTTGTATTAAGCGATATTAATAATATGGCGTAAATGCCGACGGTGCAAATGTACGTGTTAGCCCGTACAACGGACATCTGTTTGAGACGATATCGAGCTTGTCAAACAGATGAAGAGGTAACTCTCAAGTACACTTTTTCTTAGTTGATGACTACGCATGTATCAAATTAGATGGTGTACAAGTACTACTCCTAAACTCATAGTTAAATTAAAATAAATTACGATATTAATTTTAAAATAAAACCCAGCATCTAATTCTTACCTCGGACTAGCAGATAGGTTTTCTTTGAAAGCTGATTAATATTTTCAATTCGTAATGCGCTTTACGATAAAAGAAAATATCGCTAGGCAACCTGCATGTTTTTAGAGGATTTTAGGGTAATATTTTAATCTGCTAATCTACATTAGAGCAGCAGGCCTACCATGAACTCTTATTGCGACTCAATTGAACATGTAACGAAATTGTTTTGCTTTTTCGTACCATGACGTCTTAAAGACGCACACTTTAAGTCATTGTCGAATGAGCGTTTGGAATTCGTCCTATGAACATGTGAGTAAAGGAGACAGAGTTATCTATATTTTATATAACGCTATCCTTTTCAAACATTACAACCCCAATGCAATTCACACTTCATGGTACGAAAAGAAAGCGGTTCGCGGTCGTCGTTAACGTCTTCAATTGAGTCGCAATAAAGTTCAAAATGCTAATTAAAAATATAATAATGATTGAAATTAATTTATTCTCGCATGTTCTCTCTGTGTACGTTGTATGAAATTCTTAAAACAGTTTAGTACGCGGCGAGGGCGTGGGAGGTGGCTGTATACATTCTATACATTTCCACTTTAGTACAAACTGAATGTATGTATTATTGAAACAATTTACAATTCTATCGATCGCCCGCCGTCTGTAATGTCATACAAGAAACGTTTTATTTTCACCTTGAGAATACTTTAGGTTGAAAATATCCAGTTGTGGGCAAGTTAAATGGAGCATGGGTAGCGGACTCTGATTTAGCACTTTGTTTCCATAATTTTAATTTTATAACGTTCACGTACGTGTTCACGTGCCAACAGGTCGGTGCTTACATATTCATAGCATATACCTTTGGAATATTTTAATACGAAACATAACTTTTACATTAAATATTAATAAGCCTTCATAGAAGGAGCAATTAAATATATACATCTGATTAAAGTTTTATAGCGATTTATTTACATCCATACAATAGTAGTTATAGTATAAATATAAATAAAATAAATAAGCCTTTATTGCTGATATTTGTAACAAAAATTTCCTTATCCTATAAAACGATTACTTTAATTACATACATCTAAACTATTTTTTTTTTTTTTTAATTTGCCGGTTTATTCTTTTCAGCTTGTCCTACGACAAAGGCCTCCTCCAAAGCTTTCCATTTTGTCCTGTCCTTAGCAATCCTTGTCCATACTGGGCCAGCTATCCTTTTTATATCATCCTCCCATCGTATTGTTTGTCTTCCCTTGCTCCTTTTACTGTCATGCGGATACCATTCTGTTACCAGTTTCGTCCATTTCTCGTTTTCTTCCCTGAGCATATGTCCTGTCCATTTCCATTTAAGGCTTTTGAATACTGTACATATATTTTTAAATTTTGTTATGGTCTTTATATCTTTTAATCTTACCTTATCCCTTCTCTTCACTCCAACAACGCTTCGTTCTATTCCGTTTTGGCACACTTGAATTTTTTTCAGTTGTTTTTCATTCAATGCCCATGTTTGGCATCCATATGATAAACATGGAAGTATACATGTGTTATATACTTTCCTTTTTTCTTTAATAGGCATATCCTTATCCTTCATGACTTCGCTCAGCGACCAATATCGATTCCAGCTGTTTGTTATCCTTCTATCTATTTCCTTTTGCATTGTATCTTCTGGTGATAATAATTGACCTAAGTATATATATTCATTCACATACTCAATGTTCGTCTGTCCACCATTTATTCTGATATCATTTTTAACTGAGTTTGTCATAACTTTTGTTTTTGTTATATTCATTGATAGGCCTACTTTGGCACTTTCATCTGATAGTTGTTGTATCATGGTCTGCAAACTATCTGGGGTTTCAGAAAATAGGATGATATCATCTGCGAAACGGAGATGATTAAGTTTATTTCCATTGATGTTAAGGCCAATTTCTTCCCATTCCAGATGAACAGGTCGGTGCTTACATATTCATAGCATATACCTTTGGAATATTTTAATACGAAACATAACTTTTACATTAAATATTAATAAGCCTTCATAGAAGGAGCAATTAAATATATACATCTGATTAAAGTTTTATAGCGATTTATTTACATCCATACAATAGTAGTTATAGTACCCGGCATTAAATAATGCACATCGATGTTTAGAACGACACAGCCGGCCAGTTCGGTTTCTTAAAGCGCTGTCACTGCCACTCAGTTAATATATGACGATTCGCACGGGTTCGTCAGTCTGTACGAGAGACAATGCTCTCACACAAAATAACACACAAAATAACTTAAATGATAACAGTTCATACTTGATGCCAGCAGACTTAATTTCAATCAGCAGACTTCGTATCAGCAGTTCACGCTTAATAGCAGTAAACATTTAATACATAGTAATTTTTTTTTGAATATGCTAATCTCGGCTATTTAGCTGTTTAATGGACTACGAATATTTCAAAATCTATAGGAATGAAGCCTTATGGAATATTTCCAAATCTGGTATAAATGGTTACAGCTAGACTTGTAAACGTAGCATTTTATAATATTATTTATTATTCCGTTTATTATGCGAATATATACGGAGTATAAACGTACATATAACTACAGTATTAATAATGTAGATAAGCGTTTGACAACGATTTCCATAAACTTTTTTTTGTTAAGACTTGGAAGGCAAGTTATTACTATGTATAACTAGTTCGACGTTTGTGACAATATATTAAAATTTTAAATTTCATTTTTTAGATACACTAGTCTTAAATGCAACTGTCCTCTAATGGTCACGATACAATCTTTACGACCGGTGGTCTTTACTGGTGTTTTTGATTGAGTATATAGAACAAATCAAATCAAAATAAACTTTATTCAAATAGGCTCTTTCAAGCACTTTTGAATGATTAATGAAACTACAACTGGTTCGCAATGTTGCTCTTAACGATAAGACCCAGGAAGAAACTCGGCGGTCAATCTTTTAAACATTTTCAATTTTACAAAATGAAACATTATTATCTTGGAAGCTGAGAGGACTTTCAAATTCAGGCAATTTCAAATACTATTCAATTTTGTAAGCATATTTCTTACACTTAAACCTTTCTGTAGAATAGTCTAGTATGGTTTGCGAAATTATATTGTAGAAGCGAATACCGAGATCAACGAATGAGTTTCTAACTCTGCTGAGCTGACATAGGTATCACGAGCTTTTGTAAGCTTTTTTGTATCTCTATGATGTACATCAAATTTTGTCTCATATTCAAATTCAAAATATTCCTTATTCAAGTAAATTTGTAAACAAGTGCTTTTGAATCGTCAAAATCTAAATATATGTATATGGATATTTTTACGTACAAATAGAATATTGTGAAGATGACAAAGTATCCATAATTTAAGTTAAGGCGTACTTTATTTAGTATAGAAACTTACTACCGTCTGGCTGTACTTAGTTATATTATAATAGAAACTTATATCCCTTTTTTTATATTATCTTTATTGATATATACAGTGGTAACATGAAATATTGAAACTCAGGCACCTAAACTAGATTTAACTGTTTTTTCCTTTAGTGCCCTCCCTTAATAAATCATTATACTATAGTGTTAGTTTTGTTAGTAGCAGTAATTTAAAAACAATTAGTTGTGTTAAATTTATTTAGTACATTATTTTATTATATAAGTACCAGCGGCTTCGCTCGCCTACAAAAGAAGCGTGTTACAAATTTTATAAGTTTTTTAAATTATTAAAAGTTAATTAAAACTGATTCTATAGATATTGTTATGAAAAGGAGTAAAAAATTGTCTTAGCTTATAAGATAATAACAAATAAATAAATAAAAAATCAATGTGTTACAAATTTTTCCTGCATTGAAATTTTGAACATAAATTAATTGTGAGCTAACCATAAGAGATTATATTTGTAGAGTAGTTTTGTAGATCTATAATACTCTAGTACATTACTTTGGTATCGCTGCTGGTTTACGCGGCGCGGCGCACAAGATTGGAGTGGAGAACCTCTTAGTAGGCGAGTTAGTTTTTTTAAAACCGTGTGACCTTTTCAACGCAATTTTCATAAAACTGTAATGTACTGTATTATAGTATTTATTATTATGTAATTATGGTGCGGAAGAATTGCACTACGTTTAGTTAAAGCCGTTTAAAATCCATTCAGTTGATTTTGTGAAAATCGATCAAATAAAGACAGGCAGCTTATGCGGGCTTTGTTTTATAATAGTTATAGATGTAAATATGAGTGTATGTATCATTATAAATTATTTATTTATTTGCCATGCCATAGTTGCCTATAATGGTTATGGCCATACATATGTACTGGTCCAAAATAAAGGATAAAAAATTAAATTCTTTTGCTATTACTTTACATGAATAATTAATTAAAATAAAAGTTAAAAAATTGACTTTTGAAAAGGTAAATGGTAATTTATTGTCTGTAATTTAAGATGGCTGTATGGACTAAAGGTCACTTAAAAAGAGATTTTTTTTTTCATTTTAGTTTTTATTATCTAAAATTGTAAATACAGTGTTATGATGAAACCCTAATTAAATTGCACATAATTTAAAAAACAGTAATTTCTTTTTTTCATTATCTGCATAGTTGGTGATAACCTGACAAAGAGCTTATCAATTTCTGATAAATATATTCGACGATGTCGTGACTTTCTCTATTCTGCTTGTGACTTTGAATTGACTTTATACGTCGTATCTGTATAAATAAAAATATGCTACTTATATTTGTTGTTTTTTTTACTTATGTCACAGCTCACCCGGATGTCGTATCAAAGGTGTTACTATGATGAAAATTATAAAGTATTATAAAATTTTAGTTTAGAATGTTTTTAACGATTATAAGTCCATTTGTATCACCGTGGAATCACATTATCCAACTTTAAGTGGTCGGCACAACATGTTGTTACATGATTTGGCGAGGTATTTAACGACCGGCCGTCTGGCTAACGTCAACTTACCTTAGTCGCATTTTGCGACATCTCGGTAAGGAATGAGGGTGATCTATTGTAATCAGCCGGATACCACACGGCGGGACGATTTAAAGTAAACATCGATTTTAATAAAGAATACGTTTTTATATGAAAATTCGCCATCTTATTCATTATATTAAATCCCATTGAATCTATAAAGAATTTTAAGTTTTAAAAAAAATATAAAATATCGATTTTTGATCTCCTTAACATAACAAACAATATTTAAAATAAGGAATTAAAATACAGCGATATTTTGTTGATAAAGTTTTTTGAGTGCAGTGTACATAGGTAGGTATAACATAGGGGGGCAAAAGAATTGTAGAAAGGCTAAAGTGGGGCATGGCAAAAAAAAGATTGGGAGACACTGAATAACTATATTTTTTCTTTTTATTTTTGCCTTCATGGCTTTGGGCACTAGTTATTGATTATTTTACTTTGTTTGCAGTTGTGAAGGTTGTAAGGGTTTCTTCAAGCGCACCGTGCGAAAAGATCTCACATACGCTTGTCGCGAAGAAAGAAACTGTATAATCGACAAGCGGCAGAGGAACCGATGTCAGTACTGTCGCTATCAGAAATGCTTAGCATGTGGTATGAAACGTGAGGCTGTGCAAGAGGAAAGACAGAGGGCAGCCAGGGGCGCTGAAGATGCACATCCAAGCAGTTCTGTTCAGGTAAACAGCTTATTTTTTTATTTTTTCTAACTCATCATTGACACCGTATAAAAGATTTAGATATTAAATAAAAACTTTAGAAATGAATTGAGCAAGCATATCGTATGTTTTGTGTATAGAGTATACTAGAGTAGGGTGCGAATCTTATGTGTCTATCGAAAATAAAGAAAAATGAAATGAGGCTTATTATCTGTCCCTCTTTTTTATGTGTGATTAGACAAAGATAAATATACATATAAGTTTCATTTTCCCTCTAATTATTTGTGGCGACAATCTCACTTACAGGCAGGCGAGTCTTTGGCACCCCTACTCAAGTATATTTCGCTACGTTATTGTGTCCTTTTTTTTTTTTTTTTTCGAATTGACTGTATGCTGTTAGCCCTAATGGCTTTTACAGCGTCACCAGGCGGGACGGACGAGCGCAGAAGCATCGCCGAGGTTGCGAAATGCAGGGAGTAGAGCGCAGAAGCTCTACTAGCGTCGGGGAACGTCGTCCTAAGGGTGCCTCCTGTGAGGCCGGACCACGGCTTAGGGCGACGTGTAGTGGAGGACTGATGGTGTGACTTAGATTAGTCATTGTGACGTCGGAAGGATGGCGAAAAGCCACGACCGACCGACGTCAGAAAACTGGGACCTCGTCTTCGCCGGCGAAGACGCTGTGTGTGTGTATTACGTGTATCTGTGTTGGCGATCGTTATTTGATCGTCGGGGTCATACAAGACGCTTTTTGGACGCCTATATTTTCGATGGTCGGACCTAACAGGGATGTAGGTAGAAGCAACTGAAATAAGGGGTTCGAGTGTACCTCAGATTTCTCGAAGTAAGATTTCGAAAAACGTTTAAAGAGGTGAGTAATGGTAGGGAGATCGAGGTCTCTATGGAGGTCAACGTTCCGCATGAACCACGGACACCCAGTGGCTGTCCGCATAAATCGGTTCTGAAGTCTTTGGAGCCTGAGCAATCTGACCTTTGATATTGTGTCCTTAAATATCGCTAATGTGATAGCCATTTAATGAAATTAGAAAAACTGTAAAATCATTATATAGTTGTGAGAACACAATAGATTTCGTTTTTATTTTCGCAAGTTTCTTTTCATACTATTAAGCAAGTAAACTTTAAGTAGCCGATTAAAATGTCTGGAGCAATTAAATACAATGACTATAATAAAAATAACATCGCCGGTGACGCGCACAGATTTCTTTGCTTGTAGTGGTTGCCCATAAAACTTGTCAACTAGAAACGGAATGTCGACATTGATAAAAGAAAAACAAAGGTGCCATTGCGCATTAAAAATTGAACTAAATATTTGAACTCATTTATCATCAAAATGATTACAAATCATTGCGCCAATTTGTTTCAAGGAATGTTTACTTTTGACTTAAAATTATATGTTCTAAACATAAAAATTGTATAGGTTAGAAATATACTCTATTGTATACCATAATTTTAATCTATATATACATAGAAATTATGTATTCTAAATTATATGTAAGTAGTCCTTATAGATTCCAAACAGGCTGGACTTATTTTAATGAAAATTTCATTAAAATGAAATTGATTTACAGGATAATCCCAGCGGATAGATTACTTTTTTTTTGGACATTTTTCTAAGCCACAGCAAGGCATGGTCAGACCGCTAAATCAAGTAAAACTTAGAAAGAAAACAGTTTACATATGACTAACACGTAGGTACAACAGTCTTATACCTAAATAGCGATCTCATTCAGAGAACCCAATCTTAAAGTACAAATCTAATTACATTTTAACAGTGACTGCAAAGAGCGTATAGTATGTAATATATCAGGAGGAAGGTATGGTTTTAGATGAATGAAAGTAACACATAATAGAACATCGATATTCTGTTATTTGTTAAGCTGGTTTTATTGATAGGAAAAAAAAACCGCCCTTCAGATAACTAAAGTTCATAATTGGGACGTGGGTTGTGCCGTGCCTTTAGAATAATTAATTGGCTTTACAGGTTAATACTTTTGCGGGCTTCTTCACTTATTTTTTATATGTATATGATAAAAGGTCTGTCCTCGATACAGAACACAGGGACAGATCGCTAGTTTATTTATATTTAGGTATTATTTATCGTTCATCATCATTCCCCTGCCCTTATCCCACTCACTATTTTTCATACTCCTATGTGATAAAGGTTCTCCACCCCTAAAATTTATTGGAAATTCCCTAGAAATAATGTATATGTCAAAATAACGTTTTCCGGGTCAGCTAATAGTTATATAGATGTCTTCACATACGTATCCAGGCTAATGTTGTTAAGCACTATACCATTATTCACTTTGGAGTAACATTATGATGCTATAATCATTGATATTTCTCTTGACTTTGATATCAGATATCTTTAAAAAAGTTACAATTTCTATTTTATTCGTTACGTTTATTGACCTCCAACTTCGTAGTATGGCTTTGGAAATTTCCACTTTATCATGATACCCTTGTAGATAGCAAATATTCAAAATACACCTTTTGTTAGACCAGCTGCTGTTTCCGGGGGTATACTATTTGTATGTCGGCGCCGAACATTTTATGGCCATTTTTGATATGAGCAACGATAAATAACCACGTAATGTACTAACTACTACTTTAGCATTTCTTGGGTTCCTGCAATGTGCTTCTACGTCTGTAGTTTTAAAATGTTTCAGTATGGGGACGAATGTTGTCAAGCAAAGTGGGTTGAAGTTGGGCAATTGATAAGTCTCTTTAATTTGATAGTGAGCTTGTTTTATCATCATTTGCAATTTTTTTTGGACACTTTCCTTCTGTATCCAACAAGTGCTGTACACGTTTTCCGTATTTATTATAAATTATGACCCTTTCTAATTCAGTCCTATTTTATATTTCTTTCATAATTAATTATCTTTGTTTTTTTATTAAATCCCTTTTTCAATTAATTAACGTAATTTTATGAGACAAATCTATGACGCGATTTTATCGCTGCAGTAGAATGGGTTTTTACAGTATGCACTTTCTGAGCTTTTTATCATTCCTTTGAGGTAAATTAACCAGTATTCTTTTATTTATTCCGGTGAAGGCTGTGGTTAGAGGTGAAGAAATTGCAATATAAATAACCCTTAATTCGTTATTATCGAATTATATATTGATAAAGGGTTATTTGGTTTTTAAAGATTGTAGAAATAACTTTATCTTTAATTTTAACTTTAAATTTCAAGTAAACTGATATCTCATTCTAGAATAGCTCTTAAAAATTCGAAATTTCATTGGTAAGGTCCTATTATATACTTATATAGTTAAAATGATGATTACAGATTAACTTTTATACTGACTATATTAACAGAGTCTGGGATTGGAATCCAAGGTTATTATATTGTTTATTATCTAGGCAGTCAAAGCTATTTAAATAAGCCGGTTTATTCAAATTATACGAGTAATGTGTTGTCCAGGTTTATCGTCATATATACCTACACACTACCGCGAACGGATCAATAATGATGGCAATTATAGACCGCACGAGTATAAATGTGTACTATATTTATACATCTACCGTACCAATATTTATATTCGAGGTTAAAGATTATAGCCGGTGGAACTGATTTCATTATATGGGTTTTACTTAAAAATATGTCTTTTCTTGTGTTTGCAATTTACCTTTCAATGCCTTACCCAAGACCGAATACGACCAATGCAAAGTAGTGCCTAATACTAGAATTTTTTTTTAAATGATTCGACACTCAATTTGAAATCCTACGCAACCCTTGCTTGATGTATTATACTGAAATGCGATGTATACCTGTTTTTTTGGGAATAAAAATATTCTTAAACTCTAAAGGGGTTAGTAAAATATCCAAAATATAGTAATATTTAAAATTCTCTTAGAACTGCTAAAATATTATTATTATTTTTATACAAAAGTAATAATAAAATTATTTTGCTATAATCCGCGATACAGTAAATAGAAAATATATATAGTGTGTGTAGTGTATAGGCACTACACACATTCACTATCACAAACTCAACAATCGTTTCGCCCTGCAACCGAAGCATCATCAGGAGATAGACTCCACGACAAAATCGCAAAGACATTGTGTATTGTGGTGGCAGTGGTGGAGGTTTGTGTATGTGTTTTTAGGAATCCTGCATGTATCGGGTCTGTGCATGCGTTGGGTATGTAACGGATAGTCCACTATACATTTAACACTATATATATTTTCTATTTACTGTATCGCGGATTATAGCTAAATAATTTTATTATTACTTTTGTATTATGGATCTCAACAATGTAACGCCTAATTCTATAAACTATTTTTATAATTCAAAATTTGATTTATATACAGACAGTTTGCAATATAAATATTTCACACTTTTCTTTAATAATAATATTTTGTAACTCGTTAGTCACAAGGTTATTGATTAATATATTCCGTGGCCTCGGTGTTTCGGTCCATGTCCTTCAAACTATGAATGATTAGCCGTTAGTGGGAAGTTACAATGTGATAAATTTTATAAGTTGAATGTTATAATATTTCCGGTTACTAGCCCATATTTCATGACAGCTAAAGTAAGATTCAGATTCATATAGTAAGACTATAGACAAATAATATCATTCATAGAGTTTTGCGATTTTGTCGTGGAGTTTATCTCCTGATGATGCTTCGGTTGCGGGTCGAAACGATTGTTGAGTTTGTGATAGTGAACGTGTGTAGTGCTTGTGTATTGTGGTGGAAGTGGTGGAGGTTAGTGCATGTGTTTTTACGAATCCTGCATGTATCGGATATGAAAATACGGATAGTCCACTATACATTTAACACTATATTTTCTATTTACTGTATCGCGGATTATAGCAAAATAATTTTATTATTTCTTTTGTATTCATAGAGTTATTAAATATTGTAAGTGATTGTGACACAGTAAATAATGGAAGGAAAGATGACACTCGTATACCTAATTCTTTGTCTGATCACATGAGTCTAGTATGATAACTCTATGATATTATATTAATCCCTTAAGAATTTGACACCGATATAAACAAAAGTGAATATATTTTTGTATATTTCAATCATATAGTTATTATACTAGAAGAAAGAAGCCAGATTAAAATGTGCCATATTAAAGTCAAATGAAGAGAAAACAAATAAGACTATGTATCTGTCTCACTTTCTTATGTGTGATTAGACAAAGATAAGTATACGAGTTTTATCTTCCCTCTCATTATTTATTGTGAGAGTCTCACTTACAGCCTATCTATGGCTTCCCTAGTCTAGTATAATAACTCTATAATATCAAATGCGTGTTAGGAATTACGATTATATTATTGAACTAGCTATGCCAGTGGTTTCGCCCGCGTGGAAATTAACGTGTCACAACTTTTTTTTCTAGAATTCAAATTTTAAACATAAAAGTAGTTATTGTGAGTCAACCACAAGAGATCTTTTTTTTGTATTTTTAGAGCACTACAATTCTCTACTACATTACTTTAGCGTATCTCTGCTGGTTTAGGCAGCGCACGCAACTATACTTCCAGCAAGCAAGTTTTTTAACAACTGCGCGATCTCTTAGACTCTTAAACGCAATTTAAATAATACCGATATGTATTATTTACCTAAGCCATCCGTAAATATGGTATCTTTTGGTGAAAACCGTACAAAAATCCGTTCAGTAGATTTTAAGAAAATCGATTACATACAGACAGACAGCTTTTTGGACTTTTTGGACTTTGTTTTATAATAAGTATAGATTAATGTATTTTTTATGGATTAAAAAAATGCAGTCCGGCTAATTTTATAGGCTTTCGTCCGTGTATTTTTTTTAAATATATACACATAGCTTCTTTTGTTGTGATGAATTTAATAGAGTTGTATTTTCTGATTTCCAGGAGCTGTCTATCGAACGGCTGCTAGAGATAGAGTCGCTCGCCGTGGACCCATCTGAGGAGTTCCAATTCCTGCGAGTGGGGCCCGATAGCAATGTTCCCGCTCGGTACCGCGCGCCCGTATCTAGCCTCTGTCAGATAGGTAATTTAACATATATATAATAACTAGCTGTGCCAGCGGCTTCCCCCGCGTGAAAATCAGCGTGTAACAATTTTTTTCTACAATTCAAATGTTAAACATAAAAGTAGTTATTGTGAGTTAACCATAAAAGATAGAGACATGCTATCGCGGACTTTTTTGTAGTATTTTTATAGATCTAAAATTCTCTAGTACACTACTTTAGCGTATCTCTGCTGGTTTACGCAGTGCACGCGACTAAAGCTCCCAGCAAGCAAGTTTTTTAACAACTGCGCGATCTCTTAAACACAATTTACGTAATACCGATGTGTTCTATTTACCTAAACAATCCGGAAGTATTTATCTTTTAGTGAAAACCGTACAAAAATCCGTTCAGTAGATTTTAAGAAAATCAATTACATACAGACAGGCAGCTTTTTGGGACTTTGTTTTATAATAAGTATAGATTGTAGGGTATTTGGTATTCTTGTACGATATCTGAACTGGTTTTTCTTGATACCAAATCATATAAACATTGCTCCTAAAGACTTTATAATAAATAGGCCTCTATATAAAAGATATTCTATTTGCTTCTTCAAAGAATATCAATGTTAATATTATGGAATATTAAGTTGCAAACAAAAAGTACGATGTTATATACATAGTTTAAAATTAGGGGCTATACGAATGTGACTTTCATGTGACCAAACGAATGTAATGAATGTGGATGATTATATGAATAGAGGGAGGCCAAAAAAAGAGATGGTGGTTGTTTAATTTTTTTATTCCCTAGATATAATTTATATGGCAAAACAACCTTTACCTGGTCAGCTAGTAATGCACATAACTATACTGCTATTACGTCTGTTAGCGTTCACTTTGCATTTTTATTCGATCGAGCATGCGATACCTTCTATAATAACTACGTTTGCATTACCGAAATTTGTAATTAAGATTTCTGATTACCATCAAATGCTAAATGCAATAATTATCAGAGTGTATAATATAGAATTAATGGTTTAATGCTCTCTGCAACGTAAACTATATTAAAAACTAACAAAAATAAGTTTTGAACTATTTCTTATGTGCATTTATTTATTAGAGATTGAATGCAATGGAAGACAATATCACGCGGAACCGGTTATAATTATGTCTAACACGTTTTCGTATGAAATATCATACGAAGACATTTCTTGCGTACCTGTGTTCATAATGGCATTTGGTTTTTGAATTTTAATCAACACTTGTAACATAAGGACGTAGCATGGGATTTAGATTATGTTCGTATGGTCACGTAATGGGGAAGGATAAATATCATGTGACCAAAAGAGTTTTAAATATGAATGTGAATGGAAATATGACTAGAGAAGACGCCAACAAAAAGATGGATGGATTGTGTAAAATATTTCAGCTTTATTTATTTATTTTTATTTATTTATTGGTTCAGTTGTACAATAAATATAATATTACACAAAAATTGAAAGTGAAACGATATTGGGTGCAATTAGTTCAAAACTGTGTCGCAGCCAATAACGCCCGCCTCCAGTATCATACATTAATTAGGCACTAAATTATATATTTTTATACGTGAGTGTGTGTGAGTGTTGGTGTGTGTGTGTGTGTGTGTGTGTGTTTGTGTTTGAAATCAAAGAAGTTGGTGAATGTGATTGTAGTGCATACCATACATATACAAATTCATAATTTTACAAAAATACAAATACAAAGCTTTGTATGAAACTTTTACATTTTATTTAATGTTATAATCAATCTACATTGGTATTTTAATACAATGTCTATTATTAATTAATGTTGAGAGACCGGCTATACTCACGTCTTATTATAACGGTTGAACCCAACTAGTTTAAAGCCCTTACGGCACTCTTTCATGCTCTTTACGCAGCGTTATCGTCCCGTCTCGTCGAAACTAGTCGCGCTTATCCGATAAAATAAGACATGAGTATAGCCGGTCTCTCAAAATTAATTACGAATACAGCTCACGATAGTTTAAATTCAAAAATGTCTATTATTCTTCCGTTTTTGTCTTCCACTTTTTACAGCTAGCACGTGCATGGCTGCCCGGCACCTTTTTTCGTAGTATCCTCCATTATTTTGGGTGTAGCCATAAACAAATATTCTGGAATAGCTAACACTCTTGAAATTAATATTTAACGCAAGACTTTTATATATTGGTAGTTTTGACATCCCACGAAAGCGCACGCAGCGTTTTTTCTCTTTTATTGCACACAGCAAGGGAATTCCCTCCCGGCATCTATTTCCCGGTTCATATAATATGGGTCTCTTCAAAGCAAGAGTTAATAGGCATCTTCTAGGCAAGCGCGCCATCTTAGACTGTATCATTGCTTACCATCAGGCATGATTTCAGTCAAGCCCGCGCCTATTATACAATTTAAAAAAAAAATGTATATCGAAATAAAAATACAATATTCTTTTCAATATATAAATCGCTTAATATCTGATGATTTTGTAAATGTAAATTGGAAATAATTTGTATTGTTTTCTAATTTGTATTTTCATCACTTTACACACATTATTTACATATTTATCTACTCTGATACTATAATACAAAGATCATAAAACTGAAAACAAAATTCTTATGACAAACATTACGTACAGAACAAAAATAAAAAATTAAAAAGTTTCATTACGATACAGGTCTTGTATGGACACCTGTGTCATAATGTAACTTTTTAATCATAACGATACACTTATACAATTTCCCGCCGGACCAAGGAGGTTGAACCTCTACCTTAAAAAAAAAAGGTTTCAATGTATGGATCCGCGGCGACGCAACAAGCATGCGCAAATCGATGTTTTGCGCCTTGGCGCCAATATATGATATTTAAAAAATCTTTTCAATATTTAAACGAAGTTTAGTTTTGTTTGTAAAAAAATAAGTTTTTATGTAAAAATATGTCTGAGAGTGGGGATAGTGGTAATTGTACACCACCAGATATTCTGAAAGCTGCGTCAAACATGACCGTGAACCTGTTACCGACGAAATCTAGGAGGAACTATATTAAATGTTACCACGAGTTCATGGAATGGAAACGTACGTTTTACGTATTATAGTATGAGAGTAGATAAAGTAGTGTATGATAGTGTACATAACTTGGTCTTATAACACTCGTGTGACACTATAAAAAAACTCGCCTGCGGCTCGTTTTTTTAAAGCACACTCGTGTTATAAGAACCCTTATTATGCAACAGTATCATAAACTACTTTTATGTTACTTTTGTATTATTGAATCCCGCAAAGTCACGCCTAGTGGTATAAGTTGCATATTTTATAATTTGCCCTAATATTTAGCACAATTTTAAATAATTTGAATATGGTACTAAAAGAAATATCGTTTTCAACTATTACTGACGATCTAACTATTGAAACTATTATTATATACTAGCTGTGCCTACAACGGATTCGCCCGCGTGGAATTCAATGATTTACGAAACTTTTCCCGAATTTTCGAAATTTTAAACATAAAAGTAGTTATTGTGAGTTAGCCGTGGGAGACATGCTTTCCCGAACTTTTTTGTAGTAATTTTTATAGATCTACAATTCTCTACTACATTGCTTTAGCGTATCTCTGCTGGTTTTCGCAGCGCACGCGAATAAAGCTCCCAGCAAGCATGTTTTTTAACAACTACGCAATCTCTACAACACAATTTACATAATACCAATATGTACTATTTATCTTTTGGTGAAAACCGTACAAAAATCCTTTCAGTGAATTTTGAGAAAATCGATTACATACAGACAGACAGCTTTTTGGCACTTTGTTTTATAATAAGTATAGATAATATTATAAAACTTTTTGGCGTTGTAGATTAAACTTAGTTTTCCAACTTGAGTATTTACCAATATACTGTTATTTTTCAGGCAACAAACAAATCGCAGCGTTAGTTGTATGGGCGCGTGACATTCCCCACTTCAGCCAGCTGGAGTTAGATGATCAAGTGTTGCTCATAAAGAGCTCTTGGAACGAACTACTGCTCTTTGCTATTGCTTGGCGGTCTATGGAGGTACGGAACCCATAGAAACTTAAGTCTAAACGTATTGTTTAGTAATTTATGTGTATTTGGAATAGGTTAAGGATTTGTATGTTATTTTGCAAAAAGTTATGTCGAAACCTGAAGTAATATACGGTTTTTATTTCGGTAAAATCCATTATCCTAGAGTAAATCAAACAAAACTCAATTGTTGTAGTTAGGTAATGAACAACTCATCATCCTTGTGCCCTTATCCCACTCTAAGTGGGGTCGGCACAACATGTTAAACAAGTTGTCATATGATTTGGCTACGTATTTTACTTACTTACTTACTTTACTTACAACTTACTTTAGTCGCCTTTTACGACACCTCGGTAAGAAATGAGGGTGGTCTATTTTATGCAGCCGGATACCACACGGCATTAGGTAATGAACAAATAAAACTAATATATTTTGTGCTTTATTTTTACGAACTCACGTCCGCGTAAGTAAACATGCATACAAACTTATTCTTAATATTTTAGTGTTATTTTTTATTATTATTTTAGTTTCATTATTTTAGTTTATTTTAAAACTGTGGATGGCATATGCAGCACTATTCTTAATTCTAACTTTATTCTATTGCAATGCCATCCTCGCAAAATGAAGGTGTTTCGTTTGATCTTAAGTTTTAACTTGTATATAAAATAAAATAGAGTTGTGATAGTCCAGCGGTGAGATCGTGCGACTCTTTCGAGGTGGTCGCGAGTTCAAACCTCAGGCAGGCACCAATGAGTTTCTCTATTACAACTTATGTGTCTAATTGATAATTGCAATGTATAACACGCTTTTCGGTGAAGGAAAAAATCGTGAGGAAACCTGCATATCTGTGGAGAACTCTGAGGATGTGTAACCTACCAATCTGCATTGGAGCAGCGTGGTAGGTCTTAGCTCCAACCCTTCTCCCCAGAAACGGAGGGAGGAGGCATATGCCCAGCAGTGGGATTGTAAAAGGCCGTTACTTTATTTTTTTACTATTATAAAAGAAAATAAATAAATAAGCTTTTGCTTTATAAACAATCTTTGGAACGCAATATGAACTGTACTTCGCAGCTCTCTTGTCATTTAAATTAATACATTCGTAATACGATAATATAGCTTATATTAAAAAAAGCCAATAAAATATATACATCTATGTTAAAAACATCCACGAAAATAAATGTCATAAACTAGAAATTGTTTTGTTTATATCAAATTTTATATACATTCCAGTATTTGGAGGACGAGCGAGAAAACATGGACGGCACGCGAAGCACTGCGCCCCCACAGCTCATGTGCCTTATGCCTGGTAAATAATAATTGAAAATTTTAATGTGTTTACTCCAGGTGCTTCGAAAAACCTTAAAAAAAGTAACGCCCTATACGATAATTTATAGAATTAAGCGTTACTTTGCGAAGATCCATAATACAAAAGTAATTATAAAAAGAATAAATTTATCGCGGATTATAACAAAATAATTTTATTATTACTTTTGCCCTGTACCATCTCATTGTTGGCTATAAGCCACCTCTCTTTAGAGAGGAGAGTTACAGTTTGAACCCACCATGTTGCTCCAAAGCGAGTTAATAGTATTCACATACCCCCAGAATTTATTAAGCTGTACAGGTTTCCTCACAAAAAGCGTATGACTAAGTTGAAATAGCAATTTGGCACGTAACTTTTACTAGAAAAATTCATTGGTGCCTTCTTGGGGTTTGAACCCGTGAACCCCTGAGACGCACGCGGTCTCACAGTTCGGCTATGACGCAGCTCTTAAAAATGTAAGTAATCAAAAATAATAAGTATTCGGTACTAAACATTATGTTTATAACAAGTCTGTTATCTTATTGCCATGGAACAATCGCAAAACGACCATAAGTCAGGCTAGCTCATTTATACTAATGGTAAATTTTAAATTCCTTTTACCTCATATAGCTGACGTCAGTTAGTTATCAAACAGACTACTGATTTATGATATTTATATCGATAATCACATAAGCTTACTTGGACCCATCATCATTCTTCCGCTCTTATCCCACTCGAACTGACGTCAACTTACCTTAGTCGCCTTTTAAGACACCTCTGTAAGGAATGAGGTTGATCTATTCTACTCAGTCGTATAACACACGGTGGGTCGACTTACCTTAGTCGCCTCGATAAGAAATGAGGGTGATCTATTCTACTCAGTCGGATACCACACGGCGAGTCGACTTACCTTAGTCGCCTTTTACTACACCTCGATAAGAAATGAGGGTGGTCTATTCTACTCAGCCGGATACCACACGGCGGGTCGACTTACCTTAGTCGCCTTTTACTACACCTCGATAAGAAATGAGGGTGATCTATTCCACTCAGTCGGATACCACACGGCGTGTTGACTTACCTTAGTCGCCTTTTACGACACTTCGGTAAGAAATGAGGGTGGTCTATTCTACTCTCCCGGTTACCACACGGCACTTATGATATCCTGGTCCCATAATTAGTAAAACCCTTATCATGGCCGGATTTTTCCAACGAAAGTTTGACCCTGCAGGTATGACCCTGCACCGCAACTCGGCGCTGCAGGCCGGCGTGGGGCAGATCTTCGACCGAGTACTGTCCGAGTTGTCGCTCAAGATGCGAGCGCTGCGCATGGACCAGGCGGAGTATGTCGCGCTCAAAGCCGTAGTTCTGCTTAACCCCGGTAATTATCTTAAGTTTTGCCGCTCATTTAATTTAAGATGTTAGTTAATATAGCGTAATAGTGTTATATGTCCTGTAGAGTAGTGCTAGGTTACAAATAAAGTTTGTTTCTTTCTTTCAAATATCACGCCCACGTGGAAGAATGGTCTTAAGAATGGTGGCAGCATTTCCGCGTTGAATCGCATCTGCAAACGGCACAAATGTGTTAATTCCAATGAGTGATGCAAATTATACTAATATTACAAGCACTATAACAGAACTACCTTGCTATAATCCGCGCGGGTTAAGCGAATGCATGCAAAGCTAATATGTATGTAGCAGGCAAAATTTACGCACTTTACACATGCAGGACAAGTCACCACACGCACCCCAAGGCACCTCCACAAGCAACAATGCACACAAGCACCGTCAACCACCACCAAAATCTCGACGATCGTTTCGCTCCGAAATCGAAGCACCATCATGAGGATAGGCTCCACGAGAAAATTGCGATTTTGTCTTGCTTGCTTCATACACATTAGAATAACCCGTGCGGATTATAGCAAGGTAGTTCTGTTATAGTGCCTGTAATATGGAAGTCCGCAAAGCAACGCCTGCTTCTATAAATCATTTATACTAATATTATAAATGCAAAACTCTGCATCTCTATCTTTTTCTTTGTCACTTTTTAGAGCAATATAACATAAACAAATGCCCTATTTTATTCATACAACTTCGGTAATATTCATACAACAATAATTAATACAACAAAAAAGTAACGGTCTTATATTATCCCACCTCTGTTTAATTCTGTTATAATTGTTTTAATTGCTACTATCCCACTTCTGGTAATTGTTCCAACTGTCGTCCAAGTCTCAGGAGGCTCATGTTTAGTTGATAAATCAAGGGCATACAGACGGCAGGTATTGCTTGACAACGGCACATATAGTGAGGAGATTCCTCAGTTTGGAGCCCTAACCACCAGGAACTTGATTTCTTTCTCTTTCGAATTTAATTTTTTTTTTGTATTTTTATATAGAAAATATTTAAAATGTAAAGTTGATTGGTATAAAAAAGAAGTAAAGTTGAGAATAGACAGACCTCTTCTCTCCGTTTTTGGAGAGAAAGATTGGAGATAAGATCATGCTGCTCCAATGCAGATTGTTACGTTACACTTATCGCTAGAATTCTTCAGAGATATGCAGGTTTCCTCACGAGGTTTTCCTTAACCGAAAAGCGTGTTATAAATTGCAATATTAATTATATACATAAGTTTTACCAGAAAAACTCAACAGTTCCTGCCCAAGTTTGAACCAATGACCCTTCGAAAATGTCGCACGGTCTCGACACCTTGGCTATAACAGTTTATATTCATATTAAATGTTTGTATATATTTATATTTCCAAATCCCATATTCTCGAAATTTAATATCTTAACCCGTTTTCATGTTTCAGATGTAAAAGGACTGAAAAGTCGTTCAGATGTTGACTTATTAAGAGAAAAGGTTAGTACAATATTTAAGTATTGCCATGAGTCTGATCCGAGTATTTATTTGAAAAATTAAATGATTCTTTGTTTAAATATTCTTATATTTGAAATAACCTTTTTGAATAACAATTATTAGAAAATATAAAATATTTTCTCTTTAAGTGACTTCAGGTCTAATACAAATAAAAAAAATTCTTGAAGTGTGTCAACCAAAAATAATTTCTTTACATCATTAACAATATTTAAATATATATATAAACTCTCATAATTAATTATTATTCAACATCATAATTATGATTTTTTGAATTTCATCAAAACTATAGACAAATAATATTAATATATTTTTTAATTGACCACAAATTTTAACCGTAAACATAAGCATATATGTTGTATATATTTAATGCACGGAAGCTGTGAAATAATTTATTGATTGATGGCCTTTCTTAATGCATTATTGTAAAAAAAACATATAAGCATTCTGCCTTTACTGATAAAGTAATAGCTGTTCCAAATTTTATATTCCAAATTTGTGAAGACGGTCAATAAATTTTGGTTCGCGTATTAATATGTAAATTCCAAAATCCATTTTTTAATCAATATAACTTTTCATAGGTATTCATGTGTCTGGACGAATACTGTCGACGAGTGCACAGTTCCGAAGAGGGCAGGTTCGCATCGCTATTGCTGAGGCTGCCCGCACTCCGGTCAATATCCCTGAAATCCTTCGAGCACCTGTTTTTCTTCCATCTAATCGCGGAAGGCAACACCGGCAACTATATACGAGAGGCGTTACGTAATCACGCACCTCCAATCGATACAAGCACCATGATGTAATTTACCTTTTACAGCTGGCTCCGAAGGACCAGATTCAAGATTTAAAAAAAAATAATTTTGATAGTGAAAATCGCTCGAGAGAGTATAGTGTTGAAATGAAGTCAATAAAGATTGAACGCCATTGATGGATTTAGGAATATACATGAATTCGAACATTGATTTTGAGCAGTAACAATTTATTTTTTACCTTAGTTTTTCTAAAATATTACGTTTTGATATTTAGATCATCGCTGGTCACAATTAGTACCATAGCATCCTGCGGTCCCATTAGAATACCTAAGGACCCTAATGATTATCAGTTTTTTTCTACGTACGGACAAATCTAAGCATATATTTTAAAAAATTGCAGTTTTTTGTAAAACTGCAATAAACAATATAAGTCTATAAAGCTTCATATGGATAAAAAATCGAATCTTATTGTGTCGCAATAGTCACAAATTGTATAGAATTATTAAACAAACTAATACAGGCCTACATTTATTTTTGTGTTATCGGAATGAAATGTAGCTTAAAATACATCATTTGGGGGAACTTAATTTCCTTTTTTGTTAATATAAAACAGCAATTTTTTTAAATTGTGATATTCGAAGCGAATTCAAATTATTCTTTATTCGAGTAAACTATTAAATAAGCGCTTTTGAATCGTCAACTCTACTGGAAATAAAGAGTTCATATGGTATGATTTTGAGTAAATAATTGTTTGTTTCGCGATGAATCACAGCGGAACGTCGTGTACAAAAACTCCAAACTTTTACAAGTTCTTTTCGCTATTGTCAGTCTATAAGAAATGTAGATGTTTCAAATTGTTCTTTTGTATATTCCGTATGGCGGGGACAAAACTAATCAATGACGATATTAGAAATGTTTAATTCTTGTCTGATGCGATATACATATTTTAATGTGATCTAGCTATGAGTAGATTGATTCACAAATGAATTCGATGATAACGAAAGTTCCGGAGGGGCCGTTATATAATTATTATACTAGTTAAACGGTTAAGTTAATGTTGTACTAAATGTTATTCTATTTAGTGACAAAGACTATACTATTATAATTATTTTTATATTACTTAAGGTAAATTAGCAATTTTAAATGCGTAGATGTACATTCATCGTGACCTGAAGTTATAAGTGCTAAAGAAATATGCTCATATAAAAAGCATGATTTTGAATTGCATTACTGAATTATAACAGATTTGAAATATCACTCATATCTCATTCCTTATACCTCGAACATATTATAATAAAATTGAAGAGACGTCATTGTATTGACTGAAAAATATTGTTACGTACAGGGGTTTGTGGATTGGTATGAAAATACCTGGTGACTCGTTAAAAACACTTCATTCAACTTTTTACTATAAACTTAGTACTTACAGTCTCTTGACAGTTCGTTGTCCAATAAGAATGTCGAGGTCACTAATAATTCACTTTTATTTTTGCTTGTTTATTCGCTACTCGCAACTGAATGTTCCAGCGCACGATACGTCTGCTTATATATCGAACGAACCGATTTCGAGAATATTCGATAGCCTTGAAAAGATCGTAAACATGTTTACCTATAAACTTGTTTTGATACACTTCGAATGTTCCAGAGGATTAACGTTAACCAAATTTGAACTCTATGAAATGCAGTTTACGAACCCTTTTTGCGTGTTCGTAAACTATCCTGTTCAATTTGAACTTTATGACGTATGCATTAGGAACTCTTTTCGCATGTTCGTAACACTGCCACCGTCCAATTCGAATTCTATGGCATACGCATTACGAACTCTTTTCGCATGTTCGTAACAATATGTAAAATTGTTGCCATAACATTTTTTAATTAATTGATGATTGATAGATGACTAAAAAGGAAATTTATTTTTTTCTTGGTTGCAAGATATGTTCTAACCATTTATTAAGAGTTTGGTGATCACCATTAGATTGAGATGGATTCACATTATGAATATTGTTTGTGATTTTATTTTGTTATAAATAGAGACTCGAGACCGATGCCGAGCACGTGTTAGTTCTCTAATTCCGCAAATCGAGTAAAAAGTTTACACATCCAGAGATGTTTGCTGGTTAAATAATTTATTACTTACTTATGATTAGATACAACTCTAATCTTTGCAATATTATGAAAATAATAAAAATATTGTGATTATAAATAATGGTAATAGCCCATGTGTACATGAAACCGCCTCTTCCATTTTTTTGTAATATGAATTCCACAAAATATAATTCTTAACAAAATATAAATATCCCTTACTATAAATATCCTGCTAGCCATTTTTAGCATAGATAATAAATTTAGTAATATTAAATGTAGTATAGATAATAAACGTTCTACCAAATCTTATTAAATGCTAAAATTATTAAAGTAGCTACTTTAAACATGTTTAGAGTTTGTTGTTTAAATTATGTACAGAAAGTACTGTCATTTATTACATCACAGTGCGTATATTGTAACGGTGCTTTAATATGAATGTAAAAAGTGTAGGCGTTGTCGGTAGAAACTTTGTATATTAATAATTCTCAATTTGAATTTACAATTATTCAATTTACTTCATTGTAAATTTAAATGGAAGAACTAAGTAAATTATATTAATGTTATATATGTTATGTTATATATCTAAGCCGTTGCGTGTGATAAGGTTATTTAAAAATGATGTTATTGGCCTACTTTATTAATATTAGAAAAATTTAGGCCAGTCATATTCGTACCTCAAAAGCATTTGATATTTAAAATTGTCCAAATTAACCAATATTAATATAAAACTATAAATGTGTCCATGAAACAGTATGCAAAAATCCTGCATTTTATTTAAAAAAAAATCAGTAAGCGTATTCTGCTTAAATTTAAACAGTCAGTGTTTATTGAAATTATTATTTATACAAGCAAAATGTATGATGCCTGTATTACTAATAATTATTAGATGTTATATTTTCGTCATTAGAAGAGTATTTTAAATTAATGTAAATAAATTGCTAAATGTGCTCAGAACTGCAGGAGAGACTGTTAGAGGAGAAATATAGAGAACTGGTAGAGAAGTATTGGGAATTTTTTTTTTTTTTCTATTTGTATTATTTCACAAATGTTTCTTGGTACACTAATAATAAAATTAAAGAGTTTTGTTATTGAACTATTAGTTTGGAGAAGTTGAAAATGTTTTTTTTTACAAAAATATGTTTTCAGATAAAAGTTTCATTGCAAATGCATATACTATGTTTGAGTTTACTTATATTTACGACCTTATATTGAATTATGAGTTCTGCCACACATAGCTATTTTAAAACAAAACACGTGGTTTTTGTGTTTTGCCACTATTGCAGCCCGTTAGCGATATGTTTAGAAATAAACCAAAGTCATGGTTACAATTAGGCGATCTCTTCACACATGATTGCTAAGAATGAAGCTTTTTACATTATACAATACAGTAATTCTTTAAATGAACTATGCTAGGAAACAAATGGTACTGTTAGAGATTTCATGAGTTAAAGTTAAAAGCGTCGAGTGTTTTCGGTAAAGGTTTCGAATTTTATATTGGAGATGTTGCAGCGGTTGTGAGATGATTTATAATAATGTTCACTAAATATTTGACTTATATTTAAGTTATATTTTTTGTATAGACATAGATTTAAGATAAAATGATAATTGAAATAAATAAAATCATCTAAATAAAATGTATTTTTATTTTATTAGTCTTTTTTTTATTTGATATTATCTTATAAGCTTGGACAATTCCTTTACTCCTTTTGGTAAAAATATTTATAGAATCAGTTTTAATTAAACAAGATAAATTAAAAGGAGTGCTTTGGCGGTCGAACTAGGATAGATAACCTGTGCCACGAACGTCATCGCCTTCCTTAGGACCCATTCTTATACCTATAACAGTTCTTTATGTGGCGATACCTTATACAATATGTGTGTGTGTTTGTGTGGTACCTACGTATTTGTAAAAGAGAAATACAAGAAAGTTCAATTATTATAGATTTATTTAGGTTCTTATTTACCCGGTAAATATCATAAATATCGTATGATATTTATATTTTAAATATTTATATAAATATAATAAATAAAACGATATTTAGCTAGACTCAGCGTTATTTTTGTTAGTTCTTCCTTAGTCTGTCCTTTTATAGAAGGAACACTTTTCAATTCTAAATAAGCCCTGCGAGAGTTTCTTTTTCGAGGAATGTTACATACTCTTGTCCTTTCTTTTTTCTACTCTGCCTTTAATTTCTTCATATTGTGAATTTATAAAGGACACGAACGCCTCATTGTCCAAATTTGTATATGTGATCTTTACCAGATATTTATGTTTTACAAATTGCTTGACGATCTAAGAATGAGGAAACCTGCTGATCTTAACAAGTACCTCTGACATGCACTAGATCAGTATGGTAGGGTTTTGATAACTTTGACTTACTATAATAATTTATATAGTGATGGTAACATTGCTTGGTGCTGATCGACATGGACCACGCCAAAACTTAAGAAACTTCCCATTGCGTTAAAACTTACTGGATTTATCTGATAAAGTGGTGATCAGAGCCCGGCCATGATATCGTAAATTCAAAAGAATATTTGAATAAAACAAACTACTATCGGTTTAGGTACTAAATAAATGTAAACAAACAAAACTAATTGATTAAATTAATTTTAGATTTGCATTACAGCAGTTTAAAAACACTGTTAAAAGGACGCTGATACAAAGCTTACTATAATGTTGAAGATTACTTAGATGATAAGAATTGGTGGATATAGATACTCTTCTACCTTGTACAAGATAGTAATGAGTTATTGTATCTAATTATAGGAATTCTATTTTCAAGAGAAACTGCAGTGTTTCTAGCTGGCTCTTCTCGATAGAAACAACCTTCGGAACCAGCATTAGAGTAGGTGATTCAAAAGCACTTCTTTACAAGTTTACTTGAAATGTACATGTACCAAATTAGATGTACATGTATATAACTATGCCAAAACTGGCGATAGATAAGTTATTGGGACCGGCCGTAAGCCATCACTTTGGAGATACTTATCAAAGTACTCTGTATTAGATAAGTCCTGCCAACTTGATTCACTTATAATTTCTTCACTACCTTAATTCATAACAAAGTTAGCCTTGAGGTTCATTTAGATTGTCTTGGTAGGTGCCTAGCTATCAGTTTTTCTTGAATGTTTAGTTTTTTGTGTCGTCAATAAAAACAAATATCAGTATTGAATAAACATTATATTTCAATGGCAACTTTACGTTATACATTAATAGATGCAAAATATATTAAGGCACAGCCAAGCAGTGGCGTTTCACAAACTTATTTGTGAACACAGATTTAACTTCGATTAAGCACAATATAAAAAAATATACTTAAAAATAGATTCGTAAATATTATATATCTTATTTATTAAAATGTGATACTTCCATAGATTCGAAAACATCGAGCTGCACGTTTATTCTGAAAAAAAAAAGAAAACATTTTCTAAACATTACATTTTTTAGTATAGTGAATATAGGAGAAATAAGGAATATCCCATCCTGTCTAGTATTTCATTCAAACTGCTTGTTGTATTGCTTCATCAATGAACTTTATTGTGTGTTTTTTCATTAAAAAAATAATCTATAAAATAACATCATCATCATCCTGCCCTTATTTCACTCTAAGTGGGGTCGGCACAACATGTTACAAACATGTTGTCACATGACTTGGCTACGTATTTTACGATCGGCCGCCTGCCGACGTCAACTTACCTTAGTATTTTATGACCTCTCGGTTATAAATAAATAAATACAGAGGGTGGTCTATTCTACTCAACCGGTTACCACACGGCGAGTCGACTTACCTTAGACGCCTTTTACGACACCTCGCTAAGAAATGAGGGTGGTCTATTCTACTCAGCCGGAAACCACACGGCGAGTCGACTTACCTTAGACGCCTTTTACGACACCTCGGTAAGAAATGACGGTGGTCTATTCTACTCAGCCGGAAACCACACGGCGGGTCGACTTACCTTAGACGCCTTTTACGACACCTCGGTAAGAAATGACGGTGGTCTATTCTACTCAGCCGGAAACCACACGGTGGGTCGACTTACCTTAGACGCCTTTTACGACACCTCGGTAAGAAATGAGGGTGGTCTATTCTACTCAGCCGGAAACCACACGGCGGGTTGACTTACCTTAGTCGCCTTTTACGACACCTCGGTAAGAAATGAGGATGGTCTATTCTACTCAGCCGGAAACCACACGGCGGGTCGACTTACCATAGACGCCTTTTACGACACCTCGGTAAGAAATGAGGGTGGTCTATTCTACTCAGCCGGAAACCACACGGCGAGTCGACTTACCTTAGTCGCCTTTTACGACACCTCGGTAAGAAATGAGGATGGTCTATTCTACTCAGCCGGAAACCACACGGCGAGTCGACTTACCTTAGACGCCTTTTACGACACCTCGGTAAGAAATGAGGGTGGTCTATTTTAATCAGCCGGTTACCACACGGCGAGTCGAGTTACCTTAGACGCCTTTTACGACACCTCGGTAAGAAATGAGGGTGGTCTATTTTAATCAGCCGGTTACCAGACGGCGAGTCGACTTACCTTAGTCGCCTTTTACGACACCTCGGTAAGAAATGAGGGTGGTCTATTCTAATCAGCCGGATAATACACGGCAGGTCGACTTACGTTAGCCGCATTTTACTACACCTCGGTAAGAAATGAGGGTCGTCTATTTTACTCATAGCTGTGATAGCCTAGCGGTGACACCGTGCGACTCTCTAGAGACGACACAGGTTCAAACCTCGGGCAGGCACCAATGAGTTCTATTAAAAACTTATACGTCTAATTGATAATTGCAATTTATCACACGCTTTTCGGTGAAGGAAAACATCGTGAGGAAACCTGCATATCTCTAGACTATTCTGTTGATATGTGTAACCTACCAATCCGCATTGGAACAGCGTGGTAGGTCTTAGCTCCAACCCTTCTCTCCAGAAACGGAGAGAGGAGGCCTATTCCCAGCAGTGGGATTGTAACAGGCCGTTACTTTACTTTTTTATTTTACTCAGCCAGATATTACACGGCGAGTCGACTCATCTTAGTCGCCTTCTACGACTAAGGTGAGTCGACTCGCCTCGTACCATTTTTCGTTTCAATTTAAGATTAAGCAGACTCACTTCTCGAAGGCAGTTTTCATGTCGTTGACCTTAGTGGGGTGGCAGACGACGGCCAACTTGCTGGCTTCGGTGTCAAACAGCCTCGAGAGCCAGCGCTTGGCCGCCGCGTGCACCTCCGGCTCGCTCGTGGCCGCGATCGCGCACACCAGATCCCTGCACGGAGTATTACAAACTGCTTATGCAATAATAGAAATTACCGGCCAATTATTTTATTTGTTATCAAATTCAAATTATTCTTTATTCAAGTAAACTTGTAAACAAGTGCTTTTGAATCGTCAACATCTACTGCTGGTTCGGAAAGCTGTTCCTACCGAGAAAAACCAGCAAGAAACTCGGCGGTTGCTCTTTTTAAACAATAATTCTTATCACTAGCTACATATAGTTATAAATGTCTCGTACAGGGTTGAAGAGAAGCTATCTCCACGCATTCTTATAGGTATTTCTTCTAGGTAATCTTCAATAGTATAATAGGCTTTCTGAATTAACCTTATCGCTATTATTATATTTGTATATATTTGACTGGCTCGTTGGCGCAGTGGGTAGTGACCCTGCCTTCAGCTACGCGGGTCGAGGGTTCGATTCCCACCGAGGGCCAACATTTTCTATAAAAAAATTGTTGGTTGTATATTTTTATTTAAGTATGTATTTAAAATTATATTTGTAGTATATTCATCCGTCATCCATAACACAAGTATTAAGTTACTTGCTCTGGGGGTGGAAGACAGTGTGTGTAATGCCCGATTTCACCGACATCCCCTACAATTTAAGAGACCCCTATGTATATTTAGGGGACGTTTAGGAGACTGTTTTCGTTTCACCAACATTTAGGGGTCACTTAACCGGTTAGGGGACTCTTAAATTTGAGGAGTGGATTGTCGACCCCCCAAACCGACACACAACTATAAAAGAAACTACAAGACGAAAATGGACAGTGATTTATTTGATTTATTCGATAATTTAGAAACTATTGATACTATTTTTGACGTGAATAGAAGTCGAAGACCAAAACTTTATCGAAAGCGGCCAAATTATTTTATAAATTTTGATGAAGTAGACTTTTTTAAGAGATATAGGTTATATAAATCGACAGTGTTGTATTTACTAGAAATTATTGAGCCTTATTTGGAATACCCAGATAATAGGTGAGTAAGGACTATTTATTTTATTAGATCTTAGTTTCTTCTCATCTAACTATACTTAATAAGTTGAAAAAATGTGTGTAGTTATGTTTAGCATATTACTGGTATAATTTGCTAAACATAACTAAAATACACAGTTCCATTCGCAAGATGTACACACAACAATTGTAGGCTTTGAAAGATATCAATAATTATAGCGTAGGTAACAACTTGACAGCATTACTTTTAAAATATAGAGTAAAAATCAATGTACACTACCATTATACATAAAATTTTGATCAAAAATATTTAATATTGCATAAAAGAAATAACATAGAAGATATATTGCTTTCCCTTATTTTTATTCAATAGTATAAATTAAAATTTTGCACAAAACCTTTTTATTTCTTATCAATCGTAAATACCGATAGCAAGTCACGCACTATTATGGTAAAAAAAACGTCACATAGTTAGGAGTCCCATAGTTAGGGGTAACATTCATTGGTGAAATCAAATTTAAGTAAGGGGTCTGTTTAGGAGTCCCATTTAGTTAGGTGTCCCTTAGCAAAGTGATAGTTTAGGGGTTGTTGGTGAAACCGGGCATAAGTGTCCCATATATTTATTATTTATAAGGCTGGGTCCAGAAACCCAGTAATAATAAATATAATAAAAATTGTTTTGTACATTAAAGAATTATTGTATGCAATGTAGAAATATTAGGGGTAAAAGAATTTATTTTCTCAAAGAATTTGTACATTCACTTACAGAGAAAATCATTTACATTCAGCAATTTAACTTAACAAAACATGCAAACATAATTTACCCACTAACTTTTACTTCACACCGGTAGAAGTATGGATATACTTAACTTTTCTTTTACCAACAGGTAGGTGACTCCCAAATTTAAAATGTTAGATAAAGGGATAAATTAATTTGATGACTGTTAGGTGAAATTGGATTTTTTTTTACATATATATATTTTTTTATTTTGTTGAAAATATTTTTATACCTATTGTATGTCTCGCCTGCTCTACGTATGTAGTTGAGTAAGGACTGCCGCACCACGTCCGCAATGCATTTTTCGTACTCTACCACCTCGAACAGAGCGGTACTTTTGGCGGATGCGAATAAATCTTCGTCAAATTTTCCGTTTGCCAGATAATCCTCCTGCAAGTTTTCATTTGTATTTAGTAAAAAGAAAACAAAAAATCTCATTGCGAAGCAAACATATTTCAAGGACCATTAATCCACCATGCTGATGGATTGCGTCACAGAACACCTGACATGTATTTGAGATTGAAACGATGCTGCAATTTAAGGCTTGAATTGCTTATTATTTTCATATTTACGGGATTGGAACCCAATATAAGGGGCGCCTAAATTTTTTTAAATTGAATTACATGTAATGTTATATTATAATATGCCTGTAAAGTTTAATAAGAGAAGTAAGTTACGCTTCTTTTTTCGGAGGTTTTAAAAACGAAATAAAGTAGGAAACCTTTGAGAAGCTCCTAGGTTCCTCACAGTTCGATCGATTAGTCTACATTTTTTCTCTTAATTAGTCTGCGTAATTACAATATTAACTTTTAATTTAAATTGATTAATTTTAATTTACGCCGTGTGATATCCGGTATGAGTAGAATAGACCACCCTCATTTCTTACCGAGGTGTCGTAAAAGGCGACTAAGGTAAGTTGACGTCAGGCAGGCGGCCGGTCATAAAATACGTAGCCAAATCATTTTACATGTTTGTAACATGTCGTGGCGACCCCGCTTTGAGTGGGATGGAGCAGAAGGATGATGATGACTAATTTTAGTTTACCACAATCGACTTGGCCTTGATGTAGGCCGACACGGCGCTAGTCGAGCGGTACAGAGAGAACACCAGCCGGCCCTCGTTCTGCGAGGGACGGATTCCGTACCCATACGCCAAACCACCTCCCCGGATCAAGCGCCACATTGGCCCCTGAAACGTATATAAAGAAAGAACATTAGCAAATAAAACTTTTCTGGCTCCTGGCTTTTCGATTTTGTCGTCTCAACGATTGTTGAGATTGTGGTAGTGAATGTGTGCAGTGCTTGTGTATTGTGAACAAACGTAACCATGAAAATAAAACTGAGTAACAAGCTCAACAACAAAATGTTTCTTTTCTGAAACCCCGGTAGTTTTAGCAAAAAAAAAATGTTTCATTGCCTTCAACAATAACGAAAATATTAATTTGCTATAGTCCGCGATAAAAGAAAATATATGCGATCCTAATGTGGAGTGTACTATTTGTTCTTATGCCTGATACTTGCAGAATTCGTAAAAACGATAAAATCGCAAAGCGTTTGTCGTCCAGTCTAGCTCCTGACTATGCATCGGTTATGGGGCGAAACGACTTTTAAGATTGTGATAGTGAATGTGTGCAGTGCTTGTGTATTATTGTGTTGTTAGTGGTGGGTAGTGTTGTAAGTTTTTACGAATTCTGCGTGTATCAGGTATGAGAACGGATAGTACATTCAACATTTAGCATCACATATATTTTCTTTTATCGCGGAGTATAGGTAAATAATATTTCCATTACCTTTGAATAAAAACTCCTGTAGATGCATATTAACGACCTATTAATGTATTTAAGATTACGCCACAAAATACCTGGATATACCGAACTTCATAAAAATGATTGGGGCATGCACAATATAAAAAGTAAAGTAATGACGTATTATTATCCCACTAGGGGGATAAGCCTAATCACTACATTTTTGGAGAATGGTTGGAGCTAAGACCCACCAGGCTGCTCCAATGCGGATTGATAGGTTACACATATTACGAGAATTCTTTAAAGATATGCAGCTTTCCTCACGATATTTTCCTTCACCGAAGCATGTGATAAATTGGAATTATCAATTAGACATACTTATAAGTTTTAACAGAAATACTCATTTGGTCTTTGGTGCCCGGGGTTTGAGCCCGCAATTCTCTCGCGGAGAGAGTCGCTAAGTCTCATCTGTAGGCCTACCATGAATTATTAGAAAACGATTCAATTTAAAGTCAGTACCTAAACCCAACCGCTTTCTTTTCGTACCATGAAGTGTGGATTGCATTGGAGTGGTAATGTATGAAAAAGGATAACATTATATGAACTATACTCTGTCTCTTTTACCCAAATATTTTTAGAACGCATTCCGAAACTATTTTTTTCTTCATATTCATCTTGAAATACTGTAAGTTAAATATATTTTGCAATGAAGCCTACAATGTAGCTTGAAAAGAAAAAAACATTATTATTATTATATTATATAAGCAAAAGGCATAACAATACACTCTGTTTTGTATTGTTTGTTATCGATCCACGTAAAACATAGTTTTATATATTTTATGTTAGAATTAAATTAATTAATTTTAATAGGCAATGGTACGAAAAAAAGTCAATCAAATACGTTTGCGATCCAGTTTAGGTTGTCATTCGGCAACGACTTAAAGTGTGCAATTTTAACACGTCACGGTATGAAAATGCAAAACAATTTGGATTACATCTTCAATTGAGTCGCAATAAGAGTTCATGGTAGGCCTGCCGGGCTATCAAAGCTATTGCTATGCACAATATAAAAATAGTTTAAAGATGGCCAGAACCGAACAAACGACCTACGGAGCAGAGCCAGTTAAGTTATTTACGACGACTTACCTCCAGCTGTGTGAAATAGTTGAGAGCGACGGTGAGAGGAGCAACATCGACCAGCGCATTTCCCAATGGACCTTCGCTGAACTGCACCATGAACGACGAGTCCAGTCCACCCACGCCCACCACCATACCTCCTCCCCATCCGCTCATCAGCTCAGCGTCCCAGTAAAGCTGCGGCCTTGATAAGAAAATGTAAGATATTACTCACAGATAGTGTGTACCAGCAAATAAATAGAGTAGTCTAATTTTATTAAACAACACAAAACAACAAAAAATTAATCAAAAACATATTTTACCATTTCCATACTAATAATATAAAGTCTGTCTGTTACGCTGACGACAAATCCGCAAGACCAATATTGATGAAATTCGGTACAATTAAGCTTAAACACTTTGTGTTTGAATTATTTCTTTCTATTTATGAGATAAAAGTAGTGGTCTGTTACAATCCCACTGCTGGAAATAGGCCTCCTCTCTCCGTTTCTGGAGAGAAGGGTTGGAGCTGAGACTAACCACGCTACTCCAATGCGGATTGGTAGGTTACACATATCTCCAGAATTCTCTACAGATATGCAGGTTTCCTCACGATGTTTTCCTTCACCGAAAAGCGTGTGATAAATTGCAATTATCAATTAGACAGATGAGTTTTCATAGAAAAACCTCATTGGTGCCGGCCGGGGTTTGAACTCATGTTTCCCTCGAAAGAGTCGCACGGTCTCACCGATGGGCTATCACAGCTCCGTGGGCTGGTACACATTACATTGTGTACCAGCAAATAAATAGTCAGTTTTCTAATTTTATTGAACAACACAAAACAACAATAAATTAATTAAAACAGATTTTAACATATCCATACTAATATTATAAAGTCTGTCTGTTACGCTGACGACAAATCCGCTAGACCAATATTGATGAAATTTGGTACAATTAAGCTTATACACTTAGTGTTTGAATTATTTCTTTCTATTTATGAGATAAACCAAAAATATTTTTTAAATTATTTCACGTCATATAATATTCGAACGAAAAGAAAAGTTTATGTATAATTTAGATATGTGTCATAGTGTTTGCGCTTAGTGTGGACGACGCCTAAAGAACACACCATATGACAGAAGTCTATGGCAGTTATGTAAATTTTGAATCACGGAAAATAAACGGACTATTATTTTGACAACCGCTAGACAGCCAACATCTCACCGCTTCTAATTTAAACTAATTTTGTATTTAACCTGCAATCTTCAAATAAGCCTTTGAGAAGAATAGTCTTTTCTTCTCTCATCGAATTTATGTTTGAAATATCGAACACCTAGTCTTTTGGTCTAAAATTTATGTATACTGAAGATATTGGAGAATTTCTACAACGCCGTGTGGTATCCGGCAGAATAGAATAGACCACCCTCCTTTCTTAGCGAGATGTCGTAAGAGGCGACTAAGGTAAGTGCCGTGTGGTATCCGGCTGCATAGAATAGACCAACCTCATTTCTTACCGAGGTGTCGTAAAATGCGGCTAAGGTAAGTCGACCCGCCGTGTGGTACCTGGTTGAGTAGAATAGACCACCCTCATTTCTTACTGAGGTGTCGTAAAAGACGAGTAAGGTAAGTAGAACCACCGTGTTGTATCCGGTTGAGTAGAATAGACTACCCTCATTTCTTACCGAGGTGTCGTGAAAGACGAGTAAGGTAAGTAGACCCACCGTGTGGTACCTGGTTGAGTAGAATAGACCACCCTCATTTCTTACTGAGGTGTCGTAAAAGACGAGTAAGGTAAGGAGACCCACCGTGTTGTATCCGGTTAAGTAGAATAGACCACCCTCATTCTTACCGAGGGGTCTTTAAAACGACTAAGCTAAGTTGTCGGACGTAAAATACGTAGCCAAATCATGTGACAACATGTTTGTAACATGTTGTGCCGATCCCACTTAGAGTGGGATAAGGGCGGGAGAATGATGATTGGAGAATATCTACAGGCAAAACTTGTCGATGTGTTGATACACTTTTTAAGGCATAAAATTGTATTATTGCTTTGATATCACAGATTTTTACAAAGGAAAGTGTCCTTCTAAAAGTATAACTTACCGGTATAACCGGTAAATATTCGGAAGGCTAAAACAAAACACAAGTTTAAACTTGAAGTCAAGGATTTTTATCTTTCGCTTTGCTGTTGATGCTACTTATTTTATTTAGTTTATTACTTATATGTGTTTAGTATGTTTATGTATGTTTATTTTCATATATATGTATAATATTTTATTCATATACTTATATATATATATTGAATTTAGTAAAGTATATAACTATTTATGTATTTTAATTAAATATTAGTATGTAAATTTATGCACTTCCTACCCGACTTCATATTCAAATTCTATCACCGAGGTTGTCTGGTAGAAATCGCTGCTTAGCGATAAGACCGCCTCTTTGTACAGAGAAAATACAAAGTAAACTTATATCTAGATACAAGTTATCTAGATATAAGTTTACTTTGTATTTTCTCTCTTTTAAAACTAACCAATCGCTTCGTAGTTTGTTATGTAAAAATAAAGATATATTAGATAAGGGTAAAAAATCTGGGGTTTATAAAATAGATTGTCCTGAGTGCAACGGTACATATGTAGGTCAGACTGGCCGAAGTTTTGCGGTTCGATTCCGGAAACATATGGCTGCGTTTAGGAATAATAAACCACAAAATTCTAATTTTGCAAAACATTTGCTGGAAAGCGGTCATAAAGTGCCTAATGACCATTCATTTCATATTCTCCACACTTGTGATAAGGGACTCCGACTCAATACGTTAGAGCAACTTGAGATAATAAAAAATAATAATGATCACTTAATTAACGAGCAAGTGAATGTATCTAATTCCGTTTTGCTACATGTGTTCGGAGGGGAGGGTATTGGTGGGAGTTGAACTATTTAAGACTGCTTGTATGGGTAGCGCGGCGCAGTATGATTTTTGTCGTGGAGCCTATCCTCCTGATGATGCTTCGGTTTCGGGGCGAAACGATCGTCGAGATTGTGGTGGTGGGTGTGTGTGCTGCTTTTGTGTGCGTTGTTGCTGGTGAATTGCGCCTTGGGGTGCATGTGGTGGCTTGTCCTGCATGTATAAGGTGCGTAGATTTTGCCCGCTTCATACACATTGGCTTTGCACGCATTCACTTAACCCGTGCGGATTATAGCAAAGTAGTTAGTTCTGTTATATTGCTTGTAATATGGAATTCCGCAAAGTAACGCCTGCTTCTATAAATCATATATTAAATAAATAAATAAATATTAAATAAACTTACTCGCGAGGAGTTATTTCGTTCTCTCTGTCGAACCGCTTCCAAGGTTCCGTGCTAAGTTTGTTCCGCTCGAAGTCAGCGGCGAGATGGAGCCAAGAGTTCTCGACCATGTTCTTGAAAGTAGATGTCGCCTCGCTGATGAAGGCCTCGGCGGAGTCCCCGCCCGCGTTCAGCTGCTCGATGAGCTCCTTGAGGAACTTCTGCTGCCGCAGCACCGAGCTCCAGTGCACGTTGCTGTCTTTGCAGTACACGGAGTCGCGGAGGATGTCGTACACCATCTTATGGCCGTTTCTTCTAACCTTAATTTAACGAAGACAAGAAGAATTGTATAGAAGTCTCGATATAATTAATTTCTAAAATAACTTTTATTAGGTCACGATGGGACTGACTTAATCTCTCAGAGACTTAAGAAAAAAATAATAATTTATAAAATTAGACGTCACTTAGCTGAGGTCCATAATAAAAAGAAAATACATCATACCTCTTTTATAGAATTAGGCGTTACTTTGCGGAGATACATAATACAAAAGTAATAATAAAATTATTTTGCTATAATCCGCGATACAGTAAATAGAAAATATATATAGTGTTTAATGTATAGTATGACTATTGTATTGTAATGACTATCAGTATTTTCATACCCGATACGTGCAGGATTCGTAAAAACACATGCACAAACCTCCACCACTTCCACCACAATACACAAGCACTACACAGGTACACGACAAAATCGCAAAGCTTTGCGATTTTGTCGTGGAGTCTATCTCCTGATGATGCTTCGGTTGCGGGGCGAAACGATTGAGTTTGTGATAGTGAATGTGTGTAGTGCTTGTGTATTGTGGTGGAAGTGGTGGAGGTTTGTGCATGTGTTTTTACGAATCCTGCACGTATCGGGTATGAAAATACTGATAGTCCACTATACATTAAACACTATATATATTTTCTATTTACTGTATCGCGGATTATAGCAAAATAATTTTATTATTACTTTTTACATCATACCTCATACATACAGAATTCGTAAATACTCATGCACAACCCACCATAACACAATAATACAGAAGCACTGCACACATTCACCACCACAATCTCAACAATTGTTTCGCCCGTAACCGCGGCATCGTCTTGATATAGACACCACGTCAAACGCTTTGCGATTTTGTCAATTTTACGAATACTGCAAGTATCAGGCATAAGAACGGTTAGTACACTCTACATTAGTATTAAATATATTTTCTTTTATCGCCGACTACAGTAAAATAATATTTTCATTACTCTTGAAGACAATAAAACTTTTTTTTCGTTTATTGTAAAACTACAGGTTTCAGAAAAGACTCATTTTCTTGTTGAGCGTAGTCTAAGACAACTATTTAGAGATTTTTTTTAATTTTATTACTTTTTCGTAAATGAAGTGCTATATATAAAAAGAGTTAAACAGTTATTTAGTATAGTATAGTATATTAGTATGTATAGTGTAGAAAAAATATGTAGAAATTCTAGTTTAAGGCATTGTCATCTCCAGAATCTTATATAGACACTTCGGACTAGAACTTAACTAAGCTATTAAGCATAATGCTGATCATGTCTTAGCATACCAATAAACAGATGAAATACAATTTTGTTTGAAATTTGTAACTGTCCTGTATAACTAAGACATCATTACCATGAAGTAACCTTCCCATATTTTAGATATGATATTTTAAGAATATGAACGAGATGTAGAAGCCAGAGACAGAGGAATGCTGCAGGTTCTAGTATCATTATTATTTAGACAATTGGTGTATTGTTTATTTTCTTAAGAGCTGAATCGTGTATAGTATAGTGATATATTTTCAGGAATCTCGAATTAGCCGAGAACCAATTTGAACAATGGACAATGGGCTCTATTTTAAGAGCAATCTTCATCTATAAAAGTGAATAAATAAGTACCTGTGCTACATCGTTTAACAATCTCTGGGCAAACACCAACAGGCGTTCCTTGTTGAGTTCTGCTGAATACAACACTTCATATAAGAGGTTTACGACAGCTTCGTAATCAGACGGTTCACACTGAAAGAAAAACAAAACACCATTAGTACTAGAGTAAGCGAAGAAATGAAAAAACTTTCTTGACGAAATTTTGAAGTAAACTAAGATTGACGGAGATAATTTATTATTGACGTGTAAAACAAAACAACAAAATGAAACAATTAATGTCTTATTTATTAGCGCACTACTTTGTTTTAATAGCTTAAAGTAACAGCCTGTTACTATGCCCACTGCTGGGCTAAGGCCTCCTCTCTCCGTTTTTGGAGAGAAGGATTGGAGCTAAGACCTACCACGCTGCTCCAATGCGGATTGGTAGGTTACACATATCCCTAGAGAATTCTCTAGAGATATGCAGGTTTCCTCACGATGTTTTCCTTCACCGAAAAGCGTGTGATAAATTGCAATTATCAATTAGACACATAAGTTTTAATAGAAAAACTCATTGGTGCCTGCCCGGGGCTTGAACCTATGTCGTCTCTAGAGACTCGCACGGTTCACCACTAGGCTATCACAGCTTTTTGTTACAACTTTAATACAGCTTAAAAATTTATTACTTTCCAGAAATAAATTTTTACTCTAACTTAGTAGCCTTTCCACGAGATCGGTATGTACGCGAGTGAAACCGCGGGGCATTGCTAGTGTAATATAAAAAGATAAGTATTTGTGTGTAAGTAGTAGGGGCAAGATTCCTTGATATATTATTAGATAACACTTCCTAAACACTTCTAATCTAATCACCTCTTTATAATTACACCTAACTCCTAGTCATCTTATATATTAATATCTTTCTCTTTCGTCTCTCTTCCTCGCATCCTTCCTTCTCTCGCAATCACCTCCATGTTCAATAATAAAAAACCATTCTACTTTTTCATAAAAACAACGTTAACAATATATAATTATTTTCGCCGACATTTATACTTATTATACATAAAAACAAAGTCCCCAAAAGCTGTCTGTTTGTACGTGATCGATTATATCGAAATCTACTGAAACGATTTTTGTACAGTTTTTACTAAAAGATGCAATTCCTTCGGACGGTTTGGGTTGATATCTTACTGAATACTTTAGTCGCTTGTGCCGTGTGGTATCCGGCTGCATAGAATAGACCACCCTCATTTCTTACCGAGGTGTTGTAAAAGGCGACTAAGGTAAGTTGATTTCAGGCAGGCGGCCGGTCATAAAATACGTAGCCAATTCATATGACATCATGTCATATGACATATTATGATTACATATTATGATGTGTACTTTAGTCGCTTGCGCCGCGTAAACCAACAGAGATACACTAAAGTTATGTACTAGAGGATTGTAGATCTACAAAAAGACTACAAAAAGTACGCGATAGCATATTTCTGTTATAGTTAGCGTTACATATTGTTACGGACGTTTAAAAAGGGTTCGTAAACTATATGTCATAGAGTTCAAATTCGCTAATTCGCTAACTCTCTGGAACATTTAGGTTGTTAACGCAAAGTTGTTTACAATCCCCCCTAGGACTCGCGAACGTTCGCGAACTTTGTCGTTAACGGTTCGTTCGATATATAAGCGGACATATCGTGCGCCTCGAAATTTAGTTTGCGAATATCGATCAAGAGCGAATCACGAAGTGAAAATAAAAGTGACCTCCGCTTTCTTAGTGGGTAAAGAACTGCATAGAGACTGTAAGTACTAAGTTTGTAGTGTAAAGTTGAATAGGAACCATATTATTTTTACTCTCTACTTAAATTCTGCCGTGTGGTATCCGGCTAAGTAGAATAGACCACCCTCATCTCTTACCGAAGTGTCGTAAAAGTCAACTGAGGTAACTTGACGTAAGGCAGGCGGCCGGTCGTAAAATACCTAGCCAAATCATTTTACAACATGCTTAAAACATCTTGTGCTGACCCCACTTAGAGGATAAGGGCAGGAGAATGATGATGACTCTCTACTTAAATTGAAAACCGATATTTACTAAAAAATACCGGTGTTCGAATTTCATAATTTTCTCCAAATAAACAGTTTTTAAAAACCGACAAACCCTACTGCTTAGCAATTCGGCAGAGAAAAATCTATATGCAACAGATTTGTTTAATTGTAAGTTAGATTAAGTTAGATTAGAGCTGTGATAGCCCAGCGGTGTGACCGTGCGACTCTTTCGAGGGAAACACGAGTTCAAACCCGGGCAGACACCAATAAGTTTTTCTATTAAAACTCATGTGTCTAATTGATAATTGCAATTTATCACACGCTTTTCGGTGAAGGAAAACATCGTAAGGAAACCTGCATATCTCTAGAGAATTCTGGAGATATGTGTAACCTACCAATCCGCATTGGAGCAGCGTGGTAGGTCTTAGCTCCAACCCTTCTCTCCAGAAACGGAGAGAGGAGGCCTATACCCAGCAGTGGGATTGTAACAGGCCGCTACTTTACTTTACTTTCAAGTTAGATTAAATAAAAAAAGTGTTTCATAAATGGATGCAGATTAATATAAGTACAATATACATTACCCTCGTTTCGATCTGTATAAAGTGGCCAAATTTCCCCACGGCGAAATTCCCACAGCCGTCGAGGCCGACGTTATTGGAGAAGTTAACGGTGAGCTGCTCAATGGCTGAGATGACCTCCTCGTGGGGCACGAGCGTGTCCCCACGGCGAACTGGGCACTCGGCCAGCGCGTTCATGTGCATCGGCAGCCACTTGCGAGTGGTCTGGTCCACTTTGGAAGTGTCCAGGATTATGGTGATCTGAACAAATTAAATGATTTATAGAAGCAGGCGTTATTTTGCGGACTTCCATGTAGGGACAATGCTACGTTTGCATATTGGCGGCTGCGCCCGCCAGCTTAGTAAAGGCAGTCGCAAATAAACACAGTTTCAAGAAACACGTATTTTTATTCTGACAATATCAAAGGCCGGACTTAAGCAAAAGTAATAATTAAATAGGGTTTATCAATTACTACTACCCTAAATTCCATATTAGATAACAGAACTACTTTGCTATAACCCGCGGGTTAAGCGAATATGAAGCAGGCAAAATTCTCAAAATCGTAATCAAATGAAGATTTTGTCGTGGAGTCTATCCTCCTGATGATGCTTCGGTATCGGGACGAAACGATCGTAGAGATTTTGATGGTGGTTTTGCGTTTTGCTTATGTGCATTGTTGCTGGTAGAGGCGTTTTGGGATGCACGTGGTGACTTGTCCGCTAGGCTATCACAGCTTTCTTATCTCATATTTATCTCATTATATTATATTAAATGTAAGTCATTAAATAACAATCATATTATTTAATTTAAATATAATTACTTATTACTTAATAATTATTTTTTACAGTGAATGCGGAAAACAGCCCTCATAAGAGGAAGAGAAGAATCGGTTGTTATACTTTGATAATCTACGAATACTATTAATAATATTAATAGTAATTTTTATAAAATTTAAAATTTAATATTAGGTAATTTTTGTTTATTTATTTAAGCGAAACAAGCAGTATGATAAATCTATAAAATTAAGTTCAATATAGATAATACAGAACCAGCAAAGTTTCCACAAATTCCTTAACACAAATAAGATAGATAGATAGATAGATATAAACTTTATTGCACAAAACATAAAACATACAAAAACATACAATCACTACAAGTAAACCTTATGTATATGTACAAAGGGTGGCCTTATCACTGAATAGTGATCTCTTCCAGGCAACCCTTAAAGAGTAGACTACTTAGCTTTACAAGCATATTGTAAAATTGAAAGAAGAATGACAATTAAAAAAATGAAAGAACTAAAAAGAAAATTTAAATTAAAAAAAAAATAATATACTGACATATACAAAGTTGGTGGCCAGGCTGTGCACCCTGGCGTACAGTGGTATCGCGGTCAGGTCAAGGTGCGGGCACGGCTCGCCTCCCGACCACCACGAGCGGATGGAGTGGCACTTGAGCCTGTCGCAGGACGGCACCGGCACGGAAGCCAGGGCGCCCGCCGGCGGGGGACGCTGTGACATAAGAAGATAAGAAAAATACAGACAGACAATAAATAGTATATAACCGCCGTGTGGTATCCGGCTGAGTAGAATAGACCACCCTCATTTCTTACCGAGGTGACGTAAAATGCGGCTAAGGTAAGTCGACCCGCCGTGTGGTACCTGGTTGAGTAGAATAGACCACCCTCATTCAAAATAAATCAAATAAAAATAATCTTTATTCAAATAAACCATTTCAGGCAATTTTGAATCGTCAAGCATCATATGATTAATGAAGCTACAACTGGTTCGGAATGTTGCTCTTACCGAGAAGAACCAGCAAGAAACTCGGGGGTCAATCTTTTAAATATTTTCAATTATACATTATTAAACCACTGTCTTGTATGAAGCTGAAAGGATTTTCAAATCCAGGCTTATAGTGGTAGCCCTGTGGTGACTAGAATAAACCCCCCCTTATTTCTTACCGAGGTGACGTAAAATGCGGCTAAGGTAAGTCGACCTGCCGTGTGGTACCTGGTTGAGTAGAATAGACCACCCTCATTTCTTACTGAGGTGTCGTAAAAGGCGACTAAGATAAGTCGACCCGCTGTGTGGTTTTCGGCTGAGTAGAATTAACCACCCTCGTTTCTTACAGAGGTGTCGTAAAAGGCGACTAAGATAAGTCGACCCGCTGTGTGGTACCTGGTTGAGTAGAATAGACCACCCTCATTTCTTACCGAGGTGTCGTAAAAGACGACTAAAGTAAGTCGACCCGCCGTGTGGTATCCGGCTGAGTACAATAGACCACCTTCTTTTCTTACCGAGGTGACGTAAAAGGCGACTAAGGTAAGTCGACCCGCTGTGTGGTTTTCAGCTGAGTAGAATTGACCACCCTCGTTTCTTATCGAGGTGTCGTAAAAGGCGACTAAAGTAAGTCGACCAGCCGTGTGGTATCTGGTTGATTAGAATAAACTACAATCATTTCTTACCGAGGTGTCATAAAAGGCGACTAAAACTTGAAACTTTGATTAAAGATTTGAATTTTAAGCTTATATATATATAAGCTATATATCTATATAAGGTTAACCAGATGGTTAACATAATATGTATACATTTTCGTTTTTCCTCCGAGAAATAAATATAAGTATAAGTAAATAAAATTGAGGAACTAAAGAGCGAACTGATTCCAATTATATTGATTGTGATAATAAATTTTTAAACGGTATTTGAAACATTATATTTAGTAAATACTAAATTTTTATAGAATATCAAAATTATTATTTTTTAATCTGTAATAATATTAAATCTATACAAAGTATCCACTCTTTTGCCTTATATTTTTGACTCCAGTTGCATTACAGAAATATTGAGTGTTATTAGAGCAACTGTAGGCATAAAATATGTTTCATAGGGAATAAAAAGGAATGGGAGTGTACCTCATTAAAATCCATTGCATCTTCCAGGATTTTTTTCTTTTCCGCCAACCCTTCTGCTCCTAATTGCGCTCTTTGCTCTAGTATTCTATTTTTCTCTTCTTCAGCGATTCTAAAGATAAACAGTAATAGGAATAATTTAACACTTTTAAGATGCCTTAGAAAAACACGATACTTTTAAGTAAAATGAATGATACTTGGACATATAAAAGTTAATATAAGTGTTTTGAATAAAATGACTCGCCCGCCGGAGACGCGACCGGCGAAATCAAGGACGTTTATGCATTCGATTGCCGACGCGAGCGGCTGACCGCTAGTTACCTTTCAAACACGACAGGAAGAAGCCGCGTGCGCCTGTACACGGCATTCTTTTATAACGCACACGTGTAATTTTGCATTTCAGGTGTTATTCTCAGATTTAATGACGCGTTTAGCCAGTGAATTGTTTGATAAGACGCGACCGTCCACGGTTTTGGTGCGCGTTGAGTACCATTCCCCGATATAGGGACGATTCAATAACGTGTGACCTTACGAAGGTTGTGTGCACACCAGGTGTTATTCAGCGGATATAGTGAAGTGTATACTCAGGGAGAAACAGACATTACGAGTCCGTAGAAGAGTGCAGAGGTGAGCCAACGGTTTCGGGAATCGGCCAAGTACATACAAGCACACACACACACGTACACATATACACGCAGTGACTCATGAGGCCGGACCACATACAGCTAACGGCCGCATAAGGGAGTTCGAAGGGCCCAGGTCCCGGAGGTTGTTTCACCCGTCCGCACGTTTGCGCGGAACAATAAGTATATATTATTATTTATAGAAGGGTTTAAACAAATTCAGTATATATATAGTGATAGATGGACACTCACTTCGATTGCAACTCTATGCTCGGAGAGCCGATGACAGTGACCAGGTCATCACTAAAGTACTTCTGCAGTATTTGTAGCCAATAGTCGGTGTCTTCCGCCAGCAGTTCTTGAAGAACGTGTTGTGGGTTCAAACGTGAGACAAACTGTAACAAAAACTCCAACCATAACACATGTCTATTATTTCTGAGTGTACAAATTCTATACAGCACTTTCTCAACGTGGGGCCTACGCCCAAAAGGCAAAAAGGGCAAATCAAAAATGGACTCGACACGACATTAACCCTTTCGCTTCGGGCTATTGAAAAGCTCTGATTTCGGTGCTAAATTTTATGCGTAAAGCTAATTATTATTTATAGATTTACGCGTTACTTTGCCGAAATCCATAATACAAAAATAATATTATAATAAGATTGATATAATCAGCGATTAAGTAAATAATATATATGTAATGCTAAATAAAGAGTAAACGTGTGTAGTATTTTTGTATTGTGGTGGCAGTGGTGGAGGTTTGTGTGTTTCACGAATCCTGCATGTATCAATTATGAGAACAGACAGTCCACTCTGCATTTAGCATTATGAATATAATATATAGAAGGATATAGTACGGATAGTAGCAGTAGGAATATACTATCTGGTATTGTGGTAGTTTACACATATCCCCGGAGATATGCACATTTTAGGCCTTTCACTTTTTTATAGTTATGGCTATTTTTTGCCTCTTTCAGAGTGGTCAAAGGTTTCTAATAAATCATTTTGTACTCACATCTTGCTCGCTTTGCGAATACAGCGAATCGCCAATACATCTAAATGCAACCGCGTGGTGAGGATCAGACTCCAAGCTGGCCATGGCCTCTCTCAGCTGCTTCCTTACGAGACGATTCATCCGCACCATATCAATGGCCTCTTCTCCGTTTATGACACTCTTCAAGCAGTTGCGTGCTTCGTCTCGAGCTATATCCAATTTGTCGACAGGCACATTGTCGAGCTCAATTTTAATCAGAGGTGCAATGTTTTCTGTTAGATTGTAGGACACCTAGAAATATAAGGTTTTTGTATTTACTACTATGTGATGGTGCATTCTATGACAAGACATTAAATGGAAGAAGTAAATATAAATACTACGGCATCTCATGGCGTAATATCTTGGGTAACAGCCAAAGTCCACCCATCTATATATGTATATAAAAGAGAAAGTGTTTTTCGTCATCATCCTCCTGCCCTTATCCCACTCTAGGTGGGGTCGGTACAACATGTTACAAACATTCTTATGATTTGGCTACGTATTTTATGACCAGCCGCCTGCCTGACGTCAAGTAGTCGTATTTTACGAGACCACGGTACGAAAGAGGGTGGTCTATTCTACTCAACCGGATACCACACGGCGGGTTGACTTACCTTAGGCGCCTTTTACGACACCTAGGTAAGAAAGAGGGTGGTCTATTCTACTCAACCGAATACGACACGGCGGGTCGACTTACCTTAGTCGCCTTTTACGATACCTCGCTAAGAAATGAGAGTAGAGTAAACTCTACTCAGCCGGATATCACACGGCGGAAAAGAGAAAGTATGTGTGTTCCTTTAAAACGACAGTACGGTTTTTTGAACTATCAATAACAGTTGTTTCGAGGGAAAACCGAAACGAGACTGGGCTACAGCAACGCACGACCGGACCGCTAGTTAAAAATATAATATAATATTATTTTTAATGGACTATCTTCATATCTTTATAAATATAAAGCGATTTTATGCATAAATGAAGGTAATTTGTCTCCATAAACATAATATCGATACGGAAAAGACTAGTTCCGTTAACCGAAGTTTGTGGAAAAATACAGAAAACTATTGTATTACTTTTATACTAAATATAGATTAATATCGACTTCAAAGTAAACAAAAGTGAGTCATTTGTTTAGAGAATCTAAATTAAATTTGAAGATAAAAATTTCTTTCAAAATATTGAATGGGTGAATACTTTATATTAAAAACATGATAATTAATGCAACATTTAAAAAAAATAAACAAGACCATGTCGATTAACTAAATATGGAACATACGACCTACAAACGCATAGGTCGTATCGTCGGTCCATTTGTAAAAAGTCAAACTTGGCTATTAGAATGGCAGTTGTTTTCGGACCTACTAGTATATACATTTAATCTTCTAATGTAGAATATTAGTTGATATAATTAGACCTATCAAGTTTGTATGATGAACTATTCTGTTGATAATTATGTTTACAATTTTGCAATTCATATGTAAATATGAATTGCAAAAGTATGGATCGCAACGATCAAGGAGTAAGTGATTATTATATCGTAAAATTTTCTTTTAGGTCTGGCTTTAGTAAACTATAACATGAATATGCCGAAAACATATTAAACTATATTTTTATGCAATTAGTTTATTAGGAATACTACAGTTACAGTAAGCTGTGATAGCCTAGTGGTGAGACCGTGCGACTCTCTAGAGACGACATAGGTTCAAGCCCCGGGCAGGCACCAATGGGTTTTTCTATTAAAACTTATGTGTCTAATTGATAATTGCAATTTATCACACGCTTTTCGGTGAAGGAAAACATCGTGAGGAAACCTGCATATCTCTAGAGAATTCTCTAGGGATATGTGTAACCTACCAATCCGCATTGGAGCAGCGTGGTAGGTCTTAGCTCCAATCCTTCTCTCCAAAAACGGAGAGAGGAGGCCTTAACCCAGCAGTGGGCATAATAACAGGCTGTTACTTTACTCCAGTTACTTGCGAAGGCCTGCTCACGTTCAACGCCTCTGCGCTAGAGCGGAGCGACAGGCTGTCGTATAGGCTAGTAAATTATATAAGTAATAAATATATGGCACACTTACACACACGGTCATCCGTCCCCAAAGTAAGTTAATACTTGTGTTATGGGTGACAGATAACTGGTAAATATACTACATATATAACTTTAAATACATACTTAAATATACACCCAGGCTCGAAGAACAAACAAATTGTTTATAGAAAATGGTGGGAATCGAACCCGCGACCCGTGAAACTGAAGGCAGGGTCACTACCCACTGCGCCGACGGGCCAGTCATATACAAGTCTTGGATAATAAAGTTAAGAATGACTCACGTCCCCCACCAAGGCATCCTTATATTCCAGGAGGCTACGCTGCCACTCTTACCGTATTGGCACTTAAGTTATATTAAGGTGATACTGTATTTATATTGTATCTATTATATATTTATATGTATGTGTTTGTTTTGTATAAATCACCGGCCGGCCGGATCAACGACCTTTATGTATCCTATTGTCGACGCGAGCGCCGATAGCTTAGTAACGTTTCGGATACTATAAAGACAAGACGCGTACGCTTGTATAGGATTTTATGGTAGAACGCACACGCGTAATTTTGCGTTTTGGGTGTGGTTTATTGTTTATTGACTTTTGATATTGATATAAGTATTTAGTGACGCGTTTTAACCAGTGAAACGTGTGACAAGACGTCTGCGGTTTTAGTACGCGTTGGGATTACTGTTTCCCCATATAGGGACGATTCAATAACGTATGACCTTACGAAGCTTGTGTGCACATCGGGTGTTATTTGTGTTATTTAACCGCGTTAGTGAAGTGTATACGCCGGGAGAAATAGACAGTACGTGTCCGTGGAAGATTGCTGAGGCGAGCCAACGGGTACGGGAATCGGCCAAGTACATACAAAATGGGTGGAATAGTCCAGAATTGGAGCTGACCACTCGCCCTGTACCGACAGGCGTCCCCTACCTTAGATTAGAAGTACATACAAGCGCACACACACACACGTACACATATACACGCAGTTATTCATGAGGCTGGACCGCATACAGCTGACGGCCGCATAAGGTAGGTTGAGACGCCGAGACGGCGGGCCTAGGTCTCGGAGGTTGTTTTATTCGCCCGCACGTTTGTGCGGAACAGTGTTATATATATTAGGTATATGTATGTTATATATGTTTTTATCTATTTAGTATATGTATATAAGTATAGATATGCAAGTACATTTAGCACGTTTTCTTTTTGCACACTCGCCACGTCCTTTTCTATTATCCTATTACAAGGGTTGCCTGGAAGAGATCACTATTCAGTGATAAGGCCACCCTTTGTACATATACATAAGGTTTACTCTAAGTGATTGTATGTTTTTGTATGTTTTATGTTTTGTGCAATAAAGTTTATATCCATCTATCTATCTATCTAAGGTTATCTGGAATATAGTTAACTGGCCTAATGGAATAAAATTAGGTATGAACACTCACGTCACCCACGAAGGCATCCTTACGTTTCAGGAGGCTACGCTGCAAAGGCGACGCAGTCAGTTAAATCATATTAATTGACTGGCCCGTTGGCGCTGTGGGTAGTGACCCTGCCTTCAGCTCCGCGGGTCGTGGGTTCGATTCCCGCCGAGAGCCAACATTTTCTATAAACAAATAGTTGGTTCTTCGAGCCTGGGTGTATATTTGTATTTAAGTATGTATTTAAACTTATATATGTAGTATATCTACCAGTTGTCCGTCACCCATAACACAAGTATTAAGTTACTTATTTTGGGGGCGGACGACCGTGTGTGTAAATGTCCCATATATTTATTTATTTATATATTTATAATGTTATGAACACTCACGTCGCCCGCCAAAGCGTCCTCACGCTCGACCAGGCTACGCTGTAGCGGCGCAGCAGCCGTGTCGCACAAATACCGAAGCAGTACCGCGCATGCCGTTAACTCCTTCAGGGCCGAGGACTCCGTCAGGACGGGCCCTCGCCATCCGAACAGGATCTGGGAACGTTTATATAACTGTGAATGACGTAGTGAGACGTGACGGATCTACGACGTGGTCGCTGACTATGGGCCTTATGAGAAGGCTCATATTGTTACAACTGTGAATGACGTAGTGAGACGTGACGGATCTACGACGTGGTCGCTGACTATGGGCCTTATGAGAAGGCTCATATTGTTACAACTGTGAATGACGTAGTGAGACGTGACGGATCTACGACGTGGTCGCTGACTATGGGCCTTATGAGAAGGCTCATATTGTTACAACTGTGAATGACGTAGTGAGACGTGACGGATCTACGACGTGGTCGCTGACTATGGACCTTATGAGAAGGCTCATATTGTTACAACTGTGAATGACGTAGTGAGACGTGACGGATCTACGACGTGGTCGCTGACTATGGGCCTTATGAGAAGGCTCAGTCGCTCATCGGGCGATGGAGCGTGCTATGCTCGGAGTATCTATACTTCTTCTTCTACGAGTAGCGGCTATGCAGGGCCTGATGGCCCAGTATCACTTTGACCATTACTGATCTATTGTGATCGCCACTGCTTACAATTCGCCACCAAAGCCGGTGTCCTTGAAGAATCCAAGGATCTTCTTGGCGAGTGCTTCCACTTCCGTAGGGCGTACAATATGCGACCCTAGGAGAGAGTAACGTACGTAACAGCCCGTTATTATGCCCACTGCTGGGCTAAGGCCTCCTCTCACCGTTTTTGGAGAGAAGGATTGGAGATAAGACCTACCACGCTGCTCCAATGCGGATTGGTAGGTTACACATATCCCTAGAATTCTCTAGAGATATGCAGGTTTCCTCACGATATTTTCCTTCACCGAAAAGCGTGTGATAAATTGCAATTATCATTTAGACACATGAGTTTTAATAGAAAAACTCATTGGTGCCTGCCCGGGTTTGAACTCGTGTTCCCCTCGAAAGAGTCGCACGGTCTCACCACTGGGCTATCACAGCTTTCTAGGAGAGAGTATCGAATGTTAATCAGCGCGGGACAGTCACATATGATATACATGGGTTTTTCCTCCGCCTCTAAAGTCTGCATGATCCAGTGTCTGACAGCTTCAGGTTTAACATGTGTCTGTATAGTTCACAGTGCCCCGTAAGCACCCTAGCTAAGTTACTTAGATTTACTCTACGCTTTCGAGTGTTTTAATCTCGGACTGTTGTTACAGAAACAAAGTGTATGATAATAGCAATAGGTCTCCGGAGTTCGCAACGCCACACTTTTAGGGATTCCACAGATGGGTTCTGGTCCCATCTGCAGGATTTTGGCGCCTGCTTTTGCTAGGCCGGTTGCCGGGAATGCCTTCGTGTCCTGGAAACCAACGTAGTATTACCCTGTTTCCATAGCCCAGAGCATTAAGTAAGTTTTTGCAGTTATCTCTACTTAATCAAATCAGAACATCGGCGATCCATAGAAGAACCAAAGTCACCGATATAGCTCAATGATCGGCGGGGCACATAGTATGGAAAACCGATGGGCGTTGGGGTCTCAAGGTGTTGGAATGGCGTCCCCGCACCGGAAAACGCAGTGTTGGCAGACCCCCTACGGGATGGACTGACGACCTCTAAGAGGTCGCGGGAGCCGCTGGATTCAAGCGGCACAAGATCGTGTGTTGTGGAGAAGAGACTTATATCCATCAGTGAACATTGGTTGACAAAGAAGTGAATGACGTCATTGTAATGACGTCATTCACTTCAAAGAACAGTTTATTTGTAGCATTCTATGCTATATATCTGGTCTATTGAAGAGTGGATACAACTGCAAAATAATACCAAATGAATTATTAAAATATTAGCAGATACTTTGCGCCAGAAAAATACATGAAAGTCTACTGTATATCCATAGAACCAGTGTACCTGTCCACAATCTTCAGTATCGGCAGGCCACTGCTCTCGCAACTCCCCGTAATTTGGAGGAGGCGGAATGGTCTGCCAGGGTTTCACCCAATCTTCTTGTGGTTCGTTTTCTCTCTAAAAAGAAAAAGTATTCAATGTATTGACATTAAAGTCAATTGTTATTTTATAAAAAATCTTTACAAAATACTACTAAATTAATATTAAATTACTTGACCGTCACTGGAAGCTTTATATGAGAGTAGCATTTCCGTTTCCGTCGATTTCGTACCAGTTTTCGTACTCTTTTTGATGTCATATCCGGTAAGTGGTGACATCTGGCGGATTCGCGCCATCTTGTTGTTTACCTTAAGCGATGCGCGCCTAATTTAGTCATTGGCGTTTAGTTTTCCGTCGAAGCAACTTGTGCTCAGCAACCGTCTGTGCATAGTTGCAATATTGTGAAAGAAGAAAGTGCTTAGTTGCAATATTGTGAAAGAAGAAAGTGCTTAAGTGTCGTTACACCTTGTAAGTACGCTGTACGCTGGTAAGTAATCACTATTTTTAACGGGTTCCCGTTCGGATTATTTACACGTAACAATCAAATTCTTTTTGGTGTGTTATGCCAGTTATCGTACAAAGAATTTAGTAAAACTAATTTTACATTAAAATTTATATTATTTTAGTAATTGGAATTTTATTATGTGATATTCTCTAGGAAATTTGTCCATATTTACTTTGTAACAAAAATTTTTTTTTTGTTGTTTTTGATTAATACATAAAGCTCTAAAGGTTAATTTTTTTTTTAAGGTTTTTCAAATAGTGATTTTAGTAATGGAGGCCACAGAGAATACTACTGATATTCAGCCGGAGACTGTGGCTGGTCCTAGTGGGCACGCCCCTTGTAAGCGAAAACGAAGCCGTTCTAGTTCCAACAGCTCAAACAGTAGTTCTGCAAGTTCTAACTCTTCGAGTAATAAACGATCAAGACGATCACATCGCCACCGCCGTAAGACGAGTAAGCGTTCTAAAATAAATAAATTACTAAAAGATATGAGTGAGATTCGCAGACATTTTTTGTCAAAGCATGAGGATGATGTCGTTAAAGAAAAGGATTATGGATCTGTTGTTTCTGATGTGAGTGGGGAGCTCTACGAACATTCCGACATTGATAATAATCACAGCCGTAGTGAGGAATTTCAGAGCACAGAGTTTACACTTGACATCGAAACTAAACTTAAGGAACCATCGGTTCCAAAAACACCAAAGTATTTTATGCAGATGTTACTCGATGTTCAGCGCTTGGGTAGCTCGTCTTGGTCTGAAGTGAGATATGCTGAAACACAAAAGAGCTATAACCATACTCCAGGTTTCATAGACTTGGAAACAAACGAAGAGGTAAAAATATATGACACCTTACGTCATCTGGCTCACGCTGATAAATCGTATGCAGCAATAACTTACTGCATTCTAAAACAAAAAGAAGTATTGCAAACAGGTATTCGAAATCTTCTTTCTTGGGCAAGACAAACAAATGTCAATTTTGATAATTTAAATGAAAAACTGGAAGAATTAATTTTAAGGGGAGATTTTCAAAAGACTTCCTCAGACCTACTGCAACTTGTTTGTGGTCACAGAGCCGAAGCTATTGAGATGCGTAGAGAATCGATCACAAGCCAAGTTCGAGATCCTTTAGTGAAAGCGTCACTGAATAAAATACCACCTTCGTCTTCTTTTATATTTGATTCAGAGCCATTTACTTCTGCATTAGAAAAGGCGGGTGGCGTTCGCAAAGCTTTTTGGCCTCCGAAAGAGCCTGCTTTCTCACATAAAAAAGAATCTCATAGCCGCCCCTCGCGGGGGAAAGGCTCGCAGAGCTCGATAGTTCCATCGCGTGGAGCTCGATATGAGACTACTCAAATGTATAGCTATAATGATCTACCCTCGCGGGGTGGATATCAATTCAATAATTATACCCACAAGAATAAAACTTCAAACATGCAACACGAACATCGCAATATGAAAGGTAGAAGTACATTTCATAATCGAGGCTCGCGGCCCGACCGAGGAAATAACAGAGGACGTGGCATTAGATCATATTCTTCGAGAGGAAACCATAAAAGTTCAAGGCAATGACTCGATTGGGTTTCGGGCAGGTCAGCTAGAACATTACAAAGCACAGTGGAAGAAAATGGGGGCGCCAGCAGTCCTATTAAAACTAATACAGGGTTATCGGATACCGTTCATTCAAAAACCTCCTCTTGTAAACCCAAAGTTTACAAAGAACAACTTCTGCACTCCAGTGTCAGACAATATGACTGCAACAATAGAAAAAATGAAAAGACAAGGTGTTTTAAAAGTTGCCCAACCCTCACCAAGCTTCATTTCACCACTGTTTCTAGTACCAAAGCCCGACGGGTCAGTCAGACCCATATTCAACCTCAAAGCTCTGAACAGTTATGTAAAAACCGAACCATTTCATTTGATAAACATGTATCGGATTCCCGACTTTCTTCAACCCGAGGACTGGTTATGCAAAGTCGATATATCGCAAGCATACTTTCACCTCAAAATAACAAAGTCTCAAAGACGCTTCCTCCGCATAATATACGACCGAGAAATTTTGGAGATGACTTGCCTGCCATTCGGATTAAGCACTGCTCCAAAAACTTTCTCTATGCTGACCAATTGGGTGACCCAAATACTAAGGGAGAAATGGAATATAAGAGTCATAGTGTACCTAGACGATTTTCTAATAGCGAGTCAAAATGCTCAACAACTACGTCATCACGTAGAAATTGCAACGCAATTTTTACAAAAACTAGGGTGGCTAATAAATTTCCAAAAGTCAATACTGTATCCGCAAAAAAGTCTAGTATATCTGGGAATTATGTGGAAACCGTGGGACAACGAAAAGATCTTGCCAAAGGAAAAAATTACGTCAATAATGAAAAAAGTAAAAACGGTACTTATTCAAAGAAAAGCCAGTCTCAAGGAGTTGCAAAAAATAATAGGGCTTCTGAATTTTGCCAGTTTTGTTGTTCCACGAGGTCGCCTAAATCACCGTCAGCTAGTTATCTTCATGAACACTCTGCCAGAACAGTCAACGAAAACTCACCTTCTTCCACACAAGGTCATAGGCGAATTAAATTGGTGGGCTCAGAACTGTCAATTAGCAACGCCTTTACATTACCCTCCGCCTGTGAACTTTCTAACAACGGATGCATCCGATCAAGCGTGGGGGGCAATATTAAACAATCTGGCCCTCTCAGGGACATGGTCACGAGAAGAGAAGATATTGCACTGCAATCAAAAGGAAATGCTATCCATACTATATGCACTTCAGAGTCAAGCCCACTCGATGTATCGCAGTTCGATCCTGATACAGAGCGACAGCAAAACTGCTGTGACTTATCTACGAAAAGAAGGAGGTACGAAATCGTTAACCCTAATGAACATAACGTATCAAATCTTGGCCTTACTAGATCTTTATCAGATACACCACAGCATACACTATATACCAGGGAAATACAACAATCATGCCGACCGGTTATCACGTCATCGTCGACTACCAGAGTGGCACCTACAACCACCTTGTCTCGAAAAAGTATTTGTGAAATGGGGAATTCCGGTGGTAGATCTGTTTGCTTCAGAGACTGCACATGTAATTCAGAATTATGTATCTCGAGATGTGAAAGACGATCGTGCAATATTTCACGACGCATTCAGCGTTCCGTGGAACTACCCACTGGCTTGGGTTTTTCCACCACCATTTCTAATCCCGAAAGTTTTGACTCACCTCAATCAGTCATCCGGGATGTTTCTAATTGTAGTGCCACGGTGGAAAAAGGTATTTTGGCGAGCGGATCTCAAAGCTCGGGCACTATCAGCTCCATTAACTCTGAGAAATCTGAAAAAACATCTAATCGATACAGCAACCGGCCTTCCACCACCGAAAGTGGAGGATATAATCCTCGAAGTGTGGAAATGTGGGGGTGGTCCGAGGCGGTTAAAACATGGAATATGAATCAACTGTCGTTACTTAAGAATTCCTGGAGAAAATCTACTCAAAAAACTTATGAAGTAGCTTGGAACCGCTGGATTTTGTGGTGTAGCGCACAAGACATTAACCCTATTAATCCTACAGGTGCGCAATTGGCACAATTTCTATCGGACTTATATTTGATTAACAAATTGTCTTACAATACAGTACTCTTACATAAATCTGTCGTGTCTACGTTATGTAACGCTGAAAGCTCAAGTCATCTCAGTTCACATGTTCTAGTAAAACACATTCTAAAGTCTATTTCCCTTATAAATCCTAAAATTTCCAAACCACCTGTTTGGGATGTTAGCGTATTAATATCGTTTTTAGCTAGCTACAACATTGATGTCAGTAATCCGTTTCATGTATCACGGCATACAGCAATTTTATTATTACTTTGCTCAGGAAGACGTATACATGACTTAACTTTACTTAGAGTAGACGATAACTACTGTATAAGATCAGGTGATTGTATTATCTTATGGCCTCAATTCGGTTCAAAAACCGACACTTCAGATTATAGACAGTCTGGTTGGAAACTCCTTAAAAATAGAAAGGATCAAAATCTTAATCCTGTCTTTTGGATTGATAAAACTATAACTTTATTGGATAAAAGACGTAACGATGCAAAGTCTCCTAACTTGTTTATTACATTGAGAGGCGTTGCTAAATCTGCAACACGGACTGTTATTGCAGGTTGGGTTAAAACTTTGTTTAAGGAAGCCGGCATAACAGCTACTCCAGGTAGCGTTAGATCTGCGGTAGCTTCCAAAAGTTGGCTGGAAAATCATTCAATAGATGACATTTTATCACGAGGTAATTGGCAATCAGCTAATACGTTTAAACAATTTTACAGACGTGAAGTAATAAATTGCAATAATTCAGAAAGTGTAGCACAATTATTTAAAGTGATAAATTAATTGTATTAATTGTACTGTAATTAATTGTATAATTATTGCCTATTTTTGTTGTTATAACAGATTATATAAAATAATTCATAATAAATAAAATACTATTTATATCACATTGGCGTTTGACTAATTTATCTATAATATAGATCAAGTGGTGACACCAGGCGAAAACAAACAGGTCTCATATAAAGCTTCCAGTGACGGTCAAGTAATTTAATAGCAGCGTTTTACCTGAAAATAAAACGCATATTAAAATACTTACCTAACTGGAAGCTTTCAGTTAATTTCTGCCTGGTAATATGAGCCAATGACTAAATTAGGCGCGCATCGCTTAAGGTAAACAACAAGATGGCGCGAATCCGCCAGATGTCACCACTTACCGGATATGACATCAAAAAGAGTACGAAAACTGGTACGAAATCGACGGAAACGGAAATGCTACTCTCATATAAAGCTTCCAGTTAGGTAAGTATTTTAATATGCGTTTTATTTTCAGGTAAAACGCTGCTATTAAGGAGTTTTATTTAAAACGATTTTGTTTATTTGTATCTTGAAAATGACGCATCGGTGAAACGAAACGAATTTATATGGTAATAATATGGTCTGGAATATCAACTTAAAGTTTTCAACAGGCAAATGGTCGTATAATTATGGAATAGAAGTTCCAAATATTAAATTACTGTATGATTTCTTAAATTAGCTAAACTATTCCACTCTCTGCGAGTGAATGATACAAGAATGCAAAAGAATGATACAAAAAAAAATTATAATAAGAAAAAAATTCTTATTTTAAACTTTCGCTATTCATATTTATTATTACAAAAACATATGGGTCACATCGCGATAGCGACTGTGAGTCAGTTCGTGACCACGGTGGATGCAACTCTGCCGAACCATCGAACCTTATACAAAGGTAAAACAACTATTAACTCAATTTTATCGCGATGTGTACCTGTGTTTTAGTAATAATAAAATACAGATGTTCTCGAACTTCCAACTGTTCCAAGACTTACAATATGGGTTAAAATATGTATTAAACCATAGTATTGTGCATATGGCTCTATGTGTATTTATAGAAAGATAAACGTTAAGGCTTATATCCTTTTACATCTTTCGTCTGGCTCATAATAAATAGAAAAAGATAGTTTTTGATTCAAAATTGATCGCAACATAATGCACGTTACGTTGCATACATAAAAAGAGCATTGAATCGGAATGTTGATTATAAAAAAACAACATTAATACGACCTTCAACAGATTTAGCTCATTATACTGCAACGAGTAGATATGTATTAGAATCACCTTCGCAATGATGTCATCTTCGACTGAAGCTAGTGCTTTAAATACATCTTGCGCTTCTATTTGACCTGTGAGAATAATTGTCAGGTTTTCGGCTCTGTAGAACTTCTTATGGAAATCTCTAACCTGTAAAAAGGATTTCAAAGCGACTTTTTAGCGACGCTGTTATAATCCACACCCATATGTCTGTTTCTTACGCTTTCAGGGATAAACTGATGGACCTATATTGATAAAATTTAGAAGAAAGCTATGTACCGGATTTACATATAGTATAAAAATGTCTGTTTTTATTAATATAAAAAAATGAATACATCTTAATATTCTTGTTTTATATCTAAAAGTATAATAGATTGCACATGGGATTCGAAATTCTCACTGATATCGACAGATTTCTGCTTTGTATCATGGTTATAATATATGACATATTGTGTTCAATATTTACACTTCAAAGAATAATCAAATAAAATAAATTCAATGTTGTTTCATTAGTACTTAAATACATATTAGAAGTGGGTTTTGAATGGAATAGTTGTCTATTGCAAGTTTCTGTATGAAATACAATGTGGACCTAATACAACTTGTACATTCTTAAGCATTAAATTATGAAATACAATCTTAGGAAATATATATAATAAACATTTAGTATTATATATATCTCCGATTAACTTTTTCACGGATTATAGGAATATAATTTTACTATTACTTTTATATTATTGTATAGAGTTAAAGTCTCCCATTGACATGTACATATGCAGGAATTGCTGGATGCTGTTTCATTACATTATAATGTTATAGCTATATAATATTAGTTAAAACATCAAATTAATGAGTTTCACAATTAACTGCTACAACAAAGATACTAATAATTTGTTAGCAATAAGGTGTGATCTTTCTCGTCGTCATAAGGAAAGGTTTTTTTAATTAAATAAAAAAATACACAGTACTTTGTTAATTAAATAAATAAATATTTTATATTAAAACTTCGCCAAGATGTTGTAGTGTGACTTAAATTGTGGATAGTTGGTGTATTAACATTTTATCTCCATTTTATAATGCGTAAGATTAAATATAGACCATGTAGTTTGGGGGTAGACATGTGTATATAGATTAAACACTTAATACACAGAAATTTCGAATTGTTAGTGATTGATGTTGTGCTCTAAAAGATGCACATGTAAAAGTAAAAAAGTAAAGTAACTGCCCATTACAGTCCCATTGCTGGGCATAGGATCTCCTCTCTCCGTTTCTGAAGAGAAAGGTTGGAGCTTAAACCTACCATGCTGCTCCAATGCGGATCGGTAGGTTACACATATCCCCGGAATTCTTTAGAGATAGCAAGATTCCTCACAATATTTTTCTTCACGAAAAGCGCATGATAAATTTCAATTATCAATTAGATACATAAGTTTTAATAGAAAAATCATTGGTGCCTGCCCGGGGTTTGAACCCGGGGTGTGACCACCGTCTCACCGCTGGGCTATCACAGCTTATGCAAATGTACTAATTGTCAATTATTATTCATTATTAGAAACTTTTCATGTTTGAGAAGATTTTTACAATACAGTTACATTTAACCATTTAAACATAATGTTAAAAATCTTGACATATAAAGTACTTTTAAAGAAAAAGTTTATATTGCATCTTAATACAAAAAACCATAAATTACTGTTCACAGCTCAGTTTATCTTTTAAATTTTTTTCTTATTACATGTTTGATAGTTTTTGTTCTATAATTTGAATAAAATAAAAATATTATATTTTTTTAATTGCAAATGATTTAGGTAATAATTTACAGAGCACTCTTCCAATTTAAAAATAGGTTCTAAATTACATATTACTAATTCTATCTTTATAAATATTGAATTTCTATGTCAACTGGATATAGTTGTTTTTAAATTAATAAAATGTTGCACTTACTTTTGTGTTGTTAGTAGAAATTCTTAAATTTTCCATAACACCACCAGTTTCAGATGAATATCCACTATTGGGATACATCGCTCGCAGTAATTTTAATTCACATCTGTAGAATTATATTTAAAATAATATTTACTTAAAAAACAATATAACAGAGAAATTTTATTCCAAAAAAGGAAAACATTAAATATATATACTTTGTTTTTTTTTTTTCTTCAAAATCTTTCTTCTGCCCTTATCCCACTCTAAGTGGGGTCAGCACAATATGTTATAAACATGTTGTCACATGATTTGTCTACGTATTTTACGACCGGCCGCCTGCCTGACGACAACTTACCTTACTCGCCTTTTACACCTCGGTAAGAAATGAGGGTGGTCTATTCTATGCAGCCGGATACCACACGGCACATACCTTAGTCGCCTCTTACGACACCTCGGTAAGAAAGGAGGGTGGTCTATTCTATTCTGCCGGATACCATACGGCGTTTTTTTTCCTTCAAAATATAAAAAAAAAAGTTTTTAGAATTGTGGTCATAAGAAATACTTATATGACCTATATTTCTTATAATTAATACTTATTATAGGTAAAATACATTATCTCCGAAAAGATATTCCTCAATTTTGAAAACCCAACATTATTATTATTTTTTAAACATATTTGATCTTTCATTCTCACCTACTATCAGAAGTATTTTCACGACCCTGCATCTCACAATATACAACACCAGCATCTTCTCCATCTCCATTGATGTGATGAACTTCAGTAACGAATCCTTCTTCAGTGAGGGTGGGTTTCAGGATGTGGTCCAAGTAAATAGGTAGCAAAGTGAGCATGCCGGCATCTCCGGCAGTATATATTGTGTAACATGTATGGTCTATATCGGTCCACGCGTTAGTTCCATGCGCCATACATCTATTAGCAAGCAAATCGAGTATACCCTTATAAGGGTACCGTTCAGAACCCAAAAAGATGAGATGTTCCAAAGTGTGTGGCAAGCCGTCGTCATCATGGGCCTCAGTGGCTATAAAAAATATAGGGGCAACAATGACTAGGGAACATTAGATATACACAAGAGAATGTGGCTAACCAATGTAAGTAATTCATGTACCAAGACAAAAATATCCGCTCACAATCGGTCCTTCGACATTAGCTATGATTACAGTAAGTCCAGTTTTTTCGGATACATATTTGTTTACAGGTATGACATCAGACGCTTTTATTGATGATATTAATTTAAAATGGGCCATATTGATCAATTGTAATAGGAATATCAAATATGAATTATTTAAAAAATTAATAGATCAAAAACATTTATTAAAAATACACGACACAGCTACTTCCCGAATTTACCGGCAATGTCACGGACAAATAGAAAACTGAAAAGTGAAAATGATGTCATAGCATAACCACAGAGTAGGTACACTATACATAGCATAAACTATAAAAATCACAAGGAACACGGTACCGAATAGAAACTATCGATATTGTACTCATGAGTATTATCAAAAAAAAGTATTCATACGTAACCACACAATAGTATCGGTTAATTTAGTTAGGAACTAATACGTCATTATCAATGGCACTCATTAGTTAACGTTAGTCTCTTCAACAGAACTTGCAAATACAAATGACGATTAAAAATTAAATAATAAAAGACAACTGGCACGTCTCAATTACCAATTTCATTTAAAAATTCTATAATCTCATTCCCTCTCCAAACAATCGGATGAAAACCATAAGAATTAGCCAAAAGGCAAACTTAGGTGGATGCTAATTTATTCGATACGATACCTGTTAAAAATTATAAGATAAATACAAGTATCGAGTAAAAAGTATCGATACTTTTTTCACGTCCCTGAAAGTCACAGAGTATAATTTGCGGTATACACTATACTGTAGTACCATGTTGAGGTAAGAATGTAATGAGGGTAAAATCAATGATATACTAGGTGTTTTGGATATTTATAAGGATATCCGCTCGGTAAAAAAAAACGATTTTTGGTTACTTTGCGGAGGTCCATAATAACGAGTTTAAAATTTTGAGATTCTAGATTTTTGATGTGGCAAATGCATATCATTACCATTATTTTTTTTCTATACACATCGAATAATGGAAAACAGTACTCTGCTGCGTAAAAATGAATATTTTCACGGAATTTTACATATATAATAAAATGGAAGAAACGAATTTATTATTAATTATAGATATTCATACAAGTGAATAAATTTTTGGTCGATACTATTCATATGTATAGTATCCACTACCCGACAATAAATAATGCACATTGATGTTTACAATGAAACCAGTTACCGACCAGTTCGGGTTCGTAGAGCGCTGTCACTGTCACACACGGGTTCGTCAGTCTGTGCGACAGAGACAATGCTCTATAAAGCAGAATCTAGCCGATTTCTGTCTCTAAGCCTCGATGTGTATTATTTATTGCCAGGTTCTATATATTCCATTGATAAATGTGAAGAGATAGATATTGGAAAAAGTGTGGGTATTAAATCCAAGACAATGAAGTCTGTAAAGATTAATGTTTATCAGAAAAAGCTGTCTCAGGTTAATCTTCTAAATATTATTGTACAAGTCTATCTTTATGTACAGTGACCAGATTAGTAACTTATCTGAAAAAATAGCGGATGCTTACTTTGTTAAAAAAATATTACGTCACCGTTGTGTATATATTGCTAATAAACATTCATAGGCGGCTTTGCGAACTGTATTTTATTCATGTCAATGAGTTATATCACTGGCCATTCGAGATTAATGTTGAATATCGATCTCTATTAAGACCTTATTTACCTAATATATATATAATCTAATCACTCATCGCATTCAACAGGATTTTAAATATTTTGACGTCTTTTCTTTACTTACTTACTTTTTGACGATTTGCAATGTGCACTGTCTCAAAAACTTCAAAATTCAATAGCATAGTAATATTAATTAGTAATTTATTCCTTGACATATATAATAATAATTTAAGTTTGACATCATTTTCACAAAACATAAAAAAAAGTAAATAAATAAATAATGGGTTATGATTAATTTAATTAAATATTATTAATCCATCCATTCTCCTGCCCTTATCCCACTCTAAGTGAGGTCGGCACAACATGTTACAAACATGTTGTCACATGATTTGGTTATGTATTTTAACGACCGGCCGCGTACCTGACGTCAACTTACCTTAGTCGCCTCTTACGACACCTCGGTAAGAAAGGAAGGTGGTCTATTCTATGCAGCCGTATACCACACGGAACTTACCTTAGTCGCCTCTTACGATACCTCGGTAAGAAATCAGGGTGGTCTATTCTATTCTGCGGGATACCACACGGCGCTTAATTAAATATTATTAATATTTTTTTTTTATTTTCTCGTAAGTAAATGACATTAAATTAAAATTATTGATTATATTCGTATAAACCGCTTAAACTTATGTAAAAATTGAATATTTTGATTTGTATATTTATAATTGTAATTGTCTAAGTAGGTAACCGATGTTTCAAATTTGGAAATTATTTAATTTAAAATATTAAAATTTTAATCTCAATAACGATTAAGTTAGCAAGCTGTTACATATCTAAAACTCTCATTTACAGTAGCAGAAATATAAGCAATCTTCTTCAAATTAGCATGGCCTTTTCATTGAATGAAAGGTTTATCAATGCCCCGCGCATTATCGATTATCGGCATAGTAACCACTATTGCTAAAAAATGTATATGTAATAGTAATTAAACTACTAATCACTAGCACACCTTAATCACATTAAAATCAATATCTGTTTTATTATACAACATAATATTTGATAAAACTCTTAATTAATTACAATCATTATTTATCTTTGTACAAAAAGTATTTATTAAATGTTATAAGATTAGAACGTAGAAATCATTTTAATATTCATAGGTAGAGTTTACTAGGACTAAAATAAAAAATCCAATAACTTTGCAACTTTGATAATTTCTAGTAGTAAAATTTGGGTGCATCTTAAATGTGTTAAGATTAACTTCAAAATTAACAAACGTTAAGGTCTTATAAATATATTCCAATGAATGTTGAGCAAACAGGCGACAACTACCTTGGTGCTAAAAATTTTGCATTAACCTATTGCATCACGAATATTATCTGAAACAGTTCCTATTCAAATAGGCAATCTTTGTCGTTGTTTTTACAAAGAGGCATGAGTCGAGAAAGTGAACAGTGCGTCGCTACTATCTACCTTCCATGGCCTTCCACGAGCACATACAAATAGTCTGCAATAAGGCTGCGTATGTCATGGGACGATTTTATCCGATGTTATGCAAGAAAAGTAAGATGTCGCTCCGCAACAAAGTGACACTCTACAAAACTTGCATAAGACCAATAATGTCCTATGCGAGCGTTGCGTTCGCGCACGTTTCAAAGGTCAGATTGCTCAGGCTCCAAAGACTTCAGAACCGATTTATGCGGACAGCCACTGGGTGTCCGTGGTTCATGCGGAGCGTTGACCTCCATAGAGACCTCGATCTCCCTACCATTACTCACCTCTTTAAACGTTTTTCGAAATCTTACTTCGAGAAATCTGAGATACACTCGAACCCCCTTATTTCAGTTGCTTCTACCTACATCCCAGTTAGGTCCGACCATCGAAAATATAGGCGTCCAAAAAGCGTCTTGTATGACCCCGACGATCAAATAACGATCGCCAACACAGATACACGTAATACACACACACAGCGTCTTCGCCGGTGAAGACGAGGTCCCAGTTTTCTGACGTCGGTCGGTCGTGGCTTCTCGCCACACTTCCGACGCCGCAATGACTAATCTAAGTCATACCATCAGCCCTCCACTACGCGTCGCCCTAAGCCGTGGTCCGGCCTCACAGGAGGCACCCTTAGGACGATGTTCCCCGACTTAAGTAGAGCTTCTGCGCTCCACTCCCTGCATTTCGCAACCTCGGCGATGCTTCTGCGCTCGCCCGTCGCCCGGTGACGCTGTAAAAGCCATTAGGGCTAACAGCATACAGTCAGTTCGAAAAAAAAAAAATCGCTACTATCATGAAAGACTTTCGAAATTACTTCGAGAAGTTTAGCAGTGAAAAGTTTTCTACGCATTGCGCGCACAGAGACTAATCCCACGGCTGTAGGTTATTAACATTGCTATCAACACCCCACTGGCTTCGTCTTTCACCGCGAGTCCGTGCTTAAACGCCGATCGTTTAATCACAAAGTTCGTAGCTCGCTTCGCTGTCGGCAGTGCCCGCTATCAAATCACTTAGATACTGTTACTGTCCCCGTAGTTAAATCTGTGAGCTTTAATTTTCTTATGATAAATTTTCAATTAAGAAAGTTATATTATTGTTTTGAATTAATAAAAATTTGAGGATCAATTCTGGAAGTTCAATATATTTTTGGTAAGTGCCTTTTTATACTTTGTTAAATGTTATCTCGTATTAATGCAAATATATAATATATAATAATATATAATATATAATAATATATATAATAATTAATTTACGAAAAATTTAAATTATAAAGCATTGTTATATTAGGTATATGATAATGAAAACAATTTTAATTAAGAGCTTAACAGTTATTAGGAAATGAGTTTTTGGGAATACAATTCGTTGGATCGCAGATCGAATATTTTGTACCTGAAAGTTTTGAATTATTTATACACAAAGTAATAATAAGTAAGTAGTCTTAAAAGCATAATAATAAGTAAACCAGACTGAATTAGAAAAATTTCGTATCGTAACATTTCTTGTTTGTATCTATTTACTGTAGAAATAATTTGATTTTAAAAATGACCTTACAAACAGAATTTAACAGAATTCATGAATTTTATATACACGTTCTTTGTACTTTTGAGACAATAAGCAAAACGTATTCTTAACGAAAACTGGTCGCATAGCCTTGCAAAATCAAAAGGAAGGGGTTTTGCAATATGTTAAATATCTCTTTTTTTTATTGAGTTAACTATGAAATAAGGAACGGCTTCCAAGTAGTATCATATACTTTTAGCATAAAGTGTTTTTTTATATATAAAATGAACACAATAATCGTAGAATAATATAAAAAAGACGAAATTTAATGAGGTCTGACTACTTAATTTGACTGACTACTTAAATTGGGAATGATATGAGTCTTAATTACTGTAGTTGTGTCACAGCACTATGGTAAATTTAAGTTGGTACCTTTGTATATATGTGAAAATATTTTACTTGAAATGTATTCGTATAATACTAAAATGATACTATATTATACGAGCGCATGTTACGTAGAATTCTGAACCAAATGAAGGCTACATCTGAAACGTAATTTAAAATTTAGTGAATTGGAACCTTAGGATTATTTATGTTATGAAAAATGAACATTTTCTACCACCGCTACCACTACTATTCAAAATCGCAGGGAAAATAGACAAAAATGAAATAAAAATATTAATCACACTTTTCAACTTTTCGGGGCAGACGGTTATACTAAGAGTTATACTACATGATCTTTGTGTCAAAACTAGTTTATCTTAAGGCGAAAAAATCGAGAAGCCGTGCGTGTCGTAAATGATGAAATAATTATATGTATATCCAAAAACCGTGCTGAAAGGTTCTTATAGGAAAAATGAGTTTGACGCAGTGCCTGATACATGATAGAATTAGATATGCCTAGGTCTTCGAATCAGAAGTGATTATAGACATTAAATTACGATAGGCAATGTATATACTTGAAAGAACTCATAAACGTAGATAATTTAGGTATACTAATTACGTATTCCTTTGCCCTAATATGAATTATTAATATAAATTACGCGTATAATTCTTGGTATGCAGCGTTAGCACTTCGGCTTTGAATAGCGTAAGTTCAAAGAGTGAGACAAATTGAAATTTAGTATGTAAATCAGTGTAGGCAGAAATGAAGTTTTTTTTAACATAAATGCTTTAAGCACATAAAAGATTAGTTCCAGTTCGGAATCATTGATTACATTCATTGATTAGAATGTACCGAATAACCCAATGGTTAGAATGTGCCGATGTCTCAATCTGTCATTGATAAAAAAATGGTTATTTAGATTTACGTGCTAAGAATTTACCTCATGTTGTCGAACCGAGTTTTTATAACTTCGGAAGATAATCGTGAATCATCAGAGGAAATATGAACGTGTACTTTTTAATGTGTGTAATGGATAAATATAGCAGTAGCTCTTAAAATCGGTAAGCTGTTAAATAAGACGTAAATTAATAAACAAGACCAACTTAAAAAAAATAGGTTGATGATTACCTTCTACATGCAAAGCAGTCGAACGTAGGAAGTGACATTAAATTAAGATCATGCAGAAAGGAAACAAACGATACAGTTTTATGTTGTATTGCTTTATGTCCATATTGTAATTAATATATTTCATATAATTTATGATAATTGAGATAGTTTTCCTCCTCCGCTTCCATGGAATTTAGAACTGTTTTAAATTACAACCATTTTATAAATATTCAGTTTTATTAACAAATACATATATGATAAAATCGTTGACGTTTGATCTTATGGTTTATAATACAAAAAATACTTATTTTATTTTGAAATGACTGCTTATCCTGATTATGTAATTCTTTACTTAAAATATATCTAAAGCAAATTAATTTCAAATAATATTTGTACAAGCTCTATTGTAAGTAACCTTTATTAAAAATGGAAAATTCATACTTATATTATCAAACAAATAATAAGCTGATATATCTTATAAAATTCCACTTATACAAGAATTTTCAAGATATTTGACTTGGCATCAACTCTGAACCATCGAATAATATTAAAAATTCAAAAAAATATAATTGCAATATATGCAGGTAAATACTTTTGTTAGCATTTTAAGACTCCGATTTATATAAACTACGGTATGATCGCCGATATCTGCCAGCAAATGGGTATACATTATTTTTTAATACATAGGAAGCTTGAGCGAATTAATCAGTAATTGTTTTTTTAATTTGATTGTACTCAGTTGGCATTTTGCTATCACCTATTATCGAAAATATCACATTAACCATCACCTTGCATAAGCTGCGATAATATACCAAATAACAATGTTATCTGCAAAAACGCAAATACGTTAGCCGTAGTGTCGCATATGATCGATAACAAAGATTATGAAAATTATTATTTGCTAGCCGACTGATTAACTTTAATTTTTATATCTGTGTATATTTTTTCTAATAACTTTGATAATTGAGATGATTTAATTAATAATTTAGATGATGTAAGTTTTATACATAATATATACAGAATTAGTGACGGCAAAAAATTAGTGATATATCCGATAGACAAAGTAAAAACCAAAGATTACAGTATACATAACGTAAAAACCGAGATAAGCTTGCGGCTCCTGTTTTGCATCTTGCAAAAGTACGTAAGTCGCTTGTAGGTTTAGGTATAAGATTCTAGACTAAAATTCCGTTTACGATTTTTTCCGTAAAAAAAATGTTAAAGGGAGCCTGATACAGAAGGCCTATTAAGTATACATTTAAGGATTAAATAGATGATAAGAATGCGTGGATATAGGTACTCTTCAATCCTGCACGAGATTGATAGAATAACTAAATGTAACTAATTATAGTACGCGACAATAAATAATGCGCATCGAGGCTTAGAGAGAGAAATCGGCTAGATTCAACTTCATAGAGCATTGTCTCTGTCGCACAGACTGACGAACCTGTGTGTGACAGTGACAGCGCTCTACGAAACCGAACTGGCCGGCTGTTTCGTTGTAAACATCGATGTGTATTATTTAATGCCGGGTACTATACAACAATTATATTCCGAAAAGAGCAACCATCGATTCTTCTCGCCGATTCACTGATTCTCGATTGTGCTGACGATTCAAAAGCACATGTTTACAAGTTTACTTAAATTAAGAATATTTTCAATTTGAATTTAAATTCGATTGATGAATTTGAGTTTCTTAAAATGTTGAATAAGACTGACGTTAACATCAAGTAGATTCGGTTTACGATATGAATAGTCAAAATTAGTTTGGTTATGGACCTAGTATGTTATACGATTATCTATGCGTAAAAAATGTGTACAGTCTTAAAAATAATTGCTATAATTTTACTGTCACGTTTATTCAGCTGTTAAATTATTGGGGTATTCCCTAAAAGACATTATATATATAACCTCCGAGCACCGATAAAACTATTAATGAAAAACAAATATTTTTAGAAGATAGATTACAGAAATCTATACTTATTATAAAACGAAGTCTCAAAAAGCTGTCTGTCTGTATGTAATCGATTTTCTCAAACTCTACTGAACGGATTTATGTAATGTTTTCACTAAAAGAGAGTGAAATACTACCGGATAGTTTAGGTAAATAGTACATGTCGGTATTGTGTAAATTGTATTAAAAAGATCGAGCAGTTGTTAAATAACTTGCTTGCTGGAAGCTGTAGTCGCGTGCCCTGCGTACACCAGCAGAGTTACGCTAAAGTTTAGTAGTAAAGAATTGTAGATCTATAAAATACTACAAAAAAGTCCGCGATAGCATGTTTCTATCTCTTACGGTTAACTCAGAATAACTACTTTTATGTTCAAAATTTTAATTTAAAATATTTCGTTATTTTTGAGACCGTTTTTTTTCTGTTCGGCATGAGTCCTTATCAAAACAAATGCGTTCGAGCTTTGCCATTTATTATAGATCAAAATTGTCCTTTACACTATATGAATCTAATAAATACTTTAGAAGATATTACAGATTTAAAATTAAGCGCTATGTCGCCACGTCGCCAACGTTGATATTTAAGCGAGACTACTTTGTGACAAATTGATTGGCGCGCGGGCAAAGCCGTACTCTAAAGACATTATTATATTTATTTAATTATTTTTTGTTACTTTACCGATTCTGAATTATTGGAAAAAAAGACTGACGTCTTTGTGTGTGACATTTGCGTCATTGCGTGAAGACCAATTTATTTTGGTTTTAGATATGTGGGTTTATTCGTATTGAGGGGCATAGTGATATTATGGTATGAAATGATATAATATTGATATGTGTATGTATTTGTGTTATATTTCTACACTACAGTTTTCTTCGTATAAAGTTAATGCTATTTAATGATTTACTAATTAATCTTTAATAACAATGTAGGAACGTCAACATTGTAAGGACTATTAAAATATATAACCCTGATATCGCCTTGCGATGTGAATGGTTATTGTGAAATCCTCACCGAAGAAGATACATAATGGCGTTAAGGTTTTCTTTCGCTGGCAAATTTAATGTCCCAGTGTGGTAACCAGAATTGAAGGTTAGCATAGCGGAAACCAACGCACGCCATATAATATAATAGGCGCAGTTTAGTCGTGCTTCAAAGACTTTATAATTTTGAGTATTAGTCTGAGTACGTTGAGAGGCATATATCTATAACTTCAGTTTGGCTAGCAAATAATAATATAGTAGGTACTTTACTTTCTTGCTCAACTATTTGCTGGTTACTTAATAAGTCATTTGATGAGTTACTGAATAATCAGGGATGACAAGGCAATGCTTATATTATCGTCCGTCAGTAAAATGAAGCCTTCATTTATTTGTAATAATTATATTTGAATAAAACATTTGTCAAAAGGAAACAAAGTTGTTGAGGAAACATGTTAAATGTTATCAACTATAATAGAATAAATATACTTGAATCGTTCCATGGTTAAAGTTAGGTATATTTTTTATAACAAAGACACGGCGCAACATCCGCACTTAGCAGTTTTGAAATCATTACTCGTGAGGATTACGTTGTAATCTACTAAGCGATGTTTAAAACTAGAGACATAAGATTGAAAAAAAAACAGTTTTTTACTGTTCGTGGACTGTTAAGTTAAAATTTTAACAAATAACAGAAAGTTTCAAAATGAATAACGGAGTTTTTAATTATATAGGTGCAGCATTTATAAACACAATTTTATTTATCGTATCGTTAATCAGGGTGTAATTGTTATGTTCAATGATTTGAAATTGTTCTAAAATGTTCTGAAAAATAAGACTTTAGTCTAAAAAAAGGCGAATAATTGCAGCACAAAATTTTAAATTAAATAAAAGAAAAAATTGCTGAGATATAAAGTGAAATAAAATAAGGACTGTAGATTAAAATTATGTCTTAAATTTTACATTTCATATATATATAATGTTTTTCTGATAATTTACTTTAGTTACCTATTTCGTTCTGCTTAATATAATTAGACATAACATTATGTTTTTATTACAGACTTTTTTCAAATTAAGTAAAAAGTTATAATTTTATTTCTTTTTTAAACCAAGACCTTCATGACATAGAGTTATTATTATTGCACAAGTGCATTTTCCCATTTTTCATCTACACGCACGCCCGGCATAAACACTAAACAGTAATCAAGGTCGCTAGTTGGCTGTCACAATGACAAATTCAATGGTATTATCGTATTATAGTACGATGGGACACTCATTATGTTCTCCATAATTGTAAGCAATGCCAACGTTTACGACTATTGACTGTAAAGGCACCAGTTAGTACTTAATTATAAAGCTGTGAACTACATGTCACATATAAATGTAAAATTTATGAGATTACGTAGTGTTACTGGATTTGGACTGATCTCAACTGGACTAAGGCCTTTACTATGAAAATTTAATATTCATATAGGTTATGGCAAATAAAAACTACGTTTAGAAGACAGTTTGATCGTTGCTTAACCTTCGTACATTATTTTTATTTCTGGTCAATATGGTTTGGAAGGTTAAACCGCAGCCCAAGCCTTCCTAAAGCTAAAACATTCCTCGGCGAAAGCGATTAGCGAATGCATTACCTCCAAGAAGAAGTTATTTATGTTAAGCTATTGATAGTCGTATTGTCTTAAAGAATAAATTCCTTGATACTTCGAGACTTTCTGAGAATTTTTTAAACTTTGCCGTCAAGAAGATTTATCTTAGTTTTAAATAGAGCTTATTAAATATATTTTCATTTCCTATTAGTTCCCATCTTGTTATCGATATTTTATTAAAAATTCCATAGAATTATATGTATTAAGGTATTATTATTAACTATATCGCGTGTTTAAACCACGGTCCACTTTCTCCTATAACAGTCTGATCAGATTTAGTGAAAGTCAGATAGTACCGTAGGTATTATTTCAAAAGAATTTTGTCTCGCATTTATTGCTATTTGTAGGAAAAAACACTGCTAGGAAAGTCTTATTCAGGTAGAAATATAATTATTTCGAATATTATGGTGTTGCCACTAAAATAAAGTTTTTCTTAGATAATACAATAAATATTACAGTGGCTTATGGTGTGCCGTGTGGTATCCGGTTAAGTAGATTAGACCACTCTCTTTTTTACCGAGGGGTCGTAAAATACAACTAAGGAAAGTTGACGTCAGACAGGGGGCCGATCGTGAAATAGGTAGCCAAATTATGTGACGACATGTTTGTAACATGTTTTGCCGACCCCACTTAGAGTGGGATAAGGGCAGGACGATGATGATGATAATTATAGTGGTAATACTACCACTATAATTATCATAACTACGATGTGTATACCTCGTACGAACGGGCGTAAAAAATACGGTGCCTTAAAACTCCCCATAGGCGTAATAAGAAGTTTCGTGTGGTTTCATTCGGCTTAACGCCCAACGTCTAATGCCTAATATGGAACACTGTTCGATAAAAATACGTCGCGTTATAAAAGTGTTGTCGAGTGAACAGATATCTGGATACCCATTTGTTTCATTTCGACGCATTTTTAACGCACAAAAAAAAATCTCTCGTACAAACGAGGGGTTATGGTGCATAATAATTGACGTAACATAAAACCACCACAGAACGACAAAAAACAAATTTTGTTCATTCCTCGAGAGTCGATATAGACGTCATAGTTCTTCTGATGGCTTTCACTTTTACTGTTAAAAAAATTGTGATTGTCTGTGATATGTCTAATATTTTACACTCACGACGTAATTTTAAAATTTATGTAACTGTATCACAATTTATATGTAGCTTGTTATTTCAATTATATTTCTGTATAGCTCAGAACGCGATTACATCATTTTAAGATTTAGATTAAATTCCTAAAATAGACGTTTATAAAAAACATTATATAAAACTCTTGATTCGCAAATCTACTAAAACATCGATAAAAAAAACCAACCGTAATTATCTCTTTTGAAGGTTATAACCTTTGCCAATAATTCAATTATAATAGCAAAAAACATTATATACGACCCGGCTATAATATTACAAGCTTTTACCCGCAACTCCGTTCGCGTGGACTGTAGTCTTGAAATAAACAGTAGCTTCTGTCACTGTCACACCTTGCTAATATCTCTATCACAAAAATCCATTCGATCTAGGAAGACTGAGAGATATTTATCGTTTTCTCGAGACCATAGTTTAATTATTTTAGTAAAGAATATGCATGACTTACATGAAATATATATTAAATTAAGTCAATAAACAAAAACCGATATATATATAAAACTTTCTTAAAATAACTTTTTCGACGTATGGGAAACAGCGTTATACGGAACCTATTTCTTTAATTTACAGACTTGACTTTCACACAGTGAATAAAAACCTTGATATATTGATAATAGACGGCTTTGCTCAATCTCCTGCTTTCTCCGTAGAAAAAACAGGATTTAAACAGTATTCTATAACTATATGGCACCCCGGTATATAATCATTAATTGTGCCAAATTTCATCTCTATGGGTTAAGCGAACTGGCTATGAAAACGTAACACAGAGACTTTCATATTTGTAATATAAGTAGTATTTTTATTTTAGTAAATAATGTTTACATATATTAATTATACATTGTAACATTATTTAAATATAAATCTTTAAATGAAATAGAACCTTCTTTAAATTATACATTTAACTTGACTTTGATGAAATGATGGCGTTTTTCAATGTCATCCTATTCCTGTTGAATTGACAGGATTTCTATAGCCTTTATGTTACGCCGGTGAATAAGGAATAAGTGTACCAAATTGTGAAAACCGTGAAAACGTAACAGACAGACTTTTGTATTTATAATATTAGTAAAAATAACATACGAGTGGACAAAGGGTAGACATAGAAATACATTCTTATTTTAAAAATGTAGATAGTCCTTCCAAAACTGACGGAAAAATAATATATAAAAAATATACCAAAGCAAAAAAATATACATGTAGCATACAAATAAAACGTTCATCGAAAATCCTTGTAAATCTATTTATTCTTATATTTTAAAAAAATCTGTTCGTATTCGGTAAGTCTAAATTAAAATAAAATACTTTTTTATAAAATTGTAACTTTATGCTACTAGGTGTAATTTTTTTGCGTTTATTTATAACTATAATGCTTAAGCTGAGGCATATTCATATCCTGTTGTACTTTAAAGGTCTTTTATAAATGTAAAATGTGACCGTCGGCACGTATGCTTTTTCGTTATGTAAAGTTGGTACATATATAACAATGTTAATGTCTTTATGTAGAGAGGAAGTTTTCTTGTAAGAGATTCGTACTCTCGATTTCTCGTACTCTTAAGTTCAAACAATCGGTTTTTACGAGGGGGTAAATTGATTATCTATTGCTAACACAAGCGCAATCATTCAAAAATTAATAAACAGCGATCACACACGTACAAGCTGTACTCGCAACTTCATGTGCGTTATCCTAAATGTTAAAATACGTTCAATTATGTTAAAAGTAAAGTAACGGTCTGTTACTATGCCTGCTGGGCACAGTCTATCTCTCTCCGTTTTTTGAGAGAAGGTGAGGAGCTAAGATTCACCACGCTGCTCCAATGCGGATTGTTAGGTTGCACATATCTTCAGAATTCTCTAGAGACACGCAGGTTTTCTCACGATGTTTTCCTTCACCGAGAAGCATGTGATAAATTGCAATTGAAGTAAATTACTGTCATCAGTACTAAGTTGTCCGTTCAGGTGATTACCATTTATTATTAATCACATTAATTAAATATTACACTTTTTGAAGTCTACTTGGACTGTTACCGATACAGTTTGCAAATTAATTCAATTCAATTTTAATACTCTTTAATCTCTTATGCACTATACGCTTATATCTTATAAAAGTCAAGACAATATTTAAATAAATTAATAAATCGCTGCTTTCTTAATAGCGTTTCGGCTAAAAAAAAATACAATTTTCAAGTAAAATGCGTGCTTGAATCGGTGTAAAATACTATTAACCAATCTTCAAGTAAATTGCGTATTTAATACTTTTATTGCGAATTTTTAACAAAGTATAAGAAACGCATATAAACAGTATTTCGAAACAATCTACTAATGTCAAATTTAAATTTGAGTTTTGAAAAACAGCGGCTCGGACGTTCTGTTCCATCGTACGGTACAGAATTACTCGTACAATATGTATTTCAAATTTGCCATATTAGGTTTTTGTTTCGTTTCCTACGTTATTATAAACAGGAAAGGAAACTAGAGCTACATCTATAAAAACCTAATATTAAACAGGTTTAATTAATTCATAGCAAATCCAAAATAAATTGTTTGTTCAATTAATATAATAACTACGTACCTTGTTAAAATAACGCGGATATTCGTTTTACAGGTTATAATTTTTTTTCTCTTCACAGTTCACTATAATTGAAATCTTTCATGCTCTTAATCACACGATGAGAAATTACCTGAGTGGTTGTAATTATATTTGTATAATCTATGTTGCAAACGCGCGCCGGCCGCAACCTTGTGGCGCAACTCTACAAATTAACATATCTTCCGAATGCCACATTTACACATTTTAGCATCTTTTTGCACGTACCTCCAAGATTTCGTTTATAAGTTTAATGACAAAAATATCTTTTGGTCGATAACAAGACATATAAACACACTATATTAGACTGTAAAGCTTTTAGATTTTATTCTGAATAATTATATATTGGTTTAATAATTATTTTTTAAAAGAGTGACCGCCGAATTTTTCTCAGTAAGTACCTTCATGAACCAGTCGTAGCTTCATTAAAATTTAACGTTTTGAAATGGCTTGTAAAAGCCAACTTGAATAAAGAATAATTTGATTTTGCATATAGCTGTTACTTTTTTAACGTAGCCGAACCCTTTCAGATTGTTATTTCGTCAAGGAAGCGTCTTATCCGGTCCATCTTAGTGTGAATCACTATGTAGCATAAACTCGGTCGAGCAAAAACTTGTTATCATTTTTACAAAAAAAAAATCAGAGTCCTCGAACTTATTATAAGAAATAAATTAAAATAAACCTTGCTCAGAGACCATTACAAGCATTTTTGAATCGTCAAAGGTCAGTTACATTTTAATGACGTTACTATCGGTTTGGAATGTTGCTCTTACCAAGAAAAACCAGCAAAAACTCGGCAGTCAAGCTTTTTATAATTGTTCACATCCTAGGATTGTACTTTAATCACTTTTCCCCACATCTCTATATACAATATTTTTCGTAACACGTATGTATTGTCTTCATTTCAATAACATTAAAAATTTTGTGACATTAAGTATTAATATAAATTTTGAATTCATGCGGAAATATCCGCGAAATATTTATTTCATTATTTGTTAAGGGATCTTGCATGTCAAATAATATTTGGTTGTTTGTTTAAATACAAACCTTAGCAAACAGAGCGGGCGCTTTGGTCGACTCGCACATATTCGTACTGTTTTTCAATAATACAAAGAATACAAAGAGCATGTGCTCTTTGCGTAGGAAAAACAATGGCGTAATAATTAACTCTGTCTACATCTTTGTTACGTCATATGATGCCATACTTTGCTAACGTGGGTACTGCTGAAATTCAGCGCCATACATAGGTGGAGATATTATGCTGAGCTGTAACCTATTCGGTATGGTGTTACAGGCAGGTATGTCACATTAGTTTAAGTATCTGTTTGTAACACCATATCTGAATAAATGATTATTATTATTATTATTATATATTCTTCTTGACCGATTTCATCGATTCTAGCCTTTTTTCGGTCTTGTTATGCAAGTATTTTACTTAATCTAAAACGAATTATGATAACCAAAAACAATAGGCTGCGTACAGTTTTTTTCAAATCACAAATTTTTCCTTTTCAATTATATAAAGTTTCCATGCTCTAATGGCTTTGATACTGTACAGAACAAATAAAAAATATCGCCTGACAAGTTATTATAAAACTCTTAGTACGTTTTTTTACAATGTGATCATTTGGTATGATATAACCAATAATTTTGTTGAAGCGCAAATGACTTTTTATGATCATTATTTTTTGCACAAGTTTAACGAATTATATATTTTTATAATGTTTCTTGCTTTTTTGGCTATGATTATTTCTCCAGAGACCACAGGATCAATAGCTATTATACTGATTATTTAATACTCCACATAACTGACGTGTAACAGAAGTGCTGTAAAAACACTGCAATCCCTTCTAATTTTTTTTCCGTGTTAATAAAAATTTTATATTTCCAATATAACTTTCATTAAAGTCATCAAATTATTTGTTTAAAATCAATACAGACAATAGGGGACAATAGCACCTATGTAATCCAAGAAATTCCGTCATTTTCGCAATGAAGGAATAAAGTCATCGAAAATTTTGCCACAAAAAATCAACTGTGCAATAGATTTATTTTGTAAATATAAAATAATTATGTATATGCCTTGGATGTGGTTAACTTATCAAATGTTTAACAAAAACATAGCAAAGTGGAAACCATATAATTTTAACAATTACTAAAAGGCGTGGGGAGATTTTTGTGAACACTTTCTACCTAATTAATTATCAATTATCAAAACAAATCATCACAGATTTGTGTGACTTGCTTATCTGCAAAAAAAAGGAGAGTTCTAGCCAGCAGTCGAATAGACATCTTAAAGTGAAATGTTTATTGCAAAGCAACTTATAGTATAGACGATATGTTGTTATAAAATTGTGAAAATCTTGCACTGATGAACTCTCATCTATTCTGACAAGTTCGGATGAAAGGAAAAGTGCTTTGGACATGATTTCTAAACCATTTCTTAGTTGTCAGTGTATTGAGATGTAAAAGTTAACGTCGGTAACTATCTTGTCAATAGCCTTTCACCATCGTTGAGTGAAAATGCCCGTGGAGACATTAAATAAGTTGCAAAGCGCTATCGCGTGATAGATTTAAATTAAAGAGGTTTAATGGAACTCTATAAACAGTGTTGCATAGAGAGATTTTAAAATTAAAATAAACACAATTTTGCTGTTTATTTATTACGACAATAAATAAGTAAAGTCCTTAAATCTATTTTATGTGAGAAGAGTAATTATGTCTCTATAACAAGCTTCGCAGCATGTGTATTGCAAAATAATCCATTATGTCCCATGAAAACTTTGAACAAATATCAACAATTTTCAACATTTTAAATATTGCAGACAATTTATGTGGATAGCCACTGGCTGTTAAGCTGCATAAAAATCTCAACCTCTGCAATGTAGTTAATTTCTTTATATCAGATTTGCCGGAAAAATTTTAATGATCATAGTTAAATATATAGAACATTTATCCACACGGCTGTCCGTCCCCAAAAATAGTGCTAGTTTTAGGGAACAAGAAATAAAACCACATGTGCATTAATTTTTTATTAGCAAATTTGGATAAAATGTATCTCTATAAAGTGTCCTTTTACAAATTAAAAAAGGTAAATAGTTGATACTCTATGAATGTGAGAATCCCTTAATCAAGCGTGTTGCTACGCTATACAACTAGTATTTGTCATAGTCTACTTGGTATTTCTACAGTATGTACAACTTAAAAATAAAGAATAAAACTAAAAAGTTGCGTTATTGCATGCGTGGTTTTATTCTACTTAGAAAATAAACATTTGCATGAAGTCAATTGAGTGTGCTAGGTGCTAAATGCTGATTTTGCGTGCTGGATTCCTCAAATTGGTACTAAATCTAGCACCGTAAGTTGTTAACTTACCGTAGTTGGCAACTTGTCAACGGATAAATATATGCAAATGTAGTTTTGAACATATACAATACACCTAAACTCGAAGAACCAACAAATTGTCCTTAGAAAATGTTTATCCTCGGCGGGAATCGAACCCGCGATCCGTGGTGTCATCAATTGCGCCAACGACCCAGTGAAATTTATATCAGTATTAAAATTTATCCTATTTAGTGATGGATATCTAGTTCCTAGGCAAGATCAAGGCAGCTAACCTTTTAAGGCTTTTGTAGGACAAGTACATCAACTTGGTTTATGTGATTGTCTAACGAATATTACTACTAATTTCTCCAGGGATCCAGTGATTTGAAATGTTAAAGAAGAATTTAGACGATGCCTCAACGCCTTTGATTAAATAGATAGATAACTTTTATCGGCCAATATATATAAACGAAAATTATGTGATTGTCGATAATAAATGTACTGGATTGTTTGGTTCTTTTTTCGTCATTGTACGCCAGCGAAACAAAAGAAAGGAAAAGTTTATCTTACCACTAATTTCCTTGTATAAACTAAATCTGTCTGCCGGCCGAAGATATAGCACAATATAAAATATAGATAGAAAATATAAATTAGCAGCCAGATAAACTACAAGAAAGCAGTCTTCATTTACTGTTGTAAAGGATATAGTATAAATCTATTCATGAAGACGTAACGTTTATGTCGCCAATTCTAAGTTCAAAAACCTATAGCTGCCCATGACACATAAATTATTGCTGTACTTGACAAAGAAGCTTTTGACTCAAGAGAAAGATACTCGCCGCGCATACTAATAAGCGGACTTTACTGTATGTACGTGAATAATCTAACCATCCATCACTTAGCCGCGCCAAACTGAATAGCGATTAAGATAGTTTTCCTGTTTTAGATATAAATGGCAATAGTACAGTGGTTGCGACCTCTTTACTTTAATGGCATCGCTCCTTTCTATAGAAAGGAGCGATGCCTGTTATAGCAGGCATACTTTCTATAACAGGAATATTATCAGACAAATCAGGGACTTTTATAAATGTGAGAAATAATACGTAATAATACGTACAACGTAAAATTTATTTACTTATTTCTTTGTTTTTTCTTCTTGTTATTTTAAGGTTTTTTTTTATATACATTGAGATATGAATTATTTCTAGAAAAGTTTTATTAAGAAATATTTAAGGATCACTTGCAAATAATTATTATATTTTAAAAATTTATTTCATTGTATTCATGTAAGTTGTCTGTCGTAGTATTAACTAAGGGCAGGTGTGTTCGTTTCATCGACTATTTAATATCGGTTTCTCCGTTACATTAAAACTTTTGTTGGCCTTGTCTGCAAGATTCCAAAACAATAAAGTTCGGAAGTAACATTAACCTACAGTGTGTCAAAGAGGTGTTACGATGTGACCCTGGGGTCGTATACGCTGTACGTGTATTGTAAAGAATTTGATTGGAATGTAGATTGGATTGCTTACCTAAAAAATTACAAGTATAGTTTGCTATCGGCATTGCAATACAAATCGAATATCTATACTTATTACAAAACTAAGTCCCAAAAAGTTGTCTGTCTGTATGTAATCGATTTTCTCAAAATCTACTGAACGAATCTTTGTACGGTTTTCACCAAAAGATTGTGCAATACTTTCGGATGGTTTAGGTAAATAGTACATATTGGTATTATATAAATTGTGATAAAGAGATCGCGCAGTTGTTAAAAAAACTTGCTTGCTGGGAGCTTTAGTCGCGTGCGCTGAGTAAACCAGCAGAGATACGCTAAAGTAATGTACTAGAGAATTGTAAATCTATAAAACTACTACAAAAAAGTCCGTAATAGTATGTCTCTATCTCTTATGGTTAACTCAAAATAACTACTTTAAATGTTTAAAATTTGAATTCTAGAAAAAAATTGTGACACGCGGATTTCCACGCGGGCGAAGCCGCTGGCACAGCTAGTTATAAATAAAATTGCGCTTATTAGCTTTTCTAGGCACCCTTCTTGTAAGTATGTATAAATTTATCTATGTGTTGATTAATATTAATGATTGGTTCGAAGGATTTAGTTAATAAACGTTAAACGTCTCAATGTCTTTAAAGACAAATCATTATTTAAATGTAATAACAATAAATTTTGTGAGAACTCTGATGTGTACGTTTAACACGTCACGGGTACGTGTAAAGTATATCAAAATATTAGGTAAGTTACATACACATTTCGTATACTATGTAGGATTATGAAAATTTTGTTTGATCGCTAATTATTTTTTACCAATACTTATATATTAAAACAATGCGTTGTTATGAAGTTCAAATACAGGTAGTGTGCTTGATATTGTGCAACCTTATCGTTATTAAACTTTAGATGTACATTTAACACATAGACTTAACCTAGAATAAAAGTTACTGACATAGCTCAAAGAGTTTCGAAGCTAAAGTGGCAATGAGATGACTACATATTTCGAAGATCCGATTGGCGTTAGTTTCACGGGTGATGGAATTGCTGTGTTTTGGGTCCTCCCAGTGCAGGGAGTCTCTAAATTCACACACGTAACTATGGTATACATTTCCCTTAAAAAGACGCAGTCGGTTGAATATAAAATAAAACTTTTCAGATGCTTTGCCAGTATGTTTTGTTTTAGATCGCATATTCAAGAATATTAACATTTTTAACCTTCACAAATAGCCAAGAATATTTACAGACATTGTCTTTCTTCGCGGAAAGAACAAATCTTTAGACAATATACGTACGTCATAAGTATAAAAACTGTAATGCATGAATGTCATTAAAGTTAAACGACAACATTTTAAATCACTTCAAACTAACATAAATAATTGAATAGAATAGAATAGTTTTATTCATTCAGACTATATAAAGTAAAAAGATTACGCACAAAGATATAATAATAACATGAGATTAAATAAAAAGTAAATTTAGAGTATATCGTGCCGATGAAAAGGTTCGGGCTCAGTTAAGTGTTGAAGAAAATAATTACCAATATCGCTGATATTCAGTCGAGGGAAGTCCATATATAAAATATTTCAACCTGTTCTGCATTATATTTTACTGGAGGAATAGATATTTTATCCTTCTCTTTGCCTAGCTTAATTGCTATTTGCTAAAACAACTTTTTAGAATTCGGTTACTTTAATACTAAGTGTGCGATATGCGAACTACATATAATAACTTTTTTTATTACTTTCTATAAATCCATTTGCTTTAAAATTATATCTTTACTTATACTATAAATGTGAAAGTATAATTTTTTGCTTATCTTTCGTGGCCGAACAGAAATGTGCTATAGTATTTTTGCTATAGGAATAGTTGAAGAGCTACTTTTCACTTGATACACGCGCCACGCAAATGAAGTCGTTGATAAAATCAAGTAGCAAAATCAAGCGGTGATTTGAAGTTACATAACTTACGTCATTATGTAACTAAGCTGTGGATTCTATTAAGATTTCTGTTACCAGCTTAAAGTCATCAATATGATCACTTCACCATTACTGATAAGCATTAGTACGTAATCAAACGTGAATAAATTACAATCTCATAGGTATTCTCACACTAATATATTACAGAGTCAACTCATTCATGCTGTCAATTTATAGTCGTTACTACAATTGAATTGAAATTTGTAATACAGAATAAATTGTATCTGAAGATTTTTTCTTTTCGATAAAACATATTTTATGATTCCCTTATACAACAATTGTAGGTCTTTTTACGAAACTTTTTTTTAAATTGAAACTAATAACGATGTGAAGTCAAAAAACTTACTTTAGAAATGTAGGTATGCAATAAAATAAAAATAAAATCCTATTATTTATAGACTCGAGGGCTAGGTGATGTAATTTCGTTTAAATTTAAGTTTCTCATAGTTTTAGCGGTAAGGTGAAAATCATAATAAGGCAACCGGAAGATATTAGAAATATTGATCATTTCTGAAATGTTAAAATTTACTGAAACAATTTATGAATCCGTGCCTAGTAAACAGAAGAATTAGTATTTTCGTGTCGGAAAATGCTCTGCTAAAATAAATAATCATCACAGGCGATGAGTAAAAGTTATGGAACCATTTGAATTTTTTATTGCTATTGAACTTCGTTAAAAAGTAATGTTTATGGCTTGTCGTATTTGTTAATAAATCATCTATAATTTTTATGCTGGGCACTTTGAATACGGATCATCCTCCTCATTGCACATCTTTAATAAAGTTCTGCGTAGGTATGTATCATAATAATGTATGGATTTACCTAGAGCTTTTAATTACGACTTTCAAGAAAAAGAATATTCTCGAACTTCGTCATTTAATACTCATAACATATATACGTTCATATTACATTTTATTTATAAGACTATATAAGCACATGGAGATGACAAAAAAAATATATCAAACACTGTTGTAAACTGATGCGCATATGCACGTACACCTCATAATAAGTTGCAAATATTTCTCACAAACATGAGGAGTATCACTATTTAACAAACATATCCTTCAAGTCACGCCCTTAGTCTCGACCTAAGAAGTTAATCATATATTCGTGCCTTGACTTTTATTCTTTGTTAAACATAAATATTGAGGTAACAAAACAAAAATAATTTTTCTTTTGTGTTTATTGTTGATAATGTTATGAAATTATATGTCTTTACTATATCTTTAACGTTTTCTGCAACACGCTTATACAAAAAACTGTTTTGTTTTTGCCAATTTCGGTATTTGATTTAAATGGAATGGACTGTATGTAAAAGAAACTGAGAAAAAATTATGGTAAAAGTTGTTGCAAATTCAAAGCAAAAGTTGCATGAACAAGCGCATAAACTCCGAAGAGGGTATGAAATGCTGAGAGTAGAGCACATCATCTTTAGGGTGCATCTTGAGAGGCCCGACGGCTTTGGACGACGTATAGTGAAGGGCAGTATAGTGGTATGATCGGTCGGAAGAGTGGCATGAAGTGATGGGCGACCGACGTCAGCAAACTCGTCTTGCCCAGCGACGCTGTGGATGTAAGATGGTTGTCTGTGCTTGCAATCGTTATATGATTGTCAGGGTCATGTAAAACGCTACTGTGGTTCAACCTAACCGGGATGTAGGTAGCAATTGATATAAGTGGGATTGGGTATGTAGCAACACAGAATTTAAAATATATTATGACCGTCTACTGTAATGGGATTATTGCACGTACAACTAGTGCGTATCTACATTGCCCTTTTGGCGTGAGATCGCCACTTCAAACCTATGACTAAAGTTCATCGATTCTTCGAAATAAATAAATACATTTAAGAAACCCTATTACCAAAACTTACGTTAATTACTACATAGGATACTTCTTTTGTTATAAATAATTTGATACATTTATATTAATAAACACATGCAAAATTTAATTTCCCATCTGTTTAAAAATATCAGGTGGTATTTTTTGGCAAAATAATTGGAACTGCAATTAAATGAGTAGCACTCCTATGTAGTATGTCTAATGTAATTGGTTTGTGCGTAGAGTAAAAGTGTAAATTATGAAGTTTGCTAAAATATTTGTAATAATTCTACATTCTACTATATAAATTATACACTTTCACTAATTCGACATTGAATTCCTTAAAAGTTACCTAATAGTCGGTCTGTTTGCATCGAGTTGGTTTTATAGTTAGTTATTTAACAGTTGGACCTGCAATTTCATTCTCTTGAAATTTAGTGGTAAGATACCCTACATCACCTACCTAGCTACTATGTGTTCTTTCTTGTCCCCGAACACAAAGCGGGAATTTTCTTAACCCTACATCGTGCGCTTAATATTTAAGTGACCTAATTCAAAAAAGTTATATTGTGGCAAATCGCAATAAAGGGTGCCGAAGAAAGAGCCTATAAAACTCGTGAGTCTTAAGACCTATAACTTAAGTAAGAAAACACATTTTTTAATAGCGTGATGTCATAGATGGGAATGAAATAAGGATTACAATGTATTTAATTCAATGAAGTCTTATTTTGAATTAGGTCAGCGTAATACTAATCATATAAGCTTCAAACATACTAAATTTCATCAATGTTGGTCATGCGGGTTAACCATGAAAGCGTAACAGCCAGACGGACTTTCGCATTTATATGTATATCAAATACGGATAGTCAATGTGAATTTAACTTACTTAAGACTAGTCTAGTCTATCCGAAATCACATTCAGGATGTTGTTACTGCTCACTCTTAGTTTGCGCACCAGTAAAGTAAAACTCAAACTCAAACTCGAAATATTCTTTATTCAAGTATACTGTTTACAGTACTTTTGAATCGTCAAATGTTTTCAAGAAGCTACCACTGATTCGGAAGTTTGCTCCTACCGAGAATAACCAGCAAGAAACTCAGCGGCCATTTTTTTTTAATATTTTTTTAATAATTTCATTGATGGCTACAAACTAATCGTTGCAGCTTGGTGCGTAGCTGACTGCAGTTAAGATATACTACTATCACACAAATAATCTTCAATTGTATAGTAAGCTTTACGTAGCAGCATAGTTTTAAGATAATTTCTAAACTTATGTAATGGCAAGTCTAGTTAATGTTGAGGAATTTTATTATAAAAACGTGTACCGAGACTGAGAAATGATTTTCGAACCTTTTGGAGGCAACCTTGGCGTCATTAGTTTATTTCGGTTTTTAGTGTGTCTGTCATGTCTATCATTATTCTTACTATATAAGTTAATATTTTTTCTTACAAATAGTATATTACTATAGATTGTGAAGCTACAGTCATGACGCCTACTTTTTTAAACTTCTCCATTAGAGAATCACGAGGTTTCATATTATAAATACCACGAATAGCTCTTTTTTGTAAAACAAGTATTTTGTCTTTTTTTGTGTTTAAAAGTAGGTTATTTGTAGTAAACCAGTGAGATATTAGAAACAAAGCATTATTTACATCGTCATTATCTTTATTTTTGTCAACCTTAAAAATTAAATATGTATGCGAATAATACAATGTCATAAATACTGTGCTCAAAATATGGCAAATCATTAATATAAACTAAAAACAAGAAAGGACCTAAGATAGAACCTTGAGGCACCCCCATAACTGTGACTGATCCGGATGACTTGACCTCATTTATACATACTCTTTGTGATCTATTATTGAGAAAAGATGTAATAAGACTAAGCGCATTATCCTTGATCCGTGATTGATTGAAATTGATGAGTTTTATGTTGGACGCAATCGAACACCTTAGACAAATCACAGATGATACCAATAGCGTTCTGTGAATTCTCCCAGGTATCGAAAATATGTTTCAACAGTCTTGCGCCCGTATCTGTTGTTGACCGGCCCTTTGTGCAACCTTTGAGGATCCTGACATAAATTATATAAGTTTAGGTATGACTCTAGAAACAATAGCAAAAACCTACCAGATTATATTGACAAAAAACCTTAAACAAGTATTAACGGAACAAAAAAATATTAATTACACAGAAGCATCATAAATTAGAGGCCTCTGTTTAATTTATAATTTACGAAGGAGTAACAAGCAATTACGGTTTGTTTTTTTTTATACTAAGTGATTTAATGAGTTAGCTAAAATTTAAATTTACAATTACTGTGAAAATATATTTTCCTTATCAGAGCCAATTTGTATAAAGCATATAATATTTTGTAAATACAATGACAGTTCCTTTAAAAACATCATTGTTATATAGTTATGTTTTGTATAACGATCGGTGAGTTATGTATTTCTTATGTATAACAAACGCTAGATGAATGTCATTATTCCAGTGTTTAAAATTAACTGAAAGTAAATTTTAAATATTATGTTAAAATGAAATTTTCATATATTATTTTGAGAATTGACGATCTATTCTTTATAATTGACGTAATCATTCAAGATGAAGGTGGTTAATGAGGGTTAAAGTTAATAAGTAGCCTGTTACTATCATTGCTGGGCAAAGGGCTTCTTTCCTTTTATAGACATGGATGATTTTCCTCCTTCGTTCATATGGTTCTTTAAATGCTAACCTCAACTGCACCTTATTTACTTAAAGTAGATTATGTTCGTGCGGAGATTTATTGAGACAATGTACCACTAACCAACAACGGTTAGCAATATCGTAAGTGCCACGGGCCTAGGATAACAATCACCAATCAGTCAGATATTGATAGGGATTACTAGCCTCGATAAATAACTAACATCCATCGAAGAGGCCTGTGTACGCAATTGGACCTCTATCGATTCATACGACGAAAAAGTGAGCTTATTTTATATATACTTATACATTGTGTATGCATGCGAAATCATGTTAGTCCTTTTGTTTTCACGTACAGACCCAGCAATGGATCGATGTGATTTCTGATATAAAGATAGCTTATGAGGTTTTATCTCAGTAGTTTAGAACTCTTCACCCTTTAGTCCACTCAGACAAAGGCACAAACTAGATATAAAAGGAGACTTTACATGCGATTTCGAAACATTCGTATATGTCTAATGCTATGGTATGCAATCATGTAATTCGTAATACTACTATTACATACTAAGCGGGTGTACTACCCTAGTACTAATCCAGTCGCTCACACTTTGTCTTCATTTTCATATGAACTTAACAATAAACGTACATAAAATACTTTTGACTCTCAAAACTTTTCAAAGATATGCAATTATGTGTATTAATTTCAATTCAACCTATAGTTTCTGTTTAAGTTTTAGCAACTGAAATATATGACAGCGTAATTTGTATGTAAAAATCTGTATCGAGCGATTAAATGTGAGTCTGAAACGCTTTCAAGACTAAACTACTGGATCACCAATTGAAGTTTGTTCAAGCTTATGAAGTTAATGTGATCTCACTCTATGGAATAAAAAAAAACGTTTTCATTCAGTAATAGGAAAAATGATGATGATGGAAATAATACATGATTACGGGAAATTTTTACGTTTCAATCTATGGTGATCATATTTATTATAATAAAATCCAATAGAACACTAACGCGAATGAATTTAATAAGATTTTTTTTTACAAAGATGATCCATATATAACGTTTTAACATTTCATATTCTTACTAACAGTATTCAACATTCAAGTTTTTAAGTAATAGAGTATTTGCTAAGAATAAATATTTGTTCATAATTAGCTTACCTAGAATGAGTTAGCGATGTCGTCGTATAAAACTAGTTGAAGCTTGTGGCTCCTTGCAGTTATCACAAAATAGTTTGATTCGCCACATTTACTTCTATGACACAAACGCTTTGACACTGTGTATGCATGTATCAATCTTTAATGGATCAACAGATCAGACGAATTATCGGTAAACTATAAATTTACTAACATAAGCAGCATCATAATATCAGAAGGCCTACCATGAACTCTTATTGCGACTCAATTGAAAACGTAAACGACGACCGCGAACCGCTTTCTTTTCGTACCATGAATGTGAATTGCATTGGGGTCGTAATGTTTAAAAAAGGATAACGTTATATGGACTATAGATAACTCTGTTTTTTTTACTCACATGTTCTTAGGACGAATTGCGAACGGTCATTCGGCAACGACTTAAAGTGTGTGTCTTTAAGACGTCATGGTATGAAAAATCAAAATAATTTCGTTTACATCTTCAATTGAGTCGCAATAAGAGTTCATGGTAGGCCTGCTGAAACCTGAAATCTGCTTTTTATCTAGGCCATCCTAGTGAATACGTAGAGCCTGCCATCAAAGAATAACTAAGCGGAATGCTGTAGGCAGTTTGCAACAATATGATGTTGTTACTTATATAAATGTAGTCAAAACAAAAACAATTACTTAAAAGGTAAAATATTTTTTTAGATTTTCACACCGACTGGGTTTTGTAAATGTTTTCCAAAAGGTTTTATTTGAATCCAACGGGAGTAAAATGCTGAATCTCTGGCTTGTGAAGTCAGACACGCGTTACTGTAATATAAAGGCTGTCAAAGTGTTTCAGCCAATTGTTTTTTATTTTCTTAAGGTAAATTTTTTCTACCAGAGTTACCGAGTAAATGAGATAAGAGTTAAATGTAAAATCTTAGTTTCTTATAAAAACAGGAACAAACTCTATCGCTAAATTTTAACTAATTAAAACTTCATATTAAACTTCTTAGAGCGAATAATTTACAGACTCAGTAACTAAATATTATAACATACGAAATTAAAAAAAAACTATGAATAATAATCAAAGAGATTAGTGGAAACACGTCTGATACATTTACAATTTAAATACTTTTGGACTTGGTTTGTTGTATAGTTTAATTAATATTTTAGTTGCTGTAGCATGTCTCAAATTATATGTAATGCAGTTCCGCAGCCTTAACTTATATATAATATACATAATGTCAGGATCAATGTTAAGTACTGAGCAAAAAATGTATGGTCGCAAAACTTAGCATTAATTTCAAAAATATTCATGTAAGCTATAAGAAAAACTTATACAGAGTATTAAGTCATATACTTACAAAATAGGTTTCACTGTGCGTTACAAAATGCTTGTGGCGCAGTAGACTAAATTTTTGCAATATTTCACGACACCGTAATCCAGCGGTTTCCTCTGCAAGTTAAAAATTTTACAGTCACAGTACTTTTCGACAGTTATTTGGAGTATTAATCTTTTCTTATCATGATTGTTGTTTAACATTTTGCAGAAAAAATCACAGATAGATATTTCATAGATAATCATAGATAATTTTTCTTTGAAATTAAAAAAAATTGACATACTGCATGAAGAATCACATAAATAAAACTTACCTACGTAGACCATCTTAACATCGATTCTGGATATTATGCTAAAAGAGTATTAGGCACTCGCGTAATGAATATAAAATATACTAAAATAAATTGAATTTATTAAGCTCGCTGAGCTAACAGGAGACCAACCTTGGCCAACATATTAAGATGTTTATGATAAAAGAGACTTGTTTCTGCTTGTTCTTGCTTGGTACCAACTTATAACTACATTATTTGCTTTAATAATTAATGAATCTAAGAAACTGCAAGAAACACCGTTTATAACATATGTACTTAAGAAGAGATGGTTAGAATCCTAGCCTATTCTTTATCAAATGTTATGCAAAGTGAAAATGATGCTGGATTAGTCCTACTCCTAATATTATAAATGCGAAAGTTTGTCAGTATGGATGGATGTATGTTACTCTTTCAGAAAAAAACTATAAGACGGATTTGGATGGAACTTTATAGTTAAATAGGTTATATAGGCTACAATTTGTAAATATTTTGTGTAATATAACGATACATGTCAATAAAGTCGGAAAAATCTTGCCTCTGAGAGCTATCTGGCATACGCTGCCTAAATCACACAAAGATGTTGTAGCGTTGTATTGTTGAATAGTTCTTAATATAAGTCCGCGACAGCATATATCTACCTTTTATGTCATAAAAAGCCAATGTGACCAAAATTGTGAATCATAAATGTAATTAAATTAGTTACTATTTTACAATGCAGATTTTAGTATGATTATCAAACTTTTATCAAAATTAATATATTTATCGCTTACAGTATTTCATTTTGATAAACTTCGTCTTTCACACTAAGTAATTTGGCCGAATAGTTTAAAAGTTATCACGTTATGACTTTTTTTTTTTTTTATGTCAGGAAAACCCATTATGGGTCGTCACCGCCCGACGGGGACGAGCGGCGGGTATGTCGGACTCTCACCGACTAAAAACCTGACAGTGCTCCACCACGCTGCTGGTGGCGGGGACAGGGTGCCGTTGGACACACTACCCCCATCCCCGCCAGCAGCGCCAGAGTGCGCCACCTCTGGATCGGGGCCTCTCTAAAAGTGGCCCCTCCCTCCGCTGATCGATGCATCGAGAGCACCAGATGCATCAACCACCTTGGGGACCTATTTAGAAGAGCGTCCGATAACCCCGTTCGGAACGCCCAGAAGGTCCCCGTTAGGGCGGCATGCGACGGGCTTCGGCGAGTCGTCTGCGCCCCGCTCGCCTGCGGCGGATCGGATCCAAAGACTCGACTTTCCGGATTCGTCCCGCCGCCTCCTTCCGCAAGATTACATCCTCGCAGAAGGAGGCCATCGCTGCCCACGATCCCTCCCTGTCCACCATGGCACGAACCACAGTGGGCAGGGAGAGATCGTGCCCCACCTCTGCCACGAGCTTCGCTCGCTGAACCGCCCAGGCTGGGCAGTCCGCAAGCGTGTGCAGCGCCGTATCAAACTCGGCGCCGCACTCGTGGCACACACCAGACGCTTCGCGCTGGGCCACCCTCCACAAATACCTCCCGAAACAACCATGTCCGGAAAGTACCTGCGTGAGGCGGAAGGTGAGGACCCCATGCCTCCTGGCGACCCAGCCCTGGAGAATGGGCTGGATGGCCGAAATCGTCCAGCCTTCTGCACTGGGCGATTCCAACCGCCGCCTCCATTGACGGAGGAGCTCCATCTGAGCTTCCCTCCGCCAATCCACCTCTACCACCGCCGAGTCTCCCCCCGATGAACGGGCTTCCACTCTACGGCGGTAGGCCTGAGCTAGCACCTTGGCCTCCAGGTCCCAGGGAGTATCACGTTATGACTGACTTGAATGGAGCGCTATAGAGCGCCTAATAAGCGCGGCACGCGAAAATTGTACGGAATCCGTCAGTTTTCTAGTTAAACATCTGAAATTTTGGATGTGGTACGAGTAACTAAATAAATTTTGTTTTTACTATTAAGTAAATATATATATTTAAAATCTATCCCGAAACTTAATGTGGCAGCCCAAATTCCACGCGAGCGAAGCCGCGGGTAAAAGCTTGTAAAATCATAATACTGCCACAACATGAAATTATGTATGTGTAAAGGTTGTTGACTCTTACTTTCCTTTCACAAAGTTACATCGGAAACTTTGCGAGTCGCTCGCCGTCACGTAAATGTATATTATTTTAAATTTATATTTGACCTTGTACCGGAAAATCCTCGTTCCAAAATACTGCAATACAGAGAAAGAGTACTAAATAGATCAATCGTAAAGTAAAGATTTTATCTATGCGTTATATTTAATACCCCATCTAAGGATAAAATAAGAGATAATTAGCGGATTTCGAAAATTTTTAAAGATTTACTATTCAAACATCTACATGAAGTAACTTTTTTCGGCGAGTATACAGAAGAACTGTTGAATCTTTTTCCCCGTTCTCCTTTTACTATATGACCGCTACAGGTTCATATAGGTTTCTATCCATGGGCTTACGTGTATCGATTCTTCGTTTTTAATAGAAACCGATACGACATCCTACAACTTTTTACCTCTCTTCTCTATCAACTATAACAGCAGAGGGCGTGCAGCGAGTCCTTTACATTTTCGTCCTTGACAATCGACAAATCGCAGTTATACTATCGCGATTTGGTACTTCCACACCACGCTAGGATAGTAGATATTTATTATACGTATCTAAGAGACAATAATATCCCTGCATTACGATGTATACGTTCATGGAGTAGATGATGCCTTAGGAGTTAATAAGTCTGTACAAGCGCGTACCATTGCCTGTCACAGATTTGATATCATCAAAGCGTATTTATTATAAAAAAATAGAAATATAGTATCAAAGCTCTTTATTCCTCTGTTGCTGTTAAATTCATTTTGGTTATCATATTTTCTGGAATTTTTTGCGTTTTTAGAAGAAAAAGTTTATAGAAGTCATTAAAATTAATTAAGACAGTTGTTCGCAAACTTTTTGCGTTTACCTTGGTTACCATACTGACTGGAGGTGTTATCTTAATTAAGGCGATAACTGTGTATCTTTATATAGTGGTCAATATTATTCCCCTTCAATAATAGAACTCAGTTATAAAATAGTTATTTCAATTAATGTAATATATAGTAGAAACTCAAGCAGAGAATTATCTGTCTTAGCTAAGGCTGCAAAAAAATCTTGTGTTTGTGTGCAAAGTATTTTTAACTATATAGGAATAATATAAACATCTAGACATTTTACAATATAAAAGACAATATTTAAATATTTTATTACTTTACATATCACACGCTTAGTATTGAAGTGACCTGATTCAAAATTGGGATTAAACGAATTAGGTTAGTTGACTTACATTGTAATCGAAGTCCCAGTTTTCTGACATCGATTGGTCGTGACTTCGTCCACCCTTCCGATGTCGTAATAGACTAATTATAGTTTTAAATTTTATCAGCATTTTTTTTGTTATAGGACAAGGCGACATGGATGAATTCAAGAATCATTAAATGAACTCAGAGTACCACGTTATAGATAAGTATTTTTACCGCAAAAATGTCCAATGTAGAAACGAATAATAATATGAATAAGGCAGAAACAAACAACCATAAACAAGTAAGTATCCTATACTTTTGTTTCATAGACCCATTCAAAAATTAAATAAGAAAACTACATTATTAGTATGCTACATTTTGCCTTAAAAATCATGTTAAGCACATGAGGATTGATAATTTTATCATATCTGTAGATAGGGTAGGTTTTATTTTATTATTACTCAAACATAAAGATGTTTCAGTAGTAAAAAGTTGAGTTTGAGATTTTTATACAACAATTCTTTATTTATCAACACAGTACACTATATATACCCTTTGCAGCGGCTGCAGGCTAAGCGCCAAGGCTTGGCTCGGCTAAATAGTCTGGTAATACGTAATCATTCAAAATATTTTTTTTACTTTACTCAGGTACTGTTTTATGGATATATACTATCACTCACATACGTAAGAAAAAGGAGTATGTAATTATATGTTAATTTTCATATAGTAACTTACTGGTAAATGAATTATATGATAATATTTTAATCCGTTTATGATAGGTAATACCGAGGTACAAAAGAAAAAGTTTTGCAATCATATTATATACATTGTTTATCATTTTAAAACTAAATTATCATTTATTTACGCTTATTTATTGTTTGATTGTACGTAATAATCTGTATAAGAATCTATTATATTATGCTTATTAGAGTTTCACCGAAACCCATTATCGTTTATTCTTGTATAACAAATTATAATTTAGTAGTAAGTCAAAGAGGTCAACATTAAAAAATGAAGACAGTTTATAAATTTGTTTAATTTATATGCATCGATTAGAGGTTGATTTTTTGACGTTTTAGGATTACGTGTTTTCTTCTTAAGTAAAAGTATATTTGATATTGATGTTAAATACATTTTATATTTTTTTTGAATTTAAATAATTATCCATACATAAATGATATGCTGGCCTCAAATATTATTAGTTTGTTATTGTCATTTTAGAAATGACAATAACAAAGTAACAATATTTGATAAAAATGACATGCATTTTTAACGTATTTGATTCTAAAAATGTTCTAGATATCGTCAGAGCTTGCATAGTTAGTATCTAGGTTGTTAGCTACACATGCGTATGAGAGACGAGAGTAAATCGTTGTTATCACCTATGAGTCCAGTAAAACTTAGAGTAGTAAATTTATTTAATGAAATTGGTGAAAATTGTTGCTTATAACTATAAACTAACACATAACTCACAACAACCAAACCTTCAGCAATTGTTCAATTTCGTCTTTCACAATGTTGCTACGCCGGAAGTCTGGAATAGGAATTAGTACTTGACTTCAAGAAATATCAATGCATTATATATCCATCTCAAACAGTATACTGGATACTTTAGCATCAATTTTGATAATTCTGTAAAAGCCAAATGAATTTTTGAATTCGAGATAAAGGCTATAAAATTCGATCCGAACAATGAACTTTCATCAGTTTAAAAGAAGCAACTTGTATAAAATATGACATGCCTGGCAAGAAAGATATTGCTCAGTACGCTTTATGTTTAGAAACATTTTTCTTTTTATCGTAGAATATAATGAATAATAATATTGTTTCTTTTATATTATGAAATTTCGTACACTAACCTCTGCAAATTTATATTCTGTGAATTTATATTACTAGGCATGCCGTGCTAACTTTATCTAATCTCAACTGTTTTAGATACGGACTCCAATACGAGCTAACAGTTTATATTTGTAAATAGGATAGTAATAGAGTGTATTATTGTTGTTTTCCGCAGGGAAACGAACTTAAAGACCTTGAAAGGGGTAAACGTGAAAGCAGATCAAATATACCTTGGATGACGATCCTAGTGATGGTGTTCGCTTTTGCCACTTTAGTAGCCGCTGGTGCCGTCGCCTGGGTGTTTTGGAATTGGCAGACCGCCCTTGTAGTCCTTGCGATTCTAGTATTTCTATATATCATAGCCTATTTTTCACAATGGCTGTGGATTGCTATGCGAACGGCACCACGAGATTTTAAGTAAGTCTATTTTTAAATTTGTTATTTTGTTATAGAACACATTATATAAACATATTTTTGTGTAATTTTTATTTTCAGTAGACACTGTAGTAATCGTTGTATAGTTATAGTCATTACTATAAATGTACAATATATAAATGTAATTTTTTGAAGTACGTTATACTCAGTAATAACATGTGCTGTTTAAATCTTCGTGGGAAAAATTCATATGTAATAACTTAAACGAATGAAAAATATTTCAAACAATTTGCGTTAGTTATAAAAGTCTGGATTTTGTAAAAATTTTAATACAAATTTTTTAGTAAAGAAGTATTCGTTGTTATATTCTGTAATTTATACTGTCTATATTAATTTCCAAAAAAAATTTTTAGTGATTTTTTCTCTAATCTGTACTTATATCTTCTACACAGTAAAAAGTTAATTACATTGATATCAGATAGATGATACCCTGATTCAAATATGTTGTTCCAATTTAGTTCTATTTTAAGGACCTTCTATATTATGAGACCTTTCTTTCTTTAACAGAGCTTTATACTGCTATACTAAAATTTTGAGACTAACAAGTAATTTTACAAAGAAGAATTGGTCTATGCCAGACATCTTTCACGAAGTTGTTAAGAAACATCCGAAAAAGATATGCTTTCTTTTTGAAGAAGAATCATGGACGTTTGCACAGGTACTCTACTCTGATTTGAAATTTAAACTACATGAAAGCCACTCCTAAAGGTTTCGTTAAATTGTGGAAGGGACAGGATGCAGGCGGGGACGCCATCCCGTCCAATGTTTGACGAAACCGTAAGCGGTCTTAGCTTTAATAATTATTAAAGACGAAAGCGTATCTATGATAACTAAATCTCACTCTATTTTATAAAAAGTTGTTTAGTTAGTTATATATTTTTTAATTTGTTTATTTCATAGTTGTCAGTTAATCTTTGTGATGGAGGAGGGTTGCACTATTGATGTTATTAAAACGATATTTTACTTACCTGAATATACATGATCACATTATTGAAGTTAAAAAATGTAACACTCATGTGAAAAGTGTGTGTACTAAGTCATAATATCGTCAAAAGGGATACAATAAGTTATAGGTACTTAGAGATTAGATATATGTCATCGTGGACTTTTGTAGTCTTGTAAAATAAATGATATCTGACCATACCGTCTAAGCAGCGTTATATGCTATTCTTATAGATTTATAAGGTAATCTTATTTGACCAACCACTTGTTTCCTTTGTAGGTTGAGGAATTCAGTCTCCGTGTTTCAGCTGTTCTTAAAGCGCAGGGGGTAAAGCGTGGTGACACTGTGGCATTAATGGCAAGCAATTATCCCGAAATGCCCGCTATCTGGCTGGGAATTGCTCGGATTGGTGGCATTTCACCACTGATCAATACAAATCAAACCGGCAACACTCTGTTACACTCCATAAAGATTGCTAAATGTGACTTCGTTATATATGGCAGCGAGTTTGAAAAAGGTAGGAACAATTATTCAAACATTAAACAGTAATTTTTAATGAAGAAATAATGAATCCTTTAATGTTTTTAATAATATTAATTAAAACATTAATTGCTACGCTATCACTATTGTTTTACTCAGTATAAAATTGTTATTTTAGCGATTCAAGATATCAAAAAGGAATTAAGCGACTCCATTAAGTTATTGAAATTCACCCGTCGACCGCTTAATACTGCTAATGACACCGTAAAAGTAGCAGAATCTGTTAACGATTTCACTCATTTATTGGAGACAACCCAACCAGCAGCTTGGAGCCTCTCTGAAGGTGAAGGGTTCCTCGGTAAATTGTTATATATTTACACATCAGGAACAACAGGATTACCGAAAGCAGCTGTTATATCTCCCTCAAGGTTAAATATGCTACGTTTTCTAAATAATAGGTAGAGATCTTTCATTGTAAAAGTGCACGCCCCCCACCAAATTACATTATTTTAATGTGTGAGAGAAAATATTGACTGTACTATTTTATATGTGTGCGCGCAGCAATTTCATAGTTGACTCGACTCATTCGCGCACTTAAAGATCAACTAATTGCTCGACTGGTATAATTTAAGCATTTATATGGCGGAGAATGCACGCTGTATATGAGACAACACGTCTATTCTGTCACGCGTTCTTATCATTTGTGCACTGGTTGACCAACCAATCCGGTTACACGGGTTACAAGTAACGTTTGCATAAAAATAAAATTAATATTATATAATATTTATAATCAAATTTATGTTGAAAATTCTTTAGAATAAAAAGTAAAGTAAGTTTTTAACGTTTCCCTGTTTAGAAGGTCACCAGTTTAGGTGGTTCAAACCAACAAAAGTTTTTAATAGTTCTTTATTTTAGTTATCACAAACATAAAACACAAAAATCGTTTTATTTCGATCCGCTTATACAGTATTTTAATATCTAAAATATATATATATCGAAAAACAAAAATGAACGGTCCGAAAAGCATACGCGAATAGTAAACAACAGATTTTTTTCTTCAAGAAGGTAAGTCTCTCGGCCGCGCGCCGCTGATCATCGGCTTGCGGCGGGTAGGCTTGGATGTTATCGCCGTCCGCGCGGCGAGGTGCAATATATATATAAAATTAGCCGTCGCTTGGCCGCGTGTATGTGGAAGAATATTATTACATTATTATATGTTATATTTACGATTTACAAATAAAAGAAACTTATACTATTGAGATTAACATTATATATATACGATTTAAAGAAACATTATTATATATATATTATATTATTTTATTAATGATTTATTATATTATATATATATATTTTTTTATTTTTTTATTAATTATTCTGTAAGATAAATTAGTCCACTACATCACCCCCCCCTAGAGACCGTCCTACGGGCGATAAAAATCAGGAATCTTTACCCTACGTCCTGATTTAGTTGTTTTAGGCTTATGGACTTCAGAGCTGGGGTGATCGTTTATTATGTTTGGATGAATATGTGGTGATTTTGCATGAGGTGTGTTTGCGTGAGGAAAGTTCGTGTGAGATTGATTTGGATGAGGTGTGTTGGGTTGTGTTACATCTGGGTCATAAACTAAATAGGCTGGTTTTAACCTATCGATCGATACGGATACTTCTTTTCCGTGATATATGATTTTGAAAACCTTTTCACCTCGTTCCAAAACCTCATGAGGACCGGAATATGCTGGTTTAAGTGAGCCTGCGATACTGTCATCGCGGAGAAACACATGCGATGCTGAACCAAGCTGCTTAAAAATAAATGTTGGCCGTTTTCCACTATGCTGATTCGTGGGTGACGGTCGGAGGTTCTTAACGAACGTGCGCAGCTGTGAAACGTAATCAGTCATATCAAAGACAGAATCTTCAATAGCTTCGAACATATCACCCGGCAAACGGAGAGGTTCCCCATATAGTAGCTCAGCTGAAGATGTTTTAAGGTCTTCCTTTATTGCGCTACGGATGCCTAATAAAACAAGCGGTAATGCGTCTACCCAAGAACTACTGTTGTGGCATACAATTGCTGCTTTTAGCTGTCTATGGAACCTCTCAATCAGACCATTACATTGAGGATGATAAGCCGTAGTTGTGCGATGCTGAAAACCAATTAGCTTAGATAGGCTCTTAAATAATGAGGACTCGAATTGTTTGCCCCGGTCGGTGATAATATTTAATGGACAACCAAAGCGGGAGACCCAGCCATGCAATAATGCCTTAGCTACAGTCTCTGCAGTGATATCAACCAATGGTATTGCCTCAGGCCACCGCGTGAAGCGATCTATAGCCGTGAGGCAATATCGAAACCCTTGTGAATAAGGGAGTGGGCCAATCAGATCGATATGTATAAAAGAGAATCTAGCTTCTGGTAGCTTAAAGCAGCCTAAAGGAGCCGAGACATGCCTCGTTACTTTCGATCGCTGACATTCAATGCAATTGCGCACCCATTCGCGACAGTCTCGTTTGATACCTGGCCATACATACCGATCTGATACAAGCTTAGCAGTTGCATTAGCACCAGGATGACTCAATGAATGCAGACTGTTGATGATTTGGTGACGCAGCTGTATTGGGATAAAAGGTCTTAATTTGCCGTCTCTCTCGTCACAACATAACTGTCCTTGAAGACCTGATAGCGTGATCATTTTAAGGCGTAGAGATGTGCTACCAGTCAAAAGTGTCTTCATTTCGCCGTCCACCGTTTGAGCTTCAACTATCATCTGAAGGTCGACAGGCTGCGCTAAAGCTTCGATACGAGACAAAGTATCAGCTACGACATTGTCGTTACCTGAGATGTGCCTGATGTCTGTGGTGAACTGCGAAATGAAGTCCAGGTGACGAAACTGCCTTGGAGAACAGTTATTTTTGTGCGAGTTGAAGGCGAACGTTAAGGGTTTATGGTCTGTATAGACCGTAAAAACTCTGGCCTCCAACATATGGCGAAAATGCCTCACACTCTCATAAATGGCGAGAAGTTCCCTGTCGTAAGGAGAGTATTTCTGTTGAGAAGGGCTGAGCTTACGAGAGAAAAAAGCGAGTGGTTCCCAAGAATTCTCCCTTAATTGTTGCAGAGCACTTCCGATTGCTTTGTCAGATGCATCGGTAACTAAAGCAAGCTTGGCGTCGCAAGCGGGGTGCGCTAGCAAAGCTGCCTTACAAAGACTATTCTTGCAGGCGTTGAAGGCCTCCAGTTCCTCCATCGAGAAGTTGACTGGATGGGAGCCCTTTACGGAGCCTGTAAGAAGAGCGTTAAGTTTGGCTTGGGGAACTGCAGCACCTGGAATAAAACGACGGTAGAAATTTATCATCCCAAGAAATCGCCGCAATTCCCTTATCGTCTTGGGAGCTGGAAAGCTGCGTATAGCCTCCACCTTAGCTTGTAGTGGCTTGGTTCCTTGAGCTGAGATGGTGTAGCCAAGAAATTCTACCTCGGAGGCTCCTAAGACACACTTGCTGACGTTGACCACCATGCCGTATTCTTGAAGTCTGGTAAAGAGCTGATGCAGGTGCTGCCTATGAGTCTCCTGATCTTGGGAAAAAACTAAAAAATCGTCTATATAAGCGTACATAAAATCCAGTCCACGGAGCATCTCATCCACGAAGCGCTGGAACGTCTGTCCGGCATTTCGAAGCCCAAACGTCATATAAGGAAATTCGAAAAGACCGAACGGCGTGGTGATAGCTGTCTTCGGAATGTCATCGGCATAGACTGGGATTTGGTTATAACCCTTGACCAGGTCGATGGTTGAAAAGACGCTGCATCCTGCGAGGCTGTGGGAAAAATCGTGAATATGCCTGATAGGATATTTATCAGGCACTGTACGGGCATTCAGCATACGGTAGTCACCACAAGGCCGCCAACCATTGTCCTTCTTTGGTGCGAGGTGAAGAGGTGAAGACCACGGAGATTCTGATGGTCGACAGGTACCAATCTGTAACATGGCCTCAAACTCAGCCTTTGCAATTTTTAATTTATCCGGCGCCAACCTGCGTGGCGTTGACGATACCGGTGGCCCAGGTGTGGTTCGAATATGGTGGACTGTGTTGTGTTTGGATGTGTGATGCATACCTGATGGATTTAATAATTTAGGATACTTATTAAGAATGTTATGATACTCTGAGTCACCTAAAATAACTTTGACAGACGATATGTCCTCGGCTGATAAAGCAGGCAAACCCGTGGTACACAATGTAGTGCCGGCGTCGATAAGGCGTTGACCGCGGATGTCAATAATTAAATTATAGTGGGATAAAAAATCGACACCTATTATTGGCTTAGTGACGTCGGCTACAATAAATCGCCAAGCAAAGTCGCGACGCAAGCCTAGATTCAAAACTAAGTGCATAAAACCATACGTATAAATAGTAGAACCATTCGCTGCACATAATTCGAAATTGCTTTTCTGTCGCGAGTCTTTTAAAGCAGTACGAGGAATTACTGAGAGATCGCTTCCGGAATCAATTAAAAATGTCATATTATTTTTCTTATCCGTTATATATAAGCGACCCGCACCTGGACAGTCGCCGGTCGCCATTACCGACTGCCCGCGGCGTTTCCCGCGAAATCACATGGTTTTATACACTTGGTTGCCTTATTACCGAAGGTATGGTGATACCAACACATTGGGTATTTTTTATATTCTGCTGCCGACCTAGACCTCGAACGCGAATTAAATCGTTGAGACGTCGTACGCTGCCGTTGTCTCGACCTATCATGGGGATAACCGCGATCCTTAGCCTGTTCGTCAATTCTCAGCGCCAGCCGTTCCACCATCTTCCTCAGCTCGGCGATCTCGTTGCTGACGCTGGCGGCATTGCTCGTCGATGCCTCCGCGATGTTGCATGGTGCGACGATATCGTGAACCCGGTCTGCGAGGTCAGCCAGCTGTTCTAACGAGAGCGTAGGTTGTGATGCCACCACCGTCTGGATGTTGTTGGGTAAACGCTGGCTCCAGATTGATTTTACAAAATCGGCTGGGACAGACGGACCGGCAAGGTCCTGTAAATGTCGCAGGAACTGTGAGGGTTTGCGGTCTCCTAACTCTTCATGTGTCAACAGCTGTTTCACCTTCTTTTCATGAGAGGCCGAAAGTCGGCGTATAAGCTCAGTTTTGATTTTTGAGTATTTATGCCTTTCGGGGGGATTGACCACCAAATCTTTAATTGCCTTCGCGTGAACAATGTCTACATTGGATAGCACATGAGTAAATTTGGTCGCGTCGTCTTTTATGCCATATGATTCAAACTGACTTTCCAATAATGCAAACCAAATTTCTACTTCATCAGGCGTGAATTTAGGCACCCTCACCTTGTAATGTCTGGTGTCTGCCGGCTCCATCTCATCACTCCTTCCGGCCACTGGTGATGGGCGTGCCTTTCTCGCCGGTCGAGATGTAACATTTCTTGTACCAGGATCACAATCACTGCTGCTGTTGTCACTCATCGTGTCGTAATCACTTTAACGTCAGGAGGTCACCAGTTTAGAAGGTCACCAGTTTAGGTGGTTCAAACCAACAAAAGTTTTTAATAGTTCTTTATTTTAGTTATCACAAACATAAAACACAAAAATCGTTTTATTTCGATCCGCTTATACAGTATTTTAATATCTAAAATATATATATATCGAAAAACAAAAATGAACGGTCCGAAAAGCATACGCGAATAGTAAACAACAGATTTTTTTCTTCAAGAAGGTAAGTCTCTCGGCCGCGCGCCGCTGATCATCGGCTTGCGGCGGGTAGGCTTGGATGTTATCGCCGTCCGCGCGGCGAGGTGCAATATATATATAAAATTAGCCGTCGCTTGGCCGCGTGTATGTGGAAGAATATTATTACATTATTATATGTTATATTTACGATTTACAAATAAAAGAAACTTATACTATTGAGATTAACATTATATATATACGATTTAAAGAAACATTATTATATATATATTATATTATTTTATTAATGATTTATTATATTATATATATATATTTTTTTATTTTTTTATTAATTATTCTGTAAGATAAATTAGTCCACTACACCTGGAGTAATAGTAAGCGCTGCGGATTGTAAACGGGAAGTTCCGCATTCGAATCCTAGAAAAAACATTTTAGTATATTTCTAAAATTTATCCCTGGTCTTGACTAGATAGATACTTCCGACGTACCCTTCTAACAAAGACGTACCACCAAGCGGTTTAGCATTCAGGTACGATGTCGTGTAAAAACCCTGAATGGTTACACGTTTAATCTCCAAACCCTTTCAAGAAACTTAAATTACATCGGCATCCATCAGGTGAATTCGCAATCAAGAGCTAGCTTGCCAACTTAATTTAATAAAGATCATATTATATATTCATTATGCAACTATTAGAATGATAAATAAAACGTAATGTACAGAAGTCTGTTTATTTATTTTACTAGTAAAAAAAGAAAAAAATTAAACCGCAATAAATATTTACTATTTTAACGCTATTCACTCACGTCGCTATCTTCAGATTCAGACTCAACATTAATTATAAATTCAAAATTTTTCATATATTCTATCTCAATATCATTCACATTTCGACACGTATTTTCCCGCATATTTATATCAATCATGTCAATTCGTTCCTTAATTAAAGCAATGGCTTTAATGATGAAATAATGATAGATGTTAAGTTTTTCCCGTTGTTTTTTCGCCACATAGTTTTATAAAATTCTCCATATTTTTCTATTAAAGAAAAAATTTATCTAATTATTATTTAAAATAAAAGTAAAAAATATTTATCCTCTTTTTTTATGACATGCTAACTGTACTTTTAGCAATAATCGATGCGTACTCCTACTTTCGTGTCTGTCCGGCAACTGAGTAACCAATTAGAATAACAAGTGTTCGTCTGTACATAAGTTTTTTGTGTGTGAGTAAAGACATTGGAGCTGCGTGCACTTTTAGAATGAAAGATCTCTAGTAGGAAACACGTCAAGAAATTAAAATTTAATTTTTAAAATATTCATAATTAAGATATTATTCATTTACATCTTCATGATCGTCACGAATTTATATAACATTTTATGTTACATACTAGGAATAGATTAGTGAAGTAAATTTTGCAAAAATAGAATACAAAATTCATAATATATTTTGCTACGATCCATGTAATTTTGTATTGTATTTAAATCCATTTTGCTATCGATATATGTAACACTAAATGAAGAGAGTACTCTGTATCCATATCCGAGTGTACCCGTTTTCATACCTCATACATGAAGTATTGGTAAAAATGCATGCACATACCTCACGGTGGAGTATTGGGTCATTTCTGAATATGATTTCTTACACATAAACCATTTATTAAGATAGATAATTTATCAATAGAACAATTAACAATTGTAGCCGATTTAGAAATTTGCTATTTTATTTTAAATGTATTGCATATAAGTTTTTACATTTTTTACAGGATGGTATTCATGGCGTCAGGTGTACATTTTTTGGGTGGTCTAAACCCCAAAGATGTGATCTACTGTCCGATGCCCTTGTACCACTCTGCTGGTGGAGTCATCACTGTGGGCAACGCTTTTATCTTCGGCTGTACAGTCGCATTAAAACTCAAATTTTCTGCATCATCGTACTTCCCAGATTGTATTAAATACAATGCAACGGTAAGTTATATTCTAGAACTCAATTAAGGTAATATTGTAGCTATTATAAAATAGCTGTGCCCACAGCTTCGTTCGGAAAATCAGTAAATCACAAAGTTTATCCCGCGTAAATCCCGACCCCGTGGGAATTCTAATGCAATGTTCTATTAACTTAAACCTTCCTCAAAAATTCCACTACCTTTTACTGAAAACCGTAGAAATATCCGTTCAGTAGATTTTTAGAAAATCAATCACATACAAACAGACAGCTTTTGACTTTGTTTAATGTATATTAAATGATAAAGTTATAAACAAAAACTTGTTGCTCTTAAAAACAAACTTCGTAACGTTCTCTATTACAAGTATAGCTATCAGAAATTTTTACAAACACCCATTCGGGAGTTTGACGAAAACGAAAAATAATGTAATTAGAAGGATTATAGGATTAGACGATTATATTGACATTTGACAAGTACCTACGTGCATAATATACAAAATTGCAAAAAGATAATTAATTATTTACCATTTAAATGATTTATAGAAGCAGGCGTTACTTTGCGGAATTCCATATTACAAGCAATATAACAGAACTAACTACTTTGCTATAATCCGCACGGGTTAAGTGAATGCATGCAAAGCCAATGTGTATGAAGCAGGCAAAATCTACGTACCTTATACATGCAGATGTAAAGTCTAGCCTGAACGGTCAAGCTCACCGTTTTTAAATGATTTATAGAAGCAGGCGTTACTTTGCGGAATTCCATATTACAAGCAATATAACAGAACTAACTACTTTGCTATAATCCGCACGGGTTAAGTGAATGCATGCAAAGCCAATGTGTATGAAGCAGGCAAAATCTACGTACCTTATTGTTGTGTATGTATTAGTGTGCGTAGGTATAAAAGGTAATGGATGACGCAATAAAGGTTAGTGCATGACAATCGCTCTTTCAATTCGCTCACATCAATATTGGCGACGAGTTACCCGCGTTTTTGTTTTATATTTAAAATGTCGGCTACACCGCTCGGAATACTGACGGCTTTCGATCATACTTTACAAAGTTGGAAAACTTATAAAGGTCGTTTAGCGCAATGGTTTATCGCAAACGACATTGTGAGAAGCAGTGATCCAGCAGGCGTTAAGAGGCGAGCGATTCTGCTCAGTGCACTCACTGAGAATACCTACACACTGGCATCTGATTTGGCGTTGCCAAAAGAATTGCAAGAGGTGCCATATGACGATATTGTAACATTATTAGACGAACACTTTACCCCGAAACGTTGCGGATTCGGAGAACGTTGTAATTTTTATAGTGCAACGCAAATGACGGGTGAGTCATATCGACAGTGGGCCGCCAGGTTGCGCGGTTTAACTGCTCACTGCGCATTTCTTAACGTGGAAGAAGCTCTCCGAGACAAGTTCGTGATGGGTATGTTGCCTGGTCCCGAACGAGACAAATTGTTTGCCGAAGACGTAAAAAAATTAACGTTGATAAAGGCCGTTGACCTGGCACAATCAGTATACAGTGCGCGGATGGGTGCAGTAGGCGCGGCGGGCGTCTCAGGCGCGGCGGGAGTCGCAGGCGCGACTAGTGGTGTGCTTGGCGCGTCCGGTGCGCTCGGCGCGCACGCGGCGTGCGGCGCCGCTTGCGGGTTGCAGCAGGCGCCTTCGGCGAAGGAAGATGAGCAACAGTTATATAAAATCACGCGTCCGAGTGCTAAAAATGTGTGTGAAGTGTGCGGTTACAGTAATCATAGGTCTTTCAAGTGCCGGTATAAAAAATACAAATGTAAAAAATGCAGTGAAGTAGGTCATCTCAGTAAAATGTGTAAAAATAAAAAAATTAACTGTGTGAATACGGAGGGCGTGGACGAGGGCGATGATGGTAAGATTTTTCAAATTCGCTCTAAAATGGGGGAACCTATGACAGAATTGGTCTCAATTTGCGGCGTACAACTTACTTTTGAAATCGATAGTGGTTCTGCTGTTACAGTAATTCCAGAAAGTTCTTACAAAGCTTATTTTAAAGACATGCCATTGTTAAACACGGCGAAACGTTTAGTTACTTACACCGGTAATAATATTACGTGTTTAGGTATAGTCCGGTTGCCCGTGCTTTACGCCGGCATCACACGCTCGCTTAATATATATGTAGTGAGGAATGGAGGACCGCCACTCCTCGGTCGTGACTTTATTTGTCAGTTTGAATTACAGTTAGCTCCTGTTAAATTCACGAAAACAGAAGAGAATCTCATACAACAATTACATGAGCGTTATCCTAAAGTTTTTTCTGAGGTGTTAGGTAAATTTAATAAATATAAAGTGAAATTACAAATAAAACCGCATCCAAAACCCATTTTTTTTAAAGCGCGTCCTCTAGCTTTTGCTTTAAGAGAAAAAGTAAACAAAGAAATAGATCGCATGCTAGAATTAGGTATACTTACCCCGGTTCAACATTCAGAGTATGCAACACCCATTGTACCCGTATTAAAACGGAACGGTACGATAAGGATATGCGCTGATTTTTCTGTTAGTATTAATAAGCTACTACATATAGAACAACATCCGCTACCGACGGTGAAGGAACTTTTTTCAAAGCTTCATGGGGGTCAAGAGTTCACTAAATTAGATCTTTCCATGGCGTATAATCAATTCGTGTTAGATGAGGAATCGCAAAAATATACTTGTATTAATACACATCGTGGTATATTTAAATATACTCGATTGGTTTTCGGTCTGGCCAGCGCACCCGCCATCTTCCAACGAGCAATGGAGTGTGTGCTGTCGGACATTGAAGGAGTTCTAGTACTATTGGACGATGTGTTGGTGACTGGAAAGGATAGAGAAGAACACATGAGCAGGCTTAATAGGGTGTTACTCAAACTACAGGATGCCGGCCTCACATTGCAAAAAGAAAAGTGTGATTTCTTTAAACAGGAAGTGTGCTATTTAGGGTATATAATTAACAAAAACGGATTAAAAAAATCTCCGGAAAAAGTAAAAGCGGTATTAGAAGCTCCGACACCTACTAACGTGAATAAATTACAGTCATTTTTGGGTCTCGTAAACTATTATCGTAATTTTGTACCGAACGCATCGGGTATATTAACTCCGTTATATAATTTATTAAAAAAAGGTGCAAAGTGGCATTGGTCTGCCGAACATTCCGATGCTTTTAACAAAATTAAAACTTATATGGGTTCCGAAAACGTTTTAACCCATTTTAATCCGAGTGCGAAATTAATTTTAACGGTCGATGCTTCTCCAAACGGTTTAGGGGCGGTATTGTCGCAGGTGGAGAGCGACAGCTTAGAGCGCCCGATAAGTTACGCGTCTCGCACTCTGAATGCTGCGGAGAAAAAATATTCTCAGATACAAAAAGAGGCCACTGCTATCATATTTGGGGTGCGACGCTTTCATCAATATTTATATGGTCGTTCCGATCCTTTTGTTTTACGCACAGACCATAAACCGTTAATTTCTATTTTTGGACCGTACCGTGGTATACCTGAAGTATCGGCGAACAGACTGCAAAGATATGCATTATTTTTAAGCGGTTATAATTACGTGATTGAATACGTTCGGAGCGCAGACAATTGTGCGGATTTCTTATCGCGCGCTAGCCTACCCGACGCGGGAGCAGAACGCCGCGACTGCAACCGATCGCTGTCGTTCGACGATCCGGCCGCTTATATTAACTTTGTTGTAGAGGGGTGTTTGCCGGTCACATTAAACGAGTTACAAGTCGAAACTAGCTCGGACAAAACTTTAGGAAAAGTAATTGATTGCGTATTGAACGGTTGGCCTAAGAAAGTGACAGATGAGCTAATGAAGCCTTATTTTCAATGCCGACACGAGATATCTTTTGAAAAAGGGTGTTTACTAAGAGGTCATAAAATTATTTTGCCAAAAAATTTGCAAACTAAAATTCTTTCAGAGTTACATGCATCTCATTTAGGCATCGTTAAATCGAAAGCAGAAGCGCGTACAAGATTTTGGTTTCCAGGAATAGATAACGACATCGAAACTATTATACATAATTGTGAAATATGTAATCAACTTCGCCCATCACCGTCACGAACCCCTCTGGCTACTTGGGAATACCCCCATGAACCTTTTAGCAGAGTTCATATAGATTTTTTAGGGCCAATTAACAACCGAACCTATTTAGTCATAGTAGACGCCCGTACCAAATGGGTTGAGGTATACGACATGACTAACACGACGTGTAGCACAGCAGTCATCGAGAGACTCTATGACTGCATGTCACGTTTCGGGCTGCCTAAAATAATTGTAAGTGACAATGGCACGGCATTTACTTCGCGAGAATTTAAACAATTTTGCGCACTTAACGGCATTTCTCATGTGACATCGCCCGCATACCACCCCGCTAGTAACGGTCAAGCAGAAAGTTTCGTGAAGGTCGTCAAAAGAGGTATTAAAATAAGTCTATTGAGTAGTCGTGGAATAAAAGAATCGAGAAATAAATTATTAAAATATCTTTTTGACTATAGAAATTCTGTTCATTCTACCACGGGTGTGTCGCCGGCCGAACTTATGTTTGGCCGCAAATTGAGATCACGTCTAGATATAATTAATCCTTTATTTCCTTCCCCCACGCCCACGAATATCGCCAAATACGTAAAAAATAAACAGTGTTTACAGAGTAAATTTTATGGAGGTAAAAATAAGCAATCCTTCGAACATGGTGAACAGATACTTTTTAAGGTATATAATGTAAATAATAAATATTCATGGCACCGTGGTATCATTGAAAAAAGACTTGGCAGAGTGACATACTTGATTAAAGACTTGTTGAGGCAAAAATTATACAAAAGACACAAAAATCAAATTATAAAATATAAGGGGACAGTCTCAAAGAAAAATGAGCCGCAAACTAGTGGCTTCGGTTTGCTAGATCTGTCTCCTTCAGACTGTAACGTTGCGAACGGCGAATCTTCAATTAGTCAGACTCAGGGTTGGCGCAGGTCATTGATAACACCTATTGAGGAACCCCAAGAGGAAGGGGGAGGAGCGGATAGCTCAGTGGCCATTGATATCACCAATATGAGCAATACTGAACACAGGGAAGATTCCGAAAGTATAACCGGTGACAGCCCTCGACATGGCCAGTCTCTTGAACCTGAGGTGATGGAACCCACACGCGATAGACCTTTCCATATGACTTTACGAAATAGGCCTAGCCGTAAAAACTTGTATAAATTATAGTAATAAGTTCAAGTTGTAATAATATAGTTTAATGTTATTTCGTTTGGGGTATATGTAAATGAATAAAGGGAGGGATGTTGTGTATGTATTAGTGTGCGTAGGTATAAAAGGTAATGGATGACGCAATAAAGGTTAGTGCATGACAATCGCTCTTTCAATTCGCTCACATCAATACTTATACATGCAGGACAATGCATGTATAAGGTACGTAGATTTTGCCTGCTTCATACACATTGGCTTTGCATGCATTCACTTAACCCGTGCGGATTATAGCAAAGTAGTTAGTTCTGTTATATTGCTTATTTACCATTTATTTTATTTCTTTAAGCACTTAATATATACTTAAATCCTACTTTTCATGTCCAAAGGCAGCGCACTACATAGGTGAAATGTGTAGATATGTGTTGGCAACACCACCGTCTCCTACCGACAGACAACATAAAGTGCGCGTGGTCTATGGCAATGGCATGCGGCCAACTGTGAGTCTTCAGCTTGTTTAAGTAACATTTTATTACAAAGTTATGTAGAGATCTTTCATTCTAAAAGTGCACGCCCCTCCACCAAATTACATTATTTTAATGTGTGAGAGAATATATTGACTGTACTATTTTATATTCGTGCGCGCAGCAATTTCAACCAATCCGGTTACACGGGTTACAAGTGACGTTTGCATAAAAATAAAATTAATATTATATAATATTTATAATCAAATTTATGTTGGAGGGGCGTGCACTTTTAGAATGAAAGATCTCTACAAAAAAAACATAGGTAGAGAGAATACGAGTTTTTTTTGTATTTTTCGGAACATATTCCTTAGGTAAAAGTAGAGTAGAACGAACATGAATCAATAACTCTTCTGTTTTCTTTGATTTAAAACGAAAATATAACGTTGCAGGGGCAACTAAGTCTAATCTAGATTGCATTAGCCATGTTTAATTAGGTGAATTCGTAGCTAAGCACAATTTATAAAAAATATATTTAGCGTACATATCGTATTACAAATTTCATTTGCTAATTTTTAAATATGATGCATTATAATGCTAACGCCGTGTGGTATCCGGCAGAATAGAATAGACCGCCCTCCTTTCTTACCGAGGTGTCGTTAGAGGCGACTAAGGTATCTGCCGTGTGGTATCCGGCTGCATAGAATAGACTACCCTCATTACTTACCGAGGTGTCGTAAAAGGCGACTAAGGTAAGTTGACGTCAGGCAGGCCGCCGGGCGTAAAATACGTGTACGTACATGTAACATGTTGTACCGACCCCACTTAGAGTGGGATAAGGGCAGGAGAATGTAAAGATGCATTATCATGCTAATTATGAGTATTTCCTACTTATATTTTTTGTCGATCTATTCAAAATAAGATGTTTTATTAACAGATTTGGAACGAGTTTGTAAAACGTTTCGGAATAAAAAGAGTTTCTGAATTTTACGGTGCTACTGAAGGAAATGCAAATATTGGTATGTATATATATAACGATAGGTTAAAAACGAACTTTAGATAAAAAATTAAATTAAATTAAATTTACATGAATAAGTAAATGATAAATGAATACATGAATCTTCGTAGTTGTTACTTAGTGTGATCATGAGCTAAACCTAATGTTTCATATTTGCTTCTTTATAATTGCTTCTTTCGTGCTTTCTTTAAAGAGTTTAAATTTTACAGTGAATATAGACAGCAAGCCTGGTGCAATAGGATTCGTATCAAGAATCATTCCTGCCGTTTATCCTATAGCTATAATCAAAGTTGATGAGGATACTGGCGAACCAATTAGAGACAAACGAGGCCTTTGTCAGGTGAGCTGTTAAATTATATTCATAGATATTACTTGCGATTTTCCACGTCAGAATTTCATAATTTCAAACATTACAATATTCTCATATTCTAAGTCGACTCGATAATAATTCATCGCCGTTTTACTACTTTTAATACTTTCTATGTATACAATATCATTCCACTATAAATATGCTCATTTTTTTTAATGCAGTTAGCTAAAGCAAACGAACCAGGAGTTTTTATCGGTAAAATAATACCGAACAACCCAGCGCGTGCTTTCCTTGGGTACGTCGACAAAGATGCGTCAGAAAAGAAGATCGTGAGGGATGTTCTCAGTCCTGGAGACTCTGCTTTTATATCAGGTTTTTAAAAATTCTATCACTCATATCTTTACTAATATTATAAAGAGGAAAGATTTGTATGTTTGTTTGTATGTATGTTTATTACGTTTTCACTCAAAAACTACTGGACCGATTTCAAAAATTCTTTCACCATTGGAAAGCTGCTTTTTCACGGAGCAACATAGGCTATATGTCATTTAAAAAAAAAATAGGGATCCCTAATAAAATTGTAATAACTTGGTAAAAATTTAGTCGTAAACATCTATCATCGCGTGCGCTGCGGAAACTATTGATGATAGAACAAAAAAATGTTCTACAGTATTATGAACGTATCAATATCCACAAAAAAGTCCGCGATACCATATGTCTAACTATTATAGTTATGCCAATATAACTACTTTTTTACATTGTAAAAGTTGGTAAAAGTGCCGACAATAATCAAACCATTTTATTCATATCTCTGTATTAATCCTTATCCCATTAAATGATATTTTATGAATAACTGTTTCAATACCTGTAAAATACTTTTTAAATTATTAAAATCCGACATCCCAATCAAAAGATTTTACGAATTTAAGAATGTAAATCGAAATCAAATAATGCCATAACAAACCTAACCTACCGTTATAGCAGGGCCTGCACTTGGTGAGTTAAGTCTTATTCCAAGAATACTAATGATACCCATTTTTTATAATTAAATAATCTACAAAATAAATCTATAGTCCGATTTCGTAGACTTTCCACTACCACGAGATCTGTATGGACGCGGGTGAAACCGCGGGGCTTTGCTAGTATTATATAACATAGTTCCTTGCACCACCCGTCATTAAGACATTCTGTCTATTCGCGATAAACTGCTAAACGGTTTTCATGAATACCTATACAGTGATTTATGAAGGTGTAGGGTTGTTAGGGTTTATAAGTACCTATGCCGAAAGTCAGTGATGATGTATATCTATATTTTAAGGATAGCTCATTATTCCCATTGTAACTTTTAATCCAACGCGAGATAGATAGAAAAAAAATTCAGAGGTAAACAATGGAACTCTTTGTATATTTTTATTATTATCAGCTGTTCGAAGTAGAGGGCTAACATCATCAAATATAAACCATTCCGCATCATCCGCACTTGACCTTATCTGTCTTTTCCCTTTATTACGTAAAAAATGAAAATAAACTTGAAATTAACTTTGAATATTACATTTTTTTTATAGAACTACCTTTAATGGAAATTATTTAATTAGATTATGCTATAAATTATATCGCCGTGTGGTATCCGGCAGAATAGAATAGACCACCCTCCTTTCTTACCGAGGTGTCGTAAGAGGCGACTAGGTATGTGCCGTGTGGTATCCGGCGGCATAGAATAGACCACCCTCATTTCTTACCGAGGTATCGTAAAAGGCGACTAAGGTAAGTTGACGTCAGGCAGGCGGCCGGTCGTAAAACACGTAGCCAAGTCATGTGACAACATGTTTGTAACATGTTGTGCCGACCCCACTTAGAGATAAGGGCAGGAGAATGATGATATGCTATAGATTATATGGTAGGCTTTGCATTATTATTTAAATATAATGATATATATGTAATTAATTTTGGCAGGAGACATATTGGTGTCTGATGAATTAGGATATTTATACTTCCGAGACCGCACGGGGGATACATTTCGCTGGCGTGGAGAGAACGTTAGTACCACTGAAGTGGAGGCTGCGATATCAAGAGTGGCCGATCAAAGAGACGCCGTTGTCTACGGTGTTGAGGTCAATATACTATGATAAATTACAGCTCACATGACTTGATATCCTTATTTATTTGAGATCCTTTAATATATAATATATTAATAGGTGAAATGTGACTACAAAAGTATTGATATTGCTGAGCACCATTTACGTATAGAACGACGAAATATAACAGCATATAATGTTCTTTTTTTTACATTAGATACCAAATACTGAAGGCCGAGCGGGCATGTGCGGAGTGGTAGATGCAGATGGTACGCTAGACCTAGAAAAGCTTGCAAAAGATATTGCTAAAGACTTGCCTAAATATGCACGCCCCGTTTTTATACGACTCATGACGACCATGGACATGACTGGTACGTATACTACATTTAAAATAATCTTATTTATTTAATTGGTTTACATTGTATATGTAAACCAGTATCTATACTTCTATACTAATATTATAAAGAGGAAAGATTTGTATGTTTGTTTGTATGTTTGTTTGTATGTTTGTTTGTATGTATGTTTGTTACGTTTTCACGATAAAAATTACTGGACCGATTTCAAAAATTCTTTCACCATTGGAAAGCTGCGTTTTCACTGAGCAACATAGGCTATATGTCATTTTAAAAAAAATAGGGATCCCTAATAAAATTGTAATAACTTGGTAAAAATTTAGTCGTAAACATCTATCATCGCGTGCGCTGCGGAAACTATTGATGATAGAACAAAAAAATGTTCTACAGTATTATAGAACGTATCAATATCCACAAAAAAGTCCGCGATACCATATGTCTATCTATTATAGTTATGCCAATATAACTACTTTTTTACATTGTAAAAGTTGGTAAAAGTGCCGACAATAATCAAACCATTTTATTCTCTATCTCTGTATTAATCCTTATCCCATTAAATGATATTTTATGAATAACTGTTTCAATACCTGTAAAATACTTTTTAAATTATTAAAATCCGACATCCCAATCAAAAGATTTTACGAATTTAAGAATGTAAATCGAAATCAAATAATGCCATAACAAACCTAACCTACCGTTATAGCAGGGCCTGCACTTGGTGAGTTGAGTCTTATTCCAAGAATACTAATGATACCCATTTTTTATAATTAAATAATCTACTTCGATTTCGTAGACTTTCCACTACCACGAGATCTGTATGGACGCGGGTGAAACCGCGGGGCTTTGCTAGTCTTATATATTTAATTGGTTTACATTGTACATGTAAACCAGTATAATTAATATAATGTTTCAGCAAGTTTGTTACATAAAGTAGTGTTTTCCTTACAATAAAAAATTGCCGGTCAGTTAATTATAAAAAATCTCTCGTATTCTTCTAACACATATCTTTTATATATAATCTGTTTAATATATTATTTTTGTATAATTTTTTTAAGCGTAACTCAATTTTGATTTCAGCTACTTTCAAACTAAGGAAAGTCGATTTACAGAAAGAAGGCTACGATCCCAACAAGGTCAAAGACAAACTTTACTATTTAGACCCAAAATTAAATAAATACATTAGTTTAGGTCCAGGAGAATATGAAAAAATTGTATCAGGACAAATAAGACTGTGATTATTCCTAATATTTTTAATAATATTGTATAAGTGCCTGTTAAGTTTATTGTTAATAGACGATAGGAAAGTAAACAAAGTGCTGTTCTAGATAAACTGACAGACTAGACTGACAAATTATTTACCTATATTAGAAAAAATTGTTGTAAGGAAAATAAATATTTGTTTTATATAAAAATTTATTGATAAATATAACATTTGTATCTTTTTATACTGCGGGAAAGAGTAGTAGTAAAATTCGCATGTTACTTATAAGAAATATAAATCGGAAGACAAGTTTCAATAGTTTTATTTTTTAGCTTTTCATATAATAATATATAACATACAATTCGGAAAATCGTGTCAATTGTGAGGATAGCATATGCAACAGTTTTATACTATCGCAATTCCATCGTCGCGAAATGATGTCTTATTTAATTTTAAATGTTATATAATAAATAAAGACTGTCGTGGATATATACCTATTACAGATCCTTTTAAATACAGTGATTCAGTATTTGAGTATGTAGTCATATTAAGATTTTGTTGCTATATTTGATTTCAAACACAAACAAATCATTTATTTATAAAAAAAACTTTGGCCGATATCTAGAAGAGAGTAATAGGGCCCTTAAATATATTTTCATTAATTAATGTTTATTAGCTTAGTTGCTACAGTGCTCAGGGCACGGCTGGGTTGGTACCGGTACCACAAAATTTGATCTTCTGTCTGCGCATTGGCAAGCAGTCAAACTACCGTAGTAACCATAGTATTAACTTGGCAGCTAGCGAACTATGAATGTGTTTTAAGCACTCTTGTAATTGTAGCATCTGATACTAAACAAAGCTGGGTAATAATATTTTCGCTTGGATTGACAAACACGCTGCGCCAAATAAATTAACATCACGGAAATTTAAAGTCATCAAGTACGCTACTCTAATAACATAATACATATTCAAATTCAAATTCAAATTCAAAATATTCTTTATTCAAGTAAACTTGTAAACAAGCGCTTTTGAATCGTCAACTTTACTGCTGGTTCGGAAACCTGTTCCTACCGAGAAGAGCCAGCAAGAAACTCGGCGGTTGCTTTTTTTAAAATATAAACCTTAGAACTAGTTACATTTATTTATTACTGTCTTGTACAGGGTAGAAGTGTCTATATCCACACATCCTTATCATCTAAGTAATCTTCAACGGTATAGTAAGCTTTCTATATCAGTCTCTTTTTAACAGTGGTTTTAAACTGCTGTAATGGCATTGCCAAAATTGATTTCGGAATTTTATTATAGAATCTTGTACCCATACCCACAAACGATTTACGTACTTTTGCTAGACGCAAAGCAGGAGTCGCAAGCTTATGTCTGTTCCTACTTTGTCTATTATATACATCACCTATCGTTTTATAATTCTTTATATATTTATGTACAAAAATTACATTCTTTAAAATATACTGTGAAACAAATGTAAGAATACCTATTTCCTTAAACTTCTCTCGCAGGGAATCACGCGGAGTTATGTGATATGACTATCTTCTCATCATTAACTAAAAAAAATATCTTTTACTTATTCTCGTAACTAATCTGTGTCTATAACCATAGACGAGATATTAGTGTCAAACACAGACTACTTAACTCACTGATAGACGTACTCACCGATCAGAATAATGTCATTGTCAAGTCAATGTGTATAATCTATATTATTTTACTCTATTGTGTCAATAAATTAAAACGATTTTACAGAATTAAAGTTCTAAAAAGTACTAGCTTGTTACATATAAATCTTTAAACATAAATTTATGTGGCGCATATAATATTAATTTATCACTGCAAGAAGGAGTCAGCTAAAATTTTTTGTAAAAAAAATAAATAAATAAATAAAAATAGTTATAAAAAAATATATATAAATTATACTTGTTTTAGTTCAATTTATAGTCATGTTCATAATCACGTCTTCGGTCAGTTATACACTAAATAATATAATGTAATGATATTCGAGTGCTACGTCATGTACGAGTAAAAGTAGTTCGCAACCACGGTGGGCCGGCGAGGATTTTGTTTGTCAGTGCGACGCCTTTCGTGGCGCAAATCAGTTGCGATGATAACTTTTGTCGGGCTTGCGTTGGCGATATTTTCTGTTTGGCTGTATATGGGCCTAGAAGAAACACTGCTTGTAACTGTAATTATTGGTGTTTTGTATATACTGTGTTTTCACTCAAGATGGTGCTACATTGCCATCAAAACAGCGCCACGAGATCTAAGGTAAATTGGACGCTCTTATATATATTGTATAATTGAGTGCAAAGGTGGAAAAAAGGTTCTCAGCACATACATTTTGTATTAAAATATAAGAGTTCATTGATTACTACATTGAATTTATAAATTAATTTATTAATTTTTGTTCTCCCAACTTAGCTTTTTGAAATAATAAGTATAGATTTTGGATGAGACAAAAATTAATTTTGCTATTAATCATATAACAAGTGTGATATATTAATAAATGTAGTGCACAAGTCTACAGTGGCGCCACTCCGCAGTCACGATTCTGTCATCGAGGCGGGAGGACGTTTCGGTAGTATTGTGTACCTACTCACTGTATATAAGTGTTTTAATTATAACCCGAAGCTAAAGATAGTGGTCATCACATTGGCGACGAGTAAAAGCGCAGTGAGTAAAATTTTTTGTGATTCAAAATGTGTACCTGCTTGCAGAATTGGCCATCAATCAAATTATAAAACAAAAGTAATTACGATTAATTCTACTTATTGTTGACCAAATCTGTTTGCAAATAAGATACCTGTCGGAAATAATTTTCGATAAAATTAGAAGGTTCCAACGATTACATCGTTAAGTACCCGTTTTAACATTGATAACCTAAAAGTTACGCAATTATGCAATTGTTAAAACAAAATTATGAGATGTTGAAAATAAACAAAACGCTTTTAAGGCTAGTAATTTCTAATAATTAAAGAAAATTGGAAGTATTATTCTAGTTAAACGTACCTTGCACTGTCTATCGTTATTCTTATTAATCAAGGAATTCATCGCTGTGTTTGCTAACTGTGTCACTTATTTGATAGGAATACTGTGTATGTAGAATAATAAATAATAAAAAAAAAATTAAATTAAATAAATCAACAAATCATTCTTCTTATACATGATATTTAAATTAAAATTTGGTCAATCTTAAAGTTTTATTTTATATTAACTATTGCATAATAATAATTAAGAAATTTATTGGTTCAAACTTTACACTTTCATTACTGTAATATTATGAGATCCATTTTCTCATAATTACAGGTCGTCCAACATGTCCCACTCTCAAATTCCAACTATAGAACCATTCGAATGTGAAAGTGATCCAACTTCTATTGGCTCCAGTTGGGAGAGATGGAAACGTGCCTTAGAAATATACTTTATAGCAACAAATATAGTAGATCAACACCAAAAACGTGCAATGTTACTACATTCGGGGGGTATGGCACTGCAAGATATATATTTTAACTTACCCGGAGCTCACGTAACTGATACAAGTGATGTTTTTGATATCGCGATTAAAAAGTTGGATGAGTATTTTTCCCCTAAGCAAAGTTATTTATTTGAAAGGCACATTTTTCGCTTAATGAAACAAGAACCGAACGAAAAGTTCGAAAAATTTTTAATTCGTTTGAGACGACAGAGCACGAAGTGCAATTTTGCGAAAGAAGAAGAAAGTCTGATCGACCAAATTACCGAAAAGTGCAATTCGACCAAATTAAGAAAGAATATATTATTATTAGGGGACACAGCAACAATTGAAAATATTATAGTAGAAGCAAATTCTTTAGAAACTGTAGAACGGCAACTTAGCGAGTTTCACGATAGACAGAGCACAAACACAGCATCTACTAGCCTTAATAAAATTGAAACTATTATTAAAAAGCGATATACTCAAAAAGAAGTTAACTTCTGTAGCCGATGTGGCAGTAAAAATCATAAAAGTGACAATAGTTCCTGCCCTGCAATTAATGCTACTTGCATTAAATGTGGTTTCAAAGGACATTTCCAAAAACACTGCAGAACAAGGGCCAACAAAAGAAAACATACTAATTTCTCATCTAACGAAAGTAATAAAGTAAAACAGCCTAGGGTAAAAAGCCCTAAAAATAAAGAGTCTACAGATGTGGACTATATTTTCCACATAGATGACGATGCAACAATAGACTGTCAGGTAGGTGGTACTAATATTAAAATGCTCATTGACTCCGGAAGTAGATCTAATATTATCAATGATAAAACATGGGAAGAGATGAAGCAATCTAAAGTTAGAGTTTCAAATCAAGAAAAGACTTCAGACAAAACTTTTCTGGCTTACGGCGCCAAACATCCATTAAAAGTGTTAGGGTCATTCGAAGCACAAATAACAGTTGGGTTAAAATCACTAATAACAAAATTTTACGTTATTAAAAATGGCTCAAAGAACCTTCTAGGTAAGGAAACTGCCACCCTACTGAATGTGCTGAAAATAGGCATCGATGTGTGTTCCATCGAACAAAACCAATTTCCAAAGTTCAAAGGCGTCCAATTACAAATAACTATCGATAAAACAATTCCTCCAGTTTGTCAACCTTATAGACGTGTTCCAATTCTTTTAGAATCTAAAATAAATAATAAAATAGATGACCTTGTAAAAATGGACGTCATTGAACCTGTCAATAAGGCATCTTCTTGGGTTTCTCCAATGGTGCCGGTTCTAAAGCCTGATGATGATGTTCGTATTTGTTTGGATATGCGTGCTGCCAATAAAGCTATTATTAGAGAAAACCACCCATTGCCCACTATGGAGCAACTGATTCCCAAATTTGGTAAAGCAAAACTCTTTTCAAAATTGGATATTAGGAATGCTTTTCATCAAGTCGAACTTGAGGAAAATAGTAGGGAAATTACAACTTTCATAACGAGCAAGGGGTTGTACCGATACAAAAGATTAATGTTTGGAATATCGTGTGCACCTGAACATTTTCAAAAAATTATGGAGAGAATTCTATTGCCATGTGAAGGAGTAGTAAATTTTATAGATGACATTGTTGTTTTTGGACGTGATCAAAAAGAACATGATACGAGGCTCCAGAAAGTATTAACAGTTCTTAAAGAGAACAATGTTTTATTAAATACTAATAAGTGTGTTTTCAATGCGAATACTATTCAATTCCTTGGTCACCAGCTATCATCATCAGGCATTAGACCACTAGACAAATACATTAAAACGATTGAGACGTTTAGATCACCGGAAACCATAGAAGAAATCCAAAGTTTTCTGGGTTTAATAAATTTTGTAGGAAAATGGATTCCAAATTTATCAACTTTAACAGAACCCATTCGTCAATTGCTTCGAAAGAAAGTGCACAAAAATGCTAAGATCACAGAGCTGTGGAAAAAAGAGCAGACCATAGCCTTTTGCAAATTGAAAAAGTGCCTCTCTGACATTCCCACACTTGGTTATTTTGATCCAAAAGATCGTACACAGGTAATCGCTGATGCGAGTCCTGTAGGTTTAGGTGCAGTATTGATTCAATACGACGACAGAGGACCTCGAATTATTGCCTTCGGAAACAAGAGTCTGACAGATGTTGAAAAACGGTATTGTCAGACCGAAAAGGAAGCCTTAGCTTTAGTGTGGGCAATAGAACATTTTTATATGTACTTATACGGGAAAAAATTTGAGCTTATTACTGACCATAAGCCTTTGGAGGTTATATTTGGTACGCGTTCAAAACCTTGCGCTCGAATAGAGCGTTGGGTTCTTCGACTACAAGCTTATGACTATAAAGTCATATATAAACCAGGAAAATTAAATATAGCCGATCCATTATCCCGTTTATGTACAACAAATAGTGAAGAAAACTTTCCTTATGAAACTGAACATCATGTGGACCAGATTGTTCAATATGCGCGACCCGTGGCATTACCTCTTAAATCGATTATTGAAGCATCAAATGAGGATAATGAGTTAAAATTAGTAAAAAATGCTTTGATAAATAATGCTTGGGATGTGTCGATAAATAATTATAAGTTATTTGAACATGAACTCTGGTTACATGATAGAATCTTGTTAAGAGGCAACAAAATAGTGATACCCACTAAGTTAAGGCAACAAGTTTTAGCAGCGGCGCATGAAGGCCACCCTGGTATTGTCAATATGAAAGCTAGGCTCCGAACAAAAGTTTGGTGGCCAAAAATAGACAAAGACGCCGAAAATACTGTTAGAAACTGCAGAGGGTGTACTTTAGTTTCAACACCTAATCCACCAAATCCCATGAAGAGGCGTGAACTACCTTCAAAGGCCTGGGTGGATACAGCAGTAGACTTTTTGGGCCCATTGCCTAGTGGGGATCATCTTTTCGTAATAATTGACTATTATAGTCGATACAAAGAAATTGAAATAATGAAATCTATAACCACAAATGACACAATTAAAGTGTTAAAAAAGATTTTCTCACGAACTGGATATCCTGCTAGCATAACTGCCGACAATGGTAGACAGTTTTGCAGCCAGGAATTCAAAGTATTTTGTGCCGAACAAGGAATAACGCTTTTCAACACTATACCTTACTGGCCCCAGCAAAACGGGGAAGTTGAGAGGCAAAATAGGGATATTTTGAAACGATTAAGAATAAGTCAGTGTGGAAAATCTGATTGGAAAGATGATTTGTTAAAATATTTAATTATGTACAATAGTACACCCCATTCCTCTACAGGAAAATCCCCATCCGAGCTGTTCTATGGAAGACAGTTTAGAGACAAATTACCTTTTTTAACGGACCTAGAAAATAATTATGATGATTCGGAAACCAGAGACAGAGACAAAGAAAAGAAAGAAAATAACAAATTGATTGAAGACAGGAAAAGAAAGGCTAATGATAGAGAATTTGAGATTGGTCAAAAAGTGTATGTAAAAAACATGATAAAAGAAAATAAATTAGCTTCTGAATACAACCCAACACCCCATACCGTTATTAGTGCTGCAGGAAGTGATGTGAACGTAAGAAATGACGAAACAGGCCAAGAGTATAGAAGAAACATCGTACACTTAAAGAAAGTTGAAGGTCAATGGAAAGTTGTCAATAACGAAGAGGGAAAACAAGTCTAGTTTTCTTTAAGTATGAATTAATAATTATTATAATAATTTGGATGATTGTATAGCGCAAATTCAATATAAATCATTGTTTTCAAATATGTTTAAATAAATAATTAATATATAAAAAGGAAGAGATGTGATATATTAATAAATGTAGTGCACAAGTCTACAGTGGCGCCACTCCGCAGTCACGATTCTGTCATCGAGGCGGGAGGACGTTTCGGTAGTATTGTGTACCTACTCACTGTATATAAGTGTTTTAATTATAACCCGAAGCTAAAGATAGTGGTCATCACAACAAGTAAAATCTGATTCTTGATATGAGAGGTTAAAATTCTTTGTAATGTTGTAGAATATATTTAAGAATGAAATAAGAAATAATAATATATTTTGTTGCATATGGAAATATCAATGCCCCTATGCAAAAGAATTCAGTAATAGCAGAAATAAAAATTAAAAAATAATAGACAAGTTACATGTATCTCTTAGTAAGTAATATTTTTATAAATTTACTAAGGATAAAAAATGATCACAATGTCTGATAAAATTAAATTAAAACAAGAAATTTAATTATTAAAACGAATTTTCAAAATGTAAAGCAATTTATAGTGATTATCATTAAGTTTTATTTGGGTATAATAAGGCCATAATTTTATGACTTCTTAGAATAACTGGCACTTGTAAATGAAATAAAACACCTAAACAATATTCCCATCCATTCAAATTGTTAATTGGAACATAAATTGCTTTTGTTTTTCTAAGACTATATTATTATTTTTTGTACAATTTTCAACATTGCCCTGAAAAACGTCTTAATTAATTTCAAATTTTTTGCAAGATCATTGAAATGTAAATGGTCAGACTTTAAACTTATACAAATGTAAAAATCTGTTATTATTATAGTTTGAAACAAAGCTTGGTCATTGTATGATAATGTATTTATAACATAGTACGAAATAATTGTATTATAGTGATTTTTGATGAGTGACAGGTCTGTGACCGGTGACTCTTATATATGTATTATATAAAAATTATGTACTTGATTGATATTCAAAATTCATCAATTCATTGTGGTTTATATGCTTCCTGTATCACTCAAGAAGTCCTTATATATTTGTTTGTCAGGTACATCTAAGCTTTAATCTTTCTCACCTATCATAAAATAGTAGTAGTAGGCTTTTATTTTATCAAGTACTAGCTGTACCAGCAATTCACCCGCATGAAAATCATTGTCAACAAAAATTTTCTTGAATGGAAATTTTAACCATAAAAGTAGTTATTGTGAGTTACCATAAGTAACCATAAGGGATAGAGACATGCTGTCGCTGACTCTTTTGTAGTATTTTTGTTAATCTACAATTCTCTAGTGCACTACTTTAGTGTATCTCTGCTAAAGTTCCCAACAGGTGAGTTTTTTTAAAACCGTGCGACCTCTTTAACACAATTTACATAAAACTGTAATTTACATCAACCTAACCCTTCCGGAGGAATTGCACTACCATATATTATAATCCTCAATAAAATCTGTTGAGTAGATTTAAAAAAAATCTCTTATTTTAATTATCATAGACTTAAATAAGTTGTATTTTAGAAATTACATTTTTTCTTATTTTTATAGAGCACTGTGGTGTTATCTGACTATATTATGGATGACAAGAAGATTGACAAAAAAAGACTGGACCCTGCCAGATATATTCCATGAAACTGTGCAAAAACATCCTCATAAGACTTGTTTCCTATTTGAAAATGAAGTTTGGACTTTTGAGGAGGTTAGTGTTTATTGAAATTAATTTCAAAACTTACTTGATGATAAACTTTTCGTTTTTAACAAAGTTTGATTATTCAATGTTGTATAAAATCCTTGTACATTGTATGTTGTACATATTATGTCATCTTTCTTCAAAGTAGCACTTTACAAAACTTAATGACCCCACTCCGCCTAGTACCGTCCCTTTTATAATCTATAATATCTATAATTCAATTAAGAATTATTTTGTTAGTTTAAAAAAAATATTGTTATAAATTAAAAAGTTTGTCCTAAAAATATTCTAAAATTATTGAACCTTACACATTTTATTAACTCAATGGCTGCGGCTTCGCCCACGTGGATATGAGTGTATTGAAATTTTTAACAAAAATTAGTTATTGTAAGTTAACCATAAAAGACAGAGACATGCTGTCCTGGACTTTTTCTTAGTATTATTGTAGATCTATAATTCTCTATTACATTACTTTAATAGATCTTTGTTGCTTATGCGGCGCACGCGACTAAAGCTCCCAGCAGACGATTTGTTTACAACTGCGGGACCTTCAACACAATTTACATAAAACCGTAATGTACTATTACACGAAACCTTGCGGAAAAATTGCATTACCTTTTATTTACTAAAAGTATGTCGTTATGTAAATTTTCGATGATCGAAGTAAACACTTGCATTATATAACAATGGAAGGATCAACAAAGCAGAAAGTAGTAATATTTAAAAAGTACAAGTATTCCAAGTTAATATTTACGTCAACAAAATCTAAGCTGTTAATTAGCTTATTACTTTTTTTATAATACTAGCTGTGCCTCCGGCTTCGCACGCGTGGAAATCACTGTAAAAAAAGTAAAATTCATGGGAGATAGAAACATACAACGTACGATCGCGGACTTTTTGTAATATTTCCGTAGATCTACAATTCTCTAGTACATTACATTAATGTATCTCTGCTGGTTTACGCCTCGCACGCTATCTCCCTGCATGCGAGTTTTTTTTTTAAACAGCATGACCTTTTCTAAACATTCTACATCAAATAGTAATGCTGTGTCATTTAATTAAACCTTTTTTAAGAATCGCACCATCTTTTAATAAAATCCACAAAAATCCATTTAGTACATTTTTTAAAGTATAGATGTTCAATTCTTTGAATTTTAGTTTACATAAACATGTAAAAAGTATGTAATACATGAGATGAAATATTTGAAATTAGATTTAAAAAATATTTTTGATTAAATATATCAGCAATCTTAAGCAATGTCCAATTAAGGGTTATAGAAATGAGTTATGTCCTATTCTAAACTGAGACGATAACGATACTGTCACTGGTTCGGGGTCAACCATAATTCATATACATGTTTTTTATGATAATATTTAATGTCGAACTCGATTTATAGCAGGATAAAAATATGACGAGCGTCAATTGTATAACTTTTATTAAGGTGGAAAACTACAGTCTACGAGTTTCAGCTGTGCTAAAGGCACATGGAGTCAAAAAGGGGGACGTAGTTGCTCTCCTTGTAAGCAATTGTGCTCAAATGCCGGCGCTCTGGCTCGGCAATGCTCGATTAGGCGGGGTTACCCCGTTTATAAACACCAATTTGCGAGGCAAAGCGTTGATACACTCCATAAATGTTGCAAAGTGTGACGTCCTCATATTTTCTGATGAATATCAGTCAGGTAAAGATATTTTTATTTCCGACGTTGATACTGTTTTTTATTTATTTAAAAAATACGTGTGTTATGATTTTTTTAAGTATTATTACACTCCTAATTGGATAGTAAAATGCCGTTACTTTACTTTTACATGAAATAACAACAGAATATTAAGTAAAAATTTAAATTAACAAATTGAAAATCACAGTAATTATATGCCAAGATTTCAAGAAACAAAATAATCAAAATATTTGATAATGATGGATCTAACTCATATTTTTCAGTAACATAATCTCCATTAAACATTTCCAAAAAGCATTTTGGCGTATTAGCTGCTAATCTAGCAGTAGTATAGTCAACATTTGTTACGTTTGCAGCAATTCAAGACATAGCCAGTGAACTGAATTCTTCAATAAAGCTATACAAATTCACTCACCGTCCGTTAGATCCTTCTAAGCCTCAGTCAAACGAATGCGGTGACGGTATCTCAGATTTGACGTCGCTACTCGAAACAACGAGCCCAATGCCATGGACGCTAGCTGACGCGGACGGATTCCAAGGAAAACTTTTATATATTTACACATCTGGCACCACTGGCCTCCCTAAAGCGGCTGTCATATCAAATTCTAGGTAAGTTATATACTTTTATAATCCTATACAATTGATGCATAGCTGTGATAGCCCAGCGGTGAGACCGTGCGACTCTTTCGAGGCGCGTATTTCATGAGATTTTCTATTAAAACTCATGTGTCTAATTGATAATTGTAATTTATCACACGCTTTTCGGTGAAGGAAAACATCGTGAGGAAACCTGCATATCTCTAGAGAATGCTGGAGATATATGTTACCTACCAATCCGCATTGGAGCAGCGTGGTAGGTCTTAACTCCAACCCTTCTCTCCAGAGACGCAGAGAGGAAGCCTATTCCCAGCAGTGGGATTGTAACAGGCCGCTACTTTACCTTTTTTTACAATTAATGCGTATAAAACCCAGTAGCGAAAAGTCAGCCGGTACGTATGTTTTATTCAATGAAAGCTCACAGGCGTTTATTTTTTCCTCATTTTTAATAATTATCGACATATTTTTAATAAATTTACAAAAAAATGGTGACCTAAGCCCTCCTTATAAATCACTCTTTGTATTAAAATTCATTAGTACGTAGAATCTATGGGCGTTGGGGTCCTAAGTGGAAAACGTGGCGTCGTTAGAACCCTTACGAGGTGCACTAACGACCTCAAAAAGGTCGCGGTAAGCCGCTAGATCCAAATGGCACAAGATCGTGGAATGTGAAATCCTTTAAAAAGACCTATGTCCAGCTGTGGACGGCCATCTTTTGAAAAACAAGAAGATAAAGATGTTTTAATGCAAACCGCATGAAAATCCTTGTCATGAATATTATAATCTATATAAAATATACACAGATGCGGCTGTAGACTGTTTTATAATATGTAGTAATAAAAAACATTATCCCTTACACTATGACTCAGGCGCATATTTAGAGGGAAGTATATAATTTCAAAAATGTTTCACTTGATTGTCTCGAAATATTCCCATCTTTTTTTTTCTAAGACAACTTCCCCAATTAATTTTACTTTCAAACACATGTAGAGTAGTAGATTTCACCAGCAAATCAAGACTCATTTATGTTATACATTCATTTTTTTTAAACTATCATTCTAGTCATCGTGGATTTCTTAAAGGTGTATTTACAATGAAGATTCGATTTCTTCCACTACAAAATTAATTTCCATTTTCTTTACATCTATGTCTATGGATCACGTTATAGTCGTGGGAATAATGATTGCATGTTTTAACATAGGAATAATAACAGGATGGTCGTTATAAAGCAGTCAGTCTCCCCCTAGCACAGAGTGTCTCATGAAAAGACATGTGACATGGATTATAATGTCTCTATGATATTCATAACACGTTTTTGTCGCAACCAAGTTAAATCCGTTAAACATGATAGTTTATTGTTATCCATTCAAAAGAACCTCAATATACTATTAAGAACCTCATGAAATAAATACAATAATGTAAGTAATGTAAAATTAAATATTACGGAAAATTAATATAGGTCTCAATAATTATTTATTATTTAAAGCAATTTATTTGTACAAAAAGGTGTTTTTCGTGTCATGTTCAGAATGATTAACATATGTACAAATGTACATTTTTATTAGAACATAATCCATATAAGTAAGTTTTGACTTGTCGTTAAAACGAAAGAGGAGTATATTTATAATGTAATCTGACCAGGCAAATGTTGTTTTGTCATATAAATTTTCTAATGTACATTATAAAATATTAAAATTTTTGACAAAAATAAATGTCCGGTGGACAATCCTTATCATTTAGGGGTATAAGAAATAGATAGTAGCCGATTCTCAGACCTACTGAATATGCATATAAAATTTCATAATAATCGGTCAATCGAAGTTTTATGAATTTTCATATGAATAGGAAAAGGAAACTCACCCACCGAGATAGAACAACAAAACTACATACGACAATAATAATAATATTGCTTGAAACGGCACGTATTGTGAGGAAGTTCCTCACTCTGGAGCCCTAGCCACCTGTAGCTTGGGACATTGCCTCGCTTCCGGCGGATGTCAATTTTAATATTTTTAAATGTTTTTTGATTATTATTTTTTTTATAATTAGAAATATTTAAAAATGTAAGGAGTTAGGTTTTAGAAAAATAAAAGAGAATAATTTCGAAAAGATAAATAGAAAGAAAATTTAAACAATACTAATATCACGCGTTACATCGTAGCTTATCACTGTAGTTCAGAAAGAAAAATGTAATTATTATTTAAGTAATAATTTTGTAAGGGTTTTTTGATAAAAGTATAAAAGCTTTTGATATTTACAAATCCTACCTTTCTCTCGCCTTACGACATTCTCTCTTACTTTCACTGGCACAATTTTCACTTACATGCGATTGCTAGTTTGCAGTTATTGTTATCTTGAGACATAAGATTAGTAATTAGCAGTAACCTAAGGAAAGTGTAAATATTATATTGCTCATTACATTTGTTGCAATTGTTTAATCAGCAGATAATTTTTACAAAATTATCGTTACAAGAAAACATCTCTCCACCGTTAAATAATAATAACGTAAGCGTAAGCGGTTTAATAGTTTAAAATGTTAAGTTGAAGATTCTCGTTAGGTATAATTTGTACCAATCTACACTTCCTTATTTGCTAAGAATTTTTGTTGCTAAGATTTACTTGCATTTCGCTATTTTATGAATTTTAAGCTAATTAAAGCGTTTAAATAACCAGTCAAATATTTGTACTGTAAAAAGGTACGAGTATTAAATGGACACCATTATCTTCAGTTCTTACTGTAATTATTATGACTGTTTTATACTAATACAATAACCAAATATAGAAGTGTTTGTTACTACTATTCTTGGCTGTTGGGGTAACCTTTTCATAACGTGCAATTGAGCGTAAGAAAATTTTATGACTATGTAGGTATTTCTTTTGGATCATTTTTTCCTCAGTACGATTACGGAAATTTCTTTTGCAGATTCGTATTTATGGCGTGTGGTATCCACCACATGCGGTTGAATTCCTCAGATGTCGTGTACTGCCCTTTGCCTTTGTACCACACTGCGGGTGGAGTCGTTAGTGTGGGACAAGCTTTAGTGTTCGGCTGCACGGTTATATTGAAGCCCAAGTTCTCCGCATCTCAATACTTTCCTGATTGTGTTAAATATAAAGCTACAGTAAGTTTATTTGTTTCAACTATTAAAATGTTAACTTTGGTTCTTTATGCAATAGTAGAAGTATACAAGTTTGTTTTTTAATTTATAAAATAATATACAGATAATATTATGTCCAAAATTTGAATCAAGAATCCCTTTACCTAAAAGCAAAATTTTAATATATGAAGAAACAAAACCAAATTCTTCAAATGCAAGTTCTTTGGTCCTCTGATTGTTTTATTGAAATTAGTGATAATTCCAGAATTGTTAATGAGTCTTATTAGTGAGTATGGAAGTATTTTCGTTCAGTAGGCGTTAGGATGAGAACATTAAGAATATTTGCGTCATAAAATAAATTACAAATTATCTAATAGAGGTAAGGAACGTATATTCTGAGCTGATATAGTTCTGGACCTCAGTATGTTGAAGGGGCCACCACTACCCGAAAACGTATCGCTAGACTCAACCACCAATGAAACAGAAGTTCTCGAAACGGTGGCATTGGTACTGGATTCAAAAGAAACAAAATAATGTGTAATGATCTTGAAGAGATCTATGGTTTCAAAAGTCTCAAAGAGATCTATTCCCTAGAGTGATTCCGCCTAAGGTTTTATCTCTAAAGGGAGAATTAAGTGTCGTCTCATATGTCGAAATAGCTGTATTTCAAAAAACATATTCATTAATTTGATAGCAAAAAATTAGCGACATAAAATCGCATATATATGTATATACCTTGAGGTAAAAAGGACGATGTAATGTAAATATGATGTAACAAAACTATACGTTATGAAACCTTTATGTAATGCGTATCAATTTTAACACGCTTAATTTTAAACTTTGATGAAGGTCTTTTTTGAAGTTTTTGTCTGACTGTGTATTTGAATAATACGAGTATTATCCGTCTTAATAGTTCGTAAATTAGAATTTTAAATTTAATCCTAGTGCACTTACTAATGTTAATATTAAAATATTAAGAACAGCGTACCGTAACTGAGTTGTGATAGTCCAGCGGTGAGACCGTTTCGAGCGGAACACGAGTTCAAACCCGGGCAGGCACAAATGAGTTTTTCTATTAAAACTCATGTGTCTAATTGATAATTGCAATTAATCACACGCTTTTCGGTAAAGGAAAACATCGTGAGGAAACCTGCATATCTCTAGAGAATTCTGGAGATATGCGTAACCTACCAATCCGCATTAGAGCAGCGTGGTAGGTCTTAGCTCCAACCATTCTCTTCAGAAATGGAGAAAGGAGGCCTATTCCCAGCAGTGGGATTGTAACAGGCCGCTACTTTTGCTTCACTTTTACAATAAACAGTTCTATACATGAACTTCAATTTTAATATTATAAAACAGTAGCTCAGATAAATATATTAAAACTAACGATAGAGTTTCGGTAATGTATAAGCGTTTTAACAGATTGACCTTTGTCTATTTTTTTTTTATACTCTTGTTTTGTGTTACTAACTTATTACACGTAGATCGATTTAAATACAAGCCGTGATAGCCTAGCGGTGTGACCATGCGACTCTCTAGAGACGACATAGGTTCAAACCCCCGGCAGGCTCCTATGAGTTTTTCTATTAAAACTTATGTGTCTAATTGATAATTGCAATTTATCACACGCTTTTCGGTGACGGAAAACAGTCTGAGGAAACCTGCATATCTGTAGAGAATTCTAGGGATATGTGTAACCTACCAATCCGCATTGGAGCAGCGTGGTAGGTCTTAGCTCCAATCCTTCTCTCCAAAAACGGAGAGAGGAGGCCTTAGCCCAGCATCGGGCATAGTAACAGGCTGTTACTTTTACTTTTGTATAAAAAAGGTAATATTGATTGATTTTACTTCGTGCAGGCCGCTCATTATATCGGCGAGATGTGCCGCTACGTGCTGGCCACGCCTCCCTCGCCCGCAGACAAACAGCACAGCGTGCGCGTCATTTACGGAAACGGACTAAGACCACAGGTATAAAACTTTGCAAATTGGAGCCTATTACTACATATTATTTGTTTTGTATAAATTCATGCGCGCCACTCGACGCGAAAGCAAGCTAGGTCGTTTTTATGCATTCGTTCACTACGACCGCGGCCCCCGCAGTCACCCGGCAGACACGACAGGAAGTAGCCGCGCGCACCTGTATACGGCATTCCTTATTGTAGACTCACTCGCGTAATGACGCGTTTTAACCAGTGAAGGGTGTGGTTAAAGATAGTACCACGACTGTATTGACTTTTGATATTGATATAAGTATTTAGTGACGCGGTCAATTAGTGAAGCGTTTCGATTACTATAAAGATAAGACGCGACCGCGGCGCGGTTCGAGTACGCGTTGGGATTAATGTTCGCCGATATGGGACGACTCAATAACGTGTGACCTTACGAAGGTTGTGTGCACACCGGGTGTTATTTGTTTTATTTAACCGCGTTAGTGAAGTGTATACGCCGGGAGAAATAGACAGTACGTGTTCGTGGAAGATTGCTGAGTCGAGGCAACGAGTTCGAGAATCGGCCAAGTACATACAAGCGCACACACACACGTACACACATACACGCAGTGATTCATGAGGCCGGACCGCATATAGCTGACGGCCGCATAAGGCAGGTTGAGGCGCCGGGACGGCGGGCCCAGGTTTCGGAGGTTGCCTCATCCGCCCGCACGTTTGTGCGGAACAATTCATTATTATTTAAGTTATTAATTCATACTTACGGATCAGTATCTCACGATCAAATTTTTATCTACCCACATTTCATCAACAATTTATTGCATTTTTAAATTTTGATTCACTGTGGTCGAGGATGGCTGACCTACTGTGATACAGTTGTTACTAGTACAGAGGTCAGCGTCTTTCTACATACGATAACAAATGCAAATGTACACTGAATTCTGTCATACTTTTGAATTATGTTTGTATGTCTTTGATATATTTTAGTAGTAAATAAATAAATAAATAAATTATCTGGAGGAAATAAAACAGTGTTTTACTTCAGAAATTATGATAGAATTATTTTGCTATCATTCGCGTTTGTTAAGAGAATCTATATAATGCTAAGTGTATGAAATAGACAACGTTCACATACTTTATACATGCAGGACCAGTCACCACACGTATTACAAAACGCCGTCATCAGCGACACTCCACACATTCACTACGACAATCTCTACGATCGTTCCGAAGCGTAACTGAAGCATCATCAGGAGGTTAGGATAGATTCTCTTAACAATCGAGTTTTATACAGAAATAATTCTATGATAACTTCTGTACTATGAACTTCCGCAAAGTGACACCTGCTTCTATAAATTAAATTAGCGTTTTATTTGGCTTAGTTATTAGTAACACTTGTATAAACAATGAACCTCTGAAGTTTCCAGTATTTGGTAAAACAGCTGACATGTAAATAAAAAGTATAAATATTATAAAATAAACTCTTTGACGTCATCGGATAGATAGATAGCTGTCTATCCGATAGATAGATAGCTGTCTATCCGATAGATAGATAGCTGTCTATCCGATGGCGTTAAACTGAAAAACGACTGGTGTTGTTTATTGGTGAAAAGCATGTAAATGTGGTTTTGGTTATCACCAATAAAAAGTGGGATTCACGAAAGTTGAATTGTATAAGTTGTAATGATTTTGTGCAAATTAGTAATGTGAAATTTTATATTTTCCAGATTTGGACAGAGTTTGTTACAAGATTTAATATTAAGTACGTTACCGAGTTCTACGGTGCGACTGAGGGAAATGCAAATATTGGTAAGACATATTCGATTCTTCTTCTTCACTTTTTGTTTTCCGCACTTAGTCGATTCAAATTATTGAAATATAAAATAATATTATTTTTGTGCTTTTTATTGACTTGTGGAAGCTACCTGTGATTAAAGACACAGCATTAATAAAATGATTTACTGATTATTAGATCTAAATTTCACATCTATACTTATTATAAAACAAAGTCCCAAAAAGCTGTCTGTCTGTATGTAATCGATTTTCTTAAAATCTACTGAAAGGATTTTTGTACAGTTTTCACTAAAAGATAGTGCAATGCTTGCGGATGGTTTAGGTACATATTAGATATCGGTATTATGTAAATTGTGTTGAAGAGATCGCGCATTTGTTAAAAATTTTGCTTGCTGGGAGCTGTAGTCGCGTGCGCTGCGTAAAACAACAGAGATATGCTAAAATAATGTACTAGAGAATTGTAGGTCTATAAAAATACTACAAAAACGTTGCGATAACATGTCTCTATCTCTTATGGTTAACTCACAATAACTACTTTTATGTTAACAATTTGAACTCTAGAAAAAAAAATTGACACGCTGATTTCCACGCGGGCGAAACCGCTGGCAAGGCTAGTATAATATAAAAAGGATGCTTAAATTGTGCGAAAACAATTACGCAGATTAATCTTACTATATAAGTAAGATTAACAGAATGAAACGGGTTAAATGTAACATTTTATTACTTTATTATTTTTTTATCAAATATAGCATTTTATTAATTTATTATTTTAATTAGTTTTTTGAAGTTGCGGCGTATATCTTATGACTTTTACAGCTAACATGGATGGTACGCCGGGAGCAATTGGTTTTGTGTCCCGAATATTTCCTAAAATATATCCTATTGCTATAATCAAAGTGGATCAAGAAACGGGCGAGCCTATAAGAGACTCCAGAGGACTGTGCCAGGTAAATAAATTAATGATTAGGTATTATAATCTAACTTTTATTAATTAATAAATTGTAATAATTAAATAATATATTCTAACTTTTATTAATAACTTTTATTACTATTAATCTAATTATAATCTAACAAATCTCCTTCCCTATCAGCATTTAAGTCACAGACTAAAAAATATCTGTTTCAAGTCATTTAAATTAAATTTAGCTTATTATCAATATTAAATTACATTTTAATCAATTCAAATAATCACTATTATCTATTATTTTATTCATTTATTTTTCAACTTTAATCTATGTATAGTGTTTCGTTATTTTTATTTTTCTTCCTTCCTTTTTTTTCCATCATCAATTTTTTTTTCTTTTCATTTTCTTTCTGTTACTCATAGGTTGGCTGGTAGAGATCCCTTTTAGGGATAAGTCCGCCTTTTGTTTATACAATAAAGATAAATAAATAAAAAAAAAAAAAAAACTTTTGTAGACCTTCTACAAGTTGAACTTACAACCTAAAAGTTGGTGGCAACCGCTGTATCAAGCGGCATAGGATTATACTCAAAAGTAATAATAAAATTATTTTGCTATAATCCGAGATACATGTATGACGGATTATAGCAAAATAATTTTATTAATACTTTTGTATTATGGATCTCCGCAAAGTAACGCTTAATTCTATAAATTATATGGATTATACTCATATAGACTGGCCCGTTGGCGCAATAGGTAGTGACCCTGCCTTCAGCTCTGCGGGTCGCGGGTTCGATTCCCGCCGAGGGCAACATTTTCTAGAATAAAATTGTTGGTTCTTAGAGTCTGGGTGTGTATTTGTATTTATGTATGTATTTAAAATTATATATGTAGTATATCTACCAGTTGTTCGTCACCCATAACACAAGTATTAAGTAACTTACTTTGGGGACAGACGACCGTGTGTGTAAGTGTCCCATATATTTATTTATTTATTTATTTATTTATATAGTGGGGAGATCCTTTAAAGAGAGCTATGTCTATAAGTGGACTATCGGTTGAATAAGCAATTTAACTCACTTGTTCTGATAAAATCTTATTAGATAAAATATATAGAAACAAGCAGTTTTGCTGCTTTTGTTGAAGAGATTATATTTTGTAATAATGACTTTTTATGACATATTTTATTTTAAAGAATATATTGTTTTTCTTATACCGCATACACCATAATATATTTTATATTGATAATCTCAAAAATCAAAGACACACAGATTATAAAATTTATCTAGTTACAACACTTTTTAAGTTGAATTCTCAAGAAGCACATATATGTTATCTTGCAAACTGTTGGGCATTTAAAGAGTTTTTATATCTATTAATAAAGTAAATTAAGTAATTACGATGGATGCATCCTAAGTATCTCTACATTTCATATAATTTGTTACTTTAAAGTCTTTGGTAAAAGTGGCTTGGGGGGAAGTTTGATTAAAGAAAAACCTTTTTAGTATTTTCATACCTTTAACATTACGTTATTTGTGCACTTTCAAAAAGTTATTTATTTAAACGTTTTTAAAACGTATGAGATTTCTTTTATTTATTGAATGTAAAAATATTTCCCATTTTATCTTGCGTTACAAATAACTTGCAGGTAACAATAAAAAATGTAACTCGGGTAAAATTAAACTTAAGAAATAAGGCGTTTATAAAAGACGTAATAAATAAGGCATTATAAATATAATATTAAGATTTATTATTCTGTTTTGGTCTTGCATTATATGACGTGACTGGAGAATAATTATAACCGTCTTCTTAGTTCGTATATCGACTGTGAACCGGCAATATGTCCTATCTCAATTTTAAGGCAAATCACTTTTTAACGGCATTAGGTACTACTGCCCATCATTTACCGTATCAACATGTATTATCTACTAGAAAATTTGTATATAAATAAACATATTTCAAGTCAACTGGTTTTTTATTACATACAAATTAATCCGAATTTATTAATAATCACGTTTTTTCGTCTTCCTGAAAAGTTGTCAAAAATTAGATAGGACAATTTGCCAGTTCACAGTCGATATATAATAATAAAATATCATAGAGCTTTTAAAATATGTTATTTACGTAGTTGGCGCAAGTCGATGAACCAGGCGTATTCATTGGTAAAATCTCCCCAAACAACCCCACTCGAGAATACCTGGGTTACGTGGACAAGACAGCTTCCGAGAAGAAGATCGTCAGAGATGTCTTTAGCCATGGAGATTCTGCTTTTATATCTGGTAAGTGATAAATATGATATAATTTGAAGAAAGAAAGGGTTTTTTTAGTGTAATGCATTTGTTTTTTTTTTTAAATATATATATGGGACATTTACACACACGGTCGTCGGTTCCCAAAGTAAGTAACTTAATACTTGTGTTACGGGCGACGGACAACTGGTAGATATACTACATATATAAGTTTAAATACATACTTAAATACAAATACACACCCAGGCTCGAGGAACCAACAATTTGTTTTATAGAAAATGTTGGCCCTCGGCGGGAATCGAACCCACGACCCGCGGAGCTGAAGGCAGGGTCACTACCCACAGCGCCAACGGGCCAGTCAATTTAGTAGCTTTAGTCAGTTTAGTAGCTTTATATTGTTTTAATCGTCAAATGGACATGCTGCATGAAATATATATCAGCTTTCTTACACTGAACTGAAAATAAAGAACATTGATAGTTTTTTGCCTTTAACAAAAACAACAAAGTTTAATTGTATGTTAACTAACGTAATATAACAGCACACCAAAGTTTTAATTTGTAGCATCATTGATGTGCCTTTAAATAAGCCCTTACTATTACCCCCGCAACTTAAGCGTTTATTTATTTATTTATTTATTTATTTATGATAAGTTTATTGCATACAGGGATATACAAACTGTAATGTTAAAAACTAATTTATAAACAAAAGGCGGCCTTATCACTAGGGTGATCTCTTCCAGGCAACCATTACACTAAGGATCTAAAACAAAACGAAACGGATAAGTGCAGCTAAGATTCAATAAATATATAAATGCACATACTAATACATACACTAAAATAGTAATAAATAAATATGAAATAAATAAATACTTCAATAAATATTTATATTTCTACATATATACAATATAAGCGATAATACCTACATAATGATACATTCATAAATACATATATAATTATAATAATAGTTAATAATAATAACATATATAATTTAATTACCCTAAATATAAATTTTGTCTTTGTTAACCTGATGTGAAGGCTTTAATTGTACCAAATTTCGCCATTTTAGTTATTTTTATTCAACATTCGTATTTTTCAAGATTGGCAGTGAATGCCCTACAGATAAACATTCACATTTATAATAGAAAATGGCATAATCTTTTAGTAAAAAACCACACAAAGATCTGTTCAGTAGATTTTGAGAAAATAGATTACATACAAACAGACAGTGTTGACGAACTTTGTTTTATATTTATAAATAGTATTCCGCCGTGGTGTATCTGGCTGAGTAGAATAGACCACCCTCATTTCTTACCGAGGCGTCGTAAAAGGCAACTAAGGTGAGTTGACCCACCGTGTGGTATCCGGTTGAGTAGAATAGACCACCCTCATTTCTTACCGAGGTGCCGTAAAATGCAACTAAGGTGAGTTGACCCACCGTGTGGTATCCGGTTGAGTAGAATAGACCACCCTCATTTCTTACCGAGGTGTCGTAAAAGGCAACTAAGGTGAGTTGACCCACCGTGTGGTATCCGGTTGAGTAGAATAGACCACCCTCATTTCTTACCGAGGTGTCGTAAAATGCAACTAAGGTGAGTAGACCCACCGTGTGGTATCCGGTTGAGTAGAATAGACCACCCTCATTTCTTACCGAGGTGTCGTAAAAGGCGACTAAGGTAAGTTGACATCAGGCCGGTCGTGAAATACGTAGCCAAATCATGCGACAACATGTTTGTAACATGTTCCGATCCCACTTAGAGATAAGGGTAGGATGATGATGATTTATAAATAGTATTATGGTTAGTTGTTCTTTAATATATAATAAATAATAAAATAAATATATGGGACATTTACACACACGGTCGTCCGTCCCCAAAGTAAGTAACTTAATACTTGTGTTATGGGTGACGGACAACTGTTAGATATACTACATATATAAGTTTAAATACATACTTAAATACAAATACACACCCAGGCTCGAAGAACCAACAATTTGTTTATAGAAAATGTTGGTCCTCGGCGGGAATCGAACCTGCGACCCGCGGAGCTGAAGGCAGGGTCACTACCCAAAGCGCCAACGGGCCAGTCAATATATATATATATATGTCTATAATTTGTGACTAATCGTTCGCAGGAGACATTTTGGTTGCGGATGAGTTTGGTTATCTATATTTCCGTGACCGTACGGGAGATACGTTCCGGTGGCGCGGAGAGAACGTCAGCACTAGTGAAGTGGAAGCAGCTATATCTAATATCACAGAACAGAGAGATGCTGTTGTCTATGGTGTTCTGGTGAATATGAGACACAAATTTTTCTCTTTATTTTCACTTGTGTGTTGTCTATGGTGTTCTGGTGAATATGAGACTCAAATTTTTCTCTTTATTTTCACTTGTGTGTTGTCTATGGTGTTCTGGTGAGTATGAGACACAAATTTTTCTCTTTATTTTCACTTGTGTGTTGTCTATGGTGTTCTGGTGAATATGAGACTCAAATTTTTCTCTTTATTTTCACTTGTGTGTTGTCTATAGTGTTCTGGTGAATATGAGACACAAATTTTTCTATTTATTTTCACTTGTGTGTTGTCTATGGTGTTCTGGTGAATATGAGACTCAAATTTTTCTCTTTATTTTCACTTGTGTGTTGTCTATGGTGTTCTGGTGAATATGAGACTCAAACTTTTCTCTTTATTTTCACTTGTGTGTTGTCTATGGTGTTCTGGTGAATATAAGACTCAATTTTTTCTCTTTATTTTCTCTACACTTGTGTGCTTAAATATGCTTCTCAAAAATGATTAAAATTCAGCAACTCAACTAAAAGACTGATAATGGAATTTATAACAGAACTTCTTTGCTATAATCCGCGCGGGTTAAGCGAATGCATGCAAAGCTAATATATATGAAGCAGGCATAATTCACGTACCTTACACGCGTGATTATTAATACGTTCCTAATTATTTTACGATATACAGTGACTCACATAAATATTCGGACTCTGAGTTGGTTCAAATAAATTGCTCAGTACAACGAACACTTATGGAAGGATCGGGTTGGTTTTTTTTTCTAGTAATAAGACATTTATCCAAGTCAATAGAAATATATATATTTCATAATAAATCCATATCTGTTCGTTGTAAAAAATTACAAAGGAATTAATGGAGGGGTATATTTATCTATGATAGTGTCATAATAAATAAATTGCCATCACACTGCCTCCGCTGTGTTTTACTGTTCCTCTCGTGTTTTGAGTACTCTTCGTTGAGTTTTCGCCTAAAAATTACTTTTTCATCCATTCCTATGGATGAAAAAGTTTTCATCCATAGAAATTCCTATTCATATATTCCTATTCATTTTTTACAATGAACAGATATAGATTTATTTTGAAATATATATATTATTATTGACTTGGATATATATCTTATTACTAGAAAAAAAACCCGATCCCTCCATAGGTGTCCGCTGTACTGAGCGACTTATTTGAAAATACCACAAGTGTCCGAATATTTTCGTGGGTCACTGTAATTAGGAGTCGAGCTGTGATAGCCCAGCGGTGAGACCGTGCGACTCTTTCGAGGGGAGCACGAGTTCTAACCCGGGCAGGCACCAATGAGTTTTTCTATTAAAACTCACGTGTCTAATTGATAATTGCAATTTATCACACGCTTTTCGGTGAAGGAAAACATCGTGAGGAAACCTGCATATTTCTAGAGAATTCTGGAGATATGTGTAACCTACCAATCCGCATTGGAGCAGCGTGGTAGGTCTTAGCTCCAACTCTTCTCTCCAGAAACGGAGAGAGGAGGCCTTAGCCCAGCAGTGGGATTGTAACAGGCTGCTACTTTACTGTAATTAGGAACGTATTTCACGTTTTTCTTCATCCAGAAAAGTTGTCATAAATAAGATAGGACAATTCTCCAGTTCAGTCGATATTGTTTTTTTAAATGACATGACGTAACACAGGTGCCAAACTCTGAAGGTCGTGCCGGAATGTGTGGTATTGTAGATACAACCGGTTCTCTGGACCTGGATAAGCTAGCGAAAGACCTAGCAAGGGATCTACCAGCTTACGCACGGCCCATTTTCCTTCGGGTCATGTCGAGTATGGATATGACAGGTAACGTTATGTATATTCGTTAGAACAATAATTAACATTATGTGGCTAGATTTGACTGGCCAATTGGCGCTGTGGGTAGTGACCCTGCCTTCAGCTCCGCGGGTCGTGGGTTCGATTCCCGCCGAGGGCAAACATTTTCTATAAACAAATTGTTGGTTCTTCGAGTCGGGTGTATATTTGTATTTAAGTATGTATTTAAACTTATATATGTAGTATATCTACCAGTTGTCCGTCACCCATAACACAAGTATTAAGTTACTTTACTTTGGGCATGGACGCCTATGTGTGTAAGTGTCCCATATATTTATTATTAATTATTATTGTTTTTGTATTTTTTTAAATATTATTATTAGCAAAAATCCTTATAGTACAATAGAAGGAAGGAAATTTATGAAACGAACGTTTATCAAACTATTGTGGTTTGATTATTATGCCGACCTCACGGCTCTAAATTGGAATGAGTAAATACAATTTGTAATAATGATTATTATAAAACGAAACGAAATCAGCATATTTATGTATTGCAGTCTATAAATATCAATTGGGAATAGTATTTTAAAACACAGGCAATAAAATTGTCTGCTTATACTGAAACAAGTACCTCATGTTTCAGTATGAGCAATGACCTGTTAATATTCACAGATATTCGTTGTTATTAATAAATTTAAATTGCAAGTGTATCTATATGTAACTAGTGGTGATAATCAAATCGATGTTAAATTAAGGAAACCTCTGGCTACATAATTGATTTCATGTCCCATTAACTGTTAAATGATCTCCAAACTACGAATATTTTATTTTATATAGAAATCTCTGAATTCAAAATGAATATATAAGGGGAAGTATGAATGTTGCGCCCATTATAGAAAAGATGAGAGGTGCAAGATTGTGATGGTATGGACATGTAATGAGGAGGGATGAAAATCATGTGACTAAACGAGTGTTGGATATGAATGTGGATGGATATGTGACTAGAGGGAGGCCTAAAAAGAGATGGTTGGAATGTGTGAAGTATGACATGCATATAAAAGGAGTAGCGCCAGAGTTGACGAATGATAGAAGAGAATGGAAGAGGAAAACATGTTGTACCGACCCCACTTAGAGTGGGCTAAGGGTAGGAGAAAGAAGAAGAAGAAGAAATCGCTGAATTCACTTCCTTTATATAATAAATTAATATAGGAAATAAAAATATTAATATATTTCATTCATTTTTTTAACGTTTTTAATGTAATTTTAAACTTCAGGTACATTTAAAATGAAGAAGACTGACTTACAAAAAGAAGGTTTCGACCCGTCCTTAATGAAAGGCGACAAACTGTACTACTTGGATCTGAAACTATCAAAATATCTACCACTCGGACAGGAGGAGTTCCAGAAAATCAAAGACGGCCAAATTAGATTATAATCTGATTTTGTTTCAACTCCTAGTTATTACTCGAATGTTAATTGAAACCTTTTTTTATTTTAGATTAAATATTGTGAGTCTCCTGTAAGGTTACTTCACTCTTTGTTATAAAACGGTTACTGTAGTCTATAAGACGAGCTGTTTTAGAATTTTTATTGTATATTTGATATACTCAACCATATTTATACTTATCTCTTAGAAACGTCAATAAATATGTGTATAAGGATTTGAACCGAAATTTATTTATAGAAAATCAATATTTAAAGAATGTATAAATATTATTCTGTACCAGGCGTCAATATGTTAATAAATCGACTTACTTCCTTTTATATGTTTAATCTTAATAGCCAATAGGATTGTCTAATTTATATAGTAAATATTTCAGTGAAGTCGATAAGTCTTTTATATCGCACATATAAAATTGTGAACTTTATCAAACGTGCGTTTCGGATTTGTTAAGTTATTCACGCCTGGTACGAAATTGTCTACCATTTTTAAAACTGTTTTTTATGAGTACAAGAAATTCTTTTGTATTTAATAAACTAAGAATTTTTATTTAATATTAATTTTGCTTTTTTCTGATATTTGTGACTTTAGTAACTTAGATTCTAGAATGCGAATCGCAAGAAATATGCGAATATCTTCGAATGAGATCTGGTACGTTGTATATTTGTAAAAGCTAAAGTATATTTTTTCAATTGTCTTTGATTTTAATAAAATTTAATTTAAATTTGATGTGGTGAAGTTTAAGTTGGTAATTCTATATTTGTTTACTCGAATGTTATGTTAGAATGTGACTCACCCTTGGCTTTAAAAAGACTGGCCTCGACATAAATGAAGGTATTAGAGAATTTTATATTTAAAATTAAAAATAACGGCGGTGTTGACAACACGGCTATGATAAGGCAGAATCGTTTGTCAACCAATGTTGGATTATCGGTGCTAATAATGGCCGCCGATAATACGTATAAACATGAATACGTAAAGTATGACATGCATATAAAAGGATTAGCGTCAGAATTGATGAATGATATGAGAGAATGGTAGTGAAAAGCAAGGTGTGCCGATACCACCTAAAGTGGGATAAAGGCAAGAGAATGGAGATATAGATATGAATTACGTATTCTTTGACATAAATATCAGTCAGTAATGACAGTATTAAACTTGTGTATATCTTTAAAATTTAACTATTGTATTATATCCGGAGAATGACACCATGTTGTCTCAATTGTTGTGGCTCTACCTTTATAGGTCAATATCATAGACAACACATTTATTATAAAACGAAGTTTCCAAAGTCTGTATGTTGATTTTCTCACAATCTACTGAACAGATTTTTGCAGCGCAATACTTCCAGACAGTCTAGGCTATTAAATTATGGATTTTTGTAAATTATGTTAAAGAGGTCGCGTAATTGGAAAAAACTCGCCTCCTTGCAGCTTTAGTCGCGTGCGCTGCATAAGCTGACAGAGATACACTACAGTTGTTTACTAGAGAATTGTAGATCTACGACTATACTGCAAAAAAGTCCGTGACAGCGTGTCTCTATCTCTTATGGTTACCTTACAATAACTACTTTTATGGTCATAAGTTTTTAATTAATTACACTCATTTCCAAGCGGACGAAGCCATAAGCACATCTAGTACTCAATAAAATGATTGTATAGATTGCATTGTTATCGTTCAAGTTAAATTAACTTTAATTTTTTTCTTTAATTCTATATTGATATTTAAAAACAGTTTCTATATTAAAATTTAAATGTTTAAACAATTTTCTGTCGTTAAAAAGTATTTTATGTTTTTAAATAAGGCATTCCAAATTGAGAGAGAGGGCTAACAACTTTTATATTCCATCGGTTTATTTAAGCTTAATATTAAAGTTTAGGTAATTGGGTGTTTTAATATAATTTAAAAAAAAACTATGGGGTTCAAGGTGGTTCACTTATGTTATTTCTGCTATGTGATAATTCTATGTATAGTATAACTCGAATATTCTATTATACATATTGAATATCTGTATTTTTGTATAGTGTATATTACTATATTATTTTCCGTAATGAGTAATCAGCATAGATTACTAAGTGATCTGTTATGTATCTGTAAATCATGCGCTTATTAAAATTAAATGTTTTTTGGACGTTTGCACTTTTATATCTAGAATTGTAATGGCGTCTCTAAGTTTTTATATTTTGGATTTTTAATCCCAGGTACTATTATTTAACTCTCCCTAATCTCAACTGGTATAACTATATAAGATAACCTTTAATGCAACCCACAATTTTATTGTCTTTCATATAAATAATATCACAGACAATATACCGCGTAAATTCAATTGGATAAAGTTTCAGAACGGCCAAAAATTGATAACTTCCTATAAATTGCTTGTAAAATGTATAGGGTATATGAGAGTAAGTATTGATGGCCATTTTTGGCCACTGAGGGTAAATGACTTCTTTTTAGTGAGAAGTGTTCGAAAAAAAGATAAAAAGACTAATAATCTTATAAGAGTAATGCAAATACTTCATATGTATATTGTATGGCAAACATATTAATTACCCTATAGAAACTAAATATACTTAAGCTGAATGAATTTAATTTATATATTGATATTTCTGTTCATATTTATTTTTAGGTATTATTATTGAATATTCCTCGTATTTTGTATAGACATTTTACATACTCCACAGAGGCAAAACAATGAAATCGTTTAAACAAAAATAATTGTTACAAAGCGTCGAGTATAGATGTGTCTTCCAGATTTAACTGCCTAACCATTTTACTAAATTTGGTAATACATATACACATTATGTATAAGCATAATATAGGTATTTGCATTGAAGGCAATAACAACTACTGATACTGCTTTTTACTTCTACTACCTAACGCTGGTAGATCGCGCTACTCCTGACATTTCTCTACCTCTCATAAAAGGTCTATGGCTAACACACAAACTGACAACATGTTGTCAGTCCAAAAAAAACCTGTTTCATTACATGTAAGGTACCTATAACGCCTAAAAATATTTTATTTATCCGAGGACGCGAGTGATACTTGATTTCTTGTATTTTAACTTATAATTTTCAAGAGGCGGTATTGCAGACACTCGTATTTTGCACTTTGTTCGGTGTTCCTGCGAAACTATAGACACTGTTTTTAGTTGATCGAATTTGCTGAATTGACGAACACAAAGTTTTTAAAGATTCGTCTAGTAGGTACAAAGTACTTTGAAATGTTACATAACTATGATTTGATTCAATGATGATTAGTAAAAATTTACACGTACTTAATACAGTCAAAAAGAATCAATTTTTCAAGCAATATGTTTGAGTGCATAATTTTAATAGAATAAAATATTACATTGTATAGAAATTTTAGGACAATGTTATTGATTGTATAATTTATTACAGTTGTTTAAATATTTTTAACATGTTAACTTGCCGTAGACATTTGCAATAACTTTATAATTGTTACAGTCTCAAATTGTAAGACTGACATGTTTTTTATTATCTGTTTTACGTGCTAACTTTTAAGTTCTCTAGGTAATGGGTGATATTGTATTTTTTTTTAATAAAATTGGACTTAAAAAAAATTTTTAGTTGTTGAAATTTCCCTAGTTCAGTTCACAATTCCTATACCTTTGGATTCCTATTACTTTCTCATAATGCATGCATGCGTAATCGAAATTCGAAATTACGGACAATATCAATTGCTGACGTTTTCAACCAAACTTTTAACTGTGAAATTAATTCAGTGTTGTAAAGATGTATCATTCAATAATTCTAGAATGGAAAATTTTAAGGTTTTGATGTAAATCAGAATATGACTGTATTTGTTGCAAAATGTCGGGAAATTTTTCCTTTTCTAAAACGGACTTTTCTGTCCCTTTGAGAAGTGATAAAATAACGGATGCGGTACTGGAAAGCTATTTACACATACCGTGCTAATCCTTATCAAGTTAATCTGACTTAGAGCATATTATTGAGGTATCGAATTATGCGCTGAGAATATTTTATAACCTACTTGTTGGTGAAAAATAAAAAGACATTGTCAATTTTTAACTTTAGAATCATCTAAAATAAAATGAGTTGTCGTGAAAGTGATTAAATATATTTGCCTCGAGTACATTTTATAGACCTTTTACAATTTATATGAGTTAGCAACCGACGTTTTTTGTTTATGAAGCAGTCCCTTCGGGGATCAGCTGTTCGCGCATGTGCAGCTGGAGTCGAGGGGAGCTCCGTCAATGACGTGGCGCGTGCCGCCAGGCGCACATTCTACGCGCATTTATTGAAAAGTATTCATCGGGAATACACGCACCACTCGCGGAGTTTACGTGTTTATCAGTGGATTTGTTTAGTTCGCTGTGCGTAGTTAGTGGACGTCCCACTGGGCCGATCGCCAGCATGGACGCGCTTTTGGCAGCGCTCGTCGCCCTCATGGCATTAGCCGCCGCGATGGCTGCTGTGCTGAGCACGCTCTCGAAAGCGGCAATATTTGCAATCCTTGCCCTCGCACCTTGCGTGTATAGGTACAGAAAACAAATTTACGTTATCGTGAAAACCTCACCGAGGGATTTCAAGTGAGTATATTAAAGGTTTTAATTTAGTATCCGTCCGTTTAATTCACGTTGTGACAGTTATCGTACGCAACTAGCATGCGTACAGTCTATTTATGTGGTGTTATAACGTACAATACATAATAGGCGCCATAAAATGACGGAATTGAATTCGAATATACGACGACGACGTTCCATTTAAATGCAACAGTCCTAAAACAATTATAACTTGTGATAGAACACTGATAATTATATTAAAAAGTAAGTGTATAAAAGTACTTGTAAACGTAAAGATTTTGATGCGACAGCGAAGATTCTAAAGCTTCTAAAAAAGGCTATGAATCAGTTAAAAAAATGGTAACTCTGGTACCATAAATTTGGTAGGTAAAACAAACAATTAAGAATTGAACTGATGTAGCAGTTATTCTAAAAAAAATTTTTAAAGTTTAAATTTTTATGAAATAAATAAAAGTAATGATAAAACTGTAAATTTTCATAAATATACGTTTTATTAATATAAATAATTATATAATAATAATTTTCCAATCTCTTATATAATCAGGTTTCATCAATACTTAATACCATTTTACGACATAAATAAAATTTATTACATATCGAAATTACTAGCTTATAATATATTAAAGAAGTCACAATTTCTATTCACTGTAGGTGTAGATGCATTTTTTGCACGCGATTTTCTTTTCGACTATGTGTCTACATCGATAGCTGGACCTAATTTTTATGTGTGGTTAATACTTAGGTTGGACTTACTGCTGGTTCGGAAAGCTGTTCCCACCGAAAAGAACCAGCAAGAAACTCGGCGGTTGCTCTTTTTAAAATATAAATCTTAAAACTAGTTACATTTAGTTATTACTGTCTTATGCACCTATATCCACACATCCTTATCATCTAAGTAATCTTCAACAGTATAGTTTTTCACACACAGACTTTCTGTATCAGCCTCTTTTTAACAGGGTTTTAACACTGCTGTAATGGCATGGCCAAAATTGATTTCGGAATTTTATTATAGAATCTCATACCTAAGCCCACAAACGATTTACGTACTTTTGCTAGGCGTAAAGCAGGAGTCGCAAGCTTATGTCGGTTCCTACTTTGTCTATTATATACATTACCTATCGTTTTATAATTCTTTATATTTTTATGTACAAAAATTACATTGTTTAAACCGTGCGTCCAATTGTCCCATATATATTATTTATTTAACATTGATGCTTAGAGTTTTTGAAACTTAATGGATAATGTCTAATTTGCTGTTTAATAAAGAATCAATAGTTTCTATTATAAGTTTGTTGGTTTTCTCTGGGCTTCTTCTATATTTTATGCTCTACGTTAAACAATCACTTAACTCATAGTATACTGAATGACAGACGAAGCTGCGGATGTACAGTTGTGTATAATATACTCTCTATCACTTGTGTGTATCCTAGGTCCTAGGTAGATTATAAATATTCAATACATGTCAAAACAACACGCAATATAGTTTATACTACATATATACTACTACTGTTCTAAGTGTTGTATGAACGCTCTATGAATGTGTTGGAGGATTCCTGGTTTAATGAATTTAATAATGAAGCTCAGTGTTAAGCCATCTATTCGGGTTTAATAACCTGAATAGATGTCTAAGTAATGACCTAATTATCACCATCTATTTCCTAGCAAATTTTGTAAGTAACTGCATTGTTCACCCTTTTCAAATTTCATACTTTTTAACACGAATATTTGAAACACGCGATTTTGTCCTCTCTTTTTGGACATAGAAAGAAATCTCTCATTAATTATATATTATTATAGAACAAGGTTCCAGCGGATATTGCGACCTTTGTAAGATCTATGAGTGATGTCTACTAACACTGCATTTGGTGAAAGATAACACTAAAAAAAGAATCACTCTAACACCTTAGGATTGCACCCCCACGGTTCTTTGTACTATCTGTCCCGTCCATCTCCACGTCAGCTCATCACAACGATGCTACCGCGCTCGTCAGTGCCACCACAGGTGACGCTGTAAAAAATTACCACTACTTTGTTTCATATTGTCTATTACAAAATATAACATTGATTTCGGCGAGATATTTAGTTTTGTATCATTTTGTAGATACTAAAGAATTATTAATATTAGATATCTCTTTCAATTTGTATAGATTCATTATTGAACATTCCGGATATGGGGTTCGCTTTGCCAAGTTAGATATCGATTTCTCATGGTAGATTGGAATATCAATGAGATAACAAAAACATCTTAAAGTTGGCATGGCACTATACCACAGCTGAAGTCTCTCATTTGTAAAATGAATTAGAGTTTAGAGCCTTCACTGTACGCCACTGCGGATTCGCAGCATTCATATATCCGAAGAAATCTTTTTTCGTGAAACGATGTTTTCTTTCACCGTAAAGCGAATGAATAGTAAATATCAACGACCTCATATTTTGTTTATAAAAACTTCACAGAATGGTCACGTATGTTTCCATTCTCTGATATGGTGATTCATATAAACTATTATAGGTCTAAATATCACTCACGAAAAATCCATGTCTAGTTGTGCCGTGAGACTTGCGCTCGTCGACAGATATGTATTAAAATTAACGCACGAAAATGCAACAGTAGCAGAAAGGAAATGTAGATTGATATTATTCTATGTTAGGCTTGAGTTCGTGCATGGTTCAAAAAAAAAAGGTAACTCACGTTCCAAAGATTACAGAACCAATTCATACAAAAGCTACTGTTCATAGTTCGGTTAAAATTCGGGCGCTAAAAAAGATATATTATAAGCTGCTTGAAAGTCTGCTTTCACACTTATAAGACAGGGTTTTACTTGTTTTAAGTTTATGCTATCGAATATTGTAATATCATTTAAGATTTTATGTAAAAAATAAAAAATAAAAAAAAGTTATAAATACTAGAGTAGGGGAGATAGTGACACAATAAATAAAGAGAGGGAATATGATATACGTCATCTTTATATAAATAAATATATAAATATATGTAATACACACACGGTGGTCCATCCCCAAAGTAACTTAATACTTGCGTTATGGGTTATGGACAACTGGTACATATACTACATATATAATATTAAATACATACTTAAATACAAATATACACGCAGACTCGAAGAACCAACAAATCGTTTATCATCTTCATCTTTGTCTCATCATACATTATATAGAGAGAGACAAATCATCCTCATTTGCTTTCTCTATACTGTAATATGGGACATTTTAGGCTGGTATCTCTACTTTAGTTAATAACTATGAAAAATAGGCTCTTAAAAAGAACGGCGGCCTGACCGTCATATCACGATTGCCAACATAAACACCCAAGTCTTTTAGCAATCAGTCAACTATAGTTAACTAAACAAAAAAGAAGCTATGCAACTGTATTCCCCACATTTTACATGCTTGCCGATACTTGTGCGCCCAATTGTTCCGTCTAGTGTCCTCCAGTAAGATTTGTAAGTTGTATAAATAGGTAGTGATTTAGAGTAGGGTGTAGAATTTTGTTAGTTATTCGATGACAGCTTTTAACTTGAAGAAGCTAGGAGTAAAATTAAATATTTTCAGTAACTCAAAATTTTAAAATTACTTATTTATTTATATAGCTTTTTTTACCCACAATTTTTTTGTATATTGGAATTATTCACGGGATTATAAATCATATAAGAAAAATATCCAAATACGTCTATGATATGCTAATTTTAATGTTAAAAATTATTCAGATTTTTACCGACTACACATAATTTTAACGATTTTATTATTCAAAGTACCGTATACATCATTTCTTCTCCAATTAAATTAATAGCTTTGTTATTTTATGACGTTAATGGCGTTACCAACAAAGCAATGCCAATCGATATTTTAACAAATAACACAAATAAATAAAAAGTTGAGCTTAAGGTTAAGACCGTCAAGGAAGGTATTAGTGAAAGACAAGGGCATCGTCATTTACGACTAATTTTAGCCACACGTTGACTCTATTATGTCCAAGCCGGAAATGCTATCACTAATTAAATAAAAAGTAAACGTAAAGTAAAGTAACGGCCCGTCGCTATCTCACTGCTGAGCATAGGCCTCCTCTCCGTTTTTCCAGATAAGGATCGGAGTTAAGACCTTCCATGCTGCTCCAATGCGGATTAGTAGGTTACACATATCAGTAGAATTCTATAGCAATTTGCAGCTTTCCTCACAATGTTTTCTTTCATGATCGTCTCTAGAGACTCGCACGGTGTCACCGCTTGGCTGGTTCTATGACTACTTCTACTATATTTAATTAAAAGGCCTTTGTTTTAACATAATATAATTGCCATCTGTAATATTTTTTATTTCTTCTACATAACTGATCGTGTATGGTCTAGCGCTGCTATGCAGTCTTTATTTAATTATAGGATTACGATCGTGCGAGCTCGTCAGACCCGAACTCACGCCGCAATGCTGTTTGATTTACTCCTTTAAGTAAATACATACATGTATATAACTTATGTATATTATTGAAATAAAGTTTGTAAGAAATTGCTTTTAAATAACTTTCCTGGTGCTCTAGCACAATTATTTTCCTTACAAACCAATATTTTATTCCCGACAGAGTTTAAGGTTAGTTTGTATTGCTCTTAGATTTTAGGTACAAAATATATATTAATAAATCTTATCATTTCACTTTTGTAAAACGATAAGATCCGTAGAATTAACCATCAGATTACCAACCCATTGGGTAACAAAACTGTAGTGGATGACGAAAGGAGGCACGTGGAATAAAAAATGAATAATGCCAATGCCAACGCAAACGCAAATAAAATTTATAATTAAATAGTAATCAAAGTACTGAAATAATTATGAAAGCTATAATATATTATTAATAAAAATATTGTGTTGATTGTTGTTAAATACTCTTACTTAATATGAAAGATTCCACTTGTGACGCTTGAAACAATAAGTAAATATTTAGATTCATATAACGATAAAAATCTTAATTTATTTAATGTATGTGTAATGTAATTTTTGTCGAGATTGAACCTTCAACAAAACGCAGATTTATTTTCATTTATTTACCGGTTAAGATTATGCATAATTTATTTGTTTGTGAAATATGAATAAAAATAATACAACTCTAAACAACAAATCATTTTACATATGCTCGTTACTACCTGTGTTTATACGTATCTACTTAAAAATCTGTATACGTATCTACGTAAAAATCTCTTATATTTGGAAAATAAAAAGAAAATGATTCGGCCACAGTAATGATGAACCAATATTTGTTAATCATTTTAAGTACACAATCTTATCACTACAACATTCTGAAGCCAAATAAACGCGCTTTAAAAACATGCATTTGAATATTAGGTTAGGTGAACTTTAATTCACTTTATGGTAATATGGTTATACTTCTAAATAATTGATTTTAATTGAAACGACAAAGAGGAACTAACAAATTTCCAACTAGATATGAGTGTGCGATAATATGAACCATAACCAATACCACCCTCGAATAGCAATATATCAGTATAATTGTATTTTATTTATGGGAAAGCTTACATTATGATGAAAGCTGTGATAGCCCAGTGGTGAGACCGTGCGACTCTCATGTCATGTCTCACGACTCTATGACGAACATAGGTTCAAACCCGGGCAGGCACCAATGAGTTTTTCTATTAAAACTCATGTGTCTAATTCATAATTGCAATTTATCACACGCTTTTCGGTGAAGGAAAACATCGTGAGGAAACCTGCATATCACTAGAGAATTCTGGAGATATGTGTAACCTGCCAATCCGCATTGGAGCAGCGTGGTAGGTCTTAGCTCCAACCCTTCTCTCCAGAAACGGAGAGAGGAGGCCTATTCCCAGCAGTGGGATATTAACAGGCTGTTACTTTACTTTACTTTACTTACATTATGATGACCTACATTTTGCATGATTCCCTTTATACTTCGACACTTCAGTACCTTTATATTGATTGTAACGGTGCGATACTTTGTATACTCGTACACATGTTCATGAATTTATAAATAGCATTTTATTTTTAAATCCAAAGGCGTCTGCACCAGTGGTAAGTTTGTGTGAAATAAACCTTACATAATTTGTATCTATAAATCGATTTTTATGAAGTAACATAAATAAGAAACTTGTTTTATATTTTAACTTTTTATAGTTAATTTAATAAATATATATATTTAAGCAAATAAGACTATTTGATTATTTCTATTATTATTTCTTGGGACCATTCCACGTGGGCATGATTTGTATAGTAGTAGCGTAGTAGTAGGATTTGTGTAGTAATTTAAGATAGATATAACTTGTACATATTTATCATCAAATATTACAATACAAATTGTATAACCTTAATTCTTTTGTTAGCTGCTAAATTTAAACCATTACGCAATAATTCTTTTAAAGATGTGACCGTTGACAAAATTCAATCATACAACAAAAATACATTTGATTATGGCGACTATTTTTTATATAAAACGTTTTCAGATATGATTGTAGCTTAAGTAGGTCATTATTGATTGTTGGCATTCTGATGTTGAAATCTGATGATGAAAATCATTACTTACTGGTATGATTAAACTGTTTCGAATTTTGAGTTATAGCCATTGAAATTTCAGATAAGAATTAAAAATTGTACATTCTTATACTTTGTTTTAAGATTATTATATCTATCATATGTATTATACTCATACTGCTCATATTATAACGGGATCGCAGTTTACAATTCCTAAAAAACAATTATTTGAGTCTATTTTAGTATTTATTTAAAATTATATATGCATATATTTACCAGTTGTCTGTCACTAATATTACAAGTATTAATTTCAGGACAGACGACCGAGTGTATAATTGTCCAATATATTTATTTATATATTTACAGCGCTGGTGAGATTATCTTGACATATCTGCGATAGGTATATACCGTGTGGTATATACGTAGAATAGACGAGACGTACTGAGTAGAACCGCCTTGTAGTATCCGTCTGAGTAGAATAGACTACCCTCATTTCTTACCGAGGTGTCATAGGTGGCGACTAAGGTAAGTTGACACACCGTATGGTATCCGGTTGAGTAGAATAGACCACCCTCTTCCTTACCGAGGGGTCGTAAAATACGACTAAGGTAAGTTGACGTCAGGCAGGCGGCCGGTCGTAAAATACAACATATTTATAACATGTTGTGCCGACCCCACTTAGAGTGGGATAAGGGCAGTAGGATGATGATGATTATCTGCGATAGGTTTCTATGGCGATACGCAAACGCGATGATCCGGTCCAAACGCTGGGGACGAGAGAATCGCACTGTAGCAGATCTGTTCACACAACGTGCACTTAAGCATCCCGATGCTCCATGTTTCATTATGGTCGATGGACGTACGTGGACTTTTCAAGAGGTGATTTTTTTTTAAATTCTTATTTATATTCGACTATATATATAGCATTTAAGTTTAATATTCTTAAACTAAGTGTATCCAACACTTCATTTTGCACAGCGATCCATTGTTTCGAAATAATGAATAAATTCTATTTAGGTTGCCAATAATTATCGGTTTTTAGAGATAATACCAGGTCTAATTTCTTTGATGCACGGAATAAAGATAAATGGCCAAATTATTAAAAAATACGCTTGAATTTCGGTCATTTATCTAGTTTCGACGGCACACTTATAACCCTTGTAAAAAAAACAAAAAGTTGTTACATCAATGAAATATAAGCTAATACACTACTATAAATAAAAGAAATTCTCGTAATGTAGTTGATAATCATTGGATAACATGTTAAAGAATTTCAAATACAAAAAAGAAACTCTTTTTTTTCGTATCATTATATTATTCCTGAGAAAATATAATTGATAGAAATTTAACTAACAAAAATTTAGTTAGTATCATTGTTCCGTATTTGAAGAATAGCATAAGTATACTTAATAATTGAATTTTATAACGCAGGTAGCTGAATACTCTAATAAAATTGCGAGGGTAATGCAAGAGCATCTAGGCCTTAAACGCGGCGATGTTGTATGCGTGTTTATGCCCAACTGTGTCGAGTATGTCTGCACCTGGCTAGGACTGTCCAAACTCGGTGCAGTATCAGCACTTATCAATAGTAATCTTCGGCATCGGCCGCTCTTACACTGCATTCAAGTGGCTAAGGCTAAAGCGATCATCTACTCCAACATGCTGGCTGACGGTAAGTAGCTCTCACAAAGTTAATGGTTATTTAGTCTCTTTTTGTTTTCATTGGAAGTTGTGAGTAATTTTATAAATCCGGCATGAAGGAACACCTTTATTTGTTTCCTATTATTCTGTTTGCGATTGACAAACGAAGATATATTTTGAACTGATTACTGTACTGGTTACATCATATATCAGTTTTTTACAATATGCCTTAACTAAACAAATTATATTTTGTACAGCTATTGATGAGTTAAACGAGCAGCTTCCTCCAGAGCTGAAACGGTTTCAGCTGTACGGCGAGTGTGCAAAAGGTGTGATCGATCTACGTGCTGAAATGTACAAGCAACCACCGGACTATCCTGAAGTGGCGGACAAACCTTCATACAAGGATACACTATTATATATTTATACTTCGGGAACAACGGGCATGCCAAAAGCTGCTGTTTTACCAAATTCAAAGTAGGTGCAGAAATTTGATAACTACATTACTTAATAACAATATCAATTATTATTATTTTTAGTAAGTCATTTCTTTAATAACTTTAAATGTGCCTTATATGAAAGAAATGTATTCAGTTTAAATTTTGGGATTATTTTCGCTCATAACGAATAAATATTTCGATTCTCTTAGCAACCAACAGTTATTATACATTTATTGAACAGTGACATCGGTTGTTTTGCAACTTCCACTAGCTACCAATTTATGCATAAAAGATACTAGTTAGTTAAAAATGAAGACTATTCATCAAATTCATTAGAATCTCTTTATGCTTTATTTGAGGAAAATATACTAAAGGTCCATATCACTCGATGACTATTCGATACGATGGTGTGTAATATTTAATCATACTCTAACAGGAAATAAGATTTGATGAGATATTAACAGGATTTGCTTCTCAGATACTTGCTCATAGTGGTGGCTACAGTACACATGCTCGGTTTACGCTCCTCGGACCGCATATACAACTCTCTGCCACTCTATCACACCGCCGGCGGTCTCGTTGGTACAGGCGCCGCTCTCGTTGATGGCATTCCTTCTGTGTTGCGCACAAAATTCTCCGTAACCAACTACTGGACAGACTGTATCAAATACAAGTGCACGGTAAGTCGAAGATTTTTTAAAGCCTATTAACGAACTTCCACATTGACATTTGTCCCTTATGGCAGATTATTTTTAATGCAGCGCCGAATTCATTCTGTTACACATAAAAATCCACAGAGCCAGAGTGCTGATATATTGTTGTGTTGTGTTGTGGCGTTTATTTTACTTGGTGTTTAACTTGAAAAATTACCAGAAGACTGCAAGAAATATAGAATAAAATCCAAAAGTAGAGAAAATTTTATAATTTTTCACAAGTACAGATTTTTGTGGTATACCTTAAATACCCATAATAACACTTTAAAATGTTTTTGCTGATTCTTAGTCGCATTTTTCTTCAATCAAGACAAACTTTAGAGTTTAGCGAAACGGTTATCGGCCAATATTAGTGACGCGAGACAGTTTATCGGTTGAAAGTATTTACGGATGGAGAATTTCAAGAATGAGCTGCTGAACATTGTACTTTTCGAGTTTTTGAGTTACTTAAATCTAAATTCACTAATTCATAGTGAATTATTAAAAAGAAAGCTTTCCGAAAGAATCGCCATGTCGGCAGGCCTACCACGAACTCTTATTGCGACTCAATTGAAGACGTAAACGACGGCCGCGAACCGCTTTCTTTTCGTACCATGAAGTGTGAATTGCATTGGGGTCATTATGTTTGAAAAGGATAACGTTATATGAACTATAGATAACTCGTGTCTCTTTTACACACATGTTCTTAGAACGAATTTCGAACGCTCATTTGGCAACGACTTAAAGTGTGCGTCTTTAAGACGTCATGGTAGGAAAAACAATTTCGTTTACGTCTTCAATTGAGTCGCAATAAGAGTTCATGGTCGGCCTGCAGTTCAGTGTACCAGTTCAATTGCTAGGTTGTAGTAATGTCTTAACAGGCCGCTACTTGAAATTTTTACCCCTCTAAAATATGTATGTGAGCTTTTAATACGTGTTTGAAACAATGTCCATTCCAATTATTGGTAATTAGCTTCTATGAAGCTCAAACTTTTCCATGCAGGTGGCCCAGTATATTGGTGAGATGTGTCGTTATTTGGTCTCTGCGGCGCCTCGGCCAACGGACTCGCAGCATCAAGTTCGCATTCTCGTTGGCAACGGCATGCGACCTGCCATTTGGCAGCAGATTGTCGATAGGTAATAAATACTTTACGTTTATCAATTTTTAAATTAAACTTTCTTTGCGACTTTTCTATCTTATTGTAATATATTACTCTCAGAGTAGAAAACAATACATGATGTATTACTAATTATAATCTTATATAAAAATAACATTATGTGTATAACAGAACATTCTTATGTTAAGGTATCTTAAACCAAGTGGATTTAAACTAACGCTAATTTATCTAAAAGTAGTTGAGCCTTGTAATTATCACTTGTTACTTATAGTTTTAAATTTAAAAAGTACCTATTTAATCAATTATAACTAATTTATGTTATCAGTACTAATTATACTACTTAATGTGGATAAATATATTTATTCTCTTTGTCTTATATTATCAATATATCTTATTTAGGTTCAAAGTACCACAAATCAATGAAATATACGGTGCAACGGAAGGCAATGCTAACATCGGTAAGTACCTAATTACTGCTATTTAAATACCTAGTTATGATAAATATATCTGATAACACTATAAAATTTGCATGTAACTATCAACGCCCGACTAACTTACTCGATATAATATCTACATATGTAAAAAACGTTGTCTTGATTACGTATTGGTAGTCAATAAAGCTCCCTAAAAGATATTAAATAATATATGGGATTGGGCGTAAAGTACTTTGAGGAGATTCATAATACAAAAATAATATTGATATTTTTTGTCTTAATCCGCGGTAAAGCAAACAGAAAATCTATGTAATGCTAAATGTAGAGTGTAATAATAATAATAAATATATGGGACATTTACACACACGGTCGTCCGTCCCCAAAGTAAGTAACTTAATACTTGTGTTATGGGTGACGGAAAACTGGTAGATATACTACATATATAAGTTTAAATACATACTGTGTGTGTATTGTATTTAAGTAAATACAATACACCCCCAGGCTCGAAAAACCAACAATTTGTTAATATCCGTTTTCATCTCTGATGATTGATACATTCAGGATTCGTATGGTCATGATGATGATCATGGTAACAGTCACCGATGAGGTTTCAATAACATCTTATGGTAAATACAAAACACGTGATTAGAACACCCTAGTTTGAATAATTCATTTCAGCGCATATCTTATATAACTTACTAATATCTACTCGACCGAAACGAGAATTTATAGTCTATTTGTCTCATTAGAGGCGAAAAGGAAGAGGAAGTTTTCACAGGAAATTAAAAATTTGAATGTTAGGATGCTGTCACAATTTCACAAAGGCTTGAATGCAAAGTTAATGACCTTAAGGTTGTTGGCACTTATAAGGTGGCCGAGTAAGCTATGCAAATATCGATATTGTTAACGTTGTTTTAAATGTGATAACAAGATATAAATAACATTCTTATTTTAAATGAAGTGCAAATAGTTTATAAATAGCAACTGCATACCAAAAATCAAGCCACGCTGAATTGGGTTAATGCCATTTACGTTTACCACACGTCAAGAGGAATATTGTTGTTTTTGCATACATTATGTGTATATCCTACTAGCAGCAAGATTGTTTTTTTTTTAAATACTGTATTGTAGTAATATAAATACATTTTTTAATTGTTGTAGTATATACCGTACGCTTAGTATGAAAGTGACCTAATTAAAAAAAATTGTAACAAATTGCATAAAAACTTAGCCCAGCGCTTACAAAACTTGTGTGTGTTAAAGAGATCCATGATTTGGAAGAGCAAGAAAACACAAATTTTTTAAATAGTTTTTAGCGTCATGACATAGACATTTAAATAAGGATTAAATAATATATAACTAATAATATATGAGTTAATATACAGAAACCAGCTATACTTACTTTATACTATTGGCTGAGACCGATTAGTTTCGAGTCCACACGGGGCCCTTATTCATTAGATCTTCATACTGCGTTTCTTCTCTTTATGTTTATGTTTCTAGTCTAGACTCTAGTCGGCTCACCCGATATAATAAAACGTGACTATAGCGGGTTTCTGTACTTAACTATGAAAACAGTGGTAAATAGTCTAATTTAAAAAATAATAAAATATTTAAAATAATATTTATTTTATAAGTCGATCACGTGTAATATAATTTACGTAGCAGCGATAAATTGATAACAACGATGCATCGGGTTTACCTCAGGATTCAATAATCTACTCAACACGGTGTTAACTTTGATGAAACTTTATTAGAATATACTTAGAATCTATTTTCTAGATATTGACTGGCCCGTTGGCGCTGTGGGTAGTGAACCTGCCTTCAGCTCCACGGGTCGCGGGTTCGATTCCCGCCGAGGGCCAACATTTTCTATAAACAATTTGTTGGTTCTTCGAGCCTGGGTGTGTATTTGTATTTAAGTATGTATTTAAACTTATATATGTAGTATATCTACCAGTTGTCCGTCACCCATAACACAAGTATTAAGTTACTTACTTTGGGGACGGACGACCGTATGTGTAAATGTCCCATATATTTATTTATTTATTTTGAATGAATATAAACAATGAATGATAGTTTTATTTAAATGTTAAAAGGCATTTCTCTGTACGCAGTAAATGTAGACAACACGCTTGGTGCAGTTGGCTTCCTGCCAAAACTGGTGCCCACAGCTCTGCAGCCCATTGCACTTTTACGTATCGATGACACCGGGGAACTCGTTCGCGGGCCTGACGGATTCTGCCTACGCTGCAAGCCCAGTAAGTATCTATATACTTATTAGTCCTAATATTGTCAATGTTAGAGTTTGTTTAAATGTTACATTTTAAATAGTAAATGACGTGCAATGATTACAAAAACCGAAAGATTAACGCCTTTATTCTTGTGCTCTTTTAAATATTAATCACGATTGAAAGGTTTTCAATCGAAATAAATTTAAATCATTTTTTACTTCTGCCACTAGAAGCTCTTTGCTCTTTGTTATACACAAATCTAAGCAAAGACTGGCATCACTAATTTCATGGCTCTAGGTATGTAGTATATGTATTAAAGTGACCTAATTCAAAATTAGGCTTAATTGAGTTAGATATATTGTAATTCTTATTTCGATACTATATATGACATTACGCTATGAAGTATTAAAAAAACTAGTGTTTTCTTGCTCCTCCAAGTTATGGGCCTCTAATACGAGTTTTGTAGGCTCTACACTACCATTTTTTGCAAGTGGCCAAATTTTTTAAAATTATTGAAAATTATTTTAAAATTGACCGTACTTTATTAATATCAGGTGTGATATATGAGTTTTTGTAATGAAGTTAGCTTGTAATTCTTAAACATTAATTGCATACTGATATAACACATGCATATATCGAATCTCGGGAACGCCTGTCAGTACAGGATGGGTGGTCAGCGCTTAGTCTGGACTATTCCACTCATCAATAACACATGCATATATACAGGAGTTTTTCTCACAATCATTATTTGTGACAATTTTTATTTAAATTAAAATGATTTCTAGAAGCAGGCGTTACTTTGCGGAATTCCATATTACAAAAACTATAACAGAACTATTTTGCTATAAATCGCGTGTGTTAAGCGAATGTATGTAATGATAATTGTATGAAGCAGACAAAATTCACGCACCTTACAACATGCAGGACAAGTCACCACACGTATCCCAAGTCGCCTCAACAAGCTCACAAGCAATACACACAACCACCACCAAAATCTCTACGACCGTTTCGCTCCAAAACCGAAGCATCTTCAGGAGGGTAGGCTTCACGACAAAATCGTAATACATTACAATTATAGCAAAGTATTTCTGTTATAGTTTCGATTCAATTAAAAAGTTTGTTTATTCGTAGCACATATTCATTCTGTAATTAGTGGGCAGACGCTGTTTCCTGTGGCACAGTTTTTATATTGACAAAGAAGACCGTTATATACACTAGTATAAACGTTAGCTGATAAGTTAATAAATTATTGATGTAGATCGAGAATAGTCTGATGTTTGTTGTTTTTTAAAATGGCAATTGTAATACCCGAAATTCGGTTTGGATAAGACAGGAGGTTCTTAGTAAGACAGTTCCTTTAAAAAGCGATTCCCATAATATTCATTCGATTTTTAAGTGCTTGTATAGGTCGTGTTGAATGTTCGATATATCTCTTACTTAGACCTGATGCTGTATTTATCGGATTGTTACTAACCCGGCTAGATGGGCTAGTCAGTCATTTCATATGTTGATTAGTTGCCCTTGCCTAAAACTCAACGAGCAATTTAAGCTCTGCCATTATCAAATAATTATCAAAAGGATCCTGACACAGAAAGCCTACTATACAATTGAAGATTAGACAAATGATAAGAGTACGTGAATTTAGTTACTATACGATTTTGTACAAGATAGGAGTGACATAATGTAGTTATTTACATGAAATATATTTTGAAAATAGAAACCGCCGAGTTTTTCTCAGTAGAGACAATTTTCCGAACTAGAGTTGACATTAAAAAAAACCATTAGTTAAAAATAATACAAATTCACTTGAATAATAATTAAAGAATATTTGAATTTGAATTTATTGTGTTAAATGTCCTTGTCTTACATATTTAAAAAAACTCTTAATATTTATCTTAAGTTTGAAATTGTGATAGGCCAGCGGTGAAAATAGGCGATCATCAATGAGCTTTTCTGTTAAAACTCTTGTGTCTAATTGATAATTGCAATTTATAGACGCTTTTCGATGACAGAAAACATCGCGAGGAAACCTGCATATCTCTAGAGAAATCTGAGGATATGTGTAACCTACCAATCCGCATTGAAGCAGTCTTTGCTTCAATCCTTATCTCCAAAAATGGAGGAGGCCTATGCCCAGCAGTGGGATGGTAACACGCGGTTACTTTACTTACTTTACTATGCAGTTTGTAAAGACATTATTTGCGTCGAACATTATTTTTCATTCTCTCGGTCTGTAATTCATGACGTTAATTTAAACATTAAACGATTGTCACAATATAATGAAATGTAGGTCGCGTGCTGCGTATAAAATATACATAGTCACTATAAATGACTCAACTGTTACGATGGACGACAATAATTGTGGTGATAAATGACTGCTGTCTAGTGCGATCTGTTACAACCCTATGCAACATGGGCATATATTTCCGACTTATTGTTTCCCAATTGGGGTCGATATAAAGCGTCGATCAGCAATATAGGCCTATAAAATCTATACATTTTTCCAAATTCAGTCAGTTCTTGTGATCTAGTCAACTTGCTGCCCAGTCGGCTGGCTTGAGCAATAGACTGGTGATCAAAAACTCGGGCTCGGACAACCCGCTACAAGGGTTTCGCGAAGTCATAGTATCCAAGAACCAGCAGTGATTAGATTAATTAAAGTAATATTTTTATAATTACATAATTAAAAGTTAATAAGTTCAGTTTGTGTTTTTTTATATAAACTAAACTGGACAGTCTAACAGATCGTTTGCTCAAATGCCTATCTTCGATTACGATTGTACCTAGAGATTTTTTCATGGTAACAGACCTAGTTATGATGTAAAGTTAATAGAGTACGGATATCAATGTATATTATAAATAAAATTCCTCCTGTCACAATGTTAGTTAATAGATGAAGAAAAAGCAGTAGAAACTTTACTCGTGACGAGGGTCTCCTGACCACAAATGATTTTATATTGATCTATCTTTTATATATAAAATTCTCGTGTCACAATCTTATTTACTATAGTCCTCCAAAACTGCCAAGCCGATTTTTATGAAATTTTACATGCACATTAGGTCTGAGAATTGGCATCTATCAATTTTTCATACCCGAAGCGATAAGGGTTGTCCTTCCCTGATTTTATTTCAATTTTTTGTTTTTTTTTTTAAATTATTTTTAATGTACACTCTAAATTCCCTAGGAATACTTTATATGGCAAGACAAGACCCTTTTGCCGGGTTAGCTAGTATGTCATTCGTATCGTATGCCATTTGCTTTCGCTTAATATTTTGATATATTTTCACTACAAATCAAGTCTTGCAAAGAGTATGCAGCGAAGTCAAGTGATTAGCCAGTCAAGTCGATCAATACCATAAAATAATTTTATATACTTACATTGATTTTTAGGGTTAATTTAGAAACTAAATTGTGAGGTGACACTTGAATTTTGGATAAATTTAATAAACGCAATCCATATTCATATTAAAAATGCAAAAATTTGTTTGTCTGATATGCTTTCACGGCTATGCCTCTAGACCAATATAATTTAAATGTGGAAAAATTAAAGCTTATACCGGGATTATATATAGAATAATAATTTCTTTCGGGAACATAGAAAATAACATTAAATTTTGACTAGAGGGTACTGATACGGTTAAATTGGCGCGAATGAAGTCGCGGGTACCTAAGCAGTATAATCATACTAGCAGATTCGGTCACGCATTTGTTGTTTGTTGGTTTTCGCCTTCTCTCTTCTCTCAATATTTTAGCGCGTGAAGTTTTAATATCGCGATAACTTAAAAGATAATAATATTATGCATGAAATCCTTAAATTAAGAAATTTAAGTTTGTAGGTATTGTTGTTGTAGCTTGCCAAATACCGGGTCCCTAGGAGACTTTTAAATTGAAAGAATGGATATAGCAAGGTAGCCTTTAAAGATCCGTAATGTTTATGCATAAGATAATACAAAATTATAAAAAGATTGGCGATTTATATAATAGACAAAGTAGGAACCGAAGTCGTTTGTGGGTTTGGGATTCTATAATAAAATTTCACAATCGATACTGTCTTTACAGCACAGCAGTTTAAAAACACTATTAAAGGGAGGCTGATACAAAAAGCCTACTATACTATTGAGGATTATATAGATGAAAAAACTGCGTGGATATAACATAGATCCTCTGCCTTGTACAAGATAGTAATGACCAAATGTAACTAGTTATAAGAACTATATTTGAAAAGAGCAACTACCGAGTTTCTTGCTGGCTCTTCTCGGTAGGAACAGCTTTTCGGTTTTAGAACCAGCAGTGTTGACTTTCCAAAAGCACTTGTTTACAAGTTCAAAACAAAATTTGAATAAAGAATAATTTGAATTTTATAGATATATGATGTCATTCGTAGTCCTAAAAAACAGAAATAATCCAGCGATACAGGTTTTTCGTTGTCGATCATACCTACTCCTATACTTCTTAACTTTGCCTGAAATTTCAAATATTTATCGTCATATTTCAAATAACCTAAACATCAAGTTTGACAAATAAAAATCTCACACACTGGGTATATTTTTTACGAGACACAATTTATTAAAAGTTATTACAACTTTCAGATTATTCGCCAATTTTATTACAAGATAGAAATTAATTCTCTATTTTTACAATTCTATACGCTAATGTATTTATTAAAGATTTTTTATAGAGTTTATTTTATTTATTTATTTGTTACATAATACAAGTAAGGCTCAACTTAAAATATGTCCATCTTTAGCCGAACTAGTAAGATCGGCATACAGAGACAGGAGACTTTAAAATGTTGTGTCTTTTTCCATCAATAGACGTCCACTGCATAACTTAATTAAGTTATAAAAAAGTCACATTTATATTATTTATGTCGACACTGATATAAATAATATAAACATGACACTAATAATATTAACAATTGACACTTGTGAATGCTATTATAAAGTTGCATGTCGACTTCTCAATAGATTCTTATTATTTTTTTATAAATCATTTTAAACAATGGCTAAGTCTTAATTACAAGTAATTAAAAATAAACACTTCCTTTTACAATAATAGAAAATTAAACTTAATCAACATTTAATAACGTTGTTTTACATATGTAACATAACAACAATGAATCCAATCTGTTATTTCTCAATACCGACAAGTTAAGTTACCGAACAAGTTAAATAACCGACAAATACTTTATCCTGGTAAGATTGATTAACAATATCACGCATTTCAAGGTTAAAATAAACTTATAATTTGAAAAAAAGATCCTTAATTAAAAAAAAATGTTTTAAGAATTACCTAATTTATATAGTGAATTATATTTCAGTGAAGTCAATAAGTCTTTTATATCACACATATAATGTACATCTAAATGTTAATATTTAAATAACTCTCTATACTAAACGTAAACGTATAACCCTCCATTCTTACCGAAGTGTCTTAAGTGGCGCCTAAGGTATGTGCCGTGTGGCATCCGGCTGCATAGAATAGACCACCCTCATTTCTTACCGAGGTGTCGTAAAAGGCGACTAAGGTAAGTTGACGTCAGTCAGGCGGCCGGTCGTAAAATACGTAGCCAAATCATGTGACAAGATGTTTGTAACATGTTGTGCCGACTCCGCTTAGACTGGCATAAGGGCAGGTGAAAGAGAAAGAGAGAGGTTTTTTTATTAACTTTATCCGCACATCATCATAACCTAATGACATATAACTTTAATTTTATAACAAAATCTTATGGGTCACTTATGAGAGAAGCATTAATAAACTCATAAACTTTATCGGCAGAATTGCACAAAAGAGATGTTAAGATTGAATTAAAGCAACCGTTTTAAGTTATTCAATTATTATTAGATATTATTATTAGATAAGTTATTTAGAGCTGTGATAGCCCAGCGGTGAGACCGTGCGACTCTTTCGAGGGGAACACGAGTTCAAACCCGGGCAGGCACCAATGAGTTTTTCTATTAAAACTTATGTGTCTAATTGATAATTGCAATTTATCACACGCTTTTCGGTGAAGGAAAACATCGTGAGGAAACCTGCATATCTCTAGTGAATTCTAGGGATATGTGTAACCTACCAATCCGCATTGGAGCAGCGTGGTAGGTCTTAGCTCCAATCCTTCTCTCCAAAAACGGAGAGAGGAGGCCTTAGCCCAGCAGTGGGCATAACAACGGGCTGTTACTTTAAGTTATTCACGCTTGGTACGGGTATATTCTAAACATCCAATAAGCAAGCTGTCGTATATGTACCGTAGAAGCTAAAGGACCAAAGTTGTTTTAAGTTTTAAACTTTCATAAAATTCATCTTATCATTTCAATGAAATGAATCGCATTATTACCCCTCATTTCTTACCGAGGTGTCGTAAAAGGCGACTAAGGTAAGTTAACGTCAGGTAAGCGACCGGTCGTAAAACACCTAGCCAAATCATGTTACATGTTTAAAACATGTTCTGCCGACACCAGTTAGAGTGGGATAAGGGCAGGAGAATGATGAATCGCATTATTACCTAGATTCTTATATATGATACCTTTAAAACAGGAAAAATCTTTTTAATATCTAGATGAAAATAGATTATATTAAAAAAAATTTTTTTAAAAAAAACTTTTAAACTATAAAAATTACACAAAAAAATATAAATCCTCCGGCTCGTGCTACTCTCCTCGAAGTTAATTTAATTATTTACGTCAATCAAACCATAGTTGTTATTCTGCGCGATGGCTGATATAAATTGAGTTAATAAAATTTATAACAAAAGTTTTAATAGTTAGTCTAGTAAGTAGCGATAGAAAGATGTACCAGCAGGAACGGTTAAAGACTAATTTGTCATTTGTATTCCAGATGAGCCAGGCATGTTTATCGGCCTCATCGCACAGGGTAACGCGTCCAGAGAGTTTTATGGATATATCGATAAGGTTTGTATATTTATTTATGGATGTTTTTAAGTATTTTTCACTATATAATTTTTATAAAAAAAAAAATCTTGGCTGTCACACAGTCAAGTTAAGAATAAGACATAATAAGAGATGATTTTGCAACTTAAAATATTCCTTTTAGTGCATAATGTTAAGCAAATTGTGTAGACATGTCTATAATTTTTTTTAATTTTATTCATAAAAACGTATGTAGTAACGTGGACTTCAAATATTCGTTAGATCTCATCTTGGATGGTCTTATTCCTCAGCAATGTACGTGTGACTGAATAGGGTTGTCTAAATAAGGGTAGAGCTTGTTTTAGTCTTATCCCTGAAATATCAAGTTAACGTCAGCTACAGAAGAGCTGGAGTTTCTCTATTGTACAATCAGACTGAAATATAACTGGGCTATAACTGCCAGCCGGCTTGTTTGGATAAGCACTGTGATCAGCAATGTTGCTGTTAAACGTGGTAAACTTGAAAAAAAAAAACGTTCATGTGATTTCATATAATTGTTAATACATCATTACATAAAGATCTAGAACTAGCTATTGCTATGTAGTTTTAAGCCTCACTTTACATCAGATCAGATCAAAGCATAAATTAGAAATAATATTTTTGAAAGAGCAGAGTTTGACGTCAGGCAGGCGGCCGGTCGTAAAATACGTAGCCAAATCATGTGACAACATGTTTGTAACACTTGTTTTTGTGTGAACCCCACTTAGAGTGGGATAAGGGCAGGAAGAAAATGATGATTATTTTTAAAAAAGCACCCGCCGAGATTCTTGCTGGCTCTGCTCGATAGAAGCAATTTTCCGAACCACCAGTAGAGTAAAAGTAAAAGTAAAGTAACGGCCTGTTACTATCCCACGGATGGGCATAGGCCTCTCTTTTCGTTTTTGGAGAGAAGGATTGGAGCTAAGATCTACCACGCTGCTCCAATGTCGTAGGTTACACATATCCCTAGAATTCTCTAGAGATATGCAGGTTTCCTCACGATGTTTTCCTTCCCCGAAAAGCGTGTGATAAATTGCAATTTTCAATTAGACACATAAGTTTTAATAGGAAAAAAACTTAGTGGTGCCTGTTCGGGGTTTGAACCCATGATCGTCTCTAGAGAGTCGCACGGTCTCACCGCTAGGCTATCACAGCTAACAAGAGAAGAGTAGAGTTTGACGATTCAAAAGCACTTGTTTACAAAATTTACACGGATAAAGAATATTTTGAATTTGAATTTATACGATTTATAAACGGTTTAAATAGTCAGTTTGACGGTTATATTGTTTGTTTAGAGCGAAAGTAACAAAAAGATTGTCCGGGACGTGTTCCGGAAGGGTGACGCGGCGTTTGTAAGCGGTGACATCCTCGTGGCGGACGAACTCGGCTACCTGTACTTCCGCGATCGAACTGGAGACACGTACAAGTGGAAAGGTGAAAACGTAGCCACCGCTGAGGTGGAGGACGCCATCCGTGATTGTTTAAACCAACCGGCTTGCATCGTTTATGGGGTATCGGTGAGTCCATTAATTTACTAACTTAGTGGTAACCGCAACATCGTTCGCGTAGACTTTGAGTTAAAATAACCTCGATTATTTTACTAACGTACTTTATTCGTACTACCGAAGGAAAAGCGGCATTTTTTGATTCTATAGCATGGTAAGGCGTGTGTAATTATTATATAAATAAACGGGTCACATCATGGCAAAAATTATCTTAATACAAGGTTCGACGTTTCGGCAGAGTTGCATCCACCGTGGTCACGAACTGACTGACCTTGTATAAAGGTCATTTGATTTTGTCGTGTGTGACCCATTTATTTATATAATAATTAGTATGAATCGCAAAAGTTTAAAATCTACCAACGCGTATGTAAATTTGAATTTATTTATTAAAATTGTACCATATTTTATAACTATCTCTCTAGAGGATTAGCCGTGAAAGCGTAACAAACAAAGATAGATAGCCTTTTGCATTTATAATTTTAGTATTAATGTCTGACTGCTAACTAAACGAAGAAATTGATAATGAAAAAGACTTTATTTTAGTCTTTCATCGTATAATTAAAAAAACGCAAACATGCTATGGTAACGCTTTATGTTACCCATCTAACAATATAAAAATAGGTACGAGAGAGGATTACGTTGATACTCATATAGGTATAGTTATGATAATGAATATACAAATTTAGGATAAATTTTAGAGATCTCTCTTATATTTCTGATGTCGTCTTTAGTCGAAATTCTTTCAGAAGTTATTTTCCCAAATTACGTTATTATCGATTCAGTGAACTGTAAATTTATCATTCATTAACAATGGAGTGCCCTCTTAACAGGAGGATGGTTGCCATTATATGAGTAATATATGTATGATGATTCTATAACGGATAGTATAATACCCAATTACTAATTTTGCTGGCGTAAAACTCAAATAATGCTATCTACAGTCCATACTACTATTGACGGTAACTTTATATATCGATACAAGAAGTTTTCTTCTTACTTTTTATTTCTAAGCTCCAGTGGCACGGGAAATATTAAGGTTGTATCTACATACAACCTTAATACAACTATAAAATTAGCTTTTTGAATCCAATTTTTATTTTGAATTGACTAATTCTGTTAGCCCTATTAACTTTTATAGCGTCAGTGCAAAAGTATCGTCGGGTTACGAACTGGAGAGAGAATCAAATCTTTTTTTCGTATTGACTTATGCTGTTGCTGATATACATCTTCCGCAAACCAAACAATAGTATGCATTTTTACGATGCAACGCCATCTAATTTAACTTAATTGCGCTATACAGAAGTCTAACGCGCAATGACAGCAGTAAGTTTAGCTAAAGAGAAATATTAAAAGATTTGCAATTATCCACTAACAAAAAAAAGGTATTTATACATAAAATCAAATCTTACGCAGGTACCGCAGACGGAAGGTCGCGTGGGCATGGCAGCTATAGCAGTGCCTGCCGAAACCCTCGATTTGAAGGCGCTCGCTCAAGCAATTGACCATTCACTACCATCCTACGCGCGTCCTTTGTTCATACGTCTTATGCCAGAGATCGAGATTACCAGTGAGTTCTATGGTAGAATGTAGAGAACGAATGTCCTGTAGAAATGGCGTTGGAAAAGTAAAGATTATTGTTATATTTAGCCTTAACCGTTACCGTTAAGGGTTACATATAACCCTTCATAACGTCATACTTTACCGTCATGTCTCATTGGTCTATATCAATTACTTTGGTTCTTCTTCGGTTTTCATTTCTGATATAGTCACATAGAAACATTTCTTATCTCGTTTTTCAATTGAGAGCAGTTAAATGTGTCAACTCTGGTGCTACTTCACAAAATTCATCCATTTTTTTGTTCTCAATATAGTCATATATCTATCCAAATTGATATTTAAAATGCTGTTGTTAATAGGCGTCAAGTACACAGCAATTTAATCTAGCTTTTCTCATCTTTTCTATAATAGGCGTAACTTTCAAACTTCTCATAAGATACTCATTTTGTTTTCTATTCAATTTTCTCACACCACACATCCTCTTTGGTGCCTGCCCGAGTTTGAACTCGTGTTCCCCTCGAAAGAGTCGCACAGTCTCAACGCTAGGCTATCACAGCTCTATTTCTTTGCATACGTCTCTTTAATTGTCCAACATTCATATTGTTCTTGAAACCTGTCGCCACTTCATCTATCCTGCATTAATTATTTTACTCACGTCGCGATCAATTTCACTGTCCTTCTCGAAACCAAACCAACCAAAACCAGTAGGCCTACCATGAACTTTTAGAAAACGATTCAATTCAAAGTCAGTACCTAAACCCAACCGCTTTCTTTTCGTACCATGAGGGTGTTTGAAGAGGACAATGTTATATGAACAATAGATAACTCTGTGTCTTTTATTCACATGTTTTTAGGACACATTCCGAACGCTCATTCGGCAACGACTTAAGTGTGCGTCTTTAAGACGTCATGGTAAAAAGCAAAACAATTTAGTTTACGTCTTCAATTGAGTCGCAATAAGAGTTCGTTGAAGGCCTGCAGAGTATCCGAAATTGGAGCACACTGACAAAACTATACCATATATAGTAATCAGAAATATAATGGATGAATTAAATGATAAAAATGGGATAAAATAAGAAACACATGCCTGATAAAATAACATCATACAAAAATAATTTAATGTATGTAATGTATGTATATAATGAGTGGTCGTAGTTCATGTAATGCTGTTTATTGCAGGTACATTCAAATTAAAGAAAGTGCAGTACCAGAAAGATGGTTTTGATCCGGATGTTATCAAAGATCCTCTGTACTTCAGATCTGGAGCTGACTTCGTCCCACTCACCACTCAACTGTTCAACGACATTTGTAACGGCCGCTGCAAACTATAAGATTTTACCACATTTGACGACAGCACTTTATTTGCTTTGAGAAAGCACTATCACTCATTGTCGTCGTCATGTTGTCGTATTGACTGCAATTTAATAACATCTCACGAATCACGCCAAACTCACGTCTTTTGGATGTATAAAACATACATTCAAACGAGTTATCAATCTCCCTAAGGTTATTGACAGAATTTTTAATTACACTCATTTAATTATCTCTAATCACATTTATTTACTTGCACTGGTATAGGTCTATTTTGACGGCATTACGTTAGAAATTGCTATTCAATTAATTAGATATTCATAGGTTAATTGGTCTGACCAAAAAATTTAATGGATAAATAATTAGCATTATAAAATGGGTGAGATTTAAACACGTAGCTAATATTATTGGGATTTCAAGGTGTACCTGCTAACATAATTTTATTTGTCATACTGTGATGGAATACTTCATATTTATAATATGAAACTTTATTTTTAATATAATCATATAATTTTAACGCGGTGTGAATACAAGTCAACTTATAAGATTCAAATCATCCCTTTTCTAAATGATGACCAACATATTCATATTTGTCAACATTTTTCACTTTTTAGATGTTAGAATTAATTAATCGGCTTTTCCGCATATCTATATGATTATTTTTTATACATCATATGTACGCAGTATATAATAACGGAATATTTTTTCCATTACATTGTCTCATCGCAATTTCAATATAGTAGCAGAAATCGTAAATATTACTTACTTTTGTCATTTTCAATATTATCATGTCAAAAATATCTAGTTAATCAAATCATATACTAGTTATACGAAGATTCGTAGAAAGTTTATAAACTAAAAGACATAGTGAATTTTCTAACTTAATACAGGTAAATTGTTGTAGATTACATTCCGCTGTCTAGTCTTTTTAAGTTAATTTATAACGTTCCTACAATATGGTTATGTTAAAAAGTATTTGTATCAACGATTTGTTTTTTAGTACAAATTAAATCGAAATTACATTTCGTGCCTTGTCCTAAGGGTAGCAATAGAACTCTGGGCTGTAACAAATGCTCCGAAATAAAATTTAAGTTGTAAATAAATACTTACAAAATCTAAATTTGTTCTTTTATTTCCTTTTAATCATTTGACTGCAATATATTGCAATAGACAATGGCGTAGCTAAGTAACCAAAGGCCCTGGGACAAAAATAAACAAGGGCCCCAATTAAACTATTGACAATTGTATCGTATCCGAATACGACGTCTGAAAGTTGTTGGCCATTTCAATGTATTTTTTCAATTATGTTGCCGTTATTGAATTCTCGTTCCGGAAATCTGATTTATTTATATTTCGAATTCAGGAAACATTTTGAATTGTTCAATTTTGTTGTAATTTTCGGTGTCATTGATGGGGGTTTGAAAATAACGATGCGGGAGACCGAATAATTATTTTCTTAATCCGAATTTTTTCAGCTACCCTCACCTACTATATAATTAAAGATAAGTTCTTATATGGCAATTGGTCAAGCTGTATTGTTGATTGTAATCAGTGATTTGGGTATAAGCAATAGTTTGCTTAACAATCGAATTTGCCTACTGTAATGTCACCTATTGGAATAAGGAAAAGGCCTTTTTAATTTGTCTGCTCTTATATTTTTTGTTTGTTGGACTATTTGAATAATAGAGACCTGCTGAATACTGATATTTATACTAGACTTCTTTAATTAAACGGTGATGATCGAGGAAAAAACGAGGAAATGACCATGAGAGGATTTGTGTGTTCGACGTTAAAGCCATTTAGGCTTTAACGTCTAACACACAAATACCTACGTGTTTTTTTAATACTAAGAAACTTATGTGATTTATGAATATTAACATACAATGTTAATATTCATAAATCACATCATCATCATCATCATGCTCTTAGCATAAAGGCACCCATGACATCATGTTCGCAGCAACAAAGGAGCTGTGATAGCATAGCGGTAATACTGCGCGGCTCTTTCGGGGAGGTCAAAGGTTCAAACCCCGGGTAGTTATTAATGAGTTTAGCTGGTAAAAACTTGTGTCTAATTAATATCAATTTATCACATGCTTTCGGTTAAGAAAAACATCGTTATGAGACCTGCATATATCTGGAGAATCCTGGGTATACATGTAACCTACCAATCCACATTACAATTAACATTATTATATTTATTTAAACAACTCAACATTTTCGATGTAATTTTATGTTCCATTTGACGTCAAGCACAAACTCACAACGAAAGGTAAATTTATGATAAGGTTCTATGAAACTAGTCATAATGTCCACAAAACGTATCAAAAATTATAGCATGCAATTAGAAATAGGAATCAATCTCATGCACGAATCGTTATGTACTCAGACCAGCAGGCCTACCATGAACTCTTATTGCGACTCAATTGAAGACGTAAACGAAATAGTTTTGCTTTTTCATGCCATGACGTCTTAAAGACGCACACTTTAAGTCGTTGCCAAATGAGCGTTCGGAATTCGTCCTAAGAACATGTGAGTAAAAGAGACAGAGTTATCTACATTTCAAATAACGTTATCCTTTTAAAACAATACGACCCCAATGCAATTCACACTTCATGGTACGAAAAGAAACCGGTTCGCGGTCATCGTTTACGTCTTCAATTGAGACGCAATAAGAGTTTATTGTAAGCCTGCTGGTCGCTACAACTGAGGCATTGGTTGTTGAAATTCGGGACTTCCCTTTTTCCATTTATTGTAGCTCTCAAGCCTATTTAGCCTGCATATATATTCGCTACTAAAGTTCAATGTAGAATAATTTTTGTCACACCATTATGCCGAAACGACAATGAAATTAAACACAATGAACTGGAAATTTAAACCGTGCTATTAAGAAACAGATAATTAACAATTGTAATGCATGCATGTTTAAGTAGGACGTCAATTTACTGTTAACGTATTTAGATATCTTTCAGTATTTAAACGTGTGTTGATGACATTTTCGTAATGTCGATAAAATTTGTCGTAACGTAAAGCCATTGTTGTCTTCAAACTCAAAATAGCATATACAATAGAAAAGGATTATTATTTTACAACTACGGTATTTTACCTTTATATTTATTTATTAATAAGAAACGCTTTCAATCAATTTGTTTTTTTTTAACAACTTCTCAACTCCGCGCACAAAGGACGACTCAGGACTATGTCAAATGGCGCCACCACTCCCTCTTCACACCGCACCACACCTCTCCGCACCGCACCATACCTCTCATCGCGTCTCTATGCTACAACTTCCTGTCTTCTTTTCCTTCCGTTACAATTTATTCCAAATTGCATAAATTAGATATACTGCGTATACGCAAGCACTAACTAGGTTGCGTGCTCACTGGAAGATATTGTATACACTGGAAAGTATTGTAATTTAAGGTTTTAAAATACCTTGAAATATAAATAAAACTGATCAGAGTTCAGAGAGATCAAACGCTAGTTTGCTATAGCGTTAAACGAAATATAAATAGTTTGACTCTAGAGTCAAACTATTGTTAAATAATCCTAGGATTATTTAACATTCCATATAAATTATTATATAAACTGAATACTTGTTCAATTCAATTAATAATAGATTTGTCGTTTTATATGACAAAGTTTTGCGATCAGAAATGGTCAAATATTTAAAATAAGGTAAGTTGACCCGCCGTGTGGTATCCGACTGAGTAGACCACCCTCATTTCTTCTCGAGGTGGCGTAAAAGGCTACTAAGGTAAGTTTACCAGCCGTTTCTTACCGAGGTGGATCAAGTAACAACATGTTACATGTTATATCGACCCCATTTAGAGCGGGATAAGGGCAGGAAAATGATGAAACAGTGATATTCATATAATTTATTTATTCGAAACAATGATCTTTGCATATTATAAATAATCATTAAAAAAATACATTATTGTAAACAAAATGGAATTAGTACATTTTCTTTGGGTTTTATAATAAGCACTACCGTGCACATTATTATATTTTTACGACTCCTCAATAACCGAATTATGTACCCAAATTAAGGGAATATCGAACAAAGCTAAAATTTTGTAGTCTGTTGCCCTAGGAGATTGTAAATGGAGTAAGTACATACTATATGCATTCTGTAGCTAAGCAGGGCGTCATACTTTTTTTATCTTTATGTATTCGATATCATACAAAATTTATACATTATACAAAAGATATCAAAACCGTAAATAGTGTTATCGTGCAAATATAACGAAAAAAGAAAATACACCTCGAAACATTTCAATCTTTTGAACATGTTAAACAAGCTTATAAAAATTCTATTAATACTTCATTTCAATATCTAAAATTCGAGGAAGCTATGACTAGATTCGTAAATACAAATAATATCTCCGAAACTATACAATATCTATAATACATAATTGGTACTTATACGACATACAACTACTTCTCATTACATTCATTTGAAGAACTCTGTACGAAAATCTTATTAACAAATTATTGGCAAATTAGGTCAATCAAAGTTAATTCAAAATATACTAAAACACGCATAATCATAAGTACCATGCAACATTATGTTTTTAGCAGCTCATTATTTAGAGATCAGAAAATTTTAGTAGCAATAGCAATGCCGTTTCTATTTAAAAATTAATAACGCTATAAAAAAAGTGAAAGTTTCTGATTTGATCTAATAATCAAGTTTATTAATCGTGCTATATAATATGATATATATATAATATTATATGTTTATTTTATTTTATTATAGCTTATTACTAATTGTAATTTCTTTCGTTATGTTTTTGGTTAATTATCTTATAAATTTTCATTTTCTTACTATCTGTGGCGCTGCCACAATTTTTTTAGTCTTTAATTCTTTATAATATTATTGTTATGATGCTTATTGGGCAAAATTGTATGTAAGTTAATGGCTTGATAGATAAATAAATAAGTGTAGTTTTGTCTGTACAGTATATTTTTTAATGTCACTTTTATTTGCGTTAAATTAAAAATAAATCAAAGAAACTAATATATTCGCCATATGATCGAACGGTAATGGCTTTGAGGAAAATTTTACTTTAAAAACTAATGAACCGAGAGGAAACCAACTCAAACCAGACGAACTCTATTTTCATCTTTAACTAGGCGCCTCTCTTATTGTCTATATAAGCTTAGCACCGCGTGTAAACCCCAGGGCCAAACTAGTCATTTAATATCAACTTATTTGTAAGTCAAGCACTTACAAATTGCACGAACAATATAACAGATTCACCTCTTATATTATTAAATATAAGATTGTATCTGGTGGCTCCGGCTGACTAGAATAAACCACCCTCTTTTCTTACCGAGGTGTCGTAAGAGGCGACTAAGGTAAGTCGACCCGTCGTGTGATATCCGGCTGAGTAGAATAGACCACCCTCATTTTTTACCGAGGTGTCGTAAAAGGCGACTTAGGTAGTTGACCCACCGTGTGGTATCCGGTTGAGTAGAATAGACCACCCTCTTTCTTACCGAGGGGTCGTAAAATACGACTAAGGTAAGTTGACGTCAGGTAGGCGGCCGGTCGTAAAATACGTAGCCAAATCTTGTGACAACATGTTTGTAGCATCTTGTGCCGACCCCACTTAGAGCGGGATAAGGGCAGAACGATGATGATGATGATGATTATATCTGGTGGCTCATAAGATTGTATCTGGTGCTAGTGAATAATTTTGTTTTATTCATCTGTCATAATGGTTACGACACATTCCTTATGCTGCATACCTAAGGAATGTGTCGATCTATAATTTGTAACCATGTTATAATATTTAATTACAGAAATAGGACCAATCTTATTTAAGCCTGACTTTATATTGCCCCTCTAAATTTATTTACTTTTAAATTTTCACTAGCAACTATTAAGGCAACATTTTAAAATATCTTCAGTTAACAAATCTAAGTAAATTATATTATCTCTATACAACATACATTTATTCATACATTCATCTCCCTCTATTAAGTATACGTCAATACTTAATAGAGTAGTCGTGATTGTTACGCAGCGAAGGCGAATATTACTCGCCTAATGATTTTATCTGGTCAAACGATCGATTGTCGATTAACCGCAAGATCGATAAATCTAGATTAAATTAATTGGTTAATAAAATGGTTTAAAAAATCCTGCTCGGTGCGTTGCCATTTCCTCAGATAAATAGGATTTTAGCTGTATATTCAGTATATCAACACGATTGTATTCTATTTTATAAACCCATCATTTATCTTTAGCATAAGTTATTCTTTTATTTATAAAAAAAGAGAATGACATATAACACATACATAATAGCTATTAGAAGTTAGTTATAACTTTACGTTCAACTTTTTAAAGTTCAAGTTCAACTTTACCAAACATATTAAATAATGGAATGTTCGATAAAACAATAATATAATTAAACAATAACTAAGAAAATAATATCATAAATATGTAAATAAAACATCCTTACTATGTTATCACAAAAATTAAGTACATCACAATATAACATTCAATCTATATCACTTAGCGTTAATATAAAAAAAAATACATTGTTGGTCTAAAATACTAATTCAATCAATGTAGAATTTTTACAAATACAACCTTAACCTCCATTTAGTTTATTCAATTGTTTTTAACGTATAAATAGATCAGCGTCTTTCAATTCCATTAATACTTCTTTTTAACGTAGACGATTTTACAAACTAAGTGGAATCAATATTGTTTTAAGTGTTGCCAAATTTTAATGTTTATCGTCCAAGAGCAAACTGCAAGCAGTATTCCCAGAGATTAAAAGTATATCTCGAGCTGTGATAGCCCAGCGGTGAGACCGTGCGACTCTTTTGAGTGGAACACGGGTTCAAACCGGGCAGGCACCAATGAGTTTTTCTATTAAAACTCATGTGTCTAATTAATAATTGCAATATATCGGTTCTCGGTGAAGGAAAACATAGTGAGGAAACCTGCATATCTGTAGAGAATTCTGGAGATATGTGTAACCTACCAATCCGCATTGGAGCAGCGTGGTAGGTCTTAGCTCCAACCGTTCTCTCTAGAAACAGAGAGAGGAGGCAATCCCAGTGGGATTGTAACAGGCCGCTACTTTACTTTACTTCATAAAAGTATCTCTGGAATTTAATAAAGTTAGTATATTCTATCATTAATTTTTGTCAGCTGTCAGTGCATCCTCAAGTTTTCTATCTACGTGTTACCTAAATGCATTCAATAGCGGATCAAGTGTTCAGTGAGTGGTAGGTCTTAGCTCCAACCGTTCTCTCTAGAAACAGAGGAGGCAATCCCAGTGGGAATGTAACAGGCCGCTACTTTACTTTATAAAAGTATCTCTGGAATTTAATAAAGTTAGTATATTCTATCATTAATTTTTGTCAGCTGTCAGTGTATCCTCAAGTTATCTACGTGTTACCTAAATGCATTCAATAGCGGATCAAGTGTTCAGTGAAGGAAACCACGCGGAAAGTCCAGTCCTAGCGGGTAGCGCGGCTCTAAGTAACGCCTCCTCGTGCGCGGAGAGACGCAATAGTACGGCCAGCGCTCGGGTGAGCTGTCGCGCCTCGAGCTCGCGGGCGGTAAGGAAACGAAGTACCACGTGTTTCAGATAACTGTAACGAATTGTCATATCGACTGTGAACTGGCAAATTGTCCTATCTTATTTTTGACAACATTTCAGGAAGAAGAAAAAACGTGATCTATACTAATATTATAAAGAGGAAAGATTTGTATGTTTGTTTGTATGTTTGTTCTTTCACCATTGGAAAGCTGCTTCTTCACTGAGCAACATAGGCTATATGTCATTTTCAAAAATAATAGGGATCCCAAATAAAAATGTAATAAGTTAGGAAAATTTTTGTCGTAAACATCTTTCATCGCGTGCGCTGCGGAAACTATTGATGATAGAACAAAAAAATGTTCTAAACTATTATAGAACGTATCGATATCCATAAAAAAGTCCGCGATACCATAAGTCTAACTATTACAGTTACGCCAATATAACTACTTTTTTACATTGTAAAAGTTGGTAAAAGTGCCGACAATAATCAAATTATTTTATTCATATCTCTGTATTAATCCTTATCCCATTAAATGATATTTTATTAATAACTGTTTCAATACCAGTAAAATACTATTTAAATTATTAAAATCCGCCATCCCAATCAAAAGATATTACGAATTTAAGAATGTATATCGAAAGCAAATAATGTCATAACAAATTCATTGTAGCGACCGTTATAGCAGGGCCTGCATTTGGTGAGTTAGCTCTTATTCCAAGAATACTAATGATAACCAATTTTTTATAATAAAGTAATCTACAAAATAAGTCTACTTCGTAGACTATCCACTAGCACGAGATCTGTATGGACGCGGGTGAAACCGCGGGGCTTTGCTAGTTATTAATACATTCGCAATAATTTCTATGAAATAAAAATACAGTTGGCCGTAAATATGTTTATTTATTTACAAATTTTCTAGTAGATAATAGATGTTGATACGGTAAATGATGCGACAGTACACAATGCCGATAAAAAGTGATTTGGCTTAAAATGGAGATAGGATATATTGCCGGTTCACAGTCGATATACATAAAAACTAGCCGGACAAACGCTGTTTTGCTATACCAAATGTTTCTCACATATATAAAAACCAGCCGACCGGGCAAACATTGATTTTCGATACAAATTTTTGCTATGGAATTTTAAGTGTACATTATAAAAAAACAAAAAAAATTGTTCAACAAATAAAGAGAAAATTTTTGGCATAGACAGCCCTTTTCACTTAGGGATATAAAAAATAGATAGTATAGTCGATTCGGGAAATCGATCAAGCCGTTTTGAAGGAGTGTGGTAACTAACATTGTGACACGAGAATTTTATATATCGACTGTGAACCGGCAATATGTCCTATCTCAATTTTAAGGCAAATCACTTTTTAACGGCATTAGGTACTACTGCCCATCATTTACCGTATCAACATGTATTATCTACTAGAAAATTTGTATATAAATAAACATTATTTCAAGTCAACTGGCTTTTTATTACATAAAAATTAATCCGAATTTATTAATAATCATGTTTTTTCGTCTTCCTGAAAAGTTGTCAAAAATTAGATAGGACAATTTGCCAGTTCACAGACGATATATCTGTTCTTGTATGAAGCGGACTCCATATTAGAGATGAATTATTATTATTTTTTAAAATTTAATATAGTAAGTGGGATTCATAGTTAATGTATATAAAATCGGCTATATTCACTAATTTAAAGCCCATATGGGGCCCTTATTCATGAGCTCTCAAAAGGCGTTATCGCAGCGGGAACTGAAAAAGGTTTCCGTGTAGGCTTGAAACTAGTCGGCCTCACCCGATAAAATAAGATGTGATAATAGCGGATTTGTATACATTAACTAATCTGTTATTGTTATAGATCCTGTATTTCAGATGTTTATGTGTCAAACTGCCAAAGAGTGCAACATGAAAACTTAAATTTATGGGTGTAATTCATAGAAATTAAAAAAAAAATCGGAAACAAAATAATGTTACTAAAAATATAGATATAATAATATATAGATTAATAAAAATATAGATAAATCTATTTTTATAGTAGCCGGTTTCTATAGATTAAGTATAAGTATAATTCATCGATGCGGCAAAAGATTTATCAGTGATAACTAAACATATTTAGTGAAGTTCACTTCACTGTCATTTTTACAATTTCAAAAATTCAATTAGGTACATTTTGTACCGAGAACCTTTACTGAGTGTATCCTGAAAAAATTTGGTTGAAGACTTAGTATGATCTTACAACCTTATCATATTACTAAGAGCCGGAAGAAACTTAACTGAAGACAATACATCTAATGTTTTTAACATTTCTCTTACGTTATAGTAATAGATTAAAAAAAACAAAACTGATTTTTTTTTCCACTACCGGCGCAGATAGCATATTTGCATTTTCAAAGAGATTTTTTAGAGACATTTACAAGGTAATAAGAATAGCGTATGTAACAAAAATCAAAGGTCCAAGCTAGTTCAGTATTACAGTACAAAGAGAACTTACCGTTTGCTTATATCTTGTTCTTCAGCTGACGTGAGATCAGATTTACTGCTCTGTAGCTCTCTCTGTAAGGTTTTCTTCATGTCCGATATCCGATTGTCTAAAGATTTTATTTTCTGTAAAACAAAATGTGCAATATTGAAACTAAAGTGTCATTTTATAAGCCGCCTGTTGAGAGTATGGACGCTTGCATTCAATTATAGTTTATTATCCGGCATTCAATAATGCAAATCGATGTTTAAAACGAAACAGCCAGTTCGTCTGTCTGTGCGACAGAGACAATGCTCTATAAAGCAGAATCGAGCTGATTTCTCTCTCTAAGCCTCGATGTGCATTATTTATTGCCGCGTTCTATATTATAGTACGGGGCAATAATAATAGCAATGACTATGATCACTAGTTAAGGCTCTGCCCTTCTATTTAGTCGGGTACACCGTCATCAAATGTTTTAAATTTATAATAATTAAAAAATAAATAGTATTAAATTTCCAAGTGCCTTTGTTATTTTTCATCAGGTTATGGGCCGTCCCAAACCTGTCGATAAAACTACTAAAGAAATACAAGTTGAATATTAAATAATTATGTCTGGAAGTAATTCTATTACGTATTGTAGAATAATTGGATTCGATAATTACGTTTCTCATTATTTCTATATTTTTACTCGCTGATCGGCAAATTTTGTTAAGCCATATAAATTATTTCTAGAGAATTTCTAATGTACATTATAAAAAAAAAACAATTTTGTCAAAAAAAAAATGTTATCAATAAGGGGTATGAAAAATAGATAAGGGGCTTGAAAAGAGGAAGGTATTAAGATTCAAGATTTTAAAGGTGTAAGATGTATTATTTTTACAGACGTATAAGTATTAAAAGAAGCTATAATAAGTTTAAAGTGTTTTTTAATATATCAACTGGTCAAACCATTCAGCCACCCCCGACATATATATATTATTCACGACTTTATAAAAGTTAGCCTTAAAATGTACCTTATTTTTATCACAGATTTCAGTTTCCAAGTCTTGTATAGTCTTTTTCAGGTTGCTCTCAGTTTCGACAAAAGATTCAATTCGCCTCTGCAACTGATCTATCTCTTTCATCCTCGCTTTCTCGTGTTCTTTAATTATCATACATTCAGCTTGATTCTAAAAATAATATTAATAATTAAAATTAAATAATAATAATTAAATATTAAAATTATTAGAGCCGCCGTATGGTATCCGGTTGAGTACATAGACCAACTTCATTTCTTACCGAGATGTCGTAAAATACGTAGCCGAATCATGTGACCCCACTTAGAGTGGGATAAGGGCAGGAAAATGATGATGATAATAAAAAGATTAGAGGACGATTATTGTTTTCATAATGCAATAGTACTAGAAGCAGAAACTAGTTTGTCGAGACAACTCCAAATATTTCTTATTAATATCAATGAAACTATTTTTAAGTCGGATATATTGTTTTATTGTACACGATATGACGTGTATATAAATATAATATTATAGATTCTATTATATTATAGTAATAATTGACTGCCGTGCAACGTTGGCGCAGTTGGCAGTGAGTGTCGAAGACCAAATTTTCTATAAAAAATATGTTGGTTCTTCGAGTCTGGGTGTATTTTTGTATTTATTTAAAATATTTATGTATATATTTACCATTTTTCTGTCACCCATAACACAATTATTAAAATTACAACGGAACCGGACGACCGTGTGTGTAACTGACCCTTATATTTATTATTTATTTTATTCTATTTTACTATATATAACAATTGTATTATAATTGTATGTCTACCCTATATCTAATCTGACATGCGTTGCAACGAGACCTGTAATAATACTATGTATTGCGAAGGTTAATTGAAAATATATATCGTTATATTATTTTTATATTTCCGTTATCAATCTAACGATTTTGATATGTTTATTGTCATTATCAGTTTGAGTGACAGTACAAAAGAATATAGTAAAATAAGATCCATTTTGTCTGAAAAAATAAATTATTTTAAGTGTTCAAACAATTCAATTACCTCTTTGTGTTGAGCGATTACACATTCCAACTCGGTAATTTTTGTTTTTAGATCAACGATTTCAGTCTCGAGATAACGCACGTTACACTGGCTCATCTCAACGTTTTGAGACATATGTGCGTTTCTTAATAGCGCTTCGTCCTTTTCTCTTTTTTCTCTAAAAGAACAAGAGTATTAAACACCATACCTTAATATAACAGATTTTTTAAAATGTTAACCATAACGATTATGTATCTTTTATCCGCTTTTGTTACCAGCAGGCCTACCGTGAACTCTTATTTTGACTCAATTGAAGACGTAAACTAAATTGATTTGCTTTTTCATACCATGACGTCTTAAAGACGCACACTTTAGATCGTTGCCGAATGAGCGTTCAGAACGCACCCTAAAACATTTGAGTAAAAGAGACAAAGTTATCTATAGTTCATATAACGTTTTCCTTCAAACATTACGATCCCATTGCAATCCACACTTCATGGTACGAAAAGAGAGCGGTTGAGTTTAGGTACTGACTTTGAATTGAATCGTTTTCTAAAAGTTCATGGTAGGCCTGCAGTATTTACTTACTAAGCAAGGAAAAGCTCAAATCGGCAGACAATAGTAATGGTTCTGTACGTTTTGATTGTCTATTTTTGAAGATAATAACGTTATATTAGAAATACAGAGAACCGATATTGAAAACTAATGAAATCTGTAAAAGGACGCCGAACTACCGATGTTGACTGCACTAACTTACTAAATAACATAACGAATTGCGAAGCTAAAGTTCGAACGAATGGATATTGATCGAAAATGGCGATCGAAAGAGGCAATGTTGATAGAACTTCAATATGGCGAATCAAAAAGTTAAATTGCTAAAGAGACATATGACTCCGTAGGTAAAAATCTATTCAAGAGACCATGTGACCGTGAACAGTGAACTTATATCAGTTAAGATTAGGAAGAGGAATTGATAGGATATTTGAAATAGATGTACTGTGAGTAGGGTATATTTTATAATTTACTTAGAATTTCATACAAAACAATAAAAAAAAATAGTAAGTTAAGTAGCAGCCTGTTACAATCTCACTACTGGCAATAGGCCTCCTCTCTCCGTTTCTGGGGAGGATTGGAGCTAAGACCTACCACGCTGATCCAATGCGGATTGGTAGGTTACACATATCTCCAGTATTCTCTAGAGATATGCAGGTTGGTGTCTCACGATGTTTTCCTTCACCGAAAAGCGTGTGATAAATTGCAATCATCAATTAGACACATGAGTTTTAATAGAAAAACTCATTGGTGCCTGCCCGGGTTTGAACTCGTGTTCCCCTCGAAAGAGTCGCACGGTCTCGCCGCTGGGCTATCACAGCTCTGTACAAAACAATACTGACACTTAAATTAAATATGACAAGATCTAGTCTTATAAGGACTATAGCGATAAATGATGAGGAAAGTCGTTATTTGCTAGACAAAGGCTGCTTGGATAGATGAAAGGAAAAGTTTACGAATTCAAAAATACCCCTTGAATTCTCTTGGGATATGTAACTTTTGTCGCAATTTGGTTTCTTCATCATCACACGCATTAAAAATATTAATGAAAAATATGAACTGTAACACACTTTATTAATAACAAAAATGAGGGATGATTAAAATACATCTAAAAATGATATGACTTTCGATGTGCACTTGTACATATTTCGTATCCATGCATTTGTGTTAAAAATATTGAAAAAGTACTGTAAAAATAGTCCTGTAAAGTAGGCTTGTCGTGATGTTAACTCACTTATCGAATTTTCGCTGTATGTTCATGTAGTCGTGTTGCATATCAGTCATTACGGTGTTTAGCTGGTTGACCTCTGCCTTCTGCTCGTCATATAACCGATTCGATTTATCCACCTTCTCCCGAAGAATTTTCACGAGAGTCCGTTCATTTTCCAAAGCCTCAATGAGCTCCCTGTTTTCTTCAGTTAAAGCTTCGATACGCTTTTCAAGATCAACCGTCATATCCTGTGAAATCAACAGCCCCTTTACCAAATAATATGTAATGTAATTATTTGAAAATACAAAGTGGTAAGCTTCACGCTTTTACGTCAACTTCTTGATATTTACCAAAATGATAAAAAAAATTCTCATACCTGACTATTAACCTTAAATATATATTTTAAAGGTGAATAAACTATTCTTTGTGTATTAATACACATAAGTACACGACGGAGACTATTTACTTTATATTAACCAATAACTAGCAATATATTTATGAGTATTACTTAATAATTTCTACATACAACTAACTAGAAGTGTTGTTGAAAATTTAATAAGCATTTATATGAATCTGTCAAATACTTTTGCGTTACATTATCGTTAAACACTTGTGTAAACCATTTTAAGTATTCACGGACATATTACCGATCCCAAACTGAATAATCTACAGCGGCAAGGTGAAACGAAACTATTTCATTTTGTGATCTGCGTCATAGTCTGGTTCATAATAACAATGAACTTGATTCAAGCACGCAAAGTTTAATAAAAAAAGTTACTATTAGTTACGTTGGTAGTAAATTGTTAAGGCAATGCATTAAATATAAATAAAGAATCGGTGTTAGTGTTATTAAATTTGGGAAGCCATCGCAAGAAATACGTTCATAAAGGCTAATATAAATGCCCGTTCATCTTAAGTTTAAGTTCATTTTATGCCAGTATAGGTAAATAAAAATATACAAATAAAATAAAATAAACTTTATTTCTCCATAAATGGTGACTTTAATAAAATATAAAATCTATGATAATTCTAACAAAGCTGCAAGGATAAATTCTATGTATATTTCACTGACACGTTTTAAAATTTGTATAAAATATATTACTTACGTGGAATGTATAATTTTTAATAAACACAAAAAAATAATATAGGTGCAATTAGAACGCGTCAGTTTCGGTGACACATACAGTGTCATGTGATCTAAATAAATTATCTAGTCTTAGATATCATTGTTGATAAGGCGACAAACAATGGCTCAAGTGAAGTATGTGACCATAAAATATAAGTGTAGAAGCGCTATAAAGCTCCAATCTGTATGCGTGAAGATAAAAAAACTATAACATAAGATGTGCTATATTTTAAGTACAAGTACATCCAAACGATCATACAAACTAATCGTAATATATAATTTACGACATTTAAATCGTACAACTAATTTATGATTTGTGAATTTCATTCACGCACAAACTGAGATTTGAAATATATGCTCTACCTAATTGTACAAGTTTATTCTTAAATCACAGAATTCGGATTTTTAATAGGAACCTTTGAATAAGGAAACAATTAAAATATTGCACTAAAGAATAATAAACAATGGTTCAAGCGATGTTTAATAAAAGAAGTTACTTAATAAACGACTTCAAAGAATATTTTTAAAATAAAGTAAGTAATAAAGTAGCAAAGTAATAAAGTAAGCAACAGGCCGTTACTTTACTTTTTTTTAAGTAAGAGTGAAATAGTTACAATAGCTATTCAGTTCTAAAGTTGTTACATATCAATTTGAAAAGCGTTTTTTGTATCGTCATATTAGACGAATTGTTAGTATGTAAAATTGGATTATATGTAGTATTTTTTTACTTTATTTAACATCTTATTTTTTCTTTTTAATAATTAATAACGAAATTTAGCTTCCGGTTCTTTCGTTTACGTAAGACATTACTACAATACCTTCGTCGTATACAAAACTTAAGTTTTGGTAAAAATTACATTCATCCAATACCAATAACATTCCGATTATACGTATGTATATTTCAGTGATTGAAATAATTCTGATACGTAACAAATATATTATTGGTTATAAATCATAATTCTGTGTATAGTACTATTAGTTTCTTTAGTGTTTTATGAACCCGAACATAACGTAACTAATTTCAAGATCAGATCAGATATCCCTAAAATTACACATTTTCAATAATAATAGCTAATAGAAGAATGACGCTTTATATCAGGAATTGAACCATTGAAAATTATAACAAATCAGAGAATAAACGCAAACTTGCAACAAATAGCGTTAAATACTTAAAGAACTAAATTTGATTTGCTTTTATATATTTCTCATTTTAAACATACTACTAAAAAATAATGCATCAAAATCTATTGTATAAAACACGCAACTCTAATTAATTTGTTTGTGTTGTGTCAATACGAAATAGATAACTGGATAAGTTTTACAATGCAATTAGAATTGTAAAAGTTTACAGTTGATACTTCCAAAACAGGTGTTTATGACGGCAATATTACGTATAGTACCCGGCAATAAATAATGCACATCGCGAACTTAGAACGAAACAGCCGGCCTATTCGGCTTCGTAGAGCGCTGTCACTGTCACACACGGGTTCGTCTGTCTATGCGATAGAGACAATGCTTTATGAAGCAGAATCTAGCCGATTTCTCTCTCTAAGCCTCGATGTGCATTATTTATTGCCGGGTACTATAGATACATATTACGAGATATGGTTACTAAAAATATGAGTGATCATTTCTCACAAGTAAGTGTTATTGTATATCTCTGTTACATTTCACAGTATGGTCGCTATACGAACATCGGATTTAGGAGTTCGGGAAGCCACAATTCATTTAGAGAGTACCGTATGCCTCATCCGACAGAGGGAGAGATGTCTGCTTAAAAAGGCATCGATCCAGAAAATACATTTGTAAAGTTTTGTTCTTTCATTATCTGGTATCGTGTAGTTGTTAGAAAAGCTTGTAGTCTTATAGCTTAACCAAGATCGTCGACTCGTGATTCATTCTGCCGAACAATCGACTGCGACCGACAATTGGCCAGCCGGCCTACCATGAACTCTTAATGAGACTCAATCGAAGACGTTAAGTAAATTGTTTTGCTTTTTCATACAATGATGTCTTAAAGACGCTCACTTTAAGTCGTTGCCGAATAATCGATCGCAATGCGTTCTAAAAACATTCTAGTAAAAGAGACAAAGTTATCTATAGTTCATATAACGTTTTCCTTTTCGAACACCACGACCCCAATGCAATCCGCACTTAATGGTACGAAAAGAAAGTGGTTGAGTTTGGGTACTGACTTTGAATTGAATCGTTTTCGAAAAATTCACGGTAGGCCTACAGATGACACAATTTGCCTATTATGTTTTTCTAGGAAATTTAATTTACGATGATATAACCTCCCCAAAAGATGCATTTCCGGTATGAAATTAGTAAAATACTGATTTTGAATGCACACCTATCAGTATTCTTTAGTAATTTGAAACTATTATTGAACAATTGTTTAGTTCGAATATTCAAATTCAAATTCAAAATATTCTTTCAAATTCAAAATATTCTTTATTCAAATAAACTTGGAAACAAGTGCTTTTGAATCGTCGACTCTATTACTGGTTCGGAAAGCCGTCCTACCGAAAAGAGCCAGCAAGAAACTCGGTGGAGCTCTTTTAAAAAAGAAGATTCTTAATACTAATTACATTTTGTCATAGCTATCCTGCACAAGGTCAAAGAGCAGCTATATCCACGCATTCTTATCATCAATGTAAGCCTCCACGGTATAATAGGCTTTCTGTATCAGCCTCTTTTTAACAGTATTTTTAAATTGCTGTAATGGCAAAGTTATAATTGATTGTGGAATTTTGTTATAGAATCTTATACCCAAACCCACAAACGACTTACGTTCTCTTACAAGGCGCAAAGCGGGAGCCGCAAGCTTATGTCGGTTCCTACTTTGTCTATTATATACATCGCCAATCTTTTTATAATTATGTATATTTTTATGCACAAAAATCAAATTGCTAAAAATAAACTGTGAAGCTAACGTAAGAATACCTGTTTCCTTAAACTTCTCTCGCAGGGACTCACGCGGACTCAAATTATAAATGCCACGTATGGCTCTTTTTTGCAATACATAGAATAATATCGCTTAAGCCTCGATAATCACGATCTCGATCTGTTAGTGCTCGTTTGAAGAGTTAAATCCATAATACAAATTGATTAGAGTTGCTAGTTGGCTAATAGCGATTGTTAAGTAATGTATAAGTAATGTGCGGACATCTAAATGCTGTAGAGGCTGGCACTCACGGCGGAGCGCTCCTCGGAAGCCCGAAACGCTTTAAGCTCGCGAGCCTGCGCCAGCACTTCTGCGTTCAGCCTCGCCACCTGGTGTTGGACCAGTGTAACACCATATCAATAAGGCCAATCGATCAATAAGTGACTTACACCCGTATTCAAGAAGCATACTCAGCTAAGTAAGCACAAATTACTATGCGAAGGAGGCTAGTTCGCTGTGCGTTCCTCGTGTCAAGCCTTCCATTTCATAAACAATACTTAGGCCATACTCAACTAAAAGAACGCTATGCGTCCAACTACGCGCTCTGATTGGTCCATTTGATGTGGCGTAGTTTAGTCTAGTTTTTCACAAATGTCAATGTTATTAACAATTTGTTGTGTTGTTATTATAATATATATTCATATTGTGTTGTCCTTTTGTTTCAGGTGAAGGGTTAAACATAAGGTTCCCACTATTTGTAATTATTCAAAATTTTAGTTTTACTCTTTGTTTCACCGTACAATCTCCTTTGTGTGTTCTCCATCATACGTGACATTGGCAAAGTAATCTGTGCCAATATGGCACTCCTAAAAGCCATTAATGGAAAATTGAATTGAATTGTGTTGTTATTAACAAACAAACATAACCTTATTTTGGTATTCCCGTAATTTGCAGTTGATCGTGTTAATAATTTTTTATGATATTTTGTGTATTGTGCGGTGTAAATAAAATATAGTTTAGTATAATGACTTCGACTTTGTATTTAAATGCAAGCACTGCAAGAGGTAGAACTATTTTTCTTTAATCTATTATGTATGATAATTTTGTTGTATAGTTTTAATTATATTATTTACTAGACAAAGTTAAATGATTATAAGAATAAAATATAATAAATAGATAACTAATAAATAATTTTGCCTTTAACCAAAGCGGCGAGAACACTATGCGTTCGCTAAAGTAGCTCTTTATCTATTTTAGCTGTGCGTCGATTTTGACAAACGCATAGTAGAACATTTCACTCAAGTAATGTCTATGAATCGGTTTGAATGACCTTATGCGTCCCTGAGCACTGTGCGTTCTCATAGTAATGTTTATGAATACGGGTGAAAGTGTTCACAGTACACTGGCATTCTTTTAACGACGAGAAAATTCGAATTGCCACTGTTAAATGTAACATTAAATTAAATAATCGATTACGTTGTTTACCATAACAATATTATAACGAAATTATTAATGTATTTCCTAAAATAAATGCTTACAGAGGTAAACTAAACAAAATTAAATCATATAGTGATCATGAAACGAAAATAATTGTTTAAATAACAATCTATTTTTGGGTGTATTTGAAAAATGCTCACATCGTTAAATGAAAATAATGCATAACAGAATTTTTCATAAATGTGCAAAAATAATATACATACGTACATTTATTTATGAATCGATAATAGTATCCTAAAAATGCCCTAGGAATGGCCAGATGGCGAATATTAATCCTGCCCAAAATACAGTTATAACCATCAATTCTATTATTCGATTAAAATTCTTTAAACGGGAAATATATTACATATCAGCTTTAAACGTTGTCAGATTTAGTTTCGTGTGCTATTACTTCGTACCGACCATAATCGCATTAAGAGGAAAAGAAGGTTATTGATAGATATTTGTTATGTGCCAAGCGCAGTTAATATTTTAGTACTAAAGTACATGCAATCAGTAAAACTATAGGATGAAAACAATATTAAAAAATTCTTACTGTAAGGATCATAAAATAAATCTTAGCAGTTCTGTTAAACATGATCATTTTATTCCCTTAAAGTAGTGGCCTTTATTATGTCACTGCTGATAAAATACTGTCCTTCTTTTAAGATCTCTTCTTTATTCTTCTTTGTTTGTTCTAACACGTTTTTTAACACGTAAGATCGATTTGGCAAATTAAGCATATGCCAGGACTTGTTTACAGATATACTGTTTTCCTCGTTATATCTTCACGGTAAATTTATTGTATTAAGCAGTTAGTTTTAACTAAATTAAAAATTTAAGAAGTCCAGTCAGTGTATCGTCATTACATTTAAAAAATTCTCAGGCTTGTTATCGCGGATTGAGATGTTGAATTTGAATATACTTTGTCTTATTACTAGTCTATTTTGATACATTTTTATGGCACTGCAAGACTACTATCATATCTTGTAATCAGTTGAGTTGTCCTGTTTAAATATGTAAGTTAAATATTCACTTTAAAATTGTAAGAATTTCCAATATTTCCAATATTTGCGATTTAACAAAATTAATATAATATATGGGACACTTACACACATGTTCGTCCGTCCCTAAAGTAAGTAAAATAATACTTGTGTTATGGGTGACGGACAACTGATAGATATACTACATATATAATTTTAAATACATACTTAAATACAAATATACACCCAGGCTCGAAGAACCAACAAATCGTTTATAGAAAATGTTGGCCCTCAGCGCGAATCGAACCCGCGAACCGAGCTGAAGGCAGGATCCCTACCCACTTTGGCACCGGGCCAGTCTAGTCTACAATTGGTAATAAAATGTCTGTCAAATGATATTTATAAGTGCACAAGTCGCGGAGTTTTTCTGTTATTTCATAACACGAGTTATAATAAAAATTAATGTAGTTTAAAAATTAATAGCCAATAAAAATGTCCAAATAATTCCGAGTACATTTGACAAAATAAAAAATATATACCTTAGCTTCACTATTTGCGAGGCTCTGCTTTGTTTTTTCCAATTCACATGCCATACTGGATAATTTCTCTTGCAATTCCTTCTTTTCGGCTTCCACTCTTCGTCTCTCCGTACCTTCTTCACCTGCTTGTCTAGAGACGCGTGCCACCTATCAGTCAAATCTATATAAATAAATTTATAACGGTCTGCCAATATTTTTCTATTTGCGGATATTTGAACACTTAAATTGACGCAAACAGAGTTGTAAGTAATATGTCATTAGGTCTTAGTGTAATATAAAACGCAATATGAAATATGCTAGACTGCAAGCAAACATATTTGCACAAAGTTACCTAATACAAAATTAGGATTAATAAAGTTAGATACTTCATAATCCTTATTTCACTACCATTTTTATAGATGGTATTGAAATAAGGATAATGTGCAGCGTTATGTTATGTTATCATAACAAGATAGCGTTATGTTATCATAACGCTACCAACTATTTCAAAAACTAGTGTTTTCTTGTTCTTCCAAGATATGGATCTGTTCAACACTCACGAGTTTAGTAGGCACGCTATGTTTAATTGCAATTTGAAAGAAAGAAAGAATTTCTTTCTTTCTTTCAATTTGCCACAAAAGAAGTTTTTTGAATTCGGTCACTTTAATACTAAAACATGCGATATATTTATCTCGTGGTATTTAAAAATATATTTTCCTTAATACTGTAATTTATCAAGACATTTTCTTGATAAATTAATATCGCACATTTAGCCATCGATACCTACCTTGCTAAAAAATGATTCATTTTCCTTAAGAATAAAACTATGATGATGTTATTGTGATATGATAAATAATATAAAATGTTTTTTTTTTAAACTTTAATATCTTTGCATAAATTTGAAAGGTGAACTGAAAGGTCATCGGTTTAATATCACCGGTTAAGTTATTTTTATAATCAAAATTTTAATGCAAAAAATATAACTTATGACCATTGAGACGATAAAATTAAGTGAATAGGTATACATTTTTTATTAGTAACGTTTTTTTCACTAAAATAGCTTGACTTAAAAAAGCTTTGACTTGAAAAATAAAATAACAATGGTAAAAGCTGTTATAAAATTCAAGGTCACCTGTGTCTCTAAGGACGCTATCTGCCCGCTCCAAGACGTTTTGACATCTGCCAGTGCCATCTTGGCCTCTTGCAGCTGTCGAGTGAGTACCGCCCTCTCGCGGCATACGCGGTCATACTCTGCACAGCCCGTTGGTCGGACTTCTCGCTTGTCTATGCCGAATATTAATTTATGCATTGCGTATTTATATATTATTGCATGCATTTTATATATTACTACATAGTGCCAACAACGGCTTCGACCGCGTGGAAATTCGGTGATTTACAAAACTTTCCCGAATTTTCGAAATTTTGTACATAAAAGTAGTTAAATCAAATCAAATCAAAATATTCTTTATTCAAGTAAACTTGTAAACAAGTGCTTTTGAATCGTCAACTTTACTGCTGGTTCGGAAAGCTGTTCCTGTCGAGAAGAGCCAGCAAGAAACTCGGCGGTTGCTCTTTTTAAAATATAAATCTTAGAACTAGTTACATTTATTTATTACTGTCTTGTACAGGGTAGAAGTGCACCTATATCCACACATCCTTATCATCTAAGTAATCTTCAACAGTATAGTAGGCTTTCTGTATCCGCCTCTTTTTAACAGTGGTTTTAAACTACTGTAATGGCATGACCAAAATTGATTTCGGAATTTTATTATAGAATCTTATACCCAAACCCACAAACGATTTACGTACTTTTGCTAGGCGCAAAGCAGGAGTCGGAAGCTTATGTCGGTTCCTACTTTGTCTATTATATACATCACCTATCGTTTTATAATTCTTTATATTTTTATGTACAAAAATTACGTTATTTAAAATATACTGTGAAGCAAATGTTAGAATACCTGTTTCCTTAAACTACTCTCGCAGGGAATCACGCGGACTTAAATTGTAGATGCCACGTATGGCTCTTTTTTGTAGTTATTATGAGTAACCGTGAGACATGCTATCGTAGACTTTTTTGTAGTAATTTATTTGATCTTTAATTATCTACTACATTACTTTAACGTATCTCTGCTGGTTTACGCAGCGCAGGCGACTAAAGTGGGTTGCAGACCAAGAGCTAAGCTAAGTTTGTTTAGTTTAGCTCACGTAGCTAACGCAGTTTTTATAACTGTGTGCAGACTGCAAACTAAGCTATGTGAGCTAATTAAAATATGCGAAGTTAAGTTAGTTGTGTATGTCGAAGCGCAGCTATACGAACTAAGCTAAGCCCCTCCCGCTTACCCCGCACTTTCTACCCCGCCCGTTTTTTTTCTAGTTATTTTAGTTTATCTCAGCCTAGCTAAGCTGGCTTAGTTTAGCGTCAGAGTAGCTTTTTCTTTTTTTTTTATTCCGCTTCCTCTAACATAATCAGAGACTTTCTTAGTCCTTTTTTATTATTACATTTTATGATTGGTTTTTGTTACCCTTAAGGGGTATTACTATTAAATTTACAACAGTTTTTATTTTGCGCTACTACTTGCGATTACAATTTTTGGACTATTTTACTTTACAATTATTCGGCCAGACATTTTATAACTATTACATTTAAATATCAGGTCGGTAATGGACGAGTGAATGTGCTATTCATGACTTATGACTAATGGTTGTTTTACCTAATATAAGTTTATTTTTCTATTAGTTATTGCTACATTAAACTTCATTCTATGTTTACTTATTTTTATTATTACTATTTTATACAAGTGTTTTCAGTTTATTCTAATTTTATTCGGAAGTCTATATACTATACTTATTTCCTAATTATTTGTCAGCTCTTTTTCGAGTTCGAATGGTTCCCTTGACAGTATACCATTATACTTAGGGACTATTCTTTTAGTTTCTATACTATTTATTTGCTAACTTAACTATATAACCTTACATTGTTTGCTTAACCTAATTGGAGATAACTCTTGTATGTACATAATAACGGTGACATTGTCCGCTGTTTTGCTAGGTCTAATAGTCTCAGAGTAGCTTAGCTTTCGGTCTGCAACCCGCATAACGCAGCTCTTCATGTGTGCAGACTGCAAACTACGCAAACTAAGCTATGTGAGCTAACTAAAATATGCAAAGCTAAGTTAGTTGTGTATGTTGAAGCGCAGCCATACGAACTAAGCTAAGAGTTAGTGTATCTTAGTGTATCTCTGCTGGTTTACGCGGCGCAGGTGACTAAAGTGGGTTGCAGACCAAGAGCTAAGCTAAGTTTGTTTAGTTTAGCTCACGTAGTTAACGCAGTTTTTATAGCTGTGTGCAGACTGCAAACTAAGCTATATAAGCTAATTAAAATATGCGAAGCTAAGTTAGTTGTGTATGTTGAAGTGCAGCTATACGAACTAAGCTAAGCCCCTCCCGCTCGTCCGTCGAATTAAACGTCGCAACGCTTGATTGTGCTTCCGCTTAGTTCTTGGTGTGCACAGGACATATTTTTAGATTATCTTAGCTTAACTTAGCTAAGCTGGCTTAGTTTAGCCTAATTTTGGCAGTCCAAAATACAAAAGTAACGAAAATTTTGGCATTACTTTTGTATAATTGTCTCATTAATTTATTCATTAATAACGGACATTTTAAATATAGATAAGATACCTTCATCATTTAAGTGGTGATGGGGATTTTCGGGAGGTAGGGCAGCTCTCAGGAGTTCCAGTTGGTCCGCTAGGTCTCGAGTACGAGCATCTGCGGCGCCGAGTGCGGCCGTCAACTCAAGTCGCTCTCGGGCCCAGTCGCGACGACTCTGTTCCACCTCTTCCTACAGATATCTCGTCATCATTATCCTCCTACCCTTTTCCCACTCTAAGTAGAGTCGGCACATTTTATAAATATGTTACATCACTTGGCTACATATTTTACGACCGGCCGCCTGCCTGACGTCAACTTACCTTAATTGTATTTTACGACATCTCGGAAAGAGAGTGGGTGGTCTATCATACTCAGCCGGATACCACACGGCATTCCATACTGTATTAATTATATAAAAACAGTTTTAAAACAGCTAAAGTAACTATTTAAGGTCAGATAAATGAGATAAGCACATCAGTAAATCAATCACTTAATGTTCCAACTCAACCAAGGAGTACGGATATCAAAAAATATATCTAGTTGGTTTCTCATATATTTTGTTGTACAAAGGTAAGAGTTGAAATATATATATAATACGTCGTTGGCGCCGTTTAAGGCGTTTAATTAGCGCAATTATAGTCGATTTTTTTTATCCTTTATATTACCCTGCTGTACAAAGGACTGCACTAAATTTCATCATTATTGGATAAGCGGATTAAGAGTTTTGTAGATTTTAAAGAGTCCTGTCTGATAGTGGACATCCATGAGTTTAAGAAGAAGGGTTAAGCGTGAAAGCGTAACAGATAGATAGAGATCCGAATGTTTAGTATTAATAAGCATGTAGCCCTTACTGTAAGGGCATCAAGTTTGTCCTGAGCATGCTCAATCGCTACAAATCTCTCTCTTAGCTCGCTAAGCTGTTTCTCGGACGCATCTCGCGCCGTAATAGCTTTATTGGCTTCTGCTTGAGCTGTACGCGCTACGGCCTGAGCGGCGAGGGCTTCCTCTCCTGTAATAATATAGATAATCAGAATAAAAACGCAAAATATTTCAAGTACAGAAAATGAACAACAATCCGGTAGAAATTTTTACTCAGTTTAATTAAATACCACATGTATTTCTGTTAAAATCAGGTGAAAAAGTTACAATAAATTGAAACTTTCAGATATATATAAAAACATCGTTCAACTTTTAGTCCTGTACCTTACACAGACAACTCGATTATAATTTATGATGAAGAAAATTTATGTTTCTTATATGACTGAAAGTAAAAGCAGCAGCTGTCATAAATATCTTTGTAAATACAATAAGTAAATTTTGTGTTTTTTTTATATAATTGTTCTATATTTGAATAGTGTTTAAAAAATGAAGACCTTTATTTAATTTCTCATATTCTCTTCTTTGTTTTGCCAGAGTGAAAATGTTGGTGAATGTCTAAATATATTTACGAATTTACCAAACGATCTAAGGAGCCATAATTTAAAGAGCAACCTTGTACAGATGCTAAAGATAGCTTCAGCTCTTCGATTTTCTGCTCCCAATATATATCTCTTTCACGTAATTTAGTTTCCAATTGGTCAACATATTGCTGCTGCAGTGCTGTCTGATCAACTTCGCCGGCAGTGCGCTCCGACAAGTATGTGTGAAGTTGTGGAGATATGGACTAAAACAAAAAATTCTTCACATTCACACATATTAAGAGGCAAAATAAATGGTGGGGGTTGAACCAATTAGTATATAAGTATGCTTTCTTGGGTGATGCTTCGTTTTGCGATTTTGTCGTGGTGTCTATCTCCTGATGATGCTTCAGTTGCGGGGCGAAACGATTGTTGAGTTTATGATAGTGAGTGTATGCAGCAAGCACTGCATACGTTCACTATCTATATAATTATTGTATTGACGGTGGTGGAGGTTTGCGCACGTGGTTTTACGAATCCTGCACGTATCGTTAATTATTAAAGATAGTCCACTCTACATTTAGTATTATATATATTTTGTATTTACTTAATCCGGGATCCAATTTCGGAGACTCCTGCCAGTAAAGGACGGGTGGTCAGCTCCTTATTCTGGTCTAAACCTACCTAAACTCCACTTGTACTCTGCAAGTGACGCTTAGCAAATCTCTAGTGTTCATTTTTTATAAAATCTAATTTTGAAAAAATCTTGAATTATTGTGGGAGGTTGAAAAGGATGTGACCTAACGAGTTTAAAATATGAATGTGGATAGATATGTGACTAACGAAAGGCCAAGAAAAAGTGTATTGATTGTATGTAGTATGATGACATGCACATAAAAAGAATAGTGCTAGGGTGACGAATGATAGGAGAATGGAGAAATAAAAGCATGTTGAGAATGGAGGAAAAATGGAATACTGACAGAATTCTAAAAGATCATGACTAAATGAGAAATTCATATTTTCACTGATTTAATTATTTTTTATTATCACTGAAGTGTTAATAAAGTGTTAATAATAGTTGTACGTTCTTGAACACTGACCTTGTAATCAATAAAATGCAATTAAAAGTTGAAGAATACATATACAGTGAATAAACACACAGTATATAGATTGACGCAATAAATAATTATACACTCATTACCAAAAAATTTGTAAATCTAAAGCAATTAAAATTAATAAAGCATTAGAATTACAGCATATATTGTGATGAAATATAATTTGAATCTTACATTCATTTTCAAAATGTTGTAACTTTCGTAGATAGTTGGGAATATACGAATTATCCTTACATATTATAAAACCAACTCCCCTGCTACATTTTACTGCCTCTGTTTGCTATAAACTTTAAAAAATTGAAAGAATCTTCGTGCAATTTAACCAATACACACGTGCAATACATAAAGAATGTTTCAATATATAATTGATTAAAATTTAGCATAAATTAGTGATGATAATTGTTGTAAATTTGGAAAAAATCAATCTGCTTAAGAGCTTTTATTGAAAATGTTGCCTAATACATTTGAGATATACCAAAACAATGTGTTGTAGACATGTAAATCTTTTGTAGAGCAACATAACTATAAAGTTCACCCTGGCAGAAGTACTTTCTAAAGTAGGATAAGTTACTTTAACCATTCTAACATTTTCTGCTATTAGCTTACTAACTACAGCATTAATTCCTATCAAGTTAAGTTAAATAAATGATCATATATTTTATGATTTACATCATTTACTTTATAATTATAAACTTTTTATGTACTGCATGGTACATTTTTATCTATTAACTATACCAATAAAGTACTTAATATGTGGAGCTGTAAGACCAAGTGCAACAGATTGTCACAGAAATCTGTTTGAGACATACTTTGCGCAGTAGACTTCAAGAGATTAAACAATAAGAACTAAACTCTACAATTTAGATTCCATAACTTACATCTGATGTTGTGTCTCCATGTCCACCAGAGCTTGAGGGGCTTGTCGTTGTAGACTGAAAAATTATTAATAAATATTTATATGGTAGAATTTAATTACAATCGAATATTGTATTTTACATTAAACCATCCATTAGCAATTTGTAAGTTCAGTATGACTAGAATAGATCATAAATTTACTTTTAAAACACTTGGGAGCTTAAATTAAAACACTCACTGAATCATCTCTGAGGGCAATTCTTCCTAAAAACGCACCACTACGCCAACTACTTGTTAATTTGCTAATGTCGCTACCAGTTTCTTCTTTAATTTTACTCTTTAAGCTTGCAAACATTTTAAAATTCACTGAAACATAGAAAATTATGATAAACAAGAAATTCTACGACTGTAGGTAACGTTATAAAGACTCGACAACTTACCCGTAATAAGAAAATTAATTCATCGATGAAATAGTTACATTAATCCTTTGGCTCGTGTAGTATAAAACTGCTATTTAATTTGAAAGACATGTCTTCTAGCAATAAAATACGAATAACTTATTAAAGATATAGTTTATGAAAATACTATCCAATCGAAAATCAACACTAGAAAAATTGCACTCAAGAATAGGAATCATAGACATTAGACAACCATAGACCACTAACTAAATTATAGACGACTATAGATAAAACAGTAAACACTACATAGTATAATGGATATAGATGAGAAACTAATTCATTTTATTCGAAGCAGCAGCAATTTTATTCGAGTAATGAGAGGGAACTATTTTACGTACCGTCTCAAAGATTTCACTGTACGCTATCGTAACAATCCACTGTACTACATTCTGACAGTGACGCATTTAATATAAAGTACCTGTGTGATCAAACTTTCTAGGTATTTAAAAAAAAATATAATTAAAATAGAAAATATAATATAAATAAAAAAAGCAAAGGAAGTTAAATGTGGGCTAGTGATATATGGATTTGATTCGGGTTTTCTGAAATTTGAGCCCACCCGTTTCGATTTAAGCTGTTGTGACTTTATAAACAGCGTACTTAAACGTTGTCTTCGGACAGCGTAATTAACCTTTGTTTTCTTATAATAATGTGGACATCTATTGAGCACTTAAATAAACCTCATTTTGTTCTTCTACCTACCGAGAGATAGTGCTCGCGGCAACCTCAAAAGCGCTTCTTAGAGTTTCGTCCCACTATAACTATAAAATAACTCTATGGTTATTGTAGTAGATTAGGAGAGCCATAAAGTATTCTAGACTACGGAAACAAGCCAAAAATGTGTCCATCGACTGTAAAGAGAAAGCAATGAGACTTATTATTAGTCTCTTATTTTTGTGATTAGACATAGACTTAGACAAAGATAAGCAAATAAGAATCATCTTCTCTCTCGTTATTTGTTGTAACCAAAGATTACAGTGTACATAATAAAAGTTGTAGCAGCCAATACTTTCACTTAGAGGCCTGCCTATAGCTCCCCTACTCTAGTATATAATAACTGATGATGATTATAAGTATGATTACAAGTTAGGACTTCGGAACATATAATAATCATTATACTTAGGGAGGACTAACGCCGACTGACTGAGGACTGATAAATAACGTCGGAATGTTTCCTTCACAATGCTGGTTAAAGGCTTCCCCACTCGTCTTGCAGCGATAAATTAAGCACATAAGTTAAAAAAAAATTGGTGCCCCCCTGGGTCTGAATTCCCCTCATAGATTACTCCCCTGTAAAGGGTGACACGTCGGCTATCGGCTAAACGTCGGAAATACCTTCTAAAAGCGACCCTATGTTTTTGTTGCAGTGTTTTTAGATTACAGTTGTTATTACATCAATACTGCATCTGATTCAAATTCACGCTTTGCACAACACGTATACGTCGTTCGTAGTTATTTTACTAACGATAATAATTTCATTTGAGATATTTTATCATCATCATTTTGTATTTTATTTATTATGAATTATACAAATTTATGCTATAAACGAAACTTAGACGGGATATTTCTACAAAACCTAAAAAAAAAAATAAAAAAATTTACACGACCTTCCGAATGACTATCTCAACTAATGATAATGCTGTTAGAAAGAGATATTAAATTTTTATGGAAAAAAAAGTGTAAGTGCACCTGCATATATGGAACGTTTTTTTAAACTTACGAATGGCCTATATGGTAAGGCGATATATATGATAAGTCGATTGCGTTGAAATTTATTTTATTAACAAAACTTCATCTGTAATTATGGCGAAACATGCTTCGAGCGATTAGGAGTTTTAAAGTTTTTTACGTTTTTTGCTTTCATTGGATAGGCAAAATTTCAGAAAAACATGTAATTTAATATATTTTCCAACACAATATAGATCGGTAGAGTACAATTTGTTTCAATGTAGAGAAGCATATTTTTCTCTATTTAAAGAAACCAGCGTTGTCGTTTAAAGGATGTGAGGAAATAAATAAACGAGTCACATATTCAGTTGTTTATTATCTATACTGTACTAAAAACTGATCCGAAGATCACATCACATAGTAATTTCATAAATAATATTACAATGTCATGTACTTTCTGTAATTGATCATGAATAAAAAAATGTTCACAATATTATCAATACTTTGTTCACTGGACCGGTTTACCTTTATGTACCTACTACATAATAACATACCATTAGTTAGGTATCGAAGAACTTACAGTGTACTTGATGAGAGATATAAATAATTATGTTAATTAAATGATTATAAAATCAATAATTAATTATTGTGTTGCAGTTCATTTTTTTGTTATTATATTTACAGTTTTACATTTTTTTTCGTGATTTACAAATAAATTCTTGAATATTTAATTAGGTCTTCATTTTTCCATTTGGATTTATAATAACAGTACTTTATAGTTAAAAATATCACAAAAATGAAATATATTATGTGTAAGACACACGCAACATTAAAAATACAACAAAAAGAAAAATATAAAATCCACTAGAAACCTCGGGCCTGAAGAGTCCCTTCTAAAGAGGAAGGATACTTTCGATGTACAATATTATAACGGCAATTTGATACCATAATTATTATTATCACACTAATTAATTATAAAAGTAATCGTTTGTCTTACAATAAATGCGTCAGATCATAAAATTTTGATTATAAAAATTAAAAGCAACAAATAATCAATGAAACGATAAATTTTAACAAAAATATAAAGACAACTTATGTATTTAGAAGTCATACAGTGCCGTATTGATAAAAGCGAACCGTCCCGGGCCAGGCTCGCGCCCTGCCCCGGGACCAACAACCTAACTAACGCGACCGCCGACGAGTTTAACTCCACCTTCGCTAGTCATCTTTTATCGATATGGCATTCCCTTACGATATACGACAATAAATATAACGCACTTACACATTAATCACTTCTTTAATTCCGACGCTAGGAATTATTTTATAATATATACCTAAAAATATAATCACGGCACAAGTATCCCTCCGACTAAATTACCGACGTAGTGTCACTTTATCAGGATTTAGAATCAAATATGTATTATGTATCTTAAATATTTCATTATTAATATATCATTATCAAAATATCCACTAAATGGGAGGAATAAATCAAATTATTAATATTTTATTCTAACATTAATCGCATGACTGATCAACAAAAAGGATATGGACTAGGAATAATATTAGGCATCAGGCTTCCATGCCTCGAGAGGTCGCGCAGCCGCACCGTCCTAGTCCACCGGAGGGGACTCGGCGCGTGCGGCTGCGCACTCCCGCATCTCTCTATCCGCATATCACCTCTACATATACGACGAGATACATTTGATCAAAATATAATACTGTTAATGTTTAAAACAATACAGGGCAGCTATACCGGAGCTGGACTTTTGGGGGGTCGATCGGACTCGATCGTGGGTCGCTATTTTGTGCTTCGATAGATTAGACGGGTATCGATCGGAAAAAACAATGATATCTAGCAAACTCTATCCGGAATATAAGCCAACTCTCTAACCTACGATTTAGGTAATCAGCTTGGAAGTATGCTTTCTTCATGTCAATATTGTCCGTCAACGTCCATCGTTTCAAATGTTAGTCCACTATCACTCTACGAGTGTCGCGATCTATCTAAGGTGAGGGGATGCGGCAGACGTCGGCCGTTGGCGACGTCGCGCCGAGGGAGAGAAGCGGCTACTCTATTGGTGTCTCATCATCGATCCACTTAACCTAATCTAGTGTAAAACTTGTCATCTATAAAAAACATAATTTTATAACGTAATAAAAGTAACATAATTCTCACAAAAATGCTCACAGTAGGAGTGGGGTGTCGCAAGTTCGACCACGGCCTCGGCATCCACGCGGCCGCACTAGTCTAACGAAACCTCGCTTATATACAACAAAGTCAGGCGCGGAGCGCCGATCTCTACAGGAACTCATATCGTATCTTAAAAAAATAATATACAATAGTAATAAAACTTTTTAAACCTCACTAACTACTACTCGACGATCTCGACGAATCATTCAAACGGCTCCGGCGTGTCGAAATCTATTCATATCACAATCGCATGACCGTGCCCGAGAATCATATCCCGCTACTTATGTACACACTCTTTCCCGAAGTGCAAGGAGCCGGGGCCGAGAGCGCACGCGCTCCGGCATCGCTGCCTCCGGCGGGAGTGGCAGCGCCGGCCGAACGAACCTGCCTTTCCGAAGGTGTCTGAGGCGCGACTGAGGACGAGGGGGCGACGAACGGTGAGTCGGATGGGGAGGGGTGCGGATGGGGGTGTGGTGGAGAGCGGAAGTGAGGGTCGAGGTTATGGGGGGCGCAGCGCGGGCGGCAGCTGCACGGGGATGTGGTAGTAGCGGCAGGCGGCGCGGCGACACGTGCCGGCGGCGGCGTCCCGGCACACCACCACGCGACACCCCACCACCTGCAGCCCGCACCCTGCAACACAGCACCGCTCTCGTCAGCGCACTGCCCGCTCGGGGAACGGACGACAAATAGAAGATACAATACGACAAGAATGTATGACACTTCGACTACATCATCACTACTTCATTAACAATATTCGTTCCTAAGGTGTAGGAGGCAAGAATTTTATACGTATGTATTATGACATCTGACCTATATAAAATCTAACAAAAGAACCCGAAAAGCAACTGGAAATACGGAATAACTTTACGATCCGAAAATATCAAGATCTAACAGAATACTAAAGACAATTTCTTTCATTCATTTCTAGTTTGATATAATTTTACAGTTACTGGCAACTAATAGCAAACAAAACTTAAATGTGTCTTAATAGTTTATCAATAAAATACTAGTTCTAAGAAAAACTATTTAACTAATCTTCTAATATCAAGTTTTACATTACGGAATTAAAAAAAATAGCTAAAACTTTCACTAGATAAAAAACTACATATCTAATCTAGTTTTCACGTATTAATTCTTTAAATATACTCTATTTACATTTAAAAATGTGTTCATGCACAAAGTAGGGAATTTCTAGGAATTCGGAATATCTTTCCATGCGGGTACTGAAATTGACTGTGGAATTTAAATTCTATTTTATTAACTTTTCAGCTCTGTTATATATTATTTTAAAAGATGTGTTAAATATTGATTAATTTGGACAAAACATATGTTCATTTTCGTATCAGAAGAAAGTGAGCCATACCTTCACGAATATGAACGAATCTGCAGGTAGGTCTCGTACATCCTTGTCGATTAAAATCTTGGCACACCGGGAGGGTGTCCAGTAACTGAAATATATAAAAATAATTTATAAGTTTATGTTAAAAGAGATGGTTCTGTATAGCTTCAAACAATTTGCTACAATGTACTTAAGAAGTTAAATACGGTTTTATGACTATAATCACTTTATATGAAAATTGATATTCTTGCGCAAGATATATATATATTGTTTTTATTAAAAGGTGCCATTTGTATGTAGTCTACTTCTTAATAAGTCACTGATTAAAAAAATTGGTCAAAATCGTGATTTGAGGTTTGATTTAAGATTTTCATTAACTGCTTTTAGGCCTCTAAGTCAATCTTCACTTGTAGCATAACTGTTTGAATTACAGAATAACTAGTTCAACTACTTCATAAACAGTCAGAAATTATATTTTCAGATATAAAAATAAATTACAATGCAGATGAAATAACATATATCAGTCATTAAAAAAAATGTGAAAGTGTATATAGTTCGTTATTTTTATATCTGACGGTTTATGAATTTTTTAATGTTAATAGTGTTAATTCTAACTCTATATCACTTTATCGCCATTCATACATCTGACACTGAAAAGTATCCTCATCGCACAGCCGTCTGAAAAAAATGCCGAATCAGTTTTTGTAATATCAAAGAGCAAATATACAGTCGGTATCTACCTATTCATATGGGTATACGTCACATTGCTGCTTACAAATGCGTGTGTAGTTTCTCAAACGCTAAGGAATCGGGATGAATCAGAAACAACAAAAACAAGACACACGGAAGGCGAAATCGCTCGAAATCAAATCTTGTTGCTGCTTCAATATTACAATAACTTTACAAGATTTGTTGCACAATATGATTGTACCTTCCAAGCATTCTTTTATCAAGGGGCGCTGACAGTGTGTCACTTTTATATTGTAGTATACGCAAATAGAAAATAACTGTACACAGAACAAAGGATCGGAGCCGGGATGGAGACGGTTAATGTCGCGGACAGTGCGCGACCTGAGAGAGACCTGCCAGAGTGGTGTTAAAGTACGCTGCGCTATGCACATAGTAGGTATGAATATATAATATCTAAATGGCATGCAGAACGCTTGAAATATAATCATTATTGCGCAGCCAATCTTATTTAAGCGTGACTATATTTTACAAAAAAGCTAAAGCATGATGCTAGACAACTCGTACCAGGGGGCGTTCTATAGGTATTTTAGCGTCCAATGTGTACCCATAAAAACCAACGGTCGCTATAAAAAGCTTAAATAGGCTGTGTGGGATTTGCGAAATGTGTCAGCGTCGGCCGTGGTGAGTCCTTCGCAGGCTCTGTTGGTAGAGGGTCATGCTATCGGTAACGGTAGGTAGGCATGGTTATATGTAAAAAGAAAAATTAAATTTATACCTTTAGCTTACATGACAGTTCTGGACGTGACATGTTAGTGGTAGTACAAACTGCAACATAATGACCATTAGAGTGCGGTTACTGTACGACAAACAAAAGAAAACCAAGTATATTAATTACGTCTACGGTGAGTACTTCAAGTAAGGCATCAGAGAGGCTTCAACGAGTTTTAAGCGAGGAACTGAAGCCGCAACGGCGAAGCACTTTAAAGCATTGTACGAGAAAACTCAAGGCATCTATTATTAGCTAGCTCTCGAACAAAATTGTGACTGTATCCGTGGATATCCGACAGTGTCCAGTCTATTAAATGAAATATCGCCTTTGAATGTTCTCGTTTCACCGCCATCAGCGCAACTGCCAACCACGCACAAGAACATATTTGATTGAAAAGCAATTTTAACTTAATATAAATAAAAATTAAGACCCCCTTTTTGGGGTTGATAGTTGACACTGCTGGAGATGAACTTCTGCCAAGGAACTTACTAATCAATATTAACCAAAACTTTAAGAATATTTGACGTCTTATAACAAAAAATTATTACTTTTCTATTAGTTAGTCGGTGCAATATAATAAATTCGTTGGCAAATAATTTCAACGGCTTCGTTATTTTTTATTAATAAAATTTAACCTTTACTGAAATTACCGTAAACTTGATTATCCGTTCGTAAACGTAAAATTGGAAGATATTTCTAGACATCGCTTGTGCTGTTGTTAAATTCAACAAATAGATTTTCTTAGCATGCGACGGTCAAGCGGTGTTTCAGTATAGGCAACAAACAGGAAATCACTTATATAAAGGATATTAAAGTAAGCTGATTATATCTTACCAGGTGTAAGCAAGGCAATACTGTAGAGTGACTTCTTCCACATTTGAAAGCGAGTATGTTTCACTATACAAAACTAAAAATCATCAACAAGTAAGTTGTAGCATCAACTGTTGATTACAATATATCATAGTCGTTACGATTACAGCACAATGACTAAATGATTGATGGGGTGATGACATTGATACATAGTATGATTTGCGAGATTAAGCAATGCCATCAATTTTGTATACCGAAAACTTTTGCCACAGAGTGTCCAGATAGTCTGCGTCAACGAATCACAGAAACCACGTGAGGGTTATAATTAAGGCAGATTCTCGAAGAACAAACACGTCCCGACCGGCTTTAAGCGTTAAATAAATATCGAAAGGCTTGTGGCTACCGTTTATGACATGTCAAACTGACTCAAGCACCTTACCATTACCTGTTATAAAGCCCAAGTGGGAGTGGCACAGTAGCAGCTTGCTGCTTTATTAAGCACTTAACTACCGAATGTCACCTAAAGCATAACTAATTTTTATGACTACTGAAGCGCACTCATTAGCAAGCTTAAAGAAAATGTTCAATGGAAGATTGATTATTTCGCAGAACTAGCTCGATTAGTTTAATCTGATGTTTATATTAATTTTTATTTTTGTTTCTGTGAATAGGGTGCTTGAATGCATTTGTCGCAAAACAATTTAATTCACTCCTTTCTTTATTCAGTAGAAATTTGAAATAAAATGTCTTTATTAAGCCTTTCTAACTATATGTTGAGAATTTTTTATTAAAATCGTAGATCAAAAACCACAGAGTTATATTACTTTTTAATTCTACATGATAATTATTCTTGAACTAGATTCTATCGTTTTTATTGAAATTAAAGGAACTCTCTTAAATTGATATCTATCGGCATAAAACAATTGTTACTTTACCTGAAAACCTAATTATTTCTTGACGAATTAATTTCGACATCTATCGGGGTTATCATCTGGGGTATTTCAGCCTTATTATATATAATAAAAGATGTATTTGTAGATGTTTTTGACGGGATATAAATATTTAAATAAATAAAGTAAAAAAAATAAAATTTTAATATTTGCGTTTTAGGTGAAGTATTCTTTTTGCACCATAACATTATTTTCTTACCTAGTTTAGAAATAAAGGTTTAAATTCGTTGTAAATACTCTAAAATTTTTTATTGAGTGTCTTCAGTAGATGTATCTTTTTTAATGATACGTCGTTTCTGATCGACGTTTCATCAGACGAATGAAAATTTAAAAAAGTTGGGAACATTACTTAACCAAATAAAATATTGAGCAATTCGATATTAACGAATACAATTAGTACTTAAATCAAACACCCTATTGATATAATATGAAACATATTCGAGTGTCAGCAAGGAAACGATTTTCATGGAAAGAAGAAGCGATATGCGAATCTAGTTAGAAAGTACAAATTCGAGCCTGTATTCAAAGTAGATCTAGTGCCTGGGAGTTAAATCAAATCCGAGAGTACTTGTGAACTTAAACCGGGAATAGTTTAAGCGTTAATAAGCGAAATTCTTGCAAAACATTGCGGAAGTGGAGGTGGCATTGTGTTCGCGTGATATAGGATGTGGGCGTGGGCGTGGGCATGGAGCGTGAGCGGCGTGAGTGCGCTCGGGCGGGGCGTGCGGCACGCGGCACTCGTTACCTGTCCGCGCTCGTCGGTGTACTCCACATAGGGAGCGTTGGGTGGCGCACAGCCTGGCCGTCCCGAAACAAAAAGCGACAAAAGATTGTAATGCGGACGACAGCCGAAGCGGTCATTCGGAAGGCATGTAACAGAAAGCGTTAAAAATAAATAGAAAGAAGTGCGACTCAAACAAAATGCGGGAATGACGCTCGTCGACTCCGCACTACCGATGACACGCCGGCACACTGAGCACAAACGAGGAGCACTAGAATAATGAGTAAAGTACCTGATGAGCCAAACGTATATAGGGGTGGTGGGTTCTATCCATGCGAAAATTAGAAGGCGGCTGTGTTAGGTGCGGGCTGCCGCCGAGCCGGGACCGCGAGGTCGACACAATGGCCAAAGCGCACCCGTGCGGAGCTCCTTCGGGAAAAAGCGTGTACGTAGCGGGAAACTGGGCGACGGACCGAGCGCTCACCTCAGTGCGGCGATGCGATACACGACGGTCGACAAGAGGTAATAAAAAAACGTACAGTCATGCATTGAAGCGTTATTATTACCGGGATCGTAGTACGAGAAATATACACGCATAAGATAAAACGGTAAGTGAGTAGATACATAATAGAATAGATATATAGCGTAAAACTACCTAGACTTCCGCGAGACGGAGACCGCTCGCTTCGTCCTTACAATAATACAATACAAATGTGACAACACGCCTAGCGCTAACGCCCCGACAGGCCGGGGCCACACTCCATCGCACACGTACGAGTCTCTACGCGGAGACCCCGCGCCCCGCGCCCCTCCGGCCGCGGCCCGCCCGCGCGCCCCCTTATGTCGTCTTCATCTTTTTGTAAGGGTTGACCGCCGCGGCCGCCGCCGCCGCCGCTGCGGCCGCTGCGGGCGGCGTGGGCGGCGGCATCGCGTACATGTACGGCTGTTGGTAGAAGGCAGGCATGTGCATGGGCGGCGCGGGCCAGCCGGGGCGCATCATCAGCGGCGCGCGCATCAAACCCGGCATGGCGGCTCGCGCCTTGTACGCCTGCTGCGTGTAGGCGGCGGCCGCGTGAGCCATGGCGGAATGTTGCGCCGCGAGCGCGAGTGCGGCAGCGTAACTCTTCTGAGCGACCTCTTTGGCCATGGCGGCCGGGTCGGTCGCGGCGACGTCGGCGCCGGGCGCGGGTGGCGATGTAGGCTGCGGAGGCGCGGGCGGCAGCGCGGGCTGCGGGGGCGGCGCGGGCGCGGGCTGCGGCGCGCCCGTAGCTCCCGACACTGCCGTCGCCGCGGCCGGCGGGGCGGACGAGGCGGGCGCGGGGTACTCACATGACACGGGCACGAAGGGCTGCTGGAGCTGCATCAGTTGCTGGTACGTGGTAGCCGGCTGGTACACCGGCATTCCGGCTTTATCTGCAGCGGGTCGTTTGTAAGGCACCACCCCGGGGAAGGCCTGAAAGGGAAACGATGTTGTAAGTACAGACGACTGACGAGCTAGCGGGGACTCGCACCGCGTCAGCTTCGATACTTACGAAGTTATCGTAATAGAAGGATCCGACGCTTTTCATGTCCATCTGAAAAGAGAAACAGACGGTTGAGCGCGGTTCTTCGGGTCGAGGTCGGAGGGTCGGGCGGTGGGGCGCGCGCGGCGGGGGCGGCCGGGCGCGCCGCGCCGCCGGAGGGGCCGCGGGAACGTGCGGGCGGGAGCGGGCGGGAAGGGACAAGCGTGCAAAGCTGGCGCCGTACCGGTTGCGACTCTAGCTCGACGGGCGCCGGACGTTTCTTGCCTGGCTCCGACGCACTCGCTGCCGGCTGCTGCGCTGCGGCTGCCGTCTACGTGAAGCGAAGCGTCGCAGGACAGGACAGAAACAATAACGATGTAATAGATGCACAGAATACACCTAAAGCTCGGCATAAGGTGATATTATGCGATAGATAAAAAAATTAAAAGTGAAGCGTGAGTGCGACGGAAGCGTGACGCGGATCGACCGCGGCGAACTGAACAGAACAAGCTCTGCGAACACAAGCGGCGTCGCGCGAGCAGACAAGCGGAAGAGAAGCGAGCGGTCGCGAGCGAGGCGAGAGCGTGCAGCCTGGTGGCGTACCGCGCCGCGCGCCTGCGCCTTAAGGTGCGCCTGCAGGTGCAGGGGAGGGTGGAAATAGCGGCAGGGGTCGCGGACGCAGCGGCCCTTGACGGCGTCCATGCACACCGTGACACAGCCGTCGTCGTGCGCGACCACCGGGGGCGGCGGGTGCGCGAAGCGACACTCGGACTCGGCACGCTTGCACGCGCCGCGCTGGAACTCCCGGCACACCTGCACCACCAGAACCAGCCATGTCGCCGCTCGCGCCCTCGCGCCCTATGCCTACGTCCGTGCCCTACGCACGCACACTACGTCGGGTGCTCGCGTTTGATTTTTATTTTGCGATTCATTTTCAAATTCATTAGATAAATAACCGTTTCAAAATAATAGAAAAGAACGTCGAAAAATGAAAGACCTAGGAGATGTTATTTTTCTTTGTATAAATATGAGAGTCAACTTCACTCGACGCCGCTTCTTTTTTTTATATAGATTATTTACGCATCCGTCGCATCGTATATAATTTCCGAGTTTTAAGTCCGAATAACATATTTTATAGTATGTTTTACTTAAATTTTATTTTCAAAATAAAAAATACCATAAAATGAACTACTACATTGTAGGCACAAATCGACTGTGGTTTATGTTTGATTGGCAAGGAGGCGACAGCGTTTAGTTACAAGGGTTGACGGTCATAGCATTAGGTGTTCGTGTATAACATATAGTAGGGCAAGCATGTTATAGTTGCCGACATTGCGCCAACAGTGTAGGCCTTTCACCAGGAGACAGTAAAGCGAGTGAGGCTCGCGAAGCGCACGCGTACTGAGCCAGTGCGCCGGCGCGCCACAAACACGAGGGAAGGTTTAGGCTGCGTCGCCTTCACTTTACGCAGGAGACCGACAATATGTTAAATTTCAGTTTATTTTTTCTTTCTCTCTTTTAAATATATAGTATAACAATAATATGTACTTTGAAGAATATGTCGGTCTCCTATAGATGTCAACATCATTAAGCGCTACTCGGGGTGGGGCATAATGACAGTGAACTAAAAGGACACGTGATGTTCCTACCTCGAGACGGTCAGTGCGCGGCAGTTTCTGCTGCAGCACCGGCTGTTGCATTACACCCAGTGGCGAGGCAGCTGCAGCTGCCGGGTCGTGGCCCAGCACCGCTGGCATCAACTGTGGCGCGTAGTACTGGGCATAGGTCGAGCCTACCCCAGGCACGCCCGATAGGTACGGTGATGTTGCCTGGCACACAAAACGGTACAAACATCAAATTACGTAGTGTCTCCATATGAAAACCTTTAGATAGTTATGCTGTTAGTTTGTCATTTATTCCAGCGTACAAAACTTATTATTTCAAAAAAGCTCTAAGATATTGATGCAAGCGTAAATAACAAAGGAGCTCATCAAATAATTTTTACGTTCTAGTATTAGTTATACGTATAGATAACATTAGCCAAATTAAGCTGGTACATGCATTATTAGAAATATATCAAAAATTTAAGAATTTAAAGTAAGCATACTGTTTGTCCAAGTAAGCTACCCCCTATGGCCTATGGGTAGCTAACGGGTAGGATTGTGCAGGATAAAATATTGAACTTAAAGGTACGTTCAAATGTGTGAGTATTGGTGGGAAATAGTGCAGGAAATTTTATGTTTCAGACAAGGACGTAAGAGGGTTGCAAGGGTTGCCAAAGGGGTGCCGGGTGCGAGGGGCTGGCGGTGACTCGGAATCGGCGGCCGTTACCTGCGGAGCGAGCAAGGCGAGACTGATCGGATCCAGCGCAGCGAGGTGGCCGGCAGCCGCTCCTGCTCCGCTCACGCCGCCCACCTCAACACAAAACCACACAAACACGCTACTCATCGTGCGAGAGACAGCCCGCGCCCACGGCCGCTGCCCCCCCGATGTCGCTCCGCGCACTATTTTACCACTCATCTACTCAAAGCGCAGCCGTTGCAAGTGAATCGACTAAAAGCTCCTGTAGGAGAATACGAAGGCGGCAGTGCGAGGAGAGACCCCGAGGAGATAGGGCCCGTAACATTAGCAATAGTGAGAATAGTGAGGAATAATTTATTTCAGTGATTTATTTGCATTACCGTTTTTACCCATTTCATACAAATGTGAGTAATTCGGAGAATAGACATGCCACTTAAAGAACGAATAAAATTATACAATACAACATGCCAAGCGATATGGAGCGATCGGCTTTCGGTTAAGATATTTTAAAGTTGTACCTCTCAAAATAATTCCACTAATAACATTTTAAATGAATTATACAACTTTGTAACAAATTATGTGTTTTCTCGACAAGTTATACTTATCGAGAACTAATTGGCTACAAATCTTAAAATTTGTAATATACAACTGTTGCATCAATTGCAGGGTTTTCAAGAAAATACAGTACTACCTACAATATAACGAAGTAAATGTCTAAATACATCATAGGAAACTGAATTAATTAGTATTATATTTCATTAAATAAAAACCTTAGAAAAATTTAGGCTAATTTATTCATATTTGCAAGGCACAACTTAATTCCATTGCTGTCAAGTACTCTCGACGTTTACTTATTTCAATTGATATTTAATTTTATTTGCTTATAAAGTACATAGCAAATTACACCGAAAGCTGCGTTGTGCGTGCACGAGGTGCCTAACTACTCTTGAAGGCCGATCACTCGAAGCATTAATGCACTGTTAGCAGGGAGTAAAAGAACTAATCTTACCACGGCTGGTACTTGGCCAGGAAGCACCTGGCCAGGCGTGAGGCCCATCTGCTGCATTAAGGCGTTCTTTAGTGCTAGGTGATTCCGGCCGTTTATGAGCAGCTGGTCTTTCAGATGCTGCGGCGGGTGGAAGTACTTGCAAGGTGGCTTCTCACGATTACACCGACCCTGGAAGTTATTGAAACAAAACATTAGACTTTGGTTAAAGTAATCAATACATTTTATTTTTAAAAATTTCCTCGCCGCCTCTGTGGTCTGTTGGACAACTACTAGGCGAATTTTCATGCGATTATCAACAACATAGTGCTTCACGAAAAAGTTTTCGTTATATGTTTAAAGGTTTTGTTAAAATAAGTTGATATATGATAATAATTATTGAAAATCGTAAAAAAAAATATTTAATTTTTTGACGTTTTTACGTTTAGTGAGTCATGTGATATGCAATTATTCTATTTTGACCATATTCAATATCGTAGAGCTATCGCTCGCTTGCTACGCTACTATTTATTATTGAGATTGTATTGAGTAGAGAGTATTGAGATTATATATTATTGAGATTATATCCGAGATTATTATGCGATTTTTAAAGTATATTATTATTGAGGTTTATATTGCATGGCATATGATAAAGCCTGCAGTGTGCATTAATAAATCACTATTTGACCAGAACATTTTTTTATATATAAAGAATATGTTGTATACATTTAAAATAGAAGAATGCGCTTTTTTGCGCTCATGGAACGCCACTTGTGCTGAATTATTAACGAGGGCCAGAATCGATCCTTCGGGGATTCAGGCAATAATAAAAAATATTTTTTTAATATCTTATAAAAGCAAATATATAAATAATAAACAAATCCTCTCTTATTAACACGAACAAATCAACAAACCGACGAGGTTATCCTAAATTTTCTGTTATCAAACTTCAGCGATGCGTGCAACAACTTGGAAGCACTCGGCTGCATTTAGATTAACTTGTTACTGGCAGGCATAATGTTAGTTGGACGGTCCTCTTGCAGTTAAGCTCGAGATAAAGTTATTATTTCCTGTTACGCGCGCCATACTTAACCGAGTTTCGATGCCTAGCAAACCGTTTGTGAAACTCGAATGGGTGATCACATTTCTATCTATCGAAAGCCTGTTTAGTTTATCAAACTATTGGGGAGACAGTTTCGACAATTAGTTTGTTCGTGTTGAGTCGAGGTCATTTGTTACATAATCCGATATCTCTAATTTTGATATGAGTTTTTTATTTATTCAGGGCGTGGTAGGACCAGTATTTTAAATGAGACGTATTATATTATAAAAAGTAGGGTAATTACATATTCAATTAATAACCTATATTAATCTTTTATTATAATTTTTGGCTATTTCAACCAACATAGATATCGTTACCTTAAATTAGAATTACTGTAATATTTTTTCTTGGCTATTTGTACCTTAAGGGTTGCCATAAGTATTTAGATTGTTTTATTACAGCCCTGCTAAAATTGGTAAAGCAATAATATTACTTCAAACAAGATAATATTGTTATGATTTTTACGATAAGAACTCAGAAAAGACCTTTATTCGAATTACCTGCTGTGTGTGTGTGTGTGTGTGTGTGTGTGTGTGTGTATGTGTGTGTGTGTATGTGTGTGTGTAGTGAGTGTATGTGTGTGTGGAGTGAGTGTATGTGTGTGTGTGTGTGCGTGCGTGTGTGTGTACATTTACACAAACATTTACCGTGTGTGTAAATGTCCCATATATATTTATTTATTTTATTTATTTATTTATTTGTGGTTGTAAATCAGGTAGTTACCTATTTTTAAGTTATTTTTAAGGAAGCAAGTTTTAAGGAAGATTATGATAATTCATTAAATTCATAACATTAATCAACACGTAAGGTATTAAGATAATCATTAATACGATATAAAGCAAAGATTCGAAAATTAAAACAATTTACGACTGACACCAATTATATTAGTTTTATATTTTGTTAGTACACATTCTCTTCTGAATTCAAACTTCGAATGTTTTATTAGTGTAGCCGAAGTATCCATTTTCATCGCATTTGTTCAATTTTGAGGGAAATATATTATGAAGCTCTGTTAATTTTATGTCTGAAAGGTCGGTAAATTGCAAGTATTCAACATTGCAGCCACAAAATCATGTTCATTAAAAGAAATTGATATATATATTTTTTTATAATTTGATTCGTAGACTGGGATATAAACGTAACTAATAATATGGAACGTACATTCGGTGCGGTCTAAGGGTTAGCAAATCGAGCAATCACCATCCAAAACGAATAGGTATGATATTTCTGATATTTGAAGAGAAAACGAAAACGCTGTTCTTGTTATATTCCCAATTACATCGTGTCGTTTCGCCTTCTTGCAAAATTCTTCAAAATTTTTAGGGTCGATTATAATTTGTCTTTTTAATTGGCAGATATTATCAAATAATGACTATTGCAATAAAGCGTAGCGTATCGCCTACAAAACTCGTGAGTGCTAAATAAACCATAACTTGGAAGAGCAAGAAAATACTAGTTATTTTAATAGTTCGTATGACGTCATGGATTGCATTGAAATAAGGATTACAATGGAATATTATTCAATTTAATGTATCAATTAAGCCTAATTTTGAACTAGTTCACTTGAATACTAACCGTGCGATATGTACATAGGCATTTTTCGAATTTCTTTATCGAACGGTGTTGAGGGACCCTAGACTACACGCTTTAAGAGTACTAATACTCGGATGATTATAGACATGAGTCTCTATATAAATAAAAACTATATGATACATACGATACAAGTGTTACCCTGAATGCATACAAATATTTTGTAAGTATAACCCGTCACTAGTTGGTTCGTTGAGTAATCATTTTCTGTGGCGCACACATAAAATATACCGCTGCGGTGTGGTAAAATGACATCATTGAAAAATGAACGGAGGCATTTTTGTCTCGTGGAATCGAGTAAAGCGGCTGAGTGCTCTTTAAAGCTGTAACGCGTATAACGAACGGCCCTCGAGTTCAGTGTAGTGCAATGCAGTCGCTGCAGTCAGCCAGTCGGCACGCGCCGGCACCTTCGTTACTGAGGTGCCGACTCCTTCGCGCTGCACGACGGTCTGTACGCCAAGTACATCCGGTATGCTCAATTTTGGTGACATTAAACGAAATACGTAGAAATAACTGCAAATGTTTGGTTCATTGGAATATTTCTAGAGCAATCACTTTAGTCATAAACGAATGTATAATTTTATGTTAAGTTAAAATCTCTGAAAGGAAATCTACGCTTTCTAATATCGTAACTAAGAGACTCTTAATAGAAAGCGTGATCCACATTTGTTTAAGGTGAAATTTGAACATACTTTTAAAATCTAAAGAGGTTCAAGCTACTAGTACAGCAGCAAACTTGTCAGCCCTTTTTTCAAGTAATTATTTGAAACTCTATACCCCGTGCATAGTCCCCACGTGATAGGAGTTTTTTCTCAATACGCTTAAAATACTTATATTTCCTTAGATTAGTATCATGCAATCTTTCAGTTATAGATCCAGACGCTTGAAAGACGCAAAATCTTTTAATTAAGTATCATAAACTTAATACTTCTAATTTATTTCTAGTTTACGATCTGTATAAATATAATGAGTGAGAATAAATAATAATTAAATAATTTTAAAGAATCGAATAAACTCAATATTAAGACTGACGTTATAGTTATGCAAAAATATATATGATTAATTGTAATGTCATTTGAAGTATTTTGTACTTTCATTAAATCATTTACACGCGAATGTATGTGAATCAAATAGATCCAACTATTATACAGCATTGTATAGTAGATAGTTACGTATCTGAAGCGCGTGGTAATTGATTGATCGTGCGGTAATTGACGGATAGAGGCACGCCGTCCCAAGAATGAGTGGCCGTACGCGCAACTGTCTACTCCTGCTTATTTTCTATTGGCCGGACCGACACGCGCCGCTGCTATTCGAGACACGGAGAAACAATGAGCTTATGATCTGATGAATGACACGCTCACGGCTAGATTCGAAGCCCTCTTTTTGACCGGACCAATGCGGGTGCCAAAAATGTTCATGATGTCGCACAGGGACGGGAATAGAAATGACCGATGAGACGTGCCAATTCGTACCTGTGTACATAGGTGTATGTTTCGGTGTGCGTTAATAGCGTGTGCCCACGTGAACAGTCTGCATCAAAATTTCCGTTAGACGGGTCTGTTTATTACCGGTGTCATGAATTAAGAGCAGACATTTCTATTGAACCATTATTAAACAAAAAAATATATAATTGCTAATATGTCAAGCGGCGTTTGTTTTGGTCTCGAAATATTGTTTTAACTTTTTGTAATTCAAAAAGGTAATACAAATTAACAATGTGATATCCCTAGCTTATTATAGCTGTAATATGAATAAATAATTACAAAATTACAATTATTAGAAAGGTGAAATGTAATTTGCAAATATTTATGGCTGGAAGAAAATTAGGTAAGCATAGTCAATTGTAAAAGTAAGTAGGATTTGAATTTAAAATGATTTATTGAGGCGCAGGGGAGTGGCTAATGAGCCATCATGCAAGAGGGGCGCGTGTTTACGCCGAGCGCTCGCGATACTTATTTTTAACACTGGGTGGCGCCAAGCGGCACTATGTTCTTATATTTATAATTATAAATTGTTTATATTTATAAACTTCTATCCACTTACAGAATAACTCCTGTTGTTCGTAACAAAATAAGTTATCCAATTACATATTTCAAAAAATATTTGTGAACTGCAAACTAGGAGGAGAAAACGCCACTTCTTTTAGTAATCTTAAAATCAAGAATTATTCACACTGCTGAAGTTCCAAACAAGTTTGCATCGCGGTGCCGTAGCTTAACGTTAAAATATGCATTCGTGCGCGGAGTTATCTCGGCCACTTTTGCCGTTGCCTCCGGCGGGCGGTCAGCCGTTGTTTATCCCGGCTTTAATATAAGTTGGCCACTTTTAAAAGCAAATGTCATGGTACGCGATATACTTGAAGAATTGCCCCATAACGGGAACTTTCTCTCTGCTATACATTAATTTTTACGGGTAATAAAAAATACTATCTAGTTTTCAGACTTTCAACTTTCAATTCAACCGTATTTCAAGTTCAAATCATCCGGGTTTTAGTATTAATGGTAATAAGTTGCGACGGGAAGGCCGCGGGAAGGCACGTGATTAATGCAACGGAAGCAAGCACGACCTCCAGGTGTTTCATTAAACTGCGCGCGGCGCCTCGGCCGGCTCGTACGGCCATTATGAAAGCTGTAAGCTCGAGGGCCATACGCTTAAAGAATACCCGCCGCTACTTTGTAACTGACTTAATGAATATTATTGCTGATAGGCATTCTTACATTCCGTGTTTTATGTTCATCACTGTACAGAAAAACATTTCATCGTAAAAACATGAAGATGAAGAACTTGTATTGAAACAAGATCCTGTAGTATATTTGAAAATACATATTATTTTGATTCAACCCGGTCGTAAAATACGTAGCCAAATCACGCGACAACATCTTAACATGTTGTGCCGACCCCACTTAGAGTGGGTTATCCCAATGATGAATGATGATGATGTTGCTCATATACTTTTAATATCTGTTAGGCAGTGATAACGAAAATTAGAAATTATTTTTTATATAATGAGTCTGTCCTGCTCCGACTTCCGGTACCTTGGTTCGCTTTTCCAAAAGAACGGTGAAATTGAACGCGATGTGAGGAATAGAATGAATGCAGGATGGATGAAGTGGCGACAGGTCTCAGGCACAATATGTGACCCCCGAATGCCTCCTAAACTAAAGGGAAAAATTTATAAATCGGTCATAAGACCTGTCGTAATGTATGGATCAGAATGTTGGGCAATGAAAAAGATGGATGAAAGAAGAGTGCATGCAAATGAGATGAGGATGTTAAGGTGGATGTGTGGTGTGACAAGACATGATAAAATAAGAAATGAGTATATAAGGGGAAGTCTTAAAGTTGCGCCCATTATAGAACAGATGAGAGCTGCAAGATTGGGATGGTATGGAGGAGGGATGAAAATCATGTGATCAAACGAGTGTTGAGTATGAATGTGGATGGATATGTGACTAGAGGAAGCCCTAAAAAGAGATGGTTGGATTGTGTGAAGTATGACATGCATATAAAAGGAGTAGCGCCAGAGTTGACGAATGATAGAAGAGAATGGAAGAGAAAAACATGTTGTACCGACCCCACTTAGAGTGGGATAAGGGTAGGAGAAAGAAGAAAGAAGAAGATATCATTTTGTACTGCGTGTTTGTTTCAGTGTTACCTGTTGGCTCCACTTTATTGGACATTTAAAATGTGAAATAAATTTAGCCATAATTACGAACGGCTACAGTGCTGCGGCACTTCAAATAGAAAATCCTAGCTACAACGTTTGGAAGAGCACCACCTGGTTGTGTGAACTAAGTTACTAAGTGATTATTCTTATGAGACGAACGACAGACAAGACAGATCAGACTAGAGGTTCTAGTAACTTCACTTCGCTTGACACACTTCGATTCACTCGCTTACTTAAATCATTCAGTCGAGTGACAGGCTCGCTTCATTATTCAACTGTGACCTATTAAACAGCAATTTTTCGTACCGGTTATCTGCTTTAGTTACAAACAACAATACTATCTATTTTAACAAAGATTTCTGGGTCACTTCCGCAACGGTATTTCATTTAGTTAGTGGTCAAGATACTAAGCTATTATGTTAAAAAGTGCTTCGGGCTGGTTTTGGTTTTAAACAATATGCATGACTGTCGGTAGTCTGGTAGTATAAATAAATCCCGAGCTTTATGCAAAATTTATTCAATGTCGTGTCGGGGTCTCGGCCGGCGATCTATTATGTCGTACGGCGAAGATAAAAGGCGATAATTGCGAGGCGGACTAACTACAAAATAAAGAGCTTTTAGTAAGTACGATAAGGGAAGTTTAAGGGGAGTTTTCGGGTGCGGGTCGGACCGATAAATTGGGCGGCACTTAATTATGATCTCGGGTGGCATCTTGCACGCGGCTAATGTCCCGGACTCGTTTAATGCGCGAACTTGTAGTCTCAGTTCCCGGCGGGCGTGATAAATTTCCATCTGCACTTCGCTCCTGAGCCCAGAGGTAACGTTAGGAACCAGACGCAGTTTTGTGGAGTCCGGACTGACATACGTTCATATTACAAATAAGGGCGTACGTCAAGTAGGACTTTTCTTTCTTCTTCATTCTCTTTCTTATTACACGGACGTAGCGGGTGTAGTTAGATTAAAATCCTTATTATATTTTGACTGTAGGGATTCTTGTCTACTGGTAAAGTCGCGAAGACAATGCATGGTTACGATATGATGATGTTGTTGCCAGGATTGGCTGCAGATGAGGGAACTTCTTAACGGCTAACATTAGGGACCAGATATTTTGTTGAAACTCTTCGGAAAACAACTTGTCGGAAAAAAACAGAAATTATATATTATTATTCGTTATAAAGTCCATAACGTGAATTATCGGTTTCGAAATACAAAAAATGTATAATATTTTTTACACTATTTTCATTGACCTTTACGTAAGAGGTTGACGTTTTCGTCACATCATATTTCTAAATTGTTAATTTTTATCTTACTTTTATATATAAAAGCGGTCAGCGCCAACTGTTAAGCTAAAGTGACTTTCGTAAGAATAAAGAAACTTATTACATTTGCAGTGCAGAATAAACGAATTCAAGTTAGATAGACTTTAAGTCTACGGTGCACCCGTCGCAGTTCCCACGCTACATCGTATTCCACTTACTAAAATCTCAGAACTTAGTAAACATGTTCGCATAAATCAATTTTCTTTGTACACCAGAGTTATTAACGCTGTGATTTACGGTGGAAGACAAAACTTTGTTCCCGGCTCCCGTTTCTTCATAAAAGAGATGGCATGGAATGTTCATGGATTTCACAAGATTATAAATATTAAACAAAACATCGTATAAATTAGGAGAAGATTTTTCAAATTGATTTTGTGCACGTTATCTAAGAAATCTGTTGGTTTAATAACTATACGTTTATGTGGTTCATTTTAATTATTCAACTTTAACATTTTTCATATTTGCTACATTTAATTTAGTAAAGGCAAACGTCTTATTTTTTATGTAACCTTTGCATCACGGGTGCAAATGCAGGTCGCCGCTTATAAATTTGTAAAGTCAATATATGTTTATAATAGTTTTTAATTGAAATTAATCATTAAACAATATCTAATTTTTCAGTTCAAAGCCGTTACACGAAACCTGGCTGACAAAACATTGTTTATAGAAAACTAATAATGATCTACCCGCACTTCTCTGTTAGACAACAACAAACAGTTGGGAAGCCAACCCGTGATCATTAAGTAATATGACTCTGTACACCAAGCTGTATACGTACTTTAGTTGTTAAAGTGGAGTTAAGAGGGTACTAACATTCTGTAAACTGCATACAACAGGAAGACTCCGGTGTCTTCTAGCTACAAATTCTGTTTTAAACATTTAATAGGTCTTCCTCGATAAATATATTGAAGAATGAATAAGAACCTAACCACATAATATGAATTTATAGAACCTAATCCACTACCGTTGTTTACGTTTACATTACGAAGGTATGAGAATGTTATTACTTCATGTTACGTTAATGTGCGCGTGTGCGATAAGGGGTGTACTAGGGCTAGGCGTCCGCAAAACAATAGATATTTTTTTTAGATTGATAAAAATATAAATTCCAACTTATATACCTATTTAAGAATAAAATAATCAATGTCAATGAACAAAAAATATTATTTTATTTTATTATTACCGAAAATATACCATCTTGACATGTCTAAATTGTAGTGGGCAGTGGGTACAGTCAGTGTCGAGCGCCTGACCATGTTACAAGTTCTAAAATGGAAAACGCAAGAAAGTGTGGGTGGTCCACACACAGTCTGTTTATTTTAGGCGATACATTTATTTTTCACAGAATTCGTAATAATAGTATGAATATTAAATATAGATGACAACTTAGACATAAACAAACAACTTGAAACCCGTAATGACATATTATAGCGTCATTTCCTTATGCCATAAACTTGCAATGATAGACTGAGTAAACATACTTCAAGATGATATACTCGTATTTATGATATTATAAATATATGTATATATAATATTTTCAAATTGCATTTTAATTTCAAAAACCCGTCTGAAATTATTTATGTTTTTTTTGTCACTACTAATAATTGGACATATGTACTGTGAATATGTTAAATTATTTTGCTATAATCAGTTATGAGTTTAGCGCGAATTACAATTTTTCTTACCATTAGTTTTGTATAATACAATTACGTAAAGCAACGGCTACTTTTAGAAATTAATTAATCAGAGATTTGAAGGTGCAAACTTGACAACCCTGCCTAGGGCAGAGGACGCAGGCGGCGCCGGGTGTTATACCTATAGGTGTCTGTAATTACAGCAGGCAAGACGTTGGCGAGACGTTACGCCGTCCTAACGACTTTTATGGCGTATGTAACATTGCCGGCACATAAAATAAATGTGCCGCCTCCAGCGCTCCATATAGCACGCTGCCAGATTAATAGCCCCAAAATGTTTTGCTCTCACGCTATACGATTGCCATTATTCGCAATTTAGACATATTGATGAGGTAAACACTGAAATCTCTTGTTTTATTTTTGGAGTTTCGGAAAGTTTAGAGAGAAGTTAAATTAATACAATTTTAACTCTTTCACACAAATATAAAAAAGGGTTAGTTAACTAGTCTGTATGATTATACAGTGGTTAAATAAAAACTGTTATGCTTTAAGGGTAAGTCTAACTAACTATTCAGGTGCAGAAGAACGGAACGAAAATGATAGAATGGTTTGGAATGTTAGTTCTAGGATCTTTTGGCAGTGTAAATGTAGTCCAAATTCTGCTAAAAATACCGAACGCTTATCGGCGGTAAACAGGCTAAGCTTAAATAGAGTTTACTTTGACTATTTTTTTTTATTTCGTAAATGCATAATGTTAGAAAAGAAAAATAAAAAAGGGCATATTTACAAAGGCAAAATGGGATCTCTTCCAGTCAAAGTGTGACAAGAAGTGAAATATGGATAATGAAAATAGAAAGGAAGAAAATGCCGTGTGGTATCCGGCTGAGTAGAATAGACCACCCTCATTTCTTACCGAGGTGTCATAAAAGGCGACTAAGGTAAGTTGACCCACCGTGTGGTATCCGGTTCAGTAGAATAGACCACCCTCTTTCTTACCACATGGTCGTAAAATACGACTAAGGTAAGTTGACGTCAGACAGGCGGCCGGTCGTAAAATACGTAGCCAAATCATGTGACATGTTTGTAACATGTTGTGCCGACCCCACTTAGAGTGGGATAAGGGCAGGAAGATGAAAATAGAAAAAAAGGGCGAAAAACTATATACAAAGATTAATATTTGCACATTATACACAAAAGATAAAAAAAGATGCAATATAGACTTAAAATATGTTCATATCAATCTTAAAAATAAGGATGTTATAAAATTGTCAATAAGATTATGTAATTTAGTTAGCAAAAATTATTAGATGCAACTACAAGTTTGTCATTCGTTCCATATAATTGAAACACCATGGGCCGTTGCTAGTCCAGTCATGATGAAATCTTTAGAAATCTGTTAAGACTTTTATGAAACTTCAATACGAAGTTGTCGCCTGGTTACGGGCTGTCGTGGCGCCTATATGCAATGTTACTGTCTATAAAACTTGTAATTGCTATTCGGCGCTGTTTTATCGGGAACGTTTTACACTTTCAAATTCAAGGAAAATATAAATAAAACAACGTCCGTTTACAATTAAATGTAAGACTTTCTATATATTGCCACGAATTCTTAAACTCCCCTCCTTACGCAGCTTTGGCATTCCCAATAACACATTCTATTATGCTAAGAATGTTCTCGTGGCGTCGCGAAATTAAGCTTGATAAATAAGATGAAGTAGCTTTATGTGCGTATACAGTTTCGGGTCCCGGAAAACGGGCGTGTTATAAAAAGGAAAATATTCTAAACAATAACCGCTTTTCATATCTCAATCCCCAAACAGCCGTAATCTTGACAAATGACGGTCTTTCAAGTGTAGTCGGCACTACGGGCCGCATTGACAAAGCCCCAAATAAACTGACGCGAACACACGTAAATAAGTATATTCGATATTTTATTGAGTGTAGGAAATGTAAAGGAAATAGTTCCTCGTGTTATTACGCTACGCATCAATCAGAGGTTGAGTTGATGAGTGTGTGTATAAACGTTCGGACTCAACCCAGACACATATATTATTTGTTATCTATTGTATAAATAGTAAAGTAAACGATAAGAGTACGCTTAACGAAATGTAAAAAGCTTTTTACAATACAGCAAATAACGCATTTCCGTAAAATCCGTCGTGACTAACGATTTCCTGGTGCTATAAAACTGGGGTTTTGGCATAGCGTTTGGGGGTCTAGATTCGCGTGGAGGCTAAGTGAAGGCGTTACGGTTTTGTTGCACGATATCTGCATTGTAGGTCGGCGTCGCGGCGCCGGCGGGTCTGGCGACGCGGCGGCGGCGCATACATCAGGCACGCGATGCCCCCGCGTCCCTACCTTCCTATACAACGAAGCCCGCACTCGTTACCAATTATTAAAATCGGCAGTCTGAAAATTGCGAAACTTTATAAGTGCCCTATTGCGAATTATACTTTTCGTCTCGTTTGGTTAGATTTCGACTTATATACATAAACTGACAATAGTGTTATTTAAATGTGCAGATTTATTCATTTCGTTATCCTAACATAGGTACACAAAAGACAATAAATAATTCCATTTAAAATATTGTATTTTTTATAAACATCACATTCCATATCAGATATTCTCTAGAACGTTTGAAGGTTTTAAACGTTGTATTAAATGAATCCTTTGAAAACAGGCACATACGATTATTAGTTTTTCTTTCTTGTACTTATCATGAAGTATTTTCTTAGTCCCATTTATTTTTTCAATTATATATCATCAATAAAACTAGATGGAGAAAAGTAAATAATCAACTAACAATTTATATAAAAAAACTTAGTTTAAACGTGTCGATAACTCAATGGCTAACTCTAGAATTTCCTTTTCAATATTATCGTATTTTATAGATTTTATTGAATTAATATAAACCTTCATATTAATGTATTCCAACACAATAAATTATACACCCGATAAGTAATTTACATTTTCTGAGTCATGTATTAATTAATATCCTTTACAACGAGGAAAACCCACCGATGCGATTGTTTCTAGACGGAAATATTCACAACTAGACAGTCATAACAGTATACTAATCAATTTATTAATACAGAGTTATCTCTGAGTAAACTGTTCTACCGTAAAATAAAGGATTGTGAATTAAAAATGCCGAAGTACACAGATGAATCAATGAAAAAAATCCGGATATTGGCTTCATGCTCTCCCTTCTAAAAATCTTAGCACACACCAAAATAACCAAAGTTTAAAAAGAGATTTAGATCTCAGATTGGGAACGAAATAGAGCCTAAAGCATTTTCATATGCATTTTTAGCGTGCCAGTATTTTAGTATAGATATAACTTGTATAATTTCTCCGAAAACAAAATTTTTTTCACTACTTTTTTTGTTTATGTATGTCATCACGCTAAACGCGGCTTTTAATATCCTTTTTCAGGTTGAAACGAACCTCTGTTGTAACTATTTTTGCTTAGAGAACAGAGCAACGAATATACAATTTAAATTTATAAATCATATAGCTACTAAAAGTTCAATATAGCGTACGAGTCTTGAACTCTAGATAAGACAATCGAACATGATGATTCACGGTGCATTGCCGCACACGTACGGCAATGCACCGTATTTAATATTTAATATAAATGTATTTAATATTTGCGGAGTTCCATAATACAAAAATAATAATTTAATTTTGCTATAATCTGCGAACATAGCAAATCACTCATTATACACATACATTAAACAATTATTTTTATATTATGTACTGCAGGAAAAATAACAGTTTCGTTCAGATTATAGAATAATGAGTTTGCAGACAAGAATGGGAAAGCTCTAGTATGAATCGTGGTTGTGTGATTTAGCACATTGAACTAACAATATATTGTGTAATTTTATATTTTACATTTTGATTTTTTTATTATTATTACCAAAGAAGTCAACAGCAAATGTGATGACAAGAATTTGAAACCATACAAATCTTTATCGGCACTAGAGCTGCTAAATATTCATTAACATTCCGTTGCTTTTGATATTAAGATTTATATTCACTAAAGCAGCCAAATAAAATGATATACAACAAAACAGTCATATGATATACATAAACAGTTTCCCCAATTATAATTAGAACCAGCTGCTCATCATCGCGAGATGGCAACCGGTCGAGACTATCACGACCCCATTATTCTATGCAAATCCGGATTTTCTTAATATCCCATTCTGCCACAGGCTACCTGATATCTTGGTTATTAATAACCCGCTGTGTAACAAATACGAGGCTCCGAGTTTAGCTATTTAACCTGCCGACGAAATAAACTAGCAATATGTTAACTTACTTTACACGCTCGCACACCAAGAGATATTATACATTATGCAAAATTGACGTGATAAAGCGCCATATCGAATAGCATACTGGATATTTTCCTGAACGACGTGGAGTGAACGTGTAACATCGCTATATTTATCATTGAATATCAATTTTCCGAGGTTATGAAAGCTGACTGGCTCCATTAAATATAGCCACTCTGTATTTGTAGAAAGCAATATTTTTTCACAGATCCCATGAAATAAAGATGAATCTTAAGCTCATTGTCAATGTTCCGATTTAAAAAGAACTTTTTAAAAAAATTATTGTATTAAAAGTTTTATTAAATAAATGTTATGAAACGTTAGAAAAATGACTTTTGCGATATGCTTAATGTTGTGTACTTTGGTATGGTGTATTCTGACAATACATAACAAAATGTAAGCGAATTGTTCACCTCGAGATCAAAGTTCTGGGTTGGGTTAAACAGAGTCAGTAACAAGAAGTAATCTCTTCGCTTAGGGCACTTTAAGAATAGGCAATATTACGCCTATAACTTGACATATATTGTACTATATAAGTAATGAAAATGAAGAAACGCAATTATCGTCTGGGGAGAAATGTTATTTCCCCTTATTATAAGGGTGAGCACTTACAAGCGTCGTAGTGAATTAGTAGCGAGCGGACAAGGTCCCAGAATAAAGGGACAGAATGCGGTCATGTATACACTATAACTTTTCGCTTTTACGACGTTTGTATAAAACGTAAAAGTAGAACCGAATACTATGTTGAACAAAACAGATTTTTTAAATAAAATTGATATATACTTAATAAAAGAACAACGAATCGCTGTAAAATAAGGATTCTAATTTCTTAGACGAAAGCATCAGACGATTTAATGCTCTTATAACACACTTGGTAATTTTTTTAAGAGCTTCCTTGATAATTAGATTAGATGCCGCAGCAGACCGACGCTACGAGCAAACTGAGGTGAAAACTTTTCTTATTACACATTAACGTCTGGACTATTACTGTAAAATGTAGTAAACTTTGAAATGCATACAAGTAATAACTTTTAATTAAAATAAAATAAGTTAGCTTCTGTAGAAATTAAATTTATAATAGAAGTCTTATAAAAGCGGTTAATTGTATTAAATGAAGTTCAATATATCAAAAAAAATGTAAAAGTGAGTGTGCAAGACTTTGAACTTACCTGAAAAGCAAAAAAATCCAGAATTCAAAAGACAAAGTAAACTCATTTTTAACTAATGAAAAATTTAAAACATAAGATTATTTTTAAAAGTCCACACACGAAGGCAGCTAGGCAGGGAATGGCCCATGCCAGTGCCGCCTTACAGCTACAATTTAATTAGATACGGCTTCAGATTAACCTCATATGGCTTCACACAAAGTCTACTGTTTCATATGTTTTATAGTGAGACACCTTAATTTTTCAAAGAGCTAAAATATTTATATATTAATCTATTTATATAATTTCCTGACCTGGGTTAAGTTTACATTCACTGGTGAAATAGATTCAAAACGATATGATATATTACCTGTAATTAAAATTTTACATCAAATAAAGAGAACATTGAAAGAGATTTCATTTAAGTAAAATCCAATTTGTTGTCACGCCTTAAATTAGGTTAGACGATATCTTTTAACAATAATAATTTCGCTCGGAGTGTCGAATTAAAGTTATTGTGGTTTAAAGTCTTGACTCCGATAATAATAGGTTTCGCGGAAGCGGCGAGGCGGGAAGGGGGCTCGGATGGCTGCGATTGTTTTCGATGATAAACACCGGCCGCCCGCCCAGCCATCCAACAGTCGGCGCTAATTAAACAACAACGGGAAAATTAATTTGATTGTTTCGAAACTGCACCTCTTTGTTACGGGCGCTTTCGAACGAGTTACCTTCGAAAAAATATTTGACAAAGTCTATTTGGCAGAGGTTTTCTTTTATGTGAATTTGTCTGTCACTATTTACTTTGAGAGAGAAAAAATGGCGTAGAGCGAGTGTCGACCGTGACAAGCAAGAATAGACTGAATAAAGTTATGCTTGACACCCCTACTGAAAGCTTCTAAGTGCAATAGGGCCGATGCTTAGTAAACTAGATGAGTGGGATTTTAATATATTTGATAAACCTCTTATTATGGTTGCTGTACTGAAATTGATATGAACTAATAATATTAAGTGCCAATAATTGTTATTGATAAAGGTCAGTCTGCATTAATTCAGTTTTATAAATGGAGGATATTAGTAAATCCACTGTTAACATATTGTAGCGTTTAAAAATTTAATTAATTTTTAATTAATTTAGTTAATTTACAGCGTGTAAATTTTAATAAAAAATATCAAAGCTAAGGAATATTTACTTCCTGATTCCTTCCTGACAGTCATAGCAAATATGGAGATTATGATTAATTTACATAATATGATTTTGCGGGCATGCACAAGTCGACTTATATATAAGTATCCTACCGCGTATGTAAGTACCTATATGTTGCTGATTGATACAAAAAAAAATAATGCATCATGCACTGCTTTTCTAAGAGTAAATATTTCCAATTAAATAAATATTTGTGCAAAGTTCTCTAAATGAATGGCTTGTAAAATTGAATTCGGAAAATTAACCGTGAATAGGCACGGGTTCCGGGCAAAAACTTAAATGCGTGCTCGGAAGGCTGTCGGTGTGAAAATGTTGAATTACATGCGGCATCCGATCCCGCCAACTCGTACCGGGAACGTGAATTATTTACGCGGTTCCGAATTAGGGCGTAACCGAGATAGATTGGAGAAAAAACTTTAGTTTACTGCTACGAGTGCCAGTAATATTGTACAATCGAATTAGTGTTTTAAAATTAGGTATTACAGTGTATCGAATAATAACGATTGCTTAGAAGGTAGCATACTTGATTATACATATTTATATGATGCAGTTAAGTTTGTTTAAGATTTCACCCCTACTAATATTTTACTGGGCACTATTTTTAATTTAGCGATGAGTTCTTAAATATTATTTTCTTTATTTTACATAAGAAAAACGCATTAGTAATCCGTTCCGTAGTATTTAATTTATCATGATCAGACAGACGGAGTAGTTTGTTATATAACATGTATTGATGATAGCATAGCGATTATTATATCTCTAGCTGTCATCAAACATTTTGGTTAAGTTTTCCAGTAATCAGAGTCTGCAACGAACCACATCTGATGCCAGATATTACTATTTTCCTAAGTGAATCTTAAAAAATAAGCATTAGTATTTTCAAAGGAACGATGACGGTTTCACGCCTAAATTGAGAAAAAAATATCCTACTTTCCTACAGTCAGTCCCCGGGGACTTAATATTAACTTTTAATGTAACATGTTAAAAGTCACGGTCTTTATAACAGTAGGTACTATTAGTCTGTGTTATAATTGCTATACTTTTAAGCTAACACATTAAATATTAATAGCATAGTTTGCCTTTCCGCGTTAGTAATAAGAAAAGGATTTTGTATGTACTGAAACGTACTTGGTTCTACACAATATGCGTGCCACTAAAGTGTAGTTGTTCCAATTTAAAATGTAACAAAGGACATAAAAAAAGAAACTAATTTCATAATATCGCCAACTCGGCGACGGTATGCACACATCTAATAGAAATAAAAGGGTTTGTTTAGGGCGGGCGTGGGGGCGCGGAGGATCATTAAAGGATGCGCGGTTCGTCTCATTGGGGTCGCACAAAAACAGCCCGCTGTCCGTTACGGCTCGGGCCGCAATTAAACAAGTGAGCCGACCGCTCAGTGGGAAAGCGCCGAACAAGTGAACAGTACAACAGCTATCTAATTACTTTGTGCCTCCGCGGCGCCAGTTGTCTCTACAGTGTAACATCACTACGCAAAGTTGCTTGCGGTTTTTGCAAACAGCACCGCTCTCTGTCAACTTTATCCAATCGAATTTACGAGGGACTTCGCAGTTTTGGTAATTTATAGCCGCTATTGGTTACGCTGTAAACACGGGATTGGATCAGGGATAGCTTTTACATTTTTGGGAGGTAAAACGATTTTTAATGAAAAGTGACACAGGAAATCCAATTTTTCTACGTCGATTAGAAATTAACAGGTATAGTTTTAATATTCATGACTGATCAATTTCTGATAAATATAAATTATAAAGTTGAAACCAAAAATCTTTTTAGAAGTATTTTTTTGTCTTAGAGAAACCATAATTATAGATATTAGTTAGTTTCACGTAGATTTATTTATTATTTTGCAGTTGTGCGTTAACATGTATAATGTATAAAGTAAGTATGTCATATCACTACAAATTATAAAACAAAATTCCCCGCCGCGACTGACTATGACATAGTCGCAGTGTGTTCGCGATAAACTCAAAAACTACTTAACGGATTCTTAGCGACTTATGCGAAAGGTTTAGATGTAAAATTTGTTGAGTTTTTGTATTTAGACGGATATAGTATATTCCTTATCAACTTAAATACTTTAGACACCCTAAGCATTTAGTATCATGCTAATAGGCATAATTTGCTCTAAGAGTACGAAGCCTATGACTGTTTCCTAGTTTTAAATGTAAAACAACATTTATAATAAAAAAACAAAGAACACTTTAAAAAACGTAATTTTATCTTTGATGATCTTTTATATTTTTCGAGATTAGATTTAATATAATATAATATAATAATAATTTAGAAAATTGAAATGAAATTTTTTTAACCCTTTAATATCATTTTTGTAAGTTGCGTTCACAAATATTACTTTTAAAACAATATCGATAAAGGTATTGCGCACGATAAGTAAACACAATATTCAAGGAGATATGAAATAAAAGGAGCGCTATGACTATTTATATGTTCATATTCGTTCTAAGAGCACTTATCGTTGAAGCATAGTAAATCATTACTTTCATACATTGAAATTTGAACGATAACACTAGCACATTCTCGCCTTACGCAAGGTCCTTTTCTTAAATACATCACATCACAAATACAAAATACATCGTATTGTTTAAGTTTCTGCACCGATTATTGAATGTTAAAAAAAATTGGCATAACTGCGCCTATGAAACGTTTTCCAGTATTATATCAAATCAAATTCACATGACAGTATTGTAAAAAAATTAAGCAAAATTAAAAAATTTTGACCGGCCCGTTGGCGCAGTTGGCAATGACCCTGCCTTCGGATCCGTGGGTTGCTGGTTCGATTCACTCCGTGGGCAACATTTTCTATCAACAATTTGTTGATCCTTCGAGTTTTGGTGTATATATTAATATTTAAGTAGGTATTTAAAATTATATAAGTATATATTTATCAGTTGTCTATCACTCATAACACAAGTATTAAGTTACATGCTTTGGGAAGGACAGCCTGTTTGGAATTGTCTCATATATTTGTTTATTATATCAAAACACCCCAGCTAAGATCGAAATTATTAACGTAAAATATTTTGTTTCGGAACATTAGTGGCGTTTTCGTTCTTTTCAAATCCAACTTCATGAGATAATAAAATTATGTGAACTATTCAAAGTGTTCGAAACTTTAAACTGCTCAAATTTGTGGTACACGATTCGAACGCTGAACAGATTACGCGGCTGTTCTTTTTGGTCATTAGGTGGGAACGTGGGTGGAGCTTAATACAATCGGAATCAAATTAAGTTCATTCAGTTGCGGCAGGGTTGAGTTGATTCAGCAACGAGAACACGTGCGGCCGCCCTAGCTGCGCTCGCAATAAGAATAAGAAATGAACCGATAAATTCTATACAGGACTGTCTCATAAGTGGAAAGAATTTATTACCGTCATAGCACAGGCTGACAAAGTTGAACGTGAATATTTGTGATTCTTACATCGATGTAATACATACAAACATCATGGAAAAAATGTACCATTTTAAGATACGATATATCGTGCATCGTGGGTCATTGATAGGTTATTGTTTGTGCATGAGTATAGTATAAAATTTGGATGGATTTCATATAGATTCATATAGACAGCTATACAACAGCAATATAAATTTCTTGTTCTTTCTTCTTGTAAAGCCTTGATGAAGTTTTCTCCTTTGAGTATTTTTTTTTAAATTTGTATTTATTTCTATATAGTAATCAACTTTCTTCTACTGCCTAATATTTTTTAAATCGTATGAAAACAAAAACCAATACTATGGTTATTCAATATACATATTGTTAAGAGCAATTATTAAGACTTAATATAATAACGAAGAACTTTAACTAAACAAAAAATATTTCGATCCAATGCGGCCTAATGTTTGACAACGAGGGGCCGGGGTTTTGAGCTAATCGTTATGAAGTTTACCGCCGAAAATCGATGGCCGAATTAATTGAAATATAGCGTCCCGTCGGTGCGCGGTCGTGCAACGTCCGACTGAGGATTAAAGTTTGAGATAGTGCGACGCGAGAGCAGGTGCGGTATACGGCGAGATAGAAGTGCACCGCGGCTTCACAAACAGAGTCGAAGCGTTGAAAAATTGCGGTGAACGTCTTGGATCCGCCCTCTGCATCGACGCGAAGCTGAGCTACATACAAATAAGGTCCGTGCTGCGTTGGACGCAATCTTTCATTCACAACGTGTTCAGACAAACGTGCCGTCTGAACTAAACAGTCTAATAAACCGCTACCTACTGCAATTATACAAGAACCATGAATTCAATAATATACTACGAAGTATAATGAAAATATTATTGATATTTAATTGCTAATTAATAAATTCATTTACACCGTTATAACAACAGGAATAATTTAATAAAAATATATTAATAAGTGAGTTATATGTAAACATGTTTAAAGTAACGGCCCGTTACTATCCCACTGCTGGGCATAGGTCTCCTCTCTCCGTTTTTTGGAGAGAAGGATTGGAGCTAAGACCTACCACGCTGCTCCAATGCGGATTGGTAGGTTACACACGTCCCTAGAATTCTCTATAGATATGCAGGTTTCCTCACGATGTTTTCCTTCACCGAAAAGCTTGTAATAAATTGCAATTATCAATTAGACACAAGTTTTAATAAAAAAAACTTATGGTGCCTGCCAGTCCGGGGTTTGAACCTATGTTCGTCTCTAGAGAGTCACACCGTCTGTCTACGCTAGGCTATCACAGGAAAACATGTTTATTGACTACTAAATTGGTAAATTATAGTTATCTAAAAAAATCAAAATATTTACAATAAAACTAAGCTTATGATTCAAAATGAAATACATGTGAATAGTATGTTTAAGTCACGCATGAGATATGAATAACCTTCTTGCTTTTATGATAAATATATAAAAATTTAGGGCTCTTCTCTCTTAAGCTTTTTGACAAACAACAACATTTATTCCATATTTGATGATTATGAACGCGCAGTCCATTTCAAGTTGGGCGTGCCACTACGTCCGGTTATCTTGCATTGTTATTAAACCAAGCGCCGTAACTTCGGAGGCGTCTTCATTATCCCATCTTTCTTCTAGTTACGCCAGATGGTGTATGAATAATACTTCCAATATATTTACATATCATAATTCTTTGCCAAGTACAATTTTTACTATTTTTTTTTAGGCTCTACATTAGGCACGCACATGGTTTAGCATTTTACACGAACAAAAGTAAATTAATTACTCTCTTTTCTTTATAATATACTAGCTGTCCCAGCGGCCTCTCCCGCATGGAAATCACCGTGTCACAATTTTTTTTGTAGATTTCAAATTTTAAACATAGAAGTAGTTATTGTGAGTTAAACATAAGAGATATAGACATGCTATTGCGGACTTTTGTACAGTATTTTTTATAGATCTACAATTCTCTAGTATATTACTTTAGCGTATCTCTGCTGGTTTACGCAGCGCACGCGACTAAAGCTCCCAGCAAGCAAGTTCTTTAACAACAGCTTGATGACCCTTCAACACAAATTACATAATACCGATATCTACTATTTACCTAAACCATCCGGGAGTATTTCACTCTCTTTTGGTGAACACCGTATAAAAATCCATTCAGTAGATTTTGAGAAAATCAATTACATACAGACAGACAGCGTTTTGGGACTTTGTTTTATAATAAATATAGATGTTCACTAAACAATAAGTACATTACAAAATACCTGACGATAAAGGAATCATCAAACATAATCACATTGCGGGTCATAGATAAACAATAAATAACTCAGAAGTACTACAGAATAATTTAAAAACCTAAATCGCACACGGTATTCTGGCAATATAATATGTATAGATACAGATGCAAATCACGAATAAGATTAAGATTCATTGTTATTCGTGAATAATGTCTTGTGTGATGATGATGTACGGCATATGATTTTGAAATAAAAATTATAGGATACTGTAATGTTTTGAAATAGCTTATAGAATATTTACAATATTCTATAAGCTATTTCAATTTATTGCATTTATATATTCAGACTGAATACACCTATGTGCCTACACACACACACACACACACACAGAGAGAGAGAGAGAGAGACAAAGAAGTATACCAGCATACAAATAATTGCACCTTCTAATCTTGATGTCTATTTATTGCGATAAAAAATTCTTAAGGTACTTTTCATAAAGCAGCCGCTATAGATGCAATCCGAAATGCACATAGAAACATATCCTTGCCAAACGAATACGAAGCATGATATTGTATAGTGAAATGTGTATATCTGCAGTAAAGTACCGTAAAGGCATTCAATAAAAACACAAAACGATCCCTATTTAAGGGGTGGACACGGTAACGATCGCTCGGATTGCCGCTATTCTAAAGTAGTATAACATTTTACGTCCTACACATTATGTCCAACGTGATAAATGATCTGGACAACATGACCCTTACATCTTATATACTAACTAGAATTAAGATTACGTATTATACACAGGTAACAATAAAATAAGAAAAAAGAAAAAAAGTTTCACAAGTACATATTAAACATTTACTCTAAGGTAAGTTAGCTCGAATTTTATTACGATTACTTGATGTTGCAATGGTCGAGGCATAATGTCGGAACCGACTCGCTCGTTCAGAGAACAGTCTATGCTTTCAAACAATATTATCACATCAACGTATAGAATGATATGACTTCATAACCACTTAAGAAAGATTTCCAAGGGACTATTTAAGGGCTACTTTTAATAAGAATACCTATTGTAGATGCAAAATTTTACTTTCTTTCACCAAGTGTTTAATTTCAAATAGTTGAGCTTTTTAACCAATAGACAGACACTCCAAGGCGTAGGTCACTTATTGCGATTTCCATGAAATCACATAACATGTCATGGAGATTAATTTAACCAATGCAAAATAAATTAATATCATCTATTTTGTTGATCACAGATGAGGGACTGAAATCCCCCAGATAAAGCCTGTCAGATGAATGAAGAGGCGTTTTTACTGAAATCTAACCACATCTGCTGATACAAAGCTTGCTTTAGAGACAATTCATTTAATTCCCCGCACTGTCAAAATTTTAGGACCACACTAAATACTGAATTGATGGGGGTTTAAATTATTATTTCTTTTTTACTTTACTAAATAAATTATTATCTTATATAAAATGTTCATGTCTTCAGTGATGAGCTCAGTATTCAAAATGTTATTGTGGTTTGTCAATTTAAACTAAATAAAATAAAGATTTTATACACAGCTGCAAAAATGGCCCATGAAATTGATTGGCCATTGATGGTAAGAAAGGAAGTGATCTAATTTTAAATTACGTAAAAAGCGCGTAATGAGCTGGTCAGTTGCATTTCTGTCGCGTCCAAAATCAATATAGTTTTGATGACCGAAAGCAACAAACATATTTAATAATAAAAAAAATTACTTAATATTTTGGGTCTGCAAGTTTACGTTACAACCCTCTTTTTATTATAGTTGAACAGAATTGTAACTATTTACATTTATTAACATGGAACCATTGCCAACTGGCTAAAAGCAGCGCGGTCGATTATATGTGTAATCGTGATGGCTTTTCAATGCTCATTTGCGTATCTAAGTGGTCCCGCAGAGGCCATTAGTTCGCCCTCGAAGACGTCATTATTCGTACCGTCGATGATAAGGACTGAAGTCACTATATCCTTAACGACAGCAGTCGCAAAAGTGGACAGCAATGGATACTTGGCAATATAGAATTCCCACGTAAATTCGTATTTAGGTTCTGCGTTTGTATCGGAAAACTTTTTATTCTCTACTTTATTGTGTCAATACGATATCGCATTATAACAACAAATATTTGAACACGCCTTTATGTGTTGAGTAAAGTTGAGCCGGAAGCATTCAAATAGATCACTCTAATTTTTTTCAATGTATATTCTAATAATTATTTGTTTTTTAATTGATTCTGATTTATAAATGTGAAAAGGAGCTTTTACATACTCACAAACATTTGTACTCACAAAAAATATTTGTGAGTATTCTACTCCTTAAGACATTAAAATGCTATTTGTTGGAACGGCAGGAAACACCATGGTAATGTTTCGTCGTAGATTTTAACGAGATTGCTAAGGATCCCAGTATCAGAACTCTCGGAGAACCATCTCCAGCTAATTACGACACTCTTATGTCCAACTAGATATTCAGTTTTTATCTGACCAATAAATGATTATCTGATCTGATCTTAATTTACATGATAAGGATCAGTACAAACTTGAAAAAGATTGGACTGAACGGTTAAATCTCGTATCTATGGAAGGCGGCAGGAAAACGCCATTGCAGAGTTTCGTCGTAGATTTTAACGAGATTGCCGCCGGTCGCCGGCACTAAGCGACGAACTCTTGAAGCACTCTCAACAACTACTTATACTACTTACAAAAGATTTGCGTAACTATCCATTTTGTTTAAATTTTCATATATTTTGCATAGTATGTAACATAAGTAAAGAATGATTTATAACATTGTGGGATTAAATTAGCCGTGAAAGATTAATAAACAAATAAGCTTTCACATTAAAGGTAATTGAAGTGGGTTCCTTTTCTCTTCCATTCTTTCTTATCATTTCTCAACTCTGACGTTACTTATCAATATCATGCGCGTTATATGCATGTCAGTATCCAGTCTTTCACTACCTCTCTACGTCTTATATTTTAATGATGAATTTATTGAAATGAATTATACTCAACTTACAAGTGAATATTTAATTATTTAAGTCACGGTGGAAAATTCAGTGTGTAAAAAATCACAATTGACAATTTCACTTTAATTGAAATTGCGTTTTATAATAGAAAAAGTTTTTTGTTCCTTGTTCGCCAATTCTCCCTTAAAAAACGTACGGCGCATTTGACAAAAAAATATATATTAATAATTATTTATATAAATAGTTACTTAAACAGGTCTAAGCTTCTACAAAAATTTTCTAAACCCTATCGAAATAAGGAAATTCAATCGAACTATATCGTTGTTGCATGATTTCGAGTGCGAAAACCTAACGTGATGGTTCTAAAAGTAGTTGTATATCGAACTATGCGGAGCCGAGAATTCATCAGTTCCAAATTCACAGTGGGGGTCACCTGCGACTCGCCGACACTCTGACGTATGTTTTATTCAATCGTAACTAGTGATAGGAAACTTTGACTTGTAGTGTAAATCAATGATTCGATTTATTTTCGTTCGATTTATTCATGTTGTGGAAAAGCGTCAACTTCAGATAAATCCTTAATAAGTCGACCAAGTTGGAAAAAACGTCTATTAAAATGTAGTTCTGCACTAAAATAAACTAATTTTAGATTATAAACTGTATATGTGCTGTCGTTAGGAAGAGGCGTCTTGCGAAATAGTTATTATCCATAAGAGTAGATAAATAATATAAATAATAAATAAATATATGGGACACTTACACACACGGTCGTCCATCCCCAAAGTAAGTAACTTAATACTTGTGTTATGGGTGACGGACAACTGGTAAATAAATATACTATAAATTTAAGAACCAACAAACAGGCTCGAAGAACCAACAAATTGTTTATAGAAAATGTTGGCCCTCGGCGGGAATCGAAATCGCGACCCGCGCTGCTGAAGGCAGGGTCACTACCCACTGCGCCAACGGGCCAGTCAAGGATTTTGAGGGGGAGTGTCCAACAAATAATAAGAGAGGGAAAATGAGAGACCCATACTTATCTTTGTCTAATCACACATATATAAAGACAGATACATAGATAGCTTCACTAGCTTTCTCTTTTTATTAGTTCACATTTTAGAATGGCTCCTTTATTATAGTATAATAACTCTATGATTGCGATGCATCGAGCTGAAGAAAGATGTACCCTACCCTCCACTATACATAGAGCATAATTTGTTCAAAACCCAGCGACAAAATCAGTGATCGCAAATTGATTAAAATGAAAATAGATTCCTAAAATCTTTGTCTTTACCGTCTAGTGAACGCTTTGTTATCATCTATTCTATTTAGGATTGTAAATACTATTTAAGTATTTCTTTTAAACTCGTGGGAGGGTTACAATATTACGATTAAATATGCTTCCAGAATTGAGTGTAATGACCAGATGTGACGGAAATGATTTTTATTTTGGATTAAGGATTAATTACTTAACCAAAGTTTTATATTGAATTCATGTAAAATAAATTCTATCATGCTTCGACAACGATTCAACATTACACTTGCTTTCCATGCAGATCACCCTGCAATAAGCCTGTATTGCGCAGGTTGAAGCAGGGTATTCAAATTAAAATACACGAGCACTCGTTGCATATAGTTGAGTGAAATGTACAATTAGACAGCTTTATATTAAACGTGGGTATTAGTATAACATTTGCAGACTATTAGAACACGGAATGTGTTTGCTTTTATTATATATCAAACCATTAAGGGTATTACATTCGAGTAAATATAATTGAAGTTTAAAATATAATGGAGCATGATTATTTAAAATATGAAGAATAGCACTAGTGGAAAGGGTCATGACAGAAGAATCGTCAAGATTAATAGAAAAGGGCCTGAAGAATTTAAGGAAAAAAAATAAAAGAGCGGTAAAAAATGTAACATATTATACTTACTCTTATTTAATCATAAATGTATTATTACTATTCATTTCTATCTATCATAAATAGTTATCAATAATAGAAGTTTTAGCATAAAATTATTAAATATGACGTGAAGCCTTGGCCCAATGTGACTTGGCATAGAAAAAATATAATTCGAATCATATGAATATACCCCTCAACTATAATTTTCGCTCTTTGTATACACAACACATATACATAAATTCCCTTACGGTTATTCTTCTTCTTTCCACGCGCCAATTTTTTATGACGATGCATAAATGACCAACTATTTTGTGTTAGACATTATTAGTAAAAAAAAATAATATTTACTTTATTATAATTTCATTTAAATATCTGTTATATTATATGTTAATTTGATCTGTCTGCACGATCTGCAGGTGAATTTGAATTAGAAAAGATTAAATAGAAAATCTTAAGAGTTCTCCGTGTTTTATGTATTGATAGGAAAATAATTTTTAGTCTGATATATAAAAATGATAGTCTGTCTGTATGTCCTAATAGATTTTAATGACATTTTCAGTCAATCTTTAGAATGACCCAGCGGATGATCCTGTAAAGTTTAGTGGTGATCGGAGCATTTTTTTAACTGTCAATGACAGTTTTCTTTTCAATTTTTAAATTAAGGCCACCAAAGCGGGCTGGGTATACTAGTATTATAATAACAAATAATCTACTAAATTATGTATAAATCTATAACAGAGTACCTACTAATATTTCGTTCAAATTCAATTTGGAAATTGAATTAGTCATTTATAGTGGTTTTTATCTCATATAGGTAATAATAAATTCGTCGCACAGGCGCAGTAACTTGCACCTCAGTCAATTCGCTTATTACAATACAAGCGAACGCTGGCGCCGGCCCGCCGGCCAACTTCGACGGTAGTAGACAACGCGACCGATTAAAATTTCATGTCTCTTTGTTCGGCAACAGAGATCGGATCGATCTTTGGCGTTAACATTTCGCCGCCATCATAGGCTGCGATCTATACACCGAAAACTACCAAATTGCATTTTAATATTTATAAAAGGTATTATATTGCATTTGACGAATGTTGTATGGGATGAAAACAATCGGTTAGTATAGTTTAGTGAAAATCGGGCATGAGCGCCAGCAGTGGCACGAAATTGTACCCCCACAATACATAAAAAATTGCATATTTTTTACCCGACTGAATTAAAGTAGCGACCTGTTACAATGCTGGGAATAGGCCTCCTCTCTCCGTTTCTGGAGAGAAGGGTTGGAGCTAAGACCTACCACGCTGCTCCAGTGCGGATTGGTAAGTTACAGACATCTCCAGAATTCTCTAGAGATATGCAGGTTTCCTCACGATGTGTTCCTTTACCGAAAAGCGTGTAATAAATTGCAATTATCAATTAGAGACATAAATAGATTGGTAGGTTACTCATATCCCTAGAATTCTCTAGAGATACGCAGAGATACATGAGTTTTAATAGAAAAACTTATTGGTACCTGCCCGGGCTTGAACTAGTATTCCCCTCGAAAGAGTCACACGGTCTCACCGCTGGGCTATTACAGCTCCGTGATCGTCTAAGTGGTTAGGATCCTACGTTGTGACTGAACTAGAGGGTGTAGAAAAAATATATTTATAAATTTATCTAACAACGTACGAGTATTCTCTTAAAAAACGAAGGTCATTTGTTTAGTTATGCTATCAAATGTTCCAGCGTCAGCAGCGAATGAAAGTGGAGGTGTCCATTCAATATTCCAATTGACGCCTCTAAAAGTCACGCTGAAATTGTGTGATATGCAATCATAAAATAAAGTTTCGTTTACATTTGTAGGTTTTTATTGACCTCGATGATGACATTGAAAATATTCAAGACTGTGATTGCTACGTCCAAATTTACGTTCGAAATGCTCTTGTGTACCTTTATAGACAAAAGTAATAATAATTTTTTTTTTCTATAATCCGCGATAAAGTAAATATAAAATGTATATAATGCTAAATGTAGAGCGGACTATCCGTTTTCATACCTAACACTTGCAGGATTCGTAAGACCACATGCACAAACCGCTACCACCGTCACCACAAAAACACTACCTTTGTATACTTTATTATAATCAGAAAATAAAAATTGTACCTATTTTTTGTAAAACACCAGTCCAAGAAGATAAATTATCACTTTCATATTGTTTTATCGAATCTCATATTTTGTTATGCTGTTCTACAATATGTGCTGCTATTGTTTGCCTTACTCCAAACTGTACAATGATGCGGTTAATTTGGAGGAATAAATCAGGCTTGCTTTATATTCCCGTCACAACTGACAGAGGAGCCTTGGAAGCCATTACAGTTGCTGTAATGAGATTTAGAGCGTTCATATCAAGTTATTTATGTTCAGAACGAGACCTATACGTCGGCGTGTACTAGCGAAATCTAAGGAATGGCGAAAAGGCAAGGGTTATAAAAAATATAAGTATACCCATAAATATTTCACGATTGTATATTGTTTACAATCTTTCCACATAAAGAGATAATGTATGTGAAAAGTTTTGTATTTTAGATATTATTAGTTAATAAGCTACGTCGACGGAGTACGTACATTACCGTACGAAATATTGTGTTAATTGTTTAAAACTTCGGATAAGTCATACCGCTTGGAATTTTTCATTAAAAAAGGGACATAATCCGTTTGAAATTTAACAAAAGAATATGTGGTACGAGTCCCCTTTTTTAGGTCTACGGAAAATTCCGAAAAATAAATCTTATTAGGTTACCATGACATACATTCTAACTTTTTTTTAATGACCACGTCCAATGAGATATTAAAATATATAATAAAATATAATATATAGATATTAAAATATATTAATATATAAAGCTATACAGTACAGACCAATACAGTATTTCAACTTCAATAACTTTGGAGAATTCATAGGATACGTGTTATTTGATAATTTATAAAGTATCTGTGGGTATTGATAGGTAAAAGTAGGTAGGTGAAGGTCGCAATTTTTTTTAAATCTCCATTAAAAGTTTAATGTAACATTAAATAGTCATTCAAAAAATATATATTGTATGATTATTTTTCAATGATTTAAATAATATGTAGTATACAGAAGGGAAGTGATTGTTTTAAAGCAACACACAGACTATCCGGATCTTCATTTTTTTTTCGTGAAATACTGTTATTTCGAAAGTTTGATTACACGATTTATAGCATAAAAATAGTTGGAGAAAAAATGAACATAAAAAAACAGTTGGCAACACTAATTAAAGAATATTTGAAATCCTTATCTTGAAAAACCATTTAATCAATTACCTACTGTTTGGGTGTATTATTTCCTGTGCCATATGTACCCAATGTCTATAATTAGTATTAAAATAATAATAATGCTCACTTGTAAATCGACGACAGATAGATACCTACAGATATTTCCAACAGTTTCACATATCGCATGCTAAGGAATATATTTGTTAATATTAACATTTCTGTAACGTTGCATAAACATTATGCTGTACGTACCTACAACTATACCGAACACGCGAGCATTGTTTTAACAATAGCGTTGGCCACCCTATTATTTATTATTATTTTTATTTCTGGAGTTGGATGATCGATCATGTGGAGGGCCCGAACAATCGCGCTCCTTTGTGTGAGGCGAGATTAATCACACGTATGACGAGAGCCAGAGATATTCATTAGCGGGAATTCTTGGTAAACTTACGCTTACCCTACGCCACTTTCACTAAGTTGAAAAATAAGTCAATATACATAGACACGGGTGAAAACTTTCCGTACTGTCTTAATGAAAAAAAAAATCCTATCTTCGACACTACATTGCACCGTTTTTAATTTTTTTCTTTTATATATAATTTATACTTGAGCAGAATCATGAAGCATGCCTATGCATGGTAGAATCCCAAGTTTGATAGACGAATTAAAGCGAGTTAAGGCAACCGCTGGATTCAAACGGTGTACAATAGTGTACTGTGAGACTCTCTTGGTGAGAACCGTGTCTATCGGAATATGATACCTTCTCAGAGTCATAGCAACGTCTGATTAATCTATATCTATACATAGTATAGAGTCCCCAAAAGCTGTCTGTCTGTATATGATCGATATTCTCAAAATCTATTAAAAGGATTTTTGTACTGTTTTTACTTAAGAAAAGTGCAACTATTGAGGAAGGTTTAGATTAATAGTACATTACCATTGTATGTAAATCGGCTGAAATACATATTTGTGACAATTTGTTTTCCATGCGGGCGAATCTGCAAGCACAGCTAGTTTTATATATAAATTTAGTAATCGTGTAAGCGATGAAACAGTACTAACAAAAAAACCTTATTTATTTCAAATTTATGTGTATTTATTTTATATGTGTAGTATCCGGCTGAGTAGAATAGACCACCCTCATCTCTTACCGAGGTACGTAAAAGGCGACTTAGGTAAGTTGACCCACCGTGTGGTATGCGGTTAAGTAGAATATACCACCCTTTTTCTTACCGAGGGGTCGTAAAATACGATTAAGGTAAGTTGACGTCAGGCAGGCGGTCGGTCGTAAAATACGTAGCCGAATCATGTGACAACATATTTTTATCATGTTGTGCCGACCCCACTTAGAGTGGGTTAAGGCCAGGAGGACGATGATGTATTTATTTTATATAGTATAAGTATAATTGAAAATGTAATGATTTACATACTAAAAATTGACTAAAAACATTGCCGTATTCTAATAACAACATATATTTTCAGATGAATCCGGATAGTGTTATTTATAGGTTTTCGGTATTCGACTTAAAAATAAAAATTAACTGAATTTCGCTAAAATAAATACTAACGCAGTCAATCAAACGATTAAGTGTTTACAAATAATATTTTGTATTTAAAGTGAGATCACATTAATTCTGTCCGAAATTTCGCCATGCGGTAGTCGGATTATTGATTTGATTAAATTATATGTGTTGGGTAAGCTAGCGTAAGCTGGTAGCAGCATTTCGGCTGTTTTCGAATAGTATTTCATTTGTCACTAAAATTATGATCGAAGCGAGAGTCTTTTGCCGAAAACATATTAATTATTGTAAATAAAATTAGTTCATTATGGGAGGCAGAGCTCTATATTAATATAATAAATGGGAAAGTCTGTCAGTCCGTTCGTTACTCTTTTAAGGCTGATTCAGCTAAGAACAATATTGATGAAAATTTGGTACAATTAAAGCTTAGGTAAGTTTATATAAATTTACTAACATACTGGGTTAACGTATACGATAAAAACCGTTTTTCAACATAATTTCAAGGCTTTAATTGAGGGTATTGTAATATATGTAGTATCGAAATCGCGGGTACTACTAGTTCATTTCACAAAACAAAGATTTTCGCCGCGTTTGTTTGTCTATCGTTCTATTTATTCGTGATAAAAAATGAACATATAGTCATGCGAGATAGGTTGAGTTGTAAGTATTTATTAAGGTTCTGTGGTTGAAATATGCCGATAATTGTTAAAAAGTATCGGAGCACGTCAAGCCGCCTGTGAGCTTTAATCGAAAACGCTGCCTAATCCCCTGGAGATCCCAATGAAATGTATCGTGGTATTATTTATCTTTACTAGGTTTACGGAAAAGCCATTTTCTATATTATTAGGAGAGTTTACTATATTTGATCAGATGTCTAAAAAAAATAGTAACGTACAATGCTATCGGCAAGCTATTTCAGTTGGGAAAAAGATTAATCCGTATATATTTTAAATATATTAATCTACTTAACCAATACAGGCTTAACAGTATGTTTCTTCACACCTTTTAACAAATATCTTAGGAAGTTATCACAAAATAAAAACTAACGTAATCTAAAATAAATTCAAGCGCGGGGTTTAGATCGATTCAGGGTATAGTTTGATGCGTTCATCCCCGCACTACGCCTATCACTGTCGCTTTTGAAAAAGCCGGGGCATGTCACTAGGTATAAATGACGCTTATATAGGTACGTTTCTATTGACTGAAAATGCTTGGAATTCCTATAACACAACTTTTTTAGGACATTTTAACGCTTAACATTTAATATAACAAAAAAAATGTGCAAGAGTTTTTATTCAGCGCATAATAATTCTGTTTACGTTAATAGTTTAGTAAGTTGCGAAGCATTTAAAGAAAACCTGAGTTGAGAAGGATGATCTATTCAAAACTATAAAATGTTTTAAATACATGTAAAGCATTTAAAAGCTGACAATATCATGTACTTTAATTTTAAATATTTCTAAATTTTCTTTGTGAAATCCTGACAGAACATAAAGATTAAATAAATTTCAATGTTTCAGTAGCACGTGAGCGGCAAAAATCATACTTTAGATAATGTTGTAGTTCTGACGAGTGTTCACGAATTCTAAACATAGCATATGACGTAGCGTCAAATTACTGTTTGACCAAATCTCATATTTGGTTTTTGTGTACGTCTAGCAAGGTTTACTACGTAAACGGTTCTATGTTTAAAAAGTTGGTAAGATTGACCAATGTTTTCTTTTAAATTTTAAATACATGAATCCATTTGTAAGGATCAACATCAATTTTGTTGAATTATATATTTGTTGTATTAAGTAAGTTAAAAGTAAATTACCAAGATGAACAACATTAACGTTAATTGTTAGGATACAATTGTCATGGGTTTATTATAGTCGCCAGACGCCAGCCAATGTGGTGCGATGGCGTATCTACCCGGTAACACAATAGCGCAAACAAACGCTCGGACACCGCGCCTCGCGATGTCAATTAAGCTAATTAAACACAGTGGGGGAGAGAGTGGACGCCGAACCCGACCTACACTCACCCCTTGCTTTCCGTAACTGACGCATCATTCAGACAACAGAAAGGAATAACTTATAACGGCACAAACGTTATTTAGCTATTTATAACAATCACATAAGTCCGCCTAGTTGCAATCTATAAGTGTTATTATTATTTTTTCTCCACAAATCTCTTTGATTTTAATTTTTCAGACAGAAATAGAAGAGCTAAAACAATTGAATATAACGTATATTGAGAGTTACTGTAATAAATCGTGTAATAACGGGTTTAAAGTAAAATATTATTATTTGTTTAATATGGAATTCCGCAAAGTAAAAGATTAAGCTTAGTTAAATGTAAATGGTTATGATTTGATACTTATCATCTGATTGTATGGATTTCAAACTACATGTACAACCAATAAAATTAAAATAAATAGCAAATTTACTAAAATCTATTATCTTATTCAAGATTCCAGAAAAAATATATTTATAATTGAGAAAGTTGAAAGCATTTGGGAGTAACTTTATAGTACTCGGAAGTATATCTTTAGTTCATTGACAAACATGCTAACAAAATGAGAAGTTCTTCGCTTAGTAGTAGGTAATTACTCGCCAATGAAATTATGGAAATGAGCGGTGAAAAGACAAATAATAGAATGAGTGCTAACAAGAGATAAGACACGGCTTAATTAATAAAGTTTGCGCGCTTGTCTTGGGGCGACGCGCGGAAATCGTCCATGATTCTGGATACAGATTGGATAATCGCATTCAGTTAATTGAGCGTTAGATTGACGGTATCGGAACATGGAGTCAGCCTTCGAGTGTTCTTCTCGGCCCGTTTACCCGAACGCAAATAAGTCTCCATTATTGTATCGATCCGTCTAAGACTATTGTGGCTGAGTAAATAAACGAAACTGCATAAATAACGCAAAGAAGACTTGTACGCATATCACAATTTTTTTTTACAAATGAAGGGCTAAATATTCCTGCACAATATGGTCGTTACATTAGTCCGTTTCGTGCGTCATATGGTACTATCAGTTTCCGTGCTAATTTTATTATGTTTAGTACTGTCCGAACCCGACTTCGCATGAGTTGTAGAGCCTTTTGTGAGAAAAGCGTTTGAAATTGTTATTGCGCGCATTTATATATTAAATTGTTATTACAGAATATAATAGAAGAAAAATTAAATGTATCTTGTGTTTTTGAATTATCAACTCTACTTTTTATTTTTGTATTGTTTGTTTTTTATGTAAAGGTCATAAATAACTATTTTTGAATTTGAAATGCTTGACGAAACTAACTAATTCTTATTGACATGGATTAATATTGTAACTGTGTAAATAGATTTTGAATTACCTCATTGTACGTGGCCATTTTCTTAAAAGTAAGAATGGATATAGTAAACTGTCCCTAAAAGATTATTATGGCATTGCAGACTTTTCTGTAAACATAAGGGTATAAGGGAAATACCATACATTATTTTTTTTATATCTCTTTAAGAGATAAGTGTATTTTCTCTAAATGCTCCCAGACGGTTTGATTTATTCTGACATTTCCAACGATTATTTCATATTTTTATGGGTTAATATAAAACTTTAGCAATCAAAACTCTCCTGATGAGGAACTCTATCTATAAGCGAGCACCGTATGAAAATCCGTTTAGTTGTTTAGTCACGAACAGACAGTAAAGTAAGTCGCGACGGGGAACTTTTTCAAATGTATTTTTTAATTTTGTAGTAGCTTTATAGTAGCCCTTTCACACGGGAGTGCGTAAACAACTTTTGACTCTAAAAAGGAGTCCATGGACCTAAAGAGTTAAACTGAATATACATAAACGTGTAGGTTAAGCGTATGATATGAAATAAACTAGTAACTGAGGTACTTTTTTGTAAAAAACTGCTTTTAACGCATTAAAGCTAAATTTGTGACTTCAATAAGATCAATTAGAGATCAAGAAAAGATGAATAAGAATACTTATTCATCTTTAGTCTACTAGCCCTTAAAAAAATTGGCCCATACTTACTAAATTTACCAATTTTATTAATATCAGCTTTATAAAAACATTTTATTTCTGTTTTATCTACACAGACAATATAAAGATCATTTTTCTTTTTAATTTATTATGCTGTATAAATTAGAACTCAATCTTTAAGTTTTAGGGCCACAAAGTAAAATACGCAAAAAGTTTAAATAATTTTTTAAGGTTTATTTATGATGTCAATTTCTAGGAGAGTAAAAAAATGAAACGAGCCCCTTATTAAAGAAGTCTTGTTTCGGAGGGCGACAGAGTGACTAAGTACATTATAAAAAGTGTATTTACACTCGACCTCACGCAGCGGACGGAGAAACTTTCGTTTTGGGCGTTTTATGGGCGGAAAAATTGAGAAAAGTTGGAGCGTAACGGCCGGTGGCGACGCGGAATAGAAGCTCCGACGTCGGTGAGTTTAATATAATATGTAAATCGAAAGGCAACTCCAGGACCTCGCGCTCTTCATCGGCAAACTCATATCGTATCCTGGACATATTACATGGGGCCTCGTAAATTATTTTGCAAAAGCAAGGCGGCAGTTTTACGCTAGCGTTGGGCAGATGAGTCTACAGCGGCGGACGAGCGAGCAAGGGTTACGAGCCCATGAATGCAAATGAGCCACGCACGGGCAAAGGTTGCTTTATGGGCGCGGGTGGCCATTTACATAAAACCCTAGAAGACAAGACTGGTACGTAACGCACTTACCGCCTCTTGGGTATGATCACACGCTAATGATAGGAGTATGTAATTACCTGAAAAGGACGAATATTAGGCAATTAGTTTAGATTTACTACATTTAACCATTGTTATAAATAAGCTTCGTTATGATGATATTTTAGACACATACATTTGCTTAAATATATAAAAGTTTATGACGCTATATGGTTTTAGTTTACATTAAAATCTTTTGAGATAGACGTGTACTTTAACAAAGGGCAAAAGGGCATTTACATAATGTTAAAGAACGACGTTCCTTACTATTTTGTATGTAACAAATTTGTTCAACTAAAGATATAAATTCAGTTTATCTTCACTATTCACGAGGTCGGCGCCTTATAAGCAAGATTGAGTCTGTGCGAACTTACATATTACATAAAACTCTTTCTTGTACATGACTGTATGAAGTAGGCGACCCGAAACTTTTTCGAGTGTGATGTTTACAAGGTTTCTAACTAAACAAAAACAGCGATACATCAAAAGTGAGTTGCAAGTTAACTGGCGGTGTCCGTGGCAAAATTTCGATTTAACTTGACGTGGGTATTGCCCGACGGAGCCTTTCTTGTTGACTTTTTATTTTCTCGGTTGCGATCTATGTACATATTCAAAGTTATTTTTAAGCAATAAAGGCAAGTTGAAACTTGCCTTTATAACGATCTCTCATGAAGTTAAGTGTTTGGTATGCAACTGTGTAGAAGCAATACATATATTAGTATCATACTTGTAGTTACATGAAACTGGAGATAAATCAATTAGTAATTGACCTGACTTCAGAACTAAAACGGTAAATTATATTTATTCTAAATAATAATTTTCACTGTGTTGAAGTTAGGTAGTATTAAATTATTTTTACTCGCAAGTACTTAGCAACCACGACCGTGAACTGTTAGGTTCTCTAAAGAATCACACAAAGACGATCAAGAGATCTTTTACGCTATAATTCACACGAGTACTCACATTCTATTCACGGGCGGTACAGAGAAAAGGCAAAGGGAGGAGCGTTATGAACTGTCAAAGGGCGGGGCTGTAAAAAAAAATCAGTACATCTCTGCATATAAGACGATTAAGCTCTACAATATACTTATAGCTACGCAGTTATATTATGATGTAGTGCTGTTATCGCAACATAAACCGATTCGATTCGAATCGATTGTACGAGACATGCATTTGCTAGGTCTGAAAATCATGACTGACCTCTGTTTCGAATAAACTGAAACGCAAATGAGAGAACAGATAAAATATTTTTTTCCCACAATTAATAAACCAAATTAGTTATTTTTATTAATCGGTTTAATTACTCAAATTCAATTTCAAAATATTCTCCATTCAAGTAAACTTGTAAACGAGTGCTTTTGAATCGTCAACTTTATTCGTTCGTTCGGAAAGCTGTTCCTACCAAGACGAGCCAGCAATGAACTCAGCGGTTGCCTTTTCAAATACAATCTGACATTGAAGTTGACGCAAGCGTTTGCCAATTGTATTTTGTAACTGCCTAAATGTCGGGAAAAACATCATTCAAAATAACAGTTATTATTTCCTTGTGTAAGACAGACAGCCTTTTAATGACTAGTGTTTAATAATAAAATAGAGGAGCCTATAAACAGGTTACGAGATCATATATCTTATAGGCGAGATGTAAATCATGTAATGTTATATAGTCTACATAAGCCTGTCTCCCTGCGCCGCTCCCGCCTCTCTAATCCCATCCCGCGACAAATTAATATGCTCATCGGCAGCCGCGCCACTAGATTACGGCACATTCATAGCGCGATTGTATTTTAAGTGTATTATCCAATTTGTTGGTTATTGTGCGTGTTGTAATCAACGCTTGTAGACTATCACCAAATATTTAGTCGCTGGCCGTGTTGGCGATACAATGCTTGCATTATAGTGCGCTACGATGGAGAGAGCTGGCGAACTTAATAGATTTTGTTGGCGTAGTATCCGAAGCGGTCAGCCTATTTCAGACTAAGGGGATTACTGCTCGAATTTGTGTTTCATACATCGAAACGGTATGACAGCACAAGTTGTTAGTACGAGTAACCTACCACGTAACAATCTGCGCTGAAATTTGCCCCTTTTAATCCTCTGTCGATTGCTCGGTTACATTTTATTCACAGAACTATGAATGTCTTCGTTAGAGAAAGGATGTCAGTCGAGTATGCGTTAAGAAGTTCAAAGAGTTACACTATCATGAACTGAAAATAGAGCGGAAGGTTTATAGATTTAACTTGCGGGATTACGTTAGCGAGCATCGTTGGCCTGACTATAGGGGAGTATAAAAAGTTAGCATTAAACGTTCACACGTAACGGTGTGTCGGCACCCGAGTGTGTGCATTGCTGTTAAAAACAAACTTGAAATAAAATCGGGAAAATAATTAAAATCGGCGCAAACCATTAAAAGAGCAGTTTATAATAGGAGAGTGCACCGTCGAGTGTCCTTCATGTAGGCAGTTAAAGAGTTGGAGGAGCGCACTCGAGCACGAGTACTGTAGCGGCGCCACCTCGTGCCGACTAACGAACTTGCCGACAAAAAGTCCTGCTCTCTGTACGGGTACCACGCGCCTCCGCGATAATAATCACGCCACCTCTTCTTTGTACTCATGAATAGGACCTCTAGTTAATAAACTGTGCATAGTTGGGAAGCTAAGTAATTAACGTTTACCGATTCTTTTCAATATTACTTTCTGCTTCGCTTCAGGGAACTCATAAGTTTTATGAGTATGTCGCCTTTGAGTTGATCACGAAGTAAGAAAATGTTTTAGTGTTTTCATAATAACATCCGACGAAACTGCTAAAAGGAAACGGATAAGAACAGTGATTTGTTTTATGTTCTTTCCGAGAGAGCCAATAAAGTGAAATGATCGATATTGGGTAACGGACCCTCTAGTTCCTACTTTAAGATTGTAATGCAACGGTATCTGCTTAAGTCGTCTACAAAAATACTGTTTGATTCTATTTAGCAACAGCTTAGCTTGCTTGAATGTTGTCGTATATAATGTCTGTTTATATGACCGGGCTTAGGTTCGAAATCGGATATCAGATGTAACGGACACAACATTAAAATTAAGTTAAATTTAAATTCAATTTAAATATTGTTTTTATTGTCTATTGGTCGAAAATTTGTAGTTATATACAAAATTATTGTAAATAAGAAACTAATTCACCCATTTTAGCGTCCGTAAAAATGAAAGTTTAGTTCAATTATTACACAATATGTTATTTTTACTTATCTACATGTACGAAAAAAGGAATAAAATAGTGCCCCTAATTTAGTATCATACATATATTACAAAAGTACCTCATGAAATTTATAGATCTGGTTTATTTTCTATTTGTGACTAATACTTCTTAGTATGGCAAGGAAAATATTTCTTTCATTACTTAAAACGCTCTTTTAAACAGGGCAATATAAAAAAACCTGGGTAGTATAATATAAAATACCCTGTTAAGTTTCTACTAATTAATATTTGTTTGAAATCGAAATATCATAGCTCTCACAATGTGTTTACTACGAGGAATAATTTTATCAATACTGATGCGTTTACCACGCGAACAGTTTTCGCGTTAAGCCGTGAATTGCTCACACTTGATCACACCTTATACGTCTCGAGGGAATAGCATCGCTAACAAGCAAACTCTTCGGTAATAAGTGAACTTCTTGTTTTGTCTGCATAATTATGCTAATGTCTTAATAGGTTAACTTTTTTGTTAGATCAATAAAATGCACATAAGATGGTAAAATGATAATCAGAAATGCATCAATAATGAGTTAATATATATAAAGGCATGTACAAGTATATTCTAAACTTGATAATTAAATTAATAATAAGGCGATTCTTTTCTGTTTTTGATTTGTTATCGCGTATTAATTATCGCAAAAGCTCGAGATCAATTAGATGAAAGAGCTTCGAATAGTAGTAGTATCATGGAATTGCGCAAACAGTAATACAACGATTTAAAGGCAAGACGTAACATTAATAATATTATTATATTTTCTTGATCATATGAAAATGATCGTCTCAAAAGTTAGAAAATTGTAGATCGTTTATGTTAAATTTTATTCAGCATACATAAAATCTAGTATTCTTTGAATATTGAATCTAAACGAAAATTCCGATTGCAGACTGTTGCTAACAACTGCTTGATCAATAGTTCGGTTCGAGGTAGCTTGTGTTCAAGGACATAGTGTTCTTGTGGTTCTCACTAGGATGAAGATATTGTGATATGGTATTACGGTGTTACGATGCAAGTGGGAAAGGGACAGGATAACGCTACGTCTGCCACGAAGCGGACAAAGCGCAAGGAAACCAGTTATACTTGTTTATTTTGCACGCATTCCTGCCGAGCAGTTGGGAGCTAGTGAGCCTTTCCCGGACGAATGAGGACGTGTTCCTGATTTGCAGTATTTGAATGGCCTTGTTAATTTCCAAGAACTTGTTGTTAGGTAAATAGCAAAATAATTGTATTTGTTACAAGTCACTTGGTTTATTTGTGGTTTTCCTGTTGAAGTTTACTGCTAACAAGTTTGCAAAATCGCCATGAAATCAATATTTTGAGGGCAAGGCAAAGCAGTCAAAATAAATATAATAATTTTCGATGTTTCAATACTATGTAAGAGGAATGTCTTGGAGTAATTTGGAGTCGTATAATATCAGACATTACTACGACATTAACATATCATGCAAATGTTCAAGGTAGCGACGAATAATGACTCTAACTAGGCTGATGTTGCTTTTTTTTATGCAAAAATTTAGCATTTTTGCTATATACATTAAATAAATTTAATGTTAACCTTAACGTGAACAGCATACCAGTAGTTATGATTAAAATATTCTCTCGGCATTCTTTCTTTCATATTTCCATAAATCATCACTTACTGTTAATAAGATATTAATAATTATTATTAAATATACAAAAATTATTTTTTTTTAAATAGACGTGCGTGATTATTGTAAAATTTATTCATTCCATTTCCATAGAATCTAATATTTTAATGAAAACAATTTTTAACTAGCACAACCATCTAAAATTATAGATTTCATTTATATTTATTAACAAATATCTATGTAAAATTTTTACAAAGCTTAGCTTATGGAGCGAAAAATAGGTACTTTGAAATGATTTTCTACTGTTTTTGGTTAATGAGAGTTAAGTTAATATTATTATTCAATTTATCTAAGATGTTTTGATATTTGAACGGTTTAGACATGATAATGTCTTGTTTATTTAGGTACACTAATGTTCAAACTTATTATACTACGAAAATTTATGAAAAACATAATTTCATAAAATGAAAATATACTCGTTTGAGCCTCAGACAAGATTTATTGAGTTTTAACTTCGTCAAAACAGCGCATAGTGGCATACATTCACTCGCTCGCTTATTAGCTTACATAAAGGACTTTCTAGGGTGAAAATCTCTTAGCGCAAATTATAATGGTTTCGTGTCACGTCCACGATGAGAATTTAGTTTAATTGGCAAATAATACGTAGGGCAATTAAGGATGCTAAGTCGGGTAGAGGGGCGCGTGACGTGAATAGCGAATGTACATATTCAATTATGCAAACACAGTCGCGAAAGAATACCCGACAGGTTTTCGAAAAATAGTATCTGTTAACCCGTTTAACGTGCTTTAACTAAGTTTATTTTTAAAATAGATGTTATTTATAGGTAAACGATAATCAAGTTATATCACGTGTTAAATTGGACGAGATAATGTAACTTGTGTAGCAGATTCTGCAGATGTTCGATTCGTTTTTTGTTACTAACAGGACGTAATTCTACTTCAAATAAGTTATAAGGCACTTTGTATAGAATAATAACATTTATCATTTTGGTATTCATATTTGGTAATGTTTTGAGGCAATCCAAAAAGTTAGTTACAACAAATTTAACTTTAGAAAAAGCGGTTAACTCAAGCCATTTAATTAAATTCAATTGTATGTATATGAGCTTTTGCACCGAAGAATTTTGTAGATAAACAAGGAAGCTTATAAATTTTGTACACAAAAAATATTGATATACACAAACTAGACTTTCACTTGTTATAATTTTTTGTACCGTGTAGCGAGTACTTTCACTTTTGAATACAATTTATCACAAAATATGCCCTAAATTTTAGAGTTAAGCTTAAAAATGTTGAGATATATTGAGCATGATTTGCGGTACCAATCATACCAGTTATGCAGGATAGATTATAAAAATAAAATAACATGTGGTAGTATAAAATAGTGTTACCCACGACTTCATTTGCGCCAACATAAGCGATTAAGTACTCTCAATAATGCAATATGTGGACTGTGAACTGGCAAATTATCCCATCATATTTTTGACAACTTTTCAGGAAGAAGAAAAAACGTGATAATTAATACATTTAATTCAGCACACATTTTTATTAACTTTAGCATATAATGTAGTTACAATTAAAGAGCATTGTTTAATTTTGTAACGGAGGAGGGCGTTGGTCACTGCAACACAGTTAAAACTTCTGCAGGGTCATCGCTCATTTGTCGCATGTACTATGTATTGTTCCAAATAAACTTTTATTTATTTATTGTTATTCGCGAAAATTTTTATGCAATAAAAAAAATAGTTGACTTTAAATATGTATATTTATTTACAAATTTTCTAGTAGATAATACATGTTGATACGGTAAATGACAGGCAGTAGTACCCAATGCCGTTAAAAAGTGATTTGGCTTTTGTTATGTTATAAGTTATACCAGTATATAAGCTTAAATAATAAGAAATTTAATTAATATACCTAGGTTCAGCAGATTTCGCAGTGTGGTTTTCGGTTAACGAGGTGTCGTAAAAGGCGACTAAGGTAAGTTGACGTCAGATAGGCGGCCTATCGTAGAAACCTATAATTAACATGTTTATTATTTAACATGTTTAAAACATGGTATATAGGCCGGAGAATGATGATAGGTTCAGCAAACTTACCGTGAAGTCTTAAGAGACAGATTGGACAGATTTTCGTATAAGTAATAGTGATATGGATATTGTAAGAAGTTGAATAGTGGAAAAAACATACAGATATTATCAAATAGAAAATATTTTAAGTGCGTAACTACGTACGGAGCGGAGTGACATGCCAAGAGCATTCGAGTGTCGTGATACTCGCCTGAGGGACCGGAATTGTCATGTAAAGCGCTGTGCACGATTTAGCCTCGGGCTGAAAATGCACTTTCGCGAAACGATTGAATGTCTATGCGGGTGATTCAAACGAAAGGCGGCCAACTTGAGAAAGGATCGATTTATTCGACGACAAACAAAAGTTATTTTATCTATATATTAATACGTGAAGCAAAAACTTTGAACCGCTTTTTACGAAAATTGCGCGGACGACGGAGTATGAAATTTGGCACACTTATAGTTTATGTGTAGGAGAAGTGCAGAAGGGACAGGTAATATTTTTTATTAATAATTCTTATAAAGTACATTAAATCAATGAATAAAACATTACACACACTACCATGCATTTGACACACACAAAGAGAAGTATTTGTTACATGCAGACACACTTTAATTTTATTTGCCTAATTCAATGATATACATAACTAGCATAATAAAAAATGGGTATCATTAGTATTCTTGGAATAATAATGATATGATAATAAGATCTCTACGGCTAAATTTTTCACACCTTATTACTTTTTTATATTAGGGATCCCTATTTTTTTAAAATGTAATATATCCTATATTGCTCAGTGAAGAAGCAGCTTTCCAATGGTGAAAGAATTTTTGAAATCGGTCCAGTAGTTTTTGCGTGAAAACATTACAAACATACACACATACACAAAAACATACAAACCTTTCCTTTTTGTAATATTAGTTTAGAAGAAAGCTCTGTAACAGCAATATGAAAAACAATATAATCATACAGGTAAAAAAATATATAAACTGTTATTGCTGTTTCAAAGGAATTATTGTATTTTTAATTTTTATAAATTTAGCGTTCATCTACAGGGCAAGAGTTTATTTAGGATTTGAATCAGTAAGTGCATTGTTTAAAATAAAATAAATAAATAAAAAATAAAGTATGGAAGATTACACCATTTCAATCGTAAAGTCACCTTCAATTCGTAAAAATGCAACACTTTAACGTCCATAAAGTTATTATAGTAAAGTAGGGGAGCCAGCCTAAAATGTCTCCATCGATAATAGAGAAAACTAAAGAGAAATATTATCTGTGTAATTATATGCTGTTATTTATTTGTTTCTTTATGTACATACATATTATTAGAAAAGAGAAAGAAAGAAAAAACATAGCACATGTACAAAAGCGGACTTATCTCTAAAAGGGATCTCTTTCAGTCATCTTTTGAGTGGCAAAAGGAAAAGGACAAGAAGGTTAATACGGATAATGAAGAAAAAGAAAAATAACGAAAAACTATATACATAGATACTATTTGCACAGTTTACACAAAAGATAAAAATAACGATGCACTATAGATAATAGTAATTATTTCAATTTAACTATAAATTATTTTTTGTAAAATATGTAGATGAATGAAGATGCTACTAGTTTATAATTTTTGAATAATTTATAGAATTAGGCGTTACTTTGCGGAGATCCATAATACAAAAGTAATAATAAAATTATTTTGCTATAATCCGCGATTATCCGGATTATAGCAAAATAATTTTATTATTACTTTTATAATTTTTGCCTTTTTTGCTTGAAAAAGATAAGATAGACTGCGCCAACGGCGCAGTTGGCAGTTCCACAGATCGCGAGTTCGATTTCCGCCGAGGGCAAACCTTTTATATTTTCTATAAACATACCAGTTGTCTGTCACTATAACACAAGTATTAAGTTACTTAATTTGGGGATGGACGACTATATGTGTAGGGGTCCCATTTATATATTTTTATTTAAAAATAATTTTATCTCCCCTCTCATAATTTGTTGTGACACTCACTCACAGGTCTGCTTATGACTCCCCTACTCTAGTACAATAAGTTTAGAGCAACTGAAATTGATTGTACCTCTAACATTTTACATACAGTAAATAAAAAGGTGATTCGCATTTTATAATTTAAAGTTGTAAAGTAGCGGCCTGTTGGACACAACAATCCCACAGCTGGGAATAGGCCTCCTCTCTCCGTTTCTGGAGAGAAGGGTTGCAGCTAAGACCTACCACGCTGCTCCAGTGCGGATTGGTAGGTAACATATATCTCCAGAATTCTTTACAGATATGCAGGTTTCCTCACGATGTTTTCCTTCACCGAAAAGCGTGTGATAAATTGCAATCATCAATTAGACACATGAGTTTTAATAGAAAAACTCATTGGTGCCTGCCCGGGTTTGAACTCGTGTTCCCCTCGAAAGAGTCGCACGGTCTCGCCGCTGGGCTATCACAGCTTTTTATAATGTAAGTGGTTTAAATGAAAATAGAATGAGACTGACTAGTACGACAAGCTAAAAATGCTACAGTCTGTGTATGTACACAGACTGTAGCTTAATTCAACTTAATTAACTCAATTCAATGTCTTGGATAACGGCTTTTAGGTGTTGTCAACTGAGCACAAATTACTTCAAAGACTTTTACGTAGGAAGGAGAAGACATAACAAATTTATCTGGTAGAGTATTAGGATTATGCAGAAATATATAAACCGCAATTAAATATCGCGCGAAACTTATGAAGTGTGTTTGTGCAATTTGCCAACCCGTCTATCCTACATCCATGATGATCTATAAGGCGTAAGGAGAGCATTGTCTAGCAGATGAAGGGTAAAATTCTCAGAATGTTATCTTACCATTTTATGTATAAAATTCTCGCGTCACAATGTTAGTTACCAATGTTAGATAATCGTCCGAAAACGGCTTAGCGAATTTTTATGAAATTTTATATGCATATTCTGTAGGTCTGAGAATCGGCTATTATCTATTTTTCATACCCCTAGGTAATAAAGGTTGTCCACCCCTAATAATACTATATTATTTGGACATTTTTTTAAATAATACACTAATATAAGAACAAAATAACATATACACTAAAAATTCCCTAGAAATAGTGTATATGGCAAAGGAAAGTTCGTCCGGTCAGGTAGTATCTAATATATAAACATGAAGTTTGTCTGTATGTCCTTTATAGACTCCGAAACGGCTGGACCGATTTTGATGAAATATTCAGACAATCGTTAGCATAATCCAGCGGATGATCTTGTCAAGTTCGTTGGCGATCTGAGCATTTTTTTTACTGTTGAATTCTATTTCGAGGGGAATTCAAAACCATACTAAACAGCAATGCGTGGCCGGACAGCTAGTTTTTATGAGCTAATAATATAAATTTTTACCAAGTAACATTTGACCCCGATTAAATTATGGAATTTCGATATGATAGTAGCTCAACTAGATAAATAAATCGTGATATCTACATCAAATCATTTAAATTTCACGACGAATACAGTTCTGATGGAATAGCATAAGAATCGTTACATTTTTTTACCAGTTTCAAAAACATCGATGTTACGATATCTTTGATACCTAAATTACTAAATAAATTTTCGACATTCCTTCGTCTCCCAAATTGTAGGTGTGTCCAGTATCACATTATTTCTTGACTATTTTTACATACAATATGGGCTTCAGAATTAAGTAGGTTATTATTGATTTCCTAATCAAGGGTGAGGCTTTTTCAGCAGCAATGCTATCAATTTACCAAATACATCATACATTACATTAATTTTGTTTACAGTTTTACGAACTCGTTATCATGACAGCATACATTATGGTTCGTTATGATAATTTATAATAATTTTAAACTTTGTTATACATAGATTCTTTATATAATAATTAATTACAAACTTTTGACATTATGGTCAAATTTTTTGTTTACAAAGGCTAAAGATTCGTTTCTGATGAAGAAAAAATATCGAATATTTAGTTGAGATTTGTAAAAATTATGGTTACGAACCAAGATTAAGATTCCATGAATAATTACGATGAATTATTCGATACCAGCCAGCTTTTTATGGTTATTTCTTCTATGTACTTTGAAATATATACTAATCAGTTATTTTTGTCTAAGGTTTTCAAGTTGATTTGTAAAGAAAATGTATACATAATATTGTATACTAATGATGAATCGCTGATATCATTTCCAATTTTACACATTAACGTTTATGAGGCAAACGTTAAGAGTTTACATTGCCTGTTTAAATAAATATTTCTACGTAAGAGAGCGCAAAAGCTAAAAATACAGTGGAACAAATTCTACAATAAAGTTCGATATGTAAACCTATGTTAAAACAGAACTATACATTCGTATATCTTACTAATATTATAAATACGAAAGTCTGACTGTTGCCGTTTACGACGAATCCGCAGAAACAAAATCGATGAAATTTAACATAATTAATATTTATACAATGGGATAAAAATCTTGTAATGTATATTTGGGAATTACAACATTGAGTAGTTTGCAGATATTGTTTCACAAAATTAATCGTAATGTATGTGTGCGTGAATGTCAAGTTTGCAACTGTTAAAATAGTGTGTGTAAATTAATTCAGTGTGGTTAGTGACGTAAATTTGCCGTCGAAGCGACATAGAATTCGGTGCGTGTAGCATGATGCAAGGAGCCAAGGTCGAGGCTGATATACTTCGCATGCAAATGAGACAGATAAAGTTGCTCATTACGCCCAACACCACGATGAGCAGACCTACCGTGCGATTATGGGCTCTGTTCGAGACGCTTTTATTTTATTACGGATGTTCCGAGAAAGGAGGTTAATGTTGTCAAATTACACGCATTGTTTCACCTTGTCGTTGCTATGACAACGCTGTATAAAATCTACGTACGTTATATTGAAAGTAAACTAATAAACTTACGGTACAATGATTCTCAGTTGAATCGTAAGGGCTTCGTAATTCTTTTTGCTGCGTTTTATTAAAAATGTTTCAATAAAATTTCATCTTGGTTATAGTTGTCTAGGCAGTTTTAACTTATCTGAAGTTGGCTAGATAGTGAAGTTGACCAGCGCGTGTTAACTTTGTAAGCTATTTATCTGATTTTCCACGCTGCTGGTGGAGACGTGTCTCTCGAGCCTCACCGTTTAATTAAAGGGCGAGCGGGAGGGCCGCGCGGGCCGAAGAGCAGGGTATAATGGCGGCGCAATATCGGATGGAAATGCGCGGCATGTAGGAATGCGCCGCACGCCGCCCCTCCCCCATCGCGAACGATTCGTGGTATTTTTTATTGACGACTCTGGAAACGCTATAGAGAAAATAGTCGATGTGGTTTCCATTAAATAGTGTGGTTTGAATGAATTAATTAGTAATTATACTAAAAAAGAGTGTAATTTATTGGAATGGTCGTATGTCGAATATTCCCTTTGTTGGCGCTCTTAGTATTAAGGTTTAAATATAATTCCAGAGTTAGACGGGGCACAGAGAGCATCGAGCATCTATAAGATTCTCTGTAACGATAAGAAAACTCGAAGCGTCCGCTGAAAACAGAATTAAACTTTATGAAGCGTTGAGTACTATCTAAAAATATACTTTTACTAATGGACGACGGCACGACAATATTTTTCATCCACGATCTGGTCTCGGTGGAGAGATTAAATTTAGAGACTAACGTTTTTAGAAAGCGAGAATTCAGCCCGCGCGTCAGTTCTCCGTACGAAAAGCGATTTACGCCGGTGGAATTCAGCATGTAGATATTTACGTATACAACCAAAAATATAAAATACATTTTAAAAGCAAATACCATGAAAAAGTGATAAAATATTTGAAAAACGAGACTACAGGTACAACAAAGAAACTGTTTTTCCAATGTTGTAATAGAGAATTATCGCCTAGTGCAAGGAGCGCACGATTCCAATCGGAAGGCAATTTAAACGGAGTGGCGAAACCAGCGAGCGAACGAAACGTGACACCCTACTTATCACGGCATGTGAAAGTAAGAACTCTTATTAAATTTTTGCGTAAACATAGTTCAAATTATTGGTATTAGTATTAGGAATCCCTATCCGATAAGGAAAAAATAAAGTGGCACTATATTTTCCGTTGATAAGAATTATGTGTATACTCGCTGACGGAAATAGCTGTGAAACTGATCTAAAAATTTTAACAAAACGAAACTCTAGCACCATTAGGATTGAACGTCAATTTATGCAGCAATTATTTAAGCCGGGGTCAGGTTTGATCTAGGTCAGGTGGAGTGATTTTTAGAAACTAATGCAAACGATAGTAAACCGCTTAATCATGCATACTAAGTCGTGCTATGATAATAAATAATCAAAAAATTGAATTACAAAATTGAATAACACTTAAATATTTGTTGAACTACATTTACATTAAAACTTTTGTACTAGTTATCAAATAAATAATCAGTATTTTCCTGTTATCAGGTTTTGGCAACCATGTGCAGATGGGATAGTAATTATTGTACTAACTAAATTTTTCTAATATATATCATTTATTTGCTTATACTGTTTGTTCATATGACTATGACAATGAATAGCGAGTATAGAGAGAGAGCCATCAATCGGCGCGTGAGGGCAAGCACGCGGTCGGCCGCAAAGTTCGCAACCTGTGAAACAACTCTGGCATAGCGAACAAAGCGCAAGTCGAGATTACTGGCAGCTTTTAAACGTTACAAATATTCTGCAATGAAATACTTGGCAGACAGCCTCTAAAAATTCTGAAAGTAGCACTTAAATAAAGAATAGTTTATAGATCTGCAAGTTTATTAGCTACGTTTTCTATTTATGAGAATAATGAAATAAATTTTAAATATTTTACGTAGCTATCTATTTGATTCTATTTTAATTAATATTTAATTTAGTGACATTCCTCTTCCTTGAGTCGTGTGCTCACTACTGAGCATCGTGATGGTCCCGAACATTATTAGTGACATTATATACTAATAAAGTGTAAATTTTAATTTTATAAATACATTTGATATATGGATATAGCAGATCTAGATAATTATATGCCATGTACAAAATTTATTTCTAATCAGTTCGTTTATATAATTAATAAGTTATTAATTGTATAAATTGACAGAATTATTTTTGTTTTATCAATAAATTAAATATTGTTATAGTATTAAAATTATAGATTTTGAATAAAATAGTATCACAAACAAGTATTTTAAATAGAAATCTAACGGCCTAAAAATATATTATACATATTAAATCTTTTCAAAGTATAGGTTTTTAAAAAGCAGGCTTTTATTATTTTTGAGAGTATATAAAAAGGTTTACATTAATTGTGTGCATCTATTATGGATTAGGCAGCGTAACTATTACGCTTGAAAACTTTTTTTTCCATTTTTCACATCTATGTTTTAAATGTAAAAACTAATCGCGCGCAGTTTTAAATGGCATAATAATAGAAGAAACAAAAAAAAAGACTGATTCGGAAAATTGTACTATTTGTACATTCCTAACGACACTAAATTTCCTACAATCATATATGTAATTAAAGAATACTAATTAATTGTAGATTCTTAATAAATCATTATTAAAAAAAGATTAACACAATTGAAAGAGGTGCCTCAAGTAGGCAACTTAGTATATTCGAAAAGACGCGAACAAAGCAAAATCACTGCCGGCGATGATGTCATGTCAGTCCGACCGACTTAACAGGTAGTCGAAATCGCGTCAAATTAATGACATAATCGCCAGTCAATTTACGTAATAACACCTGTACTCATCTAAGATTTGAGTAAAAAATATAAAGTTAAATTTAAAACTAGTTTTGAAGGGTGGAAAATTGCTGCTTGCACTGTTAGTATTAAATTTTTTTTTTTCTAGTCTTATATATGTATATTCTATTTCTCCTATAAAATTGTAGTTTTAGTAGTTGCGTCATTGTTCCTCTGGATCAGCGATATGTTGAATTAACATGCCAATTATAGTATCCGTCAATAAATAATGCATATCGAGAACTTAGAACGAAACAGCCGGCCAATTCGGTTTCGTAGAAGGTTGTCACTGTCACACACCGGTTCGTCAGTCTGTGCGACAAAGACGATGCTCTATGAAGCAGAATCTAGTCGATTTCTCTCTCGGAGCCTCGATGTGCATTATTTAATGCCGCGTATTATAATAGATTCGACATTAGCGAGTGAGGCTACTCGGATAAAAAGATATGGCACGACCATATTTTCTTTCCAAGCATAGAGCGAAAACAAATATGCTTGTATTGCTTTTGTTTAAAAAAGTCAGATGCGTTGCAATTATATGGCAAATGTCATTAAGGAAACCAATCTAACTATGTATTTGGCAACATGCGGTCTTCGTCTGAAAAAGTTATCTTACATTATCGAACACATAGGGATGCGATAACGGGGAAAAGGAGAGTAACAGCCTGTTAATTGAAATTAACATAAAACTTTTCCTAATTATAAATTGACTTTGGATTCATTTATAGAGGTAGCAACATAACGCGACAACATGATGGCTTTGCGATTTTGTTGCTTGTGTAGCGTGAAGTTGGTGGGGTGTCTTGTGACACGTGTTGTAAGTAATCTTGCATGTATAAGGTAAATTCAAATAATAACTATTATCTATATTGCATCATTTTTCAATATTAATCTATGTATATAGTGTTTTGTTATTTTCTTTTTCTTCCTTTCTTTTTTCATTATCCATATTTCACTTTATGTCCTTTACTTTCTGTTACTCAAAAGGCTGACTGGAAGAAGTGCCTTTTAAGAATAAGTCCGCCTTTGTAGACGTGCTTTTTTCTATTTTAAATTATTATGAATGTACAATAGAGAAATAAATAAATAAGGTATGAGAACGGATTTGCTTCCTACACCTAATCATTGCATAGATTTTCTTAACGAAAATATTTCTATCATAACTTTGGGCATTGGATTCCATAAAATAGTTTTACGAGAACTTTCGAATCAAAGATCAGTCAGACGGTAGTGAAGTTACGGTAATTTTAAATGTTGCTTGTTAATGAGAAATTCTGCAAACGATATTAATAAAGTTTCATTAGTGTTTAATACTAAAAAATAAATATATCCAAGCGACGACATAAATATTTATCAAAAAACAATTTATAGAATTAGGCGTTACTTTGCGAAGTAATAATAAAATTATTTCGTGTCGTGGAGTCTATCTCCTGATGATGCTTCGGTTGCGGGGCGAAACGATTGTTGAGTTTGAGATAGTAAACGTGTGTAGTGCTTGTGTATTGTAGTGGCAGTGGTGGAGGTTTGTGCGTGTGTTTTTACGGTCTGCATCCTGCATGTAACGGGTATGAAAAACGGATAGTCCACTACACATCTAGCACTACATATATTTTCTATTTACTGTATCGCGGATTATAGCAAAATAATTTTATTATAACTTTTGATCAAAAAACGTTAACTAATTTTTGAATTAATTGCATTATATGTTGGCACTTTGATATAGGCGCATTGCGCCTGTGGCAACGTCTGTGTTTCAGTTTTAATGTCTCTCGGGGGATACTCGCCGAATATCTGGATGGTTTATGGCCCAATGTTATCTGTTTCATTACTATACAGTACGAGACATAATATATTGATAAACAATTAATACAACATTTAACATTGGAAAACATATATTTTCGAACCTTTGAAATTATTTATATAATATAGGCGGTACTTTGCGGAGATCCACTATCACACACTCATCATCGACAAAATTCACTCTACTCCTGGAGTCTATCTCCTGATGATGCTTCGGTTGGAGGCGAAAAGATTGTTGAGTTTGTGATAGTGAATGCGTGAAGTGCTTGTGTATCGTGGTGGTGGTGATGGAGGTTTGTGCATGTGGTCCTACGAAACCTGCATGTATTGGGTATGAGAACATCTGTTCTCATACCCAATACATGCAGATCTATCTAGGACTATCTAGTCCACTCTACATTTAGCAGTATATTTTCTATTTACTTAATCGCAGATTAAAGCAAAATAAATATCACTATTACTTTATTGTAAGCTTTAAAATATTTAAGCGTCCTAATCGCCTTAAATCACATCGCATAAAGCGTGTGCTATTTTTAATATTCTTTCATTGCCCAACGCCAGACATTTAATATTGGACATAGATTTCTTGAAAGGATTTCTACGGCACCCGATCTTATGCCGCTTGGAGTCTGCAACTTCCCGCAATCTTCTTGGGTTTGTCTGTCCAAGAAGTTGGGTCTACTACTATAACTATACTACTAAATCAGATGTGCTGCTGATCAAGAATCTAGTTTAAGAATTAATTTAGAACCTCGTTTTTTTATAATAATCCCGCATATATCTATATATGTGTGGATATCATAAGTTTTACTTTATTTGGTTATTTTAATTTGGTCTATGCAGAGGCTTTTTGTTGTCCAGTCCAACATTTGGGTCATAATCTTTTATACACGACTTGGTCAGTGATTCATGTAATTCTTAATGTCAGTGACGTCAAAACTATCGCCTTATATGTGCGAAGCTATTTCAAAATCCGGTTTGAATCGCGGAGTTCGGAGACGCGAGCGTGGGTTAAGTGAATAAGGCAATAAGCTCGTTTTAATCAACACAACACGTAGCCTAATCAAATATGACCCCCTCGTCATATCGCGTAATTGAAGGCTTAATCACGGGAGACGTTTTCGCGGCGCGACGGTGTTCGTGCGGGGATGTCTCTGTTTGATCAGCTCTCGATTACTGTGGATACACAAGTATCCGCCACATGGCGGCAATTTAAGGTGGCTTTAATCACGATAGTATAGAATTCAATCTAGGTGCAGTACAACAGCATGTCTATCAAACATAAATGGTAGACGTAAAATAAATTAAAAATGACGATTTTTATTTAATATTTAATATAAGTATCTTTAGTGACGGTCCAACTTTCACGCCTCCTTTACGTATAGGAAATACATCAGCTACAACGATTTATAGAAGCAGGCGTTACTTTGCGGAATTCCATATTACAAGCAATATAACAGAACTAACTACTTTGCTATAATCCGCAAGGGTTAAGCGAATGCATGTAAAGCCAATGTGTATGAAGCAGGCAAAATCTACGCACCTTATACATGCAGGACAAGCCACCGCATGCACCCCCCAAGGCGCATCCACCAACAACAACGCACACAAAAGCAGCACACACACCCACCACCATAATCTCGACGATCGTTTCGCCCCGAAACCGAAGCATCATCAGGAGGATAGGCTCCACGACAAAAATCGTAATGCGCCGCGCTACCCGTACAAGCAGTCTTAAATAGTTTAACTCCCACCAATACCCTCCCCTGCGAACACATTTAGCAAAACACATGTATCACAATGTGATAAGGGACTCCGACTCAATACGTTAGAGCAACTTGAGATAATAAAAAATAACAATGGCCACTTAATTAACGAGCAAGTAAATGTATCTAATTCCGTTTTGCTACATGTGTTCGGAGGGGAGGGTAGTGGTGGAAGTTAAACTATTTAAGACTGCTTGTACGGGTAGCGCGGCGCATTGCGATTTTTGTCGTGGAGCCTATCCTCCTGATGATGCTTCGGTTTCGGGGCGAAACGATCGTCGAGATTGTGGTGGTGGGTGTGTGTGCTGCTTTTGTGTGCGTTGTTGCTGGTGGATGCGCCTTGGGGGGTGCATGCGGTGGCTTGTCCTGCATGTATAAGGTGCGTAGATTTTGCCTGCTTCATACACATTGACTTTGCATTCATTCGCTTAACCCTTGCGGATTATAGCAACGTAGTTAGTTCTGTTATATTGCTTGTAATCAGCTACAACATCAATCTCTGCGGAGTGTGAAATTTAATGTACTTATCAACAATAACCATTTCAAACATTGTCTGGGAGGTAAGACGTATGCATATTTCGAAAAATCGTTAAAGATTAAAGTAGAAAACCTAGATCGAGGCAAAAGCAAAGATAAGCATCACGAGCACGCGGCGACGGCAACGCTATTGTCGAGCGCGCGATATCACGCTCACAAAATCCGCACAATGCTTCGCATCGCCTATTGTTTAACATCTCGGACTAAACATGACCGGTTTAAACGTATTAGCTTGCGACTTTCATGTATGGTTCTCATCGAGAAGGAGGTATGTTCTAATTTTGTAAAGAATTATTATAAGGCCTCATAGAATGTTAACGACTTATTGTTATTCCAAATCTGATACGGATATATATTTTAGAAGTTTGAACTTTTCAGAAACAATAGACTAATTTTAATTTAACATTTAACATTTATAATCCTTTCTACTTAATCACTGTATTTTAAAAACCCTTAGCCACCGACGACAATGCAACACCACGATAATTATAACACAACGAGCAACTGACGGTATTCTGACAATATAATTCGTTATTCGACCCATATGAAAATATGTACCGACCACTTATACTTTTGCAAAAGAAGAAAACTATCTAGTGAAATATTAACGAACGTGAATCGTACGAAGCTTATTATGGCGCTCCAGAAAATTTTCCTTTGTTTTAAAAGAATTAGTATATTTTAATGAATTCGCATCAGTTTAACAATTGAAAATGAAAAAAAACCCAATCGAATTTGAAACAGGAGTGTTATATTATGGATTACTATAGGTAAAATAAACATTTTTAGCAGTTTTCGTGAGAACAGATATTACCAAAACTACGCAAATAAAAACAGAATTTAGATTTAAATACTTTTAAACTTGCAGCGATCATGAAGAATAATGGATTTGAAGAATTATCAATCCGTTGTCTTGCACTATTTATATATTGTTATATAAGGGTTCCCAAGATAGTAACCATCATTTACGACAGAACTACACGATGACTTAATCCTCTGAAACATGAAAGCAGAATGCCATAGAGCACGTGCAACGGCTTTAATATGGCTATCCCATTCTTCATAGAGAATACGTATTGAATAGGCAACGAGTACGCCATCTATCTACTGTTTTCGTAATATGCGCATTAACAGGGGACCAAAATTGCTGATTACTACGTACTTTTTGACATATTGGAAATAGAAACAAAATAGCAGAAAACACTCCTAGCAATAGATCCTAGAGAAGCAGCCTGCTTCTAAAATAAAATACAAAATGCATCGCCGTACTCACATTAATTTTATAATTGTGTCGTGTTTGCCAAAATATCTACGCATTATCACGTCATTTAATGGAGCTGATAACACCGTATCACACGTAATGCCCAGCAAACCCGCAGATAAGCTCCAACTATATCATATTTGATTTTGTTAAAAAAATGTGATTTTATTTTGTGCTTCCGGGAATGATCCTTCTACTCACAATTAGTTAAAACAGTACAGTAGCAGTCTGTTACGATACTACTTCTGGACAAAAGCCTCATCTCTTTACTTGAAGAGTAGGGAAACAGCTTAGTTATAGAATTCCGCTTTAATGCGAATTGGCAGATCATATCACAAGAATTGTTTACGGATATGCAGGTTTCATTATTATATTATTATATATTTTGTAAATACAAATTACGGGCTCCACGAACTAAAACTCGTAGGTGAATTTTCAGAGTAGGAACTCCTGATCTTTTAGTAATTGTCGCGTGTGCACTGGTCGTACTGTAAGTAAACCTATATACAATTATAAAATATGGAATGTCGATTCCGAATGTATATGCAAGTTGTAGGTTTTAAATTTACTAGTACATATGTATAGTGGACGGACTATAATAAGTCAAGGCGCCGTCGAGTCATCGTCCTGTTCATTATGTTAGCACGATGCCAATTCCCATACAATGGTAGACGGCGGCCACGGTGGGGCGAGTGACGTCACTCCAGGCTAGCCTTGGAATTGAGGTCGGTGTTCGAAATGGCGGCGGTGAAAATGTTGTCTCAAGCGTCTAATTCAGGCGAACAACAATTGAATTGCATTAGAGGGAGTTTTTAATTTGGCTTTTTATGTAAAATATATCATTGAAAGCACAAATAAATACTGAAACTAGAATGGATAATAAAAAGTCTGTTCCTTGATGGACTTTAATTTTACTTTATAATTAGGGAATACAGTTCAGTGTAAACAAATAAAAAAACTATCCTTACTATCATCCTTCTTATAAACATATATATCAGACGTCAGATGTTATAATAGAAAAGTTAAAAATAATTCAAAGAAAACGATAACTAACCTTGATACTATCGTAGCAAGCAGTGACCCTTCCATTCTGTACTTCAACGGTTGCTGGAGGATGAGCAAACTTGCATTCGGTGTCGGGTCGCGAGCACTTATTCCTTTGGAATTCGCGGCACACTTCAAGCTGGAGCCAACGTGAGTCTTTGCCATTCAGGAGGCTATTCATGTTCACCATGGTTGCCATTGTTGTCACAGTGTTCAGAGTTAGCTATTGCGCGCACTATTACGCTGAGCGAGTGCGGCGCATATGCAGATGTGAACGAGCGCGCCGGCGCGCTCTGGGCTTGCACTTCTCACTTTCCGGGCACGAAATACGGCTGATCCTGTGGCGCTCGAGCACCCGTCACTACACACACTACTCCACTCGCGCAGAAACAAGAATCGAACACGCGGCGATGACCGCGCGGTTCAATCAGTATTAATTACTAAAATATTAATCTTACAATTATGTTAGAATTAAAGACACCGACGTTGCAAGCTTATTTAGGCAAGTATTAAATTATTATTATCACACGCGTTCGTATCGATGTTGATGATTGATTTTAGTAGAGGGCGAGAGGTGCTTGGTGCGCGAGCATGGCGGCGGCGGCCGGTGTGGGTCTGGGCGGGCGACGGTAGGGCGCGAAAAAAGCGAGTTAGCGGCTCGGCGGTCAGCGAGCAAGCCGGTGCGGTGCGGGACTCAACTCTGCGAACAACAAAACACATTGGTTACTCTCCGGGTGCAGGCCGTCCGCCCCGGAGCCAAGCATAAGCGGCTACCGGGTTAGAAAGCGAGCGCGACGGCCGCTCTTAGGCCCGCGCTTCGGTTCTTTGCAGAGCAAGAAACACACTCAAGGCAAATTAATTAAATTCATTCTTACACATTTTTAAAAAATATCTGTCTTGATAAACATAAATTAACTTTATTGCAGAAAAAAATTGCCTTGAATTGTCTCATAGACATTTTATCAGTCGAAGACAAGTAATGAATAGTAAAAAGTCAAGAATGGTATATCTATTTGGAACAATCATTAGAAGAGTAAACATAAAATATATTGTAATAATAGCTTTCAAGCAAAATGCTTTATTGCATCATATAGCCGTGTAATGTTGAAGAAGTCTCACAAAAACACGATCAAAATAAATCAGCCATATCAATTAGAAGTCATGTTTGTAGTGTTTGACATTTAAACACATTTAAACCATTTATGTGTATGAAAAATATTTTTTCATAAATATATAATATTCATTAGCACGTACTCTAAAGGCTACATAGAGTAGGTATGCATTAGTATAAGTAGGTATGTAGTTGGTATTAGAACGTTGGCTAAGATTAACGTTTCTCACGGTATTTTGTTTTTTAAACGGTAATAAATATTCCTACATCACGTTATAAAGAGGATTGTCTCCTATTGTTAAGTCTTTTGTTGGTGTAATTGTTGTTGTTTGATATAAACCAAAATAATTCCGCATCAGGGTTACAATGTTCTGATATGGGACGGGCGGTGGCAGGTGGAAATAAATTTGTATTATGAATTTTGTAGTATGACAGTTGCCGTATCAATAATACTACTAGCCGTACGCGCATGTTGACTGTCTAGATATCGGCGGCATCGATATTTGCAGCCAAAATTTAACAGGCACATAAAATAAAAGCCGGACACTAAAACCGTGATTGTGGCTTTTGCAGAATTATGAAACACATGCGAGTTCAGCACGAGTGGTAGAGATTGAAAAAAAATTTTTGTGTGGGCGCTGCGAGTAGGAACGTTGTCTGGGGCCGGTAACAGGGAAAAACTTGTGAAACCAAATACTATCGTAATGCGCTATTTAAAGCATAACCCAGTTGAAAATAGCCCGGTGTGCGGTAACGCAGCGTCGCGCTCTCCATCAGGCATAATATTCAAATTTTATTTTTAAGATAGGTGCATACTTGATTTTTTTTCATAATCCGCATTATGTTTATAGCTGCAAATGCGGGTACAGCCTGTAAATCCAAAGTTTAGTTAATATATAACGTGAAAGTATGTCTGTCATTCTGTCACGTTCGACTTCTTTATTGATTTCGAAGCAACAGAAAGACTGGAGAGTTACAAGTTTCATTTTATGTCTTAAGACCTAATAGACAATCCGCTTTTTGTTTTAAAATATTTTTAAATTAATTTTTGTTGCCAAAGTTCTCCTCGTTAGAAGCAGCGTTTATAAGTAGTAAAATCACGTCTTTCAGTAGACATTATAGCTAAAGCATATTTAAATTTTTTATCCTTACACTTTGATCACGGACAAAGCAAATGGTAATCTCTTTGTACTAGAGGACAAGGAACTAAAACTGGCAGCACTAAGGAGTGCCAGATTCGTTTCATGGTTGCGATGCCGGTAGCTTGGGTTCTTAGATGCTCGGCACGCACGGGGAAGACATTCAATAACCCAGTGAAAAGATTACCAAGAGCAATCAGACGGAAGCGAATCTAAATAAGAATCTCGTGAAAGCGGTCGGGCGCGAGGGTGAAGCGAAGGGGGAGAGAAAAAACAGTTGGATGCCGGCCTTTGTGATCGGAGATTCGATCAAGCTGCAATCGAGAAAAAAATTCACAACCATTTAATGGGTTTGCGAAAAGTGCGATTAGCGGCTGAAATTGTGAATGGATTTTGTCGTACTGCGTCTCTACATTCACGGTCTTGACCGGGAATCGAACCTGGGTCTCCCGCCTTTATGGGGGGCGCTCTTACCGCTGAGCTATCAAGACAATTAGAATGTAAAGACTTCAAAGAATTTGACTACATTTATTTTCACAACAATTACTCGTAATTTCTTTGGTAATGCAATATTTTAAAGAACATACTAAATAGATTACAAAACTCAGGTTAACTCATGTATAATATTGCCACATTCAACCGCACCTTCCGCTTACTTCTATTGCCCACACACGATTGAACTTTATAACGTGACATTTGTATCGGCTTTGATTATTAAGGTAAGGCAGTATCGACTATCCCACGTACGGTATCAATAATTCTCATTTACACAAGATACCTCTTGTGTAAATGACAATCATATATTACAATCTATTTGCATCAAATCTTTTCTATAGACAAAATAGCATTATATTTAGTAAAATATCAATCAATTATTACAATTTCTATTCTGAGAATCGTCGACTCCTGAATTATTTATACTGTGGCTGTTAGTAATCCATCACTTTATGGGTAAATACACTTACTATTTGAAAATTGTTTTTATACACTCATTGTATTTCGCAGCAAACAAATAAATAATACCTGTTCGAACTGTTATACTAATAAAATCATTATACTATAATTATTTAATTCGATCATTAATTATTAATGCATTAATTATGCTCGTAAGCTACATTCCTGTAAGAGTAATTTCAGTTAAAATTAGAAAACGGTAAAGTTCTTATAACGAGAAATATAGTTATAATAAGAAAAACAACAATCTCGTAATATCATCATCATTCTCCTGTCCTTATCCCACTCTAAGTGGGGTCGGCACAACATGATATAACATGTTGTCATATGATTTGGCTACATATTTTAACACCGACCGCCTGCCTGACGTCGACTTACCTTAGTCGCCTTTTACGACACTTCGGTAAGAAATGAGGGTGGTCTATTCTATGCAGCCGGATACCACACGGCATTTACCTTAGTCGCCTTTTACGACACCTCGGTAAGAAAGGAGGGTGGTCTATTCTATTCTGCCGGATACCACACGGCTAATCTCGTAATATCATAACAGTGGATTTCATAATCAAATAGACCATTGGTAACCAAATAAAGCAATTTACATATAGATAATTATGGTTTAAATATACCCCTAATGTATAATGAAGGTTAATAAGCGATATGGTAAACCTCGAATGTATTAAGAATTGAAAGTAATTTTGTAATGAATTATTGAGTCCACTAAATGAGAGTAAGGTTATGACTACCTACATGTTGCGCGGGTCCAACTTCTGGACAATCACTTGTTTTGTTCACTTATCTGTTGCGAAGGCCATTTAAATTTTCACAATTATATGAATTGTCACTTTGTGTGCATCTAAACCTACGAATCGAATGATGTCCTTTATTTTTGGATAATATCTTTAAAGAAGACTAGGATCTTCCAAATGAGCGTTGCGTCCATCTAGCGCTAATCTCAATTACTATAGTGTTGTTGTTATTTTTTTATTATGAAGTTTTTCATTATGCATGAGCTTCTTATTATGCTTATATATGAAAACCGGCTACACTCACATTATGAACTCATAAAGATCACAAAATATTCCGAACTGTAGCATCTATTTCGAGCTTTTATTAATTTATTGGCCGAGTAATCATGTTTGAATTTGTAACCAAGTACTTAAATATAGGATGTACAAAATTATTTTTTTATTTGATTTAATTATTCTAATTTAATTCTAATCTCTAAATCTATGTTTGTGTTGCTACGATTTAAAACTTGTAGAAAATTCATCTTTATTTTTCTTTATTGTCGATATAATCTATACTTATTATAAAACATAGTCCCAAAAAGCTGTCTGTATGTAATCGATTTTCTTAAAATCTACTGAACGGATTTTTGTACGGTTTCCACCAAAAGATAGTGCAATACTTCCGGATGGTTAAGGTAAACAGTACATATCGGTATTATGTAAATTGTATTGAAGAGATAGCGCAGTTGGTAAAAAAACTTGCTTTCTGGGAGCTTTAGTCGCGTGCGCTGCGTAAACCAGCAGACATACGCTAAAGTAATGTACTAGAGAATTTTAGATCTATAAAACTACTACAAATAAGTCCGCGATAGCATGTCTCTATCTCTTATGGTTAACTCACAATAAGTACTTTTATATTTAAAATTTGATATATTTATTATATTTGATAAAATTAAAAATTGTGACACGCTGATTTCCACGTGGACGCAGCCGCTGGCAAGCCTAGTATACTTATAATTCAAGGAATGAACAACTTATGATTAACATATACAATTCAAAGCTTCATTATTTAACAAAATTATAAGAAATTATTTGCTATCTATATAATTTATCAGAAATTCGTGATTAAACCACGTTAGTTTCCAAGAAAATAGATGATAATTTTTTGTTTAAATTATTAATCTGTTATATCATATTTACTCATAGTATGACATCTTTGACTCAATATTTGATGGCTTATCTATACTAAGATTACAAAGAGAAGAGATTTGTATGTTGGTGTGTATGTGTGTATGTTTATAATGTTTTCACGCGAAAACTACTGGGCCGATTTCAAAAATTCTTTTACCATTGGAAAGCTGCTCCTTTACTGAAAAACATATAATATATTTAATTTTCAAAAAAAATAGGGATCCCTGTTAAAATTGTAATAAGGTGTACAAAATTTAGTCATAAAAATTTTTCATCTCGTGCGCTGCGGAAACTATTACTGATAGAATAAAAAAATGTTCTACATTATTATAAAACGTATCAAAATCTACAAAAATGTATGCAATACCATATGTCTAACTATTATAGTTTTGCCAATATAACTACTTTTGACATTGTAAAATTTGATAAAAGTGGCGACAATAATCAAACCATAATTTTTACATCTCCGTATTAACCGAAATAAAGAAAATAATGCCATAACAATTGTATTTGAATACCTATGAATGACTTCCGTTAAAAATTTCTTTTTCCCTAATTATTGATAAGTCCCAGGACCGAACTTTCAATTTACAAAAATAATTATATAGTCTGACTTAGTAAACTTACCACTACCACTACATCGGTATGTACGCGGGTGAAACCACGGGGCATTATTGCTAGTCTATTATAACTCAGTTCGATATACGACTGTAATGCTTGACTGAACAGTTGCTCTTAATTCTATATTCGGCGAGATAGAAGATAATTATGCTTCATTTCGTGGGTCATTGATATCGAAAGACTCGTAATTTATCTTTAATTTTATGTAAGGATATTCCTAGTACAGAGCTTAAAAAAGTATTTTAGTGGCAAGGGCGATAAATAATAAACCGAAAACGAAGCAAACAAGAGCGGGAGACGACCTTGGGCATTCGTGTCGCGCTTGGTTGCGCTAGCCGCAGACGGAGACAAAGCAAAAACTACCACTGCGATTACCTTCGTCATGCTTCATTGGAGTCACGACATGCTCTCAATAAATTCAATATTGTAATAAATTGTTCTATCTATCTTTTCCATGTAATCATAATTCCTCTTTTATATATTTTAAGCAATAAAACGATATACATATATAATATAAATATATAACATATATATAATAAATTACAAGTGCTGTAAAAAAATTACAGCAGTTTAAAAATACTATTAAAAAAAGGTTAATTCAGAAAGCCTATTTTATACTATTGAAGATTACCTAGACGATAAGAATGCGTGTACAAGATGTTCAACCCTGTACAAGACATTAATAACTATATATAACTAGTGATAAGATTTATATTTTAAAAAGAGCAACCGCCGAGTTTCTTGCTGGCTCTTCTCGGTAGGAACAGCTTTCCGAACCAGCAGTAGATGTTGACGATTCAAAAGCACTTGTTTACAAGTTTACTTGAATAAAGAATATTTTGAATTTTGAATTTGAATAGACAAAGTAGGAACCGACATAAGATTGCGGCTCCTGGCCTTGCCACTGCAGCAGTTTAAAAACACTGTTAAAAAGAGGCTGATACAGAAAGCCAACTATACTGTTGAGGATTACTTAGATGATAAGGATGTGTGGATATAGCTGCACTTCTACCCTGTACAAGACAGTAATTACTAAATGTGGCCAGTTATAAGATTTATATTTTTAAAAGAGCAACCGCCGAGTTTCTGACTGGCTCTTCTTAAGAACAGCTTTCCGAAGCAGCAGTAAAGTTGACGATTCAAAAGCACTTGTTTACAGGTTTACTTGAATAAAGAATATTTTAAATTTGAATTTTAGAGTTACTTGGTTAAAAGTAAAACCAAAACCAGAAATTTGTATAAACATAATCAAATTCCCAGATAGTCAATCAGCAAATTCCGGAGTCTTATAACATATAGAACACCAATTCATGGAAACGAACATGCTGTACTTGCGACTTGTCTATTATTGCTGACAAGTATTTGGAGAACATAAGTGTTATGGGATATGTCACCGCTTCGGAGTATTATTGTTGATATCGTTGATTTACACGGCGTTTACCTTTTAAAAAGAAAAAACACATAATGAGGGGAACGTTAATTAAAGACGCGGTTACAATTATTTAACCATTGATTTAGATCTTGCTCATGAGAAACCCGCTGGAAATAATTGCTTTGTTTTTGTTGTCAGTTAAAAACATATAATATATAAGCAAATAAGCAAATTGTTTCTCACTAGCATCTCAAGAGACCGCCAGTTGTTTTATGAAGGGTAGGATCTATAGAACACAGAATTGCTCAAGACGACGAGTAGAGTAGGGACGTTCCTCTATCAGAAACTCCAACTACCTCAATAAATAAAGCCGTGGATAAAAATATTAATAATAATATGATCCTAGAAATTGTAATGATGAGACGTAGACGATTAAAATTACTTTTCTTCTAGACACATCAGACAATTGAGGACTTGGATGATGACGATCGTCAGATTTCCACCCTCTTTATATATTATGATTTCAACCACATCACATATGATCTCAACAAAAAGGTACCTTAATTATTTCTCTTATTAATTATGCACGCTTTTCATGTACAACGTAAAGAGCTTAAAAATATTTGTTTACGTGGACTTTCATAAGTTTTAATTGCCTTAATTAATTAAAAGACTTACGTTGTCTGTTAGAACTTGGTTTGAATTTGGGCAATTACTTGAAATTTATTACTTAATAATTTAATTAAAAGACAGATACTAAGTTAAATTATAATTGGGTTTTGATACCGTTTATTAAATTCTGTAAAAACATTAATTACTTCTAAATATTTAATATTATTGGTACTCGCTATTTCGTTCGCGCCAAGTTAAGTATTTACGTACCCTCCAAATGCAAAGTTTTTCTTTATTAAAAACGTAATTTTTTTATCGTATTTATTATCGTGTTGCATTCGAACCTTTAAGTGTGCCAAATTTAATAAATTCATTTAAAAAAATGATATAGGTCAAGCGGAATATTCTTTAAAGCATAAGACAGCCTTGAATTTACAATATTTTTGTGGATCCCGTCCTACTTGTAACATACAATGAGTTTTTGCATGAAAGTAAACAGTCTGTATCACTTATACGTCATAACGCTTTTACATATCTGTTGCAAAGAATGCATTGAATCTTTTAGTTATTATTATAAGTCTTCCGAATTAGCCGTAAATTACTGTAAAAATAAAATCATTCGTATGTTTCAAAATTGAAAAATTAATACAAACATACATTGCGTAAATATAAGTAATAAACTAAACATGGAGAATTAAGGTTACGAATATAACATTCTTCTAAACGCAATGTCGCATTTACGCACACTATCCACCATCACCATCATTTTTGATACTAAGTACAAGTTTTTTGTAAGTCAGATTTTGACAAAATTACCACGAAAATTTATGATGTTCAAAATATTAATTTCAAAGTGGGTTTCTTTTGCTCTAATAGTCAGTTAACTTTATTCTGAAAAATTATGTTTGACATAATTCAATTGTATTCTTTATAATTTGAATCGTCGTTCATTACGATTTCGTAATGAATGACGGTTAAGCATGACAGTATTTCCATAAAAATTATGGATATATAGAATATATCTTGAACCTTTAAAAAATATTAAGTTCGATACTATAATATAGCCTCAACACTATAAACTGCATTTTCCAATGTATCATCATTACACCTTAATTCCACAATGTCTATTGGCGAAAATTTTGAGCTCATACACCATTTTTTCTTCATTACATAATGAAATTACGGCAATTACGGCGGAATAATATTAAAAAATGGGCGAAATTTAATTTGCTTTGGGAAGAAACTCTAAGAATCGTAACGAAAGACTAGGTTATATTTTCGCTCCAAAACCGTGAACCCACTTCAGTTCAATTGTGTATTATAGTTTGGTCCAACTTGGGAAAATACGTTTCGACCCGATAGTTGGTGTTGTGTTTTGATGGCTTGGCTGTGTCTGGCCGGATCCAATTTATAATCTGAGGATCCGGGTAGACGCATATATTGGTAATATATAATGATATACGGGTATATTCATTATTTAAAATTATATCCGGATATAAGTAACGTAGGTGCGTGTGCATATATAATTTCTCGACAATGTATAAAACAAAATTATTTGCAACTAAGACATTTGATGTTTAAAGGTAATTATATTCCATGGTCAGTTGTTACTTAATTCCATGGTAACCTTGAATGTTATTTTCAACTAGATCTTTGTTGGAATCGTCGTACAAGATCGATCTACTTAGTAACCAAAATTATTAATATATTCTAAACGTAGTCATAAATTGTGGCAAAAGCGATATAAAATACTTTAAAATCTCATATATAGTATAAGAACTATTCTGTTTCTGTAGCAGGTATCCACATGTGAATACCTTTCTTTTAAACTGTTTCGGGTTTGATAACAGATAGCGTTAAAAATGTTGGAGATAGGCATTTTCTTCAGCATTCCCCAAGGGTACTTCATTATTATATAAGTAATTTGGTACGAATGTTTATTATATTTAACATCGTCATTCGTTAGAAACACCCTTGACGTTTGGTATGTTATGTGCAACGCTGCCAGAGGAGGTTAGCAATTAAAGGTAAATAATTACCATTTGGTATATAGACGGACGACTCATATGGCTAGACATCGTCATCAGTAACGTCATTCATTATTCTGTTCATGGTCTACAGAGCGTGACAGTTCGAACTGACTCATGGCTCGGGAAATTTAAACATAATTAAAAATAATAATTGCTAATATATGTTCCGTCTGTCTGGCAAGGAACAGTGCAACGGTATTACTTATTGAAATTAAAATTTTAAATGTATAGATATCTATAAATGATACTTTTTAATACGCCACGAAAAAACTTTTACCCCTTTGGCAATGACAATGACAGAAAATTTTAACACAATGTACTTAACATTGTCATAATATTTATTGGCATTTATATCTATTAGTCTTGACAAAAAAAAAAGACTGGGCGGAACAAAAGAAGAAAGGATTTGATGTATACAAGAGCCAAAAATAAAACATCAAAATTAGGAAATAATCCTGAAATTATCTGTTTTATATTATTCTATGGAATTTAAAGTCTTTTGGTGATAGGAGTGCAATTTACATTACCTATATTTGGTACTTTCGCGAGGAAGTGAACCGGGCGATTGTTATTTGTTATATTTGGCAAGAATCCCCCTTATAACACAAAAATATTGATGATGTGACTTAATCAGACTGGGCAAATGGATGCAAATACAGTGAACACCAAACCGAATTATCAGTCGAACACGTAGGTCAGTTCCGGCAGTCAAAACAAAGGCCATTGTTACCTGTGCACAGCAGATCGCTACTAGTCCTGCTCTCGCATTCGGGACATGTACGAGGCACATTAAGCAGCCTCTAGGGACGCTGGCAGACTAGTAATTAGCAAGAGGCGAAAAATTTGCGACGGGTTAAAATTTACGAGGCGCAAATTACACGATTCCGGCGCTATCGCTGCAGTGTGCTCGTTAATGTGCACGCCTTATCGAGCACGGTGTCGCTGCTCGGGACCGGCCTGAAGGCATGTTGACATTAGACTAATCGCGTCAGTAACGAACAATTGATAATTTCTATGTCGATCTGAGATGATACTAGCCAGGTGGTGCCGGAATATATCAACTTATTATTACTGACAGTTTGAGGTTATGTGGCTTTCAACCATAAGTTATAAGTATAGTAGTAATCCATTGCTGGCAATCACCTCCTAACTTCTGAAAGACAAGAGCTTACCAATCACGCTACAAAAACGTGGAGTGGCATTCAATGCATAACGTGGGAATCTTCTAGGATTTTCTGTTCTGTAGGCCTACCATGAACTTACAGATTAGGATTCAATTCAAAGTCAGTACCCAAACCGAAACGTTTTCTTTTCGTACCATGAAGTGTGAATTGCATTGGGGTCGTAATGTTTGAAAAGGATATCGTTATATGAACTTTAGATAACTGTCTCTTTTACTCACATGTTTTTAGGACGCATTCCGAACGCTCATTCGGCAACGACTTAAAGTGTGCGTCTTTAAGACGTCAGGGTATAAAAAAGCAAAACAATTTATTTTACATTTTCAATTGAGTCGCAATAAGCGTTCATGGTAGGCCTGCTGTTTCTCCAGTGAATTCTGGCGATATGTTTTACCTACCAATCCGTATTTTGCAACGTGGTGGTTCTCAGTCCAACCCTTCTCTTTAAAAACGGAGAGACGCAACAGATGCCCTGTAGTGGTATAGTAACAGGCCGTTACTACTACTACTAATTATTATGAACATTGCTATCAATTAATGCTTTGCATATATTTAACTTTTTGGTCATTAAAATAACACCAGACAGACTGCTAGGGAGTCAAGAAACAAAATAATATATAAAGATTTTTGAGATTGTGGTAGTGAATGTTTTTATAGTGCTTGTATAGTGTTGTTAGTGGTGGTAGTTTTATGATACGTGCGGTAACAAATCCTGCGTGTATAGGATATGAGAACGGTTTTGCTTTCTACGCATTACATAGAGATTACATAGATTTTATCAACAAACGCGAATAAAAATAATTCTATCATAACTTTTGTACTATGGAATTCAATTAAAGCGAAGAAAAGTCTACCTCTACAAATAATTATATATAACTTAAATGATTGAGTATAAACAATATTGCTTTTACCAGATCAGGTTGTATTATATGCGATATTACATATGCTGTACAATAAAACGGCATTGTAGTACCAATCTAATGCACGGAGTCTTATCAGTGATTAATTTGGTCGCGTAATCTGCGACTTGGACTCGTGTGTCACATCCGTTTATTTTTCACATAGATAAGATAAAAATTCTTTTCGATAACACCACAGGCGTCCATTTAGATTTCGTTACATTTAATATTAAATATGTCTATTAATAAAACTTTGTATTGGGTTTTGTATTGCTGTTCAGTGCATACATTTTTGAAGGAATTAAATACTGATCTAGACCTGGGCTATTTATCCTATATACCCAAATAACAATTTGAAACCTTTTCTATTTAAAAAATTCATACCAGTTCTGTGATTGAAATTATGAAGCAATAAAATAAACAAGACTCAAGAGTGATAGTTTTCGTAGAAATCTGTTGTCAAAATCACAAAATTTTTGGTAACACTTTGAAAATGTAGCAAAAGTAGTCAAGAGTCAAGCATGAATAATGTGGACATTGCATCGTTGCTGTTTCTAGGAATATTGCATTACATTCGTTTTTAAGCCGGCAATTAGTAATTTAGTGAATACAACAGAAAGGTAAAGATATAACGGTCGATAATTATAAAATCTCGATAAATGCTTTTCTAAAATGTTCCATTAAAGATAACGAACGAACGAATTAATAAAAATTATTTATCCTAACACCTCATATGTGATATAGAGATTTCATGTTAATGATTGTTTATTTATTTCAAATACATACAAATATTATAATATAAACGAAAGTCAGTTTGTTACGTTTTCACGTCTTATCCACTTGACCAACAATGTAAAATTGGTTTTTTTAGAACTGTCACATATATAAATAAAATTAACCGTTTTTCCTTCGGGAACGGGAAAAAGACAATGTATTATCAAGGATAATTAGCCTCAATGAATTTCAAACATTTTTAGATATTTTACAACTCTATTTAAAATATCTGATTAACTATTAAACACTCAAATCCTAGGATACACCTTAATGACAAAAAAATGGACTTAAATATTTTAAGCCTTCCATTGATGTAAATTTTTTTGATATAAAACAGCCACGAACCTCCGTTCGCTTTTTTGCGGTAGAAGAATTTAAAATTGTAAAATAAAACAAAAATATAGTAGTGAAGCGGGCTCTATTGACAGAGGTTTCATTGTTGCGAGCAGGTAGCGGACCAGCTGTTACCCTCGTAGATGAAATGGTGCAAACAGACCATTGTCGAGCTTAGCTGATCCAATATACAGAGAATTTCAAAATTAACACATGCAACGTTATAAATTTTAATGCTTTGAACTACCAATTCCTTTTATTATTTGATTAAAATTACAATCAAGGTGTCGAAGTTGAACTTATGCATAGTGGTTCAAAACTAATATGGAACAAAATTTATTCGACATATTTAGATTTTAGAGACTTTTAAATAATTCCAACATTTATAAATGAATCGTTAATCTGTCGTGTAAAAATAATTAATTTTATCCATATAAAATATTTTATTTTTATTACCTCTAAGTGGACTTCAAGATGGATGTTTTATATATTTTTTAAAGATTTCGTGTGTTTTATTGAGATTAAGAAAATTTAAGTTCGGCATCATCGCAACTTAAGTTATCTTCGTAACGGAAAAAAAAAGTCAAATCAGCTAAGATTATATCGAGGCTGGTCTAGTTTTATCAGTTAAAACCTTGATGGATATGATTATAAATAACAGCGTTTAAAATGTAAAAATATTAAAAAAAATTAAGTTTCGAATATCCGTCTATTAAAAACGTCCTCATATTCTGCATACATTTGAAATCGGAGTAGGTAAAGTTAAACGTTGTAAACATCATTAGGTATCGTTTCTCTCTGTGGTTTGAAAATGTAAAAAATAGCTTAATAAACCAATTTTGCACGTTTCAAAAAACAATTTTGTTTATTAAAACAGTAATTTTACGTAATTGGTCACAACTAGTAAATAGCACAGACATTGGTGTAACTATACTAAATAGCTAAGAAATAGATACTAAGTAAAAAAACTGTCATCTACCCATCGAATTTGTATGCTTTTTATAAGTTAAATCCCTAAGTTATATTATTTGACGATCACAATTCGCAGATCAGCAATATTGAATTATTAATATTTTTTCACTTATATTCTATCTTTTGTTATCGTAAATCATTTTATTCAAATTCAAATTGGTTTCTAGCGTTTGACCCTCATAAAATTATTTACTGTGAATTTGATGCATTGATAAAAAAAATTCTTAAGAAAACTTTCGATAGCTATATGTACGATAGCTACTTTAACTGGTAAGAGAATGGATATAGGATCAAATATTTTTATTTAGAATTATTTTAACAACAGTAACATAACAGTTGTTTTAGATGAAATTACTAACATCGACGTCAATGATTTAAAATGAAAGTACCACTTTAAAATAGAAAATTTTATAAATTTAAAATATAGTACATACCATCACATGCGCACAGAACAAAAAACAAAATCCGTAATAAAAGAAATGACTACTAAATCGCGTATCTTGCTTGTTCAGTGAAGAAAATTTCAGCGTCGGATTATCGAGTATCGCATTATATTAGTTTTATGTGGGCGAACAATAGATATCGGAAGCTTCAGTTGCACATCCCTCGTGGGAAAGCGCGAGCAACGCGTGCGGCAACGTGCCGAATGGCTTTCCGACGCGAAAGCTCATGCTGGGATGCAGGCCGCGCCGGAGCATCAGGCTATCCACCTCACCCACCTCGAACACACTGAGTAGCTTTATACTTTGTAATTTTCCGTCGAATTTCGGAAATCGCCTGCGATTCAACTCCGGAAACACAAAATATATAAAAACACTAAAAACGTGGTACACCCGAGATAATATAACTTCTACAACAACAAAAAGGCACTACTTTATTCACAAACTTTCACGATGATCACTTTGACGCGAGTTCCGAATTCGACGATGACGTTTCTAATATAATGAGCGGTAACACTTACATGATGAGGGGTAAGTAAGCCGGGTAAGGGAGTGTAAATGTCCAAAAGTCAAATCATAGCAAGTCGCACGTGAAGTTGGGAGAAACGATTCGCCGGTAGCGTAGAGGTCGCGTTCGCGGCCACGGCAGGGCGGCACGCGTCGTGATCGGAGCACGAGTGCGGTGCACAGAGCGGCGCGAGTCACACAAGCACAAGCAGAGTCGGCGGGCGACTGACGGGAGGCGAGTGGCGCGGCGCGGGACGTCGCTGCGCGCGCCACCCGCGCCCCGCGCACCTTCACCCCGACCGCCCCGCTCGCCGCACGCCTGCCACCCCCCGCTCCCGACGCCAGCCGGCTGCCTTATCACGCCGCGTGGCGCGCCGCTTCCTTTCTCCTCATGCAGTTGCGAGCTTTTCGCCACTGTCACACTTCCGCCCGCCCCATTGATTGCGTAGTTATAACCAGTCAATTTATTCTTCTAATTATTGTTATAGTTCCAATGTAAATGGCATTACAAATCCGTCTGTATATTCTAAGTTTTTAATAAATACATTTAAAAAAATTAACGTATTCCAAGTGGATAACCTGTTTTTCCAAAGAACAAAGTTTTCGCTTTATTTATTAGGAAAACGTATCATTACTTTGAATTTTTTTGTATCAAGCAACGTTTTTATTCAAAATGTATAATGATTTTAATCATCGGTGCAAACTATCAAAGGATATTTGAGTCGATAATATTCAAATACTCAAAGGGTACGAGGGTGCATGGGAAACGGTAGCGAGGTGCAAGCGAGATGGGCGCTGGAGGGGGTGCGGGGGCGCGCGGGCGCAGGCGAAGCCCAGTGAAAGTGCGTCGGAACGGGTTTGCGTACTGCGCGTGACACGACCGAGGACAACGCCAACAGACCACTTTGCAATATCGTGCACTGTTCGAAATTAATTGTGAAATTTTGTATAAAATCTTTTCTTAATTTTTATTTTTATTTTTAACTAGCTGTGCCAACAACGGCTTCGCCCGCTTAGAGTTCAGTGATTTACGAATCGACTCCCGAATTTTCGAAATTTGAAAATTACTACTAATAGTTGTTTTTGACAAAGTCAATAGTATGTATAAAATTTAATCATATTACCAGTATTAAAAATTATAGAGAATTATTCGATTGATAAAAATTTACTTATAAAAAAATTATTATTAAGTAATTTTTGTAATAAGCATGTAATGGCCTTTAGTCCTTAGTTTAGTTTTTAGTTATTAGTATTGCTTAATATAATTTAAATAGATTTAATAAAAGAAAAAAAAGGACAAAATTTATTTGAAGAAACGCTCTGTCACTATATTAATACAGCAGGCCTACCATGAACTCTTATTGTGACTCAATTGAAGACGTAAACAAAATTGTTTTACTTTTTCATACCATGACGTCTTAAAGACGCACACTTTAAGTCGTTGCGTAGGACCGATCGGATTTCGTCCTAAGAACATGTGAGCGAAAGAGACAGAGCTATCTATAGTTCATATAACGTTATCCTTTTCAACTATTACGACCCCAATGCAATTCACACTTCATGGTACTAAAAGAATGCGGTTCGCGGTCGTCGTTTACGTTTTCAATTGAGTCGCAATAAGAGTTCATGGTAGCCCTGCAGGAAATGGTCTTCTCTCTCCCCCAGATAGAAATATTGGATCTTAAAAAGACTACGACAATAATTAAATAAATATATATGAGACAACACATACAAATGTCGTAGGAGCTCACCAGAGATATACAAGATAAAATACAAATGAAAAAAGCAAGACGCCCGGGAATATTTATTTTAATAACATAATGAACATATTTTTGAAACTTTGGTAAATATATAACTATTATATATCTATCAGTGAATAAATTAACGGCATATCGACACTTAAATTTAAAACCAAATATTGCATCGAGTTTATGAGGAATTCGGTATAAAGAGAATAGATAAGGTAGACATTATGAAATGGAACAGGATTGCCGAGCGAATTACATAAGGTGAGTAGTATTGACTACGATCGGAATCTAGAGCTACAGAAAGATAGGGAGACCGCAATGTTCTTTGATATTTTGTTGCCTCAATTCGGGTAAAGATTGTGGACGATTTGTTAAACTTGTGCTGAGTATGCAACAAAATACTGCAGGCCGCTGTCACGATGTGATGACGACGTGAGCCCGTTTTTACGCCGGGTGCTTTGGAGCGTGACATTTAAAAGTTCATTTGTACACTTCTTGCGGTCTTCTCATCTCCAAAAACTTATTTTTTACATTCCAATAACGTAATACATTTTGTAAGACTACATTGGACTTGCCACGTGGTGGAATTCTAGTTAAAAATTTAGGTTGAACAACCTCCTTCGGTATACGCCACATTATATGTTCCAATGAAACAACTACGAGTATTTGCTTTTTTGGTTTAAAGTGGTATTAGGTTAGAGACGCGTCAGTTATTTTGACGATACATCTTATATCAACATTATGGCGGACTATAACTACATTCTGCACCCTTCGGAACCAGTCGTAGCTACGTGCAAAAGTGCTTGTAAAGGGCGATTTGAATAAAGAATTATTTGAATTTGAATTTAAATCTGATAATTGTTACTTTTATTAAGTACTATAAAAAGGTTAGGATTGCAGTAAAATCGTATGATTTCATTTAAAATTAGGACAAGGTTAGTGCGTCTAGAAATATTGAATTGTAAAACTCTATCCGTACTACTAATAATAATAATAATAAGAAAGTAAGAAACGGATCGATGTAATTTTTTGTATGAACATTTTTGAAAGGCTTGTGTCGTATAAGGCGACTAAGGTAAGTTGACGTCAGGCAAGCGGCTGGTCTTAAATACGTACCGAAATCAAATAACACCACGTTTAGAACATGTTGTGCAGACCACACTTATAGTGGGATAAGGGCAGAAGGTTATTGTTGAAGGGCTTGAGAGTGATGTAGTTACCAATATCAACGCAGAGGAAATCTTTGGCAGAAACAAGTTATACTACATAAATGTATTATAACGATTAAAAAAAAAAGAAATTACAAAGCTGACCACAGTTTTATAAATTTCAAATTTAGAAAATATACATTCTTCGTAGGATTAGATAAAAATGGACTGAGCAGTAAACTTAGAAAGGCTAATAAACTCGATCGAAAAGCGACTAATACTGTGACTTTCAAGAAAATGCTTACCTTAAGAGGGTACAATTTTTTTATAAATACCGTTTTATAAATACTTCAATTGGTAGACAGGCGAGAATATTAATTTTTATTGTATAAATACTTCGTTTTTTGGAGGTAAAATTCTATGATTGCAACGCCTAACTTGCCGTGTTTCATAGCGCGTGTTGACGTTGTCTTGGCCGAACACGCAAACCGAAATTCACGATATTTTTCTACAAAAAAAAATACTGCCACAGGTAAACAGTTTTATAACTATTAACTTTTGGAAATTATCAAAACAATCATCATTTTTATAAAAGCCAATGTTGATGATATATTATTTGCCTACCTCTACATTGTTAAATAAGGAGATTATTCGGCTCAACATCTTGCTTTAGATAATTATATCTCTCGAATTATATATCTCGATATCGAATATCAAGTATCTCGTTCAAATTCATTGGTAAAGCGTGCATTTAATTGTAATTTTAGGAAGATGCGCTTCGTTGGCGAATTCAGTGTCCTCGAGACGAGTGAAGAAGTTCGATGACCTGCCGTTCATCTTATGCCCGCAAAAAATGCACTGTTCCGTCCCACGCCAAACGCAGCACTCACACACGTATAAAATTTCTATAACACAAACACACTGAAAATTCGTTTAAACCAATCGCAAGCATGTGTAAATTTCATTCCACATTTCACGCCTTCTTGAAGCTGAACGATAATTGTGAGTGGTAGAATTGTAGGAACAAATAAATTTAGAGCAACTGAACGAGTGCTAAAATAATGTTTTCGACATCAATATTGAACTAAAGGACTTCAATCCAAGATATTTGCCAATTTTAATCGGTAATAGCTTTTTGTGGGAACACATTTGTAGTTTTATCGAACTAGAAGCTTCGAAAACTTTATATTAATCTATGAAAATACGATTCACTCGGCAGATTGATATATAAATTAAAATTAAGTTTTAGTTATATGGTTAAAATATATTACAATCGTATGTTAATTGTTGGACAATAAATGAGCAGACGGGGGTGCGCCTACACAGGTCATTTCCACATCTGTTAACTGCGCACGATTTGAGATTCCTGTATCTCGCAAATATTCTTTAATTAAATTAGTTTTTACAAATTTATGTTCAACGTTTGTTGTACTATGAAATATAGGATTATTATATCGGTAAATTGTCATCACATCGGACTGGATGATTAATTAAAACAATATTTGTATTATTTAAAACATGCTGATATTAAACAGCTTCAGTGTAGAAGTTTCACAAAGCGGTATATATTCTTGGTCACCTGCCTTGGGTTAAATTAAATGCACAAAGAATTTAGAAATTGCTTAGCTTCCTTGAAGTGAATCACTGTAACTGTCTTGACTTACTAGATATGTACTCGCTACGTCTGTATGTACATTTATATCTATATATAACTAGGTGCAAAACAAAGTTAGCTGGGTACGTTGTTTTGCAATAAAAAATATTTATAGGAAATTTCCAATGTATATTTTTTTTAATAAAATAACATGTTAGGGTGGTGGGCTACCCTTATCATTTAGGGGTGTGAAAAATAGATAGTACCTGATTCTCAGACCTACTGGATATGCATACAAAATTTCATAAAAATCGGTCAAGCCGTTTCGGTGTGGTATGGTAACTAACATTGTGACATTAGAATCTTATATGTATACAAGATTAATTATTATTGAGACGCTTCAATGAGTTTACGATCAAATTATTATTACCCTGATATAATAAAATAAGAAATTGCTAAAGATGAAAGATAGCTTCAGCATTTAACGTTCAATATTTGAACATCCGTGTACCTTTCTATTTATAAATTTATATTTACTTATTAAAATTGATTGCCTTTTTTGTTTAAAAAAAAACTTGATAAAAAAGGAATATCTTGCATAATTTTATCAACAGCGTGTATATATTATTACTGTTTGCATAAAGTAATTGCTTTTATGAGCCAACAGAAGCTCACAACTAGTAACTTGTGATAAAGTGATATATATGGTAACAAAAAAAATTCAACGATATGTTTGTGTTCTTAAACTATCGTCCCATTAATTAAATTATACGGCTAATCTTTGTACATTCAAATATGAAAAATTTTCTTCAAATATGAAAAGTCTTACTTCAAAATCTTTCGATTGAATAAATGTTTATCATCGAAGTGTTTTACATAAAGCTACGTTATGGTCGCGATCTGATCGAAATTTTTAATCGGTAACATAATCGTAAGTAAAAAATAATTTATATAATCAAATATGTTATATATATGATTGGTGAATAAATATGATCACCGAAGATAAAGCAACATCAATACATAAAATGATAAGATTAAATTAAAGTTTCGTCACCCTCCAGTTAATGACTTAAGTCGTCAATGCCTTACTCACACAAACATTCTAACACCGATGCGATCATAATACAAAAGCAATAATAAGCAAGAGAATTGTAATATTAATGAAATAAATAAATTAAGCGAGTTTACGGATAAGCTCCGGCATCGTTTAATTAGACGCGGTGAGGCGTGATACTCTCTCGGGCCTCGGCAGCAAACGCATGCTCGCACCTGATTCATGACTCTGCATGAGCGGTAATTAACCCGCTCCATCAGTTACCCTGTAACCTGGTAGCATTTAACTTAACAATTTTCATATCGAAACAAAAGTTTTTTTGAATGTGAGTTCAGTTTTTTGTGCAATATTTATACTGAAAAGAGTCTAATCTGGGTATTGATTTTTTCTTAATCATACCTGATCTTGTTTATCCTAAATGTTCTGCTCTCTACTTGATTTGTTGTATGAATGAATTTGAATGAATTTAATGCACTTATTTTTAAATAATAATCTATTTTTATATATCTTTAATTTCTACCTAGGGAAACGTTGACGCATTTTTTAAACCACGGAAGTTAAGCTCAAGATTTGACAATATCATCCTAATATTGTTGAGGCACTACTGATGATAGATAATTAATAATTATTTAAAAGTAAATTACGTGAAATTACACAAAAGCGATCAGTTCATATTTTGCAGAAAGTTGAAAACTTTGGCATTTCTAGTGGTTTACCCAATTATTTACTATTTTACTTATCAAAACTTTGATAAAATTTTGTATTGTGGGGCTAGTAAAAAATGGAACGTAATATCAGATTAGTAGACAGAAAAAGAAAGCTATGTTTTGTTTGTATATGTAGCGAACATCATCGTTTACTTTCCAAATAGCACTCAATAGAGTGTTGTACTGTAACTGATGTTATCCGAATTATTATCAAAGTAATAAGAAACGCAGCAAGCGGCACCGAGCTCACTGTGTGCTAAGTGCCTTTTAAGGTCGCTTACCTCATCTCGCCTTCTAGTCCAGCCATCCTACTGTTTATGTACGAATTTAGTATAATGCTTACCATGTTTATTTGACCCATCTGTCATTATATTACGCAACATTTTAGTGCTGGCATTTTTTTTCTAAATTTACCCATTCCATTTACACACCGAAGTTTAAAATATCAAAAAATAACAATATACATCCAGAAACGTAATTCAGACGCTTGTAAAAAATTATGAGTCATTTCAGACATAAAAGATTTGGTTCATACATAAAACGCGAATCATGTCTTAAATCTAAAGTATGACACGTAAGTCTTTTCCTTATTGTAGTTAAGAGTAAGTCGAAATTGATATTACTATAATAGAGTTTTCTAGCTTATAATTTCTCATTTATACTCTAGTTTTTAATAAATTTAATATGACTTTAGTTATAGTATTGCATGCGTAAGGTAAGGTATGTATTACACCTAAATTTTGTGCGAATCATCTGATCTCTCTTGATTCATACTCAATCTTTGTTTTATAAGCAATTATTTTAAATAAAAGTTATTATAAGTAAAACATCTACTTTAAATACTTGCTAATTTTATATCTTGTCATAATATAGTTATAACATTAAACTCTCATTACTCATTTTATTTTTAATTTAAGATTGATATTGGACTTCTACTTTTTACTTCCAAATATCTAATACCGAATTGGTCACGGGCACTTTTTATCTCTTTCTGACCGCACGACTTACTTCTGTGATAATAGAATTGATTGATTTACTTAAGTGTGTTGAACTTTCTTGCTAACTGTATCAAACAAGTTTTGCCTAGAACAGATGAAATGGAAAAATAAACTATAGTAGACTCCTCCTTTTCAATTGAGAGGTATACGGTCTACGGTCTATTAAAATAATTGTAATAATTTACTTTTTTTAGAAATTTGTTATTATATACCGTGTAGATATCATCGTGCAAATTATTTAAGTGGAATTAATTGGTTCTGTTTTAAAAGCACGAAGATTAGTTTAAATCAAATAACGTAGTAACTGATGACTCGGCGCATAGCTTCGCATCGCGTGCATGCGGTTGGGCCAAGTCGCCGCAGGCCGTAAATAAGAGCGTCTCATTGTGGGCCATTATTAATGAATTTGCTACAACTCTGCGTCCCCCTCACCCCTCAGCCTGAAAGCTAAATAACAGGTGCGTGTAACCCCATTCGCACAATCTATTTTCGATGTCTTATAACTGTGCAGAGAAACGTTTACTGCGCTCTCTTGCTCTAAATATTCATACCATATGCCAGATATTGAGATTTGTTTGGGCGTCATCTGCTCGACATCGTCGAGTCTAAATAAGCGCGGTCTCGTGTTGGCTTCGCGAAGTTTCATTAGCCGTGTGGGAATATTTACTTGTAATACCATGTTGGAATTGTGTGTGAAATATTGCACCTAGCTAACACATTTACATTAACTCTTAAGTTATTCTATCTATTCTTAAATATTTAACGGACTAACTGTGTTCAGTCAGAGATCTAAGCCCCGTCCGGTGACGCTGTAAAAGCCATTAGGGCTAACAGCATACAGTCAGTTCGAAAAAAAAAAGAGATCTAAGTTAAGTCGTCGATAACGAGTCTTTGGATCAGTTCTAATTTCGTTTGTTTCATTTAAGCTAAATATATATTATAACAATAAAATTTATAAAAATCATTACACATATATAAGAGTAATCAAACGACTTTCAAAAAATTCCGAAAATCTTTATTGAGACTACAAAAATAACATGACGAAATATGTAAAAAGTTGTTAAAAATAGTTAACAGGGCAAAGTAACTGACGTTTTTTATAATAATGTTGAAACATCACGTAATGTTAGTTTCCGACTAGCATTCTATTATTTAATCCTCGGAAAATTGCTTTTCACATCAGACACAGGCCTCTATCAAGGTACACAAGGATGAGACCTCCGCAGCCCATTGAAATGCAATTACTTTATGAATGACGTAATAGGAATATTATTCTAAGCTCGGATTTATGTTCGTGTTACTTCGTAAACAGCATTTTGTAATTTTTACAAAATACAGTCGCATTCAACCAATTAATTCTATCAAAATTGCAAATCTTGAGCGTTGATTTTAGTCTTATTCCCTAATATACTTTAGATCATTTATTAAGTCACGTTTTAGTTATCTGAGACAGTATGACCGTCACTTTTTTACATTATAATGTCAAATACATACTGATGTTTTTGACATTATAATGTAAAAAAGTGACTGACCTTGACTCTGAAATCGAGATTGATGTTATATACGTCTACATAGTTATGGTTAATGAGGCAGAAGCCTGAATCACACTCAGAACAAAGTGACGTAAGATCGAAGGAAGTGGCCATTTGCTTGCGAGCATCCTACGCACCTCTAGGATGAGCGCACTGCTTACATGCCTATAAAATATATTTTTGCTTTAGTTTGTAAAACACTATTTCGTTATAATCGTTTGGTACTATTTGATTTGTATTTTTTTTTGTTATCAATAAAATTTAATTCAGTTGTTCAATATTAAAATGAAGCCATATTAAGATGTTTTTGTTTAAATATTCTAGTTAATTCCTTAATGTATTAAATAAAACGACCTTATGTGGAAAAGCAGCCTAATACATGACATTTGATTGTGGGAGACATCAGCAGCAGCTAATTATAATCCTGTCTATAAAGTCTGACCTGATGGCAAAACTACTTATCATTCCAAATAAAAACTGGTTGGAACAGTAGACGAAACGTCACGTCATCAGCACTCCACTACACGACGAAGCCGTAGTCCGGCCTCACAGGTAGCACCCATAGGAAGACGTTTCCTGACTCTAGTAGAGCTTCTAGGCTCGCCCGTTATATCGAAAAAAGCGTGAACCAAGAACAGATGAAAAAGGTAACACGCGACAACGTCGAATCCGAGTATTCATAATACAGAAGTGGTATAATATAAAATTTTATTATTTTGATCTGGCTTTAATAATAATTTTTTAAAATTAGTATATGTATAATTGTATTGACTTTCACAATTTTGAGCATCATCGTTCTTATGCCTTTATCCCTAGGATGGGGTCCGCACAACATTTTTCTCTTCTAGTCTCTCCTATAATACCTAAACTAATAAAGGGCAACTCTTTTCATATACATCTGATACTTTACACAATCCAACCATCTCTTATTCGGCCTCCCTCTAGTGACATATCCATCCTCATTCATATTTAATCCTGATGTTTCATGACGGGCATGAATAAAATTACTGATATATTGTCGGTATATAGTATGTCATAATCCAGAGTAGTCGTCGTTTCAACTGCTAGATGGTCAATACGTAGACGTTATTGTCCCTACACAAGGTAACTTTCTAAGGTTATTCGAAAATGCTACAACGTAACCGTCAATGAAATTGACTTTAAATCTCGTCCGCCAGTTAAAATTCAGTCAACTGGAGCTTTTTGGGTTTTCGGCAGAAAATCACCACAGGTGAGGTCAAACAAGTAGGTACGTAAAACTATCAATTACCTTATAACCTTATTATTATTCCTTTAATAACAACCTTATTCAATTGATTCACAATCTGCGATGAAATAAAATCAATACTGTATTTAGAGCATAATATCCTAAACTAAAGTCTGTCTGTCTATCTGCGTTTTTAGTGCTACACCTTTGGGGACCAATATTATCGAAATTAAATACAATTAAAGCTTATATACCATGCTAACATATAAGATGAAAATATACCAATTTTCCCACAGCGAACAGAATATTTTCTTTTAATTTTTGTATCAATTTCCAAAATGACGACACAAACAAGAATTGTATCACTATTACATTTCTTTATTACAATAATAATAATATTTTTGATTTTCTAGCATTACAGCAAAAAATTTAAAGTTGTTTGTTTATGTCGCTTTCCTTTGCAAAGCCGCGGTGTTATGATCAGCGTTCAACCGTTCGTGCTAATTAGCGTACATGGTAGAGCTGGTGACGTCACTCGTCTAATTCGATTACACCGGCCAAGGCCGCGGCGGCACCGCGAAGCGGCCAGACCGCTTTGCCCATCATATCACTTCTGAATGCACGTGCTGTGACTGAATAATTTTCATATCAATTTTTTTTAATGTTATAGGTTTTTGATGAAGTTTAATACTTATATCTCGCATCATTAAACTTCTGTTCTTATAAAATAACCAAATATTATAAACTTTGAATTTTCATTTTCAAATAGAACAACGATTAATAAGCAAACGTGAATAAGCATGCAAAAAGTAAGGTCAAATCTCTTATGTTGTTTTATTAGCGCATTCGGATTACATGACGCACTCCATGATATGCTGTCGGAGCACAAATGATCTCTACATTTATGATCAACCATCCAAGTGTGTCTAGAAGTAAAAATATTAACTGCCAGTGTGGAATTCAAGATACATGGAATATAATAAATTTAAATAAACTTCGTTCATTGTTTAAAAACCTTAATATTGTGCAGCCACCGAATTAAATTGACGGAAATATGAACATGTGCATTTTTGATACTTGCACTTGAATGTATTTACAAAAAATAACTAAGACGATCTTACCACAGTAATTAAATACACACCGTCGTTAAAATACCGTTACAATTTCTCACATTTTCCCAAATCCGGTGCGAGATCGCGATGAATCATTTGAATTAATAAGCGGCCCCGAAGTGCATACAAAGTGCATAGGATACCTTGGATATGCAAATGAGATGAGTACCGGCTTTATCAAAGGTCGAAGGTGTGTGTTGACCGGTGCGAGGGGTTAACGTTCTTCGGGTTAATATTGAAATTGTATTTCCTAAATAAATACAATAATTTAAAAAAAATGTATTTCGAATCAGATTTATTGTATGTGTAGAAAAATAAAATATGAAAATGGTATAATATTACAGTTTTAATATAAAATGCATGAAGTAATGCATGGTTGAGGAAAGTGGACGTATAATATACAACTTTAACTGGAATTAATAACACTACTTTATTTACAGTCATAAAACATGTTTATTGGACATCCCGTCTCTGTACATTCATTCTATGTTAATATTGATATATCTGCTGTGCAAATTTTTTATTAACAACATGATTAGTAGTAGTGAAGTTGAAGCGGCCTGTTACAATCCCACTGCTGGGAATAGGCCTCCTCTCTCCGTTTCTGGACAGAAGGGTTGGAGCTAAGACCTACCACGCTGCTCCAATGCAGCGTGGTAGGTCTTAGCTCCAACCCTTGCGGATTTAGCTCCAAACTTTGCGGTCTTAGCTCCAACCCTTGCGGATTTAGCTCCAAACCTTGCGGTCTTAGCTCCAAACCTTGTGGATTGGATGCGGATTGGTAGGTTACACATATCACCAGAATTGTCTAGGGATATGCAGATTTCCTCACGATGTTTTCCTTCACCGAAAAGCGAGTGATAAATTGCAATTATCAATTAGACACATGAGTTTTAATAGAAAAACTTATTGATGCCTGCCGGGTTTAAACTCGTGTTCCCCTCGAAAGAGTCGCACGGTCTCACCGCTGGGTTATACCAGCTTACATGATTATTTTTAGATAATATAAAAATCTTTAATTGTCCTCAACTACTATAGAACTTAGTAAAACTTAGTGTTGTTATATGGATTTGATTAGTATGCAAATAAATTCTCATCTGTCTTCTTTCTTTAAGAAAAAACATTGGACGAAGAATTTTAGAACAACAGTTACTTCCAACTCTTACAAAGATAGTATAACCGTTACACAAATCAAAGACCGGCTTTGTTCCCCAACACGAAACTAATTTATTCGTAACCCGGCATAACATTCTGGCGTATAAATAATCGAATACTAAATTATATATGCGTATTAACGGTCAAGTCATAGTTCAAAGATTAGGGCAACGGGCAACCCTTTAGGATCGAAAGGTGAAGAAGTTTCAAATTAAATCGGATCGCCCTGCTGCACGCTTACACTATTTGATGTTTAATAAAAGCCATATCCCCTTTGTATAGGAACGAACTGACCGTTCATATTCATGATTCCAAAATGCAATTCTTTAATAAAATAAAGCTTTGTACAGAGTAATTTTCAAGAATAGTTTTCCCATCCACCAACTTTACGATAAAGAAAAATATTGCAATAAACACCTTATAAATGACAGTTTTAATGAATTTATTAAATAGTTAATAAGTCATAATTTTTAGGAAACTCATTGCATTGGTTTTCTTCTTCCTGGGAGGTGAATCTTAACGTTTCTGTTTATTGCTGAATTATCTTTTAATATTATTTATGAATGATGTACTGACCTGATAAGTCTTACTTATATGAAGTAAGAAGGTCTAGGGCCGAAATATTACAAAGGTTCCTTCTGAAAAAGACCAAGGTCCAAGAGAATACAAACAAAAAAGAAACGATTTTCTTCCATGAATTAGACCCGAAAATATTATTTTAGAACGACTTTGTTAATTTGTGCCACGGATAAAGTTTGTTACTTTTTGTAGTTGATGTTAAAGCAACTCAAAGTAATGGAAATATTTTTTGTAGAGCTAAAGCTCTATAGTTGGCAACGGAAGTGCAAAACCCTATCGCACATCAGATAGAGTGCGGGTAATCGTCAAGCGCAGGGCGGCGGCGGCCAGTCGGCGCGGCGGCGGGCGGCCGACGCGGCTGGTCAGCGTCGCGTGTGGCGCCGCTAATGGATATTGATGGCGATGGCGCAACTAATTAGACGCCTGCTCCACTATGCTTTCATGTCTGCCTTACCGGATTGGGTTTTTGGAGGCGACATAACCCAAAGACTGAGACACACTGCGGTCAAATCATGAATTTAAATGTCAATACGAACATAGTAAGCTTGTGCTGTAGGCCTACCATGAACTCTTATTGCGACTCAATTGAAGACGTAAATGAAATTGTTTTGCTTTTACATACCAGGACGTCTTAAAGGTGCACACTTTAAGTCGTTGCCGAATGAGCGTTCGGAATTCGTCCTAAGAACATGTGAGTAAAAGAGACAGAGTTATCTATAGTTGATATAACGTTATCCTTTTCAAACATTACGATCCCAATGCAATCACACTTCATGATACGAAAAGAAACCGGTTCGAGGTCGTCGTTAACGTCTTCTGTCGCGATAAGAGTTCATGGTAGGCCTGCTGGTGTCGTAATTGGCTAAGGCTGTCGTAAGGCTAATTAAGCTTCGTGGGTTGGTGCCATATGTCATAATCCATATTAAATGCCAAAATCTTAAGAAAACATGTGACGACTCTTGCAAGTCCCAATAGAATTCCTTGAATATCTGCTATCTACCAAATGGAGCAACATCGCGGTCCTAGATCCTTTTAAATCTTACACAGAGAAAGAAATCTTTTATATCCGCAAATTTATCGCCTACTTAATCGAATCTACTCTCTCTCCTATTAAAAGTGGAATATTATAACAGTGCTATTAATACTCCGAGTACAAACCTCCAAGAAATTATTTGGATGATATTGTAGCTGACTGCCTTATATTGACAATTTAAATCCAATTCGAATGATATAGTGAATGGATTTTAAGACAGATATAGTGGATAATGGAATTTAAATAGTATTTAATTTGTTCGCTCAATACACAAGATTCATGTTTCCACATATGAATATGATAATTGAGGACTTCAACAGGTTTATTTGGACGGCGCTCTGAAAATACAGACGCCATTTAGGGAATTTGCCGGTGCACGGCAACACAATGGCAGTTATTAGAAGCTGCGAGGCCGGGCGCCGGGTTGTATCAATCACCGTGGGCGGCTGCGACATTGGACTTCAATTAGGAGGGAGGCGATGATTGCTCACTCCTCATATACCAAAGGGTACTTGACCTACTTATTATGATCACATATTAGAGGGGCTTGAAAATTAATTTATAAATTAATTTCTCTGTTAGGACAACCTTGTTCGAAACACCCTCTAATTATAAAATATTTTTTGTTGTTACTGTTTTAAGTATAAAAATTTAACCTATATTATGATCCGGCCCGTTATGAAAATATAACTTAAAAGTGGAATATAATAATTGCAATAACGTGTTAATTTTAATATCTAGAGATAATGCTGTCACGCAAATTTGTAGCTGCTTATAAGGTATGTTATTTTTTTAAAAATATGGAATTAGGCGATACTAGGCGGAGTTCCATGATAGAAAAATAATGAATTATTCAATTTAAAGTATCATGATATGAGAAACGATTAAACATTAAGAAATAATAAATCCTTTTCTATTATAGCATAACCACTCAAATAATTTTAGTATATAGTAATAAAAGGGTTTTGATAAAGTAACTACATATAGATATATCGAATGTAAATATCACGTATCGGAATAAACTTAAATATATTAAATATCTTTGCCTATATTATTAGTCAATTCTTTTTAATTAATTCGTATCTCTAGGGGGCACTTTGTTAAAGTTTTCGTATTACGTATGGCATTACTAAAGAAATGAAAAAAGAATGAAAAAAGAAAGATGCTAAAGCCTATCGAATGCAGTCAAAAAAATAATTCGTTGCCTTTAACAGTGTTTCCATAACGGTATTCAGTTTACAGTTCTAATAACCAGAGTATACAATCTCAAAGCGCAAGTATTGAACACAAATTAGAAATTGCTCGTGTAAATTCATACCCGTTAAAAAGCTATCAGTGCTAATGGTGAATCAACTAACATAAAATGGCCTAACTGCTCTACATAATCGTTATTTTGTACGGTACCAGTTTATGTGCAAAGATCGGTAAACTCATTAAAACATTATAAACCTAATTACACAGGAGCCTAAGTCATTTTATGTAATTTTTTGTAATATATGGTCGCTCTGCTGTCAACTAGAGATGTAAGAGTAAAACATCGAAATGCGCTTAAGCGAATTCGGATTAACGAGTATAAATTTTTATTCTAAATATATTTAGCCTCTCCTATTGTATAGTTCTTTAATATGATACCATAAAAATTAATATGACATATATGAGTTTTTCATAAATTATAAAAAGAATCTCAGAAACGCTTCCTTGTAACTGGCATCTTACCTGGCAGCGCATCAAAGCCGTTAAAGTCAACATCTTATTATCATCATTATTCTCTTGCCCTTATCCCACTCTAAGTGCACAGCATGTTTTAAACATGTTGTTAGAAGATTTGGCTAGTCATTTTACGACCGGCCGCCTGCCTGACGTCAACTTACGTCACTTAGTCGTCTTTTACGACACCTCAGTAAGAAATGAAGGTGGTCTATTCTATTCAGCTGCCTACCACAGAGCTAACATCATATCAATTTATAAAAAAATATTATATGGTATTACCAATGGCGTAACTAACGGAGGGCTAGACGGGACAGTACTCCGGGCCACCCAAACTCAGGGGACCCTTGGACGTTAATTTACATACTAAATAAAAAGAATACAAATTAAATCGTACAAATAAAAAAAAATGTTTTGTTAATAAATTACACTTTGTATTTGGTTTTTATAAAAATTTAAATTTATTTTATTTTTTTATTGTATTATACATTCATATAATTAGAAAAGAGAAAGAAAAACAAAGTTCATATACAAAGGCGGAGCTATCTCTCAAAAGTGATCTCTTACAGTCAAACTTTGAGTAACAGAAGGAAAAAGTCAAGAAGTGAAATATAGTTCATATACAAAAGAAGAATAATAACGAAACTATACGGTACCTAGATTAATATTTTAAGTATATAAAGTTAAATGGTTTAGTTGGGACCGTAGTTTATTTTTTACCTTTCGGGCTTTTTGTAACCTAGTTACAACACTGAGAATTGTAAATGATACAAATTATTTATCTGTGCGTGCAAACTTCTTGATGGCTATACGTTTGCGATATCGATCTTAATTTTACGATGTCCGTAGCTCAGCACTATGCACTGCTTCGGATACGGTTCCATTACGAAAAAAAAAATCATAAATAATGAAAGCAGCAACCATGACGAGTTAAGCTTTTAACCTACGATTGCTAATTAAAATAGATAATTAAGTGGAATGTTTAAGAATAATATAATTTCACAGACATTATAACGAACGAATTGTTTTGCATCCAGATTGTGGTGCATTATTAAAAATAAATTAAACAAAGTGGAATTCTTATTTTGCAAGAGTAATCTGCACTACACAGATTTTATTTCAAGTGGGATTATAGCAAATAATTGTATCACTACTTTAGTACTAGTTAACGATATCACCTGGTATCTTCTTATTGATAGTGTCCCATCCTCCGTACTAATGTTAGTCAAAGGCATAAATGAAATAGTGCAATTTATCAGTGTCTGAACCGACGCATGTCATTTACTGAACACAAATCTGTTCTTTGTGTTTGTTATCTATTAAGGACGCCAATAATTAAATGGTTATTGGCTCAGTCAGTACGACTGGTTATACCAACAAAAGGGTGCGGCGGATGCAGGTATCGTTGACTATAAATGAAATTAGAATAAGATTTCTTGTATCTACTAGTTACAATATTTTGCCAATGAACACTACCAACCTTGAAAGACAAAAGAATTGGGTTCCAACTGATACACAAGACAATTGCAACGTGAATTAACCTTAAAACAGGTTTAGGATTACTCGCCGCGCCGGTGAGGTTGAGCTCTAGCGTGCTTGACCGCAAATGGGTCGTGGATTAAATAACACTGCACCGACCCGCGCAGGTTTCTAAATATGTACCGAACGACACTATCATAACCGCATGTAACATTTCGTAATTTCTTGTATGTTGCAACGATCATAAGCATAGATACATCTAGAACAGCGCAACATGTATCCATAATAGTTACTTTCAAATCTTAAGAACTAATTTAAAATGTATTCGTAAGTTACAAGCCGTAAGAATGACATTTGTTAATAAAAAACTGAATAAAGGTTTATCATAAGCCCATATGTAACACTGACAGCAAGTGGAATTTTATCTTAATTTTATCCTTTGGTGATTTTGAATAAAAAAAAGGAAATAAATAAATTCTAATAGCACATTCAAACAACATTACAACGTTTCTGAAAAACAACTTGAGTAACAGATATTTTAATTTAAAAAATAACGGATTGACACAGTTTAGACAAACTTTATATTACCATCACTCTCTAAAATTGAAGCTACTTACAAGTAATATATTGAAGTAAAAAATTATTACTAAGGACAACTTGCCTGTGATTTGATTAATCGAACCTCTGATATAAAGATAAATAATAATTTAATCGGCGCGATGCGATTGATTTCTTTATTTAAGTAGGTACAGTGATCCGTAAGTTTCAATGCTCCTTGTGGCTTTTTTTCCTCGTAATTACTTCGTCCTAAATTACTGTTTTGAAGATTTTCTTCAAAATAATAGTTAAGAACATCATCCTCCTGCCCTTATCTACTGTAAATGGTTGTCGGCACAACATGTTGCAAACATGTTGTCGCTTGATTTGGCTACGTATTTTACGACCGGCCGCCTGCCTGACGTCAACTTAGCAAGTCGACCCCTCGGTAGCAGTAGTAGTTTAGAACGCAGTTTGAAATTATGGAAATTTCTTAAATTTATGAACTTGACCGACTTGTTCAACCTAGGAAGAACAAAACTAACCCGTGAAAGGCTGCAACGATAATACAAATGATATAAAAAGATACAAAATCTCTCTACATAAACAAAAACAGTTCTGCGAAAATAAAACCCCACTTCGTTGGAGGTGGGACCTTAATTAAAAAAATTAACGACAATTAACATTAACAAGAGATTGCATAATTAAATTTAGGAATTTAATTAAAGCATTATATCACACAAGCATTTTTGAGTTAACGACCCTAACAATTCTGGCACACTTTGCGCTGTATGGGGAAGTAGGGTACAGGCATCCTTTATGTTACAAAATATGTTGATGAATTAAACAATATTTCGCCTTTATATTTGGAACACTGCACACTGGCGGAATTCAGATAAATACGGGCAGATTTCAAGAATTACATATTTGTGAAAGATTTTTTGTTTAAATATAATTTTACAATACCCGCCGTGTGGTATCCGGCTGAATAGAATAGACCACCCTCATTTTTTACCGAGGTGTCGTAAAAGGCGACTAATGTAAGTTGACGTCAGGCAGGCGGCCGGTCGTAAAATACCTAGCCAACTCATTTTACAACATGCTTAAAACATGTTGTGCCGACCCTACTTAGAGTAGGATAAGGGCAGGAGAATGACGAAATACATGAGTTAAATGTGCACCTTCCTAGAAAGACTAATCAGTGAAATTTTAATAGTGTTATGCAATCGCATGACACTATTAAAATTTAAAATGCCTTAATGGCTATCATTCTAGGTCTAGTGTGCATTGTTTTCTTAAACATTTAGTGTAAGCGGACAGTATTGAAACCAAACTTACACTAATTTATGTAATGAATGCAGCCACTATGTTAGTTCCTGAACTAAGTTAGCCTCTCGTATGCTCGCGAGAAACGTAAGTCTCTGCCAGCTATTCAGGTTCTAAGTCTTTCATTATAATTAACATTCTACAACTATAATATAATACCTAATACATCGGAACAGTTCAATATGAGACGTACATTATAGTAGTTTATGATACTGTTGCATAATAAGGGTTCTTATAACACGAGTGTGGTTTAAAAAAACGAACCGCAGGCGAGTTTTTTTATAGTGTCACACGAGTGTTATAAGACCAAGTTATGTACAGTATCATACACTACTTTATCTACTCTCATACTATAAATACGTAAAACGTACGTTTCCATTCCATGAACTCGTGGTAACATTTAATATAGTTGCTCCTAGATTTCGTCGGCAACAGGTTCACGGTCATGTTTGACGCAGCTTTCAGAATATCTGGTGGTGTACAATTATCACTATCCCCGCTCTCAGACATGTTTTTACACAAAAACTTATTTTTTTACAAACAAAACTAAACTTCGTTTAAATATTGAAAAGATTTTTTAAATGTCATATATTAGCGCCAAGGCGCAAACATCGATTGCGCATGCGTGTTGCGTCGCCGCGGACCCATTCATTGAAACCTTTTTTTTAAAAGTAGAGGTTCAACCTCCTTGGTCCGGCTGGAAATTGTATAGGTGTATCGTTATGATTAAAAAGTTACATTATGATACAGGTGTCCATACAAAACCTGTATCGTAATGAAACTTTTTAATTTTTTATTTTTGTTCTGTACGTAATGTTTGTCATAAGAATTTTGTTTTCAGTTTTATAATCTTTGTATTATAGTATCAGAGTAGATAAAATATATACTCGTATGTACAATCGAGCCTTGAAAATGTAAATAAAGGTGTTATTATGATTTTTATCATAATTATGTTGCCAATCTACACCGAAGATAAAATAGGAATTTAATAATTATCATTGATATGTCACAGAATATAACATATTAGATACAATTTTGTCAGACACTACCAGAAGTATTTATATTTATTGCGATATCTTTCTATGTAATCAGAGGCTTACAGCTCCTTGTTACGTTTTTAAATTATTAAAAAAAATGTAATATAAAAAATCCTGTAATATCTGATAAAAAATATTTACAAAAATTCATTGGTATACATCGTGATCGTGATATATAAACGAAGCGCCTTTAATATTTACCTTACAAACATTCTTTAATTATCCTGAGGCGTTTAAAATAATAGGAAACATTATGATAATTTTCCTGATGCAAACTACTGCGTGTAATTGCACTGGTTAAAATAAGATTAAGTTAATAAATATTGAATAGAACTACATATATTATTATATTTGAAGGCATCAAAACTTCATAAGGGGAGTTCCATTCGAGCCGTAAATTTTTTTAATATATCGAAGCAAAATTGTCCCGGATTAATTAAGCAAGCACGTGATTCTGCGATCATACAATTCACTTTCAAATCCAGGTCCGATGCAAATATTGAATTTCATTAAAACGAGTATATGGTTTGTCATTTAATCTCTTTCATCTATAAGTATTGGAGTCACTAATAATTAGATATCGCATTAGAAGTATAAATACGAAAGCAATTCTATCTGTTTTATCACTGTTTTAATTTCCCCACCCATGAACCGATATCGATGAATTTTGGCACAGAGAAAGATTGAAAAAAAACCATAGTCTAAAATGTTTGTTCCTAGTCGAAGTTGCAGGTAACTTGTCTATCGTGTAATGATTATTAAAGTAATTTATAGAATTTGTTGCTTAAAAATAGCGGCCTATTACAATCCCACTGCTGGGAATAGACCTCCTCTCTTCGTTTCTGGAGAGAAGGTTTGGAGCTAAGACCTACCACGCTGCTCCAATGCGGAATGGTAGATTTGTTGCTTGGCTCTTATAATATTAAACCTAAAGTATTCTTTGGCTATAATCTACTATGAGAGAAAATCTATGTGATGATAATGTAATAAAACACTACATCAATTTACAGTAGCAGTTCACACATTCACTACCACAATCGTTTCACCGCGTAACCAAAACATCATCAGAAGATCTGGTAGGTAACAGAATTTAATTGCATATTCGTGGCTCCTACCTTGCGCCTTGCAAAAGTACTAAGTCGTTTGTAAGTTTTGGTATAAGATTCTATATAAAATTCAATTTTAGCTTTGCTGTACAACATAGTAATAACTAAGTGTAACAAGTTATAAGAATTACATTTTGAAAAGAGCAACCACCGAGTTTCTTGCTGGCTCTTCTCGGTAAGAACAGCTTTTTGAACCAGTAGAGTTGACGATTCAAAAGTGCGTGTTAACAAGTTAACTTGAAAAAATAATATTTAATTATATAATATGAGTGTGGATAAATATTATAAAACGACCGCTACAATACCAATCAACGTATTAGATATTCCAATTAATGATATAAGGTACGATTAAATAGCAGCTACAAGACGAATAACGTCCCAATTTTCATGTTCCCTACAATTTAACGTTAATTGACGTTTAACTGAAAGCCAATGGAATTTGCGTGTTAAATTATAGATCTTGACAGCGTAACCCGAGATGAAATTCACTGTGAGCAATTTTCTGTATAAACAGTGTTCTTGTAAAGTAAAACTTTGAACAACTTTCAATCGTTGTATAAATTAACTACATCATCCTTGTTGTCAGGTCTTTACATTATGAACAGATTTGCTAAGTATTGGATTCTCGTCATTCATTCCGATAGTATAGACCTTAGTTTACAGGAGTTTGTTACTTCGTTTTGAAATTGTGTACGTTACTCACATATTAAGGGATAGTTAGAGTTTATTGCAGTTATATTACAGTATTATAGAAAGTAATCTTTTGAAAATCATTACATAAAAGTCATTGCTTTTGATTATGGGACTTCCAAATTTATGATTTTTGTTTTAACCACTTATTGTTTCAACTTCGGCATAGACTGCTTGTTTTACTTAAGCCGCGTTCACGCAACCACACACATGTATAGGATTTCTATATAAAATAAATGTATTTTATTAATATCTACAATTATCTGCATGCACATCCTTAGTGAATTCCTAGGATGATTGTAACGCTCTTATCTGTATGGGAGCAGCATTGTAGGGAAAAACTCTAATCCTTAGTTCGTGTCAAGGACAGAGGAGACTTTTGCTTCGCAGCGGGTTTAGCTTTAGTTAGCTTTTTCGTTGGTAATAGGTGAGAGCATAGTTGTTTGATTGTTTGATGATGATGAGACGATGAGCGCTGATGTAGTCTAAGATGGATCGTGCTTGCCTAGAATGTTTACTCTATTAAAGATAGATATTATGAGTAACGGGAAACGGAAAGTAAAATTTATGCAACCTCTAGAAAACCGATAGGTTGGATAACTTGTGCAGCCATAAACTATGCATTTTAGGCGATAAAACTCTAATCTATGGTAACGGTTTTATCGCCAACGAGCGTTCTAGCATATTGATCCGTTGAGTCCGAAATCATTAAGAAAACTACCCAGATAAGGTAAGGCAATCCATACACCCGTCCCTAACCGTACCATCGTACTTTACTTTGGACTGCTTAAAAATATGTATCATAAAAAAATAAAAATTGGGTCTATATTCGGTAGGCGTATACACGACACAATTACTTCGCTAATGACTCCAATATTTTCCGAATTAATTCGTTATTCAGAATCGGAGGATATATTACAAAGTTTTGGTAGAACCGCTGTTTGATAAAGAAGTTCTTGAAAGTAGTCGCTCAAATAACTGTGATTAAAATTAAATGCACGGCAAGATTACAGCAGTTTTTAATCAGTTGAGAACACGACTTCGGTTTACGAGCATCGTCTTAACAGTTCTTTTTTAATTGGCTCCCGTCGAGCTCGTGTAATGCGCAATTTAATGATCCTTCAAAATGTAAAATGCATTACTGCAACATCTTTATTTTACTGTTGATGAAATGGGTAAAAAGTAGTTATATATTATTTTTAAACTGAAAAACGTTTCGTAACCGTGACAATCTTTGAAAACAAAATGAAACCACGTGAAAAATTTTCTTTCATAGAACAATGAAAATTGAATAGAGTTGGTAACAGAAGGATTATGTTCATACTAATTAACAAGAACATGTTGTTAATATATTCGTCGGGGTCGGGGTTTAAAATATTAGGTGCTGAATCTTCATTAGAGTCATGTAATGATTTGGAGCAACATCAAACGTCCAAATATTATCAACCTATATGACCATCATCATCATTCTCCTGCCCTTATCCCACTCTAAGTGAGGTCGGCACAAAATATTACAAACATGTTGTCACATGATTTTGCTATGTATTTTTCGACTGCCTGACGTCAACTTACTTTAGTCGCCTTTTACAACACCTCGGTAACAAAGGAGGGTGGTCTATGCTACTCAGCCAGATACTACCATCCGGCATAGAGTTAGTTATAATTAAGAGAAATAAAATTATATTGTAATAATCGCTATATTGACTGTTTAACTAATGTCGCATTTTTTTAGATAAAACAATATTATGCTATTGAGTTTAACTGCTAAAATTTAAAAAGTAAACATGGTGTCTTCACATCTTTTACTTTCCGAATCGAAAATTGAATTCTTTTACTCTTTTATGACATGAAATGACAAACAAACACACTTTCAAATTATAAGCAAAGGTAAACTTATTAATCGTAATAATAAATTTATTCGTGAAAAATAGGTAATTATTTACGATCTAAATATAATATAGTATATTGCAGTAATTATATTTGAGTCGTGTTTTAATATTACGTAACCTAGTCGTATCGTTCTAAGTAGAATTTTTAGTGCTGATAATAGAAATTTTACAGTCTGTTTTATACACGGCAGTAAATGTTCTCATAATTGTGTATTTCAAATTACGGCGCGGAATAAAAACTCATTAATCGAACGATTCAATAAACGCTCAACGTTACACAATAACAACTTAGGGCAGACGAAACTAGTTTTTTAAGCTGTACTAAATACAAAGTAACAATGCCAATTATCTAGTTTTGCTTAAGTAAAATGACTAACAGATGCTCCGGATCTTGTCGATGAAGCTTAATTTTATCAGCTACATGAAGTCATAGCACAACGAGAATTTATACACATACAAAATTTTACTTTATTTTACAAAAAAACGTTGGCGGAATCCTGTACAACGAAAGCAAATTAATCGAAAAAGCAAATTCTATCTAATCTATACTAATATTATATATCCGAGAGTCATGTCTGTCTGCCTGCCGCACTAAAGTGCATATGGCCTGGATCATTATTAATGATATTAGGCATAATTAAAACTTACACATGTAGCATTAGGAATAAAAAATTCCGTTTTTCTTTCGGACACAAAGAAAAAACACATTACATTACTGAAGTTTATTATCCACGACACGAACTAAGTCGCGGATACCACTAGTGTTATAATACATAATTATAATCCTCCCAAAAAAAAGTCCCAAAAAACTGTCTGTCTGTATGTAATCGATTTTCTCAAAATCTACTAAACGGATTTTTGCATTTCACCAAAAGATAGTGCAATACTTCCGGACGGGGTAAATATTAGGTCCTTACATATGAAATTGGCGTTTTGTCGTACTGGCCACTTTGATCTCAAATATTACCTTTATGGTTAGGAATTCCAAATTCAAATTCATACAGCTATTTACTCATGCATTTGTGTTTCAAACCCCCTAATTCATTTGTTTTTTCTTCTTTTGTTTTTTTCTTTGTGTCACTCTGTTTACAAAATGGAAAACATGAAATATCGCGTTATTTACGAGTATGAGTTCCACCGTGGCACCAGTGTTGCAGAAACGGCTCGAAGGATTAATGATGTGTATGGTGACGGTGTCGCAAAAGAAAACACAGTGCGTTTTTGGTTCCAACGTTTTCGTTCTGGAAATTTCGACCTGCAGAACAAGCCTCGTGGACGGCCGGAGACCAAAGTTGATAATGAAGAATTGAAGGCTATTGTGAAAGCGGATCCATCGCAAACCACGTCCGAGTTAGCTGCAGGCTCCGGTGTTAGTGATAAAACTATTCTAATCCACTTGAAGCAAATTGGGAAGTTGAAAAAGCTTGAAAGGTAGGTACCTCATGAATTGAGTGAAGCAAACCGACAAACGCGCGTCGACTGCTGCGTTACGTTACTCAACCGGCACAATAATGAAGGAATTTTAAATCGAATCATTACCTGTGATGAAAAGTGGATCCTCTACGATAATCGGAAGCGCTCATCGCAATGGCTGAACCCTGGCGAACCAGCCAAATCCTGCCCTAAGCGAAAATTGACTAAAAAAAGTTGCTTGTAAGTGTTTGGTGGACTAGTGCCGGTGTCGTTCACTACAGCTTTCTTAAATCTGGCCAGACGATTACGGCAGATATCTATTGTCAGCAACTGCAAACCATGATGGAAAAGCTAGCTGCTAAACAACCGAGGCTGGTCAATCGCTCTAGGCCACTGCTGTTTCAGGACAACGCTAGACCACACACTGCACAACAGACGGCTACCAAATCAGAGGAGCTTCAATTAGAATGTCTTAGACATCTACCGTACTCTCCGGACCTTGCTCCAACAGATTACCATTTTTTTCGCAATTTGGATAACTACTTGCAAGGAAAAAAATTCAACACCGATGGGGCAGTCCAAACCGCCTTCAAAGATTTTATTGATTCCCGCCCGAATGGTTTTTTTTAGTAAGGGGATCAATGAACTACCTATGAGATGGCAAAAGTGCATACATAGCAATGGTACATACTTTGATTAATTAAATATATTTCATTAAAAAAAAACGACTTTATGTTCCTCCCATAGAAAACGCCAATTTCATATGTAAGGACCTAATAGTACATATCGGTATTATGTAAATTGTGTTGAAGCTAATCGAGCAGTTGTTAAAAACTTTGCTTGCTGGGAGCTTTAGTCGCGTGCGCTGCCTAAACCAGCAGAGTTACGCTAGAGTAATGTACTAGAGAATTGAAGATATATAAAAATACTACAAAAAAGTCCGGGACAGCATGTCCGTATCTCTTAAGGTTAACTCACAATACGTACTTTTATGTTAAAAATTGTAATTAAATACACTTATTTACATGCGTGCGAATCCGCAAGCACAGCTAGTAAATATAATGAAAATATCTTAGCTTTACAAAAGCATTGCTTAACGGCTTTGTAATATTGTAAAACAAAATTGTGGACAAGTTTTATAATTGGCTCTACTGTTCTCGGAGCATGGTAGAACACAATTTCTTATTTCGCTAAGAACGCTTCTTTATACTTAATAACGCTAATGTCATAATGTTCGGTGTAAAGGAAAAACAATACTTTCGTATTACGCATGCACCCTCACGGTCGACTGTCGCTGGCACCTAATTATAATATAAATACCTACTGCCGTTTAATAACTGACCGGGCTATTATAATCTTAATAACTCGATCTTAGGGATAAAATGGAATAAGTTTTGAATTTGCTTTGACATCAACGTGTAATTTAAAAAAGGAAAAATATTTAAAAAAATTGTTTCATATTCTTAGTACTAGCTACGATGTGGTTCGCCGGTGAGTACGATGGTTACCTAGTTACAAACTAAAATGAGCTTTTTTGATTTTCTCCGAAACTATCTCGGATGTTACATAAGGTCATACCTATGCGCAAAATTTCGTATGAATCCGTTTAACCATTTGGAGGGTAAAGCAGTACAAATACTTATACGCATTGATAAGCATTTGGTTTTATAACATTATAGTAAGTAGCATTACGATGTATGGGAAGTTAGCTATTTTTACAAAGCTATTATTTATTACTTTTACAAAAATTTAAAATATTGTTTTGTTATATCTGCGATTCTGAACGTGTGACATTATTTATTTTCTCGCGAAGTAGCGTTACGTGCACAAGGAAATAAAATATATTAAATAAAGGCAGACTTCTCAGTGAAACTAAAAGTGGTAGTACCGGTTATTCGGCTCCATTATCACATTTTATCACACATATTATATATATTTTTGTGATAAAATATAATATAGAGCATAAGGCGCCAGACACTATACGAGAAATCCATATGGACGGATACATGCAACAATGGGCTCATACAACCGGTCGCAGGACCGTTACAGATGAACCGCCAGCCCGTGAATATGCATGAGATGTGACTTGACCTCGCGCTATTAGACCGCGGGCAGAGCGTGGGACTTCACTGGTATGATCGACATTTGACATTTAAGTGATGAGCGGATTTAATAAACGTTTCAACCTCCATTCTAAAAGTTAGCTTATTTACAAATGTTTTATAAATGTTACCTCATTTAATTATTATTACATTATTTCTGCGTTTCTAATGGCCGGCTGATTCATCCCAGTGTTTATAGGCATTTATCAATTCTAATTCTACGCTACCGAAGATACAGTCTGTCGACGAATACGTGGATTTACCCCTCGTTCGCACGAGAGGATTTTTATCGCGCGTAAAAATTACGTCGAATTGAAACCAATGGGTATCCAGGTATCTGTTCACACGACAGCGTATTTAAATCGCGACGTATTTTATCGTGCAGTGTTTCATTTTAGTCGTTAGGGCGAGGGCGTTAAGCTGAATATACCATACGAAACTTCTTATAACGCCTATTGTGGAATTTTAACGCGACGTCATTTTTACGTCCGTGCTTACGAGGGGTTAGGGTAGCGTTTAATAACTATTCTAGTCACCAGCTGACTCATATTAGAGATACACGACTTTAACAATTTGTTGTTAAACTAAAGGAAAGTAAGGTGATTAGCTGATATAGTATTATTGTAACATGTAATGTAATAATATAATTGGTTACAGGTACAAAAGTAATAATAAAATTATTTTGCTATAATCCGCGATACAGTAAATAGAAAATATATATAGTGCTAAATGTATAGTGGACTATACGTTTTTTTCATACCCGTTACATGCAGGATTCGTAAAAAACATATGCACAAGCCTCCACCACTTCCACCACAATACACAAGCACTACACAAGTTCACTATCACAAACTCAACAATCGTTTCGCCCCGCAACCGAGGCATCATCAGGAGATAGACTCCACGACAAAATCGCAAAGCATTATAGCAAAAGCAGGAATTATAGCAGGATTATAGCAAAATAATTTTATTATTACTTTTGTATTATGGATCTCCGCAAAGTAACGCCTAATTCTATAAATTATTGGTTACAGGTAGTTATATCGGAAATTAGAAAATTATTTGTAGAAATTTTAATATACTCTTTATTTAAAAGTAATTCACCCAAGTATCCTTTTATTTTAATTTGGGCATTTTTATCCAGTTGCATCTAAATCTTAATGTTTGTTAACATGTTTTATCGATGACTGCAATAAATTGGAAAACAAGGGCTTCATGAAGGGTGTTTATAAACAAAATTATATATAATATTTTTTTTATGCCAGTAAAATTTTGTGTCGTAGTGTTGTTTGTTTGCTCCGCGATTCCACTTGTAGTACAACTCAATGTATGACATTGTGTTATATGACATTATTGTGTCTCAATGTATGACTATTATCATTTTGTATAATAGAAATATCTCAAGTAATACAGAGCATAAAATGCAAGTTGGCAACATCAATCAGTATAAGGCCACGGGTCAGACGTCAGGCACCCTTCGCACCCGACCACCTGTCGCAGCCGCCAGCTCACAGCAGTCGCTAATCAGTCACTAAGTCAAGCCAAATCTCAGTCTGACAGGTAGACCGCGCTACGCGGCTAATGGCATTTTGACGAACAAGGATATTAGCTTTCACGACGTGTAAACCGTTCCAAAAATAGCACTGTGTAAATTTAACCAAATTTTCCGTAGCATTTCATATAAATATATAAAAATTTTAGTCGAATTAGAAGTGGAATATAAAAATTATTAATGTCATGAGTGACATTCAGTACAAGGTAGTTCATTATGATAACTATTCCTCCAAGTAGCACTTATTTAAATTAAATTATTGACTAGTATTTTTTTAATTTTATTAATAATGGATTTAAGACTATTTGACTTCACTTTTATGTGGAATAAAGCACCACGTCATTTTCTTCAACGTGAATGAGATAATAAAACAGTAGGATATTTGTTGGACTTGCTTATTATTATTTAAAATTTTTGATATAATATTTAAAATTAGTCGTTTGGTATTAAGCTGAGTAGAATAGACCACCCTCATTTCATACCGAAGTGTCGTAAAAGGCGACTAAGGTAAGTTGGCGTCAGGCCGGTCGTAAATTAGGTAGCCAAATCATGTGACAACATGTTTATAACATGATGTGCCGACCCCACTTAAAGTGGGAAAAGGGCAGGAGGATGATGAATATTTAAAATTATATCAAAAAGTAAATAATAAAGAGCATCATTAAAACAAATGAACTGGCCCGTTGGCGCAGTGGGTCGTAGGTTCGATTCCCACCGAGGGCCAACATTTTCTATCAACAATTTGTTGGTTCTTCGAGCCTGGGCGTCTATTTGTATTTAAGTATGTATTTAAAATTATATATGTATATACCAGTGGTCGGTCACCCATAACACAAGTATTAAGTTACTTACTTTGGGTATAGACGACCGTGTGTGTAAGTGTCGCATATATTTATTTATTTATTTTATTTATTACGGTGCGCGGACCAAATGATCTCGTATAAAATAACAGACATTTATGAAATAGCGGCTGCTTGTCATTCGAGGCGTCGGTATCGAGTCCGGCGAGCAGCGAGCCGCAGCGATTGCTGTAAAATTTCATTGCAATAGTGAATGTATATGCGAGTCTAAAAATAAACAGAGTGGCCACAGCGGGCGTATCCATGCGATACTGAGATAACTGCTTCGGAGTGTTTACCGCATCGGCGCCACTCGCTGTTGTGACATGTGAATGTGCGTCACACGCGACACTTAATTAGTCGTGTTAATTTTATCGGAGGCGATGCCTTTTGAGTGATGCCATGGTCCGATCTGAGTTTTGACTTGTTCTGAACGTGTAAGATCAACGTTCAGAATTCTAAGTCTAAGTTGATATGAGTCTATGCTTTAATATTATTAACTATTACTATTTACTGCACACCGAAAACATTAATTAGGCGTATATATTAGTTTATCAGGATTATCCTAGCAGAAGTTTGAATAGACAGATGTTTAAATGAATATTTTTATTTTCTTATCTTTAGCAAATTCACATTCAAATTCAAATATTCTTTATTCAAGTAAACTTGTAAACAAGTGCTTTTGATTCGTCAACTTTACTGCTGGTTCGGAAAGCTGTTCCTACCGAGAAGAGCCAGCAAGAAACTCGGCGGTTGCTCTTTTTAAAATATAAATCTTAGAACTAGTTACATTTATTTATTACTGTCTTGTACAGGGTAGAAGCGCACCTATATCCACACATCCTTATCATCTAAGTAATCTTCAACAGTACAGTAGCCTTTCTGTATCAGCCTCTTTTTAACAGTGGTTTTAAACTGCTGTAATGGCATGGCCAAAATTGAATTCGGAATTTTATTATAGAATCTTATACCCATACCCACAAACGATTTAAGTACTTTTGCTAGGCGCAAAGCAGGAGTAGCAAGCTTATGTCGGTTCCTACTTTGTCTATTATATACATCACCTATCGTTCTATAATTCTTTATATTTTTATGTACAATAATTACATTGTTTAAAATATACTGTGAAGCAAATGTAAGAATACCTATTTCCTTAAACTTCTTTCGCAGGGAATCACGCGGACTTAAATTGTAGATGCCACGTATGGCTCTTTTTTGTAATACGAAAATTTTTTCACTATCCGCGCATTTACCCCACAGCAATATTCCATAAGACATAATGCTATGGAAGTAAGCAAAATAAACAAGTTTTGTTGTTTCGACATCTGTAAATTGTCTTATCTTTCGAACAGCGTAGACTGCTGAACTAAGTTTCCCTGCAAGAGTTTTTATGTGTGTGCTCCATTGGAGTTTTGAATCCAAGGTCACTCCCAAAAATACAGTTGTATTTTCTGTTTTCAGTGGTACATTATTTATGGAGAGCCTATTTGCTGTTTTTGCAGCATTAGGTAATGCAAATTCAATACAATTTGTTTTCTTAGAGTTTAGTACCAAATTATTTACCCTGAACCAATGGGCTACTTGCGATAAACCACTGTTTCCTTCGTCAATATTATGGTCAGCAAATAATGTGTTGACTCTTCTTTTTTATGGTAATATGTTTATTACCTACTTTTTGACTGCTTTTAAGAGAGTACGCGTTTCCGAACGCTGACGCTATAGGAAGGTGAAATTGATATTCACCGTATTAATAACTTTTTTATATTTATAAAATCAATAATCAAAATAATTGTAAAAGTACCTATAATTTCGCAGTTAATTTTTTATTCGAACTAAATTTTTTGAAGCTGCATATAATAAATACTCCAAGTTTGAATCAGAAAAAGCAATACATAATCTTAAAAAAAAAATCTTTTAGTTCAAATATAGACAAAGTTCTGTTTTAGAAATATTTCTATCACATTTGACTGGGAACTGTTACTCACTTCGAGCGTTATATTGGAATAAACCCTTATGGAACCATGAGATATGGCGGCAAAACGAACGGCACGGAACGTAAATGCATCTTATACGTCGCGGAAACAAATGGGAGTAGAAATTTTTCAGTCGTCAAGGGAGAACGGATGTGTACATAGCAACAGAAAATCATTTCAACGGTGATAATATGCAAAACAGCAAAGTGTGACGAATAAAAATCAACTTTATTGAAGTATGGAACGTAGCAATAACGTTGGTGGGCTCCATCTCGGCTAGATCACGTTCGGAGAACAAAAGGAGAGCGCGGCGAGCCGACAGCGGAGAAACTGAATAAAAAATACGATTCACAAATGCTGCTTTTTCATACTTAACAAACACGATGCAACGTGGAACTTTGCGAATGATGCTGCTTAGTTATTTTTAAAGCTTTTCATTTTACGAGTACATCTCAGACGTAATTCGTTTGAATAATTAGCAACTAAACATTAGTTGCTAATTAGTAAATTTTAAACTTTCGCGATTCATACTTATTATTATATAAATACCGTTTATTTATACCGTCACATCGGCCAAATTGTGGAAGAAATCGTTGCAAGCTATATCAGTGTGGTGTGCCAGAGACCTTACGTGGATTGTGCGGTTCAAGTAAGGGTAGATGAACAAAATAATGACTAGTATTTGGGAACGAAGACGCCGCGGCGCTCCAGTCAGTTCGTGACCATGGCGGATGCAACTCTGCCGAAACGTCGAACCTTGTAAAAAGGTAACTCGATTTTGCCGCGATGTGACCCGTTTATTTATATAATAATTAGTTGCTAATTATTCGCGCTATCATAAACCCCTATTTAATATGCGAATCCATACCTATTGTTTTGTCAATTGTAGTGTACTTGTGCGTCAAAATAAAAATGCCAACGGCAGCCGTGAATGTGCAATGTGACAACTCCATTTGTATGGCATTAAGAAGACATTAGGAGAGGGCAAAGCGAGAATGCATTATTAAACCATTTGTCACGAATTCTTTAGAAACAATTGTAAGTAATAGTAGCTATATGAAATGTCTAGTATATTATTCGAAATTTATTTAATTGAAAAATGTATACGTATAAATGGAAAAGAATCCTTACTTTTATGGAAGCTCTAAGATAAGAACAATAAAATATGATATGATTAATGATGTTGATGAATAATGTAAGTTAATCGTGAACAAAGACAAACAACTGAATAGTGTTCTTACCACATGAACGAACATTCTTTAATTAACCGATGTTTCAACTTGTAACATTAAGGTGAATCAGAATCTAGGTCAACGAAGGTTCATTCGACCTTTTTTTAACGATCAAAACCGTTAATTTAAAAAGTAAATGTGCTTATCAATTATATGAACGAGTGAGTCTCAAATTTGGAAACGAACGTTTCGATAATGCTTCGTTGAAAGCTTTCACAGGATGATAGCGCTTACGAATGATAAAAACATTCGAATTCTGCTGATCATACGATAAAATCAGGCTTTAAAGTAACGGTAATTGTATAATTGAGAGCATCTATGACGTGGCAAAGGGTAGCTCGTCCATGTGTCCTCTATAACTGAAATTTTTGCAAATAGTCCTCACTGCAGATGGCCTGAAGAGGATCTAGCGTGTTCATAGATAAATTTCGGATATCAGTGACATCGTCAATGCAGACAAAAAGGTAATACAGTTAAGTTAAAGTTAAGGACAGTTAATCTTGATAACAGTAATCAGTAAGTGGAAACACGATTTAGACTTTATATCTATATATAATATTATAGACTTTATATCCATCCATATTCATACCCCCAATATTATAAATTGTAAAGTCTGTCGGTAAATCTATCACGCTTTCACGGATAATCCTTAAATAACACAAATTTGGTACAATGGAAGCTTATATATAAGGCTCATGACTGACGCACTAAAGAACAGGAAAAACGAACAGTAGATAATTGAAGGTATTTTAACTCTGAAGTTGACGCGAATGAAGTCGTGGGTTCAGCTTATTAGTATATTTTTTAAGAAAGTCACCCAGCATGGTGTTCCGTAAAGTTGACTTTTCTGCAAGACAGGTCATACATAGGTTTCAGCACAAAAAGTAATTCCCGTTTAATAAACCTGAGGAGACGAAATTCCAACCTCAGTTCCAATTTTTTAACTCTTCCATTTTAAAACAATCTTATTAAAAAAAGCGAGACAGGTAAATATTAACTGAGGTTAATATAATTTGGTTGGCAACCGCCCACAGCGGAAAATTTGGTGTGGCTGACGGACACCGCACCGGACACTATGCATTTTAAGTCACAATCGATATGCGACGGACACACGTGCGATAGTGTGTTTATGTGCCGCAAATACCGCGACGTTTTGCATGGCTGCCAAATGTAGAACTCTACTTTATATAGAGGGGCTTTCAGGAGTTCCCATGAGACATTTTGGGTCAGGCTGGTACTGAGTTTGTCTAGTCGTTACAATTCCACTGACAGTGCCTATTTGATGCGAAACGTCAGAAATTTAAGTCACAATCGACTAACGGATATACTTGTGATAGTTGTGTGCAATAAAGACCGTCAAGTTTAGCTCGGCTGCTAAATGTGAAACTTTACTTCATATGGAGTAAGTAGCTTTTAGGATGTCCCATGAGAGGTGTTGAATTTTGAATTATGATGCTAATGTTAAGTTTGCACTGTTTTGGCGTTATTATACTAGTGGTATCAATCTCGTTTGCAACGCAAGTTGCTTTAGGAGTTCAGTTAGTCAAGTCAATCATAAGGCCTACCATGAACTTTTAGAAAACGATTCAATTCAAAGTCAGTTCCTAAACCCAACCGCTTTCTTTTCGTACCATGAAGTGTGTTTGAAAAGCAACGTTATATGAACTATAGATAACTCTGTCTCTTTTACTCAAATGGTTTTATGACGCATTCCGAACAACATTCGGCAACGACTTAGCGTGTGCGTCTTTAAGACGTCATGGTATGAAAAAGCAAAATTAAGTACATAAGATAAGAATAATAAGAGTTCATGTTAGGCATGCAGGTTTCAATTGCGTACATTGAAATGCAAATAAAAAAAGAAGGATGGATTGTACGGACAAAAATTAAACACTTATTAGTCGAATACCGAGGCAATTTTTTTATAAAGATAAAAAAAACTTAAATTAACTTGCAAAACTAAACTGACTGCAATTTCGACCACTGAGCAGTTGGGCGTATTATTCGATTTCATTTCATATATTTATATTCCTTATATTGCTTGTGGTCACGTTTTAAATTTCTTCACTACATTGTTCAAGTCGTAAGAGCTCCATCTTTTTTTTCTGTTGGTCTGATCATTGGACACATTCAATATTTATAGGCTTGGCATTTTTACGTAGAATATAGTAGGTATAGAATAACAATTTGATTTGTATACAACACATGTAATTCTAATCAATTTAACTATTTAGCTTGGATATTCAATTTAAAATTACCTGAAGCCTAACTATTGTCTCTCGATCCATACATTTTTCCTGTTTTCTGACGTACATAAATTGTTACTCATAAAGAAATACATATATTCATTAATTATACATACATATTAAATGTAGACAACCAAATTTTAATCCCTCTTTAACAGTATTCGAAATATATCATATCAATGGTATGATACACACAATCCTTCGGCTACTACCAAAATAGCTTGCGGCTCATAAATATTTTACCGAGGCTCTTTTATAAATGTGATCAGATTGTAGAAGTGGCTATGGATCGATTTTTTGGCATCAATGTTTACATTAATATAATAACACTTAGTTTTGTTACGTCATGGGAATATTTTATATAATTTAGCTGTGTACGAATGAATCATTTATTTACATACTTTTCACATCTGGCTGAGTAGAATAGACCACCCTCATTCTTAGCGAGGGGTCGTAAAATATGACTAAGGTAAGCTGACGTCAGGCAGGCGACCAGCCGTAAAATACGTAGCCAAATCATGGGATAAGGGCAGGAGGATGATCACAATCAACTCCATATAAATGCCAAAATCTATGTCCGTCTGTTACGCTTCACGGCTAATTTGCTGAAGCAAAATTGTTTTAAGCTTATATACTGGGCTAACATATAAAATTGTAGAGCTACAAAAAACTTTTATCAAAAGTAATAATAATTATTATTATTACTTTTGTATTATGGATCTCCGCAAAGTAACGCCTAATTCTATAAATTACTTTTATCAAAGTCAAAAGATGACATATAATTATGTCATCTTTTGACATATAAGTATAGTTAGAATATGTATTAACATATTCTAACTTTGCTATATTTGGAAAGACATTTAGAGTGATTTTGTATTAATCCATATCAACTTAAATACTATGGTTTATAAGGATAGACAATTGCGCATCGGATTTATCTCTATCTTCTTCTTTAGGTGCCTCTCCAACTAGTGAAGGTTGGCAGTCAGCTCTGCATATGCCTTCCTATTAAAAAAAAACTAAAACTAAAATTTAAATTTTTACATCGAAATTTTATGTAACAGAGATTACATTCGATACTCGCAAGAAAAGAAAGCTTGAAGTGAGCACAGTGTCGCAGAAGGGAACGGAGTGAGGTCGCGTTACGCCGTTTGAAAGTGAGATGTGAGGCGCCAAGAGAGCAACAAATTAAGTCCCCGCGGGGAAAGCCCGCCCACGCCCACCAGAGTCCGCGTTGAGAGCCCGCCTGCGATAACGTCTCTCCAAAGGGAAAACTTGAATATTTCCAACATATTACGTAACTAAAAACGATGAATAAAAGTTTACGTACGTGCCGTGCGGACTTTCGCTGCTCAAAGTAACATAATTAAAGATAATAATTTAACACTACTATTGATTACTTAGCACATGTTACGAATCATGTGAATTGAAAAATAGACTAATTGAGTAATGACATTAATGTTCTATAGCGTTAGTTTTGTGTGGAGAAAATGTTATGACCATCTATTTTGATAGAAAATTGTTTTCCTATTATTTTTTACAAAATGTACAACAGGCGCACGATATTAAACGACGCAGTTAATGACAGACCTATAAAAAGAAGGAAAAAATCTGCCAATAGCAACGCCTAAGCGTTAGTATAAAATTAAATGGGTAGAAAGCGTTTTTACAAGTTTATCGAGCGTTCTACATCGGGCAGACGTCTAATGGCCTAGCAGGCGCCGAGAACGCTGCCTGTCTGTCTCAGCGGCTAGTGACGTCGCTTGCTATGGCGTAGCAAATCAACGTAACACAAAAGCTTAACAAATTTTCAATCGATAGAACATCGCAAGCGTTTCTGTGCCATTTTAGAGCTCTCTTAATTAAGGATAAAATAAATATAATTGGGTGGAACCAAGTAATTAGGTCTACAATTCAAGCAAGCCAACGTGAACAAAGAACTTGGAATAGTTAGAGCGGCGCGGTTGGCTGCCCATGGCCTAGCTTTTTATGCGGATTTATCGACTCAAATTAATCGTGTAAGTATAGAGCTAGCGAAGGAAATTTGCGTGAAAGTCGAAATGGGTCCACTGCTTCGAAATTCCGCTCATTGAGATACAATGTGAATCGATTGAAACTTCTATAGTATAATAATATTAGACGGCTGTCCTATTTTAATCAAATGATTACAATAAAAAGAAAGTAAATGAAAAATACCAACGCTAAATAATTACTTACGTTTGTAAGTAATTAATCTCTCAACATTGACGGGGCTTGTCAACTTTGATTAGTTTTTGGTTTGTATTCAAATCTGTGCATGACCCATGTCTACAGCGAAAACTATGGGCTAAAAATGAATTTTAGTTACGACGAATTATGCGATTTTTAGTGACGGAAAATATACTCTTATAAATCTCTGGAGAATTTCTGGGATATATGGAACCCTCCACTCCGAATGGGATTAGCATGGGAGTAAAGAATGAAGCTCCATTTCTTTTCCGCAAAGGAGACGAGTGTTGTGCTCAGCAATGGAGTAATTAGGCCTTTAAAGGATATGGACACACGTATACCAAAAATTTAATTCCGTTTTTTTTCATAGTGCTATGAAAAAAAACGGAACTTTGACGTAATTTAAATCCCTGCAGTATTGCGATTGTACAGTAGAGTAACAAATGTACTCTTATATGTCTTTGTACAGTTAAAGTGAAACTCTTTTCAATGAGATACCTATGAAATTGCTTTCTAATAGATGACGAGCGGTAGGGATATAGGACAGAGTATTTAATATCCTAAAAATACACAAGAGAAATTATAAAGAAATGCGCTTTATACACACGTGTGATATCTGGTATTAAGTAATTATCAATTAAAGACGAAAGGCAGAATGATTCTTCAATCTATATTACACTAAAAGATGATGATTTGAGTATAATTATACACAAACACCATTTCTCTGAGTAATTTTGAAAGTTTTTTATTCAAAAGGCACCAATAGTTCTTTTACAACAGCTGTGAATAATAACGCAATTATCTTTCATCCTCCCGGAACCTACATTATTGTACTTGAGCCACGTAATTAAAAGGGGAAACCATCTTGGAAAATCAATATTTGTAGTGCACCGAAATCTGATTTAATATTTCAGATTTGAATAATTTATAGAATTAGGCGTTACTTTGCGGAGATCCATAATACAAAAGTAATAATGAAATTATTTTGCTATAATCCGCGATACATTATTATATCGCATATTGTATCGCGGATTATAGCAAAATAATTTCATTATTACTTTTGTATTTCAGATTTGGTTGACGTAGAAATAGGAAATTCGTGTAAAAGCGAATCAAATCATGTTTTGAACATTTTTTTTATCTATTACCATGTTTAACATGAATAAGATTGTAAGTACGAAAATTCCCAATTTTAAAAATTTAAAGTGTTTAGATCAATCGTTACTGGAAATGACGTTATGTTAGGAGACAAATATTACAATGAACGAGAGGTAAAAAACAAGCACATTTTACAAAGCATTTTTTATAATATAGTTCGGTTTGTTTGATTGGAATTAAAGCAGGATGTAAAATAGTTTTGTTTTGTCCAACTTTTAAAATGAAACATTTTCTTAGAAGATCAGTATTCTTTGAGAACTACAGTGATTCCGAGCCGCTTATACAAGCCCCCGCTCCGAGACTGCATAATACATCGCTTGCACCACAGTTTGATCCCTTTCTAGACAAGGTAAGTACGACTGAAAACTTCTCATGATGTTACCTCTACTTTTCCACCAAGTATGGACATGAACAACTAAGTCTTTACGATCTCAGCGTAAATTGACAAAGTTCCGAGGATGTCATCTCTTTGTCTTCTTACACGGGAATATCGGCTGCGTTCAATTATTTATGACTAATCGCTTCCAAAACTTTGCTCTCGCAAAGTTTGTGGAAAGTATAAATGGCTAACGTATACTTAAGTTATATTATTTCAGAAAATGCGTAAGATTGGTACCTTAGCCGCTAAATTTAAATTTTCCAATGAAAGTTAAATATTTTTTTATAATAAGTAAAAACAATTAAAAACATTTTTAAAATAAGTGGTTTTTAAATGAAGTGTAAGAACTTTTATATTATTGTGATAGTATTAAAGCTATATTTGTATTTATTGTATTCTTATGATTTCTGGTATTGGTGAGTTGCTTTAGTTGGTGCGTACAATATAACAAACAATATATTAAGTAATTTAGCATTCCAGTAATGTTTAGTAATGGTTAAAAAAATGCTTCCTATTTCTCTCTTTACGTTTTAATTTTGACAAATATTTTTATTTTAGACTGCAGCATCATCAACGCATTTACGATAATTTTACTTACATCAATTTTTTTCATTTCCATTCAATTTGTTGATAATCTTGGAATACCTTATTTATCGAATAAAAAACAATTTTATCACAATTAAACAAAAACAATTTTTGAATTTATACTATCGTGAGTGTTATTCATTATTAATGTTGAGAGACCGGCTATACTCACGTCTTACGACGTGAGTATAGCCGTTCTCTAAACAAAAACAATTTAAAATTTAAGAAGAAAAATCTTAGGTGATAGATATTCTTTTTATAGAAGGTTTTATTATTGCATCAATAAAATGCCAAATACATGGTAAATGTCAAGATCATTTTTTCGAATATAAATTGGAAGATTTGCCGAAATAAAATGTGCTAATGTACAAAAAAAACTCGTTCATACATTGTAACCTTGACTTCCGATTAATAGAATATTCAAACTGAGATAGTTTCATAGCTTTAGAGTGTATTTACATGACGGGCATTACCTACTCTATATGTATTTGTATCAATAGTCGACTACGATATTATTTTATTAATTACATACAAATGGCCTGCAGTTCAAAAGCCAAGTAAAACTTTATTAATAATGAAAATGTACTTAAATAACTTTTAACTCGTATATTTATTGAATACTTTTTTCTTGAAAATTGTTTTTTTTCTACAAAAACCGAGACATCTTGATTGTTGAAGACATAATTAACCGAACTTCTAAACTGAGTATATATTTCGTGCAAATAAATTTATAGAATACTGGTTTGTCCAAGATTTTTATGAAGACAATTATTTAAATTTACTCAGTATATAATAATAATTTGAAAGATATATAGAATAATACTTTTTTAATTGAAGAAGACGAAAAGTCGTACATTATTATATTCAGTACCGGGTTAAATATAAAGCAAATGAACGTATATTTTATGCGCATTGGTTCGGTAACTCCAGACAATAGGTCATGTTTCTTCAGGTCTGTACGCCGCAATGAATCTACGCAAGACAGGTAAATGACTATCTGCATTAGCAATTCAGGCAGGACCAGCTAACAAAACAACAACTTTCTCCTTTACATCTAAGCAAGAACAATATAGTACGGCTTTATAATAAGAGCAAAACGTTCTCATTTTGAATCGCAATGGTACTTTAAGGAAGCTTTATGAAAAATATTTTTTATTTTATTTTACAGTTATTTACATTTACATTCTTCATTCTACAACTTTAACATAATAATGACCTCATAGATTTGACTTAGCAAAGTAAATATTCAATAACAATTATAATATTGTGTCTTTATTATATAGGCATTGAGGAATAGGCTAGTTCTAACTGAGATTTAAGTTGTGAGTAACATTAATTGTCGGTTACGCATGTTACAGAATATTAAAACATTTTATAATAAGGTACTGAAATGACCATCGCTATGACGACCATGCTTACAAGAAATAAAAAATTGAACACAATTATCAAAACAGAGCCCACATCTGAATACCATCTATACAAGTATAAGAGATCTATTCAAAAAGAGCTTTAATATAAATATAATGATAAAGATAACTCCTAAAAAAGTATTTAAGATCAAAATTCATATCAATATATAAACATATGTTGATACATATGATGTATACGTAGTATATATAAATATTTATATATACTTCGTAAACATCGTTGATTATGACTGATGGTAGACAAAATGTAACTTACTTGAAAGGCGAGCCACTTGAAAATGTTATAGGAATCCGAGTCAAATCTGAAAAAAAAACAATAATTTTAGATATTTATTACATCGAGTGATTGAGAATCGAGGGAATATAATTGTCACACAATATTTTTAAGACTAATAGTAATAAATTTTAATATGTATAATCATTATATATATCAAAAGCGTAGCTTTTACCCACACATTTACATAGAAAATTAAGAAAAATAAAAAATAGAAAGTGTGTGATCAGTACACTAAGGTATACTACTACTATACGTATTATCATTCTTATATTATTCAATATTTAACTACTATACAATTGAAAAACTAAGATTCAAAGAGAACTTCTCAGAAAGATTCAGAAGGTATTACTTTTATTCAAGATGAAATTCTGAGTATGTCAATGCCCCCAAATGTTATAACTTAAAAAAATATAAGCGAATTAGTGGACTCTGTAGTTAAAGGTAAAGGTGAAGTTCCATTTTAAAGTGATATAATTTAAGTTTGTTGAGCACACATCGCACGAATATAAAACTAAACCAATTACAAGTTTTCCAATATGCCCGGCAAATTATACCGATGGTAAATTCGCGATGGCTCTTTAACGCGCCTTCTTGCCGGGTTGAACTTCGGGAATTGAACTTCTGAGCGTGTAACGCGTCCTAACTCATTCACACGCTCTATTGACATATTAAACATTATTTGTATAGAACGAGTACTAAGCAACGATAACAATTTATGATATAATCATATTAAAGACATAATATAGTTTCATCGAATCTGATTTATTGCATGTCCTCATAAATAATACCGCTTGCAAGCAGAATTATTAGAAGTATTATTTTATTAATAGAGATTAAGAACTTTCGTAATAATATTGGGCACATTTAAAAATTTACATACAAATAAAAAAACTTTCTATGTGGAATTCTATATGTATTCAAAGTATCGTAATGAACAGTGGATTTCATAATTACCTCGACGTCGCGGGAGATTAATTCTCATACGCCAATTAAGCCACTCTTTGAAGAGTGTTTACTGTTTTTTATTTATTCCGATTTTTAATGGTAATTATTAACACAGTAGATGAATTACTTTAAGTTAATTAGTTTAATAACTGCAAATGCTTTATAAAAACCTACCCCTTATATTTAAGCAATTTGAAATGATCGCCGTTCATAATTTTAACTCATAACACCATATAATTCTCAGTCCAGCTGAAACAATAAATGAGATGCTTGCAGTATTTGCAGTGCAATCACGTAGTCATTCTAGTTACATAATCCCCTTTTGCAATACGAAGCGAAAAAGCTGCGCTTAAAAACTCCATTACGGGCGGCATTCGTTTCGCCGTGTCACAATACGCGTTAACCGACAAAATGAAAGCGTCGTAGCTAGTTACAGAAATAAAAGTCATTAAGCTTCGCGCACACCAACACGATACATCAGAATATAAGCGCAAAACATATGTGTTAATTCCTAGTTTATCCTAATCTCCCTTATATTCTTTAATCCTGACATATTCTTCACAAAAAACCCACTAAATGTGAATATTAATATTGAAAAATGATTGAAGAAATAAACACAAATATGTTGTTTAGTGAATAACCAACATAGTTACTACATACATAAAAAATACCTACATCAAGTAGATGAGGCGGCGGTTAAAAATAGTTTCCATCTTTCCTTTAGGCATTGATATTCGGTTATTTTTTAAAATAAGTGATTACATCAATAGTGAAATCGTAGTTCACTAAACACGTATCCCTAGTTGTACTAGGGGCTTATAGGAGGCATCCTTAAGGTAAAGTTGTTCTTAACAAAAAAGCTTTTTAGATGTATTCTCTGCATTCCGCGTTTTAGGTGATGGCATTACACTGGCCTGCCCCCGATTCACCCTGTATAAACTGCAAGGACTTATTGTATTGACGAAAAAATAGGTATTTTCTTAATAATTCCATAATATATTATAACAAAAATATTTAAAATAATATAGGTACGTCAATATTGTGTTACAGTTAACATTTACGAAATCATTAGCGACATACTTGAAATTATTTTCTACTCCAATTTTGATGGAGCAAGAATATTACAGTGTATATCAAGCTTAATCATAAATCAGGGCAACAGTATAGCTTGTCGTGGATGTAGTTAGGTAAATACTGCTATTTGCCTACCCGCCAAGCTACGGCTAGGATTTGTGATATCCTTTGGTAAACTGAGTCTTGAGCGGGCTATACGTTTTATTGTTCATTAATGTTACTTCTAACTTAGTAACTCATATCATCTTTCTTTAAATTATAAGAAATATTCATATATAAGAAAAGAGATTTAAACCAGAGAGATTTTATCGTATTGTTATAATATTTTTTAGAGCTGTGATAGCCCAGCGGTGAGACCGTGCGACTCTTTCGAGGGGAACACGAGTTCAAACCCGGGCAGGCACCAATGAGTTTTTCTATTAAAGCTCATGTATCTAATTGATAATTGCAATTTATCACACGCTTTTCGGTGAAGGAAAACATCGTGAGGAAACCTGCATATCTCTAGAGAATTCTGGAAATATGTGTAACCTACCAATCCGCACTGGAGCAGCGTGGTAGGTCTTAGCTCCAACTCTTCTTTCCAGAAACGGAGAGAGGAGGCCTATACTCAGCAGTGAGATTGTAACAGGCCGCTACTTTACATTGTTATATTATTTTTGTCATTAGTGTGATAGTAATAATACCACGGAACGTACGCCCTTGGAAAAAATTTATGGTTACTATTATAACAATATTATTATTTTTCGTTTTTCAGACTAATATGTCTAGTATGTATGTATGTATGTATGTATGTATGTCTGTATATTATGATATCACGGTTGACATGCTGAATATCAATCATAGGATGTGATATATCCCGATTCTCGTTCTGAAATGGGAAGATCTATGTTCCTACTTTCCTATTCAGACATATATAAATTTCAATTTTATATAGTCAAATGAAATTTGTATTATCAATTGATGTCTTTCTTAGGCATCTATAATTTTAAATGAGTAAGTTTAAAAGTTCAAGGATTTGAAGGAAGATTTCAATCTTTATTTTACGATTGATACTCCCCCAAAACAGATTTTACCTCTGCTGTTTGTAACTTGTATTTATCTTAAACTATTCAAAATGAAATATTTATTGGGCTAATGGACTGCATGGGTTTTTTCTTCGGTTACAAAAACCGCAAAAAAGAAGAAAATTTAATAAAATTGCACTTAACAAAAGCTCGATAATAGAACGACACGCTAATCATTTAAGTGAGTGAAGGCTGAAATATGCATTTACGTAAGCGTCAAATTGTGAAAGGTTATGCTCATAGCGGTAATGTTTTTTAAATATCTGAGATGAAAAAATTCAAAAGCCAGTTTTGAGATAATACGATTTACTGCAACTGCGTCTGGCATAAGCGTGTCACTTATTCGCTTAGAAAAGTTTGCATAACTGTTATGTAAAATACTACATGATTTAAAAATGAAATTAAATCACTTGCTACACTCTGGCGCCTAGGATTAATTAAGAACTAATTACGTTAAAAAATAATAAAATTATTATGCGGCTAATTACTAAAAAAAACAGGTTTAATTTATTAAAATTTTCAACAAGGTAAATTAGAACATACGTTCTAAGCGTATATATACATATACGCTTCTTAAACTTAATCGAAGTGCGTGGCACGTCGTAGTAAAACTCAACAAAAGTATGACAAAAGCACGCGCGAGCTTGAACCTTCCCAAACTTCCCGAAGGACACACCGACATTATCTTAGGGGCGCCTCTGAAAGGCAAGATGTGTCGTTTTGGAGCCCAAGGGAATTTACTACGCTTTAAAGCTGGTAATTTGATGCGAGTCTTTCGAGATTTTTCCATCTTCTTGGGATCGTTGAGGGGATGTTTGTGAAAGAATATGGTTTGAAAATAGGCATCGCCGCGTTAGATTAATGCCGCGAATTTTTCACTGAAATTCAAACACTGCATTAGACAAGAATTGTTCCAGCAACTTATTTTTTGAGTAAAGAACATTAATAATATTAATATGGTAACAATACCATATTGAACAAAATAAATAAATATAAATATATGGGACATTTACACACACGGTCGTCCGTCCCCAAAGTAAGTAACTTAATACTTGTGTTACGGGTGACGGACAACTGGTAGATATACTACATATACAAGTTTAAATACATACTTAAATACAAATACACACCCAGGCTCGAAGAACCAACAATTTGTTTAAAGAAAATGTTGGCCCTCGGCGGGAATCGAACCCGCGACCTGCGGAGCTAAAGGCAGGGTCACTACCCACAGCGCCAACGGGCCTGTCAAATATTTGTAAAAATATTTGTAGTCCATAAACAAGTCTTGTAACATAATTGGAGAAAGTTCCTTGTATAAAATAGTTGTCCTTCAGACACCAACTGATAAGAAAAATAAAGGTCAAAACTTCGTGTATCTACAGCAAACCAATAAAAATGTATCATCCAAAATAAAGCTAACCTGAAAGCGAGCGTAGGAAAAAGGCTAAGTCGTAAAAGTGGCGCCCACCAATCACCGAATAAGGCCGGAGTGGCACCGAAAAGCCGCGCGTCGTCGTCCTTGACTCCCGGCCAAATGACATAAGTTGGCCCATGGTCGTGGATTCTTAACTAATCGATAAACAAACCAAATCGTCGAATTGTCCGGCCCACGCTTAATCAATATTAACTTGTGCATATAACATGACTAAACTAGGCTGTTGAGCTGTTCGTTTAAACCAATATATTTAAAGAAACAATTAAAAAACACAACAATTAGTATTACAATGGGTGTTTGATTTATTACGCAGCGATTAAATTATTTTGGTCGAGTTTAATATATCAAATCATCATCATTCTCATCATTTTCCTGCCCTTATCCCACTCTAAGTGGGGTCGGCACAACATGTTACAAACATGTTGTCATATGATTTGGCTACGTCTTTTACGACCGGCCGCCTGCCTGACGTCAACTTACCTTAGTCGCCTTTTACGACACCTCGGTAAAAAATGAGGGTGGTCTATTCTATGCACCCGGATACCACACGGCATTTACCTTAGTCGCCTCTTACGACACCTCGGTAAGATAGGAGGGTAGTCTATTCTATTCTGCCGGATACCACACGGCTTGAGTTTAATATATCAAATCTCAGTTATAATTTGAAGGAAATAATTATTTTCATCCAATTCAATCCGATAACGGCACATTTATTCTCAAAACACAACTAACCACAACAGAATTTCAATTTCATGACGATCGCAAGTCTGTTCACTGTAACTTTAACTGTCATATTCTTTTATTATTATTGCCAGTGTGTTGCACAATTAGTAAGATGGTACTGAAGATTTTTATTTCAAGATTATTTTGAAATAATTTGAATAGGAATCTCACCATCATATGTGAATAATACTTGTATAAATATTATAGATGCTATGTTTTTTTTGTTATTTTTATGTCCGATCTGATTTTTGTTATGTGCATAGAATCTATGTGATTTTATCAATGGATAAAGGGCTGGTATTCGACTTATTCCTTCCTTATATTTTATTGATACTGTATGTTGTAAATAAAGCAGCTGATAAGAAAAATAAACGTCAAAACTTCATGCATCTACAGCAAACCAATAAAAATGTATCATCCAAAGTTTTCTGTCTTTATTTATTAACACCTAAATCCACGCAAAGTTGCAGACAGAAGAATTTAATATTTGAAATAAATCACAAACGAAATAATGACAAAAATATTGTAAAAATAGTGTGCGTGACATTCATCACTCAACGAGGGTAAGTAAAATAAATTTCACTTTACTTGTTATGTAGCACCGTTATATTAGGTGTGACTTATTTGAAGTAAAAAAAAATAAGCTTTTATCGTAACATATATTTTAAACAAAAATATCTTCGAAATTTTGTAAATGTTTTGCACTTAAATTAATGCCTACTTTGGAAATATACTACCCGGATGAGATGAAAATTCAAATTCAAATTATTCTTTATTGAAGTAAACTTGTAAGCAAGTGCTTTTGAATCTTCAACTGTACTGCAATCAATAATATCTCATTTTAGTTACTACAAGCCTTCTTGCCAGAATATAGGATTGCTATTTTAAATGTATTGCGATATGGCCACAGAAAATAACAGCCAGGGAAATCAAAATAGTAATATTAATGTCGGCACTACTGAAAATTAAGTCAGTAATTTTCAAGCTGTCACCACTGCGCTATAAAGACAAATACTATAGAAAAATAGAAAATAGAAATAATACTATAGAAAAATAAATATAGAAAAATAGGTAAACAATGTTATTTTTCCCTAAAATGACATCGTATATCTGTTCACCCAGTTTTGCTATTATATGATTTCTATATACAAAAATAAACTTCCCAATTGCAATGATAGGCTGGATGTGTAATAATAAAAGGCGCTATGGTAATTTTTTTTTCATTAAATTTCAACGAAAATTTGAATATCAGTCAATAACTTCAAATTGTAATATCCTTATTTTCTACATACCAGACGTTAGATCAAACGTTAGATAAAATCTAATTTAAAACAGTGCTACTAGTTTTTCTAATAATTTCGGGTATGTTTTTCAATTAATTCCTCTATAAACCTTATTTCCAGTACAAAGAATATAACAGAAAAAGAGTTCTCGAGTGATTCGTTACTAACGAATAGCATGCGATTTTTATTTATACTATAAACTTCGGTTTTTATGACGTCTGGATGCAGTGTATACACGCAAAAGATTCCGATGTTGTCCTGTATTTCAGCACGTATTCATTATCCCGTGGGCGCTAGTACCTTCGATTGCGCAATTTAGCGTAGATATGGCCAATTCGTTTAGTTAAGATTTAAGAAAGTTTCATTATAAATAGAACAATACCAACCATTGTTAAAACCAAATAAAAAATTAACATTAGGCAGGTAATGTAGGATTAGCATGCGGCGCGCAGTCGTTGGACTCAAGTTCATTGGCAAGAGCCCACGTGCGCGCCTTCATTGCACTGAGGTGAGTGACACTCATACAACCTACTTGACATATATGGCCGCGTAATTAGTGCTTCGCACTTACTTTATACAGATCCATAATAATTGATAAAGCCGGCGTTACTTACGGACATCTATAACGTGTTCATTAGTAGTCATATGGTGTTGTAATTGGATACTTGATTTGAAATTTGCATTTCCAACATTCTTACAATGTTACATTATGTGAGCATTAAATGAAGTACCTACTTGGCCTGCTATAACAAGTTGTTTTATTCTTGAATTATGTAGGCTATATAAGTTATCAAACTGAGTAGAATATATCACCGTAACTTCTTACCGAGGTGTCTTAAAAGGCGACTAATGTAAGTTAACGTCAGTCAGGCGGCCGTTCGTAAAATACCTTGGCAAATCATGAAACGTCTTTAAAACATGTTGTGCCGACTTCACTTATAGTGGGATAAGGACAGGAGAACGATGATGATGATGATGATGATGAGTGTAATGTGTAGAAATGTCCACTTCAGTTTCTGTATACATCCCTCATAGAAAAAATATTACATTACGCAGAACAAAAATTACATTAAATTTGGATCGCTTTTAAGATCAATAATATATGCAAGTATGTACAAGTATGTATATAATATGCAAGTATGTACTTGCACATCTTAGCGCGATACAATGTTTTAATAGAAAGAAAAACCAAACAGTTTTTTTTTAATTTCTCTTAGTACATTTATTAAATATTATTCCCACTTAGCACTTATTGTATTCTTTACTAATGAATAGCTAAACTGCAACAACTATTATTCTATAACTAGCTGTCCAGTCACGCGTTACTGTGGCTCAATCTGGTTTCGAATTCCCCTGGAAACAGAACTCAGCAGTTAAAAAAATGCTCCGATCGCAACCAAACTTTATAGAATCATCCGCTGGGTAGTTCTAAAGATTGTGTTAAAATTTCATTAAAGTCGGTCCAGTATACGGCTGGACCTATAAAGTCTATAAAGGGCATAAATATAAACATTTCTTTTTATACGAGTATATAAGAGAAGATGTAAGAAGTTAGGTCAAACCACAAATAAACAAAGAGAAATGTTCTATAATACGAAATGTATTGCGAATTTGTAAAACTGTATTAATAAAATCAGAGAATATTTCACCTGTAGCGGTTTTCTCGGGCCATAAACTTCAATGGATTGATTTATTTGAATTGCGCTTAGCATATTTTGCTTTTAAGGAAATATATTACGGAAAACTATCACAATAGTCTTATTATATAAACATGATACTATTTTACACATCTACTTTTTTTTAAATAAAAAAATAAAAACCATGAAAATAGTATATACAGAAATGAAATCAGATGTTTAGGTTTTACAGATAAAATAAATGTAAATATTATTTTACTATAATCCACGTTAAAATTTATTTATGCGAATGTTGTTATTACTTTTGTATTATAGACTTCTGCAAAGTAACGCCTAATTTTATAATTTCTTTATAGTTAATTTACAATATTAAATAGTCATTCATTTGCGAATTCCAATGCTGAAATAGTCTGTGAGATACATAAACGATGAAACCTAATCTATTGAGACAGTGTTTAGAGCTCACCACAAAGACTAACTAAACGCCTACTCATCTGTTTGTGAAAGCATCATATTACTAATTTGAGATGTAACCAGAGTTTAACTGTGAATGCCACAAATAGAAGTAATTGAATATTACAATCGATTTATGATGTATAACTTCACGAAATACACAGCGAAAAATATGACTAATATTAGGAAAAATATACGAGTGAACCATCTTCGCTCGATTATTATTCTTAGTTGAAACCCAAAATCTTGTTCAGAACATAACATTTGGATCTTAACGCAAACACACTCATGCAAGACAATTACATAGTCTTACGGAGCTTATTCTGCAAGGCTTGCAAACTAATCAGTTTTGTAGAATAGATGTGATATTCTTCGATGTCGCCAACCCTACGATACGGTCTGACACGAAAGCTTTCGAGTATATACAAGCTACACCAAATATACCAGATAGATTCGCACTTATCATAAAATACTATTTGACTAACCATTTGGAAACCGTATATTTTTTTTCTATTGACGCTGTTCTATCTATGATGGAGGCATGCAAAATCAGCACAGACACCTCTGGCATACCGGCTCTACGCGACTAATATTCCATTGCATCGTTTCCACTCACGCATAGACACACCCACAAAGGTTTCTCTTTAATTTATTATTTATAGTGCGGAAATAGAAAGTCAAGTATCCCGGTAGTACTTTATGAACCTCCATGACCATCCCACGAGCACACACTTATTGGCTTTGACCACCGTGCAGTCTTAATGAAGATACCTTTGACGTCAGAAAAAATATACGACTAAGCATACCTTTCGCCAATCTATACAAATATTATTAATACCAAAGCAAGTCTGTTTGTTGATCATACAGTCTGTGAAAATCTAATCAAAATAATCTTTATTCAAGTAAGCTTTTCAAAGGGCCTTTGGAACGCCAACGAACAATTAGATTTAATGAAGCTACAACTGATTCGGAATGTTGTTCTTACCGAGGAGAGTCAGCAAGAAATTAGGTGGTCTATCTGTTAAACATTTTAAATTTACGTTATTTAACTGCAGCCTTGTTTGAAGCTGAAAAGATTTCAAATCCAAGCATTCAAATAATTATTCAATAGATTATTTTGTCAATCATGGTAGTACTAGTACTAGCATAAATGACAAGCGACATTGCACAACGAGGACACATATAAAACGACACTAGTAATAACCATATTATACTGATTTAAAGCGACCCGCTGTTGCATAAGAGAGACCTGTCTAAATGTACCAGCTAGATTCAAATAAACTTAATGACACAAACATAAAACGAAACCTTCACTATATCCATACTATACTAGCTCGAAGCGGTCTGCTTTTGTTTCAGGTTCTCCCTAAGTGGTCGAATAAGTAAAAATAAAGTTAACAATATCAGTTTAGAGCTACGTTCCATCGATATCAAGGGCAAATTATAATTTGTCGTTAAACAAGTCATTCATTTCAACCATAAAATCACATGAATCAAGAACAGTGAATTGGGTAAACGTAAAGCTCTGGGCGATTTAAACGTCCACTTCAGCGGTGAGCAAACAGGAAGGCATAATCCATGCGACGGCACTTAGCACCCCCATAAGCACCGCACTCTAATTGAACGCCAACTAATCTGTTTGCGAAAGCATCATAATATCGCCGATTTGGGCTTCTAGCCAATCGGTACCTATGAATGAACTATTACTATTTATTTGCTGTATTAGTTGCTAAAAATACAGCAAATAAATAAGCCAGGTCTTGCTAGAGCGGCAGCTTCATCAATTACATGGGATTTCTTCTATATCCGCTATAACTTTGTGGTGATGATTTCGTATTGCAAGATTGTACCGCTGAATATATTTTTTTCGGCATTTTATAGTCAATATCACAAAAATAGAGTATATTTTGGAATGCCTATGGCGAAAGGTCAAAAATCAACATTTCAGCTTATATAGATTTTATCTTATCATCTGTAATGATTAAATCCAAAAAAAGAACGTGACAAAATATCCAATGAATTAGCACATATGAGGTACGCGAGTACGGTATAATTGAAACGTACGAGTATACTTAGACTTGCATACAAAGGGACAAACTCTGTTTAATAAAACGCAGAATCGTCTGTGAAACACAAAGCAGTTTATTGACAATACAAATCATCTAATGGGTGCTCTATCAAATTAATTTGAGTTCTAGAATAAAAACTTTATACTTGTAATGGAATAGTAATAATTGACTTACTAAAGACTCCGTCTAAATATATACGGTATTTGTAAATAGACATTAAACCCTTTTCCATTAGTATAATTAAACCCAATTTCATTTGCTTGAATAGTACTGTTGAAATTTGAAGAGCTTTTGTACTTTACTATTCAATGATAGACAAATAGTGGGAATGAATAAAAAACTAATAGATCATATAATTAGCACCGCCGTGTGGTATCCGGCTGAGTAGAATAGACCACCCTCATTTTTTACCGAGATGTCGTAAGAGGCGACTAAGGTAAGAAAAACCGCCGTGTGGTATCTGGTTGAGTAAAATAGACTCTTTCTTACCGAGGGGTCGAAGAAAACGACTAAGGTAAGTTGACGTCAGACAGGCGGCCGGTCGTAAAATACGTAGCCAAATCATGTTGTCACATGTTTGTAACATATTGTGCCGACCCCACTTAAAGAGGGATAAGGGCAGGAGGAGATCATATAATTAGCAATATGGTGGTCACCTAAATACCAAATAGCCAGCGAATACCTAGAAGACTAAGGTGATCAAAGTGACGAAATGTCATTGTTGATCGTTTTATAAGATATGGAAATCTCTTAACACAGATGTTATATAATATAATGTCTGTCCTCAAATTATGTTCTACTCTAGACATTGAAGATAGAGCGTTGTTATGTTAACGTTTTAATAAATAAATAATAAATATATTATGGGACACTTACACACGTCCGGCCCCAAAGTAAGTAACTTAATACTTGTGCTATGAGTGACGAACCACTTACAGATGTACAACATATATAATTTTAAATACATACTTAAATACAAATACACACCCAGGCTCGAAGAACCAACAAATTGTTTATAAAAAATGTTGGCCATCGGCGGGAATCGAACCCGCGACCCGAGCTGAAGGCTGAGTCACTACCCACTGCGCGAACGGGCCAGATAAAATTAAAGATTAATATCACTAAAATGAATTTAAAAATTTAATAAAATATATATTTTGATTAGACCAACTAAACCATCTTATAATAATCATCTTTAGTTGTTTATTGTATAGTTGTGTATTGCTTTGCGATTTTGTCGTGGAGTCTATCTCCTGATGATGCCTCGGTTGCGGGGCGAAACGATTGTTGAGTTTGTGATAGTGAAACTGTGTAGTGCTTGTGTATTTTGGTGGAAGTGGTGGAGGTTTGTGCATGTGCTTTTACGAATCCTGCACGTATCGGGTATGAAAATACTGATAATCCACTATACATTAAACACTATATATATTTTCTATTTACTGTATCGCGGATTATAGCAAAATAATTTTATTATTACTTTTGTATTATGGATCTCCGCAAAGTAACGCCTAATTCTATAAATTATTTGTTTATTGTCGTCAATAACGATTTTAAAACAATGAATATATAAAATAAAACAAAGTTAGTTGTATAAAATTATGATTGCATAAAATAGTAATCGTTGATAAAAATCATTTCGCGCTTAAATACACACAATAATGCTTATAAAATCTCCTCACAAAGCTCTCAAGACTGATGCTTGATTTACCAACTAAGCCGATGAGTAATCCCGGTTGCAATATTTTGCCATGGCATTGTGTTCACTGTACCGCGTCGTCTGACAATGTGTCTGTAAATATTTATCCATAAATTTATGGCCGAGCTAATTCGAATTTACATACGAGAACTAATCTATACACTGAGTAATCGAATGAGTGTCTAACTCGTTGATTCAGTCGATATTTCAGTTCAAAATAAAAACTTCCCCAGTCGTAATTTTAAAAATGTCTTCTTATGTGTTTATATACTGATATAAATCTCATTGCTATGTCCTTTGTGAACTGTCACAAAGGACATAGCAATGAGATTTAGTCATTTAAATTAGTCAGTTAGTTAAATGAAGGCAAGCTGTGATAGCCTAGCGGTGAGACCGTGCGACTCTCTAGAGACGACATGGGTTCAAATCCCGGGCAGGCACCAATGAGTTTTTCTATTAAAACTTATGTGTCTAATTGATAATTGCAATTTATCACACGCTTTTCGGTAAAGGAAAACATCGTGAGGAAACCTGCATATCTCTAGAGATTTCTAGGGATATGTGTAACCTACCAATCCGCATTAGAGCAGCGTGGTAGGTCTTAGCTCCAATCCTTCTCTCCGAAAACGGAGAGAGGAGGCTTTAGCCCAGCAGTGGGCATAGTAACAGGCCGTTACTTTACTTTTTTACTTTAATCGAAGTCAATATAGTAATAATGTAAATAAAATGTAAAAGTTATATGTAGTACATATTAATAACTTTACAACGCCCGCGGGATTTGTTTGCTATTAAATTCCTTAAAAGATCCTCACTTAACATAAAGCACAGTAAGATAAGTAATCGAAACGTACGGAAAAATAAATATACCCAATTCTAAAAATACGGAAAGACAAAGCAACTTTTATTAAGGAAAATTGTTACTTACCATAATACCTATTACTTTTTGATTTATGCACACTTAAGATGAAAACCGTTTTACGTCCATGAGCGAAATTTAATAGAGGCTAAGTAGATTGAAAAATACATCTCTTTTGCGGCAAACTGTGCTGTAAATGAAGTTTATCATTGTTTTGTGCTATAGAGCTGAACTTTTTAAAAGAGATTCTAAATTATTCCAATTGTGACGTTATCTAATGGTAGACGACTATTATATGTACATAAAAAATACAAACTAAAATACAATACCCTACTTAAATTTGATCTTATATCAATGATAATGATAAAATCTCATCATAATCATTCTCCTCCACTCTAGGTGGGGTCAGCCCAACATTATAAACATGTTGTTACGCCTGCCTAACATAATCTAAGTCGCCTTTTACGACTCTTCGGTAAGAAATGAAGGTGTTCCATTCTACTCAGCCGGATACCACACGGCGGGATAGTGATCAAATCTAACATTGATTAAACAGATATACAAGGAATTTCAAAAAAAAGAAAATCAGACCTAAAGCTTGAAGTTACAATAAATGATATTAGAAAGTAAAACAAGAAAGTACCTCTGTTATAATCCTTTGATTAGGATATAATGCAACTTTTAAACAAAATAATAAAGCCTGTAATGGCTTTTACATTAGATAAATTAGACGCAGCTAACAATGGCGGCTGCATGCACTAACTAGAAAGTGAATCGTGCTGGTGCCGCGAACGGTCTTTCTGATCGTATCAAAGTTTGAGTTCGTTACTCCGTCTGTTATTCTCTCAATTGTAACGAAATAGCTATAAGATATAAGCTAGCAAGTCATTTTGATGATTTGTTAAATAGCTATTCATGTTCAATTTCTCCTAGAGCTTTAAGTACTTCCTTTAACGATTTATGGTTTTGCTTGTAATTTTTAGCAAAACTTGTTGGTAAGTTAACAATATTATAACTCAAATAATTTCCATCAACTAGCTATGTAGAGTTAGTTGTATTTATATATTTTGTAATATGTATTCAATGTGTTTATATGTAACTTATGTTATAACTATGAGTCTCATCAGATGGCACAGCAATATAATAAACATTTACTTGATATCATGAATGTATATTCTTAATCTATCATCATTAACAGTTAGTGAACATTGATTCATACAGGGAGTGCGATAAATTTTTTTTTGTAGGAATTGTTTGCATAAATTAATCGGAGTAAAAGATGAATTGTAAGTGTCCGTGATAATCGATTGATGATTAAATTCGGAATATACATAAACAATATACATACATATTGAATATTTACGATATCAATTATTAATGAAATAACGATAAAATGTATGTTAAAAAAAATTAAACCAGTTATGTTAAAAATACAATAAAACAATTAGTCAAAGAGAATATAATTTTAAGGATCTAATCTATCTCATACAAGTAAATAAATTACAGGAACATTTGGGATGGTTTTCTAATTCAGACTCCTTTATGACCATTGCCGCAACATGCAATAAATAAGTCCTTTACGGAAAAATGGACAACTGCTCTTCTGGAAAAAAGCCCTCCTTGGTACTTCGAAGTAAAAGGACAAAATTTACGGCCCATGTAACCGTGGGTAGGCGGAACTCGCCCACGACTCGCATGCAAATGGCTCGATTGGAGATTGGCGTTGTTAGGCACCATGGAAGATTAAAGTTGAAATACCTTCAAAGCTTGATCAATGCCCTACTGACAGTAATTGTGTTAATATAGCACCGTTGTATACCGATACACAATTCCTTCCCTTTCCGTTGTTGTTGTATTTTCAGGGGACGTTTTAAATGTATTTTATGTATGAGCGAATAGAAATTTCTTTTTACACCTTAATCATTGCAAAATTTGGTTAATGAGGTGTAAGATAACTTAAAAATAAGAAATAACGATATTATATAAACAAAAAAATAAATAAATATATGGGACACTTACACACACGGTCGTCCCTCTCCAAAGTAAGTAACTTAATACTTGTGTTATGGGTGAGAGACAGCTGGTAACTATATACATATATAGTTTTAAATACACACTTAAATACATATATACACCCAGTCTCGAAGAACCAACAAATTCTAAATAGAAAATGTTGGTCCTCGGCGGGAATCGAACCCACGACCCGCGGAGCTGAAGACAGGGTCATTGGCAACTGCGCCAACGGGCCAGTCAAACAAACGAAATACTTAAATAAAATTAATCAATTTAAACTTTGTTTTACGTTTTATTTAGTACGCATTACTCTAATGCTCCCAATATAGCGGAGAGTGCCGTGCTAATGTAGATCATTGCAAAATAAGTTGATTTTGAAAGATTACATAAATAGATGTATGTTATTCGACATTTCTTTGAGTTTTCAAAAGCAAATAAAAGCCCCTGTATGTGTGTAAAAAAGTGTAAAATTCTAAATAGGACACAAAACATATGTGGATTATTATCATATCATGAAGACCACACACATATTTCTGCGTTACCATACAAAGGAATTGCATGGGAGCAATAAAACTAGTAAATTCAGTACTCGTCTCGCCCACACGGCAGACTTCAGACGCCCCACGCACACTCCTATCTGTTTACGGCTGTGTGACGACAATAATCCACCTAAGTTCCTCTTGTTCTATTTGCGATGAGACTATCTCCTATCTTGATGATACGGTCCGTAATAATCGATTCCACTGGCAATATTAATCCCATAAACGCAATAGCTTTACAATATAATATGAGAACTGGACTATTTAATCGCTTTCTATGTAGACATATTAGTTTCAGTATAATAGAGAACTATAATGATACCATTGAAATTTTATGTAATGTTCTTCTAATTTATGACTTCATAATTATTAAAATTTCATATAATGATGTTTAAATGACTTCTAAGGGAAAGTTCCTGTTCCTTATCCTCTTTTATTATTTTTATACTAGCCTTGCCAGCGGCTTCACCCGCGTGGAAATGAGCGTGTCACAATTTTTTTCCGAATTCTAATTTTAAACATAAAAGTAGTAATTTTGAGTTAACCATAAGAAATAGGGACAAGCTATCCCGGACATTTTTGTAGTATTTTTAGAGATCTACAATTCCCTAGTACATTACTTTAGCTTGTCTCTGCTGGTTTACGCAGCGCACGCGACTATATCAAGCAAGTTTTTTAACACATCTCGATCAGCGCCATCTCTTCAACACAATTTACATATTACCGATATGTAATATTTACCTAAACCATCCGGAAACCATCCACTATCTTTTGGTAAAAACTGTACAAAACTCCGTTCAGTAGATTTTGAGAAAATCGATTACATACAGACAGATAGCTTTTTGGGACTTTTGTTTTATAATAAGTATAGATTGATGTAATAATGTTTAAAGCATTAATATTGATATAAAAATACTCAAAGTTTATAGTGGCTGTCCCAAAAAATCCGTTACATTATGGTGTGCATATTTAAAAGAACTAAAAGCGTTTAAAAGCAAAGTAACGACCTGTTACTACCCTACTGCTGGGCATAGACCTTCTCTCTCCGTTTTTGGAGAGAAGGATTGTAGTTAAGACCCACCATGCTCCAATGCGGATTGATAGGTGAGACATATTCCCAGAATTAAGATATGCAAATTTCATCACGATGTTTTTCTTCACCGAAAAGCGTGTGATAATTTGCAATTATTAATTAGACACGTAAGTTTAACAGAAAAACTCATCAGTGCCTGCCATAGGTTTGAACCCGGTCTTAACGTTGGACTATCATAGCTCTAAAATCGTTTGGTAATTAAATATTACCCCCTCCATTTTGCGAGGGCATACTATAAGACGTCGGTATCTGCTAATACTACACAAAAAAAAAAAATAATCATGTATAGAATTAGGCGTTACTTTGCGGAGATTCCATAATACAAAAGTAATAATTAAATTATTTTGCTATAATCCGCGATACAGTAAATAGAAAATATATATAGTGTTGTGTAGTGCTTGTGTATTGTGGAAGTTTGTGCATGTGTTTTTACGAATCCTGCACGTATCGGGTATGAAAATACGGATAGTCCACTATATAACACTATATATATTTTCTATTTACTGTATCGCGGATTATAGCAAAATAATTTTATTATTACTTTTTATATAATAATCATGTCTGTTGAATAATAAACAAAGAATACATCTCTGGTCGAATATTTTATATTATACTCTAATACGAACAAGCTTTTTTGATCGTCAATTCAGCTACAAACTCGTATCAATTTTGCTCAATCAAGACAATTATATAAGTGATCTTGCAAATAAGCCATGCGGTCCTCTGGACCATATGCACAGTTATAATCTCGTATTACAGCGTTATGTTCTCCTTTTGTGGAAAGTGGAACATTGGCAGTGCACTTTCTCTTGCCAGGAGGTCGACTGTGCATAAGCCGTGCAAATTACTACATAAACCGTCTACCAACAGATCCGCGAGGTTGCTAATTAAAATTTTAAACGAACAAATTGATAATGCAGTTACTTGATGTTATAAAAGAGAAAAAAAATCTAAATGTGGAATAAGGTTCATGTTGCATAGTCGTGATAGTGTGGTGTGATCCAGTCTACCAGCATAAGTATTGACCTCACCTTTCTAGAATATATCTCCTACAAATAAATTATACAATGATCCATCAACATAATGAAATAAATAACACGCAGCATCATACATATGTGCGTCAGTCATTTAGTGATAAATGAAATTTCGTTACATACGAGTATATTACTCGTTTAAAGGTGTGCAAACTTTAGTTGAAGTCCGAAACTGATACTGAAACCGGATTTAAGGATGAATAATAAGAGGAGGTGACGACAGGCAAAGAACAGCTCGTATTCAGAAACCAGTTTGCAAAAGAGCCCTCACTCCAAACTCGCCCGCTAAGCAGCAATGCGGCTCTGCGAGTCCATTAGCCGGGTCATCTTACTGAATACTTCATTATAATATAATTTCCACTGCATTTAAACAAAGGTTATGATATAAAATTAAATCAGAACGACTAAGCGTGCTATTACTCTTCCAATAGTTAGTAATAGCTCTAGGTCAGGGATCAGTAACCTGCAGCTCTTAGTATGTGATGCTGGGAATCTCTACTTCGATATGCAAAAAATATTTATTAAAAAAAAAACTTTTAAGAAACGCTCTAAATCGATTAACGAGAATTAAGCACCATTTCTATATCCCATCATCATTTCTATCTCCGTGACATTTGTCGTCGCTGTCGTCAGTGGATCAGAACCTCTCGAAATACGCCGTCGGCGGTTGTATCTGCGGGTATGTAGGATTCAAATTGCTTTCGAAAAATTTTTAAGGCTCTAAAAACTTGGAGCAATATTGGTAATATTTGTAAGAATTGAAGCTAATATTCCCTGTCATACCTAAAGGATAAAAAAAAATCTCGTAAATATTATATTCTCCTTCTTCGACTTCTTTAGCGATGACGGATTTGTTAAAGGGATTGGGTAGGCTGTTACTAGTAACTAGGGTGTTATACGATAGCAGACATTATTAACAAAAACCGTCCATAATATACAAACATACAATCCGGCATTAAATATTGTTGTTATTTTTAATTTACCCATAAATATATTAAACAAAAAAATCAAGTGTTACGTTTGGCACTTGCAGTCAAACCGGATTCGCTTGAATAAGTACTAGGTACTTTCGAAGGCGTCATTGGTTGATACAGCGTTATAATATCACTGAATTACCTTGCCCGGCCCAAGGTGGCTTGCAAAGTGAATGTACCTACCTAAAATGCCTTTTATTTGATTTCATCGAATGACTTTTAATAGAGGAAGGTCAGAATGAAAAAAATATTTAACACTGTCGAACGTGACAGAGTGGGCTGTTTCTTTGAAAGGCCTTGTAGTTTTTTATTTTTATTAATATCGACAGGTATTAGATGTAATACAATATGATACCGAATAAAAGTATAATATGACTCGTTTTATAATTTACTCTGGTCGGCGAAATTATTTGAACTATCGTGATTACTTGAATTATCGTGACACGCTCAAATCTGGAACCCTAAAAGAACCTAATACTCCATTCGGACAAAGGTGTTCGCTTAGTTGCATAAACAAATCCATTTGATTTAAGAGATATACAGAATTGTATATTAAATTAGTTTAATTGGTTTTAATCTGCATGAGACGAATTTATTTTATAAAATTAAATGTTTATGCCTTTGATACTGAAAGCAAAAAAATAAATTTTATAAAACAAATATTTCATTAAAAAAATTTTTTTTACATGTAGATCATATTATTGCAATAAAATGTTTGCCACACCTAAATTTAAACAAAAAACCATATGACTCATCATATGGTTTTTTTTGTTTAAATTTAGGTAAGGATCTAAACCTATGGATTATAAAAGTATACAATATTTACAGCAAAGGTCCTATCTTGCAAATGCTTTTCAACAACATAAAAACTTGTTAGATATTTATTTATCAAAGATAAAATATATATATATATTTATATATATATTCCTCCTATGGGCATATATCACTACCCTCTTATTTTATCACAATATTTCTATTTCTATTATATGAATAAGGCCTACTATACACACTATTGTGTTTATATTATGAACGACAAAAAGGATGGACGCAGATTTTTTTGTAATTAAATCATATTGTATGAAACGTATAATATTCGAGAAGCAATTTTTTACACGAAATACTTTCGAAATGTTTTTGTTTGGGATATTTGTATGAACTTTTAAAAGCTTGCGAAAGAACTATCTGTAAAAACAATAAGGCTATTTTAAATTTCGAAGTTTGAGCGCAAGAAGTTGGAAAAAGATTATCATTAGCCACATGAAGCAAGTTAAACAATCCTTTGTGAGTGCAGTACAAATATTGATCAGTCACCTGTTACGTTTTCTAACACGGACTAGTACTCTGTAATTTCATCAGGTACAGAAATATCAATTCAAAACTTGACCCCTTCGTATGAGGTTTACAGTAGTAATTCCAACACTAATTTATAAACAGTGCAATATAACTACCATTATTTAAACTATATCATAAAAAGAAGACAAATAAATTCGTACAAAAGTATTCCAATTTTCTGATTGTGATAGAATAGAGAGGTGTGTGTGCCTTGCATGATCTATATTTAAATCGCAACAAATATATGGAATTGATTTTGGGCTGCGATATTGCAAAAAAATTAACCCTTCGACGGATGTGACTCATTACGTCGCGGACTACCAGGAAATGATATTAAAATTTCACGATGGCGTTTTATGTTACTCGCGCAGCCGGTTTCGCTAGTTCATGCATATTTATCAAAATAACAGTGCCGATTGAAAGGCTGCATATAAACACGCACTGAACTGCAAAATGGAACTAGGGACAGGGGAATTAAGAGTTTATATTTAATAGTTAGGAGGGTGTAATTTCGCACGCAGCTTTGATTGCATTTTGGCCGGTACGGTGGCGTCGGCGGCGAAGCGTCGTTGTCCGACAGTCATTAGCGAACTCACCCCCATGGCCGTACAGAGGGTACGCGAATTCCGCGAAACGAGCACCTATGTACTCTTACTCCTACTCCTATTGACATGACTCAGTACCCCCACCGGACAAAACGGAATGGTAATTCAAAGTAACAGTTAAAGTTTTTCAGTTAATGAACAATATTTACTCGTGGTCATGGTACCATTTTAAGGTTCAAGCAACCTTTTTCGTAAACGATCTTCATAGTAAAGGCTATATCACCCTACACGAAGACAAAAATTACATGTTCTATGTTTATAACATAGAACCTTTATATTGTTTATGACATGTCTGCTTGGTTACAACTGAAAATAAATGTCTGACGAAAATTAAGCTAAATATAAACAGTTTAAAAATAACTGATTACATTATTAATTGATATACTTCTCCTAATTTTATGATTGAGTGTGGTATGAATTTGGGCGACACTTTGCGTGCATTGTAGATCTGCAGGCTTACCATGAACTCTTATTGCGACTCAATGCTATAATAACTGATAACAATTATGTAGAATTTTGCACGTGCAATTTTTCTTATTCCTTGTAATGATTTTATTGTATCAGTCCCTGAATAAAACAGACGTCGGGGGACAGAGAAAGTTGGCGCTAATTTGGTCGGGAAACATATCGTCGGACGGGTGATGACTAAGTTGTTTATGTAGGCCCTCGGACGAATGACATTTTGGATAAATTGTCATTTTTCCCAGCGTAACTTCTATACCTAAAGTGATATTAGATGTTGTGCGTAATTGTTTAATAATTAGAAGTGTGTGCAAATGTAAAATTGTTTATAAAAAATTAAGTAACAGCCGGTGACAAATTATAAAACATATTTAGTGCATTCATATTACAAATCTTGCATGCTAATGTATGAAAACAGAATAGATTTAGCATTACATATATTTTCTTCTAATCGCGGATTATGACCAAACAAGATTATCATTACATTTTTTCTAAGAAACTCCGCAAAGTAACGCCTAACTCTATGAATTATTTATGAAGATAGACAAAATTCAATAAATGTATTGCAATAACTTCAAAATTACATCTCACTAGCTCTCTATGCCTTGTTATATAAATGATACTATAACTCCAAGGATACAATAATAAAGTTCCTCATCCAATTTGTCGCACTTCGCATTTTATTCTCTATCTTTTTGACTTATTACAACGCAATATAGAGGGAACACTACAAAATGGCTTGATCTGCAGCATTGTAAAAGTCTCCCGCTATCATAAAACTCCCACATATTTCACGACAAATAAACTTCTCATCCTATGAAATTTTCTTCTCGAGAAGCAGTTCACTTGCAGGTAATATTTCAAAACATGTGTCATTCATAACTTTCGCCTTCGCAATGTCTGTCGATGGAGCCCAGGCGAAAAGGTCTCAATAATAAATTTTTCGTGAGCCTGCTCCGTTATCCCCGCGAGCGAGCACAGGTACGTTTTACGGCCGCGCAAGGGAAAATAAACGAAAAATAAAATAAAAGTCAAAATGGCAGACATAAAACTATTTGCTCGAATATACCGTGTACAAAAATTTAACAAAACGAGAAACAAAATGATTGTATTAAAAATAGAACAAACACATTTCATAAACATTTGTGGGTTTATTTGATAAGTGTTTAAATATCGAAGAATATCAGGAACACTAGGGCTATTCATCGTGTTTTCATGGATGTGAACTTTAAATTCCTCACGAATAAGTATGCAATATATCAATGTAATATAAATTTAAACAGCTTTGGTCAAGTCATATAAAGATGAGTCATCTGAAAGATCGTGTTAAATATACTGAATTTTATAGAAATTTTCTTCTAACATTAAAGCGCATAGATAAAAATCAAGATTTTTAAAGGTTTTCTTACATATCAAACCGATCAATAAGTTATTCTAGGTTTACTAAAATTCCGTACAAGTACGGTGGAGTGCCAAAGTAGTACAAGCACACACATACACAAACTCACAAACTGATGAACTGAAATTTGTAACATTACCAGCAAATAACATAACATCATGATCAGGTTCAGGAGAGAAACTATTTCAAATAATTTAGTTTATTTGCAGGCTTGTTTTGTGTTGGATCTGTTTGCTGAAATATCTTCCCTTTTGGTAAATCTACGTTCGAGTAAAATTCAGCAGTTAATCCAAATTTGTCAAATGCCGTGTCACAGTCGCGTGATGGGGCACATTATATCTTGGCGCATGTCACCGGCCGGCTCCGGGAGGCGACCTGCCTAGCAAGTGATAATCCATAGGTACACTGTATATTTTTGTCTAGTCTTGAATTTTATAAAGTAAATTAACTTACTATCTATACTTAATATAAAACAAAGTTTCCAAAAGCGGTTCGTATGTATGTGATCGATTTTCTCAAAATCTACTGAACAAATTTTTGTACGGTTTATACTAAGACACAGTAATTCTTGTTGTGTTGAAGAGGTCATTTTGTTAAAAAATAAACTCGCCTGTTGGAAGCAACAAGAACTTAAATAATATACTAGAGCATTGTAGATTTGCAAAAAAGTATGTATGTCTCTATCTCTTACGGTTAACTCACAATAACTACTTTTATGTTCAATTCCGAAAAATGGGCACGTACAATTCCACGTGGGCGAAACCCCTTGCACAGCTAGTAGTACATACGACTTGGTTTGATGTTATTTGTGCCTCTTTATACGATCAATAATGCAATTTGTTTCTTCTCTGTTACCGTAAGATAAACTGAAATTTTTCAATCTATTAGATTTAATTAATTTAAGAGTATATCCTCTTCCCTCATTTTCTGTGTCCTTATCACACTTAAGTGGGGTTGGCATTCCATTCTCTCCTATCATTCGTTAACTCTGGCGCTTTTTACGAGTATATGGATGTCATACTTCACACAATCCAACCATTTCAACGTTGGGTCTGCGCTCTCCAGTCTACTATACTATACTATAATACGATATGAATTATGATATGAATTGTTTTCAACAGTTGTATATAAATAAATAAATAAATGAATATATGGGACACTTACACACACAGTCGTCCGTCCCTAAAATAAGTAACTTACATTAAATACTTGTGTTATGGGTGATGGACAACTGGTAGATATACTATATATATATAAGTTTAAATACATACTTAAATACAAATACACACCCACGCTCTAAGAAACAACAATTTGTTTATAGAAAATATTGGCCCTCGGCGGGAATCGAACCCGCGACCCGCAGAGCTGAAAGCAGGGTCACTACCCACAGTGCCAACGGGCCAGTCTGTATATATACATAGGAAATTATTTATTGAACCACAAAGATAATCATCGTCATTTTCCTGCTGTTATCCCACTGTAGGTGGGTCTTACTATCTGTAGTGTATGTGAATAAGAATAGAAGTTTTGATGGAAGGTAGATTTATAATAAAGGAGGTTCTGTCGTCTCATGCCTGCACACCGCGCGTTATAGTAGTGGGGCGAGGAAAGAGAATTACTCACTTTCACTACGACCACGGGTGAGGACGGACGCGCGTGCGGTGTGTGGAGCAGAGAGCCGATATAACGTTGTTGGGTGGAAGTACGAACAGTACATTGGCGACGAGTCTGTAAGTACTGTTGTAAATTTATTTCAATTGTGATACTATGGAAAAACTGTCACGTTTAGTAGTGCTAAACGCGAAAAAAAAAAGAAGATGACGGTAACAGTAAAATGGAAATATTATACTTGGAAATTAAATAATAAGTAACTAACATAACGGTGTAGAAAAATTTGAAATATTTTATATATATTCAGAGCAGGTTATATTTGTTATGTTAATGTCGTAGGGGTCAATTTTGTTATTGTTATTTGAACGCGGTAACGACAATCGCTGGGACATTTTTTATTGTAGTGTTTGTGTGCGGAGTGTTCTATAAGATATGCTCATAAAAATAATAAAATTGTTAAATTAGTTTCATAAACTATAAATAAGTGCATATACTTTTTATAATATTACTAGCTGACTAGGCAAGCGTTGTTTTGCCGTGTGAGTTGTTTCTGGGAGATTTCTAGTGTACATTACATATATACTAAGAGTGAGGTTTGATTACTGAGAGTGCAAATTAAGTTTCATGAAAATCGGTTTTTATATATACGAAAATGTCACTTTAATTATATTCAGTGATATATCAGTCGTGTATAAATAAATATGCACGTATATACATATATAAATACATAATTAATGTGTCGACACGATAATTATATATGATTAATAAATAATTGTAGAAATAGTGGATGATAGATTAATAGAAAATCTTGAGATGAATGATGCTTATCTCTAGATGAATTGTTTGATAAATTCGGGGAAGTTGGTCAGGAACGGATGATGCCGTTACTTGATGTAAAGTTAAATGATTGAAAAGTTGTTCAAGAACGGATGATGCCGTTACTTGATGTAAAGTTTGATGATTGAGTAGTTTGATAAATTCGGGGAAGTTGGTCAGGAACGGATGATGCCGTTACTTGATGTAAAGTTAAATGATTGAAAAAGTTGTTCAAGAACGGATGATGCCGTTACTTGATGTAAAGTTTGATGATTGAGGAAGTAAGTCAAGAACGGGTGATGCCGTTACTTGATATTAAGTTTGATGACTGAAGAAGTTGTTCAAGAACGGATAATACCGTTACTTGATGTAAAGTTTGGTGACTGAAGAAGTTGTTCAAGAACGGATGATGCCGTTACTTGACATAAGGTCGTAATACTCTTAATTTATGTGAAGTTTGATGATTAAATAAGCTGTTTAATAACGGATAAAAAACGGATAATTATTAATAATGTTAATTTATGTGACGGTAGATTTAGATTTAGGTAGATTTATGTGAAGAAGTTGTTAAAGGACGGTTCACGAACGTTTCTTGATGGGAAGTTGGATGGAAGTTTGATGATGTAGGAAGCATGTCAAGGACGAATGACGACCGTCTCATGATGGAAGTTGAATGGTGATTGAGGAAGCATGTCAAGAAAAATAACGATCGTTTCTTGAAATAACATAGTTTGCTGTCCCTGGTAAATTTGGCAAATCTTACAGTGGAAAAAGTCGGATGCGAAGGAAATTTTAATTTGTTATGTACGACATTGAATATGGAAAAGGAGTGGGGATATTTACTTAGAAGCTGCCACCACATCTGCTCAAAAGAGAGTGCATATTTTGCATTGGGGTAGGTCGGAATAACAAGTATTTTACAATATTCCCGATACGCACTAAACTAACAATTCCGAAGCTGAAACTCTCATCTTCATGATTAGAATGATGTGTTGATGACTAAGAAATAAGATGAATACTTAATGAACCAGTATATTTGAATGAAATAGTAAAATATTTGAAAGACACGCACTTCGACAAGAGAAACAGGAAGAAAAGCAGAAATTTCAGAAATTCATTGTTCGGTCATGACAATAAGTTGTTAAATATTTAACTTTTAGACCAAATTGCTGAAAATGTAGCTCAGACAGTAGAAAAAATAATAAATTAAAATCAAATGAGATACCGACGATTGAAGACCTCATTAATGGCCGAAGCTTATTCATTGGAGGTTATAAACAAATAACTTTGGTTTTAAAGATAAAATAACCAGGATATGAGCCTCTGCTCAGAAGAAGAAGAGCCAACCGGAAATGTAAATCAGAAAATAATAAAAAGACATTTCAATTGTGGTAGTTGCAAAAAACTTAACATTTGATGAGAAATGACCATGATAAAATCTATGCGAAGAAATGATGAAAATCAGACACTTTAAACTGCAGTATAATCGCCTATAGAAAAAGATAGATGACTCGGTGCAAGCACAGAAGACTCATTCCAATTCCCTTATAGGAAAAGATGAATACTATAATCAATTAGGTCCTTCAGAAAGATAACAGTGTAAAAGTAGATGGCCTTTTAGACTGGATCTCACTTACAGTGCCTATCTTAAAAGAGAACTGTGGTATCCGATTTTGTGTTAATATGAGATGGGCAAATTCAACAATTCGAAACGAAAATCACTCTGCCTACGATAGAAGAATAAGACTAAGATTAGAAAGGTTGCTAAAATTCGAGATCCGTAACGACCTTTAAATCCACCACAGGACTTTATGAATAAAAACGAATGTTGTCTGGTAGAATCCTCTGAATTTGAGAAAGTGAAGACGACAATTTATTGAAGACATTCTTATGTTCAGAAAAGACCAAATAGAACATGACGCTAAACTGAAAAAGGTCATTGAAGTTTTACAGGTAATTAAGGTTGTGTTGAGAAAAGGAAGATGTATCAGAAGGTTCCTAGACCACAAACTTGCAAAACAGAAAATAAAATCATTAGAAAATATCTGAATACTGAATATCTATTCAAAAGCTGAAAGCCTCGATAAGCATCACAGATTTATTAACCTTCCTGGGATTAATAAATTAAGTGGGTAAATGAATACCTGACTTAGCCATGAAAACAGATCCCTTAAAAGAAGTGATCTGTCAGAAAATTGGAATAGAAAATTGGACTTAGAAATCAAAGTTTTTAGCGGTAGAGCGATAGTAGATTTTACAATACAATTCCGCAATCTATATTAGACTTATCTACAGAAAAGTTTAAATTAATTGTATATGTTTACACGTAAGGCATATTACACAATTGAAGATTATTTGAATGATAAAATTCCTTTCAGCTTCAAACAAGACTGAAAATAATTAAAGTAAATTTAAATGTTTAAAAGATTGACTGCCGTGTTTCGTGCTGGTTTTTCTCGGTAAGAGCAACATTTCGAACAAGTGTAGCTTAATAAATCTAATTGATCCTTGACGATTCAAAAGTGCTTGTAAAAAAGCCTACTTGAATAAAGATTATTTAGACTTAATTTTATAAATTACAAATGAACTTGCTAATATGAAGGAAACCTTTTAAGAGAGACTAAAATAGTTATATCTAAGGGATTGTGAGACAGAGAATTATTGACAGCACATGAGGGCCATCCCGGTATTGTGGCCATGAATGAAAAGTTTGGCGGCTCGAGGATGTTACCCATAAAACTGATGACATGGGTATTCGTGATAACAGGGAACTAAAAGAAAAAGGAAACAGTACGCAAACGGGAAAAAAAGCGAATAATAGAAATTTAGGATCAAGAGATAAGTGTTTATTTGGGATACAAATAAGGAAAATAAACTAGGTGCAATCTTTGAATACATCGAATAGACAGCTAAATTACGATTGGGAGGTGACATAGAGATTGAAAGTGACGAAACTGGACAATAGTTGAGACGAAATATTTTACACGAAAAAAGGAAGAGGAAGAATGGAAGGTAATAAATGGCCAAGAGATGCAGGCAACGACAACAAGGAACAATAAGGAGGAATGAAGGACGAATGGAATGCAGGAGTGCCGTAAGATGTATGATGCAACCGAAGTGTGGGAAAAAGGAGAATACAGATGAGTGAGGCATTTAGTGATATCCAATATTAAAATAGATGTGAAAGAAGCAATTAGAAAATGAGGTCCAGATAAATATAATACTTAGCTAAAAGAAGTATAAGTGAAAGGAATATATTTAGTTAGTGAGAAGCGAAGGAAGAATGGAGTTAGGAAAATGAGTGAACTACATAGTTGTAGGATTCGTGATTTTTAGACTTCAGAAACGAAGATGTGTTATGGTGATTGATCAATGATGTAATAAAATGTTTTAAATGATAACCACTGATCTACTGAAAATAAACTTATTTTAATTAAAATAAAGGAGAGATGTAGTGTATGTGAATAAGAATAGAAGTTTTGATGGAAGGTAGATTTATAATAAAGGAGGTTCTGTCGTCTCATGCCTGCACACCGCGCGTTATAGTAGTGGGGCGAGGAAAGAGAATTACTCACTTTCACTACGACCACGGGTGAGGACGGACGCGCGTGCGGTGTGTGGAGCAGAGAGCCGATATAACGTTGTTGGGTGGAAGTACGAACAGTACACTATCCAAATCAACTAACAACATGCTTTAAACAATGTTGTTAGTTGATTTTGATAGTTATTTTACGAACGGCCGCCTGCCTGACGTCAACTTTTGACACTTCGGTAAGCAATGAGGGTGGTCGGTCTGTTCAACTTAGCCGGATACCACACGACGGTGAACCACAAAGGTAAATTAATAATTTTATTATAAACATTATATGAACATCGTTATCTATTCGCTAATGTATGTTCCTATCCAGCCTAAAACTTGATATTGTTTAAATTCCTTCGGTTTTATTACGTTTATATTCATGAAAAATTATAAAGACAAATGTATTGTTATCTAATGTATTCAATCAATATGTTATAGAATGGTTTAAAATTATTCAAATTATAGTGAATTTTTTAGTCTAGAATGCTGATCTTTCATTCTCACAATTGAAATGTTCACTTTATATATATATACATATGTTACATGTCAGCCAGTTTCAATTTCCGAAAATTCGCGAGTGGTCAGCAGTATGACGTAATAAAATAAAGTAGAATTTTTCAGACAAAGCGGTGTTTCGCTAACATTTTTATTTGTTCTCTATCTTACATTCCGGCATTTTGATATTACATTCCTGTATGAATTGTTTTTTTAGCTTATTTTCACATTTAAGTTCATCTCTACTTGTGTCAAGTTAACATAATAGGTCTTAAAAGTTACTTAAAGCAATAATTTTTGAGATATACATTCAGAGAGGGTGACGGAGGGAATTTAATTGAAAGATTACCATGCTGGTGGTCTTTTAATATAAAATGATATAACCTAACGCATTTAATACAATGTATGGACTACGATGGTTAAAAATAGATAGTCTAAACCAAGTAATTCGATAGGTTGTTGGGGTTATAACTTCACTTTATGCATGTTACGTCATTAAATAATGATGGTTCGAGCCACAGTAATTTCATTCTACCAATATGATATCAGAGAATTAGAGGTATAAATAATTCTTAGCTTTGCGAAGATACTGCCACAGTTGCGTTTTGTACTAAAACAAACCTTCGATTAAATACTGAAGACATCTGTAGAATAATGTACACACGGTCTGTTTTTTGGTGAAGAAAAGGAAGTTACATACTTATTCTTGCCATTTCAAAAAAAAAATTGCTTCAATGATTTAGTAGAACACAGTTAGACGTCTCAGCCACGACTTAGATTTAACGTGGGTGAAACAAGTCAGTAACCGGATGAGTAAACCGTGGTATTCAATTAAGATGTAACTGTTCCTTTCCGTTTTGGAATGAAAAATAATTTGTCTGGCACTTACATTTATTAGTTGAAATGGGTATAAAACCTAGTAAATAAAACGCTGTTTAATTGTCTACAAAGGTAAGGTGTAACTCTAACTATAACCTGGGATCAGTGAATTTTAAATTTAGACTATCGTGATTGGTATTCATAGGTAATGTATAGAAACTGACTATACTCACGTCTTATTATATCGGGTGAGCCTGACTGGTTTCAAGCACGTAAATAAAATAAAAAATGGAGGGTACTGCGGATATAAACAGCTTTGAAATAAGGGCCCCGTATTGTTAAAAGGATCGCCTTCTCTTTTATTATTATGTAGTGATAATAAAATACTGCAGCTTAGTACTATTTCATTTTATTAACAATCTACTATGTCATATTATTACAATTTATCATTTCACCATTTACGGTGAAATGATAAATTGTAATACGTTTTACTATTCCTTTTTATCGCTTTATTTTATTTTATCGTCTCTTCTATGATTTTTAGTTTAGCTATAGACAAATATTTTGGAATAGCTAACAGTATGGTTTTGAAATTATTCGGGTTCATCCAATAAGACGTGAGTATAGGCGATTTCTGTATGTTAATTTAAACCAAATTTTAAGTTAAAGACCTGAGCGTTTATAGTTGGATTGGTATAATGTTAAAGTAACTACTAGTAACCCATGATAGATGAGCAATGGTATTACTGCTGAGTCAAAATAAGCAATAACTAAGAGAAGTAATTGATAGAAGTAAATCAATGTTACCCTTTTATACTGCCACCAAATGTGATATATACTACCAATGTAGAAGATAATGGTGGTGTCATAGGGCAGGTCGGAAATTCGCTCCGCATTCTGCTGAAAACAGGCAAACGCCAGAGCGCCTTGAGTGGCATGTCCTTCCGCAACAAACGCTCTAAATGAAATAACTACTGCCACTAGTCACTACCCATTTAGACAATGTTCGTTGCTATGTGGCAAAAAGCAAACAAAAACCGGTGCAACATAATATGCTTTTTTAACATATGCAATTTCATTAGAGGCGACTTTTTCATTTGCGACAGTCAAATGACGTTTCATATCACAGAATATTGCAAATGTTGGCATAGTTTTTTGAAATCCTCAACAATTGTTGTAATATTTGTGGTTGCAAATATTAATACAATCGTTGCCTTGTTTTATATTTAATAAAATGCTGAAACAATTACCATTAAATAGATAGAGAAAAGTATCTAGTTCATTAAATAACGATTTATTTGGATTTTAAACAAAAAGCGAATACTGAAATTTTCCATGCTTGCGTAATTTTATATTTAACCTGCCTTTTGTGTATGCACGTTTGTCTGTAAAGGTGGAATTTTTCAAGTTCAATTTGATCCACTTCCCGGTGCCTGATTGAGCTGAAATTTTACATACTGATCCAGTATCGATGACATTGTATGTTCATGACAACCGTAAGGACGTGAAATTTTGTTAAAAACCTTTTTTTTGTCGGAAAACGACAGAAATTATTTTATTATTAATTGTGTGTCATGACTATCTGCTTGCGGAAAATCTATTCACACAAAATTATGAAAAAAACATTTATGACTACTTTTACACATCTGATGAACGTCACTAAAAGTACTAAAAAAGACTCATTTTATAAATTACATATGTTATTGTAACGTTACCTACGTAATTAAATTCCAATAAACCCATAAGCATTAAAATAACATTCATAAAACTTCAGATAACAATCTCATTTAATATTGCAACGTGTTATCAAAATCAAAGTAGCATTTGCGGTAAGTTTTACGCTAAGTTTAAAAATATACTTTATATAAAGAAAATTTGTATATGGAGCGATTTGTTAAAAAAATTTAATTTAATAGCAAAAGCAACTGAAAAAAAATTGGAAGTGAAATAAACAAGAATACAACGAACAGTTTCTAGGCGTCTATAATCCAGCGAAAGGGAAAACAAACATTTATATATATTGCTATACGTTTTAGTATGTCACATGTTTTATCCGTATAAAATGAAAGTTGTGTCGGGAGTCCTCTGCTCTAATAAATACGTAGCTTAAATACGACCCTAATCGGAAAGGCAAAACGGCAACAATACACACAGGCGTGGTATGAAATTATCGAGCATGCAAACACATTAAAGGGCGTCGCGTAAACGGAGCTTAATGATTATCTATACGCTCATTCTGGAGGTAACGCACAGACGTATTTTCTCTCTTTTTTTTAAAGCGCCGCTTACCCGTAAGTGTTAATGTGTTCAATCTTGTTTTAAGACCACTAAGTAACTTTTACTGAAACGTATCTAACAATTTTGTTACCAGCAATGTCTGTTGTACTTTCCAGCATATTGTCATTGACACTAACAATTGTGTCACCGGGCACAACCTGAGAGAGCGAAGGTATTGTCAAGGGCGAGAAATGAAAGTAGAACGCAGAAGCTCTACTGGGTTGGGAAAAAGTCGCTTTCAGATAATCCTCCTATGAGGCCGGACCATTTTTTCAAAATTCAAAATTCAAAATATTCTTTATTCAAGTAAACTTGTAAACAAGTGCTTTTGAATCGTCAACTTTACTGCTGGTTCGGAAAGCTGTTCCTACCGAGAAGAGCCAGCAAGAAACTCAGCGGTTGCTCTTTTTAAAATATAAATCTTAGAACTAGTTACATTTATTTATTACTGTCTTGTACAGGGTAGAAGCGCACCTATATCCACACATCCTTATCATCTAGGTAATCTTCAACAGTATAGTAGGCTTTCTGTATCAGCCTCTTTTTAACAGTGGTTTTAAACTGTTGTAATGGCATGGCCAAAATTGATTTCGGAATTTCGTTATAGAATCTTATACCCATACCCACAAACGATTTACGTACTTTTGCTAGGCGCAAAGCAGGAGTCGCAAGCTTATGTCGGTTCCTACTTTGTCTATTATATACATCACCTATCGTTTTATAATTCTTTATATTTTTATGTACAAAAATTACATTGTTTAAAATATACTGTGAAGCAAATGTAAGAATACCTATTTCCTTAAACTTTTCTCGCATGGGCTTAGAGTGACTGACATTAGCAATTAAAGTGATTACAGATTATGCTATGATTGCATAAATATATTTTCTTATCTTATAAATATATTTAAGATATATATTGCTATTTTGTTAAAAATAGATTTTTGAGAGGTTAGTTAAGTATGCAACTTACAGTTTTTCATGTTCCTTCAAAATTAAATATTAATAATATGAAAGAGTTATTTTATTTATTAACTGCGCTTTGTTTGAGGAGTGTGGACGGCAGCTGCTTGACGGAATATGTCGCTTATCTGACGCCACACCTTTTGTGCTGTCGTTGACCCAAATAGAATGGTACTCGACCGCGACAAAGTCAAACCTCGCCCTTAAGCAATTAATTTGGATGTGTATGTGCTGGGTAATCGTGAATATAAAAGTTTATTTGAACTTGAAACGAAAATAATAAACACATATTACAATACTCTTACAAACACTGTTAATGGATTAGATCGCATAGTACAGATTATCAAAAGTTCGACTAGGTCACCGTTGCATAAAAGCAGAATTTTTGTACGGCATCGATGTCTCTCAAAAGCATATGTTAAATATTCTACCATTAGTGTTCATGATTGTGGTTGCGGGACCGGAGGTCTAAATAGCTAATTAATTCTATATAATTAATTATGCGGAGACTCAGACCTACCCAGCCATAAACATATACAACGACCCCGACTTAGATGATAGGACATCACATAGGCGTATTGAGTCAACGTTCAGAATGGGATTACCTTCTCGTCACACAACTCTATAAAGTAACAAAGTTACGCAGTTGCAGCTTATGCTGACTCTAAACGACTAAGGAAACAAAAAAATATTAATATATTACTCGGCACGTTTGTGACACAATGTTTTGATATTAAATGACTATAGTCGTATCATTATACTTTTACGCTAAGTGTTTTCGCACAGATTTAAAATGACGTGTGCATGCAGCCAGTCTCTTACGTGAAAAAAATACACAAATTTCATTTTTTTACTATATATTTTTAAATTACTTGGCCCAATTACGTGTTGCTTTATCGAGAAACCAGTTTAGTGTATTCAAATGCAAAATTACGGTATATTAAACGCGATTAAAACAGTAACTTGTGCAAGGTCGATCGCCAGCGCGATAGATCGCGGGGTCAAAAATAAAAGGCGAGGGCCGTACCTGGCGCCACCCCGCGCTCAATGTCAACGTGGTATCGCAGGCGGGTAGAAGAAATCGGTCAGGCTCTGCGGCGTAAGCTTTATAAAGTCTTATTGTGGTCTCAGAAATACATTTACCGTCTTTTTAAGACACGATGCTTTTTTGTCCGCTACATTCTATTATCAGAAGAAGCATAAAGTTTTATTTCGTTTTCTCTTTTATGCTACGTAAACGGTAGTAATAATTTTTGTTAAAACTTCGTTTTGTGCTTTAAAGTATTTGTTGTTTAAAATTAAACATACTTTTTTAATAAACAAAGAAACAGTCAACACTCGTGAATTTACTTTGATTATATTTTTAGTCTCGTATGTATTCATTAAGTTTATATCCGTTTATACCCGTCAATCAGTCGATGTCTAATTTTGATAATATTGCTAAAGTTTGTAATTTTTTCAGGTTATTAATCAGGTTGAATAATTATCTTCTAATATTTTATCTTTTTTTTTATGACACCGAATTAGCTACTTTAAAAAGGCTTCGTGGCCCATTGCAAAATGCGGAATGAAGGCTGGTCACTAAAAATAAATATCAAATATCTATAAAGACGTTAAACCATAAAATATTTTATTGAAAAATCTAAAAACTCCTTTGAAACATAGGATGTAGGACCGCATAAAAGTTGATTTCAGCTGCGCAGAAACGCAATAAGCTGTGTATAGAGGTTTTCGCTATAACTTTTTAGGAGAGCAAGATTTTACCGAATCTAAATATTTCGCAAAAACTAACATAATCTATATAAAGTAAAGTAATGGCCTGTTACTATCCCACTGCTGGGCAATGGCCTCCTCTCTCCGATTTGGAGAGGAGGGTTAGAGCTAAGACCTACCAAGCTAATCCAACGCGGATTGGTAGGTTACATATATCCCCAGAATTCTCTAGAGGTATGCAGGTTTCCTCACCGAAAAGCATGTGATAAATTGCAATTATCAATTAGACACACGTTTTTAATTAAAAAAACTCATTAGTGTCTGCCCGGGGTTTGAACCCATGATTGTTCCTAGAGAGTCGCATGGTCTCGCCACTCACTCGTCACAGCTATAATCTATATACAACTTAAAAATTCTCGAAAAGAATGTTAATTATTTCAAATTTTCAAGAGAATGACACCATTTACTTTACCTATATAATGTGTTAAGTTAATTAGACGTTCATAAAAACAGCTTAGTTTATTTTGCTACTATAATTATATTTTTACTAACTTGTGGCTTAATTAATTATGCGGAGACTCAGACCTATCACATAGGCGTATTGAGTCAACGTTCATAATGAGATTACCTTCTCGTCAGACAACTCTATAAAGCAACTATGTTATGCAGTTGCAAAATCCTACTTACGCTGACTCTAAACGATTAAAGAAAATAAAAAAAATATTACTCGGCACGTTTGTGAAACAATGTTTTAACATAAAATGACTATATTCTTATCATTATACTTTTATATTTTTACTAACTTTTGGCTTTATAATAAATGTTTTGAGCCGCCGCACCTTCTCTGACTCATTGTTTTAATTTTGTTTGGCCAAGTTGTCGTAGCGAGACAGTTTCACATTAACTCGATTTTTGTAGTTTACTAAAATTGTCGCGTCAGTTATTGATCTACGGACAATCATACTACTGTCTAGGACGTTGAATTTGGATAATATTGTTACAGGACAGGTTTTTACGTTGAAAGTCGTTTTTAAGTATAAGTTTCGTTACACTATTTACATAATTACTTTGCGGATCTAAATAAGGATGTTATATGTTGCATTGACCATTATTATTTATCCATCTTTAAAATTACTTATACTTTTTTCATCGTATTTAGGAACGGATTCTTGATTTTCAGAATTGTCCATCAAATAGCTTTTAAGGAAAATGTTACTCAACGTTAATGTTTGCAATACTGGCATCGTAGGGTATTTGTTAATAGTAGTTTTAACAAATTTCATCATTGCTGATTCACAGTAAATGACTATTACTGAAAAAGAATATCATCATCAGCAACCCGTCGCTGTCCACTGTTGTACATAGATCCCTCCCATGGCACGCCACAAAATGATGAAAAAGAATAGATTCTGACTAATTTCCGGCGTTGTTTTACGTGTACCACGTCGTATATTCTCCTGTCCTTATACAACTCTAAGTGGGGTCGACACAACATGTTTTAAATGTGTTGTTAGTTGATTTGGCTATGTTTTTTACGACCGGCCTGACGTCAACCTACCTCAGTGGTCTTTTACGACACCTCGGTAAGAAATGAGGGTGGCCTATTCTACTCTGCCGGATACCACATGGCGGTTAAATTCATCAAAACAATTCATTTAAATTTGACTAGTACGTTGGCGCAGTTGGCAGTGACCCTGCCGATTACCGCAGAGTACCAACATTTTTTGAAAACAATCTGTTAATTCTTTGAGTCTGTGTATATTTGTATTAAAGTATCTATTTAAAATTATGTGTCCATGTATTAAGTTACTTATATCGGGGAAGGACAGCCGTGTGTGTAAATGACCCATATATTTATTTTGTTTATTTATGAATTATCGAAATTATAAGATTCTCTAAAATCGTTAAATGAAATAACAAAAATCGTTAAGTTAAATGTGAAAAACGATTACAGGCTTTATAAATTTAGCCATGTGTTTTGAACTGTGTCTTCCCTTCTTCTTCTCTGTTGGAATTTCTATCGGTGCTGTAGTATTTATATGAGATGTTCAGTTAATACAAATTTACGTTAAAACAGTTCTGTATCCAGATTAAAAAACAACGTTTATCTAGGTTATAATTCAGTTGTTAGGAGTACAAATACAAAGATAAATATAAATTTTATTACTTTTTGCTCGGACCTTTTGCCCTCTTTGTTTACATAGCTGTTCGCAAATCTTCTCCGTGCCAACAGTCGCTTTGTCAACCGCCGGGTGACATTAGCACGGCCCGTTGTCAGATAATTTGGAAACCAAATAAAATGATTACCGACTCTATTTATTTCCAGAAATCTTGATATAGACCTGGTACAGGTAAATCTGTCTAAATACAACGTACATGTTTAAAAGGCATAAAACAAGCTATAGAAATTTTAAAAGAAAAAGAAGTGCACAAACGATAATTACTTTATATGTACTTCTACTTATATATGCCATGTGGTATCCGGCTGAGTAGAATATACCACCCTCATTTCTTAACGAGGTGTCGTAAAAGGCGACTATGGTAAGACGATCCGCCGTGTGGTGTTCGATTGAGTAGAATAGACCACCCTCATTACTTACCTAAGTGTCGTAAAAGGCGAGTAAGGTAAGACGACCCACCGTGTGGTGTCCGGCTGAGTAGAATAGCCTACCTTCATTTCTTACCGAGTTGTCGTAAAACCCCCCCCTCTTTCTTACAGAGGGGTCGTAAAATACGACTAAGGTAAGTTGAAGACAGGCAGGCGGCCGGTCGTAAGATACGTAGCCAAATCATGTGACAACATGTTTTTAACATGTTGTGCCGACCCCACTTCGAGTGGGATGAGGGCAGGAGGATGATGATGATGTACTTCTACTTATATGTATAAATTTAAATTTTTGTTGCCCTCATACATTGCCGCGTCGTCGAAAAACACTATGGTTTTGTTTTGTTATTAATACAAATCCCCATTTTCTTAACAACAAAAAAAAACTTTATTTCCATTATATGTTACGTATATGACAGGGTTTTCAGATCTTTTGGTAAGTATGTAAATACTAGTGTTACGTGATATTGGTACTACTTTTATATATTTTAAATCGTTTTGCACGCACAAAAAATACATAGAAAAACAATAAAAAAGAAAACAGAAAAATGTTTGAACGCTTTTGTGTGAATGATGTGTTTTGTGTATGTATGTGTTTATACGCGTAAACACATGTGTACTCTTATAATGCTAGTCTCAAACGACGCAAGGGACATTCCTGATAGCCGAACTGTGTACAGCAACCCTAGCAAGATGGTCGCGGTTCTAAATTCTGGACTAAATCCTTTAATCAACATGTTTTATGAATTACTCGAGTATAGGCAAAGGAAAACTTGCATATCTCTACTTGCATGTGGAGGTTTCCTGGAGTATTTGTCAATAAAAAAAATCCAATCTGTATTGGAGCAGCAAAATGAGGCTGCGCTTTGACCATTCTTTAAAAATGACAGAATAGGCCTTCACCAAGCCGACAGATAGTAATAATCCGCTGTTTTGTTACTTCTATGAAAAAATAATACACGAAAATGCATGCGAATCTAGAATGCGTCGAAATCATCAAGAACACTTTTCATTCTATGATTATCAATTAGTATAAGAGAAACTAATATGTACTTGGAGTTCATAATTATCAAACTTACACAGGTTTTCCGTACCCGGAGCATTAACCAGTCCATTAAGCAAATAACGAATTCGTTAGATTAACTTGAGGGTAGTAAACTTTATTAATGGCTCGATTACAAGCTCGACCCGTGGTGCAAAGAAGTGGCTATCAATCAGTCAGGTGTGCGACAAGGAACGGGCACGGTATCTACTCTCTCAGTAACGCTAATAACAAAATTCCGACACGCCCGTTTATTATCTAGGAAAGGGTGAAAATATAAATTTAGATTTGTATTTATTCTTAAAATATATATACTAGTTGTATCCGCGAATTTTTTCGCATAACTTAAGCGTTTGACAACCCTCAATTATATATTATGCGTAGTCTCGAAGAAAAAAAATTGTTTGTAATCTTTTAATTTTAAAAATCGTGTTAAGAACCATTATTTATCACTATAATTATATTTGGTAAATATTAATTTGACAAGTATATTTGTATGTATATTATTATTATTTTTTTTTTTGTAGGTAAATGATATATGTATGTATATATAGATATATATTAGTTCTTTTGCTATTATTATGTTATGTATTAGTATGTAGTTATTAGAATGTACTGATTTATCTAAATTAATACTTTATGCACCTTAGTTTAATTTATATTTCTATTGTTTAGTTTTACTTCAGGTAGCCTGTAAGAGATCACTATTAGTGATAAGGCCGCCTTTGCACTTCTTCTTTTTTTTTTTAATTTTAAGTTTCGTGAATAAGTTTGTTTTAATGTGCAATAAAGTATTTTTATTATTATTATTATTATTTTATGTTAGTTCAGTTTAATTTTACCATATTTCATTACTATCGGTCTAGCGGTATAAAGTAACAGAGACGTATAAAGAAAGACAGACTGATAGACGTTCAGATTTATAATATTAATATAGATTTTGTTATAAGCCACATCAAAGTAATTATTAATTAGTTACGCTCCGAAAAGTCTAAGATGCACTATCACAGTTAAATTATTAATCTATTCATCTAGTTTGTGAAATAGCATAAGCATAGTGTAAAAGAAAGTATGACGCTCGTCGAATCTTCTTGTGTATAATTTTCTCTTTATTCATTATGGATTAGATTTCTATCGCAATTATTAAAACAAAAAATTTATACCAAATCTTAATCAGCACAGGTTTCATGTAAATTGGTCGTCATTTTAAGTGGTGAATCAATGACAATTAAAATGTAAAAAAAACGTCTATAACTAAACTATAAAAAGATAAATTTCCAATTACCATTAGTTTTAACCTCTGATAAGTTTCTAATCACAGAATTTAACTGATTAAAAAATAAATTTATGGTTGATAGAAAAAAAAACATTTACCACTCGTATATATAGTTCGATTAATCGTTAAGCTACTTAAACTTGCATTTTAAACTATCATTTTTCAAACAAAAGACTTTTCCACTAGGGAAAAATTAATTGTCCTTTATATCATTGTTTTTATTTAAAAAAGGTAAACAAAACTTACTCATAATTAGTATAGAAATAATTTAAGGAACCAACCAAGTACATTTAAGGGGCCGAAATAAATACATAAAATTAAACCTTTCCGCTGTATATCGTAACACAGGAATGGATATAAGTCATTTTATTTCCTGGACAAAATTCGAAGCCATTTTTATTACAACAGGTTTATTTAAAAACAAAGTAAATTCGACATGCATCTAGAGAGAAGGAAAGGTAGATTGCCAAACTATGAAGGCAGTAGAGCGTTGCATGTCCAAATAGCTCAATTACAGTTGATTCGCAACGCACACACATTCAAGTGCATGCATGTGCGGCGTTCACATTTATGTATGTAAATGCACTCCACCGGCCGCGGCCGCCCTCCGATGCTCACAATATTGCGACATTAAGCTAGGGTTGCTATCGCTAAATTTTGAAAAACAGGACACCAAGACATATACGTTAAGCGGGTGCTAAAATAAACAGATATTTATAAAAATTTTGCTTGTAAACAGCATTGTTCAAGTCGAAAGAGTATCTGGCACGATTGTTTGCATTATACTGTTTTACTCAGAGTTATATCGGCTTAAATACTGATACACACGGCACAACCCTCGTAGAGATTAAAGAATAAGTATATGAACATAGAACGTCATTTAATAGTTGCATCATCTGATATGATTTTATTCGTTTATACTGTCATTAAAAAATACACTGGAGCACACGAGCAGAGGCTTGACCATCACGTGAACATCTAGGCTATCCAGCCACGGGCATAATTAGAAAACTTAAAAGGACAAACCTTTTGAGTCAGTGTACAGTGATAAGTGTAGTGTAGTGCTACTTAAAAGGAACATAAGAACTAAGTGTCTTATAATAAGATAAGATAAGTCACTGGACCAGCTCTTAGATATAGGTTAATTTATAAGTTTAGGTTAGCGATAAGTTACTTATTAGCCTTATGGCTAGATCGTAACTTCAAATTAATTACTTCCATTGTAGTTGCAATTTATAATAGTAAAAAAATATATATGATATATACCTTGATTTAGAATTTCAATGGAGTTTCAGAGCAACCAAAGTAGTTTAGAATATTTTTTTTATTTTCATTAGGTTTTAAGTAATAAAATAAATGTTGATAACGTTACTGCATTCCAGAATTTTCTAATTGAATGTTTTCTTGGGCACAAAAAGTGATATTAGCAAAAAAAGAAGTTTCCAATGTTGATATCGATATTTAAAATCTTATTAAAATGTTCTAGGAAAACAGGAAGTTTGCAACTGCATTTAACGGAACATGGCTGAACGAGGCGGCCATTTCGGACAAAAGTCGACATTTGCTAACGTTATGCAGCTACTTATGTGCACTTAGCGTTTCAAATAACCATTAAGCAGCGATTGTTCGTATAGTGAAAGTTCTTGAACCACATTATAGTAAAAGTAATAAATTGTAAGAATTATAGTTTACGAAAAACAACCGCCTAGTCTCTTATTTCCTATTCTCAGTGGTGTAAGTGTGAATAATGGGAAGAACGAAAGTGCCAAAATTCAAGATATTAAAAAAATCTAGCTATGAAAGGATAAATAAATGACTTTCAGTAACTGTGTAGATTAGAAAATTATTTGACAACAAAATTAAAAATCATAGTCCATGACATATTACGAATACACGTGATTCATAGTCACGAATACATTTTTGAAATGAAACACGCAGCACTAAATACCAATATTTGCCTACGGTTTTTCTCTCTTCCCTTCCCCTTTTAAAAATAAGGCCCTGTCCTGGATACAATAGACCAACTTTGGCAATCCTACTCTAAGTATTCCAGTGAGCGCCAAGTGCGACAACGATCTACGTTAAAACTTTTAAATATATTTTCGACTTCGTGTTTTCTATTTCTTATTCTTGACATGATAGTCAGGTAGAAGTGGAAAAAGGTTTATAAATTGTAGTCAATATATTTAGATAATTCAACAGATTCTAGGTGTTGACATTTTATTTCATTACCAATTATATCAATTCACCAGTCAAGGTGGCTAAATCCACACTTAAATACAATGAATGCAAAGTGGAATTGTTATTTTTAATTTTTATATCATACGTAGTCAGTGAAAACATTTAGTTAAAAGTAACCTAATGTATTTTATGAACAATACAAACGGGCTATGCATGAAGCTTAGGTAAGCTTTGTAGATTTTAAAATTTATAACTTTCACCATATATTTCTAAGAAGCCGCGACTGTATTTCTAATATCATCGAATGAATAAAGATATATACTTCACGGATCCTCGTGTGCGTAGCTCTTAAATAAGAAGAAACTTAGGGTGTTTCGCATATACGCAGGAAATTGATAAAAAGTAAATTAAATTACAATATGATAATACCGAAACTTGCATTAAAAATCCTATTAAATATGTTCCATTCCTTTTGAAAATTACGATTAATTAATTAAAATTGTAAAGCATAAATTTAAAATATTAATTATTAATAATTAGAAGACGAGACAAAGTTTAATATTTAAGAAATAATATTATTAAATCAAAAATATATAAATATTACCCGAATCACATATCTATATCACATATTCTACATAGCATTTATTTTACAATAACCTGCTTAACATAAAATACTAAATATCTACTATTTAAAAAATTGGCGGCAAATGCACAGATTACAGAGACGAGAACGAGACTGTTTGCGAGCGCCCCCTATAGCAGTCTAAAACAACGTCATTGTTTTATCAAGCGAGCATTGTCATGGTGATTTATGTCATGACAACATTTACATCACGTTATGATGATATTATTATTTTAACCAAATACACTGAAAACAAAACTTTTTAAAACACTTGTCACATTTTAGATAAATAGTATTGATATTACCTGTAATCTGTATTCATTCCGTCACGATGCCTATATCTACTGTCCCACTCTAAATTATATTTTTTGTGTAAAATTTATCACTAAACCTGTTTAAAATTAATAATAATAAAGAGCATTATGTTGTACAAATCCAAATATATGCTTAGTAACATCAAAAAACGCTTAAAATGCGAAAAAAGCATCGAGTTAGATGCCATAGAGGTTATGTTCACGACAAACAAAAATATTAAGGCGTTTACCTTGTTTTATCAGCTATCTGTCTGCAAGCACCACTATAATACAACACGATATCATTCACATCAACGAAATTGATAAATTTTAGTTAAAAAATTGGTTTAAATCACAGAAATAACAAAATAAAACGGAAAACATTGAAAGCGGGCAAGAAGCGCGATACGAAACAGCAAGCTAAGCAGCAGCTGACTTGAGCGCATGCTCGATGTAACGTTGTGTAAGCGTCCATTATTTATTTAATTTTTACGTTGGTTACTTGACAAGGGCAAAGTAAATATTGATAAATTTATGTTACTGTATAAAAACAAGTTTGTCGCAAAAGTTTTGTTTTAAATTTTATACATCCTTCACTTTTAAATACTTAATTTACGAAATTTACTTAGTTTTCGTAAAAGTTGTTTTTATTAATCATACACGTTTTTTTTATTTCTTAGAACTTATACATATCACACGCTTCCTGTATGTAGTTTCTAAAGATTATAAAATCTCATTATTTAGCCAAACTTTTTGACGCCTCTACAAACTTAAGTGTTTGGATGCGCAACGTGGAGGCGAAGTGTGGGCGCGCACCGGACGCGATGGTGGCGTTCTCTAGCGGACGTATGGAGACTTATCGATTCTCCGTTTGCCACCGCCCGCTATTGGCTATACTTCATAATTGGTTTATGTTGCTCGCTCGTAACATAAATTCAAATTTAGCGCGCGCTGAGGCTTTCAAGGTATTTTAAATAGGGAAAATTACCGATTCAAGATAAAAAAAATCTAGCAATATATTATTGCAACTTTGTATTACTCCCAGATCAATGTTTCGAAGAAATAATGCTAGGTGCAATATGCTTTGAGTATTATGTGATAAAATTAAATTATACTTACATATTATATCTGTAAACTATTTTATAATGTAAAGATTTATAGTTTTGGACAGTAATATGTGTAAAAGTGGGTGCTCTTTTTATAATTCCATGTATATACGAATTATCAAAGATTATATATCAGTTTATTATATATTATTTAAGTAGCTCATAGTTAAGTGAATTTTCTGGATTGTACCGATACGTGACGTGATGTTAATGTCATATCCCTTTCTTTCTCATATATTTACTTGATTGAATGTAAAACTTTATTTGTCTTACGTGCTGTCTGTTCTAGACTCAGTGAGACTTTATGTAAACAACCTTGATTTGTACAAAAGCATAGGGTATTAACATTGATATACAATCCCTAGATGCACAATCACGAAGTAGCTTTGGCCAAAAAACGTCCGAGCCTTACTATACGTACCTATAGGTATCGTTATATTGTTAACTTAAAACTAGTCACACAAATGTAGACGTAGTTATATAGACGTAAAAATTTAAAGTCATTTGTATACACACACTATCATTAGTAAAAACAATTCTAGTATTACTCACACGTGGATAGAGTTCTCAAGCAGAAACATAGAAAGAAGTGGAGTAGGGACGTGGGTGGGTATATATAGGAAAAAATTAAATAAAAATTTTAATTAAACCAATTTTTACAAGTTTATAATTATGCCTTGAAATGAAATGCCTTTATCGTGACAGTCATTATCACTCATCTACTAAATTAAAATACACAATTGTAATATTAATCAAAATGAAACTATTATTTTAACACGTGTATAAAACAGTACTAAACTAAGTCTGCACATTTGATGCGATGTGCAGAGTTTTAGAGCGGACATTTTTTGTGCGTATTTGTGAATCTAGAGATTGTATATCAATGGGTATTAAATACTCTTAATATGAATGTACTATTTGTAAGCGCGGTTCGCGTCACAGAAATTACCAAAAAACTTTAAATAATGTTTTATGTTTGTCCTAAATATTCCATCATAGGATTTGTAGGCAAATAGTACTTGGTTTCTTAATGTTGCTAGAATCTATTTATTCATAACGTTTTTACTATGTACTTGAACTATACTATATGTTGTTATTACTCATATTGTATATAAATAATTCGCAATAGTCCACAAGACACATTCTTGATGTGTTTTTTGTATAAAAAAAATAGTTACAAAGAAGGTACTTTCCTAACAAAGCTAGAGAAAGCCATTAAACAACGCATTACATCTTTTTCAACATACATAACTACTATAACTTTACATAAGTTTAAAAATTTACTACATTATTCAGTAAAACAGTTCGATTCTACGATTCTTGCTATGACCGATTAATTGCTCCACAACGTTGTAAGAATTCCAATACGAGGTACTACTGTTATACTTCTTGTAGGGTAGCATGTTTTCACTATCAATTACCATTTACTCTGGTTTGGTTATGAAGTGCAAACGTGCAAGCACAGTGTAAACTAGTAACTTCATTAATAAAAGCAGATCCTGGATGGATATAAAAACAGTTTCCTTAAAAATCTAGGGTACGAGTTTAATATTTCCATGAGACATGTTGATTTGTTTGGAGCGTCGCCTCAGAGCGGCACTAAATTGGCGAAGAGGGGAAACTGATATTTATGCACGTTAATAAGACTGCAGACAAAGCCTGCCGTACTTTGTACGCAGTATTAGTACCTATAAGATAACAAAGGTATTAATTCGAGAAATTTCGACCTTAGACGGAATACCAATTTGGTTAAGTTTATTGGTCCAACTTTTTATATTCGCTTCGAATTGTTGTTCTTTGATTTTCTCCCAAGTGCATAAGTTAATGTGATCTGAATCCAAGTTCTAAAAACTGATATGAGATTGTGTCGAATTGTTGTTAGATATTATTAGATCTAATGTTTAAAACAGAATATATGGTTATAAAATAATAAATTGAGAAAAACATAATATAATTATTAAATATTGTTGTAAGAGATTATATTAAGCATTAAGACTGCCTTTGTACATTGCTAATTTACCTTCAACCATTTGTTTATATTTTAGTATATAGTTATTTTGTACAAAAAGTATTAAGTAAATAAATATTAAATAAATTGTTCACAAGTAGTTCACAAAATGTAAAGAGAAAACAAGAGCAAATGAGATGTACGCTAGTGAATTTTACCCGAGGGTAGTTGTGAATTTTGCACGGGACGGTGCATTATGCGGCGCACGTAGCTCGCTGTCTGCACGCGGGCGGAGTGAGACGGGGCAATATTCCGCTGGCTGCGGCCGACGCCGAAGCTTGCGCGCTCCTCTATTACTGAACCTCATTTATTATTTAAGTTTCTTACCGATATAGTATACTTATTGCATCACAAGAAACCGACTTTGTAACAGAACACTTTTAATCAATACTTATTTCTTAATAAATCTTTATTTATTTTAATAATACTTATTATAGGCTTCAACTTATTTACTCTTAAGCTATATAGGATATATTTATGTCAACGAAAACACATGATTAGATAAAGACTGTATACTATATATACATTATCTATATGTATAAAAACATAAATTGAATACATATTTATATCGCCTCATGCTTATACCACATGTCTAGAAGTTTTGTTAGAATTAGTAAGTACATATTCTACGACTTTATTTAAGCACTCAAGTTGATAAAGACGTATATTACTTTTAATCATTTTATTCTAAAATGTAATCTTTGAAAAGTGAAGAGGATACATTCTCTAGGTATTTATTGCCAGTCTTTAAACCGTTTCTCGGGTAATTCGGTACAAGCAAAGCGACATTATTTTTGTAGTAATTTCGGCAAATGTCCTTTAAAATATTCAGAGTGCTATAGCTAGTCCCATTAACGTGCCCCGGCGCAATTCTGTGCGAGAACTCGTCCGCAAATGGCGGCGATATCATTAACTTGACCCCTACAACTATCCGTTTCCCTACAAGTTTTTCTCAATATTACACCGGAGAGGTATTCCCAACATAATACAAACGGTGTCCTTCTGCATTTGCTTACAAAGTATTTGTTACAAAATATCTTAACAATAAAAATACTATATTTCTCAGACACGACTGAGTTCTTAAGTTTATGTATTTTTTATATTTACAGTTAATCTCGATAAACATTCCTAAATTTTTGCGTAGTACACTTTTGTTTTAGACAAAAAAGAATATGAATTTTGAATTTGTGTAAGATCATAAAAGTTATCTAGCTGAAGTAAACAAAAGGCGAAAAGGATTACAGTAATAGAATTTATGCCATCAAAATTATGGCGCTGGTTTCAAACGTCGTCTCACAAAATAGATAACGAATTTTCGCAAGAAAAAGGAAACTTCCCCTATCTTCAGACTACACAAAATATGTGGCGCGATACGAAGATAGGTGTACGGAATTCCTAACTAAACTTGTGCGAGGGGATTTCTCAGCTAAAGAAATAACGGTGAAAACTCACTAGCTTTATACAAACGCATGCCGCTGTAGCACGGTTCTTTCAGATATGCAGAGCAAATTATAAGGCACTCCGTGAGCGACTGCGCAAAATTTAAATTTATGAACTTTTAAAACGACTTTGTACAGTTTTGACTATTAATCTCTTAAAGCTATAATAACCTGAACGTAGGAAGATAAAGTACATGATTCTACCGTCCTGATCGAACCTTATCGTTCAATCTTGACCATATTTTTTTTATGTACGCTATAACAGAATATCATCCTTCTGTCCTTATCCCACTCTAAGTGGGCACAAATGTTTTTCTCTTCCAATTTTTCCTACCATTCGTCAACTCTGGCGGTACTCTTTTTATATGCATGACATATTTTAGACAATCCAACCATTTTTTCAGGGCTACCTCTTGTCACGTATCCATCGACATTTATATTTGACACTCGTTTAGTCACAAAATTTTTTTTTTCGTCATATGATTTTTATCTCCCCTCATTATATGTCTATACCACGTTAATCTTGCATTTCTCGTGGTTTCGAGAATGGGCGCAACTTTCAAATTTCACATATGTTATATACATGTGAAATTGTTTTTGAACTTAAAATTGATATTGATCCTATTTAAAATTTTACTTTTTTATATTCACTTTGCATTTGGTAAAATAGGAAGCTTTTCAAGAAAATATTCATGCAGCGAAACATGTATTGCTGTAATGTTACGTTACAGATTGATATCACCACAATATCAATAAAATAAAAATGTATTAAAAATCTAATAAGCATTATTCTTGTAAAGTCTAAGACATTGTTTCGCACCAGCGGGATATCATGATACTAATTGGAAGCTACTGCGAGCTTTGAAAGTCATACGATATGCATCTAATTTTCATTACTTAAGAACTTGTATATTAAATCTTGGATTTAGCGTTCCGTTTACAAAAATTGAATCATGTTAATAATGCCTTTTATTATTTAAAACTTAAGGAAATCCAGTCCATGGAAATCCATTTGGGAAGTGTAGATAAATAAAAAAGTTACAGTTACTTAAATTTTTTTGCGCTAGATTTTCACTGAGACGTTAATAAATCATGTTTAAATTTTACTTTCATGTAAAATTGATGTCTAACTCAGATGTAACAGTTAGAAAATCAGCGTCTTGCGACTTTGACACTCTATTTTTACGATTCGTTTTATTTCTATATATTAAATTAACACTTTATTAATTACAAATGCTAAGATCTGTCTGTCTTTTACGCTTTACGGCTAATACGCTAGAGCAATACTGATCAAATATGGCACGATTGAAATTTTTATACCGGGCTAAAAAGTAATAGGGGAAAAAAACCGCGATTTTCCCTTGTGAACAAGAACATACACATACACACACACATAGTCCTTCATTGGGGGTATTTTAACATTTGAAATGACGCGAACGAAGATGCCGGTTACAGCGTCTGTTAATTTAAAAAACTATGAAGTTGAATTTTTTTATTGCAGTATACAGAACCAAAGTGTTGTGATGTCGAACGGAATAAATTGTATCTACTTTCACCGCAATAACTTCTTGTTAAGTAAATACAAATTTAACTGTGTGCAGTTGTAATTTAAAAGGCTGTTACTGTTTTCATTTATATCGACTTTGTAGCTCTGAAACAATGTAATTTATACAATTTTGACCATCATGTGTAGTCTTGTCCTGACTTCGCGCGTGTATTTAATAACTAATGCCAGTAATTTATTTTGGCGCAACTTATTTTATATTTTGCGATCATTTCTAAGATATTCATTTGATTTATATGGTGTAAACGTATGGGAGCATGAAAACTTAATGTAACTAACATATTGAGGTTGATTAGGTACGTGACCATTAGCAGTTAGTATGACTGATATTCTGTGGTCCCATAAAAGATAAACAATGCTACCATAACTTATTCTATCTCAAATGCATAACTTGTTCTATCTCAACCTTTTCGATGAAAGCACCCAGACAACTAGACCTAGTCATTTTACAACAATTATCATCAGATCTAAACTAAGTAACGTTGTGTTAGTTAAAAGTAAATAATCGCGGATTATAGCAAAATAATTTCATTATTAATTTTGTATTATGGATTTCCACAAAGTAACGCTTAAATCTGTAATGAAAGTCTTTAAACAAACCGTATTAGACACCTAAACTGACCTTATGAATCATCCTATCTATTGGAGAAAACTCCATTAAAATTCGTTGAGTACTTTTTGAGTTTACCATGAACAGTCTGGCACCTAGGAGACTGTTTTAAATGTAGTGATTTATATTTAAATTATCTTGGTTAACGGATTGAAGAAGCAAATTGATAATTTTTAATGTGTTAGATAAAGGACTGATAAATAATCTAACGATATTAGATTCGGTGAATTAATCATGGCATGATCAATGGCATCATGACATATAATTATTAGTTGACGTTATTCTGCGATAGAAAATTGCTGAGGCTAAATGTAAACTAAGAACTGTAATGTCAAGCACGTTATGTATTAGTCCTAGCAATTTAAAGTTAGTTGTGGGCTTGCAAATAAGCGAGAGGTTGGGACCGCAACTCGGTCCACCCGCGCCAAATTACAGACTGTCAAGTCGACTCAAGTAACCTGTTGACACTATGTTAACTTGCGATATTTCTGAGAGGCTTTGTTTGCCGAGGATTCAAGTTAGATCGTTGGTATAACAACGGAGTATTTTTGACATCGTCTTTTTTAGTGTCTTACTAGAATTGAATAACTTGGAAAATCAGTGTGTCACAATTTCTATCCCGAATTGAGATTTTGAACATAAAAATATCTATTGTGATTTAACAATAAGAGACAGAGAATTGCTGTCGCGGACTTTTTGTAGTATTTTTGTAGGTCTACAATTCTCTACGTACTATTCTTAATGCTTGAAGGAGGCGAGTTTTTTTTAGAACCACGTGACCACTTCAACACAATTTACATAAAACCGTAAGGTACTATTTTTTTTTTTTTTTTTTTTTTTTTTTTTTTTTTTTTTTTTTTTTTTTTTTTTTTTTTTTTTTTTTTTTTTTTTTTTTTTTGTCAGGAAAACCCATTATGGGTCCCGCCGCCCGACGGGGACGAGCGGCGGGTATGTCGGACTCTCACCGACTAAAAACCTGACAGTGCTCCACCGCGCTGCTGGTGGCGGGGACAGGGTACCGTTAGACACACTTCCCCCATCCCCGCCAGCAGCAACTCTAAACCCCAGAGTGCGCCACCTCTGGGTCGGGGCCTCTCTCAAAGTGGGCCCCTCCCTCCGCTAATCGATGCATCGGGAGCACCAGATGCATCGACCGCCTCGGGGACCTAACTCCAGCGAACGTCCGATAAACCCCGTTCGGAACGCTCGGAGGTCCCCATTAGGGCGGCATGCGACGGACTTCGGCGAGTCGTCTGCGCCCCGCTCGCCTGCGGCGGATCGGATCCAAGGACTCGACTTCCCGAATCCGCCCCGCCGCCTCCTTCCGCGAGATTACGTCCTCGCAGAAGGAGGCCATCGCTGCCCACGATCTCTCCCCGCCCACCATGGCACGAATCACGGCGGGCAAGGAGAGATCGTGCCCCACCTGTGCCACGAGTTCCGCCCGCTGAACCACCCAAGCTGGGCAGTCTGCAAGCGTATGCAGCGCCGTATCAAATTCGGCGCCGCACTCGTGGCACTCACCGGACGCCTCGCGCCGGGCCACCTTCCACAGATACCACCCGAAACAACCGTGTCCGGAGAGCACCTGCGTCAGGCGAAAGGTGAGGACCCCATGCCTCCTGGCGACCCAGCCCTGGAGAATGGGCTGGATGGCTGCAATCGTCCAAAATCCTGCACTGGGCGATTCCAGCCGCCGCCTCCATTGGCGGATGAGCTCCACCTGAGCTTCCCTCCGCCAATCCACCTCTACCACCGCTGAGCTTCCCCCCGCTGAACGGGCTTCAGCTCTTCGGTGGTAGGCCCGAGCGAGCACCTTGGCCTCTAGGTCCCATGGAGGGCACCCGGCCAAGGCGCAGGCCGCCTCACCGGAGATGGTCCGGTAGCCCCGCACCAGTCTGACCGCCATAATCCTTTGCGCCCCGCGCAACAGGGGCAGGGATTTAGCGGTCAGCCGCTCCGCCCATACGGGAGCGCCGTACAGGGCCATGGAGCGGACCACTCCGGCGTACAGGCGCCGGCAGCCTGCGTTGGGCCCCCCCACATTTGGGAGGAGCCTGCTCAGGGCTCCGGCGGCTGCCATCAATCTAGGGGCGAGCCGCCGGAAGTGGGTCTCGAACGTCCACCGGGTGTCGAGAATTAATCCCAGGTACTTGAGAGTACCTGAGATTCCGATGGACGTCCCGCCCACCACCAACCGGGAGCCCACCGGGGGCGCCATCCGAGGCCTGTGGAAACAAATGGCCTCAGATTTCTCCAAGGCCACCCCCAGTCCCAACCGGCGAATCCGGGCCACGACGTGAGCTGTGGCCACAGTCGCCAGTATACGGGCCTCCCGGTAGGTGCTTGCGCGGGCAGTCACGAGAGTGTCGTCTGCATAACAAAACAGACGCACTCCCGGGAGCATCTGCCCGCGCAGCACCCAGTCGTAACCGATGTTCCACAGGAGGGGGCCTAAGACCGACCCCTGCGGAACACCGCACGACATCCTCCGCTCCTTCCACCTACCCCCAGACGTCGGGTACCTAATAGCGCGCTCGGCCAAATAGTCGCCGACAACGCGCTGCAGGTACGAGGGAATACGGTGGAAGCGTAGGGCCTCCCTGATCACTCCCCAGGGCAATGTGTTAAATGCGTTGGCAATGTCCAATGACACTGCCAACACCACATCACCCCTGGTTGTCGCCTCCTCCGCCAGACGTCTTACACCCTCGATACAGTCGAGGGTGGACTTGCCTTGACGGAATCCGCACTGGAGGCGACTGAGGTTGGGCCCTACCTCCTGGAGGTGCTGGACTATACGGGAAGCTATGATGCGTTCAAGCAGCTTTCCCGCCTCGTCCAGCAAAACGATCGGCCGATACGCGGAGGGTGTATCGGCCGGTCTTCCCTCCTTTCTGAGCAGGACCAGTCTTCCCGTTTTCCACCTACGGGGAAAGAGGCCCTGCTCGAGGCAGGCGCTGTAGGTCACCCTGAGTTCCGACTCCATTGGACCCAAGGCAAGCGCCCAGGCGCGTCCAGGAATTCCGTCGGGGCCAGGAGCGGTAGATTTAGCCTTCATTCGGCTTACCGCCTCCTGTAATTCCCCCTCCGACACCTCTGGCGCACCTGTCACAGCTACCTCCTCCTCGGGAGGCGCCATAAGAGGTGGCTGCACCTCAGCACCCTGCGGGAACAGGGCATCCACAATAACCTGTACGAGCTCCGGCCGTAGGCTCTCGGTGAGGGGGGGGGCACGGGAGCGAAGTTTTTTTCGCACCGCTAAGTAAGGCCTTCCCCACGGATTCCGATCGAGCTCTTCGGCCTGCTCTTTGTGGACCCTGTCCTTGGCCTCGCCAATGGCCTTCCGCAGGGAGATACGGGCAGCCTTGTAGACCTCGTATCGACGCCTCTCCTCCTCGATGTCGCGTTGTCTGCGACGCCTATACCTGGTGTACTGGCGGCGCGTAGCCACACACTGCTCGCGTAGCCACGCTAGGTCCTCCGACCACCAGTACACCCCACATGCCGGCCCTGTCCTAGACACCCTCGGCATGCTGGCGTCACAGACAAGCGACATCCGCCGCTGGAGGTCCTCGACTTCCGCGGCAACATCCCCACCCGTGGGTCCTGCTACCCACGCCTGGACAGTTGCGGCCTCGACCAGGAACTCGGGATCCATCTTTCTGATGGACCAGCGAGGACCGCCGCCTCTATTACACCGGGGGGAACTGGGAGTGAGAATGGGTCGTGTGGAGACCTCGAACCAAATATATCGATGGTCCGAGAGAGACTCCACACCCACCATTACCTCCCAGCTGCCGACACACGGGGACATGGCGGCATCGACAAAGGTGACGTCAATTTTTGAGCCACCATTCCATCGCACACATGTGTCAGCTGTCCCCCGGTTCATGACGACCAGCCCAGCCGAGGCCAGCCAACTGTCCAGGAACCTCCCCCTGACACACGTGACTGGAGACCCCCACGCAGCGGATTTTGCGTTGAGGTCTCCAGCCAGGACCACCTTGCCGGGGCGTAACCTTCTCACCAAGTCTCCGACTTCAGCCATGTAAAGCTCGAAGTCGGAGAACAGTTTGTTTGGTGAGAAGTACACCCCAATGACAGATACGTCCCCAATTTTGGCAGAGACGTACCCGTGTCCTCTCACCACGTACTCCAGAGCTGGAGAACAGACTGTAGCCCTGGATGCGATGGCTACCGCTCCATCATGATCTCCGACCCACTCTTCGCTTGATGGAACGAAGAGGGGCTCAGAGACCACGGCCACATGCACCATGCGCTCTGCCAGAGTCTGGAAAAGCAAATCTTGAGCTCCACCAGAGCGCATGATGTTCGCCTGAAGGAATCTCAAAGAGGACATTATTGATTATTGACCTCCATAGATTCCTCCATTGCCCGGCTCGTTGTAGCTTGAGCCGGGTCGGCGGTGGGTGGCGAGGGGACCCTCAGGCCATCACCCCCCCTTCCCCTCCTCGCAGGGACGGACGGTGCCTTGCACTGCCCGCCACCAGCCCGATGGTCAGCCTTCAGCCCTGCTTTTTGGCAGCTCCCACAGTGCGGAGCAGCTGAGCAGGATTGAGCCTTATGGCCATTTTGACCACAGCGATAGCACTCATCGCTGCGGTCAATCGCCGAATTGCATTCTGCCCGCAGATGCCCTTTTTCGAGGCACCTGAAGCAGCGGCGAGGACGGGTTTCCAACAGTTGGACTCGGGTGGACACCCAGCCCACCAAAAGTCTGCCAGCCGCCACAACTTTCTTAGCTACCGCCACTGGAACCCTTAACCAGAGGGAGCCAAGCCCCCTCTCAGTCCTACGAATGGCTCCGGTCTGTATATCCTGATAAGGACATTCACCGACCCGTGCGACAGCGACAGCGACGTCTCCCTCCGTGGTGGCGTCATCTAGGCCCACGATACGTAATTCAGCGCACTTTGTGGGCGTAGTGATGTGCACCGCCGGCTCCTCCTTGAAGAATTCACGGAGTCGGCTGGCGAGAGTCCCCGCCGTCTGCTCTTTTGTAGGCCCGGAAATCTCGAACATTCGGGCCCCAGTGGCCGCCTTCTTTAGCCTCATCCCCCCTTCCAGACCCAGGTCGTCGATCTTGACAAACCGACGCGCCCGGGTTAGGACTTCCATGTAAGATAAGCCCTTATCCAAGGCTTCTTTGCCCACGGTTACCACAACCGCGGCCGAGCGAGGGGTCTGGAGTTTCTTCCCCCCTTGCTTCGGCCGCGCCTGAGACGTGGCGACCCCGGACATGGCAGGAGCCACGGCAGCTTTTGACTTCCCCTTGGATTTGGCACCCCTACGTGCCACCACGTTCCAGCCCTCACTCATAGAAGCGGGGGCTGGGAGTAGTGGTCGGGGCTCTTGGCGAGTCTTCACCGCGTTAGCCCCTGCCTTTTTCCTTTTGGCTTTTTTCCCGATGGGAGCCAAACCAGGTAGTGCAGGATCAACCACCCTTATTTCGGGCCGCCGAACTTTTTGTGGCCGATTGGAGGCTGCCTCCGGAACCTTTTTGGCTGCCTCTGCCTCCCTTCTCTCCTTCTCCATCGCTCTCCTTTTATCTGAGGCTAATGGTGGCCTCAACCTCTCTTCAGGTGGGAGGCGTCTCTCCACATTGTCCAGCCGCGCTGTAAACATGTTCCGGAGCCTAACTATCTCCTCTTCCACAGTTAGGCTTTTCACAGTCTGTGGACTGTTTGTAGGAGCCACCTCTTTCCCAGATGCATTGTTAGCACAAGTCTTCATCATCTCTTTTAACGCTGAAATCTCTACAGAGAGATTATTGACTACCTGTGCCAACCTGGCATTATCTTCCTTAAGGAGCCTTATCTCCTCCGTCTCGGTCCTATCGGCCAACGTCTTTGCAGCTTCCTCCATGATCTGGGCGACCTTATTTAGAGTTCCCCGGCACTTGCCATTGAGATTTTTGGACTTGCCAACGGTCGCCCTCATGGTCTCGGCGTTCTCCGCAAGGATTTTGCTGACGCGAGACGTATCCATATCCTTTACAGTCGGTTGACCTGACTGTACGCTGATTGATGCCGAAGATCGGCCTCTCAGCCACCTCTTATTTGTCCCGTCCATATCTACGTCTTCAGAAAGCCTTTCACGCTCTAAAGCGTCCAAAGCCTCTTGAAGGCCTGTTTCGGAACCCCACGCATGGGATCTGGTATCCGCTTTTTTAGCGTCCGGATCCTCATCCGAATCAGCGGGACTCCCGCGATCTTTTCGGCCTCTTTTGTTAGAGCGAGCACTGACGTCCGTGCCACTCACATTCTCTAACGACAAACATTTTGTCTTATTAGAAGTTTTAGTCGAGGTTCTACCCGAACTAACACTCCGAGTTCCACATCCGGTATTTATTGAACTGCGCGCTGTATCGCGCCGCGTTCCTTTACGCGTATCTGCGGAAACACCAGCCAAGCCGGTCTCATCTCCACTGATACCCCCTCCTATCTCCTCCGAAGCACTGGTTGCCCCCCCAGATACGATGGGGCGACCACGGCCAGCGCTGCACGGCACCCGCGGAACAAGTCCGGAATGCGTTGCATCACTGGTCGTGGTGAGGGATTCCCCAGATGAACTGGGACCCTCCTGGGTGGTCGTACGCCTGTTTGTAGCCATTGCTTCATGATTGTTGTGGGAAGCCCTAGCGACCGGATCCCCCCCGGCCATTCATCCTCTCAGCGGGCTTTGACCTTAGGATTGGGGTAATTTTTTATAGAGGTTGTCTTCCTCGCGGCCCCGTCCCCCAAAGGAGGAGCGGCCCCCGGTTCCGCATTAACTTGCGGATTACGGTGTGAGAGGCCCTAAATACCGAATAACCCTCCGGCCATTCATCCCCTTGGCAGGCCCCAAACCTGGGATTGGGGTGATTTTTTATAGAGGTTGTCTTCCTCGCAGCCCCACCCCCAAAAGGAGGAGCGGCCCCCGGTTCCGCAATTACTTGCGGATTACGGTTTACTCCGCCCGACGTGACTCCCGAGTTGAGAGTCAACAGCCTACCGGCCACGAAACACGGCCAGAACGGCTCGCCGCACGGAAGGACGTTTCCGTCCCCACTGGGTAATTTTTTATAGAGGTTTTCTTCCTCGCAACCCGAAGGTCCCCGTTCCCATTGCTGGGCTTCCGGGCTTGGCCAACGGTGGCCGAAACCATGTCCAGATAGACTTAAGATAAGCCCGACTGAACCCGTCACCCACTGGAGACTCCATCCACCCCCCTTGGAGTCCCCGGCCAATACAGATTGCCCTCTGCTCATCAGAGGGACAACTGGATTGGCCACCCCACAGTGGTCCGTCCGCCAAGCCTATGGAATACTCAAATACGTATTAAATTTGAGTATTCCAAAGGCCTGCCCAGGGTGCGCCACGAGGAGGCCGACCGACTTTGGCACCCCAAGGTACTATTAACCTAAAGTACATTAACATAACTATTAACCTACCTTAACCTTTAGAAAGTATTGAATTACCTTTTAGTAAATACCGAACAAAAATCCGTTTAGTAGATTTTGAGAAAATCGATCACATACAGACGACAGCTTTTAGGGACTCTGTTTTATAATAAGTATATTCAGATAGATTAATATGAAAGATTATATATTTGCACTTAATATCAGCCAGCGGCTTGTTCTTAATGGTGCAAGAATGCCAGCGTATTCAAATTTTCATATAAATATTTTAAACCCAGATGAATACATTGATTACCTTATTCATTTTTAAATCGAAGCAGACGCCATAATATCGTAACTTACGTAATTTATTAAACGTTGGAAATTTTAATATTATGTGCATCGTCTTGTTTAGTCAATGATTATTTAAGTTTCGAACAAATTTCATTCTGTAGCTCATACCACAAGACAAGATTGTTTAATTTTACATACACTGCCTTGAAGTCATTTTCTTCGGCTCAGAGGATCTAGTCCCACTGCAGTATCGGCAGAGTTTGAATTTTCATTCCTCCGAATATATATCTCGAATTCGTACGGAAATCTACTTTACATTTTTCATCGTAATGGCCATTGGAAGAAAATTGGAAAAGAAAATTCGAAAACCCATTCCTGTCCTATGATCGGAATACGTTCGAAGGATTGTAAGAATGTAACTAATCATCTATTGAAGCTATTGATCTGTTAGGTAAACGTGATTGGTAATTTTTATTCTGGGCTTTTTATAGAACCGTATCACGACATGACTACTTTTCGCGAATGATTAATGACTGTCAATTTTAAATTTTGCATTGAATTGTTTTGAAAATTACGTCATTATTAATTTGTAGATACCGTTTTTAAATATTAATCGCACCCCAGGGTAAAAAATGGTCATGCACTGTTTTCCTGGAATACTGAAGGGGTGAGGAAAAGGGCACGACGTGCAGCCCTTGTTGACCTGCCCTGCTCGACCACGAATGATGCCTATAGTGCCGATGACCTCTATCGATTCGTACATTTCTACGAACTGAGCTAATTGCAAATTGTGTTTGATTCGCTGTGCCTGACCAGAATCTTACAAATGGGTGTGTACTTCGAAACGTTTTGTAGCCTAATTGCTGTTATTTTTTATTGCTAAAACTGTAATTAATTTTTGTGAACACAATATTTGAAAAAGTTATCAGTTTTGCAATTAATAAGTTACTTATTTAAGTTGGTGGATTAATTTAGTTAAGTTGTCAAAATCAAAAAAAGTGAGAAATTTCAATAGAAACTTGAGTAGGAAATTTATATCTATTTAACTTGAAATTTAAGAAAATAATCAATCACGATTATGAATTTAATGAAATTATTGTGATTGAGGTCCTGGCTCGACTGGTTATCTGAAAAAAGTTAAAACTAAATGCCTACCTATCTACCACCCTTCTGCACGAGTACTAATAAATACCATTGGTATTAGTACTCACAAGCTCCTACTATACATCCTGTTAATACCCATTTAAATTCATATTTACAATGTCCCATGTAATGTAAATATTCTATTCATTATTACCGATTATGCTATTAAGTATCACGATTACGTTAAAGTGGCACAATGTTGTCATATTTAGGAAAAAAATGGAATCAAAAAGGCACATTAAACTAGGATTTGATTACAAAACGTGTATCAATCCTACAACGCTTTGTTATACAGGAACTCAGAACAGAGGATACTTAACTTTGTAAAAGCAAAATTCGGGAAGCTGGTACTAGTCAGGTCGTGACCTAAATCGGGACATCTTTTTGTTTTTACAAAACGAGAACTCGTTGTTTATTAGGGTAGGTTGTGTAGGTCGATTGTCCAAGTTTCAAGAACGGTTCGCAAGGGAGCGGGCGTGGCTAAAGAGCTAGAGGTTTCGAGTCGTGGTCCGCTTGTCTTAATTTAGTGCGGTGTTAACCGCGGCTCGCAGTTTGTATTCATTACCCACCTGGCCACCCCTGCAGAATTTAATGTTTGCTAGAATCACTGCTCTCATTTACCACTAATCAAATATTTATTTCATTACGAGGATATGGGATTCTTACAGTATAACACTTCTAAAGTCATGATTCAAGTATTAAACTTGTAATACGTTGTGTTCTAATATTTACATAGTATTGATTATACATTATATATTTTTGTTCTTTATAATTATAGCGGAACCAAAATAGAACATAAATATGAATTTTAGCCATAAAAGAAGACGTGTTTATTGAATGGTGAGCCATATCCCCATATTGAATGTTATTACAGATACTGTAATGAACAAAGGTAAGATCTCAACACTAAGTAAACCTATGTTAACTACTAAAAGATCTTCATTATCACAATAAAAAACGTCTTTAAAATTAATTAGTTAAATTCCATTTATAGATATCGCAGGAAGGTAATATGTTGACAGAAACAATAAAGAACATCTATGACCATATAGCTACAAAATATAATAGTGTCTTACATTAAAAATGGTGATAAAGTCTTGACAGCATTTATGTAATATTCTGAAAATATAAATTTTAAGTAAATGTAGAGTCAATAAGGAAAAATATACATAAAAGTAGAATATTTTCCGTAAAACAAACTAAAAACTCTGTGAAATAAAAAGCTAGCACTGCCGTGAGCTTAAGAGAATTAAAATATATTTGTCTATTTCGCTGTTTTCAACTTCTTGACGCCCAGCGGTGCACGGAATTAATTTAATTACAAATCCGTTTGAATCTTTTGTTGGGAATTGCAAAAATAACAGCGTTGCAATTTTTTTTGCATTTGTGATCAAGTTATCAATGTTTAAATACAAAAATATGCCAGTATTGGAAAAATACTATAGTATTTTTGTGTTTGTTTAATACCGGAAGTGGGGTTTGTAAATGAGTCAGCTAGTTCCTTAAAGTTTGTTGTTTTAAAATTAAAATAAATACATTTCATAAATATTCACTTATACGACGAAATGTGTGTAATTTAGTAGGTCCATGCCTATCCACATTAAGTGTTCTGTGTACATTACCTATCCATGTTTTGCATGCAAAAATATTAACCCTTGGCTGAAATTTTGAATAGCAACAACAAAAAAAAGGTAATTTATAATTACGTTACTTATCAAGCGAAGTGGATTTAACGTTTTAAAATCGCAAGGGTATTTCATATTGTTTATTCCGGCCATATATGATGAAGCAATTATCCTTGGCTGTAAGTTATTTTATTGCGGACCCGGGTCGAGGCGGGCTCGTGGCGGCATATTTACGGGTATACGGGACAGTCTTAAACACGTTTGTTTGTATGTTATATGGAGTTTAACTCTATATTTGTGACAATATTATTCATACAATCGTATATATCCATGATTATTCTGAAAATATTATTTACAAACTATTATTAAAATCTATTGAATAATTTATAAACACACAGTTACTCTACAACTACACAGATAACATCCAAAAAGCGTTTAATGCATAAAATATTACTTTCCGGCCTCAAGAAGGATATGAGGTTTATTTATTTCTAAGACAATCAGTTTTTATTATTATTTATAAACTATGAATTGGACAATATAAAAAACTGAAGGCCATGGAAAAAATATTACTAATTACGTTTTGATTTTTTTGTTAATTCATTTGTTTTTTAGTTTAGTGTTCTTAAGAAAATTTCTTCTCAATATAAAGTATACGCTCAAAATCTGCATACCCAATCTAAAGAGTGTTTTTTTTTTTTTTTTTTTTTTTTTTTTTTTTTTTTTTTTTTTTTTTTTTTTTTTTTTTTTTTTTTTTTTTTTTTTTTTTTCTTGTCAGGAAAACCCATTATGGGTCGTCACCGCCCGACGGGGACGAGCGGTGGGTATGTCGGACTCTCACCGACTAAAAACCTGACAGTGCTCCACCACGCTGCTGGTGGCGGGGACAGGGTAACGTTGTACACATTGCCCCCATCCCCGCCAGCAGCGGCTCTGTACCCCGGAGAGCGCCACCTCCGGGTCGGGGCCTCTCTAAGCAGTGGCCCCTCCCACCGCTAATCGATGCATCGGGAGCACCAGATGCATCGACCACCTCGGGGACCTAATTTCAGCGAGCGTCCGATGAACCCCGTTCGGAACGCTCGCAGGTCCCTGTTAGGGCGGCATACGACGGACTTCGGCGAGTCGCCTGCGCCCCGCTCGCCTGCGGCGGATCGGATCCAAGGACTCGACTTCCCGGATCCGTCCCGCCGCCTCCTTCCGCAAGATAACATCCTCGCAGAAGGAGGCCATCGCTGCCCACGATGCCTCCCTGTCCACCATGGCACGAGCCACGGTGGGCAGGGAGAGATCGCGCCCCACCTCTGCCACGAGCTTCGCCCGCTGAACCGCCCAAGCAGGGCAGTCCGCGAGCGTGTGCTGCGCCGTATCGAACTCGGCGCCGCACTCGTGGCACTCACCAGACGCTTCGCGCTGGGCCACCCTCCACAGATACCTCCCGAAACAACCATGTCCAGAAAGTACCTGCGTAAGGCGGAAGGTGAGGACCCCGTGCCTTCTGGCGACCCAGCCCTGGAGAATGGGCTGGATGGCTGAAATCGTCCTGAATCCTGCGCTGGGCGATTCCAGCCGCCGCCTCCATTGGCGGAGAAGCCCCATCTGAGCTGTCCTCCGCCAATCCACCTCCACCGCCGTAGAGTTTCCCCCCGAAAGACGGGCTTCAACTTTACGGCGGTAGGCCTGAGCAAGCACCTTGGCCTCTAGATCCCACGGAGGGGAACCGGCCAAGGCGCAGGCCGCCTCACCAGAGATAGTCCGGTAGCCTCGCACTAGCCTGATCGCCATAATCCTCTGCGCCCCGCGCAAAAGGAGCAGGGATTTGGCGGTCAGCCGCTCCGCCCAGATGGGAGCGCCGTACAAGGCCATTGACCGGACCACTCCAGCGTAAAGGCGCCGGCAGCCTGCATTAGGCCCCCCCACATTCGGGAGGAGCCTGCTCAGGGCTCCGGCGGTCGCCTTCAATCTTGGGGCGAGCCGCCGGAAGTGGGCCTCGAACGTCCATCGGCTGTCGAGAATCAATCCCAGGTACTGCAAAGTACCTGAGATTCCGATGGACGAATCTAAAGAGTGTAAGTTTATTAAAATTAATGGCATCGATTGTGACAGGAGACTTAAACAGATAGTGAGAGTAAATAAGATAGATAAAAAATATTCAAATTCGATAATCTACACTTAGATATTATAAAACAAACTCCCTAAAAGCTGTCTGTCTGTATGTAATCGATTTTCTCAAAATCAACTGAACGGATTTTTTGTACGGTTTTTACTAAAGGATAGTGCAATTCTTCTGGAAGGTTTAGGTTAATAGTACTTTCTATGAGTGCTCATTTGTTATAGGTTACAATGGGGATAGATATATATTTATAGAATAGATCTGTGGCGTCGCAGAATTTTCTGTAGACTTATGGATGATCTATAGAAATATTCAACCATACCTTTAGTGAATTCTGGGCATATGTGTAACCTACCAATTCGTATTGAAGCAGCGTGGTAGGTCTTAGCTCCATCCCTTGTGGGATTGTAACAGACCGCTACTTTACAGTGAAACAAAAAGTTCGGTTCTGTTAAAAATTATTATAAAAAAACATCCTAAAGAAATCCTTTTATACATTAATGAACTTTTAAGGGTTCACAGCCCAATATTTAATTTCATAACATTCAATAATATTATCCAATATACAGTATTTGATTCGATTACAGAAATAATGAACGTCGAGAAAACTACTGAAATGGTCGGATTCCGCCGTTGTGGCACGATGCCAATAATAATAATTATTGTGGCTTCTTGTAACTATACAAGTAATAGTGACAGTGATTTGGTTCCTAGGAAATGATTCTTCTTGTATATTGCCGTCCTGTTTTAGTTATTGAAATATGTTTATGTAGATATTTCGTTAAAAACAATTTAGCTATACATTAACAGATCATGTAAGCTTCTTATATGTACTAGATATAAATTCAATTATTTTTTATTGTTATCATGCTTATGGTTTGTTAATATTCTTATTGTTTTTGTTTTATGATATGCAAGATAAGCGTGCCAAGCCCAAGAAGTGAAACTTTAGGTACATTGAAATCTTTTTAGATTGATAATCTGGGTCACTGTAACAGATTGTACCTTTTTTTTTTGTTAAAATTATTTAAACAAAAGAAATGCACCACAATAACAAAAATACAAACCAGAAATCAAAGAGATTTGCCTTGTAAGTTAGTGACTAAGTTCTTATACACTGAAACAGAATAACCGGCAATACGTTATTATTGAAGTGAAGTTAGCGAGCTTGAGTTTCAGCTATGCTATGCACCTACCGAGCGACTCAAGCGACAGTAACAGTTAGTAAATGGCTGATCTAGATGACTTTTTTTTTCCTATTCTAAGTAGGTCTCTATGTGATCTTTTTGATCCACTAGCGAGAAACGCCGAACATTGTGGCCAAACTCGCTACAGGTCAGGGGAGACGGCTTCCGCGATTGGATACGTCCACCGCCGAGATCTAGATGACTCGTCGCTAATTAAATAAAAAAATGTCATTTTGTTAGAAAAATTATTTTGCATCTTGATTTGTAAATTACTTTCATTTATTTCTAAATTACTCTTTGTATTTGCCTCAAGAAAAAATTAATTTAAGAATTACGGAGGAATTTTATAGACAGTAAAAATTCTTGTGGATCCAACTGTTATTACGGGTAAGATTTTTTTACGAACTAGCGAGACGCCGAATTGTGGCGAGATCCGCCCTCTGGCGTACCGCTAACACTCCTTATAAATACTGGTAAGCCCCCGGCTTTTGTGGCTAATCTTTCGCGTGAAGATCGCTATTATACCGCTATTTATTATTTTTACCCGTATTTTTCTTTTCTTAAGTCAAGTCGAAACGTGCTTCATATTATTAAAGATTAAAGAATTTTTCAAGCTCGGTAAGTGTTGCTCTAAGATTTAAAATAGCTCACTTTCGCGTGTTCTCTAGATTGCTTATTTGAAATAGTTTTAAAGTCACAACTCTACTAATTAAAATGCATATTTTGATGCTAATAATTTCTCAAATAACGCTTTATGTAGATTAAAGGCCCTTATTAAATGATCAGCATTCATCCATACTAATATTATAAATGTCAAAGTCGGTTCGTCTCTCTGTATGTCGGTCTGTCTATTTGTGTGTCTGTTGCTTTTAAAGATTAAAAATGAATACTGGACTTCTTGACAAAACTACGGCAGCGTTATCGGAGAAACACAGGCATTAGATCATTTAGGTATTTACCTTCATCAAAATATTTTTGAGGCTTCTGCAATCTGGGCGCAAATCTGTTAATTTAATGTATTATTGTAAGGAGAAATAGTTTCCTGTGTAACACTTAATTTGGCTAAGGCAAATTATATTGGGTGGCTACGTGTGTAAGGACCGTAAAAAAACTTATGCTGTGTACGAATTCTCAGGCAGAACGAACGAAGTTATGACTAAGTGGAGCGGTCTGGGCGTTAGCGAGACGCGGAACTCTTAAATTAGCGCTAAGTTGGACCATTTAGTTTCCTCGGTTTTGTTTGCAGACACCGTAAATATTCAGGTGTAGGCAACATACAATATGGACTTTCAGCCGGTGTGGCACCAAAAGCTACCTTCATTGCTGTAGTATTTGCCTCAAAGGAATAGCATACATAAGCTATTTGTATTTCATTTAAATAGGTTTGTACAAATATAAGCTTCATAATATGTTTGCAAGTCAAAGCAGAGCTGCAATCGGAATAGTTTAGTTGGAAAATAATACTGTACCTACATATTTAAGTTAATATTAATAAATAATTTATATTATATGACCAAACGAGTGTTAAATATGAATGTGGATGGATGTGTGACTGTTGCGTACCACTGCACCGGGGACGTCTAAACAATTAACTAAACATTGTGTAGCTATTTGCTTGAGAATGAATTAAATGTGTAATCTATGGTTACTATTATCAATACATATGTATATAATAAGTTTTGGTACGATCAACAGTAATTCTGCACCATTTGAATGCGTAGATAGTGAATTTGGGTATCAATGGACACTGCAATAATTCGATTGTGGATGATTCACAGGTGTTTTTTTTAATACGATTTATTAATTTGCATGGTTAGATGATTAGATAGTGAGAGTGTAAGCCTATTTAACTATTTGCATAAAGGCTATCAAAAATCAACGTCAGTGTCATCGTTTCAAGAGATTACTGGAGGATTTTTACATTTTTTTCTACAGGCCTAGTTTCTATTGTGAATCAAATTTTACGACTCGATCAATTCTATTTATGAAACCAAGTTTTGAACATAATGACAAACAAGCACAATATTTACCTTACTTCACTTTTATTATTATCGTTGGTTGTAAACTTTTTAAAATATACTATATGTATTGTTAATATGATATATAATATATAAAGCTGTGATAGCCCAGCGCTGAGACCATGCGACTCTTTCGAGGGGAACATGGGATCAAACCCGGGCAGGCACCAATGAGTTTTTCTATTAAAACTCATGTGTCTAATTGATAATTGCAATTTATCACACGCTTTTCGGTGAAGGAAAACATAGTGAGGAAACCTGCATATCTCTAGAGAATTCTTGAGATATGTGTAACCTACCAATCCGCATTGGAGCAGCGTGGTAGGTCTCTCCAGAAACGGAGAGAGGAGGCCTATTCCCAGCAGTGGGATTGTAACAGGCCGCTACTTTATTTTTTTTTGACTATTGTTAATATGTAAATATATTATATGTATTAACAACTTGTGTTATGGAAGAGCAAGATCTTCTAACACAAGTATTAGCATACTTACAAGAAGATCTCAAAACCGTGTTTCATAGTCATAAGATTTAATGGAAATAAACAATTTTTTTGTTTATTATTTACCTAGTTGATTTGAAGACTGTAATCATTCGAATCCTTCCTCACCTTTATTTATTAAGTGATGTGTGTGACTCATTTAATGATGTTCTGCTTTTGCAATATATTACACGCATTCACGATTAATATATAGTTCCGAAAATCTTCCATTCAAACACACCTCAGCTCCGCAAAACCCGTGACATTGACTAACCAATAACAGGGAGCATCTTTGACTGCTCATATTAATCAGCAGTGAAAAGCATATTTTAGTTAGACGATGCAGGTGCGCTATTTGGCACAACTTCGATTAATTTCCATAACGAGGCAGGTCCATCACGCGCGCGCTCGTTTGTCTCCGGACCAGCTATAAATACATCAGCGCACTTGCAATTTAATCCGTTCTGTTCCGCTCCCGTGATACCCTATTCAAACAATGCGAATGGTTTCAAGCGACGGACAAGGGATGAAGAAGGTAAGCCCTCTCCCATCGCAAACTAAGAAATTTAACTTATATATTTCTCGTTACTGATTTTCTTAATAATTTGTTACATTTAATAAGGATTCTGTGTTTACAACTTCTCAAAACATGAGTACAGGTTAAATTATTAGTGAAGATAAGTAATTGCTGTCTCACGGCTGAGCATAGGTTTACACTGAACATTTTTGTGGAACTAAGACCCACCACGCTTCTCCAATGCGGATCGGTAGGCAACACATATCACCGGAGTTCTCCAGAGATAGGCAGGTTTTCTAACTATGTTTTCCTTCACCGAAAAGCATGTGATAAATTGAATTTATCAATTAGACACGCAGGTTTAAACTGAAAAACTCATAGGTTGCATAGGTGCAAGCGGTTTGAACCCGTGACCTTCTATAGAGAGTCACACGGTCTCACTGCTAGTCCTAACTGGTCATCTATACAAACTATAAGTAAAAACTGAAAATAGAGGTGAAATTTCGATTCATCAGAAATTCCACTATGAATTAGCGGCAGCTTTACGTTTAGCTGCATTAGCTCGGCGTATTAGTACTATGGTGGACCAAATAAGGTGTAAAATAAAATTTTTATAACTTTAGTTTAAGTGTTGATGATTGATTGATCTTGATTTACGACGAATTCAATATTAATTTAGCTCAAAAATGTACATTACTTATTTTTTCAATTTTTTTTTGTTTATCAAACACGACATAAGTTTTTACTATATGAAACTTCAGGTATATTATGTTATTAACCTCAAACTCTCAAACCTTATTAATTATAGTTAAGTTTTCTTTTTCATATGCTTGTCTTAATCGATACATATTCCATATTTTTTCCATTAATTTTAGTTTCATTTAAAGCTAAACAAGGTAAACACATACGATCCATTTAACAATGTGATCCCCTTTTTATAATAAGTACATAAAATTAACCGTTTTTATACAATTTTATGAGCAAATATACCATCTTTATTTTGGAGGTATAATAACAGTTCGTAGAAAATTTGCAAATTTGCGTACAAAGCGCAAAGCACTAGCGAGATCGTCTTTATATGCAAATATTATTACAGGAGTCTATTGAAGGACCACACCGAACTTGCCTATTGAGCCCCAACATCTCCTTTAGTTAAAGCAACCGGCTTCGTAATAAGAGACTATGATCCGAACCTTTGACATTAAGTATGTAAAAATTTTTAGGAAAAGGTTTTCCTCTAGAGATATCGTCTTGAATTTACTGATAAGTGTACGAGCTACTAGATTAAATACTAGACTAGAAGATAAAATAATACTACTTTAGGGGACTGTATTCTTTAACTATGCTGGTTAATTTAGCCGTAGTTTATCATTGTTAAAGACTATTGATCAGGAACACGAACGGATGTCAGAGACGCCAATTCATAGGCAAATCTGCTCTAAATGTGTTAACATGGTTCGGGGTCAATGCGGTGTATCGTCCATGTGTTAGAGCACACGGGCCTACGATATACACTGCTATTTTAACCTATATGCTATAGTAGAGTTTGATGACGCAATATAGATTAACACAATTAACCTTCATCATCATTTTCCTGCCCATATCCCACTCTAACACACAACATGTTTGAAACATGTTGTTATAAGTTTTAGGTAATTATTTATGAACTGCCGCTTGCCTGACGTTAACTTACCTTAGTTGCCTTTTACGATACCTCGGCAAGTAATGAGGGTGGCCTATTCTACTCAGCCGGATACCACACGACGACCTTTATTCGCAAATATAAAGATTTATTCGCAAATAAACCAAAAGAAGTAACAAATGAATTAGTCGGTTCGGCATGTAACTCTTCAAATGGTAGGTAGTATTTAATCACCCCAAAGAGAAACATAGCATTTGGTTGACTTCGCATCGCACGGTTCATATTCAACTCTATTTCCAGACGTAAATTATCAACAAAATACGAATACGTCAAACGGAGAGAATGAACTGTTCCTTACGCTCCGAATAGTTCTTTCTAAGTATAGTCGTTCAATTTAAAGACACAAAACCATGTTTCAGGTGAAAAGTAAAAACAATTATTTTATTTAGGCTGGCTTTAATTTGCTCAATTACAACGATCTTTTCATCTATCTCTAATCGGATACGGAGCCGACCCATTATCGTGGCGTATAAACATTTATGGATTTCATATCCATGGCACGAATGGGGTCTGCCGCGCTTATTACCTCAGTGTTCAAAAAGAATAACATCATTTTGATACTTTTGACGCAGAATCCGGATGCCTCCGTTCATATTGTATGCCGTTAATATTCTGCGTGAAGCATCCGACCTTTTTTATTTGTATCTAAAATTGAACATTTTGTCGCGACAACGAGCACGCGCCGTTCTCCCCTTCCTCGAAGAAGCGATAAAAATACGAAGATGTGAGAGTGCGGCAGCGGCAATCCCGTGCACTAACGACTTCGCGGCCGTTTAATTCACGCATCTGGTGCAAATTGACACTGACTTGCTTTTCAGGAGCCTGTATTCCGAATAAAAGCGAGTAAAAGTGAGTTAATAAGGTACATTATATGCATTAGGTTACATTAAGATAGTCAACCATCAGATCGTATCCGATCTGGTGGTGTTGAGATACCGTGAAGAGACCTATATCCAGCAGTGGAAATCGATTCGTTGAAGAAGAAGAAGAAGAATTAACCATATTATAAATGCGAAAGTCCGTCTGTCTATCTATTAAGCTTTCACGGCTAATGTGCTTAAACAAAGTAGATGGTATTTGGCACAATTTAAACTTATATACCAGACTAACATGATATAGAATAATGAAATTAATGTTTTTTCTTAAAAAATAGATTAAAAACAAATACATAATTTAAGGTTAACACTTAAGTCTTAGTACAACTAGAACTTAATATAGCCAGTATAATTATGATTAACATTCAATTGTTTTATGAAATGTTGTCGGTTTAACAGAGGAACATGATTGAATATGTAAAATTTTAAAATATAATAAAATTATTTAATGTATTGAAAGAATTAAGAATTAATTAATGATTATTAATTTATATTATTTTACATAAGTACTAAAAATATCAGTTTATTAAATAGGATGAAAAGAAAATTCTAAAAAATGTGTGCAGGCAAAAAACCATCGAGCAGAGGCAAGTGATGAAAAAGGAAAGTTGGCAAAACAACAAACAATAAGCACACTTGTCTGCAGCATTTGGTAGCCACCTCTGCAATTTACGACCCCGTCATTATTCAAAGTTTTAAACAACTCTCCGCGGCTCGGAAAAATTAAAAAAAAAACAGGATTCTCGGCTCAATATGATCTTGTGAATTTGCTGAAGTCGCCTGTCTTTATGCTGAAACGGCAAAGTTGTTCCGATAAGGGGAGGAGCGGACAAATTGTAATAATTGTGAGACGAGATAAGAAATGACACCAGAAAACAAATGAAGGCAACGGAGGGGTGGACGGGGGTGCAGTCGGGCGACGCCGCGTGACGTCATCGGGCTCAGTATCCAATCGGTTTCAGCAGACTTTCAGACAGATCAAGGCTAATGCCTCACTGAAACTCATACTAATAAACTTACAAAATGATTACCATATAGAATAACGATCACATACAATATGCTAAGTTAGAATACAATAAGGATTACAATTGAGCATCAATGTTTTAATATTTATAAAGTAGTAATATATTATAAAATATATAATTTTATATTTAATAATATATAAAAGCTTATTCTAATTTATTTACAAAGGTTACTTGTGCGGATGATTATTAGCAATGTTAGGAATACCGTAATATATTGTCAGAAATACTTGTTTTAATAACACCGAACCCGTGACTACGTTGCGTTAACTTATATGTTAAAATACCTATAATTTCCTTTGTTATTTTGCGTACATTTTTTTTACCATAGGATAGATATCTATCATAACATAATGATTTCTATCATAACATATAAATGTTACCCCGTTAGAGAAGCCTTAATTATACCAACGGATTATGTGTGAAAACGTAACAGAAATATGATAGATCTGCATTTATTATATTAGTATGGATGTTAGATGACAATACAGATCTTTAGGCGTCATAAAGAAATTGAAAATGTTATTTTGATTTGTGTTAAAGAAAAAGCATGGTTCCATTCGAAACAATACAATTTTTTTTCATATATCAGACATAAGACTTATTATATAACACTCATAATGGTTTTAAACGACAAAGCGGTGATTTAATATTTTAAGGAATTGGTATTTAAAGCGATCTTTGCGATTCGCAAATCCCGTGGGGTCGGAGCGCACCGGACCGTCTGTGCCACTCGCCAAATTAAAATGATAAATCAAAATCCGTCAGCGAGCGCATGAGAATATGTTCCACATTGTATTGTTCTTCTTGTTGGAGTCGAATTAATTTGAAAACTTAATAACACAGCAGACACAGCTTTCCATCCAGCAAACCATCCCGTTGATGATGCTTCAGTTACAGCACGAAACGATCGTTAAGATTGTCGTACTGATTGTGTGTAGTGTGTTTTTTTGGAGTATGTGCGGTTACTAATCCTACATGAATAAGGTATGAGCACGGATTGTGATTCCTCAACTTTTTCTTCTTCTTTCGAGAGTAGCGGCTATGGCGAGCCTCAAGACTCAGTATTATTTCAACGGATTCTCTTCGTGGCAGCGAGATTTTTAACCTCCGTTGGGCCTACATAGTGCCGTAGGAGAGAGTATGTATGGGTGATTCCTTCGCCTTCCGGCAGTCTCCACTTAGCATTACATATTTACTCCCAACAACTACGAATTACAACAAAATAATTTTATCATCATATTTGTAAGATAGCAAGCTTTTACTATACGCTTTTTTATAAAAAATTAAAAGATAAAAAGGATTATTTATTTTTTAATTTAATTCTTGAATTCCTTAAACAATTTTTGAGTTGTTGTATTTATTTAGTAAGGTAAATTAATTCTAATCCCTGTAATAATCCGTAAAAATAGAATGAACTCGGTAATGGAATTTTCATGGAAGAGTGATAATAATACATGCAAATGAAAATTCCGTGAAGCAAAAAGATGAATATAAACCCTGAAATGGTGCGATTTAATCATTTCATTCGTAAGCCTCTAGGTGAGATAATGTAGAAATTATGCTGGAACAATGTCGGATGATAAAAATATATAAAATCATCTCGTTTTGCAAAAATAATTTGAATGGTTCTATAAAAACTGTTATGATATTATTTTTAATGCAGTTTACAGACAAATGCGTATTTAACAAGACAATAATAACTTTAAATATCTTAACTCTAAATTACTAGTTTGTATTTTCCAGAAAATGGAATAGAAGTATAAAAAAAATTAAATGTGATAAAGCCGTTCAAAAATCACATTTCGTAACAAAGACAATTTTCTAGACTTTTAAATTGATTCCAAAACGAACATCGCGGCACGTTTATCGAAAATCGTTTCCAGATAACCATAATGTTTTATTAAATGTCATCCGCAATATAATGAGGTGCGAGGGATCTAACATTTGCGAGAGAGGCTACAGAAATATGTGCGAAGTATTATAGAGTGCCGTTGTAAGTCAATGATGCGGAAAATGGGGTGTTCTCGCCGCTTCGATGAGGGCACACTCTAATAAATAAAATTATGCGGCAGAAATTACAAGAACACGCGGGCTAGCAATCCCCGCGAGATTGGATGCTGGAGATTTTCATCGATATCCTCCAATAATTAATGTAATATGTAGTAAGCTTTGAGGACCCAGTAATTGTGTTGTGAGGCAAAATTGAACGGTTTCTGCTGTTCCAAAATAAAAGAGAAATTTCATTGCACATATGAAATTATTTGTAGACAAAATCGATTTTTAGAGATAACACGGCTATATTTACTGATTCTGTCGACAAAATTTACTATGTCGGCAATCATTTTCAAAATTGTAGAAATAGCCCCAGAAAGATCTCTTCAGATCATACCGATATTCTGACAACATATATTACCTAGGTTTACCCAACTTTCAATCTTCCACGTCTTCCAAAAGCACATATGTGTTGTTTGCAACTGATCAACATATCATGGGACATCAGTGTATGTATGGCTCTCATTCAATGTGATAAGAGAAAGAGTAAGATATTTCTTAACAATGTCATCTGCAAGTCGTGCTCGCAAACTATTGTGAGCAGATTGCTCATGCGCCTTATACTACTTCAGACAACTCTTGTTAGATTGATGCACCTATAATATACCTAAAGTATCCTATATAGGAGACTTCTTGAGGAGCTTCTCGCCCGATGATGATGTAAATGTCGTCAATCAACGCCTCTAATTAAATAAACATTAAAAAAAATTGAAAACTACAGCATGCTTAGTTTTATTTTCCAAATGTTAATCCATTTTCTGCAAGAGAAATCTCGCACACCAACTTATAAATCCATTTTATTTTGGTTTCATATAAAAAGAAACTCAGTTTTAAGCTTATCAAATTTTTGTGTCCTATTCACGTACATAATGGTTTACTGTATTCCAACTATAAAACCAGATATCGATTGAGCTCCGAAACGCTCGGGCCGGTTCTACAAAAGTTTTGCCGCAGGAAAATATTTTACGACAAAGTAACGTAATTTGTCCCATCTATTGTGTTCCCGGACTGACCCAGTGACGTCGATTCGCTAATGATCCGTATCATATCTGACTTCTAAATCAAAGTCCTTTATCCAAGAGTTCAAACAAAACGATTGAAACTCCCATTAATTATAAAATTTCAAAGTGTAATATTCTAGAACAGATTAATTCTAACCTTTGTTTAAATTTTTGGACGAAGACAGAAGTGTGTGGTTAGGTGGAGTTAATAAATTAATAAATTTGGCATTAATTTGGTGACCGGTAGTTTGTGATATATTCGTATATTACATTTGAAGAAAATGTTTCTAGTCGTGTTATTATTTTAAAAAATTAAGAAAAAATAGCCTAGATATTGCAAAAGAAGATTCATCATCATTCTCACAGTCAGCACAACATGTTACAAACATGTTGTCACATTATTGGCCTACATATTTTACGACCGGCCGCCTGCCTGACGTCAACTTACCTTAGTCGCCTTTTACGACACCTCGGTAAGAAATGAGGGTGGTCTATTCTATGCAGCCGGATACCACACGGCACATACCTTAGTCGCCTTTTACGACACCTCGGTAAGAAGGGAGGTCTGGTCTATTCTATTCTGCCTATTAATTAATAATTAATAATAATTCTAAAAGAAGATCCCTTTATAATCATAAAAGCCAATGTTATACTTTTGCGGCGCTATATCTTAACGGACATGTACTAAATTTATGTACAGCTAATTGTGAACCAGGAATAAATAATACATAGACTACTTTAATTCCGGCGAAAATCATGGTCCCTGACAGTAAAAAAAAACGATTACTTTCGTTTTATTCTTAGGTACTTAAACGTAAGAACGGACTGTGGAGCCCAACTAGAACTGGCATAAAATTATACCAACAACTTCAGGTTGGTGTTGTGAATCTAAGATACAAAACACATATTGCAATTTATTCGTAGCTGAACTATTATATTCATGCGATGATTTGATTCAATTCAATACATTAACACTTCGGTTAATTGCCTCTTCGTGTGACAAGAGGACTGGATCCTTTTTCGCAAAAAGTATCAGCTTATAAACGCTGCCAGCATTCTTGGACCATTCAAAGTAGGCATGATTTGTACTAGCGTATAAGCAATTTACGATAGTCATGGCTTGTACATTTTCGTTCTAAATAAATATATTTAAGTATCTCACCGGGCCAACATTATTTTGCCGTATAAATAATTTCTAGGCTATTCTAGTGTAAGTATTTAAAAAAATAATTTGTTCAAAAGAATATTTTTTAGGGTTGGACAACCCCTGAGTAATACACAGGAGTATGAAAATAAATAGTAGCCGATTCTCAGACCTACTGAATATGCGTATAAAATTTCATAAAAATCGGTCAAGCCTTTTCTGAGGAGTATGCTAACTGACATTATGACACGAGAATGTCAAATATAAGAGATAGATCAATATAAAAACATTTGGGGCCGGGAGACCCTCGTCAGGAATAAAGTTCCTACTGCTTTTTCTACATCTGTTATCTATACTTTCTCAACTAAGCGAACTGTGTGACAACTATTCTGTGTATTTTATTTATATCTTTTTTGGGGGAGTGAAATCAAAAAGTTTTAATTTTAAAACAATAAAAAAATTATAGAATAAAAGAAAGTAAAGTAACAGCCTTTAACTATCGCATTGCTGGACATAAGCATTAGTTTTTGGAGAAGAGCATTGGAACTTAGACCTACCACGCTATTCCAATGTGGAATGGTAGGTTACAAATATCTCCTAGAATTCTCTAGAGATTACATACAAAAAAATATTTAAAAGTTACTATTGAAAATTTAATAGATAGTGTATGAGATGGTTTCCATGGATTGGAGCCAGATGGTTGGTCAGTCCATTCTTAGGGCCATTCCAATCATTTTCCTGCATGGGACATGAGTTTCACTGCAGTCCTGGCAGTCACTTTTTTTAAAGTTATCTAGTTATTTATTAAAGTTAGGTTAGTAACCTACCTAGTTAAAGCAAAATTAAAGCAACTGGTAGCTTTTAGTATGTTAATTATTAAAACTATTAATTTTATGTGCATACATATCTTAAATAACCAAAATTTTTGGTCAATAAATACATAACGTAATATGAACGCTATCACAGGCGTGTTGCCAACGCGTTTGCACATTATTAAATTCCTGGCTACGATTAGCATATTAAATAGATTTTCATGATAAATTAATTACCGTTACGTACAGAAATAGCTATCTGCGTGGCGTATGTTAGGTGATTTAATTATTTTAATAATAACTTAGATATATACCACCTCTTTCGGACTTATAACCAAAGATGTTCTATCAACGTTTGCAACATATTTATACATATTAATTTAATCATTATTTTAAAAGAAACAGAGAGAAACTTAATAATTATAAGTCTTAATAATAAGTTAAGTTAATAGCTGCGAACCGTTGAGGAGTTCGCTCGTCTGGAGCCAATCCTGGCAGCAGCATCAGGCCATGCTTATTATAACCATGTATTGTCATGGTTTGATTTTATTTTATGTCAGGAAACCCGTTATGGGTCATCACCGTCCGACGGGGACGAGCGGTGGGTATGTGGGACAGCGCTCCACCACGCTGCTAGTGGCGGGGATAGGGTACCGTTGTACACATTGCCCCCATCCCCGCCAGCAGCAGTTCTGTACCCATGAGAGCGCTACCTCCGGGTCGGGGCCTCTCTATGCAGTGGCCCCTCCCTCCGCTAATCGATGCGTCGGAAGCACCTGATGCATCGACCGCCTCGGGGACCTAACTCCAGCGAACGTCCGAAAAACCCCGTTCGGAATGCATGCAGCCTAGGACGTCCCCGATATGCATTATCATGGTGACTGGACAAATATGTAAAATTTCAACTCAATCGGACATAAACTTCCACCTTTGCAAGATTCCACCTTCACGTACATACACGGCAAGTATAAAAATGATAAAAGCTTTTAAAAAGGATTACTAGAATTTACATCAGAATATTCATATATATCAACTTTAATACGGAGACCAATACATAAAATTAAAAGTGCTCTAATAAATAGGAAAATGACTAGTTTAATAAAACTGTAAAACCATTTAGTCAAAACAGTAAGCTATACCATAGAACGGTAAGAGGCTGAGATTTAAACGCTCGATAAAATTGCTAATAAAGGTTGCGTCTCTTGAGCTTTAATAAGACTGAAACTTTTTAACTTTAAGCGTGGTTTTCTTTTTAAATAGCGGCCTCAAGACCTTAGTTTATTAAGTGAGCTATATTGTATTTTTTTCTATAGTTATAGTAAAACAAGTCAAGAAGACCGTATTTATTTAAATAACGTTGTTCATTATTTACTTTACATATATATCATACTAGTTTTTGCCCGCGGCTTCGCTCGCTAGGAATTTTGTGTGCCACAGTATCTAATTTAATTAAATTTATGATTCTAATTTTTAGTCATAGTGGCTTCCAAATAAAAGATAGATATATGCTGTCGCGGACTTTTATTCAGAGCTATTAAAGACAAACAATATTACGGTAAATCATCTTTGTGTAACTCTAATTGTTTAGGCAGCGTACGCCGAGATAGCTCTCAAAGGACAGATTTTTTCCGATTTTATTGACATGTATCGTTATATTACATAAAATCATTAAAAATTGTAGCCTATATGTTATATCGATGTATAACCTATATAACTGTAAAGTTTCATCCAAATCCGTCCAACAGTTTTTTCGTGACAGAGTAACAAACATCTATCCATACTCACAAACTATTACTATTAGCATTTATAATATTAGTAAGATAAGATTACTGACATACCGACTGGCCCGTTGGCGCAGTGGGTAGTGACCTTGCCTTCAGCTCCGCGGGTCGCGAGTTCGATTCCCGCCGAGAGCCAACATTTTCTATAAACGATTTGTTGGTTCTTCGAGTCTGGTTGTATATAAGTAGTTATTTATTTTATTACATATATTTTCAAATCTAATAGTTCTTACCAATGTTAAAACATTGATAAGGACTATTTGAATATAAGTTAACCTTATCATGTTGTAAAAAAAACACGATGTTAATATGTAACACGTACTAAGAATCAATAATTTAATGTCTACCGTAAGTTTCCGCGCAGAAGACTAAGACGATGGAAAATTGAAAAGCTTGACAGCTCCAAGAAGATTTTTAATAAATAAAATTTGAAATCTATGTGACACATAAACGATGTTTTTACGAAAAAGTTGTGATCGATACGTTGCACCGTTATAATTTTTATGACGACATTTTTGTTAAAACGAATGTATGTCAATCTTTTCTACTTGAGTAAGGTATAAAAGTGTCGAAAAGTGTTGCGAAGAAAATAGTTATGGACTGATGCTCTGTTCTTTATATGCACAAATAATAATATCAAGAAACTGATTTCCTTCTCTCCGATATACTTATTAACAATAATATAATTTACAGCGCTCCTATCGTCTTTTCCCTCGAATCTTGCTTATATGGTTATCATTAAAGCGATACGTTTCAAGTAAATTAAGACCAATTTGCGGAGGCTTTACAGCGAAATGTGGAAAATTAATTTATGAACGGCGTGACGGAAATAATGTGAGTGAACGCTTAATGAATGATTTCAATTTAATTTAACAGAATGTATTGAAGGGGATATTCCTATTTAATGTTTGCAATTGCCGTTATAACTGTTTAATAAATACAAATGTTTTTGTATTTTTTTATTAATTTTGTTATCTATTAAACGCTAAGGAGTTTCCTCGTCCGGAGATAATCCTGGCAGCAGCATCAGGTCATGCTTATCATAAACATGCATTATCATTGAGACTGGACCAGTCTGTACAATTTCAGCTCAATCGGACAATGGGAAGTTTGCCAAATTTAACTTATAAGATTCCACATCTTTTATTATTTTGTTAAAAATATTAATCTAGAAAAGTTAAATATAACCTTTTAAAAACAGTTCAAAGAATGTTTTCGTTAGTTTAAGTAACATTTGCATATGAATGGTTGTAGTGAGGTTGCCTGTTAAATAAAGGATCCGATAGAGGTATCTGTACGAGCGATAGACGATGATCTCGAGCCCGCACCTACTCCGGTCCCGCATCGCTCACGATAATAGCCGGGTCCGTGTCGCGACGCTAAATGTAAATCGCTCTAATTTATATGCGCGATAACGTCGCCGTACTGCTGTTAACTGTAATTATATTACCAAGCGAGGACGTGTTGATCAAAATGTCTGATTAAAGGCCCGTGATGCGAACCGAGAAAAATTCTGCCACTCTGTCACGAGCTCCAAAATTACGGCTAACTATGCTGCATCTCGTCACGCACTGGATAAGTGGACTCAGTAAATAATAAATAATTTGTTTAATGTATTTCTGTTTTGAAAAACTGGGGCTTATTTATTAAGGTAAGATATTGATATTATTTTTCTTCCCATAACTAGGTAAGAAGTTAGAGTAATAATTTTTATTAAATTAGTTTTCTCTAATTAAAATTAATTACTCTGGAATTTAAATAGATTTTTTATCAGTAAAATAGTTGTCACTAATTTACGCACAGCGTGAATTTCAAATAAATCAACAGCTAACTTTAAATTTGTAAAGAAAAAGGTTATTTCAATTACGATATAGTGAAGCAACAAGGGAAACTTAGACATAGTAGCTATTGTAAGTGGATATATTTTTTTTCAAGTCAATGAACAAAAACGTCTTATTATTTAGTATGCAAGTCAGAAATGTTCGTATATTATGTTAGGAATACACAGGGACAATGCCCCAATGGGCAATCTATTTGAGTAATTATCCGCTAAGGGCCATTGTCCGCCATCTTGTGTGCGTGGAATATGCCTTGTTCCATCAATACCTTGTTTATGTCCATGGTTTTGGTGATCAGGAGGTTACTATATTTATTAACTCTAAAATTCTATTGACACTTTAGTATTGTTGTCAACACAATAAAATATCTTGTAAGAAGCAGAAAAATGTCTGCCGTTCGATTAATTCTATTATCATCAGAACCTATAGCATTTGCAAGTATTGTTACGAGAAAGGCTGTTTAATTATAACACCAGATAAGTTAACAATCACGAGAGCGAGTCTGAGTGCGGCTTATCTGGCGCCAAATGTTTCAAAGGAACTTTTAACGAGTTTAAAGCCAAGTGTAGTGCACCCGCAGCGAGTATGGCGCTCGACGCCTTGGCTTAAGATTAATTAAACAATTGCACGATGGCTTCTTGAAAATACTCCGACATGTCTCGGGCCGTCGTCGCCAACCTTGCCAAATTAAAGCTATAAATCAAATCCGCCGACCGGAAACAGAAACGCAATAATGAAGACTAACCTGAAAGTTAAAAGCGCGGCTACAGTCTAAGAGCTAGATTAATTTCTTTCGGCTTTCAAAGTTGCGAGGTACGAAATTTGTGAATCTTATTAAGCTATTATTATATTATATTATTGTTAGAAAGCGGTCATAAAGTTCCTAATGACCATTGTTTCGAAATACTGCACACCTGTGAAAAAAGCTTAAAATTGAATATTTTGGAACAATTAGAAATCATTAAGCATAACAATGGCACCCTCATTAACGAGCATATAAATGTTTCAAGTTCAAGCTTGTTGCACGTGTTCAGAGGTAAAGGTGGGGATGAACCGATTACTATATAACAATGCTTGTTTGCATAACGCTTCGCTTTGCGATTTTGTCGTGGAGTCTATCTCCTGATGATGCCTCGGTTGCGGGGCGAAACGATTGTTGAGTTTGTGATAGTGAACTTGTGTAGTGCTTGTGTATTGTGGTGGAAGTGGTGGAGGCTTGTGCATATGTTTTTTACGAATCCTGCATGTAACGGGTATGAAAAAAAAACGTATAGTCCACTATACATTTAGCACTATATATATTTTCTATTTACTGTATCGCGGATTATAGCAAAATAATTTTATTATTACTTTTGAATCTTATTAACATAAATTGAATTTTAATTACAGCTCTGTTGTAAATAAGTTGCTCCTTATAATTCTTTAATTTAGTTATATCGCTAACACTTCTCATTTTGGGATAAGGAATTGAACCGACTACTGACGACCGTATTAGTTTCTACTGACGACTCCATATATCGGTAAAAGACATGATAATAATAGCAACAATAGCGCCTTCTAAATAGCTAGAGCAGTATGAGTTCATGCCTTGCAGAATTATGGCAGATAATAATAATTATTATTATATTCGACGAATATAAAAAGGACAATTTTAAACGCTTAAAATGTAATTGCATGAACGTTTGGGTATATTTTTTTATATATTATATTTGAGTTACATCACTGAACAAAAATTTACAGTAGGGAAAAAGGAGTTTTCTAACATTGGGTTTATTCGAAGCGTCTCGTAATTCAACGACAATTTATGTGCGTGCGCTTGTGACGCGTTAAAAGATTAGTCGCTACCAAAGAGTAAAATAATGTACTTCGCTCTACGCTGCTATTTTCTGAATGTTTGTTATTTCGTAAGTATAAAAATTGATGTTTGTTTAAGAAACATAAGACCATTAAGTCTTATAAGTGACATGAGTCTTAATTTAAGTAGAAATACTTCTGAGGTTATATTATATATAGATGAGATTATCTTTTTTCAGAAACTTTTGTTATAATGACGGCACGCTCGTCCAGCTGCATAAAAATTGTAAAGGTTTATATCTAAATAATTAATGCAATATGCTTGGAAATGCTAAAGTTAAGTTAGATAGTGTATTACGGATTTCTTCATTATTAAAACATTAATAAAGTTGAAAAGTTTAATGGTTAAATATTTAAAAAACCTTAATTTTTAAGTTGTCTTACTTAGCTTTAATACATATTTTATTTAAGATACGCTGATAAGACGAGCTGAGCCCTCGTTATACAGTTCCTATGCGTTTCATTTAGAGTTCTTATACGTTTACCACAATGTGTGTTAGTTATAACACTACAATAAGCAGGAGGATTCTGTGATTTTTTTTCGTTGGTTTCCAATGTCTATCGAAGTCGAGAAGATATTTAAAACGTACTTTTAAGCGTTAAGTCAAAGTAAGTAACTCAGTAAGTCAAAAGCAAAATAGCGAAACTTTATAGCGTCTAAATCACTTGTTTAAAAATGAACGCAGTAGAACAACTGGCGGGGGAAGTCCGCGCTAACTTTACGACTGTGTTGCAATCGGACATACTAGTAGTATTTAACTTCTATTTCGATTGCCTTCGCAGCATTTTGCATAGTTTACGAGTATCAGAATACAAAATCACTTTTACTGTATTGGTAGTACTACCAAATAAGATGCATACAGGATATTGAACATCTATATCTATACTTGTGGTCGCTGACTATGGGTGTCGTAAAAAGGCTAAGACTCACACAGCGGGCGATGGAGCAAGCTATGCTTGGAGTATCTCTACGTGATGAAATCGGAAATGGGGAGATTCGTAGAAGAACCAGAATAACCGACATAGCACATCGTGTCGCGAAACCGAAGTGGTAATTGGCGGGGCACATAGCGCGAAGAACCGATGAGCGTTGGGCTCCTTAGGTGCTTAAATGGCGACACATAGTAAAACGCAGGGTCGGTAGACCCCTACGAGGTACACAGACGATCTCAAAAAAGGTCGCCAGGAGCCGCTGGATCCAAGCGGTACAAGGTCGTGGAGTGTTGAGATCCCTTAAAAATACCTATGTCTAGCAGTGGACGTTCATTGGTTAAAAGAAGAAGAAGAAACTTACTTATTATAAAACTAAGTCCCCAAAAGCAATCGATTTTCTCAAACTTTACTGGATTTTTTTACGGTTTTTACTTAAAGTTGTGTAGTAGTAGTAGGTAGTAGTAGTGTAATTCTTCCGGAAGGTTTAGCTTAACAGTACAATCCAGTTTCATGTGAATTGTGTCGAACAGGTCACGCAGTTGTAAAAAAAACTCATTTGTTGGGAGCTTTACATGCACGTGCTGCATAAACCAGTAGTGATACACTAAAGTAATGTACTAGAGAATTGTAGATCTAAAAAAAGCTACAAAAAAGTCTCTTTGTCTTATATTTAACTCACAATGACTATTTCTATGGTAACTAAAGTTTCAGCGCACATTTAAACAAACTGCGTGTTATTAGAGTCTATGCTTTCGCTATGTAATCGATTTATGGGAGCAATCACATGCTGCAGTTTAGATAGTCCTCGGAGAGTTGCCGACAAAATACCTAAATTGTTTCCCATTTGACAACTTGTTTGTATTTGAAAAATATTATATGCGATAACAAACTATAAAACGTGTCGAACCTAATATCAACATAATATGGTTCTTTAATTCTTAAACATTTTCTATTATTGAAACATTTATTTATTTCAATACACGATGTAACCGCGACTTCGGGCGCTTCAAGGTAGGTAAATGTTAAAATACCCTCATTCAGGAAAAACGGAATACTCTTATCCTATGTTAGTTAGGCTGATAGAGAAGCTTTAATTGTACAAATTTTCACCAAAGGATTAGCTGTGAAAACGTAACAAACTTATAGCTCGACGTTCGCATTTATAAAATTAGTTTGGTTGTTTTTATTACACTTTGAAGATATTTTTTTATAAGTATCTTAATATTTTAGTATTTTAATTATTATAGACAGACATGATGCTGATGCATGGTGCACAAAGCTCTCCTTTCTTTTTGGAAAAAAGTACTTACATGGAGCATAGCCACTCTCACATGGAAGCGAAAGTTACATATACATATGCAGACATAAAAAACCGGTTGAAGATTTAATTTATTCTCGTTAGAGATAGGAATACTTGAGCAGAATAAATCTTAGAATCTCTTCGTATACATTGTACCTAATACCTATTAGTTTCTGCCCACAACTTCGTCTTTCGTATTTTTTGATAATCCAGAATACACCTAGCTGCAATTCGAAAAAATTCAATTGAATGAAAATTAATATGTATTATATTTCTTATAATGAACCGAAAAAGTATATACAATAATACAAAACATTCTTTATGGGACACGCTTTTGCTATTACACCATAACCAATTTTACAAGAGCTGTGCTTAAATGTTCTATTTTACACAACATTAAGGGTGGAAATAGAGTATTTTGGAGTTCAAACTATGGTGGAAACGCATTTCGTTACCACACTGGGCAAACTCGGGCGTTTAGCCTCATTTCGTGTACCATGGTGTTGTGAGTTATATAACTGATGTTAGACATATATTGTAAGACCAAACTTTTATTGAAATTTCTAAACTGGTAACTATTTTAAACCTAAAGATATTGTATGTCTTGTATATATAATATATATTTTTCAAAAACAGCAAAAATTTAGAATTAACATAGGAACATATATAATATACCATTCCTCAACATAATTAATGATAATATAAGGTTTTAAAATATTGAATGATTATTAGGTTATTAAATCAAAATATATGTATTAAAAGTGTATTCCGTCCTTTTCGTTGACCATGATAACTCGGTTGTAAAATTTGACTACATCTATTAATTACAATAGCATAATAGTCTTGTATTTTTCGTTTTGTTGAGCTGGTAAAAATACTTATCAGTCGAAAACAAAAAAATTATATTGATAATTGCGTCCTAAATTTTTACAGGTCACGTAGATAGACCGTGGCCGAATTCATTACCTTATGGGATTGTAGTATGGTGGATAGGGGTAAGAGACGAGAGGTGAAGGGGGCGGACGTACATGGCGACAGCGTTCAGCGGTCGCTGGGGACGGGAATGTAATATCAGTAGAGTAGTGATATTGCGGTTTCTAACTTTTATGATCAAACGTGGAGCTGTTATTCACTAAAAACATATTGAAAATTCAATTGGCTTGCTAAATTTCAAATAACCTCAAGTGATAATAGCGTCGTCCAAATTAGAAGTTGGAGTTCAATTTGCGGTGTGGTTATTCGATGAAGATTGCAAATTCGACGTGCGTTTGCATATAGTATTTTGTTGTTGCTTCATAAGCAATAAACAATTAACAATTTTTTTAGGGTTTGTTGTAACTATAACAGTCTTGGTATTGGTATTCTTACTGCTTCACAGTATATTTTAAGCAATGTAATTTTTGTACATAAAAATATAAATAATTATAAAATGATAGGTGATGTATATAATAGACAAATTAGGAACCGACATAAGCTTGCGACTCCTGCTTTGCGCCTAGCAAAAGTACGTAAATCGTTTATGAGTTTGGGTATAAGATCCATCATCCATCCATCCATCAGCCTATCTCAGTCCACTGCTGGACATAGGCCTCCCCATATCTGCGCCAGACATCCCGCTTTTCCGCAATGCGCATCCAGCTGGCCCCAACAACCTTTTTGATGTCGTCGGTCCAGCGGGACGGAGGACGCCCCACACTGCGTTTGCCAAGACGCGGTCTCCACTCCAGGACTCTTGTGCTCCAACGGCCATCAGTCCTGCGACAGACGTGACCAGCCCACTGCCACTTCAGCTTGCTTATTCTGCTAGCTACGTCGGTTACCTTGGTTCTCTCGCGAATAATATCATTTATAATATAAGATGCTATAATAAAATTCCGTAATCAATTTTGGCCATGCCGTTAGAGCAGTTTAAAAACACTGTTAAAAAGAGGCTGATACAGAAAGCCTACTATACTGTTGAAGATTACTTAGATGATTAGGATTTGTGGATATAGCTGAACTTCTACCCTGTATAAGACAGAAATAACTAAATGTAACTAGTATTAAGATTTATATTTTAAAAAAAGCAACCGCCGAGTTTCTTGCTGGTTCTTCTCAGTAGGAACAGCTTTCCGAACCAGTAGTAAAGTTGACGATTTAAAAGCACTTGTTTACAAGTTTATTTGAATAAAGAATATTTTGAATTTGAATTTGATAAAATGATAAAATGAACCCACAATCCACACACGGGGCTACCAACATATTTCTCATCATGCAAGAAAAGTTATGGAGGAGCGGGTCCTCCTGTCACAAGTACTAGTAGAGATACTAAGTTACTAACTATGGCGGTCCTAGGACCACCCTAGTTAGTAAGTCGTATTTGTAGTCCTAGTTAGTTAATAGTATAATTTTGATACGAATTTGTGAATAATTGGTTAATAATAAATATACAAAAGTAATACGTATTTGTAATGGCAAAGTCGCTGCGACCTTCTTGTCTGGTTCATTAAAGAAATAACTAGCTTTCAGCCCACTGCGGAACTCAATAGGTTTCAAGTGATTTATTCTATTCGTTTATAAAGTTTGAATGCTTTTTACCTTTCTTATACTTTGCTCGTTTTACTACAAAACCTAACTATCTTGAATATCTTTGGCGCTTACTGCTAATCAGATTTTTTTACAAATTTTGTTGCTTAAGTAACCATAATTAGTATTTAATCTTTTTCGTCTCTGACATATACATTTTTTTTTCACAAATTTAAATTTTTTGAAGGATTTCAAAATCATAAATTTACATTTGTATTCATTAAGTTCCTTAAAACCTTTGTTTAATCATGTTATTCATTTGTGTATTAACTAAAAAAATCATACACATTTAATAAGAGACAACTATAGAATATGTAGAATAGAATAAGTTATTTCAAATGAATTTTAGTTTTTTATAGTATATACAGTGATTTATATAACTTTATGATGTTATTAATATAATGTAAAAAAGTGTAAATAGAGTATTATCTAATCAACTACAATTTTACTCTAATTTCATGGTGGGAGTTAAACTTCGCCAAGTTTTTAAGTAAAATGTGTTATTAAATATTTAATTGTTCCATTGCAGAAGGTCACGTAACAAATAAAGTGAGAATAGAGAAAAGGAAATGCATAAAGGTAAATTAAATAAAGGAGGATTATCCAAATATTTAATTGACAAGAGTATTCTGGTACTGTTAGAGTCGAGCTATTGAAATGAAAGGATTCCAATGGATATTCCTGGTTTGAGCTATGAGCGAACAATAGCCAAAATTTAGGGGGCCATTGTTGTATGTTTACAATTTTTATGTATATATTTTAAATAATAGTTAATTTATATTTATAAATTAATTTATATAAATTTACCGAGCACGAAGGTATTAAGAACCTCAGGGATTTCTATCTTTAAATAATTTATAGAATTAGGCGTTACTTTGAGGAGATCCATAATACAAAAGTAATAATAAAATTATTTTGTATTTCTATCTTTATTATCTACAAAGATTAAAAGTAATCAGTATGTTCCCTTCAACTGAAGAACTTTTTATTTTATTTCTTAAGTTTACTCAAGTTTCAATACTTTTTTATTTGCACAGAACAAAATCATGTCAAATTTTTTAAATAATTTTATAGTCAATTAGACATTCTTAAACTTAGAAGTAAATTTTACTAGTGTTCGTTTTAATTATTACTTATTAAACAGACACTACAGTCGATTGTTATAAAGCTTAAGAAAGTTGAAACAATGCCTTTCTAATCCACGGCCGCTTATTCCACCAGATCTTTTATTAGTCTCGACGCCATCCGCTTTTATTTCGTCTATGTCCGCTTGGGTTTATTTGTCTTTGGCATCTGAGGGTACATTAACGTATTTTTCTTGTCTATTAGGGAGACGGTCGTTGGCTCACCTTCAAACTTTGCGTTCGAAGAAATCCGAAACTCACCAATTGTTTGCTTGTTTTTTATTTCGTAGATAACTCAAATAAAAGTTGACGATTGATTACATTGTACCAAGGCCCGTAATTACTAAAGAGGGGAGTTAAAATGCATTAAGTCGAGTCTGTTTACGTTTTGCCCTTCGTTCAGAGGAATTGATGAATTTTACTGAAACAGCAGAATCAACTTGATAGGAGGCTTTGATACAGTTCTATCGTCTTAATATATAAAAATAATTAAAACTCGTGTTGTCAAGTTTTGATGCGTTCTGTCTCTAAATCTGTTGCAAAAGCGAAGTAAGTATATCTCATATATTCCAGCAGATTCCGTGAAATTCTTTTGTTTCATATATTATTTCTTAGTACTGAGCCCATTAATACATATATTTTTAATAGTATGATTTGATCTATAAATTGAATTAAATTTAAATTGGATTCTCTTTATAAACATATAGGTTGGAATTCTCGCGGTTAAAAAACTTTTTGTTGTTATAAATTTATCATCTTTTGCGCCATACGCACATAAGTGTACATACCAAATATTTAATGCCTGAAGAAAAGATCAATCAATATAACATTTTTTTTTAATAAGTTGTAGTGTTTATTTATGAATTAATTATCCGGCAGAATAGAATAGATCACCCTCCTTGTCGTAAAAGGCGACTAAGGTAAGTTGACGTCAGGCAGGCGGTCGGTCGTAAAATACGTAGCCAAATCATAAGACAACATGTTTGTAGCATGTTGTCCCGACCCCACTTTAGTGGGATAAGGGCAAGTTAATGATCATAGTGTTTATTTATGAAAGATATTTTATTTTGTAAGGATTTATTTGTAAATCCAAATAATACTTAATCAATTATTGCACACGCATAATTTGAGTTCATCAGTCTTATTAATTTTATAACTTTCGCAGTAGACACGAACTCATGGGGAAAACAGAGTGAGTCATGTGGCAGTAAATAGTTTAATTATTTTAAGACGTCCTTCGCACAATTTCGGAGGGCCATTAACATACTTCGATATTCGTCCGGCCAATATTAGCATACAAACTAGTTTATCTTCTATACGATTTTGTGAAACGACATTCAATTAATTATCTTGAAATAACGAATTTTATAGCATTTGCAAGTCGTTGTATGTAAATAAATTACGAGTCATTCATAATTAAATCATAATAATAATATCCAGAATTTGTAATCGTTAAATATTTCGATTGTACTAATAATTTTTTCACCGAAAACACAACACAGCACACCAAAACAGTCTTTTTTTTGTTGTCGTCTTTATAATGTAATATTAGGAATACAAAAATGTATTACAGACCTTCGCAGAGTAACACAATTCTTTAGTTTCTTTAATTAATTATTTTATACGCATAAAAGCATTGTATGCCATGTGGTATCCGGCTAAGTAGAATATACCACCCTCATTTCTTACCGAGGTGTCGTAAAAGGCAACTAAGGCAAGTCGACCTGCCGTGTAGTATCCGGCTGAGTAGAAAAGACCACCCTCATTTCTTACCGAGGTGTTGTATAAGGCGACTAAAGTAAGTAGACCCACCGTGTTGTATCCGACTGAGTAGAATAGACCACCCTCTTTTTTACCGAGGGGTCGTAAAATACGACTAAGGTAAGTTGACGTTAGGTAGGTGGCCGGTCGTAAAATAAGTAGCCAAATCATGTGACAACATGTTCGTAACATGTTGTGCTGAACACGCTTAGAGTCGGATCCTTATCCGTGCCCTTGCACGAGGGTGATGATGACGCAAGAAAACATGGTGAACGAATATTGGAATCAATTACTACTCGCCTTATATATTCTTATATAAAAATTCCGTCGTATGGTGTCCCGCTGAGTAGAATATACCATCCTCATTTCTTACCGAGCGGTCGTAAAAGTCGACCAAGGTAAGTTGACGCAGGCAGACGGCAGGTCGTAAAATAACTAGCCAAAACATGTTACAACAAACTTAAAACATTTTGTGTCAACCCCACTTGGAGAGGGATAAGGACAGGAGGATGATGATTTTTATAGAAAAAGCCTATATTTTATATTTTTATTTGCAGCTCGTTTTGTCGTTGAGCCTATGTTCTGATGATGCTTCGGTTATGGGCCGAAACGATCGTAGAGATTGTCGTAGTGAATCTGAGAAGTGCTTATGTGTTGTGTTGTTGGTGGCGGTGTTTTGTGATACGTTCGGTAACTAATCCTATATGTATAAGGTATGCGAATGGTTTTTGGAATTTTTGCTTTCTACAATTAGATAGAACATAGATTTTCATAGCAAACGCGGATTATAGCAAAATAATTTTAATCACCATCTAGATCCACGCGCATGTATAAGCTATATGTGCTTTTGGAGCGAACTCATAAATCGCAGCAAAAACCAATTAACCGTATATGCAAACCGTATATGATATATGTTTAAATCAGTAAAAGTTCTGGAGTTGTCATTTTTGGTAATTTTTATTTACACTTTCTACATAAATTATTGCAAATTCTCGAGAACTAACTTTTATAAATCAGTTTGATCCATATTTACAGTTGTACTTTTAAATAGATTAATCAAATTTATAATAATTAAAAAAAATGCAATCATATATTTACACTTAAATGAGAGTTTAGAATAAGTTTTAGTTCTACTATCAATATTTATATTATAATAAGTAAATATGCGAAAATAAAACTCTAATCGGGCATGCTGTCGGCGCACAAGTTATATTGCATATAAATAAGTTATAGTTACCATAGTTTTAAGTATTTGTATTACAATGATGTCATATCTTTTGTGTTTTGCTAAAAAAATAAACATCATTTTCAGCATATTAAGTCGATATGCAGAAAGAGCATCAATGCATAGAGTTCAAAAGTCCTCCTTAAAACAAAGCGTTGTACCAAAATAACATTAAAATATTTTTCATCTAAACAACTCTATAGTCAAATTAAATATTCGCCGTCTGGATGTGCTTATTATACCCTCGTACGTGACACAGTTGATACGCCTTAGCTAAATAAAGCGAGTAACAATAAATAATAAAATAGAATTCTTGAACGCCCTTTCTTGAGTTTTATGATACAAAATAGGTTACTTGTATAAATTATGTATATATGTTTTATTGTATGGGCAACAGGTGTACAATATTACGAAGGAAAGAAACTTGATAATTTGACGCTGAGTCGTTACGATAATAGCTTTTGATCTAATTACAAATATTGTCTACTATTGCAATATCGGAATTCTAAGGAGTTGTCATAGCTACCCAGCACTGGGAAATGCAATATTTGGGAACAAAGTTTACATTATAAAGGGACGAACAACACCACGGTAGGCAACGGGTCGTGTGGTGGAATCGATTTATTAAATGACATGATAGATTCTATGGAAAGTGGGAGAATCAATAACCCAAAACAATTTTAAGGATATGTATGTATGAAGATTATATACCAATTCACTATGAAATATTCTTTATTTAAGTAAACTTGTTGACAAGAGCTTTAGAAGCGTCAACTGTACTACAGGTTCGAAAAGCCTCCGGTAGCGGTAGGTTGCTATTTTCAAAATATAATTTTTTTTGACTAGACATTTATTAAAAACTGTCTTGAACAGAGTCGAAGAGTAGCTATATTCACGCGTCTTATGATCTATTTTATCCTCGATAGTAAAGTAGGCTTTGAATCAGCCTCCTTTTAACAGTGTTTTTAAGGCGCTGTTATACCATGCCGTACCACTAGTTTCTTAACCTATTGGTAATTGACTGATTGAGTATATTATTAATTGATCATTATTTAATGCTTTGCTTAATAATGTTTACTTTACAATATAAGACAAATAATTTAATCTTTTAGTTACTTCAGTTACTTAACGTTTCTAAAAATAAACATCAAACGTAATTCTCATTGTGGAAATACAAAACCCAAATAGAGAATTAGACTCCAAGCTCCATTAGCTTGGAATTAAATAAACGCGAACAATACGCAAGAAAGTTAGGAGCAAATTGCCAGAAAGAATAAATCCATTCTTGCGAATCGCCTGCATGAAAATTGCAACAGAGCAGAGGCGGGCAGCGGAGACAGTGGCGGGAAGCGGGGTAGATAGAAGCGTATAGTATGAGAGACGTTCGGTATATTTTAAATTATTTGGTAAATATGACTTCATCTGCTCTGAATAATTATTTTAGGTCGTCTATATACTTATCCAATGTCTAATTTAATAGACAAAACACATAATGTAAAATATTTCATTATTTTGTTATTAAACTAACAAAAATGACTGATAGTACTAGAACTGGGAATATCAATACATAGATAGTGTTATCCAATAGTTAATGCCATAACTGCATCATGATTAAATTATTTTTTTAGTCATGCTGTGATCTTTTATAGAAAGTTATTTCATTCAATTAAGTTTCTTATAGGTGTAAATAATTGTAAGTTAACCTAATAAATAAATAAATAATACACAGTGTAAAAATAGTAAACAGGCGATACGGAGTAATCATTTTTATTAATAAATCATTGTTATAAAATATCCAATCAAAACTAGATGCATATATTTAGTGTAATCGATTGATATGCAAATATACAGCCGTCTCTTGAAACAGTATCAGCGAAGCGAACAATTATAACGAGAGCGTATAAATCAGAATGAGTTGTGGCATGTTATTAGGACTATTCCAGCGCAAAATAGGAAGATGGAACCGAACGAGGCCCGCTCGATGAGACTCGCAAACTCCCCAGTTACATTTTTAATACACCACAATATGAATTCATAAATATCACGCCATATTTGCGAACTACTTTTTGATACAGTTTTATGGGGTTTTATTGCTTTTGGTACTCGCCTTGAAGTTATGGTGGGACGTTAAAACGATAAAATTATAAAGTAGAAGTGAACTAAATAAACAGGGCATCTATATTTTATTTATAATAAGTCTATTACGACGTTATCGTGTATTAATATAATTATAATATACAACATTTTAATTGTTAACATTATAAATTTTAATACATTCCATTGAAATATAAATTAACTATAATATATTTTATGTGGGTAATAAAAAATATTAAACATTTTCTTTTGCTGATATCATAAACATTACATTAAGTTTAAACGATTTAATTGACTTTAAAAATTTCTTAATACAAATTCCATGTATAACATAATTCGAATAAATTTAGTGTATTATAAGGCGGCTTACAGTCTGGACAATCTAGGTCAATATTGGATAAAAACGATAAAACGTTGAGGACCTATATAGTTTGGCGGAGTACCTAGCCCCACGCTCGATGAATATAAATTAACGTTTAGGGTACGTTTATAAAGCTCTTGTTATTCACATCGATTGTTATAGTAGCCTAAATACTTTGCGTGAAATTTCATAACGTGAATGCTTTTCCGCGAGTAACTAATAATAGCTTTCAATGCTTATGATTAGGATTCAGTTTATTTTAGTAAAATTTGTTTCAATGTGGAGCTCTGGAAACCTTCGTTCAATAGGTGCTCCAGAAAATATAACGAACTATAAATAGAAGGTTATATAAAAATAACAGGTTTAAGTAATAATTTGTTTTGCTATAAAGTTATTTTAACTTATATAATTGCTGTTCAAATTACTCTTTTTTTTTATTTAGATGTTGTGGGCAAAACAGAAGGCGAATAAGTTCTTATTTTGGTAGAGTGCTGAAGTGCTTTTGGTAGAGTGCTGAGTGAGAAGATCTTCGTCGCGTTGAAAATCAAAAATATGTATGTTTATGTTGGCTTGTTATTTCCTCAATGCGTTATGCAATTGTATTACTTAATTCAAAAATACTAAGAAAGATCTGAAATATGATACAACACCAACGTTATTATTAAATACACACATATTTATTAAAGGTTTAATCTATGAAATCTGCTACTTATATAATAAATTAGAGTTGTGGAAATATTTTCTGTAATTCATAATACAGGATATAATTATTATATCTTACCTTATTCGCGAATTATCTTCTACACAGGCGGCCGCGTAAACTGAAACAAGTTTTCTTAGTTTAGATAGTAGTACGAAAGTTTTTTTTTAATACGATAAGGCAAGCGCCAGTTATTAATTCAATAATTTAGTAATCAAGGCAAGTTATGAATAAATATTGTTTGCGAACTACTATTAGCAAATAATAATATTGAAAGAAGCGTTGGCGAAAATTATAATGCGCCTTTGAGAATTTTATTACTTAATCTTTTAATTTTTACTTCTTAATGAATAACACTGTATTAACTAGACGTGAATTTCTCGTTTGAACCAGAAAAGAAAGACGTTTTCATTTGAACATTAAAGAATTCATTAAGGAGAAATACAATAGAGCTTATGAATATCGAAGTGTATGAGCGAGGGACTGAGTGTTGATAAAATCTCTGTTCAAACTGATATAATCTATTTCGTAATTATAACGATATTTATTTTGAGCTCACAAAACTGTTACATATGATAAACATCGGGTAATGAGACACGAATAGAATCCCATTTATTTGTATTTACGAGCAAATTGAGCCTTGACCCGGGCCGAATCAAGACGTACGCCTACTCGTAGCGCTAAGCAAATAAATTTACGTAAATACGACGGGGGATTTGTCAACAGAGATCTCGGATTAAATAGCCGATTGCACAAGTTAATTCGACGGGACTGCAATCACAGGGTGCGTTCGATGTGACAGTGCAGTAATCTTTGAGTCTGATGCGGGTTCGGTATTGCCGGTCGCCGGTAAACACCGTTCGGAGGCAGATGTGCGCCTGCAGCCGACGCGCAATATCCCTCTTACAAAATAAAGGAACTCTTCGCGACGACGATTGTTCGCCTTCTTTTACCCTCTTACCCTCACCCGAGAAATACAAACGCACGCCGTCAAATGACTTTACAAAAATTTGCATTGCATGGGTTTTTTCTATATATTTTTACGTTCAGAAAAGCAATTTTTGTACGTCGCTCGCGATACGGAACGCGGGAAATTGCAGTCGGCCCCCGAACGGGGAAAACAGTGCGAATGGAGTCTCACAGAGTATTGTGCAGAGTACAGGCACGCGATTGCTTCGCGCTTTATTGCCATTTCTTCTTCCTATTATTGACGTTTGAATATGTTTCACTTTGCTTTGCACATAGAAGTAAGCGTTTGAGTATTTACAATATACTAAAACCTTAAGATCTACAATAATGTCGAATCGCTTTTCGTGCAGAAACTGTTTTAAATAATTCAAGGTAATATAAGACGACAGCGCAATTAAGCAACCCTCCAATGTTCACGATTTACAGAAAGAGTTTCACTGCAGTCGCAGTTATTTTTCGATGTTGTGAAATTCAATTAGCTAGAGACATCGCCCGCTACGTCTGTATACAGAAAATTATCTTCATTACGCGCCGGAGGATAACAGAATAATTGTTAATCACTTTAAGATATTGTTCTTTGTGATTGTTATCTAGATTACCGTTAAATTCGCGATTTCAAACAATCATCTTAATCTTAACACGAAATTATTTAACCATTTTTAATGAAACTGCATTAAATTTAAACCTACTTTAGGTAAAACTATTAAAATTCTGTACAATACACGGACAAAAAGGTGTTTTGTTATTTGTATGTAAAGATTATTATCTTATGTAAATGTGAAACTCTGCCGTGTCAATCCTAATGTTCCCATTGGGCGGCCAGCAAACACGTTGGCAATAATTAAATAGTTTGAAATAAATCTACTAAGACCAAACACACACGAGATATAGCGTGAAAGTTGTATTTTATTTCTATTAAATAATTCCTTCAGCTACATAGCCGGTTTCATAGGTCGCTGTTTGGCTCGAAGGACCAAGTGCGAAATTTCTATAATATCTTGAAGTAAAAATTCCCGACCATATATGGATGGGCTTTGACCGTTTGGCTCCGATATTCACTTACTGCTGTATTGTATTTCGTCAGATTACACGAAATCTAAAAAAACATTCATATTTTATGTTGATATTTAACTACAATTATGTTGCTTCTTATTTTGCCTCTTTAACTTTGGCTGTATCTGTAGAACTAAATGGTATTCAAGGTATAGATAATCATACCATACCCATATTAATAGATAATCTATGCTAGTATTATAAATGCGAAAATCTATCTGTCTGTTACGCTCTCAAAGCTAATCTACTGTAGCAATATTTATAATATTTAGTACAATTGAATATTTTTTATTTACACATGTTTTTTTGGGAACAGGATAAAAACTCATAGTCCGCTGTAAATAAAGATTTATTAATATTTAACTTGAAGGGCACGAAGTCGGGTTTCCTATTCTAATTTAACTAAATTTGTTTCAGCAAATATATACTTACTAATATTATAAATGCGAAAGTCTGTCTGCCTGTTACGTTTTCAGGGCGATTCCGTTATTCACCGGGGTGAGAAATAGGATATAAAAATCCTATTTTTCTATGATAAAGCAGTAGATAAAACGGCGTCTATTATCAATAAGTCAAGTCTTTATATTAAAGAAATAGCCTAAATATTATTACGCTGTTTGTCTGACGTCGAAAAAGTTGTTTTAAGAATGTTTTTATATATTTCGCTTTTTTTTTATTGGATAAATTTAAATGAACTATTTTAATGTATATTAAATGTAAGTCATACGGATTATATACTAATATTATTAAACTATGCTATGAAAAATATATCTCTCTGTCTTCCTGGATCGATCTTTTTTTCATGATAGAGATATTTGCAGGGTTGGTGATTGAAAGAAGCTACTGTTACATCCAAGACTACAGACCAGGCTAACGAATTTGCGGGTAAGAGTTACTTAATATATATTGAATAATATTTATTATGTTGAAGTATGATTTTAAAATGTCGCTATCACCGACGTTGTTTACGAAACCAGGTGCTCCATAAATTAGCGCTTTACCAAAAATAATTTGAGAATTTTCTAATCGGGATGGTAATTTAGAGCGACAGTGTCAAATGGTTCATTATATCTTGTTTACTTTACGAGTAATTATAACAAATAGGTCGGCGTTCAAATCTCGCCGGTGTTAATAATGGTGACGAGGTTGGTCCTTACAGCCGAAGTATTAGAGATGATTAACGAGTTTCGTCACCCATAAACCATGTCAACGATCTAACTGCACTCCATTTATTTATCGATATATTTTGGAAACGAATATTAAGAAATTGACAAGTAAGTTACTGTTATAAAGTAATTACTCTTACTTATGATGCATAAATCATATAGTATACAATAACTTATAATTATATGTAAACTTATTATATATTAATTTCCCTTCCACGTGTGAGTAGCTTGGTGCATATACAGCTTTTTTCCAGGAGTTGACCTATAAATGGTACAAATCATCATCCTCTTGCCCTTATCTCACTATAAGCGGGGTTGCCACAGCACGTTACAAACATGTTGTCAAATGATTTGGCTACGTATTTTACGACAGGCCGCCTGCCTGACGTCAACTTACCTTAGTCGCCGTTTACGACACCTCGGTAAGAAATGAGGGTGGTCTATTCTACTCAGCCGGATACAACACGGCGGTATAAATGGTACAAATAATGTCGTTTTTATCTAATTTAAATTATACATGTCACATCTAAGCAGAAGTTCAAGGAAATAAGTATATTGACTGTAGCGTCACAATATATATTTATAATATAATATTATAAACTATCCGTACGGAAAAATGTCCATATGTATGAGACTGAATTCGATGTAGGACATAGGAGAGGTCATAAATAGCTTGTGATTCAGATTAGAGTTATCAATTCATTCGTTGGTCTCGGCACGAGTATTCACTTCTTCTTCACTTCAGAGAGGTTTAAATCGAGTGTAAGAAATATGCTTAACCGTAATAAAGCATATTACATAATTTACGATTATTTAATAGACAAAAATGCTTCAATTTGAATATCCTTTCAGCTTCAAACAAGACTGCTGTTAAATAATGTAAAATGAAAATATTTAAAAGATTGACCGCCGAGTGTCTTGCTAGTTCGTCTCGCTAAGAGCAACATTTAGTACCAGTTGTCACATCGTTAAATCTTCACGATAGGACGTGTAAAAAGCTTACAAGGATAAAATATATTTTGATTTGGTTTGATTCCAAATTCGAAACTCTGTCTGCCTGTTACGCTTTCACTAAACCGCTGGAGCATATTAATGAAATTTTGCACATTTGAAGCTTATATACCGGGGTAAAATATGTGGATGCAAATGATTCCTTTTTTTTCAAAAGCAGGAAAAAACATATAGTAAATAAGTAAGAGTAATTTAAAATTTAATTTGACGCGTACGAAGTCACTGTACCACTAGTACATAATATATTATATAGTATTATATAATATTTTGATCTACAATGAAAACAAAACAGATAAAAAAGCAAAAAACATGCAAAGTGCATGACTTCATTTAGGGTATGAGTAAATTTTTGTCCCTTGGCGATAGCAACTTTTAGGTGGAAATGGAATAATCAAATACACATTTTTTTGCTTTTATTAGTACATTGGTGTTGTTAGAGAAATGTTTATTAAAAACTCAATTCTGTTTTTTTTATCTAGATAGTAATTGAATTAGATTAAAAACTTGGGTAATAATTTAATTAGATAAAAAAACCTCTTTCTGAATCGAAACAGATTATATTCGTTAAAATTTACAATATTTTATTATTTAAAATGCTCAAAGGTTTATATTAATTGAGAAATGGAAATCTACGTAGTATTACGTGAAAGCAAAACTTTGTACATATAGCCTTTTAAGGTCATTGGGCAGTGGAGAAGTGTGAGATGTCGTAAAGTTGATCTTCACTATAAAATTTTGCAGAAAAATTAAATTTATTCGTTTATGTTACGAATAAAATAAGTGAAATGAAATAAAACATTCGTTGTTTGTGTTTATATTATCAAAGTCAAATATGCAAATTACGGACTTTTGGTTGCATCTACTCCAAACTAAATACATAATAGAATATCTATTTCGTCACATTTCGGTAGCAATCAACAATAACAATTTATATACTATATAAAAAAGACAAAATCTCATTACATTGCGGCATAGGGAGACAGAATGAATTTGCCGAACTTATTAAGTCGGCGGCTATCAAACAATGGACAAGTTATTGGCGATATACCCTCTTTCTATCAAGCTATTACCTCCTCCCTCCCTTTATACCCCTTAGCCGAAAGATAGAGCAATCGGAATAAGCTCAGGCAGGAATACACCAATTAACACGTTAGTGGGAAAGGGTTAAGATCATATCCGAATTGCAGAAATGAAAACGATTTGTTTTCCTTTTTTAATCTGTTGCTAATGTTTTGCTGAAACTAATTGATGATGCTACTAATGATACCAATTCAAATAACTAAAATCGAATTAAAACTGTACATGAAAACTGTATCAGTAAAGGGAATTTTCAATATGAGCCAGATAAAAAACGAGAAAATGTGCGTATATGAATTATTTACTCAAGTAAAAATTAAATAAAATTCTTCCATTATAAGGGGAACGTTGCTGGCAAAAGACACATTTAAACAAAACGCATACATGGCTTTGTTGTCGTACAACAAGGACCTGTCTGCATTTAGCCTAGGAGCTAGGTTTAGACTGGCAACGAGAGGGTGACTAAAATGTCTTACCTCGTATTGCATATGATCACAATATATCACACACCCAGTATTAAAGTGACCGAATTAAAACGGCTGACTAGAATAGACCACCCTCATTTCTTACTGAGTTGTGGTAAAAGGTGACTAAGGTAAGTTGACGTCGGGCAGTCGGCAGGTCGTATCACTAACCAAAACATGTAACAACACGTGTAAAACATGTTGTGAATGATGATAATATTGTTATTAGTATTATATATTATTTACCGTCGTATTATATCAATGAGTCTTTAATCTTATTTACAAAGCATTATGGTATTACGCACGGATCTCTCGTAATCCATTCTACCGAAACCGATTATATCGCATTACAATGGACATGAAAATCGTTTTTTACTTTTATTGTATTGTATCGGATATAAGCAATCATGGTTTTCTTTTACGAAGAATTTAAAGAATATTTTTTAAATTGTACTGTATTATTTTTTATTGAATTTTTTTAATATAACAAATATATTGTTTGACAGTAACAAACATGAAATCTATATACCTACTTAACAGTGACATATTTAACATTGACAAATTGTATATTTTCAAATTCCAAATAATTAAGATTACTTAATCAAAGCTGTGACCTAGCCGCTGCGACCGTGCGACTCTCACGAGGGGGGTCACGAATCCAAGCCCCGGGCAGGCGCCAGGTCGTTTTCCTATTAGAATTTATATGTTTCATTGATAACTGTAATTTGCCACACGCTTTTCGGTGAAGGAAACATCGTTAGGAAACCTGCATATCTCTAGAGAACTCGCATACTTACTTAAAGCTACCTTCAAAGCTAAGCAAGACGCACGATCATACGACTGGCCCATTGGCGCAGTGGGTAGTGACCCTACCTTCAGCTCCGCGGGTCGTGGGTTCGATTCCCACCGAAGGCCAACATTTTCTATCAACAATTTGTTCGTTCTTCGAGCCTGGGTGTGTATTTGTATTTAAGTATGTATTTAAAATTATATACGTAGTATATTTACCAGTTGTCCGTCACCCATAACACAAGTATTAAGTTACTTACTTTGGGCATGGACGACCATGTGTGTAAGTGTCCCATATATTTATTTATTATTTATTTATGATAAGACCTACTCGTCTGAGAAACTTATAGTCATAAGGAAACCAACGTTTAGAATTTGACCAACTTTCATAGACCAACCTCTTAAAGGTTACTCAGTTGCAAACTCCACTTGCAGTATTAACCAACTACAAAAATGCCATTGTCTTTTTCCAATTCTTTCACGAACCATATTTTCGTATTCAAACATTGAAAACTTGACACAAATATAAAAGAATGCAGTTATTTTTGCGATTTCCAACTAAAAGATTTTGTGAATCCGTATTGGAGCAACGTGGTATACCTTATTCAAGTTATAATCGTATTTGTTAAGGAGAGAAAAACTTTTACCAAGACTTTTTAGCAAAAAAAAGTCCACATTCAGTGACACAAGTTAACCAGGGATATTAAGCATGATAGAGCTACCCCGTGTGGTATCCGGCAAAATAGAATAGATCACCCTCCTTTCTTACCGAGGTGTCGTAAGAGACGACTAAAGTATGTGCCGTGTGGTATCCGGCTGCATATAATAGACCACCCTCATTTCTTACCGAAGTGTCGTAAGAGGCGACTAAGGTACGTGCCGTGTGGTATCCGGCCGCATAGAATAGACCACCCTCCTTTCTTACCGAGGTGTCGTAAAAGGCGACTAAGGTAAGTTGACGTCAGGCAGGCGGCCGGTCGTAAAATACGTAGCCAAATCATGTGACAACATGTTTGTAATATGTTGTGCCGACGCCACTTGGTGTAGGATAAGGGCAGTAGAATATTGATTGATTATTAAGCATAATAAAGCTATTTGTATTAAAACATAAATTTTACAAGTCAGAAAGTATTTTGGCGGTATTTTTATCATTTCAATATACTTACAAGTGGATACATTTTGACATTACTTCCTTTGCAAGGTCAAAGAGTAGCTAAAAGCTAGCTATCGTTTATGTGATCCTCAATAGTATAGCAGGATTTTATATCAAACTCTTTTTAATAACTATTTTAAACTGCTGTAATGGGAAAATCAAGGAGTTTGTTTCCATCACCATTGTTTTATATTGCTGTATATTTTTATGGACAGAATATATTGCTAAAAATATACTGCGTAGCTAAGCCAGTACCTAGTTACTAAAGATACTAAACAATGTCAATATGTATATTGTTACTCCTCAGTGCATTTTGTCAATTAAGAAATGTCATACCTTCCAACCGCCTTCCGAGCTGTATGAAATATTTTTAAGTCTCAAATATATTCGTGTTGCATCTACTTATTACTTGTTTTTTTATTAATACCTTACCTTGGAATATCAATTTAAAAGTCTCCACACGTCTTAGTGAGCACTGCTTAGAGAAATACGATTATTTCGAGTTGCAACAACCGCAACGCAATGATACCTTATGAATATTTCTTAAACTATTTACAAGGCATTATCTGTAATAATCAGCTTGTCTCAACAAAGTTCCACTTATAGTAAGTAATGGGTTTTATAGATTACGACGGATTTATTATTTTTTCTTATCTTCCAAATGAAGAAAACTTTCTCATTATAATGCTTGTTAAATACTTATAAATTTATATAGAATTTACTATTTTATGTCATTAAATTTGTTTAACTAATAGTCAACAAGTAAAAGTCTAGTAAAAAACTGTAAGTCCTATATGTCGTTATAAAATCTTAATTAATATGTATCTTAAAAATTACCGGAACTATGGAATTTATACTTACAAACATTCAATTATAAATATAATATTGAATATTTGAGACAAGATATTTTGTTCTTTTATATTAATTATTTCTACTTATTGACGAGAGAATAATTTCAATTTAAGAAAGGTGTTTTACGTTAAAATTATTTTATTTATAAAATTCAGTGAAGCTCAATCATTAACTATCTCTGTTGTACATTACTTAGTATTATTAATTTATGCCTTATTAAAAATTTGCCTCATATATATATTTTTATTAACCTATAATGGAGTATAGAGAGGATATTCATTCTTTTACTTTTCCTGAATAGCCAATATCATTAATCAATGAGACTATGGCGACCTGTATTTACATCAGATATTATCAGCCATTACGAGTACATCTGATTAAAATTTAATTGACCGATAACCGAAATGGTGCTATTAATGTGATAAAATGGCGTCTAATAGCATTATTACTATAAAAATCTTTTATCTGTACATCCCAGGGAGATTACTATGTATGAATAATGCACTAAGGTTCAGTTCACAATGACCGAAATAAAAAACTTAGGTAAGAATATTCTATTATAAATTACAAATTACAAGAACACAATGTAATACAATTAATACACCCACAAAAGAAATCAGCCGAAAATTAATATAAATATATTTACTACGTAAAATTATTTTCTTAAATTATTAATTAGAGCGACTCAGACTTTACTGAAGCCATTATTATAAATCACAGTGCTTGAAGTGTTGCGCGCGCGCAATGCGTAACGTGCAGCCGCTATTTAATTAACTTACACACGCACTCTATATATTTTAAATACGAAATACTTTGTATTGTGTAGTTTATATTATTTTGGATTCAGCCCAAAACCTCCGGATACAATCATTCGACGTAACGGATACGAATTTAATCTAGCAAAATAGCGACAATTACAATCCTAAACTACATGCTGTAGAACGTAATGGCCAGCCTTCGACAATAGATAAACAAAGTAACAGCGTGAGTCTACTAGAAATAGTCTAAATATCAATCAATATCCGAACGAAGACCGTGTGTGATAAACAATAATGGGAGCAAAGAGGGCACGTACATGGACGCAGAATTAATCAGTTAGTCACACTTGTGGCAAAGTAAGGAGGAGTCGATTAGGAGGGTACCTTCGTGGATTATTGAGACATCGGTGGGGCCAGCTGTGGCCGGCAAGTTGCCGATATTGCCGCGGACAGGCTGCCCTCAACTTGTAACAACTGCCCAAGAATTCCCAGCTCCACTCAAACTTCACCGTACCACTGTTATACGAACACTTTGCTGCCCCAAGCATTGCACAGTTATACTGATACAAATATTACCGTTTATTATTAAGTTTAGATGTTTTCTATCAAGCATTAAGATTTACGTTTAAAATTAGATTTGTGTATTTTCTACCAAGAAAATGGTAATTGTCAAAAGTCAAACCTTTAGAAAACATAAAGTTGCCCGAAACTTAAGATAATCAAATTATGTGTTACATTACTTATTGTTGGCAATTTTCGGGATCAGGAAAGTTGACGTTTTATAATTAATCTAATTCGAATTTCATTCCGAAACTTTTACATTAAATATTTAAATTAAATGTCGTATATAACTTGGTAAAGTTACAGTAGATGCAAATGATTAATCAGGGACTGAGAATGTAATATTATATGATGCGCCAAAGCATTATAATATTACCCGATATTACTATTATAGGTGTATGTAACCTAATTAAAAGTCATTATAGTAATAGATAGCAGAATGATGTACATATTATTGATGTGTACATATCCAGTATGTACCTGCATGTTGCGACAAAACAATAATTATTAATGCATGAATCTAAAATTGATTACAATTAACATCATTTTGTCTGAATGAATTTAGTAATATTTATGTTACATAGCTATGTACATAGCGCTAAATTGATATTTTTTGATGCATTTATTTTGTCACATATGCCGGATATAATTTTTCATCCGAAATCTGAACATCCCATTCCCCAGTACCATATCCCGTACTGGAGATTTCACGTATCGGAAAATTTTATTTCAATTCGGGCGGTCCGTCGTCGAGGTTCGTTTGCAACTTTATGATGACCATTATACTTGTTTTCGTATAATAAATTTTAAATTGACTTAGAAAACAAGCATTATACTCAAATTATTTTCATTGTCTACCCATTCAGTTACAGTTACAGTTACATTATATATGAACTAGTTAGTTTTAGATATTGCCTTATTTACACATTTACTGTCACATTTATGGTCGAGATATTTCGACCATAAATGTGACATGTTGGAATAAGTAACGTACTTTTATATTATATTAGTTTTCTTCTAAGTAATGTGATCATTAACCCGGTGACTATTAACATATAAATAAGAAGAGATTCTAAAGAAATGATAACATACATCTTATGTTACTTAGAAATAAATGCACTTTACAATATTCGACTTAAATATTTCGGTTTCACCAGACAACCTATCCGGCCAGCCTTCACTTAAATTATATGAAAGGTGTTGGTTGGTTAATATCAATACTGTTTAGTTATAGTAAAATTGACTCAATGCAAATCTGATATTTGTGAGACTTAACTAATGGTCCACTAATCTACTAGAAACCGAATCGGTGACGTAGCCTATGATAGCCTTCACTATGTTACTTTTCCAAATAAGTAAATCATATCGTAAGAACTAACTGCAGTAGATTTTTTCATCGATAATACAGTTTTAGTTTGACACAGGTTAGAGCCAGTAACAGATTTAATTTTAGGAAAATACATAGCATTGAAACAATAATGGTACAAAGGATGCTGGATAGTTCCGGGTAATGCACAGAGCAAGTCAGTCCTTTATACTGATTGTACTAAGCCGATTGGGGCTTTGTACACGCTTTTATGTATCAACGCTATAGATTTTTGTAGGTTCAAAATATTTCTAATACATTACCATATAAATTGTGTCTCTTGGTTTACGCGGCACACGACACGAAGGCTCTCAGCAGGCGAGTTTTGTTAAAAACGCGAGACCTCTTTAAAACAATTTAAATGAAATCGTAATTTACTATTTATTTAAACCCTCCGGAAAAATTGCACTACCTTTTATTAAAAACCGTACAAAAATCCGTTTAGTAGATTTTGATTACAAAATCGATCACATACAGACTTCAGACAGCTTTTGTTTTATTAATACGTACAGATAATTATTTCTTGGTCAACTCAACATCATTATATTTATAGATTGTATAGATTTCTTAATACCTAACTTTAACTCATGATTTTTTGGCCGTGGACTTCAGTATTAATGTTATAATCCTATTCATAGTTTATGATATCATGCGTTATCTATTCAACAATTTCTATGTCAATAATCACATGGATCCGTTTCTGACGTGATGTTTGACGTCAAAGGAAGGGAAAAATTTATGATGTTGCTGGTGATATGATGTTGTAAGCTTTACCAAGGCTTTTTTTTAGGTGACACATGCTAATAATTTAAAGATTTGGTGCGAAGATTTAATAAATAGTCTATTGGAAATATATATATAATGGTATTGACAATTTAATACACACGATACCAGTGTGTGTGTGTGTATATCTTCACTAAAAATTGGTGTAACACGATCTTTTCACATTAATTTACACACCGCTATTTATAATTAACCATAACCTTCAGGAAGAATTGAAATACTTTTAGTAAAAACTATACTGGAATATGTTCGTTACCAGAAACACTTAATGGCATTTAAGTGATGCTGATTGAATTTTCGTATAGGGCCTATGTTAACGTCTCTTCACTTTTGACTATAGACTTACCCAGTAAACCTAACCTTAATTAATAAAAAAAGGATGACCTGTTAGTATACCACTGCTGGGTAAAGGTCTCCTTTTGGAACAAAGAATTAGGTGCTTTGCACCGCCGCGCTGCTCTAATGCGATACGCTGAAGATATGCGGAAACCATTTTTCCCTTCACCGAAAAATTAAAAGAGAATTAGGCAAATAAGTATTCACAGTAAACGTAACGTTGCTTCCTTGAGCATTGGATCACGCGATCTCACATTCGACCATGACACCTCAACCTTATGTAAAGCCGAGTCAAAAAGGAATTTAGATTTTCGATAGGTAGAAATACTGAGACGGTATTTGTGACACCAAGACTTAACTACGTATGTATTTGAATCATGTGTATATCGTGTGAATTGAATATATGAGACATATGGTCCAATTTAACGCTGACTGTCAATCGCAGCTCATTGATTGGATTTCGACATACAACAATGTCTCACCCCGTTATATCGCCAATATACGTCAAATTAGGTTTTACTATTGTTTAATAATAATGTTATATTTTGCATACCGAGGGATGTAATCGAATTATTATCAAATAGCATCCTTGAATCTTCTTCTTCTTTAACCGCTGGTCATGCTTCTCTTAAGGGATCTTCACACTACATAATCTATGATTAAAATATTTTTAAGTTATATGTTACATTATTTAAACTGTATAAACGTGATTCGCGTCTTAAATAGATTTAAGACGCAGAACGCAAGGAAGCAATATATACGCTGAGTCTTAATAACGTGAGACGCGCATTGCAGCAATGCATCCGAGCGTTGGATCTAGGGCGTTGCTGATTTTGCTGTACGTGAGGCCACCTATACGCCATGTGACGCGAAAAACAACGATCTCTTTGAGTCAACTATTATCTCTAGTATCCAAATAAACTAACTAACTAGTATCTAAATTATATAAGACAAAAATATTCTTTGTCAAATTAAACTTATACCTTTAAATGAGCTATTCTTTTCTATAGTCTACAATATGAAATTTGGAAAGGGCTCCAACGATTTTTATGAAATTTAGTATCTAGTAGGTTTTCAGGGCGATGAATCGATCAAGCTAGGTTTTATTTTTAGAAAATGTTATTTTCTTCCCTATATTCAGACAATGAAAACTGATACAATATAATCATATATCATCTATCTGTCAATAATAATATGTCATCCGGATATTTAGTTATTACACTTTCGCTATGTAATTCTTTCATGTGTTATTTCAACATTAAAAAAATATATTAAATAGAATAAAATGGCATTACTTAACTGCAGTATAAAAGAGAAGTTTAGTGTAAACTGATAGAATTACTGATTCATTTGTTTATCCATTATTATGGACTCCGCCAACGACCTGTCATGTCTAAATGTCAATTAATTGAGGCGGTATAGTCATTAGTACTTGATGACTTCTCTAAGAATGACCTCTCTACACACAGTGTCATAGATCGGCTATCACGAGGTCAAGGTAAAGACTAATATAAACTTTGTAGTTACCGGTAAGCACAATAGTTGTATTTGCGTATATAGTGGCGAAAATAGTTATTACAATGCAGTGCTATTTATTCCACCATGGCCATACAACTAGATTGCGAGCGAAGTAATGGTATATCGGTCACCAAAATTGGACGTGTATTGCGTCAATCTGGTCTAGTATTCCGGAACAGATAATTGGAGAAAAAACGGGGATATATTCACAACCTTTTCCATTCCACTACAGCCAAACAAATATCACACAGAAACTTTATTCGTGTCATCACTCCCAAATGGAATTGAAATAAATACTGTATCGCCTTTTATGGACTAAGTTATGGGTATGGCCGATCATAAAGTGATCTCATACACGTTTGATAAAAACAAAACTGTAACGGGAAATGTGAAGGTAGGCAGTATATTTTCTATCACGATTATTATGCTTGATCAGGGCACCAAGAATAAATTTTTCAATTAAAGAAAAGAAAATAAAGTATTGTATATGAAATATCGTCTATAGCTTTATATATACAAACGTCTATTTGTCATTGTCCTTCTTTCATGGTTGAACGGAGCATCCGGTTAAACTAATTTTTGGTGTAGCTGATGGGATGACCGGTGACATATTTGTTATCTCAGTACGCAATGTCCACACAAACCAAGTTACGAACAGAAGAAAGTTGGTAAAAGTAGAGTTTTATATAATTTACTAGCGTAAAATTATGAGAATACTTTTAGACTAAATTGCACCTCTATTCGATTGCTTCATACTTATATTCAATTAAGATTTTATATAATAAAATCTAAATTAAAAGTGTAACTGCATTTTCAAATAGAATTTCGTGCAAAACATATGCATAAATCTAGTTACTCGAATACTTTATTTATTTTGTTCATGTAACAATACCTATCTAGACAAACATTCATGTATTTATCTAAACTTACATATATAATATTGGGTATACTGTTATGCAGCATAGTCGGCCCTGTTGATTGAGTTTTATCGGTCATTATTCTAACAGATTTACTTGAAAAATCAATCAGAACTTTTCTAAGCGTAGGCGGCACCATTTATTAAGATATAAAACCTACATGCCATTACCTTACCTCATATAATCAATATAAACCTGACTTTATATTAAACTACTAATAATACTGAGACAACAATTAATTCATTAAGAATGACAAGAATATATGGTTGGACACAATTAAAATTCGATGTTTCGCTTACATTACGTAATTAACTTTTCTGGCTACCTTTCAAAAATCAATGAAGGCATTGCAACTATCAGGAAATCAATAAATTATCTTATTTATATTAAAAATATTTAGGTAATTTACATTTATATTGCGGAGATCGCGGGGGCAGATTTCGTCTTAAGTTCTTTTCCTAAGTTCTTTATTAAAATAGCAGAAATCTTTCTGAAAATTGTCAATGTCCTGACCACTGTGGATCCTGAGAACGAAGTGATAAGACTCCTGCCACTGAGTAAGGGCAGTATTCGTACCAGATAGGTCAAATACTGAGTGACAGCAAACACCGTTAAAGTTTCGATAATCGAGTTGTTGACCAACAATATCAAGTGATAACAGTTATAAGCTGCTATGATACACGAATGTTCAAAGAAGGTAACTCGCAACGTGCATCCATCATAGAAGAAACTATTTCGATAAAAAAATACTAGAACACTGTCGTAGGTCAAGCTACTAGAAACGTCACAATATTGTAAGAAATCATAATGTAAATAATCTTATTAGTTCTATGAAAGCAGGGTTATGTATCTTTTAGCCATATCCATAGTTTATTCGAAATTTCGCTCATAGATATTGTTTGTAAACGAACTAATCAATATTTAAGGATAACAGTCTATATAATCTACTATAGTGTGCATTAAGAGCACGTTGTCTATAGAAGCGATATCGTCTCGCACGGGGATCTGATGAACTTTGCAACCACTTACTGTGCAGAATATGTTAACACTCAAACTGTTTTCCGTTATGATGTACTGAGAGCTGTTTCGTATATATCTTTTAACGATAATGACTATAATGTTATAAAGTCATATATCATTTCAACCGCATCTTGATTCGAATTCATCTTTTTACTTAAAAAAAGAGTTTAGAATTGTTCAGCGCGCGCTAGAAAGAGTTATTACATTTTCTCTCCATGATTAAATCAGATCCGAGGAGATCAGGATAACAGAACCAGTATTATTGACGAATCAAAAGCTTCTTTGTGATTGGCATATCATTTGAAGAACTGATGGATGAAGATGTTTGTAGACTCTCAACCAGATAGACGATCTCAAACGTTTCACAGGGAGTTTCTGAAGATGGCGTAAGAATGGCGTGGAAATCTCTGAACGTCAATATTCAACATGGGAAGTCCATTTGTTGAAGGATATGACAGAACATTATAGCAATTTTTGAGACTAGTATCTTGAATTTTCTATTTATTTTTCAATCAATTAGCACATTTCAATATATTAGAAGTATTTTTAGTTATTAATACCCAAATACTCTAGGCTGGCGTTAATAGACAGAAGAAATTATTAAAATTAACCACTACTTTTCTACTAGTAAGGCAATTACTTTATATAAACCTAACAATAAAGCTGCCAGAGCTTATTCAGTTTGAATTATACACGATCATAAGCAACGTCGATTGAATAAGGGAATAAAATATTACTAGCTAGTTGACACTTATCACAGCACATTAACTACGACCAAAGCGATCAATATATTAACACTAAGCTCTAGTACTTAGTAACGGTAGCACGTTATTGATGGAGGAGACGATACCGCTTCGCACCGGGTATGATGAACTTTGCAGGCACTTATACTGTAGGACGTGTGCACATTATTTATTCTACAAGGGTAGTTTTCAGACATGTCATCAAAATTGAGCAATATAAAGTTGAATCTTTGTTGAAGTTTTTTTTGATGGATTTTACTTGATAAATAGCCCGTACTTGACAATTTTACTTGAAGATTTTTAATATCTTGTTCTTATATCTTATGAAAGTAAAGTTTTTGTATCGCGTTGCAATATTTAGCAAGCATTTAATTTTTAGTTACGAACTTGAAAAACTAAATTCGAAAAAAATTAATTTATCGCCACTAAGCACAAAAGGTATTTATCCCAACAATATATTAAAAAAATATTTCGATCGTAACGGAATAGCTTATCTCGAATATTAAATGAATATTATATAAAGTAATTCTCACATTCTGTTATGCCAATAATAAAGTAGGCATGCTGTTTTGATTACGAGGTAATTTCTAGAATATAATTACGAAGAGCTACGCCGAATTTCAATAAAAAAATTACATTTTGTATTATTAATGTCAAAGATAAATCTAGAGCTAAACGAACAAAACAACGTCATAATTTCAAAAAAGAGTAATGTATAATATTTCATTTCATTGAGTATAATTGTATATTGTAAATCTCGTTAATATTAAAGAACTTAACCAATAAACTGAGATTTAAATCGGAAACAAGTCAAATTTTTCAATGTGAATAAAACTGTTGTAAGAAATAACATTTTTGGTGAAATGCGAATTTTCGCAAGTCCAGACCTGGTTACAATTACATTTATATTATTTATTTATCGTACAGCAACGAGGCTCCGTCCGGGCAAAGGAATTGATTTGTGCATAATTCAGTAGCTAAAACACCTCCTCGGGATCTCTATGTTGTAATAAAAACAAAACATTCTCTTGCATTTTTACTACTTTCTTCAGAATAAGTGAACACTTTTTTTATGGTTGCATAATCAACAACTAAACAACTTTTCTAATTTTCGCTTTCACTGATTTTCACCGCGATATAATGAACACTTGATTCTCTTTGACAGTCCTCAGCTAATATTTTATTCAAATAATGTTTCGTTAACATAATAATTAAATGCGCTTTATGAATATCAAGTCTCAACCGACGCCTCGTAAATAACCTAACTTTTCCTACTATTCAGCTCGATACACATTGCGCATATTAATTACTTACTTTTCAGTTTCGAAATAAAGTAGCTTAATTAAATTTTAACAGTATACCCGAAAACGCCTGATTGGGAAATTTATATATTATTAACCTACGTATATAATTAATTTATAAAGTTTTGTTATAAATTGCTATCAACTAAACTTTTAGTTATTTCCGACAAACAAATAACTATATTTGCGTATTATCAATTAATTAAAGAGCATAAATACCGTAGAAAAATTATTTTTAAATTTTATTGATTGTGACTATTTCTAATATGTTATTCATATTTTTTATTCAGCATATTTTCGTGTTGAGTGGTGGAAATATAAATGAAGGGATAAAGGTTTTTATGCAATGGGATGCACAATGATTATAAAGGGATATGCCTGGTACCTGGAAGAGTTGTGATAGCCCAGCGGTGAGACCGTGCGACTCTTTCGAGGGGAACACGAGTTCAAACCTGGGCAGGCACCAATGAGTTTCTCTATTAAAAAACTCATGTATCTAATTGATAATTGCAATTTATCACACGCTTCTCGGTGAAGGAAAACATCGTGAGGAAACCTGTATATCGCTAGAGAATGCCGGATATATGTGTGACCTACCAATCCGCATTGGAGCAGCGTGGTAGGTCTTAGCTCCAACCCTTCTCTCCAGAAACGGAGAGAGGAGGCCTATCCCAGCAGTGGGATTGTAACATGCCGCTACTTTTTATGCGATTTTTATTGAATCTTCGGAATATAACAATATTTATTGCTACTAGTCTATATGATCTATATAATAGTCTATAATATCTATAATGATATAGATATATTTAATTGTGCCAAATTACAGCAGTGATTCCCGATGTGGAGAATCACAGGGAATACCCACGTTTATTGTTAAGGGGGGACAATTCGAAAATGGACTCGACATGAGTTTAACCCTAATTTTTCGGGACATTTAATGCAATCCTACATTCCGGTGCCAGATTTAACAAAAAAGTGTGTAGTGATTTCTTCCTAAACCTTATTATAACAGTTTCTTAAGTGCAAATCAAATTTTTATATTAAAATATATACATATGTTACTATGAGATATGTTGTTGGGGGGCATAAGAATTTTAGAAAGGCTGTGGGCATGGCATAAAAAGTTTGGAAAATACTGGTCTATCGGATAAGTCGTGAAAGCGTTATGGACAGACTTTCACACTTATAAAATTAGCATGGATTAAAACCGCTTGCAATCCTTTAGACACTACTACAATACAAATTCTACTTCTAACAACATAATTTCTTCTCTCACATTACATTGTCAAAAGACTGATTCAGATTCTTGTAGGTAATTAACCGTAGCTATAAATTGGAGGGTCGGACGGTCAGCTCATTGCGGATGCTGTGCACGTCGTTGGCCCAAAGATGCGGCATCCAAACATTGTCACTGCACCGCAACTCCAGCTGTGTTCGCTAGTTAGTGCCTATGCCTACACGACATGCTACGTGTTGAAATATAGCGATCGTCGCCGGCTGAGTGTCTCTGGGTAACTCTTCGATAAACTGTTGCTAGACTAAGTTGAGATTATTGAGAAACTTTCAATTTGGAGTTGAAATTGGGACTTAAAGTTAAGACTTTTAGTTAAGACTTTTTAAAAGTTGAACTAATAACCAGAAATATACTATGAATATCATGATAAGGAATTACATACATTTAACTTGAGTTACTTAATATATCTAATAATTGTGTACTCGTGGTAGATTTAAACTTTCGCGATTCATACTTATTATTATATAGACATACGGGTCACGTCGCGATAAAATCGACCCATGATAATAAGGAGATACAATGAATGTGCTTTATTCTGTTCCATATACAGGTACTACCAAAGTGTGCTTCAGATACTCAGACATCTGGTGAAGTTTCTCAGCTTCCAAACTAGTTGGCTGTTATCAGGAAGTTTCCTTTCTTAGTACAAGTTCGCATTAGCACAGATAAGAAGTTTTTGGAATTTCAACATGTGTCGTTCCATATAAAACTTGTAAAAATGAAACATTATTTAACTAGGTCCCTATTATTATAATAAATACGCTTATACGCTTAAAATACAAAGCGTATAAGCGCTATAAAAAAAAAGAAAATTTCTAAATTTTAATTTGAATTATTTTACAATATAAGGATATTGTTATTCAAACTACACATTCAGTACGATTAAGTTTTGGTACTTATCGTAAACATTTGTGATTCCGCAAGATACTCTTTCTTATCCATCCATTAAAAGATCGAGTACGAAGTATTTTTTACAATGAGACAGATGGAATCTTGTACGTATGTGTTTATTTGCTTATCTGATGACAAAATGATCTTAATAATATGTTAGCTGGACTCACAAAGTTCCTAGCGACGTATCGACCTGCAACGTGAAATTTTGAATACTATCAAGATCAGAAAAGTGTTATGTCCTAGGCATGTGTGTCGGACTCAAGAAGAAATCAATGGCAATGGAGGAAAGAAATGGCTGCGTAATATCCATCAATGGACCGGAATTGCGAGTGGATCTGAGCTTTTTAACCTCGCAAAGAATAAATAGAAGCTGACTGCCAATCTTCGACAGTCGGAGAGGGCAATAAGAAGAATAATATGTTGTCAAAATATTGAGAAAATATTAGTAATATTATTAGATATATATAAATAAAGTTATTACCTCTTTTAGATAAATAATAACAATAGTTATAATAAACTATGTATTGCTATTAAAAAAATTATCGAACTAGAATTTGTTTCAAATGTGCCAAAACATTTGCACACATGCTTTAGATTGAAACTGAAGATAATTTTTATTATTGTGACGTTGTCCGCACGTGTGAGTGACAAAGCGTTTTTGTAAACTACGTTATTGAAGAAAAGTTCGCCACTTTCAATGGCGATCACGAGTCGCGACACATACCAAACGAAGAGGGGAGAGCAAGACATTGCGTGTCGGCGGCTACGTACATCCCGAACGATGCTGAAGCTATGAGACTTATGAGGATTACATGAAAATGCGTATTCGATGACATTTTTCGGGGCCGTGGAAAAAGATGAAATATAAGGAATTCTAAACGTGACAGGAATATTGAGTAAGGCGCCACCTATTACCGCTGTATGCGTGTTATTTTCGCGGTCGCGCGGACGAGTCTGGATCAAACCGAGCATGACATTATATTCCTGATACAAAAATGTAAGTATGAAAAAGCTTTGTTAAAAGCGACTTCGCTCAAGTGTCGAAGTTTCGAAGTGGAAAACTTTGCATGGGAAAATCTTTTGCGGAAAATGATTATTTTGAATATTTGTTTTTCCCGTTGCCCTTAAAGGTAGAGAAAATTAATTAAATTTGAAATGAAATTGTATTATATTCGTATTTTGATTTTATTTGTTTTTTATTTGCAGTATTCTTATGTTCAAGGTTCTATAATGCTTGATTATTTCATACTCAGTTTTTTGTTTAGTAAAACTTTATCCTTCATTTCAAAATATAAAATATTGTATGATTAAAATGATGATAAACTCTTACTTGTATAAAGCCTACTTATACATGACCAAAAAATGATAAACGGTATTTTTTTTTAAATCGCTTTATACTTGGCCTCAGATCAACTTCAAAGGAGATAATTTAATGAAATAATTTAATTTGAGAAGCGATGGGCAACTAACGTAAGCTGAATCTAGAACAGGAAGCGGTGATTTCATTTGGACCCTGCAGCATCTTAACTTGCACGTGACTTTAAAACTGTATTACGAGTTTGGCGTAACAAATTTTGCTCTATACTAATTTATTAATTTTGAAGAGAAATTTTCGTTCTACGTTGTATTTAAATATTTTATGCATTTAAGCTTCGATTAATAATTTTACGATCAAAGTGCATTTATGCTTTTATTTCATTTTATAGTCAATAAAACTTCTATAATTATTTAAATAATTTGCATAATTATTAACTGTTATGCTTTAAACCGTCTTTTGCTAGGCACTCGTAACAAAATCCTCTCCATTTTAATTTAATATCATATTAAGAAGTGCAAGATTGGGTTGATATGAATACGAAAATCATGTGACCAAACGATTGTCTAATATGAATGTAGATAGATATGCGACAAGAGGAAGACCTAAAAAGAGATATTTGGATTGTTTGGAGTATGTCATGCATATAAAAGGAGTAGCGCCAAAGTAGAATGGAAGAGAAAAACATGTATTCAAAATTCAAAATTCAAAATATTCTTTATTTAAGTAAACTTGTAAACAAGCGCTTTTGAATCGTCAACTTTACTGCTGGTTCGGAAAGCTGTTCCTACCGAGAATAACGCAAGAAACTCGGCGGTTGCTCTTTTTAAAATATAAATCTTAGAACTAGTTACATTTATTTATTACTGTCTTGTACAGGGTAGAAGTGCACCTTGCATGTTGTGACGACCCCACTTAATGAAATAAGGTCATGAGAAAAAAAATCGTACTATACTCTCAATATGTATATCAGTTTTTAGTTATTACTCATTTATTCTTTAAGTCAAGAATAATAAGTATAATGATTATTTTAGTAATGCTTTTAGTGTTACAGGTTGCTTTGGAATCCAATGGATTTAAATTTCAGAAATTATCCGTGCAAAATAACAATCGCAAAGAGATGAGGTTGCCTACTATTAGTGAGGTCAAGTCAGCCAGGTTAACCGAATTAAAGAAATCTCCGGCAGCCCGATAACAGTAAAATAAGTACATTGACATTAATTAGAAGAGAACTTAATCTAACAAAAACTTTGCAAAGGCAGGCACGAGAATTCTGTTGTAAGCAATTCTCTTCAGAAACGTTAAGAACCTATTCCGACTTCGGACCTTTGTTACAACATCCCTTGAATTATTTACAACCCTTGATGTGAGTAAGCCGAACAAATTGTGCATAATTAATTTAAGTAATTGGACACAAAATTTTACGCTTTCTAAAACCATTCCAGGTGCGCTGGTCAGTGTTATTGCCGAATGTGAGTAAAATCGCACCAGGTCTCTGAGCAACTATTAGGTAGTTGAATCAAGAATGAGGGAGGCAAAAATAAAATCAGTACAGATATTAGGATTCAGTGCACGTGCCGTATCGGAGGTTTCGGCGGAGGTTGCGGCGTCGGCTACCGCAGTGCGCCGCTCGTCCGACCGGGAGATAGCCACTATTGGTACCTGTTCTAAGACAATTACCGCTACGTAAACGGAAAATTGCTCGAGAGCTCTTCGAAACGTGTTTTCTAATCTTCGGTGAGCTGGATTAAGAAAGGAAAACCGCAATTTACTCTTAAAATTTCCAAACTCGATTATAAAAGAACTTCACAGAGATAAACTTCTTACTGTACCTACTTAGAAAAACACCTTGTGGGTATAATTAATGTTAATTTAATTTATAAAACTTACGTTATGAATTTACACCGTACATATATATACATGTATTATGACTTTAAGCTGTGATAGCCGAGTGGTGAGACCGTGCGACTCTCTAGAGACGAACATGGGTTTAAACCCGGGCAGACACCAATGAGTTTTTATATTAAAAACTTATGTGTCTAATTGATATTTGAAATTTATCACACGCTTTTCGGTGAAGGAAAACATCGTGAGAAAACCTGAATATTTCTAGAGAATTCTATGGATATGTGTAACCTACCAATCCGCGTTACTTTGCGGAGTTGTATCGCGGATTATAGCAAAATAATTTTATTATTACTTTTCTACCAATCCGCATTGGAGCAGCGTGGTAGGTCTTAGCTCCAAAAATTGAATAGGCCTCCTCTCTCCAAAAAACGGAGAGAGGAGGCCTATTCAAAGCAGTGGGATATTAACAGGCCGCACTACTTACTTATGACTTTGAATATTTATATATATATATTGATATATATAAGTATATATATTTGTATATGTAAAATACTAACTCGATAAAAAATATATAATATCGTATTTTGATTAACTCGTATTCAATATTTTGAATATATTGGATTGTTTTCTTTTGATTTGATTTGCAATATTAATGAAATATTTATTTTTACAAAGCGTGACATACGCGGTCGTAGCTTGATTATAATTTGACAATTCAAAATTGCTTATTAAAGCCAAGTTGAACAAAGAATTGTTTTAATTTTCATTTAAATTTAAAGTTATCAGAATAAAACATGTACAATATATAACAAATGCACTAATTAAGTAATTAAATATTGCAAATAGTAAGTATATATTCAATTACAATTTAAAGCGCAATATGTAGTTATTATAATGCAAATATTTACAAAACTAATTCGAATTTAAAGAGCTACTTGGTCCGCGATGAAATGAAAGCATTTTGCATTACAATATTTTAGAAAATGTGGAAATCCGCTAGAATCACATAAAATTTACAAATGCGAAAGACAGAGTAGAGGTGGTATGAGTGTCACGAGCAGTTTAATATCCAACACAATATTTTCGCAAAGTTTCGCTTTCCGAGCAACACACGCCGTCTGGAACAAAGTGAGTCGTCTCTAACGACTGTTTTGCACTCGTTGACATTTTCTTGTATAATTGGAAAGGAATGAAAATTTAAAGATATTGCGGTGCCGTCATGCATTAACGTATACTGCGCATTGACAGAGTGAATTTTTTTACTATTCTATACAACTTGTCTATATCTATACTTATAATAAAACACAGTACCCAAAAGATGTCTGTATGTATATGATCAATGTTTTCAAAATCTATTGAACGGATTTTTGTACGATTTTTACTAAAATATAGAACCATACTTCCGGATGGTTTAGGTTACTAATACATTTCGGTTTTATGTAAGTTATGTGAAAGAGGTCGTACGATTATAAAAAACTCGTTTGTTGGGAGCTTTACTCGCATGTGCTGTGTGAACCAGCAGAGGCACTCGTACACTAAAGTAATGTACAAGATAATTGTAGGTCTATAAAAAGACTTCAATAGATTCCGGGATAAAAATTTTCCAACTATTATGGTTACGTCACAATAACTAAGTATGTTCAATATTTTAATTCGGGAAAATTTATTTGACACTGATTTCCAAGCCGGCGAAGCTGCTGGCATATCTATATATTTTATTAAACAAAGTCCCAAAAAGCTGTCTGTCTGTATGTAATCGTTTTTCTCAAAGTCTATTGAACGAATTTTTGTATGGCTTTCTCCAAAAGATAGTGAAATACCTCCGAATGGTTTAGGTATATAGTATATATTAGTATTATGTAAATTGTGTTATAGAGATCGAGCAGTTGTTAACTTGCTTGCTGCGAGCTTTAGTCGCGTGCGCTGCGTAAACCAGCAGAGATACGCTAAAGTAATGTAGTAGAGAATTGTAGATCTATAAAAATACTACAAAAAAGTCCCGATAGCATGTCTCTATCTTTTATGGTTAACTCACAATAACTACTTTTACGTTTAAAATTTGAATTATAGAAAAAAATTGTGACACGCTGATTTCACGCGGGCGTAGCCGCTGGCACAGCTAGTATAAGATAAAACAGTGTTTGGTTGTTGATGCTTTGTCTAGAAACTTGGTCGAATATACTTAATTCGACGTAGGTTTGTTACGAACACACGTACTTCGTTAGAGCGTAATTCAAGAACAAGCACAGCTATGAGCTAGATTGAGTTTGTGGTTTCGTCTAAGTGGGATAGCTCATATCTTAATAAATAGAATGAATGGTTATAGTTTATAATTATTGAAGAAGATGTGTTTCTAAACGTCTAAAGGTTTGTTTTGTTAAGTTTAGTTAACAGGCAAAATCTATTGAAAAGGAATATATTTTGGCAACCTACAGTTATTATTTAAGCTGTATTTTTTAATCCTTGCATAATCTAGATTTACCTCCTTCACCTCGATAACGTATAAGTGTTCGTAAGTACTGAGATTATTTTAATTATTCGTATTATATCAATATGCCAAATTCCTGCTTAATATATTAAGTTTTCTTTTTTAGATTGAATAACACACTTACAAACTAGCACATTTATATCAGCAATGTTATTTTATAATGCAATAGAAAAATAGGTAATTAAATATCATCATTTTCCTGCCTTTATCCCACTCTAAGTACATTTTGGCACAACATGTTTTAAGCATGTTGTTACTTAATTTGGATAGTTATTTTTAGACTGGTGACCACCAGACGTCAACTTACCTTAGTCGCTTTTTACGACACCTCGGTTAGAAATGAAGGTGGTCTATTCTACTCAGCCGGATACCACACTGCAGAAAAATAGTAATCTATACTTATTATAAAACCAAGTTCCCAAAACTGTCTGTCTGTATGTAATCGATTTTCTTTAAATCTCTTGAAGGGATTTTTGTACGGTTTTCACTAAAAGGTAGTGCAATTCTTACGAAAGCTTTAGGCTAATAGTACATTACGGTTTTATGTAAATTGAATTAAAAAGGACGTTTTACAACAATTTTTAGTGGGGGTAGTATCAAACAGGTGTCGATTGTAGCTTAGAGAGGGGAATAGGTATAAAAAGGGATGCAGGGTATCAGAGAGCCAGTGTCCTTCCAAGACTCGAGCTACTATTGCATGCTAAACACTGATTTCTACGCGGGCGTAGCCGCACGTATATCTAGTTAAGTATAAATAAACAAAAATATGAATAAACAAATTATTGATTTGTGCATGGTAGGAGGATGTTTACAATGTGTTACCCTTGATTGATGACTATTAAACATAGAAAAAAGTGTCGATTTTGCGACAACCCTATTTGCGACAACCGTATTTAAAATGTGAAATATAAACTTTACGAAGGCAAATTATTATTTTTGGTACCAGAGTATACAGAAAATACAACGCTTTTAAGGAAATATACTGAAAAAATATTATAATATTCAAACGAATATGTTTCAGCTCAATGTATAGTAACGGCGTAACGCATCGCCCGTGCAAGTAATTCCGCTCGTTTAATGTCTGGGTAAAGGCCATTACCAATAAATCTAGCTGTTTGTTACCCCTCTGTTCTAGCTCCACACCCGACTGACGTTAATCAGCTTCCCACTGCTCTAGATTATATAACGCCGTCTAGGTTTTGCTTCTTTTCCTTTTGTTTTACGCCACTCGGGTCAGAAATACAATCGCTTTTACTTACAACACACTATAGCCGTTATTGAATTTACTTGTAAACTTATCTTGGGGATGTTACTTAATATATTTATTTTTATTTTTTTATTTTTATTTATTAGGATAACCAACAAGACTTACATTATTAATACTTCAAAATACTCTACAAGCTACTTAATTAAATGTAGTGTTAATTATAGGTTACCACGGCATGTAGAAAGGACGCGTACATGAGTGTATTATGAAATAAAATAAAAGATATATATTATACTAATTATAAAAATATTATGTACTTAATTCATTCTGTTAAACTTAGTTATATTATGTTTAAAAGTATGTATGCTATCGCTAAATATGTCTACATCTAATTCTTTTGATAAATAGTTATAGCGACGTTGTATTCTGTTCAAGGTGGCGTAGTGGCCCAGGTTACTTTTTGCCGAGCTTGTAGCAAATGGCGAATATTTTAATTGCCTTGGTAGTTTAGATGAAGTTTTTAAGTTAATTTTTTCTAGTAACTCTGGGCAATCAATTACCCCTCTTACCAACTTGAATTGGTCGAGTAATTCCCTACGTTCTTGAAGACTTATAAGTTTAAAGTGGTTAAGTCGATCTTGATATGATGGCAGACACTTGGTAAGGTTGTTTTGGAAACTGAGGTGCCAGAGGAAACGTTTTTGCACCTTTTCAATATGTTTGATATATTTATTATAGTGCGGGTTCCACACTGGACTCCAATATTCAAGCACACTCCGCACTAACGCATTAATAATAGTGATTTTAGTAGGTCTTTTAAATGACTTTGTATTTCTAATAATAAACCCCAACATTTTAAAACTTTTTGACACAATATGGTCAATATGACGACTAAATTGTAACTTATCATCTAATAGAACACCTAAGTCTCTAACTATATTAGATGTTTGCAATACTTGGTTTCTGATATGGTATGAATAGTTAGTTCAGTTTTTTTTTCTTCAAAAGCAGATGTACATTTATTGATGTTAAGTGGCAATTGGTTTTCATCGCACCAACGACTTAGACGATCTAGATCATCTTGAAGAAGAGAGCTACTTTTTTCGGTGTATATACCTTTCATCACTTTTAAGTCATCTGCGAAAATCTTTATCTTTATTTGGAATTAAATATTGATTCGGCTTAGATTGCGCTATAACTTGAAGCATTTAATATGTAATTTTTATTAAGTAGTTAAAGCTGAATTGTTAGTATAAGAATATCACGTGAAAGTGTTGTAATCTTCATTTTTTTGGATAATTATAACTTATTAGTAACAAAGCGTATTTCCTAGATTTAAATACTAACTTAATAGACTGGCCCATTGGCGCAGTGGGTAGTAATCCTGCCTTCTGCTCCGCGGGTCGCGGGCTTGTTTCCCGCCCAGGACGAACATTTTCTAAAATAATTTTCTGGTTCTTCGAGCCTGGGTGTATATTTGTATTTAAGCATTTCTTTAAAATTATATCATCATTCTTCTGCCCTTATCCCACTCTAAGTGGGGTCGGCACAGCATGTTACAAACATGTTGTCACATGATTTGGCTACGTATTTTACGACTGACCGCCTGCCTGACATCAACTTACATTAGTCGCCTTTTACGACACCTCGGTAAGAAACGAGGGTGGTCTATTCTATGCAGACGGATACCACACGGTACTTACCTTAGTCGCCTCTTACGACACCTCGGTAATAAAGAAGGGGGGTTTATTCTATCCTGCCGGATAACACACGGCTAGTATTTAAAATTTTATATGTAGTATATTTACCAGTTTTCCGTGACCCAAGACACATGTATTAAGTTACTTACTTTGGGGATGCACGACCGTGTGTGTAAGTGTCTCATATATTTTTATTTATTTATTTAATAGTATTTATGTTAAATTGTATTTTAAGATTTAATTCTTTAATCAAATATTAATAGAAAATTGATAAATATGTCAACTCAATTAGGTAAACGATGGTCTCCGAAGAGCTGTTGTTCAGTCTAAATTATGAAGCTTGCTAACGTTCCGCCTATTATATCATTGTTCTGGTGACTAATTAAGTAGCTACTTAATATGTTAATTTCCCGTTATTAAATAACTAATTATATGAGAATACTTGATTTATTTTTTATACACTAAGAGGCAATGTCCGCAATGCCAGTCACCGTAACTCTTCAGTCGCAGTTTATTTTGTAGAAAATTTCTAATAATTATTTGAACTACGAAGGTAACTTTTTTTTTTCATATAATTATTTTTATCTTTATCCATTTGGTTTATTCTTTTTATAAACCAAAACAGGCCGGTTAGACCCGTGACCTTACCAAGGATTTCCGGGTTCAAACCTGGACAGAATTAGTTGAGTTTTCAAAAAACAATTACAATACTGATGTGATGATGACATTAATGTGATTTATAATTATATGATTTGATTCAAAGGAAACGCTAAAAAAATCAAAGGTGTGTGGGTTTATCGCAAAACTGACTTAATGCTTAGCTTTTCTATAGACAATTTCAGCCTTGTTCTGGATTCTCTACATACTGCGGAAACGTACTGTCTATCATCGCGCAGCAAAACCTATAGGTATATTAATTATTGTATAATAAAATTGGAGCTACAATAAAAAGAACCCTAGTAGTATATTTTATACGTAGAACTAGTGATTGATGCTGTCGACATCTGCGATACTTATAGAGTCAGTCAAAATAAAAGTGGAAGTTATTCACTAATTAGTTCCTAAAACATTTGCGAAAGCCTTCTGGTGAAATTGGGAAATAACCGCTTCTTTAGTATATTCGAGACTTATAGTAAATAACTCGCAAAAGATCTAAAACTTTTAAACTTTACATTGCGTAAATATTTTCATTGTTATTCATGTAATATTTTCATGTAATTACATTTATTTTAGAAGACGTATATCATAGCTAATATAAAATCATATCCCAATTATAAGACACAAATTCTATAATATTGGTGAATATCGTTTTAGGCAAGTCAGATAATTATATAAATTATATGTATTTTACGGAGATTTACTATTACTAACCTGACACTGAGAAATTTAGTGAATTTTCTTGAAAGACAACCGCATCTTAATCGGTATTAGGTTAAAAGCTTTTTTCATGTAAAAAAAGTATAACATAATATTTGAACACTAAAAATAAGGTTTTAAGAATGAAAAGCAAAACAAAACGATCCATCTGGCCTTTACAAAAAGCTTTTAATACATTTGCCAAAGCCACTTATTTATTATATAACTATAAATTACTAAAGGAAGAAAATAGCAGAAAGGGAAAATTAATCCTGAGACAAAAGAATCGTCAATACTTATAATAAAGTTCAAAGGTTGTGTTCAGTTAAGCTTCTTAGCAAATGTATAGAACATTTTCATCTGAAATAAAATAAAGCTTGTAAATTATTAGTCAACACTACATCAATCAGTAAATAGTCTTAAGTATAATTTATAAAAAAGGTGTTACATTCCAAGGACAAGGACAAGTCAAGGAGGTCCATAATACAAAAGTAATGAAAATATTATGTTGCTATAATCCGAGGAAAAAGCAAATATATGTAATACTAAATTTAGAGTGTTCTATCCGTTCTCATACCTGATACATGCAGAATTCGAAAAAACTCACGCACTACCCGCCACTAATAACACAACGATACACAATCATTGCCCCATAACCGAAAAAGCATCGACAGGAGGCACTCTATATTTATCTAAAGTATAATTGTTTATACTTCATACAATACATAACTTTATAATACTATTAGTAGTAGTACTAATAATACTATTATTCCGTATCAAGAAGAAAATTACCTCTTTGGGAAGACACATTTCTATTAGCAGATTTTATTAGCAGAGACCTCGTTAGACTTCGTTTTCTTTGTATTATTAATGAGGTTGCCACCATGGTGCAATTTTTTTGGGTGCCATATCAGAAATTTAGAAGTAATTGACATTCTTTGTTCTTTTGACCACTTGTGAAAGAAGGGATTTTTTTCAGGATATAACGGGTTTTCCTAGACAATATAACTTTTCCAGGTAAAATTCGAGAATAGAAGCGTCTGTAATTAGTAGTAATTTTTATCGGGACCACTAACTCCGAATACCGTTGTTATAGAAAAGGAACCGAAAAATAACTATAAATATTTTCTCTAAAAAGTATATTTTAGAGAAAAAATAGGAAAATGAAGGTATCGTAAAAATGATTGGTTTTTCTTTATAAACTTTTTCGTTTATAATAATAATACTTCCCGCACATATAAAGAGAATTAACCTGAAACCTTTTCCCACAACCAATGTAATAACACAGCAATAGTAACGCTTATCAAATCCCCCAGATAACGATGCCTTGCTCGTTGTATGTTATAATAACGCACATTTCCATAAAAGTACAATGGTTTACATAAACCCAACGTGAGATGGCAATTCCGTATCGTATATGGAAAGAATCTTAACATTCCGGTCACGTTTAATATTTCTTATTTCCTTCGTCTCATTTGTCCCCTAGTCAGAATGGCATCAGGCTTCTTCAGTGTTTTTTGTTCCAATTTCACGAGAGCTCCTTTATTTATTATTTTTATTCTGCACGCAATCATGTGTGATTAATTTTATATCTAAAATTTTTGGAATGGAACGAAATTTATTTATATTTATATGTATAAAACGGTCATACGAAATGTTGTATTGTTTGGATCAAAATGTTGGGCAATGAAAAATTGGAAAGGAGAGTTCATGCAAAGTAGATGAGAATGTTAAGTATGGTATGCGTGACTGGACAAAATACGAAACACGTATATAAGGGGAAATCTGAAAGTTGTGCCCATTATAGAAAAAACGAGAAGTGCAAGATGGTATGTACATATATATTATGAGGAGTGATAAAAATCATGTGACGAAACAAGTGTCAAATATGAATGTGGATTCATATGTGACTAGATGGTTGGATTGTGTGAAGTGCGACATGCATATAAAAGGAGAAGCGCCAAGGTTGACAATGACAGAAGAGAATGGACGCGCAAAACATGTGCAACCCCATTTACAGTTGGATAAGGGCAGAAGAATAATAATTTGTTACCATATGCGACATGAACAGATCTGGCCTAGTCATTATGATGATTAGAATGACAATTCAGCTATTTACTGCTTTAGAACTTTTAGTTTCCAAGTATTAGTTGAAACACAATTATGAAGAAGAAAGTACAGAAAACCGGTATGCTTATAATCCACGGCTCTTTTGTGTCAATATATTTTTCGTGCCACTCAACAGTGTAGGAATGGTATATAGTTTGGTAGAATATTTGTAATGAAAAGCTTTTTAGTAAAGTCTCGAGAGTACGATATCGAGGAAGGATATTTACAGTAGCAAGTTTGAGTAGTATCGCGAAGGCTTAATATTGGGAGCGGTGGAGCGTGGCCAGCGAGACATTTGCAATTTTCTGAATGAAACTGCTTTATTGATGTTGAACCAACTATCGAAACATTGGTAGGTTATTTTTATTATCATGTATTCTCATTTCGTGTATTCAGTATCATTATGAAAAAGCAATTATAATTATAAATAACACTACCAATTTTTATTTCTACCATCACATCCCATAAAGCTATTTTTGCAATAGCTTATGGAGGCTTTATAAGATGTTTCTATACATATCGATGCAATACTGAATGAAAATGTGCAAAAAATATCATAAGTTTTTGGATATGGTATTACTTAAAAAATATAGTGCTGTCGTATTAATTTTGAATACGTATAATACGTACGCTACGCATTTCTAGTATATGATTATTTTTTAATATTTTTATGCCAAACTTCGCAAGGGTCGACATATTCGAAAATCCATACTAGGTAGTATAAAATATTATTAATTTATTTATATTTCTCATGATCAATTACTTAAAATCGTGTTCCTGTTAAAATTTCATTAAATTATTCAACTAATAAGCAGTGAAATTAAAATCTTATTTAAGCTTCAGCTTCTAACAAACTAAATCATAAATTGTCTAGCTGCTTCCAAAATATGGTTTGATAAATCAAAGTTGTAAAAACTATCTTTGCAATAAATATTTCGTTCGCTACTTTTCTGCAGTTTCATTCTAGTAATTAAAACTAACAATATGACTTGTGCTTAATTAAGTTAAGAACATTGTATTCGATACCGACCTCAGACTGACATTTAATATTATATTCGGCCGGGTTATTGACTTGCTACACGTTGAGGTAAATGAAATATAAATTTGCAAAATAAACATTACTCAGTTATTTTATTATATTCTCAATATATGGAAGATTAATTGTAATAAGGGAATTCCGTTTTGAGGATATAATGTTTGAGTACGGAAAGGGTTGAAAACGAGCGTACTAGTTATATTTCGCTATCATCCACGATCCTGTGGAAAACTGGGCAAATATTTTAGCGCAATATTTTTATAGATGCCTCTCGGGTCTGTATCCGTAAATTCTTTGTAACCATTGACTTCGTATATTAATAATAAAAATGACTTAAATAATTTATTTTAAATGATTTATTTAATAATAAGGAGTGTAATGCCAAAATTCCTCATGCTTATAGCATACAAGTTATAATTTATAGAACATTATGAGATAATATTAGTGATCCCCCACGAGCACGTGCGGTCTTCCTCCAGAACGCACTGGACACTTGATAATTTTTTATATTTAATAAGAAATTAGAACTGTTTATCCAATGCTCAGTTATACATAAAATATCAACATTAAATTTATTCATAAACAGTTCAATTTCAAATTCCTTGCCAGATAGACTTTGTAAATTCTGATGCACAATATTTAGTTTACTAGGTCTATTTGTTGTCTTATTACCTAGTTTAAAGGAATATTTTTCGTACATAAAATATAGAATAAAGAATATTTTGAATTTTGAATTTATAGAACTGGGCGTTACTTTGCGGAGATCTATAATACAAAAGTAATAATAAAATTATTTTGCTATACTCCGCGACAAAGTAAATAGAAAATATATATAATGCTAAATGTATAGTGAACTACCCGATTGTTCATATCCGATACATGTAGGATTCGTAAAAACACATGTACAAACCTCCACTACCGCCGCCACAGTACACAAGCACTACACACGTTCACTATCACAACAATCGTTTCACCCCGCAAGCGAAGCATTATCCAATTGTATAATGCTTCGTATGTCTCCATCTTTCTGTCACATCTGTAAAGTTTTAACCTTAAGGAGCGATTAATAGTAGTAAATAAACACGCTTACCTATCCTAGGTATGAAGGTACTTGTAATAAAAACACCTAATTGATTGCTACATAGAATTTGATTTTCAGAGTCGTAATAATATGTTTGGATTGGAATACTAGAAAATTTAATTGTTAAACGATTTAAATTATAGATTCAATTGTACAATAGCATAGCAATATTTTTCACCCTTACTTTACAATGTAAAATTTAAAACTGACACGAGTATGCAACAAAAGCTGATAGTAAGTGCCGTTATAAAGGTTAACTATGAGTCTATTAGTCTGAGAACATACTCTATTTGATTGCATCGATCATTTAGATCGTTTGACAAACGAGTATGCCGCGATTTAAACTCAAATTATTCGTAGCTCATATTACAAGGGGAGTTTTTAATGTGGTTATTTTAAGAGGAACAATTTACGATTGAGACCCGGCTATGAGTCATACAGAATTTAATACGCTAAGTGCATCCATTTATCTGCCAGATCATTGACGCTGTCAGCATTGATTAAACGAAATGGTTACCTTATTTTTTACTATTATATTAAATATTGAATTATTATTATAATTTTATATATTAATTAATTTAATATAGTTTTATGGAATAAATGTTATACGATAAAAAATCTAATAATGTTCCAGTATTAAAATTATTACTATCCAAAGTCAATGATGCTTATGAGATGAATGATTGAATCATCATCATTCTCCTGTCCTTATCCCACTCTAAGTGGGGTCGGCACAACTTGTTACAAACAGGTTGTTAGAGATCTTGCATTCTAAAAGTGCACGCCCCTCCAATGTCTTTACTCACACACAGAAAACTTATGTACAGACGAAATACACGCAAACTTGTTATTCTAATTGGTTACTCAGTTGCCGGACAGACACGAAAGTAGGAGTACGCATCGATCATTGCCAAAAGTACAGTTAGCATGTCATAAAAAAAGAGGATAAATATTTTTTATTTTTTATTTTAAATAATAATTAGATAAATTTTTTCTTTAATAGAAAAATATAGAGAATTTTATAAAACTATGTGGCGAAAAAAAACGGGCAAAACTTAACATCTATCATTATGTCATCATTAAAGCCATTGCTTTAATAAAGGAACGAATTGACATGATTGATAGAAATATGTGGGAAAATACGTGTCGAAATGTGAATGATATTGAGATAGAATATATGAAAATTTTTGAATTAATAATTAATGTTGAGTCTGAATCTGAAGATAGCGATGTGAGTGAATAGCGTTAAAATAGTAAATATTTATTGCGGTTTAATTTTTTTCTTTTTCACTAATAAAATAAATGAACAGACTTCTGTACATTACGTTTTATTAATCATTCTAATAGTTGCATAATGAATATATGATATGATCTTTATTAAATTAAGTTGGCAAGCTAGCTCTTGATTGCGAATTCACCTGATGGATGCCGATGTAGTTTAAGTTTCTTGAAAGGGTTTGGAGATTAAACGTGTAACCATTCAAGGTTTTTACACGACATCGTACCTGAATGCTTAACCGCTTATGGCTATGGCTTGGTGGTACGTCTTTGTTAGAAGGTTACGTCGGAAGTATCTATCTAGTCAAGACCAGGGATAAATTTTAGAAATATACTAAAGGAGGGTGGTCTATTCTATGCAGCCGGATACCACGCGGCGATTTGTTTATAACATTATACAGGAAATTTATGTAGAAAATGAAATTATGATCAAATAAATCACAAAACCTTTTCCAAATACAGTTATAACAACGTGGTAATGTTAAACAACAGGGAACATGTAAAAATTTCATTATCAGGAAAAAATCTTAACTTATATTCTCGTTTAATAGTTGTATGTTACTTGGAAGTTGCGGATCATGCGTAGTGTAATATTTAGAAATAACAAAATACGAATAATTTTCTAAATATGTTCCAAAACTTTACTAGTTTAGTAAAGTTTTGAAAGCGTTATGTTTAGATTAATTTGAAACAAACTATAGCTATGAAAACTTGAAACTTGAACCACGACTATTGTATATTATAATTCATAGCAAAGTTAACAAATAGATGTATTTATAACATTGTTTTGAACTCAGCTCACTTAAGTAGGAAATATGACGTGAGTGGATTACTCTCGGTCGTCTAATAATAATTATGATAACTTGAAAAGTTTATAACTATGCTTGAAATTATGTTATAGTTGTTATTATTGCGGTCTTTTTTTAAAGTTATTGCGCAAATTCAAATTTTCATATATTACCGCCAACACTAAGATTTTTATTTAAGTTTAGGTTTTCAGGAATTGACGATTAGTTTAGACCTGAATGTGTTACCACACAGTCCAATTATTTGGGTAATATTGGAATCAGTAATAACTTTGTTAGTGCTAGCCAAAAATGGATGAAAAGAAGCTAAATAGTTGAGTGCATATTACCTGGCAACTTCTTTTCCATTCACTAGTAATATATTGTTGAGGATTATGTTAGAAAGAAGACTTGGATTTAAATTGTGACCAGATATGGTCTAGATTATATTGTCATTTTTGATTTGTGAACAATTATAAATACATTATTCAAAAGAGTGACCGCCGTGTTTTTTCTGGTTCTTCTTGGTAAGAGCACCTTTTGGAATCAAAAGTAAGTAGCTTCATCGTAATTTGATAATTCATAAGTGATTTTAAAATCCAATTCGAATAAAGAATTTTTTAAATTTTAATTATATATCTTCTTGTATAGATGCGACAATAATATGTATACATATATTATAAAATAAATCAACATAATTCATACTCTATGAATGCGAAAGTTTGTTTGCCTGTCTGTTTGCTACGATTTCCCGTCAGCAATTTTGATAAATTTACAGACAACTAAAGCTAATACCGGGGTAAGAAACTCCAAATGAATTCGTGTTTATAACTAATTAATTATAAAAAGAACAAATTGAAAAATTTGCAAAAAAAATTTTCTAATAAACTGTGTATATCCTCGTTCTGAAAATGTTTCTTAAAATAATTAAACTTTGTTGTAAGATGCCAGTATGAAACATTGTTGCTGAAATTTCAAAATAACAATAATAGTAAAGTTTTGTGTAAAAACACGTAAAACTTCTTCACATTTCATGCAGACCGTGTATCGTTGAGACGAATGTGTTCGTCTGCCGTAAAATATTCTCTGAGCTACTGAAGCAACGCACAAGTGGCTTGTAAAAGTAAGAGCTCTTCTTTACAGGGATGTTTGTATTAAAAAGGAAGAGTAAACTGTAGTTGTAAATAAAATAAAAAAGTTTTAATTACAACATCATGACGGTAGAAGCTATGATAACCCAGTGGTGAGACCGTGCGACTGTCTAGAGACGGTTATAGGTTCAAACCTGGTCAGGCACTAATTGACGATTGCAATTTAGCACACGCTTTTCGGTGAACAAAAACATCGTGAGGAAACCTGCATATCTCTAGAGAATTCTAGGGATATGTGTAACCTACCAATCCGTATTGGAGCAGCGTGGTAGGTCTTAGTCCAATCCTGGATCCAAAAATAGATAGAGGAGGCCTATGCCCAGCAGTCAGATAGTAACAGGCGCTTACTTTAACGATAGTTCCACGATTAATTCACCGTAAGTATCGTATAAGGTTCCATATAAGTATGATAATAATGTTTTGTATTGTACACATTTTGCCCATGGAAATTTTGACATATACGATTATTTGGAAGCTATGCTAGTTGCAGCATTATAGAAGATCACATTATACTGGCGGTAAAGCCTCCGATTCAATATACTTGTTAAATATAGTAAAGTTTATTCTGCTGTATTTTCAAAGGTAACGGTAGATAGTCTGTCTGATTTAGTTTTTATAGTACCCATATAACTTAACGTTTCTATCGCGTTCCGCCTTAATAAAATGCAATTGTTTTGATTTGATTTGATGCGACACAAAACCCAAATAGAATCGAATCAATAAAATATAGATAATGATCGTAGAAAATATTTCATTTATCATCCTCATCCTCATCATTTTAAAGCGGCCGCTGTAAATGCATTACAATGTTATTTTTCTTTAACGTTTTTTTTTTAATTATTTGAATATTAATCTAAGACATTGTATAACAAAGTAAGCTAAAAACAATGCTGCGTTATAACAATATCCTAAACAGAAGTGTTATTCTAATTTCAGTCACTTTATTCTATTTCTTCGTTTAAATTATTCTGGCTGATCTCAGACAGATAGGAGTCACTTTCACTACTAAAATATCACTTATTTTTTAGTACCATGGATCTTGTAATAGTAGGTTACGTGATCATAATGAAAACTCATAAATAAGTAAATAAAATAGACGTACATATCTATATTTATGTATGCATGCAATAGTGGAGTATCCTTGTTGTTATCCGCAAAATGTCGAAACATAATGCGGTGTGAGTGCCCACTCTTCTTAGCTACGAAATGTACATAATTAGAAAAGTTTTTACGATCGGAGTTGTGCAAGTCGTCGCTGACACCGCGTGACACTGCTCCCTTATGTCCGGGTGCGAATTATAATTTCAACGAACAAAATATTATTTAAACATTGTTATAGCAGACAGTGAATATACGAGTTATGATTTTTTGGAATCCATACTAATTATTGAGGTGAAAACATTTTAGCGGGCAAAAAATGTTAAACTCATGCCAGGATACGGGAGCTGTTTAAAAATTTGTAAGACGGAAGGAGAGTAAACCGCCGGCGTGGCGTAGGAGAGGAAGTATCTCATTCTACCCCGCGCCATTGCGCATGCTGTTTTGTTTAGGCGGCGCAGGGTGCTTGAGTAAAATAAATCGTCATGTTTGTGTGCGATAGCGCAATAGATAAATATTGTATTTTACCACATAAATGCTATGATTCACTTTTATACTGATAATTCGTGCAAAATTATCCTAACTAACTATTGCGAAATACGTTAATATTCAAGTTTCCAATTCTGCCGGCACTTCCAGAGTGCAACCCGTTGATTTTTTTTTTATATAAACATATGGGTCACAACGTGATAAGAACGAGCTACCTTTATACAAGGTTCGACGTTTGAGAAGAGTTGCATCCACTGTCGTTACGGAATGACTGTTGTATAGAGTATGTATGTAAAATAATGAGTATGACTCGCGAAAGTTTAAAATTTGTCATCCATACTAATAATTAATAAATAAATTGATTAAATTATACGGCGTGGTGGCCTATAGGATTAAGAAAACCGTTTTTCTTTGGGAACAGGGAAACAAATTGTATTTTTGAGGGTCCTTAAAAGGTTAATGTGGCACGTATAAAGTCACAGATAGCACTAGTTGTGAATACAATTAAATATTTATGTATAAATGTAAGCAAATGACAATAAACGATGGCCGAAGGATAGTTCTAAAGCTTTTAAGACAAACGCAACGTTGGTAGAACTTCTACTAGATTGGTAGAGGACCTCAGTATAAAGAACGCTGCATTTTAGCGGTACACGATCAAATTGCGTGAAATCCCTTAAAAAGACGTTTGTTCAACAGACGACATATAATGTAGTTAAAAACCAGAAGAAGTAGAAACACACCGCAAGGTATTGTAGGTAAGTAGAAGTGAATTATAATAAAAAACGTCTTTCAATCTAGAAAAAAAGGAGAAAATTCTATAAATGAAACTGTTATTTATATACATTGTTGCCCTCCTTATTCAATGAATGTTTTCTAATAATAATAGTTTTTACTATCGTTATAATTTAAAGAGATTCTTGAGTTAAATTTTACAATCAGGCGAGCATCAAGATATCGAATGAACGAACTAAGTATTTGCAGTTTTGGAGAACTTGTTAAGTCCATGTTCCGAAAATAATCGTCGTTTTTGGCACGACATCGCATCAACGCGAGCTCTGTGCCCTAAATGAGTGTAATTACAAAAGTTTTTATTACTAACTGCGCGCCAAACCGCCTTCTGGCCCCCATGCTCGAATGTTGCGATGGCTGGCGCCGTGAAGGCATTAGCCAAGGCGTTTATAAGTTATGCATTTCATAGAGTTGCTACAAGGACATAACAAAGGCATATTGAAAGGATCTTCTTTACTATATACCTTCGTAATTCCCTAGGAATATTATTTTTATTATGACTGCACCAGCAACAAACCTGAACGGTAAAAGTAAGTTATATAAATTCGTTATTTGCACATTAATCTTGCGACCATCTAAGAAATGTTTCGTTCTAAGTATTTAAAGCTGAAATACCACATGTAAGAAAAGTTAACGGTAATTAATTCCGGTTAAACTTTGAGAGATGTTATTCTATTTTCGATTAATAACAAGAACATTTGCAATGATCAATATATATGTTTGAAGAGAAATTTTAATTTTTGGACTTAAGACGAATATCCTAATGACGCTTATAGCGAAATTAACTACAAAAAGAGACTCAGAGATCCTTCTTTTACTTTTTTTTTAAATAACCGACCTGAGGATATCAGCTTAATCAATAATTGCAAATTTTCGTATGTTTTTAAGGCTTTCTTGTATTCTTAAAGTTTTCAAGGCATTTAATAGGCAGATATCCGTAGGTCACTAACAAACACATACAAACACTAGATGTTCTACGTGATCACTGTTTCTAATCCTCAATTATGCTTCACTTCTTCAGAATAATTTTACTAAAATCTATTACTTGTATTGTCTTAAGCGATACAATATTCATGAGTAATTAAAGCCAACGTAAAAAATATATTGTTATGGTTTTTGTTATTTTATATTGTTATAGCCGCTTAGTTATTTTCTTAGGGAATGAAGATTAACGATAAATTTGTATGTATCTTGCAGAAATTTTATACATTTAGAGGTGACAATATAATTAATTCTGCCGACATCAAAAAAGTCTTGTATTAATAGAAAAATTACACAACGATGCCAGAAATTCGCCACACGTACACGATTCTTGATTTCGTTGAGGAAAGACGCGATCGTAGCGAGTTTCGGTGCCCGCTCCGCAATATGTATGATAAATAAATTGCTATCCAATATCAAATGGAAAGCGATACCGGTGAAATGTACAAAGCGTTTACTCGTATATCATATATGCCTAGCAACAGCGCTGAGAGAGCGATTTAGATTACTAATGTTTTATTTTTTAATTTGAGTTTATCAATATACAATGTAGAAAGTTGCTTGTACAAACAAGTTATACAACCAAAATAGTTTTAAGTGACATATTCCCAATTTTTATAGTGAAAACTTCTTTAACGGCGTTGTGCACTTTTTACTCGTTATGCACGTTAACTGGCGTAATTTCTTAAGACAGAGGGAGAGTATACCGCCGGCGCAGCGTAGGAGAGGAAATACCCCCTCTCTTTCTACCGCGCGACGAAAATGTATCCCTGCGTCTGCTGTTTCAATATGTTGTTATGTTTGTGTATGCGCAATGCATGAATATTGTATTAACTACATAAAACATATCGTTCAAAATTATTTTCTAACCATTCCAAAATACCAAAAAATTCACACCGTCTGTTCAGTGTTTTAATTTCTATACCGTACATATGTATACATTTGTTTGATATTAATTTTACTTCTTTGACAAAAGTACAAATAAAGTGAAATGATTCAAACTAGCTACTCGTTATTTTACGAAAGGAGTACAGACTTATATTTATAGACTAAAAATCATAGCACGTGTCTTTAGCAGTCACAAATGTAAACAGAATTACAATCATCGTAGATCTTTTAATCCACGATAATTGTACTAGATATAATTATTACATGACTGATTTAATTACGCATGTAATAATTTATTTAATTATGATATAAAATATATTAAATTTACTAGCAAAGCCGTATCTTTAAGATATCTTCAAATCTTCAAGCCAAAATAAACAGAGCGCACATAATGTACATGCATTTCAAAAGACGGTTGTATGATACTTTTTGCTACTCTGTGAAAGAAAATGTAATACATAATTTATAAGCTTAAGTATTTCAGCGAATTTGAAATATGCACTTACTTTTTGTTCGTACATACATTTGTTTACGTATTTATCCTAAAAGAGAAGTTCTTTACGTATATGAGATAAAATTTAAATTCAGATAAGTGGTGATATTTATATAATGCAAAAAAAGCAACGCCATACTTAAATTTGGAATATTTTCCGTGCATAAAGCATTCGCTTGTGCTGTTTATTTTCATCAAAGTACTAGAACTATTTTGCTACATTGGTTTTCTATTCATTTGCAAAAATTAAACTGGCTTTAAGATAGTATTAGCTTTAATTCAGTATAACCGTTTCAATAATATTACTATCCGGCTGGCAGCTTTGATACTCGGTTCAGTTCGCTTATTGACATAATTACTTGTAGGAAATACTAAACAGAATTTGAACTGAATATAACTAACTAGATTTATGGGAAATATACATTTTATAAGTTGTGATAGCCAAGCGATGAGTCCGTGCGACTATTTCGAGGGGTCACGTGTTCAAACCCCGGGCAGGCAACAAAGAGTTTCTTTCTATTAATACTTACGTGTCTTAATTGCAAATTATAAGACGCTTTTCCGCGACGGAAAAGATCATGAGAAAACCTGCATATCTCTAGAGAATTCAGGGATATGTGTAATCGACACAGGAGTAGGGTGGTAGATCTTAGTTCCAATTCTTCTTTCCAAAAACAAAGAGAGGAGGCCTATACCCAGCAGTGGGATAGTTAAAGGTCGTTACTTTACTTTTTTTATGTATTTCAGAAGTTTCGTGTGCAGATTTCTTCATGATATTTCCCTAAAACATAAAGTAATATTTTATACATAAATTATGTAAGTTTTGGTTGGATAATAGTGTTTGTCTGGGGCTTGTTACTGCTAAATACTTGGTAAGTATCATATATTCAAGAAATCAGTTGTTACTTAATACATATAATACTCATCATAAAACGATTGAGTCATCATCCTCCTGCCCTTATCCCCCTCTAAGTGAGGTCGGCACAACATGTTACAAACATGTTGTCACATGATTTGACTACGTATTTTACGACCGACCGCCTTCCTGACATCAACTTACCTTAGTCGTATTTTACGACCCCTCGGTATTATTTTTTCTTTAATACACATAAGTAGGCGTACTTTTTCTTATAAATTGGGAACTAGCTAAAGCCCGCGACTTAGTATGAGTGTTCTTCAATACCGAGATATAAAAAGTAGCTCCAGCTAAAATACTCAGAGTAATACATGATAGAGAATTTATTTGATATGTGCTGCATGATGTAATGACTGCAGTTGCTTCTGGATACATTAACTGTCCTATTATAACGGGTGTTACGTTACACCCATTATCTCAGTAGTTCCGGTACTATCATTTCTAACTAAATGTCATCACAAGTCTGTAGATAACACTTATTCAAATTATGTATTTAAATTTTAGTTCATGAATTTCTTTAAACTGACCACATTTTTTTATATTTAAACAGTATAATATAGTAATAGTTAAAAATACAAATTATACTTGTTGATTTGAATTTTAGAATTCAACTTGAAATTACAAAATAATTTTCAGATGAGAAACAAAACACTATAGACATGCTCAATATGGATCTGTTCCGTTGTAATATTGATAAATGATCTCCAGTTGCTTAAGGCGTTGAAAAGGATAACAGTAGATGTAAAATTCATTGACGTGATTCAACGAAATAATTCAACATTGCAATTAGGGTAAGAGAGAGAGCTGTAATAGCTATTAGGTTAGTAAGCCATAACTCGTCAGACAAAACGCCCACAGCTCTTTGTATAGAACTGTATCTATTCACCGCCTGTGTTGCTTTCTGTGAATTAACCGGGCTTTAAGATCTGGTTTACTTTATCGGAATGCTAGGAATTGCTTTCTCGTTTATCACTTTTAGGTGTATTTTCTCCATGGTCGTCTACATAAAGTGCAACTCAGATACCATACACAACAGTGATCTTTTGAAAGCTTTAAGTAAGATTAAAAATATTTGTTCTGAAAAGCTTTTATTTACTCGAAGTATTTCTTATGAGGAGGCACATACTAATCGTCTTGTTGTTTTTTGTATGTTGACCTTGATGACAACAATATAATTTTTGTTACATTAATTCAACATGTTAGTGCTCACTTTTTCCTTTTTTTAGTATTGAAAAAATTGTATATGGCCCCTTCAGACACTCAGAAGATTTTCAAAAAATTTCCAACGCATCCAACGATTGAAAAAGTGCAAGATTATTTATTTTTATAATATTTTTAGCCATATACAAAGACCAAAATCGTAGTAGTCGATTTTCTTGTTTCAGTGAATAAAGTATTCGGACCAATTTGAGTGATATCAAATATACTTTCACAAATTTCGAATTCAAAATTTGGAGGTTAAGTTGAAATTTACGATGTGTGATTCACGATGGCACAAGGAGGAGAACAAGAGAGTTAGCGTCACATACATCAACAGGACGTGGCATATCGCAACGACGCTGCATATGCACGCCACAGGCACTTCATAACGTTTGCATACCGCGAAAGTACATACAGTCTATTATAACAATCAATAGATAGTATATTTTGTTGGTGTAAATATGATATTATTGTTTGGTAATTTCGTTACGTGTAGATGTTTATTTTTGAAAATGAAGTCGGGTCACAGTAATAATTTTGTAAAAATGAGTTTTGGTGTAACAAGGAAGGTTGCTTTAAATCTTGGAAGTAGCAGTAGTAGAAGATTATTTCTGAGTCCGGACTAGATGTAGACTATTCGATGCTCTGTTGTGTACATTGCGATTATATGATGATTGCCTTTCGTAGACAAAATGATACCCAAAATGTACGTCAACGAAAAAGTTATTTAAGGAGATGCGTATTCATAGTTAGTAGCTAACATTTACGGAACCTATCCGCTTGTAGATTATACTTCTTATACATAAATAAATAATAATAAATATATGGGATACTTACACACACTGTCGTCCATCCTCAAAGTAAGTAACTTAATACTTATGTTATGGGTGACGGACAAGTGGTTAATATACTACATACATATATAATTTTAAACGCATACTTAAATACAAATACACACTTAGGCTCGAACAGCCAACAAATTGTTTATAGAAAATGTTAGCCCTCGGCAGGAATCGAACCCACAACCTGCCGAGCTGAAGGCAGGGTCACTAATCACTGCGCCGACGGGCCTGTCAGTCTTATAAAAAAACATTGATTCCTTTTCAGTTTTTCGTTCAGAATTTTAAACAGTCCGGCAATTTTTGCCTCTTTTCTGTCGGTTTCCAGAAATAAAAATATTGAATAGATACATGATATCATCAAAAATGGAATTGTGTTTAACATATATGACTAGTCTGTTAGTATTATTTTTCTCGCGAATAGTATTTTCTTATTATTGAAAGGTATATAAATGCTTATCTTATCTCGTAATAACATCATGATAATTCTCTATCATTATATCTTACATTCTCTGTTATTTTTTGTATTTTCCAAAAGGTATAGAAATTCATATGTATTATCGTGATATTTTAGTCTTATACTGAAACTTAAATAAATAGTCTAGTTAATTAGACCTGATAACAACGAGAAATTCTAAAGCTAGAATTGAATTTACCTGCTATATAAAAAGAGATCTTTGTAACAGAAATAGTTTGAAAGAAGATTTGAAGAGTTCGAAGTGAGTTATATCAATTTCATAATCTACAAAACTGACCTCGACATTATTATTCGTATTTGTGTAAATTCAATTAAAGAAGAGAGGACATCTAAAGCCTTTAATTATCTGGATAAAAGTGGCTTAGACGGGCTTACCATGGTAAATTTGCCGAATAGGAAATTCTAATTGTTTTTGTTTTTGAAAGCTTTGGTTTAGTAAATCTTTTGGTGTGGTATTATTTTTAACTTTATATGATTTTATAATTTCGGTACGGCTATCAGGAAGTGGTAATTTTTTGTTGCGTGCGAATAGTCTACTTTTTTCTTTAATTGATTTCTAAGATAAATCATTACATGATTGCACTATCACGTTCAATTTTTAAAAGTAGTTTTGTTATTGAAAAAGCTTATCTTGATATGTTTAATCATTAAATCACTAGAAGCTATTAACTGTTATTTTTACAACGGTCTGCTAGGTTGATTTTTTTCTCTTTTATTTTGGGTCGAGTTCCCTCTCGTTACGAGTCGAATCACTGCCGGGCTTCATTAAAGAACTAATCGGATTATTGTGCAAGAACTGACCTCCTTTGTTATATCAATTTTAATGTACCCTACGATCTTACATTTACTTTTTTGGCAAAATATATTGCATTTATGCTCATTCGTTACTGTAGTGTGGTTTCGAGTTAAGCTCAGTAAAAAAAAAAATGTTCCCACGCCACTATAATTTACAGGATTATTGTTTGTTTGTTTGTTAAAAATATTTGACTAAAATCCTTATAGACCGTATAATATATAATGTTCCTTAACACGCACATATATACTTTCTCTTTTGTATATATAGATAGATTATTAAAATAGCATTGCAACATCATGTCAAATATTGCTGTTATACGCGAAATTTGTATTAGAAAGTTATATAATGTTGTTTTACGTCAAAGATCCCCTGACGCAATGCCATACCAAAAATAGCAAGTTACTCCGTTTACGACAATGAAACCTCCCGACCTGACCTCGAACTTTCTTAATCTACAACAGTTTTATTTTGTAATTTGGGTTATGAACACGAATTAACTAAATCGAATTAATATACTGAATTATCAAAACGTTATATTAGGTTTAACATCAATCGATCTAAAATAATACAAAAACGCCGTACCAAAAAAATAAATTTAGTTTCTCCGGACGCAATATATATTTATAAAAATGTAATTATTAATATACAATATGAATGAAATTATAATCATGTGGCCAATAGCAAGGAAGGGAACGAAAGTTGGAGCGAAAATTAGTTATAAAAGATGGAGTCCGTCATATTGAAGTCATCTATCCGATATTGTGCAAGACTAGTAAACTGTCACTTCGCAACAAAGTGACGCTTTACAAGACTTGCATCAGACCCATAATGACCTATGCGAGCGTCGCGTTCGCGCACGTTCCTAAGTCACGACTGTGTCCGTTGCAGACACTTCAAAATCGATTCATGCGTACAGCCACTGGCTGTCCGTGGTTCGTGCGCAACGTGAATCTCCATAGAGATCTCGATCTTCCTACGATAGCCGATCTTTTTAAACGATTCTCGAAGACTTACTTCGAGAAAGCATCCATTCACCCGAATCCCCTTATAGCGGCCGCGTCCAACTATAAGGTATTCAACTTCCCCAACAAGTTTCACAGGCGCCCTAAGAGTGTCCTGAATGACCCCGACGATGCTATTACAGCATCCAACAAGATACACACGCAATTCACACACAAACAGCGTCTTCGCCGGCGAAGACGAGGTCCCCGCTTGCTTGTGTCAAGCGGCCGCAGCCCTCTGCCGCGGCCGCCGTGATGCAGACTTCTTCAAAGTCAATGTGTTAGATACAGTCCTCCAAAACGCGCCGCTTTAAGCCGAGGTTCGGTCTCGCAGGAGACACCCTTAAGGCGACGCTCCCAATAAGTAACGAGTGCCTAAAACCACTCGCTTACTTATCAATTTTACCCGGCGAAGCTTCTGCGCTCGCCCATCCCCGTGACGCTGTAAAAGCCATTAGGGCTAACAGCATTAGACACATTCGAAAAAAAAAATATTGAAGTCAGTCTTGTAGTAATACTCGACTCTTACGCTTAGCTTACGCTTACGCGGGTAGACCGTTCTCTTGGAGTTTCGTTGTAAACGAGACTTAAACGCTCCCGCATTTAGATCGTGTTACAACCTGTCTTGGTTAAACAAGCAGGTGTAATTATTACGGTGTCGTTGTAATGTTGGTTAGGTGGATCCGCGAGTACCTAAATTAGGTGTTATTTGTTATTAGAATCTACCCTCATATTCGTGTGATTACTATAGTGGTGTTTGTTGTTCGGACAGATCGCACCTACCCACATTACGTTCCGTGTTATTTGATTCTAACCTCGAATAGTTAATATTCGTAATGAGAGTAGCCACTGAGTTTCTTGTCAGTTCTTCTCAGTGAATAGTAGCGTTCCAAACTGGTGGTAGGATCGTCCTGGCATAATAATACCAAATTATATGAAATTTAACCTGTCAATACTTGTTTGACCTGTTCCATATGTTGTAGCAGTACGTTTAACTTTGTTGACTTTGAGAAAGCTGCAATATTTAAGTGAAATAACTGCCATTTCTAATAATATTTATAGTAACATTTTCATAAATCATAATTTGTCGCACCAAAATTATTAAACTTTGCTATACGAGTATTAAAGAGACTTATACACTGAGTTTATATATTCTTCTTTTTATATACATATAGTAAATAACACTAAGCTTTTTGGTGTCAGGCAACAGATATTAAATCGTTACAGGTAATTTTAAATTATCAACGCAATAACTATGATAAATTTTGTAATTTTGGCATTCTGAAGATAGAAATTAATAACAGCTTATTTACTATGACGCAAATTACACAGATTTAAATTTACCTTGACATACATCTTAAACCTAATATTCCAGAAACATTAATTAATTTCTTAAGGTCTGGGTATTGGGTACATTTAATTATAAGATTTGATTTAATGCCAAATAATGTTGTAATATTCTGAGGACTACAATTTCCATGTTTTATCATTCACTCTATTCACACTAGACATATAGAATACTCTATATTGCACATAAAATAAAAAGTACCAGTAGTAAACTTTAAAAAAATTTATAGTTATTATAATATACTAGATATAATATATTAGTGTTACCCAGGTTAAAATGTGTACATCGACAATAAATAGAAAGCAAATACTTTATATTACTTATTATAATAGACTTGTTATCTCTCTTTTTTATGTGTGATTAGACAAAGACTTATCTTTGTCATAATATAATACTTATATTATGAGTTTCAATTTCCCTCGCATTATTTGTTGCGACACTATCACTTACAGCAAACCTACCATGAACTCTTATTGCGACTCAATTGAAGACGTAAACGAAATTGGTTTGCTTTGTCATGCCATGACGTCTTAAAGACGCACACTTTAAGTCGTTGCCGAATGAGCGTTCGGAATTTGTCCTATGAACATGTGAGTAAAAGAGACAGAGTTATCTATAGTTCATATAACGTTATCCTTTTCGAACATTACGACCCCAATGCAATTCACACTTCATGGTACGAAAAGAAACCTGTTCGCGGTCGTCGTTTACGTCTTCAATTGAGTCGCAATAAGAGTTCATGGTAGGTCTGCTGGCCTGCCAATGACTCCCTACTTTAGTATTATAACAGCATGGCAATATGGCTGCCTTATCGCTAACCAGCGATTTCTTTCGAGCAACATTAACGTTGGTGACCTGTTTATGAACTGCACTATAGAGTAGATACATAAAGATGATTTGAAAATTAAACGATTTTTATTCAAATAATTTATAGAATTAGGCGTTACTTTGCGGAGATCCATAATATAAAAGTAATAATAAAATTATTTTGCTATAATCCGCGATACAGTAAATAGAAAATATATATAGTGTTAAATGTAAAGTAGATTATCCGTATTTTCATACCCGATACGTGCAGGATTCGTAAAAACACATGCACAAACCTCCACCACTTCCACCACAATACACAAGCACTACACACGTTCAAAAAAAAAGCTTGAAACTCAATATTTTGGAACAATTAGAAATCATTAAGCACAACAATGGCACCCTCATTAACGAGCAGATAAATGTTTCTAGTTCAAGCTTGTTGCACGTGTTCAGGGGTAAAATAAAGGGTGGGGATGAACCAAGTACTATATAACAATGCTTGTTTGGATATTGCTTCGCTTTGCGATTTTGTCGTGGAGTCTATCTCCTGATGTTGCTTCGGTTGCGGGGCGAAACGATTATTGAGTTTGTGGTAGTGAACGTATGTAGTGCTTGTGTATTGTGGTGGAAGTGGTGGAGGTTTGTGCATGTGTTTTTACGAATCCTGCACGTACCGGGTATGAAAATACGAATAATCCACTATACATTTAACACTATATATATTTTCTATTTACTGTATCGCGGATTATAGCAAAATAATTTTATTATTACTTTTGGATTTTAATTCATATTGAGAAAGAGCATTTTTAATATTTGGTTAAATTAATGAAAACAAGCCAGTCTTAGAATGTTGGCATTGTTAGAATGGCGCATCGGTAAACATTAATAACAATTTGTAAATAATTTGTTGGGTAAAATTATAATCCGTGCTTGGACATGAGGGAGCCGTGTCAGGCGTTGACAGCTACGACTTGTGCGGCTCCGCTCGTAAAAACTTTTCTAATTATGTAAATTTTGTAGCTAAGAAGAGCACTCGCACCGCATTATATTTCTAGTTAATTTCGCGAATGTCAACAAGGCTAGTGTTTCTGAGAGATGCTCTGACGTAATGCGCTGTGAACTTTTCGCTGTATTCGTGCATCGTATAAGGTAAATCTGGATGATTATTATGATATGAATAATATGCTAAAGTATTCAATAATATTGTTTTTTAATAAAGTTACATGATTTATAGAAGCAGGCGTTACTTTGCGGAATTCCATATTACAAGCAATATAACAGAATTAACTACTTTGCTATAATCCGCACGGGTTAAGTGAATGCATGCAAAGCCAATGTGTATGAAGCAGGCAAAATCTACGCACCTTATACATGCAGGACCAGCCACCACATGCACCCCAAGGCGCAATTCACCAGCAACAACGAACCCAAAAGCAGCACACACACCCACCACCACAATCTCGTACTGCAGTACGATTTTTGTCGTGAAGCCTATCCTCCTGATGATGCTTCGGTTTCGGGGCGAAACGATCGTCGAGATTGTGGTGGTGGGTGTGTGTGCTGCTTTTGTGTTCGTTGTTGCTGGTGAATTGCGCCTTGGGGTGCATGTGGTGGCTGGTCCTGCATGTATAAGGTGCGTAGATTTTGCCTGCTTCATACACATTGGCTTTGCATGCATTCACTTAACCCGTGCGGATTATAGCAAAGTAGATAGTTCTGTTATATTGCTTGTAATAAAGTAACATTAGTATAAAAATTAACACGCTTTATATTCCATTTTGACTTAACATATTTCGTACGATTTTCCTTGAAGGTTTTCTAGGATTCGATAATTTCTATAGAAATCATTCTGTATAAAGGCGTTTAGTGATGTATTAACACAATTACAAATACTAATGTTAAATAATATTTTCATTTAAAATCGCAAAAATCCTAATATGAATGCTTTGACATATAAAATATCTTTCAAAATATTGAAGCTAAACAAGTAGACGTAAAGGTAGGGCAGCATGGGTTTGTAGCCACGATGGCTAAAACCTCCTGCATATGTAGTATGTATTCGACGATATAGACGGCTGTAAAACTCTCCTAAAGGACGCTGTCATGGCTAGAACGTTCTAAAATGAGACCGATATTTCACGTGAAAATTTATATTTTGCATTTATACAATCAATCACAGTTATCATTTCTGAATATTTGTAACAGTAATTTTAATATGTTAATAAAATGTTCGTTAAAAAGAGATATTGTTATGATTTAGGGAATTATTGGAAGTTTAAACATGTTTGCCTATAGGAAGTTTTGGAAGCCCAGGGCTGAAACAGTGTGACTTTTTTGAAGAGGTCACGGGTTCCAACTCCGGGCTGGCACCAATGAGTTTTTCTATTAAAAACTATCTGTCTAGTTGATATTTGCAATTTTAAACACGCTTTTCGGTCAATGAAAACATCTCGAGAAGATCTGCATATCTCTAAATATTTCTGGGGATATGTGTAACTTACCAATGCACATTTGACCAGCGTGCTCGGTCTTAGCCCAGTCTTAGACTATTTTCTTCAAAAACGAAGAGAGCAGACCTATGCCCATTAGTGGCAAAAGAGGCCACTGCTCGGCTACTTACTTACTACTATTTCTCTATAGAACTTAATTTTTAAAATATCGATATATATATTTCCATTTCATGAAGATTCGCTACCATATTCTGGTTTCATCATATTATTTTTCGATTACCAGACACTTTATAGCTTCATGTTCCTATAATTAATATACCGTACTGTAAAAGCGCTTTGTTTCATTATTTCTCATAAGCACAGTCAAAATATGAAATTCCCTCTGTTCGTCTTTGTTTCCGATATTTATGACTTGGTTGCTTTCAAAAGAGGAATGAATAAACATTATTCAGGCAAGCGTGGTCCATCTCTGCAAGCATTTGTTGTTTTCCATGCGCTGGATATCAGTAAATATTTTTTCTTCATACCATCACACAATATGAGATCTTTTCAGGTTGTTAATAGCTAAATTCCTGACAAGTTTCAAAGTGTTATAATCCGATCAATATAGATAGACCAAAAATTTTTTTATTCATTTGAAAATGGGTAGAATTGTTCAAAACAATAAAAAAAAACATTTCGACATTCCGGAAAAAAGTTGCTCCAGGTAAAAAAAATTTTTCGCGATTTTCACGATAAGATTTATTAAATAAAAACCTTAAATAAGAATTTAAGTAAAGTAAAGTAGGTAGTAAGATCATTAATTTACCTATAATATATATGTACTACTACTTTGTTTGTCTTTTAGTTTACACACACGGTCGTCCATCCCCAAAGCAAGTAACAAGTAAAAAGTATTATGGCAGAAGGACAAGTGGTAAGTATACTACATATATAATTTTAAATACATACTTAAATACAAATATACACTGCTTAAATGTTGGCCTTCGGTGGGAATCGAAATCGTGACCCACGGAGCTGAAGGCAGGGTCACTACACATTGCGCCAACGGGCCAGACGAGAAATAACGATATGAGATTTCAAAAGTTGTAATCGTTATAGTGTGTAAACGTTTCCACGCCACCTCTGGTAGGTACGAGTTTATATTTCATAGTTATATTTTATTAATTAATTCAAATGTTCCATTTAATAGTATTCCCGCCGTGTGGTATCCGGCTGACTAGAATAGACCACCCTCATTTCTTACCGAGATGTCGTAAAAAGCGATTAAGGTAAGACGACCCGCCGTGTGGTATCCGGCTGAGTAGAATAGATCATCCTCATTTCTTACTGAGGTGTCGTAAAAGGCGACTATGGTAAGTTGACCCACCGTGTGGTATCCGGTAGAGTAGAATAGACCACCTTCTTTCTTACCGAGGAGTCGTAAAGTACGACTAAGGTAAGTTGACGTCAGGCGGGCGGCCGGTCGTAAAATACGTAGCCAAATCATGTGACAACATGTTAACATGTTGTGCCGACCCCACTTAGAGTGGGATAAGGGCAGTAGGATCATGAGGATGATGATATTCCATTTAATAGTATTCGTAGAGCTATAGGATTCGCAGTGTCATAAACATTTCGTATGCTTCACCAGTTTAGAGAATATTTTGCAACGGACATGCTCATTTAACTCGACGAGTGTGCACGATATAGAGAACTTTTACGTGTTTTCACACAAAGTTCTACAAATTCATACTGTCTGTTTGAAATTTTTCATAAGAATATTGAGTTTGAACTTTTGTTCCAGAGCAGCTATTGTTTATAATGCTTGTATTAATGTTTATGTATGGCACAATAATTACTTTATCTTTTTAAATCGTATTTAAATTCTTAGTATTTAAACTTAGAATTACAAAAATAACTCCTTTTAAGAGACTTACAGTGGCTCTGTTTGCTGGCTGAACCTGAGCCGGCTATATGGAATCACATTCGTAAGGCCAAGATGGCAAATATCGCACGCTTAGTAATAAAATGACGTAATTAAAAAAAGGGTTTTGTAGCAAATTGTTATAAAGCGTTGCGTAGCGCCTGCAAGAATTATGAGTGCTAAAGAGATTCATAACTAGGAAGAGCAATTAAACACTAGATTACAATGTATCTAACTCAATTAAGCCTAATTTTGAATTAGGTCACTTCAATATTAAGCGTGCAATGTGTAAACAGCATAAACGTAGAGTAGTGCTAGCGAAACCACAGGACAGCCTTCGACAGCTTTCAGCTATTATTGTCATTGCCGCTTTACCTATACTTAAACTTGCCTTTTTTATATGTTGTGCTTTTCGGTAATTTTTTCTTAAGATATTTTTTGCACCCGTTAACGCCGTAAAAAGCAGATTCATTTATATACAAATTTAAATAATATCATATTCGTTCAATTAATACTCATAATGCTAACGGTCTGATCAAAAATTATTGAACACTTACCTATTTTATTAAATTCGCAAACAAGCACTCATAGATTCTAGCAGTTAATATAGAAAAGGACCTAAGCAAGGGTTGTCTACAGAGTGTGACGTTTCTACAATTGTTCTAAAAAATAACTAACGTTGCGTTACGTTATATTTTAACTGTATTTTTAAACAACAATAGTCTTTAGCTCCGCGTGTTGCGTGTTCGATTCCCGTCACGGACCAACACTCATTCTAAAAACCAATTTATTCACTCTTCGAGTATGGCTATATTTAAAGTATTTATTTAAAGTTATGAATGTATATATTTAACGTTTGTATGTCTCCCTTATCACAAGTATAAAGTTACTGTAGCTTTGGAATACGTGTGAAATACATATTCGATATATAATAATTAAATTTGATTTTTAAAAACCGTTAGTTTTTAAGCCAATTTATTGAAAAAATTAGCAAGGAAGTTAAAGTGACAATTCGTTAATAATGACACTAACTAATAATTAACGTAATTCATGTACTAAATAAATTTCTCAAATGATGTTTTTAGATTCTTTTACTTTAAAACCTTAAATAAAACATTATCCTCAACATACTTTTTTAAGCATAAACCATATTTAATGCTTATTCTAAGAACAGATATACAGACAGTATCTATATGTGCTAAGCCGCGGACCCTTCTAGCTTGAACGTAAATCGCGGCTTACTTGTTCATCAAACGGCTCCAATGAGCGATGCAATCAGTTAGAGTATGTTCTTGAGCTAAAAGCTCGACAACCCTGCCTGCAATCGAGTTTACAAACGAATTGCTCCGTTCCGAATGCAATCATTAGGGCAAACTTTGGTTGATATATTGACGGATGTGACTTAATAAATATTATCTACTACTGGTTGGCGCCAATTTAGGAGTTTAAGTACCCTTAAGAATACAATATGTATTTTTTACCTGTTCCCAAAAGAAAAACGGATTTTTCTTTTGCTTATCTAACACATTTTTTCTAAATAAATATATGGGACACACGGTCGTCCATCCCCATAGTAAGTAACTTAATACTTGTGTTATGGGTGACGGACAACTGGTAAATATAAATATATAAATTACATATGTAGTAATTTTAAATACATACTTGAATACAAATATACATCCAGGCTCGAAACAAACATTGAGTTATTTTCAGTGTTTCGTTTTTTGAGAAGCGTAACAGATAGACATACTTTCGCATTTTTAATATTAGTAATTTACATAATATTATACTGTATTTAAACAACTGTACGTGAAAATCATTCACTAGTCAGTAATAATTATAATTAATATTCCTTCATCGCTATCAGTTACATTGGTAACAGTTAGTCCGTAACGTTGTAATTTGTATTTTGTATCATATTTGCATTATTATAATTTAATAAGACTTAAGTATCGGTTGACGCAGTGTGTAGTGATCATTCTTACAGCTCCGCGAGTCGCGGGTTCGATTCCCGTTGAGGGCCAACATTTTTCTATAAATGATTTGTTATTTCTTCGGGCCTGGGTCTATATTTGTTTTTAAGTATGTATTTAAAACTATATATGTAGTATATCTACCAGTTTTCCGTCACCCATAACACAAGTATTAAGTTACTTACTTTGGGGATGGACGAGCTTGTGTGTAAGTGTCCCATATATTTATATATTTGCTATACATATGTATATATAGTATATATTTATCTATAAAGTATCTAAATAAGCTAAAAAAGAGTATCTAACCAGACTTACTACTTTCTAAAAACAAATTTAGTACAGAAGCAATACATTATGAATTATTCTCTTTTATTTTAATGTTATTTATTAAATATAATAACATACTAAAAGTAAACAAAAAAAAGAACACAATGCTAACAAAATGATCATGTAAATCCGATAGTGTCTGCATTATGCTCTATTGTTTTTAATCTGTAGCCGTACTCAGCTTAGGGGCAATGTACACCGACGGAGAACCATAGGCGTTTTTACCGCATTTATACTTTTTTGGATAGTAACTAGAAAATGTAATAAAAAATAATATATATTCACTTTATACATTCAGATAAACAAATGAATGAATTATATTAATTTTACCAAAAAAAATTTTCAATAAGTAATTTAGTGTTCTTTTCGCGCATCACATGTTCTTATGTTTGTAAGTTTAATAGTTAGGGCCGAATAAAAAAAAGGAATTCTTAGCAGATGATACGCACTATATAATACTGAATATATTAAGAATATATTTGTTACATCTTGGATTTGATTGTTAGTTCGAAATTGATGATGCCAAAGTTTTGTTAAATCGATATTTTATTCGATATCTGTGTGCTGTGTACAGACAACTGTAAGGAACGAAAACTCTACGTAGTGACACACTTTTTATTTATTACACACTTTGCCCAGAAAGAAATAATGTTTATGTGGCACGGGAAGTCCAAAAATTTTTTATTATTTTTTGTATTTTCAGAATAACTTTAACGTAACTGTAAGACATCGACAGAACGACAAATATACATACATATTAAAGCAAAAACCCTTAAATATTTTTCGATGTAACAAATATATTTATATGGTAATTTATACGGAAATTGGGATCTAATTAGAAAACTCATATTATTGTTTTTCTTCTTTGAATCGCTGCATTTCATTTTTGAAAACGCTTGTTGTACTGACAATCATGAAGTATGTAACAGAATATTTATAAATCTTAGAATCATCTCTTGGCCTATAATTAATCACACTGTGATGATTAATCAGCAGCCGTGGGCCTATTTGGGACAGGGTTTAATGATCCGTTTGTCCGATGGTACTCATCCTGTGTACGAGCACGTGCCGCGGACGGGATTCATCCTCTCATTTTACGCCTTTCTCGTCTTTAATGATTCTCGTCTTTAAATTTCCTTTCACCTTTATTGTTTAAGGCAAATATTGAATTACTTGGTACTTTTAAATTATCATTTCTTTCGTAAACCACTGAAAATATCTATGTTTATAGAGTACTAAACACGGAATTTATTGCTTATTTAAAATGAATAGTGTTTTATAGAAGCAGGCGTTACTTTGCGGAATTCCATATTACAAGCAATACAACAGAACTAACTACTTTGCTATAATCCGCACGGGTTAAGCGAATGCATGCAAAGCCAATGTGTATGAAGCAGGCAAAATCTACGCACCTTATACATGCAGGACCAGTCACCACATGCACCGTAAAATGCAAAAATCGTACTGAATCAGTACGATTTTTGTCGTGGAGCCTATCCTCCTGATGATGCTTCGGTTTCGGGGCGAAACGATCGTCGAGATTGTGGTGGTGGGTGTGTGTGCTGCTTTTGTGTGCGTTGTTGCTGGTGAATTGCGCCTTGGGATGCATGTGGTGGCTTGTCCTGCATGTATAAGGTGCGTAGATTTTGCCTGCTTCATACACATTGGCTTTGCATGCATTCGCTTAACCCGTGCGGATTATAGCAAAGTAGTTAGTTCTGTTGTATTGCATGAATAGTGTTGTTTGTATATTATTTAAATAAGAAGAAAAAATATACATACGTTACTCGGAATATATCTCGTTACCTGAAAGAAAAATCACTATTAATACGCTTCAAGAAAAGAAATATTATAACTATTAGTAAGGACTAAGTAATAACACTGCGCCTATTGAATAACACCATTCAACGTTGAATGATGAAAGAAAAACATGGGGAGGGATTGCGCTTTTATTGAAACCAATCTCACCACTTGCCTCGACTGACTGCGCTCGGGGCTGAATGCACGTAATTGCTTCGTCATTCAGATGATCGCAGCTTTGCCCGCTTGTCTTGTTGACTGTACTCGGAGGCACTCGCTTTATACACGCGGCCTTACGTCGGCTGACATGTGCCATTGTCTAGGGAGTTTCGTCGCTTGCTTTTATGACGGCAACAAGTTACAGTTCAACAAAAACTTTTTTTTTGTATTTTCCAACCAAAATAAAGCTACACTCCAAAACACCCCTAATTTCTATTGACTAGACCATTTCTATGAAAAATGTTGGAACGACGACGCCGGTATAAAAACTGTATCCGAAATACGGTCATTATTTTTAAAACCTTCCGCCATGTTTTTTGATGAAAGAATTAAAATGGGTGAATAATTTTAATACCTTAATTAACTGGCGACGGTGCTCGGAATTTCTTATTTTGATGAGAGACTCGACATCTACTTTTGTTCGTCAAGAATTTTCATTTGACTTGAGATACAATTTTTCTTTGATGTTATTATCTTAATCGTTATTTAATCTTCGTGAAGTATTAAGTAAATTAAATACGGTAAAACATAGCTGTTTTGATAAGAAAAGTGATTTCTTCGATGTACGCTACGGCAAAAAATGTATTTTATTAACAGCTAAAGGCAAATTCCGTACTCTATCTAATTTAATCTATTCTATCTATGTTGTTCCTAATTCTCAAACTATAGAAAACACAATAATGCAATGAAAGCATTTTTTCCCGCTCAGCATTCGTACTTATTTTCATTTTCATTTCGAATATCGCAAGAAAGTGAACGTTGGGGAAAAAAGATAAAATGAAAGGAGAGTCTGTGTTTTAATGGGTTAATTAGCCGACGATTCTCCGGTTGGGACTTTAATTAAAATGAAAAATTTTCGTGACTAGACTAAGAGAATTAATTGCTTCCTTTCATGAAACTATTCAGGTGAGAGTAAATAAAGCGGACACAATGTTTGTGATTGTTAGAGATATTTTAAAAATCATGACTTACATAGTTTCATCCCCAAATTTCACCCTTGGCCTACTTTAAATTTATAGCGATTATACAATGAAACTGTAAAAACCCGAACTGATTTGTGTTGCTATTTAAAATTAATGTTTCCAACAACATGGTTGTGTTAAATTGAAACCCAGTACTAATTATGTTCTATATCTATTGAATAAGTTGAGTTATTGTTTTTAGTATAGACATAAGGTTCAATTTAGTAGTGACATCAACACATCTAAATGTCATCAGCAAAGATGCTGAAAGACTAGGCTCTGCTGCCTATATATAATTGCTAGTCAATAAAGAGGTATCTATTTATCTGGATCATGGACGTCATTCTGAACCAATTCGTCTTTCTAAAGGAGCTCGACATAAACACTAGACTATCTTAAATAATTTATAGAATTAGGCGTTACTTTGCGGAGATCCATAATACAAAAGTAATAATAAAATTATTTTGCTATAATCCGCGATACAGTAAATAGAAAATATATATAGGGTTAAATGTAGAAGATAGACCACTATACATTTAACTCTATATATATTTTCTATTTACTGTATCGCGGATTATAGCAAAATAATTTTATTATTACTTTTGTACTAGACTATCTGTTGATGTCTTTCAGCGTATTCCTAAATACTTAGAATACGTTTTTCGCAGAAACTCTAAAAGCCTACAGCTGGCGGTTGTTGGCTAGGTCGACGGGAAAAGACCACTTTCGTTCGTTCGTTTACCTACCCGTGGGTCAGACCAAGTAAAGACGCTTACAGTCAGAAAAACGTGGAAAAGCATAGTGCATCAAGTGATCAGCAATTATAATTCAATTTAGACACGACCTCCAGCAATGAAGATACGGACTAAGAAGAAAATCTCCTTATGTTGTACCTGAAACAGCATTCACAACAAATTGTAATTGAAAAAAAAAATAATATAGGAAAAATTTGATAAGACTTAAATAACTAACTGAACAGACGAACTAAATGAGACTAAGATACTGACTGACTGAGTAAAACCTAAAATCTCTGTAATATAAAATAATAAGTAGATTTTAAGAAAAAGTAAAATACAGCCACGTGTAATCGAGTTTGTAATTTGCAAGGGAATAATCTGTTGGCGAATTTCTCGCAAAATAAATGGCGCTGAACGCGGGAATTGCTGACACATTAATATTGTGGCCAAATTCGAAACAGGACATAAATTAAGCGACTCCTTACACAAATTGCATTCTTAACTTGCAATAAACTATGTAAATTTAGAAATTTAAATTACAAACAACGGACGTCAAGGGGTAAGAACGGCGGCAGTAGGTAGCGGCTAAAAGCGACATTTTCAGTCGGTTGGGCTTGCGTTGGAAAAATATGCAGCGTTGCACAACATTGACTAAACAGATAGATTTTTATTTGTCATTAATTTTGAAGATCTTCTGTACCGTACCGTGAAAAGAATGATGGCCCTCTGTCTCTTTCTTCCTCTCAGACAAAATTTCGATCTAGACTCGGCCTGCTCTACGAGTATTACATATTCCAGGAATTCACTAACTTGTTGTCCTTTACCACAACTTTCTGACGTTGGTTGTTGCTTCTTTTCACATTCCTGTCAGCGTGACCTAATCAAATTTGCCCTGACCTCAACAATACGTCGCCCTAAGCCATGGTCCGGCATCACAGGAGGCGCCGTTAGAAAGACGTTCCCTGAAGCTACGAGAGATTCAGGGAACGTTGTTCTATTAATCATATAGCGCCCTATTTATCATATTCGCACCTACGGAGATGCTTGTGTGTATGACCAGTGACACTGCAAAAGCCGTTTGGCCGTAAAGCATTTATATAAAATAAAATCTTTTAAATATAGATTGGCTTAGATAAGTCTATAAAATGACAAAAATGTTGCGAATATGCAAATGTTGCATATATATCTAATGTACCTACTACATAAAACGTGAAGTTTTTTAATGCAACATAAAAATTAACCGTGAAAATACTCACGTGTAATATACTCGTATAATTCAACCAAATAAAATTCACCGTTCATATTTTCCATATTATATTACGCTATTTCGAACGACAATTTGTTTATGGACATCACAGTAATATGACCATTAATTTAATGCGTGAAGCTTATTTTTGTATTTTATTACATTACCTCATAAACATTTTACATTTAATAAACTTCATACGAATATTTAAACATCACAAGTGTAACGTAGTGATAATACACATAGCAGTTCAGAGGGTGGTAAAGTTGTCGATACACACGGCTATTTTGTGATAACATAGTCATGATACATAACATACATTGTATCGTATGTTCATGGATGAATCACAAAAGCTGTAAATGACAGCATGCATTCTATTGCTATTAGTATACGTTGCTTAGCCAATAGTTACCTAGAGGTATGATACTGAACGCCATTATTTTTAAAATTGATATAATTAAACAAATATTATTTAAAATATTTTGTTAATACATTGCGCATCAGTACATCAAAACATGGTAATTTATTTTTAGATTTTCACCGAGACAGTCACCGAGACTACGATTTAGAATTGTTACCGCGCCTAAACCTAAACATGAGAAAATTATTTATCTCAAGTTCATATTGAAGACCGTAAGAATAGAAGACTGGAATTTCTTGTGGTGATGGTCGTAAGGACCTGGTGGCAAGTTCTTCACACGTGTATCATGACGCATTTCCCGACGCGATAGTGGCATGGAAAAAGACACTGACTAATGGACTCCCGATAGATTTCAAAACTGGTCGAATTAGAATGAACCAGATACTAACAACGTGAGTATAGCTGGTTTATACATATAAAATAGGAAAACTAATCATGATTTTTTAATTTATAAAAAACTAGAACGTTTAAAAAAATCAAAGTGCTTTTGAATATATAGAAATGACATGCAAATAATGTTTATTCAAAAACAGAATTTACGAAACTTTTAAAGCAGCCACTGATTGCGTAGGCACATTATGCATTTTTAAATTATTGGAACGCAATGTGAAAATATAACAAAAATAAAAAATGGTAGCTTTATTATCACAATATACAGAACGCCAAAATGCGAAAATACTTTCTCAAGTCAGTTTCCTCTCGACTGTAGCCTTGTGCGAAATTGAGAAAATAAATATTTGATTAGCAGATTGTAGAAAATTAGGCACAGAGCAAGCTGAAAGTTCATTTAGCAAGTATCACCGTGTTCGCAACGTTGTTTTGGAGGCATTAACTAAGTTGAGAGAAGGCCAAAAACGGAAACATTTAGCGCCGCGCCGTCCGCCATACTGCCGTTCCGACGCTGATTATTCCCCGAAAAATAGGATCGTTTCGGCACATTAACATTATTAACTCCAGCCATAATTTAGAGCGTCTAGTGCTTCAATACTCGTTTATGTTTGAAGAAGTAAACGAGTAGGCCGTGACCTACTTAGGATGAATGTCAAATGATTTGTAAGATTAAGCCGTGTCGTCATCAGATGCGATCTATTTTTACATCGCATTTTAGAGGTAACTCAGGTGCAGAAACCTCTTATATACCGAATTTGTTTTACGTACGTATTTGCGATACGTAAAATCAATTTTAAGTTATGGTTTTATCAGTAACAAGTCAAGCTAAAAAAGCTTTAAACAAAATTTCATGACGCTTCTGTTACACAACGAATATTATATATTTTCTATATTCTGTAAACTCACAACATATACTAATTCTACCTACTATTTAGTTCATCTCAACAGAAGTGTTAATATACTGTCAATTATGCACTAAAGTGTTTAACTGCTTTTCCAGAATGAAAAACGGTAATTTGTTAATCCTATATGTTAGAATACAAGCTTCAATTACAACTAATTTTATCAAAATTGTTCAAGCAGCCTTGCCTATCCTCTACAATTAATGGAAGGGTTTACTTTGCGCCGATTGTCGACATTGTAAATGTTCTTTAGAAAACAAAAGTAATTTTATCGGCAGTACACAAAGACTTTAAAAATTCATTTCGTAATATCAGATGCTTAAACTTAAACAATGTTATCTCAATATAATATGTCGCAGTCAGTACATATTAGTTGGCCATAAGTAGCACGGGCTCGCAACATTGGTTCGATGGCTATCTTGTTTGCTTTTATCCTTATAGAAAATTTTGTGCAGCTCACTGAATGCAACGAGCCTTCCAATATCATACGGATTATCCAGTGGAAAACGCTGTAAAATTGTTTACTGCTTTCTTGAAAATAAACCTACTGAGTTGGGTATAGCGGTTGGAATCGAACGAGGACAAAAAGAACTCGTATTTTGGCTAAATATTGGTAACAGATTGACGCGGCTCTAGTACGTAAGATAAGGCTGCGGTTCGCATAGTGATGCATGAATGGATTACACGGTCTGCTTTGTAAATTCACATTCAAAGGTATTCTTACAAATACGTTTGTCCAGTTGTGCTATTTTCTATCTGTGATAGCGTTTAATATTGCGCAAGGAAACCGCATATATTTTTACAATTTTTTATCCTTAAGAGTACATAGTGCTTTGAAGATTATTCTTTAAGATATTTCTTTGTATATATATTTTTTATCTTACAATACTTATTGACATTATATTTGGCGATTTGACGCAATCGTTTTATTTAATAAAAAAATGTTTTGCCTCTAAGGGCGTATGTATCATTGTTATGAAACCGACAAATGATCTCCGGTAGAACAGATTTACATATTATATTAGTATGTTTACGATCACATAAAAGATTAAGAAAGCGAAAACTTGTGCAACACAATAACCTAGAACAAGGATATTTTTGTAAGAAATTAATTATTTAAAACAAATTATATCTGAATTGGCTGATGATGTTATCAGCCAATTTAGAAATAATGTTACGTTAAGGCCTGAATATTGGATGCTGAATGAAATGAATGAAAAGTCAATAATAGCCAATATTGATAGTATAGAACATTATCGCTCCAATTTCTCTGTTTACTCGACTGTATTGAGCCTAGTATGCATGAGCCACCCGATACTAAGCTGTGATTATACTGTCTTATAAAATGTAGTTAGATAGCGTAGTTTTATGATTCGATTGAGTTGGATGTTACTTAGCAGTAATTAGAAAGCATTTCGCGAGTAAGTGTGATAAGGCATGTATCAACTATTTTATTGAATTCATATTGATATAAATTCTTTTTCCGCCGTGTGGTATCCGGCTGATTAGAATAAACCACCCTCTTTCTTACCGAGGGGTCGTAAAATACGACTAAGGTAAGTTGATGTCAGCCAAATCATGTGACAACATGTTTGTAACATGTTGTGCCGACCCCACTTAGAGTGGGATAAGGGCAGGAGGATGATGATTGATATAAATTCTTTTTATAATATGTTTCGTCCAATTCATATTATTAGAGGGGGTGTTCTTAATGTTTTAAATAAATATTACAGTGCCAGGTATGGCTTCTAAATTTTACTATCTTGCATTTCCAATTGTAATGATTTTAATTCAGTTCGTGTGCTTGGAACGTGGGCTGAAACCATTTTTGAGTCTGAAAAAATTATAAAAATATTGTTAAAAGCGAGTTGGATGGTTTAAATTGGACCATTTAATGTTAAATTTCACTTGAAAATTTAATTATTAAAATTCTATATAACCGCATAAATATGAGAAGCTAACCTGCGCTTTTATTTCTTTTTTTATCTCTATTCACCTCACAGATCACAGTTTGATCGTACGGTACGATCACATAGCATAAAGAATCCGCGGCACTGAGGTGCTAAGATATTAGCGACGTACCTGAAACCATAGCTATGAAGATAAAGGATAAAGACTCCTTTATCTAGAGATAAAGGAGTCTCAAAAGGATGCAAATTAAAAAAGTTAGTATAGATCGCGTCCTCTGGTAATCGTTTCTACCTGCTTGTCCAACAGCAGTCAATGGTTTAGCTGGTATGAGACAGCACCATTATTGGTGCGACAATATCACTATGATGAAAATTTTTCATGCGGGACGGTTATTCATACTAACGCATATGAATCATGTCAAAAACGTCCATAGACGAGGCCTAATAGAAACAAATGACGGTGATAATTTGTGGCGACGATATCAGCTTTTGAGATGATTTGCTACGAACGAAGGACATCTAATTGTAATGTGGACCTAACAAACTGTATAGGGTTATCCGCTGGAAAGTCTTTAGATTATCTAAAGATTCCATGAAAATCGGTACAGCCGTTTCGGAGTCTAAAAGAAAGTCTACACAGATTGGGGCATTCAAGATATTTGTGTTCAGGGTATTTAACGAATTCGCTTTTAATATTTCAAAACTGCATCAATCACATAAACATATGAATGCCGCCTTACACGTCGATTTGACAGGTTTGTAATGGATTGTTTACCTCCACGTGGAGGTCCGCCACCGCCGATCACCAACATCGACCTAATTACATGTAAATAAATACGGGGCCAATCGACTGATCGAAGCGAAGCAACCCTTTCAATACATTAGATTAAATTGACCCCGCTCAATGACCTCTTTCCCAGCGAATTTTTGATTTGAAACCGCTTAGTAAAATCTTTTAATTGCCTATTATTTGAAATCAAGTATAAATTGAGAGATAATACTCTCTCTCTCTCTCTCTCTCTTCCCAGCTATGCATCCCACATGGTGGTGGGGTCAGCCTTCCTTACACTTCTCTTCCACTTCGCTCGGTCATGGACATCGTCGTCGGTAAATTTGCATGCACTCTTGTCCTGAATAATTGTATAAATTGAGAGAGCTAATGAGCTTTTCTTTTAAAACTTACGTGTCTAATTGATAATTGTAATTTATCACACGCTTTTCGGTAAAGGAAAACATCGAGAGGAAACCGGCATATCTCTAGAAATTCTAGGGCTATGTGTAAAAATTCTAGAGATATGTGTTACCTACCAGTCCGCATCGGGGCGGCGTGGTAGGTCTTAGTTCCAATCCTTCTCTCCAAAAACGGAGAGAGGAGGCCTATGCCCAGCAGTAGGATATTAACAGTCCGTTACTTTTTTTTTTGTAATTAATTATATATTAACACCAACCATTACATTTCGCCATCATTTTAAATGAGTTTGGTATAAAAAAAAATTAGGATACTTTTTATGTCAAACAGTTTCGTTTTGTTGCTTATATGTAGACTAATAATATAATCCTTTTATTATATATAACACAATTTCACTTCTCCGTAATCAGTATAAAAAGAGGTTTTAGAGTAAATAGATTAATAATAGTTATTATTATATATTGTTAAAAATGTTTTCGTAAATATCTGTAAAGAAAAACGTTTAGATTGCATTTGAAAGACAAACAAAGCAAATATGAAACTAACCAACTTAACCTTTTAACAATAACAAAAAGTAAAGCATTTTTTTGGTTAAACTAAATAAATAGCGATAAAATTTTAAGAAATTCTCAAATGAACCGGCATAGTTTAGATTTAATTATATTAACTACCGAAAGAACCCACAGATTGATTACTTTTATGACAAGATTTTCCTCTTATGAGATTATTTTTATTCCTAAAACACTGATGTTTTAAAGTACAGTGTCTTTTGCTGACAGAAGATACTCCTACTATTTAAAAGAAAACCAACAAAATTATCGCTAAATATCGTGCTACGATTTGTCTAGTATATGCGAAAAAACTTATTTCTTTGCGATGGAAAACATTTTATCCAAATATAAGATCGCAAAAAATAAAACGATTATCTCAATAGGGAAACTACGAATTCATATTTGTCGTTACACGTTCATGAATGTATATAAACACTCAAGTACGAATGAAAATCAAATGTAGATTCGGTAAGTAATAACAATTTGTTTTCATAGAACCGAGGGATTTTCCTGCCGGTAATAGAACTGGAAGTGAGCGAAAATTCAATTCTTGCAACCTACAGTGACAAGTTGGTAATGCCCAAAAACAAGACGAGAAAAGCTACAATATCATTTATCTAGACAATATTGCATATCGATCAGACAAGCGATTTTTTATGATATAAATATATCTATCATTAGTTGTTGCGGAATCAGCTAGAAGTTACTTCATAAAGTTTCAGTACGATGCTACAAAACGTGAACAAGAATTCATTCATCTAATGGACATTCATTGTTAGAATTAAAGTAAATTAAAGTAAGTAAGTTCAATGAGGATTTCAATGCCAGACAGTCTAATGACAAGTCAATGCAGCGGCACAAAATCTCCAACCAAGGACGTATTTTAATTGTAAGATGTTCTTCTTATTAAGTGATTAAGATCTGTTAGACATAGATCTTGAGGGAGATCTTAGCCATATACTACATACCCAAACCTTTTAAGATTGCCTTTCTATTAACACCGCATCTTTAAATGCAGGTTTATTATGCCGACACCTAGACACCCTGTCATAAATCGGTATTCATGAAATAGCTGTTCGGCCAAGCTGTAGCTCAGTTTCGTATTGAACTCCCTTCAAAACCATACGCAACAGTTAAATAAAATGCTCTGATCTTCACCAAACTTTACAGGATCCTCCTAAGTCTAATCTAAGTCATTCTGAAGATTGTCTGATAGTTTTATTAATTTTTTCCTAAATTGAATTTAATCGGTCCAGCCATTTCGAAGTCTATAAAGGACATACAGACAAACAGTTATTTTTATTTCCAAGAAGATATTTTTTTCTTTATTTATTTTTTTTTATTTGCTTTATTAATTTTACTTTTTATAATACTTTATGCAGTTAAAAGGATGCTTTCCAATGAAGGTAATGATTATTTCAGCGTTAAAAAGTATTATCAATATTAAATAGTATACAAATTGATAGGATCGCGACAGAGGGTGCATTAAACTGGCTGGTTTGGTCGAACAGCGATATCGTCCGACAGCCAGGAGCACCGCTTGAATTCTTCCGTGACAGGTGAATTGAACCAACATTATTTGGAGCTGGACTTTGCCCTCGGGCCATCGGCTGAATATATTTCAAAAAACAGAATTACCAACGAATAGTATGAGACAATAATAGTATGAGACAATACTAGTATTGTCTCATACTATTCGTTTGTATAAGAAATTAATGAAAATGCATTATAAAATCATAACGAGCCCAAATTTATTGATTTTTGTAATAAGGCAACATTTTCATATCCATAGTAATATTATAAATACAAAAGTCTGTTCTTCTGTCCGTCTGTTTGTAACGCTTTCAAGGCTAGCCTATTTGACAAATATAGATGGAATTTGAAATGACGGGTTGAAGTCCCGGCGGACAAAATTTTTTAAAACACGTACCTATCCTTATTAATAATTTAAACATTTTTTTAAACATTGTCTTTCTTCATATCTCTGGATAATTCCTGGGATACGTAACAAACCATTCGAATTTAAGCAGCGTGTTGGGTCTAACCTTTATAGCCTTTCTCTCCAGCTAAAGGGGTAGTGGGATTGTCACATGCCGCTATTTCAATATTAAAAAATTTAATTTCGTAGAAATTATTTACGAATTTGTATATTGGCTGAGTAGAATAGACCACCTTCTTTTCTTACTGAGGTGTCGTAAAAGGCGACTAAGGTAAGTCGACCCGCCGTGTGGTATCCGGCTGAGTAGAATAAACCACCCTAATTTCTTACCGAGGTGTCGTAAAAGGCGACTAAGGTAAGTTGACCCACCATGTGGTAACCGGTTGAGTAGAATAGACCACCCTCTTTCTTACCGAGGGGTCGTAAAATACGACTAAGGTAAGTTGACGTCAGGCAGGCGGCCGGTCTTAAAATACGCAGCCATTTCATGTGACAACATGTTTGTAGCATGTTGTAGCGACCCCAGTTAGAGTGGGATAAGGGCAAGAGGATGATGATGATGATATTGGATGGTACCGGTCAAATAAATATTGAATAAATTTTAACACCACATGAAAGTCTTTATGATCATAGATGAAAAAAAAATTTAGTAAAATCTTTTCATATCGAATGGTAGGTTATCTTTATTTTCCATTAATAACGAAGAAGAGTAAGTATGTCGCGATACTCCCTAGCGATTTGAGGTTGAAAGCTCGAGCGTTTTTGCTTCTTGTTACGTAACCTAAGTCTCTCTCATATTTTTAACATAAAATCTAGGAGTTCGTACTGCAATACGATAGAAATATTAAAAGTAGTTCTTAATCAAATTAATAAGTACTGTCAACAATTTGCATTTTTAATTTTGCAATTTTGCATTGCATGTTTAAGTAGCTTTCTAAGCTGCAATTCCACTTATTCTTATTAAATTTTCTCTGTTAGTAGACAAGAAAATGTGAAGCTGGTATTCAGAAAACATAGAACAAGGCTCAGCCGCGCGGCACATTGGCCCGACACAAAATATTGTGCAGCCCGGGTAAACTCGCTCTAACTTCCAATACAATATAAATTGCACTTTGAAAATGCCCTGTACTTCAAAGTCTGTACACAATTTACAGCTTTAGCTCGCTAAGCGAGAGCACATTTCGGAGGAGCTCGCTGGAGCGCGCCGCGGCACCATAATACCGGTAATGTGGTGTCGTCTTTCTGTGGCGAGATAAGGGTACGCGACATTGACTATTCAAAGGGTTGCGGTCTTCAAAATTTACGCTCAATAAGTCCAACATATCTGTGCTCACCTATCGTCGAGACAACATTTATCTCGAGTTTTAACGGATTCACTTTTTAAGAGACGGGTACAGCGTATTACATATTGTCATCGAACTTTGCTCTTCTTCTTCGTCAACCGATGCACGACCACTGCTGAACATAGGTCTTTTCATGGGCTCCCCACACCATATGATCTTGCACCGCTTGGAACCAGCAGTTCCCCGCGACCTTTTTGAGGTCTGTCCACCTCGTAGATTGTACTGACGCTGCATTTTCCAGTGCGGGACGCCATACCAACACCTTGAGACTTCAACACTCATCGGTTCTCCGCACTAGGTACTAATAAAGTGAATAATTATGTAAAACTAAAGTTAACAGTAGTCTTTTCTTATTTCCGAAGGAAAATGGCAATTTTTTCTGTTTTCGCCGTGATAGCTGTTTCGGGTGTGATGATAAGATTCACACGTTACCGAGGCGGTCACGAGTTCACACACCCAGCAGACACTAAGTAGTTTTAAAATTTAACAAATTAAATCCGCTTGTCGGTGAAGGAAAATGTCGTGAAGAAACCTACATGTCTTAAGTTAATACTTGGGATATGTGTGCCCATCGATTCGCATGAGAGAAGCGTGGTTGTTTAAAGCTGCAACCATTATCTCTAAAAAGGAGAGACGAGGTCTTCATTTTGAAATTATGAACAAGAAAAAGTAATATCAAATTAAAGATATTTTGATGTGATCGAAGCTGCGGTTAGACTATGTAGAAAATAAAATTATATATTGTATCGCAGTGATCTAATAAAACTAAAGTTTCGATACCTCGATATCTTTGAAGTCAAAAGCCACAACATTGCTAAAATCAGAATAATTGGAATTGATCATCTTTAAAACGTCCCAAAATTGGAAACAAATTTTAGCATTTCTAAATCATTGCCGATGAATTTTGATAGGTCGTGGGTCGCGAATTATGCTGCAAAACAAAAACATTTTATTAAAAAAAACGAGAGCTTATTTCTAAAACCACAACTGTATAAAATATCCATTAGGGAGCAATCAAAATGTCTGTCACGTCTTTTTACGAAATATTTTAAAGCTTCAAACGTAGTCCATTTATGTTACTTATAAAAGAATGAAATATTTTTAGCATAAAGGAGCTAGTAAATATTTTCGCGAACATTTACGCGACGTTAAGATCGTCCAGTAAACACGAATCATCTAATGATCGAACGATTAAAAATTTCTTCAGCACATTGTAGGGGAAAAAAAAAACAAAAAGTATCGTAATCGATACTACTATTCTAAATGTTAAAGTCTGTCTATATGTCTTTCTGTTACGGGTTCACGGCTTATCAACAGGACTAATATAAAAATAAATTTAAAAATAGTACTAACAATTAACGCTTACATATCAGGCTACCGTATACAGCGTAATACGTTTTTATGCTTATTTTAATATACATAATTGAGGGTATTGTAACTATTACGTTTAAGCGAATAAATATTTTAATTCATATATAAACTATGTATAGGAAAAATATTTTTATTATTCGAGAATAAACTAGATTCGGATCGCAATGAAGTGATTTCTATTTGATTCGAATTTTTATAAATATTACAAACTAATGGAAAAATAATCAAAACCTACGAAAGATTTAGTGATAGATAGATACATATACAATTTCCTTAACAAAAAACAGAAATAGACGAATATACATATATGTCTAAGTTACTTTAGTCTTTAAGACTTTTTAAGAATATCAAATGATCATTAATAATTTTATATACAATAAATATATAATATATATAAGCAAAATCTATTTTCTTGTGTTTATTCGTTTATCAATATATTGTATATGTCAAGTGTTTTCAAAGTATTGTACCTCAGAAAGAAAAGTTACCAGCCTCTAAAAATAATGCAATCTTTCTATTCCGAAAACGTAATGCGAGACTGAAATAATTCCCTTTAATGTTTCTACGAATACCTCTTGGTTTATTTATTTGCAATTTGTAGGATATCGTTTGCAAGGTACCTTAATGAGGCAATAACAATAAATAAAGACCCAAAAGTTTTCTAACCACTTCACCCTCATGTAGGAGCGGACCCTTGCAAGGAGCGCCGTATTAAACCGGAATATATTATTACACATAATATTCCTCCTCATATGTGCTCGCTTATGTGAATTTGCATTCAGTAATTGAAGTAACAATTTAAGTTGAGTACATCAACAAATTAAATTTTCTCCGCACTCGCATATTGTTTTAGTTTAACAATATTAGCTTCGAATTACATTTTCTAAGTAAACTTTTTTATATCAATTATTGAATGATTAAATGGGGAAAATTAAATATATTTCAAATAATCGAAACTACCATACAACCCAATATACATCTAATAATTTTAGGGTCACTTCCGCGAATAATGTGAAAAGTTATTATAATTACAGATAATATCATAATAATATTATCATCAATTTTTCACGATGCATGTTATATTTTATTTTTTTAAATAATACATGTGCACCCTAATATTTGGCTAAAATTTTATCTATGTACACCTATGCCACCGATTAGTTTAGATGGGGAAAGTTTTGCTAGCCAAGATTTCCGGTACCCTTGTTCGTATTTTCAGAATGAAGGTGAAAAAGATCGAGATGTGATTAATAGAATAAATGCAGGATGGGAGAACTGACGACAGGTCTCAGGTATGTGACTCCCGATAATCTCTTAAAGCTACAAGGAAGATTTAAAAAAAAAGGTCAAAAGACCTGTCGTATTGTATTTATCAGAACGTTGGGCAATGAAAAAATGAGAAGAGAATGCTAAGGTGGATGTGTGGTGTGACAAGACTGGACAAAATACGAAATAAGTAAATAAGACATCTGAAAGTTGCGCCCATTATAGAAAAGACGAGAAATGCAAGATTAAGTTTAGGGATGAAAATCATGTGACCAAACGATTGTTAAATATGATTCTGGATGGATATCTGACTAGAAGGATGCTGAAAAATAGAGACATGGATTGTGTGAAGAATGGTACGCATATAAAAGGAGTAAGTAGTAACAGATTTGACGAATGTTGGAAGAAAATAGAAGATTAAAACATTTTGAGCGGAACCTTCTGATTTAAGTGTAGGTTATAGTATGATAATGTAAATAATAATGATAATTGCAATTGTCAATACTATACAAAAAAATTTTAGAGGTAAACTCTAAACAGTAAGGTGCCAGGTTTTTTGTCAATTTGGATGTTTACGAACACATACAGAAAAAGGGAGTGTTGGCAGATATAAGATGTCGAAAGATCCGAGCAGCTTCTCGATGACTGACTTAGTGTGTAGCAGTTTGACCACCTTGGACCCACCAGAGAATAAACTGTGATAGCCCAGCGGTGAGGCCCTTTGACTCTTTTGAGGGAGTCACGAGTTCAAATCCCGGGAAGACAATAATGAGTTTTGTTGTTAAAACCTATGTGTCACATAAGCTATCGCACGCTTTTCGGTAAAAGAAAATATCGTGAGGAAACCTGCATGTCTTATGAAAATTATGGGGATATGTGTAACCTAATAATCTGCATCGGAGCAGTGTGGTAGATCTCAGCTCTAACCCTTCACGCCTAAAATGGAGAAAGGAGGCCCGTTCACAGCAGTGGGCGGAAACAGGCCGTTACTTTTTTAATTTCAGTATAAATTCTTCTAGAGCAAATAAAGTCCAAATTGGAGCAAAAACAGCTTCCAAATACACATAAAGTAAGAACATACATGCATACGTTCATGTAGAATCAATGTATTCAGGTGCTTCTTACGTCCCAGGAGGACAGTAAACTCCACCCGCCTTGCGGTGCCCCTTACGTAGTAACCCGAGAATAGCTGTATTTTTGTATCCCTTCGTTTTATTTTAAACAGAATTATAGTACAATAATACAAATAAACAACTGCTAATTTTTTGTGTACATTTAATTTATTTATAACATAACATATGACAAAGAATTTAATATTGCTTTATTTTATATAATATAAATCATAGTCAACTAATTAATATTTTACTGAGTTCATAAAGTTTGTATATAACATTTTGTTATTGATAAGTAAATTTCAGTTTGAAAAGAAAGCTATTTATTAGATTCCACTGTCAAGTCTTAATAAAATGAATTCTTAAACACGTATTAATCATCTTTGAAATTTATCATGCCTAATAACTGCTGTTCACATTTTTATGGGACTATGTACATTTTTTGTACTAGCGATATACGATGCTATTCAGTTACAAGTTGGTGTAGAAACTATGTATTGGAAAATGACAAAGGAGTATACCCCTGCTGGCATTATGAATTTCAAAACATTTTGAAAATGTACTTCAATAAATCATTGTTCTTGCACTTACTTCGGGAAAGTATAACGACCATAAAAATAATAACCATAATAACCTTAAAGATAACCACGAATAAACACTTGTAGATGAACCTATGTAATTCGTAATATTATCCGTCGATATAATAAAACACTCCATAGCACACGAAACGGTTCGGCGCCGTTTAAAAAAAATCAAAAATGTTGACCTCGGCAATAGCTCCCAGCCAGAGCAATTCGTTTGTTTTCACATACTATTTTTAAACAACTGTCATTGCTGTTTACTTTTATCTTCCGTAATCGAATTTTCAAAGTTTCGGAATGAATTGTGTAATCGATACTTTGATTTTACCAATTCGTGCATTCTTTGCTTCGTTGGACATGATATTATTAAGCAGGCGATTCTAAGGCAGGTTGATGAAATTGGTTTTATGATCGCACTGGAAGCTAATATTCTATTGGAAGCTAATTAGTTTTGTAAAATACGTAATTTTTGTAAGCAAGAGTCAATCAGATCTCTTGGTAGACACATCTAACAAAGTGCACATAAGATGACGATGCTAGCGCTAGTTTGTGATGTTTACGTTTCTAACATTGTATAAAATGGAAGCACTTTAAATAATCATAAATTGGACGTATAGATTGGTACGCATCTACTGATATTAATAAAGTATTTAATCTATAAAATAAAGTGTCATAAGAGTTGTTCAATAAAGTGAGTGTAATTAAATTTGCGAGTTATGTATTTAAAGTAATTTTAATCAAGAGCTAATAGGTACGGCAATTGTGGAATGTGAGTATGTTACGGTGCATAATAAGCAAATATTATATTTAAGCCCATAATAACAGAGTCAAATTGTCTGTACATCTATTGAATATAGTATATCGTGATAGTAGTTCTTGTATTTTAGCTTGATATTCTAATCTAACAAGCATTGTTTGTCAGATCCTCGAAGAACCACTAAAGACAATATAATGAGTAATTTCTTAGCAACATGAACTTCCAGTATCACTACTATCTATTTGATTTTAGCTAATAAAATTTTCTAGTATATCTACGGTAAAAAAATGAAAATGCTAGGTAAACTGTATGTGTTCCATTATAATATACTTATGTATGATATTATATTTTCGTAAATAAGTTTCTTTTTTGCACATTCCGCTCTGCAAACGCGAGTGCTAGCCACAGAATGTGTTTGGATAAATATATTGACGCGTAATGTGCTGTGAATAAATGTTTTACTATATGCGTAAAAATAAAATGACACTGTCATTTTATGACTTTCACAGAAAATTCTGGTTCGATTTTACTAATTGCAAATCCGAATGAATTTACTGATACTGCATTTAAATAAAACGATTGGAAAATTATTAACTTTGTTTTAAAATTGGATTGTTTGCCGTTATTTTCAACGACCAATGTCTGCCTATCAAAATTTTATTATAGTATTCCATTTACCTGTACATAATTTTTTAAACGATTTTCGTAGTCGTAAATGCGTAAATCACTATCTTATGTAAAGCTGTTGTTGGTTTACTGTTAGATGATATTGAACTTTCGTTTACCATAAAATACACCTTTTGACTCATTGAGGATAGTTTTGAACTTTGTTCCATATGGATTTCTCTAGTGTGAATGTCCAATTTTCCAATCGCTTCATTGTGCTTGCTAACGTCGGTGGTTTCTTTGTGACTGGTGTGATCGGGCAGAGTGACTATCGTTACATCGTGGTTTGTTTCGTTGTTACAGACCTTTTGATTCTATCCTGAATATTTCGATTTTATCTCCATAAATTCTAGTAAGATCAGTATCTTACTAGAATTTATTAATTTATTTAAGTTTTCCACCTAGGATCCTAAAAGTCAGTCAAGTAACTATTTGTAAATTAGAAAACGAGTAAGTGTGCATCATACGTTATTAGGACAGGACTAATCACAATTTCTCTATACTCCACATATGATTGCTTCTCATTCATAACGGAATTAAAAGTTCCATACGATATGAGCATACTGATGAATATCTCACAAAAGTTTGAAACCTAAAAAAGGATTTCTGCACTGTTAACAGTTGCAATGCCTTTTAAAATATAAAAAATCAAATATTATACTTTGAACTTTGCGTTTGAATTAATATCTTATTTAAGTTTCTTAATTATTACGTGACGACATGCTACTAAGTTTGCGTCAAATTAAATTTAAAAATGACATCATTTAGGTCCTTTGAGCTTCTTTTTCTGTTCTCTAAGGAATAATCTGATTTTTTATCCTATAAATTTGTTCGGTACATAAATTCTATGCTACCATAATAAAGTACCAAATTTAATCAGCGGTTTAGTTACTACTTAATTACTTTCTGTTACATTTATCACATAGCTAATAAAGTAACATTTATCTGTATATACACATAAATACTAGCTACATATTAATTTTTTATTTTATATCTTTAGTGACTCTTATATTTTGCGAGATAAAATTATTAACATTTTAAATGACAATATTTTTCAGGTTTGTTTGAGGGATAAACTATGCTTTGTAGCAAATTAGCTTACTTTGCAAACTTAATGCACAGGAGTACAAAGGACCAGTTTATATATAGAGAGAGATAGAGGCGGCAATGATATAGTGTCGGGCTGGCGGCCGCTCCCTCAGGAACGATAAACCCTTCCCGCCGCTTCCCGTCTACTCTTCTTTATGGGAAGGCCGGAATGGGCAGCCCAGGTGAACAGGTAGGTAGATTGCGAAAGTATTTTTAGAACATCTTGTCGGTCGTTCGGTGTTTTTCCTTTGTTATCAAATGTTTTGGTACCTTCGATACGATTATCGGTTATAGGTGTTCTTAATATGTCGGGATTTAGTAGACAGACGGTACCCACTCCGTTTTGTGATAAGAAAATGTTTTCGTTCTTAAGAAAATTCTCTTGGCTTCAGCGTATTATATTTTGAAGGTTAATGTTTTGTAAACATCTTTTCTATATTGAATGTGTAGGCAAAAGCTTTTATTAAGAAAAATAATAGCATACTTTTTTGTAATTTTATATTTTTCTTAAGTATTAAAGAAGGTTAGAATATTTGAATAATGTCTGCATACACAAATAAAGTTCATTTAAAGAATGTCATAATTCTACAGAAACATGTTCACAAGATGCCTTTTAACTTTACCTCGCTAACTCGTACTATCGTATAATCAATTTCCAACACGAAAAGTTCAAGAGGCCGAGTAAGGCAACCGTGATAAAACAATCGATACATAGCAAGAAAGTTATACTGTTTTGTATTAGTTTGGATATGGTCTACTAAATATTTCAAATTATCAATTTACTACTACATTGAAACCACTAAATTGAAACATTTGTTACTTTTGTACTACTTATTTGCTACTCATCTGAAATAGCACCTCACCAATTATCGGAAACTATAACAGAACTACTTTGCTATAATCCGCGTGGGTTGAGCGAATGCATGCAATGCTAAGAGTATTAAGCAATACAACACAAGCAATACACACGACCACCAACAAAATCTTATGCATGCAATGCTTCATACACTTAGCATTGCATGCATTCGATTAACCCACGCGGATTATAGTAAAGTAGTTCTGTTATAGTTTCTGTAATAAAGAATTCCTCAAAGTAACGCCTGCTTCTATAAATCACCAATTATCGTTATTTTTCTATTAAAAATAAATTGTCGCAAATTATTTATCTCTTTTACCAATAAACACTTGGATATAGATCACTCCGAAAAATTTCCTTGTTATAGCTCCCTGACCTTATTTAAGATGTGCTCACGTAGCCTAAAAACTGAAATGTTGTATTGAAATATGGTAAATCACTTTATACATTAAAAAGTGATAGTTGAGGTGCGTAACCGAAGCTAATATGTCGCTATGAAGACATGCTTAAAATTCTTTTAGCAAAGAAAGAATTGATAAATTGACATTTAAGTCATGAGCTTATCCATACATTTCCATAGTGGCAGATGGAATAAGAATTTGCTTATTCCCATGAGGTTTTTTGTTTACGGACAGTGGAAAGCAGGTCCCTGATTTCAATAATTCATCTGAATACGGCAATTTGTGACAACAAACTCAACGTCATCCCATGATCGTATGGTTTAATTGTATAATTAAAGAACTAGGAAATAAAAAAAACTTTGATTATATATATCAAGTTATAGCTATTTTCCTAATATAGTCAATATTAGGAAAAAAAGGTGAAAATCAGAACAACCTTACACAAAGTCTAAGATAGGGTAATCCAATATTCTTCATCAGGGATCAAAGTATTTTGGACTAGTAGACAAAGTGTCCGCATTTCGCCTCTGTCCATCAAGGTATGAGATTTATAAAGAATGTTTTGAGATCACTAAAAGGGTACTACGTTTTTTATCTTTAGGATTATGTGACTGAGAAGATGTAAATGCATTTTTATGCAATCAGTCGGACTCAATCGGACGATGATAATTTTGTTCAAATACTGCAAACCTAATCATCAATATCTTTAAATATATATAGAAAAGATTGGAATTTCAGAATTATAATTTAACTGTTTTGTAAATGTTGATAATCATTTTGTATTTCAGTTTTGTATATTTGGTCGTGGCAAATAAACGTAGACTAAATAACAATACAATATGAAGCAAGATTTTTGTTTACACAGTAATATTAAAATAAAAAATAGAGATCCATTTGTTATTTCCATTTCAAATGGCGTAGGTCTATTTATCGCATGTTGCAGCAAACGTTCGTTGTTTGATATCTTCCTAGCTTTATTTGCAAATCGCGTGCCGACTGTACACGTTTACACTCGCAATACTTACTTGTTGAATTACCATTGTTAAAGTAAAATTTGGTTAGAAACGTAGGTTTGTTTTAAATTTTGTTACTTTTTGTCAGTTTGTATTGAAGGCTTTATTAAAGTGTGTGTAATTGTATTTACTAGTTTGTATGTACTTGCAAGCTTTAAAGTCTTTTCTTCTTTACTTTTGTGGTGTTAGGAAAACCAAAATTATATTTATTTTTTAGTTTACATTCAGCGTATATATGTCGCCATTTTCTGGCATATTTAGAATTTAAACAATGTTTATATCGATTTTCAATTGCAATCGATGTTAATGTTGTCTCATTGTCTTACCTAAACATGTTTGAAACTTATGCTAATAATTAGTACACTCTATGCAGAAGTTTGAGTTAGTTATATTTTATAAGTTGGCGAAATCAACCTTTAAGAAAACAACAACAAACAAAATTGAAGGAGTTTACATTAGATTACCAGTACGCAGTGGACTGGAGGGTGCATCCGCATAGGGTATGAATTGGTAATGAGGGGGAAAGGGGTGCATTTTGCGAAGCCGCAGTTTATGCGAATGCTGTTCTGGGCCGCGTTTGTATCGCGTGTACAACTATTTTAATATATTATTTCTTTACACGGTAGAAATAACAAGAAGAGTGCCGAAATTTTGTAAATTGATTTTTATTATCATTTTGTTTGCAAGAAATTATTTATAACTGTTAAACTTTCTTAATGCTGCTAATATTAATGATTCTGGTATATCAGTAAAACGTCACTACCTCTTTAAAATCGCAAGATTACTAATACGAGATAAAATCGAAATCAACTTTTTCCATAATTTCAAAAGGCTTAATACGTTATTGCCATCTCCAGCGTGAACACTATTTTTAGAACATCATCCCCTTATAACTTTCAGTTTTAAACCCAATACTATATATAATTCACATGTAATTCATGTATGACTGGCCCGTTGGCGCAGTGGGTAGTAAACCCGCCTTCAGCGCCGCGGGTCGTGGGTTCGATCCCCGCCGAGGGCCAACATATTCTTTAAACAATTTGTTGGTTCTTCGAGCCTGGGTGTGTATTTGTATTTAAGTATGTGTTTTAAATTATATATGTAGTATATCTACCAGTTGTCCGTCACCCATAACACAAGTATTAAGTTACTTACTTCGGAGACGGACGGCGTAACGACGACGTGTGTGTAAATGTCCCATATATTTATTTATGTATAAGATAAATCTGCGTAAACAATGTTTTATCAGATCGATTGGTAACGTCCTAGCCGGGCGAGAATCTGCACGCCATAATAGATACAATAACGACGGAATGTATGCTATAGATACAAGAGCAACGCTTAGAGCTAATAAGGTTCTATCTGTAAATATAAATGAAGTATTTCATCCTGAAATTAACTATCTTAAAACAATTTACTTAAAAAAAAATTTTTTTTCACGTATTGCACGCAATAGCATATAACTTAAAAATATAATGTAGCCATAAATAATTTAGTATAGCAGTCAGTAACTAAATATTATAGTAGTTTGAAATGACAAATTTTAAAGTTTCGCGATTCATACTAATTATTATATAAAAAAGCGGGTCACAACGCTTGAAATTCGAGTTACCTTTTTCCATTTAGTCGCGATGTGACCCGTTTATTTATATAATAATCAGTTAGAAATATCATTCATGTATTGTAATATAGTTTACTAACGCATTGTTTTAATGTTGTCTTACATTACTATCTCTATATTATATAAGTATCTATATTGTGTAGGTATATAAACGTCATAAATCAAAATATTTGTTCTAGTTCGAATACGTGTCATTTATGTCAAATTGAATTTCCATTGAATTCAGAGCGCCTGATGAAAGTTAATTTGTTTTTAAACAGAAAGCAAACTACGTATTATCATGCAAATTGATCGATCGAGTATTAACCACCATTATAAACTAGTTCTAGTGTGTAGCCACAATGCCATGGTGTTTTGCATTTTACGTAAAATGAAATTCGAGAATTAAAGATAATTTAATTGTTTTTAGTCTTAACACCACAATTGATATCAAGTATTTATAAAATTTTAATAATCCGTAATGGAGATTTTGAGCATTTGCGTGTTTTATGACTTTTTACTTCACAAATATATTTTTTAAAACGATATTATTTTAATCCTTAATTTTCTCATCATCACGGTATCAAATCTTAGATGTAAGGTATGCATTGATTCTCGTGGGGGTGAAACTTCAACATAATTCTCTCAATCTCAGCAGTTTCCGGGAAACAGATTTCAAAAACGCTTCAGTTACATTTTTCATATACATAACATGTATAAGAATATTAAATCCGTACCAGTCGTTAATATGTTGATAAATTGATTTACATCCTTTAATATGTTTAATCATAATAGGCATTCTTCTTCTTTCTTCTTTCTCAACCGATAGGCGTCCACTGCTGGACATAGGTCTCTTCATGGGCTTTCCAAAACACACGATCTTGTGCCGCTTGTATCCAGCGGCTCCCCGCGACCTTTTTGAGGTCGTCCGTCCATCGCGTAGGGGGTCTGCCAACACTGCGTTTACCGGTGCGGGGTCGCCATTCCAACACCTTGAGACCCCAACGCCCATCGGTTCTCCGCACTATGTGCCCCGCCCATCGCCACTTCAGCTTCGCAACGCGCTGAGCTATATCGGTGACTCTGGTTCTTCTACGGATCTCCTCATTTCTGATTTGATCACGTAGAGACACTCCGAGCATAGCCCGCTCCATCGCTCGCTGAGTGACTCTGAGCCTTCTTATGAGGCCCATAGTCAGCGACCACGTCTCAGATCCGTAGGTCATCACTGGCAACACGCACTGTTCGAAGACTTTGGTCTTCAGGCACTGAGGTACCTTGGACGAAAAAATCTCGCGTAGCTTCCCGAACGCTGCCCATCCGAGTTGGATTCGGCGACTAACCTCTTTCTCGAAATTGGACCTACCCAGCTGGACCGTATGTCCCAGGTATATGTACTCGTCTACAATTTCGAGTGCAGAGTTCTCAACGATGACCGGGTGGAGCGGAACATGTGAGTTTGACATGATTTTCGTCTTACTCATGTTCATTTTAAGGCCCACCTGTTGAGATGCTCTGCTGAGGTCATCGAGCATTGTGTTAAGGTCCTCCAGAGACTCTGCCATAACGACTATGTCGTCGGCAAATCTGAGGTGAGTGATGTACTCGCCGTTAATGTTGATGCCGTATCCGTTCCAATCCAAAAGCTTAAAGACGTCCTCCAATGCAGCGGTGAACAGCTTCGGGGAGATGACATCTCCCTGTCGCACACCTCGCCGCATTCGGATTGGTCCCGTAGTTCCGTCTTGGATACGGACAGACATTGTGGCGTTTTCATACAAACACTTCAACACTTGGACGTACCGATAGTCGATTCGGCATCGCTGGAGCGATCTTAACACAGCCCATGTTTCCACCGAATCAAAGGCCTTCTCATAGTCCACAAACGCCAAGCAAAGTGGCTGGTTATACTCCTCGGTCTTCTGTAATAGGCATTAGGATTGCCTAATTTATACGTTAAATATTTCAGTGAAGTCAATACGTCTGTTATATCGCACATACGAACTTGTGAATATATAAATAACTCTCTTAAACGTGTACTAATCGACAACTTATTTATGGCTGCCCTGAAAAGTGTGCTTTTCGGACTTGTTAAGTTATTCACGTCTATTACCATATATATTAAATATCTCCCTTATTTTATATTATTTTACAGAAAATTGTTACTTGCAAATATCCGCATATAGTTTTAATATCTATTTTGGTATCCGGTTAAGTAGAATAGACCACCCTCTTTCTTGCCGAGGAGTCGTACGACTAAGGTAAGTTGACGTCAGGCAAGCGGCCGGACGTAAATACGAAGCCAAATCATAACGTTGTCCCGACCCCACTTAGAATGGGATAAGGGCAGGAGGATGATGAGTTTGAATATCTATTTAAGGTTTTTTAAATAAATTTTGAATGTAAGCTAACATTGTTGCTAATATTCCAAACACAAAATCACATGAGAGTGCCGAACAAGTCTGCAAGGAGTAAACTTAAGCTATATACTGCACATGTTACGATACCTACGAACAATTGCCCCTAGCTCAACCTACTTACCCTAAGTAACGTGCAATATTAAACGAAGCCACACAAATATATTTTATGCATTAGATTCGTGCTTTTTTGTTTATTCCACGGTATGTTGGTGTGTATCTTGAATTTGTGAGCAGTATGGACTATTTACGATATACTAGCTTTTAAACGCAACTTCGTTCGCGTGGACTGCAGTCTTATTATCTGAGTAAACCGTAAACTTATATTAATTTTGGTTAAAGTGGGTTAACCTTAAAGGCTAGACATATGCTGTCGCGGAGTTTTATTTAGAACTTTCAGAGGGGAACAATTTTGTACTGCATGATTTTTGAATAACTTTCACCGTTCACTTAGCGTACACAAGGAAAGCTTTGAATTTTGCTGTTTTTGCAATATTTCTTAATGCTGCTACTCTTTTATTCATTTTAGCATGATGTTACATAGTTTGTAACCTTTCTCGATAATTGGACTATCTTACACTTAAATAATATTTCAAATCGGCCCAGTAGTTCCTGAGATTAGCGCGTTTTAACAAACAAACAAAAAACAAACTACTCTTCAGCGTTATATATTAAGCATAGATGTGTGAGACAATGTATACGTAACTTATTTGGTATTATAGTTTAATAAAGTGACCGAAGTCATTTATTTGATGATTGATATTTGAGAGGTTATTTTTATAATATTTCATTCCATTAATTTCCGACTGTGCCATGGAGACCACAAAAATGTATTTATGGCAAAATTTAAATTTATTTGCTGTTGCCACTGGTTCAATTCTAAAACGTAAGTTGGCCATCAGTAGACTAATCCGTAGACCTAAAAATCAATCTCTACTTTATCCTAGATCGATGTAAATGCTTGGACAAGTACATTAAGTCACGTAGGAGAAAACAAACTAATTCAATAGAGAAGCTTCCTTTCATATAATGATCCGTCATCTCTGGACATTATCGATCTTGGTATATTCATGAAATCTACATTTGCTACCATATATAAAATATAGCCTCATAATTTCTATGAAGTAGACTATAATACTGAATAATAATACAGAAACTTTACCAAATGTCTACCATTACGAGATTAGAATGAATTTTAACTGACTAAAAATAAATAAGTAATACGTTTAACGCATAAAAAACGACTGGAATGCCGAGTAAATTTATGTGAATGGTCAATAGTAATATTGAATTCGTCATTATATTAGTATTTAAATGATACAACACTAAAGCCTTCTCTACTAGCTTCCACTAGCTCCAATCCTTCTCTCTAAATTTTTATTATATTTATTTATTTATTTATTTCTTTATTGTACAAACATAAAAATAGAAAAATAACAAAGAAAGAAAAAACAGGGGAAGGGTTAACAGTAGGGTAGTTAAATTTTGTTCAAAACTTTTTTAAAAGGATTTTTGACTTGACTTGTATTATTCCAAAGATAAAACGCTCTAAATCGTGACACTAAAGCTGATTGAAAAAAACTTATCATAGTTGGACAGAGAGACCTATATATCGCTGCTTAGACCACAACTAATTCGCACTCTTTAGGCAGAATCAAGCTTCGTCTACTACACGATTTAAGTTTCAGTTATTATTTTTACGTTAATACGTTTTGATAACATTATAACCAATCTAGGTTAAAAACAAATTCTTCCGCATTTTATAGCTCTAAATTTACTATAAATAACAATTTTTATTTAAGGAATGCCTAGAAAATACCGTTCACCGCAAAGCACGAATTGTTTCTAGTAGTGTGCCAGATGTTATATAAACTGTTGTTGATGTTTGGTTTGCTTCTCGTTTTTCTAACATCATTATGTAGTTCCAAAAGCTTTAATTACAATCTTAATAAATTTATAGGCTAAGCGTGACAATTTACGTTAAAAAACTATAAACCATAGTATTATATTTGTTTAACGTTACGTTGTACATATTTACTGTGCTATGAACTTGAAACATCGTTTGACTTATGTCACCTAATTCGCATGTTATTTGAGTTAGTTTTTGGATAATTAAAAAAACGATAACTAAGACTACCTTTTGTTTTTTTACGGGTATTCGGAGCGCAGCGGCAGCTCGATGCGTCGATAGGGATTTGAGAGTGTTTAAATAAAGCAGTGAGTTCCAAGTATTGTCAGTTATTATTATATTTTTGTGATAATAAAATATTCGTTATCATTTATATACTGCAATTCACAGCGCCTTATAGTGAGTATTCACAGTTTATTAATTTTATAGACGTTTTCGCTAAGATTTCGACAAATATTTATCATTCTATATTGCTTACAAATATGCGAATTGTTACATACATACGCAGAGTACGAGCCAAGTAAAGAAGGAAGTCAACATTTACTTAGGCGATTTTCCTCAGGGGACGGCAGAAAATGACATGCGCTCTTCCTTCCACTTTTCCCGAGCTCTATGCAATTGCATACGAATTTCTGGCAGCCATCTTTGAGGTTCAGTTTATATTTTTTAAGTCGCCGACTTCATTTGCAAGCTATTAGACTTTCCAATTTTTATTATCATAAATATCATACTTTTTAAATTTGCTTTTAGTTCGTGAGTCTCTTTAAGGTTGCAAAAATAAAAAACTTGAATGATATTAAATCTGTGGAAATATTTTCTGAGAAAATAACACTAAGTTGTAATAAAACAAAAAATAAGCTTAATGAAAATAACTATAAGAAACTTTTTTTAGGGAACTTGTCTATAAGCGTCTATTTCTATCGTATTTAAACTAAAATTTTGATTTCTATCATAGTTTAACTAAAATAAGTATAGTTGAATTAAGATAGGGAATTTTTAAGATACTGATGGGGAGAGTAAATTATTTTAGGTCATTGTTTCAACCGTTGGATATCTACCGCTGCACAACACTTCTTGAATGTTTTTTCTATAATACTTCGCAATTCATCCAAATTTCAATCATATTTCTTACTATATCAGATATTTATACCAAATACAGAGCTAAACCAAAGTACCGGCGGTACCCGTTACTGATAATGTTAACAACTGAATATGTAGATTGGAACGTGTTTTGTTTTATGTAACGTTTATTTAAACAGTTCTATGTAAAAACTTATGTGCCAATGAACCTTGAGTTCATAAATGGCTAGTACTGACTATGGTATAAAATGGAGAGCAGACAAAGTATTCACGTTACCGCCAGTCGAGGAAACAGAAATCACGACTGCAAACATTGACTTTAGACTTTTCCTCTTTTACTCACTTAGCCTAACTCTCTGCACTGCAAATCACTTCGTCCCCAGGAGAAAGTTTTATATATTCTAAATGTTTTAAAAAGGTCGTCCGTGATTCAGTCTCAGGAGCCGATTGACAGAAACACGATCCATTATTGCATTTCAGTATTTTCTAGCTTACTTTTCAATTGTGAATTTCATTTTATTCTTTTATTCCGACAATGTTTTATCTTTTCCGAATATTTTGTATATTTTGTCCATATTTAAGGCTATGTTAGCTGTAGTTCATGCCAATTATAAAAACATTTCTTTAAACTATTTATAAATTAAGTACACAAAAAAATCTTTTCATTATTACTTATGTGCGCACAGATGCACACATACGCTCATGTATAATTCGTAAATATTTTAAATTTTTTAATCAATATTACTTTTGTGTGTGTGCGTCTTTGCTATATAAATTGTATAAATAAAATAACACGTAAATGTTTAAAATTAAAAAAGAAATGTTTTTTAATTGTAGTGGTGAGATTCGAAATTATAAATACTCCAAGCCTTAAGGCCATATACTTAAATAACAAAGCATATGTAGATACTTAGGTACGACCAGTTTAGGCTTATTAATAAGAGCATTTTATTGTTAGCATTTTCACTCGTAAAACCATCACTATTGAATACCTCTTACAGTACTAACAGTAAAGTATAAATAATATTTCCTTTTGCAAATTTTCCCAACTTTAATAACATAAGTAATATGCAAACTAAAATTGAGAAAATCAGCACAAACAACGTTTTAAGCACTCGATAATTCTGCACTTCATACTACTTGGGCGAATGAGAAACGGTCTTCGTTTAGTCTTTGCAGACTTTCTGAAATACCGCTCATTAACTTGTGTAGCCACTTCAGACATCGTCGACTTGTTATTTTAAATCGTTTCGATAGCATAAAGGTGCTCAATTTAAAGGCAAAGTACTTGTTTCAATTCGCTGTAGAGTTGGATGCCCATAAATATATTTCACTCATTTTGATGTTTGTATGTAACACAGTTTGATCCATTTGTACATAAATTCATGAAAGTTCATAAACATATGTGAGTTATAAAATAGACCCAGACGATTATGGTTTGTTAGTGTCAGGTAGGTGTTTGATACAGGCAAATATAATATTAGGTCCTTACATATGAAATTGGCGTTCTCTATGGGAGGAACATAAAGTCGTTTTTTTTTAATGAAATATATTTAATTAATCAAAGTATGTACCATTGCTATGTATGCACTTTTGCCATCTCATAGGTAGTTCATTGATCCCCTTACTAAAAAAACCATTCGGGCGGGAATCAATAAAATCTTTGAAGGCGGTTTGGACAGCCCCATCGGAGTTGAATTTTATTCCTTGCAAGTAGTTATCCAAATTGCGAAAAAAATGGTAATCTGTTGGAGCAAGGTCCGGAGAGTACGGTGGATGTCTAAGACATTCTAATTGAAGTTCCTCTAATTTGGTAGCCGTTTGTTGTGCAGTGTGTGATCTAGCGTTGTCCTGAAGCAGCAGTGGCCTAGAGCGATTGACCAGCCTCGGTTGTTTAGCAGCTAGCTTTTCCATCATGGTTTGCAGTTGCTGACAATAGATATCTGCCGTAATCGTCTGGCCAGATTTAAGAAAGCTGTAGTGAACGACACCGGCATTAGTCCACCAAACACTTACAAGCAACTTTTTTTTAGTCAATTTTCGCTTAGGGCAGGATTTGGCTGGTTTGCCAGGGTTCAGCCATTGCGATTAGCGCTTCCGATTATCGTAGATGATCCACTTTTCATCACAGGTAATGATTCCATTTAAAATTCCTTCATTATTGTGCCGGTTGAGTAGCGTAACGCAGCAGTCGACGCGCGTTTTTCGGTTTGCTTCACTCAATTCATGAGGTACCCACCTTTCAAGCTTTTCACCTTCCCAATTTGCTTCAAGTGGATTAGAATAGTTTTATCACTAACACCGGAGCCTGCAGCTAACTCGGACGTGGTTTGCGATGGATTCGCCTTCAATTCTTCATTATCAACTTTGGTCTCCGGCCGTCCACGAGGCTTGTTCTGCAGGTCGAAATTTCCAGAACGTAAACGTTGGAACCAAAAACGCACTGTGTTTTCTTTTGCGACACCATCACCATACACATCATTAATCCTTCGAGCCGTTTCTGCAGCACTGGTGCCACGGTGGAACTCATACTCGTAAATAACGCGATATTTCATGTTTTACATTTTGTAAACAGAGTGACACAAAGAAAAAAACAAATGAATTAGGGGGTTTGAAACACAAATGCATGAGTAAATAGCTGTATGAATTTGAATTTGGAATTCCTAACCATAAAGGTAATATTTGAGATCAAAGTGGCCAGTACGACAAAACGCCAATTTCATATGTAAGGACCTAATATAATATGGAGGCAAATTAAAAAAAAATGTAATCACTCTTTCTGAAGACATTTCTGAACCTAAAAAAATAGCTTTGTTAAAGTTTGGCGTATTCTAATATAAAAACTGAGTAACAAATTAACCGCTTGTTAATATCCAATTGCCCTATATAGGTAAGGCCTTTTCTCTCTTTTAGAGAAAAAGATTCAAAAGTTTAGACCCACCTAGCAGACTGTTACGTATATGTATAGAAGATTTAAATCTAACGTCACTTAAAATTACTAATAGACAGTTAAATAATGATCCGATTCGTTAAAGTTTGATTAAAATAGTTTGCACATTTAGGAACAGTAATTAATAAATTCACGCTAATAATTGATTATTAATAATTTAAAGATTTCACCTGTCAGAGACTGTACACAATACACAAAAATTATTGAGCATATTGTCATGTCATCTATCGTTTAATTCACCATTATTAGTGCGTCTTTAAATATGTGAATTCTATAAATTATTTATGTAATATTAAATAATTAGTATACATATTCTAAATAGCATTAGCCTTTCCTCATTTCTGTTCATGAGAAGGGGATAGGCAACGATCAGGTAGTTACAAATCTCTGGATTTATCTTGTACGATCTACGGACGATGACAGCTCTCGCTATTATAATACAAATTGTATCCATTTCATTCTCTAAGAAAGGTATCTATTCGGGTAACAAACGATAAATATTTGAATATTTTATCGCCAAATTCTGATAAAGGGATGTAAATGACTACTCGTCCAATTTGCATTGAACAGATTAACGTCATAATCGGAGCGATTCAATCAGTGATCTCGGGAACTCACTCTGGACAAAGGGGGAAGATGGGATTGGGATGGGGGGAGGAGAGGATGATGGTATTCACCGGGGTACTAATATCTTTAGATAAAATGCTAATTTTGTGTTCATTCGATTTAGTAGACGAAGATAGCCGAGATAAACCAACGGTTTTTAGCGATATTGGATTCAGTTTGATAGGGTTTATGTTAATATTAATATTATTAAACACAAATAAAGTCCCGTCAATAATTGTTAATAGTTTTAAAGTAGGAAGTATATTTTTATCGGCTAAGATATGTTGTATCCATAATGAGAAATGAGATTTGATATGTCTTATTATTTATTATTATTGATTTATAGAAGCAGGCGTTACTTTGCGGAATTCCATATTACAAGCAATATAACAGAACTAACTACTTTGCTATAATCCGCAAGGGTTAAGCGAATGCATGCAAAGCCAATGTGTATGAAGCAGGCAAAATCTACGCACCTTATACATGCAGGACAAGCCACCACATGCACCCCCAAGGCGCATTCACCAGCAACAACGCACACAAAAGCAGCACACACACCCACCACCACAATCTCGACGATAGTTTCGCCCCGAAACCGAAGCATCATCAGGAGGATAGGCTCCACGACAAAAATCGTACTGCGCCGCGCTACCCATACAAGCAGTCTTAAATAGTTCAACTCCCACCAATACCCTCCCCACCGAACACATGTAGAAAAACGGAATTAGATACATTTACTTGCTCGTTCCTTAAGTGGCCATTGTTATTTTTTATTATCTCAAGTTGCTCTAACGTATTGAGCCGGAGTCCCTTATCACAAGTGTGAAGAATATGAAATGAATGGTCATTAGGTACTTTATGACCGCTTTCCAGCAAATGTTTTGCAAAATTAGAATTTTGTGGTTTATTATTCCTAAACGCAGCCATATGTTCCCGGAATCGAACCGCAAAACTTCGGCCAGTCTGACCTACATATGTACCGTTGCACTCAGGACAATCTATTTTATAAACCCCGGATTTTTTACCCTTATCTAATATATCTTTATTTTTACACAACAAATTACGAAGCGATTGGTTAGTTTTAAAGAAGATTTTAGTACCTGATTTTAATTGAAATATATTTGCCACTCGATCTGTTAATTTTCCAAAGTAAGTCAGACAGGCTTTTTATTATTATTTATTTATTATTATTATTAGATTTGGCAAACCACAATAGTCCAAACTAAAGTAATAGTTATATCGACTCGGTTAAGTTAAAAACCGATGTTACTTATATTGCCCCCTGCTACCTAATACTATGATGCATGATATGTATAAACAACTAAAGGCGACTTGAAACTTTGGAATCAAACATACCTAATTGGACGTCTAACCCAGTCTATTAATTCTAAAATAATCTACTAGTTTCAATATTTTTATAGTTTGCATTTTTCATATATTTGAAATATTTAAAATAACAAAAATATAAAAGGTTCTAAAAATATTTATTGCATTATATAGTAAAGTAAGTAAAGTAACGGCCTGTTACTATCCAACTGGGCATAGGCCTCCTCTCTCCGTTTTTTAGAGAGAAGGGTTGGAGCTAAGACCTACCACGCTGCTCCAATGCGGATTGGTAACGTGTAGGTTACACATATCCCCAGAATTCTCTAAAGATATGCTGCCAGAGGTTTGAACTGACCTCCCCAAAAGAGTCGCACGGTCTCACCACTGGGCTATCGCAACTATTTAGTAGGCGTTACTTTGCGTATTTCCATAGTACAAAAGTTATCATAGAATTATCTTGCCAGATTTTAGGAAATAGTTCTATCATAACTTTTGTGATAATACATAAAAGAGGACGGGAGTATACATGTATGAAGGAAAGTATAAAACCACGCAAGTTTTCATTCGGTAGTGAGCAATGTTAGCAATAGTTAAAGAAAAATCGAGACCCAGTACTATCTTGACATCGATTGTTTTAATACTGGTAGGCAATCTGATCTCAGCGTGCCGTTGCCATATTGATTCAGTGCTATAAGTATTTCTGAACGTGACTGCCTTTGCCGACGGAGCAGCGCTGTTGACCTTAATACTTTAGAAAAATCTGTATTAGAAGATAGACTTCGTACTTATTTTTCTTTTACTTGCATTTTCTCTTGCAGTCTTGCTTTTGTGTAATAGTAAAATAAATTCAAAAGCGATTCGTTCAGATGTCTTTTGAGTATTTTAGTGAACATTTTTGTATTGTTAGATTTTTAAATCATTTTATTTTAATATAATTTTTTAAAGATATTTTTTGTAGGATTTATAAAAACGTAAATATTGTAAACGTAATAACGTATATAATGATCGATTTTAGTGATATTGGTTAATACAGTAATAGGAAACTGACGTTAATGGCAATAAGACAATAACGTGATAGTGAACAATACATACTCCAAAACACTAAAAAGAGTATCTTACTACGTCCTCAAGATTAAACAAAATATTTTGTTTTTTTTCGAATTGACGTATGATGTTAGGCCCTTACGGCTTTCATAGCGTCACCGGGTGTGAAGACTTTTTGCACTTTAACTGCTTAGAACTATAATCAATTTCCGGCTAATCACTAGACTTTTAATTTCTACAAGCAATGTGGTATCAGTGGTATGGTTACCATTACGGTAATAGAAAAACATAAATGAAAAAAAAGAGTAATAGTAAAATTATTTTGCTATAATCCGCGATAAAGTAAATGAGAATATAATATAAAAAAATATATATATATATATGTGTGTGTAAAGTGGCTATACGTTTTCATAACTGGAACATGAAGCATTCGTTAAAAACACATGCAAAAACCTCCACCACTGCCACCACAACTTACAAGCACTACACAGGTTCACTATCACAAACGCAACAATCGTTTCGCCTCGCAATCGAAGCATCATCAGATTCCACGACAAAATCACAAATGCGGTTTCACGACGATATTGTCGTGTCAAAATTTTACTATTACTTTTGTATTATGGATCTCCGCAAAGTAACGCCTAATTCTATAAATTACATAAATGAAAAGTCAACGAAAGCACGAAAGGGTACCTCCGTATCTTATAAAATTATGTTCGATCACAAATAAACCTATAGCAGAGTAAAACTGAGTGACAGACTGATTTGGCTGATTGGTTAACCAAATATTGACTATACTAATTGGATACGCTAAAGCTGTCCGATTTACCTAATGAGAAACGATTCTCTTCTGCCTGACACCGCACAAGGACATTATGCAAAGTTGTATTTGACTTCTATATTAGCTTCCCCGTTTTCTTAATCACTAAACCTACAGACTGGAATATGATATTCTCCTTAATAGATATTTGTTCTAACGCTTACGAAAATTTGATTTAATAGTTGAGCGTATTGAATGATTTGTGTACTATTTATTATTAATTATTATAAACTAATCAGTATAAAAGATATTTTAAGATTATTCTGATAGGTATTTGCTATATCGTAATATCACGAATAGTATTCTGTGAAATTCGGCATGTATCACGATGCTCCGCAGAGAGCACCCAACTCAAGGAAGACCAGGAAGCATAATATTGTATTAAAATAATCTTGAAGAAATTTTTTAACCTAATCTTAGTTTTATGTTAACTGACATTTATTTCTACATTCAAAAGCCTTTATTACTAGCAAATACGAACAACTTTGAAAAAGCATATATTGGAAACGGTTCGTTAGTTTCAAAGCTAATCAATTCTGAATGCACTACGTAGTTAAAAATAATTCAAAACTTGGCTCACTCTAAGTTTCCAACTCGGAGGGCACTTAGCAAAACATTCATATAGCGGGAACGCTGTACCTACTCGTGTCTTATAAATAATTTATTTGAAAACAGTAATTGAATTGAATTATAATCAGGTTTTAATAAAATATTTTCTTATAAAGTCTTTTCCCCATGTTCTAGCAAAATTTTTCCTATGTTTGTAGTATTTTTTGTAATATTTATTGATTTATTAAAGTTATTTTTTTTACAACAATAATTTGTAAGTAATTTAAAGTGATCAAATTAAATTTATTATGTCCACTTTTATAAAAATATGTCAAAATTGTTGATGTCAATTTGATGGTTATTTATCTAATTATTTTAAGGACCTCTTTTATTGAGTTTAAGCCTCCTCCATTTGTTTCCACGTCACTCTTACATCAGCAAAATACGATACAACATTCTAGGAATCTACACACATCTAAATATATTTAAAAAGATACAAAAAGACCACTTTTTATAGTAATGTTAAGTTACGGTTGGTTTTAATCCCATTTTATTAGCTTATAGCTTACTCTATAAAAAATAAATTAAATATACTAATAATATTGGTTCTGATTAAAATACTAATAATTCTTCTTTTGTCTTCATTTCAAAATATGTGACATATGTTCAACTCTAAAAGTTATTTAATTCTGTTGTGAGTAACTAAAAACTATCTGAAGTTCTACGTAAATGTAATTACTTTAGTTTTTTAAAAATCGAATGAAGTTTATAAATCTAAATTGAAACTGGTACTTACTTTCAAAGCTGATGAATTCGAAATGTAGTTCGTCTTTAAAATGTGATTAATATGGAACCCGACAGTAAGTTTCTAACACGAAGCGATATAGTTTCACTTAGGAAAGCATTAATTATCTGACCTGATTTAAAAAAATAAAGTTTTAATTGCTTTGCTATGTGACGATTAAAACAGATTAGCAAATAAGCATAATCTAAAATCAATAATGATTTCACAGTAATCATACATTTACAACGTTAATGGTTGTCTAAAAAAATGTGTTGTAAAATTATAATCATCATCCTCATCATCCTCCTGCCCTTATCCCAATCTGATTGGGGTCGGCACAACATGTTAAAACATGTTGCAACATGATTCGGCTATGTATTTTACGACCGGCTGCCTGCCTGACGTCAACTTACCTTAGTCACCTTTTACGACATCTCGGTAAGAAATGAGGGTGGTCTGTTCTACTCAGCCGGATACCACACGGCGGGTGTTGTAAAATTATAATATAAGTAAAATAAGCCTATACAATATCCTGTAACATACGCAATTTACTTATAAAAGGTAATTAATTATTAAATAAAATACCATATTTCTATATACACACAGATATATAAATATGGTACAATTTAATGTAATTGTCTTTTCAAATTTTCAAATTACACCTTTAACCATTTTCTTTTAGGCATTTGAAAAAACGCCAAGTGGTCTTCTGTCAAAAAAGTGTTTATCTAGTTTTAAAAAATGATTTAGAAATAATATGACTTCATAAGAAAATGAAAGGATGATTTTAATTAAGATTTGTAAGTTGACATATGATATTTACTAAAATATTTGCATATCCCAATGTAGCAGATTACAAATATATTTTAATAACTAGAAATAAAGACGTATATTATCTAACATTTATTTTATTGTATACTAAACAAATAAATTACTGGAATTTATAAAAATCTTTCGCTGTGCGACAAAGCACGTCGAATTCGAAACGATTTGACATAGTTTACTTGCATTTTGGGTAATTGCAAAAATATTGACAAAAATATTTTTTTATAACTCGTCAATAGATACATCCAATTGAAATATCTGACTGATAAACATATACAACACAACATATTATAAAGCTGATTAATGTAAGTGATAAATATTGTTGAGAACCGTATAGCATAAATATGAAAAACATTTTTAAACAGCATCGCAGGAATCGATCCCCATCTTTTGGGTAACCCGCCTGACTTGACAACGAAAGTAAACATCGATGCTTGTAGCAGTCTAATTTTAATTCATCTTTTTTATACCTAAGCGTCCAGCAAGGATTTTTTCCAGTCACTTATCAAATTTTATTATAAAAACCTGTCTAAATATTTAAAATTTTATTATCGATTAACATATGAATAAATGTTAGGTAATCGTCAAAGATATTACTTGCTTACCTATATAAATGCTAAAATATTGAGTGTGGTCAATGCCGCCTAGTTTCTTTCACTTTTATTAATTTGAGGGTAAAAATCTATCTGAACATATATTATGACTGCCAATAATATTAATCAAAAACTGATGTCAAAGCCACAAAGTCCAGGTGAACCGTCAGAAAAAATATTTCAAAACGCTATTACCCTAAAAGGCACATTTTCCCTTAACTTTATGAAAACGTTTCTGTAGATTTATGAATAAAACCTTTCAGGGAAGACGCGAAGCCGCAATGTAATTTAAGGCGTATGGTGGAGAACCGCAGCCTCCCAAATTAGACCGTTATCATTCCGCCGCTGTCGCCGCTCAGATCACCAGTTATGTGAGCCAATACACCGAACGAACAGAATAAATTTGCTTTATATCACACAGTTGACCTTCATATCCAATATTGTTGCTTTTATACAGAAAAATATTTCGAGAATCCCGCATTCGCCTTCTTCGGTTGTTCCCTGCATTTACGTTTAAAGTTATTTTTCCTATTGAGGGTAATAATAAAAGGGAATTGGATGCTTAAAGTCATACAATCATAAGAATAAAGGGCAATGTGATTTAACAAAAAAACGGTATGGTTATTACTAATTTAAACTTATTTTTACATAAAAAAACATGCACATATAAAATATAAATATTTTTATAAGAAGACAGCCAAAAAAAAAATAAAGTATAAAAGATAATCTCTGTATCTGTATAAAGATTTTTAAAGGTTGTTTTCTACAATATAAACTTCATGAATCAATTTAAAAATTCCTACAATGATTAAAGAGGATGATAGTTTTTAATTTAATAAATGTAAAAAAATGTATGCCTTTTGAAGGTAAAATTGCATGATCGTTTCAATCTGCTTACGTAACCGGTATTTTTAGTATTTTTTTATTGTTTTAATTTCTGATAATTGTTTTAAAGGAATACACAGAGTGGAAACCTGTATATCTCAAGAGATTTTGTGCTATAATCGACCATTTTCAGATCTGGGACCTCGTTGCGGTCTTTATATCCTATGTAGTGGAAAAATTTCAAAGTGTAAAGATATGTACAATGAAATTAAATTCAATTTTAGCACCGTAATTATATAAAAGATTTCAGTTCACAATATACATGCAATTTCATAAATTAACTTACCAAATGCAATCAATGAGGTATCAAAAAAAATATTCACAGAAAACCACTTACACAAACACGAGGAAACAAAAACTAATTACTAAGCACTAACACATTAGTGTTTTTACAACAATTATTTACAGTTGTTCTTACATTAAATATTTACAATTAATAATTTAAATTGTACTTTAAACTACTTCTAATATTATAGTGTATCATCTATGACAACTACTTTGTACTAAAACAATACGTTCTGTCATGAATCAAACTACACTACTATCTTGATGTACTCACTCATATGTACCAAGCGCGTCAGTTATAGTTTTTAATCACACCCTCTTTTAATTTGTTTAATACTGAACGGTTGTTGCTTAATTTTTATTTGATTCTCACCAGCATTTAGAATGAAATTAAAGCGAAATAGTTTCGACGAAAAACATAAATATATTTTACAACATTGTTAATTCGAAACATTAACATAAAGTAATTTTTAAAATGTGCTAATGTGATTAACATCTGAAAATGTAATCCGTCCTTAGATTAATGTAAACTAATACTTATATAAGTATTAATTCATACATTTACATCTTTTTTGTACATACTTAAAGATGTTCATACCAAATTATTCCGTTCATATATTGTGTCCTAAACGGCAGAACTAATTTTAATAAATTGTGTGTTATAATTTATATTGTTTGATGAAATAATAATTTGATGCAATAAAAAATAATTTAATTTTTCACAGTAATTCATTTATTTTTCAGTAATTAATTTATTGATGGTTCTGGTTCCTGGATTTTTAGGCACTGCTGTAGTCAAATTGTACTTTTTATCTCTGCACATAAATGTCAGACCCGGTAGTATCATAGCATTAAGGATTTTTTTATTGTTGCATTTTCCAGGGTGACTGGTTGAACACACAAAATTTCTAAATAATATAAATAATAAAAATAGATAAATAAGAAAATTTATCTGTTCAGTACTATACTGGTATTTTTGCTTGTCGTAAGCCAGGAAAAGTATGAAGGAATGTTCATTCCTATATATTATCGAAGGTCACCGATAACTGTGCTCACTTGTCATAAGAGCGTTGGAATGCGTTCTAAGGTGTTTATAGTTGCTGAGTCTTGGCGTCATTAACTTAATGGATGATTTCTTTGTATTTTATGGACATTTTTTTGATTTTTCAAAAGTAATAATAAAATTATTTTGCTATAATCCGCGATACAGTTAATACATATAGTGCTAAATGTATAGTGGACTATCCGTTTTATCTTACCCGGTACATGCAGGATTCGTTAAAACATATGCACAAACCTTCACCACTGCCACCACAATACACAAGCACTACACCCATTCACTATCACAAACTCAACAATCGTATCGCCCCGCCACCGAAGCATCATCAGGAGATAGACTCCACGACAAAATCGCAAAGCACTATATATATTTTCTATTTACTGTATCGCGGATTATAGCAAAATAATTTTATTATTACTTTTGTATTATGGATCTCCGCAAAGTAACGCCTAATTTTATAAATGATTTGTTTTTTTAACACGTTTAATGAGACTACTTTTATTATATCCTTGAATATTGCAAGTGTTCTACCAGTCACCCCTAATTGTATCGTAGTGTAAAGTTTATTTTTAAGTTTATATGTACAATAGTTTCGCGCGTGACATTTACTCTCTGTCGATTCTTTTTTTTGTTTCAATAAGCCTTATTGTTAAGGCATAAGCATAAGGCATTATAAAAATCAGAGGTATTAGTTGTCAGATTAAATGATTTGGTAATCAAATTATCACACGTTCTTATCAGATGATCGCTATGTCATCAAAAGTAATAATAAAATTATTTCTTTAATCCGCAATACGAACTGTAATTATCTATAAATTCGTTGTCATCATCTGGTAGATCATGTTCGAATAAAAATTCGTTCTATTGTTGTCTTAAGAACTAAATGACTTTCTTTATTGCGTATATATATTCTTACGTTATAATGGATATGTTGCTCATTATATATCACAAGGGGCTTATATTATGTAGTCTTCAAAGTATGATTGATGTATAAGTACATTCTATTTATTACATCACATGAAACTCCATTAAAGAAGCCACTCTTCAACGAAATGACATTGACATTTCATCGCTCATATTGTGTGACGTCATACTTGTCCAAATTAAAGCTTACTTTGTCGATAAAACAAATATTTTTCCAATGTTGGAAATATTAATATAATATTTTATGTAAATATTATAATGAATATTGTAAAATATATACTTTAATTATATTTCTCTTTACTTCAATACATGTTCATGGCAGCTAGCAACATAGAAAGGTCTTACACTATTGATGTGTAATATACATTGTTTTACAATAAATGTCTGGAGGATGACCTATAGTGTGTATTATCAAATTCCGTACCTTCATGTCAAATATAGTATTCGAGGTAGAACGAATAATTTTCCCAACATTGATAAGCTCGACAAAAATAATTTTCACCATAATATACCTAGTTATTGTAGATTAAATGGTCAAATGAAATTATCAAACTTCATTTGTCAAATTACTAAATGAAAATATCATAAAAATTGCATTGGTGCCATATAAAAAAACTTTATTAAAGTTGGATTTACTTAAATAGATTAATTAATACTTAATTAGATACATTGATAACTAATACGTAACGCAAAATATTTCAAAAAATTTACATTGAGAAAACACTAGCATAATTTATAGATGTAGGCGTTACTTTTCGGAATTTCATAGTACAAAAGTTATAATAGAATTAATTTGCTGTAATCCGGGTTTGGTAAAAACATTGTTGTAGTGCAAAGTGTATGAAGCATTCTCATCACGCAAACATGAAGGATTAGTTACCACACTTTTCACAAGACATCACCACCAGCACGCCGAAAAACACTACACACATTCACTACGACAATCTCAACAATCGTTTCGTCCTGTAACCGAAGCATCGTCAAGAGATAGGCTTTAGGACAAAATCGCAAAGAATCAGTTTTGCTTTCTACACTTAGGTATAATATAAATTTTCTTAAGAAACGCGGATTATAGCTAAATAATTGTATTATAAAACACTAGCAGCTATTTGCGTTGATATACATAAATATATTAGAGCGAAGAAATTAAAGTTTAAAAGATGTCACAGTGTAGATTACATGTTAATAGAGTGTCTTCATATGTATTTGCACTCACTCCATTTTTTTTGCAGGATATGACAGTTTTCACGAAAATTATTGGATGAATTTCACACATAATTCATGAAGCAATATTGTCATACCGGTTTGACTAAAGCTTTGTTTATTAAGACAGTAAAAGTAACAGCCTGTTACTATGCCCACTGCTGGGCTAAGGCCTCCTCTCTCCGTTTTTGGAGAGAAGGATTGGAGCTAAGACCTACCACGCTGCTCCAATGCGGATTGGTAGGTTACACATATCCCTAGAATTCTCTAGAGATATGCAGGTTTCCTCACGATGTTTTCCTTCACCGAAAAGCGTGTGATAAATTGCAATTATCAATTAGACACATAAGTTTTTAATAGAAAAACTCATTGGTGCCTGCCCGGGGTTTGAACCTATGTCGTCTCTAGAGAGTCGCACGGTCTCACCACTAGGCTATCACAGCTTCAGACAGTAAGATATTAAGACAGTAGATAAATTATATAACTTTTTTGAAATAAATGAAACTTTAGTGCAGTTGTTACAACACTATACCGCGTGTCATGCACACGGTATGACGACCGTGACATCCAGCGGGTGGTCCCTTTGTCTCAGTGCCCTTTTGTTAAAATTTTCAATTAATGTGTCATAAATTCAACTGAAAAAAATGTGTATCGATTTATGCTAGTCGAGAAAGTGGAACAATGCCACCTGTTATTGTGCGATGTGTCAAAGGTTGTACATAGCATTGTATTCTGCTGCTTTGTGTTCATATTTTTATATCTTACTAGCTGTGCAACAACGATTTCGCCGATTTGGAATTCAATGATTTACGAAACTATTCCCAAATTTTCGAAAAATTGAGCATAAAAGTATTTATTGTGAGTTAACCATAAGAGATAGAGGCATATTATCGCGGACTTTTTTGTAGTATTTTATAGATCTACAATTCTCTAGTATATTACTTTAGCGTATCTCTGCTGGTACGCAGCGCCCGCGATTAAAGCTTCCAGCAAGCAAGTTTATTAACAACTGTGCGATCTCTTCGACACAATTTACACAATACCGATGTGTACTATTTACTTAAACCATCCGGAAGTATTGAACTATCTTTTGATGAAAACCATACAAAAATCCGTTCAGTAGATTTTGAGAAAATCGATTACATGCAGACAGACAGACAGAGAGCTTTTTAGCGCTTTGATTGATAATAAGTAGAGATTACGTATGTGCGCAACTTATTTATAAAAATTAAATACTTATCTGTATGAAAAAATTTCGTTCACATCTGTTAAACTGTTGGAGCAAAAATTTAATAACTTACTGTCCTATCATGTTGAATGGAATAATTTAAGGACATTAGTAAAAAAAAAGGAAAATAGCTCGATGGGGTTTGAACCCATGATCTCTAGAGAGTCGCACGGTCTCACCGCTGATATAATATAAATGAGAGAGAAAGAGAGAGAGAGAATGCATATTATACGCAATAAAATATTGCGTATGTGAAAATATATTTAGTTACATATGGAAACTGTTTATCTGGAGAGTTAAATTACCGCGGAAAAGTTCTGATGTCTAGAACTATAACTACCCACTGAAATGGCAAGAGTGACACGCGTAAACCATCGCTGAGGCCAGTAGCTGTAATTTATTACTAAAATAGTGCCGTTAAAAGTGATTGAGTGGGGCATAAATTCATTTTGCCTGAAAGTATCCGATTAAATAGACTTAATTTATAGTAATGGACATAATATAGCAATAATTTTAGGTCATTCTGGCCTAGTTAGCCTGTGACAAATAATTTACTTTATTAAACGCCTAAAGGCAATAGAAGTGATTAAGAGTAAGGCTTCTAAATTTTACAGATAATTATCATCATCCACCTGCCCTTATCGCACTCTTAGCGGGGTGGGCACAACATGTTACAAACATGTTGTCAAATGATTTGGCTACATATTTTACGACCGGCCACCTGCCTGGCGTCAACTTACCTTAGTCACCTTTAATGACAACTCGGTAAGAAATGAGGGTGGTCTATTCTACTCAGCCAGATACCACACGGCGGAAATTTTGCAGATGATTATGATTTATTATAATATATAACTTAAGTGTTTTAAAAATAATGCCGATTATTGAAAGGAATCTTAGGTCTTTCAGGTTTTGACGTTGAGCTTTTTGCGTATCATTGTATGTAATTCAATTAATAAATAAAGTGTATATAATATTTTTGTCCTTTAATTACTATATATTTAAAGCAAAATATATAAGCTTTTACTTAAACATGGTAAATACTACATGATAATCTTATAAAAGTAGGTCACAATATAAGTCTGGTCAATATTGCTTGAGAATCGTTCTCAGAGCCGAGAATACATTGAGTGTAGAGGGCAGCTTCTCTAGTGCATCAACTGAATCATCGCGTGCAGTGAACCAACCAAACTGCGCGGACACGAGTACGGGGATTGGAACAGCTCCCCGTCTATACTGTTTTACTGCGTAGAAACGGACTCCCCCATTATAATTATGTTGCTAATGAAGTTTCTATTTAAAGATGGTAAATGTCATAATAATAAGTACAAACAGATATTTCAAAAGCACCGAAAGATAACGCTTATCAACAAATATCGAGGCGCACTCTTGAGCGAAACGCTTGCGAATTACATTTGCAATGCGTCGCAGCTGGTATGAATACACATGAAATCGGACAATGACTGAGCAATGTGGTGTGAGAGTAAATGACCACAGTTACAAAGAAAAATCCTGTACTATCCTATAAAAGATATAAGGTTACTATTAGACAGATGAATAAAAGATTTTTTAAATATCTTAGAACGTACTTTGCAGTTTCTGCCGTGTGGTATTCGGTTGAGTAGAATAGACCACCCGCTTTTCTTACTGAGGTGTCGTAAAAGGCGACTAAGGTAAGTTAACCCGCCGTGTGGTATCCGGCTGAGTAGAATAGGCCATCTTCATTTCTTACCGATAATAATAATAATGATTTATTTGCCAGAATGTTGGTAATTATTTAGTTAAGGTGTCGTAAAAGGCGACTAAGGTAGTTGACATCAGGCAGGCGGCCGGTCGTAGATTACCTAGCCAAATCGTAGAACAACATGTTTTGAAAAAGGTTGTGCCTACCCCACTTAGAGTGGGATAAGGGCAGGAGAAAGATGATGTACTTCTTATATATATATATATATATATATATATATATATATATATATATATATACCTTAGTTTTGAAACTACCTAGAAACTTTTACAAAGAAAAACTACCTCGTGACCTACTTAAGTTATACGCCCAATAGGAATAATAGAAACCAATAAGAGTACCAATAATATCGAGGTAATCTAATGAAATGTTTGTAATTAGTTCTCTAACTACTTTCATAAAGGTGAAACTATTTTCCATACTATGCTGATTTTCGAATCAAATTAGAAGAAAGATTTCATTAGCATTAGTTTAACTTAAACTTATTTTTGGACTGACTTATTTTGCTTCGTTAACTTTCATTAAATTAAAATGAACCGGAAATCAATACAATAACGGCTTGTGGCCAAGTTAATGAATTAATATTATATAAAGGTAATGCGTCAACCAATACCTACGCAGTAGTAATAGTACGTAGTAGATTTATATAGCACACAATAGACGGGCAGGTATTTTAGAATTCTTTTAATAGATTTATTAATATGTAAAATTATTCTTTTACCGCGAAACAAAATATCATGAGATGATTAGGTAATAAATTTGATGGAATTTATAGAATTAGGCGTTACTTTGCGGAGATCCACAATACATAAGTAATAATGAAATTATTTTGTTATAATTCGCTATTAAGTACATATAAAATATATATAATGCTTAATGTAGAGTGAACTAGCCGTTCTCATACCCGATATATGCAGGATTCATAAAAACACATGCAAAAACCTCCACAAAACACAAGCACTACATGTTCAACAACTAAACAATCGTTTCGCCCCGCACAGAAGTATTATCAGAAGATAGACTCCACAACAAAATCATAAAGCTTTGAGATTAAAGCAAAATAATTTAATTATTACTTGGTGTTAAATTTGAGGATATATTTATAAATTCAGCGAAACGAGATTACGAACACAGTTTTGTCAGATACTCGTAAAATTTTGTTCCGCCTTCTGTATTTGTACTACATCAACTTTATGCACTACGAAGCCGCACCCTTTACTCCGTTTGCTTCATCTTCAGCATTAAAATATTTTTATTTATGAACTAAAATTCTTTTTATATTCTCGAAAGAATGACTGGATTTTCTTTATCCTATACCTTTTATTAGTGTTTCCGCCGTGTGGTATCCGGCTGAGTAGAATAGACCACTCTCATTTCTTACAGAGGTGTCGTAAGAGGCGACTAAGATGAGTTGACATCAGGTAGGCGGCCGGTCGTAAAATACGTAGCCAAGTCATTTGACAACATGTTTGTAACATGTTGTGCTTAGAGTGGGATAAGGGCAGGAGGATGATGATGATACCTTTTATTAGTGTTTATATATCAACATACAATCCGTGATATTAACATTATTACAAGAACATATTACAACAAAGACGTGTAGTCGCTTCGCTATTTTTTTTTTACAGGATATATTTTGGGAAGTGTACCACAGATCTATTTGATCTGATGTCTTCCTCAACGTTTTGCAACCGGACAACCAGACCCGCGAGGGACTCCACCGCTATACAATTAATGTACCAAAAATGCGTGTAAAGCGCTTCAGCTCATCTTTTCTGATGCGTACAGCTAAAGTATGGAATTCCCTTCCTGCGTGTATTTTCCCGGATTCCTACGATTTGCATAGCTTCAAAAAGAGAGTGAATAGGCACTTAATTGGCAAGCGCGGTCCATCTTAGGCTGCATCTTTCGCTTTCTATCAGGCGATATAGCAGCCAGGAGCCTTATCGTGTATAAAAAAAACAATTGTAATTTTTCAATATAAGACCGAGGATACACCGTAAAAGTGTAAAGACAAACAGTATATGGATGTGGATAAAGAGTTTGTGAAATATGAAATCAATTAAAAGTTGACTTTTTCATTAATAAAAGAACTCCAGACCACCGTGGCCTCTCTAATTAGATGTCGCGACTCGAATTTTCAATGTCCCCCGTCGCTTCACTAATGGCGAACTGAAATAAAAGTTTATATTTACTGTGCGTGGGTCTCGAGCGAATGAATATTTATACTATTCCTTCTCCGCGTTATTCACCTCAAAGCCAGCGCCGGTAAATTTTTTGAGGGTGTACTTTTTGTAAATTAAATTTCTTTGACGTTTCTTCTTATTCTAACAGTTGAATTAGATTACTTATTCTTTTAGGTTTACGTGTCACCAAGTAAGTTTTACTTTCTTGTGTTGGTAATTGATCCAATGTTTGTAACATGGCTAATATTTTACAACAACTAACAACTAATGTCAGGACGTTATAAGACTGCTTCTAGTTTCATTTAAAGTTAGGCTTAAATTTTTGTTTCTTCAAAAAGCCTACATTGTATTTATTATTAGGCTTTTTTTAGGATTGACACAACAATTGTCTTGGATTTTAGATGCACAGACTATTAGTTTCCAGCAGTCTTAAGCTGCAATCGTCCGTTTTGATTACACTACGATAAAATACCTTCAAAAGTCATTGTAAAAGTAAAGTAAAGTATCGGCCCGTTACAATCCTACTACTGGGCATAAGGCCTCCTCTCTCCGTTTCTGGTGAGAAGTGTTGGAGGTAAGACCTACCACGCTGCTCCAATGCGGATCGGTAGGTACGCATTGGAGCATTTCTTCACCGAAAAACGTGTGATAAACTGCAATTATCAATTACACATATGTGTCTAATTTTTAATAGAAAAAGTCATTGTGTAAGAACGGCCGCACAAAGTAATACAACCTAACTTTCAATTCCAACTATATATATTTATTTCTCACAATATTAACACGTTACAATTTACTTTCGTCTTCACTATAACACTTTACAAAACGTACTGTCCCGCTCCCCCTGGTACCGTCCCTTTTAAAATCTATAATATTAGTCAAATGATTTCTATTTAGTTTATTTAACAAAAATACAATTATAAATTAAAACGTTTGTCCTAAAAATTGTTCTTAAATTATTGAACCTTACAATTGGTGCCTGCCCGGGATTCGAACCCGTGACCATCTCGAAACAGTCACACAGTCTCACCGCTGGGCTATCACAGCTCAAAGTCATTGTATCTATAAATAAATAATTATTTAATAGTTCACTTTTCTATCTATGATAGAAAATAAGGTACATAGATATATACTACTAAGATGATATAGAAATAAGGTACAAGTTTGTAAAAAGTAAGATCTACTGAATGACATACTATCTATGTTTTGTCTTAATAAAAATAATATGTCTCCGTAGTTAGTATAACAATTTTAACTGTTCAAGCCCCGCTGTCATAATCCATCACTTTAATGTTGGATATATACCGGCCTTTATAATTATGGCATTGTTATAATTATTACCATGACCTATAAATTTTGTCAAAAAATTAACTTCAATAGATCGCCTTTGTATAAATAAACTATAATTACTTTTACACGGCACTACCATACCATACCATATTTATTACATTTGTTTCTTAGTATCTAAGCTGATTTTAATAAACGGGTATCCTTATGAGACAAGAAATTCAAGATGGCTTCTTGAAATTCAACATTGCTATTATTATCAACTTCCTCTTTAATTTTTATTCTATAGTTATGTAACGATAATTTAAGAACATATTAATTATTATTATGGCTATTAGAGGCTATTAAAATTTTATGTTTTTCAACGGATGTTTCAGAACACAAATGACGTCGGTCGGATTGAGCCGAAATTTTCCATATTTATGTATTTCACTTAGATGAAAATGCGAAACGAGTATTAGACTACTTACCATCTAAACTTGTCAGAATCTGACGTTTGGACTTGTTGGATTCATATTGATAAGAACTGCATCGTTAGACGTATGAAAAAGTTCATCATTTTTCATGCGTCAATATCATTGCCTAGTTTAAGTTCTATAATTAAATTGACTGTACTCATTATATTTTTATATCAAAACAATTTATTTTTGTAACTTAATATTATTAAGTTAGACTAGATTAAGTCTTACTGAAGTGAAGCGGGAAAGCCCTTTCAGAGGATTTAGTTCCCAAACGAAAGCGGATACTGCTGTTGTAGTATTGTGCCTGAGAACGGTTTTATTTATTGATCAAATCTTCACAGGATATGTCTTATATTACATATAGCTAGTATTAGTAAATACAACCAATCTACCATAAAAGGCAGACAAAACACGTACGTTTTAACATGTATTCTTGAAAAATATATTTCATAAATCTTATTTTAGAACGGTTCGATGATTTAGTTATGTTTAATCAAGGTCGACTGTGTCGGAAATGTTGAAACTCCTATAGAAGCGATAATGTCTGGCGAAATTAATAGAATAGAGTTTCCATGAAATGAAATTTTGTCGGAAATTGTCGTTATCAATTATCATCATATTACATAATAGTTCAGCACTAGTATGGCAAACAAAAAAATATTACCCAATTTTATATAGATTGGGTAATATAACTTTGCGGAGGTCCATAATACAAAACGAATAATAATATTATTTTTATATAATCCGCGACTAAATGTTATCGCGAATTATAGGAAAATAATTTTAATATTACTTTTGTATGTTTTTACCGTATAAACCACGAAAATAAAAGATATTGATCAAATATTAATAGACTTGAAATATTCAAGGTTTATTTATACTTTTAAAGTTACCTAATCGTACAGTCATACTACTGACAAGATTACACGCGGCGCCGAATCATTTGTCAAGAAACCAATAAGTCGGTGGATTAGCAGATGTCAAGGGACTTTCGTGACTAACTTCCAATAAGCTGCAACCTTCCGGTACATCGAGAGTTACTTTGCAAGAGTAATAATGCTTAATTTTAATGACGTGTCACCGACCAGAGCCACTGCGACACCCGCGTCACCCGCCACTCCGCGCGATGCTCCGCGACGCCCGCCCACCGCCGAGCGCCATGCCGGCCCCCGCGCGTGACTCGACTTACCAACCACCTTCCATATTAGAAGACTGCCTCGACCGAAAGTCTGACGATAAATTTAGTTATTACTTGTGAAAATAGACGGAAGGAGATCGCTAACTTGTCCTCGTGAGAAGATAATGGATCATTCGGGGGGATGTTTTAGTCGTTTTACGAAAAAGGTCTCGTTAAAAGCCCCTTTTTATGTGAAGAGTTTTCGGATTGTGTGGAATATGTTCCAGAGTAATTTTTCGTTTAGCAAGTATCGTTAGGAACGCAAGACATTGACGGCCACAAAAAACTTAGAAGAGATCCATTTATATAATCTTAGGTTCTTAAAAGTTTTATGTATGTATTTTATCGGCATTGGGTAAGTTTTTATGAAAAATGACGTAAATTTTTTTTTGGTACACAAATTATTTACACATTAATGTTCCAGATGAACCAAACTAATTTTAGCTTTTAATAAACGAACAACAAAATAAACTTTGAATTATAATATTGAGGTATTATTACTCTATCATAATTAAATGAATTAAACATTGGTTAGTAATAACTGACATGGTTGTGAAAATATTGAAATAAAGACACCGCGGGCGTTGGTTGTATAGATAGCCAATGACTACATCTATCTAGCCATCGGCGGAACTGCCCCGACATTGTTTACAAATGCACCGCATCCATCATCGAATTGTTTGTTGACATTGCACGGATACGTTATTCTGTTTACACATTATTTATATTTTATAACGTCACTAGCCACAATACCATTTTGCACGATGTAATAATTCCAATTCGAATTCAACGATAAAACCTATTTAGGCCTAATTTTATGTTTATATTCGTGATTGGTCGTTTACTTTAAGATTTATTTTTTTGATTGTTCTATTTCTGTATACTAGTGGGCGTGAGTCGGGGATCGGTAAGATGCGTGGGCAATAGGCCATGTATTTATGGATAAAAATAGCACCCTTAGCTTGCTTCCCTTGAGATCGACGCTATATAAGATCAATGTCTTTTAGTGCACGATAAACTGATATGAGATTAATCAATGGAGGGACGACGGATATAAAGGGTGAGATAATAAGTCCTGATATTTGCCTATGAAGACCATTTGTGTGTTTAGACGTTGTGTAGTTTGTATTATCTAAAGTATTATACATTATTGGTTTAAATTGGATGCACAAAGAAAACTTTTCTATAAATTAAGATGAAATATTTTTACTCATATTTCAATCCAATTTAACTTATTGAAATGACATTAATAGTAAGAGCGATAGATGCATGCAGATATTGTTTTTATAATGATTATACCAACTACCCAACTATTAGGTAAGATAATGATATATATTGTAAATATGATATACGTCTGTTTTGACGGATAAACCGCTGGACCAAAAGTGATAAAATATTGTACACTTGAAGCTATAAATACCGGATTTACCTTCGGAAACAAGAATAAACCCAAGTTGCTTATAATATTTAGCGATCGCTCTGTTGTCATAAAATGAATTTACATACAACGAAATCATTCTGATTAAATAAGGCAAATTATAAAATTCTTGATAATGGTAAGATTTTAAAGCGATCGTTCGAAATCGACGAGCGTCCGACAAATTCAGTACTTTGATTTACTATTACATTTTTCATAGGGTTTCTTCGATAAATTTTGCATCTACAATTGTACGTGACGTATTTTAAAGTTTATTCCATATAAAATACAATAAATATATAAAAAGTTATAAGTAATAAAATATTTTGTAACACATAGTATCATAATACAATAGAATAAATATCTTATGTCAAATATGCCCGTATTAAAAATAACAAGCAACATTCCGAAAACAAGGTGTACCCATTACTGGGAACAAAATGATGCTCCCCCAAACTTGATACAGTCCCCAATAAATTCAGCCGCGGGATAAGATTCAATAAAGTTGCCGGTGGCTCAGGGCTGTCATAATTTTAAGAGCGTTCATAAATCCATCAATATTTAAGCTCTCCGACCACAATATTTTTCTTCGAGCCGACGGCCCCTATTTGAAACAAGCGGAGGTGCGTCACATACGTGCCACATAAATTCCGATAATCCCTGGACTGTGCATATCGTGTTCGTAGTTTACTATATTCCTGGCCATTATTCATGTGTTTGCTTTGCGGGTAAACGCCGCCAAGACTTAATAATTCGAGTGTAATATCGTTGTAAACATCGTCGGCCATGGTACAGTCTGCAAACATACTCAACAAACTGCGCCAAATTAGTTTTTTTACTTTCACTAAAGACTTTTCGTTCAAGCTTTAGTTGAGAGTTAAAAGCTTGGTCCTCGATTTTTAGTTTATATATAAAATGCCATAAAATTTTATTTATAATTTATATTCACACACCACACTCACTCACACACATGCACACTTTCTTTATTGTATTTTATTTTAGTTTTTATAATATTAATTTAATTATTTTTTACTCTGAGGATGGCATATGCAACACAGTTTTATACTATCGCAATGACATCCTTGCGTGTCTGGCAATACAATGTCTTAGTTAATTTTAAATGTCTTTAAATAAATACATAAATAAATAAATAACTTTGTAGCCGATTTATACTATATGATAAACAATATTCCCCTTCACCACCAACGTTAGTGCTCACAAAAACTCATTATATTCAGTATTGTATTCAGCACTAGTACAATACAATTGATATTTGTTCTTAACCGGTCATTGCCTATGTTTTCTTGCCGCCCGCTCCATGATATTTCGCCAAAAAAAGTCCATTTACGTAAAATTTAACGATGCCATTATTTTGATATAATCCGAAATGAAAATAAACATTTGTCTTGACGCCTAATTATTTCACATAAGATGTAACTCCAAATTCATTCGGCTCGACTAAATGTTAACATACGTTCAATTATGTACGAGGAAAAAGAGCTTTTCTTCATGGTATATGTCCGTTTCCCAAAGCTAGTCAACATACAGTTAAAATATTTGGAAGAAGTGTAAATATTTTCCACTGGAAATATTATCCGGGAAAAACATGTCCTTACCTAGAAATTTTTTTTCCATACCTAGAAAAATACGTGACGCGATTTAAATTAGCCGTCGACCGAATTTGAACAGGAACTATGGATGGGCCCTACTGCTAGCGTGGAAACCTATTGCTGGCACTACCGGTTAAATACAGACCGATTAGAAACAGAAACCGTAAGCGTCGCATGTACCAATTTCATCCGTGCATCCGAGGTAAAACTATTCGGGCTCACCTACTAAATAAGACGCCAGTATAGTCGGTTTCTATACATGACATAAGTACCACTCACGATAGTCTAAATTCAATAAATTTCCATACGATTAATTTTTAACATATTGTCCATTATTAAAGTGTGAGGATATTCATCCATGTATTACACGTATTTGTCTTGTATATAAATACACAATATAAGATACACACACCTAAACCCATATATACTACATTATCGATATTGATATTTATGAATATCTTCTATCTATACTTAGTATAAAATAAAGTCCCAAAAAGCTGTCTGTCTGTATGTAATCGATTTTCTCAAAATGTACTGAACGGTTTTTTGTACGGTTTTTACCAAAAGTTAGTGCAATACTTCCGGATGGTTTAAGTAAATAGTACACATCGGTATTATGTAAATTGTGTTGAAGAGATCGCGCAGTTGTTATAAAACTTGCTTGCTGGGAGCTTTAGTCGCGTGCGCTGCGTAAACCAGCAGAAATACGCTAACGTAATGTACTAGAGAATTGTAGATCTATAAAAAAATACTACAAAAAAGTCCGCGACAGCATGTCTCATCTCTTATGGTTAACTCACAATAATTACTTTTACGTTCAAAATTTAAATTAAATGCACTGATTTCTAGTTTCAGCTAGAATATTATAAAACAAAAACTTCCAAAAGCTGTGTGTGATCAATTTCCTCAAAATCTACTGAACCGATTTCTTTACGGCTTTAACTAAAAGATTTTTATCTCTCACGGTTGATTTAAAATAACTATTTTTATATTTTAAATTAAATTCAGCCGCTGGCACATCTAGTGATAAAATAAACTTATAAAGAGGACACGTAAATAATTGCTGTCTCAGACACATTTCGTTTTAAAATTGTCTGTAATCGTCGTGTTTTATGAAGTGGCACTTGTTTTGCATTCCGCGCAGGACGCGCGTCTCCGAACAAATTGTATTAGAGGAAGCCTTACGTGACCTTAGAAAGTATTCACACGCCGACATATGTTCGCAAGGAGTATGCCTACCAATGTGAAAAATTCAAGAATCCTTCATCTTTGTCAGCCAGCCTATATTAAATTAGCGTCTAAGCATAATATTCAAATGTTATGGAAATCCACTTTCTTGACGTAACGCTATGGTGTTTTTAATGTAAATATTGCCTTTTATTGCACGTATTACTTTGCGAAATATAAACACTGTAGTTTAATATAAAGTTATTCACTTCGCAGCATCCTTACATGAAAATGTATGCTATGAAAAGTAATATTCAAGCGGCGTTGTGGGTAAATGAATATTTTCGAAGCAATTTAAACATAAAAGTAAATTCATTAGAGATGCTTTTAAAATGCTGCAGTAATTAGCTTTTCTTTAAAGTAATTTTTCAATAGTAAATATATGCTACTTAGTAAAGGAGGGTAGAATAAACTTTATCATGTACTGCGACACTGTTGAGGAATATTTATCAGACCCAACGTTATTGGACATGTCTTTTCGTCGTTTAAGGCGGTGATGTGTTTATTCAATTTGTTGGCGTGGGAAATATTGTTACCTGCCGCCGTGTTACTCGTTTATTGCCGCGTCCCGGCGCTTGTCTTACAATAACTTACATACGATAGCTTAGTCACTTTGTAAAATGCATCGTATACGAAGCTATTTCGAACAAAATTTTGAGCGATACATCCGGAATTTAGAGAATATTATTTTTTATTTCTCTTTCTTTCTTAACCAGAAAGTTAAAAATGTATGCATTTTACCATCTCTTACACATTTAAAGAACATAGTGAAGATTTGATGTAGCTTTTCAATTAACGCTTCTATACATATTACAAAAAAAGTCCCCAAATTCTGTCTGTCTATATGTGATCGATTTTCTCAAAATATACTGAACGGATTTGAGTAGGGTTTTTACTAATGAAATTGCAATTCTTGAGACAGGCTTAGGTTAATAGGTACATTCTCAGGAACGTTTAGGCTCGAAACGAGCACTAACAACCTTCACAACACTAGTTTATCTTTCTAGAATCTGGTGGATTTCTTTATAAATTTTTTAGTTTAAAAAATGACGGAGGGACTTGTGCATATATTTAGATCCATGAGCGACAATCAGATAACTCATATAACCTCAGAGTTTAAAGGCTAAAATCTTCGTTAATTATAATAACCTATTATGCCCTTGTTGTAACAAAGACACAAAAAGTGTAGTTATCTATTCTCGGTAATAAATTTCAGCTTTCAAGGGCTAAGGAAACAATTATATTCACCTAGAAATACGTGTAGCTTCGACCGCATGAAATTCAGTGTTTAGCATATTATAGTCGCCCGAGTTTCGGCATGAGACTGGCTCTCTGATACCCTACACCGCTTTTTATACCTATTCCCCCCTCTAAACTACAATCGACACCGGATTGTTAATACCACCACTAAAAATAGTTGTAAAACGACCTCTTTAACTCAATTCACATGAAAGCGTTATGTGCTATTAACCTAAACCTTTCGGAGGAATTGCACTACCTTTTAGTAAAAACCGTACTAAAATCCATTCAGTAGATTTTGAGAAAATCGATTACATACAGACAGACAGCTTTGGGGACTTTATTTTATAATAAATATAGAAGATATTCATAAATATCAATATCGATAATGTAGCGACTATGGGTTGAGGTGTGTGTATCTTATATTGTATATTTATATGCAAGACAAATACGTGTAATACATGCATGCATATTCTCATACTAACCCACTTTAATAATGGTCAAAGAAAACATTACACTGTCTCAGAATGCACCATGTCAGTATCACGAGGGCCAACGGTGAGCGTGGACGTGTAGTGAAATATTGATACTTGTTAGTGCGTGTTTGAGCCTGTACTATATTCATACAACATAAGACTATATTAATACAATACAAGTGAACACATACACCACAAACTATATGGGACAATTATTTTTTTTATTATACTACTGCAATACTAATCTGAAAGAGCGGCAAGTTGTTGGAGGATGTAGATTGTTAGGATGAATACTCCAATTATAACAATACTTTCAGTATCTACTTACTCAAGTACCTCATTACTGAAACTTGGCTATAAAACAATCCTTAAAAGGAAAATGATTATAAAATTGACCTTCTGTATTATTTTTATTTTACTAAACTATATAATTGTAAAGTTCCATTTTTAACACTATGAGGCGTAATACTATTCTTTTAAGAATATTAAGACGTTAATAAAATGTATATTGTCAAATTTCGTAAAGTTAGCAATTTCAATATTGATCTTCTATCCATAACAAAACTTCGCAATTTTTATAACTTTAAAGTTTCAATACCGTTGTCGTAAATTTTACAAACTTCACTGTGGTATAAAAAATTAAGTAAATCTCAAGTGCAATAATTTTTGTGAAGATTTTTAATAACGAGGATAAACAATACTTAAATACGAGTACATTACCCACGGAAACTAGTCATAGTTATATATCAATAAAGTATATTTAAATAAAATGCATGAAATACAAAGGCCTAGATTGAAAGACAAGCTAAATAATTCAGTGAATAGCTGATTTGGAAAAAAATCATAATTGTCGTATTTTGCTCATCACAGGTTGTCTGTGAGAGATCGCTATAGCCGATATTTACCTCAACGATGCTTCTGCGCTTGCCCGTCCCGCCCAGTGACACTGTAAAAACCGTCAGGGCTAACACCGTACAGTCAGTTCGAAAGTAAACCCATTGCAATGCAATGGATAGTTTCGATTTAGTGTAAATATATCCTCCTCTTTACATTTTTTGGAGAATTTGAGGTTTCAGCTAAACTCCAGGACGCTGTTCCAATCCGGATTAGTAGGTCACACATATCCCTAGAATTCTCTAGAGATATGTAGGTTTCACGATGTTTTCTTTCACCAAAAAATGATAAATTGCAATTACACACATGATTTTTAACAGAATAACTAATTGGTGCTCGTCCAGGGTTTAAACTCGTGGCCTTCTTTAAGGAGTCGCAGAGTTTCACCGCCGGGTTTATATGCGTAATCAAATTTGAACTCATTAGTTATCTCGAAATTGATCGCGCTAATACCGCCACATTTGACAATGCAATACACGTTGACGCAGTGCTGACCCTAAGCTCAGACAGATTTATCGCTGTGCTGATGCGATAGCGCCCGTCCATGATAAAATGGACCTGACAAATAAACAAGCTAAATATTTATCTTTAGAATAATAAATAGACTCCGCTTAGAGCATGTTAAATGAAATACAAAATCCTATAAATATTCTATAGTCCATACTATAGTGTCATACACTACAGAGGTTAAAAAGTGTAATATTACTTTGTATAAACATGTATTATATATAAATCAATATCTTTACACTGTCTCAAGCGCACCACGTCAATAGCACCAAAACCGTTGGCGATAGTTCATTATTCAATAATATTCTAATAATCCGCTAATAATAAGTTAATGCGATCCAATATTGACGATATGTGGCACAAATAACGCTTATACAGCGGGGTAACATCTATATCTAACTATACTTATTATAAAACAAAGTCCCAAAAAGCTGTCTGTCTGTATGTAACCGATTTTCTCAAAATCCACTGGAAGAATTTTTGTACGGTTTTCACCAAAAGATAGTGCAATACTTCCAGATGGTTTAGATAAATAGTATATATCGGTATTATGTTAATTGTGAAGAGATCGCGCCTAAGTTAAAAGACTTGCTTGCTGGGAGCTTTAGTCGCGTGCGCTGAGTAAACTAGCAGAGATATGCTAAAGTAATGTACTAGAGAATTGTAGATCTATAAAACTACTACAAACATTCCGCGATAGCATGTCTCTATCATTTATGGTTAACTCACAATAACGACTTTTATGTTCGAAATTTGAATTCTAGAAAAAAATTGTGGCACGTTGATTTTCACGCGGGCGAAGCCGCTGGCACAGCTAGTATAAAATAAAAATCACGTTTTTCTTTGGGGAACAGGGTAAAAACTCATGTTACTTTATTGAGGTAGCTTAAAAGCTTAAGTTAGCACGGGTCGCGGGTACCACTAATAGTTATATGTTAGTTTCAAATTTATTCAAATATATATCTTTTTCGCTCAAAGAACCTATCGACTTATTTTACCTCAGTTTCTTCACGAGTTTTCCTTCACCTAAAAGTACATTATGAATTTGAATATAGCACTTATCGTCTTCAAAAAAATCGAAGTAAACACAAGGGTAGTATGGCTATCATGTAACAGTAAAGAATATATTTTTTACAAAGTGGCAGATGATTGTGTTATCACAACGGTAAATTAATTAGGCTTCTCTCAAAAATTTTAGTGGTTTCCGATTGCGCCTTGTTTCAACCCAACAATATACCTTTTATAACTAAGCTGAGAAAATTTGACTTGTGAAGTGGAAAAAGTTCAAGATAGGCGACAGTCCTATACCGACCAATACAGTTAAAAGCCTCTTTTAAGTTACTGCTATAGAAATCAACAACGTCTCGAGCCCGCTATTGTACATTCATACATCTTACGAAGTTCAAAAGAAAATATTTTCTGAAGGAGTACATCCAAACTAAATCATTTGAAGCAAGAATATAAGTTGCGAGTAACAGACAGATGGCGCAAGTTGAGGTGCAAATAAAGTTTGAGTGGAAAAACTTATTCCTTCTCCTCAAATCCAGAGTGTGCCTCACCGAGTCTATGCCCCCGGGATACCTTTAACAATTTGTAAGTTATTTATTGCTGCCAAGAAATATCATTAACCCTTTTAAAATTTACCTCTTTTATGATGAACAGGTAATACGTTTTCTTGGATTATTGAGAATCGACTGGACTATTTTATAATATAACTGATTATATTTTTATATTTGTACCTTATTAAAGGTGTATTATTGTATTTATAATGAACTTTTAGTGCACATTATTTTATATATACTTTTTGTGTATGTTGCAGACTGATATTCTAACGGATATCATGATATATTTAAAAAAATTGTAGCAAATCCTATAGATTATATATTAACAACTAATTTAAAATATTCAAAACAGAAATCGAATGGCTTAAATTTGATAATATCATATTTAAAACACATTGATAATACAACTAACAAACATATGTAATTTAACTAATGACATATACAAGTCTCACTTCCTTTTGATAACGTGAGATAGGAAAGAGAAGATGGAAGAAGAAGATGGAAACTATGATCTTGTGGAAAACTACAAACATAATGTAAAAATATCTCCTACAGAAAAACTCTTAAAAGTTACAAGATTAAGGAATATACCTACTTATGAAACCACTTTAGCACTGTTACAAATCCAGTTAAAGATTGACTTTGAACTATTAAATAGAATTATATGTTTTAATAAGTTATCAATTATATGTTTTCGTAAGCTATTCACAGCTCGTAAAATGTTTGTTAAAAGTTATTGAACTTGCGTGTGTATGTGAAGGTGGAATCTTGCAAGTTATATTCGACACACTTCCTGGGGTCTGACTGAGCTGAAATTTTACATACTGATCCAGTTCCGATGACAATGCATGTTTATGATAAGCATGACCTGATTCTGAAGCCAGGATTGGCTCCAGACGAAGAAACTCTTCAAAGGTTAACAGTAGCGACATTACATTTTCTTAAAAACTTAATAAAAAAATTTGACTTGATTTGTTTAAAATAATATAAAATAAATCATCGTGCCAATCTTTTGCTTTTACCGTAATCCTACAGACTCGAAACTCGTAGAGAAATAAAAATATGTTTTGTACCTAACGTGCGTAATTTTTCTCACAATAGCTGGTAATCTCAAAATAACTAAACATTTTTATTTAGGCAATATCGCAAACTACAATACAGCTCTATAAATCTATTATTTTATTACCTCTGAAATCAGTTCAATAAACCAGTAAAGAAACGCGAAGCCATTTATTAAAAGTATTAATGTCTACTTTCTGAATACTTAGGGTGAAGTTTATAAATAATTTGTTAGAAATCTTAATAATTTCATAGTCATCGTCAAGTTGGCTCGTTGTGAAAGTTTGCCGGGTTATAACGGCTAAGCTAAACTATTAGTTATGAAAGCTGAGTTGACATGCAAATCCTCGTTCACCCCGCAACTGAATGTTCCACTTATCGAGAGTTTATACCAACCCTTAGGCTATATTCCCACAGATACAAATCTCTACGTATATAGTATATTAAACGTTTTTAGTTTGAATAAAACAAAAGAAGACGAAAATGGAAAACGAAATATTTTAAATATCTTTTCTTATATTGATTGGACTATTGTTATATTTGTTGGGCAAAAATCTGGCGGTGATCTTACTTGGTATAAGTAACTGATATAGAGTAAGTTTATCTTATTCCAAAATTGTTTTTAACTCTTTAAATAAGACTGTAAGTTATTATACATACAAACGTCACAAAACTTAATGCATAACAATTTTTGGCTTTTGAGGTTACGGGAAGTATTAAAAGTTATTGTTTTAGGAAAACGCAAAAATGGAACAAAAGCTTCCACCAACTATATAATTTATTTGTACACTAATTATTGTGTTTATGTATATCATGAACCTCCGCCGTGTGGTATCCGGCAGAATAGAATAGACCACCCTCATTTCTTACCGAGGTGTCGTAAAAGGCGACTAAGGTAAGTTGACGTCAGGGAGGCGGCCGGTCGTAAAATACGTAGCCAAATCTTGTGACAACTTGTTTGTCACATGTTGTGCCAACCCCACTTAGAGTGGGATAAGGGCAGGAGGATGATGATGTATATCGTGAACCTATGATTTGTGCTTTATGGGTGGGTATTTTTGTCATCCGCGACAGATATAAGTGGAGTTTTATATTGAAGGTTGTTTCGAGCATAGCATCGTGGGAGAGAAGGAAATGGACCAAACTATTCTAACCAGGCACTATAATCGACCTCATTTAAAAAAATTATGAAGCTCATTATCCCTAATACTACAACACGCATATAAGTATCATAAGTTATATTTAGAAATATAGACTACTTTAAATTTTGTGCAGTTATTTGTTTAGAGTATATTACAACTTGACATATTGCATAATTTTAGTTTAACATATTTTTCTTTTTATTGTATGCTCTGAAATTTATATTAATATGTTTATATATTTTATATGAATAATAATTCAAAATTTTGCATACTAGTTATTAATTATAATCATAAAACATGTTGACCAAAATAAACTTTTTGAAATTTCTTTACATCGAGTATTTTGCAACACTGCATCTTATTTTTGTTTTTGAACTGAGGTTATTATTATCATAAGTTATAGTATTTTTTTTTGTGAAAAGTACATTTTAAATTTACAATCCAAAAAATATATCCTAACAGTAGTATGTACTTACGATTTGAACAACAAATTTTTGTTACATGTCACAGTTTTTGGAGCACAAACTAGCTTCGCCAAAGGCAATTCGCTCGCAGTAGTTTTTGCCACATGATTAAAAATTCATGATTCTTCAGTGCATATTCGAATATCCTTTTACTAGCAAACTTCAGCAATTCGCTTTGGAAATTTTAGAAATAGTCACTTTAATGTCTGTATTTCCATTCCTATGAATATTATGTTTTTATTTTTAAAAATATATTTCAATTTTCTATGTAGACCTAGTAATTTTCAAGATGAATTTTAAGCTCGTATTAACGTTTTATTTTAAATCTGAGTCCCCAATTTATCTACAGATTTTGTCAAAAAATATGCTTTGTTTAATTATGAACTATCCAGTCAAACCTTACATCCGACTTGGTACTTAAGAGTTTAATCAAAACTGTATGTAGTTGATAAACTAACGGAATAAATACTATAGAAAAAATTAAGTTAATTTTTTTTCCTTATATAATATAAACTATTTTTGTCTAACTTTTAGAAATAAAGACATATTTTCGTAAACGATTGACTTAATACACGGAAATAATTTCATATGATCTACAACATTTGTTGCAATTGAGTAACAGATTTAAGTTCAATTTTCAAGGGTTATATTAGGTCCTTACATATGAAATTGGCGTTTTCTATGGGAGGAACATAAAGTCGTTTTTTTTAATGAAATATATTTAATTAATCAAAGTATGTACCATTGCTATGTATGCACTTTTGCCATCTCATAGGTAGTTCATTGATCCCCTTACTAAAAAAACCATTCGGGCGGGAATCAATAAAATCTATGAAGGCGGTTTCGACTGCCCCATCGGAGTTGAATTTTTTTCCTTGCAAGTAGTTATCCAAATTGCGAAAAAAATGGTAATCTGTTGGAGCAAGGTCCGGAGAGTACGGTGGATGTCTAAGACATTCTAATTGAAGCTCCTCTGATTTGGTAGCCATCTGTTGTGCAGTGTGTGGTCTAGCGTTGTCCTGAAGCAGCAGTGGCCTAGAGCGATTGACCAGCCTCGGTTGTTTAGCAGCTAGCTTTTCCATCATGGTTTGCAGTTGCTGACAATAGATATCTGCCGTAATCGTCTGGCCAGATTTAAGAAAGCTGTAGTGAACGACACCGGCACTAGTCCACCAAACACTTACAAGCAACTTTTTTTTAGTCAATTTTCGCTTAGGGCAGGATTTGGCTGGTTCGCCAGGGTTCAGCCATTGCGATGAGCGCTTCCGATTATCGTAGAGGATCCACTTTTCATCACAGGTAATGATTCGATTTAAAATTCCTTCATTATTGTGCCGGTTGAGTAACGTAACGCAGCAGTCGACGCGCGTTTGTCGGTTTGCTTCACTCAATTCATGAGGTACCCACCTTTCAAGCTTTTTCACCTTCCCAATTTGCTTCAAGTGGATTAGAATAGTTTTATCACTAACACCGGAGCCTGCAGCTAACTCGGACGTGGTTTGCGATGGATCCGCTTCCACAATAGCCTTCGATTCTTCATTATCAACTTTGGTCTCCGGCCGTCCACGAGGCTTGTTCTGCAGGTCGAAATTTCCAGAACGAAAACGTTGGAACCAAAAACGCACTGTGTTTTCTTTTGCGACACCGTCACCATACACATCATTAATCCTTCGAGCCGTTTCTGCAGCACTGGTGCCACGGTGGGACTCATACTCGTAAATAACGCGATATTTCATGTTTTCCATTTTGTAAACAGAGTGACACAAAGAAAAAAACAAAAGAAGAAAAAACAAATGAATTAGGGGGTTTGAAACACAAATGCATGAGTAAATAGCTGTATGAATTTGAATTTGAAATTCCTAACCATAAAGGTAATATTTGAGATCAAAGTGGCCAGTACGACAAAACGCCAATTTCATATGTAAGGACCTAATATTATTGAAAATTGAAATAATCTCTGTATATGCACGCAGCTCTAAGACATATTAATTATTTAAGTTAGTGTTATAGTATTGTAATCACTATTTTTCTCGTAAATATCAATATGATATAAAACCCTAGTGAAATTCTAAATCTTATTGCAACGCTTAATTAAACACAAATTCTATAAACTTTTTTCTTAGAATTTAAAAAGGATTACAAATTCAAAACAAATTTAAAATTCAGCAATATTCCGCCCCAAGAATAAGCTCCCCTCACTTGTATCTGATATCAACGTCAAAGTTTACAGATAAGATTGATTGATTTTACATAATTAACCAGCCAAGAATGCTAGCTTAAATTGTTGGCTATTGTTCAATTAAGTGGCAACTAATAACTTAGTTATAAAGGTGAAAGTCTGTAAAGAAAAACAGATTTTACAGAGACCACGAAAATCTAATTAATTAAAATTTCTGTAACTTTTGAACGGTACTTGTTAAGAAGTAAATTTCTTAGTTTTAAACTTAAACGGATAAGATTTAACTCAATTATGGCTCCTCTCCTGGGTGAAAGTTGGATGCGGTATTTTAAAGCATACATTAAATTATAATTTTTTATCCGATGAACTTGAAAGATATAATTATAACAATTTTTTTGTATAAATGTGTTTACGTCTAGTGAATTTATCTACAATTTTATTGACATAATTGTATATTTGATTGTTTTTACTCTTATTTTAATTTGAACATTGCATACACGATAGATATATTATCCGCCGTGTGGTATCCGGCTGAGTAGAATACACCACCCTCGTTCCTTACCAAAAAATCGACCAAGGTAAGTTGACCCACCGTGTGGTATCCGGTTGAGTAAAATAGACCACCCTCTTTCTTACCGAGGGGATCGTAAAATACGACTAAGGTAAGTTGACGTGAGGCAGGCGGCTGGTACGTAAAATATATAGCCAAATCATGTTACAACATGTAGTGCCGACCCTACTTAGAGGGGGATAGGGGCAGGAGTATGATGATGATAGATATTATATTATATATAATACACATGTTATTGATAGAACAACAACCTTGTACTTGCCTTAACAAAATGTTTATGTTCAATCGAATATGTAGCATTAATCATGTCCGAAAACTATTCTATTGTAAATGCTGCTTCGAATTTCTCCAACAAACCACACGTTTTACCTGAAAATAAAGAAAATAAATTTATAATTCACATTGTAATCAATTATTACCATTATTCTCATGCCCTTATCGCACTGTAAGTGAGGTCAGAAGTTGCTTTTTGCTTCCATTCTCTCCTATCTTTCGCCAACTCTGCCACTACTCCTTTTACGTATATACATATTATAATTCTCTTAATCCACATCAAGTCATATATCGTCGTCATCAATAAATTAATGACTACTTCCATAATCATTAAAAGCAACATATTATTTAACGTTATATGATGTGACATTGAAATACAATAAATATTTCCCTAAATTAGTTAGGCTTTATTGATTTACGTAGTCGATTAATGAGTTGTGACTAAGTGTTCATGAGATTACACTAATGTGTTCACATCCAAGAGTATATATAGTTCCGATATTGTTGTGAATGTGGGATAATCATGTTCTGAATTGTAAACTTTAAATGGGTATTTGGTTTTGTATTTACCTATAAGGGAATTGTATCTGTACCTTACATTTTGTAAACAATTAAATAAATTAATCAATAAAAAATAATAAACAATTAAAGTATAGTCGAGAACTGGACTTTAATAGATGTATATTTAAAAGAAAACTGCTGACATTTCTTGTTGTTATAGTACAACTAATATTCAAAAACAATTCAAAAAATGAATTCTTTGATAAGTCGGTAATTTATTGATTTCGATACTTTTCGTATTAATTTAGATTTTTTAGATCGATATTATGTATTTCCAATATAGGTTGTCTTATCCAAATGCCGTGTGGTATCCGACTGAGTAGAATAGACTACCCTCATTTCTTACTGAGGTGTCGTAAAAGGCGACTAAGCTAAGTCGACCCGCCGTGTGGTATCCGGCTGAGTAGAATAGACCACACTCATTTCTTACTGAGGTGTCGTTAAAGACGTGTAAGGTAAGTAGACCCACTGTGTTGTATCCGGTTGAGTAGAATAGACTACCCTCATTTCTTACCGAGATGTAGTAAAAGACGACTAAGGTAAGTTGACCCACCGTGTGGTATCCGGTTGAGTAGAATAGACCACCCTCTTTCTTACCGAGGGGCCTTAAAATACGACTAAGATAATATTGATAATATTGTCGGTAAAATACGTAGCCAAATAATGTGACAACATGTTTGCAACATGTTGTGCCAACCCCACTTAGAGTGGGATAAGGGCAGGAGCATGATGAGTATATCTTATCCAAATGATCCAAATGATATCACAAAAATATTAATATTGCATCTTTCAAAAGTGTATTAAATTTAAAGTCCGCAACATACATTCAAACCGCATCATTATCATAACAAATTTGCAATTACGGGCAGATAAAGAATGGTATATCATGACATTTCATTTCTGTAAAACGAAGCACTACATCAACATTTATCTTGTTAAATAATGGAACGTCAGATATGCGGGGTCGATTTTTGTTTGGAAATGTTACTTGTCGTAATAAGCCAACACGTCTTCTTTGTGCTTCAAGCAGCATCCATCACTCATCGCGGAGATTCCCGCCATCTGTCTACTTCACCAATGACCTGACTTATTACAATAGCATTGTCACAATTGTGACTTAAGATTTAAGTAATTTTGTTTAGGACAATTCCAGTATAAATATGATGATTCCAAATTAGACAGGTCTTCAAGTAGAATTATTCTAGCCAAGTGTTTGTTTCGGCATAACGAAGTTAAGGGCGTTAAAGACACATTTCATTTATGAGTTGCAATAGTGGCACAACAAAAAAACACGTGTTTTGATGTGTAATAGTGGTGAATGTGAAAACACACATTCTTTTCAAGAGCAATACCAACAGAACTAATATTTCAATAATGAGCCGTTCTTTAAAGCTAACTAAAGCATTTTTATGTATTTTCTTTAAGCTCTTTTAACTTTAAGCTAATTTATCTGAAAAACATCGATTTTTTTGAGTTGTGCCACTATTGCAGACCATGAGCTATATATCATGCGACAGGAGGTCAATATATACTATAAGAACATAGGAGAAAATCAGTCATAAAAGATACAAAAAAATATAAATCTATTTCTTTCTATTATTCTATATCCTAAAAATAAAATTAAAGTCTTGAAATAAATTAACTTCCTTAGTTTTAATAAAAAAAATTGAACAATAAAATGAAACTTTAGATATAAACTAAAAAAGTATTTCTCAAATACTGAATTTACAATGGTTTCAATGGTTTGTTATTGCAGAAAACTAAAACTATAAAACTAGACGGCAAACGAAAATAAAATGATAAAAGTATCTAAGCTAGGACATTAAAAGTATTGGTGAATCGAGAAAGTTTGTGGAAGTGGCCAAGTTTTAGGCCGACGTTGCCCGGGACGATAATGGCGCGTCAGTCATCCGCTCCTGGGTGCTACAGATTTACATTCGCGTGATTTATGACTTCTTCATAGAGAGGGGAAATATATACAACAAAATACAAGGGTAGCGTAGTGCTTACCACTGGTACATCGTTTTGATATGGGGTCCCTTTAACAAATGCTTTTAGACGCTGGATAAGGGATAGTTTGTGTTAGAAGTATACGTTTGGAATAAACTGTGTGAGTATAGTTTCAAGTAGATAGCGTATAGAGACACTATAGATGAGATTTTAAAAGTAAAATTTATGTTTATCGAATTGAATCAGCATCTTTTTATCGTTAAAAATCATTTATAGAAGAATTATTTTGCTATAATCCGTGTTTGTTAAGAGAATTTATGCATGAATTTATGTGTTTAAAGTAGACAAATTTCATAGACCTTATATATGCAGGTTCAAAACGTATCACAAAACGAACGACCAAAGTCGTAATACATGCAATCGTACATGACTATTTTGTTCTTCAGCCTAGACTTCTGATGCTGCTTCGGTTAGAGATTGTTGTATTGACTGTGTGTAGTAATGCTGGTGGCGGCGTTTTATGATACGCATGCTGACTGTTCAAATTCAAATTCAAAATGTTCTTTATTCAAGTAAACTTGTAAACAAGTGCTTTTGTATCGTCAACATCTACTGGCGGTTCGGGAAGCTGTTCCTACCTAGAAGAACCAGCAAGAAACTCGACAGTTGCTCTTTTCAAACAATAATTCTTATCACTAGTTACTTATAGTTTTTAATGTCTTGTACAGGGTTGAGGAGAAGCTATATCCACGCATTCTTATCGTCTAGATTAATCTTCAATAGTATAATTGAAGATTACCTAGACGAGAGACGGCTTTCTGAATAAGCCTTTTTTAAATAGTATTTTTAAACTTTTCAAAGAATTATTCTTATTACTAGTTACATATAGTTATTGATGTCTTGTACAGGGTCGAAGAGTAGCTACATATATCCACGCATTCTTATCGTCTAAGTAATCCTCAATAGTATATTAATTAGGCTTTCTGTAGTAGCCTTTTTTAATAGTGTTTTTAAACTGCTATAATGGTAAAGTTAAAGTAGATTGCGGAATTGTATTATAGAATCTTATACTCAAACCCACAAACGACTTATGTACTTTTGCAAGGCCGCAAACTTATGTCGGTTCCTACTTAGTTTACTATATACATCGCCAATTTTTTTATAATTATGTATATTCTTATGTACAAAAATCCATTCCGCATGTATAAGGTATGTGAACGTTGCCTGCTTTATGCACTTACGATAACATAGATTCTCTTAAGAAACGCAGATTAAAGCAAAATAATTGTATCATAACATCCGTTGAAAATCAATCAATTCAAAAGTCCATGTTACGTCTAATAGGACTTAAGTTGTGATAGCCTAGCGGTGTGAGCGTACGACTCTTTCGAGGGGTCACGGGTTTGAAGCCCGGGCACCTATGAGTTTTCTGTTAAAACTTATATGTCTAATAGATCATTACAATTTATCAGACGCTTTTCGGTGAAGGAAAACATCGTGACGAAACCTGCATATCTATCTAGTTACGCTTATTAAATAGCTGCGATAGCCCAGTGGTGAGACCGTGCGACTCTTTAGGGGAGGTCATTTCAAACCTTTGGCAGCATATCTCTAAAGAATTCTGGGGATATATGTAGCCCACCAACCCGCATTGGAACAGCGTGGTAGGTCTTAGCTCCTATCCTTTTTTCCAATAAAAACGGATAGAGGAGGCCTATACCTGAGTATAGTATAGTGGGATAGTAACAGGCCAATTAACAGGTAAATTATTTACGGAACTCACTAACATAATAATGAAAAGGTGTAACGTACACCTTTTACCTTATTTTGCTTTTATTTATTTATATAAAAATGTTCTATTTTTATTTAATTATCTTATTTTTATTATCTTTCTTAATGGCCTGTATAGCGCAAATTAGGCACAAATCACTCTGCCAGTGTCACGCCATTGATCTAAAAAAAATAACAGAAAATTTTGTTAATGTTACGTATTCGTTAATATAATACAGCGTTAAGTTACAGCAGGATATGTACAATAGATTGTGTACGAAAATCGAGTGTGAACAAAAGGTAAGGCCGTTCGTGTGATATGCCTCAGACGAACAAAATAGAAAAAGGATATTGAATCGGCAAGAAAATGCCGTAACTTAAGAAAATGTCACCCTCTATCAACCTTCTACGTGTTGCTTTGTACTGAACCAATCTTGATATGGATACGGACGCTTATGAAATACCGCGTAAAACAAAATGACTCCATTTTTATACTTAAGTTCCCAAAAATCCGAGCGAAGTCTTTTACACGATAATATATTATTTACCTTCAGCCTTTAAACCTTAACATGCTGATTTATGATATGTATTACCTACACAGTTTTAGTTTCTGAATATAAACCAATATTTTATGGACAAGATAAAATTCCAAAACTTCGTTTAGCCGCTTTTGTACCCTGTACGATTTAGCAATTAGCTATACGGTCAAATGCTTTTTATTTCACTTGACTGTAGTATCACGAGATACTGTTATGCTTTAAACATTTTATAAGTTGTGTGTGTGTGTATTTAAATATTTATAACTCCATTCAAAATCTTGTATATTGCATTTCTGTTTTAATACATAGGATATGTAGTTGGAACTTTAATAATTAGGTGTATGTATAAAGAAATAACAATTCTGTTATTATTCACATACCTACCTACCATTTTTTTCAATATATGAGACAATCACAATCTCGGTCTTTGGTCCCCAAAGTAAATCAAACCTTGTGTTATAGGTGACAGACAACTGGTATAAATACTATTACTTATATGTTTTTAACTACATACTGAAATACATACAAACTCTTATAAAATATACCAAAAAATTTTGAATATGTTGGACCTCGGCGGGACTCGAACACGCGAACCATGAAGACATATTGCCACATGTGCCATGGGGCCAGTGATTCAACATGTAATTGTTTAACAAAAGCTATTTGTAGAAATCGACTATAGTGTTATGTAATAAAAGTTTCTTCCATGAATTCTTAATAAAAAATGTACTAATTAAAATATCACCGCCGCTTAATTATAGTGTTATTTAAAAATTAGACCTTAACTAAAATGTGTAAAAAAGATCATCCTTTTATCTCACGATTTGCAATTTGAATACGGAGACAAATTAATCCAGGAAAAAATTAAGCAAAAGAATACAAACCCGCAACGCGCTAACAACCCTGCTCCAAAATATGCGGTTGAGGATAACATCACCGCGGTATACGAGTAAGGCTAGTCATAGACGTGCGAGTAAAAATATTAGTTATTACAGATTGCTTTTTTGCTAAAACTCATATTTACTTAATAATTAATGTATGTATTTGTATTTACATATGTGTTTTATTAGGTGTGTATTTGTATTTAAGTATGTATTTAAATTATTATATACGTAGCATATTTACCAGTTGTCCGTCACCTATGACACAAGTATTAAGTTACTTACTTTGGAGACGGAGGACCGTGTGTGTAAGTATCCCATATATTAATATTTATTTATTAAATAATTTTTGCCCGCAATATTCTGTAACGAAACGTGTTCTTAGGTATTACATTAATTATTATTTCCTTCATTAGAGTAGCTTATTTTATTGTACTTTTACAATAAAATGTAGAAACAATTACTGTTTACCATGATGATCCTTTTAAAAATATTATCGTACTTTTAATGAACAGAAATTCATATAACGTCACTTCACGTGTCTATCGTTAGTTTAAGATAGGGACTATTTTGAACCCAATTATATCAATCATCATCATCATTTTCCTGCCCTTATCCTAAGCGGGATCTACACAACGGGTTACAAAAATGTTGTCACATGATTTGGCTGCGTATTTTACGACCGGCCGCCTGCCTGACGTCAACTTACCTTAGTCGCCTTTTACGACACCTCGGTAAGAAAGGAGGGTGGTCTATTCTATGCAGCCGGATACCAGACGGCACGTACCTTAGTCGCCTCTTACGACACCTCGGTAAGAAAGGAGGGTGGTCTATTCTATGCAGCCGGATACCAGACGGCACGTACCTTAGTCGCCTTTTACGACACCTCGGTAAGAAAGGAGGGTGGTCTATTCTATGCAGCCGGATACCAGACGGCACGTACCTTAGTCGCCTTTTACGACACCTCGGTAAGAAAGGAGGGTGGTCTATTCTATGCAGCCGGATACCAGACGGCACGTACCTTAGTCGCCTTTTACGACACCTCGGTAAGAAAGGAGGGTGGTCTATTCTATGCAGCCGGATACCAGACGGCACGTACCTTAGTCGCCTCTTACGACACCTCGGTGAGAAAGGAGGGTGGTCTTTTCTATTCCGCCGGATATTCCGGCCACACGGCGTTATTAACCTATTCATTCATTATGACCTTAATATTTTGTAATTAACTCCGTATGTTGCTACTCTTGATTCTATTGTTACTTAATAAAACACAGTAATATTTATGTCAGTGAACAGAATATTTCGATGGTGACACTTTATAAATCGTATATGCAATCACTTTCAAATCCAAGTCGCGTATTTCAATTCCAAAGGTGGTGCTTGTTATTTTGTAACAATGAAATCACGCAATATGTAGTATTCTGACAAAAACAAAAAAAAATCTTCAGTAACTAATTTCCGTTTCTAGTCTCTTGTGGATATCCGTGAACGTGTTGAAAATATCAGAGGCTTCTCGGCGTCTTCAGAGCTCGTTGGGAGATAATAACCTGTCTTGTTTTCTGTTGTGTTCGTCAAGAGTCACCCGTCCTTTTTCTTACCTTAGGGAATAAAAGGGACGAGGTTACGTCGTTTTGGCACTAACGTGTCGTTTGTAATGTTTGTTAGCCCCTTATTGAGCTTGTTTTTGGCAAACTGACTGGACTATTGCAACGCCTCCCCGCCTTCTAGGCTCAAATGAAATAACGTACAGGAATTGGCTGCTTTCATTACAATTAACGGGCTCTGTTTGCGCGTCTGGCAAAACACTGGTATTACGACTAATTAACCGAGTATTGTGATCGCTTTGATGAGGGAGCAAATAATGAAAAGATTAAACTTTCAGAACACTGAGCACTTTTTTGTATGTTATACCATTTTGTTCGTAATATTCTTTTCACGTGTATAAACACCTTCATTTAAATATGTGATCAAACGAACCTCACAAGTGAAGTTCGATCGATATTATATGAGTCGCTTCATTCGAAGATATATAACATATAGATATATATTTGTATGTATACCAAAAAACGGTTGTGCACATTCAATTAAGGTTTTTATATTAAATTTATATACATACTCTAACGGCTGATTGATTTTCTGTATCCTATTCTTTCTATTATATAAGATTTAGACTTTCAATTTAATACGTAAACAGTCGGTTTTTAAAATTCAGTCATAACCTGGTTGCATTTATTTTTATTTTACTCTTGATATTTACCGCGAATTAAAACTTTAGAGTTATCTTACCATATTACATTGATAGTATAGTGGTATTATTCAAGGATACTTTACAAATCCGTGTTAAAAAAAGCTAAACCATCATTTTTAGCGCCAGTCATAGACCAGTGCGTTCAAAACGTCATACAAACTATACATTCGAATGCTTCGAACACTATTGAGCCTCCTTATGCGTAAATATAAGAAAGGAATCCTTAATGTCACCAGCTAATATGGTAGCTTTTAGGATTAGTATAAAAGACTGCATCAAAATACAAGAGATGATAATATCGTGTTCAACTTGAATACTAAGTATATATAGTACTAGTAATAAGATACGCAATCAATCAAAAACCCTTTGGGTTTGACCCATCGGACCGACAAATTCTAAAAATGAACACCCCGGCGTGGCAAAGCCATGCCTAAACTATTAAATGAAATAATCACGGGATATTTTACATACTAAGCTAAGGTACTACGTCTGCTAATCTGCGAGCATCGGGCGCCACTCGACTTTTGCACCGAGTTTAAAAAAGGATGATGGTATTATTGCGATTATGGATGTAGGATGGAGATCATGAAATAATTGATGCTTCTTGTAAATGTAAGTGGAACTTCGGGGATCATCCATGTCCCCTTTATGCACCTGAAATTACATTCCTAATGTTGTTTTAAATTTATTAGCAGACAAAATTAATGGGTAAAATTAATTAATGGTGGTGGCTCATTACGTTTTTATCATGGAGCCTATATAATGATGCAGCTTCGGTTACAGAGCTAAAAGATCGTGGAGACTGTCGTAGTGAATGTGTGTAATGCTTGTATAGTGTGTTATTGATGGTGGTGGTTTGTGATACGTGCGGTAAATAATCCTGCATGTATTACGATATATGATCTGTTTCTGCTTCTTATACTTAGCATTACATAGATTTTTTTAACAAACGCGTATTATAGCAAAATAATTGTAACAAAACTTTTGTATTCAAAGTTAGGTATATATACGGTTTAAGAAGCTTCTTTGCATTAAAGTATTTCTCTTATTGAATAAAACTTTATTGTTCTGAGTTCATCAAAACTATCATTGGTATATAAGTCTGCAATATAACCTATAATATATGACGCAAATAAATGAAATAAATAAGCAGAGCTCAATTTATTTCGAAACTGAATTCGCGATGAAAATGCGACCCTCCTCGTTCAGCACCCAAATGTATATTAATGGGCCTCCCGAACCACAACAGTAATATTGTTTTCTTTTTACACCCTACGACCTCCGAAGCTTTTAGTAGTGTCAACGATTACACTGGATTTTTATGGATCTAAGTAATGGTATAATATAGATATATTATAGAGATCAAGCCTACATTTGGGTACGTATGTCTTTGATTTGTATTGTTATTCCGAGATTCAAAACTTTTTAATATTTCCAATAAAACATTTTGTTTCTTAGTTTGTTGAGGAATACTGTTGAATCTAGAAATTGTAAATATATTTATAGACAGCAATATGTAACGTTGGTTATCATGTGACTAAACGAGTGTTGAGTATGAATGTGGATGGATATGTACTAGAGGTAGGCCTAAAGAGATGGTTGGATTGTGTGAAGTATGATGACATGTATATAAAAGGAATAGCGCCAGAGTTGACGAATAATAGAAGAGAATGGAAGAGATGGAGAAATGAAACATGTTGTGCCGACCCCACTTAGAGTGGGATAAGGGTAGGAGAATGAAGAGAAGATTATGTAACGTTGGCAAAAGTACCAGACTGGATACACCACTGATAGGTAGATAAGGTATTTCTCATGCCTGGAATAGAAGCATTGCATTTGGCATTGCGATTTTGTCGTGGAGCCTATCCTCCTGATGATGCTTCGGTTTCAGAGCGAAACGATCGTCGAGATTGTGGTGGCGGTTGTGTGTGCTGCTTGTGTGCTTTGATGCTGGTGGAGGCGCCTTGGGGTGCGTGTCGTGACTTGTCCTGGATGTGTAAGGTGCGTAAATTTTTCCTGCTTCATACACATTAGCTTTGCATGCATTCGCTTAACCCGTGCGGATTATAGCAAGGTAGTTCTGTTATAGTGCCTGTAATATGGAGTTTCGCAAAGTAACGCCTGCTTCTATAAATCATTTATAAATGGAATAGAAGGATTGACGATTAAGGCGTCGCTCCAATGCGGATTTGTAAATGTCCCAATACATCTCCAGGCATATTTTTATATTGCATAAACGAAATAGTCGAGTGGTCACAATGCGCGAGCGCGTTGACGAATCAGCCGTGGATGAGACGGTTAGTGATTCAGATTACTCAGAAGTTTACCCACCACTAAATACTATTTTATCCCAATATTACTTTGAAAGTTTCGTACATTGCGAGTGAATAAACTTAACAAATGTAAACAAAAACCTTATCCATAAACAACTTGTTGGAAGTTAAACGTATTAACCTCGTAATCGAGCAAGTTGTGCATTCATATTATTAAGTTTATACGTAAAGTAAGTATATATAGAAAACTTATAGGTGCTGCCCGGGTTTCAAACCGGTGACACTTCAATTCTATCAATTAACCATATTCAAAAATCAATATTGATATTGGAATTAAAAATATTTTTGTCACACCATCAATAATTAATTTTCGAGTGAGTATATTTAAGATTTTTTTTCATTTATCAGCAATGATAACTTAAGTTTTATCAATACTAAATAACTTATGTATATGTTCCGAGTATTACACAATACATGTATTATCCACGCGCTGAACATTCGCAAGAATTCTTTCGGCATTTAATTGCTAAATTGATTAGTTGTGCCAAAAATGAGCCATTCCACAGGTCACCTAAAGAGGCAATTAACTTAGAATAGGATAAAAAAATAAGCAAGTATTTATATAGCCCCAATATATAGGTTGTTATAATTTTATTTTCCTTGAATTTCATACTTTTGTTTGAATTACACTTGCGTGGTTCATAGGTCAATAAATGTAATACTATTTGCGTATTCAGATTCTTAAACTACGTAACTACCACGTTTAGCAGTTAACGTCAACTCAATTGAAAGTTTCTGAGGACAAATTGAGTTACGATTTATTTCATATGTTAAAGTGCAACACGTTTCTTATAACAAGCTTGCTCATATTGTGATACGTGATAATATGAAATAATTAAATTATGAATTTTAAAGATATTCTTGATTATATGACTTCACTATATGACTTCTTAATAATTAAGTAATTGTTTACTATGAACCGTTAATAAGAAGTGACTCTTATTTATGAAACCATGTACCATATATGTAAATGGTGGGTCGAGTATCACCATATAATAATTAATCATAATTTATTTAATAACATAATTCGTACTAATATAATAATTTCTAAGGCATTTCGTTTTGTCCATTGCATCCGAGAGAATAATGTACTGGTATGAATTTTTAGTATTTTTTTCGAAGATATTTAAAATGCTGGATAGTGATATGGATTGCTTTTATTACTTTAGTAGTTAAAATTGCGGGTAGAAGTGGTTATATAAAATAGATATATTCACAAGTACACGTTGATACAGTTTCCAGTTCAAAGTTTAGCATCATATTAAACTTGAATCAAATACTGGTTTACCAAGAAACTATATTTTCTCAATCGACAACAGAAAGTTCTTATAAACTGATGACAAAGTTCAGGTAAGATCCTTTATACCTTATACCTACAAGTTTTATGAAGTTATGTCTAGCGACTTCACTTTCTTCAACTTGCCCGCGTGGAACGATAAACTATAACGAATGACAGTCTTGACTTACTGACTGACTTAATATCTTTTGATAGAATAATTTATTGATATATGAATTCAGTATTCACTTCAGTATGAACTTTTTCAATGGTTTCAACTTTGAATCGAGTGATATATTACCTGATGCTAAGTTAATAATAGTTTGCTCTGTGGTATCCGGCTGAGTAGCATAGTACCACCCTCATTTTTTACCGAGGAGTCGTAAAAGGCGACTAAAGTAGATCCGGCCTGTGGTTTCCGGCTAAGAATAGTACCACCCTCATTACTTACCGAAGTGTCGTAACAGGGGACTAAGGTAAATCGACCCGCCGTGTGATATTCGGCTGAGTAGAATAGACCACCCTGATTTCTTACCGAGGTGTCGTAAAATAGGACTTATGTAAGTTGACGTCAGGCAGACGGTCGGTCGTAAAATACGTAGCCATATCATGTGACAACATGGTTGTAGCATGTTGTGCCGACCCACTTTGAGTGGCATAAGGTCATGAGGATGATGATGCTAAGGTAATAACAGAAATGGAAGTGTTAAAGTGAAAGAAGTAATGCTATTTTACAGCATGGTAATGGATCACTAAATCGTTTCGCAATACGGCTTTGCCAGTTAGGCTATATAGCTGCAGTCCAGATTTTTACCAGATTACAGAAGATACGACATTTTTGAAAATGTCATTCACCCGGAAATTAAGCTGTAACTTCAATTAACTACATATTAATTAATAGCTCGTTAGATTTAGCGGATTCCAATATGGCAGATTTTATTATTAACATTTCAAAATCTTATTATATTTTATTATATTCTCGCAGGGAAGTTCTGAATTAAGTCTATCATATATGATGAGGCATCAATGAATCATTAGCATTAATTTATGGGTTAGAAAACACACAAAATACTAAATATTTCTCATATACCAGGCAGTCAACCGTGGTCCGGCCTTGACATGAGAATTTTATTACCAGTAATAACCCCCTCTCCCGTCTACACAACCAACTAGGCTTCCCTTTCAGAAGGATTAACTTGTAATCCCACAGGAGGACCAACATCATTCATTGGAAAGCTATTTTCAGTTCCATTATTCCCGACAATATTTGAATCCACCAGTCCATTCTTTAATTTATTCTAAAACTGATTTACTGTTATGTTAACAGATTTTTTTTTTTCATAATTTACATTAGCGTGGTTACGAGTTGTTCTATTTATAAACGTCCTTAAAAATTTTGTAATGAGTAATACGTATCAATATCATTTTTTTTATTATACATCCTGTTCAAAAATCTCACAATAAAGTTAACTTTCTTAATCTGGACGCACTGGTTTATAAAAAACATGTTGTAGGGGATCTACACATTTAAAGAATCATATTATATTCTTCTATTATACTCTGTATTTCACTTTATAAATTTGATTGTTTCCGAAATAGACTTACCCAAGGATTAGGATAACTGCATTTGTATCCAAAGCAAAGAAGCGAATACACAGTTTTTCGAGTTCTTTGTACTAATATTTTGATTGCTTAAAATCTTTGAAAACCTCGTAATTTCTACAGTAAGTATCACTGTGAAAGATTTCAGAAATTTAAAATTATTAATATTAACCGTAAGTTAATTTTATATCAAAAGTTACTTAAATTCTACAGTGAAATATATAAGGTGAAAACGGACAATACAATAGTGATGCGATGAGCCATGGTATTAAATCTAGCTTACGGTTTGGGGTTTCCGCATCGGACGATAATCAACGGATAATCAACGGACTATATTAAAGCTATCTCTCACGTGACGCATGACAAGGCCCGTGACGTCAGAACAAACTCGCAAATCAAACGCAAATTTGCAATCTCCACTCGGCAATTAGAAATTCATACAAATTATTGCACGAATGGACAATGTAGGCCCGCGATAACAGATATTAGTATTGATGATATTTACGTTAAATATTTTAAATAAGCAGGATATCCTACTTATATTAGAAATTTGAATGTAAATATGTTCAGTTTTTCCAATTATTTTTGTCAATTATGTAAACTAAACTACCGAGCTCATCTAGTTTCTTTTCAACTGCGATTTTACCCTTGTCAATTTTCAGAGAACTTTAAGTGTGTTTAGTATTCTAATATTACCTAATATATTTTGCTATCTAATATGCTATAATTATAACCATTAAAAAGATAATTGCTTCTGTATCTTCAACTCGGCATTTATTCTTAGTCGATTGAAAGCTATTTGTATTTTACGAGACTTAAAAGATCATAACAATACACATAAAATAGCAAATAATAGATACTGCTTAGACGTGTTCTCTTCTATATCCAGATTATTATATTTTGAAAGATTAACTTTACTACACAATACAAAACACTAACTAATAATAAAAGTAAGGATTGTATGACGAAATTCTAATAATGAACATGAATAATATGTAATGGTGCGTTTTAATGGTTCGACTTGACTCATCTATCTTTTTGGTGGATGATTTTAAAAGTCTTTATATCTCAGACTTAATGTCAATTTTCACTAATATCTATTAATAATGATCGATAGAAATGAGAAGCAAATTATGTATTTCTATTTATATCTTAGATGTAAGTGAATGGTAATGTCATAGTAAAATATAAAAGTAATAGTAATACCATTTATAGAATTACGCGTTACTTTGCGGAGATCCATACTACAAAAGTAATAATAAAATTATTTTGCTTTAATTCGCGATGAAGTAAATAGAAAATATATATAATGTTAAATGTATAATAGACTATCCGTTTTTTCATACCCGATACCTACATGCCGCATTCGTAAAACACATGCACAGACCTCCACCAGCGCCACCACAATACACAAGCACTACACACGTTCATTATCACAAACTCAACGATCGTTTCGCCCCGCATCCGAAGTATCATCAGGAGATAGACTCTAAGACAAAATCGCAAAGGCTTTGCAATTATATTTATTTTCTATTTACTTTATCGCGGATTATAGCAAAATATTAATATAAATAAATATTATTACCTATTCATAATCAAATGATAACTCTCTTTACCATCATTATACCCTCAAGTTAAAAAAGCCCAATCATAATAAGAAATATTTCATTTTAATAGGCAGTATTACCAAACCGGGCTTTAGACGAAGCTATTAAAACTTTCAAGCGAGCAATTTTTCCGTAAGCAGCTTAATCCGAATCGAATATGGGGAAGTTAAGCGGCTACCATAAAATATGATTAGTGGTCGAGCGGGGCGTCAACGGCCGGCGCCGGCGACGCCTAGCGCAAATATTGGCGGCCTACACAAACATGAGCACGGGAAAAACGGGACAACGATTAACAAATATTGTTTTAGCAAATCCTTATGAATATCAGCTCAGTTCTATCTCACATCATCAATCAATATTTTTACTTGCCCATAAGATCGATGCAATTTAATATGTATATATTTTTTGTTGTCTCCAATGATTTCTAGTTCGTATTTCATGGCAATATCGCAATAATATATAAATAAATATCGCAATAGTATATAAGGGGAAGTCTGAAAGTTGCGCCCATTATAGAAAAGATGAGAGGTGCAAGATTGGGATGGTATGGACATGTAATGAGGAGGGATGAAAATCATGTGATCAAACGAGTGTTGAGTATGAATGTGGATGGATATGTGACTAGAGGAAGGCCTAAAAAGAGATGGTTGGACTGTGTGAAGCATGACATGCATATAAAAGGAGTAGCGCCAGAGTTGACGAATGATAGAAGAGAATGGAAGAGAAAAACATATTGTACCGACCCCACTTAGAGTGGGATAAGGGTAGGAGAAAGAAGAAAGAAGAGAAAGAAGATCGCCGTGAAATAACAATATCGCGCCTTTTTGACTGAAAGATGTTACCAGCGACATTTAGTCTGTGTTAATTATTCAAGTGAAAGGTTTTTCAGAGCGGGAATTGTTTTGTTGAATTATATCTTGTTATTGTAGAAAGTCTAACGTTAATATTTTCATCCTAGTCAGTTTCGTTAAGAACCAAATGCATTCACTCGTGGTGCACGCTATTAACACTTTGAGCGGCGCATATGGTTTTTCATATATTGACTCGCCCTTTGCCGCAGTGGGTATTGACCCTGTGTTCAGCTCTGCGGGTCGCGGTTTCGATTTCCGCCGTGGGCCAATATTTTCTATAAACAATTTGTTGGTACTTCGACCTGGGTGTATATTTATATTTAATTATGTATTTAAAATTATATATGTAGTATATCTACCAGTTGTCCGTCACCCATAACACAAGTATTAAGTTACTTACTTTGGGGACGGACGATCGTGTGTGTAAGTGTCCCATATATTTATTTTTACAACACTACATTTTCTGGTACAAAATAAATGACGTTCTGCTTTTTATAAACGTGTAAAAAAAATTTACGTGTAGCGGTGCTATGAATCCAAAAAAAAGCTAAAAGGAATTGGTTAAAGAAAGACATATTTTTGCCGACATGTATAAACGTTATGTTAATTACCGTTTATCAAATTTGACGTGTAAAAACGTTGCTGCGGCCAAAGTGTTAAAAAACGTGTATCTGACGATCGTAGTACTTAATTAGTTCTTTACAGATACAACATACATTCTGATAATAACTGGTAACACCATGCAAGGCATGAATTTTAGTGTACTGAAACATTGGACTCCTAAAAGGACATATCACCCTATCTGAAGAACAAAGCCACATCTCTCATATAATAAGCATAGGAAATGTGACTTTGTTCTTCGGATAGGGCGACATGCTCAACAAAATAAATATTATAAAAAGAGTTACTAACTTATTTACCACAACAACCATCATAATTGATAGAATTAGGCGATACGATGCGGAGATCTATAATACAAAAGTAATAATGAAATTATTTTACTATAATAATAATTTCATTATTACTTTTGTACAGAAACTATCCTTTATATCATTAAACATAAAACATATTAATTAGTAGTAAATAATGGAGAATATTAAATGTGGTTTATTAATACTGAGTGTCAAAGTGACAGAATGCTTTCAAAACTAATTAAGAATAGTCTCTTATTTTGTATACAAAAAATCTAATTCATTATTTATATCTGTATATTTAGTTCGTCATGGTTTAACAATGGAACGATACGATCCATAAAACAACGTGTTCCATTTGGATAAATACAAAAACCATTCCATGGGTGGCACTATTTTGTTTACGTTGCTTTCTGGTAATTGGATGCAGTGACCACTTGTATTTTTCTGTACATTTGGTTATTAATAAAGTATATTTAGTCTTATTAGACCACTGTGTGGTATCCGGCTGAGTAGACCACCCTCATTTCTTACCGAGGTGTCGTAAAAGGCGACTAAGGTAAGTTGACCTCAGGCAGGTGGCCGGTCGTAAAATACGTAGCGAATAATTTGACAACATGTTTGAACACGTTGTGCCGACTCCGCTTAGAGTGGGATAAGGGCAGGAGGATGATATTTAGTCTTATTTACGTAGGATGTTCCTTGTATTTGTATCTACGAAATTAAGTTAGTGTCAAATAAATTCATCATTGAATGATCATCGGTATTCATTATATTATTACCTATATCTATATATATTATAAACCAAAGTCCTCAAAAGCTGTCTGTATGTAATACGTTTTCTTTAAATCTACTTAACGGATTTTTGTACGTTTTTTAGTTATAGATAGCAATTCTTGAGGAAGGCTTTGATAAATAGAACATTACGGTTCTATGTAAATTGAAATAAGAAAAACTTTGTGATATACATTTCCCCGCGGGCGAAGCCGTCGGGGCAGTTTACATACACTATTTAATAAATAAAGCTTAATAATTATAAAGAAAAAGTTTCAACAGCATATTTCTTTAAGAGTGTTTAAAAAAACCACTTATAATTGACTCGATTTTTCTGTGATAGCGGGCTCAATTGCCCGTTAATCGTATTTTCGGGTTAACAATAAATGTTGACATTCACCAAACATATTGCAATATTTCCAAATGAACGGACGCTCTATTATCTACGTGGCACGTGAATTTGGTAGATGATGCGAAAACCAATAGCTTCAGCCGCCGATAAACATATGCCGCGGTTTGTAATCCAAGACTTAAGCCTGATAGCTGTTTGAAGCGGAATAATTACTCAAGCTTAAACTAACATGTTCATAGACAGATGAATAAGCATGTGTTATCGTTATAATTAACATCACGATCCCATTTGCTTTAATGAAATCCTATTGAAATAATTGGGAATTCTTATTATTAGATCTTGGATAAACTATATCATTGCTGTCTATTTAAAACCTTCAAATTAATAAATTATTCAATTAATAATTGTTCATCTACTTTTATTTTTTAACAGATTAGATAAGATTCGAATTAGTAAACAAAAATTGATTATTTGTTTGCTGCATTACAAAATAAATAAGAAGAGTATTTAATCTGTAGAAATTTTTACTTACCTACTCGTATCTTATTTATTTAAAACTCATACGCAATACGCAATCATTTATTTAAAGAAATTTATGAACGAAAATTTTTATACACTTTGCTTCTACTATGATAATATTAAGTAAAGTGCAATAAATAATGGTGTATTTACATCAATAAACATTATTATACAATAGTTGACGGAATCCAGTAGGGAAAAATGTTACCGTTTTAATCTTAGCTTCTTATCTTCTTAGGTTTACATTTGTCACTTATTTTTTTCTTTAGTCCCTTTTAATTATAATCTGCAAATATTTTTCGTATCGATCCATCGTTATTACTGATTTTGATATTGGACAAGATATGGAATATTCCGGTTTGATACCGAGTATTCTAATTACACGTTTGTGTATTACTTCACAGTCTATTAGACAAATGAGCTCGCATCCATCGTAAGTGAACAAAGATCGACAGAGCACAAATCGGAGAGCAAGGCATTAGCTGGCTTCCGTCTTGCAGTACTAATTAATCTCTCGGCTAATTAGTATAGCTGCTGTTAAATTAGACTTAGGTCTTTTCCACGATAATCTACAAATAATAAGCCTTTATATTTGCTAACGAAATTTTATACAAATTGGTATAGTTTTTAGTTTAAATAAAAATAGAGGACTAAAAATAACATGGTTGGAATAATATTGTTTGATGAATCAAACACGAATTTGAAAAACATTTTGTCAAGCTTATTTAAGCCTAAATAAAAACTGTTTTGTAGTAATAACACTAGAACATTACCAATAGTGCCCATTTTTATCTTATATAAGACTATAAATCTTTTGTTATCAGTCAAATTTCTTACAACATAAATGATACTACGGGTTCGACTTAATTAATAAAATCCTCAATTATAGAGTATATTATTAACCTGTTCCTGAAAGAAAAACAGGAATTTTTGTTCAAATTGGAAATTGTAATATTATACCATATAAAAAGGTATGATTTATAGGCAATCCTTTGTATTAAGCCAATAAATATTAATAGTATGTTAAGATACAAGGTAGTTACTACGTAAATTATTAGCTTTGGTTTTTGCTGCGGGTGGGTATATAGTAAGACATTTGAGAAAGAAACTTAAGCTTCTAAGAGCGTAAGTGGGTTTCAAGGGACTCTACATTATTTGAAAAGCAAAAGCGTATTCTTTAAAATGTTGTTTGTGTATAGAGAGTCTTTTAGAATAATTTATTTCAAGTTAGATGTGTGTCACATATATTATTTAATTGTACGTTTGCCGTACTTGGGAGTTATTATGTTCTTGTAAACAAGAGGTTTGATTGACGTTTAAGGCAATGTTAATCTGATTTTAATCGAAACAGTCTGTAAGACAGCATCAACCATTTATACAACACTCTTGTTACTTGTTGATCCAATATTGATAAAATCATGTTACTTGTAAGTAATTGTTATTCTTATGCATAGCTTCTGCTCTCGATAACTTAAATGATTTTTGCCTAAATATTAGTTTAGGTCCGATATTGGGCTGTTAAGCTGAAGGAAACTGTTCTGTTTCGATACCATGCAGAAATGGATATGAAATACAAGTGCATTATTGTTGACCGTTAGAATCTTATACTTCATGTTAATAAAGTTACAATCAAGTTAAAGGAGCTTCTATCACCGTTGAGAGTTTCTCAAGATAGCTTTAATTTAGTTTGGAGTATGATACTTATAAAACTTAAACTATTATTAAAAATACTTAAAGTTTTTGGAAGCTTAATTTATAAGCGTAATTATGGATCGTTGTTTGATCTATTGTATATAAGTATACGAGTATTAGCTTTACCTATAGTCGCTGAAGCTAGAAGCGATGTTACATCCTTAGACGCAGCTTAAGCTACGGTTTGCTCTTAAGATATTAGTATACCGTTTTCTGTTCAAATAATATTATATTATTAGATCCGATGTATCTGTTTCACAGAATACATCATTAGAACGATACTTCTACTGATACTAGAAAAGATTATAAGCCACTAGTCTCGTACCAATGAACTATGTATGTTATAGATGTATCCTCAATATTTTCTCATCTAAGGCAACACATATATTAATGTATAAAAGCTATGTAAGTTCATAATTCAAAAACTTAGTTATTCCAAAAAAGACTTTAAGGAAATGATAACATTTTCGTAAACAGTTCTAGCTTTAATTACTGAAACATTAACGCAATTCTAATCATATAACAACTCGGTGGTAACTCCTATTCTACAAATGTTGGGAATAACTCCGAATTTTCGTCTATGGAATCCTCGTCGGGGTATCCAGAGATTCTGTATGGACATTGCTTTCGAGATATACTCCCCTTACTATCAAGCAGCAACATAATCTTTAATTCTTGTTGGTTCGATGTGTTCTTCAATTCGTCGGAAAAAGAAAAAAAATATAAAACTTACATTAAAGTTATAAATAAAATACATTTAATCTTCCGTAAGAGAGTTAAATGATGTAGATTGAAGTAATTAATAAATATATTATCAAAAATCATTATAGAATTCCTTACTAGTCCAAAACTATTCTTTAAATAATTTTAATAACCCATATGTAGGTTATAAAAATAAAATACACCTATCGACCGGAACTATATCCATAATAATATTAAAAATTTCAAAATCTCTTGTCTGCTTTTTATGCTTTCACTGTAACAATTATCCGCTATAAGAATATTGATGAAATTTTGGAACAATTGAAACATATTACTGCAATAATATATAATACGATAAGAAAATCGTTGGCACAGTAAAGCTACAACTGAGGTTATTTTAACACTGAAGTTGACGCGAATCAAATTGCACGTACAACTTGTAGGTAATAAGTTTAAGTTATTCTTTCTTATTTTCTTTATTTCTTAAGACATGGATGATCTTTAATAGTCGCTTCGCAAAAAATAATTCGTACGTTTGTATTCTATGTTTTTAAAAATTACGACTATATAATAAAAGATCGGTAGTTAATTAAATGACATAACGCTGAAATTGTAGTTACAATTAAAACATAATGGTGATGAAAAAAATGTAAAGCTCTCTAATTGGAAACGCTGTGTGTCTCACGTGTTACCTGAACCGAAACTATGTTTATTACGTAACACAGGGAAGTTTTACCCTCGCCATGATGAGAATTTAACCAAAATACTAAATACAAACGGCATATTACGAACGTGATCAAATATAATTGAATTAATTCAGTATATGCGATGGCTGCAAATAATTAGGTCATAGTATTTGAATTGATATTAATTTTTGCATCGAGGGTCGTGACATTTTATATTTGCCTGGAATCAAATGTTAAAGTTCGTTGAAATAATCGATATAGCAGAATGTGGGTGCAAAAGTATCGAGTTACTTTGAGAAAAGTAACGACCTCTATGGGACACTTAAGATTTATACGTAGTTGCATGAAAATATATTGACGCAGTCACGTTAGATTCGAGAAGCTACTTCGTTGAAGATTTTCTAATCAACATTCAAGAAGCGGCGGCTGCGGCGCTGTCTCCATAAATTACGTATCAAGTATGTGTAGATGTGGTTTTATGAAAAATGTTTTCGCTAGGAGCTTTCCGTTGGGTACTTAGGGAAGCTTCTTCGACCTATGGCAGTATTCCTTATGCAAACAAACGTTAGGTACGGTGAGCCTTTGATGCGCTTACCTTACGCTTAGAAACATTGTGTTGTAACATCTATAATGCAACTGTTTTGTGTCTAAGTTTTCCTCTAGGATAGCTTTTTCGGTGGAATAGATTTCTTATAATTTAATTGTTAACACAGAGAAAAAATATATAAATAAGTTTGAGATTCGAATTTTTGGTTAGAATATTTCAGCGCCCATTCTCTGTATCTATTCATCATCATCATTCTATTGCACTTATCCCACTCTAAGTGGGGTCGGCACACATGTTACAAACATGTTGTCACATGATTTGGCTATGTATTTTACGACCGCCTGCCTGACGTCAACTTACCTTAGCCGCCTTTTAAGACACCTCGGTAAGATATAAGGGTGGTCTATTCTATGCAGCCGGATACCACACATTTTCTGTATCTATTATGATTCCTAAATAAATTAAATTAAAAAAATAGCTGATTGTTTTCTTGCGAAATTGGCAATTTTTCCTTAAAAAAAACCCTTTTCAGCATCTTTGTACTGGTTATAAGGCATTGGAGACGTTAGGGCGCTGACTGAAATAAACTTATTTGGGAAATAATGCTTTCCCACCATAGAGTACATCATCTTAGAAGTGAAAAAACAAAATCTGCCCTGGGAGTAACTTAAATACTTGGGAGGGGTGTAAGGAGACTTAGTACATTTCAGAGAGAATGTAATATAAGTAAGATTATGAAGTTAAAAATAAAAATGTGGTCTAGGGCACGTATTAAACTATTGACTTTATAGCATGGCTAAAGTTTTCTCCAGTATCCTTTATATGATGCAATAAATTTGAAATAAATAATGTGACTATAAATCAAAACACTACGGTTACATCAGCCACGTTTCAATATTCCTTTGCGAAACTTAACGTCTGGCGTGTGATTTGTAGTTGCAAGTATGTATCGAGTCGCAACGCTATCAATCCGTAAGTGAATCTCCAGCGAGCACGTCGCAGCTGCAACTGATATCACCTGACGATGTCGTTTGTACCCGTCCAGAGAGGATTAGGCTGCGCGAAAATCGATACAATAAATGTATGACTATTAATATCTAATATACACATTTAGAGCGAATCCACTGGTAAAACGATCTTGCCCGATTGCGCAGTTGACAGTGGCCCTTTCTTCAGTTCCGAGGGTCACGGGTTTGATTCCCTAAATATCTCAAAATTAAAGTTTCTCTTCATCGCGTAATGCAATTAGTAATATACTATAATAATTTCCCTTTAATATCTATATATCTATAGTTATTACCTGGGTTAAAATGTAATTACCAATGTTTTGAGGAAATAATATCAATAATTAATGAATTTTCATTCTTACAAATACATTATTGATATCTATTTCCCAACTCTAGTAAATTAGTTACACAGGGCAATTACATTATATGTATGTGAGATATATTTGGACTTCTGAAAACCTACGAATTTTGTGGAGATAATAAAGCTTTCTTCAAACAAAATTATGTATTCCTCTGATATACCTACTTATGATAAATAGTCAATTTATAATGTGCTACCATATGCCTTTTCATTGACGCGATTATATTCTTTTCTTTAAGAAATAAAATTTTCAGCCAACAATTATCAAATAATAATACAGCAAAGTGAACCTGATACAGAATAATAGTATACATTGTAGTTGGTGGAGTTTATTTCCCTAAGAGATCTCCGAACATCGTCAACCGTGTCCGAATCTTAAGCTTGATGATCCAATTCTATCAAAGTTTCCCTTTGTCTCCGAATTGAACGCGGATTGAAGCCGTATTGCTCTCAATTTGACGTGTACTGCTTTATGGGAGTTCGTTTCTAGACATAAGTTTGTTACTTCTATGTATATTTACGCTAATCCTAGCGTTTTTAACTAAAACACTTCGAAAGTTCTCTTTTCAATCTATACATAAAATAACCGCTACTTGTATCAACTAACCTTAAATTAAAAATAAAAACATATAAGTACATAATTGTCTTTATTTAAATTTTTTTACACACACACACGGTCGTCCGATCCCAAAGTAAGTAGCTTTGTACTTGTGTCATGTGTGACAGACAACTGGTAAATATGTACGTATATCATTTTATGTAAATACTTAAATACACCTAGATTCGAAGGACCCACAAATTGTTTTTAGAAAATGTTGAAATTCTTCGGAATTAAACCCGTAACCCACGGAAGTGAAGGCAGGGTTACTGCTACCTTCACCAACGGGGCACTTAAGTTCATGCGAACAAAGTCGCGGATTTGGTAAATGATATTCTCTACAATATTATAATAAACAAACTATAAAGGAATATAACAGAACTAACTACTTTGCTATAATCCGCACGGGTTAAGTGAATGCATGCAAAGCCAATGTGTATGAAGCAGGCAAAATCTACGCACCTTATACATGCAGGACCAGCCACCACATGCACCCCAAGGCGCAATTCACCAGCAACAACGAACACAAAAGCAGCACACACACCCACCACCACAATCTCGACGATCGTTTCGCCCCGAAACCGAAGCATCATCAGGAGGATAGGCTTCACGACAAAAATCGTACTGCTGTAAAAATCGTATCGTAATCGTACTTGCAGTACGATTTTTGTCGTGAAGCCTATCCTCCTGATGATGCTTCGGTTTCGGGGCGAAACGATCGTCGAGATTGTGGTGGTGGGTGTGTGTGCTGCTTTTGTGTTCGTTGTTGCTGGTGAATTGCGCCTTGGGGTGCATGTGGTGGCTGGTCCTGCATGTATAAGGTGCGTAGATTTTGCCTGCTTCATACACATTGGCTTTGCAAAAAATTTAAAAAAAAAAAAAAAAAATTTTTTGCAAAGCCAATGTGTATGAAGCAGGCAAAATCTACGCACCTTATACACTCTATAAATCATTTAAACTATAAAGGATTCTTATTATATTTTATGATAATGGAAAAACTTTTTTTGTTATAAGAGTCGGATGGACTTTAAAATTCTTTAATAAACAAAACATAATGTTCATACAAGCTGTGTACTGGATAATACATTTAATGAGAGAATACAAGTCATAAAGATAGCGCGTTGCGCTGGCGTGGCAGGACACTCATCAAGCTCTCGATAATTCACCGTGCATTACAAACGGTGCGGCGAACAACTGAAGTTAATTGGATGCGGTGGCCACGGCATGGCACAGCTATGAAATATAAAACAGGCCAGGTGAGTGCAGACACATTATCCCGCCTGCAGTCAACGTAACGCGTCTCGTTACCGAGGCGTTTGGCTAAACGGAGCTACCGTCACCGGTGTGCAGGAATTTATTGAAGTGACATGTGATAAGCTGGAAACGGAAACGTCAAGTATGCAACGTAGATTCGGTAAGATACATATACAGCGGACGTGGAGATTTGGTACTGCAGGGGTTTTCAACCTGGGTTCCGTGGATGCCTAGGGTTGACAGGGATTGCGCAACTGATCGTAGTCAAAACGCATATACGTAAAAACAATGTATAAAAAGAACTTACTCTTGAACAACTTTATGTATTAAAATTGTGTAATTCTAAGATTAATTGACAATAAAAAATTAGCACAGTCAAGCCATTAAGGCGCTGAACAGAGCTGGCGTAAATTCAGATTTCGGCATATAAGCCACGCCCATAATGTCTGCGACGGCGTAGCGACACACTTAATTTTTTAACACTCATTGTAGGTGTACACTATTTTATCCAAACTTTTTTTGTACAATTTATTTTAAAAACTTATGTCTAATTAATCTTATAAATCTAAGTACGCTGAAACTATAACTAAACACCTAAATAAAGACATATTATTAACAAGGAATAGTCACAAAAGGCGGCAGCTAGCGACACATGTCCGTATAGCAGCGATACGATAAAAGTAAAAATCAGAGGTCTATTTACCAATTTTTTTTATCGAAGAAAAGTATCGTAATCATGTTTTGAAATCTTACATTCTCTCTGAGATATGATGTATATTAACATATATTTTTCTTTTAATCGTCATCCCTATAGCTTTTGTTAAAAACGTGTTTAAAGTCAGCCTATTTGGCTCTGTTCAGCGCCTTAAAGAAATTCATTCGTTCGGTACCTAACTATATTTATTGCGGTATTCAATTTTTGTATTAAAATTGATTAAATATTTGAGTAGAAGAAATTATATTCTTTGTGAGGTTCAGGTTCAACTTAAGTCCCTACAAGTATAAAAAGATGAAGACCTGTGGCACTGTGTACTAATTTATTCGTGGATTCCTACATCGCATATAGCTCACAATATGGTTCAAACGGACTGTATGATAATGGCCCATCAAAATTTCCACGCTAGAGTTGTCGAACCGATCGGAAAAATTCACTCGACTCGACTTGGAACCGTGTCGTAATCCACGTGCGCTGCTGTGTGTGAAATTGAAATTAAAATTCTATTAATGTGGAAAGATTGAAATAGATAGCAGGCACGTGGGAATTTTATCTGGTATAGCAGTTATTGTAAATCGTTTTCCGTGAGAACGTTTCTTAATTAAGTTTAGACTTCTGACTTTTATTTACGATATTTGCATAAATATTCTTCAGATTTGTTATTTGTTGTTTTGGTTTAAGATTTATTTTATTTAATAATTTAATCACTGCAATTTTTGAAGATTTAATATATTTTTTAAAAGCTTTATCCTAGCCGTGATTGTATATTAAGGTGGAATCTTGCACTTCCTGGTGTCGGAATGACTGAAATTTTGCATACTGGTCTAGTCTCGATGATAATGCAGATTTACGATAAGTATGAACTGGTGCTGCTGCCAGGATGGGCTCCAGATGAGGGAACTCCTTAACAGTTAACAGTGGGGACATGATTTTTATGAAGCTTTTTTAACTTGATTTGTTTGATAGTGAAATTTAGGCAACCTCTACTGTTATTATTAATTATATTGTACTTGCGAAAGTCTGTCTATCTCTCTGTCTGTTGTTCGATGGAACAATACAGATTCAATTCAATGCAAATGCAAATAAACAACGCGTACGAAGTTGACCTTATCCTCAGTTTTAGATATTTGCAGTAAAAATTCTAGAATAACAGCTCGTTTGTTTTTAGAAATTGAAAGAATAGTTGATTTTTTTTAATTTTGATATCTAGATTGGCTACACAGAATACAACTGTACAGTGTACTGTTAAGCAGTAACGGCGATAGAGAAACTGTAAGACTATAATAACAGCGAATTATTATAATTCACTGCTACTTACTCCTTACTTATACTATTTTATGATAAGCTTATAAATTTATACCAATTTGCTCTATTTGCGTCATTGTCTACAGACCGTATGAAATAGTCGTATGTAAGAACGGGACGTGCACTAAGTCCCGATTTATTGTGATCGTGATAAACCGGTCTGCAGAGCACCATTCGTCCATTAGCTGACGTGCTCGGCTCGCCTTGTAAATGAAAACGCTTTTTGTCGCTGTCAATTGACGCTGCAAGAAAACAAATCGAGAATTTTCCCATTCACCTAAACCGAGAGTGAATATTTGGCAGTTAAAGTGAAAAAGGATGTTCCAAAAAATTTTATACCGGTCGAAAACTCAATCACGGAACACAACAATACAGTTCCGAGTTATATCATCGGGTCTAACAGAAAAAAGGTATACAGAGTAAACTTTTGGAATGGGCTGTTTCGATTTTTACAGTGTTTTTTTTAAATGTGGAAACTAAAAATTCTTCCATCGAATATTTTATTTAAATATACAATATAGAAAATAATTAAATGTAAATGTGTTAAATTTTTTTCGTATAAAATTTGTATTCTGTGTTTTTAGGTAATTAATTATGCATAAACAACCTAACTTGTAAGACAGATTCAACTAGTGAATACGAATCATTGTCAATTTTTTTTCTTATTATCAAAGTTTTGACTTTTATTAGATTGCTTTTCTGTCTTCGATTTTGATTACAACCCTATATGAATAATCATGTAAAAAATCAATTAACTCAAATTATCAAACAAATTTCTCTTTGCATTGCTTTTTGGAGGCATGTTAAGTGACCCAAGTAAAACTAATATCAAACTTTACCGGTATACAATATGTAGGCCGCTCCTTTGTATTTCTAGCTGACTTAACCTAACATTTTTGTTTTGCTTAGAGCAGATTTTCTTCAAAATTAATTGAAGCATCAAAGAAATTCATAGATGACTTTTTGTGGGGGGATTTTTTGTTTTTATTGATTGTCTTTTCTTGATAAATTCTTATGATTATAAAGATTAATTTGGCTTTTGGTTGTATTAATTGAGTATTGCTAGAATTGAAAAAAAAAGCCGTGACAACCAAATGATTAAATGCTCACAAAGGGTTCTATGAGTTTCTTTTAAGATTTAGAGAATTCAGTGTTTAGCATGTTATAGTCGCTCGAGTCTCGGCAGGAGACTGACTCTCTGATACCCTACACCGCTTTTTATACTATTCCCCCCTCTAAACTACAATCGACAAGGGTTTGTTAGTATCCGCACTAAAAATTCTTGTAAAACGACCTCTGGAACTCAATTTACATGAAACGGTAATGTGCTATTAACTTTAACCTTTCGGAGGAATTGTACTACCTTTTAGTAAAAACCGTACTAAAATCCGTTCAGTAGATTTTGAGAAAATCGATTACATACAGACAGCTTTGGGGACTTTATTTTATAATAAGTATAGATTGTGTTTTATTTGTAATCAAAAGACGTCGTGTGCTTTATTGTGATTAAACACCTGATTAGCTCTGATTAACCCTAAAGATTTCTTGGCTATGTGTAAGCTACCAATCTACAATCCAATGTGTCCAAGCACTGATCCTCTCCAGAGATATAACCTTTTCTTAACTTTGCGATAGTAAAAGGTTACCAAACTGCTTTTTCTGGTGTTTTATGATATTTAGTGATGATCCATTAGTTTTTTTGAAATGGAAAAATTATTGACACAATTTATTACTCTCAAATTTAATCTTGAATTTTGTATGCATAATTATAAGTTATGTTAGCTGTTAATATTAAGATCTAAATTTATCAGCAATACAGTAGTAATAACGTCTCAATATATCGTAGCTAAGATGATGACGTTATTTTGCTTATTTTGCTTACTTCCATAGCATTATGTCTTATGGAATATTGCTGTGGGGTAAATGCGCGGATAGTGAAAAAATTTTCGTATTACAAAAAAGAGCCATACGTGGCATCTACAATTTAAGTCCGCGTGATTCCCTGCGAGAGAAGTTTAAGGAAATAGGTATTCTTACATTTGCTTCACAATATATTTTAAACAATGTAATTTTTGTACATAAAAATATAAAGAATTATAAAACGATAGGTGATGTATATAATAGACAAAGTAGGAACCGACATAAGCTTGCGACTCCTGCTTTGCGCCTAGCAAAAGTACGTAAATCGTTTGTGGGTATGGGTATAAGATTCTATAATAAAATTCCGAAATCAATTTTGGCCATGCCATCACAGCAGTTTAAAACCACCGTTAAAAAGAGGCTGATACAGAAAGCCTACTATACTGTTGAAGATTACTTAGATGATAAGGATGTGTGGATATAGGTGCACCTCTACCCTGTACAAGACAGTAAAAAATAAATGTAATTAGTTCTAAGATTTATATTTTAAAAAGAGCAACCGCCGAGTTTCTTGCTGGTTCTTCTCGGTAGGAACAGCTTTCCGAACCAGCAGTAAAGTTGACGATTCAAAAGCACTTGTTTACAAGTTTACTTGAATAAAGAATATTTTGAATTTGAATTTGAATTTGACGGTTTTATCACTTTAGTAGCTATTAAACGTCTGCTTCTGAAATGAATTTAATAAGCTACTAAATTGCTGTTAATACATAAATTAATGTTAACTTATTTAATTAAAGTGCAGTGCGTTATAATATAATAACGATAAAATAATATTGGTATCAACATAAAAATTTAGACATCTGCCATATCATACTAGTCCTACTAATCCTACTTCCTACTAATATCCTATCCTACTTATTATAAATGCGAAAGTTTGTGAGTATGGATGGATGTTGGTTACTCTTTTACGAAAAAACTATTGGACAGATTTGGACGAAATTTTATAGTTATATAGGTTATACATTGGAATAACATATAGGCTACAATTTGTAATGATTTTATGTAATATAACGATACATGTCAATAAATTCGGAAAAAAACTGGCCTCTGAGTGCTATCTCGGCGTACGCTGCCTAAACCATTAGAGTTAAACAAAGCTGATGTACCGTAGTATTGTTTGTCTTTAATAGTTCTAAATAAAAATCCGCGACAGCATATATCTATCTTTTATGTGGAAGCCACTATGACCAAAATTGCGAATAATAAATTTAATTAAATTAGATAATGTGGCAGACAAAATTCCTAGCGAGCGAAGCCGCGGGCAAAAACTAGTCCTTGAAAAATGAAAAAAAAAATTACATGACATCCACCAATGAAAAACAATATATGTGATTTCATCGACTTTTGACTTTCTACTTCAATTAGCAATAAAAGTAATTTAATTATGTACAATTTTTCAGTCAATTTCACTACGTACAGTATTTTAGTAAATATAATGAAATACAAAATCACAAAGAATGTTCAAAGTTGAATAGAATCAGTTCACCAAGTCACAAAGGAATGGAAGCCGAGCTGTTCCGACAATGTCATGAAAACCCTCTTATATTATCGTGAATAAAAGATAATTCATGAGTGATCAAACAAAACGTACAATAAAGGCTATCGACTTCATATTTCACAGAAATTAGCTTATTTGCCAGATATGTAGATTAGACAGACAGACGGGCGCCGTTCCCTATTCATTGAGCGGAAAAATTTGGTTTCATATAAAGACATTCTATCACGATATTATTGACAATAGTCAGACTTTCCTCGTAGTTCTGCAAATAATTCCATCATTTCTATTAATACATATTTTCAGGGTTACTAAAGATGAATTTTTTAAATATATATTTTAACAAAAAATTAAACTCTACTTAGTTATTTCTCAGTTTTCCGATCGACGGTCATATACAGAAGTGAGTATAGCTTAAAACTGCTCAAATTGTGGGTAAATTATCTTTTTTGGAATTATTATTAATTGTTAATTGGGATTAGTGTTAATGCAGTTATCAATTATTAATTGATAACTGTATTAGTTGCTTTGCAATAAACTGGAATACTTAAATAATATTATTAACATTATATTTCTATGAATATTGACCTGTAAGTTTATACTTATTTGCGTGTTTGTCGAATACTTCGATATTATAAAATATAAAAAAACTTATTTTACCATCCAAGTTTATCTGGAGATATACGAAAGTTTTTCTTATTAAATATCAAAGAGGACGTCGTAAATACAGAAATTAGCGAGAGTATCATCGCCGGATCTCTGTGTAAACATATAAAGTTTGAAAGTGGCGTCTCGCCGCCATCCCGTCGAGCAATCTTGTCGGTCCACACCATGTAACTCGCTTCCTAAGTATTAATCCTCTATACAAAGATAAACTACGTATATAAAGTAAGATTACATATAGACCTTATGACTCTTCTATGTTAATTGTACGGCAGTGAATCGCTTGGCTTGGGGAATTGTCATGGATTTTTTGTAAAATAGTGGAGGTCAGGGATACCGTCATACAGCTGATCAAAACATGTATCAAAATATATCTTATATAAAAATATAGTGTAGTGAGAATAAGAGAAATTAAGCAAAATAATTACCACTTACATACTATTAAAATAAATACGTACAAATTGTAATGAATACTGAATATTCAAAATGAAACAAATTTCAAGTAATATAAAATTATGCTCATACTCAACTTCTAACTTATCTAATAAAACAAGAGTTAGATAACTGTTAATAAAATTGGGATTTGTACTCAGCGTAAACAATATGAAGCTTATCTTTTAATCTTTTGTGTTAAAACTTTTTTACCCGTTAAAAATCTTAACGAAATTGTAAAGAAAATATTCTTAAAAGTATAAATTTAAGGATATCAAATTTCTTTTTTCGGTTACAGTGGTAAAAACATATTGTCAAATGTAGAAAGCTAACAAATGACTTCCTTACTAGACTGAAGAAGCTCATGATAGAAAAATATTATAGTGGTGGATCCCACTAGCACATGGTGAACAAATGACCTCAAAGGTCACTCGATAAAAGCGGCATGGAATCGTGTGGCTAGCAATTGCGTAAAATTGAGTAAAAGAACCATGAACCGAGGGCGTCTGTTAAGTAAATAGGAAATCGAAGAAGACGGATAAAATAATGGTTGTTTGATTATTATCTTAAATAACTTATCCTTCATATCCTTTAAGCATATGTATCACAAACTTGAAAGCTTGACTAATAAACTCGATTATTTATGTTTGAAAGTAAAATATGAATCAAAATTTATAAAGTGGGTATCCCACATTGGAATACTATGGTGGTAGATCCCACCAGATTAGGATCTAGTTACTAGGTGAACAAATTATCTCAGAAGAGTTACAGAGAGCGGAGATAAAAGCGACATGTGATCGTGTGCCTGGCAATTGCTTAAATAGAGCTAAATCTAACGGAGGGTATCTATTCAGTAAACAAGAAGTCGATGAAGATAGATAAAATGGTTGTTTCATCTTTAATAACCTAAACTGTTAAAAACCTGTAAGCATGCGTCATCAACATTGTATTGTTAACGGTAATTTTGTAAATAAAGAGAGTGTATTGACATTACAAAGCATTATCAAAGCTGATTTTATAAATTAAGATTGTGTATTGACTACAAGCAATGGACGATGGCGCTAAAAGTTGTAATAGCGAGTGGGGATGAGAGTACGGGAGAGTCGGAATAACAGAGAGCAGGGAGTCCATTGCTTGTCGTCGAGTGTACCAATATTGTTATAATATCAATATAACAGTGTAAAATATATAAAGGAACTGAGAAAGTAAGTACCACTGACTTTTAATTTAAAACCCTGTACTAAGTGTCACAGAAGCTATTGTATAAATAAATGCATAAATCCTACACATGTGTATCACAAACTTGACATCTTGACCAATAAAGTGATAATATACACGCTAAAATGGATAAAAAAAATAATATGCTTCCATCTCTTTAGATGGAAGTATGACAGCTGCCCATAGTACAGTGATGCTCACCTAACCTGAGCTTAGAATGTATTCAATCATGTGATTGAATAATAAACTCAGTTGCTTTGTTTCAAAATCGTTTAATTGATCCTCTTCACCACAGCGGACGTCAAAGTTATATTTAATTACAATGACAGTATAAAATAATTTGCGTATGCGCCGCCCAACCGGACCGTTGAATGGGCAGGGACGGTTCATATTATGTTATTTACGGTTCCGCAGAGGACAACTTTTTAATGGCACGATAACAGACCACCCGAGAGCGAGTCTCGCATTAAATCTCAAACTCATAAATACGTTATGTAAACCCACCCTAATAATTAGTCGCGGTTACGGCGTGTAGTTAAGTTTTATGGATCCCGTGGAGGCTCTAAGTGGGAACGAAAGCTCGGAAAAATGTTCTTTAATTTGTCTGGCCGCGTTCAGAGGCGATGAAACGGAAATTGTTATGTTTATTCAGAATCTCTTGTAGCTTCAGTTACAAAGACTGTACTAAATGAAGGGTTACAGGATTAAACCTCCCGCTCCCAATGTATTAAATAATTAATAGTAGTTAAACGCAAAAAAATAAGTTAAGATTAGATAAAGTTGAAAGTTTATGGCAATTTCAATACATCGCCGGGTGTCCAACTTAAAATAATCGGCTCGTGTAAAGTAAAAATAATGTTTACTTTGACTTTTATTTCATTTTATGTTACTTCAAAGAAGTAAATAGTAATTAAAAAGAAGTGATAAGTTAATCTTTTACATATTTAATTTGGCGACGAACCAGTTGGAATCTACGCGTCATAATAGAAAGATGTAGTTTCTATACGCTTTTATGTAATTAGAACACAAAGAAATCAAACTTTTATTTGAATTATTGATTTACTTTTATTTTAATATTAATAAATCTTTTGATTATTCATTGATGCTTGAAACTTTTCGTAATAATTGCACCCCTCCTCGAAATATTTACTTTACACGACCCGGTTCGTTATCCCTTTATTTTTCGATCGTTTTAATGCGATTGGATTTCCGTGGATTCTTCGCAGCGCGGAGATCGCATTGAATAATATGTATAATTTAGTCTGATTCTGTGCCAACATTCGCTTTCGATGCCCTTAGATGCTTTTAGATTATTAGGAAACAGGAAAGTTCATGTACTGAACTCACGTATCGCTGTAATATTCTTGTTCTTTTCACTTGAAATAAGTAAAATGTAAGGGAAACAATGAAATATGTTACGTGTATAATTTTTTATTGTAATAAGGGCTGAAAGCGTTTAACAGTTAGACTTAGATTTAGGTCTTGTTAAAGTGATCTTACAACTTTTTCTTTCAACTTTAACGTTTTTTTCTTTGTTGATGATATTTTTTGTAGAAAGATAAACGTGTTATTACTGTTTTGATAGTTTTAATTTAGATCTAAGTAATGATGGTATAGTAATGATATTATTTTTTTAATATTTTCCTTTAACACTAACGTTTATTTTTTCTTGGTAATATATTGTTCAACGGATAACTATACTATAATTAAATGTCCAAGAAGGCAATAAAAAATATGTTAATTGTCGAACTTATTTACTATTTTCATATAACCTATGACAATGTCATATGTATTGATTGATAGAAAGTGCGTTTAATACAATGAATGAATGAATACATTACATTTCGTGCGTCGTTGTTTTGTTTTTCGTTTTGTATACTTATAGGAGATAAGAAATAAGAAATTTTTAGATATTAATTTCCAATCGTTAACTTAGAGCTATAGAAAAATGATGACTATAAAAGTGCGTCATACAAATGTTGTGGTTTTTTTTTGTACATTTTGTTATATTGCAGGTTTGATTATAACTAAATGGTAAACAGTGTGGGAATAAGGGTGATTTTGAGCATACGAGATGAGTCATTGATAAGGAGCGCGTGCCGGTCGCCTTGGAGGCGGCGACGCGGGCGGCAAGCGCGGGACGGGAGCGGGGGGAGGGGGCGACAGCGTGGACACAGTACCTGGCACTGTCGCTGCACGCCAACACTGCTCGCAGCGCACGCACCTCGGGTCCTCAAGTACACAACTCACGTTCGAAGCGACTGGCGTAAGCTCGTCAAGCGCGTGCTGCTCGGGTTACAACGAGTACGAAGCGAAATACAGAGTCATGCGGTCAGCCAAAAGGACACAAACCTACTGGCGAGCTGGGTGTGGGAGCGCGGGAGGGGCGGCGGGCGGGGGCGCGCCATTGGCCCGCCGGGGCACGCCTCCGACGACGTCGGTGCCGCCGACGACGCCGCGACGTCGCTCCGCATCACACAACACTTCTTACACTTAAGCCTACCATAATTTTTGCTAATAAAACCAGGTCATCAAACAGCCATGAGCAAGGGTAGTCCTCGGTATGATCGTGATGGCAGTTGCTTTGATCTGCCTTAAATTTACGAATCCTACATTGTCACCAGGTCAATTACAATTTGCCAGCTTACAAGCAATATAACAGAACTAACTACTTTGCTATAATCCGCACGGGTTAAGTGAATGCATGCAAAGCCAATGTGTATGAAGCAGGCAAAATCTACGCACCTTATACATGCAGGACCAGCCACCATATGCACCCCAAGGCGCAATTCACCAGCAACAACGAACACAAAAGCAGCACACACACCCACCACCACAATCTCGACGATCGTTTCGCCAAACATCACTGCTTCATACACATTGGCTTTGCATGCATTCACTTAACCCGTGCGGATTATAGCAAAGTAGTTAGTTCTGTTATATTGCTTGTAATATGGAATTCCGCAAAGTAACGCCTGCTTCTATAAATCATTTGCCAGCTTCTTAAAGCTAAAGTTGCTCTTCCAATCAGTATTGGCCAAAACTTTGCAATAATTACTATTCTTAAGAATGTTGTAGATTCGATTTTGGTTATACCGAATAAGTGTTAAATATAACTGGGATAAATAGGTAAACATTAGTAGAAGCAAAAATTTAATAAATAACGATTTAATATTATGTCATTGCGACATATTGTCTTCTAAGTACACATAAAATTGCAAGTATGTCTGCCTCAAACTACCACTAATTAAGGGAGTTTTATTTAGAATAAAAATATATACATATGTCATCAACATCGATCTATACTAGATACCCTTATAAAGTGGTAGCCGTGAATGCGTAACAGACAGACATAATTATTTCCAATTTATAATGTTAATTTTAATGTTAAAATTTAAAACCTGAGATACTAAATTATGTCATTATACACAAAACATTAAAAATTGGGTAGAGAATATGCGAAATCTAATTAAAATAATTCTTTATTCCAATGACCTTTACAAGCAATTTGAATCTTCAAATAACAATGAAGCTACGACTTTTCCGAAAAGGTGATCCAACCGAGAAGAACCAGCGAGAAACTCGGCGGTCATTCTATTTAAAACTAAATATTTCAAAATATATAATCTCCATTTAAATTGAAACCTATTGCTTTTTATATGCTCTGGTCTCAAAACAAAGGTACGATTACGTCACCTTGAGTATAGAGTGAATAAAAATGCTCTCACAGTTTAAAAACAAGATCTATAAATGTTCAGACATTACAAATCTCAATAGAATACGCACCAGTGATGCATTTCCCGGGATGAAGTGGAAAATCTATGCTTCAAAGTTTTGTCGATTCCCAGCACCCAAAATAGATAAAATTGAAAGGTCCCGTAAAACTGAAAGTTCGACGGGCATCGATGTGTTTTGCTCTATTTTTCGAACAAGTCTCTGATGTTATTACGCTAAACCATATCGTATTTTTAGTTTCAATGTTTTAGTTCTACCGCATGCAGAGTTTTTGGGTTAATGTAATGGTTTTTGATGTTTCTTCCGAAATAGAAATGCTGAAGATTGAATATTTTATCATATTTGAAGAATTTTTATAACTAGATGGTCTATCTAGTCTTTACATTTCGTGGTACTTATAAGAGTTTGCAGTTTATACTGAGACCAACTCTTGGTGTAACCCCCTAATTGGGGTAAGTATTTTCGCATCTGTTTAAATATTTTGATATATTGATATCTCTAGAATGGATTGATAGAGGGCTTCATAAAAGCTTAGAGTCGCTCAGTGTGCACTGAATAAAGCTATGTTCGGAGTACCTCTGCATGATCAAATCTGAAATGAGAGTCGCAGATGTACAAAAGTGGCGCGTAATAATTGTAATAGTAACGGGCGGGACACAGTTCGAAGAACCGATTGTTGGTGGGTCTTTAGTTGCTGGACTGGCGAACCTCAACTGCAAACCGTAGTAAAGGTTGACCCTTCATTAGGTGGCTAGATACCCTCTCTAAAGTCGCGGATAGCCGCTGGATCCAGGCGGCATTAGATCGTGTGACGTAGAAGTCCTTGAAAGGGCATATGTTCAACATTGGACGTCAATTGCCTAAAGAGAGATTCAAAGAGAAAGAAAGATATTTAGAATAAAAGACAGATAAGGACGGTGTACAACAATAGGCCCAGCTTAAGCAACTTGCTAACGTGCTCAAGTAACATTAGCCTGATTTAGTCCGCATCAGCATTGAGCCCAATTTGTTTGGCATTCTAACAAGTATAATCAACTAAGAGAATTTTGTACAGGCTTATCTATAAAGTTGTATTAAAAAAAATCATGGCCGAATAAGAACATCTGAAACATGTGAGAGATAAAAGTTAGATACTATATACCTACTTTGTGATAATCTGAAATTCCTTGTTTTGTATTATTTAGTTATTTTGTAAATTTTGTTTGATTTCTACTTTCTAACAAAGCCATTGAAGAACTGATTAAAAAGTTTCGATTAATAAGATTCGTGGAGGAACCTCTAATTAGTACGGGTAAAATAACCCTTATAACTAAATAATAAGATACATACCATCAGAATGTGCAACTGGTAATTATTTACCCCTCATCAGTATAAAACTGATTGTATTAGATATTGAAAAAAGTTCCGTTAATAAGTGCAAACGGTGACGTTAGAAGTTGCTCCTTGTTTTTTTTTCGTTTGTTAATTATCTTATTGTTAGTGAGAAATGTAAGAGTTTAGTGAATTTCTACTAGTTGAATAAAAATAGTATTTCATTAATAAATTAGATTAATAATATTTAAACTAACTCATTCCACCCAATCCCACTGTCTGCTATTATTGAGCAAATCTCTATTAAAGTTGGAAACAAGGCACGTGAATACGATCAAGCGCACGAGCGCGGACGATTGGGTATTAAGTAATTCGTTCACGTGTAGCACAAAGTTACTTCAACCCGCCTCAGGCCTGTATCGCCCAAATTGTTAGGAGTTTCAATAAATATCATTAGATTATCTTCACATCAGATTATCATGCAGTTTCTTGTTTGTTTTTTTTTATATATTGCTACAAATACAACTTTTTAATCATTATGTCAATAAATTAAACAACACTGTCGCCGTCGATGTGACCATTTGTACTTGATCTCTCTCAATTATTCTGGGTGAACGAATACAGGGTGGTCATCAACTGACCTTTTGTTTATTTGTACCCAATACGCTTTTTCAATATGTAATTTCCTAATTTCCAGTAACATCGTCAATGACGACCGCTGTATAAGTGTTTTCAGATATAGTGCACTTTATTCTGAAATGAGTTGATCCGATGACGACATACATAACATGTAACATTATTCATCGGATGGGGCAGTATATAATTTTCGGATGAAAAGAAGGATATAAAGCTTACACCCACCACGCTGCTTGAATGCAGATAAATTATACAGAACTCAAATAAGCCATAGACAGGAATATTTGAATTATTGAATTATTATTAAACACGCTCAAATACCAAATAAGGCACATAGATTTTAAAAAGTTGTAGGTGTCCGATCAGGATTTAAACAAGCAAGCCCTTGCACTGTACTCGATAGGCTATCATCACGCTTTACACGCTACCTTATACTTTACTTATATCTAATAGTTATTAAAAGTCCATGTCCATGTATATTTATTCCATTCACGACAGCATAGTTGCCTAAATTTATTCTTGCTTAGCATGCTTGCTAAATTTTGTCTGCTTGTAATTAAGCAGCGCGTTTGAGTTAATTTCTTGTAGTAGTACTGGTTAATTTCCATATTTCACACTAAGCACTTACATACCAGTTATTATATGTTCTTAATTAAATATTTTTTAATGTATCATGCCTCTCGACATTACTATAATTTTGAATATGAGAACTACATCATGAAAGTTTTCATAAACATTCAAAAGTAGTTTTGCACACACCAAACGTAACGTAGCAACATTGAAAGAACGTTTTAGAATCCTCTCGAGAAGTAAATTTAAAAGTTGCAGACTGCAAGCGTACTTCGAACTGTTTAACGCTGTAGTTTCGCACTGTCTGGTTCCATGATATATTGTATGTACCGTTAAGTGGCATGCAAAATGTATTTATACTTTGTACTTCCTTACGTCGTTATGGCAGACGTCCAAGTAAAACAATCTACCGCCGACCAACGATAACAGTAGTAGACTAAGACTTTATGACGTGGCATCGCAATAAAAAAATAATAAACTTGAAAGCATGTTAAATGCCGTTTGTCGAATTAATCGTTATAAATGTTTACAATTTTGGGCCTATATAGTTATTATAATTTTGTTTTTATGTCTTTGTCTTCTACGCGTTCTAGTATTATTCCTGAGACTGACTTTATAATTTATGCAGCTGTTTTTGGTACTTGCTTTGATGTTTCAAACATAATAGCAAAAAGTTCAACTGATGGCGCGTACGTCGAGTAAAATATTTCTGAGTATCTCTTTGTAACGCCTCGCCAAATGGCACGTCAGAAATTTATAGCCGATGCCATAATAATAATAAGTTATTTTTTTTATTTAATAAAATTGATTTGCATTTTATGGCCCTATCGTTTACAGAACATAATAGCGACATTAGTGAACTAACATCATTGAGCCTAGCCCTTGACGGCGTCATGCTATCCAAGATTCATATGAAATAAATTGCTTCTCAGTCGATATTCGGAAGGGTCAATGAGGCGTGACTTTGACGAGGGTAAGTCTGGTGTGGCAACAATGAACAATATACAAGGGAAAAGTCTTTAAGCATGTTTAACAAAGCGCGATTCAGGTGAAATTTCCTTACAGGACATCTCTCGGTGAAGCTTGGTCCTTTTGCAAAAAAAGAACTGTTTAACGTTTGCGGTCATACTCATTGACTAATGACCAATCTATTGAGTTGAGTATCTTTGTAAAGTGTTAAAAATCCGTCTATAGTACAAAGTTCTCTCATGTAAAATCTAGTGCTTATTCTTTTACAACTGACTGACGTTCACAGCTGCACTAAGCTTTCCTCGAGGATTTATTCCAATGCTGCTTGCATAAAACTCTCTGCAACCTTTTTGAGATTGTCAGTACATCTATTGAAGGAAGGTATGACCACCATAGCGTCTATCGATAACATCTTCTTATTCCAAATTTGGTCAGTTTTGCGAACTATTTTAAAACAAATTGTATATACCACATGATTGCTGTAATATATTTGTTTTAGATAATGAAAATCTATGTCGTGTCTCTGCCTTGTGTCTTCTGTTGAGCTTCTGTAAGCTTTTTCTTAATCTAATATAAATAAGATATCCAGACATGGAGAAAAGGATTTCTATCGTCATTTCAAAGGGAGATATGGAGCTTATCTCCATAATTTATGTTGCTACAATATATGTGAGGTAAATTCTAGAAAATTCTCAAACGTATACTTCTCATAAATATTGATTTCAGCATACAGCACATCATTAATAATATTAATATTAATTATTATTATGCACATATGTATGTATTGTTTTTAAGGATTTTGGTTGATCAGGTTTGGAAACATTGAATCGAAAGAATAAGCGATCAATTCCTTTTTTTTAATTTCAATAATATTAATTACACAATCCTGTTTATTATCTGTTTAATATTTTTTTATTCTCAATTAAAAAAATAGCACGAGGGAAATATATTTTTTAAGGGACAATGAAAATTTTGTAAATGGAATACAACATCGTCAAAAAATTTTGTCTTAATTAATATGTCTCGAAATGTATACGAATTGCTGCAACCAAAATCACTTAAACTGAGAGACTTCTTAATATTATGATAACAGATAAATGCGGTGCAGTGTATATTTTCACGGGTTAAACGACTTCCAACCCTTGTCAATGTCGAGGCGTTTTGTCTGTTTTTTTTTTCAGAATTGCATCGTGCTTTACTTTATTCGGTTATTTTAATCGTCTCTCTTTGCTAAATTTATTTATATCTAACAATATTGCAACCGAACATGTTTATTTTGTGTATTATTATTTATTAACCTCATTTTAACGTCATTGGGTGTAAGTTTCAAGTGTAGACTATGAAATAATTTTTCTTCGTCGTCTCGAATTGGTAAATCATAGTTAATTTTTAATTTTTATATTTATTTAATTTTAAAATGTGCATTTTTTATGTATGAAAGAGATATAACGATTATTAGTTAAATTGTGTTATAGTTTTATATTTTGTACATACCATTTTTTTCTCATCATTTAAATTATTTGACCCTGTTTTAATACATGTAACAGAGTGATTAAAATTGAATATTTATTGTTGTCATAAAAACACCGTGGAATAAAAATCAATTTTAAAAGATTAAGATCCAATGAAAATAACAGTCGATTAATGTTAATATTTTTTATTAAATTTCTTTGATATATTATTAATAAAAGCGTTTATGATATTGTAATAATGAACGGATGTGGTGCAAGTTACGTTTTCACGGGTGAGCGAGCAACTTCCAACCCTTGTCACTGTCGCGGCGTGTTATCTGCTTTCATATTGAATTTCAATATTTTCAATTACACATTAATACGATGAAATATTATCCCTGTATTATATTAAATGGAAATAACTTTTATTATGACACCGGAATAATATTGTTTAAATTATAAGAGAGTGAGAGAGAGAGAGAGAGAGAGAGGGAGAGTGAAACACTTGGAATATTACTATCTCTTTCATTTAAAAGACAATTGAATAATGTTGAAAATATGTCACTTCGAGGAATATGAGCCGTTAAACTGAAAGATGAGGTCGTGTTGCTCTTATCATGTCATTACCACTAATAAGTTTTTTTTAACTTATGTGTTTAATTAATTGATATTTGCTATTTATTACACTTTGGAAGGACAATATCGTGAAGAAACTTACATATTTATAGAAACTTCTGTGGATATAGTTAATAAAGATACCGGCTATACTCACGTCTAGTTTCAGTTTCAGTTCCCGCCGCGATAATGTCGTGTAAAGAGCTCATGAATAAGTGCCCTGGACGGGTTCGAAACTAGTCGGGTTAATCCGATAAAATTAGACATGAGTATAGCCGGTATCTTTATTGACTATGAATACTACTCACGATAGTTTAAATTTAAAAATTCTGTGGATATGTGTAAAAAAAAATATGGTAGGTTATTATCCCAGCCGTATTGGAGCAGTGTGCCGGTTCTAAGTTCTTATCCTTCTCTGTAAAAAAATAGAGGAGGCTTATGCTTAGCAATGGGATATATGCTCAGCAACAGGCCGTTACTTTAAGAGATTTCGACGTGATAGCCGCATGTGCCACCTTAATCCAGCGGCTGTATGCGCACTTTTTCAAGTTTTTACAGTTAGTGCGGTGTATTCCAACACTGCATTGTCAGATACAGAGTTGCCACTCCTGTGTGTTGAGACCCCAAAGTCCATCGCCATTCAAATTAGCTTCATGCGGGCAGCCACTGGTTGTCCGTGGTTCACACGGAACGTTGACCTCCATAGAGACCTCGATCTCCCTACCATTACTCACCTCTTTAAACGTTTTTCGAAATCTTACTTCGAGAAATCTGAGGTTCACCCCAAACCCCTTATTTCAGTTGCTTTAACCTACATCCAAGTTAGGTCTGACCACCGAAAATATAGGCGTCCAAAACGATCCTGACGGTCAAATAACGATCACAAACACAGAAACACGTAATACTCACACACAGCGTCTTTGCCGGCGAAGAGGTCCCAGTTTTCTGACGTCGGTCGGTCGTGGCTGCTTGCCACCCTTCTGACGTCGTAATGACTAATCAAAGTCATCAGCCCAGCGTTGCACTAAGCCGTGGTCCGACCTCACAGGAGGCACCCTTAGGACGACGTTCCCCGACGCTAGTAGACCTTCTGCGCTCTACTCTCTGCATTTCACAACCTCGACGATGCTTCTGCGCTCGGCCTTCCCGCCCGGTGACTGTAAAAGCCGTTAGAGCTAACAGCATACAGTCAGTTCGAAAAAAAATCGAATTATTTGCTCAACATTTTATCACTTTAGCTTAAAGATCAGTTGGTATTTGTCGTCATCTACAGGTAGAATATTACGAGTATGAATATGAAATGATAAAACTTTTTAATATCTAGATGAATAGTAAATAAGCGAAGCGAAAAGGAATTACTACCCATATTGTAATACAAAAGTAATACAAACAAAGTCCCACGAAGTTTAATGTTATTAAAAGGGATTAAAAGGGGCTCAATAGTTTGTCGATGGGCTAATTCTGACGCTTGTGAATCCTTTCGAGACTTACAACTAATAATACTATCGATGACAACTTTAAGCTAGAATATTTTCATTTATCATTTCGTTATTATATATACATACTAATGTTATAACTGCGAAAGTCTGTCCGTCTGTTTGCCTTTTTGTCTCTCGGTTACGCTTTCACTGCTAATAGGAGAAAAATTAGAACCGACATAAGCTTGTGGCTTCTGCTTTGCGTCTTGGAAAGTACGTAAGTCGTATGTGGGCTTGGGTATAAGATTCAATAATAAAATTACGTAATCAATTTTAGTTTTTCCAAAAAAAAACAAAAAAACTGTTAAAGCTAGGCTGATGGCGAAAATGAAAAAGCAACCGCTAAGCTTCTCATTTAGTCTTCTCAGTAGGAACAGCTTTTCGAAACAGCTGTAGTTGAGTTGAGTTAGAGAGATTCAAAAGCACTTGTTCAGACGTTTACTTGAATAAAGAATATTCCGAATTTTAATTTGAATTGAATCTTCTAGAGCAATATTGATGAATTTTGGTACAATTGAGACATATAGGATGATAAAATTCTAATTTATCTGTCGGGGACTGGTTCAACAAAACAGTAAGTAATTAAAGGCTAATTTCAACGTTACGCGATGCGCGACTTCAACTAGTAATATATATAAAGACACGCACTTAGACCTAAGACAGAAGCGACACCGCAACGCAAGAGTTTTGAAAGAGTCACGTGAGTCATAAAACCTTAAGTATTTTCTATGAATGAATGAATGACAGGTTATATCCACTTTTTTCACTTAAAGGAAACGCGTCAGGGACACCTCTGATCATGGGGTTCGTAAGCGTACTGAGCATATCTAATGCCTGCTCTTCACTAATATGCGATGATTTTTGATCGTGTTATCGCTTATAATCAACATGTTCATCGAGAAAGTGTCCATATGATCGTATGTGTCATACGATATATACGATCATAGATATCACCCAGCGATTCTCCTTTGATGCGTGTCAGAAAACCGACAATTTCTGCAATCGCAGGCGATCATAGACCATATTTAGCGAGTACAGCTGAGTATGCCCTCTACACGATTGTAATTTGTAATCATCGATTATGAAAAAGAACTTTAATCATACCAAGTCACTTTGCCACGTCATTAATTTTTCTTAATAAAAAAATCACTTAGTTGAACGGTTTGAATGAGTATAAATAATCTTTTAGTCATAAAGGGAAAACTATAACCGATATAACCTCTCAATATTGTGTCAATTGATAAAAACAAGGTGCAGTGACTATTTTCATGGATGAGCGAGTAACTTGTACCCTTGTCACTGTCAGAGCATATTGTTTGATTTTATAGTGTGTGGTGATGAAAGAGTGTATAAAGTAGTCCGGACTTACTCAGAAAGTGAAAAATGAATTAAAAATATATTTATAGTTTTAGTATTAGTAAGCAGTATTTTTCTACAAGGAATATTTCAATAATTTGTAGAAACAGACGTTTCTGTGCATTATTCAAATACTATTAATTATAACTTATAACTACTAATAAACTATTTTTTTACCGATAAAAGAATTACTAGTAGAAAAACAAAGTAGTATCAGATCCGGATTTTCATTAAACCTCCTTTGCAGCACTCTTACATAAAAGAACTATTTTTTCCCAGTTGGAAAATCTCGATGCAGCCGCATTAACGCTTTTATTTGCTTTGTTACTCGAAAAAACTTATTATTCTACTTTTCTCACCCGGCGAATTACATTATTCTCTAGCAACTTCTATTTAAATGTGCCATTTAACTGCTACCTTCCATATTGGTGTGCCCGCCGGCTGCGTTGTTTCATGAGAAAATTAGAAAAGTCTTTAATTTTAACTGAAGCGACATTTTGTTGACAAATTCTTAACATTGGTTAGTGTTCCAATTTTTAAAGTCTTAATAAGTTTTGTGGGTATATAGGAATTTGACTAGTTGGAAAAGTTTTTAATCTTGGAATTTGAGGATTAGCTTTATATAGTAATTGAAATTATACCATAGTCCAATGCAATATTATATCTTTTTATTCCGAAAGTTTAAGTATTAAGAAAATTAATAAAACATTATAGATTTCCAGTAAATGTATTTTGGATTAAAATTACTCCTATCTGACTGGCCCGTAATGGCAGTAACTCTGCCTTCTTCGCGGTTTTGATCTAATTCGATCTAATTGTCCCAAGAATTTATGAAATTTATTAATCTTATATACATATACTACAATTATTAACCGAAACATTTGTTTGTTTTTGTTTGTTTTTGCTTATTTCTCGTCAGAACGGGACAACGACGAATTGATGTGATTCTCACTACTGAGATAAAAGTAGTTTAAGGAATACATAGGCTGATTTCGCAAATGAAATCACAGGTAGAAGCTATTCTGTATATACAAAAGTTCGTTCAGTGTCTTCGTGATTTTTCCTATAAATTATTATTATTTTTATAACACATACTCAAATATCAGCTGTGATGTAATATAAATTGTGATAGCCTAGCGATGAGACCATGCGACTCTCTAGAGACGACATAGGTTCAAACCCCGGGCAGGCACCAATGAGTTTTTCTATTAAAAAACTTAGGTGTCTAATTGATAATTGCAATTTATCACACGCTTTTCGGTGAAGGAAAACATCGTGAGACAACCTGCATATCTCTAGAGAATTCTGGAGGTATGTGTAACCTACCAATCCGCATTCGAGCAGCGTGGGCATAGTAACAGGATGTTACTTTACTTTTTACTTTTAATCAAATATAAAGTAGTGTGTCATTTTGCAGTTACAAGTGATGCACTGGGATATGTAAATAATACACGATTAACCTTGGTCAAGGTTTCTTTGTTAGTACTGTTCTTACGCTAAACACATTCTATTAAAAATCAGTCTACCAGTCTACTTATATAACACTACATCCATGACCTACATATGTATATTACCTATTTATACGTTATAAAATTAAGAAACAAAATAAAAGCAAAAAACATAGAAGTTATTAAATTAAAATAATCTGCTAACAGATAGTACATGCAAAAAGCTGGCTGTCTTTCACTCTTTGAAAAGCAGAGCTTAGTTGCTATCCCAAATATAAGCCGGCCATAGTTCCATTACTGAAATCAACGAGCTGTAGCTAACTGGTTTTTTACGATTTATGTACGCCCATTTTACATTACTATCATAACCATATTTCATTTGAATGACTAACTAGCTATTAAAATTTACAATTAACTGTTCGTTAAACTAAAAAAGGAATCAACTTTATCCCCCGTTGTGCAGTTCCCAACTACGCAATAAATTTACTCGTACCTAACTTCAATACGAGTTTGCAATTGCAAATCGCAATTGTAAAGTACAATGGAGCCATCCATCTTTCCGGATTGCTCTTTAACTTTGCTCCGTAAACAGAATACATTATAATCTGATATTGAAAATATGCGTCAATATAAAAGTATACAATCAAATCAAAATCATTGCAAAAAGAAGTTAGCGCAAATAATTTTTCTGCATAATAGGTTAATTGAAATCTGTTAGGTAAATAAAATTTAGTGATTATTTAGTTTAGTTTAGTAATGATTTTAGGTAACTTAAATTTAAATTTATAAGCTTTATACTTTTCAGTTTGCTACACGTGTTCGAAAGCAAAACAAATGGTGGGATTTAAACGTTTTACTAGATATTTACTCAAAACTTTGCTTTAATAGGTGATGTGTCACTTTGCGATTTTGTCTCGCAGTCTCCTGATGATGCCTCGGTTACGGGGCGAAACGATTGTTGACATTGAGGTACAGAATGTGTGCAGATCTTGTGTGTCGAATGAAATTAATTGTTTTTGTCATAAGCTCAAACTACATTATAGTTTTCATTATGATGGACGTACTCGTTAAAATCCAGCAATAAATTACTCTCTCTACCTCTAGCTTATATCAGGATAGATTATTCCACGTAATATTTTGATTCTTTACGGTTACTGATTTGTTCCATATTCTGAGTACCCGGATTTATTACCGGAATAAAAAGGGGAGGCGAAATGGTCTAAATTAAAAAGCAATGCCTTGTCGAGACAGAGCGAACGGAAACAAAGCGTTGGGAATTCATCAAGCTCTTTTGAACCCCGAGCATTGTGGGCCCGTATTCAGAGACCATCGGCGGATAGAAAAATCTTCAAGTAGAAAAATCTTCGCCACTCTTTGACGCCCCAATGCAAAAAGTAATCTCTTTCCTCAGGAAAATCGCACTTCATTACTTTGTATGTCGGTTCCATATAAAAGTATTAAGGATTTCGAAACCGAACGCTACTTGTTGATCGCGACCGCTTTTGAATAGATTTAACGAACTTAATTAAATGATTTATATCCTTTGAGTGCCGATGTAATTTGTATTCAGAATTTAAATTTCGTATCGAAGAATCTTTAACCAATGCCAGGCGGTTTAAATTGTTAGACATTGTTAATTATAGAGCTGTTGACACGAAGTGGCTTGTGTCCTAAAAGTTTATATTACACTAATTCTATCATTCAGCCCAAAGACTTAAATATATGTACGCACATGTCGGCGCAGTTCCATCGCCACAGTCTTTATTATCCATATTTACCTATTAGATAGATATAGAAAGAAACTTATAGCAATAAAAATTCACTTTTATTAATAACACACTTTTTAAACCTTATTCGGGCAGAGTAACCTTACACAACGACTCAATGTAAAAATGATGCCGATCTAACAGCAAGCAGTCTTAAATAATAAGCAACCAACCATCTCGCTATTTTTCTCCCTTACGTCATAGTGTTTTCTCAAGACGAGTTGCGTGATTCAAAAAACATTCAGTTACTATTAAATTAATATTACATTAAAGATACAGATAAAAATCATTCAATAGTTTATGATGTAATAGTTACAATTTATAACATTAATATTAAAAAAATTAAACATAAAATTGACTATAAGTTTATTTTATCACACAAAAGGCTAGCCGCCCATATACATATTACAACCATTAACATTAAGTAAGTAAGGAAGTTTTAAACTGATTGGATAAGTCTTAAATAGTTTTACAAAAAATATACATTTAATAATGTAAATCGCATGTTTTACGTGACGTAATAAAGTGACCGAATACAAAATTATACTTGCGGGACGGGCGAGCGCTGAAGCATCGTCGAGGTTGCGAAGGGCAGAGAGTAGAGCACAGAAGTTCTTCTTAAGTCGGGGAACGTCGTCCTAAAGGTGCCTCCTGTGAGGCCGTAAATATGGGTCTCTTAACTCACGAGTTTAGTAGGCGCTACGCTACGCTTTATTGCAATTTGCCACAACTTTTATGAATTACGGCACTTTAATACTAAGAGTACGAATTATAATTTACAATATATAATACAATCATGATAGTTAAACATATAAAACATGTGCCATTAGATAGAAAATAATAGAAGTGAATCGTCGCTTGTACATTATATTCGTATTTATGAGTTCAATACTCTATAAACTTGGCGTAACATTTTAATGAGCGGTATATTAAAAAAACCAACGAAGAATCTTATTAATAAGAAAGAAAAGACGCGTTAATAACGATTTTTATAAACAATAGCTATCCGTCCACGCGTTGCTGTGGCTCAATCTGGTTTTTTATTTCCCCTCAAAACAGATCTCAGCATTTAAAAAAATTGCCTTTTATCGCCACCAAATTTTACAGGATCATCCGCTAGATCATCCTACAGCTCATCTAAAAATTTCATTAAAATCGATCCAGCCGTTTCGGAGTTTATAAAGGACATACAGACAAATATTAATTTTTATATATTAGAATATTCTTCTGACGGAATTTTACGAACAAAATATTTTGTTGAATAATAAAGAAGAAACTCATATTGTACAAGCGTAGTTATTAATTTAATCCAGAATAACACATAAGTTATAGTTTAATAAATTTGTTGGTAGTTTCGGTTCCTATTCTGTGTATTGTCAAAATTTTGATAGCATGTCGCACAGTTTACTGCTCATATTTTAAACGATAGATACAATATGTTTTCTTCGAACAAATTAATTAAATTGGCAATTAAAGGCAACGTTTATTTAAGTAAGTTAACCTTTACCTTCACACATTACTGCTTATCATGAGGAGGAATTATATATGGTGATTTATATGAATACCTCTTATACCAATATTAATAACTTATATATAGATATGAATGTTTGTCTGTATGTTCTTTATAGACTCCAAAACGGTTGAACTGATTTTAATGAATTTTTCAGACAATCTTTAAAATGACCCAGCGGACGATCCTGTAAAGTTTGGTGGCGATTGGTTAATTTTTTTAAACTGTTGAGTTCTGTTAGAGGTGGAATCGAAACTAGACAGAGCCATAGCAACGTGTCGCCGGACAGCTAGTAAATTAATAAAAGTAATTTCTGTAACAAAAAAAGATATAAAAAACATTTCTATTGATATTTACAATTGAAATAATACACACCTGGAATTCTATTCACGAAAAGCATTCACTGGTATTACACGTTAAGTCCCTTGTGACTTTTGATCAAGATTGATGCATTCCAATTCGAACAGGTTATACGTATAAGTATGTAATGTCCAAAATCAATGTGACAACTGAAACGGGTGCTTTCATAGTAATAAATCAAAAATGGAATAAAAATTTCACAATGGATTGGTTTAAAAGTTATATGAGTATGATTTTATTAACTTGCAAGCAAGGAGTTTTGAGTTGGAATGCCGTTTAAACTAACTGATAATAAAGACTTACTTGTTAAACGTTTTTTTATTGTTATAGTAAGAGAAAACAAATAAGGAGAACTGTCTCTCTTTTTTATGTGTGATTGATTAGACAAAGGCGAAGTATACGAGTATCATCTTCCCTCTTATTACTTACTAGGTGTGCCTGCAGCTTCGCCCGCGTGGAAATCAGTGTTTTTAATTGAAATTTTAAACATAAAGTTAGATATTGTGAGTTAACCATAGGAGATAGAGACATGCTGTCGCGGACTTTTTTGTAGTAATTTTATACATCTAGAATTCTCTAGTACATTACTTCAGAGTATCTCCTATTGTTTACGCAGCGTACGCCACTAAAGCTCACAAGCAAGTTTTTTAACAACCGCGCGATCTTACAGCACAATTTACACAATAACGATTTGTACTATTTACCTAAACCATCCGGAAGTATTGCACTATCTTTTGGTGAATACCGTACAAAAATCCGTTTAGTATTAGGATCGTTTTATAATAAGTATAGATTGATTGGCCCGTTGGCGCAGTGGGTAATGCCCTGCCTTCAGCTCCGTGGGTTGCGGATTCGATTTCCGCCGAGGGCCAACATTTTCTATAAACAATTTGTTGGGTCTCCGAGCCTGGGTGTGTTTAACATTATATATGTAGTATATTTACCAGATGTCTGTCACCCATAGTACAAGTATTAAGTTACTTACTTTGGCGATGGACGACTGGGTGTGTCTCATATATATTTTTAATTTATTTATTGTGACACTATATACTGTAACTGTAAGAAAAAAAGACCATAGAAATGTCTTGACAGTTTTTTTAATAACGTCCTTTTTTTGTAATAACAACTGAAATCAATAACTTTTAATATATAATATTAAAAAGTTATATTGGGAAGTACATCCCTTTACTCTCTTCTGTCTCCGGTTTTTAACTGGTTTATTTCAATGTTTTCGTTTAATATTTTCATAAACTCAAAAAAATTTACACCGTGTGAAAATTTTAAATAAAAACATGGAATGTAAACAAAAACGTCCACATATCATGTACGTCATATGTCACGTGACATGTTGTTTAATAAGTTCTCAACAGGCTTTATGTCAAACTACCCCACGAAACAATCCCCTGTTTCAATGCCCATAGGAACAAATATATATGCCACATTTCCATATAGCAAAATTCACCTGACATGGAACTGCGTTAATATGAGATATTAAGAGATAAAATAAATAAAAGCATAACAGAAAGTCTATTTAGGACAAGGATATATCGCTCATAAGCTGCAATAGTTGCACAACTCAAAAATCATGTTTTTAGATAAACGGGTTTAATGTTTTCATTGCTACGGAAAATACATACAAAATGCTTTAATTTGTTTAAACGAGCCTTATATTGAATTATGAGTTCTGCTTCTATTGCTGCAGAGAAGATTGTGTATTTTAACATTTACACGTATACCTAGGCCAAAACACGTGTTTTTTGAGTTGTGCCACTATTGTAGCCCATGAGCGATATAAGGATTGAGGAAGAGATACTTGTATTATGTAAAACAAGTTTTATTTTAAAATGTTCACTGACCTGTTTTTTTTAACAGGTAAGTTAATGTAGTTCCCGCAAACGTAGTTTCCGTTGCTTACAGGTTTTGTTTAAAACATATTTTATATTATCATTGTTTAATTAACCAAATTTTCCAGCGTAAATGGTTTTTTTTTGTTTTTTTGTTTTTTCCACCGTTGCATGATTTGGTATTGTACTGTTACAACCCTATTCAAAATACAATAAGTCAGCAATATATGTCCATATATTGCTGACTTATTGTTTCCCAATTGGGGTCAATATAAAGTGTCATTCAGCAATATAGGCCTATAAAATCAATACATTTTCAAAATTCGTTGTTCTTTTGATCTAGTCGACTTGCTGCCCAGCTACGGACCTGGTTCCTGCCTGCCGACTGGCTTCAGCAATAGACTAGTGATCATATACTCCGGCTCGTACAACCCATTACAAGGGTTTCGCGCAAAAGTAGTCCAAGTACCAGTAGCGTTTAGATTAAATTAAAGGATTATTTTTCTATTACGAAATTAAAGTTAATTTGTTCAGTTTGTGTGTTTATTTATTATAAACCACTGGACTGGACGGTCTAACAGTACGTTCATTATATAAAATGTAAATACAAAATAAACGTTAGTTCAAATACTACAGCTATTGAGAACTGAATTTTGCTTTTTTTATGAAATTTTTTTCAAGTCAAAATATCGATTAATAATCGACGGCTTTTATAAGTCTTACATACAGTTCATAAATAGCTGACGAAATACAAATCTCAATAGTCTAACTCATGTACACTTAAACATTAGTGATACATTTTATTAGCAATTCTGCATTGGTACGTATTACATTTAAAACTTATATATGCAAATAAAAGTCGTACGTATGGACGTAAAGTAGTGATCGTAAATGATGCAAAACACATCATTCTCCGGAGTACTATAAATTGACGAGAGAGCTTTAACAACTTATTTTTTTTAGTGTGGGGATTTTTATGATTCAAATTAAAAGTTTCAATGTATTTATGATTTAAATTAAAAGAAAGTTCTGCGTATTTAATTGTTTCACAAGCTATATTTAACAAAGATGTAAAAATGTATGTTATATGTGATTTTACTAATAACTGATTGAAAAAAAGGTGCTATATCTTAATTAAAATAAATTAAACACTTTATTAAAAATAAATATCCCAAGTAATTCCATTCTTTTTTAAATACACGTATGAAAAATGATTGAGACGAATTTTATCATACTTATAAAGGAACTTCGATGCTAATGCAGTCATACTTTACTATGAAACTACTTTGATTGTCTCCACTACACGTCGCTCTTTGTCGTGTTTCGACCTCACAGGTGGCACCCTTAGGAAGCCAATCCCCGAAATTAATAGAGCTTCTGCGCTCTACTCTCCGCATTTCGCAGACTCGACGGTGATGTTGTAAAAGCCGTTAAGGCCAGCAGCATATAGTCAGTTCGAAAAATAAAAACTGATTACGTACTCCAAGGAGCAACGGCTTAACGAATGCTAAAACTCAAAATATGACCTCATCTCGACGCCATTATTTTCGGCCGATTGCCTTCCTGGTACATTTAAGAAGAGAGCCGTCAAAGACAGCCTTCATTTACTTCATTCGTCCACCGCATCGCTGATCATATGATATTGAATATTATGTTTATCATATCTATACTTACTATAAAATAAAGCCCCAAAAACCTGTCTGTCTGTATGTAATCGATTTTCTCAAAATCTACTGAAAGGATTTTTGTATGGTTTTCATCAAAAAATAGTGCAATACCTCCGAATGTTTAAAGTAAATAGTTCATAACGATATTATGTAAATTGTATTGAAGAGATCGCGCAGTTGTTAAAAACGTGCTTGCTGGGAGCTTTAGTCACGTGCGCTCCGTAAACCAGCAGAGACAGCTTAAGTAATGTAGTAGAGAATTGTAGATCTATAAAAATTCTACAAAAAGTCCACGATAGCATGTCTCTATCTATCACAAAAATTCGAAAATTTGGGAAGAGAGCGTAAAACACTGAATTCCACACGGGCGAAGCCGTTGTTGGCACAGCTAGTATATATATAGTATATTTAGTATATATATATATCCATATGATGAGGAGAGTCTGATTATGAAACCAATAGCTTTTGTTTTGAATCTTGTTTTGATGAAGATACTGTTAATATACATGAAAAGGTGAACTCGAGTAAAAAAACAAATCCTAAAAGTCAACTAAACACTTGACTGCAGCAGCATCTCGATTGTGAATAATTAATAGCGTTCACCGATTTGGCACCAGCCTACACTGGATTGAAGAGTTTGCAAGTCTCGGACACTCAGCGCCCTCTTAATGAAGGCGTTAGTGTCGCGTACGTACTCGTTAGTGGAGCGACAAATGAGGCCATTACTAGTACAAGTCGCCTCTAACTTAGACTACGCAGCCTTCACACCTCATACCTGTTAAACTTATGTTGCTACTTAGTGGTTATGTGTGAATGGGATAACTATTTTATGTTTAAATTGCGCGGTTAGTCATAGTACACATAAGCGTCAATTGGTTTTGGAATTCATTTGGAATTGGTCGCTAGTAAGTAGGCTTACCATGAACTCTTATTGCGACTCAATTGAAGACGTAAACGACGACCGCGAGCCGCTTTCTTTTCGTACCATGAAGTGTGAATTGAATTGGGGTCTCAATGTTTGAGAAAGATAACGTTAATATGAACTATAGATAACTCTGTCTCTTTTACTCACATGTTCTTAGGACGAATTCCGAACGCTCATTCGGCAACGACTTAAAGTGTACGTCTTTAAGACGTCATGGTATGAAAAAGCAAAACAATTTCATTTACGTCTTCAATTGAGTCGCAATGAGAGTTTATGGTAGGTCTGCTGGTCTATATACGTTTTTATAATTATGAACCTCTATACGGTGTTACTATATACGTGACAATTGGTTCAAATTTCTCTCTCTGGCGCAGAACGTAATATCAGGGAATCAATAGGAGTTTTTAGACCTTCTTTGGAAAGAACACTGCGCTGGGATCAAGCCCTCACAATGGGATCTGTCATTGTACATTGCGATCAAAGCCTCAACCAACAACTCGAAGTTGTTGAAGCTCAAAGCTATTGAGGTCAGATTATTGTTTCTGCAAAGTGACTTACTTGCGACTATACTAATTATATATTTATTTTATTAAGTTCTAAAAGTCATACATATACTGGTAGGAAAAAACCGGCGTTTATATTTTTACTTTTTACTCAGCAAGACAATTCAAGTAACAATTTCACAAAAAAATTGTCCGATCAAAAAAACAGTACACATTTTCCATAGATGTTGATTTGATTTAAGATGCACTTAGTCTGCAGCTGCCATTAATAATTTAATACGATGTCAATTGAAATCTGTTGCTTACCATTAATTACATTTAGCTGCATATGCAATTAGGAAAATACTATTACCTTAATTAAATTTGACTCGTGGAAGAGTTATGTCCACGTCAAATGATTAAACTAACTAAAGGCAAATAAACGTGACTCATCGGATTGGTAATTAATTTGTTTGCTACTTCATTATGGTAATCATGTCCAAAATGTATGACATTTTCTATGACGCAATTCGTTGTTAATTAAAATTCAATCAATCGAGCGTGTGTGACGCAAAATCATTTACGACGTGCATTTAACGTTGGAATAAAATATATATGTTTTAACTTTATGTAAATAGTATATTATTTATTAATGTTAATAAAGACATGTAAAAGGATCGCTAAACAGCTGTTTTTTACAGTTTGTTAAATTTAACCTTTGTGCTTGTTCAATATATCTAGTTTTATGATTCCACAATTCAGTATGTTAATAATATATTATTCTAGTAATAACTAGGTTTCCTGTATCTTTTATGTTAATGAAGAAACGCCGAACCTATTCAATTCAACCTATTTTACATTTAACTGACTAGTTTTTATCGCAGATTATAGCAAAATACATATATTTTCATTACTATTGTCTTGTATTAGCTGTTAAACTTTATTGGACAACTGTTTTATTTAAGAACCCCTTAATTGAGCAGAATTAATGTTCTTTTCAAATAAATGCATTGTAGCAAATAAAAGTGGCTTAAGAATAATAAGAATGCAGTCTAGCTAAATTATTTACGTGGTAGTGGCAATACATTCGTAGCGATCACACTAACGTGTAGTTTTCCCGGATTATGGTAATGTTGTCCCAGAGACATTTGTCGTTACGTAATACTTTTGTGCACCTACCGTGTTACGTAGTTTCTGACGGTTTTTATATAAATTATTTATTCTTGCAAGCGAGTCTTAAACTTAGATGAAGAATAATTTTAGTTTTTCGCTCTTTAATGACTTATTTATATCCTATAATTTAAAAATATTTGAATGCTTAGTTCTATTTCATTCCATATGACAAATGTAGTTCCTCTCTGTGACTTCCTAGAAACTCTACAGGAATGATATGGTTTTTTTTGGAAAGTAACTAACAACATACATTTACAAATTTAACTGGTAATAATTATGCGACTTTTCATTGGATATTCTGTAACTTAGAACTTGGAAAAAACAGGTTAAGTTAATTGAATGCTATCATTAAAAGGTTATTTTTATTTTTGAGATTCATGTGTCTCTTTCTGCTTAACGAAATTTAGTCTATTAAATTCGAATTCGATAATATCTATTTCTGTTTTTATTCTCTTCTAATTCGGTCATTCCGATTCGAACCAATGCCTGAAAAAAGTGTAAATAAAATGCAACACAAATAGCACAGATGCGTCATGCTGGAAAACCCATTTTTCATTTATTAACATAAATCGACGTTTGCATTGAGTTCATCGACACGCTGAGTTCCTAGAAGCAGGTACGATGGCGTGCTGTGCTAAGCGGCTCCAGCGTGGCGGCATATACCACCCTTGTTATTTTTATAATAAGCATCTACCGACTATTCAGTGTTGCGTATCAATAAAACTCGAATAAAAGATTCGACTAATATCCATATATTATTATATGTATCATGCAATTTTACTAACATATGGATTTTATCATTATTCTGTAAAATGCAAGCGCTTGGCTGTAATCGTGACTTGTTGAAGTGATGATGCAATCTATAGTCTGGGTTTATCTGGAAGAAAGCTCTCATTTTAACCAAGAGATGATATCTTTTTACAATCTGATTTATATCTTAAAACTAAAATAAAAACTAACTTGGAATAAATTAACACGTTTTCAAAAACTTTTTAATTGATTCCAAGTTATAAAATAGGGCAAAAAGTTAGAAAGCATAACTCAACTCTCGCGGAGAGATATTATTTGTATTCTTAAGCCTATATGAAGTTTAATTATACCTATTTTGATCAATATTTCTCCAGAAAATTAACCGTCAAGCCTAATAGACTTACTTCCACTTTTAAATTAGCCAGATAATATACAAAGGAACTTATTGTGGTATATCATAAATAACATCATGAAAGCAAAATTTAATTAATGTAACTAAATTAAAAATTGATTGACTCTATAAATTGCCGAACATTCATAAAAATCCTTGTGTATTCATTAACGCTAATAATTATCATGGAGCACATACTCGTATATTTAGCTACCAGAATACGATTTATAGAAGTAGCTGTAACTTTCAGGAATTTCATAGTAAAAAAGTTAGGATGGAATCATTTTGCTTTATTCCGCGTTTGTTAAGAAGACGTATGTAATGTCAAGTGTAGAAAACCGTTCACATACCTTATACAGGATTATTTACCACTCGTATCACAAAACATCAGCACGAATGCGTATGCATTACAATTTTGTTGTGGAGCCTATCTGCTGCTGATCCTTCATTTACGGGGAGAAACGATCCTAGAGATTGTCGTGGTTTGTGTAGTTCTTCTGTAGTTGGTGGTGGTATTTTGTAACACGTGTGGTGAGTAATCCTTTCCTACACTTAATATTACATAGATTTTCTTAACAAACGAGGATTTGTACCATAATATGACTTATTCTGTGTTCCGAATGCGTAGATGTAAATACTTATTTATTTATTTATTCGGATCTTCAACAGCATTACACGATAAATCATCCAACATATATCCCATATAGTTTTGAATTTAGTATGTAGTACCAATTATAGAAGAACACATCATTCTTAGTTACAAAGTCACAAATTATAAACCTAAAAATAAACACTAGAGAATAATGAACATAGAAAAAAAAGAGAAAACAACAACATTAAGGCTTATCTATTATAACTATGAAATAAAAATTTTGGAACATTTTAACATTTTAAAATTTTAACTTAAAGATCCTTACGAAAGTGCCTATTTATTTGTATTATAAAATTTATTATGGTTTCTAAGAAAAATAAAATGAGATTCTTTAAAAAATTAATGGAGTCTTATTCAAATATTAACAATTAACGGCGTTGCAAATTTGGCGACTGCCTACAACGAGCCGTTGCGGAGTTTTTGAGTTCCAGACACTCAGCGCGCTCTTAATGAAGGCATGAGAGCTCCTTGTGAATGTTGGCGGAACGACAAATGAAGCCATTACTAATATATACTCGTACTCTTGTAAACTTAGTCATAGTCTACACTGGTTCCTTAGCATAGACAACAAATTAATTTCTGTACTCATGAATAATGATATATGAGGTAGAGAAATATATTAGACTGGCCCGTTGGCGCAGTGACCCTGCCTTGAGCTTTGCGGGTCGCGTGTTCGATTCCTGCCGAGGGCCAACATTTTCTAATATCAATTTGTTGGTTCTTCGAGCTTTGGTGTATATTTGTATTTAAGTATATTAAAATAATATATGTTGTATATTTACCAGATTTCCGTCATCCATAACACAAGTATTAAGTTACTTACTTTAAGGTTAGACGACCGTGTGTGTAAGTGTATTTCTATATTTATTTTACACTAGCTTTTACCCGCGACTTCGTCCGCGTGGACCGTAGTTCTGTAATACTCAATAGCTTCTATCGGTATCCAACCTTGCAAATATCTCCATCACAAAAATCAAATCGATCCGGGGGGTTAAATAGCAGTTCCTATGACAATTGTTACGCTACTCGTATACTACTACTATCTACTACTCCATTTTAAATTTAATTTCCTTCATGCCATTACTGTTATTTAACAAAGATATTAATTTGAATCTGGAAAGATTCAATCAAAACCATAAGAAATTTGTAAAACCTCTCTTAGTGGACAGCAGCGTCTTTCAGTTTATCAGTCAATGTGAGACTCCATTGGGCCTACTGTACCAGTATTAAAGTATACGACCTTTCACCTTAAAATTGACATATCTTTTTTATTTGCTGACCGATTGGAATAAAACATACCCTATATGTTAAGTGAGACTTCCGACTATATATTAGTGAAAACCGCGTCCGAATCGGATCAGCGGTTTCTGAGATTAGCGGGAACAAACGCACAGACATACAGACAAACCGACAAACAGACAAACAGACAAACAGATAAACCGACAAAAATTTTAAAAACTATTGTTTCATGTTTAGGAGCGTATTTTGAGACGACTACACTATTTTTTTTCTTTTAATATTAAATGTACAGATTTGACTCAACGATTTTATTATATGTATTGATGATGATATTGATGATTAATATTGAATGTGTGCTTTTTTTATTGCTTTGAAATTCTGATTTACACTTCTTCAAACACACTATTTACTAAACTTAGTTCTGAAAATTCAATAAATTTAAAATTTAATCGCGTTGATACCTAAATAATTGAATATAACTTGATCAATGCCGATTCAAATTTCGCAGCTCGTTAAAAGGAGAAGCTATCAGCCTGTGTCGGTATTGCCAATTCCAATATATTGGACTCTTTAGAAGAACTATTGCAGTTCTGAAGACCAACTCATGTCACCAACTTACTTAAATATTAGTAACTAATAAAAATTAATCATGCCACCAGCATTACGATATTAATTTATATGACAATAAAACCCTTGTTAGATGTTAGTTTTTGTTTATTAGTTGTTAATAATTTCCTACTTTTTAATATAATAAAGGAATGCTCTGATAAGCATTCATTCAGTTAATGGACAATTGCTTAAAACTTTTAGGAACAAAACGACTGAAGGTGTTTCTGGAGTACATAAAAAAGCTACATTTTCTAAACCCCCATTTATCTCAAAACCTATCATGACGAATAATACTTATCTTAATATTTTGGTGCATACTAAAATTGCCATTATCTAGTTTTATGGAGCAGAAAATCGTTAAATATTACAGCTAGAGCACTAATCAGTTCTCATACTAAGTAGGACGCCAACACTAAGCCTTTTATCCTTGTTGTCAAAACATACGCTGTTTGGTCGTTAAACCTCCTGGTAATTAATTAACTGCATATAGTTTTAGCTCGGGTTGATCATTTACTACTTGATATGCAAAGCTTCTACGACACAGCAAATTTAACTAAGTAGTGCTTTTTGATTCCGTTTATAAATTTTCAGCAGTATTAAGTATTGTTAGTTGTATTGGACATTTTCTTTCACTTTTTTCGCGACTCAGAAAGTTCTTAATCATTATTAATTATACTTGTAATAATTCCTTCGTAGTGAAGATTAATAGGCCCTAGTTGTACAAACAACTTTTAAGTTGGGAAGCCCGTTAAATTCTGAAGTCATATTCAGATGGAAGAAAGTCTGACTTATTACTAATTTGATTAATTTTTAAATTAGGCATTACTTTGCGGAGTTACATTCCATAATAGAAAATTAATGATAATAATATTTTCGAATTTGAATAGGTAAATATCATTCACATTATTTTTGTTACTTCAATGTGGTCCTTTGATTTATGAATTTCTAGCTATGCCAGTGCCTTCGCCTGTGAAACTTCGCCTGTGAAAATCAGTGTACGACAAAATTTTTCCCGAATTGAAATTATTAACATAAAACTAGTTATTTTGAGTTAGCCATTACAATTGCGCGACCTCTTTGATACCTTTTACATGAAAGGGTAATTTAAATTTCCCCTAAACCTTCCAGAATAATTGCACTGTCTTTTAGTAAAATCCGTATAAAGATCCGTTCAGTAAATTTTGGGAAAATCATTTAGGGACTTCGTTTTGTAATAAGTAATTTCAATGTACTTTTTAAATTTAAATTATCGTGAGTAGTATTCGGCCTAACCCGATAAAATTAGACATGAGTATATCCGGTGTCTACACATTAAATTTCAATGTAATTTTATTTTTAATTTATCCATCACTCCATAAAACTTAGATTTATTTATTTTAAGTAAGATTAACTTTTTAAACAAACAAGACACCACTGTTTTGTTATAGTATAATCCCACCTTGGTAGGACAATTACCTAAAAATATAAAAAAAGTGAATTAAACATTATGAATCTCTAATTTATTAATAATTCATTTGCTGTAATTTTATTTTAATTAATAAAAAAAATAATTTTAGTTTTAGCTGCAAATTTGATTTAGATATTTAAATATTTGTTTAGTTGGTGTTCCATAAATTTCGATTTACAATATAATTATGTTCGCTTCCACAATTTCATGACTGAACAATTTGAAGTTACATTTACAAGCTCAAATACTGGAGATTTAAAGCCGTGTCGGGCTGGAGGAGCAAATGTGGCAATTCGTAGGCGACTCGTCCCACAACAGACATTAGCACTAAATGACGTCTACGAAAAATCTTCGCGAAGCCCAGATAAGGAATAGGGGAATGGAAAGCTTTCCCCAGTTTTGATATGGGATCGATATCAATATCTTGATGAAAACGTCATAATTGAAATAAAGTAGACATATTATATTTTGTAGAACAAAGTTATATCCATATTTTTTAAAATTTTTATGAATACGAAAAGTATATTGCATAAGTTATAAAACTTTTTAAGTTTAACTTTTTTTTTACTTAAAAGAAACTCGTTTCGGCCGAGTTTCTTGCTGATGCTTTTCACTAAAAGTACCAGTGGCAGTTTTATTTATTTAATTGAGTCTCTACGATTCAAAATAAAATAACGTACATTCTTATTTTATAGTATTAACAAATTATGATGATTGTGTCATTTAATCTTTATTCATATATGCCTGTAAATAATGACTGCCGTGTGGTATCCGGCTGAGTAGAATAGACCACCCTTATTTCTTACCGAGGTGTCTTAAAAGGCGGCTAAGGTAAGTTGACGTCAGGCAGGCGGTCGTAAAATACATAGCCAAATCATGTGACAAAATGTTTTGTAAGTTAACTTATTTTTGTTTTTTTATGTTGCATAATAAATGATTTTTAAAAATTAGTATCTAACAGTGTGAAAGAATTTGTCACGAAATGTTGGTTTTATTTTAAATAAATCTTCACATGTTAATAACTAAACAATCAGTATGTTAAAACGGTACGTAATATATTCACAATTGGCGTATTGATGTAGGCAATAACGCATTTAAGGTCTGTAGTCCCAAATGCAATTGGAGCACAATTGAGGGCACCTGAGTCTTCGGACTAATACCGACCCTAATCTACACCCCCCTTATACTGATAATTGCTACATAAACTATTTAGAAGGAAGTACTAACCAAGAAAGATTATTATTCAAATAAGATTGTGTATTTGAGAAAATAAAGGTTGTATTTTCTCTACTCGAAAAGACTCGTTTCTCGACTCGTCTGTATGTAGAATTGCATACAAACTAGTCTATTATTGAGCTTACTACTGTTTTATAAATAGATATTAAAGAATCGGAATCAAGAGTAAGATTGATGTGTATATTATAAACTAAATTCGAGTTCTTTATGCCTTTGTCGACGATTCCTTGACCATAACGATAACACTACACATGAGTATGTAAATATATTTTATAAGTTAGGCAAATATTCACACTATTTTAAAAGTTGAAAAAGAACTAATAAAATACTCTGATATAAAAATAATATGATAATTTATAAATTATAATATTATTTTCACTTTAACCAATTTAATCAGTTTATAGTTAATATATTTCATTCCGGTAAAATCTTGGATGTAGTTAAACGCATTAGTGTACATGTTTACATTTTTATTTTTTTAAATAAATATTATACATACACATAATAACATCGCTGTAAAAATGCTTTGTGTACATCTGAGAACTTTTATATACTTTTTATTTTTACACCAGAGATTTAAAAAAGCATTACCTTTTTTAAGTCTTTGTTTGATACTCGTTTTAAAAAAGAAATTTATAAATAAACAGTTCTCAATAACAAATCGTCGAGTGGGAAAACTAATATTGTCTGAATTCACGTACACCCACAGCTGAACTCAAATCGAATATTTCTGAAAAGAAAGCTGTCATTTGAGCGTACGCGTTTGTTAGCGTTAAGGCTGATCTACGAGTATCAAATTTTAGAACCAATATGGCGTTTTATTCTCAGGAACTTATATTCCGTTTTTTAAACTTTATACCGTTGGACATATACTGCTGGAAATAAATTTCTTCATAGGGTTACCACGCCTCACGATCTTATGCCGTTTGAATCATCCTTGAAGTCGCCATTCCAACACCTTCAAATCTTTGTAGTACGATTACTATACCCGGCCAATTACAATTTTAGCTTCATGTTGCGCTTTAAAGTTAATTTTAGTTCTTCTAGATTTTTCCCTGTTGGTAATATAAATATTAGCTTTATATCTGTATTGTAGATAGGTAAGGCTTAGTATAAACATCAGATATCATATTCAACTATTTTCTAAGACTTGGCAGGACCAAGTCTGTTTGTATGCGGAAAAAAAACCTAATTCACCTAATTCTCTGACTAAAGTTTCCTACAAAAGTCAAAGTCGCCGATATGGCACTCGACGTAATCGTTGGGGTGTAGAATAATCTACATAGCAGTGCACTTTTCACAAAAAATGTGACAAATGTGGTATCAGAGAGGGAAGAACACCTACTAATCTGTATTAATGTGCAATTATTTGTATGTAATTACGTTTATTAATAAATACTTTTTGCACCGCCCTATAAAGTCCTAGTTTTAGTTTCTCTTAACTCAGGTTGCCTGTAAGGAATTATTAAGTTTAAGTATCACAAGACCAAAAGTGTCACCGCCACCAATATTCAATAAAAGGAATTGAATATTTTTGAACTAACAATATTCTTGGTTGGTGTTACAAACAACATAGTACCATTGCATACATCACACTTCGTGCATTTACAAGGAACACATAAATAAGTGAAACAGATAAAAACTACCATAACATATGATATTCAAACTTCACGAATAAACAAAACTTATCCTATAAAAATATAGGAACACTTTATATTGGCCGTTATTGCTATTTTATGTAAACCGCGCTATCTAACTGTATATACCTAATATATCGGAATGTTATCAATGTACCATTTTTTTGTTTCAGATCTCGAGTAGGCGTAATTTATTTTAATTTTGAATAATGAACATACTTTTAATGCTCGCAATACATAATTCATGATTTTGATAGGTTCATTAAAACTATCAAAATGGAAATGAATAATTCATGTAGAGTGTGAAAAATTATTTCAATCTGGCACTGTAGATGTCATATAATATTTTACACCTCGTCTCTGTATTGGTAAAGTAGTGTCAAAATTGAAATAAATTTGTCGAGAGCCACAAAGTGATGCAGTGAATTTTACGAGCGACACTTTATGCCCTAACATGTGAGTTTTATTCGCTTATATAGGTTTTTAATGGATCATACGTATCAGTTACGCTGCTAGCAAACAGTGTAGTGAACCATTTAAACGGAAAGTTTATTTTTAAATTCTTATCATCAGATTTCGAATACCGGGAATTTTTTGAACATTTTTATAGAACAAAAGTTATGATAGATTTATTTTGCTATAATCCGCGTGTGTCGCAAGTCTTTGCGTTTTTGTAGTGGGGCCTGTCTCCTGATAATGCTTCAATTACGGGGCGAAACGATCCTTGGGATTGTCATGGAGGGTATGTGTAGTGGTTGTGTAGTGTGTTGGTGGCGGTGTTGTGTGATACGTGCGTAAAAAGTATGGCAACGGTTTTTAATTCGTACACAGCATTACATAGATTTTATTAACAAATGTGGATTATATCAAAATAATTCGATTATAACTTTTTTACTATGGCATTCTGCAAAGTAATGCCTTCTTCTACGAACTATAATTTTTATAGAATTAAGTTTCTAAGGTGCTTGAATGGCGTCCCCAGTATTGGGAGACTCACTAAAAGGTGGACTGACGACCTCAAAAAGGTCGCGGCCAGCAGTAGAAATCTTTAAGAGATCTTTTATTTTATCCAGCAGTGGCAGTTGAAAAAAGAAAAAGAATAGAGTCAGGACTGTAGGACTAGCGCCACGACAGTGCTTACGACTGATCGTAGCTATATCACATTATCCTCAACACACTTTCGATTTTTAAAAAAACATTAATAAAATAGGTAATACACGTAATAATATAAGTATATTTACATTGTGATGCCTTTAGTACGCTGATGTGCGGTAAAAAAAGTTAATATGTAAAATAAATAAACAAAAATATGTGACAGGACTTACACACACGGATATCCATCCCCAAAGTGAGTAACTTGGTACTTGTGAATGAATGACAGGCAACTGGTAAATATATACATATATAATTTTAAATTCAATACATAAATATATATAGACACCAAGAATCGAAGAAGCACTAAATCGTATTTTTAAAATGTTGGCCATTGGTGGGAATCGAACCCGCGTCCCACGGAGCTGTGTGCAGCGTACTGCCAGCTGCACCAACTGGACAGTCTTTTATGAGATATATGTCTCGTAAGAATAACTATACCCTCCTCTAATAAGATTCAGAGATTGGAGGATCCGGCCTCTCCCCGCGAACTTTTTGAGATTGTCATACAAAGGTATGGATCCATCCTTTCCTTTACATTTAATATACGTATATGCAAAACAAAAATAAATAGACGAGAAATGCAAGTTAAGCAAATTACACATTCATGATTGGCTAATCTGCTACACTACTAAAAAAAATAAATTCATACGCCATACTGGTTTTCAAAAGTCTCAGTTATTAGCAAACTAACGGTCGCTCGCTTATAATTACAACGTAGTATTGTCCGTAACAAACGAATTGGTCGTTCTGTTATTACAGCAATAATCGTTTACCTGCGAACATTTCAATTCAGCACACAATCCCGGTATTAGTTTATCATCGCGATTGGATATTTCCCATTTTGTATGACTAATAAAAGATTCTTGATTATATTATCGTATAAAGGTAGAATAGAGTATAAAATAACTAGGTTCAACATTAAATTACGTTTTTGATTTTGCAGCTATGTTTGATATCAATGCTTAGTGAGGTGATCTAAATTTTTCCGCCAAAAGAATTTCAGATCGTTTTCATAATCAGGAAATAAAGGATAATTATAATAAATCAATAAAATAAATAACAATGTGGGACACTTATACACACGGTCGTCCGACCCAAAAGTAAGTAACTTAATACTTATGGGTGACAGACAAATGGTAGATATACTACATATAAATTTTTAAATACATACTTCAATGCAAATATACGCCCAGGCTCGAACAACCAACAAATTGTTTATAGAAAATGTTGGCCCCTGTCGGGAATCGAACCCGCGACCCGCGGAGCTGAAGGCTACCGCAATCATACCATCGGGTATGATTGCGATTATGCGAATTTTATTACCCAATTTAAAAACCACAAAAAATACATTTTTCCTTCGAGAATAGGATAAAAGTAAAATAGTAGTACTACATCAAGAGCAATTTTAGCACCACTAGTTAACTATAATAATGAAAGAAAATTATGTATTTTTTAGTATATTTTTTAATTACTTAGTTTAAAGTTTCAGTTAGTAAACGAAACGATAGATCTCTGCAACGCAGTTTTAACTTTTGCACGATCATCGCTGTCATTGTTCAAGAAAAGTTGCAATTGTTCCAGAATAAAAATTAAATTTCATTTCAATATCATTTCATTCCAATTCATTTCATTTCATTTCACTTCATTTCACTTCATATCACTTCATTTCACTTCATTTCACTTCATTTCACTTCATTTCACTTCATTTCACTTCATTTCACTTCATTTCACTTTATTTCACTTCATTTCGCTTCGTTTCGCTTCATTTCGCTTCATTTTGCTTCATGTCGCTTCGTTTCGCTTCATTTCTCTTCATTTCGTTTCATTTCGCTTCATTTCGCTCCATTTCTCTTCATTTCGTTTCATTTCACTTCATTTTATTTCATTTCAATTTTAAACAAGTAAACGAGAAGAAAACTTTTATCTACATATTGCCACAATATAAAAATTACACTGTTAGTATACAGACCAGCTGGACGAGTATTGTGTAAAGACAAATTGTCTTTGGGGCAGCATTAACATAATCCAGCTGTGGCAGACAGAGGAAGTGACGTAGCATTGAGAGAGCTACCGGTCGTCGGATGTCCGTACGAAGCATATTCCATAAAGTAATGCAGTCTACCTACCATTTTTTAAAATGATATTAACTACATAAAATACATAACAGTCGAACAGATACAAGAATTTAAGCGAATAGACTATTAAAGGATCTTTTGTATCTTTTAATTGTATTAGTTGACTGGCCTCTTGATACAAGTGACAGTGGCCCTGCCTATGTCTCCTCGGGTCGCGGGTTAGATTCCCGGGTAACATTTTCTATACATAATTAATTCGTACTTCAAGTTTAGGTGTATTTGTGCATTGAAGAATTTATTAAAAATATATATATATTTACCAGTTGGCATCCATTACAGGAATATTAAGTTAATCTTAGGGAATACGAAATATAATAATAATAATAATAAATCTTTATTTTCAGACGACTCAGGCCCAATTTGTTATTAATACAAAAGAAATAATATTAAATTTAAAAATGTAAATGATTTATAGAAGCAGGCGTTACTTTGCGGAATTCCATATTACAAGCAATACAACAGAACTAACCACTTTGCTATAATCCGCACGGGTTAAGTGAATGCATGCAAAGCCAATGTGTATGAAGCAGGCAAAATCTACGCACCTTATACATGCAGGACCAGTCACCACATGCACCCCAAGGCGCAATTCACCAGCAACAACGCACACAAAAGCAGCAACACACCCACCAAAATGTTGTCCGTTGGCTGGAATCGAACCCGTGACCAGCGGAGCAGCAGACAGTTCAAATTTAGTCAAGTACCGTTCATAACCTTTTCAAATATAATTCATGGTTAGATTAGATTGGGAATATTATTAGCAGATTTTTGTATTTAAACACTGGTACGATACACGCCTAACAATGTCCCTAAATATCAGTATACGCAGCAATTATCTAGGGGACATGTTCGAACGTACAATTATAGGTGAAATGGAGATGTGGGCCGGAATTTACGTCTAGACTCAGGTGACATGTTGCGTCACAATTGCATTCGAAGGCCTGTTCAGTCTAAAAGGCTTTTATCAATAGCCCAATTACATACATCGGCGAACGCTTTATCGTGTTATTTGGAATATACTGATCGCCCAATTTGATACAATTGACTGTAATCAAACACATAAATACCCTATAGATAATTAAGTTTTGTTACAATCAATGTGAAATTATTATCAATGTGTTGAATAAAATTTGATGTTTAGTTATATCGATTTATCAGATTTTTTTCTCGATTATTTGTAGTTTTATTTACTTATAAGTAATTTTTAATTATTAATTCGACTGGCTCGTTAGCATAGGGTGCAGTGGCCCTGCCTTCAGCTCCTGGGGTCACGGAATCAATACCCACCCAGGGCCAACAATTACTAAATACAATTCTTCGATTATTAATATTGGTGAATCTGAGTGTATATGGGATACTTAAACACACAGTCGTCCATCGCCAAAGTTAATAACTTAATACTTGTGTTATGGTAAATACTGGTAAATATACTACATATATAATTTTAAATACGTAGTTAACAATAAATATACACCTAGGATCGGAGCTCCAACAAAATATATATAATTATAGACAATGTTGGCCCAGGGCGGGTAAGTATTCAAGTATTTATTAAAAATTATATATGTATACATTTGCCGCCGTGTGGTATCCGGCAGAGTAGAATAGACCACCCTTATTTCTTACCAAGGTGTCGTAAAAGGCGACTCAGTTAGGTTGATGTCAGGCAGGCGTCCGTTCGTAAAATACTTAGCCAAATCATTTTACAACATGCTAAAAACTTGTTGCGCCGACCAATCTAAGTGAGATTGGGATAAGGGCAGGAGAATGATGATATATGATACCAGTGGTCAGTGGTCGGTCATCTATAACACAATTTAAATTTACTAACTTTACTTGAGGTATTTTAATGGCAATTCAGTTGTCGCAAACGTAGGCAACTAGCTGTGTCAGCGCCTTCACCCACGTTTTTATAGTATTTTTGTGGATCTATAATTTTCTAATACATCACTTTAGTGTATCTCTTCTGGTTTCCGCGGCGCAAGTGAATAAAGCTCCCAGCAAGTTACTTTTACAATCGCGTGACCTCTTTAACACAATTTACATAATACGGTAATGTGATATTGACCTAAACTTTCCGGTAGAGTCGCACTACTGTTAAATATAAACCGTTATAAAATCCGTTCAGATGATTTGCAGAAAATCAAATACATACAAACAAACAGCTTTTAGTGACTCTGTTTTATAATAAGTATAGATTATATTTATTAACCACCCACCCATTCACAAATAAATGCTCAAATGTATATTCCATAGGGCAGGATTGACGTCACTGTCTATAATTAGAGCCTACACTATTTGTGATCACTGGGCTCTAATTGTCTGTGTTGTAATTTAGACTGGGGAATTTAATTACTTTACTTGGATTTCATTTAACTTATTTAGATAAGCTTTATATAAAGTATCAAAGTTTGTAAAATGTGTTTGTATAAACTTTATGAGTTCTTTTATATTATTATTACTTAATTTTTTCAAGTACGTAAGAAGGAATGACGGATATTTGAAAGATCTATTTCCTTTCTTTCGTCTATAACAGAGCTCAAATAATCGAGTTAATGATTATAATAGGTAACGAAACCTATTATAATCAAAACTCGACTTAAATTGCTTATGTAGAATTTAACAATATTTACAATGAGTAATGATGTAAATTTATCCATTCGTGCAGGTGGCAGTCACTCTGTCTTCAGCTCCTTGGGTCGTGGATTTGATTCCCGCCGGAGGACCAACTTTTCCTAAAAAACAATTAGTTGGTTACTCGAGTCTCAATGTATACATATGTATTTTAGTATTTATTTATTTCATATTATTTATTTATTTCATTTAAATTATAAAGGTAATATATTTACAACCCATCTTTCACCCATAACACAAGAATTATGTTACAAAGACAAGTATTGATTTATATTTATTATATAACAATTAAAAATTTTATATTTTATGCCGTTTGGTAACCAGCTGGTAAGAGTAGACCACCCTCTTACCGAGGGGTCGTTAAATACGACTAAGGTAAGTTGACGTCAGGCATGTGACAACATGTTTGTAATGATATTTCGTGTTAAATCGGACTTTATAAGTTTAAAAGTGTTTTGACTGACTATATCAATCGACTTTTAAAAGACCCTAGCAGGTATATCCGAGAGGTTGCGGATAATTCAGTTAGCTTTGTATGAGCAAGTGAAGCTTAAGTGCAGGTTGTTGTAACGTTCTCGTAGCTATCTCGTAGCACTCAAGGACTATTATACAAGGCGACTTCTAATAAATTTAGAACCTGAGTTTCTTCCAGAGATTCTGTTATAAACCTAAGATTGGTTAACGTATTCAAATAAACACATATAAATCATTATCCTCCTGCCCTTATCCCACTCCAAGTGGGGTCGGCACAATATGTTACAAACATGTTGTCACATGATTTGGTTACGTATTTCATGACCGGCCGCCTGCCTGACGTCAAAATGAACACATAACTATCCTTATGAAATTTTCGTACTTGAACTCAAGTGTTAATAATTTTACTATCTATGTTAAATCCGAAACTTAACTTGATTGACTTAAATATATTTTCTTTTATTATTTTAAAATTCATATTTTTAGAATTTACCAGACCTCTAAAATTATGGAGAATTTGAACAATATATTTCTTTTCACTAGATCCTCAGGATGAAATCAAATGACATTCCCCCTTCAAGTATTTGTCAAAACTTTAAATTTAATTTTAAGGTGTCGCTTGGTGTTATGAACACCAAACACATGAAGTGTTTGGTGTTTTTTAAAACAAATAGGAAACTCATAAATACACGATTTATTTTAATTTTTGAAACATTATATACCTAAGGACAATAATACCATGAAGGATTCATGCCGGATTGTTAGAATCATTTCACCATGTAGTCGCTAGGACCAGATAAGAAGATCGTAAGATTGTATCGAATAAATTCTTTACATTTTTGCTTCCCACACATAAATTAGTTTTATAGCTGAAAGCGAGCCTTCTTTTTTCAAAAATCTATTCCATTGAAATGCTTCAGCAATTAATAACCGACCTACGCGTTGTACATCAGCCGTCATGGGAATCTCTAACACAGACATCGAACCCTCACAATTTAACTTACTCACACTGACTGACTGCTAAAAGTATTTGAGTTTCAACACACAAATATTGCAATCACACTGTATATTCGGTATTAGTACACAGTAATTGTCTTTATAACCATAATGGGGCTGAAAGGCCGTTTCCACGAATTTCGTCTACATGCGCCTTATTGTATGGCGCCAGACATTCACATTCAGTCTAGAAATACGGGCAATTTAACTTGCAACACAGACCCGTAATGATCAGGGAAAAACATGGGTTTTGTAGGCAGTATTTCTTTTTCAGCAAAATTTAATTTCTCCGAAAACTTTTACTGTGTCGAAATTGCGAATTTCAATTTATAGCCAGACTTAAGTGGAAGCTGACTGCACTACAAACCGATTCCAATCATGGACTCGACTTAATTACTTAATAATGACTATTGTTTTGATTAATATGATGAATTATTTCACTAGCTGTACCCGCGGCTTCGCCCGTGTGGAAATCAGTGTTCCCCAAAACTTTTCCCGCGTAAATCCCAACCCAGGGGATATCTATAAACTATGAACAGAAACTTTCCTCAAAAATTGCAGTATCTTGAAGTGCAAACCTTGCCAAAATCTGTTCAGTAAATTTTGAGAAAATCGATCATATACGAACAGACAGTTTTTGGGTTGTATTTATATTTATAGATGAAGTAAAAAACGTTAGGCATTGGAAAGTAGCTGGCTACAGTGGAAGGCAATAATAAGTCAATAATATAATATAATATATAATTTATTAGCACAATAAACCGTCAATCTCAGTTAATATTCGAATTAAAACTGTTGACATGAACCTAGGTATCGGTTTGTCTGGTGAATTGTTATCTTTAGATCACCAGAAAGGTTTCTCAGTCGATTACCCTTTAACATGAATTTGGGTTTTAGTATCTGAATGAACTTGAATATCTAAAAATAAGACATCCATATCAGATTTACCGGCATAGTTACTGCCTTGCGTATTCACGCAAACGCGCTTTCTACCATCCATGACCGCTTACAATTAGGTGAACCTCCTGCAAGTTGCGCAGATATAAAACTTTATGTACCCATATAAATTTAGATGTCGAGACATGTTTTATTGTACAGTCGTAAAATTTAGGGTCGGAAAAGACCGACATATTTATTAAATACGCACAAGTCGTAAAGTTGAATGCAAGCGTCATCGTGGTATCGATAATGTTACGATCGAACTATATCAGATTAAGATAATTCGGTAGTTGATTAAATATAAAATGGGATACATTCTATAAGCCTTGAACTGGACTGTAATAGCATATCCTACTACGTAACTGTAGTTGTTCAAGGTTTTACGACTAAACTTTACTTTATTTTTATTTACTGAGGTGGCAAATTTTTTTGACTATTCATCAATGAATTTTGCACTTTTCCTTCAAGCCAATTTTAAGTTTCAGAGAAAAAAAGCGTACATTGTATTACATTAAAATGACTGTCGCTTGTTTTTATCGACATTTGTTTGCTCTACGAAAGAAGCAACAAAATAGATCCCAACATTTTCCAATTAACTTGAAATTAATGTAAATTATATTCTATTTAAATGTAAGTCGACCGGCTGTATTGTAAATATTATTTATTTAACATTTTTAAAACTTCCATCTTGCACGTTACTAAAAGTGATGCGTAATGCAAGCTGTTCTATATTTATTAAATCCGACTGTGCAATATCCTTTTTAAGACTGCATCGACTTTGATGCGATCGAAAACCTTATATCTGTCTAATAATAACTTATGAACAAAATGCTTACATCAAAAACATAAATATGTATGTACAGGTATTTACCTGTATTTACTAACATATACAGAGACAGTTAGAGTTTAATCTAGTATCAACCACCATATTTCTTAAAAGCTTACTGTTCAATTAAGTTGATTATAGCAAAATAACGCTACCATTATTTTTGTGTTATTGATCTCCGCTGAATTTAAAAATACTTAAATACCTTAAAATATATACGGAATACAATATTTTACAATATAAAGGCGAAAAAGTAGCAAAAATTTGAAATTCCATTCTCACTGATATTGTCCCGCAATATATATTACAAGCAAACAATCTATTATATCCCCTTTATTATAATTTTTATAAATTCGATACAATTGACAGGTTGATGGTGAATATAAAAAAAGCTATTAAACCTTTCCGGATGTTTACCGCAAACATTTTCTTGTTAACCTTTCAAATTTATAGCACTGTTACGAAGTCGAAATAAATTCGCACAACAAAACCTTGCAGTGTGTTTCTGAAAGAGCGGCCACAGGTAGTTGGCAAGTCTCCAGTTCTTACCTGTGAAGACTGATACGTTGCACATTAAGCTCTACACTGAAGACAACAAAAAGCTCTAATGAGTCGTGTGTCGTTATATTTTCGCTCTGTAGTTTGAATACGTTCGATCGGAATGAAAGTTGCTTTTCAAACAGTAGCTATTGAGTTATATTGCAAAAAAATATCATATCGACTGGCAGTGAGATATCGCTGTATTACAGATACTGCCAGGTAACGATGGCAGATTAAATCGCCGCTTTACTGACAAAATGTACGTAAAAATATGGAAAATTGTTACAGTTCTTTTAATGTTCATAATTCGTAAAATAAAGCATTATAATAGATTTAAATATCAATATAGATATAAATAGTTCGTTGTTGCTGTCACATATAGAACATTGTTGGATAACAACGATGAAATTACTTTCTTGATTTTAATTTTTGACCACAAGCTTGAACGTGAACGTGAAATGTTAATTTGCCAAATATTATTTAAAATTCGACTGAGCTAAATTCAAATTGACTGATATAAAAATTGATGTCAAAAACATATTTTACTAGATTAGTTTTTATTAGTTTTTTGCTTTCTTGTGCGAATTCTGATTATTGTAAAATCAACGCATTTTTATTATTTAAAATGATATTTTAACAGACTTATTTTTAAAATAGATGTGAAAACGAAGATGAAATTCATTGCTTTCTTATTTCTTAAATTAATGTAGTAACAAGAAATTCTGACTTAACCCGAATGTTGTTTTTTCATGACGAACTAACTTATCACTTCGCAGCAAAGGACGTCATCATCATAATGCGTCTCACTAAACAATATTACCCCATAAAAATTCACCCCCAACATTTCGAAATTATAACATATTTGACAGGCTACAATATAGAATTCGATGTTGGACCATAAAACTATAAATAACAAATATTCGCGACCGTAAAATTTTATGTTGTTTGGAGGAACGATACAGTTCTATGGTATACGTCGCTCAACAGTGCGGGCCACATACTTACGTAAGTCAAATAAAGGCTCAGTACATCGAGCTAGCATATAGAAAGGGATTAGATTTAAATCCACTGCTTACAAGTACGTTAGTATCCTTGTTATCCCTTAGCCCCAACTGTGGGATAGACTCTCATTATAAAAGTGATATGAACTTGAGATTTAACACTTGGCTCCAATGTAGTTTAAAAAATTGAATACAATAAATAATTGTATCTTTTAAATTAAACGCAATAAAAACAAACATTAAATGCAATTAAATGACATCAATAACGACATGAATTAGATAATACTAAACTTACAGTCATGGACGTAGATATTCTTTATTATTACTTCCTTTCAATATGAACGTCGTCTTTACTCATAATCTAATCAATTTCAAATTGATTGGATTATGAGTAAAAATATTACAAAACCAAATTACAGCCAAAAAACGTGTAACATTACAGCGTAAAATATGAATAAAAGATCGTGTATATTTAACCTTTTGATACAAAACCCAATTTGGACAATAGTGTCGCAATACCAAACACGATAGAATACATAAAATTGTAGGCAGATGTAATATAATGGTAAGAACGCATACACATTTATACTTTTCTACGACGACTAAAATGTCAGTCAGTTTAAAAATATTTGATAACACTTGTGTTTGATTTATAATACAATTCATAAATTCAATATTGCAATTTTTAAATGTATAATCTAATTTAACTTACAACTACTACAAACACGTACATAATTGTAATAAGTTAAAATAATACTTAAATGTTTTATATTGGTTTTAATAATTTAATTTATTCATTTGGTGAGTCTCAGTTGAATTAAAGTTAGCTTAGCTTATTCAATCCGATCAAATCACGATATTCGTAAAGAAAGAAAACGTGGGACCATCAAAGACATCTCCTTGAAGCTAATCTGACAAATAATATTATTTTCATTTCTAATGGCTTTTTTGGCATCGTCATGTTGCTGTACAAAACTTTTTGGGGATTAAATACATTTAAATCTAACCCCCAAGCAATTATTTTTATTGACCAATACAATTTTTGAATCCAGTCTCAATAAAATTTTCATAAATGTAAAAATTTGATTATTTTTTATCCTTCTTTCACGTCTGAATAGAGCAAGTTGTTGTTAAGATATTTAATGTAGCATTGGAGGACTAAAAAGTGATATATGCTCCATCCTTCTCTTTCCTCACCCGTCATGTTTTTTTTTAATTTAATGTCTTATTTCACTGATAAAAATCATATTGTATTAGTTTTGAGTAAAGGTGTTCACGTGTACGAATCTTTATCTTCTCTACCCTTGTACATTGACATTTAGTACAACCCGAGCAATGCTTTACGATCGTCGTGCGCCCCTCTGCACAATCGACTCTAACCTGAATCCATAGATTATTGAATTTAAGAATCGAAGGTAGACGGCTAAGACAATATCAGATATTGGTTTTTACTTTATTGTGATTTTATAGTCAGCGCAATATTTTCCTGAAATTTTAAAAGGTGTACCTTATTACCTTCGTTATCACCAAATATTTTCTTTATGTCTTAATAGCATTACAAATCGATAAAAGCGTAATCATAAACCTTATTTAAGGAAAGCATTATAAATCCTTTTATATCATACATAGTAGATAGCATGAATAGAATATTTTTAATTATCACTTTGCATTTAGTTTTGCATCTATTGTAACATGTACGGAAAACACGATTCGTTAAACTGCTAAAACTACCCCAAAGAGGTTGATGCGCTTGCACGTGTATCCAATAAACTGTTAAACGCAAGGAATTGATGTGATAGAATCCGTTGTGAAAGAAACATGCTCTATGTTGTATAGTTAATAGTTCAAGCTAAGATTTCTTGTGTGTATGCCATCTAGCAGCAGATAGATCTACACTAGTTTCTAGTTCAGAAGGATCTATTCGATAATAAGATAGTAATAACAATAATATAAAGTAAATAAATTAAGGTATTAGAAAAAGTAGTAAGTACGCCGTGTGATATCCGGCAGAATAAAATAAACCACCCTCCTTTCTTTCCGAGGTGTCGTAAGAGGCGACTAAGATATGTGCCGTGTAGTATCCGGCTGCATAGAATAGTCCACCCTCATTTCTTACCGAGGTGTCGTAAAAGGCGACTAAGGTAAGTTGACGTCAGGCAGGCGGCCGGTCGTAAAATACGTAGCCAAATCATGTGAAAACATGTTTGTAACATGTTGTGCCGACCCCACTTAGAATGGGATAAGGGCAGGAGAATGATGATTTCGAAACGTAGTAAGTTTTAATATGTTCAATATTTTCGTAGCACTGAGGCTAAGATTACAATATATTCATGAAATATTATGCTCTAATTTAAAAATCAACAGAAAGTAAAATATCATTTCACCTTTATTGCGGGACGGAAATATGTAGAGGCGACCGCTTCGGAGCAACGGATTCTTTTAAAATATTCAGCTTTCCCGGGCCTTAGAGGTCAAAAGCATTTTCATCTTTTCACTAAGTTTTCATTCCGCTGCTCGAGTTTAGTGAAACCCTATATTACCTATCACTTTAAATTTTCAGTGAGAAAATTCATTCTTTAATGCATTTTTTACTAAAGCTATGCATCTTCTATCCACGTCACAGTTAACTCTCACATTTTTGTCTTAAAACTCACTTTTTACATATATCCTTTCTTATAATAATGTCTAGTAATTTTATATTGAGGCAACATGGTGAGTATAAGCTAACATATATATTTTTATAAAAATTCTATATTATATGGCTACACGATGTTTTGTACCCGTGACCACATGTCAAGGTCGCCCACTCTCAACAGCAATAACAGTGTTAATATTATAAATGTGTAAAATAATATATACATAATTGAGGGTTTTTAACACTTAAGTTGATACGAACGTCATTACGGGTTCAGATTGTCTTGTCTTTAAGTATTACATACAGTACTTTGATGGCATATCGACTATGAACTAGCAAATTGTCCTCTCTTATTTTTGACAACTTTTCAGGAAGAGGAAAAAACGTGATTATTAATACATTCGAATTTCGACATTCGAATCATACAAATATTTTTTATGAAATAAAACAGTTGACTTTAAATATGTTTATTTATATACCAATTTTCTAGTAGATAATAGATATTGATACCGTAAATGATGGGCAGTAGAAGCCAAGGCCGTTAAAAAGTGATTTGACTTAAAATTTGAGATAGTAGCTAGATATTGCCGGTTCACAGTCGATATGATCAAACATTTTACCAGAAAAATATTAATTAAATACATATAAGACTGAGTTTAATTTATTATAAAATTGTGGTAAAAAATATACAACATGAAATTCACTTATTAATAACGCAAAATAAATGAGTATGCATCGATACGACGACCAAAATATTTATGGCCGCAATTGACGTCCCAATCCTTATAATCCAATAGTATAATGAAGATATTAATGGATAATATTAAAGTTTAATCGGCATCGGCATCGGCTCGATGTGGACTCGAGCGCTGCCATCAATTTAATTAACGTACGACGCCGGTGATGTGCTCCGCGAGACAGATAATCGTACTAAATGACTTTTCGAACGCTCGATGGCTTCGTTCTATACAATTGATGTTATTGCCGATCGTATTTTAAATTTACATCAATTTGTTTTTCTTTCAGTATTTTTTTATACGATAAGGCTAGCTCCTGGCTGCTATCTCGGCTGATGGAAAGCGAAAGATGCAGCCTAAGATGGACCGCGCTTGCTAGTTAAGTGCCTATTCACTCTTCTTTTGAAGCTATGCAGGTCGTAAGAATCCGGGAAGATAGATACAGGAAGGGAATTCAATACTTAAGCTGTACGCATTAGAAAAGATGAGCTTAAGCGCTTTGTACGCATTTTTGGTACATTAATATATATTATATATCGGTGGAGCTCCTCGCGGGGTCTGGCTGGCTATTTTTTTTTAACAAAAACTTGACATTATAAGGAAACTAAATAAAGTTATAGTAATATTAGGTCCTTACATATGAAATTGGCGTTTTGTCGTACTGGCCACTTTGATCTCAAATATTACCTTTATGGTTAGGAATTCCAAATTCAAATTCATACAGCTATTTACTCATGCATTTGTGTTTCAAACCCCCTAATTCATTTGTTTTTTCATCTTTTGTTTTTTTCTTTGTGTCACTCTGTTTACAAAATGGATAACATGAAATATCGCGTTATTTACGAGTATGAGTTCCACCGTGGCACCAGTGCTGCAGAAACGGCTCGAAGGATTAATGATGTGTATGGTGACGTTGTCGCAAAAGAAAACACAGTGCGTTTTTGGTTCCAACGTTTTCGTTCTGGAAATTTCGACCTGCAGAACAAGCCTCGTGGACGGCCGGAGACCAAAGTTGATAATGAAGAAGTGAAGGCTATTGTGGAAGCGGATCCATCGCAAACCACGTCCGAGTTAGCTGCAGGCTCCGGTGTTAGTGACAAAACTATACTAATCAACTTGAAGCAAATTGGGAAGGTGAAAAAGCTTGAAAGGTGGGTACCTGATGAATTGAGTGAAGCAAACCGATAAACGCGCGTCGACTGCTGCGTTACGTTACTCAACCGGCACAATAATGAAGGAATTTTAAATCGAATCATTACCTGTGATGAAAAGTGGATCCTCTACGATAATCGGAAGCGCTCATCGCAATGGCTGAACCCTGGCGAACCAGCCAAATCCCGCCCTAAGCGAAAATTGACTAAAAAAAAGTTGCTTGTAAGTGTTTGGTGGACTAGTGCCGGTGTCGTTCACTACAGCTTTCTTAAATCTGGCCAGACGATTACGGCAGATATCTATTGTCAGCAACTGCAAACCATGATGGAAAACAACCGAGGCTGGTCAATCGCTCTAGGCCACTGCTGCTTCAAGACAACGCTAGACCACACACTGCACAACAGACGGCTACCAAATCAGAGGAGCTTCAATTAGAATGTCTTAGACATCCACCGTACTCTCCGGACCTTGCTCCAACAGATTACCATTTCGCAATTTGGATAACTACTTGCAAGGAAAAAAATTCAACTCCAAAGGGGCAGTCCAAACCGCCTTCAAAGATTTTATTGATTCCCGCCCGAATGGTTTTTTAGTAAGGGGATCAATGAACTACCTATGAGATGGCAAAAGTGCATACATAGCAATGGTACATACTTTGATTAATTAAATATATTTCATTAAAAAAAACGACTTTATGTTCCTCCCATAGAAAACGCCAATTTCATATGTAAGGACCTAATATTAGCTCATAATGACGATAAAGCACATAGAAAATGTATGTACTACCAAATGTTGAGTGTACTATCTGTTATCACAGATGATATGTTCAGGATTGGTAAAAACGCATGCACTACAAATCTCCACCACCACCACCACCACCACATAACATAAGCACTACACACATTCATTATCACGAATCATCATCATTCTCCTGCTCTTTTTCCACTCTAAGTGGGGTCGGCACAACATGTTACAAACATGTTGTCACTTGATTCGGCTACGTATTTAACGACTGGCCGCCTGCCTGACGTCAACGTACTTTAGTCGTATTTGACGACTCCTCGGTAAGAAAGAGGATGATCTATTATACTCAACCGGATATCACACAGTCGGTGAACTTTCCTTAATCGCCTTTTACGACACCCTGGTAAGAAATGAGGGTGGTCTATTCTACTCAGCCAGATACCACACGTCGGGTCGACTTACCTTAGTCGCCTTTTAAAACACCTCGGTAAGAAATAAGGGTAGTCTATTCTACTTAGCTGAATACAACACGGCATACATTCATTATCACGAACTTAACAATTATTTCACCCCGTAACCGAAGTATCAACAGGACTTCACAACAAAATCGCAACGACAAAACTAATCTTACATTTATTGATAGTAAATATTAAACTATAGAACTTATCGCTTACTGTACCCGTGACTTTGCACGTATGGTAGTTACAAAAATTTCAGTGTCACCGCGGGAAATCTAGGATAATAAGTAGCTTAGTATAAGTTGCTTTTCTTTTATATTTTGTAGTGAAAGTCTTATCACATTTGGCTTAGCCTTTCCGTCGAATGGTCTATTAACCGTAACCTTCCCCAAGAAGAATCTTTTAGTAGAAACCGTACAAAAATCCGTGCAATAGATTTGATAAAATCGACACATGCAGACAAATAGCTTTGTTTTATATTTTGTGTAGATACAGGATTACTAGTATTTTTTTGGGTAGCACATCTCACTAGCACTCGATTAAAAACAACATTTCGTAGTTTTTTTCTTTTATTGTTTATCTGTATATAATATCCCATATCCAATCGTATTTATAATAAATTAATATATAATATTATAACAAACACTATTAGGGTATAAAAAAGAATTTTCTGCACATTTAACATAAATTCATTAATATAAGACCAAGGAATACAATATAAAACTAGCTTAATTGAAGGAAAACATTTGGGTTCGCTTTCATCCATTAAATTACGTAGGGTTTTAGCGGTGCCGTCTATTCGTTTGACAATTCAGTCGCTCGTGCATTTAAATTTAATAGCTAGTGTATTTTTAATTTTAACTTCTAGAGCTAAGCTTCTTTACTCTTTTTTCCAAATCAAAATGTTTTATGAACAAAGTACAATATATTTTTCTATAAAATTACAAAAATGTATAGCAGTGTAGAAACAAAAAAAAAATTAGTTTAAATAAAAGTTTAAAACTAAATAATAATAATAATAAAGTTTATTTGACATAAAGCTTAATACAAACATAACTTAAGCTATAAAAGATTTATAATTTTTGGCCTATATTAAGTTGCTTTTAAAATAATGGTGATTCTGACTTTTAAGCCAGGATAAACCTGTGTTTTGAAAGTCAGTGGTTCAGCTCGGAGATTGGACAATGGCAACGGCATTCCTTATGTAATTAAACATTATTAGAGAGACTTACATGCTATATGAAAATATGTACGTATGGTACGTAATAGTTGTGTATCTTCGTGTTAGTGAGTGTGTGTCAATGTGAGTGTATGTGTGAACGAAAAAAAAGGTCTCAGATAATGATCATTTCTGTCTTGAAATGTCTCCATATATATTTTTGTGTCATTGTTACTTATTCTACATGTTTGTTTACTTATTCTAAATTATATGTAGGTAATAAAATATCGTTATTTCACAATAAGATTATGAAGTAGAAAGAGGTTTCAGTCTGAAATTTTTTTTGTTATATATAGAATCAGAATTGCAACATACGATTTTTATGTATGTATGTACATAAATTCCACCGTGTGGTACCCGGCTGAGTATTATAGACCACCCTCATTTCTTACCAAGGTGTCGTAAATGGCAACTAAAGTTGAGACGACTCGATGTCTGGTATCCGGCTGAGTAGTATAGACCACCCTCATTCCTTACCGAGGTGTAGTAGAAGGCGACTAAGGTTAATTGACGTCAGACAGGCGGCCGGACGTAAAATAACTAGCCAAAACGTGTTTAAAACATGTTGTGCCGACCCACTTATAGTAGATTGAGGGCAGAAGAATATATGTAGTAATAGTAGTGTAGTAATAATATATACACGTTAGTGTATATAAATATATGTAGTTAAACTCAGTATAGAGTTGCATGATTGATTCATATACACATGTTAGACATACATTACAATACAGTATTACTATATCAACAAACTGAATTCATAAATTCGTATTAAAAGTAACATGACAAATGCGCTCAAAACAAAGTTTCTAAATGGGCACTTATACTAAGCACTTAGCACAAAGTGATAAAATTTAATTTAAAACTACTACTATAATAAATTTACGGCCAAAAACTGGTATGGTATAACTAGCTGAAAACTCGCTCGACGCAAAACTCACGTGGGATTCGGATCATAAATTTGTAAAAAAGTATAAAACAGAAATTCCTACTATATATAGTTTTGGATATTATGTGCTTTTGTAAAAAACTAGTTTGAAAATTTGTTTATACGACAGGGTATTACTTACCTAGTAATATATAAAAGAAAAATTTTTCAAAGAAAATTAACTGCTTCAATTATTTTAATTCCTTGCATTATCGTCTAATCAGAGGGTGGTTGAGATACAAAGTTGTCAAAGTCTTAATTTTTCGACCTTTTTAAACGGCACCATTTTTTTGATCGGTTTTAGATTTTGATAGATATTTTAAAAGCCACCGTATGGTATCCGGCTCAGCAGAATAGATCACTCTCATTTTATATCGAGGTCTCGTTAAGGCGACTAAGGTAAGTTGACGTCAGGCAGGCGGCCAGTCGTAAAGTAACTAGCCAAAACATGAAACAACATGTTTGAAACGTATTGTGCTGACCCCCACTCAGAGTAGGGTAACGGCAGGAGCATGTTGATGATAGATTTTTGAAAAGGACAATAAATTCACATAATATTAGGTCCTTACATATGAAATTGGCGTTTTGTCGTACTGTTGATCTCAAATATTACCTTTATGGTTAGGAATTCCAAATTCAAATTCATACAGCTATTTACTCATGCATTTGTGTTTCAAACCCCCTAATTCATTTGTTTTTTCAACTTTTGTTTTTTTCTTTGTGTCACTCTGTTTACAAAATGGAAAACATGAAATATCGCGTTATTTACGAGTATGAGTTCCACCGTGGCACCAGTGCTGCAGAAACGGCTCGAAGGATTAATGATGTGTATGGTGACGGTGTCGCAAAAGAAAACACAGTGCGTTTTTGGTTCCAACGTTTTCGTTCTGGAAATTTCGACCTGCAGAACAAGCCTCGTGGACGGCCGGAGACCAACGTTGATAATGAAGAATTGAAGGCTATTGTGGAAGCGGATCCATCGCAAACCACATTCGAGTTAGCTGCAGGCTCTGGTGTTAGTGATAAAACTATTCTAATCCACTTGAAGCAAATTGGGAAGGTGAAAAAGCTTGAAAGGTGGGTACCTCATGAATTGAGTGAAGCAAACTGACAAACGCGCGTCGACTGCTGCATTACGTTACTCAACCAGCACAACAATGAAGGAATTTTAAATCAAATCATTACCTATGATGAAAAGTGGATCCTCTACGATAATCGGAAGCCCTCATCGCAATGGCTGAACCCTGGCGAACCAGCCAAATCCTGCCCTAAGCGAAAATTGACTAAAAAAAAGTTGCTTGTAAGTGTTTGGTGGACTAGTGCCGGTGTCGTTCACTACAGCTTTCTTAAATCTGGCCAGACGATTACGGCAGATATCTATTGTCAGCAACTGCAAACCATGATGGAAAAGCTAGCTGCTAAACCACCGAGGCTGGTCAATCGCTCTAGGCCACTGCTGCTTTAGGACAACGCTAGACCACACACTGCACAACAGACGGCTACCAAATCAGAGGAGCTTCAATTAGAATGTCTTAGACATCCACCGTACTCTCCGGACCTTGCTCCAACAGATTACCATTTTTTTTGCAATTTGGATAACTACTTGCAAGGAAAAAAATTCAACTCCGATGGGGCAGTCCAAACCGCCTTCAAAGATTTTATTGATTCCCGCCCGAATGGTTTTTTTAGTAAGGGGATTAATGAACTACCTATGAGATGGCAAAAGTGCATTCATAGCAATGGTACATACTTTGATTAATTAAATATATTTCATTTAAAAAAAACCACTTTATGTTCCTCCCATAGAAAACGCCAATTTCATATGTAAGGACCTAATATATGTGCTTATTCGAGACAGGTTTTGTTACATTTTCAATGTACAACTGACATCGAAATACACATTTATAGATAATAGCCCATCCCATCCGCAGCAATGATATTATGGGACCACAACAAGTTCTCTCCATTATCTGACAACGACAAGTTAGAATGGTCAAAAGCTACTTAGGCATCATTGAGTCTATTATTCCCCGCTGCTTCCAAGACGTAGGATATGGTCAGCTAAGTGTTTGCCCTCCGGGAAGGGAGGCATACTAAATTCCACCAATTTACGCGGGCAGTCGCTCGTTAAGATTATGAAATTATGTAACAGCCCCGTACCCAGATTTGTTTGCGAGGGTAACCGTAAATTGACTAAGCTTGACTAATGTTTTCTTACTTGTGTGATAAGAAAAGTAGCTCGTAAGGGTTTGCGATTCAGGTTTATATTATTGTTTAAGGTACGTTACCTTTGCCTTTAACAGCATAATTTGGAATTACGTCACTGCTATTATATGCAATAAGAAAACACCTTAAATATTATTGAACAAAAAAATTATACCGTGTTTTAATTTAAAAACATAAACTCCCGATAAATTATGACACAGGATAACAAGAAGTACATAAGAAATATAGATAATTATTTTTAATTAATACAAATTATCTTGTATTTGTTTAAAAATACACATAAATTTACCTCTGAATGAACAATTTTAAAATATTTTAATGTATCTTTATATAAATAGACGCAAGCATGCACACATTAATTTACATGCATACAACCCAGCAGATAATTTTTACTACTTTTTTTACTAATACGAAACACGTTTATACTTCTTTGCAATAGTTGATAGTACAATGGAAATTAAAATAAATCCTCGGCTCTTATAACCTTAACGAAGTAGTCTCAATATGTTTCGAGCACCTCTACTGTATTTGTGCAAGAAATTGTACCAAATTGCTTAGCTGGATTATTAATGTACAGACTGAGTCGAGTATATTTAACTTGTTAAGATCCTATTCTATAGTTAAAGAAAACATGATGAGTAGTTCAAATTTAAATAATTTTACAAGATAAACTTTTAATCTCTGATCAAATTTGGTTTTAATTATTGTTTGTATTCAGCCTGTATCTATAACAATAATTTAATAGGTTAGGACGGGCTTTGTATTTGCTAAGTTAAATTTGTTGTTTCAAATCCCTTGTTTAGTTTAATAGTCCAGGATGCAAACCTCGTGATTATCATCAAATCTTGTTAAGTAATTATTCTTCTTGTCAATAGATAACTAGTTTAAGTGTAATGAATTTTAAACTTTACTATTCAAGACATAATCAATACAGATATTCTATTAAAATTAGTATCTCACTAATTAACTTTAAAACGATAATTTTAAATTTCCATCAAAATAAATTACAGCATTGTTGCTTGCGCTTAGTCTTGCGATTAATATATTTTTCGTCTTTCAAAATGCTTACTGCAATTATTTGTCCTAATCTTGATTATACTTTTACATTTTTTTTTCATTCCACAAGTACATAAATCATAACTGGTAGTTGGCGACTTTTGACGAAAAAATAAAAGTGAAAATAAAAAAAGAACAACCTTAGCTCTATTTTACCTTTAAAAACACAAACGTAGAGAAGAGATGACTATCTAAAACTATAAAATCAAATGTTAGCGCTTCACTAATTCTAAACTGGCGTCATCACAAATTACAATCTCCTCGCCCTCGCCACCTCTCTCGATAAGGATCTTTTTATTCCTTGCAAAAGGGAATCTTCTGCAATCGCCTCCTCGTCTTGATTACTATGTGCCCTAGAGGCCAGATTTCACCGAACGAATAGCCATTCACGCGTAGGCGAAAGTGATCGCCGGGGTGATATTATTTAAATGTAATGTTTTTTCGATCCTACTCCTTCCATTAATATGCTGCCCTACTTAATATTATTAAAATGCTGAGTGCTAAAATCGCGGAAGCACTACAATTTATTACATGGTAAAATAAGAGGGCTTAAGAAACATATATTGAAACTAGGGGGACCGGGCAAAAGATTGCCTTCTATGTTAATTTAAAACTATTGACTCGAGAAAAGTTGGAACATTACTTGGAATTTGTATATAATAATTCAATCTATAAAACCTATGAAAATTCCAGGATTAAATGAAAAAACTATTATCCATTCTACTTTTTTTTAATGATTGCAGAGTTAATGTTTAGTAAAAATATATTTATTTTCATTTATTTAAATCAGTGTTTTATGAACGCTTCGCAAAATAATTCTTGTACACTTTATATAGATCAAGTCAGCTACTCCAAAAGAAATTGCTAAGTATCATAATAGCGATCTAAGACCGTAACAAGCGGTACTGTCGATTCTACGTCAGTTAATTTGACTTAAAACAAGGTTAAGGAACGCACTGAATTCTTGAACCACAAGATCGTCTGGTGAATTCCTCGAAGAGGTCTACGTTCCATAGTGATCATCCAAACATTAGTTGCAGTGCCCGCAAACATAAATTCGTTGCAAGCATTATCATTAACTACAGTAAAATAACAAGCTTAACTTTGGTGCGCTTTGTTTTTCAAGCCATTGAATTCATCGTTACACAATTTGTCTAAGTGAAAAATTTTAGTTTAAATTCTGCTGCACTAGGTCAGTGAAGTTAATGGGAGGGAGTTGTAGAAAATATGCGAATGGTGGTAGTATTAAATAATTGGTCGCGTGCCGACCCCGCGGCGCCGGTGTCAACGCCACTGCATGAGGCGCACTGCGGCAACTACTTGAGCGGGTTAAGGCCTTCTCGCACTGCATAGATAAATGTCTTAATACCATCAATGAACCCAATAAATAAATTGTGGTTGTTAAGTGAAGAGAAACCTTTTTTTAAATTCAATTATTTTATATTAATTATTCTATATTTAATATTCCAGTTTGGTTTTACAAGCACTTTTGAAACGTCAAATCATAATGAAGCTACCACTGGTTCGGAAGCGTGCTATTACCGAGAAAAAACATAATTTATAGAATTAGGCGTTACTTTGCGGAGATCCATAATACAAAAGTAATAATAAAATTATTTTGCTATAATCCGCGATACAGTACTGTATACTGTATACTGTACATACTGTATCGCGGATTATAGCAAAATAATTTTATTATTACTTTTGGAGAAAAAACATGTTTTTCTGAGCTCATATGAAATCACGTAACAATAACATTTTCTAATAAACATTATATATAGTTTTAAGATGTATCTATTTCCCAAAAATAAATCATATATTCATAAATTTAATTATATAAAACAACCTGTGCCAGCGGCTTCGCCCGCGTGGAAATCATTATGACACAAAATTTTGCCTAATTGAAATTTTGAGCATAAAAGTGGTTATTGTAACCATCAGAGATAGAGACATACTGTCGCGAACTATATATGTTGGTTTACGCGGCGCACGCGACTAATATTTTTGGTATAATAAAGTTATTGTTATGTAAAAAAAAGCTTCCAGCCGGTGAGTTTTTTACAACTGCGCGACCTCTTCAAAACAGTTTACATCAAACCATAAAGTACTGTTAACCTAAACCTTCTGCAAGAATTGTACTATCTTTTAATAAAAGCCGGACAAAAATCCGTTCCGTAGATTTTGAGAAAATCGATCACATACAGACAGATAGCTTTTGAGGAATATGTTTTGATATATAAAGTATAGATAGATTATATGGACATCAAAGTCGTAAGCCGATAAGTTCTATTATTCTGGAAACACTTATAAGTGTTTCCAAGTGTTAGTGTTTAAGAGCTCTATAGAGCTCTTAAAGTGCGTAAATACAATGATTGTTAACAATATAATAATAACAATATAATATAATAATAACATATATAAAATATAATAATAACAATATAATTTTCATAATATCAGTTTACGCTGTTTCAAATCAGTAAAAAGTTGACAATTTAGTGAAATCATCAGCATACGAAGTAATAGTGTAGTATTTTAAAATTTATATGAAAATAATAAGCAATACCAAGTCATAGACTTACAAATAACATTTATTTATTCGGTTATTGGCAAAGCGAAGATTCTATTTGGTTATGTGAACAAGAAGAAATAAGCAAGAAAAGAAAATTTTTGTCCATAGCTTACGCAATATTTGCTACCAATACATTTCGTTATTGATATTCTCTGTTACATGTACAGAAGCTACAAAACAACTTTATCAATATAAGATATAGATATCGTAGGTCTGATATGAAAAACTAGAAAAAAAACTGAAATTATGACTACAATAATGCATGTAAAGTTAATTAACGCTTCAGTTAATTCCAAAGTAGACATTCTGCAATTTTGTTTTTACACATTAGCCGTGTAATTGCGATGCAATTATAATTATGATAAGGATGTAAAATCTAGTATTTCACAATATAAATGTAACGGCCTGCTATAATCCCACTGCTGAGAATAGACTTCCTCTCTCCGTTTCTGAAGAGAAAAGTTAGAGTTAAGACCTACCACGCTAGTCCAATGCTGTACAGTGTATTCGTAGGTTTCTCATATCCACAGAATTCTTTACAATGTTTTCTTTTACCGAAAATCGTGTGATAAATTGCAATTGTCAATTAGAAACATAATTTTTAATAGAAGAACTCATTGGTGGCTGTCCTGGGTTTGAACTTGTGACCTCCTCGAAAGAGTCGCACGGTCTCACTGTTGGGCTATTACATGGACTGTACCATTTTTATCATTAAAGTTTCTTAACAAAGATAAAGTTTCGTAAATGAAATATAGTAATCGCTGAAATTTCAAACAAAGCAATAAAACTACCTATACGTAATGCCAAAAGCGGTGGAGGGTTTCAAAACAGTATTAATCGCGAAATGATACAAAGAAATTCTGAGATAAAAAACTTCTTGGTCGAGGCACGTGATATTGCCTCAAAGTATTTTTTTTATTTGATTTACAAAATACAAAAATGTTAAAGTGTTTTTTTTTCATAAAGTGTACATAATTTATTTCGAATACAAAAAACAGACGCTCATAGCTCGCGGCATACAATAAAATTGTCTAAGCTAATGTTCTGTTCTTTGTTCGCATAGAGTTGTTGGCAACAAATACAGATAAATTTAGCTTATGATTATGTTTCACTTTACTAGTCAAAGTAAATATATTTACTGATAAAAAATAAACAAGCGGGTAGAAGGTAAAATTTAAGTTGCAAGATTCCATACACGAGAAGTAAAATAAAACCTTTTAATAACACTTTAAAAATTAGTACTAAATACAATTTAATTGTATAATTTAATAGAAGTAAATTGGCCGTGTGGTATCCGGCAGAATAGAATAGACCACCCCTCATTACTTACCGAGGTGTCGTAAAAGGCGACTAAGGTAAGTTGACGCCAGGCAGGCGGCCGGTTGTAAAATACGTAGCAAAATCATATGACAACATGTTTGTAACATGTTGTGCCGACCCCACTTAGAGTGGGATAAGGGCAGGAGAATGATGAATTTAATAGAAGTAAATACTGTTACCTGTTATATATATATAAACATTCTCAATACAAGCAAGAAACGACGATCGCTAATTTCATATACATAGAACACGCTCCGCAACGACAGTAATATTTACGCAAACCCATCAGGTATCCGTTTCTCATAAAGCCTATTCTCATTTCTGTTACAATGTTAATAAAAAGAAATGGAAAAGTTGTTCGTGTACGCGTCAAATGAAAAAGTTATGGTACGTGATGATACTGCAAAGACAGGAGACACCTGCCTTCCACCAACTAATTACGAACTCCTTAACTTCCTCAAACACTAAAATATTCTCCTAAAAACGTCACCTCGAAACGTATTCGCGTAGAATTATAATGAAGAGTGTATATAAATCATAACTTAGTTACTTAAGATAATTATTTTCATTTATATAATAGAACATAATTTCCTTATGAAATACGCAACCAAGAAACGGTGGATACAATCAATCACTTTTCAATTATTCAATTATTAATTTGAAATCATCATTATCATCCTCCATCATCATCATCATTATCAACAAAAGCTGTGATAGCCCAGCGGTGAGACCGTGCGACTCTTACGAGGGGAACACGAGTTCAAACCCGGGCAGGCACCAATAAGTTTTTCTTTTAAAACTCATGTGTCTGATTGATAATTGCAATTTATCACACGCTTTTCGGTGAAGGAAAACATCGTGAGGAAACCTGCATATCTCTAGAGAATTCTGGAGATATGTGTAACCTACCAATCCGCATTGGAGCAGCGTTGTAGGCCTTAGTTCCAACCCTTCTCTCCAGAAACGGAGAGAGCAGACCTATTCCCAGCAGTGGGACTGTAACAGGCCGCTACTTTACTTTTTTTTATTATCATCCTCCTGCCCTTATCCCACTCTAAGTGGGGTCAACACAACATGTTACAAACATGTTGACTACGTATTTCACAGGATTTGGCTACGTATTTTACGACCGGCCGCCTTCCTGACGACAACTTACCTTAGTAGTATTTTAAAACCCCTCGGTAAGAAAGAGGGTGTTCTATTCTACTCTCCAACTAGTCAACCGGATACCACACGGTCAACTTACCTTAGTTGCCTTTTACGACACCTCGGTAAGAAATGAAGGTGGTCTATTCTACTCAGCCGGATACTACACGGCGATAATTTTGAAAATAAAAATGAAATTATAAAATTAGAAAAGTCTTAATGTAATTAATTTTTGTTTGCCATATTCCCTAAACACAAATTGTTCTAATAGCAAAAAAATCACAATCGATCAATAAACTAACTAGAGCAATAAAGTTAATACATTCTTATTACTCACTCAAGACATACTTTTTTGAATAATATTTTTTAGCAAGTTAGATCGAAAAAAAACTTGATTTAATTATATGAAGCATTTATATGCGAACACCTAATTAATATACATATGTTTTCGATACAGCATGAATATCACGTGTATAAAAGTTATAAAACTGAAAGAGTGAGTATTACTAGAAACGGAAATGGCGTTGGATTACAGAGATACGAATAAAAATATTTTTTAAATCTTTATTCTTAAGTATAAATCAAGTATGTTATCGTCTTTGAATTAGTTGAAATCATTGACAAGTTCAAATGTATAAAGTAATTTGACATAATTAGAACTCGAAATAGCTCAAGATATTCGTAAAGATGTATTCCAAATGACGTCATTACCCAGTACCTTTAGTGTCAAGCTACGAGTTCTAAGAATTCTCACAACGCTCGTGATCCTTGGAAGTATGACGCGACCTCCCTAAAGAGCCATGACTCACGGCCACGATCTCATTACGTAGCGTTATCTGAAGCCACTCTCAGAGAAATATCGCTGTATTTAATTAAACGCACTATCTATAACATGTATCTACAGTTGTGAATGTAATTAGTTCTTACTCCATGATTTGCGAACTTTACTTCTGTTCTTAATAATATTGATGTTATTGATTTATAAGCTGTGATAGCCCAGTGGTGAGACCATGCGACTCTCTAGAGACGAACATAGGTTCAAACCCGGGCAGGCACCAATGAGTTTTTCTATTAAAACTCATGTGTCTAATTCATAATTGCAATTTATCACACGCTTTTCGGTGAAGGAAAACATCGTGAGGAAACCTGCATATCACTAGAGAATTCTGGAGATATGTGTAACTTGCCAATCCGCATTGGAGCAGCGTGGTAGGTCTTAGCTCCAACCCTTCTCTCCAGAAACGGAGAGAGGAGGCCTATTCCCAGCAGTGGGATATTAACAGGCTGTTACTTTTACTTTTTTATTGATTTATACTCCATATACGATTAGTTAATTTGTAGATCTATTGCCATTGAGCAGTTGATCCCATTGGATACTGAGTTTACATTTATATGTTTGACAACAAGGGGGCTGCCAGGGTTCAAAGACTGTATAAGGTTTAAATAACGAAAATAAATATTGCAGGAACCCAAACTTTAATTAGCTTATTAATCACTTTTATAAATATGTCAATGAAAACTAGGGGTCTTGAAAACTTCGGTTCTAGCTACGACATCGATAGATTAGTGTTATGTAGTCGTGTCCGGATTTTCTTATGATTGAGCAAGGACTTGTTATAATTAAGGCTATTTCTTATTTGTAGTTTTAGGCTGAATAAAGTAAAAATAAGGCAATCAATTAAAGTAAGTAGGAAAACTTATAGCTATATAACTATATTTCCTGAAACTGTTAAACATGTGTTAATGCATTTAAAAAAAAATGATTTTTTTTTAATTATACCCTATAGAATTGACGGTGAATTGAATATATCTTATTTACTTGTACTAAGTACTTGATGTTTAGTTTTTCAAGGTACAAGGCTTTTAAATCAGGAAGAAGGCCATTGTTAATTAAAGATCTAACCTCATACATCTGTATCAAATAGATTCTGGTATACCGGACGTCTAGTTCGGATGAAATGAACCTTTCTTCGCCTTTATTCGCCGGTTATTGACCACTTGTGTCCTCAACTGACTATAAACCGCAATATCCTTGACGAGAATGAAAAAAATACTTTTACTGGCCATTTCGTTTCTTTTTTCCTGAAAAATTACAATCTCTCTGATGCATTAATGCAACTTAGAACATCTGTTATGAATTTCAATAATATGTGTTAAAAAATTAGATAAGTATATGCACTTAAAGTACAAAAATATTAATTAGGTAATACTATAAACGTTGTTTATAATATTTATTCAGTTCTTTACACAGTGAATATTCCAGTCACAATAGTGAGCACAGACAACTAGAATTATCCGTTTATTTGCATATACAACTGAACTTTTATATTTAACGATGTAAGGATGATGTTTGTAACATGAAAGTATGACCTAATAGTGAATAAATTCGGTAATTACTTTATGCAACAGGAATCGAAGAGCACTACAGGTTTTCAATAATGAATCACCTTTTCTGTCTTGTTTTCGTTAATTCTATCGAGACATATCTCAACCGCTGCAATCCCTGTATTTCACGTATATTATGTAATGAGTACTTCGCTCGGAAAAAGTTTATATTGATTACTTATGTACCTCTTATGAAAAGAGGCATTTAAGAACACCTCGTTTTATCCCGGTAAAATGATTAAGAGTCAAAGAACTTTAGTAAAAATAACTACTGATTATAATGTTGTTCCTTCGCATTAAAATTGCAAACACATCGTCATTTGGTCATGATTATAACCAAAGTATATTTTCATTGATTATTTTTAGGATTCGACGTCTCTACTCAATATCTAAGTATTTTGATATTTGACAAATGTTTCCAAAGTGTCATTACGGATTCACATCATTTATTATACATTAGCAATTATAACAAAGTTCCAGAAAGTTTCATATAGTTGCACATCGGGCAGTGAAACTAATGTTTCCGGCCGAATAACTCCGCTCATAAAACGATATTGCAGTTTGATAGGCCGTCGGTGGACCGAATGTGCTACGGGCTGCCACTTAACTGCATTATTACTTATCTACCACCCGTCGCCCAATGGCTATCCTTGACGGACGCATCTTCGAGGGCTGCCTCTTTCTTCTACTTAAAAGTACTATTTAATTTATGCCTTATATTTTTTAAATGTTAAGTGATAATATAAGTCAAAAAGATGAATTAAATTATTCTCTTCTTCTACCCTTAACCCACTCTAAGTGGGGTTGGCCATACATGTTTAAACATTTTGTTACATGATTTGGCTATTTTTTTACGACCGGCCGCCTGACTCACGTCAACTTATTTTAAAACCCCTCGGTAAGAAAGAGGGTGTTCGATTTTACTCTCCAACTACTCAACCGGATACCACACGGTGGGTCAACTTACCTTAGTCGCCTTTTACGACATCTCGGTACGAAATTAGGGTGGTCTATTCTACTCAGCCGGAAACCACACAGCAGGATTATTGTCTCCAGGCACAATTAACTGTCCCGAATAGCGCCCACCTACACTAAGGTAAAGATAAAGAAAGAAAGATGGGATTCCCATGATTATTTCACAAATCCACAAATTAGTAGTTCACATAGTGAAAAAGTCACTACCCCTATATTTATAATGACTACATAGCACTAAAGATTTCTTATCGCTTAGTACTAGTAACTACTTATTTATACATCTATATAATTGGACAGTGTATATTATTATATATTCATATACCTAGTACTCTCGTATACCGTACAGTTTGTATAATACTATATGCACTAAAATGAGGTAACCCTAAGTTTTGTGGTCTTACGACGCAGTTATTGCATTTTATCTCTCAATCACTATATTGAATTGAAAACTTTGTTCCTCCTTTTTGAATTAAAAATGTTTCAGCAAGCAAGTTTCAGTTTCTAGCTCTTGGAAAGTAATTGGAATAGATAAGGAAAACTTTTAAACTTAAATACTACTATGAGTTCTTCTTTTATTACGTTTAAGGATTTTAAAAGTTGTGATAATGTAGCAGATTGAAAGCTTAGTAGCATAATGTGATAGTTAATGAATAGAAATATGTTCTATCGGGTGAGCCCAACTATTTTCAATCCCAAATGGGGAACTTATGAAATATCATAAGTTATTTATGCGGCGATAGCGGCGTATAGGGTTGAAACTAATCGGGCTCACACGTTAAAAGACAAGAATATAGCCATTTTCTATACATCAAGTATGAACAACAATCACTATAGTCGAAATTCCATCAATATTCAGATAAAAAATAACAGCAAAGCGATGTGAACATAAAAAAGAACTTATATTATAGAAACTTAAAAAAAACTTCTTTAGATTATTGACAAATATAGGCTCAGAATAATATGAATTAGCTCTGTAGGTTAAAATACCGTTCAAAGTTTAAAAGCGTCAAAGTACCACGATGGGTTTTGCCCATTTAAGAAAACTTTAGGTATTTGAACTTATTTAACTTAGTTCCAAGGTTCCTTTTATCTTAAAATTATTTTGAAATATACTAATGAGATTATAACTTCCCAATTCAATTTAGTTGGGACTAGTGTCTTTTAGATTACTTTTTTACGTTACTTTATAGGTTTCGGCTATTTTATCTATTATAGCGCTACCAACTGGTAACTAACAAAAAAGTAAAAAACTAATTAATGGTTTAATCATATACTTAATCAATTTAACTTGATGCTACAAATAGAGCCTTGAGGTGTTGCCTCTCGTACTACTTGAATTGTGTATATGACTTAATATTCCGATTTTTTAGAAGCAGGCGTTACTTTGCGGAATTCCATATTACCGAAACTATAACAGAACTACTTGCTATAATCCGCGCGAGTTAGTGAATGCATGCAAAGCTAAATGTATAAAGCAGGCAAAATTCACGTACCTTACACATACAGGGCAAGTCACCTCATGCAAAAAACAGTTTCATAATAGGATCGTAATCGCTTTACGATTTTTTCGTGGAGCCTATCCTCCTGATGATGCTTCGGTTTCGGGGCGAAACGGATATCGAGATTTTGGTGGTGGTTGTGTGTAATTCTTGTGTGCATTGTTGCTGGTGGAGGCGTTTTGGGATGCATGTGGTGACTTGTCCTACATGTCTAAGGTACGTGAATTTTGCCTGCATCATACACATTAGCTTTGCATGCATTCGCTTAACCCGCGCAGATTAAAACAAAGTAGTTCTGTTATACTAATTTTTTAATATTCTCTAAAAATACTAAGCGACAAAATATAGTATTATATGAATAAATATAAAAAATGAATGGATGTACAGAATTACCAAGATTGAGCTATATGAATTATGTTGGTAGCGCATCTAACGTCTCCTTTGAAACGCGGTAGATATACATGTCGGTAAATTCAGACTAGCCTAATTGTTAGATTTAGTATATTGTATATTATTACCCTTTACGAATATGAAATTAACAAACGTTTTGTATTAAAAAGTAACATTACCTCCCAAACAGTTCATGTACAACGGTGAAATTTAGACATTGCGAACACGGTTCATAATTCAATTTACAATTATCATATCAATCGGGCCGGGTGCCACTTGCGCGCGGCCCTCTACAGGAGCGAACCGCGGGAGGAACGTCCTAAACATTTTATTACATTCCTCGCACGTAAAATATAATATCCCTACCCACACTCACAGTACGCGTTGCGAGCAAATATCTAAATGTAATTTCCATGCGTTGTCCCCGCAATGTTTTCCCAGAAAATATTAACATAGAAGCCAAGGGGCTGAATCTCTCCTAAGTAAGTTGCAAAAAATGTACGTGATTTTACTTCAAAGTCCCTTTTGTCTTTATGGAGGGAAGCCATAAAAGTACTGGCACGGGAATGGCACATACGAAAAAATTACGCTGCGTAATGATGATGTGCCCGCTCTCTCCTTGAAAACAAAATATTTTCTTTTTACAGTGTCTGAAATGTATTCAAGGTGTTAAACTGAGTTTACGGCTTTGTAATAACCCGCAGAGTAAAGATATCTGTTAACATTTACGCGCTCATTACCAAACTATTTATTTTTCTTGTAGGAGAATTTCGTAGCGTATAAGCACTTTTATGCTTTTTCGGGAATAACTTTTAATGGTACCGATTTAAACTGGCTTCTTAAAACTTTTACTTAGGTATGCTTTACCTGATTTTACGAGAGTTAAAAGAAATAAAACTTTATTTATATTACGTAGGTACGTTCGCTTTCTAGTTTATGTTTGGTCAGTTTATGGTATAAAAACTAACATGAATGTAGTATTAAAACGTAATTAAAAAAAAAAGACGATAATATGTCCTTAAGCATATTTATTTTAAGTGTTCTCTTAATAAGGTTTTATAAATAATACATTAATACAATGAACGCGTTTTTAAAAATATAAGTATTAAATAAAAATATAAAAGTCATGAACGAATCCTCTGTTTTAAAAATAAAGTTTCAAGTTTAATTTAATTTATTATTAATTTTATATTATTTGTTAAGATATAATAAAAGTTTTTTATATATTCGATCTTAATCACTAGCGATCTTTAATAAGTCATTATCGGGGCCACTGCAAAACTATGAAAACGAATAGCATAATCCTTTTGATTGATTTTTTTACACGTAAAAACAGCAAACTGGCAGTAGAAAGCATGTTCAACCCACATGTCCGCGCTCTCGTCTGACTAACCTTTTTATAATTATCATTAGTTATGATAATTTAAAAAATCATTTTAATTAATCATGTTGACGATTGCAATTATAGGTAATACTTAATTCAATGTAATATTATCATGTATTATGGATTTTTTTACTTACTTAATTTACTTTATATACCTAATTCTATAATCCAGTTCATGAAACTGAAACTTGAAGAATCTGTAGGGTTTATTATTTAAAACCTAAATTGATTTTCTCTATAAGGGTAAAAGAATATCTCTATAAGAATCTTTATTTTTATGTTGAGCTATAGTTCATTAAAATATTTTCTTAATGTAGATCAGTATCAGTGACATAGTTTAAAGAAAAACTAAATAATTTAGTGTAACATAGATTCCACTTTCTTAATCAATCCTATTATTTAAAAGGCAAATAAGATATACAAATCTCAAATTCAAAGCGAATAAACAAAGCACTTCATAGTCGGCAGTTACGATGAAGTACCTGAAATCTTGTGATCTAATTAAAAAAAAAAAAATAGAGATTCGTTGGCGTATTCTATATACTAATATTTCTTTTTTTTCGTAAAAAACCTAATACATGCCTTTCGCAGAAATTCACTTCATTTTGTAAGTAAGCACTGGGTTGTATTTAGTGACGTCACCATCACACTGGCGGCCAAAGGCCCACCCTTCCAAGGTTCTTTAATAGGCTCTATTCTTCTATACTCTATTTTATCCTCTTCTTTATTAAGAATACTATAGAGCCCCAGTCCACCATGGACACTGATTCAATGTGGATACATCCTAAAAATTCTCTAGAAATTTTAGAAAAACACGGAGAATCGTTAAACTGCAAAAAAAAATTGTTCTTCTTAAGAATGTTTGCTGTGTGAATAGTTTGTATTCATTAAAATCGATATTGAATATTCTGATATTAATAAGTATTACAGTGGAAAATTTTATAAAAATTATTTCATATATTATTTACTCTACAAGGATTTATAAATTGTACCAAATGTTTGGAGACTCAAAGGAACACAGCGGGGTGCGTTGTTACACTCTTATCACCCGCCGAGCCGCCAGTATCGTATAATCTACTTACTCAGTGTGATCCTAATACCGAATTTTAGTGATACGCCACTTATTTCTTCCAATAATTGAATATTCCCAAGTTTATTAATTTATTCTATTATAAACACTCGTTCTATAAGAAATTGTACTTCAATCCTTAGGGAAGTCTAAAATATTACACTTAATTTCGATGTAGTTTATCTGTAAATTTTATTTTAAAATTTTGTTAAGATTATTCTCGTATGTTAATAGATAAACGATCTTTATCATTCATTCTATTGGCTATTTTATAAGACAAAATTTTTATGTTTACTTGGAACACATTTCTTACATTATTTTATCACTTCCCTTTGTACGCGTTCAGGCGGGATCGGGTGGAACAATTTGGTTTTCATTATCTTGGGAAGAAGTTTCTTACAACAACAAAAAATTGTACGTTTAGTGAGACATTAGAAAACTTTAAAAAACTATATTTTTATCTATAATCTACATATTCATCTTACACCTAATGCGTATGCGAACCTATTCGCAGTGGATAGGGCTTGTACACAAAACTGCGGTGCGACGTCGCATCGCAAAAACCTGCGACCTCATAAGACGCATCGCAAGAACATACAAATTGATTCGCATCGCGTATTTTTGCGATGTTACGTCACACCTGTTAACCATATTATGTTTAGTTCGCTCTGAGACTGCGAAACTAATGTAAATAATTAATATATTACTTCACTTACCGGTTAGTGAGACTAATAACTTCCAGAGGCATAACAGGAACCACTTCTCTAAAATTCTTCTCATTCAAATACTCAAAAAATGTTTTTTGGTAGGTTTTCAAAGCTTCATACTTTAGATGGAAATAGTTCCCATCGAGATTCATAACAGTAATAAATGGATGAACCCAAAATCTTCTTTGTTTATCTTCTGTATCCTGTTTCCTGTATCTCCTAAGAAATAACAAAAGTGTACACTTCTTCTTACGATCCATGTCACCATCTAGTTTTCAATTTAAAATACGTTTAGCACGGTTGACGGTCGGTGAAGGAATGGTCACCCTGGGAGACGCCTTGCCGCACGAAGTCGTATCACAGCAATTCGTGTCGCAACTTTCTGCGTTGCGAATTTTCATCGTGTCGTATCGCAGTTTTGTGTTCAAGCCCATAGTGCCGCGGGTTGCAACTATTTATTATATAGTGTATAAAATTAACATAACTCTTCACAATTACTTTAACTTTACCAGTTTAAAAGCACTATTGAGAAAAGCACTTGATAACAAGTTTACGTGAATAAAGAATATTTTAAATTTTTTAATTTGAATTCAACAGAGTAAATTAGTCAGAGATTTATCATTCACTGGTGCAATATACAAAAAAAAATGTGTGCAACATTGATTTGATTTAATTTAGTGCTAGTGGTCAAGTATGCACAAGTATTCTTAATAGTTTAAGTAGCAGCCTGTTACAACCCACTGCTAGGCATAGGCCTCCTCTCTCCGTTTCTGGAGAGAAGGGTTGGAGCTAAGACCTACCACGCTGCTCCAATGCGGATTGGTAGGTTACACATATCTCCAGAATTCTCTAGAGATATGTAGGTTTCCTCACGATGCTTTCCTTTAACGAAGAGCGTGTGATAAATTCCAATTATCAATTAGACACATGAGTTTTAATAGAAAAACTCATTGGTGCCTGCCCAGGTTTGAACTCGTGTTCCCCTTAAGAGAGTCGCACGGTCTCACCGCTGGGCTATCACAGCTCTAGTTCTTAATAGTTTAGCTCTATTAAATACATTAACATTACATTCAAATTGATAAGCAAAGTTACCTATATAAAGCTGAGTGACCCGGAATCTCTGTTGAAGGACTGATAATAACAACATAGACTCTGAGACATGTACTAACCTGTTCAAATTCTCATTAGTATACAGAGAATGTAGTAGAACGCTGCTTACAGTGTAACACGAAGTAGTTACACCAACACGGTCAACTATACGCCAGACGTTACCGCTGCAGTAAGCCTTGTATAAGTTTACGACCGGCTCCAACTTTACGACGCTCACTTCTTGAGTCACAGAGATATAAGGTACTTTATGAATAAAAAATGTCAAAGTGTTACATTAAGTAATTTTTTATTCCTCTCTTAATATTTCACATCTGAAACATGCATAAAGGCAAAATCGTCTCTCTCTAAGTAAATAGGCCTCATCTAGAATTACAAAAGCCTCGAAACTAAAAGAAAAACTGACGCAACTTACTTTGTATTTTTAAATGGTTAAACAACTCGGCTTATCCTTGGCGCGGCTTACTTTGGCGTAGAGAAGTACGTGTTACGAGAGCATGATTAATGGCGCCCTCTTACATTTTTGATGGAAAATATTTTTCATTTTCTTCATTATCCTATGCTATTTTACTTTATTTTTTATGACAATTTTTTCTACAAATTGTGACTTTAGAATGTAAGCATATGCAATACGGTTTTATTACATTACTAGCAATTCTCAGCGGTTTTATCCGCGTACATACCGATCTCGTGGTAGTGGAAAGTCTACTAAGTCGGCCTATATATTTATTTTTGTCAATTAAAAGTTTGGCCCTGGGACTTATGTTTTATGTTATAGTTAACTCGCTATAGTTTTACAAGAAATAAACATAAATAAACAAAATTGGCCTGCCTTAATATCATTTTTCTAACAAAAGATATTACGAAAGTTCAAACAAAATCCTATAATATCACCGAAAAGTAGCTTAACGTTAACTTAAGTATATTCAATGAAAGGTTTATTGCTCATCTACGAAATAAGAAATTAACGATGTAGGTTCGTTTTAATAACGAAAACTATTACAAACTTTTTCTCTTCATCTAGAGCAATTCGGCTGCTACATAGTTTGTAGATTTTGTAACTAGTTAACAAGAAGTGAAAAGGTTGTATTCTCGTTCAACTAAAGCTTCGTTTAAAGAAGTAATTACAGGAGAGGGCAAGTCCAGGCGATCGTAGGCTTCATTAGTATGCGAGGCGCGTGATGCCGGCAGTGGCGATAACGCAAATTCGTTTTGCCGAACATCTTGCTAATAGAGTTTCACTAATTTATAAGGCTGTTAAGCCGCAGCTAGACCGGCCCTGCGTAAACTGTCCGCGGTGAACGTAAAAAGGATTTCATCGTAGACCGTCTTACATATTTGATGGGGCTCAATCTCTCGTTCCGCGACCGGAGAGGTTGGATGCTTAATTATGAACGCCTCTTGCGGAATTTTACGAATTGTTGCTTTGTGCTCGTTTCTTTTCAAAGTTGTTTTATTGCATTATTTTAATAAAATTTACATACTTGTTCTGGCTGATCCAATTTTTTACTTGTTGCCATGATCTTAGAAATTGACGACCCGTTACAACCCCGCTTCTGGACATAAGGCCCTTCTCTCTCCGTTTCTGGAGAGAAGGGTTGGAGCTAAGACCTACCACGCTGCTTCAATGCGGATTGGTAGGTTACACATATCCCTAGAATATGCTATTTCTAGGACTATGCAGGTTTCCTCTCGATGTTTTTATCACCGAAAAGCGTGTGATAAATTGCAATTATCAATTAGACACATAAGTTTTAATTGAAAAACTCATTGGTGCCTGCCCGGGGTTTGAACTCATGATCATCTCTATAGGTCTCATGGTCTCACCGCTGAATTATCACAGCTTCAAGACTTTTATATATTTTAAATAAATAAATTTAGTTATAATTTAGTTATATTTAATTAAGTTTACAGTTGACAGTTGGAGACAGTTTCTTGGACTTAAACTTTTCTTGAAGGCTAGAAAGGCTTATTTTGAATATGGCGATATCAATCATTTCTAAAGCCAGGAAATAGTAATAATCAGGATAAAGTGCATTATAGCAGTCTTCCTTAATTAAAATCTCGATGTCCTAACAAGCCTCATACTAAAGATACCCCACCTGCGAAACGTTAAATTAATACGAAAAAATGTTCGTACAAACGAGGCAGAGGTGTCTTAGATTACCTCCACACTGACTGGACACGGGCGTGTATGTGAGCAAAATAAAATTGTTTCCGCTTCGTGACGTGGAACTAACATTCAAGCTTAAGTGCAGTAATAAATATGAACGGACAAAACACGACTGAAAATACGTATTGTGCTTCATTCGGTGCAAATGTGATTAACAAAATATTCGCTCACTGTGAGATATAATCGTATTATGAAACGCGATTCTGTATGAGTATTGTTTATCTTTAATCAAAATGAAGCTGTAAAAAGATTTTACTGCGCGTTTGTTTAAAAAAAATTATGATATTATTTTATATCTATGTATTTTCTAGGTAAATCCTGATTTGTGATTTAGTAATAGTAATAAACATTATTTGTGTTTTTAATATATTTACTTTAATAAATTTGGGTCATAAAAGTTATGTGAAATCTAAGTCCAGTGTTTCAGTGACATTGACCATGTAAGAAGTTAATTTTGTTTTATCATTAAGTTATTATTTTTGGCTCAGTAATGAAAACGATTTGAACAGAAGGAGATGCGATATCTTGAGATATTTATAGTTGTTTCATATTGTGTGAGACCTTATGGTTTTCAACTAAGTTATGTCTAGGGCACAGGAAAACTAAAGACATCCTACGAGCAGCCAAATGCAAATAATAGCCCTGTAGAGTTACTAAAATACATCATCGGTAACTTATAATCAACTAATAATCAGTATTATGGGAGGGTTATGAGATATAAAAAAATTGAAAATGTAATACATGTGCCGTGTGGTATCCGAATGAGTAGAATAGACCGCCGCGAAATTTCTTACCTAAGTATCGTAAAAGGCGACTAAGGTAAGTCGACCGGCTGTGTGGTATCCGGCTGAGTAGAATAGACCACCCTCATTTCTTGCCGAGGTATCGTAAAAGACAACTAAGATAACTTGACCCACCGTGTGGTATCCGGGAGAGTAGATTAGATCACCCTATTTCTTACCGAGGGGGTCGTAAAATACGACTAAGGTAAGATGACGTCAGGCAGGCGGCCGGTCGTAAAATACGTAGATAAATCATGTGAAAACATGTTTGTAACATGTCGAGCCCACCCCACTTAGAGTGGTGGAGGTGGAGGATGGTGATGTAATGTAATGCATATAATAAAACATGATTAATTTTTAGAACTAGTCGTTACTTTGCGGAATTCCATGATATAAAAGTAATTATAATATTATTTTGTTATATTTAGGGGAGCAAGCATATCAACGAAGATTTTATAGATTGATACAGCGTTTTGTTTTTTGAGGCGCGATTAAAGTCTGAATAACATTTAAATTTATAACATTAAGTAATCGTCTAAATACAAATAAGGTAAAGTGGATGCCTAATATTGTCTCAAGACCCCTTTATAAGGATTTATAAGAAGAAGTACTCTTGACATCAATTTCACGAAATTGCGGTCTCAGAGTCAGATTAAAATAATTATATTTCAGTAAAGCGTAACGTGACGGTAAATATTCATAATTTATTTAGAAACATGAGGGCGAGCAGATCTCGCGCAGTTTAGTTAGCCCCAGTGTCATTATATCGTCTCAGCCACTTTATGCCACGAAAATTTCATTTTAGAGGGCTTGTTCTCCCCCAAAATGTAGCTAATTCGCTTAAACAACATCCAGTGGAAAATTTCAACACAGATTTGTGATGTCTACAAAAAATGCTTTCGAAACCTAAATAAGATAAGTATAATTTGTAACTTTTTGTAAGTTTGGAAATTTTTAAACATATTTCAATACGCAAGATGTATCGAAAGTTTGGACAACTTTGAAGGCAGTTGACCTTCGTTTTCCGTCATCGTGTATTGTTTTTTTGCAAATTTTCCGCAGCTCCTTTCTGTTCATCATAAATGTGCTGAAAAGAATACACGCCGAAACGCAACATTAGTAATTATGATTAACTACTTATGCATAAAAAAACTTTTTTTGCAATAGTTAACGATTTATAAAACATGATCTAATGCTGTTACCCGTAACGGCTTTGATGACATTACCGTTTGGGCAAGTAAAAAAAATGGCTAAGATGAATAGAATGAATAGAAACGACTACAGAGACGTGATGTGATGGAGATATAAAACTTTTAGATATTTAACTTCTACCTACATTAAATTTTAAACTATGGAAGATGTTGAGACTATCACAAAAATTGAGGAAACTATTCAAGTGTTTTCTTGTCTAGTTCTTTATAGCGACCTATTATATACCTCTAGCCGTACAAATTAAAAACGTACCATGATTTTAAAGTTATATTACGTATATACAAATACGCAAAAATGTGTATTCATTTGTGTTTCTTTAAAATCCGAATCAAAGGATCGGTATAGATTTCGGTACTGAAAAGCTGCAAACTGGCATAGAATATTTTCTAGCGGTATAAAAATCGTCTTACATGCAAGCAGAAGCTCTCAAATTCCGGAAACATATTTGGAAATATTTTTTCGCACATTTAATTTGCCGTAGTTACAAGACAACAACGTCAAGAAAATTGCAGCAAAAAGTTATTATATATAAAAGAATTCAAGTATAAATTTGACCATTTTACTGTCTGACATGCTCCGGAAAGAGAGATCTCATCTTTTCTGCATTCTTAAAGTGAACTTTGCTACTACTCTCCGCTACTTGCGGTTACTCCCTTATTCGTCTTTGTGCACTTGAATACTAATATTCCACATTTTAGTGATCAAAAAGGGAAACAAATAATTTGTATTTTTAATAATCAATAGGTATATCTTGCAATTTTTTTCATACAATTTTAAACGCAAACCATGATTGGTATATTTTTCGTTTATATAGGAAGTAAAAAGATAAGACAATAATTCTTAAGTTATAGAAACAAGACCACTTTACTTCGCTGTTCATTGTACAAATTGACGTTATTCGGACCGCGGCCTCGAGAAAATCGTGTCTAACTGGAATTTATGTCTTTCTGAAAAATCATTAAAATGTTGCGCAACTTAAGTATCCTTGTTGTAACTCTTTTCTATTTTAAGGTGCAGTTTTTTGATAAAACTTGCCTTGCTTAATGAATTCAAGTTTTGTATCATTTGTTTATTGAAAGTTTTAATTATTTATTTAAATAAATTTAATATTTTAATAAGATATTTAATAATTTAGATTTGTTTTCGGGATCTGTTGATAATTATAAAAAACAATTACTGGACTGCTTAAATGAGTCCAGTAAACCCTAAAATTTGTTGTAAAATTTGTTGTATTGTACAACGTAGTAGAAATTTTGTTCTCACACTTCTTCACTGTCTTATAAAATGTAATAGTTATAAGTGGAAACTAATTTTGGTCTATGAATTTGTTATAACTTACTATATTTATGTGCAATTTGTACTGTTTGTTTCCCAAATACAAATAAATAAATAAATAAATAAATAAATAAATTATAAATAAATATATGGGACACTTACACACACGGTCGTCCATCCCCAAAGTAAGTAACCTAATACCTACTTGTGTTATGAACCTGATACTTGTGACGGACAACTGGTAGATATGGTACATATATAATTTTAGATACATACTTAAGTACGAATATAAACCCAGACTCGAAGAACTAACAAATTCTTCATAGAAAACGTTGGCCCTCGGCGGAAATCGAACTCGCGACCCGCTGAGCTGAAGGCAGGGTCCCTACCCACAGCGCCAACGGGCCAGTCAGTCAGTCAGTTAAAATATCATGTAATGAAAATAAAATCATATTAAATTCAATGGCTAAATGATTATGAAATTTGAAGCTCTAAATATCGATTAACTATTCAGTTCCCGAATGGGTCACAATTGAAACAATGCAATTGCAATTGCCTATGGCCACTAGGCTGCCCTAAAATAAAATGTTTAATTTTTATTACAACAGAATTCGTAAAGTAACTAGAATAAATTAAAAAAAATACATATATCCTGTATTGTCTATTGTGAAATTAATTATGATTATAAATAATTTTAAAATACAGCAACTATTAATTACTTATTTTGGGGACAGACGACCGTCTGTGTAAATGTCCCATATATTTATTTATTTATTTTATGACTGTAATAATTCAATAGGTGCCTCAAATCATTTAGGTAAAAACAAAGCTGATTTGAAATATTTTAGAATAGATAAAGCAAAGGTCTCGTTATTATTATAATCATATTATAGAAACTCGTCTAATTAAAAGAGTATACATTCGCAATTTGTGGAGAAAATAACGTTTTATACAGCAATTTATTCTCTACAACTGACGTGCTTCAGATGCGGAATTCCGTTCTAATTTGGATTTATATCGTGTAAGGAGCATTCGTTGAAAACTGAGAAAGTATCGAATCGTTACATTTTGTACAAAATGATGTTTTACTACATTTATGGACAAAGAAAACAAAAATGTTATGAATATTCTCAATTAGTTACGAGTAATGCTGTTTACTATATAAGTTATACCCACGAGGAATGGTGCCAAGAATGTTAGCTGGATATTTGTATCGAATCGTTTAACGGAGTCAACTCTGTTATATCACGCGGATTATAGCAAAATAATTTTTATTATTACTTTTATAATTTCCTTTTCATTACTGGTTCAATTAATTTTAACCAATGGAACTCAACTAAGATTGTTTTTAAAAGGATTACAACACACTATCTTATTCAAATTCAAATTCAAAATAGTCTTTATTCAAGTAAACTTGTGCTTTTGAATCGTCGAACTTTCCGAACCAGCAGTAGCTGGTTCGGAAAGCTGTTCCTACCGAAAAGAGTTAGCAAGGAACTCAGCGGTTGCTCTTTTTAAAATATAAATCTTATAACTAGTTACATTTAGTAATTGCTGTCTTGTACAGGGTACAAGTGCAGTTATAGCACATTCTTATCATCTAAGTAATCCTCAACAGTATAATAGGCTACCTTATACCTAGAATCTAGCGCCTGTTTTAGTCCTAGAGAACCAAAACTATATCTTGCAGTGTGAGGTGGTCTTCAATTTCTGGAGACTTTGCTGTCATCATCAAACAGCTGTGTTAACCACCAATCGCCAGGTTTCAGTTCTTTTTCAAGTGGAGCGATGGGAGGGGCAATCGCAATAGATTTTCTTCGGTTCTTTCTGTCTTGATCTGAATATATATTTTTTTTATATTCTGTAGTTCAAAAATTCCCGAGCCGATTTTAGTTTTTGGCCTATTTTTGTAAATATAATTACTAGGTATATATTGTAGATATGAATAGTCGCCTAAATTAATATAGATTTCATGTCACTATTTTTTTTTGTCATTTTCCTCGTATCTTTGATATCACTTAATACTGATTGAATTGGTACCATTTATGGTAAAGTAAAGTAGCGGCCTGTTACAATCCTACTGATGGGAATAGGCCTCCTCTCTCCGTTTCTGGAGAGAAGAGTTGGAGCTAATACTTACCACGCTGCTCCAATGTGGATTGGTAGGTTACACATATCTCCAGAATTCTCTCTCTATATATATATATATCAGGTTTCCTTACGATGTTTTCTTTCACCGAAAAGCGTGTGATTAATTGCAATTATCAATCAATTAGACACATGAGTTTTAATAGAAAAACTCATTGGTGTCTGCCTGGGTTTGAACCCGTGTTCCCCTCGTAAGAGTAGCACGGTCTCACCACTGGGCTATCACAGCTTATCATTTATGGAGCCATTTATGGTACACACATCGAATTATAAAAGTATGATACATTTCTCAATAATTCAAAGCCAGCAAGAGCATTATAGCAATTATAAAATTAAATGAATGTAAGCATTGTACCATACATCACAACATAATAAGGCTTATGTGATGTAAGCAACATACATCTGAAACAAATAATTTTTCCATTTATTTTTTAAATTAAACAAACAAACGAAATTGGTATGTCAATGTTTTAAAAAATTGCGTTTTAATAATTTATAAAGCGTGAAACACAAGGCGCACGGGTGTAATATGCAGCATGAATTATTTAAAGATGCAGCTCATTTCCAACAAAGAGAAACATAAGTAGGTCGCATAGTGTTCACTATTTCGTAGTTTGTAAAGGCATGAGCTTCGTAAGTATTATTAAGGTGCGGTGGTGCCGCATGCACGCAACGGGTCCGAATTCCGCTTCGATTCCTTTGATTCTAACCCGAGATTACGTTCCCTTTATTCCAATTGTTCGATTTACCTGTCTCCCGATGCCTCCGCTTCCCTGTAATACGAAGGCCGATCTAAATTCATATGACTGGAAAAACATTTGTGTCCGGAATGCTTTCGTTTGCTTCCAAAATGCTACGAGTATGCCAGCCTGTGTTTGTATGAGACACAATTGCGCATGTTTGCATTTTTATTTGTTTGTTTTCGTGGGTTGAATTTGAATGTACTTTCAGTCTGGATGCCGAGTAAGTAAATTATTAAAAAAAAGTACTTTCTTTTTTATTTATCATTGATATAATATCGCGAGAACACATTCTCATCGTATCATTCAACGATTAAAAATTACAATTCACTAACCTGAAAGTACTACAGCATCTACAATTTAACTGTTCCAAACACACCAAAATACTATATCACTTAGTAGTCCGGTTTTACAATTAAAACAGTAAATAGCAATGACCTTAAAATGGTCTATCTAGAAAGAAAATTTGTGAAGAAAACCGTCTTGTCTATTACACACCGAAAGGGACAGAAGAGTGGCTTATCCAAACATTTAAAAAAAAATTAGAATCCTAATAGTTTATGTAATATACCTATAATAAAATAGGCAAAACTGAAAAAACTTTACTTATCTGTCTAAAACTTGGAAAACGTCTAAACTTTCAATATGTACACTGTAGTCTTTGGTCTAAACACCGTTAAAGCTCAGTTTCAAAAACGAGGAAATGTTTTAGCAACCATAACGTTAAGAATCAAATTAGGGATTATCTATAGAAGTAGTAGATTTAGAAATTCCGTAGTGCAAAATTAATTATAAAATTACCTTTTAGTAAACTTAATCTTCGTAATCATAATGTAGATTGTACTTCAAATACAAATAAACAATTTTAATACCCTATTATTTTCAAAGCAATCAAATTGCATCGTATATCTGAAAATACCTCAAGAAACTATCACGCAATTATTAAATTTATTCCATAGTGTGGTTCCTCAGTGCACTGGAAAGCAATAGTTCGCCCGCTTTGCATTTCTTTTCCAATCTCGCCGGATTCATTTTCCAAGATCGAGATCCAGAAATTCTTACATAGAATACGAATAGTTTTCAGATAAAATTGCTGTATCTTTGTTAAGTATTTTGTTTTCATTTTCTGAGTATGAATAAATAATTTATTTTTACATGAACGATTATAGGTTATGTAATATAACATAGTCGAACAAAGTAGTTCTTTTATCTAAAGAACAGATTTTACAGATATTTATTTTTATAGAAGACAACGTAAAATTTTCAAGCATGACTGACTTAGCAATTATTTTATGGAAACAGGTAAACAAAAAATCCAGACATCTGTATACATTGTTAATTCTATCGGAGAAGTTCATCATAGTCTGTATAGCCACTTGTTGAGTTTCCACATAAATTTATTTATCAAATCAGTCGTGAAAACGCATTATACAGACAGACACACATATAATGGTGTATACACTCATAATTCTTCGGCCCTTATCCCACTGTAAGTGGGATCGGCACAACATCATCATTCTCCTGCCCTTATCCCACTCTAAGTGGGGTCGGGACAACATGTTACAAACAGGTTGTCACATGATTTGGCTACGTATTTTACGACCGGCCGCCTGCCTGGCGTCAACTTACCTTAATCGCCTTTTACGACACCTCGGTAAGAAATGAGGGTGGTCTATTCTGTGCAGCCGGATACCACACAGCATTACCTTAGTGTCGCCTCTTACGACACCTCGGTAAGAAAGGAGGGTGGTCTATTCTATTCTGCCACGATCTGCTATGATACCACACGGCAATGGGATCGGCACAACATCTTTTAAAATATGTTGTCACGTGTTTTGGCTAGTTATTTTACGACCGGCCGCCTGCCTGACGTCAACTTACCTTAGTCGCCTTTTACGACACCTCAGTAAGAAATGAGGATGGTCTATTACACTATCTAGCTATCCGCTATGCATTGGTTTTTAATCATTTGCACGTTTTGGTTATTTACTATAGCTCTTTTACCCGTTCCTCGGTAAGAATATCGAGGTGTCTCATTTCTATATAAAAGGCGACTCATTTCTATAGTTGTCTATTCTACTCAGCCGGCTATATATACTCAACTATATATACCACACGGCGGTTGTGTCTAAAAGGAGACTCATTTCTATGAGGGTTTGGTCTATTCTACTCAGCCGGCTATACTCAACTATATATACCACACGGCGGTTGTGGTGTATATAGTACAAAATAAAATGCATATTCACTTCAAACCGCCAGACAGTGTAGAATTTGCCTCCCCTGCCTCCATGAAAGTAACTCTAACGCCATAAAACTTTTGAACTCCGCTGAAACTCCCGCGAATCTTCGTATCATGATACTGAAATCCAAGGTAATCACAAGTTAATGAAAAGTGCTCGGCCACAGAGGTGTGCCAAAAATTTTAAGGGTCACGTAAAATATTAAAGACAACGAGATGAAGTAGCCAGAGATTCATTGCTCTTTCGTGTTTTTATTATTCGTAAATAAGACACCTCACCACGTTTGTGTGTTCACATAAAACAGTGCTGCAGTAAAGTTTCTCTTCAACGACCCTGTGTATCTCGTAAATGTTTAGCATCTAAGTACGCACGTCTGTGTAGATACGCTTTATAATATGTTGAAAATGATTCAACTTCAATTCTTCTGAAATTTCAGGCTTTAATTTTATACAGTATTTATCTTTGTATAGTTTGTTTTCATCGTTGGCATATTAAAATAAAATTGTAAATTTTCCAATCAATTTTCTTAATTATATTAAAACTATTCCTACTTGTAATATAGTCAAAAATTATGATTCTATTCACGGCTTATAATGCTGAACTGATTTTTTTAAATAAGATAATTGGACCTTTTACGGAAGTTATATTCTTTCCGTTAAAATTTTAAATACGTTTAAATTTTATGTCAAGGCATAATTAGTTTAAGATAATAAAACCTATTTCGTGTTTGGCATTGACAAGTAATGGATATTTTATTTCATTTAAGTTGCTTCGATTGCGGAGCGAAACGATTGTTGAGTTTGTGATAGTGATCGTGTGTAGTGCTTGTGTTTTGTGGTGGCGGTGGTGGAAGTTTGTGCATGTGTTTTTATGAATCCTGCATGTATCAGGTATGAAAACGGATAGTCCACTATACATTAAGCATTATATATATTTTCTACTTACTTTATCGCGGATTATAGCAAATACTATTGCATTATAGATCTCCGCAAAATAACGCCTAATTCTATAAATTATTCATTGCACACCTCTATACGAACTTTAACAAAAATCTCTGACTCGTTGATGCGCGGTATGTCCCTAAAAGGCTTTCCTTCGCGTCATAATATACATATTTGACGAAGAAAGCTTAATAATACTTAAATATAGTCTATTATTTGTAGACTAAAACTTTTGCAAGTTGTTTGGAGATTATCCAAAAAGAAGAATGGAACGACTTGGCTTGGATACAGAAACTGCGTAAGTTCTTGAATAGCTTCCTGTTAGACTTGCCTTGAAAATACAAGGCCATATGTTAATATTTTCAAAGCAATACACGAGAGATTTGGCATTGTAACCAGTTTATTACTCTACTACGCTTCGTCGTTCTTGATTTAGAGCCCCTCCTTGTCGGATGCTCCTTTTCTGATGATTGGAAAGAAGCTACAGTGATAGGTATCCCTAAACCGGGAAAGCCCCGAAACGTCCCGACTAGCTATCGTCCCATTAGTCTACTAAACAGCTTAGGGAAAATATACGAACGAATTATCCTCGCCAGATTAAAATCCGTAGTTGATACCCAAAATCTTATTCCGAACGAACAGTTCGGATTTCGTCCAAAACACACCTGTGTTCAACAAGTGCACCGCCTCACGGAGCACATTTTGCAAGGTTTACAAACCAAGCAGTTTACAGGTGTCATATTCTTCGATGTCGCCAAAGCCTTCGATAAGGTCTGGCACGCAGGCTTAATTTACAAGCTGCTCCAACTAAATATACCAGACCGACTCGTACTCATCTTACGAGAGTACCTGAGTAATCGCACCTTTCGGTATCGCATAGACGGCACTTTATCGTCTCGCCGCACAATTCGTGCTGGTGTACCTCAAGGATCTGTGCTGGCACCCTTATTGTACTCGCTCTACACCAGTGACATTCCACGGGCGCCTATCAAAGAGCGTACACATCTTGCCCTTTTCGCGGATGACACCGCTGTATTTACCACATCCCGTCGGCCTCATGTAATAACTAGACGTCTCCAGAAAGCGGTAGACAGCCTCGGACGCTGGTTCCGCCAATGGAGAATCGAAATAAACCCAGATAAAAGTGCAGCCATGCACTTTATCGGTAATCGCTTTCGATCTCACATAGAGACACCTACGGAAATTTCCCTTTACAATACACCGATTCACTGGCAACAGAAAGTCAAGTACCTAGGTGTCACCTTTCAACCTTCCATGACCTTCCACGAGCACATACACATAGTCTGCAATAAGGCTGCGTATGTCATGGGACGACTTTATGCGATGTTATGCAAGAAAAGTAAGATGTCGCTCCGCAACAAAGTGACACTCTACAAAACTTGCAAAAGACCAATAATGTCCTATGCGAGCGTTGCGTTTGCGCACGTTTCAAAAGTCAGATTGCTCAGGCTCCAAAGACTACAGAACTGATTTATGCGGACAGCCACTGGTTGTCCGTGGTTCATGCGAAACGTTGACCTCCATAGAGACCACGATCTCCCTACCATTACTCACCTCTTTAAACGTTTTTCGAAATCTTACTTCGAGAAATCTGAGGTACACCCGAACCCCCTGATTTCAGTTGCTTCTACCTACATCCCAGTTAGGTCCGACCATCGAAAATACAGGCGTCCAAAAAGCGTCCTGTATGACCCCGACGATCAAATAAAGATCGCCAACACAGATACACGTAATAAACACACACAGCGTCTTCGCCGGCGAAGACGAGGTCCCAGTTTTCTGACGTCGGTCGGTCGTGGCTTCTCGTCACACTTCCGACGCTGCAATGACTAATCTAAGTTATACCATGAACCCTCCACTACGCGTCGCCCTAAGCCGTGGTCCGGCCTCACAGGAGGCACCCTTAGGACGACGTTCCCCGACTTAAGTAGAGCTTCTGTGCTCTACTCCCTGCATTTCGCAACTTCGGCGATGCTTCTGCGCTCGCCCGTCCCGCCCGGTGACGCTGTAAAAGCTATTAGGGCTAACAGCATACAGTCAGTTCGAAAAAAAAATGATTTAGAGCAAGTACTCTTATTGAAAAAAATCCATTCAAATTTTTTACTTTAAGTTAAACATTTTTTCTAGAACTTAACAACGTATAATAAGACTTCATTTTTATGTTGTACATTTTGCAAGAATTTTTTTCTGATTGTATATTAATTATTTGTTTATTCTTTAGAGATATTGCCAAAAGCAAAGACAACATCAGTAAATTTCCTATCCTATTTTAAATTTTTAAAACCAAGCATCATTTATTTATATCATATCCTTCCTTTTTTTGGAAATAAATTTAATGCTACAAAAACGTATATTTCTAAATGGTGTTTTAGTATTCCTTTAATTATTATTTATAACATTTCCTTGCTACGAATAATTTCGAGTTATATATTGTATTTAGACTGGATGTATACCTGACTACATGTAGATATATCTATAATCCATCTCCAATTCATAAGATTATTTGTTCTCACGTTACATTATAACAATTTTAAGCTTTTCTGAAATCAAACATAGCGTGATAATTGTCTTTTATTTGCATTTTAACTAGAAGTATTCTAGTTAATTTATAAATTTATAGGATTTTCAACTTTGCACAGGCTTATTTTATCAAAACAAGGGCATATTCAGTTCTTATCCGCAATGCATCATCCCCCTGCCCTTATCCCACTCTAAGTGGGGTCAGCACAACATGTTACAAACATGTTGTCACATGATTTGGCAACGTATTTTACGACCGGCCGCCGGCCTGGCGTCATCTTACCTTAGTCGTATTTTACGACCCCTCTGTAAGAAAGAGGGTGGTCTATTCTACTATTTAGCTATCCGCTATGCATTGGTTTTCAATCATTCGCACGTTTTGGTTATTTACTATAGCCCTTTCACATGCAATTACATTAATTCTTCTACAGGAGTATTTGAATCCTTCCTAGGAAAATGGAATATTTTCTAGTTCAAAATGTTATATGTAGTTAATATGCGACAATTATAAGAGTTTGCAAAAAGAACCTTCCGGCACAACACAGTCGGCACAATAAAGTCTGTTGCAGCACTGCGTGCTTGGCTAACGCTGGATTCCTTATTTTGGACACTTTAAAAAGTTTTTCATATATTAAGATTACACGGCAAATTTGTTGTTAATTTGTTATCAGCAACAGAAATTCCAATTTTTGCTTTTTTTTTAAAGTTTCTTTCTGATTGTTTCAATCTCTGATATCTCTCGTAGAAATCTGGATGAACTCAGAAAATTTTAATTCAAAGTAGTATACAAAATTTATGCACAAAAAATCACAACTTTAAATTATTTATAAGGCATTTAAATATAACCTCAATATTATTGTAATAGTTGCCTATAGTTATCTATTGACCATCTAAGATATTCTTAAAAATCTTCTACTACGCGTATTATTGGCAAATTATTATTATTATACTTATTGGCAAAGCAACTTTTCTTCTGACGGCATAGGTTTGATGATTTTGTCCTTAAGGACAAGGCTCTGTCTGTAGATATTGAATAGGTACTTAAGAATAGAACACACTCTTGGATTATCCAATAATGACAATAACCCCTGTTGTTAGGTTAGTTGGTTATTAGAATAATCATCTTAACGGTTATGCTTTCAACCGACATCGGCCATTGCTATTAGAGTCGCTTAATGTGAATATATTAAGTTTTCAAGTTTCATAGTAAATTTCAATAAGTCGCGTGTGAAAAAAGAACTCGTTCCGGTAGAGAAATAACCATAAACTGTACTTTTCTAATTTACACTGTTTTCTTTACGCGCCGAACTGTGGCGTCGCTGTACCGTTCATTTTATTTTGTTTTGTTCACATTTAGTTTTGTTTGATTTGTGAATAGAAAAGAGTTAAAAGGCATATTTTTTAAAATCCCATAATACAAAAGAAACGACAATTGTTTTAAAAACGAATTGAAGTTTCCGTAAAAATAAGTATATAATTATTTTGAGATAGATGTTACATATTCACGTAACTTATATTACGTTCACATATTTTATAATTTATCTATATAAGAATACTAATAATGGATAACTGATATTACGCTAATTCCTAAAATTGCCTATAGTTCCAGCGCAAAGATAAGTATCAAATAAAAAATCAAACTAAAATCGTTAAGCTTGAGAGTCTTAATAAATATAACATAGTCGAAACATCATCAAAAAATATCCGTCCATCCCTATATTAAACGAACAACTAAAATATGTGTGTACCCCTTAAACAAAAATACTAAAAGTTTTACAATTAAATAGAAACTGCAGCATTTTTTTACATAATTATTTGTCTGTATAATTTTTAATCTGTAGATCAAAAGGTTTACTTTATTTTCAACATAAATGAAACGATCTATAAAAAATACTTAAAATACTACTTAGATTTCAATACATAGCCTGTCGTTAAATAGTGAATTTGAAGACATTTTCCTGTAGTGCAATGTTAATTTAACGCCTTTGCCAATCCTATTCTATTGACATTCGAGTACGTGAGCTGCAATCATCAGCTTATTCGAATAAAGTTTCGAGAATTTCCTCACTCGTTTTCTACTCAGCATTTTATTCAAATCTCCTTTCGCAATTTTATGCGGCTCTCTAGGAATCATTCAAATAGTTAGCCGAACACGTACTAAACTATTCGCTTATTTAAATTAAGTGCAAATTTCTATCCTATTGTTAAGTAAGCGTAGTGATTACTTTGACTTACGTTGTCATAAAATTTAATGAAGAGATATCATCAAATATCGGTAGCATTTAAAAGTACTGATGAACCAAAAATTTAAAACATGCATTATTTAAATATTATTTCGTTAAAGATCGTTAAAGTTATTTCGGTTAAATGCTGCTAATGATATTAGCCAGTGAGCACGTCAGCGGTTGTTTTCAAAATGTATTTTTTGGAACTAATTACATTGGTATCTCGTGTCAGATCGAAGCACAATTCAAGCCACACATTTCTATCCTTTTTATATTTAATAGTATTATAGGCTGTATAATAAATAGGTTGTCAGTATCAACCTCCTTTTAAAAAATATATTAATGAAATTGCTGTTTATAAGAGACAAATTGATTGTTAAATTTGATTATACAATAGAATCCGATATCGAAAACTACAAATGATTTAACTCCATTTGTAAAGCACAAAGCAAGAACCGCGAGCTTACATTGTTTTCTGTTTTGTCTATTTTACATAGTTAGTGTAAATGTATATAACATACACTTGATAGTAATAATATTTAATACAAAAGCAAATGTATTAAATTCAGCAGTTTTGATAACAGAACGGTGTATCAAGAAAGTCTAACTTGCACATTGATCGAATTTAAGAATTTTACCGTACATTGGCGAACATTAATTTCCTCCTTCAGCTGATTTTAACCGGATTCCATCTCCGCTTGCCTACCGTAACGCCCACTGCTCAATGATTTTATTTTTTAAGTTTAAGATACTTTTATGCTTTATAACGAAAACCAATTGAGTAGTTTCCTTAAAAATAACTTAGATGTATGCGCTATTTCGCTGAATATAATGATCTATGTCGATTATATAATATGGATTATATATTATCTTTATAATTATTTGGATTATATATATTAATATGGATTATATATTATCTTTCGTTGCTCTCTGAGTGAATTCACAAAAATTGCAAATTGAACAAATTGTTATAGGAAAATTCGATCGATCTGTTATAAATCTAAGATAAAATAAGTTGTTGAACTCCATAATCGCATTAGCTAGCTGTTAAATAAATAAATTAAAACTCAGACATCATATCATTTCGATTCCTTATATGTAATTTTAAGCTAGACAGACACTTTTATACCACAACTTTGTTGTTGACCTGATCTGAGTCGAATCAAGAAATGTTCGTTTCATAAGCTTTAAATCGATTTAGTTTTATCATAGGCAAATTAAAGAAAATTCGAGTGTTTATCGATGCGCTAGCAAGTAGAATTAATTTTAAAGAAATACACTAATGTCAGGCGATGAATGAAATATGGAACAAAAATATTAATTTGTTTGACTGTTCTCGTGTTTTCGTTATCTGTAGATAGTAAGACAACAGATATGATTTCTTCTACGAATAATTAAAAAATTGATCCGTCTGACTTGTCTATGACTTTCTTACAATACCACATCGTTCAAACCCCGGAATGGCTTCTACTGTTTGGTATCATCAACCATCCTTTACAGGCTCATTACAAAAAAATGGTAATTTTTATCGACTTTAGATACTGCTTCTTCATTGTAACATACTTAGCTGAAAGAACTTAGTCACCACGAAGAGACAATGTGAACAATTTAATGTCAGGAGCAATTAACTGTAGAACCATTTCTTAAAATGTTATGCGTGTTTGTTTATATTGAATTTTTATCATTTTTATACAGACTGTAGTGGTTTCATTTATAATTTCAATCAAAAACAAAAGCTTCAAAGTATTTAAGCTTTTTCTCAGAAACATTTCATTTTAAAAGTACGGCAAGATGTAAAATTGGACCATTACCGTTGCAGTAAAAGTGGAAATAAATCGCCTGGGACACTTTTGTCGGCAAATGACCTAAATCAAAAAAGAAGACAGTTTAGTTGTACACTTGGGATTTGGATACGGACCCGGCATTAGGAATATTTAAGTGAACACAAAAACTACTAGCAATCCGAAGTCGAGTTTCAAAAGCTTTTTAAACCATCATGATAATGTTTGATAGACTACATTGAAATAAAGTATTAAATTCATTTCAAAATAGCATTTTTTCTTGATTCAAACACACTTAAATAACTTAAAAATATTTATTTATATATTCATCATCATCATCCTCATCCTCCTGCCCTTACCCCACTCTAAGTAGTGTCGGCACAATATGTTGCAAAACATTTTGCCACATGATTTGACTACGTATTATACAACCGGCCGCCTGCCTGACGTCAACTTAGCTCAGCCGTATTCTAAGACCCCTCGGTAAGAAAGAAGATGGTCTATTCTACTCAACCTTAAAACTTACCTTTTACGACACCGCGGTAAGAAATTAGGTGGTCTATTCTACTCAGCCGGATACCACACGGTGGGTCGACTTACATTAGTCGCCTATTACACCTCGGTAAGAGATGAGGGGTGGTCTATTCTGTTTAGCCGGATACAACACGGCATTTATTTATATATTTATAAGTTGCACAATAAACGCTCTGAATTCAGAACGATTGCTATTGTAATATATAGCAATACCATCGAAAAAAACTCACAATCATACAATACGAGCACTGCTAATATATACTTAACCTACCTTCTTATTATTTATTGTGGTAGGAAATACTTCTAATACATTTCGATGTTTTATTTTTATGTGAGTCCCACCGCCGAGTGTCTCGCGGAGAACCAGTAACATCGCCTAAATTATTTCTAGTGGGGCTTTACGATTGCCATATCTTTTTACACGTTATGTTAAGATACGATCCCCATTATGTTTAAGTGTACTTCAATATTAGAGTAGGCATCAATAAAATCGAAATCGTGACTCGAATCGTATCGAATGTAAATAGGTACACGACTGACTAGTGATGGACTACAATCTTTATCCAATGGTAAAAGTAAAGGTCAAGTCAAGATAAGCGCAAGTAACAGAAGCTTGTAGTTGTTGTTGAAGCAATAATTGCAAAGAACCTTAGTATAGAATATGTTCTTTTGGATGCACTATCAACCCCGGTAGTATCTGACCCCGACGGATATTTCTACAGTACTGACATACTCGTATGGCTACCGTAGAGTGAGTACATTATATTGCTGGTAGATAGCTTTTTACAACTTGGTATTTACACATTTATAGATCAATAATAGCCAGTTAATAGTTTTGTAACTATAATTAAATAATATGAAGATGTTTTTCGTCTATACCAATATTATAAAGAGGAAATATTTGTATGTTTGTTTGTATGTATGTATTAATGTAATGTTTTCACGCAAAAACTACTGGACCGACTTCAAAAATTCTTTCACCGTTGGAAAGCTGCTTCTTCACAGAGCAACATAGGCTATATTACATTTTAAAAAAATGGAATCCCTTATAAAATTGTAATAAGGTGTGAAAAATTAAGTCGTAATGTTTCATCGCGTGCGCTGCGGATGATAGAACGAAAAAATGTTCTACAATATTATAGAATTTATCAATATCCACAAAAAAGTTCGGAATACTATATGTCTAACTATTATAATTATGCCAATATAACTACTTTTTTAAATTGTAAAAGTTGATAAAAGAGCCTAGAATAATCAAACCATTTTATTCATATCTCTGTATTAATTCTTATCCCATTAAATGATATTTTATTACAAATTGTTTTAACACCTTTAAAATACTTTTTAAATTATTAAAATCCGACATCCCAATCAAAAGATATTACGAATATAAGAATGTAAATAGAAAGAAAATAATGCCATAACGAATTCATTGTAGCGACCGTTATAGTAGGGCCTGCATTAGGTTAGTTAGCTCTTATTCCAAAAATACTAATGATACCCATTTTTATAATTAAATAATCTACAAAATATATTTATAGTCTGACTTCGTAGACTTTTCACCACCATGAGATCGGTATGGACACGGGTGAAACCGCGGGGCATTGCTAGTAATCTATAATTTTATTTAGCAATAGCAAAGAAATGATTAGGTACCACCTGCGAATGAACATTAGAGCAGAGTTGTGGGTTTGAATTCCAAACCGCATCTCTAAGGACCTTCGCCCAGCAGTGGCATAGTTATAAGTGGCTAGTACTACTAGTAATTTAGTGGCTATAACAAAGCTAAATGAAGATTAATTATCTTGCAAGTCACATATAAAAGTGGGTCGTTGGTGGGTAATTATTGCTCATATTTTATTTTAAGATTTTCTAGTTTTAAATTCATATAAGAAACACTTCTAAGATTTTATTAAATTTATAATCCTATTGTCATTTTCAGTTCTGCCCATGTTTTGAAAAAAAAGTTACATAAGGAATTGGGATCCCGACTTTGGGATTTTACGTCCCACCCTCACTGGATGACTCTGACTTCTTCTTCCCAATTCAAGATGGCAACCTTGCTCAAGGCGCAAATACTTTCAGGCTGTTCATTATTTTAATACTATTATCTCTCTCTCTTCCTAGGTATTAATCCCACATTTGGTCATGCCATTACACCAGTTTAAAAATACTGTTAAAAAGAGGCTGATACAGAAAGCCTACTATACTGTTGAAGATTACTTAGATGATAAGGCTGTGTGGATATAGGTGCACTTCTACCCTGTACAAGACAATAATAAATAAATGATTTATATTTTAAAAAACCGCCGAGTTTCTTGCTGGCTCTTCTCGGTAGGAACAGCTTTCCGAACCAGCAGTAAAGTTGACGATTCAAAAGCACTTGTTTACAAGTTTACTTGAATAAAGAATATTTGAATTTTGAATTTTTGAATTTTGACATGGTGATGGGGTCAGCTTGCCTTATTTTTGCTTCCACTTAACTCGATCTTGGACATATCGTCGGTAACTTCACATTCCCTCTTATCTTTTAGAACTACATCTTTCCATCCCGTCTTAGGTCTGGTCTTCAATTTGGGATGCAAAGCTGTAGTGCTAAATTTCCAACGTAGTCTGGTGGCTTTCTATTGACGTTTTTTTTTCTAATAACTTTCGTAATTATTATTACTAACTAAAAAATTGAAAAGTAGAAGATCTTCTTCCCTGCGATTATATTATCAATATAATAGTATTTTTTTGTATCAATGAATTTAAATTATAAGTTCCGAAAATCACATGTTGTTAATGATCTGAGTAGCATGAAGAACGGAAAAAAATTGCCTTTGCTTTTTCCCCATAGACGAATAATTCTGTTCTTTATACAATATATTATTAAGGGTTTTGAAAGTTACGATCTTTTCTCAGTTTTATAGGTTTTCGACTTTATAGCTTGGCGAAACTTCATAATTTTGTGACTTAATTTTTAAATTCTAATCAAGTTGTGTAATATAAACATAAAATATCCAAATATCCGGAAAATATACACAATTTTCTATGGTATACCGCAAAACTTGTATGAAGAACTTTAGGTATTGAACAGATATGTATGGCTTTTATTTTAAAGGTTTATATGCTTAATTGATGTTTTAAAGTTAAGCTGTTTGCTTAAGTTTTAACGCTTTTCTTTTCTAGTTGTCTAGTTCTTAGCCGGCAATATTATATCCAATCTTTTTAATGGTTTTAGTACCTTATTTAGTAGTTTTTCCCGTCGCCTTTTCATCAGCACAATAATATATTTTGAATTTTTTAGTTTATTGATACTAAATTCCAAAGAATTACTGATTATTTGTTTTGCGATTCTGTCGTGGAGTCTATCTCCTGGTGATGCTTCGGATACGCGGCGAAACGATTGTTGAGTTTGTGACAGTGAACGTGTGTAGTGCTTGTGTATTGTGGTGCAGTGGAGTGGAGGTTTGTGCATGTGTTTTTACGAATCCTGCATGCAACGGGTATGAAAAAACGGATAGTCCACTATACATTTAGCACTATATATATTTTCTATTTACTGTATTGCGAATTATGGCAAAAAAAAATTATTATTACTTTTGTATTATGGATCTCCACAAAGTAACGCCTAATTTTATAAATTAATTAAGTTCAATAGGGTTCCAAAGGACTAGAAACTAAAAATGAAATCGGACGACCAGTTTAGTGAACTATTTTCAATTATATAGGGCGAGTCGCGGCAGCGCCAGCGCGTCTAGACACTAACCATTAACAGTTTTAACTGAGTTGTTGGTAATAAGTAAGGAAATGGGAGAAGATAATTACTATATTTAGGCCTAATACGATTTCTATTTTATGTACGCTATTTATTAAAATTGTCATATTCTTCACAGTTTGTGCAACATATTAAAGCGTTTTGGCAATGGCACGCATTTAATTATTTGTAGTATGTTGACGTAGTACGTAGCATGTTTTCCAAAAATATCCTAAGTTAAAATCATCAATGACAATTAAACTATTAATTTGCGATTTTTTCTCAAATTAAGTAATCAAATAATAATATACTTTAAATGACCTATACTCATTAAAAATGGACAGTCAATAATTTATTAGCAAAATTAATATTTTAGCTTTGAAAACTTGACAATAAACGTACACGGACAATTTAACTAGGCATTAATATTTCTGCTATAAAAAGGGCCTTAATTAAATCAATTGTGTAATTCGTTTCGTGCCAATATCATCTAAACTATAAAAGCATGTTCAAGAGAAATTCTTTCAGAATCATTACAGTTTCCGTCGGCAGTACTTTCCCGTTGAATTATATGTACAAATGGCCGACATTAATACGCAACACATAAAACCATGAGCGAAATTTTATCGGAAATTCACATAACTCTTAATACTATTGTAATTTTATTACAGCACTGAAATGAAAAAGCGTAGCAATGTTCATAATAAAGCCCTTGCTCCGAACACAATTTAAAGTAAGTTATTTTTGGCGGCGGCAATAAGCCCGGGCCTTACATGGCGTATAATGGTATGACACGACAAACAGTTTTAAGTGTGTAAATTATGGAATGTGACGTCAGCGCCACTGCACTCTATTGTGGAACCTAGGTTGCGGAAGAAGGGGTTGGTGCACTTGCAGTTACTTTAAAAAGCATCTTAGACAATAATATGACTGCTTATTATGAACCTCTCAAGTTACTCAGTTTCCATGCGACAGCTTCGTACGAAGTATCTCGATGTGAACAAAACTACCCATGTTACTGACATAGCTGAACGTGTATATCAATTCCATAGAAGTAAAGTTTGTTATTCCACGGCTGGACATAAGGCTCCTCTCTCCGTTTTTTGAAGACCCTGGGTTTTTGGAGCTAAAACCCACTGCCCTGCATCTTGAGGATATTCCTATGATTCCCAAATATGCTTGTTTTCTCATGATCTTTTCGTTGACCGAAAAGCGTGTGATAAATTGTAAATATCAATCAGACACATAAGTTCTTCCAAAAAAAACTCTTTGGGTTTGAACCAGTGACCCCTCGAAAGAGTAGTACGCTCTTTTCTCTAGGATATGACAATTACATTACGTAAAATGTATATTTCAAAATTATAACGATCATACCCTGAAAAATGTCCTAAACAAATATGAATTCGATAGACTAAATTTAATAAAAACTTGCACCCAAGCAAAATCAATTAAAGTATACATATATATTCATTAGTATTTTTTGAGACACTTCAGCTTTATAATTAAAAAAAATATTTAAAATTTCATTGCATATTTATCCTAATTCTTAGATTTGAGTCTTCTCAAACGAAACAAGATATAATTATACTGAAACTATACCATATTCAAAGGTTGTACACTTATAATAACAATTCTACAATTCAAAACAAGTGGAAAATAAAACGAAATTTTCCGCACTTTAGATTCAAGATCCCTTCATTCATGCTATTAAAGTAAAATGAATAACATTTCTTTTAATAAAAGTTCGGCATTTTCATAATTGCACAATTGCTCTTTATTATTCCATTGCTTGAGTATTTAAGCAATTTCTGACTTCATAATATTGCGAAAGCAAATTTACATAAAATGCTAAGTGGGAAATAACAGAGGAAATGCAGAAAATATTAGAAAAACAGCGAAACTAATAAATTAAGTAAAGGACCAATTATGTCAGTCAACGTACAAAGAAAATTAATGCCTTGACCTTTGACTGTAGTTACGATTTACCATTATCAACAATATTATAAATGTGGAGATTTATATAATTTCGTTTTTCCTTGCGAAAAAGGAAAGACACATAATAAAAAAAAACAGTATATAATTGAAGATACTTGAACACTCGAAGCAGACGTGAACGAAGTCACTGTTCTCCGATACAATCTAAAACGTTGCCATGCGTTGCACGGTACCATTCAATCTAGGCATTACATATAGCATACTTTACAGCATCAGTCAAATGAAATCAAATCAAAATAAAAATAATTATTATTCAAATAACACTTTTAAATCAAGGATCAATTAGATTTAATGAAGCTACAAGTGGTTCGGAATGTTGTTCTTACGGACAAGAACCTGCTGAAACATTGTGGTCAATCTTTTAATATTTTTTTACTTATATTATTACACCGCAATCATTTATGAACCTACAAGTATTTTCAAATTTCTATCATTGAAATAATTTTCAATTGTGCAATATGCTTAACGTATAAGTACCGGTCTCTGCTAAAATTCACAAAACAAACAGCCCCAAAAATGCTTTAGTAAATACTGAATAAATAATAATTATGATTTGGAAGAAATGTTCAATTGACACAACTTCGAACCAAGTACAAGGCCTACTTTGTTATAAGATCTATATTCTAATTCTCTATATGCGTTGCAGATAGTTTGAAATTACCTCTCTAAATAATTTTCAAGGATGTCACAATATCGTTAGCCAACCCATAAAATTTTGTGCACAACATGCCTAAACGGAGCAATTTTACTTTTTGCAGTTCCTTATTTTCAACAAGTAAATTAACTGTTAATGGTTAAAATGTCTAGACTTCTTGGCGCTGTCGCTGCTTGTCCTATAAAACTGACAATAGTTGGTCAAAGTCGTTTCGTTTTTAATAAATATTCCCCTTTTTTCTTTTAGTGTATTTTTTACATATGCGGCTGAAATATTTTTGGTAAATGCCAAAACTTTGTAGTAACTTTTACATTATTTATTGTATATTAAATATAAAAAAAATTAAATGCAATAGATGTGATAGATTGACGTATTTATAAGACTCTTGGAATTTACTTACTTATTGCTAAATTTCGTAGTTCACAACATCGGTGCTGGTTTTTTCACCAGACCGCCAGGTACCGAGATTCCACCCCTACGTAAAAGGCATAATAAGTCTTTAATATATTTTTATTATAAATTAAATATCATTTTATGATATTATCATGAAGGCACACTAAGCGTTCCACTTCTCCATTTCTTTTGTGCGTGATTGTATAAAACTCTACCGGTATTTATCATTCCACCGCGTACAATATGATTATCTTTAAAACCTAATACCTAATCTTGCCTAAAAATCTTCAGCTGATACATGTATATGGTATATTGCCCTTGGATAGAGATTTCAAGTATCTTAGACCATAAAAGATAATTCAAAGTGTCTTCCAGATACATTGACAAGGCTGAGTAGAATAGATCACCCTCATTTCTTACAGAAGTGTAAAAGACGACTAAGGTAAGTTGATCCACCGTGTGGTATCCGGTTAAGTAGAATAGACCACCCTCTTTCTTGCCGAGAGGTCGTAAAATACGACTAAGGTAAGTTGACGTAAGGCAGGCGACCGGTCGTAAAGTACATAGCAAATCATTTGACAACATGTTTGTAACATGTTGACAAATGATTTGACCCCACTTAGAGTGGGTTGAGGACAGGAGGGTGATGATGATGACCTAATCTTTTATCGGGCATGATTACAGTTGAAAGCTTCAACCCATTACACAATAAATAAATAAAAGGAAACTAGTAGTACATCTGCAATATACGAAACCTACAAATCTGCACTAAATACCAATCTGAGTGGTCGATCCAAAGCCCCTTTAATAAACTGAAAGCTTCCTCTTTGATAAACTGGCAAGTTATTGTAATTTAAAGGTGTATCTCTACCACTGACATTATAAATTATTTTACCCCAAAATAGTTTACTAAAAGAAGTTTTATCCAAACTAAAGAAACGTAAAAGTAAAATTGACTGTTGAATGATTGCCTTCCATTTAATGCTAATTATTAATAAGTCTCAGTCATAAGTATCCAGGGCACGAACTCAATTTATAACAACTTGGTTTCACATTGAAGTAAACTTAAATATTACGAGTATATGATCATCTTAAAATAATGTGTGTATAAAAAGATACGGCTGTCGTAAAGCTACGCTCGCTGTGACTCGTTTTTCACAACTCATTCGGTGGTAAATTGCATGGAGGTAAAGTAAGACTCGGCAAACTAATGGATTAGAAGACCTTTCTACGATTGGCCGAGGGATCTTAAAAATGGAAGAGGCTGTGATTGCTTAATCATATTACTACATAACCATAAAGCGGTACAATGAACTAATATTAGGTACTTTACGTTAATTTATAGATGTAGGCGTAACTTTAGATAATTTATGATTAAATGTCAAAAAAGCAAAATGCTTTGTGATTTTGTCGTCTCCCATCTCCTGATGATTCTTTGGTTGCTAGGTGAAACTATCTTGGACATTGTCGTGGTAAATGTGTGTAATGTGTGTGTTAGTGGTAGTATTTCGTGATACGTGTGGTAGGTAACTAATCCTGCATACATTTTTTGCTTCCTACACTTTACAGAGTTTGTTCAAAAAATCTATGCAATACTAATGTTACATAGATTTTCTGAACAAACTCGGATAATAATTATATCATAAGTTTTGTACTTTGCGTTACGTATTTTAAAGTGTTTTTTAAAAGTACATTTAAATAATCCATTTTAATTAAAATTTATAGAAATATATGTTGTTTTTTTTTAATTACAGTGCCTCTATTTTTCAAGACTAACAAAATAAACTATTATGCAATTTGGTTGCATTATTTACTAAGTTTTTAACTAAGGAGATAGGAGCAAATTCTTAAAAATTAAACAAGAAAAAATGTTTTATAATAAAGAAAGCATTTAGGCTACATTTAAAAGGCATTATACACTGTTATTAACTTTAACATCATGTTACGTTACGTTATTAATTTATTTGAAAGACATACACGGTAAAAATGCAAGTCAAAATCCTTTCATAGCTTTGTTGAATGTTCTTCGTTTTTCTAAACGTTCAGATATCTTAACATCTTTAAATCTAGGATATCTTTTTAGTTTTAGCTATCCGCCGTTAACGACAACAAGCGAAGTCTTTTGTTAATGACTATGTCGCATAAAGCATTAGGGAAAATGTGTACGATAACATTTATTTTTCAGTATGGCAAAGAATATTGCTCTTGAAAGCTATTCTATGCTATTCTTAGTGAAATATACAAAACACAGGCAAATGTACACATTTTGGACTTATATAAAGCATAAAATTGTTTATATTAGTATATTGGTTTATCGTTTGTTTCTAGATTTGTTTGTTATCGTTTATTTTATATCGTTTGTTAATTGCATTAACAGAAATATAAATAAATATATATATGTGGGACAACTACATACACGATCATCCGTCCCCAAAGTATGTTACATTGTAACATGATAACTGGTTGATATAAAAATATATTAGTTTTAAATAAATACATAAATATATATTTTCGCCCAAATTCGAAGAACTAACAAATTTTAACTAATGCTGGCTTATTCCGGAACCGTAATCTCTTCCAGCCGATCAGATAATCATCATCATTCTACTGCCCTTATTCCACTCTAAGTGGGGTCGGCACAACATTTGTCACATGATTTGGCTACGTATTTTACCACCGGCCGCCTGCCTGACGTCAACTTACCTTAGTCGCCTTTTACGACACCTCGGTACAAAGGAGGGTGGTCTATTCTATTCTGCCGGATACCACACGGCGACTAGATAATCGTTGTAGTATATTTGATCGTATCATTACATATTATTACATAAAGGTGATGTTCAGGGTCTGATATAATAGAACGTTTAATGTACCAAAAAATTTATTATCATCAGTAAAGGTCTTTTAAACCAAAGAAATACTATAAACATAATTTTCAACAAAGAGGTCGTCCGTATTTACAGTTCTTGGCACGTCTGCAGAGCAATAAGAGAATGTTCACGCAGTGTGCGCCTTAGCAAGCGATTTATGCGTGGGGCACAAATGGGATTTAGATAAAATAAGACATAACCGGACCACATAATGGAACATGAATTCATCCAGTACTGACTCCTAACACGTTTTTGTGTAGTAACCAGCGATTTAAAAATATATATTTCTTAATATATTCATATATATACCGCCGCGCCGTGTGATAACCGCTTTATGTAATAGACCACCCTCATTTCTTAACAAGATGTCGCAAAAGGCGATTAAACTAACTAGTCGGATCGAGTAAAACCATATTTAAAATATGTTATACCGTCCTCACTTAGAGAATGAGAAGGAAAAAGCGCAGAAGAATGAAGATTATTCCATATGTTTATATACCTAATTTATTTTTCTACGTCTTTTTCAACTGTTGCAAACTCTTCAATGGATCTAAAAGATTTCTAACCGCTATAATCTATCAACTCATTTCTACTGAATTTTAGTAAATGGATAGTAAAGTAATTAAAGTAACGGCCCGTTACAATCCCACTGCTGGGCATAGGGCCACCTCTCTCCGTTTCTGGAGAGAAGGGTGAGAGCTAAGACTTACCACGCTGCTCCAATGCGGTTGGTAGGTTACACATATCCCTAGAATTCTCTAGAGATATGTAGGTTTCCTCACGATGTTTTCCTTCACCGAAAAGCGTGTGATAGACTGCAATTATCAATTAGACACATAAGTTTTAATAGAAAAAATCATTGATGCTTGCCCGGGGTTTGAACGAGTGACCACCTCGAAAGAGTCGCACGGTCTCACCGCTGGGCTATCACAGCTCTTAGTAAATGGGTAGTTACTTTCAATTACGTATATACGTGACCGTTGTATTTGAGTTACATTATTTCAGACACTAACCTAAATGTGATTACAAAAGACAAAGTTTTATTTATAAATGTATAGTTTTGAAAATACAGACAATATAAATTCTAAATACTTCAAAACTATAAAAACGTTCAATAACATGATAAAAATTGTCTCCATAAGAAAATTTATTCTTTGCCGAAGCAATCTCATCGCGCGTAACTAATGACATTTATTTCTCTGGAGGAATGCATTAATTTCATTTGTTAGCCCATCGGTGCCGACACACCCCATCCTGTTCTATTGCTTCCATGATAGCAGATATTCTACAAAATAGGAAAATAATAAGTTAAGAATATGATTAAAATAAGAATATAATCACTTTGAGTTTAATATTCCGCATTGTTTTATTATTAACTGGCTGTGCTCGTGCGTAAATACCGACCTCGTGGGATTTCTAGGATAAAATGTAGCTTATATGTTGCTTTACAAACTTCTCTAATTTCCAGCTTCACCACGATATTTTAAGCCGTTTCGGAGATTATTCTTATGTAAACCTTTATCAAGAATTGCACTATCCTCTTGTTAAAACCGTACGAAAATCCGTTCAGAAGATTTTGAGAAAATCGATCACATACAGACAGGTAGCTTTCGGGGACTTTGTTTTAAATAAGTCTTGATAAAGTTTGTATGCTCCTAAAGTTTTTACTACGTCACTGAGCAAGACGGCACAATAAAATTACTAAGGAAACGGAATACTTTCCTTATTACCTTGGCCGAAATATTCTAGTGCAGAAGCTCTGCAATAGCGGTTTTTATAATACATCGATTTATAATATTTCTTACCGTTGATCACACATTTCTTTCTCATGTTCAATACGAATTTACTTAACAAATAAATCACAGGGAAAAATTCCGTTAATCGATTTAACGCTAAGGTAAGTACCACAAGCTTTTGGGATCGCAAGGCGCTAGTGACCCAAGGCCCACGTTACCCAAAAAAGATCTCAGAGAGCAGCTAAACTGAAGCGGTACACGACGGTTTGACTTGGCATTCCTTTAACAGAAGAATGGTCAGTTGCTGAAGAAGAATCTTGTCAAAGTCGTCAAAGTTTTCTTCGCCTTCTCTGTCATTTATAAGTCTATATAAATGACAACTATTCAGTACTTTTTTAGAATATAATACTAGTTACAGTATAATATGGGTACATTAATTAATAAATATTATTCAGTGACGTAAATGTAAGAAAAAGAAGGCACGCTGAAAATTTAAGGTTCATATAAATTAACCACGTAAAATTCTTAATAGACGGTTATTATTATTGTATTATTGTTAATAGATTAATTGCCTAACTTTTGCTTTCTTATTATGCTTATGCAACTGCATAATTGCATTTATAAAAATTGTTATATAACACAAAATGTAAATCTATTATAGTCGTTAACAAAATTTATCTTATTGAATGTAGGAAGCTACTAGTTTTAACCAAATTAATTATTTGGTGTAGGGTTGTCTCGACATGATTAAGAGCAGTTTCGCGGAACAATGCGCAATGCAGCACTTAAAGCTTTGAAACTATCGAAGGAGACAATTTTAAATAAATTATCACAGTTCAGCATCACAATAGTTTATTTAATGAATACGTAATTTTTATGCACGCTAAATCTGATGAGAATTTTAAATTTCTGTACGCATTATAAGTATATAACTTTTACCGAACCTTTTCATTCTATTATACAAAGACTATAATATATTATATTACTTCCTTTTTTTCATTGCATAATAGGCGAGTGTTGGACTGCAATCATGCCTGATGATGCAATGATACACTCTAAGATGGAGCGCGCTTTTCTAGATGATGCCAATTCACTCTTGCTTTAAAGACACCCATATTATATGAACTGGGAAAAATAGTCGCTTGGAGAGAATTCCATTCCCTTGCGTAATAAAAAAAGAAGACCCGAAGCGCTTCGTGCGCCTTAATGGGATGTCAATGACGTAAGGGTAGGGTTGAACTTCTCCCTGTGCTTACCATTACTACTGTTATAAAGGGTAACAGGGTAACAGAGCGACTGACAGACTTTCGCATTTATGATATATTAGTATTGTACAGGCAGGCAGTCGGCCGTAAAATAACCAATCGAATGATCTAACAACATAAATGCGTTGCGTTGCGTTTAAAATATGTTGTGCCGACCCATTTAGAGTAGGATAAGGGCAGGAGAATAATGATGATATATTAGTATTGTAGACTTATGCAGATTCTAAGAAAACGGATAATTGCGGTAGCCCTACACAAAAGTAACTGCGATTGTGGGTGCTGAATTATAGAAAAGCGGCGCGACATGCGAAGGAGCCAAGTTGCCACTCCACCTCGGTCCCACCATTCTGAATAAGTAATTTCACCGTCTGCGCAATTCTACAAACAAATTAACGATACACTGTCGTTATTTTAATAAAAGTTCCAAGTAAGTTATACCCGTATTCAATCTATGCTTAATATATAAAGCCGGAGAATTTGTTTGTTTGATTGTTTGAACGCGCTAATATCACTACTAAACCGATTTGAAAAATTCTTTCAGCGTAAGATATTTTTTAAGAAATAATTTATTAAGAAATGCTATAGACTATATAACATCATGCTAAGATGAATAGAAGAGCAATAAAAAAATATTGCAAAAACGGCAAAATTTAAAGCTTTCCTTCCATGCGCTAAGTAAAGTAGCGGCCTGTTTATATCCCACTGCTGGGAATAGGCCTCCTCTCTCCGTTTCTGGAGAGAAGGGTTGGAGCTAAATGCGCTAAGTAAACGGTGAAAATTATTCAAAAATCATGTACGACAAAATTGTTCCCCTCTAAAAGTTCTAAATATAAGTCCGGGACAGCATATGTCTAGCTTTTAAGGTTAACCCACTTTAACACAATTAATATAAGTATTAATTACGGTTTACTCAAATAATGAGACTACAGTCCACGCGAACGAAATTACGTTTAAAAGCTATTTAATAAAGTCATTAATATCGTTTATAAACACGTTTTGAAAAACAAAACAATTAAAAATCAGAAAATGTTTCTGAAAGGTAATAAAATAAAATTGCAATTAAATTCATTATTTGTAAGTATTTTTATGTTACCATAAATATTGTGTATCAGTAAAATAATGAATCAAATCTATATAAATGCGTACAAATTACAAAATTAACGTAAAAAACAAATTTAACTAATTAATTTATAATAAAATTAGTTAGTTTAATTTGTTTTTTAAGTTAATTTTGTAATTTGTACGCATTTATACAGATGCAAGTAATAAAATAAAATGGCAATTAAATTCATTATTTGTAAGTATTTTTATGTTACCATAAATATTGTGTATCAATAAAATAATGAATCAAATCTATATAAATGCGTACAAATTATAATAAAATTAATTAGTAAAATTTGTTTTTTCGTAAATTTTGTAATTTGTACGCATTTATATAGATTTTTCAAACTTACCTTTGTTACAATATTTGTTTATAAGCTTACTGTTATACAAGATTACACTATTAATAAACTGTAAGGAAAACAATTGCATGAAATATATTGAGAAAGGAAACTGTACAATGCTTTTCCAAATAACTTGAAATACTGCGTTGTAAAATTTCGTTTCTCTTCACGTAGAACATATAACTAACGAAATTTCTAAATGAAAAGAACATGAATTGACTCAAAAGAGAAAAAACAAAAATACAAAATAAAAAATAGAGAAACTTAGCTTAGTTATAAAACGGACCCATAATAAAATATTGAATTGTCATTATTTCTTCACTTCTTACTAACGTCTTGCGTGAAACATGAGTTAAATATTTTTCGTTTCGAGCTAACTTTTATCTTATTATTATACTGTAGCTCCAATTTTCAGCCGATCACTTTGAAACATTACTTACTACGTAACTCGCACCGTTCGAAGGAGGCTGCGACGCCCTCTCGCTTAAAACTCCTTATTCTAATTTATTACCGCGAGTGTTGCACTGCTTATTACTTCTCTGCAGCTTGGAAACCGGAACTTCGTACCACGTCGGTGTAAACCATGAGCGCCTTAGCATAATTGCTGTTACATTAAAATTAGTTCGCCTATAAATAACGTTCTTATGAGAATATAGATGCCAGGCTTAGTGTCTCGTGTTATGCTTAAGCATATTTCACGTGTGGTTACCTTTCTCACTTTATACGACAAATGTGTTAAGCAAACTACGTAGACGGTTAATATAAGATGTGGCGCTAAGAACCAGAGTACTGTTAACCATTGATTAACATACTGTCTCTTGATTACTTATTGTTATACTATTTTATAATATTTAGGATAGCAATTATATGTTTTGTCTGATCAATAGATCACTAATATATGTATGTATACATACATATGTTGTGATATATCACACGTTTTCATGATTTTTTTCTCACACGCATATATATATTTTTTTATCTTTATTTTAAGGGATTTTTGTCTATTCAGACATGACAGTCCCTTCGTACCGATGGGGCTGTCTTGTCTGAACCTAAAATTAGCAAATTTAAGAGATAAGTAGAAAGGGAGTCATTGATGCGCAGCAGCAACTAGATCGTACAAATCAATTCACACGCATATAATAATGTCTGACTTTACTACAGAACTTGGACACCAACGTTATAGACATCAAGACTAAAATGGTTTTTGTTACAAATACATTAATGTTTTGCTATTAATATTGGTGTTATTTGCTACAGAAATGCAGAGTATTTTATCGTTTTTTCCTTCGTATTATCAAAAGTATTGATTATCCTTCTCGTAAAACAAACAAAGGTATCTGTTAAACGGCCTGAAGGCAGTACGGTAGTCCTAATGCAAATGTTAATTGGACGCCGCAACAGATGGGAGCGACGCGACGCGCCGGCCAATTGTCGCGCCAAACATTCGTAATTTTAAAAGCAAAATGAAATAAACCGCTCGGTCGCAGTACATAAATTTCATGTTTGCCTCGGCTTGCGAACTGGCAGCGGATATTAATCAGCGGATATTGAAATATGTTGTTTTTTGGACCGATTGATAAACGACCCATTTCGCAAGTGGGATTAAACATTGACGTCGTTCGCTCAATTATTACGTTCGGTCACAGAACGTCAAATCATAAGCACAGAACGTCGGCACCTGCACATGTCGTGTTCGAGTTTAACAAATCTGCGATTTACGAGAAGCGGATTTTAAATGTGTAATCAATGTCAATATTTATTTTAATTTACTTTGTTTGTAAGTGAAATAAAAGTAATAAAAAAATAATATCTATCTTTTTTAGAACACTATCACATTATCACTTATTTGTCTCACATTGGGAGCCGAATTTGAATACCACCTAGATAATACAGAGTTCCTTAAACATACCGAAACCAATATCATTTGAGAATGAATTGTTATATCACTAAATCAAATCAAATCAAATCAAATCAAAATATTCTTTATTCAAGTAAACTTGTAAACAAGTGCTTTTGAATCGTCAACTTTACTGCTGGTTCGGAAAGCTGTTCCTGCCGAGAAGAGCCAGCAAGAAACTCGGCGGTTGCTCTTTTTAAAATATAAATCTTAGAACTAGTTACATTTATTTATTACTGTCTTGTACAGGGTAGAAGTGCACCTATATCCACACATCGTTATCATCTAAGTAATCTTCAACAGTATAGTAGGCTTTCTGTATCAGCCTCTTTTTAACAGTGTTTTTAAACTGCTGTGAAAAATGGCATGACCAAAATTGATTTCCGAATTTTATTATAGAATCTTATACCCAAACTCACAAACGATTTACGTACTTTTGTTAGGCGCAAAGCAGGAGTCGCAAGCTTATGTCGGTTCCTACTTTGTCTATTATATACATCACCTATCGTTTTATAATTATTTATATTTTTATGTACAAAAATTACGTTATTTAAAATATAGTATATAATATTACTTAGTAATGCTCTAATATCATAGAAAATATCGGAAATAAACTGGAGTCAAACAATCACGCAAATCAAAACCTTGTTTTTTGATGAAGCAACCGACGATAATCTGTTAAGAGGACGATAATAGAATAAAGTAAGTACACGCCCTCAACTCAGTTTAAAATATGTAAGTAATGACACTAGGTTGAGATAATTGTGATTTGCTCGACATATTTAATTCAAATTAATTCAGAAATTATTTTAATTTTAGTTTACAGAATAAAGACTGTACTTACTGAATTACGACAAAAATAAAATCAATAAATATGCTAGCTTCTACCCGCTTTGTGTGAACTTCAGCACTGATATACAAAGTAGCCCTAAGTTATTTTCCACCCCTTCAATATCTCCATATCAAAAATCACAGCGATTCTATGCTCAGCCCGACGTAAAATAAGGACCTACAAATAAACATACAAGCAAATATACTTCCTTAATTATAATATTAACATGGCTTTGATGTAATCAGCGATAAAATAAGATATGTTAAACATGGACTTCACATTCTACTTCTATATTTGCTAATTTACGAAATAATACGTACTCCCAGTAAAATACAACGCCATATTAAATAGAAACAACAGACCCACATTCCGCTGCATGAAAGTTATTATTATATAAGATACTTTGAGAAAATATTTAACATACAGTACATACCAGTATCAATGACAAAGTTGTTTCTGACTTTTTGTCAGTCGTACTGTTGCGTTTTCAAGTTTAAGCCGCTGAAGCAAAATTGATGTAATCGAGTATAATTGAACCTTATATACCAGGCTAATATATAGAAATAAAAATCCCATTATACCCCTAGGAATGGAATCGTCGCGAATAAATTCGCGGGTGCCATAAGTAGTATTGTTTATGCTACTATTACATTAGATTAAAGTGGATTTTATATCAGGCAAAGGACCTAATTGCTGTGTTTGTATTTAATCATAATTTATGTAAGAAACTTGCCAACACATACAAAGGGAAAATTAGACTTACTCCGCGTTTTCATTAAATATGAGGGCGGGACGACCGGGAATGCAGGTTGTCGTGGAAGCGTTTGCTACAAGATTTATGATGCGACCAACAGGCGAATATTGAAAATCTAGCGCTCTCAGAAACCACTAGATGCACTTTAAATAGAGACAGTTTAGCAAATGGTTCCGTGTCTAAGTTGAAGCTTCAACAAAATTGCATTTGGCTTCGCATTGTATTTACGAGTAAACAAGCAATTATTCAAACATTTGTTTTTGAAAAGAAAGTTCATATTATACATAATTTACTATAACTCTTTATAGTAGCCCTCGTGGATAAAGTTCGCGAGTTCAAATTTCGGAACCCATCCTTAACAAATTGTTAACTCCTCGGATATGTGTAACCTGCCAAACAGCATTTGGGCTCCTTTGTGACCCTAACTGACCTTAAACTGTGGTCCTATCATACTTCAAGAATTAAGGTGAATAAGTGAATGTGTTATTTTTTATCCTTATAAACTTGAAATGAGAAACTATAAAAATCAAGGAACGGAAGACGGGGAAAGGAAATCAGCAAAAATGTGATATTGTTATAAATAAAGAGCCACCCCCAGATGTGTCTGTGAAATGGAAGCGATGACAATCTAACAAAAAGTGAATTAAATACACTTTTTTCTAACAATTTTCCGCCTTTTTTCTAGATTAATTGATCATTACTTTTGTTTGTTGCGCTTCTTTTTAATAAGGTGAAGCAATTTTTCTTTTTTACTTTAGGCAACGTAAAAAAGGAGTAACATTTCTTTTTGCATTATTCATTCTTTGTAAGATTAAAGTATGTTTGTTTATTGCGAGACATATTGGATTTAAACAAAAGATCAAATAAACTATATATATATGTAAGGGGCTAGTTTTTTTATCGTTTTTTATTAATGGATTCGCAAAATGATTAAGGCCCTATTTATGAATAGCCACAATAATTTTATATGCATTAACATAATTAAAAATGACATAATCCTCTCCTATGAATTTAAAAGATTTTTGGTACTCAATTATTAAAACTTTGTTAAATTTTAATTAAAGGCAGCAATTGTGTAAAACCTATATTGTAGCTCATAGTTTTCCAGTTTACTTCTTAGTAGGCAACAAAGAGTAACTAAGAGGCCCTTTTGTGAAGTGCCACCGCCATAGAAAGACGTTATGACGTCACCAACCTCCAAGCAAACACGCTCCTAGCGTTGACAAACCTACTTAACATGAAATGATAGAATAGTTCTTACGAAAAGAAGTTTTTATGGAAAATATTTATTAAATAAGAATTAAGCAATACACATAAATAAGAAAATATCGACATTGAATAAAACCAATATATACAATAAATGAGTTTGATAATACAGTAGAGTTCACTTTGCGATTTAGATTCAAATTCAAATTCAAAATATTATATATTCAAGTAAACATGTAGTAAACGCTTTTGAATCATTAACTTTGCCGCTGGTTCGGATAGCTGTTCCTACCGAGGTGAGCTAGCAAGAGCAAGGCTCTTTTTAAAATATAAAACGTATAACTAGTTACATTTAGTCATTACTGTCTTATACAGGTTGCACTCTTATCATCTAAGTAATCCTCAACAGTATAGTAGGCTTTCTGTATTAGCCTTTTTACAAACAGTGTTTTTAAACTGCTGTAATTGAAAGGCCATAACTGACGCGGAATTTTATCGTAGAATCTTATACCCACAAACGATTTACGTACTTTTGCTAGGCGCAAAACTGGACCCGCAAACTTATGCCGGTTCCTACTTTGTCTTTTTATAATTCTTTATATTTTTATGTACAAAATTTAAATTAATTAAAATATACTGTGAAGCAAATGTAGGAATACCTATTTCCTTAAACTTCCCTCGCAGGGAATCACACGGACTTAGTAGCCCTCAAAAATTCATAGAAATGTGAGCCTCACCAAAAACGAAGATTACGACAAATATACCTAATATAAAAAATGTCTATATAGTAAAAATTATACTTATTTGAGGAAAAAACCCTTAATCTATCTACCCAAACAGATAAGTCTTGCCCCAAGGAAACATAATATAAGACCTTTGCCCAGATAGAGACTATAAACAACCTCCTGCTTATTTATACATCACCAACTAGTAGATTCGAAACATACAATAGAAACTAGGTAAATGAATATTTTAGAGGCAATGGGTAAGTGATTGAATATTGATAATATAACTTATAAAAGTCTGTATGTTTGTTACTCAAGCCTATCAAAACGATTAGATATTTTTCAAAAACGATAAATGATTTGTGAGTTTCTATGAATTTCGGCATTCTTTTTAAGTATGGCATTGTTTAACATTTCAGGTTATAGTTATTAACCCTTTAAAAAAAAGAGAAGCCCACTATTTTCACTACTCTCTACCAAACTACTCTACTCATATTATAATGAATTAAATAGATCACAAAGCATGTAATAAACTAAAAGTTCCAACCTCTATGCCTAGTGCATATATTATCTACGTTCTAAGCTGTATCCTGTATTAATCACTCTTTTTCACCACTCATGATCAGAATTTATGTTGCCCTAAAGCCACGAGATTCTTTCCAATAATCGGTATCACGAAATGAAAAATGACACCTATGCTTACAGAGCAAGAGCTTTCTTTGCGCTCTCTTTGAGCGCTTTCTTCTTGAGATTTATCAAACTGAAAATTTCGCCCCGCTTAGAATGATTTTAAGTTTGGAAAATTTGAAATATTACTTTGCTGTAATAGCGTTAGAGAGTATATAAAAACACTAAACGTTAACGTATTTATTTGTTACGCTTTAGTTTCCATTTTGTCCGCTGCGTCACGTACGTGACAAACGGTTCGTCTTAGGGATCGCCAAATATCGTTTAGTACGTGCGGGGAGAAAACCAACCCACTGGGTAAATAAAATAAATCAAATATATAAGTAACAGGCTGTTTGAAAACTAAAATAATTCGTTGTATTTTTTTTTCGAGAGAAATAAGATGTCTATTGGATCCACATTTTCAGATAAATAACGTACAAAAGGTAATTCACCAGATTAAATTCTTGTTTTCCTATTTCATATTAGTAAGGATAATTTGACAGTTGATAGTTTCCGACTTTTATATACTCAAATATGAGAAACGAGCTAGGTAAGAATAAGTAAATATTATTATAGTTCTAAAATTCTTAAATAAAATTGATATTAATTGATAAAGGTACTCAAATTTACACGACATGGTGCTTTAAGGACAATTCACTTTATTTTTTTTTTATATAGTCTATATATTTTTTGAACTGTATTTCCAACACACTCTACATTTTTCCTAACTTTACAAAAATACATGTCTCATAAATGTAGTTGAAGTTTTTCACATTAGTATTTTGGATTTGACAGGGAAGCCTCTTCACTCACCATACAAATTTTGAACGTATTGGACGTTCAAAATTTGTATATCGTCTTGCAGGAATGCCGATTGCACTTGTTCTGTTTAATTGTCACGACTTATGAACCAACATTATTATACTGAAAAGGAAAATAAATAAAATGGAAATCAATTGAAGTAGGAAAAAAATGCTTGATTTATAGAGCACCAATTTTCTTTTGTATTACAGATATTCATAGCCTCTGTAATAACACCGCGTATAACGGTGGGTACTTAATGATAGAAACCCAACCCAAAAGCAGGACATGCTTTGAATTTTTACGTGATTATTGTATAAACAAATGACAATCCAATAGCAATATAGACATGTAATAAGGTTCATAAAAACAACGATAAAAGCAAAAAATGCTTACTATTATAAAAAGTCCATTGTACGCTTTCGTTGTTTTTCTGGCCTCTTTTTATATTAAATGGAGATGAGGCTTTATCCACAAATAACATTATGTGCGTACATCACATTAACGGGTGCCAGCTCCGTAATAACATCATGATCCTTTGTCGCAACGTACGCTGACCCCATACAAATAAGGTCCTTTACAGTTTTTCAAAGAAGACTCGTGCTAACACGTGTTTTGGGCGGGGCGAGGTTTGCGGAGACTCTAACAAGCTAAATAAAATTTGCCCTACTGACACTAGCCCCCTAAAGACTAGGGAAAATATTTCAGCACCAAAAGGTGTTTTTTTATTGTAACAGTCATGTTAAACCAGGTTCAGCTTTATCATTACAAAAGATTTCGTTGGAATTTTTAAAATTTATTTATCCAAAATATAGAATTTATGTATGTCCTTTTTATACTGCACAATATTTTTTATTATATTGTATACGCCGTGTGGTATCCGGCAGAATAGAATCGACCACCCTCCTTTCTTACCGAGGTGTCGTAAGAGGCGATTAAGGTAAATGCCGTGTGGTATCCGGCTGCATAGAATAGACCACCCTCCTTTCTTACCGAGGTGTCGTAAGAGGCGACTAAGGTAAGTTGACGTCAGGCAGGCGGCCGGTCGTTAAAAAAAGGAGCTAAATCATGTGACAACATGTTTGTAACATGTTGTGCTGACCCCACTTAGAGTGGGATAAGGGCAGCAGAATGATTATGAATATTTTTTATTATATACTATATATATATATATATATATATTCCCCGTACAATTCCTCATAAATCGGGTTATCTTTCTTAATTTAAAAGATACTTTATTATATCAATTCTTATATTGTTATATCAATTATATTGGTAAAATACAAGATGTTTTTGTACGATCGGGGATCTTACAAAAAATATTACTTGAGAATTATTTCAAAAATTTTTTTTTTTACGTTTTTGTATGTACGAAATGGAGCCTAAGGTGTTAAAATAACGTGACGTAATGTATAACGAAGGTATAATTTATCAACTACATGCTAGGTAGGTAATAGTAAAAAGAGAAAATAAAGCTGGCGTTTATAATATAGATTTTCACATAGGGGCACAAAATACGGCAACATTATAGTACATTCTAATTTCTGCATGCTAATTTCGCATAACAATATTATTTATCAATATCTCACGTACTAGTTATGTACAACTACGAGTATACAACATGTTAGCTATGATTGTTGTGAGCTATGGTAGCCACAGTGTTCAAGAACTGTGTGTTACCTGCAATATTATATTGAACTATTATTCATGTATATTAACTATTAAGAAAAAACACGCATATATCTTCCTCATCAAATTAGTATACCAGGAAGAAAACTGTTTATTTCAAGGTAAAAATTATATTCTATTTATTGACAAAAGTCTCGTACACTAGTGAATTTCGCAATATCAGTAAGTTTAAATCAGCCAGTATGTAAAATAGCAGAAACAGAGTAAATCAACGTATTTTACTAAGAGATTAAGCAAATGGACACAAATATATTACAGGGTTTGTGAGGTTCATACAAAAAAAATCTACCCTTATTGAACACAAAACGAGTCTAAGTTTTATGAGTTTTATCGTTGTTTCAAGGTCGGTAAAAACAACATCACAGAGACCAATGGCAAACAATAAATAATAGACGAAAGGTTAAGCGACAGGATTAAGCGGCAGGGCACGTCGTTGGCAAACTTTCGATTCCAATTCGGTGTCAGTCGATATTAAATTAAAAGCACCCACGCATTCCATCCGCGTCTTTTTCCTGTCCATTTGCAAGGCCCGTGTAGGAACCGGGGTCACATCTCGCTCTGAGCGCTGTTAAGCTCTACAAGAAACATATGGATACGACTATTACAATTCCATTTAGCATAATAAAATCTAAAAAACTAATAATAAAATTATTTTGCTATAATCCGCAATAAAGTAAATAGAAAATATATACAATGCTAAGTGTATCCGTTTTTTCAAACCCGATACATGCAGGAATCGCAATACACATGCACAAACCTCCACCACCGCCACTACAACACAAAAGCACTACACACGCTCAATATCACAAACTCAACAATCATTTCGCCCTCAACCGAAGCATCATGAGTAGATGGACTCCACGTCGAGTTTCGAGTACTTTATCGGGGATTATAGAAAAATAATTTTATTATTACTTTTGTAACGTAAAGTTTGTAAAGGACTCGTTGCTCGTAGAAACTCTGAAAGTCTCGAGAAGCTGACGGTTGTTGGGCAGGTCGACGGGAAAAGACCACGTGGTCGCTCACCTACCCGTTAGTCAGACCAAGTAAAGACACTTACAGGCCTGCCTATTACCGAAGCTTTAAAGACCGCCGAGGACAGACAAACATGTAAAACCTTAATGCATGACGTGATCCGCAGTAATAATTCCGTCTAGACACGACCTTCAGCAATGAAGACCTCGACTAAGAAGAAGAATGTAAAGTAACGCCTAATTCTATAAATTAAAATCTAAAAGTTAAGACATAATAGTAAAACTACATTTATACCTGTGTGAGTGTATGTCATCGATGCATGTCAATCACAATTAATTTTACGTGACATGAAGGAATCGATAGAAATCTACACGTGAACTTCTGTCCAGGCTCTTTGCTTAATAAGCTAGACATGAATTTTAATATAATTAATGTATAATTATAATTAAATTATAATTTGAATTGTATTATACTGTATTATACTGTACATACTCGTTACTCATATATTAGCAAAACTTGTTGAGAAAGTAATTTTAAAAGTTAATACATCTACAATTGTAGACAGGGTAAATTTAATTCGCTCATTTAAATCACAATTCTTCAAAGATTCTATATCTATAATTTAGTATCGTTTAAAATTAAGTAATTGAAAAAAAAACACATGCAAATAGAATCAGCGTGTAAGATAAATAAAATCTTAAAAAGTTTAATAATTGGCATATCCATAGAATATAGCAGGTTGGAGAGCAAATTCTAGGCAAGCGATTGAATGGCGACGCATACTTGAGTGATGGCGGACTTTTTTATTTGAATCGTGTACGAATGCGACCACTCACGGTCCAGACAGAGCCTATTGTCGCCGGAATAGTGCTTAACGTTTATATGTACCACTACATGAATATTATAATTTCAGTCTTATATACTGCAATAGTAGAATAAGAATTCCGTGTTTAAATCTATAATAATATTCTGTAACAAATTTCAAGAAAAAAGTATTACAGATCGAAAAAAAATTCTTACTACTGCTAACTTCCCAAAAATTCATCGAAATACATAAAATAAAGTACATAAGTTTAATTTCAGTAAATTTAGTAAATCTCTCTCCTGTACCACAGAAGACGGTATCAATCACTTCCACTATAAAACCTACCATTAAGCCATAGCGGGATTACATTAATAAAAAATTATATATTTTAAAAAGCAATGACGTATATACCTAATACAATATTTAAAAATATAATGGTCGTATATAGGAATGATAATAGGATAGCATATACTGCTTATTATTAAAAACTAAATTGGTCTGGAAAAAAATAGAGAAATAATATTACTTACATATAGCGAGGCTATAGTGTCGATTGGTGATTTTGCCATTGGAGTCTTAAGGCAATGGAGTACCGACCTCGGACCGGATATGCAGCGTTTGGAGCCATCAAACTGGCTGGGTAGCCAACCATCAGTCACAGCGAGCCACTGGATGCAAACGCCACAGAATCTTGTGGCATAATGGCCCTTTGGGAAACTTATATCCCTATGTCGATATCATACAAATATTCATCGATCAAAAAAATAAAAAGTAGAGCTTCGCCGGAAGAGTATTATCCTGTGCATCTATAACTAACTATATAAAAAAGGAAATAACATAATAGCTAGCACACGAAGGTTTTTATACCATAACAAAAACAAATTCTCTCATTCTATATTATCGTTTCCAGTCACTTGATGTATTTCCAAACGACAATATACTATCTAGATGTATACAAAATATTTTACTCACTGAAAGTAAAAAACTTCTAGAATTTACTTCATAAAAAGATATTCAACTAAGTATTTTCATACCTACACTTTATAAAACGTTTTCATGTTTTATTTAAAGTGGAACGTGTTTCATGCAGACCCCTGTATGAAGACATCAAGGTACACGCCAGTATAGGATCGTATGACCGTCTCTTGAATGTTAATGCTATGCTCCCTTTGATAGTTGTAAAAATGATTCGACAAGAAAACTTCAAGAAAGCGTCGTGTATACGTTCATGCCGCATACGTAAACTCCTGTAGAATATACAGGTTTTTTTTCATGAACATTATCATATGCAAATCATAATGCACAGACAAAACTTATTACTAAGGTACCAAATTTTTACTCATAAATGCTTCAACAGTTTCCCGACATCATCCCGCAGTTCCGTGATAACTTCGAGTAAAGAGCTCATGAATAAGTGCCCCAGATAAGCTCGAAACTAATCGGGCTAAGCCGATAAAATTAGACGTGAGTATAGCCGGTGTCTACACATTAACTATGAATACTATTCACGATAGTTTAATTTTAAATCATATGGCTTAAACTTATATGCCATATAGTAATAATATATTACTACCCCTCATTATGACGAACTAGTGTCTCAAACGTGCCCGTTAGTTTCATTTCAATCATTAATCCGGCTACCTAGCAAGAGATCTTTCAGATAATATCCTTAAAATATCGACGTGAAATTTCTGGTGTAGGTACTTTTATTTATTTACTTATTTATTTCTTTATTGTATAAACAAAAGGCGGACTTATCCCTAAAAGGGATCTCTACCAGCCAACCTATGAGTAACAGAAAGAAAATGCAAAGAAAAAAAATGGATGATCGAAAAAAGGAAGGAAGAAAAAGAAAAATAACGAAACACTATACATAGATTAAAGTTGATAAATGAATGAATAAAATAATAGATAATAGTGATTATTTGAATTGATTAAAATGTAATTTAATATTGATAATATGCTAAATTTAATTTAAATTATTTGAGACAAATATTTTTTAGTCTGTGACTTAAATGCTGATAGGGAAGGAGATTTGCGGATTGATACAGGTAAATCATTCCACAGCTTTACACCTTGAAAGCTAAATGATCTCGAGTAAGTCAGTGAGGAGCATTTAGGGAAGGCAAGATCTAATGTATTTAAAGATCTTAGCCGACCACATCCAACATCCGACAAGAAGTTGAAACGTTCTTTAAGATATATTGGAATTAAAGGATTAAAGAGTACTTTATAAAGAAGTGATAGAATATGTAAATTTCTTCGGGATCGTATAGAAAGCCAATTTAACTTATGACGGAACTCAGTGATGTGGTCAAACTTACGCAGTCCATAAATATATCTATTAGCTACATTCTGAAGCCGTTCGAGCTTAGCCAATAGATTTTCTGAAAGATCCAAAAAAATAGCATCTCCATAATCCAATATAGGTAGCAATAAAGATCTAGCAAGCATAATTTTAGTTTCAAGGGGAAGGAATTTCTGTAAGCGCTTAAGAGAGTGAAGTGATGCAAAGAATCTATGGCTCAAATTAGTGATATGAGGTGCCCAGCTAAGTGTTTCATCAAAAATAATACCTAAATTTTTTACTGAATTAGAGTAAGGTATGATGGCTCCATTAAAACTAATGTGCTGCACAAAAGTATTCTTAAGTTTAGAAATGTTATAGGAACTACCTATAATAATAGCCTGAGACTTTTGTGGATTAACTAGTAAACCAAAGTTTTTAGTCCAGTTATTAAGGGCCTCTAGATCTCTATAGATATACATATATATAGACTTTTATATATCCGAATTAGTGTCGCATATGCATTACCTACTTCGATATGATATAATATATAGTTTACTTTTCGCTGGCCATTCACAAATATGTTCAGCCTTTGCAAAAAATAAAATTGTCGTTAAATGAGAGAGATATTAATTTAATGTTGTGAGCGGCATAAAAGCAATTATTTAAAATGCAGAAATTTGTGTACTTTTCTTTTATAATATTTTAAAGACAACAAAAATAAAATATTACAGTTCAGTATTATTTGGACCACCTTAAACTTATTTTGATAGTAGTATAGAAAGCAGCAAAAAAAAGAAAATTGTACAACAGCTTTTATTTCATTATATGAGAAATTTGTGCGGAATAAGATTTATGATTTATTTCAGTGATAGTGATTTAGCGAGTGATTTTAAGATGTAAATAATAGGAAATAGTCTTAAAATATTCGGTGCATATCGCATGTTTGAAACATGTATAATGCTGCGATTATAAAATGAACAAAACTAACCATAGACCAATAGGTTTTTTTACAAGTCTTACAGCAGTATATAAGCTATAGCCATATATTATAAAATTTTCTTCTCGGAACGCATTTTGTGGTTGTGCCTTCTTCACATTTTCGTTAATAGATGTGTCACTAAATTTGCGTTTTCAATTCGGTGTCGGTAGCGTCGGCAGCGAGCGGCGGGCGGCGGTTTCAATCAAAATAGGCACGCACTCGTTCCACATCCTTACCAGCCTCGCCTTTTAGAATAAGAATTGTCTTTTTCGCAATACTCACTACCACTGGCTTGGAATTGTGGAAGCGGCTTTTATGAAATAATTCTTACATTTCACTATATATTTTATTGCTATCAAATGGGATATAAGTCCGTATTTAATGATATTAACGTACGTAATAAGCCATTGATTCTTTAGGGCGTAGTTTCTTAAAATAGAGCTTGCGTATTTATATCCCTGGCTTTTTAAATTAATGTAAAAACTGAAAAAATTAATATCAGATATTTAACGTCGTGATACCTTACTATACCATCATTTTATATAAAAATTTCATTTGTGTTTTTCTGTTTTATACTACTTGAATAATAATGTAGAAAATTACTTAAATTACTTTATTATTATTATTTATTGGGCAAAGAATGTAAACACCGCGAGACAATTCAAGGCTCTAAAAATATTATATAGAAATGATAAATAAGTATATCATTTCCCTTAGAGTACATTTTAATCTTAAACCACAACATTAATTTGCAGCAAGTGAATGATGAGCGGAGGTTAATATTCATTTGCTGCAAATTAATGTATAATGTACGTATTCACATAATTTAATTATGTGAACGAGATATGATCCTTTTTAATTGACGGGCCGTCCAATTGTATAGACATACTCGTAAGTCCCTATTATAAGATCCACTGCCTGGATGCAGCAGCTATTTACAACTTTTTTGAGATCGTCAAACAGATCGCCACTTTATTATAAATAAATAAATATATAAATATAATTGTTTTTCGAAATATGTGTTTATGGGAACTGATATTGTCAGTTGCTTGGTCCACTTGCAGTTTAACTGAAAGTGGGCTAAGCAACACACAGCACATGGGGCATTTGTCAGTGGAAAGGGCGCACTTTGCGCACGCGACCACGTGACCGCACGGCACAAAGCATACGTTGCGTTCCGCGTTATAACATATCTTGCACAGTTTCGTATCTTCCACGGGGCTTTCGTTCTCGTTGCTTTTATCGACAGTAGCTGGTGTTTTAGTACTTTTCTCGTCTTTTGGAGCGGGAATAACGCACGCCTCCGATATGACTTTTTGAACGTACTCCTTGCCCTTTACGAGCTGAACGTAAGCGCAACGATCGAACCAACGAGCGTGTTGCTCCCATGGGACGTCGTCGTTCTCCCAATCTTTAAGACCACCGTCGCAATAGAAGCATTTCGTCTTGTCACCTTGGCCGGTATAAAAGAAGCCAGCTTCGGCTGCTTCGGTAGCTCCTCAGGTTTTTGACGCATGCTGCGCAGCCAATCGCTGAAACTTCGTAGGCGGGCAGATTCGGAGGCGTATCGTGGATGGACAGGGCCGGGCATGCGAATGGCGTTCACGGTAATCGAAGGCGGTGCGCGGACTCCACACTCATCACGACCTGCAGTAGTGGGCGAAGGTTCCATCGGCACGTTGCCAGAACCGGCATTGCGTCTCAAGAACGGAAATTGTGGAGCCCAGCGCTGGTGATCCCTGGCAGGATCGTCACCCTGGACCCATTTCATGATTTCCACCTTGCAGAAAGCGCAACGAACCTCGTCTCCTCTTCCAAGATAATAAAATCCGTTTCGTGCGAGAAGCTCAGGCGATATATAAAATTTTGAAAGTAATAATGAAATTATCAAAATTATAAAAATTATTATTATCTTCTGCAATATAAGAGTATTGTCTCCATATTTGGATGCCGGTTGTCGCTCGGGGCACCGTGCCCAGCCGCCATGAAATTAAAGCCGACTCGCGCCGAACGAATGATTGAATAATAAACGAAAGAATTCGCGTCCTGCCCTTGTATTATGTATTCATGACGACTGGCCTCGTGGACGCCACGCTACACGGCACCGACATGCACACGAGACACATCTGTGACAAAATCGAGCTGGGAAATAGCTCAAATAGAAAAGATTTTTCCAATGCGTTCAACTGAAAGGTTAGTGTCTAAAGTAATTAAGATAGCACACTTTTTTAACCCTCAGGAAGTTTCTAATGATACTCCTACTATTTAATAGTCGTGATTGCACAACATATCCGACTCTTAACACAGGTTTGCGGGTTTGACTCGAATCATGCACTTAAGAGTTTATTATTTAGTTTTTTCTGTGACTAATACATTTTATAAATATTTAGTATTAATTAAACGCTTTACTTCAAAAGAAAATTGCAATTTACATAGTCCTTAACAATATGGTTAAGTCTGGAATTTTCCAATCCTGTTACAAATACTTACTAATATTAACTATATAGTGATATGATAAAAAATCGCTATTGAAAGTTACATTAACGGGAACTGCAACTGGTAAAAATATCGGTAAGGTCAGCAGAGCCGGCTTGGAATCCCATGAGGTTCGCCGCAGAGCAACTTAACCCGAAATTAAATCAAAGAGGGCTTAACCAATCAGGCCGAGTGCTATCATTGAATCGGCAAAGGAACACTAAAATTACTTCTTGATGCGGAGAAACGAAGATTCATCGTAAGAGTGGTAGGGTGGGGAGGTGGGCGATTAGGGTGGTAGTCTGAACGGTTTTCCGTGTTTCACAGACGTCCACGAGCGGCGATTACGCCGCACGTAGCAACTACGCCGGACTGCGCGGCCCGCTAGCTAATGTTGTGTTATAAACATGAAAAACCATTTCGGCAATTCTTTATATGTTCTATTTTACTTCCACTCCATTAAAGAGGCACTTATTTTTTATGGATGTCATCCATTACAGCAAGACAACTAGTAACCTGATGTATAATCACTAATGATAAATAGTTATGCAGTCTACATTTTCTTCGTGGAGTGAAATGGAAACAGGCATAGAAAAGGTATTCGAATAGCTCTTCTTTCTACAAAAAAGAGCGATGCGAAATAAAAAAGTTTAATATAAAAAGATATTCTACATAAAAGTCGCTCCATTCCACATTAGCAGATTTTTATTAAATTGTACATACACATATGGTAAGCCAAGAAACAATATAGGCTATCACGAAATTGTACACGTATTATACAAAAGATAACCAACTTACAAAAAAAATGTTTTAAACTTAGTTACCAGCATATAATTATATATTTTTTAATAATAAACTTGCGTCAAACAGCATCGTCAAAGATTTTTATGAAGGTAATGTTCCTATTACTGAAAAGCACCAGCAAGAAGAAGTGGTCAATATTTTACACCAATTTTAATTTACTTAAATATACATATTATGTTATGTATATATTTACATAATAGTTTCAATCCTGAATTAAAATAAAATTTTTGGATGCAAATTTAATATTATTATCTCTTTAATATATTTTCCCAGCCGATTTCTTAAACGTGGGACATCTTCTGTTTGAGAAAAGATTTCCACAACATGATCTTGTTCGCTTGGATCCAGCGGCTTTCTTCGGCCTTTTTGAGATTATCTCAGCTGACCACTTTAATATTACCTAATTACAAATGAAGCGTTATTAAAAATTATTCTTTAGATTATTTAAATATGTATTACTTTCATAATTAACTCTAAAGCCTCCGCGTTGCAACGAGACAAGGGGTCCCGCAATTTACGCGTGCCGCTATGCCACCTGGGTCATGTCTCCTTTTACTTTATCCCGTAAAGATTAAGTTCCCCAAATTTTACCAAATACGCGGTGCCCTTCTCATGAAGTGAGTCATTTTGCCCTGTTTACTAGATTAGGGGATTTTTATACCGCACAGTTTTCTGGGTCGCACATGTTATGTCACCAACAAACCTTATATCACACCCTTTCATTCTGAACAATAGCCTGTAAAAAGAATTACTGCTTTGTATTTTTTAGACACTTTTATTAAAATTTGAAGGCTTTTATCGAAATACTTTCACGTATTTCATTTTTCAACTAGCTGCTCGCATATGTACTAATATGCCGAGAAATCATCTTTCAAATCTTTTGGTATCTTTATTTACTTTCTAAAATTAAAATGAAAAAAAAGATTTTTCTATAAAACAAAGATTATACTCGTGGGTTAAGTTTTTCAATAACTTTTTTTCGAGAAATTTTTCAAGAAGAATTTATTTAATATAATTTCGGAAAGACTGCTAATTTGCACTGAATTTGCGATTGTAATTTGTTGCGAGTTTAAACTTACCTGCGATGATAGTTTAACATACTTGATATCACCGTACATAAGATAGATTTTCCCCATATGGCTAGTTCTTTTCCCCTTACAATATTAGCTTATTTTTACATTGTGCAATAAAACGTCTAATAGATTTTCCAAACTTCACCTATCTCTAGAAGCAAAGTGGGTCAGTCGTAAAACAGTCCGCCCATTCTTTCACAAGGTCGCTCGAAAGGTGAGTACGCAACTGAAAAATGTATCTAGTTTGTTACTCGCTCAGTCGGCTTTATTATTCGTAAACGGAGGTCAGGAATGGAAACAAAAGAAAATATACTCTGTTTTTGATTATATTTATATTTGATTTTATATTTGATCAAAATTATATATTTGAAAAAATGATCAAATATTAATCTATATTGGCTTTTTATGTCAATGATAAAGATGTAATTAAGAAGAAAAATACAATTCAAATGGTGGGACTTCAAAAACAAATGATTAATTTTTAAAACGCAATAAACAAATAAAACTAATCAAAATCCTTTAAGTTACAAAATTAATAATAAAAAATTAAAGTTTGTATCAGGATCGTAAAAATACATGCATAAACCTCCACCACCGCCACCACAATACACAAGCACACATGCTCTATCACAAACTCAATCGTTTCGCCCCGAAACCGAGGTTTGTGCATGTATTTTTACGAATCCTGTATGTATCGAGTATGAAAAAACGAATAGTCCACTATACATTTAGCACTATATATATTTTCTATTTACTTTATTTATTATAGCAAAACAATTTTATAATTAATTTTCTATTATGGATCTCCGCAAAGTAACGATTAATTCTATAAGTTATATATACACATACGAAAATACGCACACTCACTCACACACACTCATCAACCATACGCACGAAAACTCACTCACACACTATCAAATATTACGTGCTACTACAAATCACACAAACACCGACTTACCATTTATTTTTGTTTTCCTTATTTTATTTTTTCCTAAATTTGTCTGTTTACCTGCATCTAATTTATTATAAAATCTGGGAGAGGGCGGGGATTCCGAGATACAGGTTTAAATAAACTTAATTCGGAGTTCTCGGCAGAAAAATTGTTTGTTACAATATTTGCACAATAAACTATTTTTATTTTTTTATTTTATTCCTTTAATTTAAATAATTAAGTCCCGAAATATCAGATACTCTTTTATCTTCCGGCCATCAAAGTAAAACTAAAACCCGTTTAAAGGTTCGACTAAATTATATTGATCCACATACAAATATTTGACGTGGATTTTAACTAATATTTTGAGAAGTTATTAATTCAACTGGAAGCCTAGTGAATGTATCAGCCAATGTACTTAAGCTTATATTAACTTTCTTAGTAAAATATCAACGCAGTAGAATTATTAGTTTTGTCTTTTAATATTGTGAAATATTAAAAGACAAAACTAATAAGTCTCATGCATAATTAACAAATTTGTCGCAATTAATTACCCTCCTATTTCGAGTAGTTGATTAATTTTTAATAAGCGCCGTAAAGTCTTCCGTGAGAGATGCTCCAGAGAACACTAGGAAATATTAAGTTCATTCATGATTCGCAAGATTAGCTGGAAGTTATTTTTAGCACTTTTGCTAACTTTCTTTCCTTTGCGAAAAATATGTTACAATTCTGGTATATAATAAAATATCAAATATATAATCCTGAATAGAGACATTTTTTCTGATGGCTGTCCAGGGGATATGCAAGATGTGCCGCCAGAAAGACATTTCGAAATTTTTGTTTTCTTATTATTATATATTCTATCTTATTTAAAAATATATATCCGCATAAGCATTATAAAGCACTTCTAATGAGCTCTTTAGCATATACACATATTTTTTGGATTACTGTCTAGTCTTAAGTTTATACCTACATATGTTTTATCTTGTACTTCTCCGACTGTACTCTGTTTTGTGTAATCTTTTCGAACACACATCCCGAATAAATTTATGGCGGGAGTCTGCAGCTATGGTTTATTACAACTCTATGAGACTCTATCACCTAAATCTTTATCTTTTTGTTAACAGAAGATAACGTTGATGTCTTTTTAAAATTATAAAAAAATTATATATTTATACATAGTGATAAAACTTATATATTAAGAACTCAAGAACATGTGAGGAACCCATACTACGCAAACATCGGTAATGAAATATTAGGTCCTTACATATGAAATTGGCGTTTTGTCGTACTGGCCACTTTGATCTCAAATATTACCTTTATGGTTAGGAATTCCAAATTCAAATTCATACAGCTATTTACTCATGCATTTGTGTTTCAAACCCCCTAATTCATTTGTTTTTTCTTCTTTTGTTTTTTTCTTTGTGTCACTCTGTTTACAAAATGGAAAACATGAAATATCGCGTTATTTACGAGTATGAGTTCCACCGTGGCACCAGTGCTGCAGAAACGGCTCGAAGGATTAATGATGTGTATGGTGACTGTGTCGCAAAAGAAAACACAGTGCGTTTTTGGTTCCAACGTTTTCGTTCTGGAAATTTCGACCTGCAGAACAAGCCTCGTGGACGGCCGGAGACCAAAGTTGATAATGAAGAATTGAAGGCTATTGTGAAAGCGGATCCATCGCAAACCACGTCCGAGTTAGCTGCAGGCTCCGGTGTTAGTGATGATAAAACTATTGTAATCCACTTGAAGCAAATTGGGAAGGTGAAAAAGCTTGAAAGGTGGGTACCTCATGAATTGAGTGAAGCAAACCGACAAACGCGCGTTGACTGTTGCGTTACGTTACTCAACCGGCACAATAATGAAGGAATTTTAAATCGAATCATTACCTGTGATGAAAAGTGGATCCTCTACGATAATCGGAAGCGCTCATCGCAATGGCTGAACCCTGGCGAACCAGCCAAATTCTGCCCTAAGCGAAAATTGACTAAAAAAAAGTTACTTGTAAGTGTTTGGTGGACTAGTGCCGGTGTCGTTCACTACAGCTTTCTTAAATCTGGCCAGACGATTACGGCAGATATCTATTGTCAGCAACTGCAAATCATGATGGAAAAGCTAGCTGTTAAACAACCGAGGCTGGTCAATCGCTCTAGGCCACTGCTGCTTCAGGACAACGCTAGACCACACACTGCACAACAGACGGCTACCAAACCAGAATAGCTTCAATTAGAATGTCTTAGACATCCACCGTACTCTCCGGACCTTGCTCCAACAGATTACCATTTTTTTCGCAATTTGGATAACTACTTGCAAGGAAAAAAATTCAACTCCGATGGGGCAGTCCAAACCGCCTTCAAAGATTTTATTGATTCCCGCCCGAATGGTTTTTTAGTAAGGGGATCAATTAACTACCTATGAGATGGCAAAAGTGCATACATAGCAATGGTACATACTTTGATTAATTAAATATATTTCATAAAAAAAAACTACTTTATGTTCCTCCCATAGAAAACGCCAATTTCATATGTAAGGACCTAATATTAACAAGCTAATGCTTTATATTATAACCATCAACTCCTAAATGTTACTCTTTTACAAATGTTTAATTTTAATTCAAATCAGCAATGTGGTTAATAAAAATACTATGATAATATTATTCTAATGTCACAATACAAAAGAAGTAACACAAATAATACTTACTATTCCAATATGTATTTCTAAAATAAAAAAAAATTTACGCCTTTACTACGGTTTGCGAAATCTGCTCAGCGTTTCAGACCTCTAATATCGGAATACTGGCAACACAGTCTATAGGCAATAAAGCTCAGTCGAACCACAATCACCGAAGTGAGCACAATTTAGCCGTTACACATCTCTCTCAATTACAATTCTGCCTCCCCTCTGAGGCGACTCAAAGGCGATGCGATGCAAACAAATCAGGTCAATAAATAGGAAATGTCCTAACAATGCAGCGTCATCACAAGATGCTTTATAATAAGGCTATTTTCACATTGTCCTAACGATAAGTAATAGTAAGCACTGATTTTAAAATAAAATCAAACTAACGTCAATTTTCGTTTCTGTGATTTTAAGATTTTTTGTAATAGATGTTGAAGGGAAAACTTCTATAACCGGGTTGTGCACTTTTGTGATGTGTAACAAATATTAAATCGTGTCAGGACATGTGACCTGACCAGAAATTCATAAGACGGAAGGAGAGTAGTCCACTGGCGCGGCATAGGAGGGGAAGTATCTCCCTGTCTTTTCACCGCGCAGTGATAATGTATGCCTGCGCCTGCTATTTCGTTTTAGCGGCGCAAAATAAATTGTCACGTTTATGTATGGATAGTGTAATAAATAAATATTTTATTTTACTCCCACATTGTAGTACTTTTATACTGATAATTAAAGCAATGCGCGCAAAAATATTTCCTAACCATTATTTCCTAATCATTATTTCCAACCAAAATATCGAAAATGAATAACGTTAATATTCAAGCCTTCGCTTCTGCCAGCACTCTGCAGAAGTCCACCTCGTTGATTTTTTTTACGGAACTGTTTTACCGCGACATTTGAATATTAAATAAATAAATAAATCTGTGGGTCACTTATATCCCCAAAGTAAGTAACTTAATACTTGTGTTATAGGTCACAGACAGCTGGTAAATATACTACATATATATCATAAATACATACTTAAATACAAATATACACCAAGGTTTGAAGAACCAACAATTTTTTTATAGAAAATGTTGGCCCGCGGCCGGAATCGATCCCACGACCCGTGAAACTGAAGGCAGGGTCACTACCCACTGCGCCAACAAGGCAGTCGTTATTAAACATAAATTATAATTCATAAATAAAACTATTTTACATAAAAAGTTGATAAATTTTTGCAGTCGCAATGAGCATAAAAATTTGATTAGCAATGATCTTTATTTATCGTTGAAAAAAAATGGTCGAAATATCACAATACTTATTATTGTGATATTTTGACTTTAATTTCTCAATCGACCAGAGTCGTATTTTTTTTAGTTTATTTTAGCTGTGTGATGTTATTGCTATTGTAAATCAGGACTGTAAAAGTGACAACGGACCACAAAGTCTCAGGCATTTGCAGTCACGTGTAAATAGCCCTTGAGATCAGCGCCCCAAAATCCAATCAGCTATTGAATTAACCCGGTCCGTGTGACAAGAATACAGATTTACTCTATCCGCACGTCAAATGTTTATCTTTCATCTGGCAGGGCATTATAAACTAAGAGATGGTGATAGTTTTTCTTTGGTCGAGTTGGAACATACTTTTTTATTGGAATTTCTAAAAGTAGCACAAATTAAAATTTGATTATTCGATCATTTACAGCAAACAAAAATAAATATTGGTCATAAAAATTTATTAATATTCGTATATCTTAACGTTATTTATATATAAATATGTAGTTATAATATAAAATTAAATTATTAATATTTATTTTAAAAATTTAAATATCCAACGGCACTAATAATAATTACGTAAATACATGAATGACTTCATTTTATAATTTATAATGGTTTACTAGTTATTGATTAGAATTCAATATTTTTTAAATATTGTGTTAGTAATCTATTAATTTCATTCTTTAAACAAAATCCAATTAACGAGATGTTACTCTTCACTTTTTCGCTTTGATTTTATTTTAAAATTAAAAAAGAAATATTTTAAAACGATATATAAGCTAGCATAATTAAAGAAATATGATAAAAACTTCTAAGCCGAACCGTAGTACAAATCTTACACAATAAGTATGTAACGTAATAATTTAATTTTTACGATTTTTCCCCATTAGATAGAGTGTAATAATAATAATAATAATAAAGCTTTATTTATTTCTCCTTTAAAAAACTTTACACATAATCTTTATAATATTACAAGGCTTAATGTTTAGTAGTTTAAAAAGTTCAAAATCGGTGCACTATGGAAGAAGACTGACGCCTGAACTAGGATTCCCTGTATTTCAGGTCGCCAGGGACTTCCCCCCTTACAAAAAATTAAAGACTTAAGATATACTGAAACTCAAATATACTATACTACGAAAAATATTGTTATAACTAAAATACTATAAGAAAACGGAAGAAAAAAATGTGTATATAAATTTATGGGTGTGTGTATATGTGTGTGTGTGGGTGTAGATTATATAATGTATGTATAAATTAGGTAATCGTGCGAATTAATTTATCTGTGTCCTCATAATTCAAATTGCGGAGCCAGTTAGTTACGGTTTTTTACAAGAATATTTATTGAGTGAGTATATATAGTGTGTAATTTCGTCTTCTTGGTTGTGGTCGTCAGTTGAAGGTTGAATCTTTCATTCTAAAAGTGCACGCCCCTCCACCAAATTACATTATTTTAATGTGTGAGAGAAAATATTGACTGTATGTGTGTATGTGTGCGCGCAGCAATTTCAATGTTGACTCGACTCATTCGCGCACTTAAAGGTCAACTAACTGCTCGACTGGTATAAGTCAAGCATTTATATGGCGGAGAACGCACACTTTGTATGAGACAAACGTCTATTCCGTCACGCGTTCCTATCATTTGTGCACTGGTTGACCAGCCAATCCGGTTACACGGATTACAAGTAACGTTTGCATAAAAATAAAATTAATATTATATAATATTTATAATCAAATTTATGTTGAAAATTCTTTAGAATAAAAAATAAGTATTTAACGTTTCCCTGGAGTAATAGTAAGCGCTGTGGATTGTAAACGGGAAGGTCCGCATTTGAATCCTAGAAAAAACATATTAGTATATTTCTAAAATTTATCCCTGGTCTTGACTAGATAGATACTTCCGACGTACCCTTCTAACAAAAAACGTACCACCAAGCGGTTTAGCATTCAGGTACGATGTCGTGTAAAAACCCTGAATGGTTACACGTTTAATCTCCAAACCCTTTCAAGAAACTTAAACTACATCGGCATTCATCAGGTGAATTCGCAATCAAGAGCTAGCTTGCCAACTGAATTTAATAAAGATCATATCATATATTCATTATGCAACTATTAGAATCATTAGTAAAACATAATGTACAGAAGTCTGTTCATTTATTTTATTAGTAAAAAAAGAAAAAATTTAAACCGCAATATAATATTTACTATTTTAACGCTATTCACTCACGTCGCTATCTTCAGATTCAGACTCAACATTAATTATAAATACAAAATTTTTCATATATTCTATCTCAATATCATTCACATTTCGACACGTATTTTCCCACATATTTCTATCAATCATGTCAATTCGTTCCTTAATTAAAGCAATGGCTTTAATGATGAAATAAAGATAGATGTTAAGTTTTGCCCGTTTTTTTTCGCAAACATAGTTTTATAAAATTCTCCATATTTTTCTATTAAAGAAAAAAATTATCTAATTATTATTTAAAATAAAAAATAAAAAATATTTATCCTCTTTTTTTGACATGCTAACTGTACTTTTGGCAATAATCGATGCGTGCTCCCACTTTCGTGTCTGTCCGGCAACTGAGTAACCAATTAGAATAACAAGTTTGCATGTATTTCGTCTGTACATAAATTTTTAGTGTGTAAGTAAAGACATTGGAGGGGCGTGCACTTTTAGAATGAAAGATCTCTAACACGCTTAACAATCCGATGCCATTCTTTCCGGACGGCTGACTTCACTTCACAGAGTGTAATAGTAGTGTCCAATTTAAAATCACTTGCTCTTGGTGTATCGATGTAAGTGCGACTATAGCATGTAACGCAGGGCCGCTCATCGCGCGACGACATTTGTCGAGTCCGCGTAATCAGAGATTAGCACCCCTAACCCCCTTAGTGACGAATCGCGATAACTGATAACATATTCTGCCTTAATTACTTACCGTGAATAATTAATGTGAACGAAAGCTAGAACAAGGTATAGGATGTATGATAATTGCTCCCTCAACATGGTTTGTATTGTAAATATTTTGTAGAAATTATATTGAGATTATATGAATATATAGAATGATATATATAGAAATTATATACATTTGAGGTATAATACCTCAAATGTATTCTCAATATGCGTTGGCTTCCATATGCAATAATCATGTTAGAAGCCGTAATCACGATTTTACGGATTAAAGTCACAACTCAGTGGAATTTTCTTTAGTACTTTATTGACAGAGCTGTGATAGTCGAACGTTGGCAGCATATGTCTCTATTAACAGGGTCCTGGTTTCAAAACCAAGACAGGCACCAATTAGTTTCTATTTAAACTTATGCACCTAATTGATATTTTCCACATGCCACATTCCACATTTTTCAGTGAAGGAAAACATCGTGAGAAAACTTCAGTTCTCCAGAAAATTCTCCAGAGATATCTGGAGAATTTTTAGAATATGTGTAACCTACTTATGCGCTACGCTGCGCTGTTAATCTATATATTTATTTATTTCAGTCAAAAAAAATAAAAAAAGTTTACGAGTTTAACTTTTTATAACATAAGTAATTTTTTATACTATAACTAGATGTGCTTGCGGCTTCGCCCGCGTGTAAATCAGTGTATGTAATTGAAATTTAGTAACATAAAAGTAGTTATTGTGAGCTAACCATAAGAGATAGAGACATGCTGTTGCGAACTTTTGTGTATTATTTTTATAGATCTACAATTCTCTAGTACATTACTTTAGCGTATCTCTGCTGGCTTACGCAGCGCACGCGACTTAAGCTCCCAGCAAGCAAGTTTTTTAACAATTTCGCGATCTCTTCAACATAATTTACATAATTACTAATATGCATTATCTACTTTAACCATCCGGAAGCATTGCACTATCTTTTGGTGAAAACTGTACAAAAATCCGTTCAGTGGATTTTGAGAAAATCGATTACATACAGACAGACAGCTTTTTGGGACTTTGTTTTATAATAAGTATAGATAGATATTTTAGTTTAATATAATATGTATGGTAGCCTGTAAACATGCTAGCTTCACATCAAGAAGACATCATTATTGTAAGCGAAAACTTATGTTGAATTTTTGATATCTTGAATTGTATGTCAGTTTTGTTTTTTTATTTTTATTTACAACAACAATGTACAAGTTATATCTATCTTAAACTACTTAGACGCTACTACTATACAAATCATGCCCACGTGGAATGGTCCCAAGAATGCATCGCTAAGCTGATTGTCAGTTTTGTGAACTCAATAAATATAAAACCTACTAATCCACATTGGAGCAGCATGGTGGGTCTAAGCTACAACTCTTCTCTCCAAGTAAGGAGAGAAGATGTCCAGTAGTGGGACAGTAACAGGCCGTTACTTTTTACTTTATTGATATTCTATTCTTTATATGAAAATGAATTGAAAAAAAAAAGTTTCTCAATATGATATCTAAATCCGAATCAATTTCTTTAAATAAATAAGCATGTACGATCTAAGCTTAGTAAAGAAATATAAATATTTTGTTAATTAAAAAATACTTGAGCAACACAAACACTGCCTTTTTACAAATGTATATCTGAGTAAATTCTAATTAAGCAACGTGTTACTATCCCAATCACTCACGATGGATTCTTTTCCGAAAAAGGTCATATGTACTCGGTGTAGTAACTTTCTTATATAACATGCACATAAGTACTGAGGTGCTTGTAGGGGTTCAAACCCATGACCCCTTGGTAACTGCAACAAGATCTCATCACGCTTAAATCTGATACCGCTGCGTTTGACGTCTTATGGGAACAAAACATTATATTTTCCGGGGTTCGGCTAAACAGCGACCTACGGCCAATATTTTGTTCGGCTACCGTGATATCGGTTTATTCAAATTTTCTGTGTCCGACCCAAGCTCAAAGAATCATCCTGAATAACATTATACATATTGAAATGTTTCCGCTTCCCCTTCCCCCGAAAATATTCAGTTTGTTGTTCTATGAATAAGCTGATAAGATGCTAATGTGAGATATGCTTAAGCCCATACCATTCATATCAATGCTCAATTATAAATTATATAGCCGTTACTTAAAAACAAGATATATAAGCTTTTCTAAAAATATATATCATTAAATCATTGTGCCTTGTGGTATCCGGCTGTATAGAATAGATCACCCTCATTTCTTACCGAGGTGTCGTAAAAGGCGACTAAGGTAAGTTGACGTCAGTGAGATGGCCGGTCGTAAAATACGTAGCCAAATCATGTGACAACATGTTTGTAACATGTTGTGCCGACCCCACTTAGAGTGAGATAGGGGCAGGAGAATGATGATGATATCATTAAATCATTGTTTAAAAATAGATTTCACACGTACAAAATATAATAGCCCTAATGCCGATATTTTCGGATTTTCAAAAAGATTTTATTAGTAACAAGGATTATATATATTCATAGATAATATTCTGTACGAATATCAATCAGTAGAACCATTGTTCAATTTAAAATTATATTATTATAAACTTTGTAGATTTGTATTCTAAAAGAAGTTCAACCCAGTTTTAATTCAAATAATTTCTACCCGCGACTTCGTTTATGTTTAACTTAAAAGAAATAGGAATAAAAGCGGATTTTTTATCCTATATGTTGCTCAGTATACACGCCTCAATTTTACCTGATTTTATCAGCATTGGTACAGTAGACGTGACAATAATATACAGACAGACATTAAGATTTAATATTAGTTAGACTTAAAAATTATGTTACAAGCATATAATTTCCATACATGCCCTTAAACTAGGAACAAAACCTTAAGATCCATACTAACTGCAACTCTAGAAATTGACGTACATTTAAAGTACTAGTATCTGTTTCTCTTTATAACTATTATTTAAATTTAAAATTATTAAACTAGAACGAAGCATTTGATTTTTAAAAGATTTTATTTAACTAGTCTTGTATATATGTTTGTATGTGAAAGTGGAATCTTTCAAGTTAAATTTGACTTACTTCCTGCTGTCTGATTGTGTCCAAGTTATTGGTTTAGTCCCGATAACAATGCATGTTTATGATAAGCATAACCTTTTGCTGCTGCCAGGATTAGTTCCAGATTAGGGAACTCCTCAACGTTCAACAGAAGGGTCATAAAATTTTGTTTACAACTTTTTTAAGAAATTATTATCCGAATTTTCGTTATAAGTATATCTCCTTATTGCAGTTATGTAATAAACACCCCGATTTTCAATGATACCAGTCCATTTAACCGGTCACCGCAGAACAGAGAATTTATCTGCGGTGATTGCATTTTCTCCAACAAAAGCCTCGATTATAACAGATGAGATCAAAGCCGGCCGCAACCGCTACTTCAAAGAAAAATTTTATTGGAAACATTTACATTTTTATTGGGATACTAGGATCACCGCCTGCCGGTTGCGCCCTGAAACGTAAGTGATTTTGAATTTTCTGATGTGGATTTTATTATCTGATTTTATGTGTGTTCAATATAAGTCGAGATTACCATATATGAAAAACATTACGACAACATATCTTCTTTCTAAGCTTCATATTTTGCTACAACTAATCCGATAGGCATGTTAAATATATGTAAATAAGACAGTTCATTTAATAGCAACTTTTTTTGCTTCCTTCTTATATATTTGACTAGCCCGTTGGCGCAGTGGGTAGTGACCCTGTCTTCAGCTCCGCGGATCGCGGGTTCGATTCCCGCCGAGGGCTGACATTTTCTATAAGCAATTTGTTGGTTCTTCGAGCCTGTGTGACTATTTGTATTTAAGTATGTATTTAAAATTATATACGTAGTATATCTACCAGTTGTTCGTCACCGATAACACAAGTATTAAGTTACTCACTTTGGGGACGGATGATCGTGTGTGTAAGTGTGTAGTCCTATATATTTATTTATTTATCTATTATTTATATTTTGCCGTATTTTATATGACTGATACAGAAAGACTATCATACGGTTAGGGATTAAATAATATACGATGAAATTGCGTGGATATGGTTACTGTTCGACTCTGTATAAGTAGAAATGACTAAAGGTAAATAGCTATAAGAATTATTTCAAAAAGAGCAACCGCCGAGTTTCGTGCTAACGGTAATCGATAGGAACAGCTTTCCGAACCAGCAGTAGAGTTGACGTTTCAAAATTCGTTAAATACTTATTCGTTAAAATATCGTTAGTAAGTTTACTTGAATAATCAAGTAAACTTATTAACGATATTCAAGGTTTATACGTTAGAGCAGAAATGCGCGAATGAAACAAACAGTTTTACTACTCGCTATTTATGATTTAATACATACTCGCATACTACATAGTCGCTATTTATAACTTAACATGTGATTCCCGTGGGGAACTTCTTACTCGGGTAAACTTCACAATATATTGTTAGCAATTTGCTTTTCCGTAGGTAAACATACCGCAGTATAAAAAAACTGTACGTTTCAACTTAATTAAAAAAAAATCTTTTTATCATACATCGTAAAGCAAATCGTTCCCATCATTATTTTAGTACTAATCTATAACCATATTTCCCATTCACAGAGAAAGCGATATATAATGATGACTGGATTCCTCTCCGCACTCCAAGCGTTAGAATCTTTTTTTATTCCTATCAGCAATGAGCCGATTTGTCTAGAAAATTCACGGACCGAAAGATAAGAACAAAATATAGTTCAAAAATAAAAGTAGTCTGTGATATTACAATATTCTTTGTGAAAATGAAAAAATATTATAAAATCCATCATGCTGTACACATATAACTGAATTTGTATTTATTGTTTTCACTATGATTTCTTAACAAAAAGCACAATGAAATGTATGTATTGCAGAATTAAATCTCAGATACATGCTCAGATAGATACATTTATCGCTATATTATTTATTTTACCAATTCCGTATACCGGTGCACTGCATGTAAAACGATAAAATTCCATAGATAGCCATAAGACTTAAATTTCTATTTAGTTATGAAATTAAATGTCATTTGTTTATAATTCAATACGTCTTTTATATATGAATCTTACCCAGAAACTAGTTGCCAATTTTCCGTAGAAAAACGGCTTATAAAATGCCACAGTGGCTCTCACATAAAGGAAATTAAATATAAAACTTTGTTTTTAGATTATACAGACTCCCATTTTCATATTTATCAAGCCTATTGGAAAATCTGATAGAATCTTTATGGAAAAACCATTAGATAAGGCAGACATAGTTTGTGCTGTCTGTGAGGCATATTCGGGTGGTTCGTGATTGATTCCACTGTAATTTCCATACGCGTGTTCTACTCGTATTAGCCACGTAGGCGCTCTCCAGTTTAAGTTGACCCTCCGTCGTTGTTTATGACTGTCAGATAAACGAAGACCGTAACTTTGCTGGAGGTCGAGGTTAAGTGGCCGAACATCTAGGACCACCTACACAATTGTACGCCAAGGCGACCTCCCGGCGCCTGTCGAGTCACGCACATGTAGTTTTTCAAAACCTTAAAGTGACTTGTATTTTAACAGCCTTTTTTGTTTATTTCCCTCGTTATACGAGTATAGAAGATCTATTGATTATTAAGGATGTTTGACTAAACAAGCATTTGATTGATCTTGAATTATTAAATTGTGACAACTTTTGAAACCTGAGCAGTGTTGTTTTAAATATAGGAATATACGAAGGTTTTTAGACTGCTTTTTTATTTTTCTTTTTTCTTCACCTTACAACGATACACATAAAGATAATATACAACAATACTGATTTCTATAAGTATTATAAAATTAAAGGAGAGTGGGGCCTATGCCTAGTGGCTATGGCTAATGGGATAGTTTTTATTAGTAGTGATAATTGTGTAATCTTATATACTCAATATAAAACAAAGTTCCCAAAAAGCGGTCTGTCTGTATGTGATCGATTTTCTCAAAATCTACTGCACCGATTTTTGTACGATTTTTTACTTAAAAGGATAGGCACCGCGTTGTCCAAAACGGATATATTTATTTATCTTTATATGGGATATATGTACTAAAGGGATATACTATGTATGCAGTCTTAGATAAAATTACTTATTAAAGTTATTTAAATTCGATGTAAATTATATTTTATATCATGTTCAAATTAAACAACACAAATCATATTTCAAGCCATCAATATTTTTCTCCTGATTTTCGTACACACTACCTATATTTCTATTGTAAAAGGTACCTACTTTAATCTTTTTAAATTATCTGCACCTATTCAGTGCAATTGTGTCTGCGATCGGTTCAATCAAATGTGAATATGAAAGATGAAGAGCGTAATTCATGGTGCAATGACATGTCAAAATACCACAGCAATTGTATTGACACCATTGGAAAACCCACAGTGAAACAGCATCTAGCTAGACATAGACCAATGTTTACAAAATGATGTGTATGTTCAAACTTTTACGTCTACTTAGATTATAGAATTTTTTTAACATACCTATGACAGGTATGTTAAAAAAATTCTAGAAGAATATAGGTCAAATTTAAATCATATATGTATATAAAATTTGCGTGTCACAAGGTTAGTTACCTTAGTCCTCCGAAACGGCTTAACCGATTTTTATGAAATTTTATGTATATTCGTAAGTCAGAATCGGCTACTATGTACTCTCTATCTATTTTTCATACCCCTAAGTGATAAAGGTTGTCCACCCGTTTTTTTTTTGTATAATTTACACTAGAAATTCCCTTGAAATAATTTATGTGTCAAAACAATGTTAGCCCGGTCAGCTAGTATTAAATATAATTTCCAGTAGACTATACTTAAAACGTGAAGTTCAAACTGAAAATGGCTTTTATGCAAATACTTTTACAAGCACTCTCGAAGCGTCAAATCATTGCTTAACGATTCAAAAGACGTAATTCATTAATTCAGCACTAGTTTGGAACATTCCTGCTATTGAGAAAGTCAGTAAGAAACTCGGCGTAGTGCTTTTTAAAATATATTTGTAATTACTTAGATAATTTATTACATTAACCGTCTAGTCACGCAAACTTGCTTAAGGAGATTGAAGGCCACAGGTTTTATAATATAAAGTTATGTTGATTAAATAAAAGAAAGATAATTTATTGCTCATAATTTTACATTTAATAAAATAATATGCAAGATCAATATAAATACTTATAAACAAGTGTTTTTGAATCGTCAACTCTACTGCTGGTTCGGAAAATAAGCTAGCAACAAACTCGGCAGTTGCTCCTTTCAAAGTATAATTCTTATAACTAGTTACATATTGTCATCGCTATCTTCATTAGGTCGAAGAGAAGCTATTTAATATATATAGGATAATAATATAATGTGTGTAAGTGACACACACACACGGTCGTCCAACCCCAAAGTAAGTAACTTAATACTTGTGTTATGGGTGACGGACAACTGGTAGATATACTACATATATTATTTCAAATACATACTTAAATGCAAATATACACCTAGGCTCGAAAAACCAACAAATTGTTTATAGAAAATGTTGGCCCTCGGCGGGAATCGAACCCGCGACCTGCGAAGCTGAAGGCAGGGTTACGGCGCCAACGGGTCAGTCATATCCACGCATTCTTATCATTTATGTTTGTAGTAGTAATAATTGTTCTTACTGCTCTAATGGCAAAGCTAAAATTAAAATAAGTATAACCATATGTTACTCAGACTTGGTGAAACTTATTTCAACTTGCAGAACATATTAGTTTAAGACCAGTCTATTTAGTTTTAAGTTTTTATCTCATATAAGGGAATATGATTCTCAAAGAGTATTTTTTAAGATATATGTATTCTTTAATTTATTAGGTCTATTAATTAACACTTACATCTTTCAAATACATATTCCATTATAATATAAAACTAATTCTAAATGTAAAACTAATTAAAGACAAAACCTATATGCAATTGTAACCTAAAACTACTTATAACTAAAACAATAAAATAAGTAAACTAAATGTTACTTATAATTGTAATTAACATAAGACTAAGCTAAGTTACTTACTTAGCTTAGTTAGCTACGATTTTATGGATTTTTTTCTAAAAATAATTTTAGAGTATAAACTCTACTAAACCTTTAAGATTAAAGTTTTCTAAGGTCATTATATTATGAATATGCCATAATTATTATCTACAAAAGAAAGTTGTCTCAATTGTTTGAGAACCATACTAATCTCATATAGGCTAACGTCCGGTAGAGCTTTGGTTGGGTTAGTTTGGCCGTTAGCCAAATTGTCAACAGGCTTCTGTGTCATAGTGTATTTGTATAGCCTATAGAACCTTTCATTCCCACAAAATTTCAGGTAAGTCGTAGTCACTGTTTCTTTAGAATATACTTACATAACTAAAGCATACCTACATATTAAAAAGATTAATTTTAATACATAAAGTTTTCAACGTTTTCGTTGCGACGTTACGTAGAAAAAGGATTGAAATATATAAATATAAATACCTTCTCCTTTCCGTTGTCATTTCCAATGTTAAAATCGCTCCTCCTGCCCTTATCCCACTCTACGCGGGGTCGGCACAACTTGCTATAAACGTGTTATCATATGATTTGGCTGCGTATTTTACGACCGCCGCCTGCCTGACGTCAACTTACCTTAGCCGTATTTTACGACACCTCGGTAAGAAAGAAAGGTGTCTATTCTACTTAACCGGATACCACACAGTGGCTCAACTCACCTTAGTCGCCTTTTACGAGTCCTCAGTATGAAATGAGGGTAGTCTATTCTACTCAGCCGGAATGTTAAAATCGCTATCCTGCGCAAATAGATAAAACAAATACAAAAAAATTGTACAAAATTTACTGAAGAAAATCCTTCATCGATTGTACTAACAAAAATTTTTTATGAGACATCATTGACAATATATAGCTAGTAGCATGTTTTAAAAAATTACAAATCGATCTACAAAAGCAATGTTACAATATTCTTTGTTCTACTTGGTTAAACTATATAATTAAGATAGCGGGACTTCGATATATTTCTTCATCTTCTTTTTCTTCTTTGCGTGTCTCTCCATCGTCAAGGTTGGCAATCAGCTCTGCATATGCCTTCCTATTTGTGGCCAGACGTAAGAGTTCGGGAGCGCTCGTAATTCCCGTGCATTCCCGAATGTTTCGTCGATATAGTTGCAACGTCGTAGTTTAATACGAGATATATAAATTTTAATTCAGCGTAATGCAAATATTTAAAGATTTTGAATTTGTACAACCAATGCATACAAAAATGACATAGAATTTGACTGATATAGTGTCAACTAACCACAAAGTAAATTTCTTATGACAATATCCTAGTGAAATCATTTCCACTGCTCCATACTTTATGCGCCTCATCATTACCAATACCTTAGATTCGCTTAGCTGTAATACTATCTTGATCTATAATATACTCTTTCTATAGATACGGCGGCGAATTCAAATTGAAAAATCATTTTTTTTACTGAATCCTAAAAAATGTACACAAAGGAAAATATATAACATAAATATTTTATAGCCTAACGACATTTCGTGTTTCGTAGCAGACATAAAAATACAGAAGTTTTCCAATTTACAAAACTTCCTTTGACACGTAGTATTAATAAAAAACGCTAATGTATTCTGGAGAGTCGCAAATAATAATAAAGTCATTCGTGTATAATGCGACCTCCGGAACAGTAAATGAACTTTTATACACCACGAGAATTTTGGAAAAAAAGAGATATAACACAAGAAATATCTATTTCATTCAATAAATACCGCTACATATAAATAAACAGGGACAATCCCACACACGGTCTTCCGCCCCCGTGGTCCGGGTGATAGACAATTGGTAAATGTATACTTATTTAATTTGATATAATGCTTAAATACATAAAAAATAGATCCAAGTCAGGCAGCCGGTCGTAAAATACGCCGCCAAATCATGTGACAACATGTTGTGTCGACCCTACTTAAAGTTGGATAAGGGAAGGAAGACGATGAAGTATGAATCAAAAAGTTTAAAATGTAAAATATGATTAACAAAATCCCCATGTTGTTGCAAAAAATATTAGTTTAAGTCTAGTGTATTTAAGTTGATAATTGTTATCTCATGAAAGTCAATATTATTCTTAATGAAAAGTAAAGAGATCTGAAATCTAAAAAATAAATCAGACTGCTATCCTGTGAAAAAATGTATCTAGATAAACAGCTTTCTCAACGAAGTCTTCTAATAAAAATATATTTTGTTAGCGTCATATGTTTCTTCCACTAATAATAATGATATATATCGACAGATATTGCCATCAATTTGTTCGTTAGTAGCGGAGTCACTCCGCTTATCATTCGCACAACGCGTAACCCCGGCCTTATGAAAGCAGAACCAATAAAAACAACCACGTCGAGACGTCAGGCGATTAGCTCTATCCCACATCATCGCTTCTTAATATATTTCCTTGGTCTATCATATTTTCCGCAATAAGAAACATAAATCAATCAATTTACTATGTACTGGGAGCCCTAATAATAACAATAGTATTGCAATAAACTGTGTACCTCGATCACCAACCAATTAAAAAGATTTTTGTAGTATTTATTTATTTTAAGATCGTAAAGTAAAAAATTGCAATACTATATTGCAATAATAAAAAATCTAGGTTCGCTCATATTTAATATTCATAAATAACGTTTAAGTTACTATAATAACAATTAAAATAAATTAGTATACACATTTATAATATATATGACTACAAAAGTAATAATATAATTATTTTGCTATAATCCGCGATACAGTAAATAGAAAATATATATAGTGTTTAATGTATAGTGGACTATCAGTATTTTCATACCCGATACGTGCAGGATTCGTAAAAACACATGCACTAACCTCCACCACTTCCACCACAATACACAAGCACTACACAGGTTCACTATCACAAACTCAACAATCGTTTCGCCCCGCAACCGAAGCATCATCAGGAGATAGACTCCACGAAAATCGCAAAGCGAAGCGTTATCCAAACAAGCGTTGTTAAATAGTACTTGGTTCATCCCCACCCTTTATTTCACCTCGGAACACGTACAACAAGCTTATTATTATTTGTTAGAATACATAAAACAGAGTCCCCAAAAGATGTCTGTCTGTATGTAATCGATTTTCTCAAAATCTACTGAACGGATTTTTGTATGGTTTTTTTGCAAAGATAGTGCAATACTTACGGATGATTTTGGTAAATAGCACATATCGGTATAACGTAAATTGTGTCGAAGGGATCGCGCAATTATTAATAAAACTTAGGAGCTTATGGAGCTATACTCACGTGCGCTACGTAAAGTAGCAGAGATACGCTAAACTAATGTACTAGAGGATTGTAGAGCTATAAAAATACTACAAAAAAGTCTCAAATAGCATGCCTCTATCTCTTATAATTAACTCACAATAACTAATTTTATGTTTAAAATTTGAACTCTTGAAAAAATTTGTGACACGCTGATTTCCACGCAGGCGACGCCGCTGGCGCAGCTAGTGTAAAGGAAATACTATAATATTAAGCAGTGCATATTCGTCTACTGAAACTACAGTTTCAGAATTGGAACACGTCTGGTTTTCAAGTGAGATAGCAACCCAAAACAATGAAAAAAATTCACACGAAATATAAGATAAGATAGATATAAAAAGTTTTTTAAGCGTATGTAATTTCATGAAATATATATATATGAAATATATATAAGCCTTTTTGTAATTGAACTTATCATTCGACTCTTTAAGTCGTCTATCCCGATTATTGTCATTTATGTGTAAAATATTATCGTAACATTCGAGTTGCACAAAACCACATTTGACTTATTATCTCTTAATATAATTTCATACGCGATACATATCTTTTTAAGATATTTTATAGAACATTGACATAAATAAAACTAAGACACCGTGCCCTTAATTCATTTTTGATATACTACAAAAACATTTTATCAATTTTATCCCAGACGTAAGTTAACAGAGCATCCCGTCAACACCCACTTCTACGCAGTAAAATAAATTGACTCCAATATAAATTTCGAAGACTAATAACGTATGAAGGCATTAGGTATTCCGCAGTTTACTTTAGAAACGGAGGGCGTTAGGCGAGGCGGGACGACAGCAGGGTAGTAAGCCTTATTTGAGCCGCGCGCGTGACGGGAAACTGGAAACGCGTCTTGTATGTCGCGCCGTCGCCCAATTCTCATCAAATCATCCCGCGACAATGTCGCTGCAAATCCCAACACGGGATCAACAACATTAAAGCCAAATTGAAGTTAAGGAAACGGGTATATATCGTACATAAATTACGCTTTGTAGACGTATTTTAAGACTGACTTTAATACTGATACGGTGTAGTAGCATACTGATGAACGGTTTAGGTGTTAAAAAAAATACCAACGTTTGTTATTACTTGATTTTGTAAACTTGCTTATGAAATTTTCATTTACGTTTAAAACTATTATCTTATAATTGCAACGACATTTGTGCCTACCATCTAATAAATTTTTTCAAAATCAAAATACTCTTTATTCAAGTAGACTGGTTTCAATACTTCTGAGTCAAATGTTTTAAAGAACTCACCACTGATTCGGGAATTTGCTTAATCTAATAATTTTGAAACTTTAGAGCTCAAGTCACACATCTCTTATACTAGAAAAATTTGTAACTAGATCTTAAATCGCGATCTTGTAAAAAGTTGATATAATTATACTAAAAGTAATAGCAACATATTTCTATGACACAGACTAGAACGAATGACATGAGCGAATTTTCTTAAAGCATTTCCATACATTTATATGTTCAATAAAAATTCCTTTCTACTTTAACTCAAAACGTAATTTCAATAAAAACAAAAATAACCCAAATAAACGGTAACTCTGAAAAGTCGCCAAAACACCTGTAAAGTAATACCATAATACGGGCATTACCCCAATGAATAAAAAGTGACGGGATAACACAATGAGATCCTTCGGAAACGACAGAGTCTTCGCGAATCATTAATTTTAATTCGTACCCTGTGACGGGGCGGCCCTAATGAATTATTGGAAATCGCTGAAGTGTCCCCCTATCGCCCCGACTGTTCTTACTTTTTCTTTAAGACAGCATAATGTAAAAAAATGTTGTACAACTTTCCTGCATTCTAATTACTTGTTGTGTATTCTTAAGTAGAAGTAAATTCACCGCCCGAACTCGGTTGGCTCAGGAGGAGATTTAAAACTTTTATTCTTCATCGATTTAGCGCTGTCTTTGTAAAATTTATGATCAATGTTTGAAAAAAATGTTAAGTGTCCCCGAATAACTTAGTAACTAAAATTATGACTGATATTATCGACCGAATCGTGATTGAATACCATTACGTGATTTCGGCTTTATTGACATAAAATTTTCCTTTTTATAAAAGTAAGTAAAAGTAGCGGCCCGTTACAATCCCACTGCTGGGAATAGGCCTCCTCTCTCCGTTTCTGGAGAGAAGGGTTGGAGCTAAGACCTACCACGCTGCTCCAATGCGGATTGGTAGGTTACACAATCTCCAGAATTCTCTAGAGGTATGCAGGTTTCCACACGATGTTTTCCTTCACCGAAAAGCGTGTGATAAATTGCAATTATCAATTAGAGACATGAGTTTTACTAGAAAAACTCATTGGTGTCTGCCCGGGTTTGAACTCGTCTTCCCCTTGAAAGAGTCGTACGGTCTCACCGCTGGGCTATCACAGCTTTTTATTTCCCTTTTATATAAATAGCAATTTATAGATGTTTATGGTATACGATGAATTTATCATCCTTATGCTTTCTATGGCCTTTGGCCGCCATCAAACTTATAGAGAAAAGTGATCAGAACCATTCGATAGATCAAAACTTCCAAACCAGAGTAAATTAAAACTAATAGAGGCATGCAGACATGGCATATAGCTGCTACCGACTAGTATGTCTACGAAAAATGAATGAAAAGTTCTAATGGCCTCAAAAATATGGCAAGAAAATACGAAAGAATGAGGGTTTGCTAGCAATGTCAATTTTAAGAAATAGATTAAGTAGCTATAATTAATTTATTCTGATACAACTTAGTTTTTACATTTCTCTAAATCTCTATGCTAATGGTAAGAGTAAAGAAAGTTAGTCTGACAGAGACAAATTAATCGAAAGAATCTATGTTATATATCTTATATATATACTATATCTATAAAGGGCTGCTTATTATTCACTAAATTTAGTAACTTAATAGAATTCCAATCCTATGAAGGTCAGATCACAACAGGATCGGATATTATAATACCTATTTTTGAAGTCATTAACTATTAAGGGTGATTGTTTCTCCGCTTGAGCAAGAAAAGAAACTTATTTGATATAAGTTGAGTTATTAATAATTATAGAAAGTTATTAATTTATAAAAAAAACAGTTACAAGATTTTTTTTGTATTTTAAGAAACTGGAAAATTCAACAGCCTACGGCCGAATCAATGCATTGCAAGATAAAATATCACTCGTCTTATTACGCCTAGTATTTGCAATGGTCGGTTTATGTTTTGGCTCAAAACTTACTTTTCAGAACTTTATCAATTAGCTGTTAATTTAAAGAAGTGTATAAATATTTAACTAATTCAATTGGACGAAGTATATGGTATTTAAAATAATATTATAGAAGAATCTGTTCCTGTTCAATATCTACTTAACTTTAACACTTCTTTGAAAAGCTCAATGAGTTTAAAATAGTTGAAAAGCTGTGCAGAGTTCACACTTGCGAAACGTCCCAGAGGGCCTCATCTTGTATACGTGTGAACGTCGCCGATGCGTAGCGATAAGCATGAGCCAGCCTCTAGAAAGACTAAGTACTAAATACAAAAATTATTACTATGTCGATAATTCTTTAAACATAATCATCACTAGTATGGTATGACTAGTTAAAACATAAATATATTTAATGTATTCTTGTTTAATTTTTGCTGAATTAATCAATCAAATATGTATATTTTTAATTTCACTCCATCTCAATATTTATGCGAAGTACTTATTCATCAAAATCATTGACAATGAAAATTTGATTAACCTCAACAATAAGCAGTAAGAAAACATCAGTAGCAAAGAAAACCCTCGATTTTGTATAAGGAGGATGGAAAGAATTTAAATACATAACTTTGAATTGACAAATATTAAATGACTCCATCCCATTTATCATGAAAATTATACAAAGAACTCAAAATAAAATACTATTGTTTTTTTAGCTATTTTGAGTTCTTTCTATAATTGAATATAAAGGAAAGACAACCGCCACAGTTACGATTGCTGGAGGCATCTCTGACTTTAATAATATGGTTATAAATGTATGCGCTCAACAGTATCTTCTCCTGTAATCTCTTATACTACAAGGAAACTTGTATTTTTTAAACTTTTGCCTTCACGTAAGCCGGAGGCACGAAAGTTACAATTGTATTCCCCCTTACCCCCTTCAATATGTGACCTGCTTATTTATCGGAGAGGCGTCGGCTGAGTTCTCAGACAATATGTCGCGTACCACCCAACCTAACGCACACATGTCGACTTAAACAAAACACAATTTAGTGTGACAGAGAAAGTGAACCGTTTGGTTTATTACACATAGTTAATAAAATTTCACTATAAAACTAAAGACACTTCCAGTGTTTGAGAAGCTATAAGACACCAACAAGCTTAAAATTCATAGTGCTTTGCACGCTGTCCCACGGTGTAATAAAAAAAATGAGCAAAGATAGTCATGTCAGCCACTTAAACTTATTAGTATTTTTAGCCTTTCGGGTCATGGGACATGTCCTTTTACTACCTATATGTTCATTGTAATGTATTACATAAAGTTTACACATAAATGGTGAAAGAATATTTAGTCTCAATTATATAAAAAATTTTGTACATCGTAGTTGAAAAGGTAAAGGTGAAAACTTTACCAGCACAATGACAAAGATTGTCCCTATTTAACATAAGGATAGGCGGCCATTCGATCAGCTAACCATTACATACACAACAAACCCTGAATAGGTCTACTCTTTGTTAAGTCGGTAGACTTACGCTTCGTAATTGGTAGACTAGGACGATACAAGTCAGTTCAAATAGAAGGTAAATACAAATAAAATATAGCGGAACAGGTTAAATGATGATCATGGCGTAATACTTTATTTTAGCTAAGTAGAGACTCTGCCGTTATAAGGTCATAAAATGCTAAGTTTACGAAGTAATTGAATTTCCTATATACAAATTCGAGTTTATACAAACTAGCTCATTGCCAGTTCTTGTTTTCAAGGTTTGTCTATTATTTGTAAAAAAAACTGATGTTACAGTATACAAAGAGCATAAACGAACAGCAGAAATTGAATTATATTAACGTTTTTTTCGACATTGTTATCGTTAAAATAAAGTTAAATAACAACTTTATTTAATGCAAATACAATAGCAATATCTAAATAAATGGCCATCATCACAGATTCTTGAGTCTCCCAATTAATCTTAATTTGCAATGTTGTATCTCCTTATCTCAAAATCTTATTCAGACATTCACATGTAGGACTGTGAATGCTGAGTTAGCCCGCCAGAGCAAACCGTTCAGTATTCATTCATTCAGCGATTCATTAGGTGAGATAGTTAATATATTACACAGAATCATTTTGTATTAACCTTAAAGTGAAACTGTTAATAGTATCTTAAACTATAACTATAATTTCGAGACAGATAATCTTATCTATTACTATTAAGATCTTTTTTATTCTCTTAAGGTTTTTTTAGTGTCTCTTTATTCTCTTTTATCTATTTAGATTTTTTAAAAGTTTGCTGGGCATAGGCCTCCTCTCTCCGCTTTTAGAGAAAAGAGTCGGTGCAAGACCTACTTACGCTGCTCCAAGTTGGATTGGTAGGTTATACATATCCCTAAAATTCTCCAGAAATATGCGGGTTTGCTAGCGATGTTTTTCTTCACTGAAAAGCGTGTGATAAATTGTAATTGTCAATTAGACACATAAGTTTCAACTGAAAACTCTTTAGTTGAACCCGTGACTCCTCGAAAGAGTCGCACCCTCTCACCGCTTTAAACACAATCGTTCGTGACTACTACACATAGATTTCAGATAGAGCATTCAAACAAAACATCAAATATGCAAATATTAAATCATTTACATTGAACGCAATCGCAATAGACTTTACAATTAATGCAGTGATTATATTTTAACACATATATAAAAAATGTACAAACGTAGGTCCAATAACAATTTCAAAGTGTCCCATCTACGTGTAATCTATCTCTCATCTTGTTTGAATAACTCATGAATGGTCTATAATCGTAAGGGCACGTAAATATCTTCAAAGTACAATCATTCGCATGTAAATGAAGATCGCCCGCTCTGTATTCAGTGCACATTGGTCATTAGCCGAGCCAGACGTTGGATTCCCCAGAAACAGCTCGATTGTATTCACCCCAGTCCAGTAATGATTAAATCGCATACAACCCCATTGGCACCTACGTGTTACCTCCTCTATATTTCAGCTACAATGATCTACAATTTTTGTTCATGCTGTATTCCTTAACGTATATAGTTCCACAAAGGTTTTTGCCTTTATTATACAGAGTGGTATTAAATGAATCTACTGATCACTAAAACTTTGGCATATTTCAATCTTCTTAAATATATAATTGAGATCTGTCTTTGTTAGTAATGGTTGACTGACCTGACGCGACGCGTTTATTAAAAAAAACATGAGAAAACAATAACATTATAGTGTTGTCTCCCTCGTACGATAGGTATCGTATTTCGTTTATAGGCCAAGGTTAGGTCATTGATCTCTATAAATTTTATTAATGTTTTTGAAAACGCAAAATAATTGATATGGCTAATATACTTCACTAATTTAACTGATATTTTTTATGTAGGGTTCTCAGGTGTGTAGGTGCCTAAAATTAATGTTATATGGTCCGTACCAAGCTGTGAATAACTTATTCAAAAAAATTGAATTGTCTGTCCACGGGACCACAGAAAACGAAATCTTCATCACAGCGAGGTTAACAATACGAAATAGAACTTTTTTTTAGTTTTATATTTATTTTCATTTACTTATTTCATATTTATCTCGCTCTTTTAGTCAACTCTAGACAACTTTATTCGAACGAGCATTATAATACAAAGCCAAGCTTAAAACGGTTGCCGAGCGACTATAGAAAACAGCAGAGATGCGCTAACTATATCTCTATTGCTTCTATAGTCGACTCGAGGCGACTTTACTCGAAGTAGCGTTACATAGCCGAGCGTGACACCTCTCGTTCAGTGCCCACAATCAACGCGCCCATAGAAGTTTTCACTATAAAAATAATCAGAAACAGCATATCAATTATGGAACAGTTGCAACACGTTTTAACAATTGGTAAACAAAAATAATAATAAGTGTGTGTATAATCAACAAATAAGTTAATTAAATAAAATCCACGAAAACCAAAACGCCTGATGCATTTAACTTTCGACGTTGTTTTACGAAATGTTGAAATTTAAATACAAAATCCATTCTGTGTTCAAATGAGTTTTCGGAATAGCCAATTAGTTGTTAGCGCCCGGCCGCCCTCATTCGCTTTCATTAGGCTATATAGTTTCCCAAATATCTGGACCCCTCAAAGATATATTTTTGCTTCCTTGCCACTTTCTTCTAGGAGTTCTTGTGTGAATAGCGTGAACAAAGGAGTTGTAAAAATTTAGTGATATTTTGTGGTTTGTTCTGTTGCAATAAACAGGTAAGGTTTTTATTATCTCCAACTGGTATTGCATGGATTGAATGTATGTATTGGCAATAGATAAATGTTTAGGTAGTACTCCTTATTTACTTTATTGTTTTTTCTCACTAACCTCATATTAGGCTTATTTTTGTGTATTCCTTATATGCAGGTCACACATTATCTAGATCGATTTATAGAAATTTTTAAATTTCGTTTTATTATTAAAACAAAATAAGGCCAAGGCTCCAAGGTCTCCAAGGATATAAACAATAGTATTTATCACCATGCAGGCCTGTCTGCTTATCTTTTGTAGCCGTAAATTAAAGTAAATCAATTTTAATATTGATAAAGTATTTTATAATTCTGAATTATAATTTTCACACCTTAGTATCTTAATCTTACCAATCTGTCATAATAAAGACGACGTAAAACGGTTTAAATTTCAATTCACAGAACACCGAACAAAATAAAGTCAATCAGACCGAAAAGAATTAAAATATTTATCTTAAAGCGGAAAACTGGAACAACTCTTTGGAATGTGCAATTCCTTTCTTATTTCATAACGCAATCTTCTCGGCTTCTTATCTCACAACGAACATATCTCGCCCCCGCTCTCGAGGAAAATCATCCAATATAAAATCGGTTTAATTTGCGCTTTTCGCACTCAATGGGATGGAATAATATCAGGCAATTTGGTTACCGCGGGCATAAATATAGCGGGCCGCGTTGTAATTGTAACGCGAGCAATTCGCGCCTCTTAACGACCGACGAGAGAAAACTTCGCCCGTTTCCGAGCAGGATGGCCGAGCGTAGGGCCACGCTGTCCTCTCGTTGCTCGATCCCTCAGCGACTCAATATTATTCCCAAACGTTAAAGATGGGCCGTTCTTAATTAGCATATACCAAGCGATATGCTTTACGCTCGGATAATTCCAAGCAAATAACAGCTTATCTAAAGGCTATTATTATATTTGTGAGGTGACACCCCACATAGTTCACCTTGCGTACCTTTCATAAGTTATACAATAATTTTATTACAAGCAATATAACAGAACTAACTACTTTGCTATAATCCGCACGGGTTAAGTGAATGCATGCAAAGCCAATGTGTATGAAGCAGGCAAAATCTACGCACCTTATACATGCAGGACCAGCCACCACATGCACCCCAAGGCGCAATTCACCAGCAACAACGCACACAAAAGCAGCACACACACCCACCACCACAATCTCGACGATCGTTTCGCCCCGAAACCGAAGCATCATCAGGAGAATAGGCTCCACGACAAAAATCGTATTGCAGTACGATTTTTGTCGTGGTGGTGGGTGTGTGTGCTGCTTTTGTGTGCGTTGTTGCTGGTGAATTGCGCCTTGGGGTGCATGTGGTGGCTTGCCCTGCATGTATAAGGTGCGTAGATTTTGCCTGCTTCATACACATTGGCTTTGCATGCATTCACTTAACCCGTGCGGATTATAGCAAAGTAGTTAGTTCTGTTATATTGCTTGTAATATGGAATTCCGCAAAGTAACGCCTGCTTCTATAAATCAATAATTTTATTCTTTATATTGTTACAGATTTTTTTATTTCCTTTCTATTACATATAAATGTTATTATTTAACTAAAATCAATACTTTAAGCTCAGCTAATCTGACTGGCCCGTTGGCGCTGTTGGCAGTGACCATACCTTCAGAATAGCGGGTCGCAGGTTCGATTTCCGATTTCTAGAAAAAATTGGTTGGTTCTTCGAGTCTGGGTGTATATTTAAGTGTGTATTTAAAATTATATTGTACTATATATAATATTAAGTTACTTACTTTGGGAAAGGATGACGTGAGTGCAAGTGTCCCATATATTTATTATTTATTTATTTAATCAAAAAATAACTTATTTTTGACATACAAGTTGTTATGTTTACAAAAGATAAGATATTTTTTGAAAATATAAGCTGCAGTGTAATCAAAACTAAAACATCATGGATGTAAGTCTGATGCACCCGTAATGCACAATTCTTTAGACGACTAGATACGACTAAAACAATTTTCATTATAAAAACCTTAATTATAATACAAATATCTGGTTATATTTCTCGGTAGTTATTTCTTAACGAGTTTAGAACCGTATAACCGTGCTTCACTGAGGCACCCATTGTTGGATAGCTTCTTTAGTCCCGCACAAAAGTAATTACGCGCAACTCTTCTCCACTCCTTTGCTCAGCGTAATAGAATAACGAAATGTCATTTTCTTTTACCGTGACCCTTCTGTGGTTCATGCGGGGAATGTTAAATTTCTGAAATTAGAGTGAATAAACCTTTGTAATTAAAATTGGGTGCCGCGCTCGAGCTCGCTGGCCGCCCATCTTTCTTGCTTGGCCTACGAATTAAACACAGAATTGCTTTAGTAATTCGAAATATATATTCCTGGAAGATCTCAGTTTAATGTAAATCACGTTTACTGCCCGATATTATACATTTAACTGCCTAATCCTATAAAGTGGATTTTTTCTAGGGAGTGATTAAGAAACATAAGCGTTAAATCTTTTTATTCTTATTCGAAAAATCAAGTTAATGCTTAAAACGTTTTAATTATCCCGAAGTTGATCTTGTATCAGAATCATTGTTCCATATATTTATTTACCTTTTTTCTTTTATCTTGATGCTTAATGAATGCACTGATGAATTGTACTTTCATAATTGTGGAATTATTGTTAAAATTATAGTTCATAAAAACATTATTTTGTAATTGAGGGCATCGTAAAATATAAAATTTGTTATTGAATAAGTATTGCATAGTCATCAGAATTGTACTGTACTAATTATTATATAAACCTACCGGACACATTGCGAGTTACTTTGTATGAGGTTCGACGTTTCGGCAGAGTTGCATCTACCGTGGTCATGAACTAACTTACTGTACTGGGTCGCGGGTTCGATTCCCGCCGAGTGCCAGCATTTTTTATAAACAATTTGTTGGTACCGAACCGCAGAGTTTCTTCATGGTTCTTCTCGGTAGGAACAGCTTTCCGAACCAGCAATAAAGTTGCCGATTCAAGAGCACTTGTTTACAAGTTTACTTGAATAAATAATATTTTGAATTTGAATTTGATATAAGTATAAGAAAAAATATTTTCATTATATCTTTTACTATTAGTCTCTCTATATATGTATATATTGCGAAGAGTCTGTCATGTTATAAACACAACGGTAACCGTTCTTGCAAAGTTGAGTGATTAAATAATGCCAACAGTTTCACAGACTCGAGAACTCTTAATTGGTTGTTAAGCACATGTGAAAGTTTTGACTTGGTTTTAGCAGTGAGTTGATGAATCAGTACTAAAGCGATGGTAGCGCCCAGTCTCTTCCTGTGTCCACATAATTTAATCAAGCTCGAAATATACTTTTTCAGGTGCAGCACTATTATTTTACTATATTAGACTATTAATTAAGGTTATAGTAAAGTATATCTTTTGTAAATAAATAATAAATAAATATATGGGACACTTACACACACGGTTGTCCGACCCCAAAGTGAGTAACTTAATACTTGTGTTATGGGTGACGGACAACTATTAGATATATTATAATTTTAAATACATACTTAAATACAAATATACACCCAGGCTCGAAGAAACAACAAATTGTTTATAGAAAATGTTGACCCTCGGCGGGAATCGAACCCGCGCCCCGCAGATCTGAAGGCAAGGTCACCCACTGCGCCGACGGGCCAGTCATGTGTCCCTTATCGTCATTATAACATGAATTGTTACACGCAAGTTTGTATTTGACAAGTATTCAAATTCAATATGTTTTATTTCGAACGCTACAAATTTAATATATCATTTTGAAAACTAGTTGAAAATAAAATCCTATACACACCTTTTGTCCAGACATGAGGAAATTCGTGTAATGCAAAATAAGTTACAAAATTGAGTTGCTCAAGAGCGACTGTCGTGTGAACTACCTTCTAAACTACATTTCCAACTTACTAACACGGGCAATCGAAAAATAGAAAGTTTCCTCAGACCAGGATTGGAACTAACTGTGTAACTGGCATTCTTCAGAACTTTAGGTGAGAGCTGTTTCGGAAATTTTATTAGGTTTATAATTCACTCCGTCTAACGCTTGCTTGTAAGTCCCTTTATATTTAGAATTTATACTGAAATTCTATTTAGATTAAATGTTATTTATTATGGGCCTGAAAATACGGGTATAATGACCAAGATACGGTAATACGATCACGAGTGAAATCAATTAATTTTCCCTCAGTTAATTGCCTTCGTAGACCTATATTAAAAAAATATATTTTGTTAGACTAATATTAATTATTTTCTTTCCCAATTCATCGTTTTTCAAATTTACAAATGTGTAAATTTAAACGCAAATTTACCTCAGCAAGCTCATAAGCTGCAAACTAATTAAAATATTCTTCAAACTTTATAATAATCTAAATGGGTCAATTTCACATCATTATTAGCTCAAACACATTCAGCCTTAGGGTAGTTAAAATTCAAAATGCTTTTGCTTGGCGGCTGTGCCTTTAGAAATCTTACCCTAGCTGAGTCACAAGTACACTCACTTTCGGAGTAGAATAAGCCATCCTTAAAGCAAAGTAAACAGGACACTTCTTTTAGACGTTGTTTACATTCAGGGCATTCGAGTCTTATCTGACGTAGAACTTAAGTTGCCAATTCAGTGCTCAAACGAATCTGCATAATATAAAGACATAAAATAGTTTACTCTGATTTCTTATCAAGTGAGTGTTGATTTTACATTGGTTTCAAATATGACAATGTCTCTTTATTATTCATCACTGTAGGTATAGTAAAACCGACGCTAAATCAAATTTGATTTTTATGTTATTCAATATTTTATAGGAACTTTATTTATATATTATTATAATATAATAAAAGAACTAATAAAAATTAAGATTGAGCGAATGTTTACTCAATATACATTATAAAAGAAACAAAAGAAATAAAAGAAAAACTTCTAATTTAAATTTAATTTCATCAACGGTAAAAAAATTTCAGTGCCCGCAATAATTTTTCCTGTAATTCTATGAAATGGCAGCTTACGCTTTGGCTTTAAGCTGGATATTTAAACAGCCTTTATTTAATATCCGAGTCTTTTTTAAGCCCACTATGCATTGTTTAAAAGAACTAAATAAAGGTATTTCCCAAATAATATTGAGACAAACATGCAAAGTATATATATAAAAATGATTTAGTGTTTATGAGATATCTAATCTAATCTAATCTAAGGTAGGGGACGCCTGTCGGTACAGGGCGGGTGGTCAGCTCCAATTCTGGACTATTCCACCCATTTCCCCTCATGTTGGGACAAGGGTCTCACTGTTGTCCCGACAGTGTCACCTGCTCAAACCTACCAGTTGCTCTTACAAACCTTATGATATCCCTGAAGGGGATATTTGTTAGGTCTTCTTCTTCAATTTCATCCTTACCTAGTATCTCCCATCTTACCAGCGAGTACATAGGGCACTCAGCCATAAGGTGGAGACTCGTTTCTTCTTCTCCACACTCTGGGCACGCTGCATCTTCTTTTATTCTCATTATTGACAGGTGTCTGTTTAACAGGCAGTGCCCCGTAGTAATGCCTGTTATGATTGCCACATTTTCCCTGTTGTGAGACATTAGCTGTCTTGTTTTCTTAATGTCGAAAGATTTGAGAAACAGCTTTGATTGTCGGAACGTTGTGTTTCTCCATCTTTTACTCGATTCTATTTCTATTCTTTTATCTATAACGCGCTTTATTATCGTGTTTCCAATTGGGAGGAAAGGTTCTGGGCCAACAAATGTTTGACTCGCTCCTTTTCTTGCCAATTCGTCGGCTTTTTCATTCCCTGCATGCCCATGGTGTCCTGGGACCCATGCAATCGTTACTTCTCCAATTTCAGCTAGTCCGTTTAGTTCTTGTTTGCATTCCTTTACGATAGCTGAAGTTGTTTCTATACGGTCAAGTGCTTTTAATGCGGCTTGACTGTCACTATAGATGACTATATTGTGTACTGGTGCCGTTAGTGTTTCTTTCAATTTCCTGGTGCACTCCATGATAGCCATCATTTCGGCCTGGAAAACGCTTGTATATTTACCCAGATTTATAACCTGGTGTAAATTTGGCAAGGTGCTGTAAACAATGCCAGCTCCTGCCAGCTTCGTGGATTCACGTCTAGATCCGTCCGTATAGCAGATGGTTTGACGGTTGTTACTATCATTTACTTCCCAGTCTTCCTTGACTCCTATGTGTATTCTATATTTCTTATCGAAGATTTTCTGTTTCTTGATCAGGTCACTTCTCTTGACGACCATCGACAGATTATCTCCGTAGATCTTCTCTATTTCAGTATGACCTTTATCCATAAAGTTTCCCTTCCACTGTTGGAATACTTTCATCTTATACCATTGTTCTATTGCTTTCCTTTTGGCTGCTAGATCCAGAGGATATAATCCTAACAAAACCTCTAGCGCAGCGGAAGGGGTAGTTCGCACTGCACCTGTGATCATTAGTGTTGCTATCCTCTGTACCTTTGTTAAGTCTTTACTATTGACTCCGATCTTGGCTCTATGCCACCAAATCGAAGCGCCATAGAGTATTCTGGGTAATATAATAGCCGTATAAATCCATTTAATTATTTTAGGCTTCATACCCCAGGTCCTTCCTACTGCTCTTCTACATTGCATAAGCGCTATTTTTGCTTTATTGCATTGTTCTTTAATGTGAGTTCTAAACCTAAGGGTTTTATCCAGTGTGATCCCTAGGTACTTTATTTCTTTCAACAACTGAATCTCGACTCCGTTTATATTGAGTGGATTGAAGTTCGCTATTTTCTTTTTGTTAGTAAAGAGAACTAGTTTGGTTTTCATAGGATTTAGGTTTAGTCCCCTTTCCTGACACCATCTTAATGTTATTTTAATGCTATTACTCATAATGTTTCTTATAGTGCTCAGGTCTCTCCCGGTTACTAAGAGGATACCGTCATCTGAGTATGCTTGCATGTAAGTCTTCATTTCATTAATTTCCCTAACTAATGAATCTAGAAGGAGACACCATAAAAGAGGTGAAAGACATCCTCCTTGGGGAAAGCCTCTGGTTGATTTTATTATGTGTGTTACTCCGCTTAACTCCACCGAGATAGAACGATGCTCTAGCATGTTCATTATCCAGCGGCCTACTTCATCAGATATACCTTCTCTACAAATAGAGTTTCTAATAGCATTACGGTTTGCTTTGTCAAAAGCACCTTCTATGTCAAAGAAGCAACCCAATGCAAGCTCTTTATTGCTTAAAGTTCTTTCTATTCTTACCACTAGATTATGGAGAGCTGTCTCTGTTGACTTGCCCCCCATATATGCATGTTGATTTTCATGTAGTGGTAGATTACTTAGTTCTATATTAGTTCTTATATGGGTGTCCATCACTTTTTCCATTGTTTTTAGAATGAAGGAGGACAAGCTAATACACCGAAATGACTTCGGTTCTTGGTGTTTATGAGATAAAATATACATCTTTTTAATAAAAAAAGAACCGATATTAGTAATAGGCAACGAACCAGGAACCGAAATAAATTGATAATATTAAGACTACGGCTTCTGAAATTCGTAGATCGTTTGTTCTTCCACAATCTATTTAGGACTTGCCTTTACACAAATTCAAGGCAATTGAAAATGATAATTAAATATATGTGACACACACACGGTCGTCCGTCGCCAAAGTAAGTAACTTAATACTTGTGTGACGGACAACTGGTAAATATACTACATATGTAATTTTGAATACATACTTAAATACAAATATACACCCCGAATCGAAGAACCAACAAATTGTACATAGAAAATGTTGGCTCTCGGCGGGAATCGAACCTGCGAACCGCGGAGCTAAAGGCAGGGTCACTATCCATTGCGCCAACGGGCCAGTTTAAAATACATAGTCTTAAAGCTTATTGTACTGTTGAAGACGACGTTGATGATAAGAAATCTTGAATTTAAGTTGCAACCAGCTACGCACTCGATTATATTGTAATTTTTGGTAAACTCTTTTGAAAAATATTTATATTCGGTTAGATCACCTTTCCAAACTAGTCGTAGCTTCATTGTAATTTGATGATCCAAAAGTGCTCCTAAAAAATGGAAAAAGGAATTATTTGTATTTGTATTTGAATAGGCATGATAACTGCATCTAGATAGAGGGTGTATTGTAAACTTGTTCTATCTTTATATTTAACAACTTCGTTCTATTATGGAATCAATTAGACGCAGTCGTCCAAACAGTGTACGTATTCAAAGTTACTCAAGTGTTGTTGCCGATAGTCCCAACCACATAATGGACTGAACAAAGATAGCTTTGTCACATGTTTGCTCAGCGTGCATACAGAATTTATTTTTATCAAAAAAGGAACTAATTATTTCAAGTAGTCATGCTGCCTTAAATGTGACTAGGAGTTTAATATCGGGTAGTCCTTAATTTTTTTTAATCGTAATGGTTAATATATTAATTATCAAATTTCAAGTCTATGTGCTTTATGGCAAAAGAAAATATTAGGAGAAAAACTAAGATATAACCCGTTAATCGCTCTGGTGCGTAGAGGATTTAGATCCTCAACGCGCTTTTAGCCTTTCCACCAAGGTGGAGGCTTTGCCCATTAGTGAGATAGTAAGAAGCCATTATCTCACTTGTTAATTTTTTTTTAATTATATCATGAAATATAGTTAACTTTAAATATTTTAAAATATAAAATACAATATAGTTTACTTTTACTAACGCCTTAATTAATTATAGAATATTTTTCAAATATTCTAAGTGCTTATGAAAAGTACCCAAGCTTACAGGTATGGAAAGTTATAAACAGTCTCTAACTAAGTATCGAGTCCTTTCAAGCCTACTCCAACCTGTTCATAGGTGCTCTTAACGCAACAGAATATTCCATCGTCAATGCAAACTAAATTCTCACTCTGTATCATCTTGAAGTGGATTTTAATAATGATTTATATTGACGATTTCATCACGTAATAAATCCAACTTTAAAAATGGACAATGAATTCCGATCAATTTGGTTAATGAGCAAAATACTAAAATTATTTTAAAATATTCATGAGCACATATCAGCCAGAAGCATGTTATCAAAACCTTTTGCAAAAGCTTTGCCGAACCGTCTATATGACAGAAATTTAATTTCTACAGTATAAAATATTTAAAAAATATAATTTATTTTGGCATGAGAGATAATTGATGAAAGTTTACCGAAAAAAGTATTTGGCGAAGAAGGAAAACAGTTTTCGCAACAAAAGGATATGGACGTGCATTACGAGCACCGCTTAACTGTTCCAACTAGCGCAAAGTTGAGAGACACATAAGAAGCTGAACTAACGTTAGAACTGCCAACTAACGTTAGTCGGAGAGGCACCCAAAGAAGAAGAAGAGAAAAGATATATTCAGATACAGATCGAATAACTACCAGTTCAAGTTTAACGTATATTTATATTACGTGCAATATCGTTTTTTTACAATACAAAAGTAGTGCTACCCGAATGGTGAAAGTCTACAATCTTTACCAGTTTACAAATTCTGATTCCGGTCAGGCACGTATGTGTTTTCTTTAAAAACTTATGTTCTTGATTGATAACTACAATTAATTGTTCGCTTTACGGTGAAGGAAACCATCGCGAAAATGCATTTTTTGAAAATTTTCATGTGCAAAATAATTGAGATGCTTCACTTCTTTGTGATGGAAAAAGAACGAATATTGACGCTCAAGTTCCCCAGAAAACTTTTATTCCATGCTAAGTTCATAGACTAAAACTATAACCATACATCATAATTGTAAATACGAAAACTCCACCCAAACCTTGTACAAGCTCAAAGTTATTGAAGGTTAAATACAGTCAGCCTCAACATACTCGTAATATGTAGTTACAAAGAATAACTGGATGTTTTTAGCATAGTGATATATTTAAAAGGACAAAATTAAGTTTCGCATTAAGGTTACTCAGTTCTACTATAATTTTAGCTTTAAGGTGATTGAAAAGGTCAGAATCCTTTTCTTAGGGACCCAATCTTATTAATCCAGTAGATCGAAAGTGTTCTTATTTGGCAAAACCAAATAAAATTATTATTGAACCTGCGTAACTACATAATACGTACAACGTACTTGCTAAATTTTTCATAATATTTACAGCCCTAGCCTATTATGCAACGAGATAATAAAGTAATAACAGGTAATTAGAGCTTTCTTACTCTACCGGGCTAAAGCAAGAACAGTTTTGGAGAGTTGTATAGAAGCTTAGACCCAACACGCTGCTCTCAGGTGGATTATCATTACCTATAACCCAAGAAATCACCAACGATATAATGATAGTATTATTCTTCATGGAAGAATTTGATCATAAGCTAAGTTTTAATGCGATAATAACAATCCCTTTCAAGATAATAACTGCTAATATTTTTCAAGCTGTTAAGTTACAGAAATTTGTTATTGGACCTCACGTTTCATTCTTTTCAACTTCACCACTCTGTTTTTAGTGACAAGCACTCGCCCCGCAGTAGAATGCCCATATTCAAAGCAAAAGAAATACAAAACGATCTATATAAATGGTGTTTTCGTACACTTGAGGTCATTCATGTTTCATTACCAATAGCTCCCAGCTCATAACTAATTCAGTTAGGGGCAGGTAACGCGTTTTCGCGTTTTAACATTCAATTTTCTACCCAAAGAAGCTCTATACTGAGGCAATCGTCGCGCCTGCAAATTGCACTATTTATTCAGAATATTTCTGACTAGGTTATTTGCAATATGTAAATGATTTAGGAATAATTGACAATTTGTTTTATTGTTGTTTTCTTTTCTCGTGACTATTATCAGATTGGATGGGCGGGGCACATAGTGCGGAGGACCGATGGGCGCTGGGGTCTTAAGGTGCTGGAATGGCGACCCCGCACCGGAAAGCGCGTCGTTGGTAGACCCCCTACGAGGTGGACAGACGACCTCAAAAATGTCGCAGGGAGCCACTGGATCCAAGCGGCGCAAGATCGTATGGTGTGGCGATCCAATCAAGAGGCCTATGTCCAACAGTGGACGTCCATCGGCTGACGAAGAAGAAGAAGAAGAATTATCAGATTTAGGGTACAAAAACCGAAAATTACAGTAAATATTTTCTTTACGAGAGACAGTTATCATATTATTATGAAATGGAACTTTTTGCTAACGAGTTGTCTCCTTGAGTTATTATTGATTAAAAAGCGTAATAGTGTGATCCACGCTTTCGCAACAAGCTCATATAACATCAACAATCAACCATATTTCGATTTCTAGCATATAGTTTACTAAATCAATATTTTTTATAAGCCAGGACATATAATATTTTCACATCATCTAAGTATTTAAAAAATATATAATATAAATTGCACACTTCTACGCTCGATTATATTTTCTTTCAGTACCCGCAAACGACGCAGACAGTGACACCTAAACGACGCGTAACCTACGTGACGAGCTCTCCCACTTCCACCTACCGCACTTAGGTAATAAAACTAAGAAAATAGTTTTAAGTAAGCCCGCGACAGCCATTGCGGCCCCTTATTACCAACAAAACCCTCCTTGTACGAGACAAACAAGTTATTCGTTTCAAATTGAAAACTTTCCACCCCACTAGCCATACAGGGGCTGTGGCTCATAAATTCCCGCCAATTTTGTTTTATTTCGCCGTGCAGGCACGGTAATAAAAGTAAGCTGGACGTGAGACAAAGCCTCTAGCCGGGATTACGCGGCCATCGCAATGGATCACTGCAACCTGTGATATGGTGTCTAAACAACGGCATCTGACTAACTGAACTCCTAATTTACAACTCAACTGCAATTGCAAGTTGACTAATTATATAATAGGAAAGTGATTAGGAGAAGGTAGAAAAGCGGGGTCAAACACGAACGAATCTTATCATATTCTAACATAATATTTTGAATACAGAAGTAAACCCCACATGTACCCTTGCTTAGGATCGCCTAAACCGAACACCCTGCCTAAAGTTCTGGCTACTGACTAATATTAATCTAAACATTGATGACAATAATATATTATTGTTATATCATCACTACGATCGCCAATACTAAAACCAAGCACGATGAGTATTAAACGTCTTAGATGCAATGCAATTACTGCGATACATGCAATGTCTTATATTTAATATGCAATGATGATACGAAATATTTTTTTATTAGTTTCAGTATCAGTAATAAATAGCTACTTTCCATTCATTTCATTTTACTATTCATAGCCCTAATTTCAATACAAAAAAAAAATTCCAGTACTTTGATTTAGATATACATAGTTAGAATAAAAAGATATTTTTGTTCTATAACTGTAATAAGAACCGACTCGTGCACACAAACGGTACTATTACCCTTATAGTTCTAAAGCAGCTGCATATTCCAGAACTTCAATGTCGTATGTTCTATCGTCGACAATTGCAGCAGAAAGGCCGCATGTGTGATCTTCGCTACAGTCCCATTGTTCTAGTGTTTTCTATATGAAACGTGTTGTGTTAGCACAAACATAAACGTTCGTTAAAGTAAACAAAGCCGTTCCTTTATTTTGAACAGTCTTCGTTTTAGTTTTAGCCAATCAGATAAAGAGAATTCTTTTAAGATTTCCAATGCGGGTATTATAAAATATCTTTGTAAAAATGTCCTCTAATGCTGCTTTTAGACTTTTGCTGATTCCGTATGTTCCAATTATTTATTTTTAAACGTGAGTCTCAAAATATTCGAATGACGATCCCGCTCTCAAAATTGCAGTGTTAATTCTCTACATAGACAATTACCATATGAAGAGATTACCTTTAAGACACATAGCCGATGGATATCAGGATATCTATCGGCTTCAGAAGAAGAAGAACTAAGATTTAATGCAAAAGGAAGCAACCTTTACACTAACCAGATTAAGCAAGCACGCAACGAAGCGTACTGTACCTCTGTAACAACGACACGGGGTTAATCCACAAGTTTCGTCTTATTTCTTCAACTAAACCGAATCTTAATATGGTGATGTGTTGTTATGAAACTGAGATGGCTGTGACTTTTTGAATCGTAATTGTTCCTGGGCTCGTATTCGAGAACCGTTCGTTTTAATTAAACTTGTCTAAATTCACCTTAAAATTTTACTTTGACACAACAGATTCACATAAAACACAGAAACGGAAATGAAGTATTTCTTTTAAGAACAATTTCTAGGTGAAAGCGAACATGTATTGGACCAAGAATAAAATAGCTACGCGTAAGTTGGAGGTCTTTGAGTGCATCGGCAATATTTTTCCAAGAAGAATCTTTGGGTTGAGAGAATAGAGTTTCAAATGATAAAACACTTAGAAACAAAACCAGGGTTACGGATGGGATTGCAAACATTTGCTGTGTCCGACGGTTATGATCCGTCGTTTGAACATCACGGCAAATTTTGTCCGCTCATAAAAATAAAAACAGAACAGTATGTTTTATAACACTGCGGTGTGTAGTTTGCGCCACAGGCGGGACCATCAAATTTGAAATTTTAGTATTATACGTAAACAAAAGTTTTTATTGGAGCTGTTTTAAAAACCGTTTAGAATTCTACTTGACTATAGATAGTTTTTCGGTCCCTACTCATATTATATGCCAAGTTATATAATGGCGCAAGCATTTTTAAGCAGTTGTATCGTCTAATACATTCCTTTTACTCCATAATTTGGTAAATGCAAATAATTATTACATCATCAAACCTCATTCATATAAAAGTAAGTAAGTAACATAAAAGAATCAATTAAACCACACCATAAACATTTTATTTCAATAACATCAGCAAATGGATAGGTAAGGCTAAAACAATAAACTCGCAAAATGTAATGTGCGACAAGAAAGAGCGTGGAAGCCAATTAATTTTTGCTGAGACTACGGTTTATGTTTTCCCGGATAAATAAGGAGATTTAGCAGCGGTGCCCGGGGCCGCCTCGTAAAATGGCTAGCTCGTAACCGGGCCTGACCGGAACTCTAACTAAGATTTCACGATTGTTTCCGAACTCGAATCTTCATTTTCGTTATAACACTGAGGGCCACTTTAGCGCATTGGAGCAATGTAAAATCTCAATCTTCTTCTAGCATTTTATAGCTTGAAAAAATAAGAATAATGCTCCATTTTTCATAATGTTGATAACCCCTTACATTAGTACAAAACTTATCCATGAAATTATAGACTATTTAAGCTGTTTTTATATTTATATAATAGACGATAAAATCCTTTAATGATAGAAGGCAAGGATAAAAAGTTTTTTATCTCAGACTTTTTTAATAACTATTAAGTGTTCAGTTTTTCAATAAACTTTATGAATTTAATTAAAACAGAGATGTAAAATTTTTTCACTTATCATTTTATCAATTCAACATCTTAACCTACTATTTTTCAATAGATTCACTTCTGCAAATAGGTCTCTTGAAGGGATTTCCGCGCTATACAGTTTTGTTCCGTTTGGGTCCAACGGATCTCAAACTCTTGGATCGTCCATGCAGTGGAGAGCCTACTAATACTTTGTCTTTCATGGAGGGTAGCTAGTCAGTCTATCATCTAGGACATTCAGAACCTTGTATTCGTTGCGCCACTTCAGTGGCTAACCGGATCAGCAATGACACTTATTTACGTACTTCTAAGAATATCCTCGTTTTTAATTTAAAGTCGTCAACACAACAAAGGTCTTTTTTTATGAGATACTGGTTTTACTCGTTAAATGCAAGAATTTTGTGCTTATCAAACCAATATTCAGAGTCAGTTATGTATATTACAATTTAAATGAGTTTCTAGATATTTTTATGTGACCCAGATTTATTTGTTAAGAGAGGTCGGTCATTCTGCCAATACCCGTTCAATTGGATCCGGTAATTCTAGTACTTTTGGTATTAAGAATTGCCAAGTTTCCTTCAGTAAATTGATTTATCGTTGAACATCTAAAAAAACTTCTATTACAAAGTAAACGTGATATTAATGTTAATAAAATCAGCACTGACTCATTTTTAGCGAAAAATTGCTAGTTTTGTTTAATGCGTTCATTAAGGGTTACATGAATTTCAAAAAGTATCATTTTCTACTGTAATACAATATTAATAGGAAAATGTTTTTTAACTTTTATGTATGTCTCTCTTATCAACCAATAGACGTCCATAGTTGGACATACATATGTAGGTCTCTTTCCAAGGACTTCCACGCTACGCGATCTTGTGCCTGGATCCAGCGGCTCCCCTCGACCTTTTTGATGTCGTCTCTCCACCTAGTGGAGGGTTTGCCTACACTGCGTTTTCCAGTGTGGGGTCGCCACTCTAGCATCTTGAGACCACAACGTCCATCGGTCCTTCGAACTATGTGCGCTGCTTATTGCCACTTCATCTACGCGATCCATTGAACTATGTCCGTTACTTTAGTTTTTCTACAGATCTCTTCATTTCTGAATTGATCAAGTAGATATACTCCGAGTATAGCTCTCTTCATATCCCGCTGAGCGACTCTGAGTTTTCGTACGAGGTACATTAGTTAGCGACCAAGCCAGAGCCATATATCATCACTGGTAACACGCACTCTTCGAAGAGTTTAGTCTTCAGGGGCTGAGGAATACTGGACGAAAAGATGTCGCTGGACTTCCCGAACGCTGCTCTACCGTTTTATTAGCCCATCTTGTTAAGTAGGTACATTTTACTTATTTCTCATACATGTATACATATAATATATGGTATATAATAGGAAGATAATAGTAGAAGATGAAATAAATTGTTATTTATTACTTCAAGCAATTAAATTATGTTATTTCGTTTTTATTACTTAGGTTTTGTATTGGAGGAGGAATGTTATTCCGGTAGTGTAACATTTGTAATTAAATATGCCAGTTTATCTGAATTCTTGGTGGTTGTGTTCACCATCGCTATCCAATGTTTTAGTAGTAGTTAATAGTAAGCGTCGGTTTGTACTTTAACAAAAACTATTAAGCATGAAAACTTTACACCAGAAGCTAATATGTTTAAAAAAATATATTAATGTACTAGGTTCTGACACCGACTTCGTCTTCGTGGATTTCGACCACATGATCAGCAAACACACTTTCACATTTATAATATAAGTATTGATTTATTTACCAAACTAATGTGCTGTTAATAAACAATGGTTATTATGCGTATGATTTCATTGAACTTTATGTGTAAAATAAAACCTATAACGAGTTTATTGCCAAATAACTATTCCATCTGTTGCACGTAACTGCAGAGTGGTAATAAAAGTAATTCAGTTGCATTTTATTTTCTTAACGCCAAGGAGCGGCCGGGCGATGACTAAGTAATGACCGGGATAACGCAGTTTTATTGCCGACTCCGTGTTGCGAATATATAAATGAACCCTCCAGGGAGTGTTAAAGACGCCAAAGAACTCCTGTTGAAACAAGTCGGGCTCAGAGAAATGGCGCCGTAAAGCTCCCATCCGCCGAGACGTCATTTTGCTTTCTATAAGAAAATAGGATAGCGTCTAGAACAGAAATTAATAAAAAAAAACTTGAAGAATACGAATACTCCTTATACGTTTTCGATGGAATCTTTATATTTTAAATTTTTAATATAAATTAATATTTTTTTAAAATCCAAAGAAATGAGAACTTTTTTATTATTATATATTTTAAATTTTTGAACATAACGCCGTGTGATATTCAGCTGAATAGAATAAAACACCCTCATTTTTTACCGATGCAACTACGGTAGGTTTTTTTTCTTATAACTAGTTTAGCCACTTTTGATGTTTTATTGGTTCTCTTTTTAATTTATCTTATAATCTAATTCGCTGGAACTGCGCGCTTCAATACGGTAGGTTGAGGCTAGCGGCTGGTCGTACAACACCTAGCCAAATCATGTCACATCATGTTTATGCTTAACAGTTAGAGTTGGCATAAGAGAAGGAGAATGGTGATTTTAAAATTTTGAACATGATTTTCAAATAAATTCAAATATTATGCGTACACCAAGTACGCATAAATATCTGTTTACTTCGACTTTTCTTGCGGCAATTTAAATGCATTGCTGGTTAGACGATCATTTATTCGTTAAATAAAAATTCTATATACATTGCTTCTATTGCGGAGATCCGACAAGAAATTTAAAAATTACTTTTAAAAAGATGAAATGGTTTTAATAATTAAGATTAACCTGACAAGATGAGGAAATTAACGACACAAGAAACAGTATTTTAGCGAAAATATCTCTCTAAATAACTTACTTATCTCGTAAAATGTGGTAAGTCTTAAGGATATGTCATTTACTTTAAAGAAGTAAGGTAAAACAAACTTCATAAACTTGTAATGTTAAAATTTTATAAGTTTTAGTTATTGACTTACATACAAGCAACTTAATTACAAGTAGATAAAAATGTTCTTTTAATGCATTCTTTTTATAAACAGTATTGTTTACGTAAACAAAAAATTGGTAATCTGCGAAATGTATACCTTTGTAGAGCCTTCATTCTTTAATGCTATGTTAAATAATAACAGATTCCTTGGATTCGAAGGTGCCTTCTCCTGTTTAAATTATTAAAATTTTAATTGTATCCCTGCGTACCATTCCACAACCGTAAAGCGGCCGACGAGTTCCTTTGATACACTATTAATGCAATTGTTCGAAAACAACGCGAGGCCATAAAATTTAGCCTTCAGGTAGAATATTCCGCTCCACTTCGCTCCCTCAGCTATAATTTTTCGCATTGCGGATTTCAACAAACGTGTTTCGTTACTTCGTTTTATTTCTTTGCAACAAATGAGCTGCTCCTGAACAGGCATCAATTTAAACTTTGATATATATGATACGGTTAAATTTTGAAATTTCAACCGCTTTATGACATTCCATGATTAAAATGTACGCGTATAATAATACAAATGGTTCGCCAAAGTTCTATATAAACCTTAATATAATAATACCAAGGCTAAAGCTTCAGGAAGTACGTAGATCGTTTGTGGGCTTCGGTATACTTTTTATAATAAAATTTCTCAATCTATTTTGGACTTGCCTTTACACAAGTTTAAAAAAGCATTTAAAGAGACTTTCATTAATAAAGCTTACTATATCTAATGTTGAAGACTATGTTAATGATAAGACAGTTTGGAACTAAATTGCGACCAGCTATGCACTAGATGATATTGTAATCTATGTTTGTTAACAATAGTAAATACAAAATTGTAATATTTATTTTTAAAAAGAGTGACCGCCGAGTTTCTTGCTGGTTCTTCTCGGTTACAGCACCTTTCCGAACCAATTGTAGCTTTAATTTAATTTCAATTTGACGATTCAAAAGTGCTTGTAATAGGATAATTTGAATTAAGACTTATTTGAATTTGAATTTAATTTAACAACAAAAAAAACTTTAATACCAAATAACGCGTTTATTACGCGTCGCACATTTCACACTATTTTGATATCCTATGTAGTGCATTATCTATGCTATTTAACTATCGATACGTCTTCTAAGTTAATAAGGCACTTAAATCAACTAGTTTGGATATGATACCTTGTGACGCATAATAATTTTTTTATATACTCTATATAAACTAACAGCGCATACAATTTGTCGCTACAGAACTGAAAATAAGTAAAAAAAATTACAAAGAAATGGATGAGTCAATTCTTGATTTTTTTTAAATATGCCGTTGTTATCATAGACTTCAACAAATACATATGAGGGAGGTTTTAAGATACATTTTACAAGACGTGACTGCTTCAATCAAAATGTTTTGTTTTTGTTTACACGTCAAATGGTTCCAGGAATGACGTATACGTTTCCAAGTTGAATCGCTGTACTAATTCTTTAGAAAAATGTAGCTAGCCCTCTTGTCATCTGAACAGGGAATTAATCGATATAAGAGATATGATAAGAAGTCGCGATATTTTTCAATCCATTCAAGTGTGATACAACGACCCAGGGAAATAGAGATTCATTTCCAAATATATATATATTTATAAAGGGATTATATATACAAATAAGTCGATATAATGGAATGTTAAAACAATGTTCAATGTGCGAAATCACACGCCTCAATCTACAAATAGCAAAGCATGGAGGACGAACACCGGAAGAATGTATGGAACGTTCAATGTGTGCAGGAGAATCAAGGGCTAGAGCACGTCGTATGCATTTCTGGTTCCACTTATAAAAAGAATGTCGATCCACGATATAGCAGTGTAATGATAGCTTTATATTCTACAGGCATCATTGTATAAAACTTTTATATACCCGCGAATACGTCTTTATATGTAACATTTCAGTGTCAAAATAAAAACGGTGCTTTATGTCATTTATTTATTCATCTAGTTTATGGTATCTACTAGATGACCAGGCAAACGTTGTTTTGCCATAAAAGTTATTTTTAGGGAATTTCTAGTGCAAATTGTAAAAAAAAATGTTAGAAAGAGTAGTGGTGACAGCATAATCATTTAGTGGTATGAAAAAATATATAGTAGCCGATTCTCAGACCTACTGCATATGCATATAAAATTTCATAAAAATCGGTCGAGCCGTTTCGGAGGGGTATGGTAACTAACATTGTGACACAAGAAATGTATATATGAGAATAACTATTTTAAACCCAAATTTGTTAGCTGTTTTTAAGTGATTGGAAACAAAGATCAAATATAAGTATTCACAATATATTTGTTATAGAAATCACATTCCATCATTGTTATCTTATATAATGTTGGAGAACAGTGAAATCCATTTTCATAATTTATATGCTACAAAATAGTATAATAATAGGCTTTCTGTAATTGCCTGTTCATGTTTATGGCTTACATAAAAAAAACTATGACCAGCATTCGACTCCTTTCTGCTAATTTTTTCGTTATGTCAAATCCTTTATACGTGAAATAATACAGAGAAGATTTTAAAAATAAAAAGTGTTCTAACAAAAGAATAGAACTTTATTCAAGTGCTATCGACAGGTAAAACGTGAGATTTCAGCAGCTGAGCCTTAAATACAAATGGAAAATGCACACAGCATCATCGTTTGCTAGCGACGCAGGACTAACTTCTTTTATTGTATTCATGTAATAAATTTTTTCTTAACATTACTATATTCAATTTTAATTTTTGTTTGAGTAAAATATGTTCACCGTTTTATGCATACATTTATTAGTCATTTGTATGCATGCATTTATAATTGTATGAATATCTAAATATGAATATTTATACATACTGAACGACGTTGATTATATCTGGATATACTACTACTCATCATTCTCCTGCCCTTATCCCACTCTAAGTGGGGTCGGCACAACATGTTACAAACAAGTTGTCACATGATTTGGCTACGTATTTTACGACCGGTCGCCTGCCTTACGTCAACTTACCTAAGTCGGCTTTTACGACACCTCGGTAAGAAATCAGGGTGGTCTATTCTATGCAGCCGGTGCCACACGGCACATACCTTAGTCGCCTCTTACGACACCTTTTTAAGAAAGGAGGGTGGTCTATTCTATTCTGCCGGATACCACACGGCTTATCTACCCACACGCACGCCGTGTACCCATACTACTACTATAAGGACTATAAAATACGAACAATGATATGTACTTGTCAGATATTAATATGTCCTTAAAATATAATTTATTATTATTATTATTTTTATGCCATTCATTTACAATTTTAAAATGTATTTAGTATAACAATAGTCGCTGACGTTCTGGGCGTGAAAATGTGAGTTTTGGTTGTGGTCCTAAGTCCGGTCCGAGGTGTGTTGAAGAAAAATGTGATCATATAAAAAAGATAAGTCATTTAAATTAAATAAAACAAATATATGGAACACTTACACATACGGTCGTCCATCCCTAAAGTAAGTAACTTAATACGTGTGTTATGGGTGACGGACAACTGGCAAATATACTACATATATAATTTTACATACATACTTAAATACAAATATACACCCAGGCTCGAAGAACAAACAAATTGTTTATAGAAAATGTTGGCCATCGGCGGAAATCGAACCTACAACCCGCGGAGCTGAAGGTAGTGTCACTACCCACTGCGCCAACGCGCCAGTCAAAGTTTATTATAGACTAGAAGAAATCATATATATGTTCTAGTTGAGCAAAATATTTCATACAAAATTTATGCTATAGATTTTGGAAGTTTCAAATAAAAGTGAAATAAAAATAATTTGGTTTTATTTACCGTTATAAAACTTCTAGGCATTTACATTGACATTATTAAAGACTGAAACAATACAATGAAGTTTTCATATATCTTATAGGTAAGTATAACGCTATGTACAAATTTCAACAATATTATACAATAACAATATTATATGTTCCATAAAATAATGACTGATATATTTATTAACTACATCAAATGGAATACCTAAGTTAAATTATCACATAAAATATCGCGAAGTACATAATTTCCAACGTGTTCAAATGTTTTAATTCATAAATATCTTTGGATTTATTAGGTATTCTTTCATTTAAACTAATTTACAATGATCTTTTACTAAGACATGATAAAAACTGAGACAATCGAAAAATAAAGTAGAGATGGGTTTAACAAGAAATCGGACGTTTATGGAATGACAATAAGTACGTATATTCTGTGCACTGTATATACCTACCAATGCTTAAACGCATATAAGTTGTTTTCATCTATTTTTTTTTTTAATTAAAGGGATTTTTAACCATCTATTTTAGACTGATTTTATAAAGTAAGTTATGTAATAACTAAGTCAATATAACTTTTTTAAAAAAATTCGATGTACTCATTTATTGCTCTACAAATCAATGGTCACAAGTGCTTCGATTTAACTAAGATTAAGGTAAATGAAGAATCTTAAATTCAGTGGCGTAGCTAGGAAACCAAAGGCTCTCGGGAAAAAAATAAACTAGGTCCCCAACTAAACTATTTAGGATCGTTTTCCTTAAGTTACGTGTTCCGAATTAGATGTTAACTAGATATATTATAATTCATTTCTTTGTAGCTCAATTCATAGTTAAGCCAGAGTCCGAAGGGCCCCCTGAACTTAGGGGCCCGGTGCACGTCTCCGTCTAGCCCTCCGGTAGGTACGCAACTACTAATAATTAATTAATATTGCAATAGTCCACGATACTCATAATTTCATCAGTCTATATTATTAAGGCGCTGAACAGAGCTGGCGCAAATTCAGATTTCGGCATATAAGCCACGCCCACAATTTCTGCGACGGCGTAGCGACAAAATTAATTTTTTAACACCCATTGTAGGTGTACACTATTTTATCCAAACTTTTTTTGTACAATTTATTTAAAAAACTTATGTCTAATTAATCTTATAAAACTAAGTATGCTGAAACTATAACTAAACACCTAAAAAAAGACATATTATCAACAAGGAATAGTCACAAAAGGCGGCAGCTAGCGACACACGTCCGTATAGCAGCGCGCCTCAGCGATCACTGTCTATATTCATAGATGTAAAAGAGAAGCGAGACGATGACTCGTTTCAGTTTTGCTATTTTCAAAAAATATTTAATTTGAATGAAATATCTTAATTAATTCAAAATTTAAATCTTACATTCTCTTTATATTATAATGATTTATTAGTCTTATTAATTTTACCAATTTTTGTTGATAAATATAAGAGATATTTACGATAAAAGTAAAAATCAGAGGTCTATTTACCAATTTTTTTTATCGAAAAAAAGTATCGTAATCATGTTTTGAAATCTTACATTCTCTCTGAGATATGATGTATATTAACATATATTTTTCTTTTAATCGTCATCCCTATAGCTTTTGTTAAAAACGTGTTTAAAGTCAGCCTATTTGGCTCTGTTCAGCGCCTTAAGACATTTTGTCCGTTGAATACTTTTTACCTGCCTTACATGGCAATCTGTATGGCGTTTTCATATAAATCGCTCATCGAAAAGTGAAATCTTTTTTCAATATAGTTTATTCAAAAAAAATATTTCAAAAGAAACCGTGGGAAAATGCAATGTACGTAGTAATCAAAATTACGCTTTGTGAGCATATGTACGATAGACCAAAGTAGTAAAAATACCAAGATTCGTATCAATAAATTCAGAGAGATAACGGACAAGAAATTGATAGAATAAAAATAGAACACAGAATACTAAATATTTATCTCGCATAAATAACTTTTTTACTTGCCCTCTCAGTATGTACGCAGTATAAAAAGAAGGGTCGTTTTTCATTTAAAACTCTGTTATGACTTTTTGCGATTCCGATAAGAATGTAGCTGCTTTTTTATTTATACCAGCATTGATTATATGTGAAACGTTCATTTATCATTTCTAGGCTTGATAGTAAAAATAGATAGAATTTAATAACGAACTTTAGGGAAATTTTATTTATTTATAGAAACACCTTGCAAGTCCTTTATAAGGTTTGTTTTTAAATTATCACTTCAGATGCCATTCTTTTTTAATTATATATAAAGAAAAATATTTTCTTTCATATTTAAATTTCCCGCGCAACTCATGTCATAGAGCCGCAGTCGGGTCTATAGAAGGAGACATAAACGAAGAAGTATCGCGTCATTGTCGCAAAATAAACCAATTTTTAAGTGTAATAGTAAAATATTAAAAAAATAATATAGTTTTGTGATTTAGACAATAAATATCATTAAATGTCGTTTCTGTATTGTTATAGAAACTCAGTTGTGTTTAATTTAACCATCTAAATCACAATATATATATATAGGTTTGCCGATTTATTAAGTTAACTTTTCTGTATTAGCTATCCCAATTTAATGTAAAACTTTTTTTAGTTTCAAAGTAACAACTGGTCTACTCGAAAAGAAAGATCTTTTGTTTACTGACGGCCGGAACACACAATATCGAAACTATTATGTTCATGGTTTAAAATATCGCTAAACTTGAAAACGAATATATATTTTATTACGTTGTCCTATATCAAAAAATATTTGCAGATCCGATACAATAAGTAGCAGCCCTTGCGGGATGAAACGGAAGATAGAATATTTCGATGTGTGACTGTCTCTTTTACTAAACTAAACTTAGTACAATGTAAACAATATACTCGTAAACCGTTTATTTTTACAAATCTTACATTTGCTATACCTGTCTTTTTAAATCACGTTCCTGACTCAAAAAGAGCTCGTAAGCGTTATTTAGCTATTGATAGATTGCAATTTTTACTTCATTACATTTACTTAATTACATAATTTTTTAAATAATTTAACACACTTAAAATATTGTCATTGAATCATCCAAATAAGATTTTAATACCAACAATAGCTATCTTATTTGTTCATTCACAATACCACGTCGTTCTTCTAAATGTTTTATCTCCTGATCTCCTAACTTCACCAGGAACGCCACGAAGGGAATTATCTGGAACGAAAAACGTTTATTTCAGTATCATGCAAGTATGTCCATCGATTTTTGAAAAGAGAATAATAAAGAAATATGAAGGACAACACAAAATATATTGACATTTACTTCAATTAGTTTAAAAAGCATTCTTAATTTATATTCAATTAAGATGTCTGGCATCGTGTAAGAATTATAATGCATCTTAATCTTAATTTATATATTATAATACATCTTAATCTTTATCTTAAGGGCCACAAATTAGCTAATATGAAAACGTGTAATATAAGAACCTTTTCTGCTCTCGCAACCCGGACGTTTTTAAGTTATTTTTCATTGCACTTATTATTAAAAAATATTGGCAGTATTGAATGTAACAATTATCGTATTTACTATTAAAATAGTTTAAAAAACAATGTAAATACCATCTGTCATAAATTCTTTTTTTACGAATTAATACTCTCTTTTTATGACAACCTAAAAGGCTGTATATTCTTTGTACATTACCTTAACTTCACAATAACCGAAGACCTAAAATACATGAAAAGCTATAGTATAGATTATACATAGAGTATTATACGATAGGTTTTAGACAAGCCACAGATAACAAAAATACGCTCTTATCCTTAAAAAAAAATGTTGCCACCATCAAACATGTCCGAAACTCCTTATCACAAAGAACAATTAATATATAAACTAGACAAGACAAATTTTTAATAATGGGAGCACATGAGACGTTTACACAACAAGAAATATAGTTTATATTAATAGCTAAATAATGAAGTCCATTTAAATCGATACGACGATAAACTAGCGAGATAGAAAACACCAAAGACGTTAAGAAATCTGGAAATGTGCCTAAAAGTACTGACCTACAAAGCAACTCATGTGCGTGTCGCGTAAACGAAACCATCTAAATTACCTGGAGAAAAGATTTATTTACATTATTTTACTTAATGAAACCTTCATAGTTTACTACCAAAGTAAATTGAATATACAGTAGTATTTTATGTCGAAAATAGTTTCCATCTTAATAATTTATAAATAAATTTTTTTTTTTTTTTTACGTTGATATCTGATTAATTTGATATTGAATGTTTTAAATAAACAGAAAAAATAAATGTACAAGCAACACTAATAGATGATCATCACGAGCCTCGTTTATAGATTTATTAATACTTGAGTAGGGCAGGCCTGTAAATGATAGTGATATAATAAAGAGAGGGAAGATGAAGCTCGTGTACTTCATCTCATCAATCTGAAAAAAAAAGAATTAATCTAAGGAGGAGATATAGATAGATCACCCTTTCTCTTTATTGTATTGACACATTTAAGGCTGGCTTCCTACTCTAATATAACTCTATGGTTATGGTTACACGAGTACGCAATGGATGACGTACCTCGTTCGCCTACGTCATGCGTACGCGTCACGGGTCTGTTGCGAGGCTTGCTTACCTAAGCCGAATCACAGCCAAGTTTAAATTTAATTTGTGATAAATCTTACAAGTAAATAGCAACAACGTACGATATTTGTGTGTGTGTGTGTGTTCGTGTGTGTGTGTTGTGTGTTTTGCAATCTGAATAGAATAAAAATTACTACGAAACTAAGTCTCATAAGTCTGGTAATATTGGCCATAAACATAACATTCATTTTGATTGCTTATATATTTTTATTCAAAGCGATTAAATTTTTCGAGATCTTTGCAGTGTTGTTGGGAAAAAATTCAAACAATGTAAAAAGGAAATATTTTGCTTAGTTCTCAATAAAAAACCAGACTATCTTTATGCACAACTAACTTCGTTTTTTGAACATAGGTTTGGTACAACGTTTTGGTTTTTTTAGCTTTTATTTTACTTGCCGTGTATGTGAAGGTGGAATCTTGCAAGTTAAATTTTACCCACATCCAATTGAGCTGAAATTTTACATACTGATCAAGTTCCGATGACAGTGCACAGTTATGATAAGCATGAACTGATCCTGTTGCCAGGCTTGGCTTTGGACGACGGAACTCCTCAACGATTAAAAGTAGGGACATCATGATCTTTCGTTGAAAGATTTTTTAAAAGATTTGTTAACTAGACTGGATACCATCCGAATTGCCATCCAATTAGCGAATGGATCATTTTAGCGAATGAAAATTTACTACTTTTATTTACTGCTGTATCTATATACATCTGTATAGTGAAATACAATAAAATGAAGCTAATTTTATTAAGGAAAATACCCTTACATTTATCATCATTTCTGTCAGTCGAAGTCGACTCCTGGCTATCTATAGACGCCATAGATATTCTCTTCTGGCGCTGTTCCATTAATAGTTCTGAAAACAAAAAGAGTTCCAACTTATATGTTTGTTCTATTTATATTTTCTGCTATGTTTGCCGCTGATACTTTGATTGTTGTAATACAGTAAATTAGGACAAAAGCAGCACAATATTAAAGTCATGTAAATAAATAGATAGGTTCATATACATATATGAAAGTCTAGTTTTTTTTTTATAGATTTTTACGACGATGGATTTTAGTGGATACAACATTTCATATGAATTTTTAAAATTGTATAACGAATTTATTAATTTTGTACGTTCTTCTATTTTTCTGAACATCAACTTTTTATATTTTTAAATATTTCTAATTACAAAAAAAAACAGAAAAGGAAAAAAAATATATAAAAAAATATTTTTTGACGCCTGGCAATATCCCAAGCGAATTTAAGGCGAATGATCAATACACCTGTCAAGAAGCTCGTCACCGCAGCTGTGGCAAAACTTAGAAATGGTTCTACCACCACTACTGGTTGTTACTCATCAAGATCAAAATTTGACGTGATTACTGGGAAGACGAAGAAATATTTATTTTTGTTTATATGCCCAATCATTTTATTTGATCCATTTTTCATATTATTCGTTGACGTTGTCTGTATTTTAATAGATAATAGAAATTTATGTCAAGGGTCCTTTTAATAATTGCTGTTTGAATTATGAAACGTTCGCGATCGCAGCGAGTCGTATTTTATCGCGGGGCCGCACCTGAATATATACCAACTGATAAAAACAACTGATAGCTAACGGTACATTATTCTAGAAATTCTCAGACTTGAATTGATTTATTTTTAAAAATATCGCTTCGTTATTCTAGTGCGATAAATTAGGAAATCGATTGTTAAAGTTTTTAAATAATAATCAATTGCGCAACACAAGTAAAACTTGCTATAACTTCTCTCTGTACATCATCCTTATTTTACTCTAATCGCTTGTTTGTAATAAAAATATTTTAAACAAAAATATGCAAAAATATTATAAGAAACATTAGAATAAGAATATCAGCCAAATCATGTGACAACATGTTTGTAACATGTTGTGCCGACCCCACTTAGAGTGGGATAAGGGCACGAAGATGATGATGATTAGAATAATAATATTAAGAGCTTTCAATAAACATAAAAATTATATTTGAGAGTTTAAAATTACATTCAGACTAAAGGAACTTCGACAATTCGCCGTCTTTTATAAATTAGGAGTAAGACTATAATCAATATAGACGACAAATTTGTCGTCTATATTGATTATAGTCTTACTCGTAATTTTTTTTTTAAATAACACACATTACACGTGCGATATGAATATATGTTTGCATTAAAAAATGATTAATATAATCACGAATACGTAAGTGTATATTCATTGGTCGGGGCAAAGCCGAGGCTTCAATAATTTTGCTCAGAATTAGCGACTAAATTATCTTACACCAATATACATTAACTCGACAGTGCGAGTTACAACAGTCATTCGCCGGCTAAAATTATTAATTATATTTTGGTTAATACATAGGTTTCCATCTCCAAATTGTATGTGACGAAATAGACTATTATAAACAATATTGGACTGAAATATGTAGAATAATTAGGGGAGGGGGGGATGAAAATCATGTGTCCAAACAAGTGTTAAATATAAATTTGGTTAGATATGTGACTAGAAGGAAGCCGGAAAATAAACGGTTGAATGTTTGGAGCATGACATTTAAAAGGAGAAGCGCCAAAGTTGGCCAATGATAGGAGAGAATGGAAGAGATAAATATATTGTGCCGACACCACTTAGCGTTGGATAAGGCCTGGAGATTGAGAGAAGCCCTTTGTGGAATCAAAGTAGTATTCATTTTCCATTCTACTTTTATATTATAAAGTGCCTTAATTAAAACTTGTGCCTTTAAGGCAAGAAATTTTAACCACTCAATAAAGATATTTAGCTTAAATCATATTTACATAATACTATTTTTGTGTCAAGTTCATTGAAGCTAAATGCAATTTATATTTTGAATGAAAGATAAAAAACACTGCAATGACTAGTTTTGTAATGAATTGGTAATGTCAACCACAATGACTCATACTCGTACAAACAGCCACGTATTATCCCTACGTGCATATTACTTTGCATTAGACAAAAGCCTATTGTACGCGAGGAAATGGTAATTGTCGAGTTATGTACGTAGTGTTAAAAAGATATAAGTACTTAGCTTACAACAGATCATCCAGATCAATAAAATTATTATAAAGGAAGGTGCAGTTTGGTATTGTGCATCATAATTGCATATTTTTTCTCCGAATATTGCTGGTATATATGTTGAACCTCGATCTACTAGTATTTCGGAATCCTACCACCCAATGAAAAGAACTGGCAAGAAAGTCAATGCTTGCTCTTATCAAGAATAGTTTATGTCAATGTATACTACATACGTAAGTTAATTCAAGTAACACGACATATCTACCTTGCGACAATATCAAAATAACGTTAATATAACGGCAATATAAAAATTAACGAAAAATACTGACATTTTCAAGACCGTACTGATGATACTCAACTCGGCGGGTTTAAGTAGCTCTAGCCTATATATCTACCGTAGTCATAGAATATCCAGAATATCAACAATAAACACAACCTAAACGATAGGACATCTAAGTCTTGTCAAGTTTACGTTTAGATTCGAAACTGTCATCTATGCAGTAAGTTCTGCTATTAAAAACGACTACCTTTAAAAAACACAAAAAAAAAATCCGGTTCCTGCATATACGAGTACATGAAACTAGCACAGTTCATAACACATAAAAGAAAATATCATAGTTGATAAAAATCAATTAAGTTCGGTAGTAAGTTAATTTGTAAGCTAAAATCAGTTATTTAATGATAACAATAACGTCCATTCGAAAATAAATACTCATATCTAGTATTGCCAATATGCAATCACACATCCAGTTACCTCCGGTTAACCAATAATGGATGGTCGCAACTAGGGTAATTATATTATTGACAACATAATGAATAAATACGAAGGAACAAGTACTTTTTTATCTTCAGTACTGCTCATTAACTCGGTGGTCCAGTTAGGTTTATTTGCAATTGCAATGAATAAAAAACAAAAGCGAGAGTGATCGATCGCAGTAAAAAGTCGACTTCCTGTCGTTCCCACAGACGCACTGCACATGCAGGCCGACGGAGCCCAATAAAAACGACAGTCATCGACCCTGCGTGCGTCATCGACGGCAGCCTTGCACTACGTCCGTCACGTATAAACGCCGGGAGCAGATGACGACCAATTAAAAAGTTTGTCCGTATTAACTATGCGGGAACTACTCCGGACGGGGTCGAGTGCCAGATGTACTTAATAAGTTTCTCCATGAGAACTTGCTAGAACCAATAACGAATTCATTCATGAAGATAACCGTGACACGTGCAAGGAAACATCACATTCAATTCATTATCAATATTTTATTGTGCGTTTACATTTACATCGAACCTGCGGTCGTCGATGGCCCATGAAATTAAACCTAATTAGTTATAATTACTGAACAAATTAATCATGCTTTGTGGTTTGAATCCAAATAGTGCAATTCAGACAAACGTACACTGTGATTTCAGAAGAGTGACATAATTACGCGGGACATATGCCACTTGCCGCACAGCGTCCTATTCATCTCACAGTTTACTACTTAATGGGAATAACCGGTGGCAATTCAATGTACCGTAATGTTTTGCATGACCAGTTTAATCTAATATGATATTCCTCTAATCTAGCGTTTTATTTACGCTACAGACAGCGTTTTTTGTTAAATCCATTTGGCACATTCAAGCGTGTTTCCATTATAAAGATAATCAACTTATATGTGAAGTTAACTTGAATAATATAAACTATAATTAGTTCAAAAGTAATAATAAAATTATTTTGCTATAATCGCAAAGCATTGCGATTTTGTCGTGGAGTCTATCTCCTGATGATGCTTCGGTTGCGGGGCGAAACAATTGTTGAGTTTGTGATAGTGAACGTGTGTAGTGCTTGTGTATTGTGGTGGAAGTGGTGGAGATTTGTGCATGTGTTTTACGAATCCTGCACGTATCGGGTATGAAAATACGGATAGTCCACTATACATTTAACACTATATATATTTTCTATTTACTGTATCGCGGATTATAGCAAAATAATTTTATTATTACTTTTGTATTATGGATCTCCGCAAAGAAACGCCTAATTCTATAAATTATATAATTAGTTCTTTTTATTATTTGATTGAGTATTGTTTTTAAGTGCCAAAATATTTTTAAACCTTTTACATATCAAGTTTCCAGATAGTATTTTAATAAACATAAAATTAATGACAATATTCTAATCGCAGATGTTTGTAATTTTGTTTAGTGATTCTTTTTGGGAACTTGAATAAACATTATGTTTGTAAAATACGTATTTTTAGCGTATAACTAGATACAACATTTAATATTAAGTATTTTAATGCTATTTAATCATAGTAAGATCATATGCTTTTCTAGAAGTTAATTAATATGACAAATAATTTGGTATAGCGGTCGTTACCTGCAACGTGAGACCCTGAGGACCAAAATTAAACCTATTATATTAATCCAAGTTAGTATAACAAGAAAATAAACTGAATCGCTTGCTTGTTTAGTAATTAATGAATCTAGCAAGTTAATTTAACTACACGCTTACACAATTCCAAACGCATGAAGGGCAATATTTAAACGCAACTCAACGACGTGTTGAATTATCATTTCAACTGTCAATTCATAATAAAATCATTTATAATAATACCAGTTTATTAATGTAATCATTCTTATTGCAACTTACAATTACAAATTAATCCTTATTTAAATTCACTGTTTAGATCTCACCTTTCTTTTGCATAGCTTGCTCCCATAACAAGGACGTTATATCTTCAACCCACACATTCCTTATCGCTGGCTCCCTCGTCTCCAATTTATATGACTTAAGATTCCTCTTCTTATACCATATGCTGAATTTGTACTGGTCGTGCTCCTTCGCCGTGATGCCGAGGTCATCGACCGGGATATGGTCTTTGTAAATAAAGAACTCAACTGTCAATTGCTGAAAAGAAAGATAATAAAAATGGTTAAATAAATCAAAGCTTTTATGTTAAATTAATGATTAAGGGTCATGATAATATTATTTTATTGAAACTCACGATATTACGCAGTTGACAAAACTGCATATACATCCGCTTTACTATATTTATTTTTATACATGCAGAATTTTAAACATTCTATCGTACTAAAAATGTCATATGTAAAGTACTTAATATGTTAATATAATAAAGAAGTAACTGAGATATAATTGTATTAAACTACACTATTTGCACTTTTTTTGCTATTATTATTTCATCTAAATGGCAATATTCAATAAAAAAAAATTAGTCAAAAGAATTTAAGAAAGAAGATAAATGTTTTGTTGACCATTTAATTTTTGACTGTATTATAGCAATTAAGCAAACAATATCTTAAATGTAACAATTTAAAATATCTACTCATTTTTTAAGTCTCTCCTACTTGTCAAACGCATAATATTTTGTTATTTATGCCGCGAAATGAAATAGCAACGCGTAGTACAGAGATGCAAAAAAAGTAATAGAATAGATTTTAGGTAAAATAAAAGTGATGCATTTAATCTAACTTTCTATTTAGTTATTTTGTGACCACTGGGCGATCGCAGGCACATATAATAAAATAGCATAAATAGCCGTCACGTCCATACATTATTTGTTTCCCTTGTCGTCATAGTTGCAGTCCACAACGCGTGACCACTTATGATTTTGTGGCACTAACAAGGACAAATATTGCTGTATTACGAGTCATGATGGCGACACCGTTCGAAAGCATCGTTCGTAGTGAGAGTATTTGTAAACATACAAGTGCTGCAATATAACATGTGACGGTTAAAGACTTAAGTCATCGATTTCTATTAGTATCCATAGCGTTATTATACTAGAGTAGAGAAGCCAGCGTAAAATGTTCCCTATTTACAATAAAGAGAAATAAAAAGAAAGCATATAATATTATATCTTTGTCTCATTTTATTATGAGTGGGTAGATAAAGATAAGTATACGAATTTCATTTTCCCTTTCATTATTTATTGTGATACTCAATTACAGGCATGCCTATGCATAGGCATAGGCATAGGCCTATGCCCCTACTGTAGTATAAAAAATCTATGCGTGTCTCACCATTTGTTTTACTTTCGACAACCTGTCAATTTTGTGACTAGATTTATTATAAACGTAAGGACCTTCTCCTTCCTAGACCTATCGGCTACATCATACCACCATGTATTGTTTGCACTATTTTACAAAACAAAAGGCATTTTAGTTTAGTAAAGTAATTAAAGCCATAAATTTCGTTAATGTAGCATTTTTTATAGATAGATTCAGTTTAGTACATACATTTTACAGCACCATTTACCTTTTTGATTTTTTATTTATGAGCTGAGATTTATTTATATCAAAATATTTATTGCGGTGTTTTAATACGCGCAACACAATGGTGAAATAAAACAAAAATAGGTTGTGTCATTTTCAATCAGTTAGATATCCGTATTCGGAATTGATATATAACATTCGGAAGACGTATTGACTCGTTATCTAAATGATCAGTATATAAACAAGATATACTGCCAAATAAATACTGCGTGTCACCGTATTTTAGTGTTTATGTAGAAAAATAGGTTACATATATAAGTTAGAAAAGCTAGCCGTACGCAATTTCTCTGTCTACGAAATCAGCTTCCGACGCCAGTGAGGCGCGTCCGCGTAATAAACTATTTTTGTAATATCTGCTCAGTATCTTATTATACGGCACGTTAAATGGAAGTGCTTTCATAAAATGAAAAATACTTTTGCTCTCGAAACTCCCTATCGATTTTATTTGACATTTATAAAAATTGAGTCAATTTCGTAATCCTGCCATTCGGATAGGAAGGAACGAAAAATTATAATGCACTTCAAAGAAAATACTTTCCTAATAATTTAATACTTCACAACTAATAGAAAGGCTTAAACATTTACTAACACAGTTTAAAACAATGTTACACACACATTTTTATTTGTAAATTTATTGGTTAAACTTATGTAATGTAACAATGTCTATTATTATACCACCGCTGAGCCTGGGTCTCCTCTCTCCGTTTCCGTAGAGAAGAATTGAAGCTCAGACCTACCACGCTGCTTCAATGCAGATTGGTAGGTTACACGTAACCCCAGAATTCTCTGGAGATATAAAGGTTTCCTCATGATGTTTTCCTTTACCGAAAAGCGTGTGATAGTTGCAATTATCAATTGGACACATAAATTTTAATAGAAAACTCATTCGTGCCTGCCCAGGGTTTGAATTCGTGACACCCCGCGAAAGTGTCGCACGATCTCAACTTTGGGCTATCACAGGTCTGTTAAACTTATACTAAGTTCGAATTCCGGAAAAAAATCTATTGTTTAGTTAATATTTACTTAAATAAAAGCAATCTTTACGCACTTTTATATGAAAAACGAGTATTATAGGTACCTATGTAAATTGCACAATAATGTCAATATGAAAACATCAAATATTAAAACAAATTTAAAAAATATCTGATGAAATTTATTATTAGTACCAAACTTGAGCTGTGATAGACAAGCGGTGAGACCGTGCACCTCTCTAGAGAGGGTCGTGGGTTATGTTTGTAACTTATGTTTTTAATTGATAATTGCAATTTATTACACGCTTTTCGGTGAAGGAAAACATCGTGAAGATACTTTTATATCTCTTAAAAAATTCTGTGGATATGTTTAACCTACCAATCCGCATTGGAGCAGTGTGGTGGGTGTTAGCTCAAACCCGTCTCTCCAACAACCCTTCTCTCGGAGAAAGGAGGCTTATGCCCAGCAATGGGATAGTAACAGGTTTTTACTTTACTTTACCTAACTTGAAGGATAATATTGTACAATACTTTCAGTTAGTGTATGAGTAATACATTTAAGTAAAAAATAAAATAGTACAATTTATTACTATATGAATGGTCCGTGATCTTAAATTTTAATTGCTAGCTAATTAATTTTGTAATTTTTTATAGGACAGGAAAGCTTGCATTTAGCAATAAATAAATACAATTATTCGCTTCTATTCATTTCCTTATCTCGTGCTATCCGAGAGTCAACCCAGCCAGCTACCATAACAATGAATATAATAAAATAAGCAAATTTTTATTGCAATTTGATAAGAGATGATTCATAACAAAATGATTCATTACACAAAGAGTTTCAAAAGCTCGATAAATTATATAAATTAAAAAATATTTAGATTTTGTGTTTATAATTAACGGTAATCTACGGTACGCTACGGTATCTCTACACAAATTTTTTTTAAATATTGATATTATAATAGGTGATAATTTGCTCTTTTGATAGTCTCTTTTAAGATGTTACGCTTGCATGTGAAGAAACGGATTTCTTACGTCGGTCGCGGCTTCTAACACAGACACTCGACAGGCGTAATGAATAGTGACATTTGTATCACAGCCCTCCACTGAAGGATTTGATTAGAAGGTAACGTTGCGAAGGGTGCCTACCCTTTCGCAGAGTGTTCTCTGATTTTGTTAAACTTCTACGCTTTATCAATCTCACAATCGTTTCGCCCCATAACCGGACCTTTGTCATTGATAGACTCCACGTCAAAATCGCAATGTACGCATCACCTAAGCAGAGTTAACTAATATGTTTAGCCCCCACCGTTCATGTTGCCTTCGAACACGTGAAGAAACTAGAACTAGTAACGTTACTAGTTCCAGTTCAGATGGAAATGAATAGTTCCAGTTACACATTTGCACGTTGCATTTCCATCAGTTCATTTAGTTCCATCTAAAAACGTTACATATATTTAAATATGTAATTCTATCATAAGGCAAATAATAATAGATATCTAATACAAACATTTGATATATTTCAAAAATTTCGTCTCAACTCCTCGTCATTAGAAATAGTAATCAAGAAAATTGAAAAATTAATATTTTCTGTAACCTTTGAGCATTTTTGTTTCCTATTAACAAGATAAACAGGTGTTAAAGAAGGGTTCACTGGCATATTGACTTGTGTGTGTATTTAATGGACATCTTGTTCGATTCTCTAAATAGTGTTATAATGGCAATAATACATAACTGTATCCCTTATCAATTAACTTGACAGCTCTCTATTGTATACGTTCAAGACGTCAAAATACAAATCAAATCGTATCACTTCCTAAGGCAATTAATTTATAATATGAAATATCTGGGGACAGCAGAGTATGTACCTAACGTACTCGGTAGGAATCTCTATGATACCACTATATAGAACCTTCATTTAAAGCGGAACACCAAGTGAATTTCCAGATTTTAATGATCGTTGACTTCATAATTATTAAGTATCAGATAAGACAGCAAAAATCTTTTATTTGTATAATAGATTTATTAAAAACCTGTGACTCGTGTGGACCTATGATAATCAAGTTTTATACACAAGCTTAAAATAAACCATCTCGGAAATTTGTCGAGAATTAAACATTAGCCAGATTCGTCGATTCAGTCGATCTAAAATAAAGCCAATTGATATTGCCACGTGTTTTACCATTTTCATTTAGCATACCAAAAAGTATTGTAATGGGTCAGTGTCGGTTCATTTGATTTATGTCATATGCTATGATTGGATTGTTACTAAAAAAAATTAAAGAAACACGAAACTAAAATTGAACGATGTTTATTCAACGTTAATCGAACTAGAATAGGGGCAAGAATAAGTAGAAACAACATACTGAAGCCTGTAGATCTAATAAATTTGGTAAGACATTCACTTCACAAACTATAAAGATACTGCCAATTTTATATAACATAGGTAGTATGTGACACTAGAGTTAATCATCACCGGTAATAATTTGCAAACCAGTCTTACAATATTATTGATCAAGGAATCAAATATGAATCGCTAGGAAGGAAACTTTTTTTATTAAATAAATTAAAATACACACTTCATAAAGATTTACTAGATTTAGATTGTTAAAGTTTAACTTCAACTTTTCAATAGGTTTTATTGTCTAACGCTGTTTACCCTTATAGCAGTCTTTGTGAACATGAGGTCCACGTCCCGGAGCAAAAATATTAAATGGCAGCAATATTCTCGACACGAGTTTTTTTCGCTCCGGGTCATTTAAATGCAATGCTAGATTTCGGTTCCAATTTACGAAAAAAGCAAATCTTGTCATTACCTATCATTTAAGTTTCTTAAATGAACAATTAAATTTTTACATATGTTATAATACATATGGGAATATAAGAATTTTTAAAAGGTTTAAGAAAAATGGGGCATGCAACGATAAAGATTGGGAGACACTGCCTTAGAGCTTTTACAGCGATACCGGTGAGACAGAATGAGCGCAGAAATTTAGATTTATTTATTATGATAACCATCAATACTTACATTTTTAATGATATAAAATACTCTATAAACTATTTAATTAAATGTTTTTAATTATAGGTTACCACGGCATCTAATCAAGACGCCTACCTTATTTTACAAGATAGAAGATATAGATACTACCAACTATATCGATATTGTGAACTTATTTGTTTTAAATTTAATCTTATTGTATCTAAAAGTATGGATGCTACCGTTAAATATGTCTAAATCTAATTCTTCTAATAAATAGTTGTAGCGACGTATTATATTCAAGATGGCATGGTGGCACAAGTTACTGTTTGCCAAGCTTGTAGCAAATGTGAATATTTTGAATATTTTTATCGATTTGATTTATATCGATATCTGCAACATAAATAACGGGAGCAAACAGAAGTACGGGTTACTGACCTTGCGATAAACTGCAGTGATGAGGACCAACTTGTCAAAGAGAAAGACCCGCATGAGCTGCCGGCGCCGGCGCGCGTTGTCCATTGCGTAGAACTCATTTTGACGTAATAACCGACCCTGATTTAATAGATTGAGATAAGGCTGTAAAGAAATATGAACTTTATGATAAACATTTTGTGATCTTAAATTTAAAACCGAGTATAAGCTCGATAAATTTAGGTAAAGTTTAAAACATTTCAATATATAAGAGATTTAAAATAAAAATCTGATTCAAAGTATGTAATTTACGTTATTGCTTTTTTCATCTTATTAAATATACATTATCAAATATGAATTTATCATTTCAATATATTGTTTATGGTTTTAATCGATAACTAAAACATTAACCTACTCTGTAAATATCTCGTAAACGACTAATTTATTCCGAATATTTAGTGCTTGGAAAGCTGTAGTCATTTTGGTAATAAAAACAGATATTAAATATTTAAAGTTATAAAGATTACGTATACGATTTTTGATTTTGCTTTTTACAAAATATGAAATGAATGCATTATTTCTCTCACAAAACTTATTAAATTAAAATTCAACTCAAAAATAATAATATAAAATTTCATACGTAAGGTTTTTTTATTCTTTAAAAATCCAAAAAAATTACATCCATATAAAACTTTTTTATTCATCCATATAAAAAAATTAATATATAAACACACAAGGTTTACTTAATAAAATAATTAATTAAAACTATTTAATTTGCAATTAGTATTTGTCACCATCGATAGCTACTTGATGTTACTCTTCCACAACTTTTGGTATAATACTTATTCGATGACGTTACTAAATTATTTATTTATCAGTAACGAACGCGAGTAAAATGTCCAATATATGTACAAATCATCATAAACGGATATACAAAAAACGTACTTTCATATCTTTTGGATAAAAACGTTGATAACGTATTGACGATGTAAGAATTAAAGGTAACGATCACAATTTGTAACATCAGCTATAACGATTACTTACTGGACAATCTGTTATGTTTTCTAATGCCATTATTCCGTCCACTGCTGTTAAAACGCATTCAATCATAGTTTTTGCCAGTTTCAAACTCTCCAACGGAGTTTCATCAGCGTCAGAAGACTCCCCATTACTTCCACCCGTCTCATCACTATCTACACTTAACTTAGATATCCTCGAATCTGATTCACACCTTTCATTCTCATAATTGGCATACGTTTTTACGAGATCATCTAAAAACAGTTTATACCTCGGTATTCTTTGCACTGGCTCTAATAAATAGCTGGAGAGATCTAATCTATCACCTAATTCTAGTTGTCTTTCCTGTAAAACAAATAACATGTGTTGAGTTACATAACTTACGTCGGCTTTATCGGGATTCTGGGCTTCGTGTGCTGGAATTTGGGTAAACAGTTAAAACACATGTTCCAACGCAATATGTCGTAAGTTTTGAAGATAAAAGGAAGATAAGAGAATTTTTCTTAATTACAAAACAGCGTGTACTCATTGTATACTTTCATATTAGTCATCTTTATAATGTTTTAGTCAATAAAACTTTATATTATGTGAGATAATAGTAGATAAGATTAATATCGATTGGAATCGAGTATGAATGGCCTTTCACAAACTCTACTGAAATTTGGGTCAAATGACATGTGATCGCGATCGAGGAGCAGGATTACTGGAGCAGAAGTTTATTTGGATAAGTAGACCGAAAAGTTTGTTAAAACGGAAATAGAACGAGACAATATATAAACTTTCTCTAAATTTTAATCATGAAAATTCTTGGCAACGCTTAATATATACATTTACAAAACTAACAAATCTTTGATGCGCTACGCATGAACAAATATAACGGTGTGTTGAGGGTACATAACTTTGCTTTATCATACACCGTAACACCAGAAATGAGGAAATAATTGCGATCACGCTTAGTCGTGATATAAGCGTATTTGCGGGATATTAGGAATGCCGACGGAGACTATTTTCTCCTGAACGTTTACTTGTTGATGCGAACGGCAGTTTAGAGGTCGCTTCAAATTTATCGTAATGATCACGTTCTGTTCACATAAAGTGTCACCAATAGAATATATTATGTTACTATATTTTCGTTACTATTTTAATATCGCCTCAAACAGTGCTGAATTAAGAAAAAAATACTTATCAAAAATTTATTGTTGTAAGTGTGAATAATGTAAAAAAGGACATGGGTTTTTACGAATCCCCGATTACAATAAACATGTTTCACGACTGATAAAAGCTAAAATGACCTATGCCGGATTAGTTTATCTCAGATAACTATACAGGCAGGATATGTCCTTAAAAAGCCCCGAAATTACGACTAAAAATAAACAATGTTTTATAGCTCTGTTTTCAACTTTACAGTTATCTCGCCTGATAACTTAGGATAGGGAATATATGTAATCTGTAACACATATTTTAAGACGTAAATCCTGATTGACTGATATCTAGTCATGAATTAGTAGTTCTGGTAAGGGATGGTAGATACTATCTTATCTGCAAGGCTAATCGTATATTGTCGATAATTGTATGTTTATTATTAGGTCCTTACATATGAAATTGGCGTTTTCTATGGGAGGAACATAAAGTCGTTTTTTTTTAATGAAATATATTTAATTAATCAAAATATGTACCATTACTATGTATGCACTTTTGCCATCTCGTAGGTAGTTCATTGATCCTCTTACCAAAAAAACCATTCGGGCGGGAATCAATAAAATCTTTGAAGACGGTTTGGACTGCCCCATCGGAGTTGAAGTTTTTTCCTTGCAAGTAGTTATCCAAATTGCGAAAAAAATGATAATCTGTTGGAGCAAGGTCCGGAGAGTACGGTGGATGTCTAAGACATTCTAATTGAAGCTCCTCTGATTTGGTAGCCGTCTGTTGTGCAGTGTGTGGTCTAGCGTTGTCCTGAAGCAGCAGTGGCCTAGAGCGATTGACCAGCCTCGGTTGTTTAGCAGCTAGCTTTTCCATCATGGTTTGCAGTTGCTGACAATAGATATCTGCCGTAATCGTCTGGCCAGATTTAAGAAAGCTGTAGTGAACGACACCGGCACTAGTCCACCAAACACTTACAAGCAACTTTTTTTAGTCAATTTTCGCTTAGGGCAGGATTTGGCTGGTTCGCCAAGGTTCAGCCATTGCGATGAGCGCTTCCCATTATCGTAGAGGATCCACTTTTCATCACAGGTAATGATTCGATTTAAAATTCCTTCATTATTGTGCCGGTTGAGTAACGTCACGCAGCAGTCGACGCGCGTTTGTCGGTTTGCTTCACTCAATTCATGAGGTACCCACCTTTCAAGCTTTTTCACCTTCCCAATTTGCTTCAAGTGGATTAGAATAGTGTTATCACTAACACCGGAGCCTGCAGCTAACTCGGACGTGGTTTGCGATGGATCCGCTTCCACAATAGCCTTCAATTCTTCATTATCAACTTTGGTCTCCGGCCGTCCACGAGGCTTGTTCTGCAGGTCGAAATTTCCAGAACGAAAACGTTGGAACCAAAAACGCAGTGTGTTTTCTTTTACGACACCGTCACCATATACATCATTAATCCTTCGAGCTGTTTCTGCAGCACTGGTGCCACGGTGGAACTCATACTCGTAAATAACGCGATATTTTATGTTATTCCATTTTGTAAACAGAGTGACACAAAGAAAAAAATAAAAGAAGAAAAAACAAATAAATTAGGGGGTTTGAAACACAAATGCATGAGTAAATAGCTGTATGAATTTGAATTTGGAATTCCTAACCATAAAGGTAATATTTGAGATCAAAGTGGCCAGACCGACAAAACGCCAATTTCATATGTAAGGACCTAATATATTATATTTCTCACATCAAAGCTCACAACCATTCGAGATTAAAAATTATTCTATCTAGTACGACGATAGCAAGTGGTGATCGAGTAAATCCATAATAAAATACTTTAATATGTACTTAAACAGAAAAACATATCAAAAAGAAATAGACTTACCTGGAAGAAGTATTTGTGTTCAAAAACCAGTCTTGTGGCTCTCTTATTATTTCTAGAATACATTACGTACATATTAAACCTTTGTTCCTAAAAAGAAAATTTTAAGTCAATTAACAATGTTTAATTCGAAAATCTCTACAAACGTCTAAAACAAGTTTTCTAAGCATTGTTAAATACATACACTTAAATTTCTCCAATATCTACGTACTGCACTCTCACAAACAATTTCCAAAAAGTATATTCTAAAGCACTAGATGAAATGATAATATTGTTTGTGGCATTTTTGGTACCTTGCAAACTCTTTAAAGCAACTATTTTAAGTGATTAAACTATTTTAAATAAAAAACCATATGAATAATAAAAAACTCGTTCCTTTATAGTAGCTCAGGCAATGAGTTAAAAAAATCATAAAAAATAAACAAAAATATTATTTACATAAACTATAGACATCCTTACTTTATACTAAAATAAATTTGAATAAATTATTGTCAAATTGTATAACTTAATAAATAAAATTATTTATATATATACAGCATTAAATTAGATATCGACGATAAATTGTACCTTGTTTATAAAAAATGCATTAGGTATATTGAAAAGATCAACCACAATTTGCTACAATCTCTTCTTGGTAAGAACAATTTTTCCAACAAACTGAACCAACATTAAACTCGACGACTCAAAAGTGTCTTTTTATATTTTGGATACATATTTTAAGTTAATTTATAGAAATTAACTATCCTAGATTTATTATCCTATTATCCTATTTATTATCCTAGCCTAACATAGATTTTTGTGACATTATAAAGTCAACTACAAACGGCTAATACATCGCAACTTTAAGAAGTAAGGAACGTTATTTTTATAATGGACGGAGAACAAAGCATGGAATCACGCACCACTTCGGACCGTGACACCAATTTTTAACGATTGGTATAATTGATTATAACGCTCACTGGAATTTCTTATTTAAATTATACAATCGATGTTACAAAGTCCGTTACGAATTTACGTGTAATTGTACAGTAAAGTATCATCCTGTCAATATCTCACAACTGGACAAATTCTTTTACTCAGAAGACCAATGATTACGTCATAATTTGACTGGCTAATTATATATATCCTGAAGTTTTTTTTAAGACTTCAGCTAGCTTTCGAGGGGAACACGAGTTCAAACCCTGGCCGGCACCAATGAGTTTTTCTATCAAAAACTCATGTGTCTAATTGATAATTACAATTTATCACACGCTTTTCGGTGAAGGAAAACATCGTGAGGAAACATGCATATCTCTAGAGAATTCTAGGGATATGTGTAACCTACCAATCCGCATTGGAGCAGCGTGGTAGGTCTTAGCTCCATCCTTCTCTCCAAAAACGGAGAGAGGAGGCCTTAGCCCAGCAGTGGGCATAGTAACATGCTGTTACTTTACATTAAGACCTAAAATTTAAGCCTGATCTCATAAAATTATGAACTACGAGTAGCAATGTTAGATATAGGTAATATTCACCATGTAGGCAATGGACATAACGAATAGATTCTATTTCTCATAAGTCATCCTTTGAGCATTGAGCATTTTTAAAATTCTAATCAATATATTTATAACATATGCATGTGGGCGTTTTGGAGTCATTTAATTACACGTGTGTGCAGATGAATATGTGTCAGTTTATATTTTTAAATATGTTAATGTATACTTACGAATCGACGAAAACACTGTCCAAGTTTTCTGAGATCATTTTCACAGTCCCTTAAAGCTGGCAAAAACTCCTCAGCGTGAAATCGACATATCCGCTCTATATTGGCAAAGATATCATTTTTCATGCCCGTGAGCGTTGGTGGTATGTTCTCCTTCGCCATCTCTGGAATGTAGTCTTCCACGACATGCCTTAGTCGCTCCACGTAAACGTTTTCCGTGTGAAGTAACTCATTCACGCGTTCTGTCAATCGTCTGCAAACAAGAAAAATATTATTTGCCCACGTCTATAGAATTTAGACAATTGACTGACGGAACGTTACAAAAAAATTTTAACTTCACCATTAGTTACTGGCTTAAGGTCAACTTATACGAAAGTACTCCTAACCATCCCTGATGTGAAAAATTTGACATTGTGTTTATTTGGTTGTTTAACTGTTTCATATCCAAACACATTGATGTGATTTTTGGCATTAATATATTTAAGTAATGGAAATAACATAAGCAACAAAAATTCACCGACTACTCGTATATGAAACGCGCATTTAACATTATATTTCAGTACGGGTTGAGTGATGCCACGATGTGTTAATTTTCTTACAATGATATCATCATTAAGCATGTAATATATTGTCAACCGATTAACCAATACCACTATCACTGTTTAAGGCGTTATTAAACTCAAAAAAAATCCTCGACTTCAAATAAATGTCACTTGGTCTAAATGTCTACTAACTTTATAGTAAGACGAAAATAAAACGAAACAATCTTCGATAACGGTCTTATCTTATCTCAATTATAAATAAAAAAAACCTGGTTAGAACAGAAAATAACTAAGAAACAAATAAATAATAAAGTAGAATACCTACTAACATCATAAATATGAAAGTTTGTTTATCTCAGTCCTGCGAAAATTGCCGAATGGATTTAGATGGCAGACATAAATAGTTTATAACCTAGATTAATATAGGATACTTTATAATGAAATCACTGAAGTCAAGGGCAAAATCTAGTTAAATATTTGTAGCTAATCTATTTATAAACAATATTCATGAACACAAATGTAGCCTTGGCATCAGTGACGCCCGCGCGTCTATTTTTAAATAAACATTGCGACCTCAACAAGAAATGCTTTGAATAAGTTCACGGAAGCTTCGCTACTTGAATTTCATGTACTTTTCATCTCTGCCTTGCTTCCACAGAGTAATGCAATTTTAACGGATAGGTACAACACTGAATTACAATACTGAATTATTTATTTAATAATTCAGTATTGTAGGCAAATGTCTTCGATGTTTTCTGACCTTTTAGAAATGCACTTATTCCACGGAAATAAAGTACTTCTTAATATGCTTTTAAAAACTGAGGTCTTTAAAGAACCCATTACGATTACTCAGGAATTACGAGTATTAACATATATTATAGGAAACTGCTTTTAAATGAATATATATAATAACATGGGTTAGTAGCCATAAATGTGATAGTGAAAATTTAAATCACTTTCAGATGCGGACTAACCATACTAGGTTAGTCCGTTAACATTCCGTTAACTTCAAGATATAGGCGAATAACATATAAAATAATATACTTAAATTAAAAATACGATAATGCTAACAAACAACAACAAATTATATTGTAAGGTTAGCAAAACATAAGAAAATTTAAAAAAAACTAGATTTTCGTTTATAATCTACAATATCCATCTCAATGCCTAATCTCGTTACCTATTCGCCGCGGGGAATGCCGCGGTGCGCAGCTAGTATTCTATCGTTAAGAAAAACTAGATGGAGAATTGAGCTAAAATTTTATTACTATTTACTTGAAATCATTTACAATAAATTGCACGTAAACACGATGGCACTAGCTGCAGCAAATAATTCAATTATTACACCGCGGACGTGACTAAACTAAGAATAATCTTGTTAATCTTTGCGCATACATGGTAGGTGCTACGTAACTACAGCATTATTGTATAACGCTAATTATTATATGATGTTTCTTCGGGAATCAACATTTGCTCTAAACAAAGTTTAATTAAAAATGTCACGAATTCTCTGTGCTTGAAACTCCATCTACGTACCAACTCTGATCAACCCAAACATTCATAATTTTTATATCGATGGCACGTCACTGATCACAAAATTCATTCATTTAAGAGAAAAAAGTGAAGTAGGTATATTATTATCATCATTGTCCCAATAATCACTCTTTCAAAATTTTTGATGGCTCTCATATGACCTCATTAAACATTTATTTAAAAATCATATACGTTTATGAATAAAAATTCGCCTACCTTACCCTCTACCGTGAATCTTTATTATTTTAGTTCTTGACGTTGCTACGTCTTAAAGACAACCTCACTTCAGAATGACAATAGTAAGTTAAAATGCCTTAATGCCCCATAACTGGAAAAAAGGCTCAGATTGGTTAGGATTGGAGGCCAAACTCCACGTCCGGAGCAGATAGACTGTTTATATTCTAGGAATTTTCTAAGGATTCAATGCGGTATTTTACTTGAACTCCAGGCGCCTGATAATTTGTATATAAGTATATATTTATACTAAAGTCAGGTATCCAATCTATTTGATATTGAAACCCATGAACCCCAGATAAAACAAATGTTGTCCTTCAACCATTACAAAAAAATCAATGTTTCCCCTTCTAAAATTGGACTCTCAACAACTTATCAATCACTTTTTATTCTTCCTTTCTCATATCAATTACATATATTTACTAATATATAAGGTCGACTTTTCCACAATAATTTCCTCCATGCGATAAAGACGAGTTGTGATTATCTAAGAAATACTGATCTATATTAATATTATAAAGAGGAATGATTTGTATGTCTTTATGTGTGTTTATTTGTAATGTTTTCACGCAAAAACTACTGGACCGAATTTAAAATTCTTTCACCATTGGAAAGCTGCTTTTTCACAGAGCAACATAGGTTATATTACATTAAAAAAAATAGGGATCCCCAATAAAATTGTAATAAGGTGTGAAAAATTGAGTCGTAAAAATCTTTTGTCACGTGCGATGCGATAAATGATGATAGAACAAAAAAATGTTCTACAATATTATGGGCTCATCAATATCCACAAAAAAGTCCGCGATACCATATCTCTAGATATTATAGTTATAATATAACTACTTTTTTACATTGTAAAAGTTGATAAAAATGCCGACAGTAATCAAACCATTTTATTCATATCTCTGTATTAATCCTTATCCCATTATATGATATTTTATTAAAACTGTTTCAACACCTTTAAAATACCGTTTAAATTATTAAAATCCGACATCCCAATCAAAAGATATTACGAATTTAAGAATGTAAATCGAAAGAAATAATGCCATAACAATTTCATTGTAGGGACTGTTACAGCAGGGCCTGCATTTGGTGAGTTAGCTCTTATTCCAAAAATACTAATAATACACATTTTTATAATTAAATAATCTACAAAATAAATCTATAGTCCGACTTCGTAGACTTTCCACTACCACGAGATCGGTATGAACGCGGGTGAAACCGCGGAGCATTGCTAGTGCTATGTAAAACGACAGCGGTTTGTGTTTTCACTTTGGTGCTGTAATAAAAAGTCATACTGCGTGTTGATTAAGATTGCGATTATCCGTGTGCCAAAACTGTTTTTACGTGATTGCATAAAAATTACCAATATTAGTAGAGGATTACCGTCTGCTATCACTTCTGAGATAACTCATGACTATGAATTTGATATACTATATATGACTTTGAATTGATTTAATATGTCTTGAACAATTAAAATTACATTTTTATATCTGATTCTACGAATCTACAAATGCTAGTCGGTAAATGCAATCAAACGTAATAAAGGTGTCAAATGAGTAATTACATCCTGTAATTGTTATCCAGTAGTAAGCAAAATACAAAACTACGGGCCGTAAAATGAATCCGGATATTTTATACTTATGAACGTTTCCTTATTTAAGTAGTGTTTTAACTTTTTCATTTCAAGAAATCTGAATCTGCATTATAACGTGTCTGTCCTGTCCATAAAATAAGAGAGGAGAGGCCGGTTACTATGTCAGGCTGTAAGATAGCAACAGGCCGCTATAATAAGGCCGCATAATTTCAAGCTTAAATCAATCTCTTTTTAAACATTGGTAAGAAGCTTAAAAGGATCACCGTCCAGGATTCAGATCTCACGTCCAATGCGATGTTATGATGAGTTTCGGCAAAAAGGTGAAACTGCAACTGACGCGCCTAATAAAGTCATGCGAGTTTCACAAATACGTAATATTTTTAGGGTATACAAGACTCTTTATCTTCATTTGTTTTTAATTATTTTTGTAACATTTTTGTCTAACATTGATCCAAAATTTTATAAATCATGTTGATTTCTTTATTTATTGGAAAAAAATTCCTCTTTCATTTTCTCTCTAGTATTCCGTATGTTATTTTATATATTGAATTAGCTATAACGGAGCGAAAAATCATTTATACTATATATAAATATATATATATATATATATTATATTTATATATATATATTTATATATATATAAATATATATATATATATTATATTTATATATATATATATTTGTTTTTTCGCTGTTTTTCAATAATTTTGCATATGTTTTGCACATCCCAGCACAATTTGTGTTCTACTGGAAATGTCCTGCCAAGTCCCTAACAAATATTTCCTACACTATCCACAAACACCGCTGAAATAGCCTTTAAATTGGTTTGGACGAACAGACTACATGTTGTCTATGTACTGGTAGTGCTTTCAGTCTACAGACCTTATATGGCCTGTGGAAGTTTAACCTGTCAAAACACGATACCAACTTAAATTTGCATCAACATCGTTATAATATTCTTATATGTTTTTATTTATATTCAATTCTGGCTTGGCCTATAAACTTATTTAATACACAAAGCTTGTTAAGTGCACCGGGGACCCAAGAGCAGGTAATATAAGGCTCCATGTACAATAACTTAGCCTGACTAAGTCATAACGCAGCCATTTTGAACACTTTGTTATACTGAAGTGGAGATTTTCTAAATAACATAGAGATATTATACAGAATAAAAAAGACAAGGCACGTTGCATTTGTTAGAGAAGAAGTTTAAAAATATCGTGGACTGCCATACAAACTATACTATATTTTTAGCTATTACCAGACAATTTGTCTTTAATGTATTCAGAATTGTTTCAGTCGTATATTTCGAAGAGATGAAAATGAATAGATAAATCATTGTTATCAATATCCTTCATATCGTAAATGGCCTTCAAACAACAAACATTGTGGTTTGACTTAGTAACAGTTCGATGACAGGATACATTCTATGTTCACGACCCTCAATAATAAGGGACCGAATGACGAAATGAAGGAAATGTATTACAAATTAATTAAGTTTATTGCTTGTTATTTAATGATTCTTTGATATTAATAACACAAAAATAAAAGAGAATAAAAAATCTTATAGCTCTAAAGATTTCATTTTCGCTTTAATACAACTCCCTTACTTCTGAATGCAATAATTTTAATACGTCGTCGACCTTGTAACGTTATCTACAACTCTTAAAGAGATACATAAAACTGGTTTTGTTACACTCTAATGATAAAATGTAATTCAAACTTGCTATTTACGTTATATATTTATTTTAACTGACGAAGTTCTAATACTTTTGTCTTAATTCTGACAGAACTAAGAAATAATTAAAGCACATTCTGAAGATGCTCTTGATATTTCAAATATTAACTGACAATGAGCAGTTTTGTGTCGATTGTGAGCATTAAGCTTTATGGGTAATAAAAAGACCTCAGCCTTATAAATATCGGTTGTGATAATGACAACGTATTACGTAACCTTTATTTAAATAATAATTATTGCAATTTTTCTCTTGAATGTACACAAGATTTGCGATTAAAGATATATTAAGACAAATAGAGGAAAATCCTTGTACAAGAACTTACCTGCCAGCTGGTGTTTCCAGTAATAAATAAATGATAGCACTGACTGATGAAGTGGCAATGCCGTTTTTGTTTTCAAAAATTTTTCAGTTTTGTCGAAAAAAGGGCTAAAATATTTATTTAGATGGAGTAGGATAGTTCGCTACTGGCAAAGCTTTATCTCTGAGTAAATTGATAATATTTCGTACAAGTCCTTACGCGGTATATTGACATTTTCTTTCAGGATGATATTTTTAGATCATCATCTATAACTAAATGTGTTCGTATGAATAGATACGATCGTGAATGAGATTGCATTCCGCCTTACATGCGGTTTTTGGTCTTGTCATGAAACACGCTAAATTTATAATTTCGTGTACAATAATGGAATTTCTGACTTTTTCCCCACTATTGAATTGAAGTTATTGGAAAAAAAATCTAATCTTCATGGATCGGATTCGGACCAAAAACCGAAAAAAATTGAACCATTTTAGTTAAAAACAGTTCATAAGTGATCTAAAAATTTGCTGCTGAAAGAAACCACTAAGAGTCTGAATACTATACTAACTTTAGTACTTGAACATACATCAAAATGGACCAAACAAACAGCTGTTAAGTTTAATACACCCTCGAAACATTATATTACACTATAACCTACTAATTGTACGATGTTCGTTCTGTTATTAATGCTGATGTTAAAGTGTAAATGAAGTCAACAAACGATCAAAGCTCAACTGACTAATGATGGCATAGCAGATATGACGGCTGGCCCAAATACTAGTAATCGATAACAACAGTAACGTTATCTATACGATAAGATCACCATCTGCAGTCACCAGATTATAGAGAAGCGTGATTGTCAATTTTTTTTGTCAATAATTCTATATCTCCCTTAGAGAAAACCTATACCTCATGGCCGTCAACAATCTATTAAAACAACGACAAAATAAGGGATATCAGCTTACCTTTAGATTTTTATCACCGTAATCTAATAAATAAAACATAAATATGATATGATATTATTCCACAGGAATTTTTACGCACGACCGTCATTCTCTTCCTTTCTGATGTCATAGTACTATGCTTTCCGCTACGCGAGCAGCTTGTGATAAAAAATACGGTAAACCACTACAGAGCCCGACCTGGAAGTCAAATAATGGGTTCACGATGCTGATGGCAATTAAACTTATCGGGAACGTTCAGCAAAGTGTTTGTGGACTGTATCTCTAGGGCTAACTGGAAGTAGAGACAATTATTTCTGGGCAGAATCCAAGCCAAGCTTCCTATGGTATTGCTACCACGAATGCACAATTGTTCATACTGTGTAACAATATCAAGTATCCTAACCACAGACCTGTCTGAGGTTAGAATAGTAGTAAATAAATTATCGATAAGTATTTTAATGTTAATACCAATAAGACCTAAATTAGCGTTATCACTAAATACAATAATCTCTGGAAAGCCAAAACGAGTTATTTACTTACCACACTAGGTATCGGTACGTAAAAGTCGTCATCATCTTGTTCTTAGATCATCGGTTATCCTCAGGTAGACTAGATTTGGTCCTATAGGTGCAGACAAATTGATATCTACTTGCAAATACGCCTTTTGCCGATGGGCCATTTAATAGACGATTTTCCGTGTCCTGATGCAATGTAAAGATACCTAACTGTGCATGATGCCATTACTGTTTTTTTATCTTATAATATGAAATTCGATGAACGATCGAGTGTTGACCGTCCGATCATAATTATCTCGATTGATCAAACAGATAGCTTCATATATTTTTATAACATGTATCCGAAGTGATTATAAAGCTGCGGCATCGTAATAAATGGAAAACAAAAGATTTTCGCTTATAATAAAATATGATTATCCCTGAACATCTGTCGAATTTGCAATAATTAATGTCCGAAAGTTTCAGCGCTGTAATGAACTGTTACAGTAATGATTATAGGTTCGGGCTATTTTCTGGTGAAACTTTTTTAAAGCTAATATTATATTATTTTTTTTTCTTTAAAACATTGGTAAATCTTATAGTACTGAATCAAAAGTTACTAAAATAATGTTTATTATCATTATAGCAGGTTTAAAATCGCCAATTGAGTGTGTGAAGAACTTTTTTAAACTTTATTATTATAAAGTTGTGTTTCTTTTTTCTAAACATTGCAAAACTTTATAGTATTGAGTCAAAAGTTATTAAAATAATGTTTATTAACATTATAGCAGGTCTAAAATCGCCAATTGTGTGTGAACTTCATTCAAAGCCATTCTAGCCGTTTTTATATAATTCCTACCTAAAATACCTCATAACTCACGAGGTTCTAAACATAATAATGTTAATATGTTTATTATTCATAATTTGAGCTCTAAATGGGTACTTAGTTATTTTCCCTCTATAAATGAAGGTTTTTTTAATTTAATATACTTTATTACATAATGGAAACATATAGAATATATCAAGTAAACTCATAACTAGAAGATTTGAACAAAGAGCGATTTCTATCAGACAAACTCGGTGAAAGAAATTGTATTTAAACTAGTATAAAAAGGTTGTGTTTATAATTCATTGTTTCGCAGTGTCGTGTTAATAACCGAATAAAAAAAAAACAAAATTGCTTTTTGTAAATTCAAATCTTTACACGTTCTCTAGTCATTTAACACAGACTGAATTAATAAAAAATATCAAATAAAATTTCAGCGAATGCAGTATCATGCCGGTTAATGATTTCAAGACCTCAACAATATTTTATGTATAGAAACCGGCTATACTCACGTCTTATTCTATACCGGTGCCTTTCCGGTGGTTCCCGCTGCAATAACGCCGTGTAAAGAACTCATGAATAAGTGTCCTAGATAGTATCGAAATTAGTCGGGCTGTACCGATAGAATAAGACGTGAGTATAGCCAGTTTCCATACATAAACCTCAAGAATAGCTTTATTCACAGAGTTGTTAAAGCATGTTCGCAGTAGTAGCCTCAAATTCATACGATTATAACTTAGCTTGTTTTGTAATATAATGTTTGTCAATGATTTATAGAAGCAGGCGTTACTTTGCGGAATTCCATATTACAAGTAATATAACAGAAACAACTACTTTGCTATAATCCGCACGGGTTAAGTGAATGCATGCAAAGCCAATGTGTATGAAGCAGGCAAAATCTACGCACCTTATACATGTAGGACCAGTCACCACATGCACCCCAAGGCGCAATTCACCAGCAACAACGAACACAAAAGCAGCACACACACCCACCACCACAATCTCGACGATCGTTTCGCCCCGAAACCGAAGCATCATCAGGAGGATAGGCTTCACGACAAAAATCGTACTGCGCCGCGCTACCCACACAAGCAGTCTTAAATAGTTCAACTCCCACCAATACCCTCCCCTCCGAACACATGCAGCAAAACGGAATTAGATACATTTACTTGCTCGTTAATTAAGTGACCATTGTTATTTTTTATTATCTCAAGATGCTCTAACGTATTGAGGCGGAGTCCCTTATCACAAGTGTGGAGAATATGATATGAATGGTCATTAGGCACTTTATGACCGCTTTCTAGCAAATGTTTTGCAAAATTAGAATTTTGTGGTTTATTATTCCTAAACGCAGCCATATGTTCCCGGAATCGAACCGCAAAACTTCGGCCAATCTGACCCACATATGTACCGTTGCACTCAGGACAATCTATTTTATAAACCCCAGATTTTTTACCCTTATCTAATGTATCTTTATTTTTACACAACAAACTACGAAGCGATTGGTTAGTTTTAAAAGAGAGTTTAGTACCCGATTTTGATTTAAATATATTTGCCACTCGATCTGTTAATTTTCCAAAGTAAGTCAGACTGGCTTTATAGTTAGTTTTATTAAAAGATGGTACCGCATACAAAAGTTTAGCGACTTGAGATTTGTGTTTATTTTTAATTATGTTTTTAACCGTGTCTGTAGTGTAACCATTGGAAAGTGCTATCTGGTAAATTATTTGTAACTCCTTTTCATAGCTGTTTTTTGAGAGAGGGACCGACAATAACCTATGGACGTAGCTATGAAAGGCAGCAAGTTTATGCTGCCAAGGGTGGCAAGACGAAGCCGGTATGATCGTATCGGTGTAAGTCGGTTTGCGAAAGATCTCAAATGAATGTTTATTATCAACGCGAGTAATAATCAAGTCTAAAAAATTTTGTCGTGTCGATTTTTGTCGTGAAGCCTATCCTCCTGATGATGCTTCGGTTTCGGGGCGAAACGATCGTCGAGATTGTGGTGGTGGGTGTGTGTGCTGCTTTTGTGTTCGTTGTTGCTGGTGAATTGCGCCTTGGGGTGCATGTGGTGACTGGTCCTACATGTATAAGGTGCGTAGATTTTGCCTGCTTCATACACATTGGCTTTGCATGCATTCACTTAACCCGTGCGGATTATAGCAAAGTAGTTGTTTCTGTTATATTACTTGTAATGTTTGTCAATTGCAGTTTGCCGGATAAAGTGCCTGATCTCTTTTTTTTACTTTAAAATTTTAATTTATTTCTTTTATATTAATCAATCCGGAATATCCTTATTATAAATCATACTCCCCAAAAGCTGTCTGTCTGTATGTGATCGATTTTCTCAAAATCAAAGGAACCGATTTTTGTACGGTTTTTACACAGAGATCGTGTAATTCTTCCGGAAAGTTTGAATTAATAATGCATTACGGTTTTATGTATAGTACCCGGCAAAAACAGCCGGCTAATTCGGTTTCGTAGAGCGCTGTCACTGTCACACACGGGTTCGTCAGTCTGTGCGACAGAGACAATGCTCTATGAAGTAGAATCTAGCCGATTTCTCTCTCTGAGCCTCGATGTGCATTATTTATTGCCGCGTATAATTTATATTTTGTGTTGAAGAGGTCGCGTAGTTGAAAAAAAAACTATAATTCCGGGAATTTAGCCCGTCGCGTGCACCGCGTAATCACACAAAGATAAACTAAAGTATTGTATTAGAGAATTGTAGATCGACAAAATACTACAAAAAATTCTGCGACAGAATGTCTCTATCTTTTATGGTAAACTTACAATAACTACTTTTATGTTCAAATTGTATGTATGTTGTACAAATCTTCTAGTTATAAAGTTTACTTTGTATAATCTATATGTTTTCATTGTGGAATAAAGTATATTAAATATAAAAAACCTTCGTTTATAGAGGGAAAATAACTAAGTACCCATTTAGAGCTCAAATTATCAATAATAAACGTATTAACACTATTGAACTGCTATTATGTTTAGAAGCTAGTAACTCAATTATACAAAAACGGCTAGAATGGTTTTGAATGAAATTCACACACAATGGGCGATTTTAAACCTGCTATAATGTTAATAAACATTATTTAAATAACTTTTGTCTCAGTTCTATAAAATTTTCTAATGTTTTAAAAAAAAGAAACAATAATATAATAACAAGCTTTAAAAAATTTCAATTAAATAAACTGATTTCTACACGGACGAAGCTGCAAGTACTACTAGTTATGAAAATAAAATACGATTCCTTACGAGTTAGATAATGCTTTTAGTTTTTGTAGCTTGTAGTTGGTGGGTGTACGTAAATGTTTATAAATAATAACGTAATAGTTACAATCATAATACTATACAATAATACACATATTGTGCATACTATTGCATAAGGACACCACTAGGACAGTATTAATTTAAATCTACTTTTAATATCATTGACGTTCCTGTGTGGAATTTCATTATTAAAATCTGCGGATACAAACATTTCATTTTAATCTACGATAACCGAAGTTGTGCCGAATGAAGCTGACATACAAAGTATAAAAGATATATTCGTAGAAAAGTAAGGCACAAAGAGACAGATTGATCAATGAAATATCTTTTATATAAAATTCTCGTATCACAATGTTAGTTACTCCACAGAAAAGGCACGACCGATTTTTATGAAATTTTATAAACATATTCAGTAAGTCTGAGAGTCGGCTACTATCTATTTTAACTATCATACCCGTAAGTGATAAGGGTTGTGAACTCCTAACATTTTGTTATTAATTTTCTACACTATATATATACACTATATACTATTAATCTACTCTAGAAATTCCATATAAATAATACGGCAATATCGTTTGCGCGGTCAGCTAGTATGTATATAACATTTTCAATATTCAAATCTCAGTATAAAAACCTTAGATTAAAGAACATTCATTTTTTTTGTGGTTTGGTAATAGGATAGACGTTATTAAAACGTTTGAGAGGCAAAGTTTTTGCAATATGCCCAGGTAGAAATGACCAATTTGTGTAAATTAAAATGTCCAGAAAAATAAAAGCCACGTAAATAAAAACCTTCATTACAGAAATAGATAGCAATACTGTATGTTTTTTTTTTTGACACCGTAATAAAGCAATAAATATTAACGTTCCACCAATTCATGTTTCAAATAATATATCACAAAATGCTACACAATAATGTTTTATCTATAACAATAACAAACAGTAAGCAAAAACGTTTATATGTCAATTTTTCCGTTTCTCGAACATGCGCTTATAAGAAGAATAATGAATATACTTAGTCAAGAAAACGAAGAAATCACCCACTTATTTCATCAAATTTTCAGTCAAAATCCCTGCTAATATTATAAATAAAAGAGTTATTTTTGCTTTCTCGTCGGAACGGAGAACTACATCGTTGTGATATCATTTGAGCAGTTTTTATTTCAGTGCTAATGTCCACGCTCACGTGGTCAAAAGTTTTTAAATATATTGAACAATGATGAACCTGAAGCTGTCAGACACTGGATTGTGCAGACTCTGCCTTGAAGCGGAGGAAACACCCATGCATATCCTATGTGACTGCCCTGCGCTGATCAACGTTCGATGCTCTCTCCTAGGGTCACATATTTTACGCCCTATAGAAGTGAAAGCACCCGCCGCCAAGAAGATCCTTGAATTCTTCAAGGTCACCAGTATTGGTGGCGAATTGTAAGCAGTGGCGATCACAATAGATCAGCAATGGTCAAAGTGATACTGGGCCCTTAGGCCCTGCATAGCCGCTACTCCCAGAAGAAGAAGAAGAAGAAGAAGAACAATGATGAATAAATTGTGTGTTACAATGTGTCATAAATAATTATATACAAACCATGTATATAATCATTTTCGACGATGTAGAATAGATATTCGTTGAATACAATTAAACTAATGAGCTAGTTGTAGAGTTGATAACGACTTCTATTGGGTTCACAAATTCCAGCAGCTAAATCAAATTATCAGGAATGACCTAATTAAGTCTATTGCAAATTGAAATAATTATTTAGTGAAATAGTTATCATTATTTATCAAGTCAAAAATGTACATTACCTTATATTTCCATAACTTATATTTCCTATTAAAAATTAATTATTGATTGATAAAAACTGCTATAAAATATCATAAGTTGAGATAATTATTTTCACTGAATAAAAGCGTTTTATTTTATTACTATGAAGTTCTCTTCGATATTATTTAATTTACTGAATTCAGTTCCAACTCTGCACGTTAAAATATAAATACCAAGACTTTTTTACTGATAATTTATTCCGCAATCTAAAGTTCAAATATACTTATAATGTAACAACCGGTAAGATATTTAATTTATTTATGATAATTTGAAAATTGATTGTTTAGTGATTTTGATTTTTTGATTTTATAATTTGTAAAAAAATTACGTAAAAGAAAACTTCGTAGAAATAAATATATTAAAAAGAAAACGTTGTGTTATATGTATACCTTAATGGAAAGTTTAGAACCAAAAATTTACGAGTAACAGCGAATCTACAGATATGTAATTTTATATTAGGAATTATACATTTACTAGATTTTTCCTGCGGCGTCGCTCGCTAGGAATTTTGTCTGCCACAGTATCTAATTTAATTAAGTTTATGATTCACAATTTTGGTCATAGTGGCTTCCACATAAAAGATAGATATATGCCGTCGCAGACTTTTATTAAGAACTATTAAAGACAAACAATACTTCGGTACATCATCTTTGTGTAACTCTGATGGTTTAGGCAGCGTACGCCGAGATAGCTCTCAGAGGCCGGATTTTTTCCGACTTTATTTACATGTATCGTCATATTACATAAAATCATTACAACTTGTAGCCTATATGTTATTCCGATGTAAAACCTATATAACTGTAAAGTTTCATCCAAATCCGTCCAATAGTTTTTTCGTGAAAGAGTAACAAACATCCATCCATACTCACAAACGTTTGCATTTATAATATTAGTAGGATTTGTTCTGCACTTTTTGGTTTATTTTTTAACCACATTCAATCATGTCTAGAAGTATCATAATATTTTATTCCATATTACTTACACACGCATTTCTATATTTACGAAAACTATAAAACAGTTTTCCCGTAACGCCACTCTAATCTACCTAATAGTAGCATAAAGCCATGTAAATTACAATCACCTACTTGCCTCGAACCATATGAATAAACATCAAGGTGAAACCTAGTCCGTTGCTCATACTCATCCGTAACCTGCACACGTGTGTAACAACAACTTAAGATTTTATTATAAATATGTACTCATAATTCCCTTAAGACATTTCTTAATGATTTACAATAAATATATAAATGAGTACTGACGTCGTTCTTGTAATTTGTAAGGTATGAAGCACAGTAATAATTTTTAATTTCTACAAAATGCTTTATTATAATATTGATAATTACGATTAGTAATTCATTAAGCCTGTGGAATCTCACATAAGGTCAAACTATTAAAATGCAGTAAAAAACTGTATTTGCTTCTATGTTTTTGTTGTCAATATATAGTTTTTACGGTTGTTAATAACTTGAGTTTCAAACTGTTCATATTGTTTGACTATAACAAAGACGTACAAGTAAAATACTTATCGCCCATGTTGTTATCATCACTTCAGTAAAACGATAATTTAGAATTATCTGATATGCGTGACAAAGCCTTGACGATATCGCAAATATTTCTTGCGATATGAAGAAAAAATTAAATGGCCTCACCTTCTATATTTCTCCTTTTTTGATTCCACTCGCACCATCACTGGTTCAATGGACTTTGTAACACACCACTCATTTACAGCACTAACGGTGAGAAATTCTGTATCCGGTGCATGGCATACCTCTGAACCAAACTCGTCTGATGATACTGTGATACTATCATACTTCTGATATGGCACCATATCCAGAGATGAAATTGATTTAATGCTAACATTGTCAAAATTACATTGTTCCTCCGATGCACTAGATAAATTATCGCCTTCATCACTTTCATATTCATTCATCAAGGTGTCCGTCGACTGATCAGTCGATAAAGTGTCCGCTCTACCGTCATCATTGTTGATCACGTACTCCTCGCTCTCCTTTAATTTGTCACTATCATTGGAATCATCGCTACTGCTTTCGTTGGATGTTGATAAATGTCTAGATTTATCTTGTTTTATCTCTATTTCGTTGTCAGAAGTCTCTGACAATTTTAGCCTAAGAAGTTTTTCTAAATCACTTTGTTTAACTCCGTATGACCAATGGGCATCACCGATACGATTTTGACCTCCTATTGAAGATTTCCTTCGCATAACCGGCGGTTGGCGACTACGTCGTAACACGATTGGCGATGCTGACGGTGTTGTGAAAGAGAATCTCCTTTCAATAGACGTACTGTCCTCTGGTACCGAAGATTTGCTATCTACAGAAGAATCGTCATTAAAAGGTTCTGGTGGTGGTGGCGCTGGCCTATGTGGCCTTAATGAAGACGATTTCCTGTCAGACAAGAACCCGGATGAACTTGATTCAAAACTTATTTCCGAAACATTAGATAATATCGAATTCACTGACACATTTGAATTTCTGTCTTGAGTCTTAGGCACTGGGGACAAATACTGAAAATGGTTCTGAAGCGGATTGACAATACTAGTTAAACTTCCCAACATAGGGTCCTTCGATCTCTCCAGGGATTCAGTAGAAATTCCGTGATGGATACCTGTCCTTTCGAAGCGTTGAATAATTTGTTTAACACTTCTTTTGTCCTTTCTCAGTTCAACTTCCTCGTCATCGGAGACATGGCCAGACGAAGACTCGTCAATGAAGCGCGTTCGAAGGTCTTCTCGGGACATGTCGAAGTGCGATCAGGTATTGCACAAGCACCAATAAAACGGGAAAAACGTACACATATCATCAAACAATGTGGCTGCGCACACTCGGCGCGCGTTCGTGTTGACAACGAACTGCGACTGGTGGAGTTAGTACCGACGGCGCCCGCGCCCCTTGCTCTGCCCGCGACTACGTCACCTATCATACTTTATGAGTTTTAGGTGCTAAATAATTTAATAACTCAAAATTCTACGTTACCCAAATAATAGGAATTAACGTATTGATAAGCGACTTGCTGATATTCATTTAAGAATACTCGGTCACCTCATTAACAGCTGTAAAAAGGGACAAGTGTCGTTTAGTAAGCATGACTACTTATTATTATATTACTGTTTTATTATCTTTACAATATTTAGTACCTATGTCAAAGTTAGCAAGTTTATATTTGAGGTAAAGTAAACTATCCGGACATAGAAGTAAGTTATCATTTTTCGAGGCAGGTTTTGCTGTAGAATAGATATAACCTGTTTATTTTTTTAAGAAACTAACTTAGCCGTCAAATAATAATAATTATAAATATATGGGACAATTACATACACGGCTGTCCGTCTTCAAAGTAAATAACTTTATACATGTGGGATGAGTGACCGACAACTGTTAAATATAATATTTACATATATAATTTTAGATACATACATACACTACTATATAACCAGACTGGAAAAACCAGTACATCGGTTTTTTTTGGAAAATGTTGGCCCTCAGCGGGCATCAAACTCGCGACCCGTGGGGCTGAAGACAGTGTCACTGCTAACTGCACTGACGGGTCAGTCAAATCTTTATGTTTGTTGTTTATCGAAAAAAAAATTTAAGAGAAAATAAGAAACGATAAAATTTAGTCTTTAATTAATTATAGAAACTATAATTTATAGAATTAGTTTCTTTGCGGAGATCCATAATACAAAAGTAATAGAAAATTATTTTGCTATAATCCACGATAAATGTATCGCGGAATATATTATCTTCTTCTTCTTTCTCAACCGATAGGCGTCCACTGCTGGACATAGGTCTCTTCATGGGCTTTCCAAAACACACGATCTTGTGCCGCTTGTATCCAGCGGCTCCCCGCGACCTTTTTGAGGTCGTCCGTCCATCGCGTAGGGGGTCTGCCAACACTGCGTTTACCGGTGCGGGGTCGCCATTCCAACACCTTGAGACCCCAACGCCCATCGGTTCTCCGCACTATGTGCCCCGCCCATCGCCACTTCAGCTTCGCAACGCGCTGAGCTATATCGGTGACTCTGGTTCTTCTACGGATCTCCTCATTTCTGATTTGATCACGTAGAGACACTCCGAGCATAGCCCGCTCCATCGCTCGCTGAGTGACTCTGAGCCTTCTTATGAGGCCCATAGTCAGCGACCACGTCTCAGATCCGTAGGTCATCACTGGCAACACGCACTGTTCGAAGACTTTGGTCTTCAGGCACTGAGGTACCTTGGACGAAAAAATCTCGCGTAGCTTCCCGAACGCTGCCCATCCGAGTTGGATTCGGCGACTAACCTCTTTCTCGAAATTGGACCTACCCAGCTGGACCGTATGTCCCAGGTATATGTACTCGTCTACAATTTCGAGTGCAGAGTTCTCAACGATGACCGGGTGGAGCGGAACATGTGAGTTTGACATGATTTTCGTCTTACTCATGTTCATTTTAAGGCCCACCTGTTGAGATGCTCTGCTGAGGTCATCGAGCATTGTGTTAAGGTCCTCCAGAGACTCTGCCATAACGACTATGTCGTCGGCAAATCTGAGGTGAGTGATGTACTCGCCGTTAATGTTGATGCCGTATCCGTTCCAATCCAAAAGCTTAAAGACGTCCTCCAATGCAGCGGTGAACAGCTTCGGGGAGATGACATCTCCCTGTCGCACACCTCGCCGCATTCGGATTGGTCCCGTAGTTCCGTCTTGGATACGGACAGACATTGTGGCGTTTTCATACAAACACTTCAACACTTGGACGTACCGATAGTCGATTCGGCATCGCTGGAGCGATCTTAACACAGCCCATGTTTCCACCGAATCAAAGGCCTTCTCATAGTCCACAAACGCCAAGCAAAGTGGCTGGTTATACTCCTCGGTCTTCTGTATAACCTGCCGCAGCGTGAATATGTGGTCCATGGTACTATAGCCTTTGCGGAAACCGGCTTGTTCGGGAGGCTGGAAGTCGTCAAACCTACGAGCTAGACGATTCGTAATGACTCTCGAAAACAACTTATAAACCTGACTCAGCAGCGCGATGGGTCTATAATTCTTCAATAAGGTGTTATCACCCTTCTTGAAGAAAAGAACCACCACGCTCCTGTGCCAGGCTTCCGGCGTATTACCTTCGTGAATGACGGAATTGAACAATCGCTGAAGGACCTTAAGTACCGGTTTTCCACCGGCCCTCAGGAGTTCTGTTGTGATTCCGTCATCACCTGGTGCCTTGTTGTTTTTGAGTTGTTTGAGAGCCATACTAATCTCGTATAGGCTGACGTCCGGGATATCTTCGGTATAGTGTCGGGTCAGCTTAGCTCTTGGGTCTTTTGCCAAACTGACAACAGGCTGTTGTGTTGAGGTGTATAACTGTCCATAGAACTTCTCAACCTCTCTCAAAATCTCAGGACGAGATGAAATGATACTACCGCTATCGGTCTTCAATCGCGTCAGCTGCCGCTGCCCAATAGATAGATCTCTTGCGAGCACTTTTGAGCCCCTGTTACGCTCAATAGTCTCTCGAATGTACTCGGTTTTGAAGTGTCGCAGGTCGCATTTCTGCGCCTTAGAAATCTGTCTATTGATCAGACGGTAGCGTGTCGCATCTACTGAAGACTGTAGCCTCATTTCGTTCCTCTCATCCATGAGCTTGAGAGTCTGGGTCGAGAATTTATTGGGTCTTTTACGGTGTGTCTTATAAAATTTGGACCCCACCGTATGGACAGTTTCCACCAGCCTGTTGTTTACATCGTCCACAGAGGCGCAGTCAGCTAGGCAATCAAAACGGTTCATCAGCTCGAGTTGGAACTTCTCGGGGTTTTGGATATGGGCTCGAGTTGGTCGGAGCGTAGACTTCACCAATCTGGATCTTTCCAGCTGTACGCATATATTCAATGTGCCTCTAACCATACGGTGATCACTCCCGGTCTTAACGGTGTTGATCACAGAGACATCATTGAATATATGACGCCTGGTCGACATGATGAAGTCGATCTCGTTTCTCGTGGAACCGTCGGGACTAATCCAGGTCCATTTTCGATGCGGCCGTTTCTTGAAGAAAGAATTCATCATGTAGAGGTCCTCTCTCTCCAAGAAATCGGCCAGCATCTGGCCCCTGTGGTTCCGTTGCCCGTATCCAAATTGCCCTACTCTCACCTCTGTGCCGCTTCGCTTGCCCAGCTTTGCGTTGAAATCCCCCATCACAACAGTGTAGAAGGTTTTAGAGGCATGCATGGCTCTAGATAAATCCTCATACATGGCCTCTACCTCCTCGTCTGGATGTGCCGATGTCGGTGCGTAAACCTGTATGACCTTCAGCGAATACCGTTTGGTAATTCTGAGTATAAGGTACGCGACCCTGCTCGACACACTCTCGACTTGAACAATGTTGTTGACAAGGGACTTGTGGACGAGAAACCCGATACCACCCTGGGACTGTTGTTCTCCCTCCCGGTAGTAAAGCAAGTTGCCGGATTTTAGGATCATCGTATCCTCCCCCTCTCTTCGGACTTCAGATAATCCTATCACGTCCCACCGCAACTTACTTACTATTTCTTCCAGCTCGAGTATCTTTTCGTCTTCCCTCAAAGTGCGTGCGTTATACGTTGCCAGGTCCAGTCGTCGGGGTTGGCAGCGGAATCTCTTCCGGAGATTCTTGACACCCCCTGCCCCGCCGTTACCCAAACCGCTGCCAGAGCTGGGAATAGCGGAGCTGCCGGGAACTAGGGGCTGTGATTGATTTTGTAATGCCATGAAGGGTATTGCCGTAATCACCACGCTTGGCATGCGGGTTGGTGATCGCAGTGCTGACCGTTTCGCACCGACAGAGCTGCTGCCCACTGTCGGTCTGGTATTTAGGTCAGCTAAATGAAATGGTTATACCGCCATTTATCGGTCGCCAGAGCCTCGTCGGTTAATATGCAGGGTGTACCACGTGCAGGTGAGGTTGACAATTGAGGAGACTGACTGGGACGAGCCTCCCCCTTACACCCCCATACAGAATATATTATAATATAGCAAAATTATTTTACTTTTGCTTTTGCATAGAAACTATATTAAGTTCATTCATACTGGTGATACTTGCATTGCACAATGCAACAAAACACACTACAAACAAATAAATATATTTGGATACATTTCAAGTTTATTACGCCGTGTGGTATTCCTGCAGAATAGAATAGACCACCCTCCGTTCTTACCGAGGTGTCGTAAGAGGCGACTAAGGTATGTGCCGTGTGGTATCCGGCTGCATAGAATAGACCACCCTCATTTCTTACCGAGGTGTCGTAAAAGGCGACTAAGGTAAGTTGACGTCAGGCAGGCGACCGGTCGTAAAATACGTAGCCAAATCATGTGACAACATGTTTCTAACATGTTGTGCCGACCCCACTTGAAGTGGGATAAGGACAGGAGAACAGACATTTCAAGTTTATTCTACTCTAATGGTACTTGTCGTCAAGTAGGTAACTATGCAGTTGAAGTTCTTATGTCAATAAACTCATCATAGCCATCTGTACTTAATGGTTAGTTGGCGACTGCGACTGTTGGTCTTTATCTACTTAATGGTCACCACTGCATCTGTCTTTGCACGATGTTGTCGTTCTCTTAAAGTTCTATAACTACAGGCGATTGCACTAAAATCTCTGACATTAATACTCAACAGAAATCAATTTTTAATTCATTGAGATATACTCAACGCTGCATTACTCAAAGATTCAAGCAATAAGAGATATAAATGTTGTAAAGGATTAAAAGTCGAAGCCCTTCTTACATATGTCCATATATACATATATACAATGTCCATTTTTTTCTTTTGATTATTTTACATTTTACAATTGTTACAAATATATAATATTTATTAGGATTAACAATGCTTAATTAACTGGTAGAAGTTGAGGTCTTTAGGTGTTGGATTAGCAAACTTGCACTGAAAAACGCAGCCTTGATATTCTAGCACAATAACTAGAGACTACATCAAAAGGTTTTAGATAGCAACTACCGTGAGATAACGATGGCATTGATTTGATTTAAGGACTCTAAACGTTTCCTTCCACAAACATCATTTCACCTATATTTACCTTCAACTGTGCAAGAATAACCAACAATACTATATTTTAATATAAAACAGAATAAAATTGTTTTAGGAATTTCTGTCACAAAAGGATGAAATACGAAATGGCAAATAAGACCCTTGAAGCTACATCTATCATCATATAATAAATAAAATTAAAGGTCTAATAAAACCATTTTGGAGAAATTAATCTTTATAAAGCTTTTTTAATAGCGTATCCCCTTTACAGTATGAATAATATAAAACGTGATTCATTATGAATATGAAAATCCTGGAATCCACTAAGACTCATCCCTTATTATACGTTTTTACGAACAATTTAAGTTTAAGTAACAGGCATATTTAATTTTCTTTGCTAAAGCGAATTTAAAGAAAAAATTAATAAATTTATATCACCTTGTTAGGGAAGTGAAAGAAAACCATACAAGAATCTGTAATGGTATATTTCATTGTTTGTGAAAGTTAGATTTATTAGATTCTACTGCTAGTCTAAGGCCTGAGAAACAGCATTAGACTAGGTCCTTGTCTAATGCTGTTTCTTAGGCCTTAGACTAGTAGGTATGCTGCACCAATGTTTTGATAGGTTACACATATCCCAAGAATTATCTTGGGATATGCAAGTTTCTTCACCATGTTTTCCTTCACAGAAAAGTACATGATAAAAAACCTAAAAAATATATCAATTTAATAAATTATTTTATATATAAAACCTACAAGAACATGTCCAGGATATGGCCCTGCGATCACACTCAAAAGAACTTATACCAAGTTTTAAGTAAATCCAGTGAAGGAATACGGTGTTACACACAACTTTGAGGTATACATTTTAAAAAATCTCATTAGCCTTTTTGATAACCAATATTAAAATTTAATTTATAAACTTTTTGTGAACTCTTGTTCTCAGCACTGAAGCTCCCGCAGACGAAATCGCAGCTAGAAGTTATTTTAAAATAAAAACTGAAACTCATTCCGTTCATTCTTTCATAAATACATAAGTTGTACAACTGCATTCTACCTACAAATTTGTGCTAGAAACAAAGATTTTACAACATTATTTTATCAACTAACTATAGTGATAAATTAACTAATCTATAGTGATAAATTAGAAATTAGCTAAGTACTTAATCTTATTAAGAACCAAGTTGAAAAGCGATAATATAGTTACTCATTTAATTTTAATTGCGTGTTCCCATAATTTAGAGAAATTAACATTTAAAAATTAATTAAAGTTAAGTATCCATTTTAATTATAATATATGAAATTATTCGAATAGTGATATTTAAAAAATACTAATGATATGATATACTATTTCGCCTAATCAAAGCGAGTGATTGTAAGCCCTCACTATCTTTTATATTTTGGTAACGTTATTCATATTCGAAAGCTATGTATAACGAAATATATTCTACATAATGTATGGAGGCAACAAGTCATAGGTTTCAGTTACAAGATTAATAGTGACGATCGCAAGATATTAATCAAAGTACCTAAAACTATAAAACATTAATATCTCATATCGCTTACCGCCATAATATTGTTTTGAGGATTTTGAACTGTTTAATGAAAATTACAGAAAATTATATCAATCGAATGTGTGAAAAGTTTTCTCTATATAAAACAGTTTATTTATTAAGTTTTAGTCGTCTGAAAAACAATAAAGAACTTAGACGCTTTTTGAAACTCATTATAATCAAATCAATTATAAATTTTAGAGTTTATGTTGAACATAATAATCAAGATTGCTCACAGTTTAAACTTTATGAGTATCTGTTCAGGGTAAATGAAAGAATCCTTCGAGAGATAGTACACGCAACAGTGAGTTGATCAATTTGATTTGTCTCTTAAAACCTATTTTAAGGACACGGAATCGTGGTCTAACATTCGTAGCATCATTAAAAATAGCAAAGCTTAGAACCTTGTAGCAATTTAATTTAATGATCGCGTATTATATATTTATTTCGAGTACGTATGCCTGGAATGAATGAATATACGATTGAATTACACGAGTAAACTACCTTCCGGTATAAATTAGTATAAACTTCATAACAGTTGATATTTCACGCTTCATGAGAATCGCCATAACGTGTAACATACATATACGAGCTGTTAATGCTAATTATAAAGAAAAACAGTAACGAGTATTATCGATTTTTAATGAATTTATTTATTTCATTCGCAATTTTTAAACCTATAAATTTTATTAGTGTGCATGACGCATACGCTTGATGATAAACATGTCATTTAAACGCAATAATCGGAATCAGCTTTTAGCTGGTTTATTGCTTAGATAAATATAAATAAATATATGGGAGACTTACTCACACAAAGTAAGTAATTTAGTACTTTTGTTATAGGCGACGGACAATTGGTAGATATACCACATATATAAATACATACTTAAAGAACGATCAAATGGTTCATAGAAAATGTTGACCCTCACTGCGCCAACGGGCCAGTCAATATAGATATATTCAAAGTAATAATAATTAAGATAATATTGTTATTTTCGGATCACAGGAGTCGCAAAATCATGCGCAGTTTTATACGCATGATTTCTTAGAAAAGAAAAAATTATTACTGTTTGTGATAACCATATTACTTTAACAGCGCAAGCGACATCTATTAATAACTACCAATACTTCTTAGAACTTCGTACCAATTATCAAACGCTTATTTAAGTTTAAAGACATGAAGGTAGATGGCGGTGCAAAATATTATTTTGTATTGTATTGTATTTTAAATATAGGGAAAGCATATAGCTCATTTATAATTACCTAGAATTTATGTTATCTATATAAATATATATAAAAAAAATAAGTATGTATATCTTACTATCATTATCGATATTTATTTTTAAAATCAAGAAGTTAAACTTGACGCAATATGTTGCAGGGCTTTAGCAAGTTCTTTAATTAAAATATAGTTACTATATCTTATGTTTAACTCAAAAGTTATTAGTAGTCTTTCTTATCCCGAATGTAATTAATATATTACGCTTTAGATTTTAACTCTGAGCGAATGGCGTCCGTCAAACAGAACCTACAGGGATAAGGAAAGATTAAAAATTTCCTTAAGTTACCTATTAATATTCGACGTTAGTTATAAAAACCATAAACGACAATTTAACGTACTTTTGAGCACAGCAGACTGATCAAATTTGCATTTCGGTTGCCAATCCAAATTCGCCCATTATTAGAACAATATAATTTACGTCAGAACATACCACTAACACAATCCAACATAAACATGCGAATCATTAACAATTTTCCACATCTAAGGATATTTTTGATGAATTTAAGAAGTTTACTATCATTTTACTAATAAATTTGGAGAATCCTCGTATTATCCTCGACTTTAGGTAGGACTTTAGGACTTTAGGTATAAACAAGATTTAGAAAATTCATAAAAAATTATTGTAACAAATATTTAATGTTTTCAAGGTCATAAATTAATCAATGTCTAGCTTGCGAAAAGATCCTTCATTACTGAGATCATTTTTGATTTTGTTGATGCGTTTGGACTCGTCCGTACCGAATTTCATCTCTTGTTCGAACCATGGCATATATTCTTGGACTTTACGCTCCCAGTGATCTATAAAAAATACAGATTTTATCTCTCCATTCGTAAGACAAAGTGTAATTTTATATTAGTAGTAGTACTATAGGTAACTAAAGTATATCTATCAAAGTTCTAATAATATGTTTTATTTTTAAATGATATCTAGCAGTGACGTGAAGCATATTACAAAATTGAAGATTATTTGGTTGATAAGAAAGCCTGGATTTGAAAATCCTTTCAGCTTCATACAAGACAGCGGTCTAATAATGTATAATTGAAAATATTTAAAAGATTGACCGCCGAGTTTCTTGCTGGTTCTTCTCGGTAAGAGCAACATTCCGAACCAGTTGTAGCTTCATTAATCATATTGATGCTTGACGATTCAAAAGTGCCTGAAATGGTTTATTTGAATAAAGATTATTTTGATTTGATTTGATTTGACGTGCAGTAGTGTAGATATCGGAGGTCTAGACCAAGCAGTTTCACGGGACCCTCAAGCTCAGGGCGCCTCTCAGACTAACTTACAAATTATAAATTGAACTAGCAAAAATTCCTTCTACATTCAGAATTTATTTATCCGCCGTGTGGTATCCAGCTGGGTAGAATAGCCCACTCTTATTTCTTACCGAGGAGTCGTAAAAGGCGACTAAGGTAAGTTGACACACCGTGTGGTATCCAGTTGAGTAGAATAGACCACCCTCTTTCTTACCGTAAAATACGACTAAGGTAAGTTGACGTCAGCCAGGCGGCCGGTCGTAAAATACGCAGCCAAATCATACTACAACATGTTTGTAACATGTTGTGCCGACCCCATTTAGAGTGTGATAAGGGCAGGAGGACGATAATTCAGAATTTATTATACATAAACAATATCGCAAAAGAATTTATATAGTTTAGTTGGGACCTTAATTTGTTTTTGTTCCAGGGCCTTTGGTTGGCGCTATTGTCTACGCGGATATCAGTACTAAGATATAATATAGCGAACTCTTCAGTGGTTCAGCTATTTCCAAACTAAAAATCACATCAATCCGGTTCTCTGAACTTTTAAGTACGATGCAGAAACCAACACCTTTTTGGATTTATATTCCTTCTTTTCTTGCGACGGTTATATTAGTTAGGCTTAACGACCTTTACAGCGACACTTATATTTAATCCAATAGACTTGCGGTATCAAAGAATATGATAAATGTGAACTGCTTGGTTTTCCAATCTTGCAGGATGTAGATCATCCATTTTTATGCAGAAGTGTGGTTCTGGCAGAATCCAAACCGATTAGGAGGAGGGACCGTAGGAGGAACCGTAAGGAGGAAGATTCTGCTTTACTAACTTTTTTACAGTACATAAATAAATAAATAAGATTGTCTTATGTCATCTCTACTATGGATTTCAATCGGGTAAATTGGCAAGAGTGCCCGGATACAACTATTTTAGTCAAACGTATAGTTTTCAGTTTTAAACACTTCATGTGTTTATTTACTCACCTATTAATTCACTAATGGTACCTCCACTACCACCATATTCAACGGGTATCGCTTCTTTTGGCAATACTTTCAGCAGTTCCGCGTTGGATTTATATATTCTCAGCTAGAAAATTAGTAAAACGTTTTCAATATGTACTATCATAGTTGCTTAAGAGCATTCCCCACTTTGATAATGTTTCATTAAGCCAAATTTGAATTGTTTTTTTTTTATTATACATATTGAGATATGTGTTAAGATATATAAATAGTAACTGTTTTAGCAGCTTCCTAAAAGACGTAGAAAAATATAATTTGCTGCGTAACAAAAGGCAAAAGTCATATCTCTTAAAATAGGACTTCATTAACTTAAAATAAATTTCAAAGTAAATAGCATATTTTCTAACTTACTCTTTGTCTAGCTTTTTCACCTAAAAATCCGGATATGAGTTTAAAAATTACTTCTATACCAGAAGGAACATTTACATGATGACTTCCCTTCAAACGCAAAGGCAAAGAATCCTAAAAAAATACATATCATTCAAGTTAAATTGTACTCGCTTTGATTGTTACAATGTAAAAGGTAGACATTTGAAAGTATTAGATTTCATTTGTGTTGCTTTTTAGGTTCCACGTTGGTGATTTTACTTTTAACAAAATACTTTTTAAATTTTTTGACTCAAACGTCAGTAATCTAATTATTTATCATGATTAATAAACTACACACAAGATAGTCGAACAGTAAAAGTACATGATATGCATTAGGTAGTCGTAGACTCAAACCCAACCCTACTTTAGCGCCTACCTATGATTTTTCTACGTGAATTTATGTTTTTAATTTATATTTACGTACATTTTATGCGTTTTACGGAAAAGCTAAGTGATATAACAATTGCCAATTCAGATTCGAGCAGTGAGGCGGGTCTAAACTAATGTTTCTTTCCTAAAGAAAGTTTTTAGTTTAGTGTAGTGTCTTGTATAGTATAGTCTAGTGTAGTATAGTCTAGTGTAGTATAGTCTAGTGTAGTATAGTCTAATGTAGTATAGTCTAATAGTGTAGTGTAGTGAAGTGTAGGAGTGTAGTGTAGTAGTGAAGTGTAGTAGTGTAGTTCTTTTTTGTTCAGTAGTGTAATTAGTAACGGGCCGTAGCCTAATTATTGAGGCAGATGCTTGTTAATATATTTTGAGATTATGTGTGTGACCATGTCATGTGGGTGAAAAATAATTACTAATCCTAATTATAATTTCATACATAGTTATTATAATTATATCCATACTTGACTAACTGCTACTAGTTTCTTCAACAAGTTCGGATTAGCTTGTGTAAAATGGTTGTAAGTGACATTTTGATAATCGACCACTATCATAGTTCCCATCACCGTAGCTATATCGTTCTCCACTACTAAAATCTGCAAAACGAAAATGTAAATTAATTATATGTAGTGTTAGTGTTTTAGGTTTTCAGAGTTAATCCGCTGGAGCAATATAGACGAAATTTGATGCAATGAAAGCTGTAAGCTTTATCCAGGATAATATAAGATAAAACATTCCCGTTATTATTGCGGGCGTAGCGAAAAAACTGTTTTTCTTAACGCCCATATTTAAACGCTTTTCTTACTTGCTTATGCTTACTTGGCGCGAAAGTAATCGCGGGTTCTAGTTGTCTTATATAAATAAACATAAATAGACTATAATATATAACATTTAATATATTCTGGTATAAGATCATAACCTAATTTAAACTGAATATTATATAAACTGTATGCTATATTATTATATACGGGTCACATCGCGATAAAATCGAGGTATATAATAATTTAATTATTAATACGCGATTAAAAGCTGTCTGTCTCGATACGATCGATTCTCTCAAAATCCGCTGAGCGGATTTTTGTACGGTTTTTAAATTAAGGTAGTGCATTTTTTCTGGAAGGCATAGAACATTGCGGTTTTATGTAAATTGTGCTGGCCAGGCAGTTGTAAAAAAAACTAGTCTAGTGAGAGCTTTAGTCGCGTGCGCCGCTTAAACCAACAGAGATATACTAAAGTAATGTACTAAAGAATTTTAGATATATGTATATGTCTAATATGTCTGTTCTATTATTGTGAGTTAACCATAAGTCTATGTCTTATGGTTAACTCACATAACCATAAGTCTATGTCTTATGGTTAACTCACAATAACTATTTCAATATTCATAATTCCAATTAAATCAGTTTCCATACGAGGGAAGCCGCAGGTACCACTAGTGATTTATATAAAAGTATTAATGACAAAGTTTAAAGTAGATTTCAAATGTTACCTGTACTAAATAATATAAGATACACATTATGTTTGCAACATTATATTTCTCTGGATCATATTCTCCCGCTCTTATTAAAATAATACTGGGATGTAAAACTTTTTTAGGTTGCGGTAAAATAACACAGGTTCTGCAAACAAAAAAGACCTGTATTTATCACAAACAACCGTAGTTACTTAATCAAGTATTATCATATCTTATCATCACTAAGATCTAATTTGATTGGCCTATGTATTAAAAAATATCACAACACCATGATCATTTGCGTAAGTAATTACTGGTTATATTTTCAATAGTCTTAAGACTTTTTAATACGAGCTATAAAATGTGGAAATCTTTACTATAATATATTATTCAATAATTTACGTGAAATCTAACATTTTCGTGTATATAATTTGAAGAATTAGGCGGTATAACTTTGCAGAGATACATTACACAAAAGTAATATTAGTATTAGTTTGCTATAATCCACGACAATGGTTGTAGTCATGGGGTTTATCTCCTGGTGATGCTTCGTTTACTGGGTGAAACAATTGTTAAGATTGTGCTAGTGAATGTGTGCAGTACTTGTGTATTGTTATGTTATTGGGTTGGTGGGTTGGTAGAGCGAGCTTTTTCGATTATGCTTGTATGCAAAACGATAGTATACTCTACATTTAGCATGACATACATGTTATTTTCTTTCATTGCGGATAATAGCAAAATAGTATTTTCCATACTTTTGTAATTTCGCTTATACTTATGTAACTATTTTCTTTTGGGCAGTCAATTCTTCAATTATTAAACATATATATCTCATAAATAGTTTTACAGGTTATCACTTTTTACAGTCATTGTTCTTACCCTAGTCTTAGGAACTCTAAAAAATCTGGTTGAGTCGGCTTAAGCCTTAATGTCACTTCTGGGGCAGTTGTGCGTAAGGTATAGAATAAATCCAACTTGGTTTTTACTCGTTCTAAACTAAATTTACATCCTCTGAGTATCGCAATAAGCCATTGATCATCTGTAAAATAAATTACTTGCTGTAACATCAGACATGAACGATAACAAAATTAATAGTTAACTATGGAAGACGTTTTTATCCTTTTCTCACCAGGTTTCTTGAATCATTAATTCTTGAACTTATGACTGCTGACTACGAACGTTGTTTGCTATGTTTTTTGTCTACACTAAATCATATATCTGATGTACTGCTATAGCAGTATCATATATATATGATGAGGCTGCACTAAAGAATGCACTAAATACTTGTATTTACCTATTATACTTTTTATGTGCCTTTATAAGGTAGAAGAACATAGTTAAGTCCTATTATCCCGTTGCTTTACAAAGGCCTCCTCTCTCGGTGTTTTTAAAGGGCAGGGTTTGAGCTACGACCCAAGACGCTACTCTCATAAGGGTTGGTAGGTAACACATATCCCCAGAATTCTCTAGAGATATATATGTAAGTTTTCTCACGTTTTTTTCATGAAGAGTGAACTAGAATACGTACTAATACATTATATTTTTCATTTTACTTTTTCATTATGGAATTACTACATGCCTAGTTCTTGTAATTATTAATATTAAGCCCACACAATATTTTCTCTGGCGGTTCATATTAAATTATTAAATTACCTAGTAATTATAATAATGTCAGATAATAATTGCACTACAATTAGGATTTTTATAAAACAAAATTAAAATTTGACTTTGTTAGGAATTAAGCAGCTTCCATTTAATTACCTGTTCTAGCTCGTAAATGAGGCTGTTTAGAAATCCATTCCTTCAAATATTGTAAGTCACTCGGTACTTGCTTAGGATTCTCGTTTAGCTCCTGTTTGGCTATTTTAGCCAAATCGGGACGTAGTTCGCGTATCATTGAAATGTTCTATCAAATAAAAATTTATTATAGCTAAAGCTAGTACCATTCTGTTATACCTGTTTAAAAATAAAACGATCTAGTTTATGAATCCAAGGAAATCTTATGAACTCATTTTGCTATAAGCTAAGCTAATTAGCACCGTTAGTCTTTTCCCTTGGTAGTAATTTCAATAGACGCAAAGGGCAGTCGTTAGTAGCAATTCAGCATTGATGTAAAGTTGCAAATTATAAATTTACCATTGCAACTAAAGCGTAATTATTTCAAAAAACACAATGTTACCAACACTGAACGTTGGTTGCCTAACGAGTCCTCTTGCAAGTTGCAACCATTACTTTCACACATCCACAAAACAACTAAAGCACACTTCTTTTTCGTCGTGTCTGTTCTTCGGTGCAGTTAAAATTCGCAATACACACGTAATGTATTTGGGTTTTGGTATTTTATCACAGCGGTTGGACACCACTCTAAGTCCAAATTAAGGTTAAACCATACTCAATGAACATTCTTATATTCACTTACCAAATATACAAATAAGCATCATGATTAGTAATTCTGAGTAAACAAAAACGCAATTTTTGTTTACATCAAATACGGTACATGTTATCAAGGTTGCAATAAAAGTTCTAGTTACATTTCGCTGCTATAAAAGTTCTAGTTACATAAGCACTCAAGACGGTCTGAAATGTCTAAATGTTTGTATTGAAAATACTATAGAATGGATTCATTCAAACAGGTAAAGGTTATTCATAGCTCAAATATCGGCTTCCACAGTGAGCTTTCAATCTGCCACCAATATAACTCTTTAAGCATTTCGAACACATACATTCAAATATTAATCAACCCACCGAAAATTTAAGCGCCTGAGAAACTACCGCTATAACCCTGAATATGAAATCACACATAAATAGCATGTTACAATCATGCCATTTGTACTTCAGTACACGGTATCTTAAGCCATGATCCAGCGTCATAGAACACCTTAGGACGAATCTCCCGTTAATAGTAGATCTTCTACACTCAATCCTTGTTTTGGATTTTCATAAAGCTTCTACGTCATTTTGTTTCGCTTAGTAACATGACATAATCATTTGAAAAAAAAATATATGCGTTGGTATTTCTGCTTCCACAATATTTCGCATTACTTACATCTACGGGCGATCTACAATTGGAATTTGCTAATCGCCATCACAAACACTACTTTAATTATCTGAGATTAGAATATTTTTAAACATATACAAGTACTTAGTTTAGAATTGATATTTCAAAATATTTGGAATACCGATTTAAATAAATTATCTAAAATTGTGGTATAATATAATTTCTGAAAATCATTTCAATAAGACTATATGGATTATACTCGTAATTATGTAATATAAGATTGTTATTGAAATGATTTAAAGAGGTTAATTTTTCGCTGTCAAGTAATATATTCTTGTTTACAAATATTAATTTCCTGCTTCGTTTATTAACAAAATAACTTATTTCACCATCTTTGTTATACATGTGTAGAAAAAAATTACCTATTTAAATGAACGATGCACAACAAAACACACAACAAAGAAACTATTTATTGGAATGTATTTTATTTTTCACTGACAAAACATAACCCTGAATAATTAATTTTCACGTTTCGTAAACACTACATGCAATGTTATCCTCAACTGGATTCAGCGTATGACTTATCAGTACAATAAACTATGTAAATACCGTACTTAGGTACATTAGACTGTATTACAATAGTAATAGCTGAAGACTGACTCTAATCGAGTACGTATCGACGAATAGTTATCACTCAAATGTTATCTCTTCATATCGACCAGTTTCATTTGGGTACCTTGGTATCTACATAAATATGTTCTTATGGCCTTCAGAAATTAACACAGCTCGTTCAAGTTGTATAATAAACATTATTATTCTCTTATTACGCATATATTTAACGTGGAGAAAAAAAATTATATACAATTAGCTGTTAAGGTTGGCATGTAAAAAAATACAAGACAAAAACCTCAAACGTCATCTCATTACGACTATAAAATATACTATGGTTCATTAAGATATTTCGTGTTTGTATATTAAAGATACCTTAATTAACCAAAATATAATCCGATTATACTTTGTATTTAACTTGCTTCGTCTAGTATTTCTTGCTTATGATTATGTTTAAAAATACCTCTAAATCACAAATTATATAGATTTAATATACTAGAGCAGGGGAGCTAGCCTAAAATTCAGATTTCCCCATCAAGGTTTAACATTTTAGATAAAAAAAATTAATAATACCGGGATTCAATTTCTCTCAAATAATAAGACATTTTTTCAATCAAAATATATAATTTTTTTATAAAGCAAGAGTATAAATTATAACCAAATTCCATATCACATACCAATATTACCTATTATTGTCTTTTTTAAATGTTTGTAGTTCTTGCATAATAATTTCGTGCAATCGACGCGTTGATTTAAAAAAATAAAAACATGTCTCAATATTTGGATTATATTTTTTTAATACGTTTTGATTCATCGCTCCCATGGTGAAGATCCTCTTCAAGGAATGAATTGTATTGCAGTATCTTCTGCTTCCAGTGATCTGTTGCAAATATTTTTAGATTTAACGACACAAATTTTAAAAGCATGACGGCTTTCTTCTTTACATGATTTAGGATTTTTTGCATTATGATTATTGATTAATTTATTAGTGATTTTGACGTTATTATTCCTTATTATATGCAGAGGGTATTTCATTTTTTGATTATATATGTGTTTATGATCATACTTGTTTATATAATTAATCGCGACAGTGCAGTTATCAGTATACGGTGTACCATCGTTAATCGAATAAGAAGTCTTGAAAAAATATCAGTTCCTAAAACAGTAATTTTTATCTCGAAAGATTTAGAGTATATGATTTTGTATTTTTTTTAAACAGTTCAAATACGTAATTGAAAAATGGCATATTTTAAATTTTACCATTTGATTTTAAATATGTATTTTAGTTTCAATTTTAAGTTATTTGTATTATACAATACAACTATAATACAATGTTTTCTTAATAAAATTAACCCATTAAATACATTGCTTATTAAAAAATCATTAGAAATGATAAAGTCTAGTGGGTACTGTATTAAAAACACTTCAACGTCCACTTAAAATTTATATATCTACACAATATCGTATCACTTACTGATATCATTTTCTTAGATAATGAGTACTAGTCATTATAAAAATTTGTTCAACTGCAGTCGATTTTTTTATTGTTAAGATGCGAACGAATCAGCTTTTCTCTACGCCGCAACGTACTAAAACTCTACACTAATTGTTACAAGCAATACAAAAAATGGCGTTTTTGATTTAGAATAACTTTCTAGTTATACTAAGATCTGGTTTTATATTTCAGAAAAATCACATCATTTGACTGATCTAAACTATGGACCCACCATTAAGTAAGCGATCACTGCGAAAAACTACGTCTATAAATAAAATCCATTATAATTGAAACCCGTAATTTGGGATTCAACTAAAATTTCATCTTCATCCTTAATCTTACTATCTCGTATATGTTTTAATACAGATTTTCATTTAAAGATAGAAATTGATATAAAATCTTGTTTAAATAATGTTATATTTACAAGTGCAATAAATGAATGACAATTGATGTGCTATTTTGTTAGTTTTAGGGTGCCTTGTTTTTATTTCCTAAATTTTTTGTACCCCTAATACAACATTCACGCAAATTAAGCTATTAAGTTAAGATCTCAGCTACTCAATTAAATAATATGCTCTCAGTTACAATGAACTGTGAATGCAATATAACTGGTTGATACTGAATTTTTTGTAGAGTTGGATCTGTTGTCTGCCATATACCCTGCCAACGAATTGTGTCCAACTCAGTGATTCATCATTCGTATCAATAATTGAAAAATACTACACTGATCAGATTGAATGTTACCGAATTGATATCTACCTCTATGAGGCCTGCCGAACTTACTGAATACTGCCAAATACCTTTATAAATATAAATGCACAGAGAAAAATTCTGTATCGAGTATTTGTGTTTGCGTTCCAATTAACTTTGAACCGCCGTGTGGTATCCGGCAGAATAGAATAGACCACCCTCCTTTCTAAGAGGCGACTTAGGTATATGCCGTGTGGTATCCGGCTGCATAAAATAGACCACCCCTATTTTTAACCCAGGTGTCGTAAAAGGCGACTAAGGTAAGTTGACGTCAGGCAGGCGGCCGGTCGTAAAATACGTAGCCAAATCATGTGATAACATGTTGTGCCGACCCCACTTAGGGTGGGATAAGGGCAGGAGAATGATGTTCCAATTCACTTTAAAATGTTTAAATAATATTTAACTATGTAACTCAACAATGCTGTCATACACAAAGAGGCTTCCTGCTGGATATATCCGCCATCTCGCGCTTACTATGTTCTCTCGCATAGTCAATGCACGTACTTCGGTACGTATACAGTAACATCAGTTTATCATACTTACCTATACATTCTTGAATGTTACCGCTTGTGCCCCCGTATTCTTCTGGTAAAATTTCTTTAGCAACGTGCAGATGGAATGATTCAATATTTTTATTATGGACGTACAACTGAAAATATTTTACGGTTTAACATTTGTCCTCATCTTAGAAACATTCAAAATTATTTGCCGTGTATTTATTACAGAAAGGACTAAACCAAGTATGGAGATAACCATCGATATGATTAACATATGATACTTCATATGATACATATTAAGTATCATATGTTCGTACAACAACAAAATCAAACATTGCATGAAGTGGGATAATTAGACTGATATCATACATTACAAACACATTTGACTATCCCGTCGGCGCAGTGGGGCTAGTGACCCTGCCTTCAGATCCGCGGGCCGCGGGTTCGATTCCCGCCGAGGGCCAAAATTTTCTATTAACAATTTGTTGGTTATTCGAGCCTGGGTGTGTATAAGTATGTATTTAAACTTATATATGTAGTATATCTACCTGTTGCCCGTCACCCATAACACAAGTATTAAATTACTTACTTTGGGGATGGACGACCGTGTGTATATATTATTATTTATCTATACTTATTATTATTTATTTAAAGTAATTTGTTTTATTTGTGTTGTTATATTAAGGCATTTTGTATATGTAATTATATGTAATTTTGTATATGGAACTATATATATATAAATAAACCATATCACTAAACAAAGTAGCCTCGTCTCAAACGATCGCCAACCAGAAATACATATTTCTGATTGGTCGTCGCTCATCTCTCCTTAGCTACACAACTTCTTATTATCCTCCTGCCGGCATCTCTACTCCTTTAGAGAGAATCATTTAACATGGAGAAAACAGTCTAACTTCATAGAATTAGGCGTTACTTTGCGGAGATCCATAATACAAAAGTAATAATAAAATTATTTTGCTATAATCCGCGATACATATCTATTATATATATATTATATATATAGCAAAATAATTTTATTATTACTTTTGCAGTCTAACTTCAATAAGAGCGCGAAAGTCGTTATTCTAGAGTCCTTCAAGCTAAAATCATTATCAATAATTTTACCACCTTTCTGGACCGTTCATGCCGGGGTGACTTAAGTCAAGGTAAGACGATAGCATAGCATAATTTAACTCTAGAGCACAATTTCGGTGAATAACTCGTTTAAAATATATATATATAATTATAAAGATTTTTTTACTTACTCTCTTTCTATTTTTTTCGCTAAGAAACTTCTTACAAATGGTAAAGAATTTTTCAAAAAAAGGACCTGTGTTTACAAAATGTAGACCTTTAACTCTGATTGGGGCAGCGTTCTGAAAAGATAATTTTTTACATATTTTTAAAGTACCTTGATAGCCTTTTTAGTAACAGACCATACTAAATAATATGAGATATGATGATTCTTTTTACGTATTAATAAATTAATTAGAGTTGGTGATTAGAATATATTTAAACTCTAAACTGGACTTTGGAATTTTTTATTTATTTACAACAAAAATGTACAAGTTATGTTAAGTTATCTTAAATAACTTACAAGTGGTATAGTCCCCCCAAGAATGCTATCAGCGTTTCCGCGTTGAATCGCTAGCTGATTTTTTGTGCAAAAAAAGAGTCAGCCCTTTTGACACCCGAAAAGTCGATCAACCGAAGCGACCAAAGCTCACCTCGGTTAATAAGTCCAAGATAGGAACTCTTAAAGGCTAACTATTATTTTTTTTTTTATTTACCTGATTAGCATGCATTAAATTCCTTAAGTGTTTGAGCGAAGTTTGCGTATAGTGAGCAAATCTTGTACCACCTAAATCCACCACGTTGACAGTGCCTGCTACTACAAAGTTATCGTCCTCCATAAAACATATCTGTAAATTTATTAGATCGTAAAGTCTGTTCACTAAGATAATGGTATCTGAACCACACATATTATAGAATAAAATAATTCTCAGCGCGTCGGTCTATTTTACTTGCAATAAACTGAAAACTTATTAGACTGATGTTCAGTTAATTTTCTCAATTAGAAAGTATTTATGATGTATATAAATTGTTAAGATTTTGTGTAAATTGGTTAAAAAATAAAAAATAAGCTTAAGAGAACACTCTGTGCTTATATTACCTGTTCCTGGATTCTATATATAGCCACAGCATCTATTAAGCTATAAATCTTGGGATCGTATTGACCTATCCTGTACAAAATTACTCGCGGATCGGCTGGGTTTTTAGTTTTTGGCAAAATTATTATAGGTCTGGAATTTAGACAATATGTATTACATTATCTATTGATTATTCAGTCAAAGAACTGAAATATCAATCATTTCATTGTCAAAATGAAGGTGAAAAATTAAGCTATTTCATAAATTATGTAAAAAATTATTTATTATGTGTTAAATTATTTGCAAGGAAGATTTAGTTTTAGCGAAGGTATTACGTAAAGCTTGTCACCTGCACCAAAGAATTTACGTTCCATCCACCATCATCATGACATAAATAAGTGATGCGATATTCAACTATGAAAGGAAAAAAGTTGAACTGTACCCAGTTTTTGTCTGTTCTTACCCCAAATTCATTAAGTCCATGAATTTTTGGTCATTAAATTTAATGCTATATAAGTATGGCGCCGTAGTCCGCAATGAATAATAAAGATCAAATTTAGCTTTGGCTTGTTCCATTCTAAATTTGCATCCACGCAAAAATGCAACTAACCATTGATCATCTGTAATCATTGATAATTCAAGTATATTTTTAATGATATTTTTACAATTAGTTTCTTAACTGGTTTTGTGATTAGAACATATTTTATACTTTGGTATTATATTTATATTAGTTAATATGTAGACACCCCCTACACTCGTCTAATTTTATCGGGTAGTTGCGAATCTTTCCATTCAATTAAAATATATTATATAAAAATGAAAATGGAGTCTAAAGAATAAAAAATTATTTGCGTTCAGTACAAGACTATTACTAAAGTGATATTTTCTCTACGTATACAAAAAAGTAATAGTAGTTTGTAGTAATAATATGCATTCAGGAATATTGTTCGACCGCTTTCAATTGTATCTAAGGCTCCCTAAACATAAATAAACACACTATTTAAAAATGTTAATGCCATGATTCGACAAAATAAAATGTCTTGAGTTTATCCGATTTAACATTTCTCGTAGTCAGCGCTATCTATAATTAACTTGGATAACTAAAGAGCTAAATACTGATAGTACTTGTAGTTTTAGATATTCTGTGGAGTGATGACTCATTCGTGTCAATGAACGGAATCGTTGTACTGACTGCCACTGCGTTTGTAATTTGTATACACGTTCCACATTAAAACGAACGTACCGATTTGATTTACTCACCAGTTCTAGCTCTAAGATGTGGCTGTTTCAAAATCCAATCTTTAAACTGTTTTATATTTTCTTCAATATTATCAGGAGCTTCGTTTAACTCGACTATAGCTTTTTCTGCCAATTCGGGAGATAGTGATCTGACCATTGTCCAGTGTTTAATGTGTTTTTACTTTGTGACGCTACTTTGCAATATCTGTACTAATTTCGAGTTTTATCATAAGTCGAAATTCTATTACCACATATTGTAACTAACTCGCCAAAAAGTAATGCTTTGTGATTGATATTTGATATTCTTCGAAACCTATCGTGGTGTATTTATAATAAATATGCCAGATTGTGAACTGATACTTGATCGAAACACAACACTGTTATGTTGGCCATACGCGATATAACGCGATTAAGACGTAAAAATGGAGCACGTTTTAGTATAGTAACTGAGAACAGAGCGTCATTGTCAATTTTAATTCCATAAAATAATTCTACACGACAACCTGAGCATAGATAGATTTAACTGAAATTAGGAAACCATTAAATTAGGTGTAAAAATTACGGTAATGCAACACTCATTATGAAATTGAGTTTAATAGCAACGAGAGAACAATTTATATACTAGGTACAACGTGACACCTGAAACATTTGATTAACAGTATTTCTGTTTTGTGTAATAAATACCTTTCCTAGTAGATAAGAAAAGATCGTAACTAGAGATGGGCAAAATATGTCCCTGACAAGAAAAGAGAGAGAGATATATATATATGTATATATATATATATATATATATATATTCGATCTTGGAATATATATCATTTATTTCTTCGGCTCTCTTAGCTAGTTACATCTCAAAGATTAATACAAACATGCAATAGCTATCCGTCTCTTTCTTTTACGTGTTAACTGCTATATAACCCCATCTCTTTCTTTCTAACTCTGAGAAGTAACTCATCACGAAAATTGACTCAAGTGTAAAGATACAGAGATATAATTGAAACACGTGCGAGTTGTTTTTTATAATCAAATGCTAGCGCCTACGGTCTCGTCTGATGCAAAGCGAAGGATGTAGCCTTGGGTGGACTGCGCATACCACTCTAGTGCCTATTCACTGTTTTTTTTTAATGTAGCTTTAATTTTTTGAGCTAGAGAGTGATTATATCTTTTGCAAAAATATTCCTATAATATCTTTCTTGTCTTTAGCTTGCGAGCTACTCATCTGTAATCGTAACGGCTTGTTATATATATAAATTATAAAGACGGCAATTGGAGTCACTGAACTTTCATTACAGTTGTAATAGTAAGATGATAATTAAGAAGTTAATTTCAAAGTATTGACGTTATACTGTTGTCATTAAAAATCTGATAAAAATTATGATATTTATAAATTTGTTATTGCTGATGATTTGAATCTAATCCACAAGAGAAATAACTTTTTTGAGTACAAGTGAATTATTATGAATAAACGAATATTTTTAGCAGTAGCAAGAGGTAAATAAATATATTCCATTGACAAAATAATTTCTTATACAGTAATATGTGGTTCCATCGGTATGATTATACCGCCAATTGTCTCCCGCCAAAACCTTATCTATTAGGTCCTTACATATGAAATTGGCGTTTTCTTTGGGAGGAACATAAAGTCGTTTTTTTTTTAATGAAATATATTTAATTAATCAAAGTATGTACCATTGCTATGTATGCACTTTTGCCATCTCATAGGTAGTTCATTGATCCCCTTACTAAAAAAACCATTCGGGCGGGAATCAATAAAATCTTTGAAGGCGGTTTGGACTGCCCCATCGGAGTTGAATTTTTTTCCTTGCAAGTAGTTATCCAAATTGCGAAAAAAATGGTAATCTGTTGGAGCAAGGTCCGGAGAGTACGGTGGATGTCTAAGACATTCTAATTGAAGCTCCTCTGATTTGGTAGCCGTCTGTTGTGCAGTGTGTGGTCTAGCGTTGTCCTGAAGCAGCAGTGGCCTAGAGCGATTGACCAGCCTCGGTTGTTTAGCAGCTAGCTTTTCCATCATGGTTTGCAGTTGCTGACAATAGATATCTGCCGTAATCGTCTGGCCAGATTTAAGAAAGCTGTAGTAAACGACACCGGCACTAGTCCACCAAACACTTACAAGCAACTTTTTTTAGTCAATTTTCGCTTAGCGGCAGGATTTGGCTGGTTCGCCAGGGTTCAGCCATTGCGATGAGCGCTTCCGATTATCGTAGAGGATCCACTTTTCATCACAGGTAATGATTCGATTTAAAATTCCTTCATTATTGTGCCGGTTGAGTAACGTAACGCAGCAGTCGACGCGCGTTTGTCGGTTTGCTTCACTCAATTCATGAGGTACCCACCTTTCAAGCTTTTTCACCTTCCCAATTTGCTTCAAGTGGATTAGAATAGTTTTATCACTAACACCGGAGCCTGCAGCTAACTCGGACGTGGTTTGCGATGGATCCGCTTCCACAATAGCCTTCAATTCTTCATTATCAACTTTGGTCTCCGGCCGTCCACGAGGCTCGTTCTGCAGGTCTAAATTTCCAGAACGAAAACGTTGGAACCAAAAACGCACTGTGTTTTCTTTTGCGACACCGTCACCATACACATCATTAATCCTTCGAGCCGTTTCTGCAGCACTGGTGCCACGGTGGAACTCATACTCGTAAATAACGCGATATTTCATGTTTTCCATTTTGTAAACAGAGTGACACAAAGAAAAAAACAAATGAATTAGGGGGTTTGAAACACAAATGCATGAGTAAATAGCTGTATGAATTTGAATTTGGCATTCCTAACCATAAAGGCAATATTTGAGATCAAAGTGGCCAGTACGACAAAACGCCAATTTCATATGTAAGGACCTAATATTTCTTGGAACCTTAGAACAATACGTTCACCCATGCCCACTTGTCATAGTGTTGGTGATGAACAAGTAGTAAAGGAGAAGCAATATAACAGAACTAACTACTTTGCTATAATCCGCACGTGCCAAAGTAGTTAGTTCTGTTATATTGCTTGTAATATGGAATTCCGCAAAGTAACGCCTGCTTCTATAAATCATAGTAAAGGAGACTTAAGCGAGTTTTCATCTTACAACCTAAATAAGTATAAGGAAGAAAAAAAGTGTGCACTTTTTTAAAATGCACAATTTTCATTTCATTTTATTTTAATTTTTATTTCTGCATATATCTTCTTCTTCTTCTTCGTCAACCGATGGACGTCCACTGCTGGACGTAGGTCTCTTCGCGGGATCTCCACACCATACGATCTTGCGCCGCTTGGATCCAGCGGCTCCCTGCGACCTTTTTGAGGTCGTCTGTCCACCTCGTTGGGGGTCTGCCGACGCTGCGCTTTCCGGTGTGGGGTCGCCATTCCAACACCTTGAGACCCCAACGTCCATCGGTTCTCCGAACTATGTGCCCCGCCCATCGCCACTTCAGCTTCGCGACACGCTGAGCTATGTCGGTGACTCTAGTTCTTCTACGGATCTCATCATTTCTGATTTGATCACGTAGAGAAACCCCGAGCATAGCTCGCTCCATCGCCCGCTGAGTGGCTCTGAGCTTTCTTATGAGGCCCATAGTCAGCGACCACGTTTCGGATCCATAGGTTATAACTGGCAACACGCACTGTTCGAAGACCTTTGTCTTCAAGCACTGAGGTATCTTGGACGAAAAGATCTCGCGTAGCTTCCCGAACGCTGCCCATCCGAGTTGGATTCGGCGACTAACCTCTTTCTCAAAATTGGACCTACCTAGCTGGACCGTATGTCCCAGGTATATATATTCGTCTACAATTTCGAGTGCAGAGTTCTCAACGATGACCGGGTGGCGCGGAACATGCGAGTTTGACATAATTTTTGTCTTACTCATGTTCATTTTGAGGCCCACCTGTTGAGATACTCTGCTGAGGTCGTCGAGCATTGTGTTAAGGTCCTCCAGAGACTCTGCCATAACGACTATGTCGTCGGCAAATCTAAGGTGAGTGATGTACTCGCCGTTGATGTTGATGCCGTATCCGTTCCAATCCAAAAGCTTAAAGACATCCTCCAATGCAGCGGTAAACAGCTTCGGGGAGATGACATCTCCCTGTCGCACACCTCGCCGCATTTGGATTGGTCTCGTAGTTTTGTCTTGGATACGGACAGACATTGTGGCGTTTTCATACAAACACTTCAGCACTTGGACGTACCGATAGTCGATTCGGCATCTCTGGAGCGATCTTAACACAGCCCATGTTTCCACCGAATCAAAGGCCTTCTCATAGTCCACAAACGCCAAGCAAAGTGGCTGGTTATACTCCTCGGTCTTCTGTATAACCTGCCGCAGCGTGAATATGTGGTCTATGGTACTATAGCCTTTTCGGAAACCGGCTTGTTCGGGAGGCTGGAAGTCGTCGAACCTACGAGCGAGACGATTCGTTATGACTCTCGAAAACAACTTATAAACATGATTCAGCAGCGCGATGGGTCTATAATTCTTCAATAAGGCGTTATCTCCTTTCTTGAAGAAAAGAACCACCACGCTCCTGTACCATGCTTCCGGCATAGTACCTTCGTGAATGACGGAATTGAACAGTCGCTGAAGGACTTTAAGTACCGGTTTACCACCGGCCTTCAGGAGTTCGGTTGTGATTCCGTCGTCACCTGGAGCCTTGTTGTTCTTGAGTTGTTTCAGAGCCATACTAATCTCGTATAGGCTGACGTCCGGGATATCTTCGGTATAGTGTCGGGTCAACTTGGCTCGTGGATCTTTTGCCAAATTGACAACAGGCTGTTGTGTTGAGGTGTATAACTGCCCATAGAACCTCTCAACCTCTCTCAAAATCTCAGGACGAGATGAAATGATACTACCAGTATCGGTCTTCAATCGCGTCAGCTGCCTCTGCCCAATAGACAGATCTCTTGCGAACACTTTTGAGCCCCTGTTACGCTCAATGGTATCACGAATGTATTCGGTGTTGAAGTGTCGCAGGTCACATTTCTGAGCCTTAGAGATCTGTTTATTGATCAGACGGTAGCGCGTCGCGTCCACTGAAGATTGTAGCCTCATTTCGTTCCTCTCATCCATGAGCTTGAGAGTCTGGGTCGAGAATTTTTTGGTTCTCTTACGGTGTGTCTTATAAAATGCTGACCCCACCGTATGGACAGTTTCCACCAACCTGTTGTTTACATCGTCCACAGAAACGCAGTCAGATAGGCAATCAAAACGGTTCATCAGCTCGAGTTGGAAATTCTCAGGGTTTTGAATATGAGCTCGAGTTGGTCGGAGCGTAGACTTCACTAGTCTGGACCTTTCCAGCTGTACGCATATATTCAATGAGCCTCTGACCAAGCGGTGATCGCTCCCCGTCTTTACGGTGTTGATCACAGAGACATCATTGAATATATGACGCCTGGTTGACATAATGAAGTCGATCTCGTTTCTCGTGGAACCGTCGGGACTGATCCAGGTCCATTTTCGATGCGGCCGTTTCTTGAAGAAAGAATTCATCATATAGAGGTCCTCCCTCTCCAAGAAATCGGCCAGCATCTGGCCCCTGTGGTTCCGTTGCCCGTATCCAAATTTCCCCACTCTCACCTCTGTGCCGCTTCGCGTGCCCAGCTTTGCGTTGAAATCCCCCATCACAACAGTGTAGAAGGTTTTAGAGGCATGCATGGCTCTAGATATATCCTCATACATGGCCTCCACCTCTTCGTCTGGATGTGCCGATGTCGGTGCGTAAACCTGTATGACCTTCAGCGAATACCGTTTGGTAATTCTGAGTATAAGGAACGCGACCCTGCTCGACACACTCTCGACTTCAACAATGTTGTTGACAAGGGACTTGTGGACGAGAAACCCGATACCACCTTGGGACTGTTGGTCGCCCTCCCGGTAGTAAAACAGGTTGCCGGATTTTAGAATCATCGTGTCCTCCCCCTCTCTTCGGACTTCCGATAATCCTATGACATCCCATCGCAACTTGTTTACTGTTTCTTCCAGCTCGATTATCTTTTCGTCTTCCCTCAAAGTGCGTGCGTTATATGTTGCCAGGTCAAGTCGTCGGGGTTGGCAGCGGAATCTCTGCCGGAGATTCTTGACACCCCCTGCCCCGCCGTTACCCGAACCGCTGCCAGAGCTGGGAATAGCGGGGCTGCCGGGAACTAGGGGCTGTGGCTTCTTGTGTTTATCCATAAAGGTTATTGCCAATAATCACCACGCTTGGCATGCGGGTTGGTGATCGCAGTGCTGACTATGTCGCACCGACAGTGCTGCTGCCCACTGTCGGTCTGGTAATATTTAAGTCAGCTATTTGAATGGTTATACCGCCATTTGTCGGTCGCCAGAGCCTCGTTGGTAAATCTGCAGGGTGCACCACGTGCAGGTGAGGTTGACAATTAAGGAGACTGATTGGGACGAGCCTCCTCCTTACACTACAAAAATAATTTCTGCATATATATGCAGAAATTATTTTTTATAGGTGTTATGATAGAAACGAAGAAAATATGAAATCTAATAGACATCTGTTTAAATTCACAACCCAATGAATTCAAAATTCATGTAGTATTAACATATTTAAATAAAAGAGGAGCAAAAAATAGTTTTATTGAAATAGGTTTATTTTTGAAAAACTTTAGAAATAATGAATTAATGCGACGTCCTTGATGTGATTTTCGTCTGTATACCCTTGGTTACAGTATTCACTTCAAATATCTAACAAAATCTTTACGATAAGTAATTAATATGTTTTGCGTAGATAGTCAATTCTCAATACTAAATGTATTAAATGTAAATACATTTTTAGCACTTTTTTATTAGATGTTAAGTCATTAGTGTAAAAATATTTATTAATTTTAGCTGCAGTTTTTTTTAGTCAAATTCCAGTTGTCGGAAGGAACCTTCAACCCCAAATAAGTTTTCCGCAGTTTTGGGGTTACCGGGCCGCTTTGACTCATCAGTTCCGTATTTTGACTCTTCTTCAAACCAAGAACTATGATTAAGTATGTTTGTTTTCCAATAATCTGCAAATTCAAAATTCTAATTAAATTCTAAAACTATCTAAAACATATACTTCATGCAAATAGCGTAGATCAAGAAATTGATCCTATTAAGAAGTGCCATTAAAAAACTAATTACTTTTGTGATTTACATTTTTGATCGCTTCATATTTGTAATCCTTTGGAGAGAATGATAATATATAGAGCGTACACACATAGCGCGTATAAACATGTTATTCCGCACAGGAAAATGCCTGATTTATTTAAAGTTATTCTGAAAAATCCATAGATGTTTGTCGATGTTTTGAACACACCAATCCTTGGCAAGTAACACCTAATCCAACCAACTAGGCTAGCCTACGATAAATTTGCAATTAATGTGTCATCTAAAGTATTATTCTAAATGTAAAAGTCTTTTCTTCATTAGTTAGCATAATTGGAACCATTTCTTTTAATATATAAAGATCTAATTTTTTAAAACTTCATAACGAACCGGTAATATCTCTGATAGTCCCTGCATCACCCCCGTATTCAACAGGTAAAATATCTTTAGGTATATATTTATACATTTCTTCGTAATTTTTATTGTGCACGAACAGCTGAAGCATACAAACAATAAAATTAATTAACTTGTTTAATCAGAAATACAACCTAAAAACCTAACCTAAGGCTAGAACCTAAAAAGTCCCTGTACTATTACGGGGAAAGGTTATATATATCATATGCCATATCAAAATACATTAAAAAATCAGCCTTCTTTTGGTCGTCACTGATCTTATGAAGTTTGGAGCCGTAAAGCAACCTGGTCATGATTAGTCGCCAGATTGCAGTGAAGTGTGAACCTACAAGTAAATTCTTAATTATGGCTGATTATATAATGCTTACTCTGGACTTATTTTTTTCATTGAGCAAATTTTTTATAATGCTATATACGGTTTCAAAACCTGGAGGCGTATTTATGAAGTGTAATCCTTTCATACGTAATGGTGAAGCATCCTGAAAAAATACAATTCAAATTAAAATAACTTACTTTATAATTTTGAATACATGAAATCTACTTAACATACACTTAGCAACGTAACAAAATTAACTGATAATAAAATTACTATTTCAATTTCTAAAGCTTCTCTTTAAAATGATTCGTTGGTGTCTTTCCAATACAAAATTTCTAATGCAATTTTGAAACACATAGTTCATTTTCTAATTTCAAAAATTACCTATTTATATGTCTTAATTTAATATTCTGCCTTCTAATTCATCTCTCAAAAGCATCTTAAAAATAAAATTGATTAAATAATTAGAAATATTCTGTTGTTATTTCATTCATCTTACATCAATACAAGAAATTTAAATTTACCTGCGAAATAACTACCATCTTCTTTAATATCGATGGTGTCATTTGTAAAAAGTGTCGCATTGTTACCCCATCGAAATCCACAATACTTTGAAAACCGGCTACAACCATAGTATCGTCTTCAAGAAGCAATAACTAAAAATGGTAATGAATATCTTTTAAATAAAGAATAACACGCTTGTTAACCACATAATAGACTAATATTGTTCGTAAGCAAATGAGATTAGATGGGAATGAACTTCAACTAGGGGAGTCGCGAGTTCGATTTCCGCCTAGAGCCAACAGTTTCTAAATACAATCTGTTGGTCTTCGAGTCTAGATGTATTTATGTGCCCAAGTATCTATTTAAAATTATATTATTAGTAGGTATATATTACTACTATTATTTGTCACCCATAAAAGAAGTGCTAAGTTACTTTGTAGACGGAAGAACGTGTGTAATTGTCCGATATATTTATTATTTATATAATTAATATGTAAAATTAGTGGCCCTATGAAAAAGTTGTTTCAAAACATGTCGTTTCAAATTACCTGATGTGTTAAGCTGCTCACGGAGAACACTTCAACTAGATTGTACTTATCTGGATCATAGGCGCCAAATTTTATGATTACAAGACGTGGAGAGCCAGGGGACACGGTTTTTGGTAAAATAACATAAAACCTGGATATAAAATAACAAACGTCAAAACGGTAAAAAACGGTAAAACTTAAGACAGAAAAAGATTTCACACCGCGCACTAAAACGCTGAAAATGTTAAAAACTCGAAAACTAAAAAAAAGTATTCATATAAACCTTTGTAAATTACTCTGTATACTGCCAAAAACCGCATAAAAATCCATTTCGTCTTTTTGCAGTTAAGATTAACAGACAACCAAAGAGACTTGGCGGAGAACTTTTTTATAATATGTAGCGATTTGACTACTTACCCTAAATCCATTATTTCACTAAGCAAAGCATCTGTGGGCCGTATATTATATAATTCTGGAGCAAGTGTACGTAAAGAATAATATAGATCCAACTTTTCTTTAGTCCTTTCCAAGCTATATTTACATCCCCTTAAAAAAGCTACGAGCCATTGGTCATCTAAACACAATAAATACATTTGTTTTATCATCGAACTATTTTGATATTGTTAGTTTTGATTTTATTGTTCCACTCATTATATAAAGTGAAATGGACTGGAAATCGTCTAAGTGTACTTGACTAGGAAAGTTGATTTTATTAATGCTTAAATTGATTTGTTACTCAAATGAAATTAAATACAAATAGAACGTAACAAAACCGTACAATACAAAGTGTGTAAAGTGTATTTAGCTCAAAAATTGCTAAAGTTTTATCTAACATCCGGACTTCCTCGGGAAAATCCACATACTAAGACTTTTGGAAACCAACAACTCGATCTACTTTAATTTTTTTGGTAAGAAATTTTCTTGTGGTTCACCATCTAGGCGTTCTATCGTTTAATTTGCGCTATTTATTTAAACATATCTTCTTATACAAGAATTACCAAAGTAAAGAAAATCATATCCTTTTTAGATAAATGAATAGACTTACACGACAGCGCGCGATATTTTGTCGCTCGCTGATGCAGTAAAATTACTAAGGTCAATTAACATATGGATTTAAAAAATAAACAAATAATTATTAACCCGAATTTATTTCAGATAACATTTGTATCAACATTGGGGGTGCTGTTCTTAAGCTTCTTATTCATACTACAGACAAGTGACACCAAGAACCAGACAAAACTTGCAAAAATTATGTCATAAACTTATACTGATCCCATATAATGTACCCAAATTCTCACGTTACAAAATGAAGTTTCTCTACTGGTTAAAATTGTGTATAGACTGACCTGTTCTAGCCCGTATGTGAGGTTGCTTTGTTAGCCACTCCTTAATGTGTTGCAGATCTTTGTCTATCCTAGTTGGGTCTTCATTTAGCTCTACCCGCGCTTTTTCCGCTAATTCAGAATACAAGGGTCGAATCGGCATGTTTCGTTAATACAAATTTCCCCAAGTACTTTTTCCCTTTACATGGAAGGTTGGCGTATCACAAATATATTATAAATGATTATGAATCATGAAGAAAGATAATAATAATAACGATTATGAAATCAATAGGTAAAATGACATTTAAAAATTATCTCTATCCGTTTATCAGATTTATATCCTTAGATAACAAGGGTATATTTATTCAATTATAAAAGATACATTATAATTATATTTTTTTAATAGCTAGATATATTTGTAAAAAGAAAGGAGACTGGATTCTAGGAGCTTAGAAATAGACGGTGTAATAATTTTAGATGAAATTATTTAACTACCAATAATATAATCAACTTAGAGATGAATTGTGCAAAAATAATTCCTAAAATTAAGTTACACAAAACGTAATCAAAATTGTGTTGCATTTATCTATTTATATCTATAAATTCTATTATTAAACAACGATAATCTAATCATGCCGATATTTTCTTAGAGCACTTGCAAATATTCTATTTCTCATATAAAGCCCAACATAGTATTAAAAAATACAATTAAATTTTCCAAACCCCTTTATTTTTATTAATAATTAGATACAAAACATTTTTATATCCCAATTTTAAATTATCCCAACAATTTGATTGAATAAAATGTAGTGACATTAAATTTCACTTAAGAAAATTAAGAATACTGAGAAAGTATGAAAAACATCTTTAAATGTTCGCACTGTTTCATGGTTTTTAAAGATAAGTATCCCAAAATCAGACTCCAGATGAATATTTCAGATTCATGAAATAAAATAAACTTCGGAAAAACATACAGAGTAAACATGCGCGTTAATTTTTTAATTCCTTTTTTTCATTAATATTAGCTAATCAATTTAAGTTTATCTTTACTTTTTTCAAAACTTCCAGCCATTTAAGTTTTCATTTGTTATAAATTTAATGCTTATTAATATTTAAGCTATATTCAGTCGAATTCCAGTTGGCGAAAGGAACCTTCAACACCAAATAAAGTTTCGGCAGTTTTGGGGTTTCCAGGCCTCTTTGACTCATCAGTACCATATTTTTCGTCTTCTTCTAACCAAGAACTATTGCTATGCACCTTTGTTTTCCAATATTCTGCACATAAGTGACATATATATTATGTAAATAAAGTAAAAGATTAAAGTTATACACAAAATTATGTTACAAAATATACTATACCAGTAATTTCCTTGATGGTTCCAGCATTGCCTCCATATTCAATCGGTAAAATATCTTTGGGTATATATTTATACATTTCTTCGTAATTTTTATTGTGCACGTACAACTGAAGCATACAAATAACTATTAATTCGTGTATGCCATAACTCCAAGATTGCAATATTTATGATAAAACATCTTGTATGTTTTATGATAATAATAATGAGAATAATTTATACGAATCCGTTGTTTTCAAAGCTTAACACAGAGATACAATAGTCTTAAGCGATATAACCGGTTGAATATTTTAATTATCAGATATGTACTTACAAGCAATATAACAGAACTAACTACTTTGCTATAATCCGCACGGGTTAAGTGAATGCATGCAAAGCCAATGTGTATGAAGCAGGCAAAATCTACGTACCTTATACATGCATGTATAAGGTACGTAGATTTTGCCTGCTTCATACACATTGGCTTTGCATGCATTCACTTAACCCGTGCGGATTATAGCAAAGTAGTTAGTTCTGTTATATTGCTTGTAATATGGAATTCCGCAAAGTAACGCCTGCTTCTATAAATCAGATATGTACTTATTAACTTAGCCTTGCACGGCAGAGGCACGAATTCGTATTGAGTGATAATACAGTGACGTATTTGAACTTAGTTCGAATATAACTAAAATCTAAATCTAAAAAGAACTATATTATATTAATAAATGTATCACCTCAATGATTGTAATTATTAATACAACACCAACAAATTGTTGTTGCTATAAGAATTATGGACTTAATGCACAATAAAATAATTCTTCGATATATTTTCGCAATCTTATGACCTCACGCTATGAAATAATGATAGTTATATGATAATATGGTATGTAAAATACATATTTTTGACACCATTTAATCACATGTAAATACTCAAGTATTTTTATTAATTGTTAATTTCTAGACATACATATTTCAAACTATTCTTACTCTGGTCTTATTTTTCTCGTTGAGCAAACCTTTCAGCGCATTGAAGACGGTTTCAAATCCTGGAGGGGTGTTTATGTAATGTACTCCTTTCATACGCAGTGGTACAGCATCCTGCAATAAAAGGCATTCCAAATGAAAATCAGTGTTATAATTTCCGATTTAAGAAAAGAAAGAAAGAAAAGAGCCCAGGACTACGGAATCCACATGGAATCTAAACTAGTTAACAACAATATAGTGATATTAGCGACCTGAGTGTTTCTATACATAAATTTGATTTACCTGTGAATAAACTACCATTTTCTTCATAAGCGATGGTGTCATTTGTAGAAAATGTCCCATCGTTACACCCTCCATATCCATAATACTTTGAACACCAGCGACAACTAATGTATCGTCTTCAACAAGCAGCAACTTAAATATTTACTTTAAATAAAACACTTTAAAATTAAGACCTAATAAGTTAACATTATATCTTTTTTTTCTAATTCTTAGTTATTTATTCAAGTAAACTTGTAAACATGGGATTCTGAATCGTATATTTCTACAGCTGTTTTGGAAAGCTGTTCCTAACGTGAAAAGCCAGCAAGAAACTCGCCGGTTGCTTTTTACTAAATATAATTCTTATTACTAGTTACATTTGTCTTGTGCAGGGTCGAAGAGTAGTTATGTCCTCGCATTCTTATCCTCTGAGTAATACTCAATAGTGTCGGTACTAGCCTTTTTTTAACAGTATTTTGAAACTGTTGTAATGGGAAAGCTAAAATTGACTGGAGAATTTTATTATACAATCTTTTACCGAAACTCACTAACCTCTTACGTACTTTTGCAAAGCGCAACGCAGAAGCCGCAAGCTTATTTCAGTTCCTATTTTGTCTTCACCATTATTTTATATTAAAATTTTGTATATTTTTATGTTTTTTTATTTATTTTTATCTTTCTTTGACCCGACTCAATATATTAATTAATTAAGTGAAAAAAATATTACGAAGTTCTTAAAGAACCTGATTCCTTATAAATCCACAAATTTTAAGCGCAATAGAAAACAAATGGTGTAATGTTTAACAAATATCTTACCTGTTGAACAATTCCAGACACGGATATTATGTCGGTAATATTATACTTTTCAGGGTTGTAAGTGCCCATCCTCCCAATTGAGACTCGTGGAGAACTAGGTGATGTGGTTTTTGGTAATATAATGAAAGTGCTAAAAAAAGGGGAAGGTAAGTATAATCAGACTTAAAATCCGATGATCGAAGATATTCTTTGGACAGCATTTAAACCCAACTCATTTGAGGATCATCCTTTTGTATCTTTCCTGTGTTGAATCTACAAGTAGACAACTTGAAATACTCAATTAATAACATTGAAAATCTAACAACGATCCTTGATACTTTTGTATTTTAACTTGCCATTAGGGCTAACCGCATCGCAATTTGATAAAACATTGTTATTTACTCGTTTTAAATGTATACGATCGTCGTAGTGTTTAGGGTAGAAACTTATAAAATAGTTTTCTAAAATTCGAATACTAAATATAATATATAAATACGCATATGTCGATAGTCAGCTTAGTATAGTGTATTGATGTATGTGGTTTTTACGAGTCTATTTGTTAGTTACTGCGGATTCGTCAAATTCTAAGCCGAATACAGACTTATAAGGCTTCTCAATGTCCTTTGGTAATTATAACTCAATCTAAAACTCAAAATAAGCTTTACTCAAGTAAACTTGTGCTTTTGAAACATCACTACTACCGCTAATTATTGGCTCCCGTAGCCTTATTTTTTAATTTTTTGCACCCTTGTCTTATTTAATCATACCTATTATATTTTAACACAATATTGTACTTAGTGCTTAATTGTTTTCTACAACAGTGTATAAATTAGCCATAAATGAAGCATACCAATAGACAAATATTACATAGCTATTACTTAATACTTATAGCTTTAACACTCATGTTAGCCTATGTGCGAGAAAGAAAATCAAACAAACAGACTTTATTGTGTAAAATATAATAAGTATAGATTTATTCTTGAGCCCTAAATCCATTATTTTAATTCATCAATCAATCAAAAATATACTATAAAATATTATTTGTATTAAAAGTTATGACTCACCCTAAATCCATTATTTCATCGAATAAGGGATCTTTAAGTCGAATTTTATGGAATTCTGGTGCGAGTGTACGTATAGAATAAAACAGATCTAACTTTTCTTTAGTTCTTTCCAAGCTATACTTGCAACCCCGTAAAAACGCGACAAGCCACTGGTCATCTGAAAGCAAAAAAATAAGATCTTATGAGGAAGGTTTTTTTTTAATACGTATAAAATATTACATATTTTTTAAAATAGTATTTAGAACACGTAAGAGTTAATTATACTTGAGTAATGGACCATAGGCAGGCCTTTAAGGGATAGTGACACAATAAATAATGAGAGGAAAAATGAAACTCGTATATTTCATCTTTGCCTTCACACATAAAAAGGAGAGGCAGAGAGATCAACCTCATTTGCTTTCTAATTATTTCTCTTTATTGTGACACATTTTAGGCTGCTTTCCCTACTCTGGCGTAATAACTTTTTGACATTACATCAATAATAATCGCCATTGAGCATTGTGGTACGTCATTAAGTATCAGAATAATCCGTTTAGATTTTATCATTACATTACGATTAAAGTATATTTTTCAATTTATAATTGATAACTGACCATGATGTGGTTTAAATTTATCTATATCGAGATCCTTTATTGTTTGTAATGGAGAAAATACTTGTTTTTTATTTTATATCGTTTGACATTTACCCAGGACATTCAATACCCATCGTAGAAGTAAAGAGAGTTTGGTGTGGTATTTAATCTATCGTTATTTAAACTGATATTCCTTTATTTGGTATGGACATCCTAAATTTCCAATCAAATTATATTTTAAGAGATACATTATTTAAATATGAGCAATTTATCTTAAATTTCAGCTTAAAATTAAACAAGAATAATTAAACATTTTTTTTAAGTCATTCCTCTTTACCAACCTGTTCTAGCCCGAATGTGTGGTTGCTTGGCCAGCCAGTCTTTAATATGCTGCAGGTCTGCATCTATTCTATTTGGATCCTCATTAAGTTCCACCCGTGCTTTCTCTGCTAATTCAGGAGATAAGGGTCGAACTGGCATATTTATTTAATTTATTATAAAAACTCCTTGAGTACTACTTCTTTTCCGAGTACAGATATCACTAAAAATCCAATTTAAAGGTAATATGTAATTAAAATCTAATCTTATTCGCCTATCAGGTGTTTACAATGAGATAACAACATTATAGTTACTTCTTCGATTTTGGCCTCCGTAATACTTTCCTGTTCTCATTGAACTCTATCCGATGACTCATTGGATTCGCGAGCTTATCTTACCAGAAATACACGGAGCGACCCATGAGATGAGATAGGATAGGGACAAATGTTAAGACACCCATTTGGCACATACAAATATGCATTCCTCATCATCTCTCCAAGTTTCTCAACAAAACCCGCAGGCCTACCATGAACTCTTATAGCGACTCAATTGAAGAAGTAAACGACAACCGCGAACCGCTTTCTTTTCGTACCATGAAGTGTGAATTGCATTGGGATCGTAATGTTTGAAAAGGATACGTTATATGAACTATAGATAGACGAACGCTTATTCGGCAACGACTTAAAGTGTGCGTCTTTAAGACGTGATGGTATGAAAAAGCAAAACAATTTACTTTACGTCTTCAATTGAGTCGCAATAAGAGTTAGCATGGTAGGCCTGCTGATGTCCAAACTAGCGAAATGTCAATGCTTTTATTTAGCCTATAATATTACGCTCAGTCACTATATGTCCTATACCATTATGATTTATAATATTAGATTCGGCTTTATACATAGAATACTTACCTAATATAATAATTGTATCTTTCCAGCCTAATTTATTAATAATGCATTTAAACGATATCAACGAGTAAGACATCTAATTCCAACATACTCATACTTTGAATGAAATTGTCTGTCTAACAAGTAATAGATTTCTATACATCAAACAAAATAATTTACCGTAGTCCCAACTCTGCTATATGACCAATTACTAATACCAATTATTTTTAAAAATTTACCGCAAATTTAATATTTAAACATAAATCTTAAACGATCCTCTGTCCACTTTAATGAAATTAAATAAAACAAATGCCAATGTAGGAAAATATATTTATTAATTCTCATTTTATAAGTACAAAAATCCATTCCGAAATCATACATACGTAATAAATAAATGCTTATACCAGACTTATAAGAAAAAAAATTAAAACCTGAACATTTATTCATCATATTATGTACAAATTGTAAATATTTATTTTCGAAAATTTAAAACCTAGCTACCTTAAATCTGAGATTTCTAAATACGTTACTCCAAATATGTTTCTAAACCATTTTATTACATAATATATATTCCCTTACATAATATCTTTATACAAAATGTCCCGTATGTATATAATGCCCTTGTGCTCGTTGTGAATATTACAATAATAACGTTCAGTCGAATTCCAATTGTCTGAAGGAACCTTCAACACCGAATAAGGTTTCGGCAGTTTTAGGTTTTCCAGGCCTCTTTGACTCATCAGTGCCGTATTTTTCATCTTCTTCAAACCAAGAACTATAATTGTGTACCTTGGTTTTCCAATATTCTACAAATCAAAAAGTAAATTATATTATTAAGCTCATTAGAACAGCGTCAAGAAAAAAATACATAAATGTATCTTAATGCAATATCAGACGAGTACATTCAGCATAAACATTGTAATTTCTTAAACAATATAATATTCCGTAAAATATTATTATAGAATAAAGTACGTACCAGTAATTTCTTTGATGGTTCCAGCATTACCGCCATATTCAATCGGTAAAATGTCTTTAGGGATATATTTATACATTTCCTCGTAATTTTTATTATGAACGTACAGCTAAAAGATAACAGAAGTTCGTTTGTTATATTTTTGCAGTCGTGCGACTACTTTGTTCTGCATGCTACTGCATAAAAATAGATCCATATACATATTTCATAATGCTTTTACAATTTAGGGCTTGCAATTTGACACTAGGGTAATTTTGAGTGTCAACTGAAAACTGACTAAATACAAAATATATCAGATAGTGGTTTCATAGGCGGACGTCCGTATTACTAAGCTATCCTACCGAGAAGAGCTAGGAAAAAACTCGGCAGAGCTTTTAACTAGTTTCATTTTGTCATTGTTATTTCGTATAAGATTGAAGTGTGACGATATCCTCGCTTTCTTATAATCTACGTAATCTTTAACAGTCTAGTAGGCTTCCTGAATCAGCCTAATTTGGATAGTTTTTTAAACTATATGATCCATGTTATCTATCTAATGTTATCCATCCGCATATATAGTTATTTGTCTGATTATATTTTATAATCATGTAAGTATATAGAAGGTCATACTTCATCATTCGTCATCATAATATTATTAGAAAACATTTACAACGCTCTTGTGCCATGAAAAGAATGCATACAAATTCCATTTTTTCAACTGAGGCAATATAACAAATGGAATATTGATTTACGAGATACTATATGAAAGGCTTTATTTATTTTTTGTATGACTATAACGATAATCTCGTCAAAAAACGTTCTGAATATGGCGCATATTAAATACTAAAATGTTCACAAACAACAACCAAATGTTGGTGCAATAAGTTAGAATTATGGAGTTTTTGAATGCACTATAAAATTATTCGATTTATTTTGATATGAGCTGACACTTTAAAATAATGATTGTTTAATGATCATATGGTATGGTTATATATAACTATATAATAAATAAATAAATAAATAAATATATAGGACATTTACACACACGGTCATCCGTCCCCAAAGTAAGTAACTTAATACTTGTGTTATGGGTGACGGACAACTGGTAGATATAATACATATATAAGTCTAAATACATACTTAAATACAAATACACACCCAGGCTCGAAGAACCAACAATTTGTTTATAGAAAATGTTGGCACTCGGCGGGAATCGAACCCGCGACCCGAGGAGCTGAAGGCAGGGTCACTACCCACAGCGCCAACGGGCCAGTCAATATTATAATATTATTACTATAATATTATACTAGTTATAAATACAGTTTAAAACCAATAAATATATGAATCGCAAGTATACTTAATAATTCTTATTTTCTACATATTCAAAACTTTTCTTACTCTGGACTTATTTTTCTCATTGAGCAAACCTTTCAACGCATTGAAGACGGTTTCAAATCCTGGAGGCGTGTTTATGTAATGTACTCCTTTCATGCGTAATGGTGCAGCATCCTGCAAATAAAGATATCCCAAGTAACAAACACTTATAATTTCCGCCCAAGAAATAGTCGATTTAAAATGTGAAATCCTCAGAAATTTTAAATATTCGAATGAAGTCGCAGTTTCATTCACATCGACTTAGGTGTTTAATTAGTGACTCAAAGACATGTTCTGTATATTTGTGTCCCTTGATCTTCACATATTTGTATAGATAACCTTTCGGAATAGACTATGATTTTTTAAACCGTTTTTCCAATCACACTTACTTTTATTATGATTATGAATTTTTATTGACACTAGTTAATTATGATACGTTAGTGGCCGAAATTTAACTTAGTAAACTCTTTCAGTTTGTCTTACATATTTGATTTACCTGTGAAAGGACTACCATTTTCTTCATAAACGACGGAGTCATTTGCAGAAAGTGTCCCATTGTTACCCCCTCCAAATCTAAAATACTTTGACCACCAGCCACAATTAAAGTGTCGTCTTCAACAAGCAGCACCTAAAACTTATTTTAATCAATACTGTTTATTTTTTGTAAAAAAAGATCACATAATATTGCACACTTTTTAAAGCTTGGGTTTATTTTATTCGTAGATAATACTAATTAAATTAACATTAAGATTTTTTTAAATTTCAGGCCTTTTTTAGTGTTACTTTAAAAAAATATTTACCTCGTTTATAAGGGTCGACACGGCCAAAACATCAGTTATACTATATTTTTCAGGGTTATACGTACCGGGCCTCATAATTGAGACACGTGGAGATGCAGGTGATGCGGTTTTTGGTAAAATAACGTAAGTCCTAAAAGACATGAAGCGGTTTAATGAAGGGAACGTACTTAAAATACTGATTATTTTTAGAGAAGAAACAGCAAACCAGCAAGTAAACATCTCACAACTGTCATACATACTATTAGTTTGAACGTCGCTTGATACAACAATTAATATTAATTAGTAATAAGTGAAAATATTAATAAACATATATGTAAACAACAAAGTGTTTCCTAATAGATTTTGTTACCGAGATAATATCACTCTTCAGCCATTTAGACATAAATAACATCGACTCCATCGTTGCTCTGGGTAGATGGGAAGGTTAAGCAAATACAGTTTCACATTTACAATATTATTCTTGCCTTACCCTAAATCCATAATTTCTTTAAAAATGACATCATTGACTTTTATTTTATGTAGTTCTGGTGCAAGTGTACGTAAAGAATAATACAGATCTAACTTTTCTTTAGTTCTTTCCAAGCTGTATTTGCAGCCGCGTAAAAACGTAACGAGCCACTGGTCATCTGAAGGTAATAAAATATGTTTTCAAAAGTTTCTTACATCCACCATAATATAAAATATATTATATTCTATATAGCAAAATGGTATATAGAACAACATGACAATGACTATTGACAATGCCGTATCAGAATAATCCGTAGATTATATTTCTATCCGTAGACATATAGTAGATTTCTTGTTATCATTACATAACGATTAAATTATATTCTTCCAATTGATAACTAACCATTATGTGGTTACACCGATTTATGACAGGTCCATAATATTTTCTTTAAAGGGGAGAAATCGTTACATCGTAAAAATAAAGAGATTTCGATGTGGTATTTAATCTATCATTATCTGAGGTGATATATTCTTATTTTGAATTAAATACATAATATATTCCTTCAAATGGTATGACCATTTTCAATTTCCAATCAAATGGTATTTTAAAAGAGATTTTTTTTTAATTAATTTAATCAATTTATCTTAAAGTTCAAAAATTTTGCATATAATAAACAAAAAAATTTTTTATAGGCATTCTTGACAATATTATTATTTACCAACCTGTTCTAGCCCGAATGTGTGGTTGCTTCGCCAGCCAGTCCTTAATATGCTGCAGGTCTGTTTCTATTCTATTTGGGTCCTCATTAAGTTCCACCCGCGCTTTCTCTGCTAATTCAGGACATAAGGGTCGGACCGGCATATTTATTTAATGAATTATACAAAACTGTTGAAACTTTTGAAGTACTACTTCTTTCCCGAGTACTGCTAAAGTATTACTAAAAATCCAAATCAAAGATAATATGCAATTAAAATCTAATCTTAATCGCCTATCAGGTGTTTATAAAATGATAACAACTGTGTACTTGCTTTCTTCGATTTTGGCTGCCGTTATGCTTTTTTTCTCATCGATGTCTTTCAAATTATGTCGGACTCGCAATATATATATTATTCATTGACGAATATTCATTGCCGTCCTCACTACCGGATTCTCTCCTAGTCTCTAAACGGGTCCAGATTAACATAGTATTGACGCTTTTATTTAGCCTGATGTTTGGCTCGGCCACTAGGCGTTCTATCTTATTATATTTTATTCTTCACATTAATATATTTTTTTAATATATTAATTGAAACACAGCGTTGATTCTAACTCTCTAGTATCACTCTCAAAATAAAATAATATTTTATGACCTATGAATATTGTTTAAAAGCTGTACCGTTAATGCAATATTGATATTTAAAAATATAATTTAGTAAAAAACTTAGAAAGGTTTCCAATAATATATCAAAACAATTCTTAAAACACTTTATTACGCGTAATTAAGGTCAGGGGTACCTCCAGTCCTAGAGGTACACGGGTATGCGAACCCGGCCTCCCGAGCTACTACTGCCTTTCCCTTACCTTCCAGGTAGTAGTATCCCTCAAATCCCAATTCCTTTAATAACTTTCTTGTATCCTGTCCCATAGTGACCCATCCCAACTTCCCCCTCCCAGAATGCCGTGTATCCGGCACCGCTGTCCTACCGGGAAAAGTAGGCCTCAATAATTCCCGAGGAGGGTTGACGTCAGGCAGGCGGCCGGTCATAAAATACTTGCCAAATCCAAATACAACATGGTTACTGGGATAAAAGATGATAGTGAAAATGTTAGGGCATTCCCCAGAGGCGACGCGCAGGCGCAGCACCCGGCGCCTGTGGGAAATGGACAAGGGTTGTCGCATCAGGGACGGGTGCGACGTAAGACGCGAGTCCATAGAGATGTTCGAATGAGGATAGCTAGTTGGAATGTAGGTACGATGAATGGAAGAGGAAGAGAGTTAGCCGATATATTAGAAAGGAGACGAATAAATGTTGCGTGTTTGCAAGAGACGAAGTGGAAGGGAACGAAAGCAAGAGAAATTGGCGCGGGTTATAAATTTTATTATAGTGGAAGTGATGGCAAGAAAAATGGAGTGGGTGTAGTGTTGGATAAAGAGTTGAAAAAATGTGTGATGGATGTTAAGAGAGCAAATGATCGAATAATAGTGGTTAAAATAATGAAAGGTGACTTAATGATAAATATAATCAGTGTATATGCGCCGCAGGCTGGTTGTGATGATGTAGTGAAAGAGAAGTTTTGGAAGGATTTTGACTTGATTATGATGGCTATCCCTCAGAGTGAGGAGGTTTTTGTTGGAGGTGATTTTAATGGGCATGTAGGTAGGCTGAATGGAGGTTATGAGAGAGTGCATGGGGGTTGGGGGTTTGGTACGCGTAACCTTGAGGGAGAAACACTAATGGAAGCTGCTTGTGCTTTTGATCTGGCAATAGTCAATACATTTTTTCAAAAAAATGACCAACATCTTGTAACCTACAAAAGCGGCAGTCACAGCACCCAGATTGATTACTTCCTTCTGAGGAGGAGTAATTTGTTGGGGGCTAAGGACTGCAAAGTCATTCCTGGCGAACCATTAGTGACCCAACACAGGTTACTTTTACTGGAGGTTAAACTTCCAGTAAAAGTAGAAAGATACAAGCCAAGGCCTCCACCCAAGATTAAGTGGTATATGCTTGAGAGAGAGGAATATGGAAGAGAATTTAAAAGCAGAGTTGTAGATAAAATGATTGATATGAAGGATAAAATGCACGAAAAGTCGATAGACGAATGTTGGAATGAAATAGCATTATGTTTGAAGAGTACCGCACAAGACATACTTGGTGTGACTAAAGGGAAAGGTAAGATAGATAAAGATGTGTGGTGGTGGAATGATGATGTAAAACAGGCTTTGAAAGAAAAGAAGGATGCATTTAGAGATTGGACTAGTGTAGATGTTAATGATAATGAATTGAGAGAGGTTAAGAGAAAGGTGTATATTGAGAAAAAGAAGATAGGAAAGAAAGCAGTCGCTATCGCGAAAGGCAAAGTACAGAGTAAACTATACAATACTCTGGAAACCCCTCAAGGACAAAAAGCTCTATATCGGATAGTGAACGTCAGAAAGAGGAATGAAAAGGATATTATGCATGTAAAATGTATAAAAGATGACCAAGGAAAGATTTTAACAAATGATGAAGATATAAAAGGACGTTGGAAGGATTATTTTGAAAAATTAATGAATGAAGAGAATGATTTGAACAGAAAGTTAGAAAATTTACCTATTAATTTAGGTATAGTGAGAGAAGTGAATGAAGATGAAGTTAAAATAGCAGTGCAGGGTATGAAAAGTGGGAGAGCGATTGGGCCGGATGGCATACCGGCTGAAGCGTGGAAGTGCTTGAAAGGGGATGGATGGAAGTGGCTGACTTTATTCTTTAACAAGTTGTTACACGAAGAAGCAATCCCAGAAGAGTGGTCAACCAGTACGCTGGTACCTATTTTCAAGAATAAGGGGGATGTGCAAGAATGTAACAACTATCGAGGGATAAAGCTCATGTCACATAGTATGAAAATTTGGGAAAAAGTAATAGAGCGAAGAATGAGAGAAGAGTGTACGATAACCCAGAACCAGTTTGGTTTTATGCCAGGGCGGAGCACGACGGACGCTATTTTCGCCTTACGCCAACTATGTGAAAAATATCGACATGCGCGTAAGGACCTGCACATGGTTTTTATCGACTTAGAGAAAGCGTACGATCGTGTTCCCCGTGAAGTTCTGTTGTGGATTTTGAAAGAAAAGAGCCTGCCTGGGAAGTATGTACGTATTGTATATTCCATGTATGCCAGAGCTAGTACTCATGTCCGGTCTGAAGCCGGAGTAACTGACAATTTCGATGTGTCTGTAGGCCTACACCAGGGATCGGCTTTAAGTCCCTTTTTATTCCTCTTAGTGATGGATGTACTTACTGCTGATATTCAAGAGGAAGCTCCTTGGTGTATGCTATTTGCCGACGATATCGTGATTGTCGGTGAAAATGCAGCTGAGGTTCAGAGCAGATTTGTGAAATGGCAAGAAAAATTGGAGAGGTTTGGTTTAAAGATCAACCTGACCAAAACTGAACACATGCAGTGTAATTTCAGTGGTACCTCCAATTTTTCTCCAATAACCTCAAATGGTGTTGTTTTGCCAGTCTGCTCCGACTTCCGGTACCTTGGCTCGCTTCTACAGGAAAACGGGGAAATTGATCGCGATGTGAGGAATAGAATGAATGCAGGATGGATGAAGTGGCGACAGGTCTCAGGGACAGTATGTGACCCCCGGATGCCCCTTAAACTTAAAGGGAAAATTTATAAATCGGTCATAAGACCTGTCGTAATGTATGGATCAGAATGTTGGGCAATGAAAAAGATGGATGAAAGAAGAGTGCATGCAAATGAGATGAGAATGTTAAGATGGATGTGTGGTGTGACAAGATTGGATAAAATAAGAAATGAGTATATAAGGGGAAGTATGAAAGTTGCGCCCATTGTAGAAAAGATGAGAGGTGCAAGATTGGGATGGTATGGACATGTAATGAGGAGGGATGAAAATCATGTGACTAAACGAGTGTTGGATATGAATGTGGATGGATATGTGACTAGAGGGAGGCCTAAAAAGAGATGGTTGGAATGTGTGAAGTATGACATGCATATAAAAGGAGTAGCGCCAGAGTTGACGAATGATAGAAGAGAATGGAAGAGGAAAACATGTTGTACCGACCCCACTTAGAGTGGGATAAGGGTAGGAGAAAGAAGAAGACTTTATTACGCGTAATTACTTTTATATTAATTATTTTTCAAATGATTTATAAAAGCAGGCGTTACTTTACGGAATTCCATATTACAAGCAATATAACAGAACTAACTACTTTGCTATAATCCGCACGGGTTAAGCGAATGCATGCAAAGCTAATGTGTATGAAGCAGGCAAAATTTACGCACCTTATGCATGCGGGACGAGCCACCACATGCACCCCCAAGGCGCATTCACCAGCAGCAACGCACACAAAAGCAGCACACACACCCACCATCACAATCTCGACGATCGTTTTATAATTTTTTTCGTTAATTATTTTCCGTCACCCCAGAATGCCGCCAAAATGAATTATCCGTATCTTTTTTTAATATCCCCTCAAGTTAAGGCTAATGCCAATATTTAAACTTCCTAATACTCATAATTATTATCAATACAGTATTAGTATACAAAGGGTAAAATTGATAACAAATTTAAATGAATTATTTATACATTTTTGGAAAAAAGAAATAAAACGAATTCCAATGTAAGAAAATATATTTATTAATTTTCATTTTATAAGTACAAAAATTCATTTTGAAATCATACCTACAGACAAATGTTTACACCAGACTTCTACGAAACCAAATAAAAAAGCTTGTAGCATTCATTCATCATCAATTACTTCTAAAAACATATTTATTGTCAAAAACTAAAAACGTAGCTAGCTTAAATCAGTTCAGGAGAGATTATCCTTTAAAGGGTGCATAATCGAAAGACACGTCATCGTGTACTCTATGATTTTAGTTTAGACACAGAGGGGTCTCTATAGAGACAGTACAATCAACCAATGTTACCTGATACTTTTGCAAACAACTTTTATACTACTTGGACCTACCTACAATTTTCACGGATCTTATCTGTGAGCATATGACTATTCTTATTTGTTTTAACTGAATTCTTAGATTTCTAATTACTATATTACATTACGTTATACGATACTATATTACGTTCAATCAAATTCCAATTGTCTGAATGAACCTTCGACGCCGAATAAGCTCTCGGCAGTTTTGGGTTTTCCGGGCCTCTTTGACTCATCAGTACCGTATTTTTCATCTTCTTCGAACCAAGAACTGTAGTTATGTATCTTCGTTTTCCAATGTTCTGCAAAACAAAAATTACATTATATTATTAAGCTTATTAGAACAGCGTCAAAAAAATATATAACATAACCTAGATTCACTATCAGACGAGTACATTTGGAATAAGCATCGTTATTTTATTATTTTAAAAATAAAACTATAAACGATATATAATATATAAAATATATTATCATAATATAATATAGATTATAATATGTTAAAGAACGTACCAGTAATTTCTTTGATGGTTCCAGCATTGCCCCCATATTCAACCGGTAAAATATCTTTAGGGATGTATTTATACAATTCCTCGTAATTTTTATTGTGCACGTACAACTATAAGATAAAAGAAGGTCGTATTTTGTTAAATAATTTTCTTGTTTTGCCTTTAATTTATTCTGCCTGCTACATCAGAGAAGATCTATATACATATTTTATAATGCTTTAACAACTTGGGACTTGCGATGTGACAATAGTATAATTTAATATTATTGAGTGTAAACTAATAACTAAATACAAATTATATCATATATTAGTTTCGTGGCGACACGTGCTCTACCATTAATATTATTATATGACTATATTCAATATCTTAAGTCATCGTTAAGACAAAATAATTTAAGGGAAATATAAAAAAAGAGAATACCAAAAATTAATCCTGGATGATGTTACATGGCTGTGTATGGTCGGATATTAGACAGTCTATAGACTAGGTAGACAATAAAAGCGTTTGCAATTCATTGTACACAACTTCTATATTAGAATATGCATTTATCATATACTATGTAGGGTTATCTAGAGGCATATATTTTTTTGATTAAATTTTATATCTCAAAAGTACATTGAGAGCCATACTTACTCTGGATCTGTTTTTTTCATTTAGTAAACCTTTTACAGCATTAAATACAGTTTCAAACCCTGGAGGAGTATTGATGTAGTGTGTTCCTTTCATACGCAATGGTGCAGCATCCTATAAATATAAATTAATATAGCTTTTACTATTTATGAAATATTAAGAAAAAATCTTACTCTTAAGATTTCATACTGTAAAATATGCAGATAAAATGAGGACTCTATGTTATTGAAATAGATATAAAGGATACCTCAAATAGGATTCACAGCGAATATTACATTTCTTTTATAAAGTTGACGCATACCTATATACTTAGGATATTGATTCTGTACTTGGTTCAGAAATAACATGCATCTTGATTAAAACTGCAAACTTTACTTTATACTTTACAAAATCGTAAATTAAATGTCATATCTGATGATAGAGCCATTAACCGCAATGTTAAATTAGTAAAGTAACAGAGTATTCCACCTAACTGTAGTACAACAAAATATTTGCTCCAGCTTACTATTTGAAATTGCATCTTCAGCTGCCATATCTTGTCCATACTCTACGTGGGGTCGGCACAACATGTTACAAACATGTTGTCATATGATTTGGCTACGTATTTTACGACCGGCCGCCTTCCTGACGTCAACTTACTTTAGTCGCCATTTACGACACCTGGGTAAGAAATGAAGGTGGTCTATTCTATTCTGCCGGATACCACATGTCCATACGTTACCTTATTTGAGCTAAATCACTAATATCCCACCATACAAATAAATCAATATTCAAGATATTTTTTTAACCTGCGATAGTACTACCATCCTCTTCATCATTGATGGTGTCATTTGCAGAAAGTGTCCCATTGTCACCCCCTCCAAATCTAAAATACTTTGGATACCGGAAACAACCAACGTGTCGTCTTCAAAAAGCAATAACTGAAATTAAGTTTAACAGACATTACACCCGATTACTAAGTATACAAATAATCTTTTATAACAGTGAAAGCGCGTAATATTTGCGGTTCGTGGTTGCCAACTTATTAGTTTATTTATTTAAAAAAATTACGTGCTTATTTGATATTATATAAATAACGCATGCGTCATGTTTTACGGTCAGATAAAACATCCTTATTAAACTTATTAGAAGCTCCTAGAGAATTTCTTAGATATGACCAACCCTTATTTGAGCAACGGAATAGGATAATACGAGTAACAGGACGCTACTCTTCTTTTTTAAAAGTTTTTATTTAACTTGTCATGTATGGTGTGAGGGTGGAATCTTGCAAGTTAAATTCGATTGAGCTGAAATTTTACATACTGGTCTAGTCCCGATGACAATGCATGTTTATGATAAGCATGATCTGATGGTGCTGCCAGGATTTTATTTTATTTTATTTATTTATTTTATTTATTAGGCCATCAATAATATATACATGAAATACATTTAAGATTATACACGATACAATAAAATGTTTTGACTAAATGCTATATTAATTAAAGATGTTAACAACATGCACAACAATACTAAACAGTAATTCATTGATCAAATGAATCAATGAATCAATTCAGTAATCAAAATAGGATTGGCTACAGACGAGGAAACTTCTCAACGGTTATCAGTAGGGACATAAATTTTTGTTTAAAGCTTTTTAACTTGACTTGTTCTCACAAATTTAATTTAAGTTGAAAATAACGTCATATTTTTTAAAAATCAAAAAGAAAGTAAGTGCTCGACGTTACTTAAAATTTTTCATTTAAATTTTCGTACATGTAAAGTTAAAAAAAACAATAAAAAGATGATTTAAAAATAATTACCTGTTGTATAAGGAAGGTGGCGGACATTACATCAGATATGTGATATTTATCAGGATCATACATACCAGGTCTGATAATAGTGGTCCGTGGAATGCACGGTGAAGAGGTTTTTGGTAAAATAACATAACTTCTGAAAATTTAGGTAAAGTTAAATTGGAACTCAAAGTTTAATAGGATTTAAATACTACTAGTATCGATTAAAGTCACGTTATGAAACTTTTTGGCCTCGTATTTCTTACATCATTATTTCTGCATATAAAAGTAAAGTAATAGCATGTTACTGTCCACAACTAGGCATAAGCTTCCTCTCCCCGTTTTAGTAGAGAAGGATTGGAGCTAAGACCTACCACGCTGCTCCAATGCAAATTGGTAGGTTACACATATCCCTAAAATTCTCTAGAGATATGTAAGTTTCCTCACCGCAAAGCATGTGATAAATTGCAATTATTAATTAAACTTCGACACATAAGTTTTAATAGAAAAACTCATTTGTGCCTGCCCGAGGTTTGAACCCATGATCGTACTCTTTAAAGTCGCACGGTCTCGCTGGGGTATCATAGCTGCATATACATAATACTTATACTCAACGTCTACATTAAACTTGGTGCCCTCTGTGTAATCTATAAAACGAGTTTTTTATGCTGCGCTCGCACTTCCTACAACTACTTACTTATCTAACATACCATTTTCTTATTAATAAAATCATCACATTACTTTGTATGATCATGTAAAGAAAAGGTGATATGGCACTTGATAAATCATATACGATTCTTCTTTTTATCGGCTTCTATACAGCATCCCAATTAAATGCTTACCTATTAAATAGACAACTCTGCTGTAACTATATAAGTTAGCCTAAGTCGACAACCCAAAAATATCTGTGCATTATAAGTACAGATGACATTGAATGTTCTAAAAAGAGCAGCGTATTTTGCAATTCGATACAACTGTCATCGTTGTTTCCTGGTAGATTATAATAAATGAGGATAAAAAGGGACACGCGCCGATTTGCGCGTAATTGTATAAAAGGCAATAAGCTATTATAATATTGATTGAACTTTTTGCATTGTGTTTCCAAAAAAAATTAAGGGTTGCCACGTCAAATGCGTTAACACCCAATTAAGGTATGGAATAGAATACAGAATTTAATATATAAAAAATCATCGTACAATATCATCATCATCCTTCTGCCCTTATCCCATTCTAAGTGGGGTTGGCACAACATGCTACAAACATGTTATATGATTTGGTTACGTATTTTACGACCAGCCGCCACCCTGATTTTATCTCACCTTAGTCGCCTTTTACGTCACTTCGGTAGGAAATGAGTGTGGTCTATTCTACTCACCCAGATGCCACACGGCGGAAAAAAATCATCGTAAAACGGCCATAATAAAAGTACTTTGTACATAAATCTTATCATTTTTTAATGACGTTCGATAATCGGATATATTAAAATTCATCACTCACTGTAAATCCATTATTTCTTGGAGTAAGGGATCATTATAACGAATTTTATGCAGTTCTGGTGCAAGTGTACGTAAAGAATAATACAGATCTATCTTTTCTTTAGTTCTTTCTAAGCTGTATTTACAACCACGTAAAAACGCTATCAGCCATTGATCGTCTGAAAGCATAGAAATTAAGGAGAAATTATTTGAATGGTATAGACTAAGGATTTATACAATATTTAACACAGACAAACCAAGGCATCATAGGTATATTAATCGGCCAGTAGGTGTTTAGTTATCATTATCTAATGATTACCGTATATATCTCGACTCATGATTGATAACTAACCATGATAGGTATAATGGTTATACTGACATATTTCCCTAACTGTATTTATAGGGAGAGGATACTTGGGTTCATTCTATTGTGATAATGAGTGAGTTAATCTCAATACAACATACAAGTTAAGAGGGTCTCAAAGATGTTTAAAATATCGTATAACAATTGAGTTTGACCCATATTTTCAAAGTATCATTTTCTATACAATAAATATTAAAATTACTAAAGATGCACTAGCAAGGAGATATTGATTTGAATAAAAGGGCAACTTATAATAAAACTTTAAAAATTTAAACGTTAATGTTATAAAAACAATTATGTTAGTGTAGGTATATATTATGAAAAATAAAATTATGCCACGTTTTGCAATACCTGTTCTAGCTCGAATATGCGGTTGCTTTGCCAACCAATCTTTAATATGCTGCAAGTCTTGTTCAATTCTATTTGGGTCCTCATTTAGCTCCACTCGCGCTTTCTCCGCTAATTCTGAACACAAAGGTCGGACCGGCATATCGATAATAACGCCTACTAACGTTTTATGCCTCCACCAGGTACGACTTCCCTATCACTAATACGATATCCAAAGGCAGCATGACAATAAAAATATAATCTTCAATCGCCTATCAGGAGTTTGTACGAAGATAACAATTGCTTGTTCACAAGCGTTAGTGATAATAATTATTACGATTAATATGTGGATTGGGCGCCACTACGACACATCTAAACCAGCAAATTTTGAACTGTGGCGCACATATCGTGATAATGTGCAAGAGAACTTGGATCGCCAGCAAAAATCAAGCTAGGACTGAAAAAGAATAGATAAAAAATAATATAGAAAAAGAATATACATGGAGGAAGGCGACTCTGCTGTGTATTCGTGACCACGAGCCACTCTGCCAATACATCGATGTGATAAGAGTTTGTTCAGCTATATCGCAATACACTCGAAACATTTGAGATATATGAATCAGCGAAAGTATAACTACTCCTAATACTTGTCATGAAATAATCTTATAAAAATACAACAGACTTTTTTTTTATGTTTGATACCTTCTGTAAAATACTAGACCCATTTAAAAAACCTAGTTATCGCCGTAACTACGTCAATTCACAGTATTTTATGTTACTTAGAAAAACTTAAATAAAAGATGACAGTACTCTTTAAATTAATGTATCTGTACTAAACATTGTCGGCTTTTCCAATGACTTGATGAGTATAAGCACCTGAAAGTACGAATAGTTCTAACGCTAGATATCGACATAATACCGCTTGTTTACTAGGTCATAATTCATAGTGGTTGCATATTTTCTGATATTTCACCCCATCCGAAGAATAAAGTTACATGACCTATATATATTAATATATAGGACATGTAACTACATTCTTCGTATGGGGCGATTTGATTATATTTCAATTATCAATGACCCCTAAAATGCTGGAACTAGCGTTTATATGGCAGTTTTAATCAATTCATCCCCTAAGATAAAGGAGACCGAAGTCTTCAACCTATCAAGTTTTTTCCGGTTTAACCTAAAATTGGTCAGTTTATTATTTTAACCATATGTGGCACGCCACCTGATTTTATACCAATCGTGTACCGTCTGCCATATACAACTCAATGATTCTACCTCATTCGACTCGCCAGTTGGCGCAGTAGGTAGTGACGCTGCCTTCAGCTCCGCGGGTTGCGGGTTAGATTCCCGCCGAGAGCCAATATTTTTTATAAAAATTTGCCTGTTCTTCGAGCCTGGGTGTATAGCATTTAAGTATGTATTTAAAATTATATAAGAAGTATATCTCCCATTTATCCGTCACCCATAATACAAGTAGTAAGTTACATGCTTTAGGAATGGACAAGTTATTTTTATGGGGTTTATTTATTTATTTATTTATTTACCTCAAGGTAAGAATTATTATGCGTCTTGAATGACTTGAATGGCAGGTCTTGGAAATCCTAAAATCTTGCAAATGATACCGAAATGAATCACATAATTAGTCCATTTTCTTGCGAATTTCGACGATCATTAAGCAACCTTGAACTCTGATGCCGCAACTCTGAATAAAGAACGGGCATTTTGATGAAACCTCCAGTGTAGGTTTTTCAGCCAGGATTTAATTCCTCGGTCGATCGGTAACTAAGTAAGTTATAACTAATGCGTCCAATCAATCAATCATCCAATCAATCCAATCAAACCAAGCAAAAGCAACCGGTCTATTGATTATCGACAAAACGCAATTATATTCATTTACGCGACATATTCCCTCCATATACAATCCTACTCTTATCACAGAGAAAAAATTATAGTTAAATTAAAAATTTCCTGTTGTGTGATTTTATTGTATTAGTGGAAAAACATTCAAACGAAAAAAACAATTGTTATATTAAATAACCTCGATTTTGATATCTATTAAACAATCCATATAGATTATTGGCACAAAGATAAGAAGAAAATTGATATCATTTTTAACACTTTTGATTACACAAAGTAATTGCAAGTATTTTACAATTGTTATAATGATGGACTGCAACAATAAATCACTTAAATACATTGAATTTGTACCCCAAATAAAGGGATTGCATTCATGTCAAATAACATAAAATGAAGGGTTAATTTTTGGTTTCTCTTATTAGTTTAAATATATTTGTAGGGTTGTGGCGTATTGTTTGGTAATGACTTTGAATTATCGATTTCCGGACAGCAATAAGTTGATGTATTATATGTACAACTAATACTTTTAAACATAAGAAACCTATACCAAACAAAATTTTCGTAAAAATATTTTGATATTTTCTTTTTTTTGTTCTTTTCATACTTCCTTTAACAACACTGGAAACTTAAAACAAAGTCTAATTTTCTCGATTGTTTATAAGTCAAGTCTAAGTTATATAATTTATAGAGTTAGGCGTTATTTCTCGGAGGTATGGGCCTCCGCAAAGTAATGAACATATCATTTAAAAATATATATATTTCATTACTTTTTGTAGTCACTTAGTTGTGAATTTAGTATAGTTGTATTAAAGTACTGCTGATACGTAATCTGTATGCAACCAGTAGGCCAAACTGTAGGCGTTTTACGTAACAAAGCATAGTTCAATTTAAAAATCTGACATAATGACTAACGTACTATAATGATATTGCAAAAACCGTTTCAAGCGCTAAATAGAAGTTGCTCTAGGGTCTCCGGATTTGTTCTTTGTCTTTGAGCCTTTGATTCCTGTCAGCATTGAAATGGGCTGCCTTTGTAGTACAAAAAAACATGACTAGGATGGTATATGGTATGGAAACTTTTTTTACCTTAATGCTCTCGTTTAAATCCATCATCAGAATTAATATCGTTCTTATTGTAACATAACAAATTTTATTTACCAATACTATATCCTGATATTTACTATTATTTCGTGCTAGGAGTGTGTCTCAAAAGATTGTTAGTATGGACATAAAGCATATCTCACTCTATGAATACACTGGATTACATTGGATATGTATAAATTGCCGTGTGGTATCCGGCTGAGTAGAATAGACCACCCTTATTTCTTACCGGGGCGTCGCAAAATACGACTAAGGTAAGTCGACCCGCAGTGTGGTATCCGGTTAAGTGGAATAGACCACCTTCTTTCTTACCGAGGGGTCGTACAATACGACGAAGGTAAATTGACGTCATGCAGGCGGCCGGTCTTTAAATGCGTAGCCAAATTGTGCCGATCCCACTTAGAGTGGGATAAGGGCAAGAGGATGGATGGATTAGATATCAAGAAACATTACACAATGCCAAACAACAAACAAGTTACTGCTGACCTTGCAGTGGAAAGTTAAAGTATTTTGATCGAACATCGTAACAGAGATTTAAGATTCGTGCTATATAATATTGATGTACGAACATCTGCAAAATGAATCTGAGATTTTCCATACACCATCTGGATCTCGGTTATATTGTTTTAGTAAAACTCATTTTGACATGTATTTATATAATGCTAATTATCTCAGTAATGAAGTTTCGATATCAGTAGGAGACAGCTGTATATTACTGTTTTTTTTTATAAAGGAAAAGGATGGCCAAATGTCGCAGAGCGAGTGTGTGTGTGTGTGAGAAATATCTAAATCCACCTCGTTATATTATCTAAACATTAAAGTCGTTACATTGCAGGAGTTTTTATTAATATTCAACTTAATAATTACGTATGAATATTTAAAATTAAACAGTTTTAATGATTATTAAAATGACTAGATACACATACAATATGTAAAAATCTGTTTAAAATCTTGGTTTTAGTGATAAAATAATTTGCATTTTTAATGCGACTGTTTAACGCAATTAGTCCTCTTCTATAAATATAAATCCTGCAGCAGACTCCGTTGGAGAACCATTAAATCGAAGGCGGCGCGCTGTCTGTTCTGCATCTATCCAAATAAATTGTGATGTAACATCGCATCTGTTCCCAAAACCAAAATAATGCCGTGTGGAAATATTCTTCGCAGATCCCGTTGCAACACTGTAAATAAAGATTTTACGCGCTCTCTAATGAAAACTTTAAAGAAACGTAAATCAAATTTAACGGCAACTGTTTTACCGAAATATTGAAGACTTCTTTTATTTTAGTGTAATTGTTTACGAGATAGATACAAAGTTTTATGCTTTTTTTACTTGTGTTGATGTACACACGGTTTAAACTGGGGCATAAATTACAACAAAGCTTAGCTGATGTAAATACAAAAGCGTTAAAGATTTATATTCATTTCGTCACTTTAGGAGTCCATTATTCGGGTTTTCGAAAGAAAAATAGAATCATATGATCGAACATAATTCAAAATTTATGAATAGTTAAAGTATTTTGAATATCGAGAGTGGGAATTATATTTTTATTAATAGAAAATGGCTAAACCCACATCAAAATGGAACTCACAGTTCCTGTTGCGCGTCTTGTGACGTGGGTAAAGCAGGTTTTTTCAAACAAAAATAGTTTGAGCGCTACCATCTTACACTGTATCTTCAATTGCAATCAAATAAAGTAAGTAGCAAATAATGGCATGTTATTATCCCACTGCTAGGCATAGGGCTCCTCTCTCCATTTTTCTCGACAAGGATTGGAGCTAAAGCCTATATTATATTTTCCTTCACCGAGAAGTGTGTGATAAATTCTAAATATCAATTAGTCGCATAAGTTTTAAAGAGACTTTCTCTATAGAGACGCATGATCTCACCGATGGGCTCTTAGCGATCACAGATTTTTTCCAAAAATCTTAAAGCTCCAATGTAATTAAAAATAAAACTGAAAAATATCATTTATACCATCGCACAAACAATAAATATCATTTAAAATAATGAACGTTTCATAGCGCGATTTTAACGAGTAACGCCAGCGTCATTCGTTAAAATCGCGATAGCTTACTAAAAATAAATTTCGAGCACACACAAAATTATGTAGTTAAAACGAAAACCCTCGAATAGACTAAAGGATAAGTTAACGTAACGATAAAAAATAAAATTTATTTAACGAAATATTTATTATTAAACAAGTATTTACAATTACCAAGTATCTACCACATCTTTACAACGTTGTTGTAATAATTCCATATCTTACGGTTCAACGCTCATATGAGGCTTCTAACAATAAATAATAAAATCTTATTTAGTATAAATCGCCATTGCATATTTACTCTGACTAAGAGATCACATGTTCAAAATCTATGGCATTAAAGTTATAAATGTGTGAACGAGGCACTAGAATACATTTATATATATTGAAGAGGATTTATCAAGACTTTATAAGGTACATTATTGGTTTAACATTTAAATAACAATCTAAATAAATTGAATATAATTAAAAAAATCTACATACGGTGGTCGCTCTACATTCGAGTTTAATTCGGTCTGTAATCTTTTAGTCGTATGTCAAATTGCTAGTACCTCAAAGCAATTTTTTTCCATTGAAATTAATTCAAATGTCATTAATCCGTTCCAGCTCCCACGCTTCAGTTTTTTTTTTATGTTGGGTGTTTTTGAATAAGAAAATGTATTTACGAAAAGAATCAAAAGAACCGAACTTATCAAAAATGATTCGAAAACGAGGAAATAAAGAAGACTGGTCTGGTCTGAAATGGGAGAAAATGTTAGACTGCTCCACACGACCTGTTTCTCAAATCTCATCTTAGCGAAAAATATCGGTCGTTCGGCGTCTCGTATTTTAAAACACATTAGGGCACTCATATATCGAGGTACCACCGTTCTCGTATTATAATACATGATTAAAATTCATCTTTAAATGTTTAATAAATGAATAAAGTCTTTGGAAATACTATTAATTTTACCTAAAATAGGAAAAAGGAACTAATCTAAAAAAATTGCATAGCAGAGTCAACATGCTTTTTATAATGGTTTCAAATTTTATTTATTTCTTACAATATAAATATTATGTTTCTTATTTTATTTTACCTGTTTTTTTCTTAAGTTAATAAATCTCGTACTTTTAAAAATAAACGCAAGTATCTCATATCGCAATAGTATGCGAATCAAAAAATAAACAAACAAATATTCTTATATTTAGTAATAAATTTAAAACGTCTCTTAAGTTCTCTAAAAACGAAATAAATATCGACATCGGCTCTGACAAGCTGATATCAAAATATGGACGTTTTAAAAATATATATATCTATAAAATTATTATATATTATTTAAAACTATAAATCACAAACGCCAAATCAACTGCTATGATCCGTTTACAAGTAAAAGGAAGCATTGGAATTATAAAGCATATTACAATAGTTAATAGTGTATAGTTAATAGTAATATTACACTAAGATCGTATTTACATTTCAATTGCCTATTAAACTGAACTTGTACGTATTCTACGTACTTTCCGCTTCATATTCCCAAGTAAACAACATTTCAAACTTCTCATTATAAAAAATATGTGTAAATATTTAATACACAACAATTATTTTATATATTTCCGTTTACTCCTACTGTTTTTCTTAGAGGAAAACTGATTTTAAAATAATTAATTCCTTACTTGTATTATCACATTTAAAAAGTGATTACAAATTCTTCACAATTATATAAACTGAGTCGAATTCTGAAGTTCATTTAATACATTGCGAATGAACGACTTTTCAACATAGTTTATTTTTAATATTTAAAGAAGTTTTATCAGTAAAAAATGTTTGTCTAATTATTAATATATGAGCCCTAAATGTATTACAGCTTACATCAAAAGTTGGCAAATAATTTGAGCTCATCAGGATCGAGTGACCGCACTGATTTCCAATCTGTTTCGGGATATTCATCAAAATTTGACGTGTCCCCTTCGTAAGACACGGACGGCACTATTGGTGGCTGAAAACATAGAAAAAAATATCCATTTAATATAAGTATCGTTTTATCGTGAGAAATTTTGCGAAACTATTTTCTTAAATTTCGAAAGAAACAAATATATCTAATAATAAGACGGTCTCTTTCTCAAGTAATTTTAGAATCTAAAAAAACGAAAACTATATTTTTTGCCCTTTAAATATTAACACATTTATTATACAATACTGTTATGGATATTAAATTAAAAAATATCTGTTTGTCTCAATAAAATATTTAACAATAATCCAGATGAAAAGTCGCAATTTATTAAAGTAGAAAAAAACAATTTTATTATTTTTAACTATGATCTACATATAATAATAATAATATTACGACATTACGTTTATGTATTTGCACAATGTTGGCAACAGGTCCACTACAAGTGCAACATAAAATGAAGATTTTAGCCCAACTGTTCTACTGTAAAGCTGTCTATAATATAACTACTATTTCACTAAGCAGTATATACATTAGATAGTGATCTAATCTCATGACATAAGTTGGTTGATATTTAACTTACTCCCATTATAAATATCATATATAAACCTACACAATTTTATTCACCCACAATTTGTCATCTACTAATCTCTGTGTCCTAAGGTAATAAAATAGTAAATAAATTTATCGACACAAAATGGAATGATTATAAATTTTTTTCTTTACGCGTTGGAAACACTGGCAATCGGAAAAGAACTATTATTTGCAACGGCTAAGTGGGTAATAGTTATCTTCTAGACTTAATTTTAGGTGAAGCAGTTAAAATAAAGAAAAGATAGTCACATTAATATCCTGCTAGCTCAGATTAGGTAAGTTTCAGGTAAGATGACCTATGAATTAATAATAATTAATCAAACAAATGATATAATTTCTTCTTCCCTGCCTGTATGAATTATGATTCACGTCATTCTAATACCTGTTGGCGGTATACTTAAAACTATTATATATACAAAGTGAGATTGATTGCCTATCGCTTACGTAAAACAAACCTACACATTGCTATTTCAGTTAATACACAGCGCACATAATCTAGTACCTTAATTAATCCGGAATTAATGAATAGTTAAGTATTACATACCTGTAATTTTTTCATATAAACATCCGCCCAGTCGATATGTTTGAACCATCTGTGTCTTTTTACATCCTCAGAGCCACACTAAAAACAATAAAATAAATTATTTTATGAGTGACTTTCGTAAATAAAATAGAAGATACGTTATATATTTTATAAATAAAATAGTTATAATAATCAAAATTAAGTCCAATTCACCCAAACTCGGATGTATTAACAGAAAATTATAGAAGATTACGTCAACTTTCCCATTTCCGACTCTCCGAGTCTTTCTATATGTTTTTTTTTTAATAGATACTAATAATTTGTTGTTACGCGAAAATATGATATAAAAAAATATATATTCTAAAAATTTTGTTACTAAAATGGTTATAACGGTTAATTATAAAAGGGCTATTTTACACAATTAAAGCTATAGAGTACGGAACAGGAAGGAGTTTCACCTCTACAGATTTTTTTATATATTTAAATCCTCGGCTGTGTATTATGATTTATGTATTAGCGTATATTTATAATCAGTCCAATATAGATTGTCGAATTTTATGATATCGAATACCCAAGCCTACTATTATGCTTTTCTATAGTAAACACTGAATGCCTCTATATTCCTGTTGTCATAAAAAAGTTATTTCCACGGCTAAACTTAATTTGAAGGCTAATACTTTTTGGCGCAAAGTATAGTCCTCCTTTCAATCGATCGAATCACGACGGAATCACGAGTTTGGTTCTACTATCAACATTACAGATCATTGAAACATGTAAGGATGTGATTTTGAAATTTACACATTGCATTTATTGGAGCAATTATCTCATAAAGGCTCCGTAAACGAACTTTCTCAAATGTAAATCAAATCCGAAGTACCAATAAATAGAAAAAAAATGAATCAACTCTGTTCTTATTGACAGTTGTGACGTTTATGTTCTACTTCGTTAAAACGCTTATTTGATAGAGCATGTAGAGACCATAACCCCTAGAACACACGAGAGGTTTTTTACCTTGCGTTAAAAAAACGTAGAAATGAAATAAATGGGTATCCAGGTATCTGTTCTAATGACAGCGCTTTTAAAACGCGACGTATTTTTTTCGAGCAGTGTTCCATTTTAGGCGTTAGGCGTTGGGCGTTAAGCCAATAATACCATACGAAACTTCTTATTACGTCTATTGCGGAGTTTTAACGTGACGTATTTTTGACGTCCGTGCTTACGAGGCGTAAGGGTCACTCGAATAGGTAACCCAAATTTCCCCACACGAAAATTTTAGTTAAAACTAACAGATGGAAATATAAAATATCAGTGATTAAACGAAGTTTAAAAAAATTTATGAATCATTATAGAGCAAAAAAAAGTTACTTAACGTTTGTTTTCTGTATTTTTTACTGGGCTTTTGTATTATTTATCTCTCTGCCTTTTTTATATGCGCAAAAGAGATAAAACACAACGCTTTTTTAAATTATCGCTTGTAATAACTTTACTCCTCATAAAATTCCCTGCTATATCTTTGTAAACAAGCTAGTTCTTATTTTGTACATTTACATATTGTTTCATGGTTGTATAATACTGTTGTAGTCGCGACTTTTCACGTAAAATTATGTTTTAATATTTACATCATATAAGTTTCATTGTATACAATTTCATAGGAAAAGGTCTAGTAATTTGGCCCTAAAGGTGACACAAACAGACAGACTTTCGCATTTATAATATTAATATGGATATATATTATATTATCAATGGATATATGTGGGAAATCATATCTAGTGTAAACCAAACGTATGAATTTAGTGAAACTATGCCAATAGCAATTAAGTGATTATCAAATTACGTTAGTACAGAATTACGTCAGCATCAGCGAATAATATCCGATTTTATGATTAGTAAGTTTGTACTTTAATTTTATATCATATTTCTTAAAAAATTTGCGAACACAAGCAACTTTAATACCTGTTTCATTACGAAGTTCTAATTAAGCAACACAGATAGATTATCTGATATATGCTTCCAATATTAAACAAGTGCAAATAGATTAAGAAAACTTTCAACATTTTCTCCAAGCATGTAGGTCCCTCATGATAGTTTACTTTATAAAGAGTGGAATGTGTTCTAACGACTGTAGTTTCTAGTAGTTTTGTATTTTCTCCGAGCTTTTTACTGCATCGTCGCAGATGGTTTAGATTTAGAAAGCCATCAGTCAAGTGGTCGACGTGTGGTGACATGAAAAGTATTTTATTGACAACGACTGACTTATTGAGCGGCACATGCATTTGTGTCGCTCAATACATGAATTCGACTTATGCCGCAATATTATAGTTAATCACGAGCGAATTGTAAAGTCATGGCGGCACAGTGTAATAAAATGCTACTGGAATTTAGAAAAAGTATTTAGTAATATCAAGATTATTAAAAGTTATTCAACTTGTTGAATTCAACTACGATAAAATCTCACTTTCGAATGAATATCGTTTACAAAAGTTATCGTCGAAGCCTACGATATTTTACCATTTTATGATTACAGATAAAAAAATCGATTGTGACAGTGAATATGAAATTATTTAACTTAATCAAAAAATACCCATTGTGATCTTAGAGAAATTGCGAATTGTAAAAGCTACCATTACGAAAACACGCATTAAAAGAAGCTAAAGCTTTGCAATTAAACTCAGATTGTAAATTGTCAACTGTTAGATTAGGAGTTATATATGGAAACATCTGGAGATGCGCCAACTTTAAGAACGAAACGAAAACATCATTTTTTTCTATCACTAATTCGAATTAAAATTGTAACAGTGCAAAGATTTTCTGACAACATTACATCTGATTAATAGCGTCATAGGATGCAAGACAAAGCCGCCGTGTGGTATCCGGCTGAGTAGAATAGACCACCGTCATTTCTTACCGAGGTTTCGTAAAAGGGGACTAAGGTGAGATGACCCACCATGTGGTATCCGTTTGAGTGGAATAGACCACCCTCTTTCTTACCGAGGGGTCGTAAAATACGACTAAGGTAAGTTGACGTCAGGCAGGCAGCCGGTCGTAAAATACGTAGCCAAATCATATGACAACATGTTTCTAACATGTTGTGCCGACCCCACTAAGAGTGGGATAAGGGCAGGAGGATGATAAGGATGCAGGAAAAAAATTTATGCCACTCCCACTACGGTGGTCTACCTTCTCATTCTTCTCCATTGATACACTCTTGTCAGAGCGGTCATAGCCGATGCGATGGACCAATCAAATTTAATCTGATGTTGGTGTCCTTGTTTATAAATGCGCCAGGGAGTGGGTAAACAGAGATAAATGGCGAAACAATATTATATAGGCGAGCGATATGCGCCTCAAATATGCAACGGCTACGAGGCATCTACCTAGGCATAGGTTATTTGGTACATCTTGGTTAGATATAACTACGAGTATAAAACAACGCTACGTTATCAATGCGAATCTGTAAGTGCTGCAATTTCTTCAGAGACAGCAAGAATAAAAAAGGCATAGTTATTGATAGACTTCTGTTTATCTGTGGACCAGTTTTGCAAAATATATTTTGAATATCATCATCCTCCTGCCCTTATCCCACTCTAAGCGGGGTCGGCACAACATGTTACAAACATGTTGTCACATGATTTGGCCTCGTATTTTACGACCGGCCGCCTGCCTGACGTCAACTTACCTTGTCGCCTTTTACGACACCTCGGTAAGAAAGAGGGTGGTCTTTTCTATGCAGCCGGATACCACACGGCACCAAAATATATTTTGAATATGCATATAATAAATAAAACCGCCTACTTACAATGGGAGGAAACGTACGAATACGTATTTACTTACGTACATACGTTTTAAAGAGGATGTTTTGCTATTAACTTCGTCTGTGTGCATGAAACTTGTAACTTGTTTTCTTTCATTTGTTTATTCTCTATTACAAAATAAAAATTTATCACTATTAAATAAAAATTGAATCCAATATAATGATATAACTTCGATCAAAAAACGTTTTATAGTAGAAAGCTTACCTCATACGATAATTAAAATACTTCGTTCAATTAGCAACGAAATGGATGCCTTTTAGACGCTACTTTAGCGTGAAATATTGAGCTTTCATAAGATATCGATACATAAACCATGACTGTATTGCTACGAAAGCTCTTGTATAAAACAAACAGAAGTATAAACACTTCATAAAACGAGAGCTAACAATTACATCATCAATGTTACACACAGAAATAACATTAGAGAACAGTAATAAGTAGCACGTAATAGTAAATTATGTACAGAATATACCAAGCCTAGTAACAATCTAAAAAAAAAAGATCGCTGCGTTAGTCAACTGTTGCCCCAAAAGAAACAAGAATGACATCGCAATCGGCTGTCATAAGAATTATCGTCAAGTCATGTCGTCAATACAATAAACCAAGATTGGTTAACAGCTATACCGTACTTACATGTAATGCATAAATGCAAGTGGAATCATTTTGATAAAATTTTGGTCGATTATTAATACCTAAAATACTGCGCAGTTATCAACCAATGTGCTAATTAATGTATAAATAACTTTAAATTAAACACGCATTCTGACTAGCGTTTGCTGCCGATTTTCTTCAGATTAATTAGAAGATTCTTAAACAATTTTTTTAGGTTTAGAGTATTTGTACACAGTCAGAATTGTTTTTCTTGTCAATAAAGAATATTATAATTAGTGCAATACTTAAATACAGTGTTAATACTTCGGAAGAACAAGGATATACAATAACCTATCATCATTGGAGCACCGTAGTGATTCTAAATCTAATTTGAAAAAAATCTAAGCGTCCTATTATCTTAAGACAAGGTATTACTCAACAGTGGTATTTTAACATTAAATCCATTTTTATACCTTCATATTTCCTAGACGTTTAGTCCTGTCTTGTACGAGAAGCTTTTTGATGACGTCTTTAGCAACCGGATCAAGATGCCGCGGCCAGTCCACTCTGCCGTTCAATATTTTCTCATATATTCCAAATGGATTGTCGTCGTAGAACGGGGGATAGCCAACTAACATTTCGTAAATGAGCACGCCTGAAAAAACGAAAATAAAACGTTAATTATCATTGACATCTTGTATGACACTTGCAAATTAGCTGCCTTCGGATATTCATTCGGTTCATTGAGATTAATGAAAGTTATTAAGACATGTCAGTTTGTTATATAAACAAGTCAAATATTGAACTCATTTGAATGCTCAATTCCTATTATACAAAAATCCGTCCGTCAATTCATCGAGTCCATCGTAATTTGCTTTTTTTAAGGCTTATTTGGAAGAATAATATATTATTTTAACAATGTAAATTAAAACAAAACCGTTTCATTACTACACCACGTGACATACGTATCTCTAAATTGACTAATTTTGCTAGTTTTTTTATTATATACTTCTTAACAATTATTTGTATATTAATACCTAAAAACCCATGAATTTAGTATATTTAAATATTTGTAGCAAAATACTTTGAAAAAAATTGGCGATTAAAAAAAATCATAAGTACTTTATATTTGGGTACCAAAAATATATATAAATAAAATTGATTTTGAATCGTGAATAGATGCACTATCAGGTGTCACAAGGTTATCCATTCATTACGGGACACTCTGTATAAGTGATCTGACTAGTTAAGGCAACAATAATTATAATTACTTTGAGCTCTTAACGGCGCACTGTTTTTAAATATTTTAAATCATCGTATAAAAATAGAATAAAGTATTTCGGTATATAATGTTAGTTTGATGTACCACTTTATCACTGGCAAAGTAGCATTTTTTGACAATGATAAGTTTCATTCTGTACTTGAGATATTTTAACAAGTGGCGGTTATTTACGGCATTTTAAAAGTTGACGAATAATGACCGATTTAATTAAATATTAAAAATAAAAATTTAGTCACGATACAATCTATCGTTATAGAATATAATTACATCGTTAGTAAAAGTTTAGTTTTATATTAATAGACACCATAGGATCACTTTTATTGCCAACGATGGAAATATCATGAGACTTATGTACAGCGACCAGTATACAAAGAACTGTATTAATTATAATTAAGACAGCTCTTTGTATAATCATTATTATACGTTTCATTTGATGCCAAGGTACAAACATGAGTGACAATCAAATGCAAGCTCCAGTACCATAAATTATCCAAGAGCATTTATAAGTCTGGCACGAGGTAGCGATTTGGATTGAGCAGATGGGGACATAAATCACTGAAGCGTTAAATAATTATAATGTAAACATTAAATGCGGCTACGGCGACACGCAGTGCCTACGTTGCTGGCGCTGTCATACAAAACAATACGTCAACTAGGTTTTTGTAAACAATTATAATACTACTAGGGGTACCCACGACTTGGTACGCCTCGACTTAAGTGTGTAATACCCTAAAGTATGCACTAAATTGTTTTATTTTTTTCCCAAAGCAAATCGGGATTTTTATCCCGGTATACGTTTCAATTGTATCTTATTTCAACCATATTGGAGAGGAGGCCGTTAAAGACTTGCAGATAGGAAAAAAGACCAACAGACTTTCACATTATTTTATAATTTTAGTGAATTCAAAATAAAATTATTCTTTATTCAAGTTGACTTTTACAACCTCTTTCGAATCGTCAAATTTGAATGAAGCTACCACTGATTCTGAAACTGAAACTGAAAGGCGACTAAGGTAAGTTGACGTCAGGCAGGCGGCCGGTCCTAAAAAGCCAAATCATGTAACAACATGGTTTATATATGTTGTGCCGACCACATTTAGAGTGGGATAAGGGCAGAAGAATGATGAATCTAATCTAGTGCTGCTGGTTACAAACTAAATCCAAGCTTAAGACTCAAATAAGAATTTTATACCTTCTTGGGTTATGATCATTTTTGAAAATATATGTGACGAATATTGAACCCATTCAGTTCAGGGTTTTCATTCAAAACCCTTTCTTCCAAACTAATACTAAAACTATTCTGCCACATCTGATAATTATGAAATGTTAATATAAGCGAAAACACCTTTGCTCTACTTTATTTATTTACTTTTCACCTAAAACGATTATCTATTCATCGACCTATACTTAATTAATAATTAGATTAGGCGGACGATGTACACCATATCATATTCTAGCACGGAGATAAAGATCATTCATCAAGATATCTAATCACAACAGTCACTTGTAATAAAAAATTGGATTCGATTCAAATAAATTAGGGTTATTTAATTGTGTTGGCAAAATAAATAGACACAATTATCTATAGATTTTAGTTTTTGACAAGAACATTACAGACAATTTACGGTACGATCAAATAAACGAACGTATAGAAAACATCTCCAACATCCACTAGAGACGATGTTACGATAATTGTACCATAGAGTTATTATACTTAAAGTAGGCAAGTTAGTCTAAACTGCTCCATATTACAATAGAGAGAAATCAAACGAGGGTGTATCTATCTGCTTTTATTTTTTTATGTTTGATAAGACACAAAAAGTATACAGGTTTCATCTTCCCTCTCATCATTTGACATTCTCACTTACAGGCCTGCCTATGGCTTCCCTACTCTAAGTACACAATAACTCTATCAATTGTGCACAGAAGTTTGAAAAGTAAAGATAATATTACATTTAGGAAAAAAAAATTGCAAACGATTTCTAATTTTGCATTCTATATTACCAAGGAAGCCGCTATAGATGTTAGATAGGGTCTTTATTCGCATGAATAGAACGTCCTCGTTGTCTGAAGTCGTACCTACGAATACGTCACTCCAAGACTTTTCGGACGAAGTTCTCCAATGCTTGTAGAGCTTTTGCGTTTTTCTCCCTGCGTTACTTTACCGCTAGTTTGGTAAATGACTACAACGGAAGTCCCGTACTAGAGGACTAGACTCTAGAGTCTATATTTTTGAGGGATGCTAAATTAAGCGAATTCTAGAATACTTCATATTGCAAATTTTATTAGGTACTAGCTGTGCCAGCTTCGCCTGCGTGGAAATCTGCGTGTCACAATTTTTTTCTAGAATTAAAATTTTAAACATAAAAGTAGTTATTGTGACTTAACCATAAGAGATAAAGACATGCTTCGCAGACTTTTTTGTACTAGTCTACAATTCTCTAGTACATAACTTTAGCGTAAGACTGCTGGATTACGCAGCGCTCGCGACTAAAACTCCCAGTAAGCAAGGTTCTTATTTAACAACTGCGCGATCTCTTCAATACAATTTACATAGTACCGATATGCGCTATTTACCTAAACCATCCGGAAGTATTGCACAATCTTTTGGTGAAAACCGTACAAACATCCGTTCAGTAGATTTTGAGAAAATCGATTACATATACAGACAGCTTTTTGGGACTTTGTTTTATAATAAGTATAGATGTATGAGGCCTTGTAATATCGAATCCTAACTTTTCTCCACCCAACCTTTCTATACCTAATATATCTGTATATATAAAAATTACCGTGTCACGATGTGCATTTACGCTAATCTTCACAACTACTGGATCTATATCAAACAAATTATCCGGGTAGTTATATTTCGGTAGTTATATATGGGTCGCTTCGTCGTATCTCAATAAAAATAAGTATTGAACACTTTCGAATTTTGGAATTTCCGTACAGGAGACGTAATATTGACGCATGTACTATATTGAAATACGAATAACAAAATAAATTTTTTAATATATATTTTGAGCAGCAGATTGTATATTTTTGTCTGCTTTCATTTATAAATAAATACTTGTTTTGTCTTAGCTGGCAGATTTTGCATCATTAGCATCTTTAGCCACTCAACAACTGAAAATTTTTCTGTAAAATATTTTATGCAATGAAAAATTTTATCGAAATTAAATTGGTAAGTGTTACACGAAAAACATTATAAATTAAACGTTTCTGAAATTGATTTTAACAACACACGTAAATCACGACGACCTTCACAGAAATGAGTAAGATCGCGTGACCCGTCTTTTATACAAGAACAAAGGAAAATGTCCAACATGACGGAATCCGAACGAAATGCTAGGTCAAAGAAAAAACCGACAGTTTGGATAATAAAAAACAAACATAACAGTTATTATTTCACTACAGTATTAAATAAGGATCGTGATGACCGACAGGTAACAGTGCGTTACGCTCACCAAGGTTCTGCGGATTTCATTCTCGCAGGCTGATATTAACTTTCCATAATAACGTATGAGCTCGTAAAGGAAAATATAGCGTGAAAATCTTTAATTTCCCAGAGCATTCCTTTTTATATCTTTTTTTTTTTGGACTTATATCCTACAAAGACATAAGTCCATAGAAAAGGCAGTCAGTCCCATCAACGCCTAAATTAATTTAAATTTAATTTTATAATTAAATCATTATAATATATATATTAATCATTATCTTAAATAATCAGAGCATTCTTGGCATACGTTTAACCAGCCTATCCTAGGAGGGGCGTTGTATATCTAAGCCCTAATCTTGTCTTCGTAATCGTCGATATCTTATGACAAGGCTTTGATCCTTTGTGTGATTGTGTGTGACTTAACAATAGTCACACACATACATATACAACCAACAAAACACTTACACTCGCATAAATAAATAATAACGAGCGCTCACTTACACGACAGTTATATTAGGTCCTTACATATGAAATTGGCGTTTTCTATGGGAGGAACATAAAGTCGTTTTTTTTTAAATGAAATATATTTAATTAATCAAAGTATGCACCATTGCTATGTATGCACTTTTGCCATCTCATAGGTAGTTCATTGATCCCCTTACTAAAAAAACCATTCGGGCGGGAATCAATAAAATCTTTGAAGGCGGTTTGGACTACCCCATCGGAGTTGAATTTTTTTCCTTGCAAGTAGTTATCCAATTTGCGAAAAAAATGGTAATCTGTTGGAGCAAGGTCCGGAGAGTACGGTGGATGTCTAAGACATTCTAATTGAAGCTCCTCTGATTTGGTAGCCGTCTGTTGTGCAGTGTGTGGTCTAGCGTTGTCCTGAAGCAGCAGTGGCCTAGAGCGATTGACCAGCCTCGGTTGTTTAGCAGCTAGCTTTTCCATCATGGTTTGCAGTTGCGGACAATAGATATCTGCCGTAATCGTCTGGCCAGATTTAAGAAAGCTGTAGTGAACGACACCGGCACTAGTCCACCAAACACTTACAAGCAACTTTTTTTAGGCAATTTTCGCTTAGGGCAGGATTTGGCTGGTTCGCCAGGGTACAGCCATTGCGATGAGCGCTTCCGATTATCGTAGAGGATCCACTTTTCATCACAGGTAATGATTCGATTTAAAATTCCTTCATTATTGTGCCGGTTGAGTAACGTAACGCAGCAGTCGACGCGCGTTTGTCGGTTTGCTTCACTCAATTCATGAGGTACCCACCTTTCAAGCTTTTTCACCTTCCCAATTTGCTTCAAGTGGATTAGAATAGTTTTATCACTAACACCGAAGCCTGCAGCTAACTCGGACGTGGTTTGCGATGGATCCGCTTCCACAATAGCCTTCAATTCTTCATTATCAACTTTGGTCTCCGGCCGTCCACGAGGCTCGTTCTGCAGGTCGAAATTTCCAGAACGAAAACGTTGGAACCAAAAACGCACTGTGTTTTCTTTTGCGACACCGTCACCATACACATCATTAATCTTTCGAGCCGTTTCTGCAGCACTGGTGCCACGGTGGAACTCATACTCGTAAATAACGCGATATTTCATGTTTTCCATTTTGTAAACAGAGTGACACAAAGAAAAAAACAAAAGAAGAAAAAACAAATGAATTAGGGGGTTTGAAACACAAATGCATGAGTAAATAGCTGTATGAATTTGAATTTGGAATTCCTAACCATAAAGGTAATATTTGAGATCAAAGTGGCCAGTACGACAAAACGCCAATTTCATATGTAAGGACCTAATATTAATTAAAAAACGAATTTAGTTAATAAATTTCGTGTGAACAGTGTTTGTTTATTTTAATTTACGGAGACGGGCAGTAACTCTACAGAGCAATACGTCGAATTGCAGTGACTTCGTTACCATTGTATAAAAACGAATGTAAAGATCCTATAATAAATTTAATTTATTAAAATTCTAACTTCTTCATTAACAAGCAGCTTATTTAAAAGTATTATTGTTGAGAAATTTTAATAACCAACATAACTTGTGAGATTAATAGTGATTATTAAAAGCTCCGGCTTCCACAAAATATTTGCAAACAACAGAATGCAAGATTACGACTGTGGTACTAGTGGACTACATCCAGGCTTCTAACAATATTCGATATATTTATTATTTTTATAGACAAACTGCGATAGAGAAAAATAACGGTTTTATTGTAGGTTTTTTCATTACAATAAAATTTATATGATTTTTATTTATTTTTTGTATTTGAGACCTTATGGAATATTGTAGCGATCATCCAACAGAAATCAATCATAATTAATTAAAAATTGAACAGTGAGCATCGAATTACTTATATCAATAAGCATTTATATACTAGTCTTTTCACATATACAAAAAAAATGATTGTGTGATTTTTCCTTAGATAATTTCGGCTACAAATTAATATAAACGTATTTAGTCATAATCGACATATAATTAAAAAGCACCAATTTTAAACTACATACCTAGTGCCCACCAGTCTACAGCTTTGTTGTGCCCTTTGCTCTGAATAATCTCAGGCGCTAGATATTCCGGTGTGCCACACAACGTCCAGGTACGGTCAGTTAACTTTTTTGCAAAACCAAAATCCGTGATCTTTAAGTGGCCTTCTTTTGCCAACAATAGATTCTCTGGCTTCAGATCTCGATATACAATGTTTCGAGCATGAAGATATTCCAGCGCCGAAACTATTTCTGCTGCATAGAAATTTCCTGTGTACAAAAAACACATATGTATACCATGTAAGCAAGTTGAATATAGAGGAATAGATAGATAATAAATACAGAAAAAACATATCAGTTTTACGTATATTTAAAAATTAACTCAGATCAATCAAGGCAATCTTTTCAGATGTCTATTTTTTTTAACTGACTGTATGCTGTTAGCCCTAATGGCTTTTACAGCATCACCGGGCGGGACGGGCGAGCGCAGAAGCATCGTCGAGGTTGCGAAATGCAAAGAGTAGAGCGTAGAAGCTCTACTAGCGTCCGGGAACGTCGTCCTAAGGGTGCCTCCTGTGAGGCCGGACCACGGCTTAGGGCGACGCGTAGTGGAGGGTTCATGGTATGACTTAGATTAGTCATTGCGGCGTCGGAAGGGTGACGAGAAGCCACCACCGACCGACGTCAAAAAACTGGGACCTCGTCTTCGCCGGCGAAGACGCTGTGTGTGTGTATTACGTGTATCTGTGATGGCCATCGTTATTTGATCGTCGGGGTCATACAGGACGCTTTTTGGACGCCTATATTTTCGATGGTAAATTCAGATGTCTATCAAGAGGTTAATCTACTAGCTCTGCATCTTCCAATGCATTGCGATGCCTCTTTTCGCTTAAACTTCGTGACACAAAGTACAAATATATTTTTTTTAATTAGGCCCTTTCATCCACTTAGCCTTACCATGAACTCCTTAAAAAAAAGATTTGAAATTGAAGAGAAATTTGAAGACTTCGGTTTTAAAACACTGAGGGATTTGGGACGGAAGTATATCGGATATCAATAGTCCTAACAGGCTTTATTGTACACCATAAAGATTTGGATGCTTGAAGCCAGACTGATTCTGTTGCAATATAGTTCGGAGATTTATATTTGCTGGAGTAACAAATCTCACTGGTTTAGACGTGTGACGTATAAGTAGAAATTTGTAGCATTAAAATAACAACCGGATCTAGACTGCGTAATAGTATTGAAAAAAATCAAAGTAAGATTCGCAAAGATACGAAGTTTATTTTTGTGTTCATAAAGTCAATGACGATTGCCAGTGCTGGACGATGCCGGGCGTCAATTTGAGTATTATTATTAGCGTGAGTTGGTGTTCGGGAGTAAACTTTGTCCTCACTAATATACCTGCTATTAAAACTACGTTAGGATTATTAAATCGCCTACGCAATGAAATTATCTTTTACTATAATTATTTGTTGAGTTTTATGATAAATTCGCCAGCCTTTTTATTGGATGAATTTAAAGAGTTAAGAAGTATGAATCAGATGGTTGTGGGCGATAGGAATAACGTCATTATTGGTGATGCGTGGTTGAATGACATCAACATCTAAAAGTTGTGGAATACGAACTTGAACCAACCAATAAAGTATCGTTATGAGCGATGTTAGATTCTTATAGATGAAATTTTAGAAACTAGGAAGTTGAACGAATCATTCAATACTTTACTATACCGATTTCACGCTGATGATGAAACAGTAAGAGGTCGATATAGAGTTTAGATCATCGATACTACATAACTGTTACACAGTTATCGAGTTCTCCGAGCCAGAAATCCGAACTCTCCAGTCCCAAAAATGCGTAAAAAGCCCTTGACCATACTTTAATGACGTAGCCTCCAATCAAACAAATTAGATATATGGAGAATTCATAGCATGAATAGCGTCACTTTGGAAATTATAACAATACAAGTGAACGTTGCATATTCATACACAAATAGTGTGTTATCATCAGCGTAGAACTTTTGCATCATTTTCAGCAAAAGAGAATGAGGAGTCTAGTACTGTTTAGTGTTGTAGTAGTAGTGCATTCTTTTTTCGTACTCTGATTTACTTACTTTTTCGTATTATTTTTTCTATTGTTTATGTTAGACAATAATCGTTCAATTTTTCGTATGGTATGTCGTCATACAAACAATATGTAAAAACTGGTTGCAAATGTTAAGCCATGGTTAATGCAATATGCAAAAGGCTAATTTTAAGAACTGTAAAACTAAACGAATAGGTATTTGTCTACGCCTACATATGAATGACTTTGAATATAAGCCCTCAGAAAATACTCTCAAATGAACAATGGTATTACCCTGTACAGACGCATCACTGACATGTTAAATTAGTAAAAATCATATCACTACTTAGCGGAATGTTTATTTAAGACATTACTTATTGGATGAATACTATAATCAAAAAATGTGTAAAAAACAACTTGTAAATAATGTTATATACATCACGTTAATTGACTAAAACTACCTCAAAATTCTCTCACGTAACCAGATAACTAAATATTTATAAAATGGGTTATTATGAGCATAAACGCGAAAGAGAGGCGTCACGGCGTCTGGCAACGACGCTGTTTCACCAGCCACTTTACCGCCGACCACTATAATAAATGAACTACAGTCTGCGAACATTTCTGTTCGTAAAGCTAATGTTACAACGAATGCAAAAGATCTAAACTTTAAACTTAACCTCACAGTCGTATATAGGTTAACCTCAAACTCAGTTAGAACTCCACGCGCGTCATTGACCGCTTATTTCTGGCCATGTCCTTTCTCCAGAAATACGCGCTTATTCACAACTGATTAATAGTTTACACGTTCTGTTTTCCATCTACAAATATATAAAGACTTGTCCTGATTAAACAAGGAAGCCCTCTTTTTAGATTAAAATAAGTTTGGCAGGCGATATATATGAATGTTAAAATCGGTATATATATATATATATATATATATATATATATATATATATATATATATATATATATATAATTGAGCTCTATAATTGAGCGTGTATTAATCCCGCTAAAAAAATGATTGACTACTACTATATAAAGTTGTTACATATTTATTATCATAATAAATTTTATACAAAATTGCCAAGTTTTTGCTCTTATACTTATAAATTCAATTTTTGATTAAACACGGTAAGAGTCGAAGACACTTTTTGAGCAATATATCTCTTCAAACTTTTGAGGAGTGCATTGTTGGTCATTCTTGATACATCTAGGACAATATTTTCCACTTTACAGGGTTTAAGCGTGGCATATTAGATTGCCCAGGAATCTATCTACAACTATAATGTGCAATTCGATGAATGAGAGACAATATTTCGTTCGTAACGAACGTCCTAGGACCGGTCGAAGATTGGTAACAATTAGTTGGAAAGCATATACACAGTGAACCATGACTGGTAAATTTCAAAACAGGGGAAGCAACAAAATATATAAAAAGGCCACACGTCGAAAACTATTAGCATCTTAAACACAACTGTCAAACATGTCTATTACAAGTACCAAAGTCGACAGTTTATTCGTAACATTCGCCTCGCGCCAGTCTACCTAGACAGTAATGACTATCTTTCTAAAATTGTAAACACAAAACGACCGCAAGAATAATACTTACACGTAACGCAAGTTTTTATCAAAATATATCGCTTTCGAATTGTCTGCTTCAATTTGTGATTACGCAAAATTGAATTCCCAGTCAAACACAATCACCAAACCAATGCCTACTCTAACAATTCAACTTGCTAACGAAATAAAAATTGGCACGAAGCGAGGAGGGTGACGTCATCAAATCAATCACTGCAACAGAACTGAACTGTGAAAATACGTCCACCTTCAAATAACCCAATTTTCAATTTCAGTTTTTAATGCATTTTCATGAAATGTGTCGTTTTTAAATAGCTAATTGTGTTTGGTTAAACGTGAATTGCAAAAATTCATTTGTGAAAAAAATGATATTTTCGAATCAGTCGTTACGGACAGAAATTAGAAACAACAATATTAAAAACACATTAAGTCCATTAATATTTTTAAGCATTCATTACAACCTCAAACTCAACAACTAATTTTATTATAACTTTAGTACTTACTGCGATTAAAACTGTTTAATCTTATTAGTAATCTTAAAATATTCTTAATAGTAAAAAGAAATATTTTACATAGTCATTCGTATCAATATAGCTAAGTTACTTGCTGCACTTTGCCGAGGAACCTACAAGGTAATATTCATATAACCTGACTCAAATACTACATCATCTGACATAGGAATGCGATTATTAAAATGCTTGCAAAGCATGACATGTGCCATTCGCTGGTTGAAATAAACATACATCATGATATGACAAAAAAGGATATAGAAATTCGATGTAGAAAAATAGTCAGATAGCGTGTCCTAACTGATTCAAACCTTAAATATTTACAAAATAATAGTAAAATTATTTGTATATATATATATATATATATATATATATATATATATATATATATGTATGTATATATATCATCGATGTATATAATATATCGCGGATTATAGCAAAATAATTTTGCTATTACTTTCGTATTATGGATCTCCGCAAAGTAACGCCTAATTCTATAAATTACTAAGAGATTCCAATCACTCAGCGCATGCCTAACCACATATACCACTCTTCACGATACTACCGACTTTAACTTGTCATTAGGTAAACCACAGAGAGTTACTCTCTATTTCCCATTTATACGGATAATGTATAAGTAAACTTACCAATACTATTGCTGAATCGTCCTGCATTTCTTAGGTAAGAGAAAAGCTCGCCGCCGCACACATAATCAAATAGCATATAAATACATGAGTCGTCGTGAGTCCACCATCGTCTGGAACAAATTTTTTTGTGTATGACTTTGACCTCTGGTCATTTAAACCGGTGACAAAGGTAGCACAACAAGCGCATTTTGATTTCCTTTAAGTTAATTGCTAAAGTACATTGTGAGAAATACTTCACTCATATCTCCAAGGCTATTATTTAAGGATATGCTGGTTTCACTATATTTTCTTTTGCGTGATGAATTTTTAATATACATAATTTTTTATAGAACACTCAGAGTCACGTCTGGGGTTTGAATCCGCGAACTTTTCTTATCAAGTACTCTAACTGTTCGGCAGTAAGTAATTTACATCAAATATGAATGTTATCGTTCTAGTATTTGTCTTTGGTTTATGTTTTCAAATTCGCTTTTAAAACATGCACTAACAGTTTACAATTAAAGTACAGTATGAACAACAGAACATACGTTTAAAAAAATGGGACTGGAATTTATTATTACAACCGCAATTTTACATTCTATTAATAATTTGTCTAAGAACAATATTAATATAATTCAAGTGACCGCTACTCTCAAACTACGTAAATTATACGTACGCACGTATTACAGATAACAAAGAACAGTAAAAAAACTTGGCATTGAGGACAATAAAATACACCAGTTTCTCTAAATCACCTATTTTATTTTTGTCTCTCTGGAACATAACGTAAGCGCAATATCTGCCACTAGAATTTATTCTTGCCGTAGTGCGTCTCCTACAATAAGTTTGCGAACGTTTGCAATTGTTAAAAAAACTGCTTTAGAAAATCTTCACGTATTCAACATTTCCGACTTTAATACGTGGAACATTCGCAAGAAATTTTTTAAACAAAGTTAAATATTCAATTAAATCATGTTTTAACCATAGGCTATGAATAAATAAATTAAAAAAATAAAATAATACCGATATCAGACACATTTATTGTTGTCTGTAAGAGATTGTTTACAGTAAGCAATGAGCCTTTATAGAGTGTAAAATTTATCTTTAACCATTTATTTATGTGTTATAGTGTACAAAAAATATTAAATAAATAAACTTACTATTAGGCGCTAGCACAAAATCTATAAATAAATGATGAGTAGGTTGCGGTGTATATTACAAATAAATAAACTGACTTCCGACTTTAATTTTAGGTCTTCATAATCATCATGATGACCTTAAACTCCTTACATTAAATAGATAAATAAATTAATTAATAAATATATGGGACACTTTAAGATATATATTTATGAACGCATGTTGTACCTAACAGGAGTATGTATTTAGACAAAGGTTTCGGTTGAACAGGAAGGATATCGATCATATAGTTGACTCAAGTCTCAGAACAGAAAATGCAGTATTGGTAGTTTATCAAAGACGGCCACGAAAAGATCGTAGAGAGCTGCTGAATTCATTTCGCACAGGTAGGATATTTTAAAATTTAAACTTATTTTCTAAGATTATAATGAAGAAATCTAATCAGAAGACCAATGTTATTGGATTCAATAAAATTTTATGAACTCTATAAAATATAAAAGTCATAATGTTTAGAGCAACGACTAAAATAAAAGTGATTATCAAGTCTAATGAAATAAATTAGATGTCGAAAATATTTATAAGTCCACGAGATAATTTGTCAAACTGGCCATCAGACACGCCCAACACGTGATATCAATCCATTTTTAGACGACAATCTTAAATTTATATATACGGAACAACAAACAAATAGATAAATATGGTTTATGGGCATTATCACCATTTTTTTTTAAATAGAAAATGATAGTCTATGGTAGAGAACTTGTTAAAAAAAAATTCTTACCATACACTTTATCCGTATATCAAAAGGATAGAAAACTACGTGAATTATGGTAGAACTTTGAATAAATATTTCTAAATTTTAATTATTATTCGAACTTGAAATACAAAAATGATGATCATCCAAGACCACATCCGAATTTGTACGACATGTCCTATATTTTCTTTATTAAATCGTTTACAAACAAATTCATTGTAAGTTATAGATGTAATTCGTCTCTGTTCGCATAATTCGTGTAAATCATCAATTTTCAATCACAATCAATTACAACCTTCATTCAAATATTTACGCGGCATAATAAAACCTATTTGGAAATTAAGGAAATGCTTCTATTAGACAAAACTAATTCTCCATAAAACAACAGGTAAATTACATGTGAATGAGCAAATTAAGATATTCCAAAATTACTTACAAATTAACGATGAAAGGATGATTGATTTCCGCTAAAATGCTCTTTTCGTTCATCACATGATCTACTTGTTTTAAGCGTATAACATCGGCCATAGACAATATCTTCATTGCCAAGTATTCGTCGGCAGCTTTATCCCTACAGAGACACACACGACCAAATGTGCCGGTTCCTGTAAAAAATATATAAAATGATAAGAGAGTCTATAAAACAGATAATTTTAAAGCTAATAATATTAAGGTTCTATTTCCCTCAATCACAAAACGATTAAGCACCAAGAAATAAAACTATCTGCAATCCATGACAGAATCGTATGGATGATATGTAAATGACGAATATTACAATTGTAATTAAAATGCAGATGGACAATAATTTTTTAAGCAATGTACTAAATTTGTAGAAAGGTTGAATTAAACGAAACGTTTGTTAGTAAATTCTTAAGTAGAGGCTTAGTGTTTTAATATATCTAGCAATTGACTAGAAGAAGATTATCTGACAATTTCGTCGTATGACAACAAGAAGCTCATTGGTAGTTTAATATTGATTTCAACGTGATTTCAACTCCTTAAGCGTTGAATCATTCTTAATGATGATACGCTGTTTAACATGAAGCAAACTTTTATATTTTTAGTGTGCTGAAGAGCAATATGATACACTACACAGACAACTTCTTAGAATTCAGAATATCTTTTTCATGACTCAAGAACGGATTCCCCGCATTACATTCGAAACACTATTTATTTATAAGCAACTTTATATATTTGAAAACATGTGGAATATAAGAAAATTAACGCCAGTTACAAGTTTATTAAGTTATTTTATAATTTATAGTATTATTTTTGTGAAATAGGTGTGTATGTGTTATTACATTATTTATTTTAAATTTGTGATACAAAACTCTTATTTGTAACGTTATCTTATTTGTAACACCAGGAATTTTAAAATTACAAAAATAAAATATACACTGAAGACCACATGATGTTAGAAGTCATGAAATTGGGAACCTAAAACTAGAGCAAAAACCCTAATTTTTGTTGATTAATTTTTAGTGACCAAATAATCGAGGCAATATATTTTGCAAGTGAGTAAGATATTTCTTGTAAAAAGTGGAGGTTGCTATAAAGAAGTCTCTCTCGTTCTAAACGTTGACTCATTAAGATTCTGATATGTTCTCCATCCATATATTAATCTTTTTAATAAAATTTTCTTAATTTTGTGAAATTCAATTTTAATGGAAAAAGACGCAAAAATTGTACGACGAAACATTTTCCAATCCGTCATTTTTTGTCGTCTAAACATTATATACGACCGATGCAATCGATTTAAAAACATTCATGCGAAATTGCTATTATCAACTTAGAAGACGCCAACACGTAATAGCTTAAAGGGCACTATTATAACGTTTTGTTGACCTGATGACTAAAACACCCGTGACATGACGCTTTCTAAATTTTCTCTTGTTGACAAATAGTCAATAGGCCGTGATAATCATGATAAATATTCAATGTCAACTTTCATCAGAATATTATAACTTACGAGTCAAAATTTGTGGTTGGTGTATTTTATGTTATTTAGCTTAATTGTCGGTTAATCACTTTGACTACACCTGTAAGACTTGAAATAATCAATAGTAAATGCTAGATGCTATTTATTTGTTCGCGTTGATTTTAGTGTTAAATAGTAATAACAATACTACAAGGGAAAATAGGATAAACGAAAGTAGGTAAAAGAGTTTTGGTAGTATATATTTTATTATTAATGGTTCCTTACAGTTGTTTACAAAAATAACACGTAAAACAAGTTGTCCAGTACTTAGAACAGAACTCAACATCGATTTTTAGTGGCCGCCATTCTGTATCTAGGGAATTAATCATTGAATCGGAGTAAGGGATTACAACCATTCATCAAAGTTAATAAGTCGCAACAACAGCAAGTACATATTGAGATAATGTTTGACTTGATACTAACCATAATAATTAACTTTAAGGCACGAGACAAATGCGCCAATGACACTAGGGCCAATTTAAAGCTACTAATTAAATTGTAGATTTTTCTTATTTATTTTTGGATGATAGGTAATCAAAAATAAACTTCGACGCATCAAAATATCATACGTATGAGAGATTCAAACGTGGGATCAAAGAGTCAGTCGCTCACAAAACTACCGGAAAATCCATAATTAAAATTCCAATCTCATTGTATGTTTCATGATTAACTACAATATTAAATATATTATTTCATTTAGTAAATTTATAAGTTTTTTAAACAGACAAGTAAAGTTGTCTGTTTCACGAATATTATGATATATTCGTTGAAATCGAGAATAATAGATTGAGTATAGTTCAATCACATCGGATAATCATATCGGATATTAGGGACCGGACCGGATTCTGAAATAAAACTTCTAAAAATCGGTTAGAGATGATTCTACATCCGTCTTCGTCTTGGAATGTTGCGTTGGCTGATGTATATGGAAGTCAAACTATTGTTTAGTTTGTGTTGGCGTATGTTTGATTCATAACAAATATACATATACTGAAATATAGTTTAAGCTCATGCGGCAAAAAAGTGTAATTTTTTAACCTTGTAACTTACACGAATAAATATATCCTAGTCAGTGTGTGATTAATACGTTTTTTGTTTTAAATTAGCATACAACATTTAGCTCTGCGTACGATTTGTCAAACTCCCACGGTCGTCTTCAAAAAAATTGCTTGTTTGACGTTTTAAACGAAATGAAAAATCCAAAACTTTTAACTTGTTGCATCTAAGTGGGGAACCTTTTTTCTATTATTTAAGGATGGATACTGTCTTTATAATCTCAGAAATATTATTTCTTCATTTAGCCAAGAGTTAACTTGGTAAAAACAGTTTTATAAACACATTAACCGTGTAATTAAGAATAAACATTGTTTTTAATTACGTAATGTCTCAGTCAACTAACGATATATCAGTAAAATAGTAAAGAGACAATATTTACACATTTATTGAACATACAATTCTGGAGGTTACAATTATGATTACATTGACTATTGTTGAGTCTATTTATTACGTAATTATTTTGTGGTATGTAATCAACTGCAATCAAATATTATATCACCGACTTCGCGGTTGTTATAAGGGAACCTTGTAATCGGATGTTTGTGAGTGGCACGAACCAATTGGCATTTATTATCTATAACATTTTAGCTTAGTGCTTTGTTATGAATATGAGAAGGACCGAGTGAGATGCTACCAGTTTGACTACTTTCACTGCGCGCATAACGCACATAACGGGATGGGCGCCATCTTTTACGTCATATACGTGCTTTATTACTTATAGGTACTTCAGAAAACAGAAACAGCTTACAGTTTTATGTATTTATGTAATCATATGAAACTTTAGATATTTATCAATAATGTATATAGGCTACTAGAGAAAACCAGTAGCGTAGCTACTTCAAAGCTAGATAAGGCAGTACCCCAGGCGCCCAAGCCATGAAGGCCCCTCGTAATCTAACTAGATTCCAGGAACGTAACGTTGACAGGAACAAACGATTTCCAATAGTTTATTTGGGGCCCTAGTTTATTTTTTGCATTAGGGCCTTTGGTTACGTAACTACTACACTGCAAATAAAAATCGTCTCTCCTATTCGTCCAAATGTCCTCTCCAGTATTATCCAATAAGATCGAGTAATTTTCGCTTGACCACAATAAATTGGACTGAGGTATTGAATAATGGTGAGATACACAGGCTTTTTATTTTCATACTGAACTCCACACCGATGCAGAAGAAGCTGGCAGAAACGAGTACAATATTTTTTTTAATTACTATTGCTTTACTTATTCAGTAATAAGTAAAGCAATAGTAATTAAAAAAAATATGTAAATAAATATAAACCGCAAAAAACTAAAGCATTGCTTAAATTTTAATAAGAGATTTACACGTCAAGAACTGACTCAGGCACATCCGATAAAATAAGACGTTAGTATAGCCGATGTCTATACATTAACTATGAATAACACTCATGATAGTTTAAATTCAAAAATATACAGCTACGAATTATTTCACGTTTAAAAAAATAATTATAATTTTGTTCTACTAAATGTCACTAATACAACGTTTCGAATAAAATCGTAGTGTTAATATAGCTAAAACCTGGCAGCGAAATATCCCGCGGCATTGACCCTTTTTTCCTTTAATTTATTTTTATTCTCTATGAACAGCCGCCTCTATCTTTATAGTCTATGTATATCTCGTAAAACCTATCATATCATTATTGAACCTTTGTATTATGATTTATTATATACCTTTGTATTTATATATCATGATCGGCAAAAAAATCTAACCTTGAGACACATGCGCGTTCGGGCGGAACGACATGACACCTCATCTTTTGAATAAGGCGACCAATTTGTCTCATTATTTTATTGACATTGAAAATTATTCCAGTCCAATGTATTTCTAAGTAGATGGCCGTGACTTTTTTAGTTGAAGTTGAGACAATATAAATTTAAATCTGACTATGTATATTTAAATCGTTTATTACTAAGAGTTACAAACTGTTAAGTCGAACATCCCAACTTATCCTCGACATGAGATGATGCTCTCCCCATTTCCAATAAAATTCTTAAGTTCAGCCACAACCAAATATGATAGACGACATTTTTGCACCACCTTTTCGCCGTCATAGGCGACGTTTTCGACTTTGGCATATAATGTTTCCCTTCACGGTTTCTTCTATCTAAAAACGACGCCATCATACTTCCAACTACAGCAATCTATAGGTATTCCGAAAAATTCTTCCCTCACACTATCTAACTTTAATTAATTATTATTGTTAACAAAGATATAAATGTCAAAATGTAAATATTAAAAAAATTCTACTCGTTATTTACTCTCTTACCTTTACTTTCAAACTAAGATTCATCTTTTACGTAAACGCGAATTCTATTATTCTGTACCATTTTTTATTCTCAATATATTATAAGTTCAAGGAACTTTTTGTAAAAAAAATAGCTTAAGAGTATAATATAGTTACTTAATAGTATGATATAATTAAGTGTCATTATAATGTCACGTATTGATACAATTGGGTATTGTATAATTGAACTCTATTATTGTTGATTATTTATATAAACCTATTGAACCAACTTCAATTGGTGTTATAAATAGGCCATTGAAAGTTTTACTCATTCCGACATTCTTTTATCATGAATCAAGATTATCTTTACCTATTTAGACACAATCTAACCTTAAATAATATAAATCACGAATCATTATCTTATCTGTACATTTTTAATACGATCAACAATAACTAGGCAAGATATGCAACTAACCATTCAAAATCAAAGCTTTCTTTAAAAAACGTTTTCAATGTTTATTATTGAAAATGTTACTAATTTTTCTTTTTTTTTTCGTATTGATTGAGTATTTTATCGCAAACACTGATTTATGTAATTGTAGAGTATCCTCTACTTTTTATTATAGTTCGTCACAACATCTGACGATGATAATAATTATGTTTTTAATGGAAAGATTACCGAATCTTAAATTATGAGGTTCCCACAGGACATTAAAATGGTAAAATAAATACAGTGTAAAAATACTTCGCTACCGCATATTGATCCATACCTTGGCTAGAACAGCGAGATAACCTAGTATTATAAGAATAATAAGCGATTAAATTTTTTTTACGTTTTCCTTCGCAACTGTGTGCGGGAATTATTATGAAGTAGATATAATTTTCATAATAGACCTATATAAAAACGTTCAGTACTTTAAATAATATATTATACATACCGATAAACATTAACAATATTAATCACAGCGATAAAAAACCGGGTCATCAATGGAATTATGTTTAATTAAGAAAGAGCTGTAAAATACGAATATTTTTACGAGCGACGTAAACCTCGATATTACGCATAAAAGTCGCATGGAGATGAGAGACAGGATGTGCCATAATATATTTAGTGGCGTATAAAGTGAACTTTGGTACAAACCTTGTTCCAATTTCCATCCGAAACTGAAATTTAACACATTTATCAGGTGAAGAAGGGTTAAACACGCATCATAAAAGCTCTCCAGTATTTAAAATAGTGTAGGTGCCTACGGTACTCGTATGGTTGAGGCAGTGAAACTGTAATTACTTATTTCAATTGCGTAGCTGATGACTAATTTTGTATTCTAGCCATAAACCCTCTGATTTTAGTTTGCCGGTAATGCAATGTTTGCTATCGTAAAAGTGTTAAATGTTTCGTTTTACCAGAAGTATTAGCCACTGGACTTTAAACCTTTATATTTCTTTATTAAACTTTTATACATTTTATATCAAAAATCTATAATTAAATACCGTATAAAAAAATATGAAATGTAGCTCTATTCTTAAAATAAAATGAAAATTTTTCTGTCAATTAAACTATGATTCCTTTTTTATTTTATGAAATCCTCGGTACAAGAATTTTATAAAAGAACAGTGGCTTACAAATAACGATTTTGGATTTTTTTAATATTATAATATTCGGCCACATTATTTAAACCAATATAACTCAGTTACTGACTGCTAACAAGATATAGATCTAACAAGCTACCATTAATTAGTTCTGTTCTGTTTCGGGCCCTTCAGATAGGAAGTGACTTTCAATCGAGAAGATATTAATAATATGTTATTATGTATCGGGCTACGTGGCTGTGTGAGGCAGAAAAGAAGAGAGGCCATCTTCTTTCTTCGAGAGAACGATATGAAATTTAGATGCTCATGTCACAGCAATTATTACTTGATTTAAGTTTGCCTTCTTCGTAAAATGCAATATTAATTGTAAATTTTAATTAAGAATATAAGTGTGAGCGGAAAAATATGTGGTCAACATAACGTCTTAAGTATCACACGCTCTATCCAATAGCCCGTGGCTAATCTGTTTAAATATAAGAAGCCGTTGTAGTATATTTAATGAATCAGATAAAGAAATGTTTACTTAACTCTCTTTTTATATTGAGAAATTATGCAGCCCGGATCAGATTAGGGGTTTCCTGTCATAGATAGACTATGACTATGATAGACTATGAAAGCCATAGGGCTTTCCTCATCACATGAACTTGTGAAACTACTATAGATGAAAACCGGTTGAAAAATTATTATATAAACCTTTAAAAGATTGACCGCCGAGTTTCTTGCTGGTTCTTCTCGGTAAGAACAACATTCCGAACCAATTGTAACCAATTGAAAGAGCTTTTTTGCATAAAGATTATTTTGATTGGAGTTTATTACTTGCAAACAAATTTTATTTTATTTTTTGTTATTATATTTTTATTTAATATGTTATTTATTCAATATCGAAAGTGAAAATACAATATAGGCAATGTACATCTTTGTGAAACGCAATCCGACATGCAAGTTACACATACGCCATTAATTCTCTAGGAACATTCAGATTTTCCCATAATATTTTGCTTCACTATAAAAGGCATGATAAATTTACACTAATAAAAATTATCAAATATTATTCATAAAAAGAAATTCCGCTATCCAAACCAGGGTCTGAACCTGCGAATGCGATATAAGAATCACACAATTTTACTATTTGACCATCACGGCTGAAGAATATTTTCATTCGTATTTAACTTATAATTAAGTCTTATAAAGTACAAAATACCAAAAACCAAATCAAATAAGATATAGAGGCACCAAATTTGATTCTATTAATATTTGGTATGTTCGCGAAAACGTTCGCAACCACTATTAATTTTTAGTGGCACGGCTTTCAAACTTAGCTATCTAATATTTCTAGATTTCTACTTGATTTCTAAAAATTTTACCTCATTTACAGCAGACCGCTTTGTGCTCTTAACTATATTAACATAAATCATGGAACAAAATTACACATAACGACATAACTTAAACGGATTTTTGTTTGTGTTAGAAAAGTTAAAGGTAAATATAAATATTTATCTTACTATATATTTAGAAATTTTAATATAAGAAGAACGTATTTATGTATTAGTTGCTATCGTCATGCATTGCACTTCTCTTGACCCATGTCCTAAACAAAAATTCTCTATTTCTATCAGGAGGAAGTAGGGAACACATCCCGAAATGCCCAGCTGAAGAAGAGTTAGAGATAGGTGTTTCTCTTCTTTGTAATACGGTTAAACTTTCTGATTACTGCGAGTCAAGCACTATACTACAATCAATTTGATTAAAATGGATTATATGTGTATTTTATTGTTATAAATCGAGATAATTTATTTATATGCATTTAAATATCAATATTATAATGTGATAATTTTTTTAAAACGAGTGTTGGTGTCAGTCAAAGAAACCATATTTTCTAGTATTTTATCGTTTTCTATTAAAAAAAACGATGTTTATGTTAACATTCGCCAGAATTCGCTGCTTAATAACCTTCAATTAAAAGAAAAAAAAGGAATCAGAAAATAATTCAAAGGTCAATAGTTATTTAAAACTCTAATGAAATTGCTTTTTACTAAACATTTTTATCACTTGATTTTATAAATAACTATATTACTATACTTTATTTTATGGGAACACAAGTGTAACTTGTAAGCATATTTGTGATGAAAGGAAGCATGGTAAATGCATACTATCTGTAGTATCAAATATTTATGGAATATTAAATGCTGGTATACTTAATGTTATATGTTAAGTTTAGTTTATGTCTTAGTTACTATTTATAGTTTGTTGTACTTTCGCAGCATTCTCCAGCTATTATATTATGTTATTTCGTCCTTTCGGAGCTCAAAGGTTGGCAGGAAGGAATCCCTTATTGGGAAAAGTCCGCCTCTATACAATTATCTTTTTATTTAATAAATATTTCTGTGTCATATATATTTCTAATGTTTTGTACGATAAAGAAATTCAAGAAACAAACACTTTTTTTGTCAAATCGAATTGAATGTTCTGATATGATTAGTGGATAAATAAGTCCACCCGTCTCATGTGTGGGCGCGGCCAACAATAGTAGTTCATCGGCTTCGAGGTCATCACTCACAAACTAAAAGAGAGATTATCGCCCAGCAAATTTTATAGTATCCTTTAGAAGCACTATTTAACGCAATCGAAATGATGGATCGAGATGATATGACTGACGTAAATATGTGTAAAGGAGAGCACATGCTAGTCCGTTTCCCTATTACCAACCTCTAAAAGTCTCAGTACTACAACGTTAACCATTCAATTAAATAAATAACGATGGGTTTATAGTAGTACTCTAATAAAGTCTGCAAAAGAAACCTAGGCGTAGAATTGCACGTCTATCAGTTGAAGCGAACAAATAGTGAAGATTCAAAATTACGAACATTTAAAATATTTAAAAACAAGTTGACCTAAAATTTCATCTATTAAAATACATTTTTTTTTAATACGTTTAATAAAACACGACGAATTATTTAATAAAGGAATTATTAAATGATTCGTCGCTATAAAAAGTAAATAGTCGAATAGAAAATAAATAGAAAAATCCCTACAAATTATCATTTTTTTAAACGTACATATATTAATGTTCTGGTAAATTAATACAGAAATATATGGGGAAATATTAACTGTAAAATAAAGGGTATTAACTTTCACAATAAAGTCAAATATTTTCGTACGACTGCTTTATTATTAAACCCCTCATAAATCTGTCTGCATGTTACTCGAACCAACAACGCTGATATAAATGTTGCCATCCTCATCGCATGTCAAGAAATGAAGTTAAAGTTGTATCCTTGGAGGTGCTCCAAAATATTGTAACCGTATGTGGAACAAAAGTTTCAGACACTTGATTTAGTACAATCCTTAAACTGTTTTTTACTTACGCTATAATAATAAACAGTATTAATTTAAATTCTCCAATAATTAAGTTATGTTAACACTGAAAGAAAACAGGAACATTACACTAAAAGAATACAGAAACATTACAAATACAGAGATAAAAATTAAGTATAGATGTTATAGATATAATTAAAAGTAGAAGTATAATAACCAGTGAAAACCATGATTCATGATCTACGAATAAGCGAGAAGTAAATATTATTAATTTATTATTTAGACCTAAATTGAAATATTCATAATTATGATGATTCATTCAGCATATAATTACCTAAAAAAACACGCTATCGAATAGTAAAACACTTGATCAAGAGCATGCTACCAAACTAAAATAGATTAATACTATCTTCATGGATACAACAATCACCACGTTTGCTTTATAAGTGCATGAAAGCAGAAGTTAATAATTTTCTATGCAATTTTTAATTAAAAATTAAATAAAGTAGTAAGCTACAGCTTGGGGTGATAAGAATTTTGTTTTTAAATTATTCATACCATTTGAGTACTTAAATTTAATATTTAACTTCATCAGAAATAAATCAGAATGATTTGGAGGAAACCGAATATAAATTGTTCTTCATCAACGACTATATTTTTCCCAACATGTACAAATAAATAATTATGGTTATAATATAATAGATATTTAATTACCCGGGTTAGGTCAGGTTAGTTGCTATAATTGAGCAAATTTATTGCATACTATGTTATATATTTGGTCATTTTATGACACCTGGGCGATTACCATTTTTACTATATATAATATTGTATATATTATAATTATGGGTTATCCGTCCCCAAATTAAGCAATTTAATACTTGTGTTATAAGTGACAGACAACTGGTAAATATATATAATTTTATATTAATGTTTAAATACAAATATACTCCCAGCCTCGACGAACCAACAAATTGTTTATAGAAAATATTAGCCCTCGGCGGGAAACGAACCGCGGCGTTGAAAGCAGAGTCACTACTAACGGCACCAACGGGCCATTCAAATATAATCAGATATATTTGTGTATATATATACATATCATTAAACTATACATTAAAATTTATAGTTTATATGACAGATTTATTGCAAAAACCTTGGGAGAAACAGTGACTCGGTTCTTGAACCTCTGTAATCCATGTAATACAATTATGCCGGAACTTGTTCGCTGTTTGGATGTTTGGATACAAAGGTGACTCGTATTGAAAACATCATCATTCTTACTTTACCATATTTGTACAACAGGCTTGTTTATTGTCTGCATCTATCATATCTATCATATATATTTTAAACGCAAACAAATAAGCGCAGTATGTCAAAAACAATTTGTGAAATTTTTCTTTATTTATTTGATACTTAATCTCTTTGTTATTGAGCATTTAAAGATACGTGAACATATACATAAATGTTGACGAGTCTTAAATTATGCTCGTTATATAATAAAAGGGGAAAATTGAACATAAACTAAATATATGCTTAATGTTAATATAATTTTATAAGTTCTTTTTCAGTAATTTCATATTACTGAAAAAAGTCAGGACGGAAATGATCGATTAGGTATCATTTTCATTTATGATTGTCAGTAATATTTTCTCCTTCCATGAACAACAAAAACAACAGTTATACATATGTAGAAACGGTGTCATGGCAAATTATAATACCTAATGTAATTATGTTTATATCCTATCTTATAATCCTATACTTTGTATTTAATTTTCAATTATTTCAATAATGTATTCAATTATTCACAAATCAAAAATTACAATATAATCTAGTGTGAAGGTGGTCGCAATTTAAATACAAGCTTTCTTATCATTAACATAGTCCTCAACAGTGTAATAAGCTTTATAAGTGTATCTTTTATTGCTTTTTTGAACTTGTGTTTACTTAAGAAAAATGTCTTTAGCATCAGAATAATAAGAAGGGGGATCATCATAAACCGTAAATGTCGTCATAGTCATGAAAAACAATAATTAACTTCGCATGTAAATTGTAAACCTTATCAGTTATAATCTACCAAAAACATCACCAAAATGTGTTTCCTGATCCTAAAAATAAACACAATGAAGATTCTTCTCACGTCCTCTTTCAATGATAACAATATACTGCTTTGGCTTAATGAAATGTAAACAACAAATTGAGGACGTGAAAATATTCTTAATATTCTTCCGAAGTCTTCTGAAGCGTCCATTGTTTTGTAGTTAATTCACGTTAACTTCACGCACTGTGGTTTCAAATTCAAAAATTCCTTTTCCGATATACAGATATATTTAATTCTCTGTATTTAAAATCCTCGCCCATATATTTTATACGTCCGCCCGTTATTTAATTTATTATATTACCTACTTACATAAACCTGACTAAAAGACAAACTAGACTATACACACTATACTAGCGGACACGCAGTATCATGATTCAAAACCCAAAATAGTAAAAAAAAAACTTATTTTTAGCCAAATCGAGCATCTTGCGTATAATCAGTAATATAACTCTGCTAATAATAAAACTATCACTATCGAATTGGGTAAGCAATACGATAGTGAAATTTACCATTTAATCTGGCTATGTAAACTATTCTTAAAACATCAAACGCTCGCTAATAAACAGGATTGAACTAGCGATTGACGCGTGAGAAAGGGATATTTGTAAAAGATTACAAACATTATTTCCATCAGTTTGTGCAGACGGCACGTGTTGGCACCCATCGATATACTAATCTTTCATAACAAGTTAAATTTACAAGTTTCTTCACTCCAATAAAAATATATGGATATTGTTGTTAAATATACACACCATAAAATTTATAGATATGCCAAAGAATTGACGCACATACTGCATAAATAAGGATCCAGTAATTGCTTAAAATAATAAATATCACCAGGTCACCAGCAATCATGTGAGTTAATTTCTCTACGGCTCGAAATCTATTCGACATACGCATTTTAAATTAGTATTTATATATTCATCCTTGCTATTAGTAGAGTATACTATAAGCCACAATAAGTACCAATCTGTTAGAATATTATGATTTATTTAGATTTCACTTATAAGGTTGTTTTAAATGGATATTAAGTGATTCAACACTGTCTAAAAGAATAGAAAAGCTATATGCACTATGAATACTAATATTATAAATAAAAAAGGCAGCCTCTTTTTAATAATAAATAAATTGAGATAAATTAATAAGCCGAAAATACATATTAATATTAAGCCTAGTATCGATAGAAACAGACCCGGCGACTTTTGCTATTTGAAGCAGCCACCGCCGCCGCTGAGATGACTAAACTTAATATCAAATGAGTAAATCGATACTAATATTGTGTAGGCGAAAATGTCTGTCTGTCTGTTAAATTTCACGTCTGATTTGCAATGATGATGAAATTTGATACATTTGAAGCGTATATATCGGGCTAACATATAGTATAAAAAAATTCCCGTATTTCCTTCGCGAATATAAAAATTCAATATTATACATAAATGAGAGTATTTTAAAACTATGGTCAACGCGACGCGGTCAAGAAAAATAATCTATAAAACTTGAGGAAAGTCTAATAATATACAAGATTGAAAAAAAAAATTGACAAATTGAAACGAATTAGCAATAATTTGTTATTTTAAACTGTTTATTAGTTTAATCAATTTTAACGCTTTTAAACCTAAACCTCTGGATCAATAATCTAGAACAAGTAAAGCTCCTATAACGGACAAATATATAGCTTAAATAAAATCCTTTTCTTTGTTGGTAATTTAGGATAAGTTAAAGCGAACGAATTTCTGGATATAGCCAGTTTCAAATGTTAACAAATGTTTACATTTGAACCTGGTTATATTAATGTTAGGTTAAGGTTTTCGAACCTGTCAGTTTATAGCCGAGTATAAAGGCAACAGACAACAAACCACTGTTACTTTAAATCGCAAAACGAATTAACATCAAAAGCGTTCCAAGGAAAACATGAGCGTAATATTATCATTAATGTAACAACATCTAAAACAAGAACCAACATCTAAGAAAAGTCGCAAATACATTAGTTGGTTTTGTTTTACAACTTTATAATTGCAAATTGCAATTAAAACTCTTTGCTATCCTATATACTTTTAAGGTATCCTATCTTTTAAATTGAATCAATTATTATACGTTCACGAAATTACGAAGAAGACGGTTACCGTAAATTATAAAAACGAAGTAAATATTTCCAGGTATCAGATTAAAAGAAATCTGGAACACTTAACACAGTTTATTGGTATATAAATTCTTCGTCACCCATATTAAATCATGACATTTTCATTACTTATAATTTGAGCTTTTTCCAGCCTGTTTGCGGAAATGTTCAAAAGTATTTTTTTGTCACGGGTCGTCGCACTGTATTCAAATATATTAACAAAACTTTGAACGAGTGCTTCCCAGAAGCGTGGAAAGATCCCGTCGTACTCGAAATATATAGGTCACTTCGCTTGAAGCGTATCATACGTTTTTTAAATTAAAATGGGTATTTTGGTTTGCAATCAAAAAGCAGATTACTAGAACAGGACATTAATCTTTACAACGTAGTATAAATATATAAAACACGTTAGTGTCTCTGACAACTTAAATAAAATAAAACAGGGCACATTGTTTATCGTATTATCGTACATTAAAATAAATACAATAACTATGTCATTAAACTACAAACATTAAAATTATATCAATTCAACAGAGTATAATATAATAAGGTCCATGTGTAGTACATTATGATTTGAAGAGCACTAAGTTTTATTAATCTGTTGCGAAAGGCATAATTGCACTATTATCCCGCGAAAGTGATATCTCTACAAATGGATTATCCTAATCTTTAATCAACCGGATAACACATTACATCTTGTTAGTAGCTAAACAATTTTTATCCTATATTTTCTTAAAAGTAAGTTTTTAGAACAGTTATTTTAATATCTTTATATACGATTCGATTACGACATTTGGCACAACTTACAATTACTCGGACATTTATTTAATATATGTGTATCAAATGGTCATAGAATATATTTATGAAACGCGTTCCTCTATATTTGTTTGCCGCTTCGTCTATGATCGCTGGAACTACTGTACCAGGTTTTTAAGAGTATGGGTCTTTTTGATAAGAAAGAGTGTGAATTTCTTCTTTTTATATGTATCTTTATAATATATTTCAATATAGTAACTCAACAATTCCGGCATTTAATATAAGGATTTGTTTTTTCTTCTTCTTTATCAAATGATTCATGTCCATGTTGGACATATGACAAGAATTTACCAAACCACGCGATCATGTGCAGCTATGATCGACTTTCTTGAGGTCTTTCACTAATACGAAGTCTACAAAGGCTGCCTATCTACCATCATTTCTTAACACTATGTGCCCCGACCAGCTTTGCGACACGATAAACTAACTATATCAATGAATTTAGTTCTACTACGGATCTCCTCAATTTGATCACGCATAAAAACGCCAGGCATAGCTCCGTTGCCCTCAGAGCGACTCTAAACATTTTTATGAAGTCTATCATATGTGACCAAGTTACGAATCCATGTTATCACTGTCAACATAGATTGTTCAACGATTTTGTTTTTACCAGTTATTACAGAATTTTGACGTAAAAATCTCGCCTAGCTTACCAAACGCTGACAGTCTGTATTACATATTTATTTACTAGAGTTCAAAATTCCAAAATGATAATGCACTGCGTACAAATAAACCTATTTATGTATGTTTACTACGTTTATAATTTACGTTTTCTACGTTTATAATCTTCCAATTATTTGTCGACGAAATGGTTACTTATGCATTATTTTAAAATGTATTCCTTTATTTATTCAATGGATGAATTTCTTGTCGCGATTCCTTCTAAAAGAATGTACTTATTTATAATTTTATATAGTGTTATTTTATTTAATATTTATATATTGTGTTTATTACAATATATAGACAGTTTTAAAGACACTTAACATGGCAGCATTGATAACAGCTTTAAAACGTGACGACGAATAAAAAAATGTTCTTGATAAGATCATCACAATATGTATGAGTCATGAAGTCATACAAAAATATTGTATTATTCATATAAAATATATTTTATTAAAGCTTTACAAATTTATACAATTTATTTCTGTTCTAAAGCGAATTAAATGTAGATAATTACCATATCACAACAGTACATAAGTCATAACCACGTATTATATGTCCTTAGAATGCTTGCTGCTTCTAAGTTGATCGCTAAACGGATATTTTATGCGGAAAATGAGCCAACCCTCTTAACACCTAACGAGGTAATTGACCGTGTTGAAACGAATGAATGTTTTTGGGAGCGATTAACGCCCAAAGAAATGGTATAAATATATAAGTTCTAATGATATACATATTAATAATACATATATAATTAAATTAAACATGCGGTTTCATACAACGATAATAAGATTAATTAGCGCCATAGTAGGAATTTAAATAACGATTAAATTAATACCATTTTAACGACCATATAGATTAGGAATATTTATAGTAAGTGCTTACATTTTGACTTAAAATAGATATTTACAATAATTTTGAGCTCTACACGATGACACACATTAACTAATCGAAACCTTTCACGTGGTTTTTGTCGGCAAAAGTCTTCGATTACTTGTACTCAGTTATGTAAACAAACCTGTTGGCGAGAGTAATGCTTCTGATTTCGAGAACGATTTTATCAAGTACAAAGTTTCTTAGGTCACTTAATTTTATTACACTAAAATCGATCCCGATTATCCCGATGTTCCTGAGATGGCCTTGTTAAAAAGGAGGATTATCAATAATAATGAGCCTATAATACAGTAAATTCTGCGATCGGTACTATTTTTAGAGATTTGTATTTTATTGTATTCTTTAAATTTTACGTATTTGAATCGTCAGTCACACAATGTCACACAATGTCACGGCAAAACCACACTCATCTTAGTGAAAGTGCTATCGTTATTCGTAATCGTATCTTGAAATCGTTCGCTGATGTACCTATTGCATAATATCACTGCTGTCTACGTTACAAGAATATCGCATGCGGCAAACTTTCAGCTGACTTTTTAAAAATTCCACGTACCGTGTGATTGGAAGTAAAACTTGAGCCAAAATTTTATGGCTATTGCTTTCAGCGTAATTATAGCATGTATGAATTGTTTCGGATATGCCAATTATTATTTTTTTCTGATTCAATATTGAAATTTAGCTCGTCTAAAACAAAACTGAAATAATTCAGAACTGTTGCGTTGAAAAATATTTGACACAGTGTCACATGACATTTAAATTGCTTTTTTTAAATTTAATTGTTAACTTTTATTATATAACCGCAAAGACTTTTCCTACACCATTATGTTAAACCTGGCTATTCCTAAATTCTTGGAATATATTTAATCTTCCCATACGTATAGGATCAGTATGGGGTAAACTTACATGTTTTTCTGTAAGAAATAACTTTGCATTGATATATTAGTAGGCCGCAACATTACATTGCTAATATATTTAAATTTTAAAATAAAGTCACATTCATACACGATAAATAGTTCATGAATACATTTGGAAAATCTCTCTTATTTTTTTATCATAGTTTATCCTTGAACTTGAGCTGGAGTTGTGATAATTTGCAAAAATGTCTTATTTCGTTATAACTATAATATATTAGGTCCTTACATATGAAATTGGCGTTTTCTATGGGAGGAACATAAAGTCGTTTTTTTTAATGAAATATATTTAATTAATCAAAGTATGTACCATTGCTATGTATGCACTTTTGCCATCTCATAGGTAGTTCATTGATCCCCTTACTAAAAAAACCATTCGGGCGGGAATCAATAAAATCTTTGAAGGCGGTTTGGACTGCCCCATCGGAGTTGAATTTTTTTCCTTGCAAGTAGCTATCCAAATTGCGAAAAAAATGGTAATCTGTTGGAGCAAGGTCCGGAGAGTACGGTGGATGTCTAAGACATTCTAATTGAAGCTCCTCTGATTTGGTAGCCGTCTGTTGTGCAGTGTGTGATCTAGCGTTGTCCTGAAGCAGCAGTGGCCTAGAGCGATTGACCAGCCTCGGTTGTTTAGCAGCTAGCTTTTCCATCATGGTTTGCAGTTGCTGACAATAGATATCTGCCGTAATCGTCTGGCCAGATTTAAGAAAGCTGTAGTGAACGACACCGGCACTAGTCCACCAAACACTTACAAGCAACTTTTTTTTAGTCAATTTTCGCTTAGGGCAGGATTTGGCTGGTTCGCCAGGGTTCAGCCATTGCGATGAGCGCTTCCGATTATCGTAGAGGATCCAATTTTCATCACAGGTAATGATTCGATTTAAAATTCCTTCATTATTGTGCCGGTTGAGTGACGTAACGCAGCAGTCGACGCGCGTTTGTCGGTTTGCTTCACTCAATTCATGAGGTACCCACCTTTCAAGCTTTTTCACCTTCCCAATTTGCTTCAAGTGGATTAGAATGGTTTTATCACTAGAACCCGAGCCTGCAGCTAACTCGGACGTGGTTTGCGATGGATCCGCTTCCACAATAGCCTTCAATTCTTCATTATCAACTTTGGTCTCCGGCCGTCCACGAAGCTTGTTCTGCAGGTCGAAATTTCCAGAACGAAAACGTTGGAACCAAAAACGCACTGTGTTTTCTTTTGCGACACCGTCACCATACACATCATTAATCCTTCGAGCCGTTTCTGCAGCACTGGTGCCACGGTGGAACTCATACTCGTAAATAACGCGATATTTCATGTTTTCCATTTTGTAAACAGAGTGACACAAAGAAAAAACAAAAGAAGAAAAAATACAAATGCATGAGTAAATAGCTGTATGAATTTGAATTTGGAATTCCTAACCATAAAGGTAATATTTGAGGTCAAAGTGGCCAGTACGACAAAACGCCAATTTCATATGTAAGGACCTAATATGTCGAAGTAGATTAATTAAATTTCTGCAATGAGCGTTATTTAGAAATTTCGAAAGCACATGAATCATAAATTCCGGCAACTACTGGATGACATTATGCATCAAAAGTGAATTCCATGAACGCTCGAAAGGTCAGTACTCGTATACTAATTAGATATATATTTATTTTAAATAAAATAGTTAAGTACGGATAAAATGTTTGGTATAGTTATAATGGAAAATTCGTGCAATTCGTGGATATTTCAAGGCTTAAAATATGTTGTAACTGTTAATGAATCACATTGTATTTAAAGATTCTAAATTTGTGTGAACCAAGAAAAGCTAAAACAACAACTTTCTTTAAATAAATTCCAATTTAAATTCTTTAAATAATATTCCATTATTATTTTCCTTCATAGTCATTTAATTACGATATTGATTTTTTTAATATGAAAGAACGTTATTGAAAAACTATATGCAATTCATTCTTTGGAAATAAATTACTGTTATAAAAATATTATCTATCAGCGAATACTAAGTTTGATTCGTTTATTTCTATAATAAGAGAAATCTGCAGTATGTGGGAGGTTCGAATAAAGTTTTTAAGGCTTAAAAAAGGCGGTCTTTTAAAGTTGATTTTCTAAGTTATCATTTCAGTATTTGTAAAATTCGATTATTACTAATAAAAATTACTCATTAAAAAATATCAACATCAAAAAAGGGTATAATAATAATTGCTTTAGGATAATTTACACTTCCGCAAACGTAAAACTATGAAATTGAACATGCGCTTATACTCTGACCTTTCAAGTTCGGTGCCCGTATGTTTAGTAATAATTTACATTGATTCCTGAATAAGAACCTATTATTACAATAATTAAGATAAGTAAACAGTGTATGGAAGCCGGCCAAGGATACTATAACAAAGTGCAAGGTAATTCTAATCTAAGTTCCAAGGCAATGATGCAGGTCAATCGGAAATTATCTCGAAATTTTATTGTCTCAAATATCATTCGTACTATATTTAGATTTCAATAAATATTTACCTCTGGGACAAAATTTGAACAAATTCAACTAAAATCTGAATGACCAATATTACAAAAATCAAAAATAAAAATATCGTTTTAATATTATCATTTTAGGTCTATTATTTTTATTTTATAAATATTAGGAATTCTTATTCATTTTTTAGTTCAATGTGCAATAAAAGCGTATTTTTAGTTATTTTAAACTACATAATGTGTTTTAATCTGATCTATTTGTAACGGTACATCACATTGGAGTCCATACAATACGATCAAACAAACTACAACCGGTTCTATGCGGTCGCATCTCCGCTACCGCAGTCATCACTATGTCTTGCTCACTTTCTTTTTTAAATCCGACTAAACATCGGTCGACGTTCCAACTTTAATGATGTATGTGAACTATGATAATCCTGCACTCAGTGTAATTAAATCACTATTTTAAATATCTTATACCTAAGCGAAAAATAATAAGAGCTTTGTTCGTTTTTAAGTAACGTTTTTATTAGCTTAATTTTTTACTGTGCCATTGTAACAATTTTATATCGTTGCTTAGTCTGAAATTCGGAAACATCGTGAACTCTTTATGGACAATATTCTGATACCTACTATTAGTTTGCAATTGACATCAATATTTTAATAAATTAAACTTGCATTAGATTAAAAGCCAGGCCCGAAGATTTAGATGGAAATCTTTAAGCTGAGTGCTATACGAAATTGTGAAACGTCACTTTGCGGTTATCAATACCATTGTTACTGCCTAGTGAAACCTTTTAAATGTTTTCACTTTAATCCTTATCTATTTTTACATGTTGAGTTACGTAGAACAGAAACCGGTCAGTAATGCGTGCACGTGATCGTGTTCATGTCAAGTTTTATGAGGCAAAATTATTGAGGCCGCAAATCATGAAGTCATAATAATTTAAGAATGGAAGGTACCGCTAGTATGTGCACTGCTTTTGGTACACGCCAAACGTACATAATCACGTAGGAATATTTTAATGCTGGAATATATTCTGCCGTACTTCGAGCATTTAACTACACGAGTGCCAACTTCTACATCCACGGAAATCAATTTTTTTTATCTACATAAATGAACCAGAGTTAGAATATCGGATACTATCGTTCGAGCTCGTTTAGAAAACGACAATAGAAGATTTCGATACCTAAACGTAACAATAGCAATAGATACAAATACTAAAATATTATATTTTATATATTCAACCGCCGTTCTGCTGATGCTTTTAACACATTTTGTTAAAGCATATTATGTCCATTTCTCATTATCAATTAAGTTAGATTGATAGATGGTAAAGTATGCTTCTGTGATAGATTAAAAAGATAAACCAACGCCGCTTCCAAGTAACGGAACCATTTGAACAATCCACTTTTTTCTCATTGTCACAGCCTTCATTTTCCCAAAGTACAGAAATGAAATTCATCCGGAGGAGCTTTAATATTACATATTAAATTTATTGATCCATTAGGCTGTATTAAAAATGTAATTAATCCAACCAAAGGACTTACGTAAGCTGATACGATATCAGTAGTCATTTAGTTGTCTCATGTCATAATATGTAACTTTGTTGAGTGATGACAAACTTCCAAATAAGTGGATAGATGACTTGAAAATGTCGCAAAGCGTTATTGGCTCCAGGCGACAAAAGATCGTGTGAAATGGCAATCTCTTAATGTTACCTATGCCCAACAGTGGAAATCTATCGGTTGAAAAAAACAAAGAAAATAATACAAGCGATATAGCTACATCAATAAATAATATACTGCTTTCTGATTCCCTAAGTTTGCGTGATATACTAACCTACATTCTGCCGCTAATCACGCGTGACATTGACAATATAATCACGAACATTATGTTCACTATGCGAAATGTATACATAGTTGTTTGTATTCTATTTTGTACTAATCTTTTGTTAGAAGTTTATATTTTCAAGGAATCATGTCAAATACGAATACAATCGAAAGTTTGAGTTCGTAATAAATCTCTTTACATAGTGCGGTGTAACAGAATGGCAACGGTAAAATAAATAATCCTCCTACCTTTATCCCACTCTAAGTGGGTCGGCGCAACATGTTACAAACAAACATGTTGTCACATGATTTGGCTGCGTATTTTACGACCTGCTTGACGTCAACTTACCTTAGTCGCCTTTTACGACACCTCGGTAAGAAAAGAGGGTGGTCTATTCTACTCAGCCGGATACCACACGGCGGAACGATAAAATAAATAAATCCGTTTTAAATTGATATATAAAATACGCAAATAAAGAAAATAAATATATACTCTTGGTTTAATGTTTTACATTGTATATGTCTTAAAGGAGCTAGGAAAGTAACCATTATGATATTCTCCGTTAATCAAGAACAGTAACCCCCAGCAGTAATAAACTATGGATGTCTTTAACCATGTTGAGATAAAATCGCAGAATTCAATTTATAGGTCATATTTTCAATTCTGGTGAAGAAAACTACGATTCAATAAAATAATAAAAAGAACTTTTTAATTTTATCCGCAAAGGATGAACGCGGTGGATCTAACTTTTATTATACAATATAATTTTATTATAAATATTCCCCTCTACTTAAAGCAAAAAACTAGTGCTAGTTGAATGCGGTGGATCTATTATTATATATTCCCCTTTAATTGAAGTAAAAAACTGTCAATAAATCTTATTAGGCTGTTATTTAATTATTCCAAAATGCTACACCAAAATTTAATAAGGATCTAATTATTCGCAAACTCCAAAACGAAGATATCCGTATTAGAAAATGTCTACAATCAGGCCAAACTGTAGTTGGTTCTTTCATTTGTACTGTGCAGCACTGTAAATTAGGTAAATTTTGAAATTTCTAAATAGGCCTTGGCAACGCAGCGAATGCTAGATTCAATGCTTGATTGCATCAAATCGGACATTTCCAAATAGGCCTTACTAGCGCAGTACTGCTAACGCTAGATTCAATGGGTGATTGCGTCAAAATAACTGCGCTGCGGATGCCCGCTACGATTAATAATTGGGTTAATTTATTAATAGTTTATTAATCAATATACGATTTATTTTTTTATTAAAATTTTGCTACTTTTCAAACTTTCAAGACTTCTGTTGCATTCAGTTACCGTAAAAACCTCAGAGCTATAGCCAACAATCGGACGGATTAGTGTTACAATATCATGTTTCTACGGAAGTCATATATAGTATTCAACCATCTTTCAATATCTCCACTCCATGGAACCTAAAATCCACAAATTCATTGCTGGTCTATAACTTTTAATATCCCACTGTTAATCTTTTGAAAAATACACACAATGCGTACTTAATTTTCAAACAAAATTCATGAAATTTCATTTCAAATTCTATTTAGAGCGCCGTATGGTCATCCGGAAGCGTAGAATAGACCTCCGTTATTTCTTACCGAGGTGTCGTAAAAGGCGACTAAACTAAGTTGACGTCAGGCAAGCGGCCGGTCGCTAAATAGTTAGCCAAATCATGTAACAACATGTTTAAGCCGTGTCACAATATGTTGTGCCGACCCCATTTAGAATGGGATAAGGACAGGAAAATAATAATGCAGATAAATATTTAGACAAACCGGATTTCGTTATATATTACGTATTATATAATATACGAAATATATGATATATATAATGCCATATAGTTAGTCTTCTTCTTCTTCCTGTTTCAGTGCCTCTACTACTAGTGAACGTTGGAAGTCAGCTCTGCATATATAATTAGTTAAATCCTAATATTATTGGGTATTTGACATACTCGTTATGCGACATACTAAAGATCCAAATACAGTAAATACATCGTGACGCAGTAGTTACCGTTGTAAGTAGGGCGTCGAGAGGATAATGGGTAAACCAGATACATCTGCGAGACGTTTTTGTGCTCTGTTTCATCTGCACTATTGTGTTTCAATCGGCATTCCTTTAGACAGCACCTATTACTTTTCCCATGTGGAAATCAGTGTCACAAAGTTTTTCCCACGTAACTCGTGACCCCACGGGAATACCACTATAAAAAGTAGTTTCAAGAAGGTAGGTAAGGTTATTATTATTTTTTTATTTATATGGAAAAAGTTGGTATACTATTTATCAAAGTAAACGTAAGAGAATATCTTATAATATGATAAGAAATCATTCTTACTGGTATTATATATATAATATAAATATATCTAGGTATATGGTATAATAACGCCACCTTTATGTTTTTACAGACACAATTTTATACTAAAAGTCTTCTCTTACTTCCTTCTATTTAAATTTTACTCGCTCAATCTAAATATTAAAGTGTTTAAGTAAATAAAAAAGGTTAAAATCGAAAGATTAAACTAACTTCAATTCAAATTTATTTCCATAAATATTTGAATTCAATAATTTACAGCTTATTTAAAAATGTGAAAGTCAACTCATATTCGCTTAATCTTGTATTCATTCACCTGGATAGTATTAAAATATAATCAAGACAGGTACTAAATCAACTTATAAAAAGTATTCGACACTAACGAACGCTTTCTATCGTAATTCACAACAACTTTATTTGGACCTGAATGAAAAAACTGATACCTAAATTAATAAGTCATATTATATATGACTAATAGCGGTAGATTATTACAAATATTTAATATAATAATTTTTTTTTTTGCAGGCAGAAACTAGTCTGCTTAATATTGACATTTGTATTGTTTGATGCGAAGATCTATCAAATTCATTTCTTTTATGAGTCTATACAATTTTTTAATGATTGCTTACCCATAATTGCCAATAATCAGCACACTTGATAGAAGATTAGGTGATATCATTGCTGAATACTGATAATTCTGCTGCCATTTACCTTTTATATCGGGTAGACCAGTGTGACCAAATGGTTATAATGCCATTAGCAAGTAACCAAATGCTCGTCAACTTCGGGGAATTATAAGTGTGGTTGCCAATTAGAAAAAAATACTTACCTCGCCTTTTAGGCCTGCAACTACTGTTCAAACTTGCTATCCTAAGTATAAATAACTCCATGAAAAAACATCGCGCTTTAGTTCTCAGAACAGTACTACCTAAAATCATGCAATAGCAATTTGTTTAATACATTGCGATCTAAGTAGCGGCATTTTGTTTAAATTGTTAAACGTAAATTATTATAATTTATTTTTTAATATACCTATTTAGTTTTATTTATTGTGAACGTTAAGCCATGCAAATTTACATTCATATTCAAACATTTCAAACGTTTATATTTTATACATAATAAATACTGCAAATATTACGTCAGTTGACGTCCTACTAAGTTAGAGCTCATAATAATTCCAATGTCCTTGACTTATACCTAACTCCCCACATTAAATGGGTCAGGGGGGCATTTACACCTTTCGCTTTGCAATATTGCGCGCTGACATATTTAGAGCAAGGACAGTGATAGAAATTTATCGCACATTTACAAACACTAATTTACCTATTACAAGGAAAAAACATTAACTGATAAGTAGCTATCAAGACAATAAAAAGGGAAACATTATTATTGAATCTACTACTTCAACTCTCTTTCCTGTGGAAATATTAGAGATTGAAACACAATAAACTCTTTTTGATAACTATATCCACGAAAAATTTAGATTTTCGATTTAACTTGTTGGTAACTTAAGTAATAAAATACATTATTAATAAGTCAATGCTCGACAAAGGCTACTCTATCTCTCTCTATTTTTGAAAAGAAGAACAGTCGTTTAGACAGACCACGCTACTTCAATGAGTATGGGTAGATAGGGGTATATATATATATATATATATATATATATATATATATATATATATATATATATATATATATACACCCCAGGGGTTCTTTAGAGATATTCAGGTTTCCTCGCGCTATTTTCCTTAAACGATAAGTGCGTGTGAAATTGTAAATATCAATTCGGCAAAAGGTTTTATAGAAAACTCATTGATGCATGCTCAAGGTTTGGACTTGTGACCCGCTGGCGAGGGTCAAACAGTTTCCCCATTCGACTATCAAGGATTTATTTATGATTTATTGTGCCCGCTCCTTCGCCCGAATAAAATTCAGTGTCTCATAAAGTTTTTCCAGGCTAATCCCGACCCCGTGGGAATTCTAGGATAAAAATATAAATAAATATAAATAGCCCGTATGTTGCTCTGCAACCTCTTCTATTTTCTAGTAACAGTGTAACCGTTCTAGATAATAAACTATTAACCTAAACATTTCACGAAAAATAAACTCTCTTTTAGTAAAAATCTTCAACATCGTTATGATAGCCTAGCGGTGAAAACGTGCGCTTCTTTCGAAGAATTCTGTTAAAACTTATATGTCTAATTGATAATTGCAATTTATCATACGCACTTCGGTTCAGGAAAACATCGTGAGGAAACCTGCATATCTCTAGAGAATTCTAGGGATATGTGTATCCCACCAATCCGCATTGGAGCAGCGTGGTAGGTCTTAACTCTAATCCTTCTCTCCGAAAACGGAGATAGGAGGCCTATGCCCAGCAGTGGGATGGTTACTTAGTAGAAATCGTACAAAAAGCCGTCCAGTAGATTGTGTGAAAGTCGAACATGCATGTAGCATAGCCCGTTGGTGCAGTTAGCAGTGACCGCGGGTCATTCCGGCCAAGAGCCAACATTTTCTATGACCTATTTTTTGGGTCTTTCTCTGGCCTGGGTGTATTGTTGTATTTAAATTTATATATGTATCAACCATAACACAAGTATTAAGTTACTTACTTTGGGAACGGACAGCCGTGTGTGTAATTTATTTTATTTGCTTATACAATATGTCACCAAAAAATTAATGAAGCTGCATCAAAAAGTGGTCCCGACTAATACAACTACTGTTAGTTTGAATACTACTAACAGAAATAAAAAAATAATTTCAATCTACCTGCATTATTAATAGTTATTTATATAACCTTTTTTGTGCAATACATATTTCATGATGATAAATGTGTAAAATATTTACGTTAATATAATGTACAATGAATTTTAGCTAATATTCGCTGCAAAATACCTTAGCGGATGATAGTTCGCAAAGTATGTAATCCATAATCCATCAACGTCAGATTGCAGATAGGTGCGAAGAACTTTCGATGGCGAGTCACGACAGGGTCGAACTTAAGTGTTACCTTTTTACTTCCAAAGAAAGAATTTTGAATAACGTAAGTATTCTAAATCGTATTGTTATGATTAAGTATTTCTTGAAATGATTTTCCTTTTGTAGATTATGATCTTCAAAAGGAGTTTAATATGGTAAACTATATTGAATATTACTGTATAATGTAGAAAATATAGATTTCTTTTCACTTTTCAGCCGCTGGATTTATTTTTTTTTCGTTTTGTAGGAAATAGACACGAAGATTATAAAATACTTTACAAGTATTATTTAAAATACAAGTTTATTTAAAATATTAAAATACCAGCCGGCGAAAATGTCCCACTGACGCGAGGGATTAGCCAATCTTATTTAGTACTATCTGCCTGTCGTGTACTAAACTCAGAATTGTATACTGTCAACTATATTTAAGGGACATCATAATTCTCAAACATAAACATGTTTTGGCTACTGCTCAGGTGAGACAGTCGCATCGCAAGCTTACGATTCTAGGTTTTTTTTGCAAATTCTCCCCCACTCGAAAGATGTTTAATAAACTAAAAAGTAACTCATAAATCCGTTCAAATATTATAAATGAGGAAGTGCGTGTATTATTTACGTCTATATAAAGCCAAGGATTAATTAATGATTTTTGGTATTCAAGTAAATAAAGAGCAGGAGGGTGAAATGGGTTTAATATATATTATTCCAATATATGCTATAATATTTCCAATCATTTATTTAAATTTTGACAGCTAAAGCAGTGATGTCCAAATTACACGTCCACTCGATTATTAACAATCGATTTTTTATATAGAAGTTTTAATCGATTTATCATTTCATTAATATGCCCTTTTTATTCAACGTTTTTTATTGTTTTTTTTAGACATAAACAGGCATTTAGATGACTATATTGTAGGTATTGAAATAAAAAAAACTTTGAATTAATACATTACTTTAAAAAGAACATGAAAACAATAAAAAAAAGTATTTATTATTTATCAATAATAATACAACACAACAACGGTCATTTTGTGTCGAACATAATAAAATAGTGTCTAAATTTAAATCATTCTACTCAATTAACTTGGCTCAGTAAATATTTCGGTAAACGTCACTATTTACAACAAAAAAAAAAACAAAGTGCTTATAATGCATTGCATTTGTTAACTATTATTTTTAATGTAATAATCACTGACCTTTGTAAGCGTCTTACGTCAAAAGTTAAATAAATGGTTGAAAATACTATATTTTAGCAACTAGTTAAATTAGTATAAAAACTAGTTTAATCGTATAAACTAAAATTATACATGAATACGGTGCACAATAAATTAAAGTTGTTACACCCACGCAAAGTAATGTCTACTTGTAAACAATATCTTGTTTACTGTATTAAATATAAATGTGACGTCCAAATAAATAAGAAAACGTGTCATCTACGCTTATTATCAAAGGAACTGGGTCATTTTCGATAAAGTGTATCATAATATACCTCGTACACAAAAAAATAAATAAAACTCCTAATAATATAAACTAGTAGCTGAAATATTTATGTGGCTGTGTAATTTTTTGATTGATATATACGATGACTAAAGATTACATGGTTATATCTTAGATTCATTGAGTTGTTTTTTTGGAAGAAGGGATTTTTGCAACCACAATTTATATAGACAATGTTTTTGGGCTTTTTTGTCGTCTCGGTTACTACTTACTAACTACTGCTAGAAATAAGTCTCTTCTATAAATGTCTCACGAAATATGAAAAAATTTCATCAATAATCAACACTCTTTACAGGTGGGTTGGTGATCGTAGTGTTGGCGCTATCGATTATTTGTATGTGATGGTACGAATTGCTGTACCATCATTATAAATACTAGAAAAGTAGCCAAAGCGTGATTTCTGCGACAAAGCCGCAAGCGACATTACTGTTAGTATATACTATTTATATATGTATATTGCAGTTTTATATTAACGAGCGATAAACGATTGAACGACCCACTCCTTTATACCTGACCCTAGAGTCCCAAAGGATATCAATAGATATAAGAATTTTAATTTAAATCGGAACTTAAAGAATTTATAATTTTTACTGATTACCTTCAATTTCCAATCTTACGACGATAGGATAATGTACATAATTTTTCTACCTCTAAATAAAACGTAAAGGATAAATAATTACATTCTTCCTAAAAATTATGTGGCTTAATACCGAGGAGGAATTTTTATAGTGTCTTTAAAAGATTGGGTATGTTTTTTATCATTTATCATGTCCAAGGAAAATATGCCAACGAAACATAATCTTAAAATATAAATCTTAAATTTAATTAAAATTTCGGAAATACATGCGAGTTTCAATTATTTAAATATAAATAAGTAGTGAATCAGAGCTGATACGCAATAAATGAAGTCTTATTGCCGAGCTCAATATTAAAGAGATCGATATTACTTTAGTTTCATATAAAAAAAAATATTAAAAGACAATACGAAGAGAAATTAAATTCATTTCATTAATTTAATTAAATCCTTCACAATTTAAATACCATCTTATTAATTATTGGTTGCATATGATCGTTTTGAAAATCTCAAAGACATAAAAAATTACATTAATCTACTCAAAATAACTACGAAACAACTTCCTCATTAATGCGTAAAAGAATCCTTCTCTATGAAAAAGACCTTTAAATTTTTAAAGCTTAAAGCTACCACGCTCCAGCAGCTTTCCTTTATCTACAAATGTTTGCCTTCATAAACACGGATATTTATCAAAATTAAAATTGATCTTTACTGAGTTCACACTCATATTAAAGAGCATTTTTTTACAATAATTTTGTCCCATCTAAATATCTAATAATAATTTAAAATTGCAAAAAGTAATATTAGGTATTATTTCAAATATATTTTATTCTAAACACAAATTTTTGTTTACATCAATAACACTAGTTAATTTACAATTGTCTTTAGAGCATTTATGCTTATGATTACAAATTCAACTTAAGAAACTGTTTTAATAAGATTTCTTGCAAAAATATATTCCTTTAAATTCTACGTCTGTTTTTAATCAATAAATTTAATTTAGTCATTTTAAAAATGTAATAAAGAAAATAAAAATCCACTTGCCTATAGTCTTAAGAATTTGAAGATCTTCTAGTTCGTATTCCTTCTCTTCTTCAGAGTACTCAGACTCTGTCGTGGTGGAATCTTGTTCTTCAATTGACGATGCTACTGAAAGAGACCGCACATCGGAGCTAAGCTCAGAACTACAGTCCCTCACCAATTTTGCACTAGCCATCATCATTTTTATTGTTTTTCCCGCAAAAATTATAATACGAAACCTTTATCGTTATTAACGACTTTAAACCATATTGTTTTTAGTGCTTACCGAAATAACTTCTATATTTTGGATAATTTAATGCTCAGATTTTAATCTAATGACAAATATAAATCTTTTATAAAAAGTACATGGTTTACACGAGTCCAATTGTTTGATTTAAATATATTTCAGTAACGTCGAGTGCAAGAGCGCGCGAACGAACTTATTTACGTGAGGCACGTTCTTGCCTCAACGCGGCTTGATACTTACTACTCACCGGCTCGACAGCGAAATGCGAATAACGTTACAAAATATCCATATCAACCGTAGCAACACGCGAATATCTTGTCTCTCAACAAAGTTTATTCGAAATATTTTTGAGAAACACACTTCAATACGTAATCAGCATGAAAGAATACTTACGAGTACAATACATTAAATTAAAACTAGAGTCTTTGTTTACAAAATTTATTTAGATAGACTTTCGCTTTTGTCTTAGCCGATCGAAATACACAGAAACATCCACTCTTGGGTATACTTCTCTACAAGAGATTTTTAGACCATAGATTCCAATGGGCTTATCGCATTCTGTAATCATAGCGTCCACGAATGGCCTAGTTTGCATAAGATTACCGGTTTTGACTTCTCTCCTAAAAGCATATTTGCAAAATCTCTCACGTAATTAAAATAAAACTATAACAATGTTTTTTTTTCAAATCAGTGAAAACTCTATACCATCCTTAATTAATATTCATACATATTATGAAATAAAGACCCAAGTCGCGTCTCAGTGCCTGTTCGCACTAAAATCACAATATATTTAAGTGATTTTTAGTTATTAATTTAAAATTTGTTAATGTTTTGGAAATTCGTTGAAATATGATATAATTGTTAAAATTTTCGGAAAAAGTCAAGCTGCATGCAGATATCACCGCAAACACAGATATAACAAATCAATATAATATGATGGGGAAATCCCTGTTTTATCGCTACAAAAAAACCACGACGGCATATATCTTAACTTACTAATCCCATGTTTTTTTAAATGTTCTCCTACAATGCGGTATTTAGAAAGATGTGTAGATTGTTTTGATACAAAATACAGTTATATAATATATATTGACTTTATTGTGTATGAGAGAAAAGTTACTCGTACTTCCAGCTATGTTGCAAAAATTTTGTAAATACGTATGTATAGCTTTTGGATAGTTTTAGAAAAATATTATAATTGATAAAGAAAAATTAACATTCACGTGATTTGTAATCTAAAACATTGAAATATTTATTTTTACTTACACGAAAATTTATTTTACAGCAGTAAATGCGCGAAAATTAAACAAATACTTTAAGTAATTTTTTTATTAGGCAACAAGCTTAACATATTAATTAACTTACGTTACAGTTGAATAATATATTAATATCACTGATATCCGATATATGTGGTACGTTTAAAAACTAGAAATAAATAAAGGATCTACTGCTAACAACTTAATCAAGTAGAATGAACAAAACAATGAAACAAGTACAAACTAATCGTATTATATTGTATGGCAGAATCAATGACAAGGAAAATGCACTGGAGTTATAAGGCAAAAATCGCACGCTTAATATTAAAGTGACCTAATTAATAAAAAGTTGTTTCGTGACAATTGCAATAAAGCGTAACGCAGCGCCTACAACCGTTGGTGTTTAAGAAACCCAAAACTTGGAAGAGCAATAAAAAACTAGTTTGTTTAATAATTCGTAGCGTGATGTCATAGATGGCATTGAAATAAGGATCACAATGTATCTAACTCAATTCAGACTAATTTTGAATTAGGTCACTCTAATACTAAACATGCGAAATGTTCATTAACGGCTACTTATTTTGACACCACTGTTGCATGATACAAAGTCCTTTAACAATAGCAAAGGTTTTTGCTGTCTGACTCAGTTACATGATCCATTAAAAATACTATTTTTCAAAGTCTCTGAAACGAGCTCCAAGGTAAGCATTATAAAAATACTCATCTAGTCATAAGTAGGTTGGTAGTAAAAAGACTTTTTCTCTTGTAACTTTCAGCAGCCAGTGATAAATGATAATGTAAAATTTCTAGGCTAATCGAATATCTTGTATGATTTTAAAAAACTAAGTAAAAAAGTAATCAGTTCTCTAATTTATAATGCAGGGTGCGTATAAAAAAACCGTAATCGTTTAAAACCAATTTTCTATTAATATAGTTATAGTTAGTTTTTTTTACTTTTATAGTTACACTTTTTTTATACATATAACATTATATACACATCTACAAAATAACATTATGACTAACAGATTTTAATTACATACACCATATTTTTCATACAGTTGTTATACTAGTGTAGGGAAGCCAGCCTTAAATGTGCCCTATTACAATAACGAAAAAGTAAATGAGAATTATTATCTGTGTCTCTTTTTGATGTGTGATTAGACAAGTTTCACCTTCCCTCTCCTTATTTATTGACACTCTAACTGACAGGCCTGTCTATGGCTCCCCTACTGAAGAATAATTACTCTATGATTATTTTATAGCCTAAGTTTGCAATAAAAATAGCTTACCTAGAGTAGTATAAAAATGAAATTGCTGAATTCATGCTTTTTTTTCAATCTATATAAAATATTTACAAATAAACTATAATTATTTTTATCCAGATGTAGTCTCAGTAATAAGCCAGCGGTGAGACCATGGGACTCTTTCGACGTGTCACGAGTTCAAACCCCAGGCACAAATGAGTTTTTATGTTAAAATTGATAATTGCAATTTATCACACGCTCTTCGGTGTAAAAAATTCTTAGGATACGTGTAACCTACTAATCCGCATTGGAGCAGGGTAGATTTTAGCTGCAATCCTTCTCTCCAAAAACGGAGAGAGAAAGCCTATGCCCAGCGGTGGGATAGTAACAGGCCCTTACAAAAAATAACCATTAAAGACTTAACACAGGGATATACATAAACATGTCGATAAATATCAAAACTTATAACATTCATTAATCCAATAGATTTCCTGCAATATTTTGCGTGATCTTGAATGCCATACTACAAACATGGATCGTATAGATAAAGTCAATATAAGCTCGTATGATTTCATGGCATGAGACAACAATTAATCAATTTTACATTATTTAAAAAATAATGTAAAATTTTAATGTGATTTAACTTTTATATTTACGAATATTACCTTATTTAAGTTGTAATCAAAAGCTTTTGTAGAAATGATTTTTAATTATGGAAAAACCAAATTTATTCAAATTTGTAATAGATTTCAAATTATTGTTAACGTTGTTAACATAACTCCACTTCGCAATCCTATAAATAAAATTGATGAAGCCCAAAGAATATAATTAGCAATGTTTGAAGAAAATAATTTTAACGCAGTAAAATCAAGACAAGATACCAATTTTTTAACTTCTATTATTACCGTCAATACCAAACTGTTGTTTTAATTAGTAAGGGAAGGTACTAGCTCCTGAAACACATTTTTTCTAGTTAAGGTTTGCCCTTACACTATATATAGTACCCGGCATCGATGTTTAGAGCGAAACAGCCGGCCCGTTCGATTTCGTAGAGCGCTGTCACTGTCACTCAATATGTGACGTTTCACAAGGGTTCGTCAGTCTGTGCGACAGAGACAATGCTCTATGAAGCAGAATCTAGCTGATTTCTCACTCTAAGTCACGATGTGAATTATTTATTGTCGGGTACTATACGTTTGGATACGACAATGTAGTTTTTTATTATAATTTCTATGCGCGTACGAAAACGAGCGTTAGGGTAATGTTGATTTATTTTTATAACAAACTATGTAAGGATTTTTTTATCAACATCATTTCATAATCAAACATTATCACATTAAGAAATACTTTATTAGATTTTGATAAAATAAAGAACAATTTTCTAAAATATCAGACCGTTATAATAAAAACAATACCAGCGTGTGTAGCCACAGCCAATTTCTTATGATGATTGGGCGATGGGTAGAAAGCCATAGACGAGACACTGCTGAGAGGAAACCGTTCAGGATAATGTTTTCTAGGTTTATTGACCTGTTTGATAGCTTCCTGTGAAATTTTTATAACAATTTATTGTTTCGAATTACTTATTTATTGCAAAAAAAACTTTAATTTAACAAAACAGTTGCATTCGCATATCGCAGTCGTGCAATAGAACTAAACTGAAGTGAATATTGTAGTACAAATTGATTTCATTCAACTAACTGTTATGCGTTACAATAGATAAAAAACGCAAATATTACCTTATTAAGGTCCTTAGTAATCTTGATTTCTAATGCATATACTTTTACAGCATCATTGTATGAGAGTGGTTCCAACTTAAGTTGAAGGTCGTCGTTTTTCTGTTTTGTTCTCTTTTGACTAATCTGCCTCATTTGAATTACCGCTATTGGCTATAAGAGAATATTTTTGAAATATTGATTAATATTAATTTACTCAAAAACAATAAAGATATAGAATTATAGGGGAAGAGCTTACGTGCGTTTTCCATATGGATGCAGAAGCATTCTTATGATGTGATTATTAGTGCATTTGTAAGTTGGGTAGCAACCCAACTTACAAATTTGTTATTGGACGATTAAATGCAATGTTAGAAACAAACGAATCATAGGATTTACAAATTATTTTTTAACACCTGCTGCGAAGTAATGAGAATGTATGTATGATAACATTCTCATTATTTCGTGTATTTTCAATCAATTTTCTTTTAGCTAAACACTTTTTCAATGGACAAATGAACCGCTTGAGGTAAACATATTTTCATGGATATGTTTACCTCATATATTTTTATACACTTTAAAATATTCTTATAAGTAATAAGAATATTTTAAAGTGTATAAAAATATTGAAATATTTTAATTATAGACTGTAAAAACCTCACAAATACATCTCAAAGAAGTAACTCTTTTTCATTAAGTTCATGAAGTACAAAAGTAATAATAAAATTCTCGATCGATTCGCGAAAATCGATTGTTTCGCGGATTATAGCAAAATAATTTTATTGTTACTTTTGTATTATGGATCTCCGCAAAGTAACGCCTAATTCTATAAATTATTTCATGAAGTATTTTATAAATATCACCTTTACCGAAGTTTTATTGTAAATTTTGTTAAAATAATAATAACTAATAAAATGAAATAAAAAGTTTTGACTTTATTTTGATGCTATTTATTAATTCTCATGACACCTATTCAATTAAAGATCTTCATTGTAATTACAATGCACGAGCGATGATTCTTTTATCGTCGATAAGACCTCAATGAAACGTTCAACGCAAAATCCAATATCAAGGCAATTGTGAATAAGTTTAAGTTTAATAAGTAATGAATTGGACCCTCTTCTGCTATTCTTATTAAATAATAGGAATCAGTATTTGGTTAAGGTTATCGTTCAAGCTCAAATTAGGGGCGGATGTAAAGCTGAAGCGTGAAGGTGAAAGACTAAAATGAATGTGAATTATTTAAAACCTCAATAACCCATTAAGTAATTAATTGAAGGAAAAACCAAATCTAAAACACCCTATCCCATATAGTTCTTACTAAATTTGATTATATTCTTATACTGCATTGCCCATCTACCAACCTCTTTGTTGAAATCAGAGTATACAGGGTGCGTTGTCATGATTCTTAGCACGGGTGGGGTGAACATAGCCATATGGCCACATTGCCAACACCCGCAACACATTTGCACACTACCGGTACGCCGCCCAAAGCCCCACCAATCTAGCTCGTTTACAGCTTGATTTACTGAAATTAAAAATATCGTCTCCCTTCTTCATATAAAGTTCAAACTCCTCGAAGAACTCTTAACACTATGTTTGGGCGATGATTTTAAGATTTTCGATTTTTAAATTTAAATGTATTTTATTTCAAAAGTAATAATAAAATTATTTTGCTATATTCCGCGATACAGTAAATAGAAAATATATATAGTGTTTAATGTATAGTGGACTATCAGTATTTTCATACCCGATACGTGCAGGATTCGTAAAAACACATGCACAAACCTCCGCCACTTCCACCACAATACACAAGCACTACACAGGTTCACTATCACAAACTCAACAATCGTTTCGCCCCGCAACCGAAGCATCATCAGGAGATAGACTCCACGACAAAATCGCAAAGTTTGGCTTTGCGGTGGAATTGTGGAATTGTAAAATGTGTGGAAATGTGTGGAATACTGATAGTCCACTATACATTAAACACTATATATATTTTCTATTTACTGTATCGCGGATTATAGCAAAATAATTTTATTATTACTTTTGTATTATGGATCTCCGCAAAGTAACGCCTAATTCTATAAATTATGTATTTTATTTGTAAATCTTAATATTCTACAGGTCTCATTAAACGTTTTGTTCATTGCGCGTTACCCTATAATTTGGCAAACATCGTCAAAAGAAATTTAAAATTAATAGGCACTGATTTGAGTATATGTTGTTTTGTATTACCGATTCGCTTTGATGACACTTTAGGCGTTTGAAAAAGTTTAATCAAAAAACCATTATTTGATTTGAATTGATTCGATTCTATATTTTAGTTATATGATTTGTCTATTCTTCGGAGATTTGGTGTTAAAATTAAAAAGTTTATTTATTATAATAAAAATCAGATTACCTAGACACCTACAACAAAAAATATATCTTATATTTTTTTAAACTGAGAATTTCGGATATTTAGCATAAAAGCCAATTATATGCTACATTGAGATCGCTTGTAATTTACCCTAAAAACCATAATTATTTCTGTACAGAAAAACATGAAGCTCGCAATAAGGATACTGAGAGATCTAGATTCCCATAACCTCTTTTTTATCATTTTAGTTTTTACATATGAATTAATTGATATGCTTATATATCGCCCCATCCGAAGAATACAGTCGCATGTCCTATGCATATAACATGGGAGATGTAACTTTATTGTTCGGATAAATAAACAAGGAATAAACAAAAAATGATTAATTTACTTTATTGCGTTCAAAAATTTTGGTACAGTTTATTTTATCGCATTGGAGGGCCATCCGTTTTTTGCTCACCAATAGCTTCGTTTCCAGACACCATCAAAGAAGGCCAATGTGGTGCAAATGCAGAAGAGGTCGAGGAAAGATGTCCATATACACTAGCGCTAGCGTGGCGCTGGACGCTTCCGGTTGGAGATGCACTGCTGACTATTCCAGGTCCCTCACTGCTTGGGAACGTTTGCACGTCTGCAGAATTGTATTCATACATGCTTCAATACAGCGTAATACATCTATAGTCTGACCGTTTAAATGAGTCCTCGTATGCGGGGTACAAGGGCGGGGAGGTACAACGAGAACGAGGGAGAACCAACTCCACCTTCAATCCCCGTTCTAGTCCTACCTCCGCTCCTTGTACTACGCAGATGAACACCCAATTAAACGATTAGCCTGGTACAGGGATGATGAACCAGTGTCTTGCGTGCCATTGATGGCACAGGACTAATTATTTCGGGCACGTGACCGATCACGAAATTCATAAGCCATTAAGAGGTTAAAGAGAAATGGGTATTTTTCAAAGAGCGGCAAAGAATTTTCACAAAGATCACAAAGCCAAAATATTTGATGGAACGCCTATCAACTCATTAAACATTCGTTTAGAAAAAAATGGCATGATTATGTATAAAGGTTCACCAATTTCGATCTTGTAGATTAGAATGTATTTTTACTAAGAAGTTAACATTGGCACAAACGAGATTTTTTTTTGTTTGTATCTAATAGACTCTTTTGACCTAATTTGAACGGATAATATTCGGATAAACCGATTTAATTGCAAATTTAAAAACTTAACAAGAACAGGACAATATATTGATTTGATAAATTCGTCTCATATTTTTTAAATTATTTATATATCCTTGAAAAAGCGTGGGGTCGATATACATATATGTAACATGGCACAAGATACGCTTTTTTTCAAAACTATATAATAAAATAAACAAATAATAATATTTTTCGTTCATTATTTTTATTTTTACGAATATTAAGATAGTTTTCTCACTTCTTACTTTGATATACTATAAAAGGGGGGTAAATTTTGACTTTTACTTATATTATATTACTTATATTTAAATGCATGATATAACAGTAAAGTGAAAGACATTTTCGTGGATCTTACCTGCTATACTAGAATTATGCGGACGCTCATCCTGGTATGGATAGAATATATCGACTCCAAACTCACGATCCATTAAAAAAGGGGATTCACAATCCAAATTGTAAGAAGCTATCGTACCGTCTGAATAGCCCACTACTATTGTGTCATGCTTAGTTTGCTAAAAGAAACGATAACGATCATGATTAAGGTCTTGTTTCATTTTCTCACAATTTGTTTTCATAGTCGATTTTTAAAAATCCACTAATTAAAAAAAACGCTGTAAAAGCATCCTTTGGGAAAAAAATATTAGAGAGTTTAGATCGAGGGCGATCTCTTGACCGGTTTTTCAGGTTGCACAATTTATAGGAGTTCAGAAGTATGCAAGTTTCCGTACGATGTTTCTTTTTATCGCTAACCACGTGAAAAAATTAAATACACCTGAGTATATAAAATTCATATATACCTCTCCATAGTTAAAACACCAGACGACCTTTTCACGTGAGGTCATTATAGGTTATTCATTAATATCTTTTATCCCCGTAAGAAATACCCATGAACAGTTTTATTAGTCTAATTAGCGCTTTACTTTTTCAGTGATGTATTATCATTGATTAAACAAAAATTTTGTTTTACAAAAGCAAAAAATGGCTTATATTTAATGAAATCATAAGGACTGAATCAATTACCTTAGACCAACTTATCGAAGTGGCCTGGAATGCCTGTCGTTCTCCTCTTGATAATTTAAGTTCGGCGACAGGTGTGAACTTGTAAACAACTTTGTCCCTGAAAATATATTTCATATACAACACAACTTCTTACTGTTGTTTCACATTTAGACTATTGTAAAACGTTGACTAATCACCTTGTTCCGAGCGATGAGGGATACGGTACAGAAAAAATATATGCAGAGCCATTGGAACATGCTACGGCCAAGAGACCGAGTCTAACAAACTTTTCTGTAGAAGATTCCTCCATATCTGAAGAGTACAGATCATCCCGTACTCCAGAAGGACACCAATCAATTGCCCAAATCGTACCATAATCATGCGCTATTCCTAAGACGAATTTAGGGATTGTACTGTAAAAGAATAACATACAATAATTGACATTTACTGTTCTATTATAATTGGCGATATTAAATATATTTATATATTTATACACTCTCAAGGAAGTTCAATAACTTTATTGTTAAAAATTATGTGAGTAAATATTTTATTTAATATCTATACTAATATATAAACCTGCAGATTTTGTTTGTTTGATTGTTTAAACGCGTCAATCTCAGCAAGTAGTGGACCGATTTGAAAAATTATTTCAGTGTAAGATAGTCCATTTATCGAGCAAGGCTATATAGCATCACGATAAGATGAATAGGAGGAGCAGCAATAAAAAATATTGCGAAAACGGCATAATTTAAAGCTTTCCTCGCGTGCGCTAAGTAAACAATGAAAGTTATTCAAATATCATGTATTACAAAATTGTACCCCTCAAAAAGTTCTTCATAAAAGTCCGCGACAACATATGTCTAGCTTTTAAGGCTAACCCAATTTAACCATAATAAATATTAGTATTACGGTTCACGCGAACGAAGTTGCGTTTAAAACCTAGTTTATGATGAGCGGGAAAGTGATCAAAACGCAAATGTATTAAATTCGATATTTAGCTCTCGATTTTCTGAGTGTCTAAATACTATCACTGAAATGCACATACATCCGTCTGTCCATCCCAGCCGTCCAGTGACTTTTACTTAAACAAGGGCAATGACTCATTTATCTTACACTTTCTCACCTATATAGATCTCCAAAGTCCCAAATTTGCAATAATCCTGAATGCTCGTAAGTCTTATCACTATCGAACCGATTAGAATCGTTGTTATTATTGCAGGCCACCGCCAAATAATGGCCAAAGCTATCGTTGTCATCGTCTACGTGCGAAGGAGCCCACGATATACACTGTATACAGCCGCCAACGAATATTGATAGTCCTAAAAATGTGAATATATATTCACATATCAATGTGATTTTAATTACAACAATTACCGTTGCACTCCAACACAGAAAAGTTTTTCCAACACAAATTTAACTGTAGTATGTGATACGCTCCCGGGATTTTCAAACTTTTTTATACTTTAGTTTTTTACGGATTCTTAGGTCTTTTTAAAAATTTGAAGCCAGATAGTCCTATGCTACTAGAATTCAGCGACTTCAGACGATATTATTTCAGACTTAAATATATTACTTTAATGCGTTAAGGTTGCATTAAAAAATATCTATCTGACAGTGTAAAATTTTAATTTTAACTGCAATCCAACTCGTATTGAAGTGCGTAAAAAAACAATTGAAAAGATAATCAAGTTGCATATCCAAACTTAGTAATAAAAGGACTTTTAGGTTAAAAGGTCATTGAAGATACACATTGAAGTGACACATATAAAATGAATGTTTCAAATCTCGTCTCGTCCAAAACTTTCAGATTGTGCGGTTTCAGTTTACTTTCAGGCAAAAGAATAGCATCACAAAACAAACTAAAAATACTTTGGCCCTTACCAGGATCTTTCTTTGCCTCGAACTGTCTAAATATCTGATGACCACCCCTACCTAAAATAACTTTACAAGATTCTTTTACAGTTGGCAAATAATTTGATATTTCTCCATCCAAAACCAACTGCATTCTGCAGTTTCGCCATTGAGAGAATAGTACCTCGTTGGTTAAATAATTGTGGCGGCTAAAAAATAAAATTTCAATGAAGTCTTTTAAATATTGTGAAATATACGTTAAATCCTCAAGAACTGGAAATCACATTGCTGCATATTAATTTATAGGGAAAAGAAATTGCATGTTTGATATAAAATTTAGCTTTTATGTCCTCAAAACTTGGAAATCAGTAAGTCCATGGTCATAACTTGATTTTTTCCTTGAATTTTGCATTTAAATTAAAGTATTTTCATACCTTTTTTTCAATGTTCTTAAGGACACATTATAAGGTAGGCACAGCAAAACGTAGTCGAGTTTAGAGAGTGTATTATAAACTTAAAAGCGCTTATGCAATATATTGCGCTTATAAATAATTCAAAATAAATGTTTGCTATAGCGTAACTTAATTCACAATGTTAGTTATTGCGCATTTTTATGTAGTTAACAGTAGTAAATGTTTAAAACCAAACGATAGTTTTCGTTAGAACAAGTCTCGCTCAATAAATTTTATTAACAGAATAATAATTTCAAAATTTCACTTACTAGTCATCAGCACTTTCTTTTAAATACGTTTTTGGACAATTTACTGTAAATGGAACTCTTGGCACCCTTGCTGCAACTGAAACTAAAAATGAAAATGAACATAAGTCAATATAATTGTTTATTCTTAATGCATATCATCATCCTCCTGCCCTTATCCCACTCTAAGTAGAGTCGGTACAACACGTTACTAACAGGTTGGCACACGATTAGGCTACGTATTTTACGACCGGGCGCCTGCCTGACGTCACCTTATCGTAGTCGTATTTTATGACCTCTCGGTAATGTGTAAACTTACCTTAGTTGCTTTTTACGACACCTCGGTAAGGAATGAAGGTGGTCTATTCTATTCTGCCGGATACAGAACGGGTGGTCGACTTACCTTAGTCGCCTTATACCACCCCTCGGTAAGAAATGAGTGTGGTCTATTCTACTCAGCCGGATACCAAACGATGGGTCAACTTACTTTAGTCGCTTTTTACGACACCTCGGTAAGGAATGAAGATGGTCTATTCTACTCTGCCTGATACAACACGGCGGGTCGAGTTACCTTAGTCGCCTTTTACGACACCTCGGTAAGAAATGAAGAGGGTTTATTCTACTCTGCCGGATACATCACGGCGAGTCGACTTACCTTAGTCGCCTTTTACGACCCCTCGGTAAGGAATAAGGGTGGTCTATTCTACTCAGCAGGACAGCACACGACATTTTCTTGATGAGTTTCATAAGTCGAAATTAATACGACGTCAGTTATGGAACGGTGCAATTTGATGACTTTCAACGAGCATATATTATGTAAAACAAAAGTAATAATAAAATTATTTTGCTATAATCCGCGATACAGTAAATAGAAAATATATATAGTGTTTAATGTATAGTGGACTATCAGTATTTTCATACCCGATACGTGCAGGATTCGTAAAAACACATGCACAAACCTCCACCACTTCCACCACAATACACAAGCACTACACAGGTTCACTATCACAAACTCAACAATCGTTTCGCCCCGCAACCGAAGCATCATCAGGAGATAGACTCCACGACAAAATCCCAAAGCTTTGCGATTTTGTCGTGGAGTCCGCAATGGATCTCCGCAAAGTAACGCCTAATTCTATAAATTATTATGTAAAAGGTTATAATCGATTTTCGCAAGAAAAGAAGTAACCAAATAATCGAGAATAGCTCTTCTTTCGTTCCCCCTGGCACATATCTTTTGAGATGTACAGTAACTAAAGCTAGTCGATTATGGGGTAGAAATTGTTCAACCAATCAGCTAATAAGATTGATAATATTATAGTAATACTTACTACAGTCACTGTATTTCTTTTTTTTACGTTCTTCTCTCCAATCCTCCACTTCGTGTTCAGACAAGTTGGACTCGACAGCGGTGTCTACTGATTCATCACCAGATGATTCCGGAATATCTGAATCTTCAGAGTCACTAAAATTCTTAATTTTGCTACAAATATGTTCCTCTAATTCAGCCTGGTCATCAGCGCCAAACCCACATATGGAGCAGATGTGTGCGAACTGTTGGCATATTGATTTAATACATTAGTTTTCATTTAGCTTTTTAGCATTAACTAGCATTTAGAATTGAGCTAACTGAATGATTTTAATAAATACCATAGTTATATTTGAAAACGCAATCAAATAAAACAAATTGACGTAAGGTGCTTCAAAGTAATCATGAAGAGAATTTTCCCTAACTAAGGCTATGAAGTACAAGACGCATTAAATTGTTATCATGCTCAATTCGCTCTCTGAGAATTAAAAAAACAATTAAGGATACAATTGAATAGATAATCTAGGAATATCTAGACCTCATCGAAACTTATTTAAATTATAAACTTACCGTTTCAGCCTTTGCTATGAATTCTCGAGCCCTAAAAATAAAAGTATTTAATATAACATTGTTTGTAAAATGAAAGATAGTACACGTACAAAATAGGGATCGTGGTAGGTGTATAAGTTTTATATCGCTTTGGTCTTTATATTGAAATAAGTTGTCACTTTACTTTTTATACTTTGGCTTGATTCATATGTATATGGATAAAATATATTTATGGTAACTATTGAGATGAGATAACATGATGCTGAGCAATAAGCGAACCACTAGGATCCTTTCCTAGTGGTCATTTTCTTTATATTATAATATAATAAAGGAAGTATAATATATAAGATAGTAATATAATATTCATTCTACCTTTAAGTTTATGAAAAAATATTTTGGTATGTCTGTATAATCTCGAAATCTACAGGCAGATGTCATGTCATCATCATCTTTTTTATCGTTTATTGATTTTATTTCGTTCAACCGACTAATGGTTTGGCTTAAGATTTAACAGGTTATCATTTAATTTTATAAGCTGGTATAATTAAGTAAATTATTTTTAAATACCAATTTTATGTATTATGAAATAAAATTATGTAATATCTCTCACTTTTCCGCAGCACGTCTGCGCTCTGAAATTTGCTCTATTTTAATAGAGTCTAGAGTTTTCTTTTGCTGTTCTTCCAACAATGTCTTTCTTTCCCTTGCGTATTCTTGCTCCCTGTGCATTGTTGCGTGTTGATGTTTGTAAATGCATAGATATCCACTGTTGCATATTTCGCAAAATATTTTATATTGTTCGATCTCCTTTAAATACATCATAAAATATTATAACACATACTATAAATAATTTTATGGATATACAAACTTTTAAAATCATTGGTAAAAGATTGAAGCGCTATAGTAAAGATCTCATTAACTTCCCGAACGCTGTTTACTCAAGTTGGATTCAAAAAATACCTTTTTTCTCCAAATTTTTAACTACTATAGATAGATAGTCATTCAGATTTCAGATATATAAATAAGTCTACAGTTTTGATTGCTGAATTCTCAATAATGACCGAACCATAAACGAATGTTTGAGTAGAATAGAAATTTTCTTTATAGGACACCATAATATATATAATATAAAGTAAATTAAACATATCGTAGAGATTGTGATGGTGGTTGTGCGTATTGCTTGTGTGCATTGTGGCTGGTGGCGGCATTTTGGGTTATGTGTGGTGATATGTCCAGCATTTGTAAGGTATGTGAATGTTGCCTGCTTCATACACTTAGCATTACATATAATCTCTTAACAAACACGTATTCTAGCAAAATAATTCTATTATAGCTTCTTTACTATGGAATTCCGCAAAGTAACGCCTGCTTCTATAGATCGTTAAAAGTAAAAGTATTTAAAAAAATGTTTTCACATGATTAAGACGTACAATGGGGTGCCATCGCTTCCAACCGATGGGTAATATCTATACTTATAATATAAAGTCTCAAAAAGCTGTCTGTCTGTATGTAATCGATTTTCTCAAAATCTACTGAACATATTTTTATACGGTTTTCATCAAAAGATGTAGAAAGTGCAATACTTCCGGATAGTATAGGTAAATAGTACATATCGGTATCATGTAAATTGAGTTGAAGAAATCGTGCAGTTGTTAAAAAACTTAATTGCCGGGAGCTTGACTCGCGTGCGCTGCGTAAACCAGCAGAGATACGCTAAAGTAATATACTAGAGAATTGTAGATCTATAAAAATACAACAAAACGCGCAAATTAAAAATAACTACTTTTATGTTCAAAATTTCGAAAATTCGGGAAAGGTTTTGAAAATTACTGAGCTCCACGCTGGCGAAGTCGTTGGCACAGCTAGTAATCTTATAAAAACTTAAATAAAAATATACTTACTTCTTCTGTTTTCCCACATTGTATGATGTGCGCATAGAATCCCATGAGCGAGACCCTTGTAGTATCACATATTTTACATTTCATTATGCCAAATAATTGTTTATATTCCTTCAAACACTTTTCCACGACGCTGGGGTTTTTAAGGTCCTGAATAAAGAAAATTTAACTTTGAAGTGTTGATTGGATATTCTGATGTAATGAGATATTTTGTTTTTGATGAATTTATAATTTGCTCCAGCAAAAGAGGCATTTAAGAAAAACAAGCAAGAAAAAACATTAAAAATATAAAATCTTATTGTATTTTTTCACACCTAACTTTAAATTTCCCGCGTTATCATTATGTTTTAACAGTCTCTAAAGTAAGGTTTATTTGATAAAAAAATTGTTTAGATTATAACGTTTTATTTTTCAATTACTTATTGTTCAAATGCTATCGTAAACTCGATGGAAGAAGAAACTGTTACTATTTCCTAGATTTCTTTTAATTTTCTGACAAAAGATTCAAAAAAAGGCAAAGAGAACGGTAACTTTTAGGAAATCTTGTGGGCTCTGGTCCTGCCAAAAAACGGCTTATATGAACAATAACAAAATAAATTTTCAAAACAGAAAAAGTCCGAAAGTATTCTTAGCCTTAAGAAACACCAAATATGCAATACACATTTGCAAAGTTTCATTGATATCGATTTAACGTAAGCGGTAAAAACATCGTAACGCGGGATTGTAATGTGTAAAGGACAAAGGGAACTAGATCTATGGTATTCTACATAAACTCTTACTTATTAGATTGATTTTATTACATATATTTGAAGTACTTACAATCGGATATTCGCCCACAGCCCAAGCTATGTTGTAGTGGTTTTTCATGGCATGAGATTTCCAATCCCTCGCGTCTACTACCTCAGCGCAAACACCGCATTCGTATGAATCTAAAAGAATTCCAGAAAATATTGCAAAACAAGAAATTGTAACTACAATAAAAAAAAATTAACATCAAATTCATGTTCCTGTGTTGTCAAGATCCTTAATGAACCAAAATCATTGATAGTCCAAGTGGTAACGTCTTGAAGAGACCTAAGTAATATGTTGTAAAAGGCACAAAAGCATCGTATAATAATTATGAAATATGATACAATGATGAGATTTTTCATTTTATAATTATTTTTAATAATGATAAATAAAGGAAATAATAATTAAAATATTCCTAAAATCAGATTCAATAAAGTACGTTGTAGTCATTTTAATAGACTCTATACCTATTTTATAATATACAATCCAAAACGTACCTTTATCAGCAATACTACCAATCACTGAAGAGTCCAGTAAATTAGAGTCACAAGATTCTATGTGAGATAAATAAACTTTTACATATTTTCTTATTAAACCACATTTGTTACAAATCAGTCCATTGTATTTTTTGCACATGAAATATAAATAATTATGAATTTCTTCTGTATCATCTAAATTCTGAAAGTAAAAATGCTACATAAATTATTGAAAGTAAACAATATACATTATGTCTAAATCACAAAATTATTGTGTCAACTTAATTTAGACGTCTTTTAGACACCTTAAGATTGAACAAAACTAGCCCAAGATGCTAGGATTCCTCCTTATATCCGTTTATCCTACTAATATTATAAATGCGAAAGTTTGTGAGTATGGATGGATGTTTGTTACTCTTTCACGAAAAAACTATTGCATGGATGTGGATGAAACTTTACAGTTATATAGGTTTTACATCGGAATAACATATAGGCTACAATTTGTAATGATTTCATGTAATATAACGATACATGTCAATAAAGTTGGAAAAAATCTGACCTCTGAGAGCTATCTCGGCGTACGCTGCCTTAACCGTTAGATTAACACAAAGATTATGTACCGTAGTATTGTTTGTCTTTAATAGTTCTAAACAAAAGTCCGCGACAGCATATATCTATCTTTTATGTGGAAGTCACTATGACCAAAATTGTGAATCATAAATTTAATTAAATTAGATACTGTGACAGACCAAATTCCTCGCGAGCGAAGCCGCGGGCAAAAAATAGTCCTTTATAAACTCAGCAGTAGTCGAGATCAATTATACGAATTAACAAGGCAGCATAATTTTAAGAAACAACTTTTATAATTTACAAATATTTTAACAAATATTAATTACTATTTATTTGTATTAATGATTGTATAACCTAGTTTCTATATATTTTTAAAGAGCACTTCCATCTTTATATTTTAAGCGTCTGGTCTTTAAAATACACTGAATCTAATCTAGTCTTAGTTTAATCTTTAATTTACTTTTTATTATTCTTAACAATATTAATTTATTTATTATTATTTATGTACCATCAAAAACGTTAGAAAAATATTATTAAAAAAGAGTCTACAAATTTCAACTTATCCCTATAAGCTTCAAGTAGCGGCCTGTTACAATCCCACTGCTGGGAATAGGCCTCCTCTCTCCATTTCTGGACAGAAGGGTTGGAGCTAAGACCTACCACGCTACTCCAATGCGGATTGGTAGATTACACATATCTCCAGAATTCTCTAGAGATATGCAGGTTTCCTCACGATGTTTTCCTTCACCGAAAAGCGTGTGATAAATTGCAATTACCAATTAGACACATGAGTTTTAATAGAAAAATCATTGGTGCCTGCCCGGGTTTGAACTCGTGTTCCCCTCGAAAGAGACCCCTCGCACGGTCTCACCGCTAGGCTATCACAGCTCAAGCTTATTATAACACAAACTTGTGAACATATGTTCATATATTGTCACTATTACTTTATTTCAACACATATATAAAAACACATTAAATACATAATTTCAACAAGATTCAAGTTAAGTATATCAAATATTATACACACCAAAGCCGGTTTTCCTTCTTTCCAAGCTAAATAACCATGATGTATCTGTATATGATTTAACCAGTTCTTTCCTTCAACATCCATTTTGCAGACTCCACAAGTCACATTGGAATCCTCGTCATCACTCAAATCTTGAATAATTGCATCAATGGTGTCATCTTGAGATTCATTTAATGTTGAATTGTTAACAGCAGCCTGAAGATTCAACTCAAAGATACACACTAGGGCAAAAGCCTCCTCTCTTATAAATAAATAAATAAAGGCCATATTTTATATTCTAGAGGATTTTTGTTATTAATAATGATATTTTTAAATTTAAACTATCGTGAGTAGTATTCATAGTTAATATATAGATACCGGCTATACTCACGGCTAATTTTATCGGATTAGCCCGACTAGTTTCGCACCCGTCCGGGGCACTTATTCATGAGCGGGCTAAACCGATAAAATTAGACGTGAGTATAGCCGGTATCTATATATTAACTAATAATGATATTATTAATAATTATTATTAATTTCATTCTAGTCTTTCCCCCATTAGTTCCTATCAAATATGGTACAAAGATTCGGCGACCATCGTTTCCTGTAAAAACTGGTAAAGTATAAAGAATAACTCGAATATTTGGAGAGGTATGATAAATGTAAAACCTTTTGTGAATTTGCTATACTCTATGTTGCTATTTTCTTCACATAATTTGATGGCAAAATAAAGGTATTTGTCATGAGATTGCTACTTAAAAAAACTGAAAAATATTTTTAAGTTGCCTTCACGTGCTTACCGTTTCGCCGTTGCATATTTCTTTGTGTTTCATATACGCCTTTACATATTTGCGACAACATCCACAGTTTTTACAAATTAAACCATCATTCTTCTTTGCCAAAGCAAACAAGTGATCGTACACCTGTTGTCTATCATTCAAATCCTGTAACAGCAGTACAATCATTTAACAAGCTAAAATATATTTTTCAGTTTTCATTGCGCCTACCTGACCGAACCTCGAAAGTATTTAAAAAATATTTATTTATTTATTGATATGCTGCGTCTATGTAAAAGCATTCAAAGGACTTTTTTTTATTTGCAAGAATATTGGTTTGTTGGTAATGATTTGGTTGATTACAAACAGGCTTTCTGATAGCCGTAACATCAACTATAATAAAAATATGAAAAGTGTATCCTACTAATATTATAAATGCGAAAGTTTGCGAGTATGGATGGATGTTCATGATCACGAAAAAACTATTGAACGGATTTGGATGAAACTTAACAGTTATATAGGTTATACATCAGAATTACATATAGGCTACAATTTGTAATGATTTTATGTAATATAATGTAAAGAAAGTCGGAAAAAATCTGGCCTCTGAGAGCTATCTTGGCATACGCTGCCTAAACTATTGGAGTTACACAACGATGATGTACAGTAGAATTGTTTGTTTTTAGTAGTTCTAAATAAAATTCCGGGACAGCATATATCTATCTTTTATGTGGAAGCCACTATGATCAAAATTGTGAATCATAAATTTAATTAAATCAGATACTGTGGCGGACCAAATTCCTCGCGAGCGAAGCCACGGGCAAAAACTAGTACTACAATAAGTGTCATGCCATTATAATTAAATCCATCATACAATGTCATTTAACTAAAAAAAAGAATTAAAATAATTATATAATATTAATAGTTGGCAATGTTATAGCACAAATTGTTTCTTTTTTTAACTTTACCGATATATAATGTCTCATAGATAATATAAAAGCAATGCACGAAGGAACACATAGCGTTATATCTGATATCAACATGCAAGGAAGTTACAGTATTAGTCGCAGTAGTCTCTTTCTTTTAGACTAAAATTATTAAAGTACCACGAAATATCATACAATATACAAATAGAATTAGTGCACAATTAGGCTTATTCCGAATCTGGAATGTTGGCTAGACAACCAGATAGCAGACAGGATTTCCTGTCTGCTATCTGGTTGTCTATATCATGTCATCTATGTCTATAATGTCATCTATATCATCTATGTCTATATATATTTATATATCAGTGTAAAAGTTAAAAATTAAATAAAAATAAAGCGATAGTAGAATGGTATATAGTAATAACATTATCCTGCTGCCCTTATCCCACCCTAAGTGGGGTAGGCACAACATGTTACAAACATGTTGTCACATGTTTTGGCTAGTTATTTTACGACCGGCTGCCTGCCTAACGTCAACTTACCTTAGTCGTATTTTAGGACACCTCGGTAAGGAATAAGTTTGGTCTATTTTGCTCAGCTCATTAATAATAACATGGCAAATTAAAATGAAAATCGCGAAAAATATTATTTTTTATTAAGTCTTCTTGATGGCCGTCATTAATAGATGTATGTGTATAACAAAAATCATTAAAAAACAAAAACAAGAACTTACTAAAGGAGGATCATTTTCTTTCCATGCTAAATACTCATGTTCCTCATATATATGAGCTATCCATTGACTGTTCTTAAGTTCTAACTGACAGACGCCACATTTTATACTGAAATCTTCAATTTTAACTTTTTCTCTTTTAACGATAACTCGAGTTGGGGTTTTCTCAATGCTCCCTTCATCTGATTCTTCCTGAAATTATAACAGCTGTGATTAAATCCAACACCATAAAGAATAATCTTTAATATATGTCGATACTACGTACAAATGTAATAAAATATATGCGTAAAATATATAACGTGCGTTATATAATAATAATAAAATAGATCCATATATTAAAATAAATAAAATAGATACAAAAACTTAAAAAATAAGAATTGTCTGAAGATATGCCGGTTTCATCACGATGATATCATTCACCAAAAAGCGTATGATAAATTGTAATAATAATAATAATTTAATTTATTTATTTTTCATACTTTTAAATGTTCAATTTAATTTGTAAATAAATGAATGAGTGATAATTTGATTTATATTTTAAAATGGGTTTTTTAATTTTTATTCTAGAAAATATTAAAAATGTAATTTGTAAATAAATAAATGAGTGAATAATAATTAGTATATAATAATGATAATATCAATATAGACATGAAAGGACCCAAATTATATAATATCATAGAGTTGTTATACTAGATAGTGGAGCCATATGAGAAGAAAGATGAAACTGGTATACCTATCTTTGTCTAATCGCATTAAAAAGAGATAAATAGATACACTCTCATTTGCTTTGTCTTCATTGTAATAAGGCACATTTTAGGCTAACTAGAAAGTAGGGAACTTTAATATAATAACTCTATGAATATGATTCATGGATCATTTTTTTCTGATAGAATTTAATTGGAAATAAACAGTAAAACTCACATTGCTCTGACAGTTTTTTATATGCTTTAAATACGATTTTGCGAATTTGCGTTTCAGACCACATCTTTTACAAATTATTCCTCCAATTTCTCTAATTACATAATTATAATGATCAATCATCATTTCTTCGTCCATGCAATCCTGTAAAGAAAGAATAGTGACACAGGTAACATTTCAGCTGAAATTAGAAGGACTGATTTAATAATTTGAACAAAATTATTTATACAAATTAGTTCTTGATGTGTTAAAATTGTTAAATACAATCAAGGCGTAATATAATTGTCGTTTGTAGATCTAAAGTGATCGACCAGGTATTTTAATATACGTTTATCTATTATCCATGAAGGTTTACCATCAAAATTTCATATATATCCTAAATCATTTTATTTAATTATTCTTAAAGGATTAACATTCTAAATTATTTATAGAAGCAGGCGCTACTTTGCGGAATTCCATATTACAGAAACTATAACTGAACTACTTTGCTATAATCCGCGCGGGTTAAACGTATGCATACAATGCTAATGTGTATGAAGCAGGCAAAATTCACGTACCTTACACAGGCAGGACAAGTCACCACATGTATCCCAAGACGCCTCCACCAGCAACAATGCACACAAGCAATACACGCAACCACCACCAAAACCTCTATCGTTTCGCCCTTAAACCGAAGCATCATCAGGATAGGCTCTACGACAAAATCGCATTGCTATTGAAACATTGTTGTTGGAGGCGTCTTGGGATGCATGTGGTGACTTGTACTGCATGTGTAAGGTACGTAAACTTTGCCTGCTTCATACACATTAGCTTTGCGTGCATTCGCTTAACCCGCGCGGATTATAGCAAAGTAGTTCTGTTATAGTTTCTGATTAACATTCTAGTTATTTAAAGTAACAGTATTTTAAAAAATAAAAGCAAATTCATAAATTAAAAATTTTCATGAATACTTTGGCATTAGGACTTATCAATAGAATGACCTTAAATTTTAATAAACATGTTCATTAAGCTTAGTTAGTCAGCTGCCCTTAAGCAATGCTTATCCAACCTTCGTTACTTGTAAACCTTAATTTATTTAATTAATCAAATCTCTTTTGTATATATATAGTGTAAGATTTTACTTAAATTTCCTTATAAATACGTGTCATTAGGTAGCTTTATTCTAATTTAATGATTCAAAATTACTTGTTAAGGCTAACTTGAGTCATCATCCTCCGGCGCTTATCCCACTCTAAATGGGGTCGGCACAGCATGTTACAAACATATTGTCACATGACTTGGCTACGTATTTTACGACCGGCAGCCTGCACGACGTCAACTTACCTTAGTCGTATTTTACAACCCCTCGGTAACAAATGAGGGTGGACTATTCTCCTGGGTCAAATACCACACGGAAAAATTATTTAAAATTATAAAAAAATTATAAAAGCTAACTTAAGTAAAGAATAATTTTAATTAAAATAAAATGAATATACCAACCAAGGGCTCTTCACCGTCTTTCCAACCTATGTAATTGTGTTTCCGGCTAATGTGTTTGACCCATAAACTTTCGCGAATAATTTTTCGACATATTGCACAAGTAACATAACTATCTTCAGTATCTACTTCCAGCAGAATTTTATCGGCAGATTGTTTCACTCCTCTGTCAACATCGCTTTCTAATAGACCCTTGTCTGTTTGTACTGTAACTAGGTCTGATTCTCCATTTACTTCTGGTATCTCTATTACAATCTCTGCATCTTCATCTGAGATGTTTTCTTTGAAGAACTACAATATAATTCGCTTTAATTAATAAAATAATATATTTCCTCCTACTTTATGTAATAGTAATGTTGTTTGACATCGTTCCCAAACACTTCAAGTTACAAAAATTAAGAAGTCAAATACCTTACCTTCCTTTTACAGTTTCTTACGTGTTTTATAAACTCCGTAACATCATATTTTTCAAATTTACAAAATGTGCATATTAACTTATTATTATCCCTTAATACTTTTCTTAAATTGCGCATTAAATCGTTGCTATTGAAATCCTGAAATAAAAATCATATATTAGATTATTTAACATTTCGAATTTTAATTAATTTTCCAATTAAACCGATAAATTTTCGTGTATTTATTATTATATCAATTATTTCAATAATATAGCAACATACTATTTGTTGCCCTTTTTTCCAGGCGATGAAACAATGTTCTTGGGACATGTGATTGTTCCAATCATATATTGGAACTTTACTGTTACATACACCACACGTAACAGGCGATCCATACGTTTTCTTTACAAGAGGCTGATCGTAATCGGATTCAACGTCCGAGGCATTGTCTGTACGTTTTCTTTTCTGTAACATAAGTAAAAGTTATATAAGTTAAGGTTACATCCTCCTGCCCTTATCCAACTCTACAAACATGTCACATGAGTTGGCTACGTATTTTACGACCGGCCGTTTGCCTGACGTCAATTTAACTTAGTCATATTTTACGACCCCTCGGTAAGAAAGAGGGCTGTCTATTCTACTAGGCGGATACCACGCGGCGGATAAGTTAAAGTTACATAAAGATTTTATTCATATATCATAGTAACGTGTCGACGTATACCAATCCCGTCAAGCGAGCCATAACTATTAGCCAAAGTCTTGCGACTCCAGCACTTGAACTCCTATTGCGACTCAATTTAAGACCTAAACTAAATTGCCTTGCTTTTTTCACACCATGACGTCTTAAAAACGCACACTTTAAGTCGTTGCCGAATGAGCGTTCAGAATGCATCCTAAAAAATTTGTGTAAAAGAGACAGAGTTACCTATAGTTCATATAACGTTATCCTTTTCAAACATTACGACTCCAATGCAATCCACACTTCGTGGTACGAAAAGAAAGCGGTTCGGTTTAGGTACTGACTTTGAATTGAATCGTTTTCTAAAAGTTCATAGTAGGCCTACTGATCATCAGCACTGGGAAGAACGACGCAAGGAGAATAATCCACATATTCCACAACTATATGACGGATACAACACGAAGTAAACGCTCTATTAACCGTGCAAAGGAGAGACAGGTGTTAATTACATATCAGTTAAACTCACCATGCTTTGACAGTTCTTAATATGCTTTAAAAACGATTTTGCGAATTTGCGTTTTAAACCACATGTTTTACATATTAATTCTCCAATTTCTTTTATAACGTTATTTAGGTAATCTCGAACAATATTCTCGTCTGTAGTATCCTTAAAAAAAAATAGAAAGCTTCCATAATTGAAAGATAAATGAATGGCATGTATAATAAACAAGTAGAAGCAGATTTATTAATGAAAAAAAAAACTAGACACTTAGCATTGAAACACCACTTTAGACAAATTTTAAGTCTCATTATTACTCGAACGATTAGAGTTTTAATCTTCGGCTAAAGATCTTTTGCTTTTGTTTTCATATTTGACATATGTAAAAGTAATTAAATAAATATATGAGACACTTACACACACGGTCGTCCGTCCCCAAAGTAAGTAACTTAATATAGTACGCGGCAAAAAATAATGCACATCGAGGCTTAGAGAGAGAAATCGGCTAGAATCTGCTTTATAGAGCATTGTCTCTGTCGCACAGACTGACGAACCCGTGCGAAACGTCACATACTAACTGAGTGACAGTGACAGCGCTCTACGAAAGCGAACTGACCGGCTGTTTCGTCCTAAACATCGATGTGCAATATTTAATGCCGGGTACTATACTTGTTTGTAGATATATTATACTATATAGATTACATATATAATTTTAAATACATACTTAAATACAAATATACACCCAGGCTCGAAGAACCAACAAATTGGATATTAAAACCTACAAAAATAAGCTTTTTATAAATTAACTTTTAAAATATTTTATACCGATAACATATACATGTCTATAGGAAAATAATGTATGCAATTTATGTTAGTCGTTAAGTTGGTAAAAAAAACTAAGTACTTTATCTTTACCAATTTACTACGTTTTAATTAGTAGCGGACTATAGACAGCATCTTAGATTAAGTGACGCACAATAATTGTAGTCTAGTTATGACTACGTTACAATTTAAGTCGCTCGACAAAGGTGATTAAATGTTACAATTTCAAATACATTGTTAACAACATTCATAATTATTAATGTTGAGAGACCGGCTATACTTACGTCTTATTTTATCGGATGAGCCCGACTAGTTTCAAGCCCATACGGGGCTCTTATTCGTGAGCTCTTTACGCGGCGTTATCGCGGCGGGAACTGATCCGATAAAATAAGACGTGAGTATAGCCGGTCTCTCAACATTAATAATGAATACCACTCATGATAGTTTAAATTCAAACATTCAAAATTACATTAATTTTGTATTAAAATTATTATATTTACCAACGGCATATCACCATCTTTCCACGCTATGTAATCATGTTTCCGACTAACATGTTCCATCCATGAACTCTCGAGTAATTGTTTTTGACACACTGCACAGATAACATATTTATCTGTTGTATCTACTTCTAAGACAATTTTTTGAGCATCTTTTACTCCAGTATCTACTTCATTTTCTAACCCTCCAACTACTTGTTTTTCCTTGATTTCTGTCTCTGTCAACGTGGTTTTGTCTAAAATTTCTTGCAATTTGCATTTTCGTGTCTCCTTTGTATCAGTAATCTGCGTTTCCATAGACTGCACTAGGTGGTTCTCTGATTCTAAATCATTATCAGGTGTAACTACCGTAATGCGACCTTCACTGTTAGTAACGTCACCACACTGTGAACAACATTAGTCATATTTATTATATTTTGCAAAACTATTAATTTATTTATTTATTGTACACATACCCTACTAATATTATAAATGCGAAAGTTTGTGAGTATGGATGGATGTTTGTTACTCTTTCACGATAAAACCACTGGAAGGATTTGGATAAAACTTTACAGTTATATTGGTTATTAGGCTACAATTTGTAATGATTTTATGTAATATAACGATACATGTCAATAAAGTCGGAAAGAATCTGGCCTCTGAGAGCTATCTTGGCGAATGCTGCCTAAACCATTCAAGTTACACAAAGATGATGTATCGTAGTATTGTTTGTCTTGAATAGTTCTAAATAAAAGTCCGCGACAGCATATATCTACCTTTTATGTGAAAACCACTGTGACCAAAATTGTGAATCATAAATTTAATTAAATTAGATACTGTGGCAGAACAAATTCCTCGCGAGTGAAGCCACGCGAAAAAACTAGTAATGTTATAAAAGAGAAAGAAAAAAAATAGCACATGTACAAAGGCGAACTTACCCCACAAAGGAATCCATTCAACCTTTAAGTAACAGAAGGAAAAGGACAAGAAATGAATATATAAATTTAAATAAAACTATTACCTTCCTTTCCTTCCATTGTTTTACTCGTTTATATTAAAAGGTAAAACTTACCATACTTTGACATGTCTTAATATGCTTCAAATACAATTTTGCAAATTTGCGTTTTAAGCCGCATCCTGCACAAACTAGTTCTCCAATCTCTTTTATAATACTGTTTAAGTAGTCACGAATGTTAACCTCGTCTGAGCAATCCTAATAAATAAAATACAAAAATAATATAAAACGACATTTTATAATAGTTATTAAAGATTTAAATAATGCTATTTTACGTATAAAAAATATTATTATTAAACTTTTAATATAAAGCAAAAAATTTACACTCCTTAAAAAGAAAATTACATTCATTTCAGTAATTTCTCCTATAATGTCCGATGGTTGTGCTGTCTTTGACTGACTACGGTATTTTGGTGAGAAATTTTGTTATTTATAAGGATACATCTATTATACCTCTTATTAAAAATAATATTTAAATATCTCAAATTTATGTGCTAAATGGACGCTAGCACATAAAAAATGCCAATTTTGAAAATTTTCCGTTAACATTATGTAATACTTGGACACGCTTTTTCTATACATGGATCTGCTGAAATTTGATTCGACATGTCTAAAGCGTCTAAATGTCTAATGCGATATGAGACCAAATTGAAGTGGTTCACAAATACTAAGTGTAGTACCCGACAATAAATAATGCACATCAAGAACTAGAACGAAACAGCAGGCAAATTCGGTTTCGTAGAGCGCTGTCACTGTCACACACGGGTTCGACAGTCTGTGCGACAGAGACAATGCTCTATGAAGCAGAATCTAGCCGATTCGTCTCTCTGAGCCTCGATGTACATTATTTATTGTCGCGTACTATACAGAATTGTAAGTGTCTAAAGATAAAACTTTTACTGATAAGGACATAAACCGACTACAAATATTATAACATGTTACATCAGATATCTAGGATGATTATTATAACGTAACACGTTATTGGCTCTAGTTTTAAGTGTCACATGTTTAGGATTTATTATTCCGCATTTATCTGAGTACGAATTTACTCAGGAACGCAATTATATTTATCTTTTATAAAATAACCGTAATTAATTTAACAAAAATCATATATTTACCAATGGTGCATCACCATCTTTCCATGCTATGTAATTGTGTTTTCGAGTTATATGGTCTAACCATAAACTATCGAGTAGAACTTGTCTACATACTGCACAGGTAACATATTTGTCTTCAGTATCTACTTCTAAAACAATTACATCGGAAACTTCTGTATCACCAATTTCTACTGCAGTTTTTGATACTGGATTAACTGTACATTTCAATGTACGCTCTTCTATTAAATTATCCTCGAGTTCATTTTGTAGAACACATTCCACATGTGTTTGGTTTTCTATAATTTTTACTGTTTTATCACCAATTTCTTTAGTTTTAATTTTTATTAATTCTGGCACATCATCGATCTGTCTTGTCTGAGATTGAAACTGTAATTTACTGGCAATCTGATTTTCGTCGAATTCAACAGGTACTGCACTGGTTATGTTTTTCTTAACATTATTTAAAGCAGATGCTTTTGTTACAATCTTAGTTGTCATTTCTATATTGGTTTCATTACCATACTGAAAATAAAAATTGATTTATTTTTTGCTGCATAAAAAAAACGTTAATACGATGAATTTTATTTTATATTACACTGTTATTTTACATCAAAATAACATATTATTACTCTATTTTTATATCGTCCTGATTATTTTTTATTTAAGTCCTGTAATGTATACCATTTCACTAAATGAATATTGAATAATGACTGAAATATTATATGGAAAATGAAGCAAAGGTTCAAATTAATTGTATGGATTGAAATCTTTGTCAACCAATGATATTACTTACTGTTTCTTGTCCTATTATATGGATAATGAAGCAAAAGTTCAAATTAATTGTATGGACATCTTTGTCAACCAATGATACTTACTATTTCTTGCCCATTTTTCCCAGCAATGGAACAATGATCCATAGATATGTGATTATCCCAATCATGTTTTGACACTTCTTTACTACATACTCTACATGTGAGAGCTGGTTCAAACGTCTTTTTCATTGTTTTCTTTTCATAATCAGATTCATTATCAGATGCGTTGTCGATCCGTTTTCTTTTCTGGTGTAATATTCAAAAGTAAGAATTGTTTTTAAATGTTAACTGGCTTATAATTATAACTTTTTTATTTTAAAATAATCGTTACGTTTTATAATTACTATAGTAGTGTATAATCCAGAAATATTTTTTATCACGATGTAAATGTTAAATGGCGTTATTATGATGCACCAATTACTGACGATAAATCACAATATAATCTAATGTAATAATAATTTGTCTTTTTCACCCTTATCTCAATCGATTGGCGTCCACTTCTAGAATTTCTCTTCTATGGCTATTTTTTATTCATGAAGTTTGTGGCCAAGAATAAAAATGATACTCATCACAAAGACTACTGCTTTTTTTGGTAAAATATATAAAAGTACATAACTGCAGGATTATATGAGACTTAATGCATTTTCATACCTTATGCATTCATGATTGTAAGCCATATGCACTATAAACCACCACTACACTACTCTGTACTGCAAACATTCACTACCACAATATTATTAATTATTTCGCCCCTTAACCGAGGCATCATCAGGAGAAAGACTCCGAGACAAAAAAGGTTTGCGAATTACGAATCCATGCATAAAGTATAAATTTGAAATTACTTTTAGAATTACATAAATTTTCTCTAATCACGGATTATAGCAAAATAATATTTTCTAAAATAATGTTACTTTTGTCAAATCACGGTATCAAGGTATTAAGTCAAATGTCGATAAATCTCAAACTCATAATTGAAGATAATTTTACATTTAAGATATCCAGCTGAATTCTCGACGACGATCAACAAAAGCAGATGTTGTATTGCTTAAGTTTGATTAAACTAAATTATATTGTCATATTAACATCGGTTTTAGTTTTTGCAATTATAAATTACTAGCTACCCACTCAGATATCATTATTTATTGTGCCTTGAATGAGACCCGCACTTGATTTAATTATGGAGAGGTTTTGTTTCTGATAACCCTTAATAAATATTTTTTAATTATAAAGGTAAATACCGCATTTATGTTGCTAAGGATTGATACTTTATCCGTCTTAATATTTTATTTATTTATTTATTTAAATTTCACAATAAATTTATAAATTAAATCAACAGATATCTATTGATGCTCGCACTAGGTCGCCCTGTACCGCGAGCATCAACCTTCCCAAAATAGTACAAAAAATTCAATAATTATTAAAATTAAAATAAAGTGTTACAATTGCGAATTAGTTTTTTTCATGCAATAATCTAAAATTAAGGAAATTGTTGCTATAAGCTAGATATTAAACTTATATCATGATAACAAAAATTTCGTGTATGTGTGTGAGATTGCGTTTGTGTTGCGAGCTCAGAGTGTGAGTATGTGATTGTGAGAGAGGGAGAGAGATAGAGTGTGTGTGAGTGTAATGTAGTTGTGTGTGTACCTTGATACATGAGCGCATTAGAAATTTATTTTGAGGAGATCCTCGGTTTCGGAATATGTTTTTTCTTTTAGCCAATTTGTAAGAATACTCTTAACTCTTGTTAATGAAAGTGAATAAATATCTATTTTACGATTAATTTTATTATACAACCTAGGGCCAAGAACACAACAATGTCTTCCCGCTAGAGCTGACCTATGCCTTGTGATTTGACAAACAACCCACCTTCTTCTTTTAGAAGTGTGGCGAAAGGGTGTAGCAGCTTCCCAATAGGTATAGCTTCCAAATAGGTAATAGCTTCCCAATTAAGGCATTATACATGATCATATTTTTTAAAATTAAACTGCGAATAGAAAGCTATCTTAGAAGATAGATATAGCCATCGCAAAATATTTCCGACAGACAGGTTTATTATATTACCGCGATTATAGCGATTATTTTTAGCAGTAAGGCACTATTTATGATGAGAGCTAACAAGCAAACAATTTACATCCAATTTACAAAAATCTTAACATATCATACACCTAAACCTTTTTCATCTATTACTGTGTATTGGAAAAAATTTGTTTAGCTGTTCGAATTTAATGCAAATTGACATAGGGAGAGACACGGCGTGGGACTTTTTAAATATGTAATGATAAATAATACGTACACTTTTATTAAATATAGCATCTACTTCGGCACAAATGCTGTTTTCTACATGAACGCATTTTTTGTCATGGATATTTTGTAATTCTCGATAACATTCCTGTATTTTATATTTCTCGATAACATTTCTGGTTGTGGGATTATTTAAACGATGACTCCAGCATATATTAAACACCGTATCATCAGAGGTTTCTGATTGATTTTCATTATCTGTGTCTTGAGTAATATTAATATTTATACTATTTTCTTGTTTGTAGCTATGTTCAAAATAATTATCCTGATAGATACTTAATATTACCTCAGCTGAGTACTGGAAATGTTTTTGCTCCCAGAAGTGAATATGTTCATAATTTTCATTAGAATCATAAATAGAAAAACGACCGAAATCGTCACATAAACAAAAATTACGGCAATTTAAGGATTCTAAATATTTATCATCAATATTATAATCTATTGCAATATCTTCGACATATTCTGGTTGGGATATGATAGCAGCAATAGTAGGTAAGTTTGTCCTTTTGCCTTTACAGTAAGTTTTTAAAGTGTTATTCTGATGTGTATTTCCACCAGGTTTTTCAACGCCTTGAATAGATAATTTAGAATTTCTTTTATGTTGGGTATTCTTTTTAGTTTTGTCAATATTAAAATTTCTGTTGTGTTCTGCATAGAAATGTTGACCTAAGTAGAAGGCTATTTCTTCCACCTTATCTAAAGAATTGCTTGATTCTGAATCAGTATTATTAATTGCTGGATGCAATAGCGTAGGGGACAAATTTAAGTCATCTTGTTCATGCACTGCTTTTATATGCTTTGTAATTTGACAATTTTTTGACCCATTATCATTAAACGTTACGTGTGTATTGATACACGGTTCTTCAGTGTCGTTTAGGTTATTTTTGTCACTCAATGTCGACTTTAGGTCATTTGGAAAATGCAAATTGTTATCATTCTCTGGTATCAGGATAGATCTCGAAATTTCGTTTATCGTCGCAGCCATGTCATTTTGGTCTTTATTAATGGGCACTTCTAAAAGTAATTGTTTGTCTGCCTCTAATATGACACGCTCAACTTGTGAGCTATTACTTTCAATTTTATTTTCAATATCTAGTGTTGTTTCTTGCAATTCTTCAATTTGATATGCGTTAATAGAAATATTTGGACTGTTTGTATGTCTTATATAAGTTTGATTATGTCTTTCTTCATCAAAATTTTTGAAGAATGTTACGTCTTTTACTGTATTACCTTCATTAAAATCTTGCACTCGTTTGTTATCGTGGATTTTACTATTAACGTTTGATAATATTGATATATTTTCATTTATTATATTGTTATTCAGAGATATTATCGAATCCATTGTTGCTGGTATTGTATGATTTTTATCTAATGAACTCAAGACCTTTAGACCTTCAGAATTTTCGGAACCTTGAGACTCTTCTGATAGTAAGCTTTCTTTATTTTTTAATTCCAACACATTATTTATAGATGCAATATTATCAGGTGCTTCTCTATCTATCACATTCTCCAGTTTATGTTGAGAATATGCGTCAATTTCAAAAGAATTGCCTTTCGCATTATATTGTGCTTCGATATTAGTATATTTATTTTTTTCTTTCGGATATTCAATACAGTTATGGTGTTTTTTCAGATTATCAGTCTTAATAATTTTTAGTGGGTTTGAACTGATATCTTCAACAGACGTTTCGGTTTGCGTACATTCTACATCTACAATTGGCTTCGTATCAGCAAATGTAGGACTCAGAAATACTGACGCTTTCATTAAATTGGCAGTTTCTAAAATAGAAGAATCATTAGGAAAGTCTATTTTTTCAACACTCTCATTAAGTCTTTCTGTTCTTGCAACGGCATCAGAATATTTTGACTTGCTGTTGTCACCTATAAATAAATATTAAATAATGAGTCGAATTATTATTAATGTAAATCTTAAACCGTCGATAACATCGAGCTGTAACGTGGTACACCTAAAGACCATTAAGGTTTAGAATTAAAAGTCATTCTAGCCCATAATTATTTTATATAATAAACACATTTCTCGGGTGAATTTACTATACTTAAAGGACAAGACGTTGGTTGCAAATTGCACTAAGGTAGACTAGGATGTGAGACATGTAACAAATCAAATTATATATTTTATTGTTCCTAAATTTATGAGTAATTTTCTGTATTTAAATTTTCCTCTTTTGGAGGAAATTTAGTATTAAGACATTCAATTATTTTTATAGAGCTATAAAGGTTTTTTCGCAATGCTCTCTTCACCAAAAAGCCGATGATAAAACATACATATCCATTAATAGCATATTTTTAGAAACCTCATACTCGACTGACTAGGGATTGAACTTAGGAATGTAGGGGTAACATGTTATCAACGTTTGGCCATCACCTTTGTTTTAATATAAAGATAAAACAATTTTGGTCTACTACTACTATTTTGTTGTACTTTCAAGCAAAATTGCCATCTTAAAAATACCCCTTAATGTCACTTAATCTACGCATCCTAGCAATAAACCAAATCGACTAACGTATAAGCGTGCATACAACTTTTTCAAAAAGATAATAACGTCATTCTTCGTAAAAACATAGAACATGTAACTTTATTCTTCTGATAGGGTGATATGTGTACAATAATTGTCTGGAAAAAAAAATATGTGCGCTTATACTTTTTTTCGAATCAGTTGATCGCAAGAGTATTGTAAAAGTATTAAATAGCTTGAATAAGTTTTAATAAAATTATAACAAAATTAGAAAAAATAATAATAAATTAAAGTAACTGACTTGCTATCCCACAGCTGGCAATTGCCCTAATCTCTCTGTTTTTGCAGAAAAGCTACAAGCTGTGGGTTGGATGGTTAAAGATATCCCCAGAATTCTCAAGCGATAGTTTTTTCTCGCGATGTTTTCCTTCACCGAAAAGCATGTCATAAATTGCAATTATCAACTAGACACATAAGTTTTACCTGTGCCTTACTGTGATTCGAACCTGTGACCTTCAAGAAAGTTGCACAGTTTTACTGCTAGGCTACCACAGCAATAATTTTTATTGCAATTTTTAAAATCAAGCCTATATTGTTATATTTATAATCCTATATTAGTATTACTAGACAATTTAAGTAAAATAATTCATTTTTAAATCATAAAATATACTATAACACTCTAATTTCCAAAATTAAGGATTATAGGTGGGTCACAAAATAATACATAAACACTACTTATTGTGTGTATTGTTTATGAGTTAAAATTATGTTTATGAATTGTTAGCATATGTACAAAATTTTATCTGGGTGCATGCAACCATCATGCATAAATTGTTTCGTGTATGGTGTATTCTATTTTTTTTGTGCACCAAAAATTATTAAAAACTATGCCTAAGGATTGAGGTATCAGTCTTTTCTTACTGTTTTATAATAGTTAGTAGTAAAAAATACAAAGGATACATTTGTAACTTAGTTTACGTTATGACTTAGTTACGAATTTGATCCTCTTTGTATCACTAAAAAGCAACTATAATAGCATATATGAAATTGTAGACATTTTATATAAATATAAAATTTATTTAATTCCCAATATTTTATTCCAAGGTGGAATTAAAATGTAGAATTGACTTAATTTGTTTATTTATCATAAAATATAGTCATTAATTTCAAATTCAAATGAACTCACCTACTTTTATTTTTGATGTGCAGCCTTTTGAAGACTGAATATTATCTAAATTTATACCTAATTTTTGCAAAAGAACAGGTGGTAAAATTAGAACATTTTTTTGATGTCCTGTATAGTCATTTTCTTTGGCTAAATTATTCTGATAGTTTCTAGATGTATGTTTTTTTGTCTTTTGAGGAAACATGACTCTCAGTTATTGTGTCTAATGTTATTCAACATGGCACTGAAAAAATAAAAGTAAAAAAAAATTACAGGACAGAGGATTGAACCTAGGACACTGAAAAGTAAAATTTCCAAAACTTCACATTCCCAAATGAGCTAACTTCTACAACAAGATTTTTGTGAAATTATAGATAAGAATATAAAATTTAAAAAATATATATAAAAAAAATATTTTCTTTATATACTTACCCAAATGACTTAATAATTTTAAAATATACAAATTAAATATTTGACATACACAGCAAAAACAACTTTATGAAAAATTATTAACCAGATACCAATTTATTAAAAAATCCAAAAAAAATCAATAGAAAAAGACGCGGATGACAAAACTGATTGGATTTGAACCAACGCCTTAAGCCTCCAAGTAACACGTGCTTGCGATTAAACATATAACGTTCAAAAGTGACATAAAGTTTAAGTAGCTTGCGTCAGTATTAATATATATTATATACTGTTTTTTATATAAGATAATTCCACATTCTATTCACTTACGTATACTGTTTCCTCCAGACTCTCACAAACGCAGGTTACAATTATCTCACATATCATGAAAATTATATACAGAAAGCACAATTGTAAATTAACTATTTATTTATCAATGTTTTTTTAGAACAATCGTAGCTGTAAGGTTATGCATAGGTTACAAATTAACTCATTTTTAATTTTGACAAATTAGTGACAATAATGAAGAATAAGATTCCATCCTTTGTTGTTATTTGTCTGTACCGAAGTGTTTATATTATCTTTGGTGTAAATAATGTACAAAAGTGCCTAATAATAACATTATTCTACTATAATCCGCGATAAAATAAATAGAAAATATGTAAAATGCTAAATGTAGAGTGGACTATCCATTCTCATACCCGGTACATGCAGGATTCTTAAACACACACGCACAGACCTCCACTACCGACACCACACTACACAAACACTACAACATTCACTACCACAAATTCAACAATCGTTTTGCCCCGCAACCAAAGCATCATGAAGAGATAGACTCCACGACAACATCGCAAAGCCTTTCACAAAGCTTTAGGAATATCAGTATTTATATACTAAATGTCAGCATGCCGTTTTTATTTGTTGGACATGACTGTGTACGAAATCCAAAACAAGACAACATACATTTGCACTTCATGATATTCGCACATTAAACACCTTATCAAATAAGGGCTCTGACGGCAACACGCGTAGAATGTTTATTTTAGATGTAGAAAATAAGCAGTACACAATTAGGTTCTCTAGAGTTAGTTATCTTTATCCTATTATTATTACAGAATTATTGATACTAGACTCTAGACTCTAGAGTCTAGAGTATGGGAGCCAACCTAAAATGTGTCCGGCGACAATAAAGAGAATGCAAGAGAGACTTAATTCTATCTTTTATATGTGTGATTAGACAAAGATTTCCATCGACGAGTTCCAATTTCGATCGTCCCTCTTAATATATGTGACAATCTCACTTAGGCCTGCCTACGGCTCCCTACCATAGTATGATTACTCTGTCTATGACACCAGAACTCTACTCTAGTATATTACTTTATGCCTTTACTGTGTCCTTTATTTGTCATCCTTTCAAATAAAATTTTGGAGCTTATTGTCATAAGTCATTTGTCAAGGACACAGATTACAACTTATTACTTATTGTCAATTGTCATGTTATTCGAAAATCGAAATACATTTTTTATCCTCGCTTCGTAATTTTTTGGTTCTGAAAATCAAAGACTACAGTGTACATATTGAAACTGAAAATTAAAGAACCAGCAGACCCGGAGTTCCTATCCCTTAACGTTAAAGCTTACTTTTAATTTTGTTTATAAGTTAATACATACTTAGCCCAGAGGTTGTAACGAAATATATTCATTTATGATAATACAAAATTTTACTATAAAATACTATTTTCGTGTAAATAAGAAGGGGAAAGTGTTTGAAAAACTGCTGTTTTGTTTTTTCTTGTAATGGAAAAGTCATCTAAAGCGTTAACTTTTAATATAAAAGCTAAATGTAATATATCGAGAGCTCGTACTGCAATAATGAAGTTACCTCATTATGAAGTTCAAACTCCTGTTTTTATGCCTGTGGGAACTCAGGTGGGTCAATTTTTAAAACTTTTCAACAATTAAAGCGTATTTCTATAATGGATTACCTGTTTAATTATATTTTCATTAACATTATAATAGTTTTTCTTTGCTTTTTTATCTATCTATCATCAACCCAAAAAGGAATGTACCTGTATCTATTAGATTCACAATTTATACTATTTAATGCTCTTTTTAGCAGTCTTTTCTCTTATTAAACACTTTGTAGTCACTAACTTTGCTTTTTTTTGGTAACATTCTTCCATACTAGTCTCAATTTATCAATGTACTTTATTTAACCCTAAATTGTTTGGTTTAAAATGCCAATAATAAATAAGTGCATCATTTTCTCCCATAATTAAGTGTACCAATGTATACCATTTTACTTATTCTAGGGAACTATGAAAGGATTATTACCTGATCAACTTGAGCTTTTGAATTGTGAGATTATATTGGGAAATACCTACCACTTAGGAAATAGACCTGGAGTTAATGTACTTGAAAGTGCAGGGGGCCTACACAAATTTATGGGTTGGAATAGAGCTCTCCTTACAGATTCAGGAGGGTTTCAAATGGTGTCCTTACTTAAATTAGCAGAAATCACAGAACAAGGTGTAAAGTTTAAATCCCCTTATGATAATTCGGAAATAATGTTAACACCTGAAAAATCTATAGAGATACAAAATTGCATAGGTGAGATATTAAGCTCTTCAATCAAAATGGATAAAAATTTTACTCTTACTCTATTGTAAATAAATTGCAAAAATATTTAGGGGAAGTTGACAGCAGACTAAGCTAAGTCTCTACACTTCCTTCCCTGTGGTATAATACTCTTCATAATTAGAATTGTTTTATTATTACTTAATTTCTCAACTTTATTTTAATTTTTAAATATTATAAAGAATAAAACTATAGTTGTAGGAGTTTATTATATTTGTTATAATGTTTTTTTTATTCATTAATAGGTGCAGATATTATAATGCAGTTGGATGATGTGGTTCAAACTACATTTCAAGATTATGATCGCATAAAAGAAGCTACAGAGAGGACAAGCAGATGGCTTGATCGTTGTTTAAAAGCTCATAAGAGGCCAGATGAACAAAATATATTTCCAATAGTACAAGGTTTATTAAATCCAGAATTAAGAAAACAAAGCGCTCTGGACCATATGACTAAAGATGTGAATGGTTTTGCTATTGGAGGTCTTAGGTATTTACTTTTTATGTTAGAAAAGATTTCAAATGCAGAGTTAGGTTTGATTTTCAATTACAGGTTTACCTGTCTGAGATACCTATAAAAAACTAAAGTAATTAGCTGATTTTGATTGAATTGTATCATTTTCTTTACTTTTGCTGACATAATTAGGGCTATCTATTTTTTGTAATATATTATAGTTTAAGGCGTTAAAAGTAATTAAAGTTAATTTATAGAATAAGTTATAATGTAAAATAATGATTGTTGGTTTTTTTGTAATTAAGATTGGTGAACTTTTATAATTGCTATTGGTATTTGTTACAAATCTTAAACAAATTTAGTTATTGTTATTAAGAGATGCAATGAATTTAATTGTACTAATATAAATTTTAGTGGTGGAGAAGCTAAAGATGACTTTTGGCCCATGGTCAGCCTTGGTACAGAACTACTAGATGATAATAGACCACGCTATCTAATGGGAGTCGGATTAGCTATTGACCTTGTTGTTTGTGTTGCACTTGGAATTGATATGTTTGATTGTGTTTTCCCTACTCGCACAGCAGTAAGAACTTACTATTATAATTAGTAAAATATATAATATCTATAAGTCATAAATGATTTAAACATCACCTCATACAAATTAATTCTCTGTTGTAGTGAATAATTTGAATTGTTTGAATTGAATCTGTACTGTAATGTATAGAAGGAGTTGTACAACATTAAAAAATTGAATTGATATTAAGGACTTTACAGATTATCACAGACATTGGACATTATGAACATACCCAACTATGGATTTCAAATCGACTCCAATTTCAGATATGATTGAAATGATATGATGATGAAATCTGTTGCTTAATAAATTCCTAATTTTAGTGTCAATTTCTGTATTTTTTTAATCTTGTTATCTACATTTGACTGATTGATGAATTTCCAAATAATTAATTTACATGCTCTTTACATTCAAATGAATCTTGGTACAGATAAACACAGTAACTCCTTAAATAGAAATTATATTTAAAAAACCTATTTTTTTACAAACATTATTTTCATCATGTTTTCAGAGATTTGGTTGTGCTTTGATCAATATAGGACAGTTAAATTTAAAGCAAAAACAGTATGAGCAAGATATTAATCCAATTGACAAAGATTGTAAATGTTCTACTTGTAAAGTCTACACAAGAGCTTATTTGCATTGTATTGTTTCTGCTGAAACAGTGGCTTGCCATTTAATCTCTGTGCATAATATTGCCTTTCAGGTATTTTAATTTTACACTTAATACTAATTGAAAAAAATAATTCAAGAGATTTACCAAAATTAATGGATTCTTTAATAAAGTTTTCAAAACTAATAAATGCCAGAATGGTATCATTACTTTTGTACTATGAAACTACACAAAGTAACACCTACTTCTAAAAATTATTAAATAAATTTCATTAATGACAAAACAAGAAAGTGTTCAAACATATATTTTTTCTATTTGAATTTTTTTATGTCTTGTACATAAAACGTAACAAAAACTCTTTTGATTAAAATATTTACTATCTTTTGTATTATTTATGGTTTTAGATTGTAAAATTTATGAATGATATTCCAGATGGGGCTAATGCAATCAATGAGGGAAAACATTAAACAAGGAACATTTCCCCAATTTGTTAAGAAGTTTGTAAACAAAGTATATCCACATAAAAATTATCCTACATGGGTTAAAAACTCATTAATGTCTGTTGGAATTAACATATTAGAAAATTGAACAGCTTTATTCAAGCATCACAAACCTTGGTGCTAGAATTTGGATTTAGTCTCTATCACGTCAGATAGAGTTCAACATAAATTCTTCATTATTCAATACATATTATTAAAGAAAGAAAGTCCCCTACTGTAGACGTCTGTATGTCATAAACTCGAAAATTTCTTAAGAGAATTTCATGCTATATTAACTAATAGAACAAGTGATTCAGAGGATCGTTTTGGTGATTGTTTTGTTAAGATTTTGTAATAATTAGTTGGAATTTTACCATAACTGTAGAAAATTAAAAAAAAAAGGTAAGCAGCCTGAGAGTGTTTATCGAACACTGACAAATTTTTTTGAGATATAAAAAAACATATGGTGAAAATATTATATAAAAAACCAACATAGTGTATATCCTCACAGATAACTTACTATACCCATCCCAACTTTATGAGATCATGTACAGTGCAGTATTTGAAATATACAGTATTAAAATATTTTATGGTGAACATTATTTTCCTCTGCCTGATGATATAATTTGACCCAAAATTACTTAAGACGTCATTTCAAAGTTTCTATTATAGTTTCTTAATTCATTCAAAATTAATTCTACATGATTTACAGAATGTACGTGTGAAGATCCATAATACAAAAGTAATGATAATATTATTATTTTCAATGGAATTGCTACTTTACAATTCCATTGTAGATTATAGACAATATAAATCAGTATTTTCATTGCTTTTAAATTCTATATATTATTCATTTATAATATTTGTAATGAAATATTGTTTTACTCCATTTTTCAGTCCCTTAATCATCATAGATTAATATGTTTAACATTCAAAAAAAATATCTATGTTATTGTGTGTTAATATAAATATTAGAAGGATGAAAATTCATCTATTTATTCCTACTTATAAGCTTATTATACTTAAGCTGTTGTCTTTTTAAATTTCACACAAAGATAATTTCTCTTAGAACAAAACTCATTTGAAAGTCACAAGCAAAGAGTACCGCACAATAATAGATTATTTCATACCATCATTTTATTAATACCTACATAAAATCATCAGAATCATTTCCATCATAATTTGTTGTCATATTTTCTTTTTTCATTAAAGTGGCATAACTTCTTAATTCAGCTTCTTCTTTCTTGCGCTTTTCTTCTTCTTTTTCCTTATCTTTTTTATCTCTTAATATTTTCTTTTTATCTTCCCTTTCTAGTCTATCCCTTGTTTCTCTTTCTAGCCGTAAATCAGGAAATGCTTCTCTCTTTGTTTTATTAAGTCTATTCACAATTTCATTGAGCCTTTTAACAACTCTTACTTTTCTTACATCTTTATCTTTGTGAAATGCAACCTGTCCTACCTGAAATCATAGAATACATATATGTAATTAAACATTTGACATGTAATCCTTACAATGTTCCCAAACTATATTTGTCTGTTAGTTTGATAGCAATTAACTTCTTAACAGTTTTTTTTTACAATTTTCATAGACATGATTCACGATCATTGATGATGTTAGTGACTTTTGGTAAACTGGTTGAAATATGACTAGGAAAATTTTGTAAATCAAGCCACCACGGAACTTCTAATGAGACACAATATATATTAGAATTGTTACATAATGATACATAGTAGGGAGAAATTTCTCTTTTATAGAGCTATAAACATATTTGTATACTAAACCCATTCTAATTTTTTTTTTAATAATCATATACAATTAGACTCTTGTGAAGCTATACAATATTAATCATTCTCAACTTAAATATGTTAGTTACCTTTTGAACTCATGCTTAACAATCTGATCCCTTAAACCAAATAATTAAAAATACTATTTTAGAAGTTACCCCAAAAAACAAGTTAAGTCAAAATATTAGGAAAGAGAAAATTAAAAAACTGCAAGAGCTACAGCAATATGTGGATGGGTCTGTTAAACATTCAGCAACTTACCTCCATACTAGCAGTTTTCTTCAGATTTGCCCACATTGTGTAGACAATATCAATATCATTCATTTTATTACCCATTATTGAATTTGCTTTTACTAACTGGCATGCATCATCAAGCACTGAATTTGGTATATCATCTATTGTTTGCCCCTTGATACACAATAAAATCGATAAGTCATATTTTTTTAAAGTGAGCTATATTTTTCATTCATACCTACTTACAGGTGATAAACGAAGATAAACATGAGCAGATGAAACTTTATCAACGTGAAACCAAACATCTTCGGGCCATCCCCATTTTATTAAATCTTCATCTAGATATAGGATAATAATTTTGAGATTTCAAATATTAATACAATACATAGCAAATATAAAAACAACTTACTCTCGTGTTTATCAGAACCCATGAACAAAGTAACTGGAGGCGAAACAACATCACTGGTAAAGTAAAAAACCATCGCTAATGACTATGTCAAACAAATAATCGAGTTATAAGTGTGAAAATATATTACTATTGCTTAAAAACATATTCAAATTGAATAGTTGCTGAAAACAGTTTTGACAGTCGAGTTATTGTCTGTGGTCCATAGATTACTGTGGTCTAGAGTCTAGACTAGACTCCAGAATCAGTGATACTAGTAAGTTTTTTTTATAATTTGATTAACTGCTAGGAATCTAGACTTAAGATCTTGAACTGGAAGTAGCATGTGATGAAAATAACCATAAATTCATGGATAAAGTACACATTTATACCATACGCGTTACAGTACAATAAGTCAAGTTATTACAAAGTTTTAACTTATATATGTGCGTACGAGTATACAAATTTACCTAATACCTCCATAGACAAGATTAATGTTACACGTATATTGTATAGTAAATTCGGATTTTGTTAAGAGATGGCACGTTTAGCAAAGTTTCTAAAACAAAATCGAGTTTGTTTTCTATTATTTTATCTCATATATTATTTCATATACTGAATATGTCATTTTTCTCTATGTGCATAATTGTAATATAGAAATATATAATTTTGTCCGTGTATCTGATTCATAGATAATACACATTACACTATATCTGATTAGTTCTTATTTCCTGCAGAAAACGGTATCGAAAAATTGACGAAAGAATGTTAAACTCTTTTTATTTTATCTTATGAGCAAAAAAAAGCGTTGATTAACTCATCACAAAAGTTGGAGTGAAATATTAGCACGTATAAAAGACTTATAAATTGAAGTATGGGAAGCCCTGAACGAGAATTATGCCCTCCGCCATCAGAAGAAGATGAACTAACTCTACCTCGCGCCAGTATTAACAAAATGATCAAAGAATTGGTGCCTTCAGTTCGCGTTGCTTTTGAATCGCGTGAACTTATTCTCAATTGTTGCACAGAATTCATTCATCTTATTAGTTCTGAGGCTAATGAAGTGTGTAATCAAAGTAATAAGAAAACAATAAACGCGGAACACGTTCTACAAGGTATTTATTGTCTTACAATTTTAATAGATTACCATATCACGATTCTAACTGATAGCAAGTAATTTACATTTAACAAATTAAATAATATAATTATTAGCTTACATTCAATAGTTATAGTTCTATGTTATATAGATATCCCAATTGTATCAAAAAAGTTCTATGCAATACAGAGCTTAAGTATTTTAAGTACAAAAACCAACAAGTACTTAATAAAACAAGTTATATTTTTAAAGGCTGATGTAGAAAGTTAGCTACATAATTAACTTTGTGATAAAGGCAAGTGAAGTTACTATTCCATTGCTGGAGACCTCCACATCTTTGATGCAGTATGAGAGTTTAGACCGATAACAATATTCCAATTGGCATGCAATGCTATTGAAATAGTTTGCAACTCATTTGCGTGTCTTTATACAGTTAATAAAGCACATTGTGAATTGTTGATCAATCACATAAAATTTCTAGAACATTCATAGATGCCCGCCAGGAGTTAGAACTGCTACCCTAGATAAATAACATAACCTACATATCATTAAAATATTTAATATATACATGAAGTATTCTTTTTATCTATTTTTTTTTTCCTGAATTAATGCCTTTGTATCGTTTTTCAATATCTTATCAGTTGATGCAAAAATGTACACTAAGGACAGAACTTATGATAAGAAATTGTATACTAATAACTGAAAGTTGTATAAGTATAATTTATTACAGCCCTGGATAGACTGGGTTTCAGTGATTATACTGTAGAGGCTGAAGCAGTATTAAAAGACTGCAAAGCAGTGGCAGCAAAACGGAGAAGACAAAGTACAAGACTTGAAAATTTGGGCATTCCAGAAGAGGAATTGCTAAGACAACAGCAAGAATTATTTGCAAAGGTAAGTTTAATTTGAATTTTTTTTTCATAATATGATCCTTCATTATGATCATTGTACTCCCCTTGGCCCACTCTAAGTGGCGGTTTAAACATGTTATTCATTTAATAATTTGACTAATTCTTTTACGACTGGCCGCTCGCCTGACGTAAACTTACCTTAGTCGACTTTTAAGACACCTCTGTAAGAAATGAGAATGAGAGCCGGATACCACACGGCTGTCATTATTTGATCCTTCATTTTATATAATTAGAATGAATATCTTAGGGTTTATGGCAATTTAATACTAACTATGCAAAATAAAGAGCTTCACTCACTGGGGTTGATTGGCATTTTTATTATAAAGACAAGAATATTTTAAATCCTTTTCCATAAAGACATACCAATGCAGTAGAGAACTTTGTTATTGTATGTAGTGATGCAATAAAAAATACTAATAAATCCACTGCTATTTATTTACACTATTATAATTTAGAATTTTCAAACCACTTTTTGTATAATTTATAAAATTTGTTGTTACTTTGCAAAGATCCATAATGCAAAACTAATAATAAAAGTGTTTTTTGTGTACTGGTTTTTTTTAACTGCATGGCTTAGGCATGAAAATGGATAGTCCACTGTATATTTAACATTGTATATGTTTTCCTATTTGCTTTATCATGGATTATAGTAATATTTACTATTTAGATAATAGCTTCTATACTCTGTGTTATACTTAGTGTAATAATGTTTCAGGCTCGAGAGGAACAAGCAAAACATGAACAACAACAGTGGCTGCTGTTACAACAACAAGGGCTTATTGGTGTTGAAGGAGCTACACAGCCATATGTACCACCTCCTTCAGGATTAAAACAAGAAGAAACTGAAGATGATGATTATTCGTAAATTGCCTGTAAAATACCCTTACTAATATTATTTTAGACATCAAATTTATTCATGTTTTATATAATGAATCAATTGTTTTATTCAAATGAAAATTGTGGATTATAAATGTGTTGTTTCTTTGCATAAAGTACTATTTAGCTTTTTTTGGTGTTAAAATTGTGTTCTTTAGAGGTATGCAAATTTCATCATGAGCACAGGAATCACTTTCAGCGGTCAGTGTAACACGTTACCTAAGAAATTTTAGTATAGATATCCGTAATATTAAATTTTAATGATATTAAATTAAAATTATTAATAAATTAATTATTAAAAAAATGAATGAAATCACTATAAAAAACTTTATTTCGAATACATTATAAGACAAGAAGACTTATAGTCTATTCGAGTTCAAGTCGAAATAAAGTTTTCGAGCCATAAAGATAAATAGTATTAAAGACCGAGTATTAAAGAGTAAGAAAGTACAGATTTTACGATTTTATATATATTAATTTAAAATACAATACAATGTCATGAGTGTCAACATAGAAAAAAATAAAATATATTGTCATTATAATCATGCAAGTCTATCAATTATACACTCTTGGTAAAAAATAACAACTTTAACAAGATGATTTCAACAATATGAATGTCAGTGAACCCAACAAAAAGAAATACAAACGACCAAAACATAAAACGTTAGCCACTACCAATCCAGAAACATCTGTAAGTATTGTTTGTAAGACAAAGTATATGTGCTCAGTGTTGGCGATTATGATTTAACACGTTGACGGAACAGACAAGCTTGACGCACCGGTGGGTCAAACCGGCGTCAACGTTTTTTTAATCATCAATGACGTGATTTATAGAAGCAGGCGTCACTTTGTGGAATTCCATACTACAGGCACTATATCAGAACTACCTTGCTATAATCCGCACGGGTTAAGCGAATGCATGCAAAGCTAATGTGTATGAAGCAGGCAAAATTTACGAACACACATACGCTTTACATGCATTCGCTTAACCCGTGCGGATTATAGCAAGGTAGTTCTGTTACAGTGTCTATCAATGACGTGACAAACATATAAGAGAATATAGTATAGTATGGAACCAGAGGTCTCTTAAGGGATCGTCTCTCCGTATGACCACCTCCCAGTGGCTGTCTACATAAATCGGTTCTGTTTATGGATAGAGATGAATTTGATTTAAAACGTACGCAAACGCATCCCATAAGAAATCGCCCCTTCACCTTCGCATTGATTTAACGAAAATGTATAATAGAATACAACATTGCTTTCACTAAAAAGACCCTTGATTATGAATGAAAACATATATCTATATTAGTTTACGGAAATTTCAAATCAAAAAATAATGTTCCTTTTATGTAAAGCTTCAGTGAAGACATGATAATTGATTAATTTTCAGAAAGGTGAAAGTTCTAGTAACACAAATGTGCAGTTAGAACCTCAATGCCCTTTGCTAGCTAAGGATTCAGAATGGGTTGATATCTTACAAGCAACACCTACAGATTCAAAAAGCAACAGCGATGAAGAAGCAATACTTCAACTTGTAATTTTGTACAGTTACTTCTTATAATTAATCTATCATACCTAAATCACGTATTAAGACGAGGTCATCCAGTTTGGGATTCGTTTATTTACTTTGATCATATGTTGAAGCTCCGACGTAAAGGAACGGTCTATAACTATCACACTGCGGCATAGGTCTCCTCTCTCCATTTAGCAAACAAAGATTGGAGCTTAAACCCACAACGCTGCCACACTGAGGATTGGTAGGTTACACTTATCTAAGGTTCTCTTTCTAATTCTCCCAAGATTCTTTTTTCTTCCTTCACCGTAAAGTGTTCGGCAAAATGCAAATATCAATTAAGCAAATAAGTTTATTCAGAAAAACTCTATGTTGCCTGTCCGGGATTTGAACCCGTGACTCCCTGGTAAGACGGTCTCACCTTTAGGCTATCAGAGTATATTGGACATAATCTTGATAATTGTTATAATAGCCAGCCCAATATTTACATTATCACGATTATATTACTATTTAAATATGCAAAAAACTATCGGTCTATCTTTTACGCAATCTTGGCTAATACGCCAGATCAATTTTGAAAACATTTGGTACAACTGAATCTTATATTTATACCTAATATAAACGTTAAAACAATTTATACAGTCAATAATGTTACTAAGGTACAGTCAAAGTCATTTATAAGGATAAATGCCTTTGATTGTACCTTTTTATATAATGTAGGTAGAGTGCGAGGCGGGCCCTGAAACAAAACCCCTTGTCCTAATGTTTCCTGGTTTGCTTGACGAAGATCCAGAAATGATAGAAGGAATGTTAAATAAAGCTATGTCAACAAGTGAGGTAACCAAACACTTGGTTGGTCAAAAAGCTAATTTTGCTTTTATGAAAAAGGTGAATCGGCTAATTCCAAGTGATAAGGCAAGTAAAATTATGATTTCGATTGACTTTATACTATTTGAAGAAATATAATTAAACCATTGCGAATTATAAAGAGGTACTTTATTTTGTTTTAATTAAATCCGTTTTTTTTATTCGTATGTATGTTATTACATATAAGATTTTATTAAATCTTATATTATTTTTGTTTTTTAAATGTTTACATTGTTCAATTTTCTTTTTAAAAATTAGTACTTTCGTAACCGTGGTAACTATCTTCGATTTTTACATGGTTTGCTATAGAAAATCTTAATTCACCTTGCGTCATTTCAAATTGCGTCGTGTTTTTCTGGAACGTAACCATGACGCAAAGTGAGTTATTGGTGTAAACTATAAGTACTCCTCTGGTGTATAGTATTAAAAACCTTATAACATCCACAGAAATGGTTGGAATGTTTAACGGAAAACAGTGCTTCGCTCAGCTCAATGCTATCCGGGTTTCCTAATGACAGTAAGTAATATGATTTAAAACTAAAACGCAAACAACACTGACATTTACACGATACATTGTCCTCCTGCCCTCATCCCACTCTAAGTGGGGTCGGCACATCATGTTATAAAACATGTTGTCACATGATTTGGCAACGTATTTTACGACCGGCCGCCTGGCTGACGTCAACTTACCTTAGTCGCATTTTACGACGCCGCGGTAAGAAAGTGGCTGGTCTATTCTACACAGCCGGATACCACACGGTGCATCAACTTACCTTAGTCGCCTTTTACGACGCCTCGGTAAGAAATGAAGCTGCGTCAAAAAATGGTCACGACTAATACAACTACTTCTACACAACTGGATACCACACGGCTGTTAACATCTCACTACAAATCAGAAAAATATCCAAGTCAACTACGGAATTTTCAGTAGATACCTGCCTAATTTTAGCCTTTGTTTTAATTATTTCAATATTAACAAATGTAATTATTCTTTGGCTATTCATATTATTATTATTATTTTGAACACTTAAGTGTCACGCAATCTGTTACGCTTTCGTGGCTAATCCGGCGTATTAATATTGATGAAATTTGTTACACTTGAAGCTTACCTACCCGGCTATCACATAACATAAAATAAATAATCGTTATACTTCTGAAAAACAGCACATGATTGAGCGTTTTTAACATTTAAGTTAGACGCGAATGTAGTCGCGGGTTCAACTTCTTTGTTATAAATTAATAGAAACGATGAATAAATTACTATTCTACATAATGTCCATTAACTTAAAAATAAATCAAAACGGCATAAAATCGTGTGAAATATCTTGAAAACAAAGTCCTTCGGTTGTAAAAGAAGAATAGACGTTATTAACTAAATTAATTTATTGAGCTTAAACAAAGAATTTCATTCATGTAATGTATAAAAAATCATTTGGAAGGATATATACGTAGAGAAAACCTGTAATATTATTCCTAGACGAAGCTTCTTATAGTAATTTTTTTAAAAAAATTGCGTAAATAAGGTAATAAATAACATGGATAACACATTGTATATTTCGGATTATAGCAATCATAACCTTTATTTTTTTTTTTGAGGCTTGCAAAGTGATTATGAAGCTGATACAGAAGAAACAGATAATGATAGTGAAGATGAAGATAGAAAACCAGAATCACAGCTTTCAATAAAGTAACTTGAGCTATGTTCGTTTTTTTATTTCTGTACAGAGAATATGTTTCTCTGTACAGAATGATTCTTTCAAATGAATGCAAGCAACATTTACCTTTATACAAAACATGATAACGTTAAATAAAACCAAAGTTACAGAAATAAAGTATTTTTTAATGATTTACAATAATTGGCTCAAAAGGCTATTAACATAAGCGATAGTGTTCGAATGTACTAAAAAATATTTTAATCTGCCTTAGCTCTAAAATTTGTTTTGACCTAAATCGCATTGACAAAATTTTATTCGTTTTTTAAATTCGATTAAGAATCACATATGGATCGTTGGATCAAATGCCTAATGTCTGCCTAAAATAATATATCTGCATAAAAAATATAATGTTTCAATTAACTAAATTAAATACTGTTGGCTTAATAATTAACGTTGGTAATTACAAACCTATAATAAAATTAATTATAATAAAAATGAGCGGTTTTTATTGACTAAAAATAATAAGTAATCTCATATGACTCCTATTTCGACGTCATAAAGATAAAAATTTCTCCTAATCTTTAATATACATATGCTTATAGATAAAGAATATTTTATGAAACTCATTTTGCTTTATTAAATTTACATACATTAAATGTTGCATTAGGACAACGTAACAAATTATTGTAAATTATAGAATATCTTGCCCAGAAAATGGGTATTTATTGTCAGAGCTTAATATTATGCCTTAGGATTATAGTTTTTAGATTCACAAATTGAAGCAATATAGTTGATTTGCTTATAATGGTAGATTATAATTTATCTGTTAATACTTAACAATCATTAAATGATATGATGTAATTAAATAAATATTGATGTATGATTTATTTATTAAGGCTTGACAAATTAAAATATATCATATTTTTACCGTATTCAAAAATGTAATATACACCAAGGCAGGGTTGGCGAACCTTTATGCACTAACTTTTTTTTCTAAGCAAATGTTTGTCATAGGCGTGCCATCTAAGATTTTGACTTTTTGATTATTAGGAAAAAATGAAAATAATAAATATTATTATAAATAATTAACTCTAAAACCTTTATTTGATTGATGATTACCAAAGATACGTTTACAATATTTGAATTACATGCATGCATTTATTATTGTATTCAGTGAATGTCCAAAATATTGCATCAATGGCACGCGTGCCATTGGTTCGCCATCCCTGGCCTATGCTCTCATTATTTACGAATATCACGGTCCGGCTATACGTATTATCACCATTATTAAAGAAACAAAACAAACTCTAGTCTATTGCAGCAGAAATTATTTGACTTGCACGTACAGAAATAAAATATCGTATTTAACGTAAAATAACGAATAGCTTCATCTGAAAGACAGTTATGCAGAAAAAAGGTATACGTTAAAATAAGCATTACACTTTACAATTTATGAAAGATCTAAGAATGAAACAAAATCTTCGCAATTACATACCATTGAATTAAATTAAGTATACTTGATATGTAACGCATGCTGCCAATTGTTCTTATTTCAATATTTATTTACAACTTTCTTACTTAAATTAATGAATTCATTTATTCCTATAAAACGAAAAAACTTCGCCATAATAAAAACTATGTACATGACATCAGTCCATAGTTGTTATTCAAATAGCAAACTGTTCAAACACTTGCAAGAAGACAAATTGACCTACTGTTTTAATGTACGAATATTTTATTTATTATTTTAGGAGAAAATCCACTCGGGCGTGGCTGTAAAAGCTAGTAGAGCTTACAATAGACGATCCGCAAAAAAGAAAAATTATTAATGCTACGTATAGACACAACAGCATAATCACGATTTTAATTAAGAACTCTATCGCTAAAATTGATAATTCTATTATATTATTTTAATCATCATTGATCCCCTATGTATTGCCTCAAATGTTAAATATAATTCAAACAAGGTCGTACTAAGGGAGTGCACGGAATCGTAGATGGTTCAGAGTATACAATAAGATGTATAAAAAGAAAAAAAAAAAAATAAGATGTATACAATACTTTTATATGACCATTTTATACAAAATTAACGTCAAAATTTATACTTTTGGTGTCAGAATAGACCCCGATATACATCTTTTTAAATGAACATAACAATATTGTCAAATGCATTTCGTTTAAAAAATTAGGACGACAACTCGTTCGAGTCCTAATGCATTTGGTACAAAATGTCCCAGATTGTACGACCTTGTTTCATTATACAAAATTTTCCTACGAACTAAGCAAATTTTACAAGGCCATTTTTTACATTTACAATTTCGTTAGTAATACTAAACCTACGTTATGAAGCAAAATGAAAGCTAAAGTTAATAAATAAAAAAGAAAATTGGGAGTGAGCTCTGCAAAGAAGTTAAAGTCGAGTAACACCTAAAGGCAATTACAAACTTTTTAAGCAAAAAGCTTTTTTTTGCTTAAAAAGTCAAACAAATGATTCTACGAAGAACCCCTCAAAATAAAATATCGAACGACCTATTTTTTGTACTGTGATTATTAAATGACATGGGAATTATTAAACAAAAGTTATTTGTTTTTTTAATAATACATAGAATATATCAAGACTGCACCGCATTCTTCAGGTAGAGCTTGAATGGTTGTAAACATAGGATTTTAATGTCAACGATGATAAAAGGCAATGGACTTGAAGGGTAGGCTTTATCAAATACATATCTGTCGTTCAAAATTACGAAGATAACAAGTACGCTGTAATTGTAGGGTTGAAAATTATTAATATCCAGCAGAAGCTTTTTTTTTGTTGATTTATCCCACATAACGCAAAAATCATTAAATTAATTTAATTTAATTCAATAGAAAAATGATAATATTATTGGAGTAGCTACTTTTTTAGGATTTCCAGTTGTCTTCTAATTTTAGGTGCTTTTTCTGTATTAAAATTTAAGTACATATGATTCTATATACATTATAGGACATATAGCTCAATTAATTCATCTATTATTGGTATGTACAATTTTATTGAATCTAGTAAAAATAAAAATGACGTTTTCATACTTTACTGAGCGTGTTATTTATTTTGGAAGACAGAAAATTAATAACGTATAAATCTTCTAATAACATTTACCTACTTATAATTATAGTTACAACATTTATGGAACTTTCCTTATATCTAAAGGATTCAAGAAAATATGACAGTAACAGTGACATTCATACTAATATTATAAATGCAAAGGTCTGTCTGTCTCTCTGGTCTGTCTCCCTTTTATGACTAATCCATTGGAGCAATATTTATAAAATTTGATAAATTGAATTTATCGGACTAACATATCGGATAAACCGTTTTTCCTCGTGCAACAAGAAAGAACACAGTACATATTTGAGGGTAGGTTAACACTCTAAGTTGATCTAAATGAAAACACAAGAGTAAATCATAGGTATAGTACACGGCAATAAATAATGCACATCGAGGCTTAGAGAGAGAAAATTGACTAAATTCTGTTTCATAGAGCATTGTCTCTGTCGCACAAACTGACGAGACGACAGTGACAGCGCTCTACGAAACCGAACTGGCCCGCTATTTCGTTCTAAACATCGATGTGCATTATTTAATGCCGGGTACTATACTCCTTGTTTATTACGTTGAATAATAAAGAAGAACCCACTACAGGTTTCTTAACACTATTTCACGTAGAGGTAAGTGACGATAATATATTCTAAGAGAAAAATTAGCTAACCTAGAAGCGATTCTTAATTCAGATTTAGACACGTTTGATTGGTTCCAATGCACATCCTACTGAAAATAAATAGACGCGCTTATTTTACCTTAAACTAATAAGGGCCTTAACGTCACAACTTTTAGAGCATTTTTAGAGCAGTCCAGCTCAACCATACGCCCGCGTGCCATTGTGGTCAAGCGGCAGCCGGATAAATTAAGAATAGCCGCCTAAGAGTAACATAATTTTTGTAACATGTAGAGTTTTTAAGCCCAGTCCACACTTTAGAACTATGAATTTAGTGTAGTAAAAGTAACGGCGTATTACTATCCCACTGCTGAGCAAAGGCCTCTTCCCTCTTTTGGAGCTTAAACTCACCACGCTGCTTTTTAAAATATATTCTGTCAGTAAATACACGTTTCATATTTCGTGTCTATTTGAATTACATAGCTAAAATTTGTGTCAACCCGCCAATGATTTTAGTCCATTTGACCAAATCGTCAAAACGTTTAGGACCCATTGTTTTAAAGGAATCCCGTTTCATTAAAAATGCAATTTTTTAAGCGTTACTAAATTTGTTAAAATCAAACTATAGTATTCAGACTACACCAATACGCTTAGATTTAATAAATGTAGGGAAGCTATAGCTATTAGAAGTTATACTGTCCCAGTCACTAACAGTTACATTATTTTCTGACTCCAATATACAAACAGAATTCTATACGACTAACCAGAATGATTAGGAAAGGGTTTAGTCTTGATTCACGCACGAGATATCGTCAGCAAACTGGTTAAATTTTTATTCGGTCAGAAATGAACCAGTCGGATGGTGATGATACTCTATCGCTAATTTGACTAATCTTAGATGAACTGGGTGCGAAGCCTAACGTACTCTCTGAGGCACTGAGAAAGTAAATGGTCATCGAAGTGCAAAAACTCCGAACATATGACATCCATTCCGCTAACTGAACTCACTATTCAAATCATGCCAACCTCAAATTAATTTTATTCTACTATATTTATTCGATACATTACCTCTAAGGCTTAAGTCTCTGGTAATCAACACAATCACCTAACTTACATAATATATCACTCTTTTATCTTATTTTGAAAACTACGATGTATCATTCTGGATTTACATCTACCTATTTTCCAATTAATATCGACTTTATTTGACTGGCCTATTGCCGCAGGTGGCAGTGACTCTGCCGGGTCCGGTTCCGGGTTCAATTCCCGCGAGGGCAAAATTTTTTGAAAACAATTCTTTTTTGGTTCTCTATCTGAGATTGAATTATTTATTTTAAATTATATATGCATATATTTAAAGATGCGTACAGACATCGCGAGGCGTGCGTTGCAAATGGTTCGTCTCGCATGCTCGTCCACACGCACGATTGTGCTCACAGTGAGCATTCGGGTCATACGATCGTTACGACGAGTATGCGTGATTGTATGTGTTCTCAGCTTGAGCATAGGTCATTCAGTTAGCATGTATAAATGCACCATCGTATGCCTCAGGTTAAGGCATGCGTGATGCCAGTAAAAGACTTCCCGTTTATTTGTCACCAATAACACAAGTATCGAAGTTACTTGGCTTAGATGACTGTGTATAATTGTCCCATAAAAAATATAATGAATATGTCAATATGATAATATCAATAATGGTTCTGATTTAGATATAATAAAGCCGCCAAGTAGAGCGATCACTCCCGCGGCGAGGAATCGTCACGCGCGCAACCTAGCGTTAGTGTTGAAGCAGGGTGCGCGCGCGCAGGCGTACCGTCATTGAGTTGGTTTTAGTGCTGCTAATTTGCGGCCGCGCGTGCGAGCTTCTTGTCTCGACGTCGTGTATTCAAACCAAAGTACGTTGGGTATTAATGTTGTATCCCGTATCATTAGCATTTCACATATTTTACTGAAAAAATAATAATACTTGATATAATATATTCTATACTATATTATAACTAAAAAGGTTCTAATCCAATTTTCAGAGAGAGGCAGTATTTATTTTTCTAAGTACTGCCACTCAACCAAAAACTCTTCACTAACTATTTTTTAATATATACTGTTACTTTTTACTACAATCTGATATAGTCTGAATTTAATTTCTCAAGAAGTATAATTACTTCTTTATTCATTCATTAATATGACATAAGTCAAAATTTTAAGTTACAAGACTTAGTGAGTATATTGTGTACAATAAATAACTATACTTACAGAGAAACCAGTTGAGGGAACAATGGTGTTAAAATTCTATGAACCACCATAAACCATATATTGGCAAATACAAATCCAACAACACCACCGACAACTACTTGCTCTGTTGTATGATAGTGCAGATATACTCTTCCCACGCTTACAATTAACGCAAGAATAAAACAGCTACCTACTATTATAATTCTCCATAATGCAGATATTATGCTGTTATTGTTTATATGATGCAACCTAAAAATGTAAATAGATAAAAGCAAAAGAAATATATCAAATTTGTAATTTTTTCTTTGCATATAAATTTTATGTTATATAAGTTTGACAAAATATTACATATAAAAATGAAAATGAGATTTTTTAAATTTAAAATTAAAAAAAAAAAATGATTTTACTATTACTTTTGTATAATGAATCTCCACAAAGTAACACCTAATTCTAAAAAATTATTCATTCATTTAGTGTAAATCTTTTTGTAAAAAGAGATTATCTTACCTTATAATAAAAAAATATAGCACATAAACTGTAAAAAACCAGACGAATTGAGCATGTGATGATGGCATTCCATATTCATTATACAAGTTTCCTCTAACTAGTGGTCGTGATTCACATATTATATGTTTTAATATTATGTTTAAAATTTCATTGATAAGAGTCCCAGCAAAGAATGTTATCTATAACAAACATAATAGACAGTCCAATTATCAAGAAATTATTAGAATAGACTATATAAACTAGACCAACAGCAAAAGTTACTACCCCAGTTAACTATCTAATTTGAATATAACAAAGTCAGTTTCTGTATAAACAAATAATAAATAATTCTGGTGCAGTTACAAAAAGCTACTTTTGGTTAATATGAATTAAATCTATATATATTGCCAAATTACTAAATTAACTTATTTTAGAAATAGAATGAGTAGCAAGCTAATCTGTAAGGTTATATGAGACAATACAGTATTTGAACAGCTTGTAGTACAGTATGGTAAAGTAAATTGTGAAAGTATTATAAATACAATGCCAACATAGTGTGTGAATCATGTAACAGTGAAGGCGAATTATTTAATTAAACAAACATGGTAATTACTAGTTCATGAACAAGATAAATAATTGATTTAAGATACCTATACAGTGACACTTAACCTCCAAACATTTATTAAAGAACACTGTGTAAATAACGAATTAAAATAATTTAAGTATGGTTGGATGCGTAATATAACAAACAATAATTCTAGCGATCTACTTACTGTATGTAAGTCTCGACGAAAAAGAATGAGTGTGACAAAACCAGCACCAATTCCAAATGGGGCCAAACTTGTAAAAGCAAAGAATTTGCCCAACCAATCACCTGAAAGAAAATTTGATATTTTTATATATATTCCTTTTAGAAAATATCTAGAAGATATATGAAAGTAATAGATACCCTTTGGATATTCAACTAAGGTAAGAGAAAGAGGTTGCCAATCAATTTCTCCATTGCTAGTGAAAGTATTGTCCACTAGCGCTTCTGTACGTTCCATAGCGTTTTTTTTACATGCTAATCTACTTAAACAGTTATTCAATTTCAATTAAAATTTGCACATTACCATACACTTGCACTGAAAATCAAAAATAATATTAAAATAAAGACGAATAACAAAGAGCCGAGAACGAACTATTAAGGACGAATAATAGTAATCTATAAATAAATATAAGGATGGCAAAATACTCTACTATATTTTAAAATTTCTTTAATAAAATTACATTAATTAATTCCTTTTGAAGAAAAAAAAAGTACTCTTTTTTAAGCATTTTGCATGCTCATTGGAGAATGTGACTTGTGAGATTTTGTATACTTTAAGTTCGAACAAAGAAGAGATGCAGAAGCATAAAATTTTTATTTAATTTATGTCCAATATCCAATTTATTTTATATCTTTCATCAACATATTTCTATCTTATATATCTTAAAAATTAAGAGAAAAAGAAAATTAAAAAAAAATAAAAAATGAAATAAAATAAGAGATTAATTAATATACAATAGTTTTTTTTAATAGATGTTTAAAATCGATTAATAATCGTTTATAATAAAAAATCGATTATGTTTAAATCCCCACAAAGTACAGAATACGGCAAGTTTTCATTTATGTCTCTTTCAGTTATTTGTCTTGGCCCATGGTTTTGGCTGCGGCCATTATCTCTTTCTTTTTTGTATCATTTGTGGTTCCGTATTCTTTCAATTATCGTCAAAATATAGAATAATTTGTGCAAAAAAAAAGCTAATACAATTGGTGTTGGGCAGAAATAAAAAATGGCAGAGTCTGAAATAGGAGATATGTATATCACTATTGATGATATAATTCCCAAAAGTCCAGAAAGGTAGTAATTAATAAATAGTAAATAAATTTAGATTGACTTATATATCTATTATTTTCTAAAAGGTTATTGTTTGGTCAGTACTTATTAAAATTACACTCACATTCTTGACCTACTTGTAGAAAATCAACATTGGAAGATTGACTAAAAACATCTGTTAAAAAAAATATTGATGGAAATAAAGTTTAAGAAATTAAGTTAAAGATAATAACAGTTTGACAATTGTGCCCACGATTATTATACAGTAATTTTAAATTTGTATCGTTTTTTTTATCTTCTAGACTAGCTGAAGAAAAAAAAGAAAGTGGAAATCATTTATACAAAGTGAAAAATTATAAGGGTGCATTGGCTATGTATGAAGAAGCAATTAAACTATGCCCAGAAAATGCTGCATATTATGGGAACAGATCAGCTTGTTATATGATGCTTGCAATGTTTAAGAAAGCTCTTGATGATGCACAGAAAGCTGTTGCTCTCGATTCCACATTCACAAAGGGTTATATTCGCATGGCAAAATGTTACATAGCTTTAGGTATGTACCTTTTATATCATATCATGTCCTGTTGTGACAATACTAAATATTGTAACATTAATAAATTTGTTAGTAGAAATATTTATAGCATTGATAAATGTTATGTGAATAGCTTGTCACTATTTACCAGTTTATTGTATTAGGCATTATTTTCCAGAATTTTTTAATATTAAAAGTAATAAATTATTTTGATATCATCTGCGATTAGAGAAAATCTATGTAAACCTAAAAGTAGAGTAACTTTCTGTTTTCATACATTAGGCATGTTGTGCTAAACCCTGTACATGACACATTCACTACCAATTTCAACTTTAATTTCATTCAATTTGGTTGTTTCATCATGACTGTAGCATCATCAGCAGATAGAATTTACAACAAAATTCTATAGCATTTGGTCATAAATAAGTTACTATTTATCTTGATACTTATTGGTCGTAAAATCTGTTAAGGACTATTTATCCTAGTTACAACCTACAAACATGAAAAAAGGAATCTTAAGTCTACAAAAAGCTAGTTAGTTAGCTCTTCGAAAAAAGAGTAGGAAACTATCAGGTTACTAGTGATCTGATGAAATATAACTAATTACTGATGTCTAAATGGTTAATGATAGGTGATATCATATTTAACATGTAGACACAGGCTATTCTTACATCCATCAGGTTAGCCCGATTAGTTTTGAGCCCATCCAGGGTACATATTCATGATTCTTGTTCTTTACACAATGTTTTTGCATATATCTAGAGAATTCTAGAAAAATGAAGAAAGGAGGCCTATGCCAAAACGTTATTCAATATTAATTTCTTCCAGGTGACATATCTGGAGCTGAACAAGCTATCAATAGCGCAAGCGAACTTGGTGGTACGGATTGTGCTTCAAACGAGCGTAGTGCTCTAGAGTCCCTACGACGTTTACATGAAGATGCACAAAGAGCTATGGCCGCACATGACTACCGTAGGGTTGTATTCTGTATGGATCGATGCCTTGAATATAGCCCTTCAAGTTCAAAGTAAATATTTATTTATTTATTTATTTATTTATTTATTTATTTATTCTATAGGTCCGCCAACAGAGTATACAGTAATTGTTAAACTTAATTATTATTACATACAAATGCAAGGTCTAATGCTACCCTAATTAAAGGTGGACACAACATGCTTAAAAAAATACAGTACAATTGGAATATTAAATTATGTCAAACATATTAAAGCATCAAAATGTCAAAAAACAAAAATATACTAAGTTCTCATTACAAAAAAAAACAAAATGTCAAGATAGCAATTTAAAAAAATAAAATAGCAAATAACAATAATAACTAGACTAATAATAATAATAAATATAATAAGTTTAAAAAAAAAAATTACTTTAAAGGTAGTCAACCATTTACAAGAATTTTTCTTATAGAGTATTTAAAGCGGCCAATTGAGTCATGTGCAATATCAATTACACCAGATATCTTTGTAAGATTATTGTATTCTTCTAGAAGTCGTGGTATTGACGCATTTCTACCTAGATTAGTTCTGTGCTTACCTACTTTAAACAGAGGACGCGGGTTACGTGGTACTCTACAAGGAACATTTATACCAATTTTACTAACAATTGTTTCGCAGTCAATTTTATTATTAAGTACTTTGTAGAGAAATGTCATATCTAAAAGGATTCTTCTATTCTCGAGTGAAAGCATTTTCAAATGGTTTAATCTTTCCGGGTATGTATATGTTTTAGGGAGTTTCATTCTAAATGCCAGATAACGCGAAATTTTTTTTTGCACACGTTCGATCCTACATTTATATACTTTGTACGTCGGAGACCAGACTGGTGAACAGTATTCTAATTTACTGCGGACAAGACTATTATAAAGATATAGTGCAGTATCAGGTTGTTTAAATTCCCTAGAACAACGTAAATATATATTTTTCTAGTGGTACCAGCGTAAGCTTTTAAGTACCCTTAATAATACGCACATAGTATGTTCCCGAAAGACAGAACACAGGTGTATTTAATTTGATAAAACAAATAATCCTTAATTGTCCAAAATTTTATCAATATTGGTCCAGCGGATTTGTCGTTACATTATAAGTTTTATTCACTTTTTGCCCTTACCATTGCAAAATAGTCATTGATACCTCAAAACCAATAGACAAAAGTAATATATGTATTTATTTATTATATTCAATATTAAGTTTTGGTCTTCAAAGTTGTGTAGCAGAAAATTTAAAGCTTATATGTAGATACATAATTATATCAAAACGTGATTAATTATATTATACAACTGGCAAGCTGATGCTCCACGAGTTTCTTTTGTTCTCAAAATGCGCTAATTCATTGGAGGAAATAAATAATGTTAATATTTTAAAAAGTTTAAAGCAACAACTATACAACCCAGTTAACATATTTAAAAGTTGGGATTAAATCAATGAAGCAGGATTTTTTCATCACTGATAGATCTGGTCTGTAGATGCGGTTTTGGTTTTTTCAGAGCCAAAGTCACAAAAGCTGAGTGCTTGGCAATGCTTGGTCGTTGTCAAGAAGCACAAGAGATGGCTAACGACTGCTTACGATGCGACAGTTTCGACACAGAAGCTTTATACGTTCGAGGGCTGTGTCTTTATTTTGAGGTAAGCTGTATTAATTCTAGATTTTTGAAAAATTTATTCAATTCAATTTTCCATTAATGGCTTTTAGGAGTGTCATACTGGCAGATTACTTTGCCTATGTCCGTAAGATAGAGAACACACAAATGAGATGAACAAAGAGTAAAACTAAAATTTTGATTATTGACAAATAGTGGGAACCTTATGTTTATCCCTTCACCTGAAACAAAAGGACAACACAATGTGAATATATTATATATAAATAATTATACTCAAAAATAAATTACTTACGATTTTATTCTATTATATTTAATATATTTTCATATTGCAATCTGAAATAGCCAAATGACATTTGTGCTAGTTTATCTTATTTCTTACTTCTTACTTAATATTATAAACGCGAAAGTTTGTGAGTATGGATGGATGTTTGTTACTCTTTCAAGAAAAAACTACTGGATGGGTTTAGATGAAACTTTACAGTTATATAGGTAATACATCGGAATAACATATAGGCTACAATTAGTAATGATTTTATGTAATATAACAATACATTTCAATAAAGTCGGAAAAATCTGGCTTCTGAGAGCTACCTTGGCGTACGCTGCCTCAACCATTGGAGTTACACAAATATGATATACCGTAGTATTGATTGTCTTGAATAATTCTAAATAAAAGTCCGCGACAGCATAGATCTATCTTTTATGTGCAAGCCACTGAGATCAATATTGTGAATCATAAATTTAATTCAATTAGTTACTGTGATAAATCAAATTCCATGCGAGCGAAGCCGCGGGCAAAAACTAGTTACCGATAAACGCGACGGAGTAAAACCAAAGGGGTATTATATATAGAGTAGAGAAGGAATAGGTGCTATATTTCAAAATGGTAGAATATTTTTTTTAAAAGTACACAAACTTATGGATTTCCCTTCATCAATGGTCATGTATTTTAACTACCCTGTCACTATTGCTTACATCCTTTATAAGTGACTCCAAAATTTTACATGTATTTCGTTACAGGATAAAGATGAACAAGCTTTTAAGCATTTTCAACAAGTTTTACGTCTCGCACCAGATCACAAGAAAGCAATGGCGACATACAAGAAAGCTAAGTTGTTAAAACAAAAGAAAGAAGAAGGTTCGTTTTTCTCGCCAGCAAACCATTTATTTCATTATAGTTTTCATTTAAGTTTAACTACCTGATGGTAAGAAGTAGTCTGTTTAATATAATAAACGCTAATTTTAATGTTCAGAGGAATAAATAAGCGTATAAGCGTTAAAACTTCATTTGATTCATTTTGTTGTTTGATATTAAGTTTCATTTATTTCAACTAGAAAGCTATAGAAGCTGCGATAGCTCAGAAATGAGACCATGCGACTCTGTCGAGACCGCATGATGGCACCAATGAGTGTTTCTATAAAAACTTATGTCTAATTTATAATTGAAATTTATCACACGCTTTTCGGTCAAGAAAAACATCGTGAAGAAACCTGCATATCACTAGAAAATCCTATGGATATGTGTAACTATCAATTCTGCATGGTCATCATAGATCGTCAATCAAGCGTGGTAGGTCTTAGCTCCAATCGATCTCTCAAAAAAACGGAGAAAAGAGACCAATGCCCAGCTGTGGAATATTAACAGGCTGTTACTTTGAACTAATCACTACATTGAAAATTATATCAAAATATTCTTATCAGTTAACATGAAATATTAGACTTAGAAATAATAGGCTTTTTAAAAATTATGTTAGCAGTAAGCTTATGACGAATTTTAAATTTATATTCGTAATATATCTATATAGGTAATGAGGCGTTCAAAATGGGCAGATGGCAGGAAGCACTGGTTCTCTACAACGAAGCATTAACTGTAGACAAAACAAATAAAAAAGTGAACGCTAAACTATATTTTAATAAAGCGACAGTTTGTTCGAAACTAAACCAAACTAAACAGGCGGCTGAAGCTTGTACTGCAGCGCTGGAATTAGACGAGAATTATGTCAAAGCCTTACTAAGACGTGCGAAGTGTTACACTGAACTTGGTGAATATGAGGATGCGGTCAAAGATTACGAAAAACTATATAAAATCGACAAAAGTAAAGAGAACAAGCAGTTACTGCACGAAGCCAAAATCGCTCTAAAGAAATCGAAACGTAAAGACTATTACAAAATTCTTGGTATCGATAAAACCGCATCTGATGACGATATTAAGAAAGCCTACAGGTTGGTGCACTCTATTAATTATTCATGTGTAGCTATACTTCATACTTTTAGGTACTTAACTAAATGTAAACAGATAACATCGTACGACAAAAGTAATAATAAAATTATTTTGGTATGCACTAATAATTTTATTATTACTTTTGTCTTGCTTGCATTCACAAGCACTACACACGTTCACTATCACAAAATCAACAATCGTTTCGCCCCGCAACCGAAGCCTCATCAGGAGATAGACTCCACGACAAAATCGCAAAGCGAAGCATTATCCAAACAGGCATTGTTATATAGTACTTGGTTCATCCCCACCCTTTATTTTACCTCTGAACACGTGCAACAAGCTTGAACTAGAAACATTTATCTGCTCGTTAATGAAGGTGCCATTGTTATGCTTACATCATACGACTCAGGTGTGCCAAAACATTTTATTGTAGTAATATGATTTACAAGTAAAGAAATTAATAACACTGAATATGTCATATGTCATTAGTAATTATATAAGATTATCTGATTCAACATATTCATCATCCTCCTGCCCTTATCCCACTCTAAGTGGGGTCGGCACAACATGCTACAAACATGCTGTCATATGATATGGCTACGTATTTTAAAGTAAGTGCCTGCCTGACGTCAACTTACTTTAATCGCCTTTTACGACACCTCGGTATGAAATAAGAGTGGTCTATTCTATGCAGCCGGATACCACACGGCATTTACCTTAGTCGCCTCTTACTACACCTCGGTAAGAAAGGAGGGTGGTCTATTCTATTCTGCCGGATACCACACGGCTAATCTGGTTTAACATATTATAAATTTTTAATAAAGTGACTCTGTGATAATGTAGTATCATAATATAAACAATATTTTCCATCATATTCAAGAAAATCCTGTGTGGTGGTATTCTTAAAGTAGACAGATTGATTCTGCAACATTATGATTGGGACAGGCCCATTGTCGAAGGTTGCAGTGACTCTGCCAACATTTTTCTTAAAACAATTATGTATTAAGTGATTATTTCAATTATACATAACCAGTTGTCTGTCATCCGTAACACAAGTATGAAGTTAGTTTAGAGATGGACCACCGTGAGTGTAATTCATTAATTCTTCTGCCCTTATCCCACTTAAGTGGGGTCGGCACAACATGTTTAAAAAAAATTGTTGTATTATTTGGCTATGTATTTTACGACTGCCTGCCTAACGTCAACTTACCTTAGTCACCTTTTACGACAACTCGGTAAGAAATGAGGTTGATCTATTTTATTCATCCGGATATTATACGGCATGACGGTTTGTCTAATTGTCCCATATATTTATTATTATTACAGAAAACGCGCACTGGTGCATCATCCGGACAGGCATGCGGGCGCACCCGACAACGAGCGTAGGGAACAGGAGAGGCGTTTCAAGGAGGTCGGCGAAGCTTACGGTGTCCTCAGCGATCCGAAGAAACGCGTCAGATACGACCGCGGGCAGGATTTCGACGAAGACGGCTCTGGCATGTCTGGTTAGTGCTTTATAAAAAACTTTTATTAAGTTGCCAAGTATACAGGGTGGTACCGACCATACGACACAAGTATACAGGGTGGTAGAGATATTTCATTCTAAAAGTGCACGCCCCTCCAATGTCTTTACTCACTTATACCAGTCGAGCCATTAGTTGACCTTTCACCGGCGAAGACGAGGTCCCAGTTTCCTGACGTCGGTCGGTCGTGGCTTCTCGTCACCCTTCCGACGCCGCAATTACTAATCTAAATCATACCAACCCTCCACTACACGTCGCCCTAAGCCGTGGTCAGGCCTCACAGGAGGCACCCTTAGGACGACGTTCCCCGACTTAAGTAGAGCTTCTGCGCTCTACTCTCTGCATTTCGCAACCTCGGCAATGCTTCTGCGCTCGCCCGTCCCGCCCGGTGACGCTGTAAAAGCCATTAGGTGTAACAGCATACAGTCAGTTCGGAAAAAAAATTAAAAAAAAAATTGACCTTTAAGTGCGCGAATGAGTCGAGTCAACTTTGAAATTGCTGCGCGCACACATATACAATAGTACAGTCAATATTTTCTCTCACACATTAAAATAATGTAATTGTGTAATTGTAATGGTGGAGGGGCGTGCACTTTTAGAATGAAAGATCTCTACCGACCATACGACATTAATTTTAATTTCAGGTACCTTAGCAGCTTACATAAATAATTTAAAATATTTTAGTGAAGTGATTTATTTTATTTTATTTTTTATAATAAGAATTATTTTACGTTTTGAATAAAAAGATATATTTATATAGAAGGGTGAATGACCGTACTATTTCGATATCTAGGTCAAGGTTAGCCATTCCATTTCATATGTAATGCGTAACGTTGACCAAGAGATTAAAGACAAGTGCGAGGGAGACAGAACTATAATGTTGTTACATCCTGTTTTTTTAAAAGCGTTCCGCGCCAGGTCTGTCTACTTGGAAGCCAGATCTCAATTAAATTGTTCGAAAGTATATATATTTTTAAAACAATATTTAAGAAGATTGAATTATGCCAAAGTTATCTTATACGTTTAAGTGATCAGTGGTTAAATTGAATATTTTATCGTCAGTACCACTCTATATGTGAAGGTGAAATCTACTTAAATTTGACTGACTTTCTGATTGAGCTTAAATTTTACATACTAGTCTAGTTCTGGCGAAGCACATGTTTAGATAAGCGTTACCTGATGCTGCTGCGAGGATTGGCTCCAGACGAGGGAGCTCTTCATGGCTTTACAGTAGGGACATAAAATTTTATATACTGGTCCAGTCCCGATAAAATCCATGTTTATGATAAACATGACATTCAAATGACTTTTTCACTATATACTTCACATCTTTAACATATTCTCATAGTAGGTATAATATATCTAAGATGGATGATAGATATGTTTAGTAGGGCTTAAGTGATTATTAATATTATTTTTTAAGCGATATTTCAAATATTTCTGATGATGAAAAATCACATAAGTTACATTATACTAATTTTTTGTGTGATTTTCAGATATTGATCCTAACATGGCATTCCAGACATATTTCAATCGTGGCGGACAACATTTCGACTTTACCGCGAGTGGTGGATTTCCAGGTTCCGCCTTCAGCTTTCAGTTCGGATAGATAAAAACCTATCAGAAAAAAAATTTCAAAAAAAATTTCAAACAAAAAAAATAGAAGCCCACGTCTAAATTTGTCATTCCATTTTAAATAATAAGAATATAGTTTGATTTGCTTAACAAAGACCTTATTATTATTTCACTACTAAAATGCCAAAATAAACCAAAAATACTTTTAGAGTTTTCTTTTGCCTTGCCTTAATATTTAAGGTTAATGTTAATTTTTAACATTTTATAATTGATTAAATAGCAATACTTAAATATGATACTCAGTTCTTATTTCTCAATTAATTTAATAGTCTAATTATTTTTTCTTAATGTTTCTGTATTATAAGTATAAATCATATTAACAATTATCATTAACACACATTTGTACTAATATAAAAACTGGTAAATAAGTCTTTTTTCCGCTTTTTGAATCTCTTGAACGAAATTTGAATTCAATGATTTGTTGATAGAAACACATTTTGTTTGGGTGCTACACAAAAATCTTAAATACTGCTATAATTTTGGGTTTTATGGTGTTAAATTACATGGCTATAGACTTCTTTGTCAAAAAGGAAAAAAATGCATATTGCACTTCAACATTTAATTGTCAAAACCCATATGCACAAAACAACTTTGTAGATAAGTTTTTGTTAACACACAAAATTCCAATCCACTGTCTAATGTTGAGTATTGCATTATTCGTTTTAAAACAGTAATATTATTTTGAAATAATCTATGATGAAACGATACGTCATAAGTTTCCTAAATTTCATATTATGATAACGTTAGGCTTAAAGGCATTCTTTATTTTGTATTTTATAGAAAATTAAGCTTTGTTACATTCACGTAGTCTTGGATAGCTTCTAGTTTTTATTACTATAAACTTGTCATTATATATTAGATTAACAGCATGTGATAAAACAGTACTCTGCCGAATAAATAAATGGTATTGAAGTTTTCCCTTTCTTTTTATGTTAAATGTACTGATTTTTTGTATTAAATAAAAAAATTAAAGTAATATGTGTATTGTATTGAATAACCATGCGACTGTCATAAACATATACCCGTCACGTTCATAGCTATTCAAAATAATAAATACTATTACAGCGTTATATACAAAAACATTTTTGTTATTACACGTCAACGTGGTATATTTACAAAAAAAAACTTTTGTGATCAATCAAATTGCCACCTGTTTCATGTGTATATTGTATAATGTTTACCAATATTATTATTTAAATAGAGAGTTAAATATAAATCACTCAATGACTCGTAACTGAGAAAGTTATATGTTGACGTTTTCTTCTTGGTTAATTAGAAAATTGTAGCTTAATTATCAAACTTTTTAATCTTTTTGAATCCCATCGCTTTATCTCCCGGTGGACGTTTATTTAAAGTTTTACTATCTATTCCATGAAATCTAAAACAAACGTAATTTATTTAACAACATACGTCGTTAATGTAAATATTAAAAATACAAAACATTGATACTACTTTTTCATTTTAAACGGATTTTTTTGTTCCGGTTTAGGAGGTTGGTGGTTCGTTTTAAATGTCAAAACATAACGCTTGACGATGTCGACATTAACTGTTATATTTTCAGGGTACATGCGCTTTTTCCATGCTTCCCTCTCTTCTAACCACATTCTTTGATATTCATAAGACAAAAGCCACTGAATTCGGGAACGGCCCTCCTAAAAAATGTAATTACTCTGTTCAATTCAATAATGTCTTCCATATATTTATATTACCCACGCATAATAAAGAAATTATAATAAAATATATGTTTCAAAAGTGAAAGCTGTTTGTTCTATAAAACAACCAATAAAACAGACATACCGACAGCATTTATAAATATTAGTATTTTATAAAAGTCGAAATAATCTTAAAATTGCTTTATTTGTTAAAAAAACTTGGAAGAAACGTGAAACCTTTAAAAATTAATAAATTGCCCGACTTAGGTCTCAAAGGTAGGTTTTGTGAACCTCATAGACATCCAACAAGTGGAAACAACTTGTGGGTGCTGAACAATGAGAACGTATGCATGTAACCGAAGTACACAGGTTCTATCACCGGGCGGGAACTAAAGAACTTTTTAAAAAACTTGTGCCGTAACAATATTTGCATTTTACAATCTATCACGTGGCGGCGAAAAAACTTTTGGAAAACCTACAAATTCCCTTGGGGAATTCTTAGGGTATGTGTAAGCTGCCAATGTGCTAAATAAAGTAAAAGCCAAGTAAAAATAAAGCAGCATAGTGGATTATCCTTCTCCCTAAAAGAAGAGATGGAATCCCATTGTCGAACTGTGGGATCATGGGATAGTAATCGGCCGTTACTTTAAAGTTATATCTCTTCAGAAACACGTACTTCACATTGACATTTCGTTTTTATTTGTTCATTAAAAATAAAATAATTCGTTTGTACCCATTAATAATTTGAGTATAATTCATGATTTTCGCCAATCACGAAACGAATTATAATACTGTTTGTTCCACTGAAATGCAAGCGCAGCGGAAAACATTGAAATACAAAACACAAATCATTCAAATTTTATAAACAAACTACTCATGGGCTGTTTTTTTTCTTACCATAAACTTCCATGGTTGAGGACTGTACTTAGGAAAGTCGGACGAAATGATGTTATGAACAGGCCGACATTGTGTGGATTTCTCCCACTTGATTCCGGTCATTCGCCCCATCCTTATCTTATTAAAAGCCTCCCCGAGAAAAAATTTACATTACTTTCACTTTGATTTAAAAAAACAAAAAAATACTAACTGTCAATAACATTTTTTAGGCATAACTTATAAAGATTTTAATCATCGAGTTGAATCTCTTTAGTTGTTGAAACAAAACAGGTAGTTCAATATATACTTAATATTATATTTAGAAATATAATGAACCTAAAACAATTTACTTAGGTATTGAAAAATAGTAACATCTGTAGGCCTACCGTGGACTTTTAGATAACGATTCAAATCAAAGTCAGTACTCAGTACCTAAATCGAACCGCTTTCTTTTCGTACCATGAAGTGTGAATTGCATTGGCGTCGTCATATTTGAAAAGGATAACGTTATATGAACTATAGATAACTGTCTCTTTTTCTTACGTGTTTTTAGGACGTATTCCGAACGCTCATTCGGCAACGACTTAAAGTGTGCGTCTTTAAGAAGTCATGGTATGAAAAAGCAAAACAATTTAGTTTACGTTTTCAATTGGGTCACAATTAGAGTTCATAGCAGGCCTTCTTTGTATTAATATAAGAAATATAAGAAGTGCAATAATCCAATGAAGGAAAGAAAATTTTAAGGTTTTTTTTTGTGAAGTCTCTATTAAGAAAACTTTTTGAATCAGTGGATGTTCACTACTAAAGGAAAATCTTATTTTGATGACACAATTAACTTGCTTAGAACAAACTTACCTTATTATGACCCTATTGAGATCCATCTCATATTGGAAATTAAATTATTATTCAATATGATAAATATAAAATGTTTGTTTCTTAATATTTTTCCAATCATTCAAAGTATTTGTAATAAAATTAACACTAAAACATGTCTGCTATATTATATTGGGTAGTTTTAAATCAAAAGGATAAGTGGGTTTTTAAATATTTTTTATTCAATACACCATAGTAGTCGTAAAAGATAATCTTCCCTCCTCACAAGTGTACCTGCAGACCAGATAGATAAATGGATTAAGATATATGAGCTTATGTATTTATAACATGAGACATATGTTAACTTTTATAGCAGTATGTATGCTTTATTTAGTCCTTAAGTATAAAATTATATACATAAGGGTGGAGTTAGCATTATTTATTATTCCCTCCAATTTCTTTACATTATCTCATAGTAAGAAATAACGACTGCCTCAGAGGGTAATGAGTAGATACAATGTTTATGAATGTAAGGGGTGGTATATATAATCTTTTAATGGTTTGCTATACTCATACTAACTTATAACAAAATGGTTAGTCATGGTACAATGTGGTAATAGGAAAGCTAGTTGGATGGATATAGTTAAAGTTTCTAAATGTGGTGCTGGCAAATGCTTAGAATACCCTGGACACTCTCTTAACTCTGCATAAAAACATGATTATCTCCTGTCTTCAATGCATCTTTCATATTTCAGCCGCATTGATACAAGGAGAATTATAGTATTGAATCAAATTAAAAAATAAATATTATTTTAGGTAATACTTAAGGATACAGAATTTAAAGTACAATAGCTGCCACTTTTTCATATAATGATTAAAATATCATAGTATCTTATTACTGCAAGCTATTAAGGATATTTAATTGATTTTAATCTCAATAAAAATTAAACTAGAGATTAAATTCCTAGCAAAAACAAAATCGTGGAGAATTTTAAATATAAAAATTCCTTAAGTCTCCAACTGATACATCAGCTGATATAAATAATAAATAACATAATCACTACCAACTTAATAACACGTCAATCATAAAACTTAAAAAAAGTATATTCAAGAAATGCCCATGTGCTTTCTTTTTTAAATTGATTAAATTCCAGTAAGTTCTTTTAATTATATTATTAAGGTAACCAAAACGTGTAAATTCTAACAAATAAAAGCTATTCCTATTTTAACATCGAAAATAGATTAACATGATAGAAACAATTGTGTGGAATCAGTATCAGTCACAGACATACTACTTTATAGGATTTAACCCCCAAGTAAACATCACTATTATTAGTGTTTTCTTAAAAAAAATTTAGCAAGTAGTATTAAGTATAAAGAAAACACATGTTAAATTTATATAGAAAAGTATTAAAACAAGATTTTTCTTAATTGATATAATTGTAATAAAAATTAATAACCTCTCTCCATTAACCTCAAAGAGTTTGTTTTTGAAGATAAAAGAAACAATTTAATTATTTATAATCATATACATAATTTAAAACAATTGTTTCCTAATATGTAAAATTTTGTCATGTAATTAAAAGATATAGCAGAGCCATGCTTATAAAGCATGTTTAATGCACGAATAAATGTAAGTTAAAGGGGACAAGTATATTACCGTTTTATTTGGACCTCGCACGCATCTTCCTACGCTTCCGCTTTAGCCTTCGCATACGCTTCTTCCGCCACTGAAATAAAATAAAGAAATAATATAATACAGTAAAATAGTCACATTTAGTACATACAATAAACAAGAAAGTTCCTCTTAAATACCTTAGCTCTCATAATATATAAGTTAAAGCTTTACGACTCTTGTATTGTTTAGTTGTAAATTTAAGGCGATTGTTAAAATATTTTCGGATAAAGAAATAGGAGTCCTCTCGTGCTCTGTCAACTTTGAAAGAAAGAAGGTCAAGCCATAGAGTCAAACTGTAATGCTATGACAATTGTACAGTTTATACCAAAGACTATGCAATATTAAGCATAGACACGTTAAGTAAACTATTATTTTTAAATTGCTTACGATTACAGACATACATTACTACCAAAAATGTTGTAGGTATTAGGTAAACGATTCGCGCATTAAAGCAAAAATTTTTATCTATTATTAAGGTAACCTTCTCAAAACTATTTAACTTAATAATTTTCGTTTTAAATAAGTTCATAACTTTCTACCTATTATTATATTTTATAAATTTGAAGTAATAAATATTTATGTTAAATGAAAATAAATTTTACATGAAATCTTTTTTGTTAGTACATAAAAATAACGATATAGATTTTCCAATTAATAGTTTGCGAACAAGAGAAGTTATGTTGACGGCTTGGAAGTCCTTTAGAAGATCAATATCGTATATATAATCGTATATATACGCATAAAGTATGAGTAAATAAGAGCTATCTATTTGAAGCGGTTATTTTGTGCAGGAGAACAGAGTGATCAACTTTAACTTAAAACTTAGTGTTGAAGTAGGTACCTATATGTCGAGTTTGTTGGTAAATGCCTGTGGTAGGTACCTACCTACTCGACATTTTAGTCTACTCGTAAGCCTCGTATCCTTTATGGCAAAAATAATATACGACAACACTGAGTACAGTAATTATTTAATCTGTTATTGAAAATATGACTTTGACAATTCACTTAAATCCAGCTTATTCGCGCCAAAATTATATCAACATTGAGTTTCTGTAGCACGCGAATACTTACATAAAAGAGGAATACATTCAAGGTAAGACTCAGCAGTGCCGTTTCAGCTCTAATTATTCATAGAAAAAGTTTGTTACAATAATTATAGCTTAAAAGTTTGTTTCCGTAATCTGATTTGGTTTGATCTGACAGGGTTGCCAACATAATTAATGTCTGTCATGTCGCCTCGTAGCAAGTTAAATGTTCTTTTAAATACATTAATACTTTAATGCGCATTTGTTAGTAACTATTGATATTATCCGTTGGATTTTTCGTTCGGAAATGTTTTTATAAATCACCTTGATCTGATATTGTGACTAGTTTGTCAGTCTGGCGATGCAATATAATTACTTCCTTTAGCCTGTTTGATGACGCTGGTAATGCACACTAAAAATGGTTACTTCAAATAAACAAGCGGATAAAAAGGTCGTCAAAATGACTGAACAAAATAACAGTGTAGTGGTTCCTCAAAGAACACTATTAGGTGAAGTGAACGAACAAATAACGTGTCCCTTGTGTAGAGGTTACTACATTGATGCCACTACTATCGTTGAATGTTTACATTCATTCTGTCGTAGTTGCATTATTAAGCATCTGCAACTTAAAAGTTATTGCCCAGTTTGTGAAATGATGATTAATTCAGCAAAGCCTAATATCAAACTTGATAAAGCTCTTCAAGATATTGTATACAAACTCGTTCCTGGACTGTTTCAAAAAGAAATGGAAAGACGACAACAGTTTTATTCTACTAGACCAGGTCAAGCTGCTTCTGCTACTCCAGAACAAAGAGGAGAAGACACAGAAAGGATTATATTTAGTCCAGAGGATGTTATATCATTTTCTTTGGAATATGCTGATATTACTGATGCAGACAGTATATCTAGTAAATCATCAGACAGCAATGAACCTTCTCCAGTATCACTAACTACACGAAGATTTTTGCAGTGTCCTGCTGTTGTAAACATAAATCATTTAAAAAAGTTTTTAAGTATGAAGTTTGATATTGACAGTACACAATTTGCTATTGACATATTGTATAAAAGAGTGCCATTACCAGACTATTATACTCTAATGGACATTGCATACATTTATAATTGGAAAAGAAATGAACCTATGAGATTTTTTTACCAAATAATTGACTATGTTGCTATAAGAAATAGATTATTCGACATCAATAGAAAAGGAACACATTTTCCAGATAGAAAATCTAGTCCAACTTGTACTGAAGAAACTAATCCTAGCAGTCCAGCACCTAACCTAAATGATCAAGGATCTGAAATATCTTCGGGTACTGATAGTCCGATGCCTGATGACAATAATTTAAAGAAAGCTGGTGACACATCCAAGAACAGTGAAATAGTTGTTCCAAAAGTTAAAGATGTAACTGTAAACGATGCAAGTTCTTCTCAAACACCAAGATGCCCATCCCCTGTAAAAAAGAATGATGAGGATGTGGAAAAATCACAATTCCTAAATTCATTTGAATTAACTGCTAAAAGCACGTCAACCACATTGAAATCACCTTCTACAAAACCTAATAGTGATACTATTACACCTCCAAAAGAAAATTCGCCTAAAGCTTTGTCTACTAAAATAAAACCAGATGACAATTTGAAAAGGAAGAATGAAAGTCCTAAAAATTTGCCAGAAATGAAAAAAATTAAAATTGAAATAGAAAAAACGAAAATACCATTAAATCAACCATTTGCTAGTTGTACTGCAACAACTAAAATCTCTAATCATAGTGATAATCAACCAAAAACTGATGTATTACATAAAACCAAAAATGTTGATGATATCACAAAACCTAGCCTTACCAATACTACTGGTAATGTTCAATCTACAACTCAAATAACTCCTAAGGAAACAAAACAACAACAGTTTGCTACTTTAAAACAACAATCAGATAATGCTACACCAAAAAGAAATGTGCCAGTATCTCAAACTTCATCTTCTCCTAAATGTAAAACATCTGATGCAACTACAAATAGTCACTCTACATCTCAAGTACAAAAAACAGTATCCCCCCTTAAACTTCAAATACCAAAACCTGAAACTCTTGGCACTAATCTAAAATCGGCAGAAATACCAAAACCAATAACCAAGAAGATGCCAGATCTTAAACCTAGTATACCCCCTTCTACATTAACACAAAATAAACCACCCCCCATTGGTAAATTACGAATGGATCTTTTAGCTAATAATTGTGATCCAACGATTGACAGAAGTAAAATTTTATCCCAAGTTAAAACATCTCTTCCAACACCAAATACTCCACCATCAGCAGGTGATCCATTAAAATCATTGTTTGATTCATGCAAAATTAATATACCTTCTTCATTATCTATCACATTGACTGATCAGAAGTTAGATCCTCGTAGTCCTTCTGACTCTAATAATAGTGACGCAAAAAAGAATATTGTTAATAAAAATATTTCAACAGTTTCTAGTACAAGTACCCATAAAATACCAAGTCCTCCTGTTCATAATTATATTGAGATTCTTAAACTTCCTGATACTGATCCTAAAAAGTTGAATAAGTCAGAGTCTGTTACTGAAAAAGCAAATCTTCATAATAAAACAGAAAATATTTCAGTGCCTACTAAGCCTCCAAATAAATCATCAGAAACATCCGCCAAAGGCCCTGTACCCAACTTAAAACCTATTTCCGATACTAAAATAGGAAAACAAACTGGAAATTTTGCAGCTCCAATTACATTTCAACAAACTTTCGAGCAACAACTACAATCATTGCAAACTGACAAAAAATCTAAATTACCGAAAAATAAAACGCAAGTTCCAAAACTAGTGCCTGCTACACCAAAGTCCTTTAATGCTGCAAATAAACTTAACACCTCTATTTCAAAACCAAATTCAAATCCAACGAACTTGACTACAGAAGCCAAAGCTCATGCGCTTGATTTATCAACTCCACATAATATTCAGAGTCAATTGGGACCACAACAAACAAAAGCCTTTGAAACAATGCAATCAATAGCTAACTTGGCTAAAAAACAAAACATTCCTACCAAAACAGTTCCATTGGTAATGTCTCAAGCAAACACATTTTCAAGTTTTACTAACAGAGCCCTTCCTACCACTGTACCTCCTTTAAGAATGCCATCTACAAGCAACATTAACCCATTAAAGCTTGAAAGAACAAATACTAATGGATCCCCAATTAATCCTTCTAGACAAGAAATTATAACACAGAGTAGTCATATAAAGCAGGGAAACAATGCAAACTCTACTATTCCATCACCAAATTATTCACACAATTCGTCCGGTACAACACAGCCTTCACCGAGATCACAAACACGTTCACCAAGTTCTTCACCTAAGTTGGTAATTGCAGAAGAAAAGCAAGCCACTAGCTTGACAGCTGAACTTAACATTAATCAGTCGAATCAAATAACAAGTACCCAAATAACCAATACCAACACAACAAAAGTAGAGTCACCTAAAGCTTCACCAGGGCCATCTAAAACAGGTATTAAATCTGTGAAGCCACAAATGCCAGCAGTTAAAGCGACTGGCATAAGACAGCCGATAACGCCGACTATGAATTCCAGTCAACCTTTAAACTCTCCAGCCGACTATCTATCACAGCCACAGCTTATATCTCACGCTCATCGAGCAATACTCAGACATCAAATGGAAATGCAGAGTGCTTGGCTAAAGGCTCAAAGACAATATAATTTATTTAAAAACATGTCTGATATGTCTCATCCATCTGGAAATGATTTTAATAACAAGGACAAACAATAAGAGAAAGTATAAGATAAAGATGCTTGGGTTTGAGTTTGTGGATTGGTAATTTTAGATTGCAAATAGTTTGTATTTTACAGTTGTGTTGACAAATGGTGAAAATAATAATAGCTGTTACAATTTTGTAATTATTTAAATTACTTTTATAATTTATGTATTTGTGTATACTCTATAATATTATATTTTGAATATGAATGATTAAGATATTTTTATATTTGGTGGCAATGAATGTAATTGTTTTTTAAAAAGAAATTATTTAATAATAATTGTAAATTTACGTTTTTACATTTTGTAATAGATGTATTATTAGAAATTGCAGTTCTATTTTTACGAATTCGTTTATATTATTTTGTCCAATAATAAAACTTTTACTTTTTTAAATACACTATTTAATCATGTAAGTATATGTTTTATGAATTTGTCCTGTCTCCATAAATCAATTTAGGACCAAAACATTGTTTTTTATTTTGTGATAAAATAGATTAATAATTAAAGTACTTTTGATCACATGGAATTTTATTTCACCGTTAACACTAAATACCTAAAATAAATAGAAGATTTAAGCTAAATTTATACTTGGAAAAAGGTAAAAAACGTTTTTCTATACATATAATAATTGTTAACATCAAGTTACAGTTACAAGTCCTATATATAAGACATGTAACTGTATTCTTCAGAACTTTATAATTCAGAATTTAGTTTCTAAGATCAATTAACCTTCTTTCGCCTACGCCTATCTCGCTCTAAGTGGGGACGACATAACATGTTCTTCTCTTCCATTGTCTTCTATCATTCGTCAACTCTGGCGCTACTTCTTTTATATGCATGTCATTCTTCACACTATTCAACTACCTCTTTTTAGGCCTCCCTGTAGTCACATATCCGTCCACATTCATACTCAATACTCGTTTAGTCACATGATTTTCATCCCTCCTCATTACATATCTATACCATCCCAATCTTGCATCTCTCAGACTTCCCTTCTAAGATCAATTATAATGGTTCGTAATTTCAGATGGATACGCTCCAAGCAACTATTCCCTTTAAACCTCGAAAACGAACAAATTTTTGTGAAACCAAAGGAAAATTAAAATCAAACAATGAAAATGAAGACACTTTAAATATAAAAATTCTAAAAAGTCCTCTAAAAAGGAAAATAGAGAAAAACTCTAGATTGATCGATCCTAGTGGTAAGTGATATCCTAATTTTTTAATTGCCTCATTTAATTTAAAAAAAAACGGTTATAGTAAAGCTTTTGTTAATATGTTAATTATATTTAGATGAATATCATATTGATAAAAATCAAAGATGTAACACTGACAGGCTAATATTAATTAAAAAAAGGTCCATAGCATATAATAGTATATAACGTACGCTAGAGACCCGCTGAACTCATATAAATGAGTTTAACTTCAATTAGAAAAAAAAAACAATAAAATGATTCCAAACCTGCAAAATGATCGTGCAGATTTTTTTTTGTTTTCTCTCTTGTGCTAATGAAGGCGTGCGAAAAAGCCAGATGTTCATGCATTTTTCTAAATATCTTTATTTTATTTTATTTCTGTTACATTTGTAAAATCTGATTGTATTGGCAATTTTACAAATACGCTCGTAGGTTGTTCGACTTCTACAAAAAGGACTGCCTAATTTTCTGCTCAGTTTCCTTTCCAAGAATTCATATTTCATCTTTGGGGTTCTAAGTCAATGGATTATGTGAATAATCAAAGTAACTGCTTACCACATGAATTATAGAATTTTTAATGTCAGAAATTGAGTGTGTGTGTACTACAAACTCTATTTGTGGAGAAGAATTCAAACATTATCTAATAGAAACCGCATAGTCACTTATTAGTGGTATAGTTTCTTATTTTTAATACCACAAATAGGAGCGGTCTTTGTTAAGTCAATACAACTTTTATCATTTGCGTAGGTACAGCAGTTTTCAAAAGTGTATCTATATTAACGACTCGATACATTTGTTTTCAGACTTGTGCTCTGAAAAGAAAATTTCGAGAAAAGAAGAGACATCCCAGTATATGACACATTCTTCTAAAATTGAGTAAGTCTAAACCAATACCAATAGCTTAAGCTGTAGTCTTTTACATAGTTCTAAAGACTATTAGTTCCATTTATTATCATCTATTTAGTCTTCGAATGAGTGACTACTCAATCTCATTACTTTTCATATTAGCCCATTCTTATTATTTAATTTAAAGTACCTATAGACAAGTCTAATATGAATTGCGCAACTTTATTATAAAAAAGTACAGTAAAGTTACCTGTCTGTTTCAATCCCACTGCTGGGCATAGGCCACCTCTCTCCGTTTTTGTAGAGAAGGTTTATAGCTAAGACCCATTACGCTGCTCAAATACGGATTGGTAGATTACACATATCTCCAGAATTATCTAGAGATATACAAGTTTTCTCACACTATCTTCCTCCGAAAAGCATGTCAAACATTGCAATTATCAATTAGACACATAAATTTAACAGAAAAACTCATTGGTGCCTGCCCTGGGGTTTGAACTCGCGACCGTCTTGAGATAGTCGTACGGTCTTACTGATGGGCTATACTTTATTATAAATATATAAATGATAAGCTAAGTTGGCTAAGTAGCTCGGAGCATTGGGCACTTATTTCATACTTCGACATATCACGTTTCAATCGCAAGTTTCTCGTTTAATATATGTAATTTGTTTAATGTTATTCAAATTCCATTATAAATATGTTATACAAAGTGTTAACGTAATTTTTATTTACGTTAAATAAACAATACCTTATTAACAATTCTGTCTTAGACGTAGAGCAATGTTTTCTTTATTTTTGAATACTATCGTTATTAGTATATAAATGCCGTGTGGTATCCGGCTGAGTAGAATAGACCACCTTCATTTCTTACCGACGTGTCGTAAAAGGCGAATAAGGTAAATTGACGCCAGGCGGGCGGCCGGTCGTTGCCAAATCATGTGCCAACATGTTTGTTACATATTGTGCCGACCTCTCTTAGAGTCGGATTACGGCAGGAGGATATATAGTATATAGATAAGGAGACAGAATTTCGCATTATTATTATGGATGTATTTTTAGTGTAAAGGTTCAAAAGTAAGTGGAAAAACTAAATTATATAATATTATTTTTACAGAAATAATTCTATATCGAATATTAACAAACCACTTGTGAGTAGAGAAAAAGAAATAGAATGGTTGTCGAATTTTTTAACCGAACAGCTTGACAAGGAGGAATCCGCTTCATTATATATTTCTGGACAACCGGGAACAGGAAAAACAGCGAGTTTATCATACATTCTACAAATACCTAAGGTAATAAGGAATTTTTATTTATATATAATACTTATATTTTTTATACTTGGTACCCGCAACTTCGTAGTTACAAAATTCAGTGTTAAATTACCCTCAAATTTGTACCATACTATTTTTCCTAGACCCAAGAGAAGAAACGGGAATTTTTGATAGTATTGGTTTACTTGGTATTTGGCATTAATTTACTAAATTTCTTAACTTAAAGCATTACAAACAGATAGACAGACTTTCGCATTTATTAGTATAGATATGTTACTTATATAAGATCATAGAGTTTTATACTAGAGGGAGTTAGCCTAAAATGTCTTATCGGCTATAAAAAAAGCAATGTCACTTATTAATTTATTTATTTGTTTATGTATCATAAAAAAACCTAAGAAAAACATTATCAATTAAAAAAAAACAGTACAAAGGTCAACTTATCCCTTTGACAGAGATCTCTTTCAGCTAACCTACGAAGTGAGACAATTTATATTAAAACAGATTTGGTACGTAGTATCAAAAATGAAGATATGTATTATTTTTCTCTCTTTTTTATGTTTGATTAGACAAAGATAAGTATAGTACCCGGCATTAAATAATGCCCATCGATGTTTAGAACCAAACAGCCGGCCAGTTCGGTTCCGTAGAGCGCTGTTACTGTCACTCAGTATGTGACGTTTCGCACGGGCTTATCAGTCTGTGCGACAGAGACAATGCTCTATGAAACAGGATCTTCTCTCTCTAAGCCTCAATGTGCATTATTTATTGCCGCGTACTATATATGGGTTTCATTTTCCCTCTCATTATTTATTCTGATACTCACTTATAGGCCTGCCTATGACTCCCTTACTCTAGTATAATATACATCCTAACAAGTACAGGTATAGTTAATAAAGATACCGGCTATACTCACGTCTAATTTTATCGGATTAGCCCGACTAGTTCTGAACCCGTCTGGGGCACTTATTCATTAACTGAGTTCCCGCCGCGATAACGTCGTGTAAAGAGCTCATGAATAAGTGCCCCGGACAGGTTCGAAACTAGTCGGGCTAATCCGATAAAATTAGACGTGAGTATAGCCGGTATCTTTATTAACTATGAATACTACTCACGATAGTTTAAATTAAAAAAAAGTACAGGTATAATTTCTATGTATATGTTAAATTCCAATCTTGTCCATTGTTGTAGATAAAAGAGGGTTATAAGCAAGTTTACATTAATTGTACAATGATGAAATCGGCAACTAGCATTTACTCTAGGATTTGCAAGGAGTTACATTTGTCTACATCAGGCACTAGCGAGAAGGCTTGTCTCAGCGCAATTGAGAAATATTTATTCAAAAAACACAAATTTGTGTAAGTATAATTTATTGAATTAAGCGTTACTTTTTTGTTATTCATATAAAAAAAAATATTATAAAATTATTTTGCAATAAATGTCTGCCGAAATGATTTTGTCGTGGAGTCTATCTTCTAATGATATTTCGATTATGTTTAGTGTAATCCTGCATGTATCTGATGTTAAAAGCTAGTACACTCTACATTTAGCATGACATATATTTAATTTTATCGCGGATTATGGTAAAATAATATTATAATATTTTTTGCATCGTGTATTGTTAAATATAGAATGTTGTTATAAAAGCTGTGATTGCAGAATGGTGTTAGCACGTAACCCTTATCGTACTTTTGGGCTTCAAACTCTGGCCAGTTTCTGTAGAATTTTCTAAAAGAATTGTGCTGAATCATCCGTTTTATGGTGTCCAAAAACATCGTGAAAAAACCTTCAAATCCCTAAACGATTTTTGGTATATGTATTATTTGCCTTCTGAGGAAACGTGAAAGTTAATGTAATGTTATGTTATTTGCCTACATTTTGCTGCGATTTATGGTGAGCCTAAACTTTTGAGTCTTCTCTTCAATGAAACTCTTTTTTTTATCTTAAGTATACAATAATCAATTACTTATACATACGGCTATGTTAAGCTGTGATAGCCATGTGGTGAGACCGTGCGACTCTCTAGAGACGATATAGGTTCAAACCCCGGGCAGGCACCAATGAGTTTTTCTATTAAAACTTATGTGTCTAATTGGTAATTGCAATTTATCACACGCTTTTCGGTGAAGGAAAACATCGTGAGGAAACCTGCATATCTCTAGAGAATTCTCTAGGGATTTGGATTTATGTGTAACCTACCAATCCGCATTGGAGCAGCGTGGTAGGTCTTAGCTCCAATCCTCTCCAAAAACGGAGAGAGGAGGCCTTAGCGCAGCAGTGGGCATAATAACAGGCTGTTACGTGATTTATAGAAGCAGGCGTTACTTTGCGGAATTCCATATTACAAGCAATATAACAGAACTAACTACTTTGCTATAATCCGCAAGGGCTAAGCGAATGCATGCAAAACCAATGTGTATGAAGCAGGCAAAATCTACGCACCTTACGCAACAACGCACACAAAAGCAGCACACACACCCACCGCCACAATCTCGACGATCGTTTCGCCCCGAAACCGAAGCATCATCAGGAGGATAGGCTCCACGACAAAAATCGTAATGCATTACATTGCTTCATACACATTCACTTAACCCGTGCGGATTATAGCAAAGTAGTTAGTTCTGTTATATTGCTTGTAACAGGCTGTTACTTTACTTACTTTTTTTACGGCTATGTTTGGTGCTCTTAACGTTAATTTATTTTTTTATTACAGTCTGTTAATACTAGACGAGATAGATCAGTTAGAGAGCAAACGGCAGTCAGTACTGTACACAATATTCGAATGGGCAGCAGTTCCAGACTCCCGTCTCGTATTAGTGGGAGTGGCGAATGCGTTGGATTTGACCCAGCGGTCGCTTCCCAGGTTGCAAGCCCGAGCCAACCTTCGACCGCTCACATTGCACTTCCCGCCCTACACTAAGCAGCAAATTATAGATATATTTACCCACGAATTGACCACTGCGGACACCACTAACGTATTCTCGCCAGTTGCTCTACAGATGCTTGCTGGTAAGTTGTTTATATGACTTATGAATAACGTATAAGATTATAAGATTCTATAATAAAATTCCGAAATCAATTTTGGCACTAACGTAAAACATAAAGCACACACATAAAAACTCTTGCAGGTTAACTTAGTTCAGCAGCCTACGCTGTTCGAAAGATAAGACAATTTACAGATGTCGAAACAGCGAAACTTGTTTATTTTGCTTACTTCCATAGCATTATGTCTTATGGTATATTGCTGTGGGGTAAATGCGCGGATAGTGAAACAAATTTTCGTATTACAAAAAAGAGCCATACGTGGCATCTACAATTTAAGTCCGCGTGATTCCCTGCGTGAGAAGTTTAAGGAAATAGGTATTCTAACATTTGTTTCACAATATATAATTATTAATATGAATAATTAAATAACGTAATTTTTGTACATAAAATATAAAGAATTATAAAACGATAGGCGATGTATATAATAGACAAAGTAGGAACCGACATAAGCTTGCGACTCCTGCTTTGCGCCTAGCAAAAGTACGTAAATCGTTTGTGGGTTTGGGTATAAGATTCTATAATAAAATTCTGAAATCAATTTTGGCCATGCCATTACAGCAGTTTAAAACCACTGTTAAAAAGAGGCTGATACAGAAAGCCTACTATACTGTTGAAGATTACTTAGATGATAAGGATGTGTGGATATAGGTGCACCTCTACCCTGTACAAGACAGTAGTAAATAAATGTAATTAGTTCTAAGATTTATATTTTAAAAAGAGCAACCGCCGAGTTTCTTGCTGGCTCTTCTCGGTAGGAACAGCTTTCCGAACCAGCAGTAAAGTTGACGATTCAAAAGCACTTGTTTACAAGTTTACTTGAATAAAGAATATTTTGAATTTGAATTTAAATTTGAAACCTTTTCGCTAGTCAAGAAAGAACTAAAAATGTAGGGTTTTCTGCTACTAGCTGTAATAGGTATGGAACACTTATCTTTAAGGTTTGAAAGTTTGTGGGCGAATAGTGCATAACACATTCTCCTTACCAATTTAATAGACATTTTCGTATAGTAATAGATCGTATCTAAATAATTATAACGTTACTTACGTACTCTGCTTAAATTTAAAGATATCTAAATCTGATGAGGTAATGATGTAGTTTAAGCTTTTATACTTATCTTGGTCTACTCGTACATAAAAAAAGAGAGACAGATAGATACAGCCTCATTTGCTTTTTGTTTATGTCTCTTAGTTGTAATTTAAATTGAAAAAGTAAAGTAAGGTAAAGTAAATTTAAATTTTAGGCTCATTTCCCTACTTTACTATAATTACTCTAGTAGATATAGAATGAGGAACAAATTAGGATTGCCACAAATTGAAAAAGAGCTTTACACAAAAAATTAAGACAATACAATAATTGTCATATAAGAAACAGAAATACAAAAGCTATTTTTGGCTTGAAAGGCCCATAAATTGATTGGCACAATCTTTTACTAAGGGGTCGCGAGTTTAAGCTCCAGTAGGCGAGTTGTCTTTAAAAAACATTACATTTAAAATTCACTATGCGCTTTACGGTAAAGGAATACATTGTTGTTAAACCTGCATGAACCGAGAGTATTTTTGGAGTATGTGTAGTGAACCAATCCAATTGTCAATTGAACCACAGTGGTAGGTGTGTTCTTCAAGAAGAGACGAAGCTTTTGCCAAGCAGTAGAAGTAACAGGTCCCTTTTTATTTTCATACCATTTGAATTATGGAACACCACTTTTTGTGTAATCTTGTTTACTACAATACTTCTACAAAATACAATAGAGTTATCATTCAGATTGATATACAATTGACATGATCTTTTGAAAACCTTTATATAAATATTGTTAAAAAATAATATTTTTAGCTAAAATTGCCTCTGTATCTGGTGATATGAGAAGAGCTTTGGACATTGGACGCAGAGTGATCGAACTCGCTAGACGTAGTAAATTCTCAGAGAATCAATCTGTCGATGATATGATGGAGGATTCATCAGTTACAGTAGAATTAAAACAAGTTTTGGAAGTTCTAAATGATATCTATGGCGGATCTAGAAAGATTGATGCGGACGTGGAAGTTGGGTTCCCGATGCAGCAAAAGTTAATATTGTGCAGTCTTATGTTAATGTTAAGTAAGGGAAAAAGTAAAGAAATTGTTATGGGAAAGCTGCATGATGTATATAAAAGGTGAGTTTTGTTTTCAATTTTGTAACAGTAACAAATTTGACACTTAATCAAAAAAATATAATTCTTCTACGATCTCAACGATTTTAAGGATAGGTAATTCTTTAGGTCAGCAAGTCTACATTTTCTGTTTTTGCTCGTCTAAGTTTTTGTTACGATACTTAAAGGATATATTTTCAAGATAATATTGCCAAGTTTATACTTTTATTTTTACTAAATCAAAATAACTTTGACTTACTACGTCTATATTAGAAACAAAATATGTCATACCACGTAGTGACCTTTCACACAATAACAACCCAAGTGGCAAAATAAATAAAATAATGCTTTAATTGTATTTAATTACTGGCACATGATAATAATGTTTCTTGATTGACGACCTTAAGGTCGCAAGTCTTAACTGGTTCCAAGCGGAATAATATGGTGTTGTTGAGATCTCATGAACAGATCTATCTCCAGCAGGGGACGTCTATCTGTTGATGATGAAGAAGAAGTAATAGCAGTCGCATAATGAAATTTATTATAGGCTAACCATTTGACTGAGTCCTCATCTGGGTACAAGGGCGCGTAGGTCGAGGATTGAGGAAGGTGTGTGGGGTCCCTACAGCCAGAACTCAGTTAAATCACTCAATCAATTATTAAATACATATGAAATTCAACCTGTATTATTGACGTGATCCTTACCTTCAACATTATTTGTCTGTTGTGCTCGCAATTATTGTGAAAAATCCACCGCTTATTCATTTTTAGGAATACTTAGTTATGATTTAATTTGTTTTCTGTATAACTTCTGATAACTAATAGTTAGGAGGAATGTACAATATCGAGACAAGTCGGCAAGACCTATGGATATGAAGAAATAAATTGTTATAGATATTGGACGTAATTTATAGACGTTATTTTTAGGCGTTACCTTGCGGAGATCCATAATAAAAAAGTAATAGTAAAATTATTTTGTTACAATCCGCGATAAAGTAAATAGGGAATATATATAATACTTGAAACATGCAGCATTCGTTAAAAACACATGCACAAACCTCTACCACCATCACCACAATACACAAGCACTATACGCATTCACTATCACAAACTCAACAATCGTTTCGCCTCGCAACTGAAGCATGATCTGGAGATAGACTCTACGATAAAATTGCAAGATATTAGATGTAATTTGAATAAATAAATTTAAAAAAAACGGTTACCCCTCGTACGCACGAGAGGATTTTTATCGTGCGTTAAAATTACGTCGAATTGAAACAAATGGCTATCCAGGTATCTGTTCATTCGACAGCGTATTTAAATAGCGACGTATTTTATCGTACAGTGTTCTATTTTAGTCGTTAGGGCGAGGGCGGTAAGCTGAATATACCATACGAAACTTCTTGTAACGCCTATTGTGGAATTTTAACGCGACGTAATTTTTACGCCCGTGCGTACAAGGGGTTAGTCGTTAGGGCGAGGGCGGTAAGCTGAATATACCATACAAAACTTCTTGTAACGCCTATTGTGGAATTTTAACGCGACGTAATTTTTACGCCCGTGCGTACAAGGGGTTAGTCGTTAGGGCGAGGGCGGTAAGCTGAATATACCATACAAAACTTCTTGTAACGCCTATTGCGGAATTTTAACGCGTCGTAACTTTTACGCCCGTGCGTACAAGGGGTTAGTCGTTAGGGCGAGGGCGGTAAGCTGAATATACCATACAAAACTTCTTGTAACGCCTATTGCGGAATTTTTACGCGACGCACTTTTTACGCTCCTCCGAACGAGGCATTAACGCATTATTAGAAATGTCAGGAATTTCACTTAATATCTCAGCCTTCTCACAGTCAACAAAGACTAACATACAGCTACAACATATGTAACAGGCCTAACATGTATTAACAGGTTAAGTTTCGTATAATTTGGAATTATTATGCCAGGACGATTCTACCACCTTACACGATTCTACCACCAGTTCGGAACGCTTCTATCCACTGAGAAGAACTGGCAAGAAACTCAGTGATAACTCTTATCGCGAATATTAACTATTCGAGGTTAGATTTTATTAACACGGAACGTAATGTGGGTAGGTGCGGATCTCTCCGAACAACATCAAACACCACTATAGTAATCACTCGAATATGAGGGTAGATTCTAATAACAATTAACACTTAATTTAGGTACTCGCGGATCTACCTAACCAACATTAAAACGGCACAGTAATAATTACACCTCCTTGTTTAACCAAGGCAGGTTGTAACACGATCTACGATCGTACAAGTTTCGTTTACAACGAAACTCACAACAGAACGGTCTAGCCGCGTAAGCGTAAGCTAATAACCGTAAGAGTCGAGTATTGCTAGAAAACTGAGTTCAATATGGCGGACTCGATCTTATATAACTAATTTTCCCTCCAAAGGCAAGTCTCTTCCTTGCTATCGGTCACGCGACTAATGTGTTGCCAACTTTCATTCCTAACAGTATAATATTTGTATTGTCGGATTAGGGTGGCGAAAGCGCGTAATATAGCTCCACTGGACGTGAGTGAGATGGCAGGTGCTTGCTCGCTGCTCGAAGCGCGCGGGGCGCTGAAGGTGAGTGCGGGGGTTGCGGGGGCGCGCGCTCGCCGACTGCGGCTGCAGTGGGACGAGACCGAGCTGAGCGGGGCACTGAGGGACAAACCACTGCTGTCGGCTATACTCGCCGACACCGCCTGTCTCGCTGCCTCATAATTCATCCGGGGTCTTCTCGGTACCCTGTGAGGGTGCCGGGGTATGGGCCTCGAGGCGAACCTCTTTGCCCGGGCTGCTCCTCGCAGGCCTGTGGGCCTGGTCAGTGTTCGAGCCGGTTGGCCCAGGCCACCTAGGTGGCCTGAGGGATGTCATTTTCGGTGGGGGGGGGGTCTGGGAATAATAACTCCCAGACCACTGCGTCAAACTGCCTCATAACATTTGTATTATTTGAGGCAATCTGGCCCTTCACTACGCGTCGCCCTAAGCCGTAGTCCGGCCTCACAGGAGGCACCCTTAGGACGACGTTCCCCGACGCTAGTAGAGCTTCTCTAGAGATAGAGTAGAGGTAATGTTGCCGGCATGCGCCATTCACATAGAAAATAGCATACAGCTTTTCTTTAAAAAATGTTTTTTAGATTGTAATATGACTCTCTCGAGGGGAACACGAGTTTAAACCCGGGCAGGCACCAATAAGTTTTTCTATTAAAACTCATTTGTCTAATTGTTAATTGGAATTTATCACACGCTTTTCGGTGAAGGAAAAGATGGTGAGGAAACCTGTATATCTCTAGAGAATTCTGGAGATATGTGTAACTTACCAATCCGCATTGGAGCAGCGTGATAGGTTTTAGCTCCAACCCTTTTATTCAGAAACGGAGAGAGGAGGCCTATTCCCAGCAGTGGGATTGTAACAGGCCGCTACTTTACTTTACTTTATGAACTGGATGACTATAAATTCTTTCAATATATGACAAAGTGAATTGTTTTCTTAAGGCTGAATTTATATTTATTACCAACTCCTACGGTTGACGGATTTTGACATTGCTTACCATAACCCTATGAGTTGATTTGTGAAGTGTTTTATTTATATAAGTCGTAGTATAAAAACAATGCATTTTGCTTTAGTTTTAGGCTCTTTCATATCATTTGAACTGCTAATTGTATTGTGTATTGTATTATGTTTTTAATCGTATTTGACTACATTTTTCTGTTTTTGTTATGGAGATGTCACGGTTATATAAGCCGTATAATAAGATCCTTGTTCACAAACGTTTTTTTCTCACAAATACACGACCGTCAACGTTGTTAGGATCCCGATGAAAGAACGTTAATAAGAAAGGTGGTGTCTGTTTAAAAATCATGACCATGTTTACACAACCGTATATTTTCACGGAGAAAAAAGTCATGTTAACCAGAATGGTTACGTTAGCTAAGTGACAATTATGTATACAATTAATAATGACTGGCCCGTTGGCGCAGTGGGTAATTTCCCTGCCTTCAGCTTCGCGAGTCGCGGGTTCTATTCCCGCCGAGAGCCAACATTTTCTATAAAAAAATTGTTGATTCTTCGAGCCTGGGTGTAGATTTGTATTTAAAAATGTAAAATTATATATGTATTTAAGTATGTATGACAAATTATGTATATATTACCCAGTTGTCCGTCACCCATAACACAAGTATTAAGTTACTTACCTTGGGGATAGATGACTGTGAATAGCTGTCCCATATATTTATTTATTTATATTTATTATTGCCTTTTATAAGAATGAAGGCAATGCCAGTGAAGAGGCTATTTAATATTGTTTCTTTTTTTTCAAACTTTTTTTAGTATCATGTGTTTTACTGATTTACTCACATTAGGTTTAGCGTTATTCGTTATGTTATCTACTTAAAAAACACGATCGTGATAATAAATCAATGTTACTGTTCTTTGAGCCCTTTTTTATTGGCTATTTATTAATTAAATAAATAGCTATTTCTAATGTGTAAAAATAGTAGTACTATATACTACTCTTGTGTATTATTTTTCAAATTTTTATATTAATGACATGTTCGTGTTCATTCATATTCAAGGATCAATCTTATAATCTCTTAACGAAATTATTTGTGTGGTTAAAGCTTATTCAAAGAATTTTAAAGTGTTGTTTTAAATAGTAACCTAACTTAGTTTTATAGTCGCTTTTACAAATAGATCTACGAATCTATAGAAGTGATCTGCTACTAATAATAATAACATTCTAATAATGAAACTGATATCTATTATCTTGATGTTTTTTTTCTCGTTATTTAAAGCGCTTTGTCACCATATTTAAAAATTTCGCTACGTTGAAATTATCTAAACCAAGTTTAATCTCAAGATTTATTTTCTATACCTAATAATAAGTATCACATATGTATTTAGGCGTAATATATAACGTGCAATTAATAGTAATTAAAATTGTTTAGCAGACTTTCTTAGTACACAGGACAGTGCAGTTAGTATTTATAATTCACACCAGTGCTCTTTTATTTTAAAACATTTATTTATATTGTAAGGATAGCAATTCAGGCAAAGCCAGAAATAAAACTCCGAATACCCGGTACACAATATATTCTCAACAGTTGCACGGCTACATGATATGATATTCAGCCCGTTTTCAAATATATCCAGTCTCGTCAAAAATGATGTGTTCCATCTTATCACGTGAGTCCACGTGAATCAACCATAGTGACATCCGACACAGACTAACAAAAGTCAAGTCGGTACTAATTTACCCAACAATAAGAACTAGTTAATAGTTAATACGCTAAGTGAGGGGCAAGGCCTATGCCTATAATATGACCATATCCTGATCCAGAATTAACTTGAGTACTTTAGTGTGCGCAGAGATACTTTCTTTTCAGAGATAATTTGGAAGAATCTTGATCAGTGTGGTGGTGGTTATTATCCAAAGATTAGGCTCTCATTTATATTGTATTCTAATCATATCATCATCATATCTAACATATTATAACATCATATCTAACATATTATAACACAAAGATCCCAAAATCAGTCAGTCTGTATGTGATTTTCTTAAAATCTACTTAACGGATTTTTTACGGTTTTTAATAAAAGATATATTTAATAGTACGATCGGAACGAATAAAACCGATTTTGATGTGACTTTCTCTGGGAGATGAGGAGGTCGTGAAGCTACATAGGTTAGTTTTTATCCTAGAATTCCCGCAAAGCCAGTATTTATGCGGGAAATACTTTGTGATACACTGATTCCATACCATCGAAAACGCAAGCGGTACATCTAGTATGACATATCATCATCCTCCTGTCCTTATCCCACTCTAAGTGGGGTTGGCACAACATGATTCAAGCATGTTGCTACATGATTTGGCTAAGTATTTTACGACCGGCCGCTTGCCTGATGTCAACTTACCTTAGTCGTATTTTACGACCTCGACCTCGGTAAGAAAGAGGGTGATCTATTCTACTCAGCCGGATACCACATCTAGTATGACATAAAACATTGTTAATCGATTATTGACCATGTCTCTTGTATTTGATAATTTGTTTAAATATTTGCCCACGAGATTAAACAATATCATGTATAAGTAACTATTTTATTTTTATTTAATCGTATTTTTTTTTTGTATAGTCTACTTAACGTATCAAGTTTTATTTGATGCGGGTATTTTCTAAAGTATCTTTACGTCATTTGAAACTATACTACTTTCGGTATCGATAAGACTATAAAATAACTGTAAGTAGTTTTAAAGCGTAAAATAACAGTTGTTAGTTTTTTTTGCTATGTGACATTTCTGTTTATGTTTTTTTTGTATTAATTAATTATGAGTGTTATAATTTTCAATTATTGTTTTGCATCAGTTGTTTATGTTTTATATTCGGAACTTACTGATAAAATAAATAATTTTAAAAATTAAGTGTTTATTTTATTTTACCTTGAATGGATAACAAATGATAGACAAAATAAAAGATATGCCACGATTTAATAATTTATTCTAATATTTATACATACATTAATCCTATTTTGGGTAAAACTTTTTACAAGACATCGATTCAGCATCCTCAATGAGAATGGCTGAATGAAGATACAGCTGAAACCATTTCCTGAGACGTTATAAGGTTACGCAAAACGTTTGGTGACAGAATTAGTTTTATTTTATAATAAATAACTTAAATAGAGATATCCACTTCGTTTTGTACAATATCAACCGTCTAATACGTTAGAAGGTGAAAAAGCGAATGTAGTGCGGAGTGTTAGAGGCGGAGGCCAGGGTTGCGCGAGCGCACGAAGTTGAGCAGTTCGTCGCTGTCCTCGCACACGAACGGCTTCACGTGATGGCAGGCAACGTCGTGCCACTTGACACCGTCGTTGTAGAAGTTGTTCAGAATCGCTAGACAGGACTCGTCGTTGCCCTGTACACAAAATTTCACTAATTATCTGTTATTTTTAAAACATTTATCTTAATATATAATTAAAATATATAATTAAATTTATCTACGCCGTGTGGTATCCGGCAGAATAGAATAGACCACCCTCCTTTCTTACCGAGGTGTCGTAAGAGGCGACTAAGGTAAATGCTGTGTGGTATCCGGCTCCATAGAATAGACCACCCTCATTTCTTACCGAGGTGTCGTAAAAGGCGACTAAGGTAAGTTGACGTCAGGCAGGCGGCCGGTCGTAAAATAAGTAGCCAAATCATATGACAACATGTTTGTAACATCTTGTGCCGACCCCACTTATAGTGGGATAAGGGCAGGGGAATGATGATGATAATTAAATTTATCTATATAAAGGAAACACAATAATAATCATAAAAATTAAACAAAAGTAATAATACATATGTATCGCGGATTACAGCAAAATAATTTTATTATTACTTTTGTATTATGGATCTCCGCAAAGTAACGCCTAATTCTATAAATTACATAAAAATTAAGTTTAAAAATAATACAAAAACCAGCAAAGTTTCCTCAAATTACTGAACACAAATAATATACTTACTACTAGTCTTAACTAGTAGTAAGTATACTGCAAGAAGACTGGCATAAAAAATACAAATATTCCATGATGTAGATAATCATTATGATGAGGACTACTTGAGATAGGGATATCTAGGGATTAAGTTTGTACAATTTTTCCCCGAATAAATTTTTTAAATATGTCCAGAGAACAGGTTGTAAAATCGATATCAAACAAAATTCTAATGTTGTAAATTAAGATATAAAAAGCTGTAGTATAAGCGGTGCGACCGTTTGACTCCTTTCAGAGGGTGACGGGTTCGAACTCTGGGCAGGTACTGATGAGATTTTCTGTTAAAACTTATTACCTCATTGGTATTTTTAAATTATCACACACTTTTCATTGAAGGCAAACATCGTGAGGAAAAATATCATATCCATAGAGAATTTTATGGATATGAATAACCAACCATTCCGTATCAGAGCAGCGTGGGCTTATACTCTAACCTTTCTGTCAAAAAAAGGAGAAAAGGCCCATGGCTAGTGGCAGTGGCATAATAAAAGGCCATTGATTCAAATAGAGATATCTCTATTTGAATCAATGAATTAATATTAATTATATAATTAAGGGATAGAGTGCATTACACGTATTTTATTTTATGTGCAACTTGTTCTAAAATTCCGATGAACCGAACCAAAGGCCGAGCCGTTTTCCATAACACTACCACTTTGTACATGAATTTCATCATTCACTTAACGTGATGTCTGAAGCATGGAGGGAAAATGAAAAATCAACTATAATTATCAGTTTACCACAGTTCAACTATTCCAACGTGTTTGGGTAAGCCTAAAATAAAAAAATATTTACAAAATGATCATGTAAGCAGTTACAATTGGCCAGCTAACTCAGTTAAATAATAATTAATTGATTACTTTGTCGGATATAATTTTGTTGGTAACATGTTTTACAGTCACACGTTCTTATAAGTCACTTATCTTTTCAAATTAATCTGATTATTAATATTTGGAGGTCGCATACATAAATCTAAAATAATATTATAGGTGTTTGCGATCAAAATCCTCCATTAATAACATTTACAAAGTATGGTGAATACCGTTAAATAACGGTCAAGAATCACTTCCTTTCGCTGTTGAGTAACGGATAGTTGATTTTCTTATTAGAAAGAAAGATAAAAACTTTCCTTATAGAATGGGATAATTCGCTTCTTTATGTAAAGAGATCATTTTTCTGTACGTGATGAGTAATAGTTAACTGTTAACCGACCAGTTAACTTGTTTCGTATCCTTAATCAAAATCTATTAAAACCTTAAACAATATTTACTAACAATATAAACTAATTAAATAGAATTTAAATTAAGATGATTATATAAACCACTATGTGATTTGAAGAGACCGCAAATACAAAAAATAAAACTAGTTTCATTTCTAGTTATCTGTGTAAGTTGCAAACGGCAAGGTAAACAATTGAGTAAGAGCAATTTGTGAAGTCAAGATGTGCCCTTCATTTAATGGAACGGAGTACCTATTTTAAAACTTGACAAAACAAATAATTGAATATGTATCTCTCACTGACGCTATTATTGCCTAAATTATCGTATACCTAACTCTTCACATAATCGGGCAAAAGACCTTTGCCTACTAAGTGCTAAGATGCTAAGTGGCAAGAAAGGTCTTTTGTCATCTCATTTACAAGTTTTTAATAATTGTGCCAATCTTGTACCTAATATCGGTTTCCCATACTCTATCATCATATGAGGACAAAAATCACATCTTAACATATTAGTATTTTATAGAAAAGACTATTGAGATGAAATAACTGTCGTAATATTTTTTAGTTTCTGGGACAACTTGAAACGTAGTGACACATTCAAATTTAAAAATATTTCATTATAAAAATTAATAAAGCTATTTCTGTTCATTATTTTCACTTTTTTTTACCTCTCTTCAACTACTAATAAGACATAGTCATACGTTAAAAACTCCTAATTAAAACAATATATTATATAAATTCTACTAAAACACTACGCCCATGGTTGCGTGTATTGCTTGTGCATTGTTGGTGGTTAAGGCATCTTGTAAGGTACGTGAATTTTGCCTGCTTCAAACACTTAGCATTACATACATTCGCTTATCACACACGGATTATAGCAAAGTAGTTGTGTTATAGTTTCTGTAATATGGAATTCCGCAAAGTAATACCTGCTTCTATAAATCATTAATGTCAAGTATACATCGCAATAAACTAGAATTTTGAATGAATGTCTTCAGATTATTGGTATTAGAAAATTGAAAACTCACTTGAGCAGCCTCCCTATTGTCAGGCTGAGCTTGTCCATATCCTCCGGTGTATGACCAGTCACCAGTGTTGCGTTGTGTCGTGGGCCCGATCTTGGCCCCGGAACCAGACCAGAACCATCCGTTCACGTTGGGAGGCTGCAAGTCCGGACGGTCGCAGCCTGCGAAGTTGCATTTACGTCCCGATGTCCAAATATAACGTATACTACCGCGAGCTATCCTTTGTTTTACAAATTCGTTTTCCTGTAATCAAATTAAGACCTATTTTTAAAAAAGTTGAAATTTCATGTCATAATAATCGTGGACACAATTTTTTACGATTTTATAAGATAATATTTTTGGTTAGCGCTATCACATTATATGCTACTTACATAGTGATATGAATTATTCGTGACCCAAATGTGGTTTTGAAGCATTAGTGATAACAGGTTAATATTTCGTTGACCAATGTCAGTATCAAAACTGCAAGTTTATTGCATAATACAAAAACAGTCGTAGATGTCCTTCAAAACGCAATTTTCCAAACACTTATTATAAAATTTATATATAAAACCAAGCAATTATTCTGCGGTCTCTATTTAAATTTTGTTCATAAAATAAAATATGATAGTCGTTTATATAAATTTCAATTTGACACAATTTAGTTATAAGTTCGCGAGAGTAGTAAAATATAGAAAAGTGCCTCTAAATTATTTCTGGTACGATGTAGAGATCTATATTCCTTTTTAAATATAACTTCGACTACGGGTACGGCCTAAGTGATTTATAAAAAATTCATACGTCAACATAATTACGACAATGAAGCAAAACTGACTGAAAACAAAAATTAAAATAACTGAATAAAATTGCGTCTCATTTGTTTACATGGAACTCATGGTCAGGAGATAAGAATTCATTAGCTATATAGAGGTAGACGGACAAGTAATTCGAACTGGTAATCTAAATTCAAACGCTCTAACATATGATAAAATCGTTATATATCTCTGTAAAATAAGTAGTAAAGTAATATATATCTCTGAATGAGTGTAAATTTAAACCAACGTAAATTATTTTAAAATTAAAGTAGTTATTATATATCATCCATTTGTCATCTGAGTCTCATATTTGAAATAGTAATTAAGGAGCGATGCCTGCGACGGGAAATGCACCTCCGTTCTTAACATCCGCTACACAAAGTGGGCAACACGGCTACAGAAGAATTTGTGTCATGTACCACTTTTAAGTGGCGAGCGCCTTATGAGTATGTTGCCTTGACGAGTAGTACGGCACTCGGCCATTGCACCCCTTTCTCGGACGCCTTCCACGCTCTAAAAACCTAATCAATAATAGATTAAACATCCTATTAAATATGGATGACTATTACGGTCGTGAGTATGCACGTGGATTTTACAAAAAACGTGATCAATTCGATTATAAAGAGCTGCAGTAATTATTATACCTACTTACAAATTAAAACTCAACATCGAACGATGTACGTCCGGATATCAAACTAACAAACTTTTGGTATGAATTACGTTTTCTATCCATAAAATTGGGATATAACAAGGTACATGGCTAAATTTCATGTATTAATTACTAAACTATCAATTAAATGACTACCTACAAGATAGAGTTATTAAACTAAACACACACAAAAATAATTTTTTTATACATGTATAAATCATAGATAAAAATAACGCTTTTCTGTAAGATCAACATAATTCTGTTTTTGCGAGCGATAAAAGTTTTCAAAGTAAGAATGCAATAAACATAAAGCTATGTATATAAACAGAAAGCAATATAAAAAAATGGTTCGATGTTCATGTCACGTTTACCTCTTGAAGAAAACGACTTCTACTTTCCCTATTCAACCACTTGAGGACGAAGATCTCAAGAGATCTTTGCTCCCCACGACCTTATTGAGGTCATCGAGCACCTACTTTACCACCTAGTGTACCAACGCTGCATTTTCCGGCGTGAGGTCAGCTTTCTAGCATATTAAGACCCCATTTCTTTGTATTAGAAACACGAAACATAGAAATAAATTTACGAAAAATCAGAGGACTCAAGAATAACAATATAGTTCACTGACATTTTGCAACTGCGGAAGTGTGTGGAGAAATCTTGCCACACAAGATAGACAGTAAGTGGTTTCTTCTTGTGATTACTGTACACCATACCCGGATGATCATTAACTATCGATTTCCTTGAGGTGTTGCTTACAAAACTTATCAAATATAAAGGTATCTACGTATATCTAGGAGTTGTAAAATTGAACGAAATTGAAATATAATTGGCAATAATATAAACGAAATGCTTTCATATACCTATCATTTGATCCTTTACCCACTCCATTTAATTTAAATAAATGTATTAGAATTTGTCGTAAAATAAAAGCTCTCTACCGGCAAAATATAAAGAGAGCGGAAGTCGTAAACGGCAACAGTAAGTAATGCGCAGTCTGATTGTTCTTAATAAGTCTTAAAATTGGAATAACAGCGTTGACAAGTCATATTCTTGTTATGGTTTGCTTATTCTTACAATCCATTATTTAATTTGCTACTCACATTGGTAGGGATAGTTATAGAAACTAGGCTTTTTTTCCGCGGCACGGTATGCCGAATGAATGTTATATTAATATACTATCTACCAATTGTACAATATTTTTCTTTCTTTATGTTATTTATTTTTTGTTACTTTTTAATTGTTTTAGCATTAGTAGAGCTATTTATTTATTATTTATTTCTATCTATATATATCACTATCAATTCAATAATTCAGCCATCAATCACATTATTCACATGTACACTGTAGTCTTTGTTATTCAATTCGAATAACCGACGCCGTTAAATCGACGTAAATATTTGACATATGCTTTATTTCTATATTCTGCTGTCATCCTTGCTTACATAACCATACAAATATCGGTGATTCCGAGTGATTCCTGTGAAGGTATTATCCGTTTAAAAACTATTAAAAGGAGGCTGATACAGAAATCCTATGATACTATTGAAGATTACACAAATGAGAAGAATGCGTAGATATAGCTTTTCTGAAACCTTGTACAAGATATTAATAATAATATGTAACTAGTATCAGAAAAAAGAAAAAGAATGTGTCAAGCATTTAATGGGTTTTTAAACTAGGGATGATATCAAAAGATAGGGGGATTGTTAGAGCAACCGTTGAGTTAGTTGCTGTTTCTACTCGGTAAGGCAGTTTCCTGAACCAGCAGTAGAGTTGACGATACAAAAGCACATATTTACAAGTTCACTTGAATAAATAATATTTTAAATTTGATTCTGATGTTCTAGTCAATAAGTCCCAATTTTTCCTGTTTAAAAATCATAAAGTTATTATACTAGAGTAGGGGTAGCTAGCCTAAAACGTATTATTACAATAGTTTGTAGTATTACAATTAAGACAAAAGAAAGTAGATGAGGGTGATCTATATGTGTCTCTTTTTTATTTGAGATTAAATAAAGGTGAAGAATACGAGTTTCATCTTCCCTCTCATTATTTATTTTGTCACTATCACTAAGCGGGCCTGCCTATGCCTACTCTATTAATAATAACTCTGTTGCCGTACTTACTGCCAAAATTAACACTTCGGTTTAATTGTAATAAGAACGATGCTAAAATACAAATTGCTGTTCAAGTTATGCAATTATTACAGTAGGTCTTTAATATTAGGTATCTATCGCGATTAACGATGGGAAAGTGAGCGTATGATCACGGTTGACCCTGTTACCAAAGTGACGTAAGATGATAGTTTGTACTGGGATTACCTGTATCGGTTCGACATAATCTTTGGTTACAACTGCGGTCGAATTGTGTTATTTCATAGATTAATATCATAGATATTCAATCAATAGAATTATTTGTATTGTTTGAGACACCTGTTTTTAATATTATCGGTTGAATTTTTATTTTTTTATATTGAGTATTTTTTATATTGAGTTATTATTTAATGATTAAGAAACCTAGTTTATTTACAGATAAATGAAATAAAAGTAACGACAGATTAAAAAGTTAATATTTTCTAAATTACTCTTTACTTGAAGAATATATCCATACTTATATTGTCAACGCGAAAGTCTGTCTGTTTGCTTTTACGGCCGATGGACCAATATCAATAATATTTGGCACAGTTAAAATTATAAAACCGGGGTAACAAACAGAATAAAAATATTCCCGTTTTTTTCGGGACCAATGAAACAGCATTTTTAAGAGTACTTAAACTTACGTTTTAAATATAAACTAGGTGTGCCTGCGGCTTCAACCGCGCGGAAATTAGTGTCATAGTGTTGTTATTTCAATTTATATAAAACTGACTGGGCCGTTGGCGCAGTGGGTAGTGACCCTACCCTAAGCTCCGCGGGTCGCGGGTTCGATTCCCGCCGAGGGCCAAAATTTACTAACAACAATTTGTTGGTTCTTCGAGCCTGGGTGTATATTTGTCATCCGTAACACAAATATTAAGTTATTTACTTTAGTGATGGACGGTACTGTGTATAAGTGTTCCATATATACATAAAAATAAAACCTTAATGCACTATTAACTAAATCTTCCTCAGGAATGGCACTTTCAGTAAGTGTGCAAAAATTCGTTTAATAGATTTGTACAAAATAGATCACATATAGCTTTCGGGACTTTGTTTTATAATACGTATTATAAGTCAGTATTACGTATATAGGTAAAGTATCATACCTGTGGAGTTTCTAAGGAGACCGCGTCCATGCAGTGTCGCCGGCAAATGTTTCTTGCATCGAGCCAGTCGACTTCAAGGTTGCGGGTAGGAGCATGTTCCCAGCTGAAGAAATACGAATGTTGGACACCGCGTGCGTCGCGGTAGTTTGAATGACGAACTCCTAAACAAAAAATTTTAATTATTTTTTTTACCTTTGGTAGCCGGAAAGCAAATAATAGCTTCGTAATCAAAGATCGTAAACTAACGGAACAACCAAACTAACAAAAAAACTGAAAGCTTTATTAGAAGTGAAAATTGGAAACAATGTTTTTTTGTCAACTACAATGTTCATACATTATACTTACTCGATTTGATTAATTATACTAGCTGACCGGGTAAACGTTACCTTGTCATATATTATTTCTAGGGATTTTATAGTGTACATTATTAAAAAATAGAAAAAATTGTCCAAGAAATAAATCAAAATGTTAGAGACAATGGACAATCCTTATCACTTAGGGATATGAAAAATAGATAGTAGTCAATTCTCAGACTTCTGTATATGGGTAAAAAGTTTCATAAATATCGGTCAAGCCGTTTCCGCGGAGTATAGTAAAAAACATTGTGATACGAGATTTGTATATATAAGATTATTTTGCTGATGAGTAGCAATAAAAGGAAAATTTCAATATGAATTCATTCATACTTATTAGGTAGCAAAATCATCTTAGTACACTAGTTTACCTCGTAACATAATGTAATTGACAGAATGTAATTCTTGTAAGTAATTCTAACTCGAAACTTCTACAATGAAATAATATGGAAGATGTACCATTTACCTAAAGTACATTATTAATATTATTGACGTTATTGTATGTTTAAATACGCGTGTCGTTGAAAACACTCATATTTAAGTATAACGAATAACTATTTAGATTTTTTTTCGATTTTATAATATATAAGTTTTATTACGCGTATCATTTGAAAACTGCTTATATTAAAGGATGACTTATTATTATGAGACTTTATCTAGATTTTGGATAATGCCTATAATTCCTAAATTATTTTTATATAAAATATTTAACAAATATTTTTTTTGCTGGTAACTCAGAAGTAAGATTAACAAAACCAAGTACATATATCGGAGTCCCCGCCAAATTAGTTTCATATTAATATAAAGTATAAGATATTTCTCACGTCACATTATTCTCCCCAATCACATTATTAAGAACAAACAAACAAACTTTAAACAAGTTTGTTTTTTTAAAGAGTATTTCTTTGGCTTTGTAATACAAATATACGTTCAGAAATATTCTAAGAAACATTTAACTTGGCTACATATAAATTTGAAGGCGTAAGGTCATTTAAAATATTAATTCTGAGGATAAAGTCATTAGATAGTAACTGTTATTTTATAAGACCTCGTCTGTGACATACATACATTTATGTACTGATTGCACCACAACGACCACGCATCATTACACTAGGTACAACAAAGTACCAAAGTGCATAAAAGAACATGCAGGTCCATTGGCTGTAACTATAAAATTACAGTAGCATTACGAAATGTTATCTGAACATCTTTTAGCACACGGCTTTAGAATTTCCACAATAGAATGTTTGGTTCACACACTTTTTGTACGCAATAGTACGTTTTCGTAAAAAAAGGCAATTTTATGCTATATCTAGAACGCAGGGTTGGTACTGTTTGAGTGAATTACAAGTCGTAAGTATACCATTTATGCTCTTGCAATGTATTTATCGTAATCACAGTACAGCAAAATATTAATCATAGCCTGTAATGTATGTAGAATAAATTTTAATTATATATTTTTAATGTATTTATAAGAAGAACGTAGGACATGCTACTAATATATATATATTAATTTTCTGTTCAATGCATTGCATGTACATACAAATATTATTTTATTGCGAATAAATTCTGGGTAAGATTATATTTCAAGTCGCCTGCCTCTCGATCAGTGCGGTCTAATCATTGAAGTTTATTTTATGATCACCCTTGCCCATTCAACGCAAATTCAAATTCAAATTTAAGAGTATCTTAAGATTCGTCTCTTGTTTTTTTTTTAATATATAACGCTGCGATTACTAAAAAAAGAAAAATGTTATCTCCGAAAAAGTCATCACAAAAGATATAGTTACTATATAATTTTGTATAATTTTTTGTTAAGTGCTAAAGAATATTTATTGCAAAAATTTTAAGTAACTCTATATGATGATGACTTATACATACAATTATATTTTACTTAATACTATTTTATAGCTGTACACTTATCACCAAAGTCACGCTATATGTATAATTCATTAAAGAGATTACTGTAATTATAAAGAGATAAAACACTTGTACACTAGCATTTAGTAAATTAGTTCACTAGAGAAAAAAATTCCTTATCTGAGAGATTTAAAGGTCATTTTTTCACTGAGTTAAGAAGGAGCGCATGCAATCTTCATATAATATATCAATATATTTTACCAAAAAAAAATGCAAATATAAACAAATGTGAGCGTAATATGCACCATCTACTGGTAGAACAGTAGTAAATTAAAAAGTTAACAGGCAGCAATAAACAAACATTATACATAACTTTAAAAATAACTCCATATTATTGCACACGCAAATAAATAATTTGTCAACGCAGTTATCTAAAAAAAATAAAAATAATCATTAGTTATTTGTACTTATACAATCGTTACATTCAATTTTATTTATATTCAAAATTAGCGAAATCAGTGGCTCAGAGAAAAGCCCCGCAATTAGATAAGCCTATAGAAAAGCAATGGGCATGTCTTTCGTAACGAGAAAGTGTCCATTGTAATTTGCGACCCCCTCTTTGGCACATTTTGCCTTTCGCGCATCTCTACAAGATAAAATATCCATACCTATGCCGGAAAACATTTACATCTTAAGTCATCACGTTACTGAATTTAACTTTACATAACACGCGCGGGTTGTCGTGTTTAAAAATGTGAATTTAATATTCAGTTACTTAAAAATTAATAACCAATAATATTTTATTCTTGATTGTACATGGCAGTATCGTTTTTTCGACGAATGATGTAATATAAAGACACTTTCGGAAAGCATAATATTTAATATAGGAAAGTGTAAAGTTACGAACGTTATCCGACATGCGTCATAACATTTCAATTTGAGGAGAAAGCTGAAGGTAAACATTTCAACCTTAAATACAGCCATATCTGCAGCTTCGTAGAAATTTTGAATATGTATGTCATTTATGGCAGTTTAGTATAAGTACTAAACTTGCATAACGTTTATTGTAAGTATATCCAATATACATTTACAAAAGATTCATTGTTGTGTATTATGGTAGAGTGGCGCTCATTGTCCTCTGTACGCTCCCATATGAAGTGGCTATGTTGGGATCCGCCCCTGGCTCACAATACCTATATGGTCTTGCGAAAGATTAATTTTATTTCTCACACAGACACCAAAATAAATTAATATTTTAGGTCAATTTCATTTAATATTTATCTTATAATTGACTATTATAATTTAAAATTATAAGTCTACGTACTTAAAAGCTTATTTGGATTATAACATGGTTTGGCCGATGTTTTTAATATAGTTGACAAATTTTTGAGGTGGTTAGCACTGAAAGCCTTAATCTGACAAGCATCCTTTATAAAAGCTAAAATACGGTTAAAAATTTTACTAACAATATTATAAAGGCCTTATTATATTACGTTTGTGAGTGTATTCGAATAGCAGGAGTGTTCCAATGGCTTTACGGATTTGTTGGTAATTTTGTACGCTTACGTGGAGCTCAACTGTTAGAAGTTAAATCTTAACCACAAAAGTTAGTCCCGAAAAAGTCCGCGAAACCCGAAATTTTATGCATGGTGAATACTCTCAAATTACATTCATAATAAGAAGAATCATAAACGAACATATTGATATTATTGGTCAATGATATTACGATAAGTCCGATAAAACGTGACTCGAATAGAAAGGATGAGAGGCGCAGTTACTGAGGATCATCAAGTAGAATTAGGCAAACCAATTAAGCTGCAAGGTGACCAACCTCTCACAGCTAGTCTTTATCTTGTATGTAAGCAATTGTGCAAATAGAACATTTGCTATATATCATGTGACTGTTGCAGTCACATTCTCTTTACGTTTCTTAATAATTATTCCGAACGCGTCTACCTCATTATCAGCGTAACAACACTTTAAGACAAGAGGTTTTTGCATGAAGGCCCGTTTGTTTTGAAATAAAAATTAATATGTATCTAACCACTGATTTAGAAGTATGTAGCAACAGATCCACAATTAAAATATTTTTTTCACACAAAATAAGTATGTCGTCATTACATATTAACGCTATATTGTAAACATTTTTCAAGCGTAATCGCCTTATAACGAATAAGTTTGATGTATTTAATAGTGTAAACTGAATATTTATACGAGAATAATTTTACTGAATAACTTTTGTGGACATTCCATGAAGAGACTTATGTGTAGCAATGAACGTCCATCGGTTGATGAAGAAAAATAAGTCGAAACTGAATAATAATTTTATATCTGGTAATATTTGGATAAAATCTTGATGATAATGTTCGTGTTTATTGTTCTAAGAGTACGTCTATGCTTGGTTTTTTTCGGAAAAGAACGAAACAAGTATTAGCCATTAAATAGTTTCAGTGAATGCTGGATGAGATGTTGTTACCTGACTACTATGTAACCTAAGTGTAATGTACTCTTAGCGCAATTTCTGAGGCCAAGAAGAGGTCAGATAATGTTAGTAGACGACGTATTACGTAGCAAGTTACTACAATATTAACTTAATGTGATTTATGTTGTTTTAAGTCATGCACCAATAATTTACACTTACGGTACAGATGAATAAAATACGTAATGTAGTTTATAATATTCTTACTGTATTTAGAGGTTAAATTGAAGCTTGATGCGTTCGATGAACAATACGTTTGCTACTATTTACATTTGTTTTACTTTTTCGTATAACTTAAAAATAATCTATTTGTACCTCCTCATGTTGGCATTCAAACCTTTAGCAGTAGTGGTGCTGAGCGCAAATACAGGCTGTATTTTCCCTGAGCTTAGATATCTGTGCGATATTAAGTAAGTTGGATCATCTCGATTCTATTGTCATTTGTTGATAGATAATTTTAACGAGTTAGCTAAAGTCTATATAATTTGTGATCATTATTTTTACCTTAGGAATTTTTTTAGTTTATTTTAGCGACATAACCTCATTCACGTTACTTGAAAAATAATCCACACATATAAATTGCTCGCAATTCACTTAGCTAGTTAGAGCCAAATAACATAGAGCCGTCAATTCAAAGGTTTTGTCAATGTTTACTTATCTTAGTTTATATGGAGGAACTAGCGAGGAGAGGATCTCGGCTAAAGCACCCTGGATCGGATTCCAACGTCATAAACAAAAAGGCAAGACGTTGTCTGAGGGTTACAATCGTAGCAAATAACATTTTCGTATTCGTGTCCCCAAAGTCAGCATTGTGTGTGATAGAGATTGTTCGTCGATTTAGTCCTAACAAAAGGCTTTCAAATGATATGTATTATTTTTTATTGTATCTGTCATTTAAATAATATATTATACCCAGGTATACAGGGCTGAATTTAGTGTTTTTAATTAAGAATTGTGATATACGTACTGTTAGCACAACTTCTAGGATCAGGCAGTGCCAGACGGCGTTGGGCTTCTGCCAGGCAAAGCACCGCCAACAGCACTACTGCTGCCAGGCAACGGTGCCGGCTCATCTGTAGATTAATATAATTTTAGTAATAATTACAATAACAAAAAACATTATAATAACACCAATTAGTACAAAGAAATGTAAAGAACATTACTGTAAAATAGTGATCTACTCCAGATCTTTATATACTGCATAATTATATCGTACTTACAGCAAGCAATAACATCATATGAATATATTCAATTCAATGCAAAATATTCTTCAAGTAAACAAGTGCTTTTAAATCGTCAACTCTACTGCTGGACTCGGAAAGCTGTTCCTACCGAGAAGAGCCAGCAAGAAACTCGGTGGTTGCTTTTTTCCAAGTATAATTGTTATTACTAGTTACATATTTTAATCATTACTGTATTGCTAAGGGTGAAAGGTAGCTATATCCACGCATTCTTATCGTCGTAATCCTCAACAGTATAGAGTAGGCTTTCCGTATAAGCTTTTTTTTATAGTGTTTTTAAACTGCTGCAATGGCAAAGCTAAAATCGATTGCGGAATTTTATTATAGAATCTTATACCCAAACCAACAAACAACTTAAGTACCTTTGTAAGGCGCAAAGAAGGAACCGCAAGCTTATGTCGGTTCTTTCTTTGTCTATTATTTACTTCGATAATCTTTTTTTAATTAGGTATATTCATATGCACAAAAATTAAGTTGCTATTGATATTCATTCCTATCCTACATAGTATTTTCACAAACATGATACGTAAAAAATAATTGTTTATTAAATAGAGCATAAAATTTGAAAAATTCTATTACTCTTGTCCAATCAATAAATAATCAATAAATTCAGTTAAGGTGTTTTTAGCTGATACCCACAATAACCTATGTCTAAAATGATGATTTTATTTAAATTTGACTGAAACATTTTAGTTTCAGAAGGTGTCCTTTATTGTAGTTACATGATTGTTTTAGTTATGCGGATTTTATATCTCTTTTAAAATTCACTTAAAAAAATTCATTAAAGCCATGAAGAAAGTTCATCCTTTAACGAATAATATGAAAATATTGAATATTGAAATTTGTTCAAAGAAAGTGATGACTATATTCACAGGTCTGTTAATGAGTTCGCTTTCTTTTACTTATGCAGTCCGTGAATGCTCGAGGACAATCAATACGTGAGACGAATTTATTTTGTTGTGTTTGTGAAAGCAAAACCCGATTCGCTGACCTCCTTCCTGCATGTTTAAACGTTTGCGTGAAAAGGTGCTCTGCGCGAGAAATCGTCGATTTGGGACGCATTTTATGGTTTTACGGAAAACTCCGTCGCGCATCGCTGCAACACTATTTCTTATTATGTCAATCAATAGTATTAAACAAAAAAGTTTAAAGTAAATAAGAAGAATTATGTAATAAAAATATTTTTAACAAAATAAAATTAACAAGCTTGCTTTGGTATATTCGATTTTATTGTAAAAACATCGCACATATAATTTATTTATCACAATGTTTACAAAGTTATTTATTTTTACTATTGTATTAACTTCTATAAAGCATTCTGTATATATCTTAAATATATCAAAAACTTACTATTCTCATTTATGTCCCAAGTACAATTAAAGTAATACATGCAATAGAGCTTTCTTACCATGGACATATAAGTGTGTACTTAATTATATATCGCAGATTTCCACGCACTGTTTTTATCTGCCGTAATGAAATAATTATTTTCATATACGAGTTGGAAATAATCTAAATATTTATATGAGAACACTTTATAGTATATACTGATTTTTTTCAGTAATACACGTGCGTACCTCTGTGGGTTATGCGGTGATGCCGATGCGAGCGTACAAGAACGATGCGCGTACGTCTGATAGTACGCAAGATGTGTGTTGAACGCGACGGGTTCAGAGTAACTGACGCAGCCGCAAGCGTCCTCTCTAATTAAGCCTCCGACATTCATTCACTTTCACTTCCAATATGAGAGACGATCCGCCCGCACCACCTCGCCTCATCGGTGCATAGAAATATTCAACTAGTTACACTACCTTTGGAGACCTTCTGGAGGTCGTAGCCGGATACAAACATGAATTTACATAATACACCGACGTACCTGTACGTTAACAATTGTATCACTGAATTAATTAGGTGGGTAAGTAGCGGAAACAGTTCAGACGTACTCCTATTGTTTTATTAACAGATTCAAAACAAGCTATTTCCGTAGCCCAGATTGATCTTGTAGGGAACTTTTAAAGACGTTTTCGCACTCCATACTAATATTATATTTGCAAAAGTTACGTCTGTTACGCTTACACGCTTAAACCGCTGAACCAACGAAAATTGGCACAATAAAGGCCTTATATGTCCTGCATGTATATAGAATGAAAAAAATGGAGTTTTTCTTATGGGAACAGAGACAGAAGTCACATTGCATTACTGAAGCTACCTGAATGCTTAATTTAGCGGTAACGAAATCGCAGTACTAATATGTATATAATATATTCGTTGCATTTCATTATTAATACTCGTAAGCTATCATTTAAATGATATGCCACTGAAACAAATGTCAGTTCCTTATACTTATTTGGTCAACTGCCAATATACAAAAACCCTTATTTTCTAGTACCCAAAATTTTAACTTTACCATGATTAGAAGCAATATAACAGAACTAACTACTTTGCTTTAATCCGCACGGGTTAAGTGAATGCATGCAAAGCCAATGTGTATGAAGCAGGCAAAATCTACGCACCTTATACATGCAGGACCAGCCACCACATGTACCCCAAGGCGCAATTCACCAGCAACAACGCACACAAAAGCAGCACACACATCCACCACCACAATCTCGACGATAATTTCGCCCCGGAACCGAAGCATCATCAGGAGAATAGGCTTCACGACAAAAATCGTACTGCGCCGCGCTACCCATACAAGCAGTCTTAAATAGTTCAACTCCCACCAATACCCTCCCCTCCGAGCACATGTAGCAAAACGGAATTAGATACATTTATTTGCTCGTTAATTAAGTGACCATTGTTATTTTTTATTATCTCAAGTTGCTCTAACGTATTGAGTCGGAGTCCCTATCACAAGTGTGGAGAATATGAAATGAATGGTCATTAGGCACTTTATGACCGCTTTCTAGCAAATGTTTTGCAAAATTAGAATTTTGTGGTTTATTATTCCTAAACGCAGCCATATGTTCCCGGAATCGAAGCGCAAAACTTCGGCCAGTCTGACCTACATATGTACCGTTGCACTCAGGACAATCTATTTTATAAACCCCAGATTTTTTACCCTTATCTAATATATCTTTATTTTTACACAACAAACTACGAAGCGATTGGTTAGTTTTAAAAGAAAGTTTAGTACCCGATTTTACCATGATTTCAAAAATCGCATTTACAAAAATTATATAATTTCTAAGAGTGACAGCTTAACAGTTAGACTCTTTTCAGGGGAGTCTCAGATTCCATGTAGGGGCAGGCACCAATGATATTTTAGTTACGTGCCTGAGTGAAATTTGCACTTTATCACACGCTTTTCGTTGAAGGAAAACGTTACGAAGAAACCTACATATCTCTGGAGAAGTCTTGAGATGTGTGTAACCTACCTATCCGTATTGTAGCAGCGTGGTGGGAAAGATACTTCTCTTCGAAAGAAAGCTGGGCTATGACCCAGCAATTCCCTTTGATGTTTGTCCGAAGAAACAATTACCAAGTTGTAGACGATTGAAGGCGATCATAGACGACTATTGGCAACTACAGCCGAGTATAGCCGTCTACACTTTCGTGCTTGCGCTTAATTGGTTGTAATCGCCGATTATGAAGAGGAGCCATTAAATGATGTATTATGCTTTTACGGGAGATTATCTTGATACTTCAGTGAGTGAAAGTAAACGCACTGGTAAATGGTTTTTTGCTTACGACTTATATTTAAATTATTTAAATTTATTTCACTTTATTATGTAACCGTGACATTTAAATATGTATATGATTAAAAGTATTGCAATTTACAAAATTATATACATATTACACGTTATATTATTAGCAATGTAATATTTTATACAAACATAATTCGAGAATTTAAAATAAGCTTCTTAGACATTTATTTTATTTATATATTTTTTTCTTTATTTAGTACATACATATTGTTAGAAAAGAGAGAGAAAAATAGCACATGTACAAAGGCGGACTTTTTTTCGAACTGACTGTATGCTGTTAGCCCTCACGGCATTTACAGCGTCACCGGGCAGAAGCATACAGCGTCGCCGAGGTTGCGAAATACAGAGAGTAGAGCGCAGAAGCTCTACTAGCGTCGGGAACGTCGTTCTAAGGCTGCCTCCTGTGACCACGGCTTAGGGTGACACGTAGTGGTGGGCTGATGGTATGAATTTGATTAGTCATTGCGACGTCGAAAGGGTGGCGAGAAGCCACGACCGACCAACATCAGAAAACTGGAACCTCGTCTTCGCCGGCGAAGACGCTGTGTGTGTGTATTACGTGTTTCTGTGTTTGCGATCGTTATTTGATGGTCAGCGTCATACAGGACGCTTTTTGGATGCCTATATTTTTGGTGGTCAGACCTAACTGGGATGTAGATGGAAGCAACTGAAATAAGGGGTTTCGGGTGTACCTCAGATTTCTCGAAGTAAGATTTCGAAAAACGTTTAAAGAGGTGAGTCATGGTAGGGAGGTCGTGATCTCTATGGAGGTCAACGTTCGCATGAACCACGGACAACCAGTGGCTGTCCGCATGAATCGGTTCTGTAGTCTTTGGAGCGTGAGTAATCTGACCTTTGAAACGTGCGCGAACGCAACGCTCGCATGGGACATTATTGGTCTTATGAAAGTTTAGTAGGGTCACTTTGTTGCGGAGCGACATCTTACTTTTCTTGCATAACATCGGATAAAGTCGTCCCATGACATACGCAGCCTTATTGCAGACTATGCGTACGTGCTCGTGGAAGGTCTTGGAAGGTTGAAAGGGGATACCTAGGTACTTCACTTTCTGTTGCCAGTGAATCAGTGTATCATAAAGATACATTTCCGTAGGTGTGTCTATATGAGATCGAAAGCGATTACCGATAAAGTGCATGGCTGCACTTTTATCCGGGTAAAGGTGGACTTATCCCTTATTTAAAGGATCCCTCTTCCAGTTTACTTTTAAGTAACAGAATTAAAAAGACAAGAACTTAAATACGGCTAGTATAGAAAGAAAGAAAAATAAAAATAACGAAAAGTAATGTATTATGAAGGTATGCACTCGAGATAACACAAAAGGAAAAAATGATGCAATTAGTATAGATAAAATAACATTTAATTATCTACTTCATTTATAAATTATTTTTTTGTTAATAAAATAGGTTGAATACAGATGCAACTAACATATAATTTCATTCTCCTCACTAGCGCTGGGGTGACCACAAAGGGAGTTGTAGTGGATACACATGCTACTCAACTGCAACTCATCCCTAGTAGGATGCTTCTTAGGAGGTCCTAGAATGTTAGATATTTTTAAAATATTCCATTTTAAAGCTTCTCGCCACACTTCCAATTGCGTGATGACTAAACTAATCCGCTCTACCTTCCACATTTTGCAATCTCGACTCACTTCGCCCATCTTGTCCGGTGACGCTGTAAAATCCGTTAGGCCTAACAGCATATAGTCAGTGAAAAAAAACATAAGTATATTGATCACTTTTTTAATAAAGGTAAGGTGCAAAGTAAGAATAGTAAGTATACTTCTGGTGGCTTGAAAGAGCAAAAGGTATATTATATACCCTATTGTTTAACACTTCAGTTGTCGCGAACGTTATCCCGGGTGCAGGTTATTACACATAATATAATTTCATCTGATAATAATAAACAATATCCTATTTAGTTTAAGTTATAAATAGATACATTTTAGTTTTATACCCCAAATACAATTTTAGAAAGGCGATTATTTATGCTATTTATGAGTGCCTGTGGGTATATTTGTTGAACCGCTTGTATGAAATTTAGCGAAGCATTTATAGTAGGGCTAAGTATGGAATAACACATAAAAAAGTAAAGTTACGACCTTTTACAATACTACCCCACTGCTGGTCATAGGCCTCCTGTATCCGTTTTTGGAAAGAAGCATTGGAGCCAAGACCTACGTAACTCAAATGCGGTTTGTTAGGTTAAAGATATCCCTAGAATTCTTTAGAAATATGCAGGTTTCCTCACGATGTTTTCCTTAAACGAAAAACATGTGATAAATAGCAATGATCAATTAGATAAATAATTTTTAATAGAAAAACCCATTGTTGCCTGCCCGGGGTTTGAACCCGTGACTTCTATAAAAAGTCGTAGCGTCTCACCACTGGGCTTGAAAGCCAGCTGTGAAAACAGCTTTATAAATTTTTATAACACATGCCACTTTTTATTAAGAAAAAATTAATGTCCCAGAGACAGCAAACTAAAACTATTTAAATTACCTTTAAATGAGAATTTTTCTGGACTTTGTTTTATAATAAGTATAGATAGCTCGGTATATAAGCTTGATGGAATCAAATGTAATCACTATTAGCCGTTTAACCGTAAAAATGTATTAAACATCCATTTACTTTTAGCATATTTTAACAAAGATGATAAAAAAAAATAAAGAATTCGATAATCAAAATTGTAATTCAAATCATAATGCAATAAGCCTGAAATTATCTTATTTGAAAAAAAAAACATGACGAAATATCGATTTTACTAAAGAATTTACATTATGCACTTTAATATATTGATCCATATCACTTTTTAAATAACGTTTGCGCCGCGGGTGAAACAGTAGGGCACAGGTAGAACATTTATTAACATTGAATATCTTATCTGTGGTCTCGCTTAGTTACGATAATAGTCTTATTTTCCACTATAATTTATTCGTACGGACCGCAACATAACATGCAATATACGTAATATCTATAAATGCAACATTTATGGCCTCTTGCATCCTAAGTTATTCCGATTTAGCGCTCATGGTGTTGCAACATGACCTCTCTTCATACAAATGTCTATTCAGACTTTTCGACACACAAAATGTAATCAGCATGAGCTTAAAATATCACTCAAATTACAGTTTTCTTGCAAAAGATAACGCTGTTGCAATGCTATGTTACATTGACGAAATATTCAAAATGAAACAAAATTAAGAGAATGCAACATAAATAGATTTTAATGTAATCTTGTTAAAAAATTCTAGTCACTAGTCTCCTAATTCTTTTTTGTAGACGTTAAACCTAGTTTTACATATGCGACTTCACCTCAATCAATTTAAAGGATTCACCAATACTAAATCTAATTTATAGACATTACATGTTGTCACCAGAAGTTGCAGTTATCTTCCAGTAGGGCGAGTGGGTTAAATTAAAAGATATAGGAGCATTATAATAAATAACGCACGTCAAAATAAATTCAAGCTTCTTATGGCAATACTATCCATTTGAACCGGCATCGGATCGATTACCCATGCTAAGTTATGCGAAAGTCTGTCTGTCTGTTACACTTTGACGGCTAATCCTCTAGACCAAGATGAATGAAATATGGTACGATTAAGGTTATAAAAACCCTGTTTTTCTTTAGGAAACGGAAAAAAACACAAATTTAATTATTAAGGGTACTTAAAACTTAACTTAGCGTGAACAAATTCGCGCCAAGTTAAGTTTAAGTAGGGGAACAGAGGGTAATGGGGGCCAGAGGGTAATGGGAGCGGTTCGACTAGTTGTTGGTAGTAACTCGTAGTTGGGTAATTAGAGCTTATTAGGCTCTGATTACCCTTTGTAGCTCCAATTGCCCCATATGTTTTTTAATATCTTTTTTCAGATGCCAAAAAAAGGGAACGCATCACTACGAAATTCAAATTCAAATTCAAAATATTCTTTATTCAAGTAAACTTGTAAACAAGTGCTTTTGAATCGTCAACATCTACTGCTGGTTCGGAAAGCTGTTCCTACCGAGAAGAACCAGCAAGAAACTCGGCGGTTGCTCTTTTCCAACAATAATTCTTATCACTAGTTACATATAGTTATAAATGTCTTGTACAGGTTGAATAGAAGCTATATCCACGCATTCTTATCTTCCAGGTAATCCTCAATAGTATAATAGGCTTTCTGAATTAACCTTTTTTTAATAGTATTTTTAAACTGCTGTAAAGGTAAAGTTAATGTAGATTGTGGAATTTTATTATAGAATCTTATACCCAAACCCACAAACGAATTACGAACTTTTGCAAGGCGCAAAGCAGGAACCGCAAGCTTATGTCGGTTCCTACTTTGTCTATTATATACATCGCCAATCCTTTTATAATTATGTATATTCATATGTACAAAAATTAAATTACTAAAAATATACTGTGAAGCTAATGTAAGAATACCTGTTTCCTTGAACTTCTCTCGCAGGGAATCGCGCGAATTTAAATTGTAAATGCCACGTATGGCTCTTTTTTGTAACACAAAAATTTTTTCAATGTCCGCGCATTTACCCCATAACAATATTCCGTAAGACATAATATTATTATTATTAAGAAAGCATCTTGGACCGTTGAAACATTAGATAATGGTATCAAAAAACTTCGGCGAGGCGATACATCAGTGTACAAGGTATCAAAAGAGTGTGGAATACCCTACAGCACCTTGAAAAAGAGATTCAGATTAGCTAAATCCAATGAATGATACTAGTTACAAATGTGCTCCAAAATTAGGAAGGCCCTTTGTGTTCACTCAGAAACAAGAAGCCATTCTAGCTGATCATCTACGTAAAATGGCAAATCAATTTTACGGACTGACGAGGGCTCAGTTTTGTAAGGTATGTTACGCCATCGCTGAAAAATTTAGTGTCGCAGATCGAATCAATGAAGCCAAGAAATCTGCGGGGAGAGACTTTCTAAATGGCTTTTTCCAACGACATCCTGATCTTAGTATTAGAAAGCCAGAAGCGACAAGCATCAATTATAGCGCCTAAGGGACAAAAACGTGTAGGGACAGTCACATCATGGGAAAGAGGTAAAAACGTCTAGGCTATCTGTGCTATGAGTGCTTCAGGGACCTTCATTCCACCTCATTTTATTTTCCCTCGACAGCATCACTCACCGCAGCTAGAAAAAGATGGTTCACCAGGAGCTGCTTACACATGTTCGCATAATGGTTAGACAAATGAAAGCAATGGCTGCGACATTTTATTGAGTTCTCAAAACCCACTGCTGAACAACCTGTTCTACTTATTATAGACAACCACAACAGCCATTGTACTTTGGAAGCTTGGGAAGTGGCAAAAGCTAACCATGTTGTAATGCTTTCTATTCCACCACATTCATCACATCGCTTACAGCCTCTAGATGTGACTTTGTTTGGGCCGTTGAAGAGAGCCTACAACAAGGAATGCGACATGTTTATAAAATCCAGAAATATGGTAAAAATTACACCCTACGATATTGCAGTATTGTTCAACAAAGCTTATGCCCGAGTAGCAAGCTTAGACAAAGGGATCTCTGGCTTCAAAGCCACAGGAATTTTTCCCATGAATCCTGCTGTATTTTCAGAAGACGACTTTGTTACTGTGGATGAAGATCAGGGCCAAATTAATAAGCAAGCAAATTTAGCCGCTGTTGCTCAGTCTCAGAGACCCGTTTCTCAACGGCTAGCTACTGGCAACTCTGACCCTCTTCCGTCTACATCTCGTGGTATGATAAATTTTGAACAAGAGCAGTTGCCTGATATTGACTATGCTGTAAGTCGTTCTATATTAAGTGAGCTACAGGTGGAGGCATCTGCAGCAAATAGTACATCCAACTTGTCGCCAAACACAAACGCTACTACTAAAATTCCGTTTACGATGAATGATAAAACAATCTCGGATCCTACTACTGCCAATCCTTCCATGACCTCGTCCGCAACAAACGACGTTCAAGAACAGTCACTCTATACAGACCCAACTATATCAAATGATTTTGTGAAAGTGCTATCAGTTGTGAGTCCACTACCTAACATATCTAACAAAAATAAGACTTCGCGAGTAAAACAACATTCAGTAATTTTATCTAGCACGCCAATGAAAACAGTATTTGAGGAGAAGGAGAAGAAACGTTTAGAGAAAAAATGTAAAACTAAAATCACTGCAAAGGAGAAGGGAAAAACCAGCAACAAGGAAAAAAATGTACCGCAGCAAAAGGAAAAAAACGAAAGAAAGCAACCAACAAAAAGAAAAAGTAAAAAGAGCAAAGAAGAAACTTTTTGAGGTTGAAACTGACACATCTGAAGAAGAAGACGTTGAGAATCTTTGCGATGATGAGTCAGAATATTCAGAAGAAGAGACATTGTGTGCTATTTGCTGTGACACAGGAAAAATAATGAAATATGGTACCGCTGCAGAGGTTGCGGTAAATGGGCACATAAAGAATGTTCTGGTACTGCCCAATACAGCCCGATTGATTATATTTGCGTTTTTTGCTTGGATCCTTAAAGTTGATTATACGGTTACTTTTATATTAAAATTTATATAAATAAGTGAGATTTCAGACTGGCATAAAATTTTTGAGGCTGATTTAATAATTAAGTAGCTCCCATTACACATATGGGAATTTATAGGCTCTCATTTCCTGCAAAGTCGGGTAATGAGAGCGTTTCTGTTTTTTTTCTTTAAAGTTTATCTTTAAAGAAAAAAAACAGAAACGCTAATAACGCGTAAGGCCAAATGCCTAATAATGTAAGGTTAACGCCGCGATTAAATGATAGTCAAATGAGTAAGGATTTCATTTCTAATAAAAAGTTCCTAAAGTATCCATACATTTGTCGTTTATTGAAATTTTTCCTTAGAAGGCTCCAATTCCCCCCCTCACCCTACTCTAAAAAAAATTATATATTTATATCATCTTAGATTTTTTTTCTCTATTTGTTTCGTTTACCATTTTTTTTTACCTATCAACTTTTTTTATGTGAATTTTTTATGTATATTGTTTAATATTTTTTTGTAGCTTGCTGTACCTTCATAAGTTCGTGTTAAATTATTTTTGGTTTCTATTTTTATTATATGTATTATTAAAGAAGGTTCAAAAGGGACTATTAGTGAATCCTAATTCTATAATTCAACTTGTATTTCATTGCTCGCAATTGATACAATAATCTAAAACACCCGTCACATCATACACGATGGCTCGTTACTTCCAAAGATTGCTGTGTACCATAGATACTATACTAATATAACATTTCATTTTAACAACAATGGTGTTGTAAATTTAAATAGTTACCTTCATTTGAGTGGACGCTTCGTATTGCGAGTACTCAGGCGAGGCAAACAGGTGAATGGATTTTGAGAGTAAGGGGATAATAAAACATCAAATATAGAAACAAATGTAAATGTTGTACACGTATGTAAAATACGTAGATAATGCTTTCATTATCTATTAATAAAGTAGCTTCTTACTATTTAGATCCTAGCTAATATATTTTCGAATACTGGAATTATTTGTAAGAATTATTAAAATTTTGAAATTTTAACTGTTTTTAGCCATAGCATAACAAGCTCGCGTCGCCGGTTATAATTTAAGAATAAACTAAATACAGTTCAAAAAATGTTCCGTCAATCTAAGTTTTTCTGAAAATTTCATTAAAATCGGTACAGCCCTTTCTGAGCCCATACTGGACATGCAGAAACACTTCCATTTTTATGTATATAAATTAATTTATCGGTGAATTATCTTTCCATCACTGCCGTCTTTTAATATCCTGCTTACGTATTATCAAAACTTTTTAGCTTTTACTCGACGTTTGTTTCCATCATAATTTTTATTTAATGTTATACTTAAAGTATGACAATAAACACCTTTTTCACAATTCTGCTGCGGGTTTTTCGAAGAAAAACTTACATTCTGAATGTTTATTATTTCTAATCAAAACATGTACCCACGGCTAATATTCTATTACCTTCCATAGTTATAACACTTCAAAACTTTCTCACTTTCAATTTTATATGTAAACATTAGATACGATGGTACTGGTACGAAAACTATGCCAAAAGTATACATTCATGTAATACGATTAGATAATCGTTTGTCTTCAAAATCAATAACAAAAGCAATATGTTGCAATGTGACAGGGGTCGACTTAAAGACGCTTGGGGCGAACTTTCACAAGCGCCTAACGTCATAAATGATGGAATACGGCATACGGCAAATATTTATGTGTTGTGATATAAATTCAATTTAAATATAGAAGAAATGACAGAGACATTAAAAGAATAATAGGTTGTGGTTGCTAGAAGTCCGTTGTAAGTTACAACCGTTGTTTTTTGAATATATAACAAATCAGTAACAAGATCAACGTGATTTTGCCTTTTTATATTTTGGTCTACAATCACATTCATACAATTTTACGTTGGAGGATGACTCTTCCTTCTTTTGTTTGTATCGAAACAGCGAACTTGGCAGACTATAAAACAAAATCCAACAAGTAATGTTTTGAGAATTTACACTGTTGACTGTAGTCTTCGAAGTATTGACACCATAGATTAATATGTATATATGGAAAATTGACACCACACGTCATGAAGACGAACTCACGTCATGACACGAAAGAATATAGTGTATCATCTATGGAGGCTAAAGCTAAGAGCTCTGTGCGACCAACGACACTCCGTAACAAGATCTGATATTTTGACATGACACCAAGATATTTGTGCTAAGATAAATATTGATAATATCGATAACCTTGACGATAAAACATTTATAAGCCGTATCGGTGTGCATTCACAGCGGTTTTGACCTCAATATATATATATTTTATATATATTATATAGTCTGATCTACTATACACGTCCCACTTCGCCTTTAAATTTTCACTATTATACAATTAAAGGATCCACAATGTCAATTGACTTCCCGTTCTGACAAGTATAAGTAATATATAACACCATAGATAATACACTATAATATAAGATATCTTATCTACCTACTTATCAATAAATCAGAAACAATCAACAAAATTTGCGATAGACAGCCCTGATGTTGATTTGCTAGAGCTGGCAACATTCTGGCAACTTTGTTTGCAGAAGAATAATTGGATTACATCATTAAATAGATAACTATAAACTACATGTTACATGGCATTGTTAAGGTAAATGAACATTAAGACTGCCTTTTAAGTAGATAAAAAAATATTAAGAGGTGAAGAGGTGTGAAAACTGAAGATATAATCCATTTTTGGATTAAAAATTTTTCTTCTTCTTCTTCGTCAACCGATTGACGTCCATTGCTGGACATAGGTCTCTACATGGGATCGCCACACCACACCCCACGATCTTGCGCCGCTTGGCTCCAGCGGCTCCCTGCGACCTTTTTGAGGTCGTCTGTCCACCTCGTAGGGGGTCTACCGACGCTGCGCTTTCCGGTGCGGGGTCGCCATTCCAGCACCTTAAGAGCGCCTGTCGGTTCTGCGCACTATGTGCCCCGCCCATCGCCACTTCAGCTTGGCGACACGCTGAGCTTTGTCGGTGACTCTAGTTCTACGGATCTCCTCATTTCTGATTTAACAACGTAGAGAAATCCCGAGCATAGCTCGCTCCATCGCCCGCTGAGTGACTCTGAACTTTCTTATGAGGCCCATAGTCATCGACCACGTTTCGGATCCGTAGGTCATCACTGGCAACACGCACTGTTCGAAGACCTTGGTCTTCAGGCACTGAGGTATTTCGGACGAAATGATCTCGCGTAGCTTCCCGAACGCTGCCCAATTGGATTCAGCGACTAACCTCTTCTTCAAAATTGGACCTACCTATAGCTGGACCGTATGTCCCAGGTATATATACTCGTCTACAATTTCGAGTGCAGAGTTCTCAACGATGACTGGGTGGAGCGGAACATTTTCGTCTTACTCATGTTCATTTTAAGGCCCACCTGTTGAGATACTCTGCTGAGGTCGTCGGGCATTGTGTTGAGGTCCCCCAGAGACTCTGCCATAACAACTGTGTCGTCAGCAAATCTAAGTGAGTGATGTACTCGCCGTTAATGTTGATTCCGTATCCGTTCCAATCCAAAAGCTTAAAGACATCCTCCAATGCAGTGTTAAACAGCTTCGCGAAGATGACATATCCCTGTCGCACACCTCGCCGCATTTGGATTGGTCTCGTAGTTTTGTTTTGGATGCGGATAGACATTGTGGCGTTTTCATACAAACACTTCTACACTTTAACGTACCGATAGTCGATTCGGCATCTCTGGAGCCATCTTAACACAGCCCATGTTTCCACCGAATCAAAGGCCTTCTCATAGTCCACAAACGCCAGGCAAAGTGGCTGGTTATACTCCTCGGTCTTCTGTATAACCTGTCGCAGGGTGAATATGTGGTCTATGGGACTATAGCCTTTTCGGAAACCGGCTTGTTCGGGAGGCTGGAAGTAGTCGAACCTTCGAGCAAGACGATTCGTTATGACTCTCGAAAACAACTTATAAACATGATTCAGCAGCGCGATGGGTTTATAATTCTTCAATAGGGTTCATTATCACCTTTCTTGAAGAAGAGAACCACCACGCCCCTGTACTATGCTTCCGGCATAGTACCTACGTGAATGACGGAATTAAATAGTCGCTGAAGGACTTTAAGTACCGGATTACCAACCGCCTTCAGGAGTTCGGTTGTGATTTCGTCATCATCTGGAGCCTTATTGTTATTAAGTTGTTTAAGAGCCATACTAATCTCGTATAGGCTGACGTCCAGGATACCTTCGGTATAGTGTCGCGTCAACTTGGTTCTAGGGTCTTTTGCCAAATTGACAACAGCCTGTTGTGTTGAGGTCTATAACGTGAAGGTGTATATATAGAGTTTCTGATAAATAAATAGATATGAGAAAATTTAAAAAACAAACAACAAATGTCCCATATATTTATTTATTATTATTATTTGTACTTAATGGGACTTCGAAAGGTGATTCTCAATTTGGTATGCTTGTTGCCTTATCGCGCACGAAAAAGCCATCTGGATAGGCTCACGTATATCTATACTTATTATAAATAAAGTCCCAAAAAGGTGTCTGTCTGTATGTAGTCGATTTTGTCAAAATCTACTGAACGGATCTTTGTACGGGTTTCACCAAAAGATTGTGCAATACTTCCAGATGGTTTAGATAAATAGTACATATCGATATTATATAAATTGTGTTGAAGAGATCACGTCGTTGTTAAAAAACTTGCTTACTGGGAGCTTTAGTCGCGTGCGCTGCGTAAACCAGCAGAGATACTCTAAAGTAATGTACTAGAGAATTGTAGATCTATAAAACTACTACAAAAAAGTCCGCGAGAGCATGTCTCTATCTCTCTTATGGTTAGTTAACCATCAGAATTTTAAACATTAAAGTAGTTATTGTGAGTTCACAATAACTACTTTTATGTTTAAAATTTGATTTCTAGAAAAAAATTGTGACACGCAGATTTCCACGCGGGTAAATCCGCTGGCACAGCTAGTCTGTGTATAAAGCAAAACTTACATAGCTGTTAGCTATTATAGCACAGTGTGTGCCGGGCTTAAATCTTGTACCTCTACATTTTGATGCCCCGTAATGAAAGTTTGTAGAGATGAAAATAGTAATAAACCAACAATCGATAGTGCCTCAATAGCTATCGATGTTTAATATACAAAACAGAGTGATTCACAACGAGCTGCCTGGGAGCTTTATTCGAAAAAGTAGCTTATCTCTTTGAGATATAAAAAACATTGAATTATTGAAATATTTCTCTGTATAGAGCTAAAAACAGACGCGATAGCATACATAATCGATCTTTTAAGAATAACTTAGTAACAACATTGTAATTTTAAAAAATGGTTAGGTACTTAATGATAAAATAGTTTTTTAAAAAGATTTCAATAATTTAAATAGTTTCAAACAATTCAATATATTCTAGATTCGTTACTCGATGTTTTCTACATTCGTTTTATATTTAATTTTATGAAACAAAAATTTAAAATGTTTATAAAAGTTAATATTTTCTATTTCTATAGAAAATATTCATGTAGTTTTCCGGTGTTATATGACTGTAACGTTATATTTTCTGAGTAACTGATACCTACATTTATTGCATCATCTGTGGCAAATCAGATCGCTCTTTTCGTTTTGCATCAGCCATCAGCTGCGAAAAAGTGACTCTCTCATTTTGTTATACTGTTGTAAAATGGCTGATAATAAATTATATGAAATATTAGGTGTCTCACGAAGTGCAAGTGATTCAGAAATTAAAAGGGTAAGATAATTGTAATATAGTATATTGTAAGATGATCGTTTTCTAAATGCCAGTTTAACTCCTTTGTCAAGCATGGTTGTCTCGACTCATTTAATCAATGTAATCTTTTGTAATTATACTTTTCAGAGTTATCACAAGTTGGCGAAGGAATTCCATCCTGACAAAAATCCGGCAGCTGGTGATAGGTTTAAAGAAATTAGCTATGCATATGAAGTCCTATCAGATCCAAAGAAACGACAAACTTATGATAAATTTGGCCTTAAAGGGTTGCAAGAAGGCGGTCAAACTGGAGGGTTTCCTTCAGATGATTTCTTTGGACATTTCTTTGGCGACATATTTGGAATGGGTGGTGGTAGAGGACGAGGCCGAGCGCGTGGTGAGGATACCATACATCCTTTGAAAGTTTCTTTAGAAGACATGTATGTCGGAAAAACTGCTAAGTTACAATTGAGTAAAAACGTTATCTGTGGCCCATGTAAGGGACTTGGTGGAAAACCGGGAGCTGTTGCTTCTTGCAGAGACTGTCATGGTCAAGGTATTAAAGTGTCATATCAGCAAATTGGGCCTAATATGACGCGTCAATTCCAGACACGTTGTCCAAATTGTCATGGTCAAGGAGAAACTATAAATGAAAAAGACAAATGCCCTAAATGCAAAGGCAAAAAAGTTTTAAATGAAACTAAAATATTAGAAGTACATGTTGAAAAAGGTATGCGTGAAAATCAAAAAATATTCTTTAGAGGAGAAGGAGATCAACAACCTGACACTCAGCCTGGAGATGTTATAATAGTATTGCAACAGAAACAACATGATTTATTCAAAAGGACTGGTGATGATTTGTTAATGGAGCGGAAAATTACTCTTACTGAGGCCCTATGTGGTTTTGAGTTTGTTGTAAAGCATTTGGATGGAAGAGACCTGTTGATTAGACATTTACCAGGTGAAGTTATTAAACCTGGTGACTTAAAGGGTATTCAAGGTGAGGGTATGCCACAACATAAGAACCCATTTGAGAAAGGTAATCTTTATATTAAATTTGATGTAGCTTTTCCTGAAAATCATTTTGCAAATGAGGAACAGCTGCAAAAAATTGAAAGCATATTACCCCCTAGACCAGTATTTGTTATGCCAACTGGGGAGGATGTAGAAGAAGTTAATATGATGGATTACACAGCTGCTAGTGAAAGGACTCGTGGAAGAGAAGAAGCTTATGCCAGTGATGATGATGAACATATGCATGCAGGTCCAGGAGTACAGTGTGCCCACCAGTAGCTTAATATTTTTCAAATCCTTCTGTTTGGATTTATGCTCAGACCTCACATTATATAATTTTATTTTAACTCTTAGGTAGTTAATATATTCAAAAATATGACACTCCATTTCGTAGCATCTCAGTCTAGACTAGTTGTTTTAAACCAATCATGTGTTTTGACCATTATTGGGCATTGTCATGATAGGGTATAACTATGTAGAAATTGGATTATACCGCCTTAATTATTTTGTAATTTCTAAATATGTATTGTTTTTAATTTTTATGTAATGTTGAGGATTCAGTTAAAACTATTAGTAAAAATTTTCATTCATGTAATTCATTCCACTACAACAGGTGCATGTAACTGCATTGGTTTATGATTATATTTAAAATAAATTTTGTTTTATTTGCATTTTAATATTTCATTTAAAATCCTATTGATGATATAATGAAATAATTATAAACTAGTTTCTTAATTGCTTATTAAAATTATTAATACATTATATAATCTAAAATAAAATTATTTGAATAAATAAACTTTATTCCAATTTTTGCACAATATTACACATATCACATTAAATATTTCACATACACATTAAACTTTGAAAGAATGATCATAATTTTTAAAATGTTTAGCCTATGTAATATCTTTTATTCTTACTTAGTTTTTAAAACACTATGAAGGAGTAATCAAAGTATATCACAATAATTCATGTATGTTTGTATTTGAACTGATAGTAATTTATATGAAATCATATTTATAATTATATATATTTATTGAAATGACACAAAGTAACAATGATCATTCTTGACTTGACTTAACAGATTCACAATACTTTTGAAAACTTTTTCTACTTCTACACAACACATTTAGATTTATATCATTTAAGCCTAAATTTCTTAATTCTTCTAATCTCTGTTTTACAGTATTTTGAGATGATGTTAGTATTCTGACTTTATTTGTAATTTCTTCTAGACTAAAGCCTTGTTCTAGCAAAAAATCCAAAAAGCTTTTCACCTGTAACAATATAGCAAATTAAATTTTTTTTAAAGTATTTTAGTATGTGGTCAGTATTTACACTTTTTTTATAAAAAAATTAAGGCCCTGTCCAAGTAATAAATCTAAAAAGCTTTTCAACAAATTTTAACATTGAAAGTTATTAAATGATAAATTTAATATTACTTAAAATTTTATTTCAGAGTACAACATAAATTTGAAATAACACATATTGGTTTCATTGACTTAAATAATATTTATCTCTTATTTTTTGGACTAATGTTATTGTGATAGTATACCTTAGCTGCTCTGGTAGTTTTTAATGCAGGCAATTTCATATACATTTCTTCAATAATCTCTGGCGAGATATTTAATCTTTTTGCAAGATACATCTTTGTAGAATTGTCACCTAGAATAGTTTTTGTTTCTTGAAATATTTCAATGTACCTGGAATACATAACTATATTTGGGCAAATTATAAAAAGAGTGTAATGTTTGTAAATGATTTTTACCTATTTAGTATATCCTCTGAGCAGCGAACCATCCAAGGATATACATTGTTTATTCCTAAATCCTTAACTCTCTGTAGCCTTTCACGTATAGTGTCATGGTGATACTTTAAAACCCATAAATCTCTCAAAATACGGTCACCCGGCACACCCATACCTAAAATGCATCTTTACAGAAATGATGGTACAAAATCCAAATAAATCATTGGCATGCCTATTACCTATCAAAACATCCAAGGAATTTTCAAGCCAATGAAATGATAGACTGTATATAAAAGTTCTTCTTATAATACGCTGACTAAGATCAAAGGGAGGGCACTGAAATAATTCATATATATGCATCTCATAGTACATTTAACGATTGAAAAGCAATTAATAATCTTACTTTAATATGATGTGCTATATAATACAATCTGTTTTCGCAAAAACCACTTTCTTTGTCATGCTTAGTTGTTTTATTAATATAGACTAATGTTTTTAAAGGTAAACTATAAAAGGGTAAAGCATCTTCCTCAGATTGAAAATTTAAACCTTTCACCAACTTAGCTTTCGAAGTATTGTTTACTGGAAAATTGCATTCTGATTAAGATAACTATTTTTTAAGAAAAAAAAAACTTCATTTTTTATGATTATTTCAAGAACCTGAAGCGTCTGCAATTTGAGATGCACATCGAGTTATTTTTCTGGGTGTAAAATTGTTATATTTAATGGAATGTAAACGTTGAGTTTTGCTTATAACAATACTTGAATTCATTCTTTGATATACAACATAAGAAGTTTTTGAGATTAATAGGGACACCAAATTTTTGAAAGCCATATTTATTATTTATTAAGTGTACACTTCGTTTTAGAAAGAAATCATTTTATTGCAACTTTTTGTCTAATATTCAGAGCAGGGATGTTAAAAAAATAATCGATTTTTAAAATAATCGATTATTCTTTGGCTTTTATAGTAACCGCTACTGACAAAACTATCATTATTACTATTTTAATAGTATACACTATATTAAAATAGTTCGAAACGTTGATGACAAAATATACAAAAATTATAGGTATTCAATGATAAAACTTATATCGTATGCATGCGTATAGGATATAGGGGGTCACATTTGTCTATATTAGTAGTCAGTTTATCCAGTAACAACTGAATAATATAAAAGCGGCTACCGGCTTTTATATTATTCACCTGTTTTGCTAATCACGGTTACTGGGTACTATGGTTGTTATACAAATATATGTAATTCTTAAATCGTACACAATGCGGTCGAAGCTTGTAAGGAAATTTTCTTTTGTATTCTAGTCTTGAGACCAAAGGAAAAAGTCATTTTTCTAATCAAATATTAAGTGATATATTTGTGGTAATATTTTGCAATATAAAGCTTGAAAACATCATTTTATTTTAATCATTTTATTTTAATTTCTGTTCTAGTCAAATGATAAATAATACTAGACAGTTGTGTTCATAATTAAATTTTTAGTTTTTACAATATAATTTTAAGTATCTATGATAACTTTTATTAAAACATTTATTTTATAACATTCGAATAAAAACTAATTTTGGATTATAGTTTTGAGACTAACACATAGTCATTTTTATGACTCATTTTGTAATATTACATACATTTCAATAAAATGTTAAATCGTACTAAAAATTAGTAGCAATAATTTTCTTTTAGTTTCATTTTACAAACTGAATATGAACTAATATGATATTGAAAGAGTAAAAAAAGAGTACTTAGGAAAAACCCTTATAACATGTAAAATTTGATTAATTTTAAATAAATAGATTTTTTTAAAGAGAAAAATCGATTATTTTCAGTCAGTCCATCCCTAATTCAGAGAATCCATAAATTCTATGCACGACGCCAAACCTCAGACAAATAACAGATTATGGATAACTGATAACGATTGAACGACATTATTAATTGTAATTTTTTGGGCCCATATTTTCGGATTCTAGTCCTTTAATTTTTACCTATGAATATTCTCAAAAAAACAGTTAATAACCGAACGAAAATAGTTTAATAATCATGCAATATCAAATGGCTCTATCTTAAAAAAACTGCTTGTCAATTCAACACCTATCTAAAGGCACATACTATACGGTATTTAGACGGATCCTTAGTATGTTCAAAAAAATACTTAAAGTACATTTTTAACATCTTATAATTTAAAAAATATCTTGAAGATTATCGCAAAATTAAAACTTCGCACGAAAACATATTTCGTTTGGCGTCAATCCAGACAGCTATATTAAGCGGGCCCGGGTCTGCTACTTATAATAATAAACAAAATAAAAATAATATTATTATATTTATTATATTCTATCTTGATAATGATTTTCTTTCACGCAAACGACTTCGACTTGATTTTGATGTTCGATTTGATGAGCTTCTATTTCGTATGCTCCGTTTTGATGAAATCCGCTCTGGTGAACTTCTATTTCGTATACTCCGTTTTGATGAAATCCGCTCTGGTGAACTTCTATTTCGTATACTCCGTTTTGGTGAAATTCTTTCTGGTGATTCAGACCATCGCCAAGAACGTGGCCGATCATGTCTAAAAATAGTGTTGGTTTATTGCTCACTTAAATAATTATTTAATAATACTAAACATATATAAAACTAGACTACTTTTACACACAAAATAAGCATATACCTGTGGAGATACTTAGGTTTATCCGCAGGGAGTTTCATCGGATTATGGAATACATGGAGATAGTTACAAGTTCGACCTTTTGGACATCTTCTCCGGGATTGCAAACCTTAGTAAATGAGAAAAGTTATTTATTACTCAAATATTTTTAATACATTCAAAAATTTTTTTTAAATTAACCTGTAAACAAATGCTTTCAAATTGGAAGTTGCTCCAGCTGAGATGAGCTAGCAAGAAACTGGGCAGTTTCTCTTTTCAATATATTACAAATAATTTACATTATGTCATAAATTTTTTAACATAGTTCTATATTCTTTATACTGTAGTATAAATCCATTGTACTATACTTTAAAATATGATACAAAAAATTAAAATGTAGTCCTTTTTCCGCATTTAATGTAATTTGTACCATACCAATGTAATAGACAAACTTTTAACAGCAATAAATTTATTTAAATTGTTGGATAATAAAACATACCACAAATAGCACTATGCCAAGATGTAATTTGACAAAATTGTAAAGAAAGCTGTTTTCCTCCATACCATCTTGCATGGAGGGATTGATATGCCATCACAGCACAGCGTACTTCTTCATACTCTATGTATGTGTTTCCACACAGATGTTTTTCCAAATTATGACATACCTATAAATATAGATTAACTTGAGATTGGGAACAAAGTTATAACTAATTCTTATTAGTTATAAGTTTTTTTTGGAGGTAGTATATTATAAATTATAAATATTGTCATCGATACAGACCTTGCCTGAACAAAAAATTCCAATGCTCTTCAATCATATAAATGCTATGAATGTCCTGCTGACTATATGCTCTGCATATTGAATTTTATGAATTTAGAGTTAAGATAGTAAACTTATTTATTCTTTTGCACTTTTCTAGACAATGAGCTCAAAAAATACATCTATATATTTACAACATTGTATCTAGACAATTATTAATATTCAAAGAAAATCTATTGAAAAAAAATTTAGTCTTTGATACAAAGTACTAAGTGTAAGTAATAATCATCTTTTAATTAATATGATTATTTTGTACATTCGTGAATTCCTTAAAATTTAAAGCATTGTGAAGTGCTTTAAATGTCAATCAATGGTCATGTCACAGAATTAGAATCTGGCCCACGATTGAAGAAGTTAAAAACTTGATAGTTTTAATTGTTGTGAACTTCTAAAAAAAAATGAATTATAAAGGATACACCATGGTTTATATGAATGGTCATATATCTTCTACATTCATGCCACCAACTCACCTTCAACTGTACAACTTTACCAAATTTTTCAAATTCTGGCAGAATATCATAGAAAAACTCCTTAAAATCTTTATATGTATCACTGTCTTCATATTCCAGCATGATGTCTGTGTCATATTCATTAAAGTCAGTATTCTCCAAACCAAAATGGCCAAACATATTTTGGGCAACGATGATCTAAAAAGATTAACTAATTTAGAAAACAATAATTAAAGTAAATTTTAAAATTGACCACCTAGGTTTATAATTTTATATAAAAAAATTCTTTAAAAAACTTAATCAAATTATTGTATTGTCTCGAGTTCTCAATTACTGTTGAAAATTTAAATACAAGCTGTCTGCTAAACCAGGTCAAAATTAAATTAGTTTACACATACAGGTAGAGATCTTTCATTCTAAAAGTGCATGCCCCTCCAATGTCTTTACTCACACACAAAAAACTTATGTACAGACGAAATACACGCAAACTTGTTATTCTAATTGGTTACTCAGTTGCCGGACAGACACGAAAGTAGGAGCATCCATCATTATTGCCAAAAGTACAGTTAGCATGTCATAAAAAAAGAGGATAAATAATTTCTATTTTTTATTTTAAATAATAATTAGATAAATATTTTTTCTTTAATATTTTCTTTCATATTTTTCTAAAATATGGAGAATTTTGTGGCGAAAAAAAACGAACAAAACTTAACATCTATCATTATTTCATCATTAAAGCCATTGCTTTAATTAAGGAACGAATTGACATGATTGATAGAAATATGTGGGAAAATACGTGTCGAAATGTGAATGATATTGAGATAGAATATATGAAAATTTTTGAATTTATAATTAATGTTGAGTCTGAATCTGAAGATTGCGACGTCAGTGAATAGCGTTAAAATAGTAAATATTTATTGCGGTTTAATTTTTTCTTTTTTTACTATTAAAATAAATAAACAGACTTCTGTACATTACGTTTTATTTATCATTGTAATAGTTGCATAATGAATATATGATATGATCTTTATTAAATTAAGTTGGCAAGCTAGCTCTTGATTGCGAATTCACCTGATGGATGCCGATGTAATTTAAGTTTCTTGAAAGGGTTTGGAGATTAAACGTGTAACCATTCAGGGTATTTACACGACATCGTACCTGAATGCTAAACCGCTTGGTGGTACGTCTTTGTTAGAAGGGTACGTTGGAAGTATCTATCTAGTCAAGACCAGGGATAAATTTTAGAAATATACTAATATGTTTTTTCTAGGATTCGAATGCGGAACTTCCCGTTTACAATCCACAGCGCTTACTATTACTCCAGGGAAACGTTAAAAACTTACTTTTTATTCTAAAGAATTTTCAACATAAATTTGATTATAAATATGAAATTAATTTTATTTTTATGCAAACGTTACTCGTAATCCGTGTAAACGGATTGGTTGGTCAACCAGTGCACAAATGATAGGAACGCGTGACAGAATAGACGTGTTGGCTCATACAAAGTGTGCATTCTCCGCCATATAAATGCTTGACTTATACCAGTCGAGCAATTAGTTGACCTTTAAGTGCGCGAATGAATCGAGTCAACTTTAAAATTGCTGCGCGCACACATATAAAATAGTACAGTCAATATTTTCTCTCACACATTAAAATAATGTAATTTGGTGGAGGGGCGTGCACTTTTAGAATGAAAGATCTCTAGCACTAATTTAAACTGTGTAAAAACCTGTATAAGTTGTAAGTAGTAATGGATAGTGTTTTGTAAAGTATGTATAATGTAAGACTTATCAACACTTTGTAGTTATTTCTCTTTGACTTGTGTTTATAGAATCAGAAATAGTCAGCAATTTGTCTAGTTGTTTAATATCAGATATATACTGAGTATAATATTTTTTTTTAATATCAGTTTTCAATATTGCAGCCAGTCTTATTTTGAATCAGACTTGAATGATCTCTTGCATATATTATATGTATTGCCTCAACACAATACAAACTTGTCAGGAACTAACCCTTGAGTCTCATGTTAGATAACTTTTTGTAACATATTGGTTCTATAGGTTGAAGCCTACTCTGTGTTCATAATGTTTCCTTTTTCTCTATAAATATCTTTTCAAGTTTCTATTCCTACATCTATCAACTACAACAATCTGTTATGAATAATCTGTCCCTGAGTTTCAGCGCAATATATTTATTAAAAAAAGCAAATAAATATAAAAATGTTATAACTTTGTTTGAAAAGGAGTTGGAGGGAGTGCCATCAGTTACACTCCTTTTCTATTACAGAGTAATTGTTGTATCTGTATATAACTAATGTCATTTAGACAATTAAACCAGTGCGCTAACGACCGTGTTTCACTTCGCATCCCGTGTCATCGACTTAACAGTGGCGACGAACTACCCACACGTTTTAGATATAAATTGTACAGTAGTATACAATGTCTCTTTTCGGTATTTTATCAAGTTTCGACCATAATTTTCAATCGTGGCAGACATACAAAAGTCGACTTAACCAGTGGTTTATTGCGAATGATCTTGAAAAAAACGAGGTGAAAAAAAGAGCTATATTACTTAGCGCACTCAGCGATGGCAGCTATAAGCTCACAGCTGATTTGGCATTGCCCAAGGAGCTGCAGAAAGTGTCGTATGAAGATATCGTCTCATTGCTGGATAATCACTTTACACCGAAAAAGAAAGGATTCGGGGACCGATTCACATTTTACTCTGCAACCCAACGCGCGGATGAAACTTATCCCCAATGGGTAGCAAGGTTACGCGGTCTGACAGCGGACTGTCGATTCCGGAATGTGGAGGAAGCTATACGAGATCGATTTCTCATGGGTATGCTGCCCGGACCGGAGAGGGAAAAGTTATTTACTCATGACCTTGAAGATTTGTCACTGGCAAGGGCTGTGGAACTCGCGGACAGCATGAGAAATGCGCGTGCTGTTACAAACGCTGTAGCGGCAACTTCAGTATCGGTCGAAGGGTCGGCGCCTGCAGACCAACTGTATAAGATCGTCGGGAGTTCCAAAAGTGTTAGTGAAAATAAAAAACAGTGTAAAGTGTGCGGCTTAAAAAATCACAATACGGCAGAATGTCGATATTCTAAGTTCCAGTGCAAAAAGTGTAACCAAAAGGGTCATTTGCGGCGAATGTGTCCGAAAATTAATTTAGTAATTGATTCGGACGCGCTCGAGGGAACCGACGATGACGGTAAGTTATTTGCGATCCGATCGACAAACGGCGAGCCGATGACGGAAATTATTCTAGTCCAAGGGGTTAAAATGAAATTTCAAATTGATAGTGGGTCAGCAGTAACGGCTTTTTCGTATGAAATATATCGTAAATTTTTTCTGCATGTGCCATTATCAACGACTTGTAAACGTTTATTTACGTATACGGGAGAAGGTATAGATTGCCTAGGGGTTGTCAAACTCATTTTTACTTACAAAGAAATGGCGCGTACTTTAAATGTATATGTGATTCGAAACGGCGGTCCTCCTATTGTAGGTCGAGATTTTATTTCTATTTTTGGATTAGAGATATTAACCATGAATTGTAGTGAAAATTCCCGTCGGCTGGTTGATAAACTAAAAACGCGATTTGCTTCGGTTTTTTCTAACAAATTAGGAAAATTTAATAAATATAAAGTTAAATTGTTTTTAAAAGATGATGCCAAGCCGGTATTCTATAAAGCACGATCCATGGCTTACGCTTTAAAGGATAAAGTGGATGCTGAAATCGACCGTCTGTTGAACGAAGGCATTATAAAACCTGTCGATTACGCGGAGTATGCGTCACCCGTGGTGCCTGTTTTAAAACGTAACGGGTCCATTAGATTGTGTGCGGATTATTCGTGTACCATTAATAGACAACTCAAGGTAGATCAGTATCCATTACCGACAATTCAGGAGCTGTTTAGCAAACTTCATGGAGGGGAACAGTTCACTAAACTCGACCTCTCACAAGCGTACGCGCAGTTTGAGTTAGATGAAGACTCTCAGCGGCTCACGTGCATTAACACGCACCGGGGAGTGTTCAAATACACCCGTTTAGCGTTCGGACTCGCGAGTGCACCGGCGATTTTTCAACGTGCGATGGAATGCGTGCTCGCGGGCATGGACGGTGTTCTTTGTTTGTTGGACGATATTTTAATTACAGGATCAAATAAAGTTCAACACTTAGACAGACTAAACGCTGTTCTTCAAAGATTACAGGATGCAGGTCTGTCTTTACAACAGGATAAATGCGAGTTTTTTAAAGATGAAGTAGATTATTTAGGTTATACTATAGATAAAAACGGGTTAAAAAAATCAATTAAAAAAGTTGAAGCAATTAGGAGCGCACCGGCTCCTGCAAACGTAAGCCAATTGCAATCCTTCTTAGGTTTAGTAAATTACTATCGCAATTTTATACCACAGGCGTCCACGATACTAAATCCATTGTACAAGTTATTGCTAAAAGGTAGCAAATGGGAATGGAAGGATGAACATAATAATGCCTTCGTAGCTATAAAAAAACGTTTATCATCGGACCAAACGCTCGCTCACTTCAATCCGCGCGCGCGCATCATTCTAACGGTGGACGCGTCGCCGAGCGGACTGGGCGCGATACTGTCACAGATCGATGAGAGCGGAACGGAGCGGCCGGTATCTTTCGCGTCGCGTACTTTAAATAAAGCGGAAAAAAATTATGCTCAGATTCAAAAAGAAGCTACGGCTATAATTTTCGGAATACGTCGTTTTCACCAATATTTGTATGGTAGGGATACACCTTTTATTCTTCGAACAGATCATAAACCGCTACTATCGATTTTCGGCCCGTACCGCGGCGTGCCAGAAGTGTCTGCCAACCGTTTACAAAGATATGCAATGTTTTTAAGCGCTTACAATTACAACATTGAATATATTTCCAGCGCTAATAACAGCGCTGACTTTTATCTCGTTTATGTTTACCGCCGTCCGTGTGTACGGGAAACAATATCGAGGACCGTGTTATAGATGATCGAGCTTCTTACATTAATTTTGTTATTGATTCTAGCTTTCCCGTAACCCTATCATTGTTGAGTAAGGAAACCTCTAAGGATGAAGTACTTAAACAAATTAAAAAATACATTTTAAACGGTTGGCCCCCTAAATTATCGTATGAAGCAATTAGGCCATATTTCTTATGTAGATCAGAGTTGTCATATGAGAATGGTTGTATTATGCGAGGCCACAAAGTGGTCGTTCCTAATAATTTAAAGTATCGTTGTTTAAAAGAAATGCATAACTCACATTTAGGTATCGTAAAAACAAAAGCAGAGGCTCGAAGTAGGTTTTGGTTTCCGGGCATGGACAAAATGATTGAAGAAATGATTGCTAGGTGTGATATATGCAACCAGCTGAGGCCGCTGCCCGGCAAGGCTCCGCTGGCAGTCTGGCCTTACCCTCCTCACGCTTTTTATAGGGTTCACATAGATTTTCTCGGTCCTATTAATAATATGACATATTTCATAATCGTGGATGCCTATTCGAAATGGATAGAAGTTTATAAAATGACCTCTCTGACGACAGCCGCTGTAATATTAAGACTGCAAGACTTTATGTCTAGATTCGGGTTACCTAATACATTAGTCAGTGATAATGGCACGGCTTTTGTTTCTCAAGAATTTGAAACTTTTTGTAAGGTTAACGGTATTGAACACATCACGTCACCAGCTTACCATCCCGCCAGTAATGGGCAGGCGGAGAGTTTCGTTAAAATCGTAAAGAAAGGAATTAAATCAAGTATACTAAAGGATGAGAATAATAAAGAATGTCAAGTTACACTTCTTAAATATTTGTTCGACTACCGGAATTCTATTCATTCGACAACAGGTTCTTCTCCTGCTCAGCTGGTTTTTGGACGTAACTTACGTTCGCGCCTTGATTTAATAACGCGGCGCTCCTCGCCGACACCGTCTGATTCTCTCGTTAAGCGCGTCCGTACTAAACAGTGTTCACAGAGTAGGTGTTACAGAGGCACAAATAGACAGTCGTTAAAGCCGGGCGATCATGTTACCTATAAGAAACATTTTTCTACGAATAACGCTAAAACTTGGAGCAAGGGTATAATTACAAGAAAATTGGGGAAAATAGTATATTTAGTTAAAGATCTGTCAACTTCACAAATTTTGAAAAAACACCAAAATCAATTATTTTACGATAAAGGATACTACAGCACTATTCAAGGTGACATTGGTTCTGACGTATCAGTGAGTGCTGTGCCGACGGTCGTGCCCATCAGAAATAGTCTTGTAGACAGTGCGGGTTCGAATACTCAACCGACACCGATGAGGCACGAGGGGGAAGGAGAAACTCCTATAGACATAGGAACTGATAATCGAGTGGACGAAACATCAGAAACGGGAGTAGCTAGAAACCCGGCTCACTTGAGGTTTTGCCCCCATTGGAAAGTGCTGCGACCCTTACCTAAAGTTAATTATAAACAGTTTTTTTGTATGGACTTTTAATCATCTTTATTGTCATAATATGTTTAGTATACTCTCATTATTTTTGTACTAATGTAAGTGATCTGTACTAAAAAACTAAGGGGAGGAAGTGTTGTATCTGTATATAACTAATGTCATTTAGACAATTAAACCAGTGCGCTAACGACCGTGTTTCACTTCGCATCCCGTGTCATCGACTTAACAGTAATCATCAAAAACAATAACAAAAGTAATATGATTGAACTACTTACTTTACTTATTCCTGCATATTTATGATTCCTAGAGCAATCTTCACCAAAACGGCAGCAAGCAGTTTTGGCAAAAAATGGACATATAGCACAGTTAGGCTTTGATTCATGCAAAATTGCCAGTTCTTCAGGTATCTCTTTAGAATCTCCATTTAAAAATGATGTTAAATTACTTATAAACATCTCTTGTTTCTGTCTATTTTCTTCTTCAATTTTCTTCAGTTTTTCCTCTTCTTTTTCTTTTCTTTGTTTTTCTAGTTCCCATTCCTGTAATTCCCCAAAAATCACTTTAAATATTGCCTAAATTAAAATAAGTAACTGTTTTGATTAAATGTACCTAATTATAAAGTACAAAAATAACAAATGTTCATTTAAGTTTTCAAGTATCCTCAATTATGTATCCCTTATATATGTTATATTATAAATTTCATATTGTTTTCCTTGTCCCTTTTTCTATACTATATTAATCTGGCCAATAGCTATGTTTAAAATTCCATCAATAATGCCCCTGCAGATAAGCTGAGAAAACATAACATACAGACTAACACATTTTCACATTAATAATATTGTTATATCGTTTAATATAATGTAGAATATTTACTGAGTGCCTTCTGTGAAGTTAGATATAAATAAGTGTGGTGATATACGCATTCTAGGCATCATTAAGTTAAGAGTGAGGTGGACAGACAAGATTAATAAGTTATTACTTACTAGTCGTTTTCGGGCCTGCTGTTCAAGATGTTTTTGGTGCAATTCTTTCTTTTGTTCTTGAACCTTCTTCCATTGCTCCATTGCTATCATCTCTGCTTGAATCCATTTTTCATTTTCCAACCTGTTCTGCTTTTCTATTTCTTCAATTTCATGCAATTCCAAAGCCTCTTGCTTTTCAAGCCAACCTTGAAACTCATTATTATCCAAAAAAGAAGAATCTAAAATAAGGAAAAAAAATATATAATTATGGTTACACGGTATAAAAAATTAAGTATAGAATGTAATGTAAAAAATCTTCTCTTTAATATTTACCTCTTGCTCTTGCTTTCTGGGTCCGAATTCTTCTTCTCCTTTCCTTTTTTACAGTTTGCCGCCATTCTTTATGCCTAAACAAAATCAACATATAAACTAGAGAAAAGTTGAGTTTACACAGTGAGTTAATTTACTGAAAATTGTTTCATTACTTTCCCATTTTGTAAGTCCAAAGTCACGAGAGAGAGACTTTAATTCACAATTGATTAAATTTAAAGCATTTTTAAGCAAACAACTAACAATTAACAACATTTTATGGATATATCATACCATAGATTACTAAACTATAATCATAGACTACTAACTAAAATAACTAAAATCGTACACTGTAGTCTTTGACTAAAATCATACAACAGATATAACCATACATTACTATTTGATTTCCATTAATAAGTTAATAACCAAAAATTTAAACCAAAAAATAGATTAACACTACAATCATAGACTAAAATAATTTCGAGTTCTATATATGAAGCTGTTATAAATGAAGTCATTACTATAGGTCTTTAAAGTCTTAATATACTTTAACAACCTAGTTTTTAGGAATATCATAAAATATTTGTTTTTTAATCACAATAATTGATTTTTTATAATTAATAAATTTATTTAAAATGTATAAAATTCTACTAGAGTAAAGATCGATTTATATCCCACACTATGGGTCAACTTACCTGTGGTATCCCAAACGGTGGGTCAACTTGCCTTAGTCAGCTTTTACGATACCTCTGTAAGAAATCAGGGTGTTCTATTCTACTCAGCCGGATACCACACGGCGGGTCGACTTACCTTAGTCGCCTTTTACGACACCTCGGTAAGAAATGAGGGCGGCCTGTTCTACTCAGCCAGATACCACACGGCATAAATGTTATTGATTCATTATTATGAGTATATATATATTCGGCAGGTAGCTTTGCACAATATATTTAAGGGGAAGGTAGTTTCAAATTACTGCGAGTGTCAGTGTTAATATTTAAAACAGATTTTTTTCATGTAATACTGTTTATAATCTCGAGTATTTCTTTGATAAATGGATAAACGCAAGGAAAAAATTAAAAATAATATTTTACACAACAATGAAAGAGAGGTTATAAAATTGTTAAACAAAGGTTTGGACCCTAATTTCGAAGATGGGTGGCCTATAAGATTAGCTGCCCGGCATGGGTTATATTCTATAGTGAAATTACTAATGCAATATGGAGCAAATCCACATTTATTAAGTGAAGCTGGTAAAAAATAATTTTCTTTACTAAATTTTCGTAGAATTTGACACACAACTAGCAAAATTTAATGATGAATTAGCAAGTAATTTTATTTATAGGAGCATCAACATTACAACTTGCAGTTTTCTCCGCGTTGCATTGGGACACTGATGACTGGACTTTTTTATTATCATGCTGCGATTCCTCTCAGTTAGCCGATGGTGCAGCGGTGGCAATAATTTTCAATAATATAGCAGCTTTAAAAAAAATTCTACATACAGGGCGCTGTAATGTCAACTTGCCAACAACTCTAACAGGTTATATATTTTTTAACTGTACTTATAATTCGCGATTACAGAAAACGTTAAAAGTTGAATATAGTACTAAATTTTCAATATACATTCGTAAAAATTGCAAAACGATTGTTTATTGCTTCGGTAACGCCACATAATGTTTTTTTTTACATTTACAATATGCTTTCAGTCCTAATGTATCTATTATCTGGCTTTCTTTTTCTATGTATTTCTATATCATATATATAAATAAAATATGGGACGGTTACACATACGGCTGCTAGTCCTATTTTTTAATGAAAATCTTGGCTCTCGGCGAGAATCGAACTCGGGACCGTCGGAGCTGAAGGAAGGGGCACTGCCGACTCCGGCAACGGGCCAGTCAAAGTGTATGTGCAACAAAGTTATTCTTCTTCTGATGAATTTTATGGCGAGACGGGCGAGCCCAAAAGCATCGCAGTCGTTGAGGTTGCGATATGCGTAGAGTTAAGTGCAGAAACTCTTCTAGGGTCGGGGAACGTCATCCCTAGGGAGCCTCCTGTGCCGGACCACGGATTAAGGCGATGTGTAGTCGATGATGGTGTGACTGTGAACTAGTCAACACATATGTTCAAGATACAGGCTAGGCCTAGTTTGAGCGCTAGGGAACATCTTGCGTAACTTAGTGTTATATAATATTAATCATGTCCATAGTTAAGAGGAGATGTATTAATTAACATTTTTGTGTTCAATAAAACAATTATTATTATTATTATTATTACATATAAATGTTCTATAATCGCGGATTGTAGCAAAATAATTGAATTGAATTTGGTTATTAAGTTAATAGATAACTGTGAAATTATTTATAGCTTCCTACATGCCCATTACCTCATTGCAGTTCTTGCAATGCAATAAAAAATAATCATCATTTTAGGAAAAACTGTGGATGATCTAGCAAAAGGTTATAAATTGCAGCATTTTTTAAATGTTCCTGTAAGCCAACCTACTTCTCAAATAACACCAAACTCATCTCCATGCAGAACAAGAACTGTGAGTATTTTAATAACGCATTTTGCAATAAATATGTTTTAGTTATTTTTTAATTATAAAAACCAATATTTGAATCAGAAGATTTTATTTGTTATGGGTCTTACATTTGTGTATTTAATGGGGGGAACCTAGTTTGATGGTTGGTGTTTAAAAAATATTGTTATTTTTTTCAGAGCCTCAGAAGTCCACATGTTCCACACGAATTGCAACGGAATTTATCTCCTTCAGTGGCACGCTTCTTTGATCTTACAGCTGGTCAGTCATCATTAACATCACCGCGTATCCAAAGATCGATGTTTTCTCCAACATCACAATAACTTAAATTTTTATACGTGCCGTTTTTCTCATTGATATAAGCAATAAATAATTTTTTATGTAATGACGGACTTTAGACAAAACTTGAAAGAAATTTATGACGATTACGAAAGTTAAATGCAAGATATACTTACTTAAGAAAAAAAAACTACAACAAATTATAAGTTTTAATATGACAATTTAATATTTAATTTTATTTTGAATTGACTTATAAATCTTCTAATTTATGACAATGTTGAGTTACAACAAAAATGAATAATTAAATCGATTTGCATTATGCGTTGTTATTATTTATTATTCTTTTAATTAAATGTTTCTGCGTTGATATTGAGTAGGTGTGCAAAGGCTCACAGCTTGAGTCTCGAGTAAAGTTTTGCTATTAATCTGCAATACAATCGAAACATTATTTTTGTTTTCTGTTAAATATTTATATATTTTTCTACGGAGATTCCTTTTATATACACACGGCAAATGCCTTTTCTTTTTCTTATCATTTTAAATATGCCAAATTGCTTCATCACTACGTTATAATTATAATAATATAAGATGATCTATTATATTTTACAACTTTTTCAACAACATTGATAGTTATTATTAGTCTTATGTAAGAGGGAGCAAGATATACAATTTTTTTTATCTTACTCGAAAAATTCACTGCAAACTTTAATTTTAAGTTTGAAATCGGAGATACACTTACATTTCCTAAATTATTATCTATATGGTTTGGTTCAATGAATAACTGTTTTCCAAGGCAACTTGGCATTTTACTTTGCAAGCAATTAATAAACTTCATTAATATCGTGTGCTGGAACAATAAATAATATCTAAATTAATCATCTTCCGCTCTATCAATCTAATCTATCTATCATCGGGCCGCTTTTTGTTGTTCGCATAAATCACATGGATTAATTATTATTTTTTCTCTACCGAATTGTGATTACTGATTGTGTGTAAAGTGATTTAAAAAAAACATTTTCCCGTTTCATAAATTCTTTTGTTATATCTTTACATTCTTCATTACATTCTTTAATACTAGATTCTAGTTCTATATTTATATATTAGAGTATTTATACTAGAGTAACCATTGGCAATGATAATGAAAGGGAAGATGAAACTGAAGAAACTCGTATACTTTTGCTTTGTCTAGTCACACATAAACAAGAGGGACAGATAGAAAACAGTAAAGTAACTGTCTGTTACTATCCCACAGCTGGGCATAGGTATCCTCTCTCCGGTTTTGGAGAGAAGGATTGGTGGTATCCAATGCGGATTGGTAGGTTACACATATCCCAAGAATTCTCTAGAGATACGCAGGTTTCCTCACGATATTTTCCTTCACCAAAAAGTCATATTGCAATTAGCAATTAGACACATTAGTGTTAACAGAAGTCATAGGTTCCTGACGGGTTTAAACCCGTGACCTCTCAAGAGAGCCGCACGGTCTCACCGCTGGGCTATCACAGCTTAGAGACAGATAGAGATATTATTTGCTTTCTCTTTATTGTAATACGGCACAGTTTAGGCTGGCTTTCCTATTCTAGTATAATAACTCTATGTCTAAAAAACTCAAGCGGTGTGGCAGTTAATAAAATTTCGAAAAAATCATATTGTAACAGATTTATAAAAGACCTTAAAAGCCTTCCTTGTAAATTATAGTTAGTAAAATCCGTATGAAAATCCGTTCAAAAGATTTTAACTGTACGTAAACCGTTTACGGACAGTCATAGAAACTTTGATTAATAATATTTAGTAATTTAGTAATATAATTGGACATGAATAAAAATAACCACGTTATTTACCTCTGCAACTTTTGGTACTGGTGTTATGATAGGAAAGTTGCTTGTGAGACAAATCGCAGGGTATAGTAATGGGTCACCGCGCCAAAATCTTACTGAATAGTAGTAAGGATCCTCCTCTTCGGGTAACCTGTACCCATGCTTAAAGGATATGAATGATTCTTTGTTACGCAGATAATTATATACACAATGTCAGCATTAGTTGTGAAAGTGTTTGAAATTGTATTTTTTAGACAAAGTTTCTTATCTGAGATTTTGTTTAATTAGTCAATTACATATGAAATAGAAAATATAAGTTACGTTTCTACGCAATGCCTAATATATAAGATATATTAACAGAATTAACTGTATGTGAAATGTAAATGAGTTTCAATCTTACCATCATCGCTTACCTGAAAAAGTCATTGTAAATTTACTTTTGATTTATAACAGATATGTGTCCCATATTTGTTGTACTTACTATATTTTTCCAATGACGACGTAAGTCCTTATAACATTTAAACTTAGCTGAGATGGGTAAGGAATCATAATATTCTTCTATAATACCTTTGTTTAGGCTTAAAATAATAATAAAGTATTATAAACTAAAGTAAATTATAAACGTTGAACGTTATTTAAAAATGAACAACAATTTTTCCGTTAAAACTTTCAAAATTTTTACCTGGGTAGAACTCTAACAGTTTCACCTTTGAAGTAAGTTTGTTTAGATTTAATCATATTAATTTTTACAGCTTTCAGTAGCAATTTTAAGGTGTTATCTGAAGATTATAAAATATTTATTATTATTTATATATATTATTAAAATTCAGCAAAATATATTTACTGTTCTTTATAACAGCAGCTGTGTGCTTAATAATGATCGTTATTTCATAAGAGCCGCTAGCTCCAAGATCGTTTCACCTGAAGGAACTTATAATCCCGCGAAGAGACATAATTAATAAATAATACAGATTTTATTTCCTTTAATTTAAATTTATAAATTCCATTTTCAAAAAAAAGAAGTTAAACTTACTATTGTTCATTACTATAGTACACTGTATACCATCTTGCGGCCCCGGACTCGTTAAAAAATCCCTATTATTAATGAAATGATTATATCCCAAGGTGTTCCATATAGGTGCAATTTTAGCAGACATCGTATATTGGAAGCAAAGTAGATATATTTCAGATGTTACGCCACGGATACTACCATCCTACAGTAACAGTACAAAACGCTTAATGAGTACAGCTTTGTTCGTATAGGCATTTAAAAAAATCAGAAATATCTTCATTTTGACTTACTGGATTTAAGGAAAATTTCATAAACAAAGAAGTTAGAAGATCGTAATCATTACCAATTTTATTGAAAATAATATGTATTTGTTTAACGTCACTTTTATCTGGACAAACCAATAACGATGAAGTAGAGAATATTATCATCCTAAAAAGAGTAACTAAAATTATAGTATTTCAAACATTAATATATTAATATTATTTAATACCTACAAAATGTAATTAACCAACCTGCACTTTAGTACTTTCCAATGGTAGTTCGAAGGAGCGGAACGATCGTGTTTATCGTCAATATTTGCAACAACTACAAGGTAACCCAAATTATTAAAATTAGGAGTATTTATTTTGTATTCGTAAATATTATTCATTTTAATAAAATAAAAATTAAATTTTGATATACTGGGAAGAAAGTCTTAATTGCAATAACTATCAACTTAAAACTGAAGTCTGAAACGACTATTCTTATATTTCAATTTCGAATAATATTTATTTGAAATTGAGCGCGTATTGGTCTCTTCGCACCAGTGTAATGTAGCTCTAACAGAAAAAAAATATTCCGAATTTAATTTATCTTTTTTTAATTTTTAATCTTTACTGTACTGTTTAAAAAGAGCGATTTAAAACATGTTGATGAAAGCGCATACAGCACATCTGTACATTAGAAAGGAGAGGGCGTCCACAGATTATATTAGAAATTTAAGTAACATGAATTATTGCTACAAATTTGTTATTTATACAAAGGATACATCTATTGTACCTCATATTAAAAATAATATTTAAATATTTCAAATTTATGTGCTAAATGGAAAATTTTCCGTTAACATTATGTAATACTTGGACTCGCTTTTTCTATACATGGATCTGCTGAAATTTGATTCGACATGTCTAAAGCGTGCGACATGAGACCAAATTGAAGTGGTTCACAAATACTAAGTGTAGTACCCGCCATTAAATAATGCACATCGATGTTTGGAACGAAACAGCCGGCCAGTTCGGTTTTGTAGAGCGCTGTCACTGTCACACACGGGTTCGTCAGTCTGTGCGACAGAGACAATGCTCTATGAAGCAGGATCTAGCCGATTTTCTCTCTCTCAGCCTAGATGTGCATTATTTGATGCCGGTTACTATAAATAGTTTGTACGAGAAACATGTGGCTTTATTATTTAATTATTTATTTGTTCATTTAATGAGTTCTTCTATGTAATTATAATAAAATCAAATATAATTCACGACAAGTCACGTACGCCATGATTTTTTATACCTTTGAATTTATTTTATTCGAGATTCTCAAATACTAGTGATTCTATAATATTGATATGATTTATATAAAAGAAAATAAATAATTTTCATGTTTAATTTGGCGTCGGCATTTTGAATTGATAACTTAAATAATAATAATTAATTGAATTGATATTTCAAAAATATCCGAGTAATATTTAATTCTATTGAGTAGAGGTTGAAACTGTAGCGTTATATGTAGGGTAGGACTTTATTTTTTCTATTTTGTAGCAACTATTATATGCAAGATAATATAAAATCAGCTTGATAAAACATTCATTGAACAACAAACCTGAGGAAGTGTTTGCGCAAAATGTGTAAAAATACTCTTATGTGAGGTATTTTTACGATGTGAATATTTCTATGCTTTGGCTAATCGGTAGCTAGGTAGTCAAATTCAAATTCAAATTATTCTTTATTCAAGTAAACTTGTAAACAAGTACTTTTGAATCGTCAACTTTACTGCTGGTTCGAAAAGCTATTCCTACCGAGAAGAGCCAGCAAGAAACTCGGCGGTTGCTCTTTTTAAAATATAAATCTTAGAACTTGTTACATTTATTTATTACTGTCTTGTACAGGGTAGAAGTGCACCTATATCCACACATCCTTATCATCTAAGTAATCTTCAACAGTATAGTAGGCTTTCTGTATCAGCCTCTTTTTAACAGTGTTTTTAAACTGCTGTAATGGCAGAACCAAAATTGATTTCGGAATTTTATTATAGAATCTTATACCCAAACCCACAAACGATTTACGTACTTTTGCTAGGCGCAAAGCAGGAGTCGCAAGTTTATGTCGGTTTCTACTTTGTCTATTATATACATCACCTATCGTTTTATAATTCTTTATATTTTATGTACAAAAATTACGTTATTTAAAATATATTGTGAAGCAAATGTTAGAATACCTATTTCCTTAAACTTCTCTCGCAGGGAATCACGCGAACTTAAATTGTAGATGCCACGTATTGCCCTTTTTTGTAATACGAAAATTTTTTCACTATCCGCGCATTTACCCCACAGCAATATTCCATAAGACATAATGCTATGGAAGTAAGCAAAATAAACAAGTTTCGCTGTTTCGACATCTGTAAATTGTCTTATCTTGCGAACAGCGTAGGCTGCTGAACTAAGTTTCCCTGCAAGAGTTTTTATGTGTATGCTCCATTGGAGTTTTGAATCCAAGGTCACTCCCAAGAATACAGTTGTATTTTCTGTTTACTTAGGTCACTTATGCCCGATTTCACCGACATCCCCTACAATTTAAGAGACCCCTATGTATATTTAGGGGACGTTTAGGAGACTGTTTTCGTTTCACCAACATTTAGGGGTCACTTAACCGCTTAGGGGACTCTTAAATTTGAGGAGTGGATTGTCGACCCCCCAAACCGACACACAACTATAAAAGAAACTACAAGACGAAAATGGACAGTGATTTATTTGATTTATTCGATAATTTAGAAACTATTGATACTATTTTTGACGTGAATAGAAGTCGAAGACCAAAATTTTATCGAAAACGGCCAAATTATTTTATAAATTTTGATGAAGTAGACTTTTTTAAGAGATATAGGTTATATAAATCGACAGTGTTGTATTTACTAGAAATTATTGAGCCTTATTTGGAATACCCAGATAATAGGTGTGTAAGGACTATTTATTTTATTAGATCTTAGTTTCTTCTCATCTAACTATACTTAATAAGTTGAAAAAATGTGTGTAGTTATGTTTAGCATATTACTGGTATAATTTGCTAAACATAACTAAAATACACAGTTCCATTCGCAAGATGTACACACAACAATTGTAAGCTTTGGAAGATATCAATAATTATGGCGTAGGTAACAACTTGACAGCATTACTTTTAAAATACAGAGTAAAAATCAATGTACAATACCATTATACATAAAATTTTGATCAAAAATATTTAATATTGCATAAAAGAAATAACATAGAAAATATATTGCTTTCCCTTATTTTTATTCAATAGTATAAATTAAAATTTTGCACAAAACCTTTTTATTTCTTATCAATCGTAAATACCGATAGCAAGTCACGCACTATTATGGTAAAAAAAACGTCACATAGTTAGGAGTCCCATCGTTAGGGGTAACATTCATTGGTGAAATCAAATTTAAGTAAGGGGTCTGTTTAGGAGTCCCATTTAGTTAGGTGTCCCTTAGCAAAGTGATAGTTTAGGGGTTGTTGGTGAAACCGGGCATTAGGTATCTATTTTATTGCATATAATAAAGTTAACACTTCCACGGTTTACATTGATTTTACATCTACGGCTTTGTCTATGAACAGGATGTTAAAGGCAGTGATTAAGTTTCCTTTTATATACTCAATCAATCGGTGTTATTTATGAATACATAAAGTCTTATTAGTTTGTTTTTAGTACATATTTAAAAAAATAAAACAATGATATCCGGTATTTTAGCGACTGTTAATGTTACAGAGAAACAACAATGAAATTATAAATAATTCATTAAATTAATTTTGATGTTCGAATTGATCGCGAGCTTTACGAAGAACTCCTTGTGTTTTGTGGATTTCTCTGCAAATAGCGCGTTGTACACTTCTTTTTCTCATATTAGCAGCATTTAGCTGTGTTAGTGTTTCTGCCAAAGTTGCTTTTGTCCTTGCCAATTTTTGTTTCAAAGTTACATTTTCCTCATACAATGAACCTGAAAAATTAGTAAGAAATACTTTAATAGCAATCGTAACACATATATATAGTTCAGTAGCAATAAAAAGCTGTAAGGCTGAACTCATCAATTTGTTTCAGCTGGACTAAATATATACTGGTAATAGTAACCTAAGCGTTATTAGTGCGAAAAGATCAGCACAGTGATAGCTAATTTACTTACCAAATATAAATAATATACTTACGAGGAGATAAATTAATAGCGTCGTTTTGTTCCAAACTCGATAGCCGGTCACTATCTATACCTTGATCTGGAGACATCGGTCGTTCCTCTTCAAATGGCAGGGCGTCGTGCACCTGGGCAATTTTATTGTCATCTACAATGGTCATTTTACGAGTAACCTCAATTTCTAACTGCGCATTATTTTCCATGGCTATAGATAATTTTTCACGTGTTTCTTCCAATTCTCTTTCTATTCTAAGCCGGTCATGTTGCGCTCGCGCTCGCTCGAGTGCAGCTTGGGAAGCTTGCACGGTCGCTTCATCCGCAGCTCGCCTCAGTGATCGTTCTGTTTCCATGAAGGCAGATTCTAATTCTAGTTTCTCTGTACGCAGCTTTTCTACCAGTTGAACATTGTAGGCGACTTGCTGCTCATTATCTGCCAGCCTCGTTTCCAAAGCGATCAATGTAGTTTTTAAAGAGTCCAAATGTTTGTTAGATTCGATTGCAGTTTTGCGTTCATCGTCTAACGTAGTTTTCAATTCGTCCCTTTCTTTAACCAAATCATTGATTTGTTGCATAGCGTATTCTAATTTTTCAGTTAGATCTCTTTTTATCTCCTCAAGTTGTACTGTGCGGGCAGACAGTTCATCGTTTCGATCGAATAAGGCACTTTCGTTAACAGGTTTATTATCCTCGGAACGTGATCCATATGATAGTCGTGACCGTCTAGAGCGATATCGATTAGATTCGGAAGCACATTCTCTAACGGCTACACCAGTATCACATAAGCCAACCCGTGCTAATGAGACATTCCTATCTGGTTCAGACCAACATTCAGACTCAGAAATAATGTCTGCCTGAGGTATATGTTTTAAAGGTTTTCTTAAAGAATACCGGTCTACATCATTGCCACAAGTAAGATGGTGTCCAAACATTAAAGTTAAATCTTCTATTCTCATAGACTGGGAGATGTCAAAATTACTCTCATCTATCGTTAATTCCTCCGGAGCAATCGACTCGTCCAATTTCAGGCCCACAGGTAGAGCTAGACTTTGTTCTAGGATACTCTCGGCTAGCCTTTTCTTTTCTTCGCCTAGGACGCATCTTAAACAAGTAATGTTATAACATTAGAAATATAAGTTGCAATAAAATATACACTATGATCTAGTAAAGCGACAATATAAAAAAAACACAACTTACTTATGTGACAACAGTTTGTCCAAGAAATACGCCAAACCTTGCAATCTTCTAGTTAACAATTGTTGCAGATTTCTGGAAAGAACGTTATTTTATAATTATCACCATATTTTAATACAACAAAATAAGTCAACTAATCAAATTCTGCAACTGTTACCCAGAGACATCTTCATTTTGTATGTTGTCAACATTGTTCTGCAGTTGTCTAACTTTATTCTCTAAATCCTTGATATGTTCGTCTTTGCATTTTAATATTTCCTCATATTTTTCTAATTGTGAATCACTAACATGGGCGTAAGTTAACTCCTTATTCTGCAAAATGATCAAAATATATAAAATCAATGTTCTGAAATTATTACAACACGACGACGGTTCTAAATAACGAATTACTAAATGAATATAATTTATTAATTTACGAAATCATCAACTTTTTTGAGAAACCTTCCCTAAATGAGAAACGAATTTAGCATAGAAATATTTACATATTTACGGTATATTCTTAGTTGTCTCTCACCCATAATACAAGTATTAAGTTGGGGATGGACAACCGTAACTGTACCATATATAAAAAAAAATTTAAAGTTATATAAACCTTCAATCGTCGACTAGGGGGGAAAAGAACCATATTATTCAATCATACATACCAATTTCAGTTTTTCAATTACTTTGTCCTGTTGCTGTATTTTTTTCATACAACCTTTGATCATTTGAAGGGCTTTGCCATTTTCTTTTTTAAGCCGTGTCAGTTGATCCTAAAATAAAATTATCCACTGATTTAAATAAAACAAAAATTTATATAACTATTCACATTAAAATTTAATGTACTTAGTTACTTACCAACTTTTCACTGTTCACTGTTACACCTAAGTATTCACTGTAACAGGAAAATCTCAGTTAATGAAAATTAAAATAAAAAATGAAACATTCCTCGGTATTTGACACAGGTTACTTCTATAGAATTGAAAACGACGTACAAATAGACAAGAAATCCTAAGCCAACCGCCATCATCAGCCAGTGATCACGTATTGTTCGACCTTACCCATTCTATTATTTTAAATACGAAATTTTGACTGTATGCTAAAATTTCATGGTTTCGCAAATCGAGAGAATTTCATCAATATTTGATGAAATTTTGCAAAATTAAAGCTTACCGGAGTAATACATAAATTATTAAAATTCCCGCTTTTCTTTTTGGAACAAATAAAAAATACAGATTGCATTATTGAGGGTACTTAAACGCTTAAATTGGCGCGAACGAAGTTGCTGGTATCACTAGTTTTATTATAAGCTAGCCGATTAAATTTAATTTGAGTATTTGATAGTACCTCGTAAAAATCCGTTGGGTAGGTAATTACGATAATTTGGAGTTTATCGAGAACAGACAGATAGACAGACACGGCAGTATACTTTGTTTTATAATATGTATTGATTTCCAAAAATTAATTATTCTTAAAACTACGATAGTTGTTTGCAGATGCTGAAAAGTGCTTATGCGCAATGTTTGTTCGGCGAGATATTTCTTTTGATCTGAGAATTTAATAACATAGTTTGTGATAACATTTACCAAGCTTAGTATTGAATGATTTATTGAGGCAGGCATATTTATTAAAGGGACCGAATTCAAAAGTGGTGTCAAATTGCGTCAAATGGCAAAAAATATGCAAAATAAAGCGTCGCTTAACGTCTACAAAACACTTTGACTGTTAAAGATACCCATAACTTGGAAGGGCAAGAAAACACTAGCTTTTTCAATAGCGTGATGTCATAGATTGCATAGAAGGATTATAATTTATAAATTGGCCTTATTTTGAATTCGGTCACTTTAATACTAATTGTGCGATACATACATAAATACGATGAATTTATGCAGATTGTTTCATTAATATTATGTAAGTTCCTTACCCAGCTGATTCTGAATGATACGTTTCATCTACGACATCCGTTGGAGGGTCTGTATCCTGAAATAACAAAAGCAATACCAATAGAATTAATTTACTCACAAATTATTGATAATATTATTATTAACTAGGGTCGGCACAACATGTTTTAAACCTTTTTATTTCATGTTTTGGCTAGTTATTTTAGGACCTGCCTGACGTCAACTTACCTTAGTCTCCTTTAAAGACACCACGCTAAAAACCCTCATTTCCTGGTCTTCTGTTCTAGCCGTGATACGACATGGCATTTGTAATAATGATTATATATTATATAATGTGTGCAGTGCTAGTACGTAGTTACGAAACCTTTATGCATAATGTATGAAAACTGATAGTATACTCTACTTTTAGCATTAACATACATTTTGTTTAACCGCGGATTATAACAAAATAATACAATAAACTACAGAAATCTGCAAGTAACGCCTAATTCTATAAGATATCCGCTAAATTAAGTCGAACATTCGTTTTTGTAATATTACTAATTATTTGTGTTGATGTTAATTAATTAATGTTCACAACCATTACCTTAATTTGTGTATTCGTTTCTTTTCTGGTTATGATGCTGTTGTTAATAGATAATTCCGCAGCTTCAGTGGAAATCGAGCCCTTTAAAACATAAAAAAAAGTTAATTTACGCCTTTTACTATCCGATTACTGGGAATAGGGCTCCTCTCTCCGTTTCTGGATAGAAAGGTTGGAGCTAAGACCTACCACGCTGCTCCAATGCGGATTGGTAGGTTACACATATCCCTAAAATTCCCTAGACATATGTAGGTTTTCCCACGATGTTTTCCTTCAACGAAAAGAGTGTGAAAATAAACAAAACAATAATCAATTAGACACACAAAAACTCATTGGTTCCTGCCCGGGGTTTGAACTCGTGACCCCTCTTAAGAGTTGCACGGTCTCACCGCTGGGCTATCACAGCTTCAGCTTTAAAAAATGATATTTTATAAATATTTAAAAATGATATTTTATAATAAGATATATTATTTACCTACCTACCTAAGTACTAATTCTAAATTTTTTTATTTAAACAATGTTAATGTATTTAAACAAAGTCAATGTAATAAATTAAACACTTTAAATTTTTTTTATACATTTAATTTACCTGATTTTCTAAAACATCAATCGCTTCAGCAGCCGCGGCTAATAATTCTTGTTTGTCACTGAGTTGCCTTTTCAGTTCTTCTACTTCAACTTGAAGTCTCACATTGTGTTCTAGTAATCCCTATAAACAAGACGTTCATTACTAAAATAATTTGAGGGTACTAACATAAAATAACATTCTATTTCATTATTGATATTCTTCAATTGTGTACATAGTTTAAACGATACATGAGAAGAGAAGTTTTTGTTGAGTCTTAGTTTGAATTTGAATTAAACTTAAAAATAACTTATTTCATTATATTTAGTATGTAGTACTTATGTAGTATAAAACTATTTTTATTATAAAACTCTTTATCATACTTGGACGGCGGGCGGTGCTCCGCTTCCTAATTTCTCTTCTAGAAAATATATTCGTAACTTTAAATGAAAATTTTCCTTCCTTAAACCATTTAATTGTTCTTCATATTGTTTCATGCTGACACCACTAGCCGTTGTAACGTCTAAAACATATTCGAACATAGAAAAAAACTGATAATTAATTTAAAAAAACAGATGTCTGTGTATGATATTATAAATAAACGTATATGAATTGATTTTGTTGTCATTATTTGTAATTTTTATTTGATGGTTGAATGTCTTTATTTAATAGCGATTATTTTGTGTTTGCGTTCTATTCACACCTCAATTTAAAGACTGTATGAAGTTTCAATTAGAATATCACATGATGGCATCCAAACACAACGCTACTTCTCTACTTATTATAAAACAAAGTTCCCAAAAGCTGTCTTTCTGTATGTGATCGAATTTCAAAAATTCTTCTGAACGGATTTTTGTACGGTTTTTACTATATGGAAGTGCAATTCTTGCTGAAGGTTTATTAATAGTTTTATGTAAATTGTGTTAATGAGGTTGCGCATTTAAAAAAAAAACTCGCCTACTGGAATCATTAGTCGCGTGTGTCGCGAAAACCAAAAGTGATACACGATAGCACGTTTCTAACTCTTATGGTTAACACAATAAGTACTTTTACGCGGACAAAGCCGTAGGTACAACTAGCTTATTATAAATTCATGCATAATTTTAAGCAAATAAAAGCGTACCATGCCCGTCTGCAGCAGGGAGCGTCATCTCTTGAAGTTTTCTAGGACTGGTGCTGTAAAAGATGGAAAAGCATAGTCTTTATTGGATTTTTAGTCTATGAAATTATTCAACGCATAATAATGTAAAAATGTAAGAAGTTGAAATAGGTTTTCCTTTGTTATGGTTCTAGTAGGCTTCGGACATAATAATAAATATATGGGATAATTACCCACATGGTTGTCCGTCCCCAAAGTAAATAACTTAATACTTGTGTAATGGGTGACAGACAACTGGTAAATATAATACATATATACTTTTAAATACATACTTAAATACAAATATACACCCAGGCTCGAAGAACCAACAAATTATTTATAGAAAATGTTGACCCTCGGCGGGAATCGAACCTGCGACCCGCGGAGCTGATGGTAGGGTCATTACCCAGTGCGCCAATGGGCCAGTCAAATAATATAAGTGCATCTACTGCTAAATACATACTTACCAATTTTGAGTTTCGATATTGCCGGTAAAATAAACTCGTTACAATATAGCAATTACTAAATTCAGTTTCGATATCATTTTACATATTTCGCCATGAATTACAACATAAAGTTACAGCTGAAGCTTTTTGTTATATTCATATATAATGCAAAATCACTATATTTATAGATAAGATAAATACTACCTAATAATATAAAATTCACGACGTGGCCAATACATTCCAAGACTCTTCATCACAGGACATTCAGGACAGGAGGATTCCTGTCCTTATCCCACTATAAGTGGGGTCGGCACAACATGTTTTAAACACGTTGTCACTTGATATGGCTAAGTATTTTACGACCGGCCGCCTACTTGACTCCAACTTACCTTGGTCGCTTTTTACGACACCTCGGTAAGAAATGAGGGTGGTCTATTCTACTCAGACGGATACCACACGGCGGACATTCTAAGACTCTTAATATAAAAAAAACAAGCTAAAAACTTGTTTGGACTGAATGCAAATGACTTTTATTAAATCACGGATTAGTGGATTCTTTTAATGGCAGATGCAAAAATCAGAATAAAGATTTGGGCTCAATATCATTTTAATAGATAAGCTTTACGTCAATCTAACGATATACAAAAGTATTGATAGAATAATTTTTCTAGAAAATCGCAAAAATGTTTCGTGAAGCCTATCTTTTAATGCTTCTGTCACGGACCGGATCGTGCTTCCTCACCTAACATTACATACAATTTTAAATCATCATCCTCCTTCCCTTCCCACACTAAGTGGGGTCGGCACAACATGATATAAACATGTTGTCACATAATTTGGCTACGTATTTTACGACCGGCCGCCTGCCTGACGTCAACTCCCCTTAGTTGCCTTTTCGACACCTCGGTAGGAAATGAGAGTGGTCTTATTATACTCAGCCGGATACCACACGGCGGTACATACATTTTTTTAAATTAAAATATATAAAACGCGGATTGTGGCAAAACAAATCTTTATTCTGTACTACGGAATGCCGCAAAGTAAGCCTACTTCTATAAATTATTCATTATAGCAATCTGTAATCTGTGTGATTTGATTTGATTTGAAAAAAAAATAAGAAAATCATATTTCTGCCACTACTGCTAATATTACAAATACGAAAGTCTGTTTGTTACCCTTTACAGGTGTTACAGTAATATTGTCAAAGTAGAAAGCTTATATAAAGTTCTAAAGTATAAGACAAAAAAAATCCAGGAATAGGATTAAACCAATACTATATAAGACCTAAGTACACAATTGAGGGTGGTTTAACAAAATCGCGTGTACCACCAGTTACTAATAAATAACCATAACAAGATGCATGCTTGCGTTTATTATTTAACGTCTTTTGGTTTAGATCAAAAAATTGCAAAAATAATGAAAACACTAAAATAAATGGACAAAAATAATGTAAATGTGCATTCAGTAAATGAAAAATAACGCCCTTATAATCTATGCAGTTAGTTAAGTTTGTAAACAATAACTTATATATATGCAACTACTTATACTCATGGATAATAGTAATAAATGCAATACAGACATCGATAATATGATATGTATGTGTATATTACCTAAAAGGTGATGATATATTGTTCACTCCGTGTTTTGATGTGTTCATTCGGGGTAAAGTAGCCATTTTGGTCGTTTTACATTCGCACTTAACTTTTATAATTTTCGACGTATATAGCACAATATCACAAAAATAGCACGTCCTAAGATCTACAAATCTTAATGTCTATTAATAAATCGACTGTTCATACACTTGATAATTATCAAATTCTTTGGCAAAATCAGTTGAATAAATGTTATTTCATACAAATATAATAACAGATTCATATAATTTACATTATGCACGTATCACAAGTAAACAAATAAATTTGTACACGATGATGTGTTAGCTGCCGTTGTTTTGACGGCACACGAGAGTCGAGAGGACACTGAAATTAGGGCAAACACAGCTCGCGGCGAAGTCGGGAACACTCGACAAACTCCGCATTTAACAAAGATGGACTATTATCACTGTAGTTATAGCCAGACGGGAAGAAAAGAGATAAATATAGAGGGTTAGACGATTCAGTCATACAAATGGCGGCGACGGATGCTGTTTATTATAAATGGTACAGAAATAGATAGAGCAGTTGATATATACGGTGCTCTAAATTTTAATAAACGAGGAAAAAAAGGAGCAACGTTCAGTCTGCATAAATGTAAAATGTACAACACTACAGATCTATACAAGAATTGATAATATACGCCTAGATTAAGTTTCTAATGAATTTATCAAATGGACTTTTTTTTTATTTCTTCTAAATTTTTGATTGTATTTTTTGAAACAATTTCTTCTTATTTTTCTAAAAGAATGTTTAATGGAGTTTTTTATTATATGTATATTATAATAATTAACGCGACATGTATGTAGATCGTTATGCTTTTTGTACATACATTTTTTATTCCTTCTTCCAGCCTGCTTAGCTTCTTACAAATTATTCCATTGGACTAAATATATAGTTAAAATAATGTAGAAAATTTGACACATTCTAATAACTGTGTCCTGACTACAGTTATTTAATATAAATATCGATCCTTAATTTAATTGTACTAGCGACTCGTCTCGAGTTTTAATAAATTTTCGTGCGATTTTTTATTTTCGATAATTCCAAAGATAGTGGTAAAAAAAGGAACACAAAATGCTTAAAAGTCATTGATATAATTAATTTATTAAAGACAAATATTATATCTTTCTAAACAGCTGAGATTAGGCATAGGAAGATATCGGAAAAAGGCACACATATATATATATATATATATATCAAAATGTTTTATTAAATCACAAGCTTGACCCAAGAACAACAATTATCGTCATATTTTACTTAATATGTGCGAAACCTTCATAAAATATACACTTCAAGCTCCTTACTAAAATACTCCAAATATACAACAAAACATGAAAGAAATTGAATAAATATCTTATCAGTAGTTTTTTTACTAAATGGAAAAGATAGATGTGATGAGGAATTTTGTTTTTTTTATGTTTTCTAATACGGTTTAAATGACATCTAGAGATTTTTTTTAGATCATTCTTAGGTTTAATTCTACTACAACTAGGTTTTAGTTTATTTAAGCAGTCATTTATTAACAAACAATTTTAAAACTTTCATTTTAAAAAGTTATTTGAGTTTATGGTTTCAATTTGTGCTTTTAGTACACAACATATTCCACTAATATCGCTTAAACTGTAGATTTATATAAACTTACATTTGGCCGGTAAATAGTGCATGTACTTGTTAATCTATGACAAGTAATAAACAAAAAATATGATTTATATAAAATGTATATAAATAAGTTTAATTAATATATAGCAATACTAGAGTGTACTTATACATTAGTAAACATTATTTTAAAACTTTTCTGAACAAGTGTTGGTCTGTAACACAAACACATCTAACCTTGTCATATGCTATCATCGACTCAAGGATAAAATGCCAAGAAAGTCAATTTGCATATAAAATAATATTTGTTTTGTACTGCCAAAAAAAACTCTGTCTCATAGGTGAGGTATTATTAACTACACATACCAGACCAACTAACTAGATACAATTGGTAACTTATAAAAGTTATGATGTCAGATTTGAAAATTGCACTATATACATTTCCATATTTCTGTTATGTTACTGTTACATACACTTAACTATATCAGTTTACCAGATAATAATTTATCTCAGCTTAATAACAGCAAAAAAGAATTAAACTTTAAATAGATTAATCATAGGACTATCATTGTATTTCTTATATTTAAAAGTTATAATCACTGGAATTATGGAATTTAAACAGTACATGTTTTGAGATACTGGGTCATCTAAATTTTAGTTATATTCAAGTGCTGCATAAAATAATTAGGTAAATAAGAGATTATGCTGCAACTTTCAATATTATACATTACACAAAATTAAGTAGTGAGTTTTGCTAACTAAGAAGTTGAAGAACTTTATCATCAAATCTCAGTAGTAATAATTTTGAAGAGAAGTATTCTTAGATGCTAAAGATTATAAACATTACTGTTTATTAAAAATTAAACCAAATAAAAACCCATATGTAAACCATTTGTGCACATCAGTTTACATTGTTTTCTTACTTTTTTGTACTCAGGGCATAAAGGATCAAATATCACAAGGAGTTATTATAATAAGTTCTGTTTGTTAGTTGCATGATTAGAAATTAAACATCTTAAATTAGAGAAAATCATGTGTAGCCTTCAGTATATATATGATCGAACCAAAATTAAAATATTTCAAATAGTGTCGATATTTCATGCGGCACCTATATGTCGGAGTTTTATTTTAATAACACTTCTTCTTTCAGGAGTAGCAGCTATGCAGGGCTTCAAGGCCCCTTTGACCAGAGCTTACCTACTGCTTACAGTTCGCTGCCAATACGGGTATCTTCGAAGAATTCCAGGATCTTCTGGGCAACGAAATTTTAAACTACTTTGGGCTAACACTTACTTCTAAAATATATTAAACTATACAACTAAAACTACTAAATACACAAAACAAATACTCACATCATTCCAACGTCGATGACTGATTCAGACATGATTATTTATTTTCTACTTTCTATCTAGGGACGCTTATTTTACCTTAAATAAGAAGTAATAACTAACTAGTCAAGAAATCTTTATTGGGTATTAAAATTTAAATAAAAGTTAGGTTTACACAACACTTAGTTTTTATGTTACAGAAATAAATTATTTATAACGAACTCATTCTATCGGTTCAATTTAAATTTGACCATCGAGAAAAATACAATTGTTTATTGTAGTCTATGACCTACAAAGCTGATAGCATAGATCACAAGCTAATAATGTAATATTTATATTATGTAGTATATTATATTAAACATGCATATAAAAGTAGGCTATACTTTTCAAAATTCCATATTACAAAGTATAAATTATGTTTCACTAAACATAATACTTAAAATATCTCCTATCTTGTAAATTCACTAGTTTACAAGATAGGAGATATTTTGTGTATACAGATAGGTACGTATAGATATATACGTATTAGATAATTAACGTTTTTGCCTATTTTGGAACTTATTCAGGATCCTTTGTCATAATCCCTTCTTGCGGCCTTTAAATCGCAAAGCTTCAAAAAGAGTGGCTACAGATGAAGACAAAACAGACAAGTTAAATAAACTTTTTATCTATTTTATTACATAGACATTATGATACGTCTAGCTAGAAAAAAAAAGCTTAAACTGCTACTCAGAGGGACTTAAGTGGGACTATAACATTCACCGTAAAATGTACAAAGGCCTGCAGGCCTACTATGAAGTATGAACTCAATTGAAGACGTAAACGACGACCGCGAATCGCTTTCTTTTCGTACCATGAAGCGTGAATTGCATGGGGGGCGTAATGTTTGAAAAGGATAACGTTATATGAACTATAGATAGCTCTGTCTCTTTTACTCACATATTCTTAGGACGAATTCCGAACGCTCATACGGCAACGACTTAAAGTGTGCGATTTTAAGACGTCATGGCATAACAATTTCGTTTACGTCTTCAATTCATTCGCAATAAAAGTTCATGGTAGGCCTGCTAGAGTTCCGTCACGACTGATCGGAGTAAGAAAGCAACACGTAGCGGAGTATCGCAAGAATATATCGATATGAGACGTAAATACTTATACTTATAATAAATTCTTAGCATACATTTGGACGTGCTTCTACTTAAATACGTCCAAATAAAGGCCGATAAAGCTATTATTATGTATGACTAGAAAAAGTGACTATAAATTAAACGAGATCTTAAATTTATCTATGTAAACCAACGTATTACTAAGTTATCTGTGATGTAAACTGTAGTCTTTGGTCTTAAAAGACTAAATTTCAGGTTACGACTAATATCAATAAATAAATTATAACCTAAACAGAAAAATAAATTATATTTCCGATTTCGCGTTTGATAACTTCTATGGTATAAAAAGTGTTGCTGTTAATATGGCAATTGCAGCTAATATACGATCACTAATGAACCGAGCTATTTTTTCGGATATAAGAACTGCATTTCGCTTATTTTCGGATCAAGTTGATCAATCCGAAGACCAACAAAAAATTATTGACCCGGCAAAAGATAGAACAAAAATAATACCAGTAGAAACTAGTATGAAATATCTTGAAAGCAATTCATATAAGCAAACTTATGGCGATAATCCAGTATGGTTTTTATACAGACGTAATCACAGGGGTGGATTCGCTCCTAGAAAAACGCGAAGAACTTGTATCCGTAATGGTATTATATCGACCGGGAATCCGTGTCCTATTTGTCGTGACGAGTACTTAATTTTAGACCCAAGGAATACAAAACTATTAGAGCAATTCATATCAGAGTACACCGGACAGGTGGTGATTTTAATACCCACTATTGATTAAATATTTCTTATTGATATTTCTGTTTTGATACATATTAATTGACTTACCTGTATTTCATTATCGTAGTTCAATAAAATAATGATTTTCTCAGTCGAAAGAGTGGTCAATGCTCTTCGTTGAACAGAAAGAAAGTAATAAACCTGTTATTTTGATTTTTACTTTACCTAAAATTCACATTATTGATTAACTCATATAGAAAAAGGGAATTCTAGGTTAATGCTAATTAAGTCTAATCCATTTCTGTTATTGTGTATATAGGTTATGACAAGCACTTATGAGTTTTGCAGTATCATTAATATTATTCTATTTTGTCACTAATTATTACTGGTGAAGGCTTAATTCAGAAATTCCCACTGTTTATAAAATAGTATGTAATTCAATTTTGTAAAAAATATATTGTTTCAATCATCAGTTAACCTAACAATCTCCTATGTGTGTACTTCATCCTACGTGACATTGGCAAATTAATCTGTGCCCAGTTGGCACGCCTGAACCCCAAAACTTTAAAGAGAGAAGAAGAAAGAGTTTTCAGTGTTTGTCGTTTGATATACCATTAAATTAATGAAAAGTATTTAAAATATCTCAAGAAATATTTGAGTATCATAAATGCATTTTTAGTCTGTTGTTTATTGGAAACAATTTTTTGTTTTAGATTTTGGATGCATTTAAAACTGGTCTTTGTCAAAAGAAACACAAGGCACTATTGGTTGCTATTGAAATAGCCTTGGACCAAGGATACTTGACCTATGATGTGCCATTCAGGGAGTATAATTACTCGCTTTACAATAAAAATGCAGGAATTAATTAAAACTATTCTGGTAAAGAATTTCTACTTAATAATAAACTAGTGTTAGATAATAGTTGTTTTATTATTATTAGAGTATAATTGTTTATTTGAGATATTTTTTCATATGGCACTGTTGAAGTCCATATATCTTTTATATGAACTAATTGTGTAAAATTTATTGCATAAATTCTAATTTTATATTTTTAGAGCACTCATGTAAAATTATCCATTAATTTTGTTCTGTTTCTTTGAAGTAATAATTCCCTTATTAATGCTGACTTTTCTCTCTCTAGAATTGAAATTCTTTCATTCTTGCGATTGACTTCCTGTAAAAAAAATTGGAATATAAAACTAAAAAACACCAATAAAATGGAAGTTATTTCCAGATAGTGATCTGCAGTTAAATGAAAATTACTATTTGATGGATTGAATTAATATTGAATTCAGCGGTCTGAGGCGACTATAAAATAAGAATGTTACTGACGTACATGTCTTATACACAACTAGAAAGTGACATTCGTAAAATCAGATGTCGATTTTGGTATATGATTCTATAATGAAATTCGACAATAAATTTTAGCTTTACCATTACAGCACTTTAAAAAAACTTCACAAGGAGGTAGATACAAAAAGTAAATTATACTATTCTAAATTAAATCATTACTTATTACAAAAAGTCCCCCCCTCCCCAGGGATAATCATATTCATCCAGATGGCTGGTGATTATTCCTCTTTTATGTCTAAAGAAAGTACTGCAATGGCATATTTTTAACTTTTAATAGTAGCATATTGTAAATACAGCACAATCATAGGTAGACTATTATAATGACTTATGATTACAGGGTTCGCAGTTTAAGTATAATTGAAATTAGGAATTTTCTCAAAAAAAAAAATTAATACAAATACGACCTCTGCAAGCATTCGGTTCTGCGATTTTAGTACAGCAGCATTATTAGGTGTCGGTTGTGTAGTGTTGAGGTTCGTCGGTAAAGCTAAGTTCATATGTAGTGACAATGGCCCATGTCGCCATCCAGCAGCTAATGCACCAAGTTGCCGATTTAATTCCATAACACGGGCACGAAGCAATTCTAAACGTTCTTGATGAGCTTCACTCCAAGGTTCCTTTAAATATAGATTTATCCTTAAAACAGGGAATTGAATATCACTTATGTTAAATTAAAAAAATTCAATATATCTATAATCTTTTATAGTTTAATAATATTTATTTTCATAACAGAAGAGAATCAATTGTTATATTAATTTGAATAAGATACATTAAATTATTTATTCTCGTGACAATCTCAGTATAATGTTTTCGTAGCTTGGTATGGGTACATCAGTCACTTGTTTTTTCATCCTTAAAACAATTGTATACAATGTATTGATACAATGTAAATATGGTAAATAACAAAATAAAAAATAGTTCTTACAACATAAGCACCCATTCTTCCTGCATAGCGCATTTTATCTTGTACTTCTGTTAATCGTTTTAAATACCACTCACGTGCTTCCTCTATGGCGGTCAAACCCTGCAACAGCACATCTTTTTCCTGTTCAATTTGTTTCATCTTTTTTAACAGATTATAATCTACTCCATTGTGAAGTGTATGTCGGCGCGGTTCTCTCCTGCGAGATGTTTTTCTCGGGTTTGGTTGTGTCCCATTAGCTGATCTACCATCTCCGAGACCACGATCTTGTCCTTCTATTGCTCTAGTTATGACTTCAAAATCTAACTTAGTATCTCTTATATCGTCACTTTCTATAACGGTGTCTTCTGATTTAAAAGTATTCACTTTTCTTTCAATAGCATTTTTTTCTAACCTTGGAGGTTTTGGCGGACCGTAAACCCTATGAGATTGAGAAGAATCGTGTTTAGGTACAGACGTTGCTTTGCCATTTGAAAGTAGCTCAGGTAATGGAGTATCCTTATTTTCAATTAACTGGGGCATACTAGTTGTTCGTTGCTGAGTCGTATTTCCTGAACTTCGAATTATATTCCAGCTCCTGTCTATATTATGGGTATTACCCATATCCATTAATGGAGCAGAAGGTGGACGATGGATTTGCACACTATTTATGTTTGAATGCATGCCATTATCGTCTATATCTTCATTAATTGTGTTAATTTTACTGGACGCATTTTGCACTTGATTTCGTAAAAGACAGATTTTGAGACCAGTGCAAAAGCTTTCAAATGTTAACAGGCCATCATGAGAGGCAACTTTCTGAAGACTTTCTATGACACCTCGCGGAAGGCCCTTAGTACGATCATCGCGCCATCGATTTTCAATATCTGTTAATTTTACATATCCAGTGTGTTTATCATCCATGATATCGAACAATGTTCTCATTGCGGAAACAAACTGTTTGGGTAAAGACTCCATGTTCGAAGGATTATAATGTATCATATTCGCGGTTCGGTAAAATTGGCAGACGCCGCGAGAGGATAATTAAAATTCTCATTCACAATACAATCTTCTGCGTTGTAACACAACCAAAGAAATAAAACTTATATCAAATGACACAATTTGAAATAGTATTAATGAATTAGGATGTAAATACTACAACGATCGCTAACTTAATTTGACGAGTATTTCTTATTAATACGAAACAAAAATCTGGCCGTTTTTAGTTGTTGCTACATTAAGTGGTGGGTGAGCGAACCGGCTAGTGGGAGTGATTTTGCGGACTATGCAGGCCACGACCGTAAGCAACAAAACCGGTCAGACGACATTTCGAACAGGTAGAGACCACAGTTAGACTAACCTGTGAAGTATTTAGTTATGATTGATGTTTAGATTTTACTTTTATATTTATATAATACTAGCTTTTGTGATGAACCAATGCCTACTCTATTCCTTCAACCTAATTTCCATATATAAGTTAAAAAAAACATTCATGGGAAAATGAGAGAAAATGACATCATGCCTAATGTTTAGTAATTAATAACGTTCACGTAGTATACACTCATATTAAATTTACTTATTATTGTCACAAAATAATCTCAAACTATCAAATTATAATTAGTGATAGCCTACTGAGCTATGATTAGAACTTATTATCATAATAATAAACAAACTAGCTGCTGCTCTGGAAAAAATAACAAATTATCAGGTTTACTACAAACTTATATCATAAATTCTGATTATATTTACAGATTTAACCGACTGTTTCATACAAATAGTGTGACAGATCTTTAATTTTGAAAGTAAATTTGAATACATAGTCAACAAAGCTGTTATAGCGCAGCGGTGAGACCGGGCGACGCTTTCGAGAGGTTTACGGGTTCAAAAGCTGGGCAGGCTTTAATGAGTTTTCTGCTAGAACTAATTTATTGCTTGATGTGTAAACTACCAATTCGCATTGGAGCAGTGCGTAGAGAACTCTCAAAAACGGAGAGGGGTCTATGCTTCGCAGTAGCATAACAGGCCGCTGCTTTACTTTTACAAAGTCAACCTGCATAACAGCTCGTATTCAGTTTCAATAAGTGCTTTGTGCGTGAACATGTGAACGCTAATAAGTTTCAAATTAAAAAGGTTTTTTTTATTATTGACACTGAATGCGTAGTCTCACTGTAACCGAATTCAATTTACGCATCATATTCAAATTTTTTCAAATTCAAATTCAAAATATTCTTTATTCAAGTAAACTTGTAAACAAGTGCTTTTGAATCGTCAACATCTACTGCTGGTTCGGAAAGCTGTTCCTACCGAGAAGAACCAGCAAGAAACTCGGCGGTTGCTCTTTTCCAACAATAATTTTTATCACTAGTTACATATAGTTATAAATGTCTTGTACAGGGTTGAAGAGAGGCTATATCCACGCATTCTTATCTTCCAGGTAATCCTCAATAGTATAATAGGCTTTCTGAATTTTTTTTTTAATAGTATTTTTAAACTGCTGTAAAGGTAAAGTTAATGTAGATTGTGGAATTTTATTATAGAATCTTATACCCAAACCCACAAACGAATTACGAACTTTTGCAAGGCGCAAAGCAGGAACCGCAAGCTTATGTCGGTTCCTACTTTGTCTATTATATACATCACCTATCGTTTTATAATTCTTTATATTTTTATGTACAAAAATTACGTTATTTAAAATATACTGTGAAGCAAATGTTAGAATACCTGTTTCCTTAAACTTCTCTCGCAGGGAATCACGCGGACTTAAATTGTAAATGCCACGTATGGCTCTTTTTTGTAATACGAAAATTTTTTCACTATCCGCGCATTTACCCCACAGCAATATTCCATAAGACATAATGCTAAGGAAGTAAGCAAAATAAACAAGTTTCGCTGTTTCGACATCTGTAAATTGTCTTATCTTTCGAACAGCGTAGGCTGCTGAACTAAGTTTCCCTGCAAGAGTTTTTATGTGTGTGCTCCATTAGTTTTGAATCCAAGGTCACTCCCAAGAATACAGTTGTATTTTCTGTTTTCAGTGGTACATTATTTATGGACAGCCTATTTGCTGTTTTTGCAGCATTAGGTAATGCAAATTCAATACAATTTGTTTTCTTAGAGTTTAGTACCAAATTATTTACCCTGAACCAATGGGCTACTTGCGATAAACCACTGTTTACTTCGTCAATATTATGGTCATTTCTATTTACTTAAAAAATTAAAGATGTATCATCCCCAAACAGTACAATATCGCAAATATTATGAATGAAATATGGTAAGTCATTTATATAAACTAAAAACAGAAAGGGACCAAGGATTGATCCTTGAGGCACACCCATAACTAAGGCCGTTCCGGATGACTGCACCTCATTAATGCACACTCTTGTTAAGCTGAATTTACCATACGAAACTTCTTATAACGCCTATTGTGGAATTTTAACGCGACGTAATTTTTACGTCCGTGCGAACGAGAGGTTAATATTTAGAAAGAAGATGAAACTTGTATACTTCATCTAGACTTAATTACACAAAAAAAAAGAGAAATAGATATTTCTCTTTCCATTTCTCTTTCCATATATCTCTCTCCATTTTTTTTATTGTGATAAAGTAAGTATTTTTCCTTATTGTAATAAAATTGATACTTATCTGTACCTTATCACCTGTTCGAATTAGTTGGCTTTAAAAGATATGATTCCAAACCATAAATAAAATACAAAAAAAAAACAAATTAGTTGATCACATGGCTGAAGACATTAAAACTTTTTACTTCTAGTCTATGGTTCGTATGTAATATATTTGTCTGTGGTCTGTCTATTTTGCAAAATAAGGAGTTGGCTGCTCCTGGCTCCATAATATTTAATTTTAATTATAGTTAGGCACTTATTCAAATTTAAAATGAGTGAATTAGAAAAAAAGGTGCCTGAAGTAATTGAATCAAATGGTGATTTAAACAAGGAGAAGACAAGAAAAAATTGGGTGCAATTTGAGGATGACCCTCCGCATACAAGCAATTCAGAATCAAAATTATCGAATGAATCTATTTTAAGGACACCATTAGAGTCTTCAAATTCCGAAGTTCCGGCAGTTTTAAAAACGGAAACCGTTCACGTTAACATAGATCGCAGTGAAAAAAACACAGAGTCTGTGTCACCAAGTGCTGTGATAAAAAATGTGGAATATATTAACGCCCGACCTGGTTTTAGTAAGCTTTATTGTCATTGAGATATATACTTACGTAATATTAGATACATTTCATATCCTTAAATCTAAATAATACTGTAATTTTACATCTTAAGGTAATGGTGACATTATTGTGACCTTGTTACCAACAAACACTAAATGGCCTTGGGTAACAGCAGCTAGATTTCGCCCAGAACTAGTGCCTGAAGAGTTGATGGCTCAAGGTTTAACAGTAAGTTTATTATGTACTAGAAAAAAAAAAATCTATTAGGTGATATACATTTCTAAGTGTAAAACAAAAAGTTATTCTACATTTCTGTCTTAACTCACTAACTATTCTGATAGTGATTTCAAAAATGTTAAAATATAATTTCTCTTGAATCAGTAATAGAAAGATTAATTTAGTTCATAAGACTTTATGTCATGTATATTATATTATATTTTTATTGTTTTAGTTGACAGTTGAAGAATATGTTCATGCAATGGAACTCCTTGTCAATGATGCCCGTTTTACTCTGTACAATGTGTGCTACAAGAGGGTTTTAGTTTGTTGGATAACTATAGCATTTCTTGTTCTTCTCACGCTACTGTTCTCTGGTTTGGAAGGACTTACATTATTTTCACTAGGAGTGTTGTGGCTTATATTAAATGCTATGGCCATCTTTTTATGCATGTGGATCAAATTAAAACTCTCCAAAGGCCTAGAACAATGCTTAGCTAGTGTCAATAAGTTACTAAATAAACATAAGCTCTTACTTGCTTTAGATGATAGGGGTAAATTATCATGTCACAAAGTTAACCTTTGCTTTATTTATTTTGACTCTGCACCTTGCATTGTTCACTTACAACAATTTATTGAAACTGAAGAGGGGAAAACAATAATGCAAGGGTGGGAACAGAGATTGGATGTGTCTGCAAATGATATAGTTATCCAAGGAAGTCAGTCAACAAGATTGTCTAGAAAACAGGTATGTTAAAATGTAACAAGATGTTAATACTACCTAATATATTTATATATTTGGAATACATACATATTATCCAATGAGTCATCACTAAAACCACTGATTTAGACCAATTGGATGTAACATCTATTATTTTGTCCAATGTCCTAGTAATAGTAATCATAGTAAAATTATAACAATTTGAATATAATATTCAATCCTAACATTAGACTTCTCAAATGCTTCACACATTATAATTAGGCCTGACATGTATTAATTTGGAGTATTCAAAGTCTACTTCATGTGCATGTCACATATAAATAATAAGGGGAATAAATTTTTAGTTTCTTTATTTAGTAAATTTGCCATAAATGTGTTCATTTTGCAGGTAAGTCTTATTAAATTTCATTATAACGGATATTGGTGATCAAATAAGTTCTCATTAGAGTTTAAACTTTGAATATTTCTGAACCAAGACCTCATAGAAAATTCATTACTTATGATCTTTCAATAAAGAATTTTTAAAGTAAGCTATTAATAATTGGAAATAATTTTTAAAAATTACAAAAATTTAACCTTTACATAATTATAATATATAATAATTTTACCTTTATTTTAAAAATGAATAAAAAAGAAACAAAGTAACATTTAAAATTGATTAATGTTAGATATATTCACCTATATATTTATTTGTAAGTTTAACTTACATCTGCACCAAAAATATTTTATTGTTACCCTATCTTACCAGTTATTTAATTAGATAAAAAGTGTACGAATTAGATAAGAAATCAAAACCTTAATATACAGAAAATATTTATGTGTTGTTGTTGGACTTAATTTGTAAACATATATTTACATATAAAGATTTTTTTTCTTATTCCTTGATAATTGTTAAATTTTTGATGGTCTTCAGTACTACAAACGCCCAGTCCTTTGCAATGTGTTCACAGGCAAGAATATTTTTTTTATTATGTATATTATAAATGTCTTTTCTACCTCAACTGACATAGCCTGAGCTGGCGTATTTGTTACTATTCATTAGTAAATTGTAAATTTCGGCCGATCATATATACTTATTTAAACTTTTGTACTGTTTGTAAACCAAACTGTTGTACCTACTTTTTATATTTGCACTCAAATGCCATATTCTTAACATTGTGCTGGTGAAACTTTATGTTGGTATTAGCTTTTTTTAACCTATTTTGGTATGGTGTTAATTAAAATACATACATATTTTTTAATCCTAATTACTTAAATGTTTTATTTTTGTTAAGTCATTAATATTTTTTTTATACTATTTTGGTTGTGGTTGTTAACGACTGGAGTTTTACGAATAATATTTATGTCGCTACTCTGAGAAGTTAATATATATTTCTTAGTTCTCATTAATATGCTTTCCTTCTTAACATTTTTTTAAATTTGACTATTTAGTCTTGTCTAAATAAACGCATACCCTAACGCTAATAGAGTCTTATATAAAAAAAGGACGACTGAGGCCTGCCATCTGCCAAACAATCAAGTGAAGCATTTTAAAATTTGGTATTTTAAATATCACTCATACAAAAAACAGATAAAAAATTTATCATGATTTATTGATTTACAAATTTAAACAAATATTTAAGAAATTTTATGTAATATTACATTTTAAAAGACTTTCCCTTCTTGTCGAAATGATACCATGAATGTTACGTCTTTTTTTTACTCCATCTTCCTTTTTTAATCTGACATTCGAGTATATTTGTAAAAGAATTTTACATCTTATTGACAGGAATAAGATTATATCTTAGGTTTTAAACGCCTAAAATAAATGTTATTCCTTGCAACTATCCTAGCAATATAGAAGACCGTGCAATAATTAACAGCTTTAGTGAAATTTGATGAGATGAAAAATGGTATAGATATTAATATTTATTCGTTACAAATATTTAGAAGTTGTAAGGATTTGGCTCATAAAATCATATACAATATAAATAAAATCTCCCCGCTTCCTTTTGATAGGATTTCATGATATTTTCCTTCATCCATTTTTAACTAATATAATTAACAGTCCCTCAATTATATATGATATTTTTTTGGCTAAAGCATGTTATTAAATATTTATGCGTTACTAAGTATTTAGCTTTTTATTATTCGTAACATCTTAAAAATGTAGTGGGGAAACTCTATTTACCTCATGAAGAAAGCATTATGTAAAAAATATTGTCTCAATGTTTAATTAATTACTTATAGTTAGTTTTTTTTTCGAGCTATTAACAATATAGTAAAATGACTGGGTAAGTTAAGCGATAAATGTACAGGATATGGCAGAGCAAGTGTTTCTCCGATATCTTCAGCGGTGGGGCAAAGACTTCTTACGTCGCCGGCTCGATTGGACTCTAGACGAGGACGGGGGAAATCCGGCGTCGCCACGCCATTACGCTCACGCGCTGTGTCCTTGTCAGTATGTCGAGGAGATATTGAGGAATAAAGAACCCAAAGATACTCGTGCCTGTTGTCCGCCCTGCAACGACTGGCTCAGGCGGCGCGGTCTCGACTGACCAAACCGCTTTAAGTTTGGCAAGTCTATATTTTTAAATTTATGGTCGAACTACCCAGGAGATATCTCGTCACCCACGTAAAATAATGATCTAAAGGCGGTGTATGGTGGAAATGGTACTTAATTTTATCACATATATTATTTATGGAGTACATACATAACATGATTGATTACATTGATTAACCTGCCTGGCAAGGGTGATATGTCATCCAATGTAGTTCGGCCTCTGTAATAATTTTTCTATACAATAAATTTTATGTTAAGTTTTATTATTTTCAGGAAAGATGCGTTCTTCTTTATTTGCGTTACATTGGCCGTTGGGGAGCTTATGCTATAAAACAAAGATTAAATCTCTGTAGTGCCGTACCTGGACGTCACGGTGAAAAATATGTGTGTCCGTGTCAGTTTATAGAAGAACATCTTAAAACCAAACCACCATCAGGACTAGCTAAGTTTTTCACTTTACCCACTCAAAATATTCAATTATACTAAGAATATGAAGTACCTAATGAATCCGTCCAATGTAATCTGTATATGTAGATCTGTTCAATTCCAGAATCTAGCAACTATTTTGAGCTCTTAGAATCATCCGCAAATCACTTAAGATCGTTCATTATCCATTATCTAGGTTATCCTATATCTAGGTCTACCTAGATTATGGATAATGAACGAAGTGGTTCAAAAGTTAGGAAATAGCCATTGTAGGAACATAATATATTTTTTTACATAACATTTTATTTTGAGATGTTATACGTTATCTACTTTAATTTATTTCTTTTAGTGTATGGAAATTTATAACATACATTTAATGGATATTTCGTGTACTTAAGCAATTTTCATGGGACCACATGGTTAAAATATGTTTTTATTTTGTCAATTTATTTATTTTAATTTTATGAAGTATTAATGATAGTTTTCTAAGGTTTAAATGTCGAGGGGCCATAAACAACTTTAGTATTATTTACTAAAGAATTAAGTCATATCCTAAATGGTATTTAGTTGTAATCTGAGGTTATATTTAAAGTATTAGATTTGTAATTATATATTTTTGTGATGTATACTATAACTAGAGTTATCTAATAACTTTAGTACGAGTCGAGTTTTTGGTTTTTGAGAAATAACTGTTTTATCCTCCTTTTAAATATCATGCTGCTTCAATGCAGATTATTGGGTTAACGCCTTTTTCGTAAACTTTCCAAAGGTATTCATGTTTTTGATGAAATTTTACTTACCCTAATGCGCATGATAATTAGTTATAGTACCCGGCAATAGATAATGCACATCGAGGCTTAGAGAGAGAAATCGGCTAGATTCTGCTTCATAGAGCATTGTCTCTGTCGCACAGACTGACGAACCCGTGCAAAACGTCACATACTGAATGACAGTGACAGCGCTCTACGAAATCGAACTGCCGGTTATTTCGTTCTAAACATCGATGTGCATTATTTAATGCCGGGTACTATACTATTATGTAGATAATTTTTTTAAGAGAAGACAGTCATGCCCGTGTTTGTAACACTAATCAGTATTAGTGTTACAAGGTCTCATTATTCGGCTATAGCTTTTAAGCTATACTTAGCTTTTCCAACTAGTTTTTAAACTAGTTGGAAAAGCTTTTAATTTAGTATGTAGTCTCAAAATAGCAATCATTAGTATATTAACTAGTGTATATAATCAACATAACAAATTCACCTGATATTAAGGACATGACAGTAGATCGGTATTAGAAGTTTTTTGCATAATAAAACGAACTAAATGTATTAATATAATAATAATGTTGCTGATAATCGGTGACAATTTGCAAATTATATCACAATGATTTTAATATTAACATAAATAAGTATTAAAGAAAACATGAATTTTATACGCACATTTTATAACGTGATTTTACTTAATTTTACAAACAGGCACGTATTATGTATATATGTGTTATTTTTTAATCTGTTAACAACTATATTTCTCATGTATATTATGGAAAATATTTGTTTTCCATTTTTTAATTTATAAGATTACTATAGAAACCAAACAAGTTGCACAAATTATAATTCACTGTGCAATAAGTGTACGATTTATATTTATTTTGAGTATGAAATGTTAATAAATAAGGCAAGAAAATTTAATTTAAACAACTGCTGTCCAATATTCAATATCCTGGGCGAAAATGAGATATCATAAATAGCTTATCTAGAAAACTGGCGTATGTTGAAGATGAGTATATAAAAAAAACTATAGTACTCATATTTTCTTTCACGTGGAGTTAGAACTAAAGTACCCTCAATTTTGTCAAACTTTTTTCAACTTTCAAATGAAAACGGTTTTTTATCCAATTAGTTAACTAAACTACATTTAATGTTTATTGCTCCAGGGATAAGTCGTGAATACGTGACAGACAGACAGAATTTCACATTTATATTGGTAAAGATTGGATATGCAAAAAGTAAATCAATATTTCGGCAGGCATTTCTATCATTTACTGAATTAAATTAAAACAAGTATTTATACACTTAGAGTTTGATTTCATCTGAAGAATCGACTCTGAAACAGGTTCATTTATTGTACAGTTCATTTATTATATAGTTGCCATTTTCTTTATCTTAATATTAGAAGTATTGAAGGGTCTTTATTATAAGTTTTAACAACTGGTTACAGAGATTTATTAACGTTTTTCGAATTAACTAAACTTTAACGTATTAGCCAAAGCTCAATGTATGTTTGGATACAAAAAAAAAAAAATGTTAGTAATATATTTATTTAATATGACGAATTAGTTACCTTAGCATTAAAATCAACAAGAATAACAATTCTGTAAAATACAATTTTTGTGTTAAAACCATCGTAAGCCCTTAATCAAAGAGTATCAATCTATATAAAGATATTTAGCTATTTTTATTTCAAACAAGTTCAATTTATAATTAGCTCTTTAATAATAGAATTTCATAGCTTTATTAATTGCTAGAGGTTTTAAAAGTAACTCAATTCGTGTATTTCAATTATATTAGAATAGGTAAAATACCTGAAACGTCTGAATAGTTTTCTTGAAGATCTTTTAAATTCATGAGGTACGAATTTAACAAATCCATGTTAATAAGAACAGTACTTAATTATTTTTGAATACTATAATATTTACGATTGGATGTTATACATAATATATTATTAGATTTGTAGTTATATTTGTGGGTTGTATATAAGAATATATTTACTTCGAGTCGAGAATTTCTTGTCAGCTGAGAAATATTTATATTTTAAGTAATAACCGAATTCTATTTCTCTATTAATATATTTAAATTTTAAACACCATGTATTAAAATTAAATTTTTATTAAAGATTTTAAAATAATAGGTTATATATTAAAAATATAACAACATAGTTAAAGGTACAAAATTAAATCTGTACGTCATATATATACTATTGCTTATATGAGTGGTCGGCAAAGTGCTGATCCGGGGAGCCGCATGTGGCTCTTTGGCTCCTTAAGTGCGGCTCTGGCACAAATATCTACGGAAGGCGCAATAATATTTTCAAATAAAAAAAAATTGTAAGAAAAGAATTACATCTTATTTTGATAAAATGAAAATCTTCTAGAAATCGAGATCTTGTATGTTTTTTTGTTTAAGTTAAAAGATAGGTAATTAAAATTTAATATTGTGCTAAAAATTTTTATTTAGTGTACTAGTTATTTAGAGTAATAACCGTTTACTAAACAAGCTAATTTGGCTCCCAATTTTTTTTTAAATTTAGTGTTCGTATTTGGCTCTTTGGCTAATAAGTTTGCCGACCACTGGCCTATATGTACAACCAGAGAGCAATGCGTAGTTTTATATTCAACAGAAGCATACAGACAATCAACACTACGCACTGCGAATACAAATGTAATGATTAATATGTTGCACGAGGCAGCTGAATGTTGTGATTGTATTGTAATCATTCCGTCCATTACACAAGTATTTAAACATAATATTAGTGATTAACAAAATATACACTTGTATTGAATAAATTGATTTAAGTTGATATTGGGATGTTTGATTTGTTTACCGTTTACCTCTACCATCGAGTTAAATGATACTTAGCGTCTATTCTGATAATAGCTGTTATTGGTACCGCAAGGATTATTTTTAAGGAGTTGCATTTGCATCTACTATAATCCAATAAAAAAATATTGAACTATATTTGATTACAAATATAGTTCAATATTATTCAATTCAAATTTATATATAATTTATGTATTATACATGACGCAGAATGGCATCATCAGAAATAGTAGTTGTCTTCATACTCTGTGGGCTATGTTTGTGGGTAGGAAATTCTAAAGAAGAGTTGACAGCATTTATAATTATTTGTCTCTAAAAGATTCACACAGTAACTTGAACAGAATTAATTAAAACAGTTGCAATAACGATTATACGCCTGGCTTTCCCAATTGTATGGCGATTTGTCGAAGCCGCGGTGCGCTGGCTCTTTTCGTGCCGAGCCCTTGTTAAAAGATGGCTGCCCCGCTGCCACAGTAACGACACTTCGCCTGAGTGACATCCAACGTCACTCAATTCAACATTTCAAATTATTCGAAACATTTCGAACGCCGTCACGGCCGGACTGACATACGACCGTCCTCGGGCGATACAATGCTTTTGGTTCTTATGATAGATTATCTGAAACAAAAGTATCTCATCACTAGGATGTCCGCTCGATCATCCTGCCTCAACTACAGATAAACACTGAGGTAATAGGTAACAACTCCTCTTATACGTAATCAACAAATTATATATGGACAACTACAATATAATTCAGAGCAAACATAGGGCGTGTCAACATTAGCGTAACTGTTTTTCTATCCTACCGCTGGTAGGGTATTCCGTCAATCATAATAAATCCGTATGAAACAATAATCATCTGGGCCAAACCAGTGCAATGCGACACTGTTGTCCAGGATCAACTTCCCATCTGGGCTAGGCCAGTGTGTCCCCTCAACCAATCCCCATGGATATGGCCCGGACGACACAGCCCATCCAGGATCGACTCATCTGGGCTAGGCCAGTATGTCCCTTCAACCAATCCCCATGGATATGGCCCGGACGACACTGCCTATCCAGGATCGACTCATCTGGGCTAGGCCAGTATGTCCTTTCAACCAATCCCCATGGATATGGCCCGGTACGATACTGCCTACCCAGGATCAACTCACATCTGGACCACGTAAGCGAGTCCCTTCAACCACCCATTCAGGCCGTGGCCCGGACGACACTTCTTGTCCAGGCTAAACTCTCATCTGAATCAGGCTAAGGAGTCCCTTCAACCAAACCGCGTGTATGGCCCGGACGTCCTCACCTATCCAGGAAACACGGAAACATTACCTCTGACCGGAATAGCTCGCTCTTCCCTCACAGGTTCAGTAACAGTAGTTCATAAATCTATCCCGGTCAGGATTGACAACTTTATACGGCTATTGAAAACACATGATATTAATGTACATATGATAGATTATAATGTTCAGCACAAATCTCTACTCTATTTCTCTTCTCTCATTTCGTACATCCCATGTTTCTGGATCAGAATAAGTACAAAGTGCAACTGAATCTGTCAAGGTACGGGAAGTAACACATGCTATCTACAACTGACGCCGTCATGGCCTCATCGTTATTTAGAAGATTCATTGTAATTTAGCTCAAACCATCGTGACCTTGAGGTATTGCGCGCAAATTCTTGTGGGAATTCTTATACGTACAACTAGTACCATCTCATAGTCATAATTCATACTGATCGTTGTCTAGCATGGAAGTTAAAAGGAATGGACCTGCCTAATTTATGCATATTGATCAATTTAAACAACTTCCAATCTAAATTAGTCCTACTCCGTTTACAATTTTTTTTAGCAATATAAATTCACCTTCTGAGAATGTCAGTTTTTAAATAAGTGTGTAAGCAGCCTTCGTCTAAGCACCCGGAACGTAACCTAAGCGCTACAGACCGTATTCTATATCAGCAGAGATACATAACACGTCATCCAAATAAAGGAGTGGTTTATCTGTGAAATGAGCCAAGACCTAGTGATACACCTCTGATTGACCGATGGAGCGTTCCACAAACCAAAAGATGCTCATATTGCCCTTCTGGGGTAACGAATGCTGTCTTTCCTATGGAATCAGGGTTCCACCCCTGACACCATATCTAAAGATGAAAAATGGTTTGCCCCTGAAAGCTGATTTGTTTGTTCTTTGATCCGTGGTAAAGGTTATTCCGATTGTATATTGGAATTAAGTTCTCGTAATCTACACACATCCTGTATGACTTTTTTTTTTTCAACTAACAATATCATACTAGCAAATGTGGAACAACTTTCATTAATTACGCCAGCATCAAGCAATTCTTAAATCTTTTACCTATCTTTTCACTATCTGATTTTCTGCTGGAGCTAACCTATAAGGACATCGTTGCACGATTTTTGTGAGCATTTACTAAATTTAAATCACATTTCCCAGTGTTAACACGATCAAAATTAAAATAATCTTTATTCAAGTAGGTTTTTTTGCAAGCATTTTTGAATCGTCAAAGATCAATTAGTTTTAATAAGCTACACGGATACAGAATGTTGCCCTTACCGAGAAGAACCAGCAAGAAACTAGGCGGTCAATCTTTTTAACATTTAAATTTACATTATTTATTTGCAGTCTTGTTTGGAGCTAAAAGGATTTTCAAATTCAAGCATTTTTATCATTCAAATAATCTTTAATTGTGTAATATGCCTTACGTATAAGCATAGTTCGTACACTTAATTTATACCATTAGGGTAGGAATACCATTGGTCAAATAGTCAAAATACTTCCATACTAATATTATAAAAAAGAAAGATATGTTTGTATGTATTGTTGAAGAAGATTCAGAAGTGCGTATTATTAAATCCCCAAGTTATAATTTAACTTGTACTCCCTTTTAATTAATATACGATATCCTAAATACACGTCACATCATAAGATGGCTCGTTGCTTTCCTCTCTCTCCATGGAAACCGCTATTTGTTGTTAGGTGTTGCGCCGAGAACGTCATCGGCTGTGTTCGGAGGACGCTCGGTGATAACGTACTCTATAATTGCTTTCTGGCGTCGCGGCGAGTTCGTTGTTCATCGGCTGTACTCGTAATACGCACGATAGCAGCAACCTCTTGTAATTTGCCTTTACAGTATGTATGTATTTATGTTTGTAATGCCCTCACCCAAAAACTACTGGACCGATTTCGAAAATTCTTTTACCATTGTAAAGCTGCGCCTTCATTGAACAACATAGGCTATATTATACTTTCAAAAAAAGTTGGGATCACTACTAAAAACGTAATAAGGTGTGACAAAAATTGACATGAAAATCTGTCGTCGCGTGTGCTGCGTAAACTATTGATGATAGAACACTAAAATGCTGTAATTATTATAGAACGAATCAATATCTACATAAAAAGTCCGCGTTACCATATGTCCAACTACTATAGTTATGCCAATATAACTAGTTTTTTTTTACATGCATAAGTTGATAAGAGTGCCGACACTAATCAAACCATATTATTCATATACGTGAATCCTTATCCCATTAAATGATATTTTACTAAAAATCGTTTCAATACTTGTAAGATCTTTTTTTTTTTCAATTATGAAAATCGGACATTCCAATCCATAGATGTAACGAGTTTAAAAATGACAATCTACAGAAAATAATGTCAACAGATTCACTGTAGCGACCACTATAACAGGGCCGGAATATAGCTATACATTTTATAAGAATTCAATTTCCGGTAAAAACTTCCTTTACCTACCTATTAATAAGTCCCAGGGCCAAACTTTCAAGTATCAAAAATAAATCTAAAGTCGGACTTAGTAGACTTTCCACTACCACGAGATCGGTATGTACGCAGGTGAAACCGCGGGGCATTGCTAGTATTTAATGATGATACCAAAGATTCCCTGTCAGAACCTTAATATATCTGTATCAATCATTGTAAAGTCAGGTTTGATAGATTTTAAATCTCAATAATTACTTTGTTCCTTATAACAAAACGTAAGGTTACCGTTATTAATTTTGACACATAACTCTTGATCAAAATTGTCTATACCAATAATTATAGGGTCTGAAATATGAGTGTCGGGTACCTCATGGTAAAGCAAATTCACCTTTAGGTCATCAACGGTCACGTCACTTTGAGTTTGTGTCTTAATTCGAATATCATCACCGCCTATAACACTAAGATAAACTAGACTGTTGCGCACAGTACCATCAAGTTTGTCACAGTAGCTTTTTTTTAATAATGACCATGATGAACCGCTATCAAAATGAAACTGACTCACCGGATAATAATAGAAGACAGATATAGACAGAACTGGATGTACAGAAATGGACTTCCTTAACCGCAGCTCCACTACCATTCTTTCTTTTCTGACAAGAAGCTACCTCACTAGGCTGACCACATCCACAGCAAGAAACAACAGTTTTCTCTTTCATATCACGTAATTCGAAAGTCTTCATCCTTGATAGCAGTATCGGCGCAATGCTTCCTTTGTTTTGATTTCTTCTAGATGTTGACTACATATAATTACTTCCGTCACTCTGCCTCGACCTTCTATATCCAAATCTGTCTCATACTAACATGTGCTTTCCGTTGAACTGATAAGACCCGCTTAAGCAACTGTTCCATGTTCCTCAAAAGATTTTCAACATATGTAACATTTGAAGAATTTGCTTCATTTCCCTTGTATCCCCACTTCTGATGACGCAGAATGGCCATCATCAGAAATAGTAGTTGTCTTCATACTCTGTGGGCTATGTTTGTGGGTAGGAAATTCTAAAGAAGAGTTGACAGCATTTATAATTATTTGTCTCTAAAAGATTCACACAGTAACTTGAACAGAATTAATTAAAACAGTTGCAATAACGATTATTCGCCTGGCTTTCCCAATTGTATGGCGATTTGTCGAAGCCGCGGTGCGCTGGCTCTTTTCGTGCCGAGCCCTTGTTAAAAGATGGCTGCCCCGCTGCCACAGTAACGACACTTCGCCTGAGTGACATCCAACGTCACTCAATTCAACATTTCAAATTATTCGAAACATTTCGAACGCCGTCATACATAAATTTGAAACGAATTACCCTCTCGCTAGGTAAGAAATATGTAATGTAACAAAATGGGGGGTACAATTGCATCCCCTTGCCGGCACCCTATTAGCTGTTATACTATCTACATTTAGTAGCAATAGGTAGTTTTTTTGTTAAAATATCTTGTATAGTTGAATGACCAGCGAAAAGCATAAGAAAATAATGTATAATGTTACTTACCTTGTCGTCAAAACTGACTTAAATATAATGTTCGCAAACGTTAGCATAAATGTTATAATAACCATTACAATGAAGCCTTTGGATAAACAAAGAGACTATGTGGTTTAGAACTAAGTTAAACCGAGCAGATTACTAAATTATAAACAGTTAAATGCTCCTACCGTAATCATGAACCTTTTAAATAACATCGATTCAAAATGTCCTCCCTTTTTCAAACGTCTAATTTAGAGTTGTTGCGTACAGTTTAGTAATTTTCCTATGACTTGTATACTAGATAATTTTATAAATCAAATCAAAATGCTATATATACAGAATGCAATCTTTTTATCATACATTATATTTCCTCTAACTTTATAATACGTGATATAAGCAAGTTAATCTTGTATCATGTTCATATATGCGGTAAACTTAAAAAACTAAAACTTGTAAATAAAATTATTGAGTTCCTAAGAAAATCTATTAAAATTACCAGTCATAAGCGTTTTAAATGTGAATCTATCGAAGCTTGAATGAAAATGGTGTGTAATATTGACCAACTGCATCAGGAACGATCTATTTAGCATATAGGTGTAGGTTTTACTAAAAGGGTTTAAAGTTATATCTTTAATGTACCTTTATTTAGATACTGAAGTATCAGCCTTGTCCTTTTGCGCAGACATGTCAAATTTATAATATCGTTATTTAAAATAAATAGGCAATATGAGAATTAAAACACACGTGCATTTGTTTTTTTTTTATTGAAATGGCAGAAGATATTAAATATAAATGATTACTAGTAACACATAAAAACTCAATATCACAGACATATATTTATAATACTTAAAATTGTGCTATATTATGATTAAAAGAACATTTCAATATCACCTTCAGTTATTTCTGCAAATTGAAACTATTATACATTTTATGACACAATAAAATTTAACTTTTTAATTTAAAAACAATCTTTTTTAGTTACTATAATTTTATCCATAAATACCTAAAAACTTTACTCAACGAATTTGTTTATTAAAGTTATCTAAATAAAGAAGTGATAAAATAATAAGTTCATAATTGTTTAAGTTCTTCCTTCATATCTATAGCAATTGATAATACAGGTATTTTTTTAAATGTGTTAAAGCATGACAACCCTTAAATATGTAAAGAAATAAGAAAATATAATACTAAAGATCTTGCAAAATAATGAAGTTGAGCAAAAAAAAATATGAATAAGGGAAATGATCCGTTTCAATAGATTATAGATATGTCTTTATTCGTCTATAATCCGAGATTTCTTTGGAGAGCCTTTGACAGTGTCGCCTGTTGGAAATATGCCTTTAAACGTATTACGCTGTTCCTTCACTTCGGATTCTTTATCTATACTCATAATGAGTTCTCTATTTCGTTTCAAATTCTTATCCAGCGGGTCATCTCGTATATCAATAGAGGAGGCGAGTGATTCCAATGATGTCACGGTAGAGGGCGCTCCTACTTTGTGGCGTAGAGTTAGGTCGAGATACGGTCGGCTAGCGGAATCGCCTGCGGTGTGTGTTGAGGAAGAAGCATCGCTAAGAGGTAATGCGTCCAAGGCAGCTATACGCATTATTTCGCGTTGCGACTCGCGCGCTTCCATCAAGAATATGCTCTCCTGCATAGTGCCAAAACTCATTTCAATGGGTAATTTTTTAAATGATTTATAGAAGTAGGCGTTACTTTGCGGAATTCCATATTACAAGCAATATATCAGAACTAACTACTTTGCTATAATCCGCACGGGTTAAGCGAATGCATGCAAAGCCAATGTGTATGAAGAAGGCAAAATCTACGCAGGACAAGCCACCACATGCACCCCAAGGCGCAATTCACCAGCAACAACGCACACAAAAGCAGCACACACACCCACCACCACAATCTCGACGATTGCTTCGCCCCGAAACCGAAGCATCATTAGGAGGATAGGCTCCACGACAAAAATCGTAAATTACGATTTTTGTCTTTGGCTTTGCATGCATTCGCTTAACCCGTGCGGATTATAGCAAAGTAGTTAGTTCTGTTATATTGCGGGTAATTTTTTAACAATTCATTAAATAATATTTTTGGAAGATCAATATGTACTTAATTTACAGTAATAACATCTGTTGCACATGAATATGGATATGAATATTTCCTTCAGAAAAGTCTTAGCAAAGCAAAGTTTAACAATAATGGACATTTTAAATGATTTCAATAAGCATAACGATTTTATTTGACTAATTCATGTCTGAATTAAAATAACTATATTAAATTATGAATCATGCAAAACTATTGATCATAAGACGTAAGTTGTGTATTAGGTCGAATCATAAATATTTGAAACATACCTTAACTTCTTTGGTAATGTACTGATCAAGTTTATCATATATCACAGCATGCAGACCCATCTCTTTGAGTCTTTTTATAGTGTTCTTATCGTTATTGTCATCTCCCCAACAGAATATGACTAGACCGGCGTCCTGTGCTAGTTTAACCTTTAAATTTAAACACGAAAAGTTTTAAGATAGCTAGTTTAAGTTTCTGCTCACAACTTCACATTACTTCGACTTCAAATGTTGATATTAAAATACCCTATGTAACCCTCCAACCCTTCACACAAATAAATACAACAGAAAAACAAAACAAGTTGCATTTCCCATTCGCATTGACTTCGCATTTACATTATCTGTTTAAATAATAAGAAAATACTATTATTAAAAGTACTGCTACAGAACTCATGTAGAATGTAAAATTATTTCTCTATTATAATTTTATTTAGCTCACAGGAACAAATTAGTCAACAGACTAATTTATTCCCATGAGCTTTCATGTAACTCCTTCCGTAAGGAGTAAAGTCCTCGCGTACATAAGAGGACGGTAAAGGAAAAAAATACGATCCCTAAAGATAGAAGTAGTCGGGTAAAATTGAATATGGAAAGTATTAAATAAATTACAAAAATAAATATAATTGCTACTAAGTGATCAATAAATAAATACATAAACTCTTCGGCTGATCTAGTTGATTGCTCTCATTAATACTATCGATGTCTATATAAGTACAGTAACACCTTAAGAAATCAGTGTTAATAATCAGAGCTTTTTTTATATCTTTTTTTAGTTTTGAGTGGTACTCTGCATGGGTTTCTGTATATCACAAACGAGAAACGCCCAATCTGAATCTGTGACCAAACTCGTCACAGGCCACCACCGCCGCCCTGTCTGTACTCGGGAAATGGGATTACCATTTAAACGCTGAATTAATCAGAGTTGCCGCCATACCATAGCAAGATGCAATACAGAAACGGTGATCGGTTACATTACTCGAAAACAGAGTAAAGTTCCTAAATGTTTTATAGAATTTGACCATTCATTTCATATTCTCCACACTTGTGATAAGGGACTCCGACTCAATACGTTAGAGCAACTTGAGATGATAAAAAATAACAATGGTCACTTAATTAACGAGCAAGTAAATGTATCTAATTCCGTTTTGCTAAATGTGTTCGGAGGGGAGGGTAGTGGTGGGAGTTGAACTATTTAAGACTGCTTGTATGGGTAGCGCGGCGCAGTACGATTTTTTTTTGTCGTGGAGCCTATCCTCCTGATGATGCATCGGTTTCGGGGCGAAACGATCGTCGAGATTGTGGTGGTGGGTGTGTGTGCTGCTTTTGTGTGCGTTGTTGCTGGTGAATTGCGCCTTGGGGTGCATGTGGTGGCTGGTCCTGGCATGGTGGCATGTATAAGGTGCGTGGATTTTGCCTGCTTCATACACATTGGCTTTGCATGCATTCACCTAACCCGTGCGGATTATAGCAAAGTAGTTAGTTCTGTTATATTGCTCCTTCCAAAATGTGTTAATTAGTTCGATTAGTTCCGAGATACTGGGGATCAAAAAGTCGCAGGATTGAAGCGGCAAAAGCCTGTTGAAAGACCTTTGTCCGGCGTGGAAGTACCAATTGTATAAAACGAATGACGCATCAAAATAATTATGAGAATACTGTCGAAAATTAAACATGACCAAAGCCCCGAATATTTGTATCGCGTTCGGGATTACAATATCAGTTAATAACTCGTGTTTTGCGATAATAATAACCGAATATAATAAAACTGGCTCTTATCATGTAATCGTGACACGTCGCTTAATAAAACACCCATCGATTATTTTAATATAACTTACGAAGAACGTACTATTATATTTCCATGTTATATTATATTCTATTTTATATTCCATGCAAATTTTACTACGTATTTTATGAGATACGAAATACTGGTAAAAGTAGACGTATAACATCCAAAAATGATTGATTGAATGATTATTCTGCAACGTCAAAGCAATTCCAGCGATAGAACATCCGCTGTTTTCATGGCGGATCCAAGTTGTCCCCTTACAATTTGCAATTGCGTGCGATTATCCACTTAGAAGCGTCAACAGCGTTTTAAAACTGTTTCTTTTAATTTGTACATAAAGTTATAATTTATATTAGTGGTGATACTAATTTTTTAATTATATAGATGTTTAATTAACAGTACAAAAAAAATAAAACTACAAAACATAAAATAAAAGAAAGCAAGTAAGCAACAGAGGACGTCCTGTTTCCACGTTTTGTTATCCCGCGGGTAGCGGGTCATTGTTTCTAGTACAATACAATAGTAGTAGTTATACAATACTAGTTAGTGTAAACAAATAGTACCTGCGTAGGATCTCTGAGCAAATCTTCTGTATGTACGACAATGCCTAAAATGTCTGAGCTAATTGCGTTTTGCACCGCAGCCGGAATGGACAGACAACGAGGGTCGCGGTATGGTTGGTACTTTTCCGTAATGCCCTGAAAATGAACATCCTTTTCATTATATGATGCTAAATAACATTTTTTTTTACATGAATAATTATCACTTTTTGCCTTAAAATGATAACGAAAAATCCTGTTACTGAATGTCTGAAGGGTATAATAATTTTTTTTGAGACAGAGCTTAGACCCAACACACTATTTCAATAGCAGAATAACAGGTTACACTTATCTTAGGATTTCAACAACAAAAATTTACTTCACCATGAAATATATGATTGTAATATTTAATTTACAACTTAATTAGTTTTAATTACAATTATTTATCGGTAAGTGATTTAAATAGATACATCTATACTAATAAATAAAGCTGAAGAGTTTGTTTGTTTGATTCGACAGGAGCTACTGCACCGATTTGAAAATTCTCCGAGTGTTAGATAGTCCGTTTATCGAGGAAGGCTAATTTTTCGACTATATAACATTGCGCTAAGATGAATAAGAGAGGAGCAGCCATAAAAAATACTGCGAAAACGGCATAATTTAAAGCTTTCCTTGCGTGCGCTAAGTAAACGATAAAAGTTATTGAAAAATCATGTATTACAAAATTGTTCCCTCTACAAGTTCTAAATGAAAGTCCGCGACAACATATGTCTTTTAACTTTTAAGGTTAACCCACTTTAACCATATTTAATGTAACTATAAGGGTTTATTCAAATAATAAGACTGCAGTACACCCGAATGTAGTTCCGCTTAAAGGCTAGTATTTAATAAAATTGCTTCTAATTATGAAAATTAGCAAATCAGTTGAATCTGCTAAATTCTATTTTAGAAAAGTTGTTGTTGTTGTATATCTTTGTTGTACACAATTTTACAAACTATTATTATGCAGTAGAAAAGTTTATAGTAAGTAAATTTTTTGTTTTATTGTTAAGGTGCTTGATAGAGATAAATAGTTTCTGAAAAAATCTATTCATTTTTATCTTTTCTCTTTATATATATCTATATAGTTATAAGAGGATATAATAGATATGTAAGAGAGTAACATACCACAGTTAGAAACATGACAGGGTACTTATTTTGTTTGTTTCGTACCATCGTGCAAATGTCTGGATTGAAACAGGACAGTACAATCCGGCGTCCCCCTGCATGTTTCAAAACAACTTCTAGAACCTTAAAAAATAATATACATATTAAATTAAAGCCACATTTGCTTTTTCTCAACTAACAATGAAATTTAGAGTGTTGTTATTCAGAAATTTGTTTGTTGTAGAAAATTGCAATAAATGTTAGAGAGACCTATAACTTGGAAAAGCTAGAAAACATTAGCTTTTTTTAATTGTTTGTAGCTTGATGTGATAGATGGCATTGAAATAATGTATCTAACTCGATTAGACCTGATTTTGAATTGGGTCAGTTTAATACTAAAGTGTGCAATAATTTATAATTACTATAACAGAACTACCTTCCTATAATCCGCTCGGGTTAAGCGAATGCATGCAAAGCCAATGTGTATGAAGCAGGCAATAAATTTTTTATCGTCGAGATTGTGGTGGTGGTTGTGTGTTCTGCTTGTGTGCGTTGCTGCTGGTGGAGGCGCCTTGGGGTGCATGTGGTGACTTGTCCTGCATGTGTAAGGTGCGTAAAAAAATTTTCCTGCTTCATACACATTAGCTTTGCATGCATTTGCTTAACCCGTGCGGATTATAGCAAGGTAGTTCTGTTATAGTGCATGTGATATGGAATTCCGCAAAGTAATGCCTGCTTCTATAAATAATTTATAATTATTTTGATTACAATTTGTGAGCACCTTAGGTAATTCAGTCAAAACAAGTATATGAGACTTATTACTGCATAATAGGGTATCGCAAAGTTAATTTAAAGGTAAAATAGAGCCTAAGATGACAAGTCCTTTTCTAGGGTATATTTCTTTAATTATTATTAATTCATATAATTATTGTTCTGCTTTACTTTTTACTTTCATCATAGTGTCAAACTAGAGTTGGTGAACCAGGTAAAAATGTGGCAATCTACCATAAAAAAGGGTAAGCAACTGAGACTTAATATCTGTCTCTTTTTGATTAAACATAGATAAACTCAAACTAAAAATATTCTTTATTCAAGTAGACTGTTTACAGTACCTTTGAATTGTCAAATATTTTTCAAAAAGCTACTAGCTGATTTGAAAGCAAGAAAAAACACTGCCCTTTTTTTTATTCTTTTTTACAATTTGATTTATGGATACAAATTGATCGGTGCAGCTTGGTGCGTAGCTGATTGCAGTTAAGATATGCTACTATCACTCCAATAACCTTCAATTGTATAGTAAGCTTTAGGTAACAGTGTAATAATAAGTATATGACTATCATCTTCTCCCTCAATATTTGTTGCAACATTCTAACTTACAGGCCTGCCTATAATTCCCCTACTCTATTATCATAACTCTTTGAGTGTCATACAACAGAGACTTTTTTACCTTATCAACATATGTATTCATATCAAAAGGATTGTTCAATTCGAAAGTGCCATCATTCAATTCCATGGTCCATTTTAATTCAATATTAAAGCCAACATGTTCGTCTAAGGTCTTTAGTGCTTCTTCTAATGTTGGAAAAGGTTGGTGTTCTTCCAAATCTTCATCAAAAAATAAAATTTCATGGTTACGCCCTTCAACTAAATGGTAAACCTGTAAAAAATATATTAGAAAATCTAAAAATTGATTCAAGACAAACGTTTTAAATATATATAATTATTTATTAGTAATTTTATTATATATGGCATTATGTAATGCATTAATTGATTAATTTATGAAAAGTAACAAAATATTAAGAAGTTATGGAATTAATGATATATATAAAATGTGAATCATACTAAGTTATATTAAGAGATATTAACAAACCTGTGTTATGGAATTAACATATTAACATATATTAAATGTGAATTAGATTAAGTTAGGCCATGATATATCCATGATAAAATGGAGCATAAAATCTGAGGTATGACAGAAAATAATAATCAATATTTAAAATTTCATGAAATTACCTTAGCTGATTAAAATAACTGTTGTGAGACTAATTCAATGTTTACTGATTTAAACATACCAACTATAGATAGTTACATTAAAAAATCATTTTCTCTACACAGACCAGTTTCTTGATTATAAATATAAATTAATAGTATTTACAGCATGTCTACTTCATATGATACCTTCAATTTTTGCAGATGCTCCAAGGTCAAGTCTTTGACTGGCAATTCAAGCATCTCAGTGAAGTCAACTTCCTTTTTTCGTTTCATTGAAATACAGACATGAAAATCATGATAAATTACAGGTATCATATCTTTACTGAGCTGCACATCAAATTCCAGCATGTCTGCCCCACTGGCAGCTGCCTTTTTAAGGGAAGCTATTGTGTTTTCACGAATGGCATTTCCCCTGAAATATTTAAAAGTGGAGCACACATCTACCAGGACTTGCCTGTCTCATTAGTAAAACCTGTGTTATACAATAAAAATAAATAATATCTATAATAAGAAGGAGTATTAGTTAAATATTTAAGGCTACTTAAATGGTTAATAATTTACTTACTCTTTTGTTTTAAAACTTGCACCTAAGCCTCTATGGCCCACTTCCAATCCTGTCCATGTTGGATCCCAATGTTTAGCATAGGACACTTCCAAGTTACAGAGACTATCTTCCATGGGGCAAATGATAAGATATTCGAAATTAATAGTGCCCAGGGGTCGATGTTTCACATTACATGTTACTGGTAATTCTAAACAGCCCTCAGAAGGCTTAAACATATTAGGGAGTACATAAGTATACCCTATGTGGCAAGGTGGATCTTCTGCAGATGCTCTAGTGCTGTATGAATAGAAGTCAATTAAATATGCAAGGCCTTTTGGATTAGGAGCAAAAACATTGACTAAAAAGACTCCATTTGGTCTATACTCCCTACCAAACTGACCTTGAGGTTGCAGCTGACAAAGAGTGGGATCATCATCTAATGTTGCTACTTCCACATATACACCCAATGGAACTTCTACATCCATAGTGTCAGTACTTAGGGATGAATCTTCAACATGTGGCTCAACATTTCCAAAAGACAGCTGTACAGGCGTAACTTTGATATGCATAAGTCTACCGAAAAGTCGACTTTTTAATTTTAAGGTTTCATTCATAAATTTAAATTGAACTAAAGTCTGACAGGTGAGCCATCCCCTACTTATTTTCTGTTTAGCATCATATTCACCAAACACGTCGGTAACAGGATTAAGAACACTTTTTTTAACAACTCTTGGGTGAATGTGTGTCTCCCATCTGCGTACAATTATATCATTCGTTCCTTCGTTTATGAGACATATGGCATAACGGTAGAAGACATCACACGTATTAGGTATGACTACAGTTTTTTTCCATAATTCCTGTTCTTCGAAATAATCAAGAACAATAGATTTCTTGTAATTCCACTCGCCGAGCTCCGTTGTGCTGCCTGTTATAACAACCTTTTCCTTGGGTACCAAATTCGGAACATACACACTGAATAACCATTCTTGTGATAAAATTTCTGACTGCTCAGTTTGTTTCTTAAAAGACATTTTAGTTGGAACTTTAATTTTTTGCTTTTTACGATCTGTTAAAAAAAACCAACGTTGCATAATTTCCAAATTAAGGAATATTGTATAAAGATTAAATTAATATTTCATAAAATAGTTGAAAAAATTAGATAATTTATTTCCAATATTTAAATGTATTAAAACGATTAAAATAAATAATGCATAGTTATGAATATGATTTTAGACATTTTAATTCTTTTTTCAACTGTGCGCTAATACGAAAATGCATGAAAAAGGCACTTACATCAAGAATATATTCATAGACAGACTATAGGATATTACGTACAATTTAATACTCTTTGTTTCAAAAACTAACGAGAGTGAACTTCAGTGAACGCAACACGAAAAAAGTAACAATAAGTCAAAAATACAAGCTAATATTGACATTTGAGAATCATAGACTATTGACAATTAAAGTACAGACTACAACAGTGTTGCCAAGTGAGATTAGTAAAAATACGAAGCAAAAAACAGTGTTCCGAACTAAAAATTCAGGATTTTGTTATAAAATGCAGCGAAAAATCAGGTTAAATACAGAATTTTTATTCTAAATATATAATATACTGTGAAGCAAATGTAAGAATACCTATTTCCTTAAACTTCTCTCATAGGGAATCACGCGGAATTTTAGCTGCCACGTATGACTCTTATTTATAATACAATTTTATTTCACTATCCACGCATTTACCCCGTAGCGTTATTCCGTGACATAATACTATGGAAGTAAGCAAAATAAACAAGTTTTACTGTTTCCACGTCTGTAAATTGTCTTAACTTTCGAACAGCATAGGCCGCTGAACTATGTTTCCCTGCAAGAGTCGTTATGTGTGTGTGTGAAGAAAATAGTATAATATTATCATCCACAACATTACAAAAGTAGTTTACAGTAAACAAAGAATATAAGGAATTCATACTTTTACGTTTTGTCAAGCAGGCATCGGCGCAATCATTATAATTATTCCAGTGTTTTCTCGTTGTACCTGCTATCATAGTTAGAAGACCGTATGTTTTGTTTTACGCAGATGGATATTCTGTTAACATTACCATACTTACAGTGTTTTTCACACACTGTATATTTTTAATACAGTATTCAGGAAAAGCAATAAAATTACAGTAAGTCTACTGTAGTTACAGAGCACCTGGCAACACTGGACTACAACCGAGAGTTAATGAGTTTAGGTAGATTTTATTTTTTCATGACTTTGTGTTATTTTCAAATGCTGCCGCTAAATATATCTTATCGTTAAAAATTATAGTTAAATACTACTATATTCATGAAAATGTTTTCCGGAGAGCCGGATATAATAATATTAATAATAATCGTCTATTAAGCGTTCTATAATAATACTATTTGTCCAACGGCATCAACTTGCAATATCTACTGTGGTGAGCCCAAAGACTAATGTACATACTGACCTGAACTCAAGTCCTTTAAAGTCCACACCTTAAAGGACTTGAGTTCAGGTCAGATTTCAGATAAAGACAAATCAAATCATACTGTCATTTATAATTTTATACCAAAAATGTATTCTGTTAAGATTTTCACCATATTCTCACCTAATTATTAAAAGTAATAATTATTTTGTGCTATTTTACGGTGAAATATTATTAAACTTTCATTATTAATTAGTATTTGTCAACATTAAGAATATAAGTGATCCATTATTAATTTCTTTTGTTACAGATACTATGGGTATTATAAATTCTAGCGGTTCGGCGTTCTATTTATGTGTCTTAGAGAGTGCTTGAATCATAATAATGTGTTACTATCTATAAATACATGTAAGTTATTTAATAATGGGTAACCAGAATAGTTGTTGTTGTTATCGTAGTCCCTCGCCGATCCGGAAGGATATCGTTAAACTTGAAGACTATCTTCCAGAGGGAGAAGTTAGTTCAAATAATATACAACACATTAGCGAAAGGGAGCCTGATGATGGTGACATTGATCCTTCCCAAGATCCGATTGCAGGTACTATTTTTATGGAAAGATCGAAAGCCTCAATTGAGAATGGTCTTACACGAAAACGTAGTCAACATCAGATAGCTGAGAATAAGTTGAAAAAAAGCAGTTCCTGTTCTACTATATATTTAGATGATAGTACAGTGTCCCAGCCTAATTTGAAAAATACAGTAAAATGTGTTGCTCTTGCTATATATTACCACATTAAAAATAGAACTTCAGAACGCAGGTTAGATATATTTGATGAAAAGTTACACCCTTTGAGTAAAGAAGGAATAAGTGATGATTATGATAAATATAATCCTGAACATAAACAAATATATAAATTTGTAAGAACATTGTTTAATGCTGCTCAGCTGACTGCAGAATGTGCTATCATAACATTAGTATATTTGGAAAGACTGCTTATATGTGCAGAACTTGATATAGCTCCATCTAACTGGAAAAGGATAGTCTTAGGAGCAATATTACTTGCGAGCAAAGTGTGGGATGATCAAGCTGTTTGGAATGTAGATTATTGCCAAATACTAAAGGACATTACTGTGGAAGATATGAATGAATTAGAAAGACAATTCTTGGAAATGCTTCAATTTAATATTAACGTACCCTCAAGCGTGTATGCTAAATATTATTTTGATTTGCGGACTCTGGCTGAAGCCAATGATTTAGCTTTCCCTAGTGAGCCATTAAGCAAAGAAAGAGCACAAAAATTGGAGGCTATGTCAAGAGTAATGGAGGACAAAATATCTGCAGAAGTTGTTAAGAATGGTATTAAAAAGTGGTCTAGTTTAGACAATGTCAATTCTGGTTCAGGGATAAGACGTAGTGTGGCCATATTATCTTAAATTGTAATTGATGAAACTTTGGAATCCAAATTTAAATCAAAGGTACTGCAATATTATTTTGTTATTTGGTATTTAAAATAACACTAAAATGTTGACATTTATTATAGTATTGTGGTAGAGGATTTCAAAGACCAGTATTTACAATGAATGTTTAATGGCCAAATAAGTTAAGAGTTGAAATATCAAGATTGTTTCAAGTCACACAATTATTTTTCATTATGTTAGTTGTGCACAAAGCCCAGGAATTTAATGGAATTAGTAGCCATCCTTTACAATATTTCATTAATCATTCATATAATTGATAGTTAATGAAAGACTTGCAAATGAGGTCCAAGAAATATTATATATTGTTTTGCTACCTATTTCTCATACATAATTTATTTCTGTATTTTGTATTGGCTTTCCATTTATTTAATTGTAATTTAACTTAGAAGCAATAAGAATAATAGTAAGCTTCAAAAATTATACTGCTTAGTATTAACTTAGGCTACAATTAGATTTCAAAAGTGACTTTGACTGAAATAAGCTCTTGTGATTGTTGTATGAATGATTTTCTTCCATATTTTTATCATAATTTAACAGTTATTGCATTTAGGCTTGCATATAGGTGTATATATAAAATAATGCCAAATTATTTTATAATCTAATAATGATATACTTCAATAGACATACTAAGTAACTGTTAATAGCAAGAAATAAATTTCACATGAAAGATATAATATTTATAATTCATTATACAATATTATAGGAATTGATTAAGTTGAAGTATTAACATTTTGTGAATAAGTTATGCAGTCCATACTTTATGTATCTTTAATGTAATTAAGCAAAATAAACATTTTATATGAGACTTTCAATCATTACTTTTGTATTCTTCACTTAACATATCTATTACATATTATATATGCAGCATTATACATAAAAAATTGCTCATCATAGCTAAAAAACCAAGAATATGAAATTAATTTATGCCAATGGCTTAAGATCTCTAAGATAGGAGCTGTAATTTTCTAATACATCTACAACTTCACTGTTTTTGCTAGTCTTCTCATCAAACTCAGCACCCACAGACCATAATGTTTCCAAATCATAAACTTTGCGAACTTTTTCTGAGAATATATGGAGGGCTATATTACCTGTGAAATGAAAGACAAAGGAATATTATTATAAAAATTACCTTCAGACTAAAAACAGAATACCTTCTTCAAATAGCAGAGCTTGTCTTAGAGATAGTTTTCTGCATTGTTCCATCAGGTTTTACATGCAGATTCTATATCACTATTAGATACCAGTCTTGTATTATCAATAGTAATTCTATATATCTGTTGTTTAAATTTTACTTTACTGAATTATTACTGAATACTGTAGTATCATACTGGTAAAAGTTAATATATATAATAACAAATTTAAATCAGAGAGGAATCTAGGCAGCAACAGATAGTGTCAAGTCCTAATGAGGATCATCCAATACAAAACAAATACATGCAACAAATTTGCTCATAGTCCTATGACTGATCACAGATGACCTTATAAAGAAAAAAGGAATCAAAAAAGCACTCAGTTTAAATATCTGTATAAATACAAATGAAGCAATTACTAAAATTCACAACCATTGAAAAGTTTAGTTTTTCCAAGATCAAATCTGAGGCAACTTTGTAATATTGAATTTATAAATAATGAAACGTTATTTACCTAAGTCCAGAGCCATCCAATCGTCAGAATCTTTTCCTTCAATCCTTGGTATATGATCGGTTTTACAACACTTTTTCTTATAAACTTTTCTTACAAATTCTGCAAGGGCCAGAATATGCCTCTTACTGCGAGCACTAACAATACATATATACTCAACATAGTTTATCTCCGGTGGGACATTTGCCACAAATATATCTCTTGAATTCTCTCTTTTGAGTAATTCAACCAATTCTTCAATGTCATATACACCATTTATTCCTCCTAAAAAAGAAAACTTAATAAATTATGAAACTATACAAGTCCTACACTGCATATGTTGATTTTCAGATAATGAACAGATATTCATGCTGTTTTCTCCAATATACGGACTGGTTATTAAGGAAGTTTTACATGAATAATTAGTTGAGATCAGAGTGCATTGGTTGAAATATAAATAACAAATGAAAATCTCAGATAAAGTTGTGTCCCTAGGAATCTTTCATTTAAAAAACTACCTAATTCCTTCCAAAAATTTTCATTGTTTTACAGATAATCTGTGATGGCATATATCTTTGAAGGATAATTTACTGAAATCTTTATAACATCTAACATATACTCACATACAAATATTGTCACCTACTTACCCATGATAAGCATGGTTAGGTTGCTACTTACTCTTTACACAAACTGACTGCTAATTAATCTTTACACAAAACTTCATATATAATCCTTCCATAAATCTCGATTAAAATATAATATAACCTTTTTTATGTAAATTTATTGTATGTGTCACTTGAGTGTTTTTGATGAATTTACTTGTTGTCTAAACCATTATTTTGTTTTACTTTTTATTTTCAGTTACCGCCTTATATAAACTTACTTTTTAAATTAATTCCTTCAAATTCATCACTACTAATAGCATATTTGTCTTGTACAAATATTTCATCAGCAGTGTTCTCGATAACTGGTGAGTTTGCTTCTGTTATGACTTGATATTTGCTTGCTATCGCTGGGGATGTATCGTTACTTGATCGAGAAGGACTTCTAGGGTATCGTAAATTATTTCTACAATGTATTTGTCGTTTATATACTATGTTGCTATTACTAAATACTGGTAATTTGTATATTCTATTACTACTTCGAAGATTGACAGAAGTTTTAATAATAATTTTTCTAAACATGTTTAATCCAATTTCATATGAAAAAACATTCATTTAATCAGAATCGCCTAAAAATAACAATAAATAATGGTAAGATAACAATAACAAAAACATAGGTTAAGTTATTAGGTAAGAATGACAAATTAAGCAGATAAAAAACAAAAAGTCAAGCGTAGTGAAGTGATGTATATCACAATAATAAGTAGTTAAATGATAAATCAACTGAACATAATCGGACTGTAACCAAATAAAATCAACAGTCACGCTTAACTACCCTATTGAATCATATTTGTCAAGCCTTTACCCCTCGTACGCACGAGAGGATTTTTATCGCACGTAACAATTACGTCGAATTGAAACAAATGGGTATCCAGGCATCTGTTCACACGACAGCGTATTTAAATCGCGACGTATTTTATCGTGCAGTGTTCCATTTAAGTCGTTAGGGCGAGGGCGTTAATCTGAATATACCATACGAAACTTCTTATAACGCCTATTATGGAATTTTAACGCGACAACGAGTCATAAAAAATACGTCAAAATGAAACAAATGGATATCCAGGTATCTGTTCACACGACAGCGCATTTAAAACGCGACGTATTTTTATAGCGCAGTGTTCCATTTTAAGGCGGTAGCGTTGGGCGTAACCGAATAGAACATACGAAACTTCTTATTACCATTCGCACGAACGCGAAAAAATCACGAGCGTTGTTTTCAGTCCGTCGCGAGCTCCCTCGACGGTATGACGTTTTATTTAGTTTTTCCCTAAGAGTGCATAGTACGATGTCGTTGATCGATCCAGAAGTACTTATTATAGAAGTGGATTATCGTGCGCATCTATATGTGAAACATTTCACAGAATACTGAAATAAAATTATGAAAAGTAAAAATTGCTTTGTAATTTCATATTTCACTCGTTTATTTATATACAAATTGATTTACATTTTTTAATATTTTCTACAACAAAAAAAAAACAGTTAAAAATATAAAAAAATTGCCATCCACGGAGAGCGGAGAGAGGACCCAAGCTCCCGGTGGTTAGGGCTACAGAGTGAGTGCTGTCTCAAGCAACACTGACTTCTGTATCCTGCGCTTGATCCAGCAACTAAGCGTGAGCCTCTTGAGATGTTGGTCGAGGCTCTTCGCGATAAGACCATTAACCGATACAACAATTGGAACAATTATTGTTGAATTAATATCCCACACGGCGGTCATCTCATGAGCTAAATCTAAATATTTTGTTAATTTTTCTTTTTCTGCTCGTATGAGATTATCGCCATGCGGGACAGTGATATCAACAATAATTGCCCGACGCGCTGACCGATCCACTAAAACTATATCAGATTTATTGGCAACAATATACCTGTCAGTAATAATGGATCAGTCCCAGTAGAGCAAAGCACGATCATTTAGTAATTTCGTTATTATTGTTTTCCTTACTTTAGGGCTAAAGTCAGTCGTCGTACAGGTTATTTTTGCTGAACGCATATTAATGACTTGAATTGTTATCCTGGGACCAATATTTCCATAAAATTATCAAATGATCTTATTCTATTTTATTTATCTTATATTATTATATTTATTTTTTAAAATAGGAAGTCAACGCAATATACTTACTTCTAGGAATGGATTTCTGGAATACTTTTGGCCTATTTCCTAAAAATTTAAACTCCATTGTGTTTATAAAGCACGAAACTTCGTTAGCTGAACTGTCTAGCGCTGAGTCTGAACATTTTTGCTCGTATGATCATCTTAGTCCAGTACAAAAAGTAACAGCTGATAACATTATTTCTCAATTTTTTGAAAATTCATACGAAAAGAGAGGTTTAGGTCGTACATCTATGATCACTCATACTATTGACACTGGTGATGCTGCCCCGGTTCGTCAGAGATATTATAGAATGTCTCCTGAAAAACAACGACTTTTAGTTGAACAACTCGACGAAATGGTGAAGGAAGACATTGTTGAACCTTGTGATAGTCCATGGTCCTCACCCGTGCTCCTAACTCCTAAAAAGAATGGTGAACTTCGATTCTGCCTAGACAGTCGTAAGTTGAACGCGCTTACTAAAAAGGATGCGTACAGTTTGCCTTACATCTCTGAAATCCTGGATAACTTACGCGACGCTAAATATCTAACTAGTATAGATTTATCTAAGAGTTTTTGGCAGATCTTAATTAAAGAAGAAGATAGATGCAAAACTAGCTTCTATATTCCATCTCGCGGATCCTATCAATTTAAATGCATGCCTTTTGGGCTAACCAATGCACCTGCTACGCAGCAGAGGTTAGTAGACACCTTATTTTATGGTCCAGAATTTGAACATATGGTATTTGCGTTTGTCGACGATATTATAATAGTATCACCAACATTTGAAAAGCATATATCACTTTTACTAAGAGTTCTAGATAAACTAAAAACTGCAAACTTAACTATAAACTTCACTAAAAGTCAATTTTTCAGACAACAACTGAAGTATCTTGGTTATGTAGTTGATGCTAACGGTCTACACGCAGATCCTGAAAAGGTGCAAGCTATCTTAAATTATCCAACTCCGACTAACCGGAAGGAACTCCGACGATTCTTAGGTACGGCTTCATGGTACCGAAGGTTCATACCTAATTTTAGTTCTTTGGCTTCTCCCCTAAACAAACTTACTTCCCAAGCAAAAAAAGCTCCTCCATTTTCTTGGTGTAGTAAAGCTGATCAAGCCTTCAAGACGCTAAAAGAATGCCTGATCTCCGCACCTGTTCTAGCTTGTCCTGACTATTCAGAACCTTTTGATGTTCACACTGATGCAAGTGATTATGGCATTGGTGCTGTTCTAACTCAGACACTAAATGGCGAAGAAAAAGTTATAGCCTATATGAGCAAATCACTTTCTGATCGTGAACGCAACTTTAGTGCTACTGAGCGTGAAGCGCTAGCAGTTCTCACCGCTATAGAACATTGGCGATGTTATTTAGAAAACGGTCGCAGATTTACCGTATACACCGACCATTCTGCTCTAAAGTGGTTTTTAAATCTCAACAACCCTACCGGTCGATTAGCGCGCTGGGGTGTTGGACTTTCTGCTTACAACTTTGAGATTAAACACCGCAAAGGTTCTGAAAACGTTGTACCTGACAGTCTTTCACGTTCTGTACCTATTGCTGCTATACATGATGCTAATATTTCTAATTCTGAAAATTTTTCAGTACCCAAAACATCAGACCCTTGGTACCTAAACATCTACAATGGTTCTAAAAATTCCCCAACTTCATTTTTAAATTACCGAGTATCTGATAATAAGCTATTTCGCTTCGTGAAAAGCTTAAATCCTCTCACTAGAGAATTTGAGTGGAAGGAAGTTATACCTGCAGAGTTCAGAAACGATATAATTTCTAAAAACCATTCTGAACCTACTTCTGGTCACTTTGGAGTCTTCAAAACATTTAAACGTCTCAGTTTAAAATACTTCTGGCCTGGTATGCATCGAGATGTTACTAATTTTGTCTCGAGTTGTGATACTTGCAACGCCCACAAACATCCTAATCATACAACACTTGGAGTAATGGGTCGTCCTAAAGACTGCTCAAGACCTTTCCAAATGATTAGCATGGATCTTGTAGGACCTTTACCAACTACTAGAAACCAGAATACATTTTTATTTGTTGTAGTCTGTTGTTTCACTAAATATTGTTTATTATTTCCCATACGACGTGCTACATCTAATATAATTGCACGTATTCTAGAAGAACGTGTTTTTCTTGTGCACGGTATACCTAGCACAGTTCTTATGGATAATGGTAAACAATTTACCAGTAACATCTTACATCAGCTATATACTACATACAAAATACCTAATGTTTTGTACACACCTAAATATACTCCTCAAGTTAACTCTGTTGAACGCTACAACAAAACTATAATGACTGCAGTTTCAACCTTCATTGAAGGCGATCACAGATCGTGGGATACTAACATACCCAAAATTCAATTCGCACTTAACAGTTCTGTTAACGTTGTTACTAGCTTCACTCCCTCATTTCTAGTATTTGGTCGAGAACTAGTAATCTGCGGTTCTCACTACGTTGAATCTGATAAAGCTACTGCTGAAGATTTAATATTTACTCCCCGCGATGAGTATGCTGAAAATTTAGGATCATTATGTAAAATATTTGATAAAGTTCAATCATCACTTATACAAGCTCACTCACGCAACAGTACTTATTACAACTTGCGACGTAGGCACGCAGAGTTAAATCTCGGAGACATAGTCTGGAAACGCACTTACTACCAAAGTGATAAAGATAATAAATTTGCAAAAAAATTAGCACCTAAGTTCATAAAATGTCGAATTATTAATAAAAAATCACCACTAGTTTATGATCTTGAGGATTTTAACGGAAACAATTTAGGTTCTTGGCACATTAAAGACTTGAAGCTCACAAATTATCAAATATAATTAGCGTTATACCTGTTACACAGCCCTAAAAATTTATTTATCTGCATTAAATACTAAATTAATCTAAATTTATGTACTTGAAATTAAATATGAATTTATGATACCTCTAAATTAACTAAAGATTTGCATCAATTCTACGACTATAAACTACAAAGCTACTTACTAACTAAAAACTAGTATCTTAATGACCTAAAAGTTAAGATACATTTTATCTACCAGATAGTTGGTTACTACTAAACTAACCAAATATCACAGTTAGCCAATTTTATGATGCAAATAATTATTTAACATCAAATATTCACAAATTCATTAATTTCATACTTAAATTTTTATAAAAAAATTTAACAACTACTATGTGATATGTGAGAGTATTTAAAACTATAATCTTTGAATACTCAGTATACTAGGATGCAGCGACTTTTCTAAAAATTGCCGTTGCTATATTCTAAATGTGTGAGGAATAAGAGTAAAGTGTGAAAGTTTAATATGAGAGGAAGTATGAGAGGTATAGCATATAACTTATAGTGAAGATTGCAGATATTGAGAACGGATTTTACCTAGATAAAATCCTAATCTAAAAAGGGGGATATGTAACACTGATTTTTCATAGTGGCTTCAAATTTTAAAAAAAGTTGCAACTTAACTGTCAAGTTGCTATACGAAAAAAAAAATATCTTAAAGTATCTAAATAAAAAAAAAACTTATTCATTACATTTGTTTATTAAAAAAATAATTATCTAAAATCTAAACAAAAACTAAAAACATATTTAAAAAAAACTAATTACAAAATAAAAACTACATACCTAACGTTGATTACCTACTTACATTATACTATTTTTACATTAAACAAATTTATCCTAATACTACACTAAACTATTATAATTAAATATAAAACTCATAAAAATCATAAATATAAAATTAAAGTAATTATCTAAATTCAAATCATAAAATATTTTTAATAACTTCGTTGAACGGAAATAAAACGCGAGCCCGACAATAGTTTACAATATAATGGATAGATACAATCATCTTAGTATTACTAACCCGTATATCTCACTTATAGGCTAACTCAGCGTGAGTTAAAAATGACAAACAGTGGTTAAACTGTAAATTGAAAAAAAAGATTTTTAGATTGAAGATTTTTACTTTATTGGTAAAAAAAAATAAACACGTAAATAAATATATGATAATATAAATAAATATAAAGAACACTTACACACACAGTCGTACATCCTCAAAGTAAGTAACTTAATACTCGTGTTACGGGTGAATAAAACTGGTAAATATACTAATATGTAATTTTAAATACATACTTAAATACAAATATACACCCAGGCTCGACGAATCAACAAATTTAAGTTTTATAGAAAATGTTGGCTTTCTGCGGGAATCGAGCTCGCGACCCGCGGAGTTGAACGCAGGGTCACTACCCACTACGCTACGCGCAATTTCAACGCGACGTAATCTTTACGCCCGTGCGAACGAGGGGTAAGGTTTCTAAAAATGTATAGGTTATTTTAGGTGTTCTTGTTAAAGAAACTGAGTCAATATTTAAAGGCAAGTAACATATACAGTATACAGCCGTAACTTACGAGTTGAAAACAATGCCACTTGAATGACGTTCTGATTTACTTAAACAGCTTTATTAGCAATTTGGTCCGCTCAGAATTATTTTTGATTGTTGTTGATATTGATGCTGTTTAAAGTAGGCAAGTTCGATAATTAGTATTAGATATCGTAGCATACGGCATTAGGTTAGGGCATTTAATGTTTACTTTATGAAATATTTAATTATCATCATCAAATTAAAATCGTTAAATATATATCTTAAAAATGCATATATCTTCTGAAAACCTCAATTAAGGCAATATAAACGACATTTGCTCTCTTGTGTCTCGTGAATTAAAGCAGCTTGCTCAGGGACCTTCTCTCGTTGCATCCTGTCTTGTTGCAGTCTTATTGATAATTGATATGATGATTCCTTCGAATTTTGGATATTTGTCTTTTTGTATGCGTAATAGATTCTTAATTAATTACGAATACATACAATAATTATTTACAACAGAAAAAATACTATTGTATTTCTTTATCTTAAGGCTAGATGAATGGCATGATTTGTAAGTACAACACTTTGAGGTCCTGCCATATAAAGCTTCGTTTTACGATGATTATATAGTTATAGTGTCTAAGGACTTTAAGACTGATATTTTCCATTTGACCAAAATCTAGCAGATCTAATTTTTAAACTAATTTTATATATATTCCAGAAATAATAGAGTCCAGCTCTACGAATAGAAGCGTTTATTTTAAAATTGAAAGACATCATTAAGATATTAGAAAAAGTGTGTCTGTAGCGTATTGAAATATATATACCTATTTGAAATATTCAAGTACTGTATCTATATCTCCTTTTATTTTTTTATTTTTCTTTATATATAGTAAAATATAGCTTAATACACTTGATTGAGCTATATGATGCTACAGCTTACGAAGGTTTTGCAGCTGAACAAAATCGACGAAGTTGTTGACTTATTATTATAACATTGATAATTTACGTGTTTCTTAACTGATGGTAATCCAAATGCGCCCCGTTGTTATCTAATATGCTATGCTAATATTTCAGAAAGTATTAAACTTTAAAAATCAAGCTTCAAAATTATTTTAGATTTGTTATAATTTAGATTCTGTCTTAGATACTTTAGATTTGGAATTAGAAGCTTTTTGTGAAACACTGTGTATACTGTAAGCAATATTCCCGTTATGCGAATATTTCTATTTAGATAGTGCTATAAAGCCAGACATTGTGGTCTAATTAAAATCTACATAAAACTGTGGCATTGGACAAGAGTTATCATTGAATCAACAGTTTTATCTAATCAGCTATTATTTATCTATAGGCGTGGGCAATTCTGAATAGAATTTGACTCATTTTATATTCTCTTGTAAACAGTAAAAGTTAAATATCATTCAAAGCAATTTTTTTTAAACATAAATGTTGGACAATTTGTTACTTAAATTAGTGAAAATGTGATAGCAATAACAAATTCAAGAGAACGTAGGATTTCATAAGTGTTAACAGATCAGTTCTTTATTTAAAAAAATGGTGGTGTGCGAATTAGATAAAAATATATCTGGAGAGATTTTAGGATGGAAATTACCGGCCTGGCAGGCTTTACTCTTACATCGAGTGTTGCCATCTTGCGGCGGTCTGGTTGTTTACTTGATTGTTATTTGTTACGATCTGGCACTTGTTTATGAAAACTTCCAAAATAAAGACAAGGCGTAAGTTAATTATAAAGTTTACAAGGTAAAGTAATATGTTTTCACAATATTCGAAAGTACAATATAAGATAAAGTCCCTAAGAGTTTACTGAACGCATTTTTACTTTTATACTAAAATATAGTGCAGTTATTGAGGAAGATCTAAGTTAATATAATTTCTTCGAAACGGCTAAACCAATTTTGTTAGAACTTTCAGTGGAAGATAGAGGAGGTTGTGGATTATAGGCTACTGTTTATCCGGGCCGGATCGGAATAAACGCAGGAAAAACATTGTGACACACTGATGTGGGCATAGCTAGTAATAAATAAAAGTTTTTTGAAGTGTTCGATATGAATGCGAAGTTTAAATCTAAATATTTCTTTCGACAGACTTGCAATCTTCAGCTTGATATTAATAGCTTTACCTGCATTATTGTCGCTAGTATTTACTCTAGCTTCACCACCACCAGGGTTGCGGACGGAACTATCTGCTTTCACCGTGACGGTAGAGCAAAATGATTTTTTATGGCTATTAAAGGAAATATTGAGCGCGTTCTTCTTTCCTATAGCCGCGATTAAAAGGTGATTATGAGTTTCAATCATTTATAACTTACAAAATAATCATGCTACGTAATAAGCTAAAGCATCTGAAGCAGTTCTCCTTTCAAGCCTCGTTAAAGAGTTTGAAAAAATGCATTAATAGTAAGCCAATAAAATATGTAAGTATTGAAGTATAGTAGATAAATCTGGCATGCTATGAAGTGTTCAATTAAGTTATATACGTAGCACCAGCTGTACAATTTGTATAAGCCATTGATGTATCACTGAGGTCATTGTAGTTAATATTACAATTATACTTGTATGATGATTATACTTCTATTGTTTTAGGAATTTATGAGAAAATAATAAATAAAGAGAATGTGATTCGAATATTGATTAATCAACAAACCGTTACAGATACTGTTATTTAATATTCTGGTGGATAGAAGCAGTATGTGCCGCTCGTGTGCAAGATGAAGATCGTACGCGAGAGGCACTTATTCGTGCCGGCGAGCCGTCTTCTTTGGAACTTTATTTATTTCTTCAAGCCTTTATTCATTGTGCGCCTCATGCTGTCATCAACATCCTAGATATGATGACGCGTTACGCAAATCCTGTCTATGATAAAAGTACGTAAAGTTTTCGATGTCGAGTGTTAAATGTAAAATATTCCATGTCAAGTGCTTTTTTTTTAAATCGTAAAACATAGTTACAACTGTTAAACATAGTTTTTTAAACATCGTCTAAAAATCTCGAGTTCTATCTTAATCGTCAATATTATTAGGTACTTATTTATATTTATGTATAACTATTAGCTAGGTTATGTAGAATGTGATATTAATTTGTAAGTTTATTGATTTTATTATGTTTAGTCCGTCTTCCGCACCGATCTCAACCTGTCTCTTATCTAAGTTACTCTTATGTTGGGTTTGTCTGTAAGAGATCACGTGATAATACCGTCTCTGCATTTCTGTATTTTCTTCTTTCTCTTGTTTTTGTTTATGGTTTTCTTGGTATGCAATATAGAGTTATTATCAATAACATTCATAGTTACAGATATTTTACATTGTTGTTGTTTTTAGTTGGTCGTAAAAAAAGTTATTCCTAACGAAATTTTTAATTTTTATATCGAGTAAATAACTATTGTATAAATGTAAAGTATGCAAGTATAAAAAATACTAAACTAATTAATTAATAATTAAAATTTAAACTTCGCTCTTTTCATATTTCAGTTACTTTGCAAGCAGTTAGTTTGGTTGGCGCTTCTCTTCGAATGGCCAGTACAGCTACGATGTACCGTAGATTTGAAAGGGAAAAGTTATGTGGTCGGAAGTATCCATGGGGCAACAAAGTAGAGAATAACAATGACAATAGTAATGATAAAAATGAACAAAACGTTGAGAAAACAACAGTCCAGAATAGTGCTATTTACGAGCCAATAATAAAAAGACAATTATCCGCATTACAAACAGCATCCGAAAATAGAGATAAATTGACTAGTGATTTAATACAATTCTCTCCACGAACTTCCGAAATTCATGAACCGTTTTACGATGATTATATAGATTCAGAATCAGATCAGAGTTTAGATGATTTACCTGTAGTTACCAGTCGCGATAACTATGACAGCGATGATGAATATGTTCGGCCTATATCGATTATAGATCGAGTAGCGCCACGGAGGCGTGATACACAATTTACAATCGAAACTGTTGACGTGCCACCGCCACCGGCAATAGAGGCGCCGCGCCCGGGTTCGTTTGCGGTGTGGGCGGAGAAATTAGTAGAAAACGCCGAGTCGATTCCCACGTGGCTTTCAGCTCCACCAAGGCGAAAGCATTGGGAAGTAATTCAGGACGAACCTGACATTCCACGACGAATTCCCCGATCTTATTTGCGTGGTCTACTACCTCAAGACGTAACGGCTTCGTTAGTTAACTTTTTAGGGTGGTATTCATTTTTTGTTGCGCGTATCATATCTATAGCGGCGTTTATAGATTTTTTTCCATTTGTAGCAATTATTATATTAATGTCACACTATCAAGTAATGTTACTGTTTCTAATAGTTCCCCAGGCGAGTACAGTGAAGAGAGCTTTCTATGTGTTTCTCGCGTTCATATATTTGTTTTGCCTTATGGAGTTTAAGATTCGTTTCCGCCACGTCCGAGTGTGGCATGTGTTTTGGATCATAGTGTGCACTGTAGAAATCATTATATTTGTTTCTCTGTGGTCTACTATCGATAATAACCTGCATGTTTGGTGGAGAGACTATGTAGTAATTGTTACTATTGGCAGTATGTTATTAAGTTATATGTTATTTCTCGTGTATTTTTTAATATTGCAACCGAGAGAAACTGTAGTGTACTTAAATAGAGTTGTTAAGAAATAATTTAAGGGACAAAATAATAAAGAAAACTGTATAAACAATACAGTATCAATGTCCGTTGAAGTTGGCTAGACGGAAAGACAAATCTATTTATTATTTTTACGTAAGGTTTACATTTGCGCTTTGCACGTTAGTCCCAGATGTATTGTTGTACCCTATTCTTCTATGCGGACATTCCAAAAGGTGCGTGGCGCAATACACTTATAGCAATAAACATAATGCTTTGTGTTACTCACTTCAAAGAAAATACTACGCTTCACGCCTGTGATTGAAGTCTTCCTTTTGGTAGTTAATGCAGCTGTATAATTTTTAACCATTTCCCTTTGTCTCGTTATTTATATGTTACTAGTAACAGCCTCTGATATTGTACGTTTGGAGTGCAAATTGAAAGAAGATATTGGTATAGTATGTCAAAGGATTCAATACGTAACTGGAATAGAGAGATAATAATAACTTAATCATAATTTGTGATAGACATAATTACAACTTATGATTTCAGATATTGCCACTGAAGAGTAAGAAATAAATTAGTATCTATAATATCATACAATACTATAAATATATTGTAATATTTTCTGCCAAGAAATAACATAATGAAACTTCATGTGTTCTCTACATCGCACTATTCAGGCTAAATTCCATATTTTTTGCTCTCTATATAATATATGGTATATATATTCTTATATATGAATAACACACGCTAATATAATCACAAATGTGAAAAGAAATGATGTTTAGAGAGTATAAAACTAATCATTTATTTCAGAAATTCTCAATAACAATTTGAAGCAACACAAGCTTTTTTATCTTTGGTAACAAAATACGTAAATAAATTTAACTCAGTTCTCGTGCGTGCTTTATTTAAACTTCAATGTACAGAAATTTTTATTCAAATACTTACGATCGACATTATTTAAAAAAGTTATAAGCGTCTTTTTAGATATTACAAGTTTTCACACTTGCATCTATTCCATCGCAGTCCAGCTTGGAATTGAAAGATTATAAAAAAGCCGGTTTACCAATTGTAATATACTTAAATTTCCAAAGTAGAACTATATGAGGACACAAGATAGACTTTATGAGAGACCTTTATTTTTGTTTGTCCGTATTTTCACGTCTGAACACCGGATCCATATGATTATTGATTTCGAGAGAATAAAAGGACTGAAAGTGACATACATAGTATATGCTTTTTATTTTGCTACTGAAAGCTGTACAGACGAAGTAGCAGACAAAAGCAAGTATACTAAGAAAGCTTTATACCGGATTTAGGGAATAATATCTTTGTCTGGGATTTACATAACTATTAATATAAATTTACGAACTATTTTGTTTAAACATATAATATATTCTTATTAAAAAATATATAATTGTTTTTCTTTGGTCGAAGCATATTCGTTATATTTTCTTTAATTTTTTGTGATAAAATAATGATATAATTTAAATAATTTTTTAATGTTACACAATTTAATTTTACAGTATCAAGCCGAGATATCTTACTGCAAATTATACACGAAATCAATTGAGTTAAATTATATTTGGTTTTTACAATAATGTTTCAATCAACGGGACTCATATTAAGAAAAAAGAAACTGACAGCTGATATGGATTACCCACAAGATGATGAGTTTATTGAAACACACGTCGTCATTCATAAGAAGTTGAAGATGTGAATCATATTTTTATTTGAATTAATTTTTGCTCATGTCCATGACTTAGTTATTTTTATATAATAACTAGCTTTAACTGCTACGTTGTTCGCCGTGACTAATTATATCTTTGGTTACGTGTACATTATCCTTTTTTTAAAACTAAAAACAGGATTTTATTTATGCCTATTTTATAAACCAGCGCGGGTTTCACAAGCTTCAATTGCAATAAATTTAATCAATGTAGGTTCAACGGTGTTTTTTCGTGATATGAGGCAGGCAGACTTTCGTATCTATAATATTGGAGTGGCTAAAGAATCATTATTATTCTGGTATTATTATAACTTTTAAAATAATTTATAGAATTAGGCGTTACTTTGTGGAGATCTATAATACAAAAGTAATAATGAAATAATTTTGCTTAAATCCTCGATTAAGTAAATAGAAAACATATTTAATGCTAAATTTAGGGTGGCTATCCGTTTTCAAACCTGATACTTGCAGAATTCGTGAAAACACATGCACAAACCTCCACCACGACAATACACAAGCACTATGTCCGCTATCACAAACTAAACAATCGTTTCGCCCCGTAACCGAAGCATCATCAGGAGATAGACTCCACAACAAAATAGTAAAATCACAAAATCGCAAAAGAATTATAAGTTTCCACATTACTAATATGTGCAAGAAATATCGGTATGAATAGACCATCACGGTTTTGCGGTATAGTAGTGCGTGATATTTACTTCGCGGCTTCAAATCTTGGATTGCATCTATAATAAATGTACGAACTTAATATTTAATACAACAAAATACGATCCTTATGATTATGCAAACCTCGTGATTAATTCTGCACATCAATTAGAATTCTTAAATAGACAACTTCTAGAATATATGAAACCCACCAATCCGCATTAGAACAGCGCACAAGAACAGCTTGATTATACCCAGTAGTTAGATAGTAACAGACTGTAATTGAATTTTGTAAGGATAATATATATTGAAGAAAAGTAAGACGAGGACTTTTTTTATTCTACTTACGGTGGCATAGGCTTTAATAATCATATTTAAATAAATTAATATAAAACAAAAAAGGGGGTCCATAAAAAAGGGGGTATTTACGCCCTAAAAAGAGAAAAATAAGATTTAATTTTAATAAAATAATAAGATTTAGTCTCAGTGCTGCACGATGTAAATTTGAGAAATCTTTTTGTTTTTACTATCAACTTACAACGTCATTACACAATTTTTATAATATAAAAGATTGTGGCGAGATTTACCTGTGTAGATCGACTACACACGGGTAGATCAATTAAGTACTTTGATCTGATTGATTTAAATTAAAAAAACAAAGTTCAAACTAAGTAATACGAGTGCCTCAATCTTAATTAAAGATAATTAATATAAGTCATCAATAAGAAATTGAAATTTTTTTTTATCATCATCATCCTTCTGCCCTCATCACACTCTAAATGGTGTCGGCATGACATGCTACAAACATGTTGTCATATGATTTGGCTACGTATTTTACGACCTGTCTGCCTGCCTGATTTTTTTTATCAAAGGATAGAAATATTTGAAACAAGATATTTTTATAATTAAGAAATAAATTCTAATAATCTTTATATATAAAAAATAATGTCGGTCTGTAAGTTCTTTATAGACTCCAAAACGAATGGACCGATTTTAATGAAATCTTCAGACAATATTTAAATGATCCAGCGGGTGATCTTCTAAGGTTTAGTGGCGATCGGAGCATTTTTTAAACTGTAGAGTTTTTGTTTCTAGCGGAATTTGAAACCAGGGTGAGCCACAACAACGCGTAGCCGGCGTTATAAAGCTACGCGTTATAAAGGTATAAGTACAGTATAAATAGGTACTATACTTAGTATTCACAAAAAGTTTCTAATAATCCTTCATTGCATCAAAAACTTTTATTCATAATTTTGATTAATGCACCGAACAATAAAATTGTTATTACCATCTTTACATTCGTTGCAGATATAATTTCATGGAAATTTCTGCAGTAATGCTCTTAAGTATCATGTATACGCGCGGGCCGAGTGAGCTTGAGCCGCGGTACACTTTGATGATTATTTTTTGCTAATTCACCGTGCCCTGTCGATGGAAGTCCGGAGATGAGTACGGTAATTACCGTCAGACGGCGGGTACGCAATTTGCAGACTATGCGATCTACGTGACTTTATTTACTATATTTAAAAAAATAAAGACAATTATTATATACTATATTTAAAAAAATAAAGACAACTATTATATTTATTATCATGCAGCGCTATTGTTTGCCATCTTAATCAACATACTTCTAAAGATATTTTACACGGAGAGTGTTTCATTATACTGCAAATGAAATAAGTATTAAACTAAAAGTCTTACTGAAATGCAATCAAAATACCATAATTTGTATTGGTATTATAATAATTTCAATAAGTATTAAGAATATATATTTGTATTTAATTTTTTTACGTATCTACGCTAAGAATGCCATTGGCGATATAAAAATTCATGTTACATTTTTATGTATGTCTGTCTGTAACACTTTTACAGCTAATTCGTGTAAGCAATGTTTATGAAACTTGGTACAATTGATACTTATGCCGTGTGGTATCCGGCTGAGTAGAATAGTCCACCCTCATTTCTTACCCAGGTGTCGTAAAAGGCGACTAAGGTAAGTCGACCCGCCGTTTGGTATCCGGCTGACTAGAATAGACCACCCTCATTTCTTAGCGAGGTGTCGTAAAAGGCGACTAAGGTAAGTTGACCCACCGTGTGGTATCCGGTTGAGTAGAATAGACCACCCTCTTTCTTACCGAGGGGTCGTAAAATACGACTAAGGTAAGTTGACGTCAGGCTGGCGGCCGGTCGTAAAATACTTAGCCGAATCATGTGGCAACATGTTGTGCCGACCCCACTTGGAGTGGGATAAGGGCAGGAGAATGATGATGGTACAATTGGTACTTCTTTCTAGGTGAATTATAGAAGCGCATGTTACTTTGCGGAATTCCATATTACAGGAACTATAACAGAACTACTTTGCTATAACCCGCGCGGGTAGTTCTGTTAAGGTTTCAGACTTATTTACTAGGCTTAATATATAGGATAAAAATGTGTTAACGATTTAAAAATACTTTTCATAATCGCCTTTTTTCTTTGGAACTAGAAAAGTAAAGAATATGACATTACAGAATATCTTAACACAAAAGATGTCGCGAACTAATTCGCGTTTATCACTAGTGTTTAATATTTTCTTTATTTTTCGTTAAGAGAAAACAAACACAATAGATACTTTACAACTCGTTCAAATTTATAAGAGGGTCAGGATTTTCACATATTTTATTGCAATCTTTGCCCTCAGTGGGACGACTACTATTTCATTTACTGTCTATCGGCTGTCCAAACATACATTATGATCTCGCTTGCGATTGAAACTAATCGGCCACAAATCTTTGTAGCTCTAAGTAGTGGGATACAATGCAGAAAGTAAGGAAGGGCATAAATAAACGCTAGCTGTCGGCGGAGGCTGCGCGAGGCCCTCGCCCGTCGGACGCTGCAATCCGACACTTCTTGTACTCAATCTTCTATACTAATTTGCAGACTAAATGTAGGGTTGCGTTTTGTTAAGCAAATCGAATGGTGTTAAGTTAAAAGACTGATGGACATAATATACATCCCTTTACCGTTACTTATGTTTAATAATAGTTTAATATTGGCTTCTAAGATAGTATATTTAAAACAATGTTATGAAAGGCAAATATGTTGATCAGCTCCGTGGCTCCTGGATTCGATTACCGCCGAGAGTCAACATTTATAAACAATTTGTTGGTTCTTCGATTTTGGGTGTATATACGTATTTAAAATTATATATGTATATATTTACTAGTTTTTTGGCAGCCATAACACAAGCACTAAGTACTTACCTTGGCGATGGACAGCCGTGTTTTGTCCCACATATTATGGTGGTACAAATTATATTATTTATTATTTTATGGTGTAAAAAAAATTACTAGTTTAGTCTGTTTAAACAATCAATGTTGATGCACTTGAGAAGGTAAATGTTTAAATCTAAATTAAAATTAATACATCAGTATTATCTAAATACTGCTGTGTTTAAGCTTTATTAACCTTAAGCATAATGTATTTTAAAAATAAACGCATAAATATATAAAAATTTCAGAAATATTTCTTGTTAATACTTATAAAATCTTAGTAATGCCAACAGATGAGTGTGCTATCCGTGACCATATCTTATGAAATCAATTCGTAAACCGCATGCATTATTAACTACCACCGCCAACAACGCACTTCTCTACAAACACCGCATATATATTACCACAGTTTCAACAATCATTTCGCCCCGTAACCGAAGCACTATTAGGAGATAGATGTTATGACAACATCGTAAGAAATCGCTATACCAAAACAATATTATCATTACTTCTGTATGATGGGCCCCTGCAAAATAATTATTAAATACTAGCTATCTATAATATAATAGTGTGGTATCCGGCAGAATAGAATAGACCACGCTCCTTTCTTACCGAGGTGTCGTAAGAGACGACTAAGGTATGTGCTGTGTGGTATCCGGCTGCATAGAATATACCACCCTCATTTCTTACCGAGGTGTCCTAAAAGGCGACTAAGGTAAGTTGACTTCAGGCAGGCGGCCGGTCGTAAAATACGTAGCCGAATCATGTGACAACATGTTTCTAACATGTTGGGCCGACCCCACTTAGAGTGGGATAAGGGCAGGAGAATGATGATGACTACCTATCCGATTGCCAACCAATTTAACAGGATTATCCGCTTGGTCATTTTAAAGATAATCTGAAAATTTTATCAAATCGGTCCAGCTGTTTCGGAGTCTATAAAGGAAATATAGACAAACATTCATTTTTATATAATAGAAGAATAAAAAGAATCAAAGTTTACAAAAAAGGGACCAAACAACAATTTTTTGTCTATCGACTGTTGATACCCCTGCGTTCTGGCTCACAAGTTGAGATGCGGAACCGTACAAAGACGTCGTTGTATTGAGCGCGCGCGGTAATTCGAATTTCGCCGAGGACAATATGTTGTCCGCAGAGATGCACGCGTGCAATACTTTGATAATTGTGTACGTCAATAAAAGATTATGACCGACTTAGAATTGAAATGACGGATCTTAAATTATTGTTCTTGTTAATGCAATGTCAAAATTACTTATAATTTTTATAAAAATTTCTGGGAATATCAGTAAAGTTATGAAATAAGCACCTATTAAAACATGATTATAGATAACTTCGATATACAGCAATAAACGTTATACGGACATCAAAATATGCATATTAAGGTCACATAGAATAATTCGAACGAAGTACTATATAAGTTCTTACAAAAGATCGTATTGCCTTAACTTAGCGCTAAAGCTTTGTAAATCTTAGTTATAAATCCTAGTATAATACAAATGCTAACGATTCTCAGTAGGAACTACAAACACATTATCCATAAAGTTTATTTGACTTGACATAGCAATAAATGCTGCTTGTTACCTTTGTGTGTTATGTAAAATGTCCGCTTTAATCATTGACACAATCTTTACTTTTGAGTACATCAGTTGTAATACAAAGCTTTTACTTTATGGTCTATTGATAGAATAGAAATAAGTCTTTTTATTTATGCCGAATATTTCCATTGAGTGTTGAACATGCTATACATAATTATAGTCACAATGCTTCAGAAATCAATCGAGCGTCTCGATCCAGTTGCTTCAAGCACTAAATGTAGTACAGTAAAGTATAACAACTTGATACTCCCACTGAGTGATGATCCTATTGAAGCGTAATGCCCTAGCATGATACTCCAAAGCGGATTGGCCAAATCACATATTTCTAGCCTTTATTAATATGTAAGTTTCGTATCGGAGTTTTCCTTCACCGTAAATATCAAAATCAAAATTATTCGTAAATTTGCTTCTTCCATGGTACCGTAATAAGAAATAGCAACTGTAACACTTTATCCCAGCAAAAAATTATTAACAAAAATCATAGTGATCCGTGGGCTTAATTTGCAAGAACTCATTGCAATTATTCTGCTACGTAAACTCGTTCCTTAGTTCGTTTTCTTTTGACAGATGACTGCTAATTCATTTGTACAAAAAAAGGGAAAATTGTAACAAGACCATATAAAATTAGACTTCATTGAGTTAGTCGTTTCAAAATTTGAAAAAATTAGGTAACAACTGTAGGACCTATATAATAATTATTTATTAAAATCGGTTCGCTATAGACTCAAAACAAACGGACGTATATTCAAGTAATTTATCCAATAGTCAAGGTGATCGATAAGGAAGATTTAGGTGTATAATTTTTTAAATTAGGGTTAAAAATATTTTAGCGCATTTCAGATAATTAACGACAACAATAATACTAATATTTTTAGTAATTGTTTACTTCTTAGTTTGATGTGTTAGAGAAGCGTGTTTTTTGGTTTTGTTTAACTATGTTTATTTATTTACTAGTAGTAAAAGACTATGTATACTTTTTATACTACAGATACAACTAAAGGAGAAATATTCTTGTTCAAGGTGAATTTGATTTCCTTGTTATTGAACACTTGCGACCATTTAAAACTTGCAATCCGCTATCTACATCATTAAGGTCTATGTTAGGAACCTTGATTCATTTTCGATGCCCCTTTTTCAAGACAGCACTAAAGTATATTTGAATAAAGTATATTCTTAATTTTCGAGTATTGGCGATAAGGATTTTCCAACGGAAGAATCATCAATCAAATTTAACAATTTAACAAAATGACTTCGTTATTTTTAAGAAGCTATTAAGATATCCGAGATATGTTTACACGCACAAAGTTCAAGAATGTTAATCAATAAATATCAACCGGTCACGTAAGGGACAATGCTTGCTGATAAGTGGTATCTCCGGCGAGTGTCTTCGGAGCGCCCAGAGTGCACACATTTCTCCTCAATGCAACACGGATGATAACATAATGACTTTCCACATTGACTCATACACGTCTCCATCTCATGTCTATCTGTACTACTATACACAAACAAATAAACAAACAATTGAAGTTCTATGAACTGTACGAGGCGATACTAAATTTATGTCACGATTTATCTAAAATGAATTTTGTAATGGCATATGTTTTCCGTTCCGCCGTTTGCACGATATATGATGACGCTAATTACTTTCTCGCATTATTATAATAAAATTATTGCATTATAATAAGTCAATTTATGATCAGTGTAATTAAATAGAAAAATGATCAAACATTGGTCGTTAACTGATCAATGCCAATCGTGACCTATATAAAATGATGAACATTTCAAAAATAGACTTTGTTTTTGCAACAAAGAAATATACTCGTAGAACCTAATGGAGCAGTTATTAAACTGCCCCATTAGGATTGAATTGATAGGTTAAATGAAACAAGTGACCTACCCGAACATGCAGGTATTATAAAAAATATATTATTTTCCCTTCAGTATTCACATAGATTTTAATAAAGGCGACAGGTGTTGGCTCGAGACTAAACATACGTAAAGGCAATGCAAACATCAAACTTAATATTGGCTTAATATTTTGATATGTATTTTATCCAGTTGCCTATCATAGTTTAGAATAGAAAATAAGTGTTGTGCTGAGAAAATATTATATGTCAGCGCAATTATATTAGCGCTTCGATTACCCTGAATTCAGTCAACCAAATCGCTATTCTTTCGCCAGAACCACTTCGCTACACAACTATAAATTCTGACGTTGTAACTGATAAAGTTGACGCTGACAGCTTCTTATGTACTGGTGATCCGGAACGGATATTTCTGGTGCCATTAAGATTATATATTTTTATTATATGTTTAGATACTGCCTCACGATTATTTGAAGATCCAGATAATGCCGATGAGTATTAAATGTCTTAGATGAAGTGCGTAAGCAGGTGCGTTCAAAAATTAAACAAATTTTTAAACAAACATTCTATGCAATATATTCAATATATTTCCTCCTTATTGGCCTGATCATTATCATCATCATCATCCTCCTGCCCTTATCCCACTCTAAGTTGGGTCAGCATAACATGTTACAAACATGTTGTCACATGATTTAAACTGTGTGTGTATGTATTTTACGACGAGCCGCCTGCCTGACGTCAATTTACCTTAGTCGTATTTTATGACCCCTCGGTAATAAAGAGGGTGGTCTATTCTACTTAACCGGATTCCACACGGTAGGGGAATACAAATTACCGTATTCCCCTTTTACAATACCTCGGTAAGAAATGAGGGTGGTCTATGCTACTCAGCCGGATGACCACACGCGTCGACTTACCTTAGTCGCCTCTTACGACACCTTGGTAAGGAATGAGGGTGGTCTATTCTACCAGTATTTCTTCAGCCACCACACGACATCTCTTTATTGGCTGGATCTTGATGTCCTATTACTCTAGCTAGTGTAATAAGTCACATTGCTAAGGCCTGTGGTATATACAAGTATATATAGGTGCTAACTCTGATTTCGCCCACACTACATGTAACGCAACTGTTTTCAGTATGTTAAATATATCAGGGTTCTTTACGATAAAATATTTGTGTCTAAATTGTAAAAAATATTAAATACTTTGTTTTCTTGTAGGTGTTAGACGAGTGATTGACGTTGATTTAGGGCACAATTTACGAGGAAGTATTAATTTCACGAACGTCAATGGAGTCTTCGTGTGTGGTCAAGTTTGCGATTGATTTATAATCCCTATAACATTCTGATGACTCTACGGACTGAATTCTTAATCTTTCCACGTCAGCACCTGCGTCATAGTGCCAAAAAGAAGGATACAATACGATATTTACGGCCTGTTGCAATATAAAAATAACAACAACAAAATCACCAATCTGAATGATCGTAGATTATTACACGTTTAAACAGAAACATTAATTAATACAGAAACATAGAAAACAATCTGGTTAATTTGGGTAACAGTTAACTAATTGTAAACCACGTTGATTTAAGTAACTGTTAAGTTGTAATACAAAAATAGTTTTTGCAAATTTTAAATTTTAAATTATTTTTCTGAGTATGTCCTAGTATCATTACTTGAAAATATCGAATTTAATAAAGTTCCAATTAGTTCTGTTCTGAATATCTTCATTCGTACATACTTTGAGTTGGCTGGAGGCCGGCTATTTTTTTAAAATTATTGTTAGTCCAAAGTTTTTACATTATATTTGACTAAACAATATATTTTAAAAAAGAAACTTAATTTATATATATCTTCTTTTGTTTCTATAACAAATTGGTTACCTCTATTGTATAATATGTGATATATTGGTAGTGACCCTGCTTTCAGCTCCAAGGGTCGCGATTTCCATGCCCACCGAGGGCCACCATTTATTATAAACAATTTCTCGGCTCTTCGAGCCTGGTTGTATATTTGTATTTAAGTATGTATTTTAAATTATATATGTAGTACATTTATCAGTTGTCCGTCACCCATAACACAAGTATTAGGTTATTTACTTTGTAGATGTACGACTGTGTGTGTAAGGGTCCCATATATATATATATATATATATTTTATTTTTTATAGTAATATAATAATTATTGAGTTTGTGTGATAAATTACACTTTAATATTGGCAATGGTAGTATAAGCATCGTGAGTAAGCTGTGTCACAATTTAATAGTCGAGCAATATCTTAAATCAAGGACTTCTGTCAGAGGCAGACATCAACAACCTTAGTTTCTCAGACCAAAGATGGAGTTGGATTTAAAAGCAATTATGGCTTCACGAAATAGGTTTAGACGAGACGAAACTTAAAAAGCATATTTGAAATAAAACGTACTCCTCGTTATACCATACTTGTTAGTTGACTAAGTTTGTAATAATTTGATAAAATTCGTCTTTCTAACGTTCTTTGTAATGTAAATCATAAACCTACCAATGTATTAATAGCCGTCAATATCCATCATATATATCTTGGTATTGTATATTAAATTTTTAATGTATTAGGTAGAGGTTGTTAAGGAGTAAAAGTACTATAGGCGTAGTGGGAGAACTAATGAGTTCTTGGCAGTTTTTTTTTTTGAATAAATGGAAAATTTGAAGAAACTTATTTTTTATTTTAAAAATTAGTTTCTTTAAGCTTTTGATAAAACTCGTAACTAAATGGTATATATTACTTATATTTCACCGTAGGCATGGAATTTATGTAGTTATTATCTCCATTATGTAGTGCTCTAACTACTTACTAAACAAGCCAAAGGTTCTGTTATCGCTTGCCGGCTAAGTGAGTCAATAGAAAAATTATTAAAAAAAAATTCTCAGTTCAGTTATATTATCGATGTTCGATGTGAGATCAAGATCGATGGCAAAAATTAAGAGGATATACTTCTATTTGCTGGTCAGAGCAGATCCGCACCACACTCAAAACTACAATCTCTGAGGCCATCCACGTGGCCGACTCCTACTAGTGAAGGTTGGCAGTCAGCTCTGCATATGCCTTCCTAAGACCATTGTCAAGAATAAAATGGACATCTTAATAAATTTTTGGTGTATAGTACACACATACAACATATAGTAAATATACTAAAAAAACCATCGAACAATTGGTTTAAAATGGTGCTACTTTAGTAATATGGCAGTGTGTATGTTGCGGAGCCTATCCTCCTGATGAGGCTTCGATTTTGGTGCGAAACGATCGTTGGGATTGTGGTGGTTGTTGTGTGTATCGTAGAGCGTTGTTGCTAGTAGAGATATTTCGAGATACGTGTGGTGACTTGTCCAGTATGTGTATTGTGCATAAAGGTAAGTGAATATGGCCTGCTTCATACACTTAGTATTACATAAATTCTCTTAAAAAACGCGTACTATAGCAAAATAATTCTAATATACCTAGATTCTATATTTATTTATCATGGCCAAAACCAATACCTATCATTTCGTTAATATAATCGTCTATAGTTTGTAAGGTCTTAATCTGTTTTTAACTTAATATTAACTACTTAATTGGACTAAACTCATAGAAATTAGTCAAAGTGATTGTAACTAGAGATAAGTCCATAATGAGTTATAAAATATTTAAGCTGGATATTTGAACCTATTGAACTTTTAGAATATTTTTTAATTAATAGGTTTCTTTATTTATTTTTATTATCTATGTACCAAAATATAAAGATAATTTTTAATAGGTTCAGGTAAGTATTCCGTAATAACGGAAGTATTCCAAATAAATGCTAGGCTAATTAAAATTTTAAAGCGGTACAGGAACATTAATAATGATACGAAGATATTTACGTAACTAATGTTATGTTAAAAGGTTATTTTAACATGAAAATTGTCATAGCTTGCTTTGAAATCGGCGTAATCTATACTTATTATAAAACAAATTCCTAAAAAGCTGTCTGTCTGTATGTAATCGATTTTTTCAAAATCTACTGAGTGGATTTTTGTACGGTTTTCACCAAAAGATAGTGCAATACTTCCGGATGGTTTAGGTGAATAGCACAGCTGTTAAAAAACTTGCTTGCTGGGAGCTTTAGTCGCGTGCACTGCATAAACCAGCAGAGTTACACTAAAGTACTGTACTAGAGAATTGTAGATCTATAAAGATACTACAAAAAAGTCCGATAGCATGTTTCTATCTTTTGCGGTTAACTAACAATAACTACTTTTATGATCACAATTTGGATTTGTTTTGTGACAACTGATTTTGACGCGGGCGAAGCCGCTGGCACAGCTATAAGAAGCTATAAGAAGAAGTGCGTTTATAAGAATCATTTGATTTACTAACAGTGTAGCTTTGTTCCTGAAACTTGTACATGGTTCTAATTATACGTAATGTTTTTCATCTTCGTCGGAGGGACTATCGGTACGTCATATATGTGTTTTATGTTATTACTATTTTATAAGTGGGGGTTATTAAAATACAATACATAATATTGTATATATTATTTTTCAACCATTATTATATAAAAAGATTTTCAAATAAGCCGTAACATCGTATAGAATATTGTCGCGAAATCAATTAAGGGACCGTTATACATTTTTGATTAATGAAGAAAAAAACTCAATTTCAAAAAAAGATATGATATATGCAATTTTTTTTTAATAAATAATATTTAAAGAGTAATATTTATAAGAGCATGAGATACGATACGAAACATAAGTTGCTTATCGGATCTTTGCTACAACTTTTATAGTTAAAAGATATAAATTATTATGAACTTGTCTTTCTGATGCAGTTAAAATAATCTACCATATAAAATTATAGAATATAAATTAGCCTTGAGATAGATTAATAACAGGCATAAATTTTAAGAAATCCCGAGGGAAGATCGATATCCATAAATATAACTTTCTATCACGATTAATAGAGACATAACTTATTTGTCATTACTGCTCAAAGCTAATAACAGCCTTCATAGCATAAATCGCTGGTTACATCGCAAATTTCCATTTCCAACAGTTCTACTGATAGAATGGTAGTGATTTTATGTAACGATCTTTTAATGGGGGGTTAATTTAATCCGATTTTTTTATTGAGCATTAATCTTGCATTATATTTCAACAATTATTTTTTTAAGAAACTAAGTAAATACTTTCCTTGTTACTTTATAACCACTAGACTTTAGTCACGTACGCATTAAGTCATTATCGAACAATTAACTCGCATGCATTAAAGGAGACAATCTTAATACAAGGTTTCTTGTTCCAGTTCGATCGTCTTGTTTGGAAGCTATTATTGAAGGGTTTACAAAGGATGCCTAGTGAGAACAATATTAACACACCGTAACATGTACCTAGATAGGAGCCTTAGAGGCGTGCGTGCGTGACGGGAACGACCTACATCGTCACTTCGACATTGTTTATCTATGCAAACCGCGGATGCTTCAGAATCTAATTAACATTAGTTATCGACTAGATGTATAGTAAATACTTGACAATTTCCCTTGGAAACAGTTGTAAATATACTATGATAAAAGAATCATCGAATCATCAGAAGCAGATTTTTTTCAATAGTTAAAACAATGCTCTTATCATCAAACTTTACAAGATCATCCTCTGGGTCATTCAAAAAATTTCATAAAATCGGTCTAGCCATTTTGGAGTCTAAAAAGGACATACAGACAAACATTAATTTTTATATATTAGAAGAAGATTATTTATAGTAATCGGCTGTCACAGCACATTAACTAGTCATTTATAATTAACGGATACGACTATTTGTTATTCACATTTATTAATTATTATTCATATACTTTATGACATTATTTTTGGTTGAAAACACGTTAAAAACGTATATTTAGTCGTTATTTAATAAATACGATTCGAAATGCATTTCCTGTAGATGAAATCAAGACTTCTCATAAGACCAGATTGTAAATGATGCACATTGAATTTTAATTGAAATAGAAATTTATTTGACTAATGAATTTCTATTTTAATTATTTTCTGACGTGTGTTGTATTTTTCTTCTTGTAAAATAACGACCATAAGTAGAAATAGAATTTGGTTAATGGACAAAGAGAGTTTAAATTGTAAATTTTTTAAAGTTAGATATTTTAGCTATTCATCTTATGAAGGTTGGTTGGTACTTGTTTACTTGACTACTTGTTGCTGTCGGCTATCGGTATGTCGTAAATGGACATCTCCAATAGTATGCTATGCGTGAACAGAGACGTAATGAATGATAAAGTTCACTATTACTGAGGGTGTTCATCGCTTTCTAGAGATGCTGTGGTTAGACGGGATGTAGTAAACGCGGCAATGACACTCGTGAATTCTTTTTTGTATGAGTGAAAATTTTACCTATCTACATAATACTTCGTGCCAGATCAAAGGCGATATAAAAGAAAACGGGGCCTTTGTCTTTGTTGAGTCTTTTAAACCTTGTAGTATAGGCACCTTGCGACTTTTGTTTAGAGCAAAATTTGAACACATTCACACAAAGTTCATTGATGATTTTGAAAAAGCTGAAAAAGGTTAAACTTTATCGTGCTGATTTATATATCATAGAAAGACATATATTATTACTTATAAAAGTTCTGTGTTATAAACTTTTTATCGAATATATTTTTTCAAATCTTAATCCTTTTAGAAAATAAATACCTACTGTATATACTTTAAATAAAAGTAAATTAAAGTCCTAATTGATATAAAAAATAGCACTATCATTGAACTAAAAAGTTTTAGTTTTTGTATTAGTATTTGTATCTAAGAAACCTGAAAATTTATTATTTCTATACAAACTTAAGGTTAACGTTAGAAACTTAAACCATTAGAAGTTTATTCTCAGTAATAATTTTGCTTTTATAGGAAGTATCTAAAAAGATAACGCAATGCAATCACGTTTTGCATAACAATTTACTGAGTCCATCAAGTACTCAGCTTAATCGTGTCCCAATCAATTAGTAGGAGTTGATTAATTTGAAAACAGTCACGCAAATAGATAGGCTAGTGGACTATAGATTAGATTAAAGACTGTTAGAACTTTGAATTCGCATGGAAACTACATTAGCTTAATTTAGTTTCATAAGCCATTTAAATCTTTTTCAGATTTGATTTGTTTTAATAAATATGGCCGACTTAGGAGCATAATAATAACAATTTGTGGCAAACTATCATATGGTAATATTTTAATATGAATTTTAAAAGTGTGTTGGCCTTTTACGTTTTTACGGCTAATCAGATAAAGCAATATTAATTAAATTTGATACGATTAAAGCTTATATGCGGGCTGACATATGGATTAAAAAATTCCCATTCTTCCTACAGAGACAAGATCATCGTAACAACAATCGCATCGTACATAATTGAGGGATTTTTAACATTCAAATTGAAGCCAAAGAAGTCACGAGTACAAATAGTCTGGTCTTCACAGCTGTTGGTTCACAGCTATTATAAATAAGCTAGTAGTAGGAATAATAAAAATTGACCCTTAAATGTAGTCAACATATGATATGTGCTCCGAATAAGGCACACAGTATTTCTTGAGATAGTATATCTAACAGCTACCTACTAAGGAAAGCAATGTTTTATTAGATGACACGAAATGTTTACACGTTTAATTAAAAAAGATTGTCATTCAAGTACATTAATCATGTAGCTAATTAGTATTGTAGCGAGACACAGTTACCTATAAAGCTACCTAGGAACGTTGTATGACTGTAGATCGCTAACGTGACAGCATTATAGGAGATCATCGTGGCAAGTTTTATTACTTTTTCCGCTCTTTATGTTACTTTCACTAGTATGTATGTGTTTCTTGTATGTAAACCATTGTATGTAACGGACTCCTTACAAACATAATTTTGACCCACTTTTGAAGGACATATTTAGTTTAAACTTTGCATACTTATCAACCGGTAACACAATAATTTATTGAATTTGTTCCATTTTTTTAAATCAAACTATCTAAAAATTGGAAAATAAGCATAGTTTAACAATATATAAAAATCACGCTTTTATTTGATACTATCGCTCCGGCTACGCGTTGCTGTGGCTCATTGTGGTTTCAACTTCCCCTCGAAATAAATAATTTTATTTCGACATAGACAGTTAAAAAAATGCTCCGATTAGTGGCGACCAAACTTCATATCATCATCCGTTGGGTCAATCTAAAGATTGTCTGAAAATTTCATAGAAGTCCTTCCAGTTGTTCCAGGGTCTATAAAAGACAAAGACAAACATTCATTTTTATTTATTAGATACGCTCCATACCAATATGAAAAAGATGGCACAAAGCGACACAAGGTTTTTTTTTCCACCATAATACTAATATTTTTCGTTCATTGTTTTTATTTTATCTATATTAAGAATTGTTTTTCAATTATTCGTTGGATGTGTCATAAAAATGTGTTTTTTTAATCCATAGTTCTAATGCTTTAATGTGAAATGTTTTATTTGAACAATGAAGAAATGCGCAGTTCCTTCTAACAACAATAAATTTTTATTTTTTAAAATGTTATATATTAATTCGGAATTGCTATCGCAAATAATAACTTTTTTAATTGAAAACTTGTTAGTTTGTAGAGTTCGCTAAATCTCGATCTTTTTCGGACAGTGCTAAGTATTGTAAATGATTTTCAGACATTACAAGTGATTATAAGAAATATAGAAAATGGGACAGTGTAATTAAGGTAAAGTTTATGTTCCCATAGCCTTTTTACATCAGCAGAACTCTTTAATTTTATCATATATATATATATATATATATATATATATATATATATATATATATATATGATAAAACTCTATATTCATATATATTTAAACACAAACCCTAAAAATCTTTCGTAATGATATAAAAGCGTCTTTTGGCACAGTTTTACGTGATCCTTACCAAATGGTATTGCAAGATCAAACGCCTGGACGTAAATTTTTAAAACATGTGTTTATTGATGTTTAGAATATATGTTTTCTAGTCAAAGGAAGCATTTTGAATACCTAGATCTGCATACGTATAGAGGACTTTTGGTCATCTTTCTCTATAAGCACGTGAGACCTTTGATGTACCAAGACTGTAACGCAATTTAATATAAGCCGAAATTTACAAAATATTTTATAAGTTATGTGATCTATGTATTAGGTTTTATGTCAAATAAAGTTTATTATTATTAATATTATAGTTTTTTTCAATTTCCTCGTAAACCGACTGTTACATTTTACGGTGATTTTGAACATGTCTTTATGGATTTGACCGAAAAAGTAGCTTATTTTTAATCTTTCTTATAGATTAAGGTTGAGACAGAATCTAATAGATGACGTACTCGTGTGTTCTAAGAGTAATTTTTAACCAGTATTATGATATCACTGATAAGTAATATCTCGGTACGATGAATCACCTTGTAAGATAAGGTTGTTAATCTCCGAGGATCTCCTGTTATCTTATATATCTGTTAACTAATTATTATGTAATTTTTCTTAAGGGTATCTTATTTTATAAACTTAAAAAAACCTTTGCATTATTAATGTGACTAAGAAAATGTTAGATTCTCTATACATATTGACGTCCTAATTAATAAATTAGTAATTATGGGTACTTTACGGTATTTCTATAACCTTTAAATACGGCAACGTCTTATGATATTGTTAAATTGCTCTACTTTGTAATCTACGCTGTTAATATAATTCAGATTAATTTCGTTTAATTCATTAAACTTTTTAAATTAAATATTCTTTATTTATCTAATATTCTCACAAACTCTTATTCTATTTTCCAATTGCATACGAGGCATATATTAAACGAGGTTACACATAAATCAACTTGAATAATTGTCGAAAGGAAGCGTGATTAAACTGCGACTCGACGAAGTACGGCGCATTTTTATCGAGTGTTCTTACGTAGTTGTTTTTTTTATGGAAGTTTCGTCACTTTTATAAGAAAACAACTACGGCTTATTTGTTTACTTAGAAATGCTCTGTTAAGCTATTTGATACAAAATCGAACCTAACACAACAACTCTCTTCTATTTTATCTCTATTATTAATATTTAGATGATACAGTATTTTGTCTGCACCTAGATAATGTAAGAAAATATAGAATACAAAAGAAAATAAAAAAAATATGCTACGACCGATGCAATTAAAAAATACTTTACTGTAATAACATATGTTTTTCTGTAATTGTACGCATAAGACACAAGAAAATATAGATACATACAATGTCTTAAATGACTCACGCTCTAATGCTTGAAAAATGAAATAAATGAATGAAATGAATTTAATTGAAATTATATTATATAATAAAATTGAAACTTCTGAACTTGACGTTACTTGAAATCGAATCTTATTTAAATTTTGTGTTCTTCTTAATATTAAAATTCTAGAAGAGTATTTTGAACAGATAATAAGAGTAAAAAAATATTAAAATATTATCGAAGCGAAAGTAATAATCATTTGTATAACCTAAAATAAGTAGGAATATTGCCAAACGATAAAGGTATTTTATATACCAAAGCCATTAAAGGTTTATTACATGGAGTAACAGTATTGATACTATCTCGTGGATTTGTCAAAGTCACTGACATCAAATCAAGTAATCAGAGACAGTTACAGTTGCTCTGAGATCGTGACACAAATACTCGCAATAACTCCTCTTTATGAACATAAACACTAAATAACAAATCGCTTGCAACCATTGACAGTCAGGTAATGGGTGCTGGCATTCGTATCTACGACGCTTGTTGCCATTAAGTAAATTTATGGCGAAAATAAAAGGTAGGTATACTTAGTACTTACACATAGTAGCCTCAGGGTGATTTCTAACAAATGAGAATTTACTACTTTTGAAATATTTGAATTATATCCATGGAATTTATAATAGGTTCTTATTTGAAATAATACAATAATATCGTAATCTTATATTAAATTATAATAAACGTGTAATTATAAAATAAGGTATATTTCACAGTTTTCGATCTTTTATGCATAGTTTTTGTATAGAATTTGGCTTTAAAGTAAAGTAAAGTATCGGCCTGTCACAATCCCACTGCTGGGAATAGGCCTCCTCTCTCTGTTTCTGCTGAGAAGGGTTGAAGCTAAGACCTACGACGCTGCTCCAATGCGGATTGGTAGGTTACACATATCTCCAGATTTCTCTAGAGATATGCAGGTTTCCTCACGATGTCTTCCTTCACCGAAAAGCGTGTGATAAATTGCAATTATCAATTAGACATGAGTTTTAATAGAAAAACATTGGTGCCTGCCCTAGTTTGAACTCGTGTTGCCCTCGAAAAAGTCGCACGGTCTCACCGCTGGGCTATCACAGCTCTATTTGTCTTTATCACATCTTAATCTAACAGTTTAGCCCGACTAGTTTCATCCGGGGCCCTTATTCATGAGCTCTTTACACGGCGTTATCGCGTCCGGAAATCGGTTTTACCACATCGTTACATAGAGATCAATATAAAAATCTTCCTTCCTAAGAATAATCATTCTTTAGGTATACTCCTGAATATCCTAAGGAAAATTACAAAAATTATTGCAATTCAACTTAGTAACGCTTATAATTCCCCAATATATATAAATAATTGATAACAATACAATGTTTTTTTTTTAAAAGAGCTCTTCTTGGCTGTCCGTTTAAAAGTTTCCCTTTGAATCGTTATCCAATATTCAAAAGTTTTAACTTATTTTGTCAAAACTAAATAAAACATACTATTTACGAAAAAGCAGATCGAATTATGAGATTGAAAATTCAATCAGGTTTAACAATTTTTTCACTGATTATCTTGAGACTTTCACTTTACAAAATGACAAACACCAGTAACTTTGCTAGGCTTGAATATGACAATAGATAATAATCGTCCTCGGTATTGTATGTAACATATTTCTTAGATATTCTAGACAATATAACGTAACGAACAGTTCAATTTTTCATATCATTGAAGCAACATCAATAAATCAACGTTCAATTTAATCATTATATACCGAAACGTTATAATGTAATAAACAAGTTTATGTTATTGTTATCTGTCACTAAACAGACATTTTAATATTTGTTATTTTTATTAACATTAAGCTTTGAGGCATTAATTCTACCATCGAAAGTACGTTAAAAGGTTTTAATACTCTACTATACCTTATTGTGCATATCGAACCATTCTTTAAGAATGATTCTGATTCGCACGCTTAAAAGTTTTTTAAATTAATTATCTATTGTCCTTATTCTTTTGAAATGGTATTTAAAAATGTACGGTATACAGAAGGGTTATAAAATTTAAACCTTGTAAAACGTTACACTTACCAAATAGTACTAAATTTCCGTAAGGAAATACCCATATCTTAGTAAGGAATGTGGAAGTTTTAGAAATATAATATTCTAATCGAAACAAAGAATGTTTACATAATGTCAAAACGTTAATCATTACTAATTGTCTACATTAAGAATGAGCTATTTCAATAACGTCTAGAACAGTTATTAAGGGATCCATCCGGTATATCCGCCGGACGTAGAGGAATGTAAAAACTCTTTGAATCGTATACTATTCCATGTACTAATAAAAGTGTGTATTTACATATCTTATTGTTAGTATCTAAAGCGTGTTATTGCTTTAAGTTATGTTAGGGTACAAATTAATTATTAACATCCGTAGTAAATATTAAGTGCGATGGCCTAACGGTTAGAACACGTGAAATGAGATGCCAGATTAAAAACTTTGTGTACTTGAACTTGTTTTTGTATAATATAAAATAATCTTTTGAATTCAGCAACGGTTTACGGTTTATCGTGGATAATTTACCTAAGAATATGTGAACGAGTTTCATCTCAAAAGTGTGAATAAAATAGTGTTACAGTAATAATAATAATATACATATTTTTTAAGAATATACCATAAGCAATAATGGATATTTGCATACTTTTGAAAAAATTGCAATTATTCAAAATCCTCTTTTATATGCAAACTGCCTCTGGACTTAGACATATTATTGGCAATAAACATTACGTCAAACTGTTCACGATTATGCGTGAGCACAACACTTGTAAGTAACTCTTCAAAGTATACTAAAAGCACGAACAATTTGTATGCGGCATCATTGCAAGCTAATGTTCATAGGAAACTAGGCGATTTTCACACGACGTGTTGTTGACAAAATTGCATAGCTTAAGGTTTCGGACGAATTTTCTGGTTAGCTTACTTAGCTATCTAAGTAAGCTTTCATTCCATTTTCACTTAAGTACGCAAATATACTCGTATTTGGCGTTAATTGATTGAACTTTATTAAGATGTGTTGATGCAGTTTGAGAAAAATCAAAATAAAAATCAAATAAAAAAAAAAAAAAAAAAACATAATAACAAAACATAAAAGAACATAATAGTTGTAAATTTTAGTTTCGATTTCTTTGAATAGCCGTATCAATTTGTAAATTATGTAAAATCTCAGTTTCTGAAAGTCAAACTTACAATTTATAACAGTGAATTGCTCTGAGATCACAATAAATTGGTGTCATTTAATGTGCCATACTATGCAATTCTATTTATTTAGTTTTTCGTTAGGATGATTATGAAAGTTTCTTAATTATTTGTTATGTCAGTCTATATGAATATTAAGATCAAAAATATAAACAAAAATTAAATCCTTATAAAAAGTTTCGGGCGTTGTATAGTACAGTATGTCAGTGTGTCAACCACCTTATTTCAATAAGCCTTAGTAATTACTATTAACATTACCAGTACGTAAATGTAAAGATCTGCGTTTAACTTTTATCTAGTACGTAGCCAAAGATTTCACCTTTAAAGTGCGATTAAAGGTTTTGCTAAACAGATTACGAATGTTTTCAATAAGAAAAATTTACAGAAGATTTAGTCAGTGTTAAATAATTAACTATTTATAATTTATCTGTAAGATAGTAGGGAAAACAAATTAATTTGATTGAGTATATATGAAGTTTTATTATTTATATTTTAATGAGATAAAAAAAGAAATAAGGATGAGTCTTGCCGAATTTGTTGAATAGAGAACCGCCTAAATGTTGATATAAAAAAAAATATTTTAAGTATTTCACTCCGATATGTAATTATAATACATAGCAAATAATCAAAGGTATTTTCATCTTTCGACTCCTTTTTATAAAGTAGGTACATGGGGAATAGGTACTTATGCATTATGAGTAAGATGGATTTGAGGATTATAGACGAAGATCGAGTTTTTTTTAATTTTCAATAAACTTGCATTTTTTTTTGTATAAGATCCTTCTGACAATAATGAATACATCAAAAATAGAATTAGCAATAAAGATTAACTGTCCCATCCGTTCACGCGTGGGATATGTAATTATAATACATAGCAACAAATCAAAGCTATTTTAATCTTTCAACAAGCAAACATATTAGTAAAGAGCAATAACGATGAGAAGGGTAAATAAAGTGATCTATTTGAATGATTTGGAGTAGGCGGGAGGTGAGCGGCAGCCGGGACGCGGCGACGGCTCGCGCGTAGAGCCCGGAGGCGGGAGTACCGCGGAACCGCCAAAGGATGCCCACTCCGACATAACGTGGAACTGTAGTGAGACGCCTCACGAGTCACGGTTCCCGCGCTACGGCGTACTTAACTACGCCGCGTACGTGTTTTTTTTTCAGCGAAAACTCAATCCAACGAATTTTCGTGACCTATTATGTCTCCGCGATTAAATATTTGGATTCGTACGGTTCAACGCATCTCTGGTGAAGTGTAGAGTTCATAATGGAATGCACAAACCTTATTGAGTTAAAGCTTATCACAATTAGTGACAAATTAGTGAAAAGTAAGGACCATCGCGTAAACAATAAATGATATTAAGACGTTTGCTCCAATTGAAATGTGTGTATATTGTTGTTTTTCGAAACAATGAATTCCAATAAGAGAAGTCAAAAACATACTTCGGTAAAGCCGAAAAAAAAACAAAAGGTTGGTTTAGTAATAGTAATCAAAAAGATTTTACTGGTTGAATTTTTTAAAGCCTCTACTGGCTTAAAGTAATACCATTAAAGTTTTTTTATTTGCAAAGTTTATTATATAGCATTTATCATAATACAACAATATAAATATTTTTATTATAGTACTTCAGGTTGTTAAAATTCATAAAACAGTAACAAGTAAAAAGTCTGTGTATTGATGTTAGTTCATATGATTAGAGTAAAAATAAACTTTATTCTTCCATTAGATAATGAATTATAATTAGGTTAATTAAGTAGTAGTACTACTACTACTTTAACGTGGTATATTTGGGGTAGAGCTATAAATTATTTAAACCTCATAGATTGTAAAAACTGTTTATTTGTTCACTTAAATCAACACACAAATTAAAAAATACCAAATGCACAACAAATGTAGAGTTCAAGTTACTTTGTTTTTTTACCTTTTATCAATATTTCCATGACGAGTTGTGGTTTTAATATTGTATATGGTCTCTTCCAATGGTCTAGGGTTTGGGTCTACACTATTGCAACCTGTTGAGTACAATCTCAATTTAATTTATGGCATTTTCTTCGGGTTCTGTCTCCACAGAATAAAGCTACTGTTGTCTATTGCTATCGGTATAGTTGTTTTAGTTTTCTCTTCCAATGATCCCATAAATGATTTTTCCTGTTCCCTAAAAAAATTGTTTATCTATACTTATAATATATAACTGTCAAGCAGATTAGCCGTGAAAGCGCAACAGAAGTTCATTTCTTGGATATATAATACAAGTATCGATGTATAATATTGTAAGTGTTTGTCTTCAGAATATTAAATGTTATTTCCTAATTGTTTCTTAAAATATAATGATAAACATCAAATTTAATAGTTTTTATGTGAAGAATGTGAGCTGTGATAGCCGAGCGGTGAGACCGTGCGACTCTTTCAAGGGGAACACGAGTTCAAATCCGGGCAGGCACCAATGAGTTTATCTATTAAAACTCATGTGTCTAATTGATGATTGCAATTTGTCACACGCTTTTCGGTGAAGGAAAACATCGTGAGGAAACCTGCATATCTCTAGAGAATTCTGGAGATATATGTAACCTACTAATCCGCATTGGAGCAGCGTGGTAGGTCTGAGCTCCAACCCTTCTCTCCAAAAACGGAGAGAGGAGGTCTATTCCCAGCAGTGGGATTGTAACAGGCTGCTACTTTATGTGAAGAATATAAATATTTTTCTATTTAAATTTGATGACTATACACGTTACGATTGTCACGATATTATTTAATAATAGTCAAAATCTTGTGATCATCACTTATAATAAAAGTAGATCTAAAATTGAACATTTAATATTATATAGAAAAATTTAATGTTTTCTTCGTTAGACCCTTTTAGGGAAGAAGAATATCTTGAGCTTAAAACAGTTTTAATTTTTTCTGCCTGTCGGTGTATTTGTGCGTGCTAAACAGAATTTAATCCGATTTGGAAGCTGTTTTGACTTATATGTAGTGGAAAGTTGCATTTCAGTCGGACAAGAAATAAATATGACCTTAAATGAATTTGACATAAAATAAATTTCATTTTAACAATAAAGAGGCGTATACTACGATACTCGTACTTGCAACTACGATTATATTGTTTTTCGTCGTTCCTGAAGTGATCTCATTTGGTGAATGTCATATATTGAGATATCTATTAGAACCACAAAATATTTTTTGAGCTCCAGGCCAGGTTAAAGCCGCGTTTTTTAAGGATCTCAGGCATTTCAACTTAGCAGTATATCAATTAATAAATTTACGCGCTATTTGATTTTAAGTTCGACTTTAATCAAGTTGTCATATCGTTTCAAATTAACGTTAAATAGCAACTCAATATTAATTTCAAACTTTTTATGCCTTAATTTACTTGCATACCCCATAATATATTTAATGTATAATAGGATATTTATAGTAAAATAATTAAACAAATTATAGTTTTAAATTCGCAAAAAAATCGCTTATTTATCATTTTTACGGTCATTGAGTATTGACGCTTTTCAGTGTCTCAAAAACGTGTGATACAACTCTATTCGACGTTTAAGTAATATTGAATTGAATTTTATACAGTTATAAGTAAACAATATTAACCTATTTATGTCGATACATATTTCATTTGACTGACCCACTAAATATATAAATGAGAATAAGTACTAAGTTTAATCAGTTTAAGTGTTTTAAATTTAACTGGGTCTGTTTAGTAATTATCTATAATTACGTACATATTTGGGTATTTTGGTTTAAGTGGATTGGTATTTGAATCATACTGGTTACATTGTGCATGAGCTTTCTGTCGATTGCGATGATAATCGAGCAAGTTAATGAAGTTAGGTAGATAGTTTTATTTGAAGAAGGGATTTTCCGGATCCGGTGCTGCATTTATTATTGACTCATATTCTATAAATCTGTTCTCATTAAGTATCTACTTTCCGTACAAATTTAGTACAGTCTTTATGATTTCATAGTACAAACCAGTATAGTGGAAATATAATAATAGTCGATAGTTTTCTGGTCCTTGGCTATCTTTCGAGAAAAATAAATGACCCGATTATAACACAACCATTCTAAAATCAAGTCACCCATTTAGGTAAGACTGCAATCACCGTTGCTAACACAGCGATATTTTTTTTATGTATTGTCGAATTTAACCGTACAAATATAATATAGATTTCGCTTTACAATATTAACATTTCGGGGCCAAAATAATATATACATATTTTTATCAAAATGTCGGTATATCGAAATTGTAAAGGTTGTTGTACACGATGTTTTATATGTTTATAGAAAACATCTAAGGAAACTTACCTATATTGAGAGAATTATATTATTAGGAATATGTGTAACCCGCTAATCCGGATTGGCGGGAGCGGATTAGCGGGTGGACAGTTTCCATTAGTTTTATTTCCCTCTCCAATGAAAGAGGAAATCCTCTTCTATTTCCAAATTCTAGATTAATATTGCCTTTAATTATTATCGCTGTATTTAAAGACTACACACATCGACGAAGAAACCTAGAAACAAACGTTATCCTTCTCAGATACGCAAATCCCTAGAGTTATTACACTAGAGTAAGGAAGCCAGCCTAAAATGTCCCTTATTACAATAAAGAGAAAGCAAATGAGAGTGTATCTATCCGTCTCTCTTTTTTATGAGTGATTAGACAAAGATAGGTACGTATATAATTTTCATCTTCTCTCTCATTATTTATTGTGATTCTCTCACTTACAGGCCTGCCTATTGTTGTAAGTACATGCCTATGTACTCTAGTGTCATAACTCTATGCACAAACCACTCCACTTGCTGGTGGTACTAAACTATATGAACCTTACAAGATCACTTATTAAAATTTTGTATCGTGATCTCTTTTTATTAAATCTAAATTCTATCATTTTATTAGACATACCTGAAATAAATGCGGTCTAAAATAAAAACGATGTATTTATAGACGTGTACAATCATGTGGGTAGTCGATTAACGCTCATACGGGATATAATTTAAATTCTACTTACAATGCAAACACTATCTGTTTGGTGAAGTAATGTTAGGCTAATTAATCGCACTCACAATTTAATTAGAAGTAAGGAACAAATAGACACGATAGCGATTTCATTTGAATGATCAAAATATATTTTCCACATTAATATGCAAGTGTTTATATATACAAATCTACAAAAAATTAAGTTTATTTAAGAAATCAGTTAAGTAAAATAACAGCCCGGTAGGTCAGCGCCAACCCTTCCCGGTACAACCCGGGAAGGGTTGGCGCTAAGACCTACCTAGCTGCTCCTATGCGGATTGGTAGTTTACACATATCCCCAGAATTCACTAAAGATATGCAGGTTGCCACACGATGTTTTCCTTCAACAAAAAGCGTCTGATAAATTGCAATTATCAATTAGACACTTAAATTTAAATAGACAAACTCATTGGTGCCTATCCGGGGTTTGAAATCGTGGCCATCTCGAAAGTCGCACGGTCTCACCGCTGTGCAAACACGGTTTTAAGAAATTAATCTGAATATTTTCTTATAGTTCTATCCGTTAATTGAGTAAGGCAATTTATAAATTATATATGAAGACTTAAAAATTAAATTTTCGATAAAATGTAATCTGTAAGTTAAAGATAAATTAAAAATTATATTTTCAGAGCATTGTACAGGACTAGTAAAAGCTATAAATATATTTATTTTTAATTTCATGCCTGTCTTGGTAAATGCTGCGAAAATGTGACTTCTTTTTATAGAAATAAATATTAGGTCCTTACATATGAAATTGGCGTTTTGTCGTACTGGCTACTTTGATCTCAAATATTACCTTTATGGTTAGGAATTCCAAATTCAAATTCATACAGCTATTTACTCATCCATTTGTGTTTCAAACCCCCTAATTCATTTGTTTTTTCTTCTTTTGTTTTTTTCTTTGTGTCACTCTGTTTACAAAATGGAAAACATGAAATATCGCGTTATTTACGAGTATGAGTTCCACCGTGGCACCAGTGCTGCAGAAACGGCTCGAAAGATTAATGATGTGTATGGTGACGGTGTCGCAAAAGAAAACACAGTGCGTTTTTGGTTCCAACGTTTTCGTTCTGGAAATTTCGACCTGCAGAACAAGCCTCGTGGTCGGCCGGAGACCAAAGTTGATAATGAAGAATTGATGAAGGCTATTGTGGAAGCGGATCCATCGCAAACCACGTCCGAGCTAGCTGCAGGCTCCGGTGTTAGTGATAAAACTATTCTAATCCACTTGAAGCAAATTGGGAAGGTGAAAAAGCTTGAAAGGTGGGTACCTCATGAAGTGAGTGAAGCAAACCGACAAACGCGCGTCGACTGCTGCGTTACGTTACTCAACCGGCACAATAATGAAGGAATTTTAAATCGAATCATTACCTGTGATGAAAAGTGGATCCTCTACGATAATCGGAAGCGCTCATCGCAATGGCTGAACACTGGCGAACCAGCCAAATCCTGCCCTAAGCGAAAATTGACTAAAAAAAAGTTGCTTGTAAGTGTTTGGTGGACTAGTGCCGGTGTCGTTCACTACAGCTTTCTTAAATCTGGCCAGACGATTACGGCAGATATCTATTGTCAGCAACTGCAAACCATGATGGAAAAGCTAGCTGCTAAACAACCGAGGCTGGTCAATCGCTCTAGGCCACTGCTGCTTCAGGACTACGCTAGACCACACACTGCACAACAGACGGCTACCAAATCAGAGGAGCTTCAATTAGAATGTCTTAGACATCCACCGTACTCTCCGGACCTTGCTCCAACAGATTACCATTTTTTCGCAATTTGGATAACTACTTGCAAGGAAAAAAATTCAACTTCTATGGGGCAGTCCGAACCGCCTTCAAAGATTTTATTGATTCCCGCCCGAATGTTTTTTTTAGTAAGGGGATCAATGAACTACCTATGAGATGGCAATAGTGCATACATAGCAATGGTACATACTTTGATTAATTAAATATATTTCATTAAAAAAAAAACGACTTTATGTTCCTCCCATAGAAAACGCCAATTTCATATGTAAGGACCTAATATTCTAATAATAAAACTAATATTTGTCAATAACTGAATAATGTAATATTCCATTTATAATTTAATTTATAAGAGAATCAATATATAATATACAAAATAGTATGTTTACTACCTTTCCCCTTTAATTTTGGATTATAAATTACACATCATTTCATGTCATTTTATTTGCTTTATAAATGAGTTTATTATAAGTGAATCCCAGTGTTGCAACTTACATTTCATGCTTAAAGCGATGTTTTGATCCGTACAATCGAGCCGTCGTAAAATATTCGAATGGTCACGTTTAATGCAAACGGCATGTTCGAAGAGGAATAAAATTTTTATTGATATTTTAATTTTATTAAATCATGCTTTATTTTCGGGGCGGTCGATCATAACACCGTTGAATAGGAATATTTTAGCGGCGCTGCCTAAAATGACGGAATAAGCGTGGAATAAAATTAAAATTTTATTTAACCAATATAGAAGGTTTACAATACAATTTGATTCCATCCGAAGCAAAGGTATATCTCAAGATGGATGATCGCTTCATATAGAAAGAGACGGTTAGGTTGGCGCGAACAAAGTCTCGGTTACGACTTGTATGTTATAATTTATGAGGTTTACTAAAAATTGTCCTTTGCGTGTTATTAACAAATAATTAAATCAGGCGCAATAAATACATATGCGTTTTAATAAAGACAAGCGGTCCGACCACGCGTTGTTGTGGCTCAGTTTGGTTTCGATTTATCCTTGAACCAAACTGTCACTGACAGTTGAAAAAAGCTCCGATCATCACCACAATACAGGATTAAAGGTTGCGTCAATCTAAAGAGTGTCTAAAATGTCATTAAAATCGATCCAGTTGTTTCGAAGTACGAACATACATAAGTACAGATTTTCTCATTTATATGTTTAGAAATAAGCTATAAGAGGATATTATACATCGAATCCTAGTCGATTAAGCCAGCTTAACATGGCCCTTAACACTGGACTTTCTAGATGTCAACTGGCGTAGGAAGTTAATAACGAAACGAGAGAAAACAAAATGTTATTTCACGGGTCAACACTAAACTGTGAGTTATATTATCATCGAACTGCAGTCAGATCACGACCCACAGTTATTTATTGGCCACTAACTTGCGAGCGTGATGCGATCTGATTGCGGTGCTCTTTGAATTCAAATAAATGATGGTGCCAAAGTAGCTACATGGAACATAGACGACAACAAAATGTACTTAAAATTATATCGCACCCATGTCATATAATATTAAAATTTGGACTAAAATGTACCTTCATATTTTCTTGAAAGCATAAAAATAAAATTCTAACCATATATGTTGATAAAATCTTTATTCACATATATATTTTTTTACTTAAAAAAAATAGGAATCAAAGCCACAGAAAGAAAAAATGTACTATATTTTCTTTACGCTTAAGATCATCCCTAGCAACAAATCGCTGTGTTTGACGAGTGAACATTATAGGAAATAATTTGAATATATTTAGTCAAAGCCGTTGATTACAAAACAAAGAAACAATTAAATAAGGTCTAAAATAGTTTGGAGGAAATCGCCAAAACAAAAGACTAATTAAGTCTTTTTTTGTTATTGTTTTATGAATTGTAAAGACCGTTTTTATGATAGACTAAATGAATGTAGGCATTTTAAAAAGATCACCATCACATTTGGGCCTCTGCTTTCAATATGCAACCGAAGAAACTATCATTAATTTATTTGAAAAATATAGACAAAGTTCTTTGTATTCTATTCAATAGCGTAGAGTATCTGTTATCAGATGTAAAATAAATTTCCGTAGTTTATTTCTGGGATCTTATCAGATTAAATATATTGAAACTACTTTGTAAGTTTAAGGCTGAAAGGTCATTGGCATAATATTCAGCTATAGTGCGATATCTGTAAGCATTGGGAATATGCCAGCTTTAATTTTTTGCCGAGCCGCTTAAGACCCCTTATACGGCGAGACCACCTTTCTATAGTATTTATTATATTACTTGATGATGGCATGATTGAATCAAATCAATATCATGTTTAATGTATAGTCCTTTCACATACTTATGATAAATTATTGTTGTACAGAGATATAATACCTACTACTTTATGAAAAAACCTTTCAAAAAGACTTAAAATTCATTAAGTCCTTGTACTTAATCCTAATAGAGCTCGTATGCTCCAATAACGGGACCGTTTTGATAGATTTTAAGGTTTACCATAAACAAGAAGCTTTATATTTGAAGTACATCCCCAATATAAAGCGGTGTACGATATAAACTGTGTCAAGATTTTTATGCAGAGCACTATCAGCGAATGCCATAACGTACCTTAAAAGCTTCTCTCGGGCTGGCGTTGCCAGACGTAACCGTACTGTTGAATAAGCAATGGTGATGCGTAGATAGATAAGCCTAATGTTTACTCAATTATGCAAAAGATTAGAAATAGTTATTCTGTTAGGGAAATTAGTTATCTACTGGACATAACTTTTGTTGGTACTTCATTTTATCTGGAATATTAAAAGTGTTTACAAACAATAAAGATATTATTATTTACATACGCACTCATATTCCTCAATGCACGCGTGTATTCTGTTATTCATTTTGTATTATTATGTACGTGTGTGTGTATGTTTGTATAGATAATTAATTACAATTCAGTAATAGCTCCAATATGGTTAAACGTAAACGAGCGAGTAACGAGCAATCTGGCAATTTTCTGCGGGTTGTTACTATTGGAGATTTATTGTAGAAAAACTGATCACTCACTCAATCTCAATAATAACTTAACCATTAAATAAAAGGATTTTCCCAAAGAAACCAGATGGAACCCAATGAAATGAATGAAATGCAAAAACAAAAAGGAATCCTAATCAATAATAACATTGCTGTAATTAGTTTATTTATATTGCTTAAGATGTAAAAAAACCATTTCTAGTAGCCATGAATAATTTGGATTGTTTTATCAACATTTGCCGCTAACAAACGTTTGATCGCCTTCGAACCTTTGACCTACTACGCTGATATCAGCGAACCTTCACGAATTCAAATATGTATACGTCATTTATAGTCCACATAAAACGTTTGTAAACAAAATGGGCCCTCGTGTAAGGTACTAAACATACTCTATATATTTTAATAAATATATTCGAAGTTAACCCTAAATCAAAAATAATTATCAGAAGTGGAAATTCTTAAGCAGTTTGAGCTATAGCGAGGCGTCCTCTTCATAGAGTTAATATATAAAGTAGGGGGAGTCATAGACAGACCTTTAAGTGAGTAAATTACAATGAATAATGAGAGGGAAGATGCAACTCGTATACTTATTATTGTCTAATCACACATAAAAAAGTCAAGTTAAGAAACCTTTTAACACGATTTCATGTTCCTACTGTTAACCGTTGAGGAGTTCCCTCATCTGGAGCCAATGCTAGAAGCAGATCAGGTCATGCATTTCATAAACAAGAATTTGACAATTTATGTTTTTGAATTATGACATGATGACTCATGTCATGACATGATGACTCAGGTCATGGGGACTGGATCAGTATGTAAAAATTCAGTTTAATCGGACACCGGAAAGTGGAATCTCTTTAATTTAAATTAAAGAGATTCCACCTTCACATACACGGCAAGTTGTATATAACTTTTTAAAAAGAGAGACATGTACATACATACATATAATCTCATTTGCTTTCTCTTTATTCCATCATCATCATCATCATCATTCTCCTGCCCTTATTCCACTATAAGTGGAGTCGGCACAACATGTTATAACATGTTGTCATATGATTTGGCTACGTATTTTACGACTGGCCGCCTGCCTGACGTCAACTTATCTTAGTCGCCTCTTACGACAGCTCGGTAAGAAATGAGGGTGGTCTATCTATGCAGCCGGATACCACACGGCATTTACCTTAGTCGCCTCTAACGACACCTCGGTAAGAAAGGAGGGTAGTCTATTCTATGCAGCCGGATACCACACGGCATATTTGCTTTCTCTTTATTTCTGTTTATTAAAGTAGTGCACATTTTAGGCTGGCTTCCTGCTCTAGTATGATAACTCTATGGTCATCTTATGTCCTGCGAATTGAAATGAAATGTTTTGCAGATACATTTTGTATTTTGAAATTTAGTTATATAATATAAGAACTTACATTTCAACAAAGACTATTATATTTATTGATTCTACTGCTTTGTCCACATTCGATAGCTTAACTGAAAGGATACAAATCGATTAAGTGAATTATCATACTCATATCGATTTGTCTAAAAGCATTGATTGATTACAATTACAAATGGACGCCGACTTATACCAAACGACGCTCCGGCACAATGTTAATCCCTATTCAATACAAGAATGAATTTGCGATTCACTTATATAAAGTAGAATAAATTATCGTTAGCGACTTTTAATTATTTCTGCGTGTTTATTTATTTTATTTTTAATATATCAGTTTGACCATACAAAGCAGGTAACGCTGCTTTTTTGTGAACCTTACCTCATTCAGGGTTCAATTGATTTTATGTAAATATATATAGTATATAGATGTTTCTTGTTATTACTAATTTATTTAAATTTTAATTAATTTTTCAGCACTTAGTAAGTTATAAGTAATAATTTGTAAATGATTTATTAATGTAGCTGAGGTGAATTGGTTTTCATTATTGCAAACTTTTTTAATATAGACCAAAAAAGGATCAAAATAAGATTTATCGCTGCTAACCCCGCTTTATATAGATGCATTTTCACCTTTTACAATATATAGGGTTAAAGTTTATTTGGTAGTATAATATTGGTGCTTATAATTTTTTATATGTGTGATTAGTGTGTTAAATACAAAAATGAGCTACAATCGAATTTAAAAATTATGATACTACTCAGTCTGATTTTTTCCCTACTTAGATTGGTTCAGTGATGTGGAAATTTATCTCTGAGAACCGTTTTAGCCTTCAGCTAGGTGAAACTCCCAACAGGAACGGGTGGTGGCTTCCGCTATGGGATACGTCGAACAACTCCTCCCGTATGGGATTAATTTACGCCTTATGACTAAACTGTACTAATGCATGCATTAACTTTAATATAAATTGAAATATAAGCTCTCCTCTAATTACTTGTTAGCTAAAATATAAAATATAAAATACAATATACTATAAAATCTTATTAAGCAAGTGATGCTCACTGTCTGATTTGCGTCGTTAAGCTCATGAAGCTGTAGTATTTTAGTAAAGTAAAATTTCATTTGATAAGTATATGCCAGTGTTATCGGGTATTTGTAATAAATATAATTAATACCTATTTTAAAGCGCATTAATGGTGCCGTTGATTGATAAGGTATGCACCAATTGAAATGAAAGGTTATACGATTGATAGATGGTTTAATGCTTTTGATGATTTGTGATGGGCATCAATTCTTAAAAATTTAACTTAAGGTGTATGTATGAGAAAGTGGAATCCTGGCAGTCAATTAAATTTAATTAAGAAAAGGAATTTGTACCACTTCCCGGGGTCCGAATGAGCTGAAATTTTAAATACTGGTCCAGTCCCGATGACAATGCATGTTTATGATAACCATGACCTGATACTGCCGCTAGTATGCACTCGAGACGAGGGAACTTCTCGACGGTTATCAGTAAGGACATGAAATTTTGTTAAAAGTTTTTTTAACTTGACTATTTACGATTACTATTAGTACCTAATAACATTAAATTTTCATTTTCGTCAAGCTATTGACTTAACGTGGTTTAAGTTTACTGATTAGTGTTTCGCTCATAAAATTCCGTAGAATTAGTGTTTTATGCCAATACGCTCAGTATATACGTACTTGTAATTAAGGTTTTATAGATTTCCTATAATTAATTAGAACTTGGACCACATTTCTGCTAGGTTGCTTTGTGCTAGGTTGCTATGTGTTTCACGATATTTTCCTTTCCTATGAAGTATGTGATGAATTGTAATTATCACCTAAACACTGAAGTTTTTATAGAAAACATAGAGGTCTAAAATCTGAACTAGTATTAAAAGTAAAAGTTATACTTATTGATCGAAAATTACAAACACAATCACAGCTGGGCTTAAAAAAGAGGATTTGATCAATCTTAACTTTCATCGGAATACTTTTCTAATCGTTGTTTCTATCTTGATGAAAAATGCCGTTTTGTAGATTTGATTTTTATAGTTGTAAGAAAATTCGAAAATAACTAACTATAATTCATATTTCACTAATAAAAAACCATTATATAATTGATAATTGTTACATATTTCATGCAGACATGAATAGAGTTACAAGTTAACCGCATAAATATCATGCTAATTTCTCGCTTTCGAAAGTAGTCGAACATAAATAATATCGCTACAGAGAAATCACTATTCCCTTTGATTGGATTACAAGAAAAAGCTTATCATACGATCAATTAATAAACGGACAAGGTGGTCTGACCGTAAATAATGAGAGACAGACGTCTCTAAATTAATGGTTTACGTTAAGTAAAATACACGGCTCATATTTATTTGCATTCGGCTGAGAATTCTCTGGTGAGATGGGCGGGCGGGGACCCAAAGATAGCGGGGTCGCGTTCTGAGATAACATGCGAGATAACGCGCACATCTTCACTACACGATTGTCTTCGCGCACCTCGTTTGTACTATGCGTTCGTTGCATCTTATTAAAAAAATAAAATTAGATGTAGCATTTAAGTTTTAAGTTTTTTTTCGTAGAAGATCGCGTCAAGCCGACGCAAGAAGACTTTAGTGACATCGCTTCCTTGGGTATAAAAAATAATATTACAACCTTTGTAGATGCAATTGTAATCTATTGTATGGTAATTTATGTAAGCAACTTTTATTGTTAATACAAAAATGTTAATACCGAAAATAACTTGAACATATTTAAATAACAGTAAATTTACATAGATCATTCTAGTCGGATAGTGAGACATTAGCAAATAAAAGTTATTGCTTTGTATTAGAAATATGGAAATGAGATGGTTCAACATTTTCGTTCGGCGGAAATCAAGAAAGCATAAGTTAAAAGGCGTTTTAATAAATTCTAAAAATTAATATTCGTGCTATTAAAGAAGTTCATGACTTTTCTATTATACATTAAACGAAGATAGAGATCTTTAGTTATGTGGCTTTATACTTTAAGATTTACGAGTATTGTCAATATTTATTATTGCGTTATGTAAATTTCAATAATGGTGAAGCCCGCAAAAAATATGAAAATTTCATAAAATATAAATTCTTTGATGTTTCCCTCCGTTCAAGGAGCAGGTTTCCGAAAACTCCTACTACTTGGATACATATTCTGCTTGCAATATATTCAAACTATCGTGCAAATCTTGTCTCATAAATATATTATGCTGAGATAGATTATAATCAGTAAAACATTCCGATTAATCAAATTGTCATTTTAAAATATGCGTCTTCCTGTTAACCCCAAAATATAAAATATTATAAATTGTGGTAACCTCTGGGTCAATGATTTATTGTTAAAGAAATGGTAGAATAATAATTAAGAAACTATACTTCGAGTTCTGGCGATAACATTCAAACTTCTAATACTTTGCATCCAAAATGATAAACTGAAGAGACTATATTATGAATTGAATTATTTATGAAGTAAATGTGACAAATGGGCATGAAATAAAAAGTACACAGGTTCAATAAGCAGCATTATCATTGCTACAATGCGATTTTATTTTGACAAACTGACTGTAGCATCACAATATATACATAGTAATATTCTATTTGTATGGAAAAATATAAGTACGTATAAAACAAAATTTGATGTATTTCATAGACATACGAGAGGACACAAACAGCTTGTGATACCTGCGTCGCGACTCAGCAGAGTTAGCAACTCATTTGTTGGTCTCGCTATTCGCTTCTATAATAAAATTCTTCAATCGATTCTAGACCAGTGTACACAAAAATTCCAATAAAGTGTAAAAAATATGCTTATACGTAAAGCATATTACAAAATTGAAGATTATCTGGATGATAAGAAAGCCTGGATTTGAAAATCCTTTCAGCTTCATACAAGACAGCGGTTTAATTGTATTATAATTAAAATTGTTTAATGAATATTGTTTAATGTATAATTGGAAATATTTAAAAGATTGACCGCCGAGTTTTTGCTGGTTCTTCTCGGTAAGAGCAACATTCCGAAACAGTTGTAGCTTCATTAATCATATTGATGCTTGACGATTCAAAAGTGCCTGAAATGGTTTATTTGAATAAAGATTATTTTGATTGATTAAACATTTAGATAATACATGCAAAATAGGTTACAAGAAAAAAACATTATTTTTTTTTCTACATAAAATATGCAATTAATATCAATTCTTGTTAATTTACAAACTACAGTTAGTCGACAGATGAGTGAGCCGATAGATGAATTACACAAAAATGAAGATTAAAAAGAATATCAAACGCGAACGTATAAACTATTAGTACTTTGCGGAGATCCATAATACAAAATTAATAATAAAATTATTGTGCTATATATAATGTGCGATAAAACAAATACAAAATACATAATATATACAGGTATAATGCTAAATATATAGAGTGGACTATCCGTTTTCATACCTGATACATGATACAGGATTCGTAAAAATGCATGAATTGCAAACCTTCACCGCCACCACTACAATACACAAGCACTATACACAGATTCACCATCAAGATTAACAATCGTTTCGCCCCGCAACCGAAGTATATATCATGTCTCGCCTGCTTGCCTGTCTAGCCTGTGTAGTCATCTCCTGATGTTGCTTCGGTTGTTTCTATGTAAACCAACATCATCTTGCTAAGTGAAGGAAAAAGGCCGATTTTTGCATCAACCTATCACTATTTAAATAATTTTAAATAATATGTATTTCTGTATATATATATAAAAATATATATATATATATATATATATATATAAATTAATATTATCATTACTATGTTGCATCATTATTTAGTTTTATATCCCGTTTATATCTACAAAAGTTTTTTTCTTGTGAATAAAATATAATAAATATTGTAACGCTAAAATTATTGATAATTGACGAAGTGTACCGTAAGTTTTCATTAAAAGCTAAAGTGTTTTTAATGTTGTGTTCACTGCTTGATATTTATAAAGTGGAAGCGCAGTGGGAACTCACCGTAAATGTAGTGCCTAATTAACGTCACTTGCCTCTGTGCAGTTTCCATAAGCTGCCTCTGTCACTACTCACGCGCCTTATAAGGATAAACTGTTGAATTCTTGCGTTTTTCTTACACAATACCGAATGAGGAGCGCTGCGTTCAGGTATTCTAAGGATTTTTGCACACGAGTATGGGAAGGGATAATTTCTTTTAATTCTTAATAATTTCTAAAGCTTGTATATAGAACTTTTAAGAATGATTTTGTTGAACATTAAAAGTTTAATTATAAAATAGATATGAGACGCATCGGAAAAATTTCAATACGTACTTGATAAAATAAGGAAACAAAAACTATGTTTTTAGTAATGAATCTTTTTACTGAGTGATTACTTACTAAGTGCCTTCCTTGGTTTTCGTACCTATTTACTGCTAATTTTGATTTTGATATATAACTTGACTATAACATCTTGAACTTCAAAGCATTTTTTTTGCTTTACAAATCAATCTTATGTGGTTAATGGTTATTATATGTATAACTCGATATCTGTCTTCATCCGTCTTAATGATACAAAAATGTCAGCCAATGAGACCAGTTTAAAAACTGAGACAAAAGAGTTACCTACTATCAGATTAATCAAATCTAAAAAAACTTTTTCGAACGTTATAAGCAACACTAATGTTGTATAAAAGAAATATATGCATTTTTTATATTAAAATAACAAATTCTTTATGAAATAAAATACATCTTTACTGAGTAATATAATTGTCCGAGCCACATAGTCTAGTGACTTATAATGCGTTCTTTTACTTGGAGAACAGTAAAAATGCACCAATAATATAGCGATGTAGGCCGAAGGTTAAGATTTTCTTAATTCTGACTAAGAGTTTGTGGATAGAAACTACGGGTAAATACTCTTAAACTTTCTAAAAAAAAATAATGTGCTTAATTGATATTTACAAATTTACAATCAAGCGACTTAAGAAGTTGAGATAATTTTGCCACGTTCATAGAAAATATAGTGAGGTTATCTAAATATACTCGTACTTTTAACTTGACCATCCTATTTTGTTTACTTAGTTAGTTTGTTTTTGTTGAGTTAGTAATTAATTAATGTGACGGGCCTGGTTATGTCGCTACCTAATTTACTACTGTATTAATAGTAAAGTATTTCTTTCCTGTTAAATCATTTTGTACTATAGAGATATAATAGAATAGAAATAAATTTTTATATTTCTATTTATTTATTAACGTTTAAACTACTAAAATTTAATGGATATTGACGGAGTGAGTCTCGTTACTACGTTAATTAAATTTGATGTTACGTTGAAGAGTTTTACAAAATTGTAAATGGATACGCAATAGTTGGCAATGTCTGCATTTATCTGCAATTATAATTACTTAAACTTCAGTGTTCATAATGTATATAATTTAGTAGATTAGCAAAGTAAATTAAATCAGGACATAGCTGTCATGTACAAGGTAAGAAGGTTTGATCGAGTAAATGTTAAATAACGAACACTGATATGCAACTTAGGTCTAAAATTTTGTTCCTGCAATATGCTTTGCAAGAAGTGATTAAATATCAATTGAAAAATATTTTGATTAAATATATTGCAAAATGCGCTCGTGTTTGAATGACGTCCTATTGAAATTTAATTACTGAAAAGTTAAGTATATTACTGAATCAGGTTAAAAAAAACCTATATGATACATACATCGATTTTTTTTCACGTGAATATGATTCGCCTGTTCTTTAGAGTTTATGCGTTTTCGAAATTGTATCGTGCAAAAATAACCAATATCGACGTCAGCGTTAAGTGCTAGACGACACTCGAATAAACAGAATCGGCCGCTCAAGGGCGCTTGATTTTTTGTACTGAGATTGTGAGGCATCCCACTACTGATACGCTCGCCGCAACACTTGCTCCTAATTCCTAATACATGATCACTTATAAACGCGCATTCAATACCGATAACATAAATATTATATTGAATTCAAAGATTTGGAATCTGTAATCTACAGTGACGCAGAATCGTAGGGTTAAAAATATAATACTACATTGGCATTAATTAACTTTTTGGAAAAGCATAAACGTTGAGAATATGCGACAAGTGTTTCGATTGTGCGATCTAAAAAGTCACAAAAAAAAATACACCATGTGCATCCTGGTCACATCAATATGATATTGAAAACTCGGTCTTAATACAAAGCAAAAGCTGTGATAGACGTAAAAAGGAACTTACAGTTTAGACGACCTTTTGACTAATAAATAAAATAAATGCAATTATCAGGCAAATTAAACATTATTACTTTATATAGCTGTGTCATTAATCATTGAAAGGGTCCCCAGTTTCAATGATATGAGGGAAAAAAGAGAATGAAGAGAAGAGAGAAGTAGCTTTAACTTTACTATTAACAAATATATACATGTACTATATACAGTTAAGGCAGCAGCGTACCGAGATACGTACCGATTGCCTTGATTATGCAGCAATGTGGAGTGTGGACGCCGTTTGATAGCCGGATGAGCAACAAGGTCTTTACTATTATCTGTATGCGTATCCTCTTGATAGAGCTAATCCGACGGCCTGATGATGCCAATAAGATCTCTGTCGTTTATTAAAGAGTCCACGAATAAACTAAGAAAACAGTCACATTATTGTGAGATTAAACATTTTTTATATTTTATTTTATACATACATTAACAAAAATACTGTAATTACTTCATTATTCATTTGTTATCACTAAATACAGAAGTCACTTGTGTTTATTATGTATTATTAATAAATAAAATTTGTTTACCAATACGGAATAGTGAATAATATTATTTGAAAAAAAAACTTTAGTAATTAATATCGGATTAAATTGAACGTGTGACCGAAGGTAGGAGCGGTTTTTTTTTCTTTTTTTACTAATAAAATAAATGAACAGACTTCTGTACATTACGTTTTATTAATCATTGTAATAGTTGCATAATGAATATATGATATGATCTTTATTAAATTAAGTTGGCAAGCTAGCTCTTGATTGCGATTTCACCTGAAGGATGCCGATGTAGTCTAAGTTTCTTGAAAGGGTTTGGAGATTAAACGTGTAACCATTAAGGGTTTTTACACATCATACCTGAATGCTAAACCGCTTGGTACATCTTTGTTAGAAGGGTACGTCGGAAGTATCTATCTAGTCAAGACCAGGGATAAATTTTAGAAATAGACTAATACGTTTTTTCTAGGATTCGAATGCGGAACTTCACGTTTACAATCCACAGCGCTTACTATTACTCCAGGGAAACGTTAAAAACTTATTTTTTATTCTAAAGAATTTTCAACATAAATTTGATTATAAATATTATATAATATTAATTTTATTTTTATGCAAACGTTACTTGTAACCCGTGTAACCGGATTGGCTGGTCAGCCAGTGCACAAATGATAGGAACGCGTGACAGAATAGACGTGTTGTCTCATACAAAGCGTGCATTCTCCGCCATATAAATGTTTGACTTATACCAGTCGAGCAATTAGTTGACCTTTAAGTGCGCGAATGAGTCGAGTCAACTTAGGAATTGCTGTGCGCACACATATAAAATAGTACAGTCAATATTTTCTCTCAGACATTAAAATATTATAGTAATTTGGTGGAGGGGCGTGCACTTTTAGAATGAAAGATCTCTATCTCTTATCTGGGGTAACGCTCAGAGAGGCTCAGACTGTGAACCCTAACAACTTCGACATTGTCAGAGCGGAGAGTACTAAATATTATAATATGCACTATAATTAAATAAAACTATATTTTTGTTACACTTCATGCTTTACTACTCAATAGCACTATACAGTCGCAAAATTCGATTTTACACGCATTTAATGGCCTAGCGGCAACTGTAACGATTTTCTTAGACATTGTAATATTTTAATATAACTTGTATAGTGCAATATTACGCAACCAACCCATATTAGACGCATTTCTATTGATGCACTTGAGATTTTGCTGCATTTAGGCCCGTTGTAATTCCGAGGAAGAACGACCGCGCAAGCGATATCGTTCAATTAATTTCTATAAAATTATATATAGGTATGAGTAACACTCATACATTCACAACGTTCATTAGCTTCTTTATAGTCCTTACGGAATATAATATTATGTACATAGATTTATGATTATTAATAAGTGTCAGCTCACACATTTATTACAATTTTTATAACAATAAGTCCAAAAATATATGTTGCAAGATAAGTAAATAAAACTACTGACATTCAGTGACTAAGCCGTTGTGTCCGAACATTGAAAGCGAGTGATTATTACCATGGTGGATCGGAGTAAACCTCTTTGTGTTGAATCAATAACGAAAAATCATCAACTGTTTTACTGAAAAGGGAACAATGTTGAGCTAAATGAGCTAAAGATTACTGTAACCTTCCAATTTGTGTTGATGCACCACTGCATTCTATGCAATCGAGACCTTATCCTAGCAATGTATATTAACAGGCCGCAATACTTTAGTCAGTCATTATAAACTTACTTCAATCAGTTTATTATAAATTACTTTATAACGTTCATCATTTTAATTGTATATAATATAATATATCACTATCAGTACAAGCTCTTGTAGATTGAACTTGCAATAGGACTTAAATAGCATCTCTGACCCTGACCCTTCGTCAATCTACTATAGTCACCACTTATCAGGTCAATAACCAATATGGATGTAGTATCAAATTTACCTACCTTGCTGATCTTTGCGATCCAAATGTGCATTTCCGTGTTAAGAAAACTTATATAAATGACGCCTTATTGAGTTAGTGGGAGCTTAAACACTTTTGGTAAACAAATAGCTAACGGAACCTAAACGTAGCTCGTAATTAAATGTCGCGATCCCGCTTAAGACTAGACTTAAGAATGTAATGAGATTTTATTTAAACAAACTTTATCATAAACCTATACGATTCTTGTATGTAACCTAATATTCGTTTTATTATAAATTGCTTTGCAATTAAAATTCCAAGTATAAGTTGTATTTATTATGTCCATATCTTATGTATCATGAACATAAATATCAGAGATGTATATCTGTAATTGCATACATCAATAAATCACAATACTGCTTATCTTCGACGCCAGATGACACTTTCTCTTTGAACTTTCTCACATCCTTTTAGGAAAATATCTTTAATAATATTTAAATAATACGTAGTATGTATGACTGATAAAACTTTACACTTTACACTAGTACTAAACATAGTTTTTTATTTAACCTAAGTAGAAAAACTTTTTAAATCTACAAGACATGGACACGCCTAAGTTTCGTTTCTTCAGTAATTGTACTGGATGGAGCGCTCAGAATTCTCCAAGCGTTATTATTACAGTAATACGTAATTACTATGAAGAAATAGATCACTAGAATAAGTGAAGCCTAATTTAAAATGTGTAAATTAGCACAGATTGTTGTAAAGCAAACAACGATTACCAAAATAACGTTTGGAGAAATCAGGACAACACTAAAATAATCTGAACGAAGTTTTATTGCAGCATAAACTTCGTATATAAAGCATTCTGCTAACCACACAATTGAATGTCGAATTGCATTAGGTATAATAAACTTTTAATATAAAAAAATAAAATTGCGATCGGTAGATCAAAGACCATTTAACCTTCATGGAAATTTTATTAAAAATAAACACTTACGCTCGTACGTAATTGGGAGTTTACGGATGATGGGATAATAAAAAGTGTTCATTTTGACACCAATCTGGTGTTTATTATTTGGGACAAATGTGACCCGCCGTCTGTAACCTAACACCACGCCGTCTGCCGACCGACACTACTCAAGTTGTTTGATCTACTGAGAGCTTTTTAAGCTTTTTATGTTATAGTTTAGTGATCTTTAGGCGCCTTTATTGTTGAGTAAACATTTCAGGATTATAATTCCCGACAGCCGCGAGGATTTCGAGTTTTTTTATATTCCGCCTGTATTATAAGAAGGTCTTTGTTGTTTGATTCAAAATACTTTTTTCTAGAAATCTGAATGATTCAGCGATGACGGAGTGAATTTATTAAAGTTGCCAATACCGTTATGCAAACAACATGTAGACGTGCACTATTAGAAACTTTTCAAATGTAATCAATTCCGTTGAAAGATATATTTTGATAAGATAAATAAAATAATAAATTAAGGGTTTTTTGAGTTGTATATTTAATTCGCTAATGTATATAACTCTTGATATTGTGTTGATCTTACGGAAAGACTTTTGTTATGTTAGATAGCAAAGCTCGGCCCGTGGAGACGCCGAAGCTCCAACACTTTAGGAAAATAGACAGAGCAATAGATTTGGAATGGCAAAGTTAATGCAGTAGACAACATTAAAAACTTGACTATATCAATAAAAATATATTTAATTTTGTGTACCAGGCACTTTGTATTAAGACATTTTTTTAATTTATTACTCTTACTTAAAATTAAACACTTGCTAAACATAACTTTTCTCTTAAAAAGAGTTTTAAATGAGTAAAATAGCTTAATTTGTCTTTTTTTATGCGAAACAGAGCTTTTTATGTACTTTTATTTTTTTAAATTGTTCACTGTAGCCTAATGCGGACGAACGCTAAGCGGTTGGATTTTTAAATAAACATTTTTAATGATCGGCCCGCGCCTGCGCTCCACCAGGTGTACGCAGACGGTGCGCCCGAGTACACATACCCCACTTCCCCTCTGACACGTTCCTTACTACCTACTTCTTTTGTTCCTATTCATAGAATTTCCTGACATGACCTGTAACAATAATCAAATTATAGTTCTGAGGAAGGACAGTATAAATATTTGGAAAATGATTTCAAAGAGATATGAGGGTTTTGAAACCACTATAGAGAAACATGTAAGGTGTCCAAAAGCAGGCCATCATGGCCCGTTCTGTCGCCTAAGTTATTATTATAACATTATGAGTAGATTATTTGTCGATTACTACGTATAAGGTTGAACTTTGAGGCTTACTCGGTTAAAGTTTATTTATTCCATCGATTTCGTTAAAAATAAACTCTAAATATTAATATTAATTGTGTTATTATCTTCCTCGAAGAGGTCAACGTGTTATCTTTGAAATGATATTTTTCTTCCGAGAATACTTTTATTATTGGAGAGCATAATGGCGTCAACAAATAACGGCTTTCATTTGAATTACTTAAGTTACGAGTTTATTGTTATTTAGGATGAGCCATGTAAGTGCTTTTTGATACTTTTTTTTCATTATAGTAATAAAAAGGAACCACTACTTAACTGCCATTTATGATTTCTAAATTAAAACTTTCTTATCAAATTTAAATTCTTCTAGAACCTTAATTTGAGTTCTGTAGTATCTTTACAATTACGTTATGTCTGGTACAAACAGGAACCCACGTTCTTAGTGATATATCTTATAGTTTGGTTATCGAACCAAAAAGCAGCCAAGCAAAAAGCGCAAAATATATAAATAAAAAACAGAATATGTATTTTAAAAGTAATAATGAAATTATTTTGCTATAATCCGCGATTAAGTAAATAAAAAATATATATAATGCTAAATGCAGAGTGGACTGTCCGTTTTCATACCCAATGTCACAACGCCTCGACGATTCTCGAGATTGTGATAGTGAGCGTGTGTAGTGCTTGTGTATTGTGGTGGCGGTAGTGGAGGTTTTGCATTGTTTTTACGGACTCTGCATGTATTAGATATGATTATGTATTTTTTTTACTTAATCGGAATATAACAAAATAATTTCATTATTACTTTTGTATTATGGATCTCCGCAAAGTAACGCCTAATTCTATTAAATATGTATTTATTTATACTTTACTTTTACACCACATGTAAAAATAGGTAAGAAAAGAGAAACAATATAAGAGGTAAGAATACAATCTCGCTGTCTCATCGCTACATGGCGGTCTTTTCAGACAGACCAGGTTGATTAAAGTTTTGGATCTTCTGTAGGTAATATGTGAATGAATAAAGTATATTATCAACATATAAAAAAGCACGGTTTGTTGGCCACCGAGTAGTTTTCTTCAGTATTCGAGTGGCTGTTGTCAACTAAACAGAAGTAAACAATTATAACTTTAATTTTTTACTGTGACAATTAATTAAAAATTTAATTTAATATTCGTATTAATTAAAGTAACCTATTATTTCATATTTCTTGTCATAAATTTTGGTGATAAGGCAATAAAAAATGTATTCGTGATCGAAAATAATTCATATTAAATTTAAATTTTGGACCTCGCTGACTCCTGTCGCTTATGCTTAGAGCATTTATCGATATTGGCTTCATCTGACGATTACATATTATCAATCACATGACAAGTGCCTCAGGTCTAAGAAAAGTGTATCTCAACATAGTTATTTATTACAATTAATACTGCATGTAGCTACAATTTGTTGTATTGTTAGTCTCTGTTATAAGAAGTTGGATACATGCCTTTAGGGTAACTTGTTACAAGGAATTTATGTGGCAATCAATCGAAGCAATCACGTGCAACTGATTCTGGTCTTTGTTCTTAGAAATCAGTATTGAATAAATTTTATTTTCATAGTTGTGTATCAATAAATTAAATAGTGTTTGGGGTAGTGAAGCATCGATTATAACTGAATTTTGATTTAAGTATTGTATACTTAACTCAAAATAACAAATAATTTATAACAGTGGATTTTTTTTGGTATTATCTTGATGTAACATGCTAGCTTTTTACAGAAGGCCTTAGACTTAACTTAATTTGAAACCGTGATTGCGAAACAGTGTGACCATGTGACCCTAAGCAGTTGATAGTAGAGTCACTTCCCGAGCAGTCACCAACTAATTTTTCATAGGGATGTGCCTAATTGATTGTTCTATTTCATTTTGAATATGTGACTGATTGATATTTTAATTTTATCACGCTTTTTAGTCTCGATTTCCCTGAATCTGAAAAGCTTGGAGTGTCGAAGCTACGATCTTCACCACTTGGCGAAAGCCTCCTCTCAAAAGAAGGAGGCTTTCGCCCCAGTGAGATAGTAAAGAGCTGGCACTATTAGTTAGGAAGACGTTTCATTTGACAAATTAATTTCCTGAATTTAATGCAACAAACGCATAACGTTTTTGAAAGAAATTGTATTAGCTTTATAGACAACTGTCATTATCTGTAAATTTCAAATCTTATTCCAGTTAGAATGATTAAACAATGATGAATGAACACTAAGTTTCAAATGAGAATTATATCAGCATTTACTGAATCAATTAAAATATCATAAATGATCAGAAATAATGTTGTTGAGAATTACGACATGCATTGTTACCACAAAGAACACATTCTCTGATCATTTTATTTAATAGGTGTTTGTTATACATATTGTTATATTATGTACAAACGCATGATTAGCAATAAAAAAACTACGGTAATACCTACATGTATTATCGTATTTTTTATTAGTTCTGGAAAGGACTTAATGAATATGAATTGCAACTGATATATTTATTTTCAGGGTTATTTACAAAAAATATTTTTTTTTATTCGGTTTCATATTATAAGAAAATTTTAACTTAGTAGTTTCCGCAATATTAAACATAGTTGACTCAAAACATAAGTCTCGTTTTTCAATTGAAGGACATGGATCTATTCAAAATGACGATGACGATGACAAGATAAGCTCTGCTGGTCAATTTACTTATACGAATACTACTGATACGAATCTCCGCATTGATCACGAAAATACATCCAAAGCATCGTTAGCGCTATTGTCCTGCGAATGACTCTGGCCATTCTTATAGGAAGGACATTTGGTGCGAAGAGAAAGTGTCTCAAAATTTATGCGAAAGCACAACTTTCCGAGCGCTTTCCACCTTAGTTGTATTGGGCTAATAACTTCTCTCTCATATTTAGATCTATGAAGCTAGATTACCTCTTGTTTTCGTTTAAATTTTAAAATAACAATTCTCAACGATTGTACGTGCGACTTGATCTATTGTTCATATTCATTTTAAGGCCTACGATTCAAGACAATCTGCAGGTGTCATCGCACATAGTGTTGGGGTATTCTAGAGAATTTTATAAATTGAGTACAGAACAATACTCTTTATTCGGTATAGATTCATATGGCCTAAAGCATATATATAGCTATGTAATATATACTACTCCAATTATTATGTTTGAATAACTTTTCCACATAACAATTCTTGGCATGAAATCAATTGAATTATGAAGTAGTATTAACGAAATTGAAAATAAATATATTTCGTATTAGAAGTTTTTAATCAACATAACAAATATAATAATAATTATAGCGTTCGTGCAGTACTCAGTTTCCGGATCGATCACATTTCACTTTGACCACAATAGAGCATCATTAACAACCATGCCCGTTAGATGAATGCTGGTTGATTGTGCAACAGTTTGTAATATTAGAATATGGATAATATTACACGTCATATAGATATTCGAAAGTCATTACAAAATTTACTTTAGATGATCATGGCACGTACAGCCTTATAATCGCTGAGTTGGTACCTAAAAAAGTCAGACCCTCAAATTGTACCTGTCTCTTCTACACTAAAATAAATAAAACATAATGATTTGCCTACGCATCGGTAAATAATTTGCAATTTTATATTATATAATTAGTTTAGATCTGAATCTTTATATCCGAGAAATACACAAAAAATCTGTAGCAATTATCTGTTATATTAATTACAATAGTAATAATAAAATTATTTAAATATATCCGCGATACATCGTGGATTATAGCAAAATAATTTTATTATTACTTTTGTATTATGGATCTCCGCAAAGTAACGCCTAATTCTATAAATTATTTATATTAATTAATTAAATTTATTCTTCTGATGACACACACATTACGTTCATAGCTCAATCTCGTCACTATTTCTCAGACATAGACATATTTAGTTCACACATCAATTCTGTATATATTAGGTCCTTACATATGAAATTGTCGTTTTGTCGTACTGGCCACTTTGATCTCAAATATTACCTTTATGGTTAGGAATTCCAAATTCAAATTCATACAGCTATTTACTCATGCATTTGTGTTTCAAACCCCCCAATTCATTTGTTTTTTCTTCTTTTGTTTTTTCTTTGTGTCACTCTGTTTACAAAATGGAAAACATGAAATATCGCGTTATTTACGAGTATGAGTTCCACCGTGGCACCAGTGCTGCAGAAACGGCTCGAAGGATTAATGATGTGTATGGTGACGGTGTCGCAAAAGAAAACACAGTGCGTTTTTGGTTCCAACGTTTTCGTTCTGGAAATTTCGACCTGCAAAACAAGCCTCGTGGACGGCCGGAGACCAAAGTTGATAATAAAGAATTGAAGGCTATTGTGGAAGCGGATCCATCGCAAACCACGTCCGAGTTAGCTGCAGGCTCCGGTGTTAGTGATAAAACTATTCTAATCCACTTGAAGCAAATTGGGAAGGTGAAAAAGCTTGAAAGGTGGGTACCTCATGAAGTGAGTGAAGCAAACCGACAAACGCGCGTCGACTGCTGCGTTACGTTACTCAACCGGCACAATAATGAAGGAATTTTAAATCGAATGTGATGAAAAGTGGATCCTCTACGATAATCGGAAGCGCTCATCGCAATGGCTGGACCCTGGCGAACCAGCCAAATCCTGCCCTAAGCGAAAATTGACTAAAAAAAAGTTGCTTGTAAGTGTTTGGTGGACTAGTGCCGGTGTCGTTCACTACAGCTTTCTTAAATTTGGCCAGACGATTACGGCAGATATCTATTGTCAGCAACTGCAAACCATGATGGAAAAACTAGCTGCTAAACAACCGAGGCTGGTCAATCGCTCTAGGCCACTGCTGCTTCAGGACAACGCTAGACCACACACTGCACAACAGACGGCTACCAAATCAGAGGAGCTTCAATTAGAGTGTCTTAGACATCCACCGTACTCTCCGGACCTTGCTCCAACAGATTACCATTTTTTTCGCAATTTGGATAACTACTTGCAAGGAAAAAAATTCAACTCCGATGGGGCAGTCCAAACCGCCTTCAAAGATTTTTATTGATTCCCGCCCGAATGGTCTTTTTAGTAAGGGGATCAATGAACTACCTATGAGATGGCAAAAGTGCATACATAGCAATGGTACATACTTTGATTAATTAAATATATTTCATTAAAAAAAAACGACTTTATGTTCCTCCCATAGAAAACGCCAATTTCATATGTAAGGACCTAATATTAGGATCATTATATATTTTTTTTATGTTCTTAGAACAACTCTGTTATACCGCCTAAATTTGCTGGGAGGCATTGATATTTTCAAAAGGCATGTTTTAAAAGGATATTAAACGGATCGTATTCAAAGAAATAAAACAGGACATATATGTTTCAGGAATAAAAAACATATCTCTCACAAAGCTCATGAAGAGCATTGATTGTGGAATTCGGTTACGTATGGATTAAATTTGCGAGGCCGCATAATCCCCAATCAATGCAACGTTTTAATAAGCTTGAACGTGGCGTCTTAGTTGTTGCTGCTACTATGATACTGTTAAATATAATGATATAAATGGCCGGGTAATTCCCGCCATTGTTTGTTTATTGTATTTCTATTCTATGGATTTGTCCACATTCTGACGTAAATACAATTTGTACGATTTTTATAATAACATGAACAACATGAATGTACAATGTATCGAAATACAAACGACATTCTAACATATAGCTCTAATAACTCAACAACTTTTGTTCGAAAACTAATTTACCGAGCTCTTATATGTAGATAAGTTGAAAATAAACATATCAAAACACAATTTGTGCATCGTGTGAAAATAAGAATTTGTTGGTATTATACAACAAAGTATACCATAAAAACAATAAAATTTAGTTTAGGCTATAAACTTGTTTGGCTTCTGTACATCTTATAAACTAAATTATAATATAAACCATACAAACTTCTCATAAACCTGTCGACTTCGTCGTCGATCGACTTTCTCATAGTCTACTAACTACTGGATTTTTGTAAAGTTCTCATTTAAAGATAGTGTAATTCTTCCGGATGATTTTGGATGAAGATCTATCAGAATACTGTGAAAAAGGCCGCAAGAGTATGTCTCTATCTTTTATGGTTAACTCACAATAATAAATTATTTTTCAAAATTTCAATTCGTGGCAATTTTGTGACAATACTGATTTCCACGCGGGTGAAGTTGCTGGCAGTAACGATATAAATATATTTTTATTTTTCTTTTAATTTTTTGTATGCAAATTTACATTCTATTTTTTAGCATTTTCTGTATAAAAAGTACAAAAAAATGGTTAACCACAGGGAGCGGACAAAGTACTCAAGTAACCGGCGATTAGAGCTCCAGACTGAGGATCCTCCTCACAATCCGTGCCATCACAAGCTATATTGCCTTTTGTATCCTACGCTTCACAACTAAGCGAGAGCATCCTGAGATGTTAAATGTATTCTCAGTGTCGGCAGCAGTGATTCGCTGCGTATATAAAGGGATAAATCTAACAATTACGCAGCGTCGGCCGAGGTCCGGCCTCACAGGAGGCGACGCTCCCAGGATGTTGCGAGCCTCGCTCGAGACCCGCTCTCCCCGACGATGCTTCCGCGCTCGCCCATTCTCTCGGTGACGCTGTAAGAGCCATTAGGCCTAACAGCATTAGTTAGTGTCCGAAAAAAAAACAAAACAAATACGCAATTCACGCTTTATTTATTTGTTCTGCAACTGTTGTTTAGTTATTCTGCAGATGTTAATTTACAAATAAAAATATTAACTAATGAGAGAACTCATACTAAGTATTGACACTGTCTACGCTGAGAGGTAAATTATTTAATTAATAATTATTTATATCTCAAAATTTCTTTTTCGTATCTTCGCTTTTTTTATCATCTCAATAAATATTCCAAGAGTATTTTATTGGTATTTACACTGATGTCTAAGTATTTTAAATAAATGATCTTCATAAATACCCCGTCCAATAAGCAATGGGTTGAAAAATGTAACCACCCACAAACAACGTCTCTCGTCAAACGAAATCTTTTAATTATATTTATTAGCTTGAAAGTATCGTAAAAGTCAATGCTCAGATCGTTGATAGATAAGAATAAACTTATAGTCAAACCAAATGTATTACAACATCACAATATACTTTATTGTTGCATTAATTTTTATGTTTAACTTACTAATAATTCAGAGATAGACGTGTAACTTTATATTATTGTGGGTGTTACAGACTAATATACCTAATAACTTTTACGTAAAAAATGTCTTTGGAATTACACGCACAACTTAGTTCGCTCTTTAAATTGAGGACTATAAAATATCGATAAATCATTTATGTATATGATATTATTGATTTATCGTAACCCCAGGCAGCCGCGGCGTGGCCACGTAGCACGATAAGGTGTCCAAAATAACTGCATCGAATGTCTCAACCGCTCCAGATGATGTTACGATTCAATCGTGTTATTTATGTTGTTTTGATATGAAACTGATATTTATAAAACAACAATATGTGATGTGACATGTTTACGAAAATATTTACTATTATTATAATAAATGATTTATTAAATGAAATGAACTTTTAGGTATATATTAGGTATATGCTTGTAAAATAATACTGAACTCACAAACTCTTTGAAGAGATCGATTATTTTTTATGACTATAAATGATATGTATACTCACTGGTCCTGAGTCGCGCTCAGCATGCTGCTGTGCACAGTTACCGTCGCGATAACGCCGAGCTTATGAATAGGGTCGTGTATCCACCAAAGCTGAGAGGAGGGGAGATGGGTTTTGATAGGACGAGAAAATATTCACAGCGCTGATACGTAAGACATACGTTCGTAAAAGCTCGTAAAATGCATAGCTTTAGGGCAGGACGTTGAACAAGCGACAGCAGAAGCTTTCTCGATCATTTAAAATGCAGAGATTAGATCTCACCGAGGAAGGTAAAGTAAAGTAAAGTAAGGTAGCGGCCTGTTACAATCCCTCTGCTGGGCCTAGGGCATAGGCCTCCTCTCTCCGTTTCTGGAGAGAAGGGTTGGAGTTGGAGACCTACCACGCTGCTCCAATGCGGGCTGGTAGGTTACACATATCGACAGGATTCTCTAGAGATATGCAGGTTTCCTCACGATGTTTTCCTTCACCGAAAAACGTGTGATAAATTGCAATTATCATGAAGTTTATGAGTTTGATGCATGAGAGCACATGAGTTTTAATAGAAAAACTTATTGGTGCCTGCCCGGGTTTAAACTCGTGTTCCCCTCGAAAGAGTCGCACGGTCTATCACGGCCCAGCGAGGGACCGAGGAAGGTATTATATGTCCTATGAGGGTACACCAGTTTTTTAGAGTGACGTCAGTTTAGTGGACCCTAGGTGTGTTGCAATAGGTCCCAAACGACCAACATCAGAAAAAATGAGATCTTGTCTCCACCGGCGAATAAGCTGTACTATATTTCTCGTCTTTGATATCGTGATTTAATCGACGTACTCTGTCTGTTGAATGATTAGAACTGTTAAATATATTGAAATAATTATGTTGAAGTCCTGGGATATGTTAAATACTACTTTAATTAAAGTCCCATGTATATTCTAAGTAGGAACTTAACCAATAGACCTTGAGGTGTATTTCAAAGTAGGTAAGATTCCTATGGAACGATGTTTGTGTCACTTGCACGGGGCTCTGCTATAAATATGTATGAAAATGCATTTTAATTACTTGTGAGAATCTTTACTTACTATGTACGACGGGTAGTTAGTTGCTGGATCTTCTATATATGTACATTGTTAACTGCCTTAGATGCCTGCTTCTCATATAATAATTTAGTACTACAAATCAATCATCATGAACGTATCGTAAATTTCGAAAATAAACTCTTTTGCACTTAAGGACCTGTATAAAAAGTATACGTTTGTTAAGTTATGATATAAAATATCTGTGCGCAAAATTTTATCTAAATCCGTTCGGACGATATTGGTTGTTGTATAAGGCAAAACACAGAGAAAGAAAAACGTTGACATTTCCAATATTAATAGAGCATTCTTTCGATATTATTTCGATCGATGTAAAATTATCTTTGCGTTTACGGTTAATATTTACCATCGAAATAATTTAACTTTAGACATATATGTCCGAAGTTTTTAACATATTAATAATCACATCATATTTGTGGTTACGTAGTATTACATGAACAGATATAGATTTAAAAATATTGTAAGTTATTTAAATCTATAAATATTACAATTACAATAATATTGTTTTAAATTATTGATAAATAGTGAAATTATTTTTTTATTGTAATTTTTGTTTTGTCCATATTTTTTAGCCGATGCGTGATAAGCTGACGAAGCTGGCAAGGGTCGCCCGAGAAGAAGCAAGACCTAAGCTATCATCACAAAATAATACCAGTAAGTAAAATTAGTGATTGTTACAATGATAATGAAAGGTACGAAAAACAGATATTTAAAAAGCTTCTGTTTAACTTGTCGTTTATGTATGTGAAGATGGAATCTTACAAATTAAATTAGGACCACTTCCTGGTGTCCGATTGAGCTGAAATTTTACATTTTGGTCTAGAACCGATGACAATATGTTAATGATATGCATGATCTGATATTGCTACCAGGATTGTATAGAGATGAAGGAACGCCTCAACGGCTAAATGTAGAGACATGAAATTTTGTTAAAACATTTTGGTCCAGACCCGATGACAATACATGTATATGATATGCATGATCTGATACTGCTGCCAGAATTGTATCCCGACGAGGGAACGCCTCAACGGCTAAATGTAGAGACATGAAATTTTGTTAAATGCTTTCTTAACTTGACTTGTTTATATGTTTCAAACATCATTTAAGAAGAAGCTAAACACAGAAAGAATAAAGAAGAAACCTACTTATTGTACACTTAGAATTCCGCACGAGAATACACCATAGGCATATAGTTTCCAGCCAACTAAGTTTAATCCTTAGAATTTTCTAGAGATATGCAGATTTCCTCATGATATTTACCTTTACTCAAAAGCGTGTAATAAATTACAAATATCGATTAGACACATCAGTTTTAAGAAAAAAACTCATTGGTGCCTCCCCGGGTACTTTTTTAGAAATATATATTTTTTTAGAAAATTAGGTTAGAAAATAACATTCGCTTTAGTACTTCAAGATACCTTAGGACAGAGACATTGAAACATCATCTATACATTAAAATGCATCAACAAATAATACTATTAACAAATCACCTACTACGTAAACAAGTTTTATTTTAAGAAATAGATTTTTAGAGAATTGATAGTTTAATTGGGTGTAAATTTTAAATCATAATATAATAAACTATTTAAAAAATATATTTTGTGTTACAGTTATCATTCCCTTTAGAAAACTATTATCACAAAAACAATTTCAAATGGGAAAATTTTCTGATATATTTCAGTAACGTTTATCCACGGAGGTTGCGAAACCTCATCGTGTGGGAAGGAAGCTGCCTGTATGCCATATAATAACAATATGCATTACTGTGTTTGTACCTCAAATGCCAAACCAGCCAAGGAAGGGGTTAAATGTCCCAGGAGTACAGGTGAAAATTATTATATATGTAAATACAATCAACTAAACTAGTAGCCAATAATCGTAGTTAATAGAATAAATTTTCGTAACGTATGTAAACAATAAAAGTATGTATTTTTAAAAGTATCTCTCTGTCGACTTAGTTTCAAAAAGCATCATAAGCAAATTTAAATTTTCACAAACAACCGACTACTCCCGACATCACTTTGTTTAGAAAATTGTATAAGTAAAAAAGCAATAAAAAAAAGGATGTTACATGAGAAAAAATTAAGTAGAGAGCGATATATTCAAATTCAAATTCAAATAAGTCTTTATTCAAATTGGCCTATTACAAGCACTTTTGAATCGTCAAATTAAAATTAAATTGAAGCTACAACTGGTTCGGAAAGGTGCTCTAACCGAGAAGAACCAGCAAGAAACTCGGCGGTCACTCTTTTAAAAAATAAATAGTACAGTTTTGTATTGACTATTGTTAAGAAACTTAGATTATAATATCGTCTAGTACATAGCTGGTCGCAATTTAGTTCCAAGCTTTCTTATCATTGACATAGTCTTCAACATTATAGTAAGCTTTATTAATGAGAGTCTCTTTAATTGCTTTTTTGAACTTGTGTAAAGGCAAGTCCAAAATTGATTGAGGAATTTTATTATAAAAAAGTATACCGAAGCCCACAAACGATCTACGTACTTTCTGAAGCCTTAGCCTTGGTATTATTAATTTATTTCGGTTCCTAGTTCGCCTATTACTAATATCGCTTTTTTTATTAAAAAGATGTATATTTTGTTTCACAAACACTATATTATTATAAATGTATTGTGAAGCTACAGTAAGAATACCTATTTCTTTAAATTATACTACTGATATACTATATAATTTACTTTATATATATTTTTATTTATATATAATAGTTTGAACCAATAAAAAGATAAGAAAAAGCTCTAGTAGGCTTTTCCGCCATGGTTCTCTTAACGACACCATCAAAAGAGCTCTTGCCACCATTGACATTCCAGCTCTTCTCGAGCCTTCCGGGATATGTCGGGATGATGGCAAGAGAACAGACAGTTTGACGCTGGTTCCTTGGGAACGGGGACGGGCCCTAAAGTGGGACGCAACATGCGTTGATAGTTAGCCTCGCTGGGAAACGGCGTCAACACCTGGAGCTGCGGCGGAAATGGCCGAATCTGGTAAGCGGCGAAAGTATGCATTTCTCGTTGAGAGTTATATATTTTTGCCGTTTGCAGTTGAGACCCTAGGAACATGGAGCCAAAGTACTAGTAAAGTAGTTTTTTTATCCGTTTTAACACCTCGGTTGATCGCCTCTTCGGGTGACAAGAGGGCTGGATCATTTTTTGCACACAAAATCAGGTTAGCGATTCAATGCGGAAGCGCTGCCAGCAAGCATTCTTGGGACCATTCCACGTAGGCATGATTTGTATAGTAGTAGCGTGTAAGAAATTTAAGATAGATATAACTTGTACATTTTTGCAGTTACAAAAAAAAAAGAAAAGGAAATCTCACATCATATTCAATTGAAATAAAGCTGCTTAGTGAAAATTAGTGATTATTCTATTCTATACAAATATTATCACCAAGTTTATATCCATTACGCTTTTATGACTAAAATGCTAGACCAATATTGATGAAATTAAAGCTTATATATCAAACTAACTTATAGGGTAATAATCTTCGGCTTTTCCTTCAGGAACTGGAAAAATACAGAATTAAGAGTTTTTTGTCGCGATAAAAGTTTCCGGTACAATTAATTACTTTTGACTATAGAAGATAAAATTTATTAAGTACGTTTAAATAAATTACAGTGCCGCTAACACAACGCAAACCTATCCACAATGTCATACCACCTCGGACATGGAATGCGACTGAGCCCCGGTACCCGCCTTCACCGCCCACTGCTCAAGTAAGCATCCATCACCATTAAAACATCACCTTTTATCTCTTTATCTTGCATTTTTTAGTAGCGCGCACTGGTTATTCAGGCCTAAACTGATTAACTCACAGTAAACATTTTCTTTAAGATTTATTTTGCGTTAGAAGCCGACATTATGGACTTATAAAATGCTTACGTATATGTATATAACATATTTGATTTTGTTACTTCTATAATTGATTTAATTTAGCGCTTATTTTAATTTCAAAAATGTTTATATTATTTGTGGGGATATCTTCGTAGATTCAGTCACTTAAATGTGGTAATTATAGTTGTAACTTGTGACTTTTTAAAATATACTAAAACTATAGATTATAAAAAAGATTATAGATATAATTTATTTCTTAGTTATCAATACTAATATTATAAATGCGACAGTCTATTTATACGTCTCTTTCGCTGTTATACTGTCGCGGCTAATCCCCTGGAGCAATATTGATTAAATTTAGCACCATTTAACCTTATATAATGGAGTAACATATAGAGTAGAAAAACCAGTTTTACCTTCCAGAATAGGAGAAAACAATTAGTAGAAACCAGTACATAATTAAATGTATTGGAACACCAATGTTAAAGCGAACGGAGTCGCGGGTTCCTTATAAATTAACAAAGTCCTGTGACCTCACTGAAGTGCCTTGTCCTAAGTTGTGTTTGCAATATTCGTCTGAAGTCGGAGGCTATTTTGGAAAAGATCATCATCATTTGTATATTTAATTGAAACGATTATCAAATCTTTATTATAAATTAAGTAAAAAATTAAAGTAATGGCCATTTGGCATACAAAGCGAAAAAATCATATATAATGTACAGTAAAAAATATACTATAAGCCAAAGGCTGCCAAAAATCAGTCGTTTGATTAAACTTTATCAATAAAAGTATTGATTATGGAGGCTCGCTACACGACGGAGATGGAAATGCGAAATCGGTGTTTTTCCATCAAAACTGATAAATATTCATGATATTTATTCCTGATAGATAACATCGTGACGTCGATCCTGAAGATGTAAAAAATTATTTGCTGTGATGAAAAATTTCTAATTTAGAACGTGAGTCCATATCTGATAAAAAAAAACAACAGATAAATAACATGAACCACTATTTAAGTATACTAAGTATAGGTAACACTCCTATTTAAGATTCAAATGTTTTTAAGTTACACAGTTAAATAACAACAAGTTATTTATATGATTTATAGAAGCAGGCGTTACTTTGCGGAATTCCATATTACAAGCAATATAACAGAACTAACTACTTTGCTATAATCCGCAAGTGTTAAGCGAATGCATGCAAAGCCAATGTGTATGAAGCAGGCAAAATCTACGCACCTTATACATGCAGGACAAGCCACCACCTGCACCCCCAAGGCGCATTCACCAGCAACAACGCACACAAAAGCAGCACACACACCCACCACCAAAATAATGCGCATTACGATTTTTGTCGTGGAGCCTATCCTCCTGATGATGCTTCGGTTTCGGGGCAAAACGATCATCGAGATTTTGGTGGTGGGTGTGTGTGCTGCTTTTGTGTACGTTGTTGCTGGTGAATGCGCCTTGGGGGTGCATGTGGTGGCTTGTCCTGCATGTATAAGGTGCGTAGATTTTGCCTGCTTCATACACATTGGCTTTGCATGCATTCGCTTAACCCTTGCGGATTATAGCACAGTAGTTAGTTCTGTTATATTGCTTGTTAATAAAAATTAACAAGCACAAAATTGGCGCAGGCACAAGAAAATTTTAAATTACCTTACCTTTTATTTAACTTGCAATGTATGTATGTGTAGGTGGAATCTTGAAAGTTTAATTTGACCCACTTCCCGGTGTCCGATTGAGCTGAAATTTGACATACTGCTCCAGTCCCGATGACATTACATGTTTATGATAAGCATGACCTGATGTTGCTGCCAGAATTAGCTTCAGACGAGGGAACTCCTCAACGGCTAACAGTAGGCACATGAAATTTAGTTAAAAGCTTTTGTTAAAAGATTATTATACAATTGGCCCGTTGGTGCAGTGGGCAGTGATCCTGCCCACGGGTCAGCTCCACGGGTCGCGGGTTCAATTCCCGCCGAGGTCCAACATTTTCTATAAACAATTTGTTGGTTCTTCGAGCCTGAGTGTGTATTTGTATTTAAATATGTATTTAAAATTATATATGTAGTATATTTACCAGTTGTCCGTCACTCATAACACAAGTATTAAGTTACTTACTTTGGGGATGAACAACCGTGTGTGTAAGTGTCCCATATATTTATTATTATAATTATTATTTTAAAAATTAACTTGTTTTTATTTATGTTTCATCAACAGGTGCCGAAAACAAGTAGTGAAATATTCACGGAAACAACGACTGGTACCGAAACAGTAATTTCAGGATCTAGTTCGTATGCAAGTGCGAATACAACCCTTCTGATAAGTATGGTTGCGGGTTGCGGAGTTCTTGTGATTTTAGTATCACTTATCATATTCTACCTCAGGAAACGTATTTGTAACGTCGATAGAAAAGATAAACCGGTAAGATATTATTTTGTATTTGTCCAGTAAGCTAAAACCACCGTGTGGTATCCGCCTGCATAGAATAGATCGCCCTCATTTCTTACCGAGAGGTCGTAAAATACGGCTAATGTAAGTTCGTGTCAGGCAGACGGCCGGTCGTAAAATACGTAGCCAAATCATGTGACAACATTTTTGTAACATGTTGTGCGGATCCCACCTAGATTGGGATAATGGCAGGAGGATGATGATGAAGATGTCCAGTAAGATAAAAATATCAAAAATTTCGTTTTCCTTTATTCTTACAAAGTCAATTGAAATGGCAGAACAACTTAAGTCTATTGTAGTTACCTTGCCTTAGTATGCATTGTGTTTGTAGCGTGTACGACCAGGAGAACCTCTGCTTGCTGAACGATATATAACGAACCCACAGTATGGTCTGTGCGGCGCAGGCAGCGTGCTAACACCGATAGCGGTGCCAGGAACGCCGGCGCCGCTTCCAGCGAACAAAGCGAATGAACCTGAAGTTATGCTTCTAGAAAGAAGCGCGCTGACTTTCCTAGAGGAAGTTGGAGAAGGCTGTTTTGGAAAAGTTTATAAAGGTATTATTTAAGGTTTAATTAAAAAATATATAAAAAGGTATTATAGGTATTATTAAAGATAAATACTTTTTTACACACCACAGATATGAGGTATGAATATAATTAAAATTAAAATTCAAAGTATTCTTAATACAAGTAAACTTGTAAAAAAGTGCCTTTGAATCGTCAACTCTACTACTAGTTCGGAAAGCTGTTCTTACCGAGAAAAGCCAGTAGGAAACTCGGCGGTAGCTCTTTTCAAAATAATTCTTATAACTATTATAACTTTTATAACTTTTAGTCCTTATCTTGTACAGAGTTGAACAGTAGCTATATTGACGCATTCTCATCATCTAAGTAAGTAATCCTCAACAGCTGTAGCTGCAAGCTTATGTATATCGGTTCGTACTTTGTATGTTGTATACATTACCTATTGTTTTATAATTCTTTATATGTTTATTTACAAAAATTAAATTTCTTAAAATATACTGTGTAACCAATGTAAGAATATCTATTACTTTAAAGTTCTCTCGCAGGGACTCACGAAGACTTAAATTGTAAATAACATAAGAAGTATACACGTCTTAAGTTTTTTAAAACATTCTTAAAATCAATAGCAGTAATTCTATACTCTTTTTAACTTTTATATTAAAGTATTATTTGTTGTATTTTACGTTTTATATTTGTATTAAATTCATTTAATTATATTATATCGTTTATTACATCTTCAGGTCTTCTCAGAAACAATAACGTCGAGGATGTGGTAGCTATAAAGGTGTTGAAAGAAATCGCGGGTCGCAGCGCTGAGCAAGATTTTATTAGAGAAGTTAACATAATGTCAGCTTTCCGACATCCCAACATATTATCACTCATAGGAGTAGTATACAAAGGTAACGTATTACAAAAACTCCTATGAGTTAATATGTAATTTAAATATAAGTAGCCTACATATGCATTCTTGTTTCAGATGATACGAACGTAAGTCCGTGGATGGTTTTCGAATATATGAAATGGGGAGACTTAGCGGGTGTCCTGCGTGGATCTCGTGGCGGCAGCCGAGAGCAACCGACACTTGATGAATCAGCTCTTTTAAATGTAGCTTTTCAAGTTGCCCGTGGCATGCAATATCTGGCATCGAGACGATTTGTTCACAGAGATCTTGCTGCAAGAAATTGTTTAGTTGGAGCCAACTTAGCAGTGAAAATTGCCGATTTCGGAATGTCTCGTGATGTTTACACATGTGACTACTATAAAATGGGTGGAGAACGACCGATGCCTGTGCGTTGGATGCCTCCAGAAAGTATCGTATATGCTAGATTTACTCATGAATCAGATGTTTGGTCTTATGGAGTAGTTCTTTGGGAAATATATAGTCGGGGAAAACAGCCCTTTTATGGATGTAACAATTATGGTGCTACGAAAAAGATCTTACGTGGAATTCTATTAGTTCCACCTGATGATTGCCCTAGATTCGCGTGTGAATTAATGCGCGCATGCTGGGCCATAGACCCTAGAGACAGGATAGGATTTGATGAAATTTGTACAAAATTGGAAGCCGCACAAGCTGAGGGGGGTTCTGGTACACAAATTCGTCTACCACGACCACCGATCGCACCTTTGGATTCGGCTGGCTACTTGGTCCCTAATACCACACCAACAGTCGATTATTTAAAACCATTGCCAGATCAAGATGCTGAATCTGATTTTAGCGATGACGACGATGACGAAGAATATACTTGATGTTCAATTGCAAGGACAATTTCATATTGTGTGCCGCGCTCTTCACCTCAACTTGTTGTTGGTTCGACTGGCTTCACATTCCCACCGTAGAAGATTATTATGTGAATGTTTATGTTGATGGAATTCTCTTGAAACGGCGACATACCCCATAAAGAGAAAATAAGGAATATGTGACCGGCGGATTAATCACACAAGGAATACTCAACTACCTACTTATAGTGTGATATTTGTGTGTATAATAAAACGTATTGAATTCTTATGAATATCATGTAAAAAGTGTAGTAAATAATTAAAAATGACTTTGATGTACGTTAATTAACATCTTGAACATCTGAATAAGTGCCATTCATGTAAACCAAAAATATATGTGATAAATCATATATGTAATATAATGTATGTGTCAATTGTGTAGAACAGTTTTAAGGAAGGATTGTGTATAAAATAAATAAAAGCAAGCAATTTACCACTACGTAAAAGATGTACATATTTAATAGTTTCGGGTAAATCGTAAAATAAGAAGTACAGATAGAAGTAAGTTGTGATGTGTCTCATGTATTTATATTATTAATAATTGTAATTATGAAATTTATAGACAGTTTATTGAATTAAATAGTAGATTACCACATCTTACTATATACGTCGTATAAGGATTTGATATATGTTTTACCTAATTTATAGAATTAGGCGTTACTTTGCGGAGATCCATAATACAAAAGTAATAATAAAATTATTTTGCTATAATCCGCGATACAGTAAATAGAAAATATATATAGTGTTTAATGTATATTGGATTATCAGTATTTTCATACCCGATACGTGCAGCATTCGTAAAAGCACATGCACAAACCTCCACCACTTCCACCAAAATACACAAGCACTACACAGTTTCACTATCACAAACTCAACAATCGTTTCGCCCCGCAACCGAGGCATCATCAGGAGATAGACTCCACGACAAAATCGCAAAGCGAAGCGTTATGCAAACAAGCATTGTTATATAGTAATCGGTTCATCCCCACCTTTACCTCTGAACACGTGCAACAAGCTTGAACTTGAAACATTTATCTGCTCGTTAATGAGGGTGCCATTGTTATGCTTAATGATTTCTAATTGTTCCAAAATATTCAATTTTAAGCTTTTTTCGCAGGTGTGCAGTATTTCGAAACAATGGTCATTAGGAACTTTATGACCGCTTTCTAACAAATGTTTCGCGAAATGTGAATTTTGTGGCTTATTATTCCTGAAAGCGACCATATGTTCTTTAAAACGGGTTTCAAAATTACGACCAGTCTGACCCACATATGTATCATTGCATTCAGGACATTTTATTTTGTAAATACCACTCTTTTTCGGGCTTTCTAATTTGTCTTTATTATGCAATATTATGCGATATTATGCAATAATAAAGACAAATTAGAAAGCCCGAAAAAGAGTGGTATTTACAAAATAAAATGTCCTGAATGCAATGATACATATGTGGGTCAGACTGGTCGTAATTTTGAAACCCGTTTTAAAGAACATATGGTCGCTTTCAGGAATAATAAGCCACAAAATTCACATTTCGCGAAACATTTGTTAGAAAGCGGTCATAAAGTTCCTAATGACCATTGTTTCGAAATACTGCACACCTGCGAAAAAAGCTTAAAATTGAATATTTTGGAACAATTAGAAATCATTAAGCATAACAATGGCACCCTCATTAACGAGCAGATAAATGTTTCAAGTTCAAGCTTGTTGCACGTGTTCAGAGGTAAAGGTGGGGATGAACCGATTACTATATAACAATGCTTGTTTGCATAACGCTTCGCTTTGCGATTTTGTCGTGGAGTCTATCTCCTGATGATGCCTCGGTTGCGGGGCGAAACGATTGTTGAGTTTGTGATAGTGAAACTGTGTAGTGCTTGTGTATTTTGGTGGAAGTGGTGGAGGTTTGTGCATGTGCTTTTACGAATCCTGCACGTATCGGGTATGAAAATACTGATAATCCAATATACATTAAACACTATATATATTTTCTATTTACTGTATCGCGGATTATAGCAAAATAATTTTATTATTACTTTTGTATATGTTTTACCTAATAAATGCCGTGTGGTATCTGGCTGAGTAGAATAGACCACCCTCATTCCTTACCGAGGTGTCGTAAAAGGCGACTAAGGTAAGTTGACGTCAGGCATGCAGCCGGTCGTGAAAACGTAGTCAAATCATGTGACAACATGTTGGTAATATGTTGTGCTGACTCCACTTAGAGTGGGATAAGGGCAGGAGGATGATGATGCTGATATGTTTGTACCTAATAAGATGACACAATATTTTGCTCATAAAGAATATGTCTGTGTATGGTAATGTTGAGTGTTAATTACAAAAAAATACATCTAAAAATTACCTCAAAATGAGGTTCGTTTGATTGTATTTTATTAAACGGTATTTAAATTTAATATATTTAAGAAATTCAACTTCTAAAATTTCTCACGAATCAATTATTGACGCGAGTATATAAGGTAAAAAATACTAAAGGATATAATGTCCCATATCAAATTTTGGTGCCAATGTTATAAGAGTATTACGTATCACAGTTTTCTCGAAGTGAGACTTCGAAAAGTGCTTACAGAGATTCATCTCCTTACGCACTTTTAAAGTTGGAAAGAAGAGGTCTCCTTCAAGAGCGACTTCCTTGAACATGGACCACGGACATCAAGTGCTTGTCCGCGTGAATCGATTATTCTCATTATTGAAACGTGCACGAACGCGATACTCGCATAAATTAGCCTTTGTTGGTTTAATGCAAGTTTTGTAAAACCTGTCACTCAGTTACGAAGTTACATCTTAGTTTTCTTTCATATAATCGGTTCAAGTTGTTCAATTTCCGGTCCTGTGGCGAACTGTTGAGACTACGCGTATATGTTCGTCGAAGGTTATAAGGTTTGAAAGTGACACCTATGAACTAAAGTTTCTACAGCCAGCCTATTGGTATTTAGTAAAGAGGGATCTCTTTGGATTTCTGTGCAAGACCGGAGTAGTGGTGCATTTGTTTAACACAGGCGTATGGAAACCTTATTCAATATTATATCAAGAATAGGGACTACATTAAAATTGTAATAAGGTGATTATTTTTCAGTCTTGTCAGTTTAAATTACTGTGGGTACATAGTAGGTTCAACAAATTAAGAAGTTATTGACCACATTTATTTACTTATTTAAAGAACTCAATGGAGCGAAGAAAACAATGTTTTTATTATCTACATTTCTAAATTTATTTTTTAAATATTTGAAGATGCAAAATTGAACGATAAGTGGTAAATTTTGCGGCTGTAACTTTAAACGTTTGTAATTAATCTGAACTGTTGAATAAATACATACAATTTGTGTTAAAATATGTTTTATTTAAATTCCTAATAATATTGTAATAAAACCCATCATAGACTTTAATAATTGAATGTTTTCTCCAATGGGTTTCACAAAAAGAAATACAGGTGAAAATTTAATCTTCTATCTAATCAAAATTCTTAATGAGCAGCAGCATTCAAAACGTTCGTTTAATTAAAGCTTATACAATCGTAGACGATTAATGTTTTATTATAATAAAATGAAAAATTTACAAATCGCAAAATTTCTTATCATTAGACGTTGATATTAACTAAAAAACAACTATAATTATTAATTCAGTGTGTGTGATTCAAATTCAATTTATTTCAGAAATAAACAAAATTATATAAGCTAGTCTTATATAAAAAAAAGCAGGACGTAGACAAGATGTCTAACAATAAAGTGAAGCATATTCAGAAACTTTTTAAAATGTGCATAGGAGTAATATAGTTAGTAGTCTATGTATAGGAGTATTAAAATAGGAAATAAATGAATAATAATAGAATTATTCATGTACACTGTAGTCTTTGGTTAAGTCCTCCGATATACCCGAATGCTTATTCTTAAAAAATGTCGTTGACTATGACTTTGATTTTATGATGTTTTGATGTATCCTGTATAGCATATTATCTATGGTGCGATTATTGTATTTATCATAGATTACTAAAATAGTATTTATGTAGAGAAAGCTGGTTTTATTTAAAGATAAAATGTTTTATTCCCTTTTTGTTATCTAAGCGTACTTAAATATACAGAAAATATCAAATAATACTAGTCAATGCCTAGTAAGATTTTTCAGTTTATAGGTACGATAAACAGCAAAAGTGACCGAGACTTCCATAAAAAAATAAAGATATAAAACAACAAGGAATGTATTTTAAGCGATAAAAGGTATACTTTATATACTTTATGAAAGCACTTGTCATCTTGTTAAGTACTTAATCTGAGTAGGTATGTAGTATGGTCTGACTCTACATTATTTTAAAAACTTGTCTGTGCCCTAACCTATTTGACGTTTTACTTTGACATCCGAAAAAACTAAGACCATACGTCAAATCCGTCAAATCGTTATTCGCGTTTGTGCGGTTTTCGGCGTTCTATGTTATGATCGTGTGTGATGTCTTATTATAAAATGTAAATAATTTAATGGTATTGTCAATGTGAAAGTCTAAAGTCTTTTATAAATAAGCAGTGATGGAGCACTTTGAATAATTCAAAATGCCTCCAGTGATTCCTAGGAATAAGAAGAATGGCGCTGAGTACGAGGTAAATATTTGTACTAAAAACAGCAAGATTATGGATTCGAAGCTTTCTATTTACAATATGAACTAGTCGATCAGAACACACCCAGTTTTGACCCGATTAGTTTAACATGTCTTACTATATTTTTCAATTTGAATATGATCACTTTTAACTCTGAAAACTTATTTCAAATACACATAGAGATTCTTTATTATTTTCTATACATTATTAGTTATAATTATACATGAAACAAAAATTGAATTTATTGTATTGCTTTTAGAAGTAATTTACAACATAACATTTAATTTTGATTGCTCATATTAATATTTATGGTAACATTGATTTCCAATATTTTAAAACATTTTGTATTGAAAAACGGTAGTCATAATTAGTATAAGCATAAGCATGACAATGTAGCAATTGTACCCGACACACATATTATTTACATAACATTAGCCATTGTGTATCATTACAAGAGCTAAATATTATTTCAATACCTGTTTAACACATTTAGATAGTCTGATGTAATTTTCCATTTATTCAGCATAATTCTATGAATAATATTTTTCAGAATGTACTTAGTAACAAATCTAATGTACTTGATTTTGAAAAATACATTCAAGAAAACAAAACATTGTTATTAAATGATCCTCTAAGAGATATCCTTCTTTATCCGTCTGATGATGTGTCTGTAAGTATATTACTTTATGATATAATATAATGAACTTATTAGTTATTTAAATTATTTATTAATTAATATCAATAAATTTATTTCTGTGGGCATAGGATTCCCCTTTAAAAAAAATAGTTTGTAGATTTGCACCAATTAAACTTTTTCAATGTTAATTAGCAAACTACAAATATCCTTAGTGTTCTCTAGAGATATGCTGTTTTGTCTCAGAGTGCTCAGAGATCCTCACTCACTCATATCTTGTATATAATATATACAGCTATCCTAAAGTGTTGTTCTAAAGTCTAGTTTAGTGAGCAAGATTTGAGAAGGAATGTGAGCCATGCTGAAAGTTGCAATGTTAGTTAACTACAATTCCCATTGGCAACCTTAAGCTGTTTATATGAACTGCCATACTGGCAGACTGACACTATATGGACATATTTACAAGGAACCTATGCCCAACAGTGAACTTCCATTGGTTTGGGACACTCTTTATCTGTGCTATATTAGTTATACTAATAATAAGAGTGCTAATATAATCTAGAGAAAAGTAAAAGTAAAAAAATGAATATTATTCTGCATTAAACAATACAAGATTGTTTTTTTTTGTTCTACTGATACTAGTTGAATTAGTATTTAATTCTAAATACATTATTTTTAAAGAGTGTAGTTCTCCCCCGACGTTGGCGTACAGTAACTACTGCAGTTCCTGATGTTCGAACAGCTGCTGCATGTCCATTACTTACACGACAGGCTCTACTAAGCTATGCATCTAGTTGGAATCTAGTGCATTACAAATACAATACTTATTCAGGCTCTTATCTAAATTTGCCTAGGTAAAATGTTTTCCTTATTCATGTAAAATTAATAAGCACTTAATACTATAGTTAGTAATATGCATGATAACAATGGACATAATGATGCACCTTTTAAGTTAGTATATGAACAACTATTTTTTATTTATATCTTTTTATAATCTATTTAATGTTTGGCTAGAGTAATTTAAATATTAATCCTTTTTCTATATTCTTTGACAAATTTTGCATACATTATCATTAAATTGACTTTGTTACAACACAAACATATTCACACTACATACATTTGTATGTAATGTGAATATATTTTAAATTGTAAAAATGAAAAAAATTATACACGAACTATTTGGTGCTATATAAATTTTTTTTTGTTATTTTATCTATGAATATAAATAATTAATGGGACACTTACACACATGGTTGTCAACCCCCAGAGTAAGTAACTTAATACTTGTGTTATGGGTGATAACTGGTATATATATATTTATATAATTTTAAATACATACTGAAATACCCTCCCAGGGTCGAAGAACCAATAAATTGTTTATGGAAAATGTTGGCTCTTGGTGGGAATCGAACCTGTGACCCGCGGAGCTGAAGGCAGGGTCACTACCCACTGTGCCAACGGGCCAGTCGGCCATTGGAATTGCATTCTTTGTCATTTTTTATAAACATATTTGTTATGCTTTCCTAACTTATATATTATACTAGCAAAGCCCCGCGGTTTTACCCGCGTCCATATCTACCTCGTGGTAGTGGAAAGTCTACGAAGTCGGACTATAGATTTATTTTGTAGATTATTTAATTATAAAAAATGCCTTCTATAACGGTCGCTACAATGAATTTGTTATAACATTATTTTCTTTCGATTTACATTCTTAAATTCGTAATATCTTTTCATTGGGATGTCGGATTTTAATAATCTAAAAAGTATTATACAGGTATTGAAACAGTTATTAATAAAATATTTAATTAAATTAAAACATTTAATGGGATAACGATTAATACAGAGATATGAATAAAATGGTTTGATTATTATCGGCAATTTTATCAACTTTTACAATTTAAAAAAGTAGTTATATTGGCATAACTATAATAGTTAGACATATGGTATCGCGGACTTTTTTGTGGATATTGATGCGGTCTATAATACTGTAGAACATTTTCTTGTTCTATCATCAACAGTTTCCGCAGCGCACGCGATTATAGATTTTTGCCACCAAATTTTCACACCTTATTACAATTTTATTAGGGATACCTATTTTTCTTGAAAATGTAATATAGCCTATGTTGCTAAGTGAAAAAGCTGCTTCTCAATGGTGAAAGAATTTTTGAAATTGGTCCAGTAGTTTTTGCGTGAAAACGTTACAAACATACATACATACATACAAACAAACATACAAATCTTTCTTCTTTATAATATTAGTATAAATATGTGTTACAGTAGTAATAGTGGTAATATTCTATAATACAATATTGTAGTTAATACCTACAATACTATGTTATTTCTTGCAAATGTTTTTACCACAGCACTGGTCAAAGGTTTATATTATAAATGAATTTTATGTTAAAATCTTGTAAGGTGCAATTGACTGGCCCATTGGCGCAGAGGCAAGTATACCTGCCTTCCACTCTGGGGATCGTTGGTTCGATTCCCGCCAAGGGCGAACATTTTATAAATACAAAGTTTTGGTTCTTAGTTTGGGTGTATTTATGTATTTAACTATTTATTTAAAATTATATTATATAAGTAGTATATTTACCAATTGTAAACCCAAACACAAAAATTAGTACTGTGAATATTTTGGACTGTTAAGCCACCTTATAAATGAAATGAAATTACCATTTAATAACATTTCATTTAAAAATACACCATTATTATTATTAAAATATTACAAAATGAAATTATAACCAATTTTAAAAGTTAATATGAATTCACAAAAGGTTAATATAAACACTAATATATACTGCATCATGTTATAATTATACTAATAGCAAAGAATCTGATTAGCTAAATAATTAACAAATTTTTCATGGTCACAATTCTGGTTTTTATTCAAAGGTTATTTTTCATTATCACATATATATGAGTCATTTCCTTTCTGTTCCATAATAGCGAACATTGTTATTAACAGCAAAACATTAAATATTGTTAGTATGTTAATTTGTGAAATTCCAAGATAAAACATACATTTTAACAACCTTAATCTGTTCTAAAAATGGCAATGAATCATATTAAATTAAAGGACTTAGTTAAATTTTCTTATCAGTGTAACTGCAAACGATCACTATTTTTTTCCCATTTTTGTATTTAAATAGTTTTGCCTGCGACTTCGTCTGCTTGCGCTTCAATACGTAGCTATTAAATATTATCTAAAAATTACTAACTTGGCGCTGGCGTAGGTGATAGTGACCCTGCTTATAGCTACGCGGGTCGCGGGTTCGATTCCCGCCAAGGGCTAAAATTTCCTATTTACAGTTTATGTATTTAAAATTATATATATATATATATATATATATATATAGTCCTTTTCTGCTACTTGTTTGATCATGCGAATTTCCTAAGTACTTGTTTGATCCCCTTAAATTAGCTGTTTTAATGGCTCCTGAGTTGTATTCACAATTACAAAAAGTATATATTTGATTGGCATATCGTGTCACTGACTCATATTTTGTGATGTACTAGTAGACTCTATATTTTTCTGTTAATATTTTTTATGTATTTTGTGGCTCCTGCTAACGGTTTTTGCTAAAGTCTTCGTTAAGCATTAGTTGATCTTAAAATCCAATACATTCTAGACACTTTTTGATCCATGTTTGATATATAATGAGTGAGATGCCCCACCTGTCAACGTCGGCCCCAGAGGTCATTGCTACTATATAATTCTGTATCAATAGGCATAAGTTGATCTAATATAAATTTTTATTTTTAACATCGTCCAGAGCATTCTGACATATATTTAAAATTCGAAACTAATTATTAGTAAGAAATATTTCTGGACTTCTTTTTTTTTGCATGAAATGAAACAAAATATGGTTTCAAACGGCATTAAATTTTAAAATAATACTGTATTACATACTTAGTTATAGTTTGAATAATGAGAGACAACAAAATTATTTTTATTAATAATACTTAATAATTCATAATAATATAGACTGTCAAAATAAGTTATAAGTCACAATCATCATCAACATCTTCTGAGCCATTTTAAGGCCCACATGTTTAGTTACTCAACTGAGGTCGTCTTGCTTTATATTAAGGTCTTTCAAGGTTAGGTCCTTCAGAGACTCTGCCATAACGACTATATCGTCGGCAAATCTAAGGTGAGTGATATACTCGCCGCTGATGTTGATGCCATATCCGTTCCAATCCAAAGCTTAAAGACATCAAATGCAACAGATGCAACAGAACAGGGAAGATGACATCTCTCTGTCTCATATCTCGTCATTTGGATACGGATAGACATTGTGGCGTTTTCGTACAAACACTTCAGCACTTGGTCGCACCGATAGTCGATTCGGCATCTCTGGAGCCATCTTAATACAGCCCATGTTTCTACCCAATCAAAGGCCTTCTCATAGTCCACAAACACCAAGCAAAGTGGCTGAATATACTACTCGGTCTTCTGTATAACCTGCCACAGCGTGAATGTGTGGCACTATAGTACTTTAGCCTTTTCGGAATCCGGCTTGTTCGGGAGGCTGGAAGTCGTAGCACCTACCCGCGAGATGATTTGTTTTGACTCTCGAGAACAACTTATAAACATGATTCAGCAGCAAGATGGGTCTGTAATTCTTCAATAAGACGTCAGGAGAGAACCACCACGTTCCTGTATCATGCTTTTGGCATAATACCTTCATAAATAATGGAATTAACTCGCTGCAGGACAGGTAGTTCGGTTGTCATTTCGTCATCATCTGGAGCCTTGTTGTTCTTAAGTTGTTTGAGAGTAATACTAATCTCGTAAGGCTGACGTCTGGGATATCTTCTGTATTGTGTCAAGTCAAATTGGTTCTTGGATTTTTTGCCAAATTGACAACAGTATGAAATGTATAACTGCCCATAGAACCTCTCAACCTCTCTTAAAATCTCAGGTCGAGACGAAATGATAGCAATATCGGTATTTAATTACGTCAACTGCCTTTGCCTAATAGACAGATGTCTTGCGAAAACTTTTGTGCCCCTGTTATGCTCTATAGTACCTCAAATGTATTCGGTGTTGAACTGTCGCTGGTCGCACTTTTACGCCTTAGAAATCTGTCTATGGATCAAATGGTAGCGCAGCACGTCTACTGAACACTGTAATCTCATTTCATTAATCTCATTCATGGGCTTGAGAGTCTACGTCAAGAATTTATTGGTTCTTTTACGGCTTTTCTTATAAAGTTTTGATTGTATGGACAGTTTCCACCAGCCTGTTATTTAAATCGTCCACAGTCATAGCGCAGTCAGTTTGGCAATCAAAATGGTTCATTAGATTGAGTTGGAACTGAGCTGGAAAACCCCATGAGGTTTTAGATATGAGCTCAAATGGGTCGGAGCGTAGACTTCACCAGTCTGGATCTTTCCAGCTGTACGCATATATTCAATGTGCCTCTAACTATACGGTGATGAAGAAGGGGAGCTTCTTTACGGTATTGATCGCAGATACATCATTAAATATATAACGCCTGGTCGACATGATGGATTCGATCTCGTTTCTCGTGGAACCATTGGGACTAATCCAAGTACATTTTCGATGCAGCTGTTTCTTGAAAAAGGAATTCATCATGAAGAGGTCCTCTCTCTCTCCAAAAAAACGGCCAACATATGGCCCATGTGGTTCCGTAGCCCGTATCCAAATTGCCCTACTCTCACCTCTGTGCCGCTTCACTTGCCAAGCTTTGCGTTTAATTTTATTTACTAAATTTACCCAGTGTAGAAGGTTTTTGAGGCATGCATCAAATCATAATCATCGTCCTGATGTGCTGATGTCGGTGCGTAAATCGTTTGGTAATTCTGAGTATAAGGAACGCGGCTTCAGATTATCCTATCACCACCGCAACTTGTTTACCTTTTTTCCAGCTCAAGTATCTTTTCCATTTTCTATTCCCTCAAAATTTGTGTGTCTTACGTTGCAAAGTTTGGTTTTCGTGGTTGGTAGCGGATTTTTTGCCGGAAATTCATGAAACCCCCTGCTACGCCGTTATTTAGTCCACTGCCATAGCTGAGAACTAGGGGCTGTGGTTTATATTGTGATAACATCATGTGAAGGGTTTGAGAGTAATCACCACGCTCGGCATGCGGCTTGGCGATTGTATTGCTGACATTGTCGCACCGACAGTGCTGCTGTTCGCTGTCGGTCTGGTATTTGGGTTAGCTGGACCGAAATGGTTAATCATATAATCGTATGGTTAATCAGTCGCCAGATCCTCGTTGGTTCATCTGCAGGGTGCACCACGAGCAGGTGACACTTGAAGAGACTGAATGGGACGAGCCTCCCTCTTACACCCTCGCCTGACGCCCCTTAAAACTAGTAACTTAAAAATTAAAACTAGAAGTAGGCGCTACTTTGCGGAATTCCATAATACAAAAGTAATAATATAAATTTTATAATATAAAGTATTATAACAAAATAATTTCTATGATTACTTTTTTACATGTACTTATTATAAGATTTTCTTTTAGGCAGAAAGGAGAGATTTTTAGGGATATTTTTTAATATTAATTCAGCCTCTTCAAGGTCACCTATTCCCAAATGTTGTAATTTCAATTAGAACCATCAGATCCTTCAACTACATTTCTTTGAAATCTGCATGCTTAAGAATGTACTGTAAATTCAACCTTGAAAGAGTCTTGAATGCCGGGGTCAAAATACGGAGTACGTTCGGTGACGATCTGCTCTGTGATTGGCGCGTTTGAATCGGATCAAATAACTACGGAGTGGATTTGTATAATTATTGAGTAATTACAGAGAAACAGTATTCATCATTTGTTGATCCGAAGCGGAGCCAACAAATGTGATGTTAAATTGTATTGGATCAACAAATCCGAACGGATCAACTTAGAACTGATTATACGTACCGCTTGATCAAACAACTCCTAGAAGGGATAACTATATATATATATATATATATACTTACCAGCTGTCTGTGACTACAACACAAGTATTAAGTATCTTACTTTGAGTACATTTATGTTTTGAGTTTATTTATATAAAATATTCTTTGAGCGAAATTTACAGATATGATTACAAAAATTAGATTTTATTGTTAACATACTTCAGTCACACAGCACATTTTGTTTTATAATATCGATACTATAAATTCGAATATATTATACATTTGAAAGTCTGTCTGTCTTTCTGCTTGACCGTTACGCTTTCGTGGCTAATCCATTGAAAAAAATTTGATTATATTTAGTATAATTGACGCATGTATTATACTACACCGACAAATAGAATATATAATTCACATTTTTTCCTTCAAGAACAGAAAAAAATTTAATTTAAATACCCTTAATTGTTTTAAGGGTATTTTAACATTAAATTTGACGCGAAAAAGTCACGGGTGCAAATAGTATCAAATAAAGAACTTAAGTCTGTCTAAAATTTTTGCATGTATTAACATACTAATATACCAATTTACCCTTAAAACTATGTTAGAAATTTTTAGCTATCGTAAAATAAATGATTTAATTTATTTTCAAAATATTTCCGTCGGATGTGGCTCAGTCCGTCAAGATTTTATGTAAAATGCATTTGTTTTACATTCACATAGGACAATAGACACAAAATTGCCTGAAGAAATATTTGATATCGATGCCGAGACAGAAAATGAACAAGAGGCTCAAGCTAAAGTTGACGTTGGAACCAAAGAAGGATTCTTGCTCAAAGGACCCGAAATTGGCTCGGATAGGATATTTAGTAATCTTGCTTCAAAATCTTTTAAGAAACGTTTCTGCTCAATGGTTAGAGAGGCGGATGGCGCTTATATACTTGAAGTTTATAAAGATGAAAAGAAAACAGACACGAAGCTCACTATAGTGATGGACTTTTGTTCCGATGTTGTGAAGGTAACATTGTTTACAATGTTTCATCTTTATTGTAATTTATTCATATTTATTTACTCATTTTGAATTTTATATACCCAATATAACAAATCTACCGATACATGTACGTCATTGTTCTACATTTATGATTTGGAAATAAATTGATTAATTTAGAAAGCCTCGATTTTTGTGTTAATGAGGTCTAAATTTATAAATATCATTTATTAAAAACGATAGTTTGCAACTCTTTGAATTTTTATAAAACTCTCCTAATGCTATTTTACATTCAGAAATCTCTGACTTTTACTTTTAAAGCACATTACATGAAAGGAGGTTCGTTTAAAATGAAATAGGGCTCGCTTTAAAATATTTAGAGCGTAACCGAGTGCTCCAACGCTCGCTTTATATATTATACATGTACGTTTATAGGGCATGTTCTTTTAAATTCACTACGCATTTTTATTATACCTTTATGTTGTGCCTTATACCTTTATGTTAGTCGAAGAGAAATTTAAAAAAATATTGCTTTGATTTTGAAAAGCCCAAAATAATTGAAAATTAGAATAATAAGTCGAGAGACCGGCTATACTCACGTTTTATTTTATCGGATGAGCCCGACTAGAGCTCATGAATAAGAGCCCCGTATGGGCTTGAAACTAGTCGGGCTCATCCGATAAAATAAGACGTGAGTATAGCCGGTCTCTCAACACTAATAATGAATACCACTCACGATAGTTTAAATTCAAAAATTGCTAACCTTTACGGCGCGGTATGGCAAAACAAAGTTATAGAATAATAACGTACGTTTCGTTACGTTAAATTTAAATAATGAATAATTATTGATAATAATTTATATTATAATAAATTTCATCACCTTTATTCCATATAAACCAAGCCTCTATCGTTATCTAGTACCAAATTGTTCCCAATTGCCCAAAAAGTATATTTATATTGTATGTATTTTATGGGATTTATTATATGCCAATTAGGGCTATCGCAAATTGTAATATATGATGGATATAGACATATATCTCAAGATATTATTTGATGTTTACGCATTCGGCGTATCAAAAATAGTATTTAACATTTATAAATTCCTTAGAATACAAAGCGCGGGAGATTTTGTTTTGAATTAAGAATGTCGGGAAATAAGGGATATACGTTTGCAACGGAAACTGAGGAGGAAATGAATGACTGGATCAGCGCATTTAAAGCAGCACTGAAAAAGAACCAAGATCAAGAAACTCATCAGTCCGACGAAGTGCTGGATAAAGGTTTATATTGCATTCATATTTGAAAATAATACGATTAATATTTTATATAATACTTGTAACTTCGCTGTTTAGCTATAATCTTTCCTGTTCTAGGTACTCGCGACTTAAGTACAAATCGAGAAATATAGCGCCCGCGTAGTTATCACTCTTAAATTATGAGTAATGTCCGTTTAAACTGTATATTCAATTATTTCTATAAATAATAGGCATAGGTTTATCACGCAAACTATTTTGCATGTTTAGTGATGTCCTTACAATCTTATACAACGGTTCTTCAGATTAATGCAATAAACCGGTTTTTCGTTTGATTAAAACTTGACTTTTGTTTTATTTAAGATTTGTTTTGTATTATGTCATCACATCATGATATCCGTCAAGTTTAGTAATTACGTAAGATTTTATATTAATATTAATATTTGTTTTAATGATACCAAAAATGGTGGCCAAAAGATATTTGATTGAAGCACATTTTGTTGCGTTGTCACAAAAAATAGAGCATTGTTTGACTATTTTCTTTAAAATCGTTTTAGGAATCGCTTCATATTCCAGGTCTCTAATAAAGTTGATTTATCAAACAAACCCAAGACAATCATAGCTATTCGCATAAATTATATGTATATAAATGGCGGAACTATGAAGATTTTAACAAAGCTTACATTTTTTCACTCAGTCATTTTATAGAAGTGGAATGGTAAAAAATCTAGAAAAAATTACCCTCTATAAATTATTCTGAGCATATAATTATATAATATTAAATTGACATTAGATGCTGACATATCCCTAACTGCTGAACCTCCTCCTCCGACATACGGAACACTAAAAGGCCTTGAACACAGTATGAACCCATTACTCATGCGGTACTCCCGAGAAACGGACCTTTCCATTGCGGCAGCTCGAAATGAATGTCGGTCCAATATCTTCACTCTACCATACAAGAGGACTCCTTCACCAGAACCACAGTTGGAACCATTTAAGTAAGATTTAGAAATCTTTGCTATATTCGTATTTGTTCGTATGCACTATGATGGACTACACTCACAGAGTGTATTATGTGGTAATGAGTATTAACAACAAACAAATAGTAGTACGAATAAGTATAGAATACGCATAATATGTTTTGACTATGAGCTCTTTTCATCTCATATCTGTTTTAAGGCACAATATGCTCTTAGTTCTTAAAGGCTTTTACTATGTAACCAAGACCAGCATAAGGTCGGTAATAAGGATTCCTAGATTCTTAATTATTATATAAATAAACGGGTCAAATCGCGACAAAATCGAATTATCTTTATACAAGGTTCGACGTTTCGGCAGAGTTGCATCAAACGTGGTCACGAGCGAAATAAGTACGAATCGCGAAAGTTCAAAATCCTAGATTCTTGTTTCTGAATATCGATTATAATGTGCAAACAGGGAAATAAAAAAAAATTAAAAGTCATAAGCGCCGTCTTTCCGTATAACATTCAGCGAATCACTGCTTTAATAGTTCGCATATCTCTACGTACGTGGAAGGTATCTTTAAAACTATATATATGTGAATAATCTTCTAGGCAATCGCACTTTATCTTAGACTGCATCATTCCTTCCCATGAGGCATTATTGCAGTCAAGATATCGTCTATTGCTCAGTAGAGATTTCCAGGTGATGTGTATAGTATGTAATCGAGGAATAGTTAATTTTAATTGGTTGGTAATCATGACATGAGGCTGTTAAAACAACTATGGCACTTTAATTATATTATAACTATGTCTTATTATGTATGTAGTCTATGTAACTCAACTTTTCTCCAATAATTCAACTAGGTATAATAATGTAAAGGAAAGATGGATGAAATAATATCATATCATTTATTAAACTCTGCTAAAAGTGATTTCTTCGCATAATCATCAGTAAGAGCTGATTCTTTTCAATTCAAAATATTCTTTATTCAAGGAAACTCGTAAACAAGTGCTTTTGAATCGACAACTCTACTTATTCCCAACCATAGATTCGTATTTGTTGAGATGTGATATAGGACCCGGATCGGTTAGTGTCGTTAACTTAATGCTCAAGTTTCTTGTTTTTGATTTTTGCAGGGAACATTTTGGCCAAAGAATTATGCTCAAATGTGAAAGTTTAAAGTTTAGGTTACAAGCGCCCATCGATGGCGATAAAGAGCTGTTGTGCCAAGTGGAGCCGTACTTTACAAATATCGCGCTCTACGATGCTCGTAGTGGCCGTAAGCTCACCGAGAACTTCCATTTCGATTTAAACCACCCCGCTGTTAGAGATCTAGTCAAAGAAAATGAATGCACAAAATTGTTAGTAGAAAATTTTAGTTGCGACGTTAAGTTAGATATTAAACAAATTCCAGAAGAATGGTTCAGATCGAAAAGACAGGTAAGTTTCACTTTTGACTTCGCATTTACATTTATTTAGATTAAAACAATATCGAAAGCATAAAATTACCGTAAAGTCCAAATAATTTGAAACATTTTGCAATATTAGCATATATAATTTACCATTTAAGTTAAATAATTTTAACCATGGTATTCATTAGCTCAATATTGTAATCAATACAATCTTGCTTCTTTTTTTCTTCAAGTAGTTCATCTATCGATCTTTAACATAGAACTAGATATAAATTTTCATTTAGTTTTATAAGTTAGGTTTCCTCAGATAAAAAATTGGACGACAATGTTCGCATAATATATGTTTACATTAGGTTTTATTGGAAGTATCTTGATTGAACTAAAGCACAGGATTTGTTTATAAAATGGAGAATTTTGAGCTTGAGTAGAACGATCTAAGCCACTGTTATGTTATTTTAGAGATCTGATTTCTTAAAAGTACCTTTATATCACAAGGTACTGCAGTCGATCTAATTTCTCAAATTAGGAATTCAAGGTTTATTTAAAAAAAACTTTGAAAAAAAATTTTCTTGGTAAAATCTTATCAATCTTCCTAGAAGGTCAAGATATTGTGAAAACATAAGAATTGTGTTTTATGTTTCTTCTTTTTTATTTACGTTGAATTTTGAATAAATTATCATAATGTCTAAATATATCTTACCTATTTCTTTATGATTTTACATAGATATTTTAAGCTGTTGTGAGAAGTAGTCATATCATCGTCATCAATATTAATATGTTATATAATAAAATGGTAGAGATACTAAATCTGTGCAATTAATATTTTCATATTAAATTTAATGTTGCGTGTTAGGTGACGGCTAAATTATTAAAAAAAAAATCTATTTCCTCTAGGGAGATGCAAGTTTCCTCAGCATATGATTTATATACCATATACTCACTATCATATAGAAATATTTATATATACATAAGCGGAAAGGGTAAAAATATTTAAAGGCTAAGAAATACATGTAGGTCTGTAACTTGTCGGGTCCGATATTCAAAAGATTAGTTACATTACGGTATTGCACACTGGTTTTCAGGTAGTGATGTCTGTGAACAATCCACATCCAGATCTATTTTTAGTAGTAAAAATTGACAAAATTTTGCAAGGACACGTTAGTCAGGTACTTGAGCCATACATGAAAGCGACGAAGGACCCTCGACTAGGACTTAAAGTCCATAAAACGGTTCAATCTTACGCTAACCGCGTTGGAAACTATCGGATGCCGTTTGCCTGGGCCGCAAAACCTTTATTTAAGTACGTATTATTTTTTTCAAATTCAAATTCAAAATATTCTTTATTCAAGTAAACTTGTAAACAAGTGCTTTTGAATCGTCAACATCTACTGTTGGTTCGGAAAGCTGTTCCTACCGGGAAGAACCAGTAAGAAACTCGGCGGTTGCTCTTTTCAAATAATAATTCTTATCACTAGTTACATATAGTTATTAATGTCTTGAACAGGGTTGAACAGGGTTGAAGAGAAGCTATATCCACGCATTCTTATCTTCTAGGTAATCTTCAATAGTATAATAGGCTTTCTGAATTTTGAAAGTATAATATATTGATTACTTGCATTTTTCTTACTGAAAGCGTCGATGCTATCGTAATGGCATTCTTCGCATTTTTTGTTTTTTGTTATAAATTATGTTAAGTTTATAATATTTATAAATATTTCTTTCTATATAATTATGATGTCCAAAATTCAGAATTATGATACTTTATATTTTCGTTGGAGCTGAATAGCCCAGTGGCGAGACCGTGGCGGCTCTCTAGAGCCGATCATAGGTTCAAACACCGTGCAGACACCAATAAGTTTTTCTATTAAAACTTATGTGTCTAATTGGTAATTGCAATTTGTCACACGCTTTTCGGTGAAGGAAAACATCGTGAGGAAACCTGCATATCTCTAGAGAATTCTGGAAATATGTGTAATCTACCAATCCGCAATGGAGCAGCGTGGTAGGTCTTAACTCCAACCCTTCTCTCCAGACACGGAGAGAGGAGGCCTATTCCCAGCCGTGGGATTGTAACAGGCCGCTACTTACGTTCGTTGTATATGTGCAATTCAAAGCAAATTTTGACAATAAATGCTTGCTAGATTTAATCATAATAAACATGCTGTTGACTGAGATTGTAATTTATTGCGTTTTAAAGGTCAGAGGCTCTTATACGAAATACATTCCAGTGTTTTTATGCTTATCATTTTAACAATTTAAATTTATTACCTTTTACAGAATGTATAGCAATGATTTAGACACAACTCCCGAATTTCCGGCAATTTATCGTCAGGAACCAAACAAAATGTCTGATGAAGACTTATTAAAAATTTTATCAGACTATCGAAAACCTGAAAAACTAGCTAAACTAACTGTCATACCTGGGTGGTTAAGCATAAGTATACAACAGAGTGTTGAGCCGATACCTAGTAAGACATGCATTATTTTATGTTAATATTATTAGTATATAAGGATTCTCTACTTAAGAAAGAAACCCTATTAGCTTGTTTATCCGTTTTTATGCATCTTAAGAGTTTTTGCTGACAGCGTCATCGTTTTATAATGGGTTATAACTTTATTATAGGCCTTATTTTATGTTAACTGTAAATAAGCAATTTATGGAATAAAATTATCAATGAATTGAAAAATTAAATATTACCAAATTAATGACAATGTTCTTGAAGATTTTTTGCTACAAATTTTATTCTTATACATTTTTATATAAAATTATTATTTGCTATTAATTTATTCTGTTTTTGTGTAAGCATATCAATTATTCTAAATTATAAAACATCAAATGTTTGTCGAAATACTGCAACATTTTTAATAATGTCTCAAGGTTACGTAAAATTTCAATCATCCTCAACATAATTCTGAGTAAAACTGTGTTGATTTTTTTGTCTAGAATCCGTTAGTATCACGTTACCTGTGATATAAATGCGATTAATGGTCATTGATCTTTTATATTATGTATTATTTTATGAAATAAGAATATGTTTTGATATTGTAAAAGTAAGAGTGAAATTATTTTGCTATAATATAAAATATTATATATAATTTCTATTTATAAATAATAATATAAATAGAAATTATATATAATGTTAAATGTAGATTGGAGTATCCGCTTTCATAATTGATACATGCATAATATGTAAAACACATTGCACAAATCTCCTCCACCGCCACCACAATACATGAGCACTACACACGTGCACTAACACAATCTCAACTATCGTTTCTCCCCGCAACCGACACATCATCAGTACACAAATGATTTATAGAAGCAGGCGTTACTTTGCGGAATTCCCTATTACAGAAACTATAACATAACTACTTTGCTATTATACGAGTGTGTTAAGCGAATGTATGCAATGCTAAGTGTATGAAGCAGGCAAAATTCACGTACCTTACACATGCAGTACAAGTCACCACAAGTATCCAAAGACGCCTCCACCAGCAACTATGCACACAAGCAACACACACAACCACCACCAAAATCTCTATGATCGTTTCACCCCGAAATCGAAGCATCATCAGGAGCATAGGCTCCACGCCAAAATCGCAAAAGCGAATTGAAAACGAATATTTCACTCTACATTTAGCATTATATGTACATATAAAAGTAAGTAGTAAAGTAAAGTAACTGCCTGTTACTATACCCACTGCTGGGCTAAGGCCTCCTCTCTCCGTTTTCGGAGAGAAGGATTGGAGCTAAGACCTACCACGCTGCTCCAATGCGGATTGGTAGGTTACACATATCCCTAGAATTCTCTAGAGATATACAGGTTTCCTCACGATGTTTTCCTTCACCGAAAAGCGTGTGATAAATTGCAATTATCAATTAGACAAATAAGTTTTAATAGATAAACTCATTGGTGCCTGCCCGGGGTTTGAACCCATGTCGTCTCTAGAGAGTCGCGCGGTCCCACCGCTAGGCTACCACAGCTATATGTACATATATTTGCTATTTTTTAATCGCGGAGTATAGTAAAACAATTTCATTATTACTTTTGTATTATGGATCTCCGTAAAGTAACGCTTAATTTAATAAATTGTATTCAGATTGCATGACGAGTGCGTACGCTGCTTTAAAACCTTTTCCATTGCCGCCTACATCGCCGCTCACACTAGAACTAGCTACATTGAACCAAGAAGCTGAGCAGCCATACGCATCGTACATCCACCATTTGTACGTACGTCCGCTCTCTTTGAGTTTCGAGTCACAAAAAATGTTCGTAAGAGCAAGGAACATAGCTTGCTCTATAGAACTGAAGGAAACTGATACGGGCGATGTAAAATCCTTACAGGTAAACATTTTATAATTTTATTAAATTATTGAGTACTAATGGTACCCGCGACGTTCGCGATGGCTTCAGTGTTATGTACTACTACTATTGAAATTTTGAACATAAAAGAAGTTATTGTGAGTTAACCATAAGAGATAGAGACATGCTGTCATGTATCTATATTTGTTTACACGACGCACACTACTAAAAATTTCAGCAGGTGAGTTTTTTTTTGCAACCGCGTGACCTCACTAACACAATGTACTATTAATAAAACTTCCGGAAGAGTTGCAGTACCTTTTTAGTAAAAAGCGTACAAAAATCAGATTTGTTTATGTTGATTTTCAGAGTTCAGTAGATTTTGAGAAAATCGATCACATACAGACAGATAGACTTTTTTGGGGAGTTTTATTTATAATTAGCATAGATAGATGTTGTTTTTTCCTATTCCCGAAGAATAGTGGAGTTTTTTCAGCTCATAATTTGGCACAGTACCACCGTTTGGTATCTAGCTGAGTAGATAAACCTCCCTCGTTTCTTACCGAGGTGTCTTAAAAGGTGACTAAGGTAAGTTGACGATAGGCGACCGGTCTTAAAACAACTAGCCAAATCATATTACAACATGTTTAAAACATGTGCCGACCCCTCTTAGAGTGAGATAAGAGCAGGAGAATGATGATGAATTCGGCACAGTATATAAGCCTCAATTATATCAAAGATTGTTACCTATGACATTACATATAGACATACTTTCGACAATTATAATTTTAGTAAGGATTTTCAAAAATTCATAACTATATGACAAAATAATAAACACTATAAATAGATAAAAATAATTTTAAAACATTAAAAACATTTCTAGGTTATCTATGGACGTATAGGTATGACGTCCCAATACCGCTGTTCAGTTCTACATCACAACACGAATCCAAACTGGAGCGAGGAAGCCAAAATCCGTCTACCGGCCACCATCACTCCATCTCATCATTTGTTGTTTACCTTCCATCACATATCTTGTGATCTTGCCAAAAAAAATGACACAAATGTGGAAACATGTATAGGGTAAGTAAAATGTATTTAATATACCCGATATGTAGTCTTTTTGTTTTCCATCTAGGTCTTTTGTAGTAATAATTCTTATCATAACAACGTTAGTCACCACTTTCCATACATGCGGTAGTAACAGAGGACTTTTGCAGCAATATTTTTAGTGCATCCAGATCATTGTCGAGAGTTCATAGTTATTGTAAACAAGGTTAAAAGGGGTAAAATCAGGGTAAAAGAGTACAATGAACTTTATTCCTTCTTTTATTTACTTATTTACTAGCTGTGCCAGCGGCTTCCCCCGCGTAGAAATCAGCGTGTCACAGCTTTTTTCTAAGTCAAATTTAAACATAAAAGTAGTTATTGTGACTGAACCATAAGACTTAGAGACATGCTATCGCGAACTTTTTTATAGTAGTTTTAAAGATCTACAATTCTCTAATACGTTACTTTACCGTATCTCTGCTAGTTTACGCAGCGCACGCGACTAAAGCTCCCAGCAAGCAAGTTTTTCAACAACTGAGCGATCTCTTCAACACAATTTACATAATACCGATATGTACTATTTACCTAAACCATCTAGACGTATTGCACTATATTTGGGTGAAAACCGTATAATAATCCGTTCAGTTGATTTTTAGAAAATCGATTACATACAGACAGACAGTCTTTGGGGACCTTGTTTTATAATAGAATAGACAAGAGTAGAATATACTTTATTGTACACCATAATCCTAATATACAATGAAATAAGATGTTGAACATAAAAACGTTTTTATAATTAATTTAGACGTACAATGGGCGACGTCATTGCTAAGTAGCAATCTCTTCCAGGCAACCCGAGCTTAAAGAACAACGAATAGAAATCTCAAAATACATAATTATAAGAGAAACAAAATAGAACATAAACCAATAAAGTCTTAAAGACTTAAAGAAAAAACAAACATACAGATGACAAGTTAAATTACATTCATATCATAGATAAATCAGTACAACCGATTATAAATAGAATCCCAACCCATTTACCATCAAGTGGTTGGAATACATTGTTCTTGTTGAAAGTATATTATCAAATTTACTTTTACAAGCTAATGAATCAGTATTTCAGTGTTATGATAATGATTATTGCTGTCTGACCTAGGCAATTTTAGGAGTGCCATCTCATATGTGAATAGAATGTAATAAAGTTTAGCAAATTATATACTATTACTTGAATGACAGAGATCTAGAGGAATATATGAAATATAATCTCTAAGTCTTAAATAATTCATACAATCCAAAATGAAAATTAAAAATATTATATTATCGTACATTTTAATTTACTTCAATTGATCCTAAATTATCTTAAAGTAATTAGTAAATAATTGATTCCAGATATGCCTGGGTCCCATTATTGAAAAATGATAAATTCATAGATGAAATTGCCACTCTACCCATCGCAACTCATTTGCCATCAGGGTATCTATCTATTCAACCTCTCGGTCTTGGAAAAGGGGTAAGTTGTATAAAGCTATATACATCCATATTAAATTTGAACCATTGCTACATTGAACATATACATATATCTTGTATGTATATAAATTAATTTAGTAAATCAGGAAGGCGCCCCAGGTACGTACTTCCCGTAGCTTGATCACACATATTGATGATAAAATTAGTTATTACTAGCGGCCCGTCCCTGCTTCGCACGGGTATAAAATATATAAGTATAGGCTGTCACTCAGTGAAAAAAATGATTAAAATAGATCCAGTAGTTTTGATTTATACATTACTGCCCGCGGCCCGCACGCGTTAAATTTGGAGTAAAACATCCCCTTTCCCTATACCATGAAGATTTCCTGCTATCTTTAGAATATCTTAATTCATATAATACATGTTACCTAGTTCCTTTTTACATTTTTCTCTATGTATTTTATTTTTACAATTAATCCAATCGCTGCTAAATTATAAGTGCTATAGGGCGAAGCGCGGCCTCCGATGCGCTATTTATAGGCACGCGCCGCATATTAAATCTGTAATATCTTCGAAAATATTCATTTAAATTACATGCTGTAACGGGTAAATATAGATCAATATGATTTATATTAAATCAACAATGTATTTAAGGTACTTAATTGGATAAGGATTGATGCTGTATTGCTTAAAATTGCTTCGAAAAGAGGGCGTTATTTTTCGTAAAAAGTAAATGACAAAAAAATGCTATTGTGGGTTATCCATAAGAGATAGACATATACCCTCGCGGAGTTTTCTGTAGACCTTTTTAAGGTGTACAAATTTTTAATTTATTATTTTGATAAATCTTGTAGTGTTCAGCCTGCGTTTGCAATGTAAGCGGAAAATAAATGTAAATATTTACGACATCACGTTAGAAACCTCAAAAATTACAGTATTTCTCTACTCCATATTGACTGTTATTGTACATATATCCTCCTCTTGAATCACTCTATCTATTAAAAAAAAACGCATCAAAATCTGTTGCGTAGTTTTAAAGATTGAAGCATACATAGGGCAAGAGTAATAATAAAATTATTTTGCTATAATTTGCGATTTTGTCGTGGAGTCTATCTCCTGATGATGCCTCGGTTGCGGGGCGAAACGATTGTTGAGTTTGTGATAGTGAACTTGTGTAGTGCTTGTGTATTGTGGTGGAAGTGGTGGAGGCTTGTGCATATGTTTTTTACGAATCCTGCATGTAACGGGTATGAAAAAACGTATAGTCCACTATACATTTAGCACTATATATATTTTCTATTTACTGTATCGCGGATTATAGCAAAATAATTTTATTATTACTCTTGTATTATGGATCTCCGCAAAGTAACGCCTAATTCTATAAATCATACATAGGGAAATAGGGACATAGGGACAGACACAGAAAGCGACTTTGTTTTATACTATGTAGTGATATCACGTTCAGAATAAGTTTAATTATCCTCTTTTTTTATTAAACAGAGTTCTTTGCTGCGTTTATCTATCTATTAGCTATACTCAAAAACTATTGTAGGGAATAGGCAAAGTGATTCCCGTTGAAGTGTACAACTCCTTAAGGTTTTGTGTAAATAGTTATAACTATTGTATATAGTGTCATTTTATGGTGTCCAATAATTTATCCTTATTTTTTAAGCAGAATACAGGACCTGAAGTGATTTGGGTCGAGGGAGAAAAACCTTTATTCCGATGCCAACTGGTTCTTGATTCGACGGTTGCGACTCGTGATGTGCACTTGCATAATTTGTTTGCGCAAATCGAAAGACTAATTAAGACAAATTCACCACCTACTTCACCAACGCCGCCGCCATGGCATGACGTAAGCAACGCCCTAAAGATCGCACATGCGATTAACCTGAGTTCATTAGTGGCTTTTCTTCCGACGATATTTAATCAACTGTTTGATCTTATGGTAAGTTATCTGTAAATTGTAATACATATTATTCAATAATTTATAGCATTAGGCGTTAATTTGCGGCGATCCATAATACAAAAGTAATAGTGAAATTATTTTGCTATAATCCGCGATAAAGTAAATAGGAAATATACATTAATTTGACAGGTCCAAATTTCAATTCCTACCGTGGGGCAACATTTACTATGAACAATTTGTTGGTTCTTCGAGCCTGGGTGTATATTTGTATTTAAGTATAAGTTAAAATTATGTATGTAGTATATCTACCTGTTTTCCGTCACCCGTAACACAAGTATTAAGTTACTTACTTAGGGGACGGACCACAGTGTGTAAGTGTCCCATATATTTATTTATTTATATAATGCTAAATGTAGAGCGGACTATTCGTTTTCATACCTGAAACATGCAGCATTCGTTAAAATACAGGCACGAACCTACAACAGCGCCACCACAATACACAAGCACTACACACGTTCACTATCACAAACTCAACAATCGTTTCGCCCCGCAACCGAAGCATCATTAGGAGATAGACTCCACGACAAAATCGCAAAGCGAAGCATTACTCTAACAAGCTTAGTTATGCTTGTTATGCTATCGCGTATTAGAGCAAAATAATTTTACTATTACTTTTTTACATATTATTTCTTTAAACGATGTCTGAAATTAGTATGCTACAGAATATTTGCTCTTGGTCTACTTATTTTATTGTAATAACAAGTTTACATCTAATTCTATCGCAGTAATATTATTTTTAATTGTTTAAATTTATTTTAAAGTTTTGTGATATTTTCGCTATTTTTTCATACAAAGTTTTGATAGTAGCCGCAAGGGACCGAATAAGTTACTTGGTAAACTTTATTTTTAATTTTTGATATACTGTTTAATTTTTGACATTACAAAGCACAACTGATGTGTTTTGGTCACAAATTTAGACTAAATTCAAGCTATGGACTCAAGAAAATTCATAGCTTTGTAATGAATTACGTTAACAATGTTTAATTTATGTTATCCAAATTGAAAATTATTTGCATACTATTAAGTGAGTTGAATGGAAAGATACTTACAACATTTCAGCAAATAAAGATTACGATTATGAATTGCTTTTCAGTTAAAATCTATGGAATTAGTAAATAATTTTTATTGCAGCCATTTTATTTTCAATTAAACCGATATGTGCGTGGTACACTTTTACTAGCGTTAATTTTATAATCTCTTCATATGTTCGTAATTATAAATGTATGTATCTCGACTATATTGGAGCAAGATCCTTCAATTCGTAAAATGTATTTATAATATTTCAGACAATCGAAAAAGGATACTCTTCTGATATGGGTTTTCAAGTAGTAAAACTAATCGTGCATTTTGTGCATTTGATACATGATTACGGCAGGAAGGATCTTCTGGACAGCTACGTTAAGGTACATGTATAATAATAAAAATAATAAAATATAATAATAATAATAAATGCTAATGTTTAAATAATTGTATATCTATACTTATTATAAAACAAAGTCCTAAAAAGCTGTCAGTCTGTATGTAATCGATTTTCCCAAAATCTACTGAACGGCATTTTGTACAGTTTCCATCAAAAGATAGTGCATTACTTCTGGATGGTTTAGGTATATAGTACATATCGGTATTATGTAAATTGTGTTTAAGATATCGCGCAGTTGTTAAAAATCTTGCTTGCTGGGAGTTTTGGTCGCGTGCGCTGCGTAAACCAGCAGAGATATGCTAAAGCAATGTACTAGAGAATTGTAGATCTATAAAAATACTACAGAAAAGTCTGGGATATCATGTCTCTATCTGTTATGGTTAACTGACAATAACTACTTTTATGTTTAAAATTTGAATACTAGAAAACAATTGTGACACGCTGATTTCTACGCGGGCGAAGCCGCTGGCATAGCTAGTTATAGATAAATATTTAATTCTTGTTATATATAAGAAAAAATAGTCATAACGATGTCATTTATCTATTATCTATTTAAAATTTGTTATTACATCAGTTTAAGTTGTCTAGCTCCTTTGAAAGAGACCTGATTATTTCGTTATTGACAGTTAACGTTGACATTGAAAAATAAAATGTTTCAAAATAAAATATGATAAATTGTCCCTTAAAATATATGATGTAGAAGAATATCTTAACATAATGAATCTTATGAAGTATAATTTGTATTTATGAGGACTTAAAAATATAGCATATTTAATTACTATATTTTTAAGTATAATTCAAGTCGATTTATATATTCAAATGGAAATGTTGCTTTGAAAGAGTATTTTGTTCATTGAGAAATTAATGTGTAAAGTGATAATTTGAATTAAAATTTATATGTCAAGTATTACATAAAACAATCTTATACAGTATGTCTTCAACTGCGTGGAGTTCAAATTGCATACAGTGCTGTCTGCCCCATTGTATATGTTCGTCGATCCCAACCAACAGGACTTTTTGCTTTCGCACAAGTTCATGCAGTACTCCAGTTTTTTCTTCGACATAATTATCAAAAGTATGGCTCAATATTTGATCAATACTGGCCGTATTAAGGTAAGCATGCAATTTATTACGTTTCATGCCTTATTAATAATACAATATAAAATAGCAAGCAATATAACAGAACTAACTACTTTGCTATAATCCGCACGGGTTAAGTGAATGCATGCAAAGCCAATGTGCATGAAGCAGGCAAAATCTACGCACCTTATACATGCGGGACAAGCCACCACATGCACCCCAAGGCACAATTCACCAGCGACAACGCACACAAAAGCAGCACACACACCCACCACCACAATCTCGACGATCGTTTCGCCCCGAAACCGAAGCATCATCAGGAGGATAGGCTCCACGACAAAAATCGTAATGATCGTAACAATATAATATAGTATACAAGACAGAATCAAATAAAAATTGAAATAGTTACTTTCGGTATAAAAGTACAAAAAAATTAAGGTATCTCCTGACAGTATAATGATACTTACTTACATACCTAACAGTACAACAGTAGTATTATAACCAATATAAACGAATTTCAGACAGAATTTTTTTTTGCATGTCACGTGAAACTCCTTATACATTAATGTCATTTTTAATTATGTAGTTATTAAATGTACATACAGGAAAGGTTCGATTAAAACTTTAATATGTAGTTACAAATTGTTATATTTCAGATGTCTCGAAATGAGAGATTTCATAGTGACCTCATGGAAAACATCGACAGATTGGTGACAACTGTAGAGCCATCGTATATATTGCAACAACCGATGCAGACACATATTTTCAATAAAAACCTAGCAGTGTTTCTTAAAGTACGTTCGGAAATCAAAATAACATAAAATTTTAAGTTTTATTAGTACAATAAAATAAATCAGTAAAATTTGATTTAAGTGATTCTGTAAAATTTAAAATTGTATTATCAATATGAAAATTACAAAGAAAATATTAAAAATAAAAATAATAACATGTACATTCAGTATAGTTCAACGATTAATATAACTATTTCTTTCAGGCTTGCCTTTCATTTATGGACAGAGGTTTTATATTTCGTCAAGTGAAGAAGTATTTGGAAAAGTTTAAAACCTGTGACCCAAAAGCGTTATTTGATTTCAAATTCACGTTTTTACAAACTATTTGCTCACATGAACATTATGTTCCTTTTAACTTGCCGCTACAAACAAACAAATTAGCCAAAGACTCAGGTGAAGGTGAGATATCGAGTTTAAATTATATATAATTAAAAAGTGTATGGTGATTATAAGGGTTTTGTTCTCAGCAGATCCTATGAAGTTAAGACTGACCGACGAATTTATTATGAGGCATTTTCTTGCTGGGATGTTACTCAAACAGGTGAGTCAAAATATTTTAGGCCTGTAAATTATAGTCAACATGTTACTATTACATGTTGCCTATAATTTATTTAGCACAAAATTATTGATATTGGTCTTTATTAAATTGTACACAACTGTGTTTCTTAATGACGATTACTACAAAGGTAAAATATATTCACAATGCAATGTATCCGGCTGAGTAGAATAGACCACTCTCATTTCTTACCGAGGTGTCGTAAAAGGCGACTAAGGAAGTTGGCGTCAGGCAGGCGGCCGGTCGTAAAATACCCAGCCAAATCATTTAACAACATATTTATAACGTGTTGTGCTGACCCCACTTAGAGTGGGATAAGTGCAGGAGAATGATGATGATAAAAATATTAAAAAATAAAATATTATTAAATTGAGTTTCACATAGTTTAATTTTGTTTTCCATTTTCGCAATTTAGTTTCATGTTCCCTCTTATATTAACACAGATTTAGACATTGCTTAATATCAAATAATCTCTAACTTATATTCTTCTGCTTTGAAGGTATAACTATGCCAATGTTTAGCAACAGTGTAGTTACAAGTTTTGATCTCGAATTTTGGTCATGCCATTACAGCATTTTAAAAACACTGTTAAAAAGAGGCTGATACAGAAAGCCTACTATACTGTTGAAGATTACTTAGATGATAAGGATGTGTGGATATAGGTGCACCTCTACCCTGTACAAGACAGTAATAAATAAATGTAACTAGTTCTAAGATGTATATTTTAAAAAGAGCAACCGCCGAGTTTCTTGCTGGCTATTCTCGGCAGGAACAGCTTTCCGAACCAGCAGTAAAGTTGACGATTCAAAAGCACTTGTTTACAAGTTTACTTGAATAAAGAATATTTTGATTTGATTTGATTTGATTTAATAGGTAGAACAATCTTTACGGGAGGCCCCGCAAAAGCGTCGCAGCGCATTAGTCGTTCTGCGCAATTTGCTAACGAAACATGAGCACGACGATCGCTATCGCACGCGGCAAACGCGTGCTCGCCTCGCGCAACTATACGCACCGTGGCTTACTATAGTTCTGGGTGAGTTCTCCATATACTTGATTGATTTTGGATTTTGATTTGCTCTAAGCAACGATGTTTTTTATCGTACAACGTGTCAGAGTCTCTAAACAAACTTTTATATAATAAAAATATATTTTCGGGTTGTATTTAACCGATCTATTGTACATAAAATAATTAGATAATTTATAGCATTATGCTTACTTTTCGGAGATCCATAACACAGAAGTATTAGTAAAATCATTTTGCTGTAATCGGTGATATAGTAGAATATATAATATATATAATGCTAAATGTATAGTAGACTAAACGTAACTTACCTGAAACATGCAGCATTCGTTATAAACCTACACCACATTCACTATCACAAACCCAGCAGTCGTTTCGCCCCGCAACCGGAGCACCATCAGGAGATAGACTTCACGACAAATTCGCAAAGTGAACGTGTGTAGTGCTTGTGTATTATGGTGGCTGTGGTGGAGGTTTGTGCATGTGTTTTTAACGAATATTGCATGTTCCAGGTATGAAAACGTATAGTCCACTCTACATTTAGCATTATATATATTTCCTATTTACTTATGGCGGATAATGGCAAAATGATTTTACTATTACTTTATAAGAAGTGTAGACTTAAGTGTAGACTTTTAAGTAAATTTAAAGTAATTATAAACACTCAGTTACTTCTTGCAGATAACGCTCATCGACTTGTCACTAAAACTCTTGCCAGTCCAGTACTAGAAAACGGACATGATAAAATAGATGGTGATGCCACAGCAAACGCTGCACTGAATAGTACTCAGAAAGACATTACATCTGCCAACAGCACTCCACGAAGGAACAGACTGACGTTGCACTTTGATCACACACCGATAAGAAACTCTAGTCACTTTAAAGATCCGCCTAATATCACTAACAACATGTATGGCAAAGGTGTGTACCTTTATAGTCTTATTTACAATTTATTTTATATGAGATAACATTTTGAGTGATATTTTGTTAATGTGGGATAGTATCTATAATTATCTCAATATATCATGAAAAATGAGCTGTGATAGCCTAGCGGTGAGACCGTGCGACTCTTTCGAGGGGAACACGAGTTCAAACCCGGGCAGGCACCAATGAGTTTTTCTATTAAAACTCATGTGTCTAATTGATAATTGCAATTTATCACACGCTTTTCGGTGAAGGAAAACATCGTGAGGAAACCTGCATATCTCTAGAGAATTCTGGAGATATGTGTAACCTACCAATCCGCATTGGAGCAGCGTGGTAGGTCTTAGCTCCAACCCTTCTCTCCACAAACGGAGAGAGGAGGCCTATTCCCAGCAGTGGGATTGTAACAGGCCACTTCTTTACTTTTTTTTTATCATGAAAAAAATGTATTTTATGTTATAAGTTTAATTCGTTCAGAAAAATAATTTATAGAATTAGGCGTTACTTTGCGGAGATCCATAATACAAAAGTAATAATGAAATTATTTTTCTATAATTCACGATAAAGTAAATAGAAAATATATATAATGCTAAATGTATAGTGGGCTATCCGTTTTTTTATAACCGTTACATGCAGCATTCGTAAAAACACATGCACAAACCTCCACCACCGCCACCACAATACACAAGCACTACACACGTTCACTATCATAAACTCAACAATCGTTTCGTCCCACAACCGAAGCATCATCAGGACTCTACGATAAAATTGCAAACCGAAGCATTATCCAAACAAGCATGGTTATATAGTAATAGTAATAAAGTATAGGTGGGGTTGAACCGATTACTTATAGCAAGACAAATTTATTATTACTTTCGTTCAGGTAAGATAATTACCAATAGTAATGTTCTTGTAATAAATAATTGACTTGTAATAAGAATTCATATAATTTGCTATGTCAAAGCTATTTTGAATTACGTTTAGCTCTCATATTAATAATGTGTTCACCTTTTTTCCGTTAGCCTTCTTATTTTGTATAAGTTTTTTAATGTGATCAGCGTTGTCCAAGTCAAGTTATGTTTGTAGATAACGCAAATAACATGTCGCAAAGCTCTTTAGAATCTGTATCAACGATGTCAGGCGGCGATTCCTTGCCACGAAATGCACGTTTGGATTTGAGCGAAATTGGCGATCAAGTGAACAGGTAGACAGTGTTTCTTGTTTAATTTCTGTGTGCTTTAACGGCATATACTTATAATGCTTTGTTTTTTTTTTGTATTTAGTTCTAGTTTTTGACTAAGAATCATGTTAAACTTTTATACGTGAATTTAAAATCCTAGTTTATTATAAACAATGAAAAAGTGTCCTAAATTGTACAAAACCGTTGTTCCATGTACAGGTTGTATTAATTTTCTTTTTTATTCATTCTTTCTTTTTTTTAACTTTACGATTATATAAAATTTCTATAGTTAAATTATATCTTTCAGTTGTCGTAACTTACTTTGAAAGTTGTTATTACCTTTTATTAAAATACTACTTATTTTAAGTTGTTCAATGTATTAGAGTAATGTGAAGTGTGTATTTTGTTGGTGATCTATAAATAAATAAATAAATACACGGCAGATACGTATTGATACGGTAGTAATGGTTTGTAAATGGTAAAAAGGTCTCAAGTAATATTGTTGCTGTACAAGCAACATTCGTCTTTATGCCATTAACAGTGACGTAATACTTAATATGTTTATCTTGCGAGATCTGTAACTAGGTACTAAACTTTACTCAAACTTCGTACAAATCAATTAAGTAGTTAGTCCGTTCCAGCGATAGAAACATAATTTTGTAAAGTTCGCCCATATTATATTAGTAGGATAGCTTTCAATAGTTAGCAAATTCTATTTATCCTAACCTTTAATTGGTATCCAGGCTGATGTATTAACTCGATTGTGTTGTTCAGATTTGGTGTGATGTCCCCGGAGGAGGTGCGTGATGTGCTTATGTGTTTCCTATTTGTTTTAAAATACTTGGACGAGGACCGGCTAGTAGAGTGGTGGCGGACTCATTCGCAGGCATACCAACATGCCTTTTTTAATGTTCTTGAGTAAGTTAACGTTTTGAGTTAGCATGTGTTACAGGAGCTTTACTGCATTTTTGACAATTCTTCTTAATATTCTTAATATGCGAATAGTAAATAATCCTATTAAATGCTCCGTAATTATTATATGAAAGAAAAGTTCTATAGTGAATGATACAAATGAAGATTTATATCAAAAGGGTTGCAGAACGACTCTACAATGTCGCATAGTAATGTTTTAAGCGTCACATTCCTTGCATATGTAACCTTAGCCTAAGATACATGTCTTGTACCAGAAGTCCATTCGTTGAGAAACTATCTAAAAAAAGTTTTGAAAATTTCGAATTTGACCATTTTATTTGAGGCGGAATCTTTGTCCTTTAGTGTTTGGAGTATAAATAATATTTATAAGAAATTTATGTATTTCTCTTGCTTTAACGTGTCTTTATTTACTTACATATGTTCGTGTACACATACGTGCATAGATAAATATAAATAAATAAATATGTGGGACACTTACACACACGGTCGTCCGTCCCCAAAGTAAGTAACTTAATACTTGTGTTATGGGTGACAGACAATTAGTAAATATATACATATATAATTTTAAATACATCCTTAAATACAAATACACACCCAGGCTCGAAGAACCAACAAGTTGTTAATAGAAAATGTTGGCCCTCGGTGGGAATCGAAACCACGACCCGCAGACCTTAAGGTGGGTCACTACCCACTGCGCCAACAGGCCAGTCAAATATAGATGTTTTCAATGTTTAAATATTCATTTTTTTTTCATTCAGATTTTACTTGATTTATTTTAGAATATGCGCAGAACAGTTCCAATACGTGGGTCGTAAAAAGATCCTTGCCGATTTGCGATTACCATCACCGGATTGTAACGGCAAACCGAAACCGGCGAAGGCAAGGACTTTGCCAGCCAGAATGAGTCCTCCAGATTTCTCCAAGGAGCCACCTATTGTTGTCGAAAAGAACAATACGGTGAATAGAGAAAATCTTGTTAATACATCTGTAACAACAGGTAAGTTGTTGTTTAATAATAATTTATATACATGATTGAACAATTTATGTTGAGATCAGTAGAAAATTATTTATGGTGAAAATTAATGCGCTTAAGAAAAACTGTATATATCTAATGATCTCTCATTAGAGTAACGTGTCGAAAGTATGTTCCGTATCGCTTTTCCTAAGGATAGAAGAGACCTTTTTCCAGCAATAGGGAAATATAAAGGATGCTTTACAATGTGCATTACTATAAGTAACCTCATTATTAACTCCAAAATCCTGGAGAACACAATCAATGAGTTGGCAGAGTTTTATCTAATAATTATTTTAATAATATTTAATTTATTAATAAATTGCAGAGTTGGAAATGATATCTGAACATGCAGTTCTATCCGCTGGCTGTTTGGCCACAGAAGTGGGCCTCACGATTATAGACCGAACTTGTCTGTTCATGAGGAATCTTGGTGTGGTGGAAGGAATAGCAGCCAGGCCCTATCTCAAACTATTATCGCATCCACAGAGTGAGACGCTGTATAAACACCTCTTTGCTGCACTCCGGGCGTATATCAATCAGTATTCAGAAACGCTCTTTGAAGGTACAACGATTTTTTTATCTGATATTTTAATCGTAAATCGGTCAACATCTAAAGCTCAGTTATGCTCCTTTTGAACAAATATACAAATATCAAACAATATTTATTTACACACATGATGGAAAAATAATTAAATTTAATCTTTGTATCATGCACGGAAGTATCAGAATTTCAGTCAGTTAGTCAGCATCAGTATACATTTATTTCATTTCAATAAATCGTTACAAGAGATACAGATTGAGACCTTCTAATAAATATAGAAAATACTTGTGTCAGAAGGTCTATTCAATTGAAATTAAGTATTCAGTACAACACTGACATTCTGGTGTTTATTGTACGTGAATCCCGCATATATGACGTATGAGAACAGAATGTGTTTTTTATTCTCAGCATTAAATAGATTTTTTAAACATAGGCGCATTATATAAAAAAATATTTCTATTACTTTTGTATTATGGAATAATGTCTATTTCTATAATCTATACTAATATTATAAAGAGGAAAGATTTGTATGTTTGTTTGTTTGTATGTATGTATGTATGTTTGTTACGTTTTCACGCAAAAACTACTGGACCGATTTCAAAAATTCTTTCACCATTGGAAAGCTGCTTCTTCACTGAGCAACATAGGCTATATGTCATTTTCAAAAATAATAGGGATCCCTAATAAAATTGTAATGAGTTGGGAAAAATTTAGTCGTAAACATCTTTCATCGCGTGCGCTGCGGAAACTATTGATGATAGCACAAAAAAATGTTCTACAGTGTTATAGAACGTATCAATATCCATAAAAAAGTCCGCGATACCATAAGTCTAACTATTATAGTTACGCCAATATAACTTCTTTTTTACATTGTAAAAGTTGGTAAAAGTGCCGACAATATTTTATTCATATCTCTGTATTAATCTTTATCCCATTAAATGATATTTTATTAATAAATGTTTCAATACCTGTAAAATACTTTTTATATTATTAAAATCCGACATCCCAATCAAAAGATATTACACATTTAAGAATGTAAATCGAAAGCAAATAATGCCATAACAAATTCATTGTAGCGACCGTTATAGCAGGGCCTGCATTTGGTGAGTTAGCTCTTATTCCAAGAATAGTAATGATACCCATTTTTTATAATAAATTAATCTACAAAATAAATCTATATTCCGACTTAGTAGACTTTACACTACCACGAGATCGGTATGGACGCGGGTGAAACCGCGGGGCATTGCTAGTTTATATATAAAAGAATAACTTATAATTATATTGGTCAGGTGGCAGCACGCTTTGTGCCGGTATAGTGAGTTCTGTGGTGAATCTCTGCGAAGCGCGAGCCGCTTGGTTAAGGCGAGAGGCAGCTGCCGCACTATATTTGCTGATGCGTGCTAACTTCCAGCACGGCACTGGGGGAAATCTTACCAGAGTTCATCTTCAGGTAAGCCAAATATATTAACTCTTCGAACGATAGGTTCCCTTGTATGGTCATAAAACGAACTTTTGACATTCATTTTTAAATCATGTTATTTGCTATATAATAATTGTATCTATGATTTGTATACACATTTCTTTTTTATAAAATGCCTCATTGAATACAATAAATCATTTTATAATAACTTACATTTATCGTTAGTGACGAAAACATTGTGATTTTTCGAAAATTTAAATATGTTATATCAAATGCACGTAAAGAAACACAATTTTTTTTGAAGACGTATCCATGAAGCTATATGGATTATCAATGCTATTGAAAATTGAATCATACAATATATTTAATATAATATATCTCCGAACGCACGTAGTGTAAAAGTACCAAAGATAATTGTAATTTACATTATTAATATATTACAAAGTAATTGGCAGTATACAATGGGAAATTTTGTAACGAAGAAAATGGTACTAATCATAAGTATAAATATAATATAGTAAAAAAAGATCTAAAAATAAATGTGAAAAATTCTAAGCAACGATTTGTGCCCATGGTGCTTATGGACGTGTAAAGGGTTAACAAGATATTTCATGAATTAATTTCGATTTTAGACCCTTGTAAGAGTGGTATTCATAGTCTATATATAGAAATTCGCTATACTCGCATCTTGATTATATCGGGTCAGACCGCATTTGTTATGTCCATCCGGGACCCTTATTCATGAGGTCTATAAGCGGTTTAATTTTTATTATTTTTATTGGGAATTGAGCTGCGGCTCAAAACTATTCAGGCGGATATTATAAGGACATGAGATAGCCGGTTTTAATACATTAACCTATTTAATTATTATAAAAGTAATCTGTAATTGTCTCTTATCTGCATAGGTTATCATAGCGGTGTCAAAATTACTAGATAATTCGACAGCACTAAATTGCAAACGTTTTCAAGAATCGCTATCTGTGATTAATTGTTTCGCGACTGGTGATAAAGCTATGAAAGGAACAGGTAAGTATTTATTTTTTATTTTTTTAAATTATTTTACCATGTTAATTAGATGAATTTGTACTTTGAACTGTGTTACAAGTTTAGCATTTGTACAGTTTAAACTGTCTGCGAAATGCTATAAGATTTTTTATTGTGGAGAAATTCATTGAGTTTGATATCCATGATTGCCTAGGTATATTACTTTAGTATACAATGCTCTTCTAGCTATTTATTTATTTATATTTATACTTTTAATAAACAAAGAAACAGAAGGTTTGTTTGTAAAAAGTAACAAAATTGTACACCTAATAGGTGTACAGTTTTGTTACTTTTTTTTAATTTATTTTATTTATTTATCTTTTATTGTACACCAAATTTAAAATTACAAACATTTTCTCAACGCTACACAACATAAGAAATTTTGTAATGTACAGTGATCTTTATATAACACATATTTTATAAACATAATAAAAATAAAGTGTGTTTAAAACATCCTTATATGCAATCCTTAAATAAATGTGTAAAATCAAGCTAAGATGGAATACGTTGGACTGTGAAGTTACTTAAATTAAATCGAATCATAGCAAAACGAAAAGTACTCATTTTACAATTTATGTTGGTGAAATATTAGAAATTAGAAATTAGAAATTATTTATTGTGTTCAAAACTGTTGTGATATACAATGTTTACAGAAACATTTTGATGCCTTAAATACACTTTAAATGTCACCACTAGCAACCAAACTAAGCCTAGCTTGTATTCTTGGTTACTAGTGCCTTCCATTGTCTTATATACTGCTACATTTTAAATATTTAAATATATTGGGCGTTAGGGTCCTAAGGATCTGGAATAGCGACCTCGTACCGGGAAACGAAGCGTTGGTAGACGCCCTACGAGGTGCACAGATAACCTCAAAAAGGTCGAGGGGAGCCGCTGCATCTAAGTGGCATAAGATATCTTGGTGTGGAAATCCTTTGATCCCATTGATTAAGGATGACAAAGAAGAAGAAATATGTGACTGCGCTTAGGATAATCGTATATTTAGCGCATAGAGGTTCTAACTACTGATATATTACAGGATTGTCAAGTGAAGTAGCGGAACTTATGCGCCGCGTGCGTACTGTGGTAGGAGCGCGCGCAAGACTCGCAGGTGTTGGGGGCACTGCGGGCGCTGGTAATATTTTGTAATTTTCATATTTCATGTCAAATTAATAGATAATCATGATTGACCATAGAAATTCGCGTATGATTTGTTCTGAGGAGCAAATGACACCCTGAAAGACAGAAGAGACGATACCGAGGAACTGAAAGAGACTTAACGTATTTACATTTTCAATTATGTATAATAATAAGGGGTCTTGAACAACATTACTTGTGGTACCATTCGGATCATGAGTGAATTAATTGTTGATGCTATAGACAGCTATTTAAAGTTGCTATTACAGTTCTTATAGGAATTCCGAGTGTTCCGGGCTACGTTAGTCTTAAGGCCTCTAGCTTTACCTATGTAGAGTATTAATGGCATTATTAAATGTTTTTGACATAATTAGTCAATGCGTGTATTATATATTGTTGAAGTACTTAAAACTATTTATTTAATGCAAATTAAACTCAAATAGTAGCATTTATATGAATTCAAATTCAAAATATTTTTTATTCAAGTAAACTTGAAAGCAAGTGCTTTTGAATCGTCAACTCTGCTGCTGGTTCTCAAAGCTGTTCCTACCGAGAAGAGCCAGCAATAAACTCAGCGGTTGCTCTTCTCAATGTATAATTCTTATTACTACTTGTGCAGGGTTGAAGCTCTGTCCACGCATTCTTATCGTCTAAGTAATATTACCTCAACAGTATAGTAGGCTGTTTTTAAACTGCTGTAATGAACAAGTTAACATCGATAGCGGAAGTTTATTTATCTTGTACCCAAACCCACAAACAACTTGCGTATTTTTGTAAGCCGTAAAGTAGTAACTGCAAGCTTATGTCGGTTCCTTCTTTGTCTTTGCATTACGATTTTTGTCGTGGAGCCTATCCTCCTGATGATGCTTTGGTTTCGGGGCGAAACGATCGTCGAGATTGTGGTGGTGGGTGTGTGTGCTGCTTTTGTGTGCGTTGTTGCTGGTGAATGAGCCTTGGGGGTGCATGTGGTGGCTTGTCCTGCATGTATAAGGTGCGTAGATTTTGCCTGCTTCATACACATTGGCTTTGCATGCATTCACTTAACCCGTGCGGATTATAGCAAAGTAGTTAGTTCTGTTATATTGCTTGTAATATGGAATTCCGCAAAGTAACGCCTGCTTCTATAAATCCTTCTTTGTCTATTATATAATTACGGTTGTCGTTGTTACGGTTTGACGTAGGCGCCGGAAGCGTTCATCTCGCAGAGCTGCAGCACGCTTTGGCAGCATCTTGTCGCGCAACTCCGCGCCTTCGTCATGCTTGGTTGGCGACTCTCGCTGAACACAACGCACGGCAAGGCGACCACGACGAGGTAACAATATTCAAATTCAAACTATTCTCTATTTTAACTACGTAGGTAAAACGTACGTTTTTTGGTGTTTTAAACACTGATTATAATCCTATCCTATCCTAGTGAGTATTTATGTATGTATGTTACTCTTTCACGGCGAACCGGCTGAACCGGTATCGATGGAATTTGACACAATTACTCCTTATACATAAGCTGTGATAGCCCAGCGGTGAGACCGTGCGACTCTTACGAGTGGAATACGAGTTAAAACCGGGCAGGCACCAATGAGTTTTTCTATTAAAACTCATGTGTCTAATTGATAATTGCAATTAATCACACGGTTTTCGGTGAAGGAAAACATCGTGAGGAAACCTGCATATCTCTAGAGAATTCTGGAGATATGTGTAACCTACCAATCCGCATTGGAGCAGCGTGGTAGGTATTAGCTCCAACCCTTCTCTTCAGAAACGGAGAGAGGAGGCCTATTCCCAGCAGTGGGATTGTAAGAGGCCGCTACTACTTTACTCCTTATACGTAATTGTAATACACCGGGGTAATACATAGGCTATACAAATCCTGTTAATCTTACAGGAATAGGATGACATTGAAAAGCGCCATTTATTGTCAACCAATCATGGTGTTTTTATTCAAATCTGTAGTATGTAAATTAAATGAAAACAACGTTTACCTGGTCAGTTAGTTTTAAATATTATGTTTAATGTTTTAAAAAAATATGTTAAAAATTTGCTAAATTTCCTGCTTTTAGACTATAATGATCGTATTATTCTTTCTTGTTTTATTAAATATATTTCTTATTGAATATCCTTTAACTTTATGAATTATTTCTAGGCCATGTGTTGTCAACTACACATAGCGGCACTCATTGCCGAATATTTGAAACTACGAGGTACACAAGCATGGGGTGCCGAGACTTTCGCCGATATCTCAATGAACATACCACGAGATGAAACCGGCCTTAAGATAGATGAGGGTAAGTAGAAATACTATTATGATTCATAAAATGTTTTTATTTAAACTATTTAATAACTTTATTTTGCATTATTTTTAACACGTCGTTAAAAAATGTGCAAACTTTATTCACGTTATTCATACTCAGAAAATGTAGTTTATGCTCACTAAAATGTTTTAATGTACTTTACTCTGATATACAATTGTTGTTAATAAAGTAGCATATTTAATTTAATTTAAGCTTTTCTCACTCTCGTTATAAGTTGTGTCATAAGAACTAACTAATTCACAGTCTTTCTTGTAATCGTATGACACGATATACTTTGTTATGTCAGTGAAAGTGTCCAATGGACATAGTGGTTTGCATCCAGGCACTTCCATCAAACGAGGCTCTGCTGAATCGTCGTCCCAGTAGTAAATCTAGAAATTAAAAAACATATTACTCCCACAAAAAGTTTATATGTATGTTGTATAACGTTATATTGATATACCGCACCAAAGCGACTTGATTTTATAGTTCAGCTGTGAATCGAATCTTAATTTATAGCATATTATAAGCATCTATTATTTATTATATATATTACACATAATTTTGGGCTGGAACATTTTAATTATTCAAATATATAATTTATATAAATATTTAGGCTGCAGAGTGTTAAAGGATACTTTTCCTAGGTACTAAAGTATACATAGAAAAAGTCTGGGAAGAAGTTATTAATAAAGTAAATACTAATTAATAAATTTTAGGATGATACCACTCACAGAAATGGCTCTGTGAAAAAGATTTTTCTTACTTTAAGTTAAATTAATATTAACATTAAGTCAATTACTTATGTTACTTTTTCACACAATGTTTGTATATTTTTTACTGCTTCTGATTTACCCTATAAGCCGTTTAAGACCTTTTTTAGGACAATACGAAGCTGCTGTGTTCTTTTGTTTTATCAAGAGTAGTATATTTTTAATAATGGCCATAGCCGTAATTAGTGCTGTTAATCTAAGAGTTAAAGTTCTTATGTATAGCATTCAACACCTGCTCTGTGATGAAAGGAAACGTCGCAATAAATCTCGCTTTCCATATTAAAGCTTCTATATGTCTCTTACCTACTAAATCAACGCAATGAACGCAATCTTTTGTGTACACATAACAATTGATTTTCAGTATCGAGACAGTTCTAAAGTTAGAGTAAAACGTTTATTTTACTTCGATACTAAATATAGTAGAAGACGCAGATGAAAGCCGCCAGCGGTATTTATTGTAAATGGAGAAAAAATGTGTAGCACATTTATTTTTGCGGTATTCATGACGGTAAAACATACCTTAAGTCCGAACCGCTGTCCTTGGCTTAAAGAGCTCTGATCCTTCTGTGCCTTAGGAGGTTGTTTTTCATGTAGTTCGAACAGTAGAGCTGCCCCGGGATCTGGTAATCGCGGTGGGGGCGCCACGCACGCAGACAGTAGAGCCGCCACTGTCACGGGTGTGCCGATACGCACAATCACCTTAGGGCTTGAAGGGTCTTTTGTGTTCAATACTGCTTCCTTTATGATTTGCTGCAATAGGGCACCTGTGAAGATAGAATAAATATTATAGAATATTGTATTAGAGCTCAACAAGTATTTCTTTCGTCGCATATACTAGATGTATTAAACAATAGATTATTTCTTTTCCGTAATCTTACACTTGATACATAATTTATACATAATAAAAAAAAGATTCGGATATGACAATGAAGCCGGTTATTAATAAAAATTACTCTGAGCTTTTAATTTCGATAGTTTAATTCCATGTCATATACAAAGTCATTATGGCTATACGTCTAGTGAAAAAAAATATTTTCTTTCAACCTATGGTGCATGATCTGAGTGGCCTGAATTCAGCACTCCATGCGACCTCAAGGTCACATTACCACAAAATACCGAGACCCCAATCTTCCAAAAAATCTTTCAGTTTTTCAGAATTATGTGCCGATCGTCACGTCAGCTACGCTGCGCGTTTAGCTATGTCCGTGCCTTTTGTTTTTCTACTGTTAATATCACGCCTCTTTCTATTTCCCGCAGAGCATTCTAGTAACACCGTCATATGCACTAAGTTACAAATCTCTAGGTAACCTGTGTGTATGTTATGTGGTGCATTTTATATATTTCGTAATTAGTATTTTGTACGTATAAAATTTAAGTTAATATGTTGTCTATTGATATTATATTCACATGTAATTAAATTATAATTGGAAGCATTTTAATAAAACTTACCCCCACTAAGTTTTCTTAGAAGATTATTGTGGAACATCATTGTGTATTCTAGTCTTGCAACATCCATTAACTTTCTCTTGACATGTTTTGCCCATTTGGGATTTGCTACCTTTATATCATCCTACAAACAAGAACTATATACATGCGATATGGCTGTATTATGTTTGTTATGTTTCGGTTGAATTGTATTTTGAAAATTTAATTAAAATATAATCAATTTTGCATATATTACACATGTCATTAAAAAATATTACTTATTATTATCGTAACAAAACAGATAGTAACTTTAATAGCATTGGAAAAGGGAAAAGATTGCCTCTATCTACTATTAACATAATGTAAGACCGAATGGTAAAAATATAAATACGATAGCTATTTTCTTACAAGTTTTCTTTTTGTTATTGATACGTAATTTATTTAATGACATATGTCTGTGAGGTAATAGGGAAATTGAAAGAGATAACAACTAAAATCTAAAAAGAATTATCACAGAAGGTAACGAAGGCATACCTGTATTACAAATAAATTATTTAAATTGTAAGCATCCTGTGGTGTACTAAAATTAGTTCCCGTCATATGTGCAATTTTATTAAAGAGATCTCGATATGGTATAAGTAAACCCTCCTCTGAAAATGCCTTCAATAGCCTCTGTTTTTCTTGATTATAGCGGGGACAATTTTCTTCATACAATAGCTAAAAATAAATTTTGTTAGACTTAATAAAACCAAAGGAAAATAAAATTATTTTGCTATAATCCGCGATAAAGTGAAGACAAAATATATATAGTGTTAAATGTAGACTGAACTATCCGTTTTTGCACCTTCTACGTTCAGGACACTCAAAAACACATGCACTACATGCTTCCACCACCGCCACCACAATATACAAGCACTACACACATTCACTATCACAAACTCAACAATCGTTTCGCCTCGCAACCGAAGCATCATCAAGAGATCCACGACAAAATCGCAAAGCGATTATCAGTATAGTTATATAAGTGTATATAAGTATAACAGTATATAAGTATCAGGTATGAAAAAGGATAGCCCACTCTACATTTAGGTTTATATATATTTAGTATTTAGTTTATCATAGATTATAGCAAAATAATTTTATTATTGCTTTTATACCTTGGATCTCCGCAAAGTAACGTCTTATAAGTTATTTAATAAATAATTTGACTTATTGGTTATGCATAATGTAAAAAATGTGCTCATTGTGTTTTAGTTTTAGTTGATTATTTTCTTGAACTCTGAAATGAATTCTCCAAGGTACTATGTAAATCAAATTTGCATGTCTACAATAAGCATTAAATACATATATAGCCTAATTTAATTTACATAGGTTTGCCTTGACAGTATTCTTGCTATAATGAAGCTAATAATTTTATATTTCGTATTCCATGCGAATAATAAATCAACTAACTATAGGCTCAGTATATATAGCATTCTTAGTATTAAAGTGACCTAATTAAAGCGTAGCGCAAACCCTACAAAACTCGTGAGTTTTAAAGAGAGCCATAACTTGGAAGAGCAAAAAAACACTAGTTTTTTTAAATAGTTCGTAGCATGAAATGCTGTGATAGCCAAGTGGTGAGACCGTGTGACTCTCTAGAGACGATCAAGGTTCAAACCCCGGGCAGGCACCAATGAGTTTTTCTATTAAAACTTATGTGTCTAATTGATAATTGCAATTTATCACACGCTTGTCGGTGAAGGAAAACGTCGTGAGGAAACCTGCATATCTCTAGAGAATTCTTAGAGTATGTGTAACCTACCAATCCGCACTTGAGCAGCGTGGTAGGTTTTAGCTCCAACCCTTCTCTCCAAAAAACGGAAAGAGGAGGCCTATGCCCAGCAGTGGGATAGTAACAGGCCGTTACTTTACTTTTTTTTCGTAGGACGATGTCATAGATGGCCTTGAAATTATTGTGATAATGTATCTAACTTAATTAAGCCTAATTTTGAATTAGGTCACTTTAATACTTAGTGTGCGTTACATTTTTAGAGCATTTAAACAAAGTGAAACTTGATCACCCAGATAATATCTAAACTATAATATACATAGTCTTCGTTCCGTGGAGGATACGTGTAAGGCACAGGCTGCCAGTTCATGGTGTTATTCCACATCTGGTCAATTGGAGGCGACCACAAGCCTGCGGATATAAGAAGGGCTGTCATCTTGCTAAGATTCGAATCTGAAGCGATGACGATGCTCTTTTCTGTAATAAATAAAAGAATCTTTTTTTGAATTTAAACTATCGTGAGTGGTATTCATAATTAATGATGAGAGACCGGCTATACTCACGTCTTATTTTATCGCATGAGCCCGACTAGTTTCAAGCCCATACAGAGACACATTCAAGACAGTACTGTCCCTCCCTTCGCCCCAGCCGCTCACGAGTCGCGCCCAGCGAGCTGCTACACGCAGTTCCCGCCGCGATAACGCCGCGTAAAGAGTTCATGAATAAGATCCCCGTATGGACTTGAAACTAGTCGAGCTCATCCGATAAAATAAGACGTGAGTATAGCCGGTCTCTCAACATTAATAATAAAATAAAAAATGATAAAAATGGCTTAGTCGTAATGTATCTTCTTCTTCTTCAACCGATGGACGTCCACTGCTGGACATAGGTCTCTTTAAGGGATCTCCCACACCACACGATCCTGCGTCGCTTGGATCCAGCGGCTTGCTGCGTCCTTTTTGAGGTGGTCTGTCCACCTTGTTGTGGGTCTTCCAACGCTGCGTCGCCATTCCAGTATCTTAGGACCCAACGCCCATCAGTTCTACGTACTACGTGCCCCGCCCATTGCCACTTCAGTTCCGCGACCCGATGAACTATGTTAGTTACTCTGGTTCTTCTACGGATCTCCTCATTCCTGATTTGATCACGTAGAGATACACCAAGCATAGCTCGCTCCATAGCTCGCTGAGTTGCTTTGAGCTTTCTTATGACTCCCATAGTCAGTGACCAAGTAACATGTATAATACAAATTTGGTTTTATGTCATAAATTTCGTGATAAATATACAGAAACAGGAGAATTCTTGAAAAAATCAGAGGTGGTAAATATATTATATTATTGCAATTTATGAAACCAATATATGTCTAGCAGTGTGCGAACGTATTGAGTTATAAATGCATACGCTTAAACAAAAGATTGCTAATTGTTAAATATAAAGACAACAAAATAAAATCAACGTTGCAATTATGGTTTTCAAATATATGTTATATAATTATAACCAGGATCTTTTTAAAAGCGGTGACTGAATTTGCCTTGCCTTTACCCGAGGTTTTTCAAATCGAACTCCGGATCGATCAGACACGAATGGATTCTGTTTAAAAATGTGTTTTTAACTCAAAATATTTAGAAAGTCACGCGATCTACAGTAAAAAAAATCTCGAAGAAAATGCAATAAGATCATTGATATATGTGTAACTTACTAATTCCTGTTGGATTAGTGGTACCCACCACTGATACAGTAGTTTTAACTCACTTAACTTAAGTCCCGATTCTTTTTTCAACGGAAAGAAAATGTTTTTATTTGTCACTTGAATAGGTCGTTAGTTTTCGTATAATAAATGAAATGAAGCTTACCAGCTTCGTAGTAAGGTCCTAAGAAGACGTTATATCGTTTTCTAAGTAATGCGCCCATTTCGAATGTCAATAATTTTCCTTCCTGTAAAGAAATTAAGGTCAACATATAAGTAAGTCCATTTAAGTTAAAAAGCAATAAAATAGAGCGAATGCTTTTTTACAAATTGATTGTGAGTTGCGTTGCAAACGATAAATCATTGTTATACGCTGGCAGTAATTTACGCGTCGACACCTCGTTCCTGTTTAGAGTATCGCGACCTTCAGGAGTTGAGCTCCCTCGTCGCATCGGGAAGTGAACGCTTCGTTATGGACCTATCTTGAGGTGACCCTCGCGTATAGCGTCGAAGATACGCTGCATCTTGGACAAGTTTTGATTTAACATTTATTTATTTAGTGCAATTTTTCCACATAAGTTTTTTTCATCTTTAGAACGTCATCCGTCATTTTGGCATTAGTTAAAAATCGTTGCTTGTTTCCTGCTACTATAGCTTTGCATGTATTAAGTAAAATAAGGGTCTAAATGAATATTCAAAAGTATTTCCCAAAAAGAAAATTTGCAATAGATGCACACAATTTAATGACATAAGCTCTCAAATAATTTTGTTTATGTCCATTCCGATTTACCTAGGAGTTAGGCGTTTGTACGATTGATCATTATATACATAGAAAACACTATATAATATATATATCTCCAATAGAAGCAAAAAAAACCATAATTTATACAATTAGGGGTTACTTTGCGGAGATCCATTATACAAAAGTAATAATAATTTTTTTTGGATATAATCCACAATAATTAATTTTATACATAGCAGCTGGCATATAGATAGCAAAGTAATTTCATTATTAACATTGCATATCATTATAATTTATGTGACTAAGCTACGAATACATAGATTTCTGAAATCCATTTCAAAATTCACAATAATTACAGTGCTTGTACAAGGTGTATTGATACAGTCATGGGATTGATTCTAATAGAGGAAACACGCCGATGTATGCCTTTGTTAGAAGCCCGCAATTCGTGATTTACATGCAGAACGGATTAATGGTAAAACGTGGACATACGGTATTCACCGCGGTCACAATGTCTAATCTAATTAAGGTAGTATAAATACGACTATTATGCCATAATAGATTATTAGCGAGTTTTCATGACCTGACAGCGGGAAGTAGAGGTCATGGGAACTTTGTAGAACTGTGGGTTCACCGATTTCTTCTATGTTGGCCTGCAGGCCTAAAATTATTGTGCTATAATATACAATGCTATATCATCATTCTTCTGCCATTATCCCACTCTAAGTGGAGTCGGTACAACATGTTATAAACATGTTGTTAGATGTTTTTACGAACGGCCTGCCTGACTTCAACTTACTTTAGTCGCTTTTGACGACATCTCGGTAAGATATGGGTCTATTCTAGTCAGCCGGATACCACATGGCGGAATATATAATGCTATATGATAATTTTATTATTACTTTTGTAGTATGGATCTTCGCAGAGTAACGCGTAATTTTTAAAATTATTTATATAAGACACTTACATTTGTCAGTGCTCCTGCGCCGTAAGGGACGAAAACGTGTTCAGGTGGTGGCGTTCCCAACATTTCCAACTCACGCTCACTAGGCGTTCGCTCCCCGTGTGACATTAGCTGCACAGAAGACTTTAAAAGTTATAATACGTCACAATGCATAAACAATTAATATTTATCATAGTATATATGCAATATACTATCTCGCACTGGTGTAGAGATCAGTAGGCCTAGTATGAAATTTTCGAAAACGATTCAATTCAAAGTCAGTACCTAAACCACAACCGCTTTTTTTTCGTACCATGAAGTTTGTTCGAAAAGGACAACGTTATATGAAGTCCCTTTTACTTGCAATTAATATTGAAATAACTCACCACGTGCACTTGTCGTAGTACCGTCATTTCGACCGTAGTGTCCTTCATCAGAATGACTGCTACGAGGGCTAAATTGACAATGATAGATGATCAATATTTATCATTTATAAATGAAATTACTCATCTAGTTGTAAGCTTTTTGGTTTTATAACAGATAGCTAATAGTATATTTTTTTTTTTTATTAGAAAACCCGTAAACGGTTTTTTCGATTGAATTGAAATATTCGATTGAAAAATGGACTAACCGTATCGGACGCTCAGTATCAAAGTGGCCCAATTCAAAAAAGTTGTTTAGTGGCAAAATTGCAATAAACCGTAGCGTAAAGGCTACAAAACTGAAAGCGACCCATGACTTAGAAGATCAAGAAAAACACTAGTTTATTTCAATAGTTCCTAGCGTGATGCCACAGATGGCATTGAAATTATTATTACAATGTATTTAACTACATTGAGTATAATTTTTTATTGAATCATTAATACAAGGCGGGCGATATATCTTAGTAATCATTCCGATAGGGTTGGCAAGGTTATATTATCCGGTTAAATTATTTTCTTGTTCAATCAATTAGTGTCACTGTTCACCGTTCTATATCAATATTTTTATTAAACGCATCTGATAACACCGCCTCAGAAAAAAAGTGGTAATTGCATTAGGATCGGACCGACCTATGCGTATTTATTTCGATCCACTAAATTCGAATTTAAGGTCACTTTGACCTATATACCCTCAAAATTTAGAGAAAACTTTAAAAACGGATGTATGTACTTCGAAATCGGTAACAATTCATCAATATTGGTACTGCAGATGAGACGTGACATTTTAGCAATTATGATACTAGTAAGGATTCGTTAATAGAAACAGTACTAATATATTAATACTAAATTAAATAGAAAGGGCGGCTTTATCACTTAAAGTGGTCACTTTCAGGCAAACTTTACATTAGAAAAAAATTATCTCATGATAAAAGAATATACAAACCGGCGATGAGTGAGATGCCCACCAACACGCCGAGGCAGCAGCAGGTGTGTTCGGTGCGCATACCGGGGGCCACATCCGGTGCGCTGGTCGGCTCCTCCTCGCGGCCGCCCTCTTTCCTGTCGGCACATAAAATTAAACTACATACCTACTGTGGTACCAGTGTTCTAGGTCCTAACCGTATGTCATTCACGTCAACTTTAGTTAAATCATCTCGGTTGTGTTCTATGTAGACCGCTACATAAGTTTCAATTGTACAAAATTTCATTATTATTAGTCCAGCGGATTTGCCGTGAAGACATATCAGACAGACCTTCGCATAAAACTAACATTTTTCTGCCCGTATTCCACTCCAAGTGGGGTCCGCAAAACAGGTTTTTCGGTTCGATTCTCCTGCCATTCTTCAACTCTGACGCTATGCATGTCCTACTAACCACAATTCCAACCATCATCATTTTCGGCCTCCATTTCCATTCACATTTAAATTCAAAATGTTCTATATTCAAGTAGACTGTTTTCATGAAGTACTTTTGAGTTGTCAAATGTTTTTCAAGAAGCGACTACTAATTTAAAAGTTTACTCCTACCGAGAAAAACCAGCAAGAAGCTCGGCGGATATTTTTTAACAATTTGATTGATCGTTACAAATTAATCGTTGCAGCTTGTTGCGTACCTAACTGCAGTTAAAATATGCTACTATCACTCAAATAAGCCTCAATTGTATAGTAAGCTTTATGTAGCAGCATCGTTTTAAGATAATTTCTAAACTTGAGTAAAGGTAAGTCTACATTATTAATATTTGACACTCGTTTGGTTACAAGTTTACACGTTTATGCCACTCGTTTCGTATAAAACTAACATTTTAAATAATTTAGCGACAAAGTAAATTATATAAACATGCCTGTAGTCCTTTTTAAAAAAAATATATTACCTTTTTTTAATATTACCTTATTTTTTGACAGTATATACGGACTCATAAACTGACGGACGTTTCGTATTGTTTTTAAATATGAGTGTTAATTGATTTAGAATTCGATACGTATATTCTTGGTCTTAGTTGTTACCAAAACCGAAGTTGGAAAATTTAATGAGTTATTTATTACGCATTTACAAATTAGGCGAGATTTGTCAATCTAGAAAAAAGACTATAGAAGTTAAGGTATATTTTGATACCAGCTAGAAGTCAAGTAACTAATATTCCTTACCGAACTTTCTTTTAAACTCCTCAAATACGAAATTGGTCTATTAGATATGAAAGCTAGGGACTTTGCATCCGTAGAATTTACAATCTTTAATGGGTAATATCCCAGACTATAATAATAAAACATGTTCGCGGATCATAGTGAAATAATTTCATTATTTCTTTTGTATTATGGATCTCCGCAAAGTAACGCCTAATTCTAAAAAGGATTAACATTTTTTACACATTTAAACATAAGTAAATATATGATAACTAAACAATATATGATAACGACTAAAATGTTTAGTTTTCTCAAGTACGAGGTTTTATGATATTATAAATTAGTTTTATATGATAATTTGACTTAATATCTAAAGTTTTATTAATTACTTTTTATTTCTGGTCAGAAAGATAGTCCAATACTCATAACACTTGAAGAATTCGCCTTATCAATCTAATCATATTGTGTAAAGACGTTATTAAATATAAATTATTAATTAATTACAGTCAATGAAGTAATGAGATACTACTGGTATAAGTCACATTATACTGCTTTCAAAAACTCTGATTATAGCGAAATATAATTCTATAGTTTGTTTGGACTATAGAATTCCACATAGTAACGCTTCTTCTATATATGACTGTTACTTAATTTGCACCCACAACTAAATTATAAAGATTCGCTCGTGAGTTTTAAAGGATCACCAAACAGGCAAGCGGCCGAAACCAGCAAATACCTCACTCACATTTTCCTCCGCCTGATCGGCAACTCTACATTGTAGTCTGGTAGCAGCCCGTATCTTGTTCACTTATCCTAAAAAGTCTATCCTAAAAACCCTAAATAACATTTCGTTACACAGCACAATAGACGCGATAGATCAGTTTCCCGAGTACGGAGCGGTTGACACCGGGGCGGAAGTGCACTATACGCGAAGTGATGTCCCACTGCGAACGACAAGGGACGCTCGACATATTCACGGTCGTTGCGACCTGCCGCTCATATGATTGACTTTGTCCAATCGATTGTACCGTATCTATTAACACACGCGAGAGCAGATATTGTCGTTTGTATGGCTGAACCTGCCTCGTTAACGCCCTTGTCGACGTCATCAGCTATTGGAACCACTGATTTCATCGTTTCATGGCCCTATACTGTAATTTTTTGTATTGTAAATTAACGTGAGCTATTATCGCAAGCTCAATTCTGCAAAATTTATGACTAATGGGATATCTAAGTTGTATTTCTTAAATGACTCTTATGAATGTGTATATTTGAAGTTTTCGCTCAAACATAATATTATCAATATTTACGGCGCTCTAAGCGATAACAGAGCAGCATAAAGAATTGCTATGTAACAATTTGATACGGTGCGGTGAATTTTTTTTTATGATTTGATATACGTTAAATGTATCAAATCATAAAAAAAAAATCAATTATATGTATATACATATAATATAGAGACACTCTTCGTTCGGTTGGCAACAAATGAAGATGCTTCTGATCTATATAAGATATACGACTGTATGTTTTATAATGGCTTATTTTATTAAATATTTCCTGAGGTAGTTTCTTAATCCATTTTCAGATTAAGCTTGCCATTGTAATATCTCTTATTTAAAAAATAACTGATGTTATTGGAAAGTTTTTAAAGGGTCTATAATAAAACTTCTTCACTTTGTTTCATAAAGCGTGCAAGCGTAACAAAGTTAATGCTTGTTTATATAAATTGTTTAGAACATTGTTCACGCTGCAGTTAAATAAAAATTAAGAACTTTAGAAGATGCTTACTTTACACATAAAATCTCCTTTAAATGGACCATGACGCAAATGTATGCCACAACTGCTCAATAATGTAGCCTTAAATGTTGTTTCTGTTGAGTTGAGTACCACGTCCGTAGTCAGTGATATACAGTAATTCAACAGTTAATATAAATATTAATTGTTGTTAATCTGATAAAGGTTGTAAAGTAATTGTCTAGTATATAATCTACTAGCTTTTAAACGCAACCTCGTTCGCGTGGACTGCAGTCTTATTATTTGAGTAAATCATAATACTTATATTCTTCTTCTTCGTCGTATCACTCTTGTCAGAGCGGTCGTGGTCATCAGGAAGTAACTTTAGGGGCAGACGTTATTCGCCTCACGAGCATACGCCACCTATCTCTGCTAACTGATAGCCTGGCACACTCGTGTAAGGGACCCCCCACTGCAGCCTTAATTTGGTCGGTCCAGCGTGTGGGAGATCTTCCTCGTCCTCTTGTGCCTTCCACTCCGCCCTGTACGACAAGGCGGTCGATGGAGGCATTTCCTCTTCGGGAGACATGTCCAAAGAACGTCAAAATGCGACTTTGTAATAGCGTCAATAGTCGCTGTTTAATGCCGATTTCCTGGAGAATAGAGACGTTGGTGCGAAATTCGGTCCATGAGACTCCAAGCATTCGTCTCCAGCACCACATCTCAAGAGCATCAATTTTCTTCTTCTCGGACTGTCGCAAGGTCCATGTCTCCGCAGCGTATAGAAAAATGGGAAAAACAAGCGTCTGCACAAGCCGGATCTTGGTGGCTTTTGTAATATTTTTGTTTTTCCATATTTTCTTGAGTCTGTCCATTGCAGTTATAGCTATCGACATACGTCTTTTATTAGTTATGGTTAAAGCGGGTAATCCTTAAAATCTGGGCATATGCCGCAGACTTTTATTTAGAATTTTAGACGGAACAATTTTGTAATATGTGATTTTTTAATTACTTTCACTGTTTACTTAGCGCAGGCAAGGAAAGTTTTAAATTTTACCGTTTTCGCAATATTTTTTATTGCTGCTCCTCTCCTATTCATCTTAGCGTAATGTTATATACACAAACAAACTCTTCAGCTTTATATATTTGTAATACGTAATATAGATAATGTATAAAAACAGTAATTAAACCATTTCTTGTTACACTGATATGAGATGTACTCGCAACAATGTAATTTATATAGGTGACTTAGTTGAACGTATTGCGACATACGTACATATTTCAACTACCGCATTTTTAATAAGGAAAGAGGCGCGCTGGCTGCATTCGTTCTAGAAATAAAATATGTTTCGTTTCTGTGTTCTTAGTTTTTTAGTTAAAAATTCTATAAACTTGACTTAACTGCCGACCCGAGAGCAAATTTTTCTCGTACAAACTTTTTTTTATTTTGTTCACTTTGATTATTACAGGTTGTTCAAGGGAGATTTATAAACTTAACCTGTTGTTACAGCCCCTTTATTATATTATATATTCACGTATCTGGTTGATAAGAAAATATTGCTCGAAAGTATTTTTATTTCATTTAAGTAGCTATAGGAATATAATTCCGAATACGTTAGTGAATTATTGTTTTATACTTGTGACTTCTCATCTTAATCTCATCAGTCCCTTGTTAATCCTGATTAAAAAATATTTACGTCGAGCGGAGATTTGCCGAATCATAGGGTTAAAGATCATTTGATATCCAATCGGTATTTCTAAATTGACTCAGATATTGTTATTTCGTCTACTATAAGACTTTCCCATCGGTGGGTTATTTTATAAATAGAGATTCGGGAAATTTTACTACTTGATTTTATTTCGATACAATATTATAACTGTGCTATAGTAGATACGGGAAAACCTCGATATTTCGTTATTCGTATTCCATCTTAATTATACCTAGTCCTTTATATTTTGCTCATTCTGTTCCCTTATCAATACTAACTTATTTATCAGAATCACTTTTAAATTCGATAAGATGATAATTTGCTAGAGAAAGTTCGCACTTTTTCTCTAGCAAATTATCTTTCCATAAATAACGTAAATTAAAGTAGCAACCTTGTACAATCGTACTGTTTGAAAAAGTTCTCTTCGATTATATGGAGAGAAGGATTGGAATAACAGACAGACATAAGTACAGACAGAATTTCGCATTTATAATATTAGCATGGATATAAGATGTATGAGTTACTCTTACTTAATTTATGAGATACATACTCCTACTGTACTTCCTCTTCTTCTATTCTTTTATAAAGTAAAAACTCTAATATTCGTTTATAGAGTTGATTATAAACGAATATTACTAAGTAGAGTTAAGATAGTTAAAAAACTTAGGTAACAGAAAGAATATCGTGTGCGCAAAAAACTAAATCGATTATTAATGCGAAGATATATATGTATATGATGATCGATGAAAGAGATGCAGGAGAAAGGAACAGTAGTTCAATTGATTTTTAGTATGGAAATAGTTAAACTATTTGAGAGTGATACACTCCGATAACTGGTTTCGGTACTAAAGCTACACAACCAAAATCGCAGGGCAAAAGCTAGGAATAAAAAAAAATTATATTAGTTTAATCATGCAAAAAATCGAACTTCATACTATCAACTGTATTTCATCGTCAATTTTCTTGCTTATTATGGGTTGTGGGTTACTGGTAGTAATATGAAACTCACGCATAGAATATCACAGCCTTTATTGTTTATTTGTAGCTATAAATTCATAAAAAAAAATATATACAAATACAACGAAAAAAAAGCAATAAACCTCTTAACATTCAAAAAGAAATAAATAAATTACATATGTCCTCTAATTGGTGCGAAAACTAACACAAAGGAACATTTCGACGCTTACCCTCTTTTGCTTTTCTCTTTCTATAATTTTAACAGAATTATTGTCCATTTAATAAATATTTTAATATAAGTGCGATAATTCGTGCCTATACTTAAATACATATTCTAAACGTCTATAATTGAACACTGATCTTTATATTGTTTCCGTGAAAGCACATTATCATACGTCAAATTAACAAAGGTGTCGTAATCACAAAATTCCTGTCCTCCGCAACCAGCAATCGGAAGTACTAATCCTGGACCACCTGCTTCTGGTGAGTATATTGCCTGAAAATTAAGACTTATTAACTATATTTATAAAAAATACAGAGATTCTTCTGTAAACGATTTTTTTGTAATGTTAGCGTATATTTATCAATATTAAATAATTTTCATATTATGAAACTAGTAGTTTTTTACATTGTATTAGTATTAGAGTATTAAGTATATTCCTACCAAATATAAGGCTACTTGTCGGAAAACTTCGTTGTTAATCTTCTGAAAAGGAATAGTTATCTATTTAATTTTGTTAATCTTTAATAGCCTTATAAAGAATCAAATATATATATGAGCTACATAGAGGCCTTTGAGAGGCAACGTTAAAACCAATACTGAGTAATTTGCATCTGATCCAAAGCTATAACGACACTAAATTCTAACTAATCTATTTGTTTTTTATAAAATACCTGAAAAAGTGAAGGTTGGACTGTTGAAGGTAATTAAGAATGTTTCCGTGAATAGGTCAAATTTATAAGAGTTAAGTGAAGTTTTTGTATACATCTTCTAGTACTTTAGAATCGATCAGTGAACTTAAGAGTTGTACTCTTATCTCTGCGTGATAAAAAAAAAAATTGTGGATACATAGAAAAATCAAAGCGCAGAGTTGCGAAGCACAACTTATTTCGAACATTGGGGCCCAAAAATATTATAGACCCCTAACGAGTTACAGGGAGCTGCTGTACCCAAGGGACCCAACATCAGGTGGCTTAGAAACCCCTTAATCACTATAACCAGCAGTCCATCGGTTGATTTAGAACGGAAAGGAATAGCTTCTTAATAAAATTGTGCGAAACTTAATATGCAGCCTTTATATCTACTCACAGTAAAACCATATTGTCCAGTTAGCAACCGCTTCCTTAATTCCAATAATATTGCTGAGCCAAAGTTAGGCTGATGTGGCTTGAACACTCTTATTGCAGCCATAAATGCTGCAACGTTGTTCTCGTGAGATGAGTACAAGCGCAATTTTGGTTGTTCTAAATCTCCAGCAATAGCGGCATTTGTTGCATTTAGTATATCGCCCAGAAGTACACCTATGGTTAAGGCATTACTGGTTTTTACTTTGGGTACATGTAAAAGATGACACAACAACGTAATATGAGAATAGATAGATAATACCTGTGGCTAATCGTATTAATTCACTGTTATAGAATTCACAAACATATTCAATAATCGTCATTTCCTTTATTTTTGGCATCACATCATACGCCCAAGTTGGAGGGCTAACACCGACATTTACCTAAAAAGTATTTATTTTACAAAAGTGATAGTTTAAAGAGTTTCAGTTCAAAGTCAAAATTTTATGGAAATAGATTTTTTCTATATTCTACTAAATCGGTAGTATTATGGCTAGTCTTACATATCGTCCTCGCTTTATGGGAAAATAATTATTTTCCCATGAAATAAACGCATTTTTGTCATTTTAAATTATATATGGCAATATATCATAAGGGTTTCGGTATAATCATCCTTATAACATGCTGTATATTGATTTTAAAGTAGTATTCCGTAACAAATAACGCTACCCAAAATATACTGTTTTATGTCCGTGAAACAGTTTTATTTTCTGGACAGCGTAAGCTGCTGAACTGAATTTACCTGCGATAGTGGTTAATAACAATATATACCAAATAAACTTTACCAATGTCTGGAATAAATTATCTAAATAGAATATGTCTTCTGGTGTCGTTATATTGGTTCCTGTTTTTAGGGTTAAAAATTTGAAGAGACCTTCATACGGCTTTAACATTTTCAGAATCTCCGGCAAGCCATATACTTTTTTTCTCAGTTCTAGATATCGTGGACAGTTGTAGTAGTAGAGCAACTGCAATAACAAATATAAATATTTATTTAAATGTTTCATGTTAATTCTTTGAACCGCCGTGTGGTTTCCGGCTGAGTAGAGAAAGAGAGAGAGAGAGAACCATCATTTCTTACCGAGGTGTCGTAAAAGGCAACTAAGGTATGTTGACCCACCGTGTGGTATCCGGTTGAGAAAAATAGACCACCCTCTTTCTTACCGAGGGGTCGTAAAATACGACTAAGGTAAGTTGACGTCAAGCAGGCGGCCGGTCGTAAAATACGTAGCCAAATCATGTTTGTAACATGTTGTGCCGACCCCACTTAGAGTGGGATAAGGGCAGGAGAATGATGAATGATGATGTTTAATAAGAGAGAGGCTCATCAAGTGTGGGACAGTAAGAAGCCGCTGCTTGCTATTGATTTCTGAAGTTTGATTTAATTTGATTGCTTATAGCCTGTATCAACATTAGTTCCGTTAATTTTCTTCATACGTAACTCGAAAGTGATAGTTGTTAACCTACATTAAAATAATTGAATTTCGGTTACAACGACAACCGCTATAATTTTGTTAGTCCGGAAGTTGTACCGGCTTATTTAGAAATATTTAATTAGAATTGATTCTTAGTTTTAACATTCCCTTCCTTGAGATTTACATAAAGAATCGTGAAGTATTAATACATTAGTAGATTTTACAGCCAAATATGGTCCTTGATATACCCATCGTAGCTAATCTCTATAAGCTTTTTTCAAATTTATATTTCGTGAAAGAAAGTACAGCCGATCCAACTTAGGACAGTTCCATTTATATCCTAGTTGGGTCGGTCTATCGGAAATATGGGCGTAGCAGAAAACGTCCTATAAAGGATCGTTCAAATTACGATCACACACACTGACACAGAATTCCCACCGTCTAACAAGTTACGTAAAGCCGTGGTCAGGCCTCACATAAGATACTTAAGGGGTTCATTACCCGAAATTAGTAAAGGTTCTGCTATTTACTCCCCGGAATTCGTACACTTAGAGGTATTTTTAATATCATTAAAAAATTATATACTTTGTAATCCTGAAAGGCCCTAAAAGCCATTAAATCCAACGCATATTGTAAATTCGAAAATTAAAAAAATATAAGAAGTCGTTACAATCGTGTTCCTCATAAAAAAGAATCCACGGTAGTTCTTTGAACTGTTAGCTTTACTTTTTTGTGTCGCCGTGTGGTATACGGCTGAGCAGAAGAGACCACCCTCATTTCTTACCGAGGTGTCGTGAGAGGCGACTAAGGTATAGTACCCGGCATTAAATAATGCACATCGATGTTTACAACGAAACAGCCGACCAGTTCGGTATTTCATTGTCGCACACTGATTCGTCGTCTGTGCGTCAGAGACGATGCGCTGTGAAGCAGAATTTAGTCGATTTCTCTCTCTAAGCCGCGAGTTGCAATATTTATTGCCGGGTACTATAAGTTAACGTCAGGCAGGCGGCCGGTCGTAAAATACCTAGCCAAATCATGTGACAATGTGTTTGTAACATGTTGTCACTTAGAGTGGGATAAGGGTAGGAGGATGATTATGATATTCTACAATCACAATAGATTATTCAAACTTACGTCATCTTCCTCCTGCGGTGCTGTATCGTACGGAACTGGTTGCCAATTCAAAAATGGATTCCACCTTTGTGCAGGCGGTGGTGGATATATGGCGGCGAGAGCAGTCAATGCTGTCATTTTAGTGCGTGCGTAATCCGTAGTCCGTATAGAAATTTCATCAGGAATATATAACTTGGAAATAAGGTTGTTGTAGCGTTTTCTCAAATATTCACCCACCCTATAGCCTCTCTGCTTGCCTTTCTGTTCGATATAATTAATAACTTTGTAAAATATTAGTGGGCAGTAAATTCTAGATTAATATCATGTTAAATTTTTCACTTACGTTCGTCAACGCTTTTTTACCATAAGGAAAGAAGATGTTTTCATAGTTGTGCGTCCCTGAGAGCTTGTCTAACTCTTCCTGATCTGGCGTTCGATCACCGTGTCGAAAGACCTATTATTTAAATTTTGCTGTCATAGTTTAATATAGAAAATCGTAGTGTCTATAATAACATCAAAAATTAATTACAGAAGCAGAAAAACCAGTTAAATAATGTGAACATGGTTTTTAAATTGCCCAATTATTTTCTTTTTAACTTATGCAGTGACTCATATAAGGATTGTGAGAAATATACTATAGTAACAAAATTGTTGCAGTAACTCATTTGTTACATCCAATTAATAACCACAAATATAGATTTTAAAACAGGACTTTTAACTTTACTAAATTGAAAATATAGCTACGTTTTCTGATATACATATATAGTGATACGGAAATTATATTTTCTTCTGTGAACTGTCATCATTCACACTTTGTGCTATAAATTAATTCTAGGCTACGAAATGCATGGGTTTTCCTTATAGTTAGTTTCAAATACGAGAACTCGACATACCACAAAAGACATTAGCAGTTCAGTGTCAGCCTGGCCATTGTCTACCAAGTCGACATTATTCTTGGAGTTAACTGTACGACTAATTGCCGTAGAATCGTGTGCTTCTCCATCACCATTCACAGCCACTACCATTAGGAGTATCACATACACAGATTCCATAATACAAGAGCAGTAAACCTAATGAGAGTTTCTTATCGGCATTATCAACGCGCGTTCGCGAGCCGATTTCGACTGCCATACTGTGATGCCTCCACTCTATTTATATACAGATTAAATGAATCTTTAGGCGAACAGGGCTGCATCTAGTCCTGGCAAAATTATCGCGCATCACAATTCTACAAAAAATATTATGTATTCTATATTTCGTACTAATTCAAATTCGATGAATCACAATTTGTTTTATTATAAATATAAGAATTCTTTTGCCTACTGTCTATAATGAATCTTATAAATCAATGAAAAATATTATTTTTTTAAACATAATTGTATTTCGTGAATTCTCAATATGGTTTGCATTTCGCCAACAAAGATGAATAACATAGTTTCATATACATAACATCGTTCTGAAAAGAAGTGGAACCGTTATTAGAGGGCTACGGGATCAAATTCCGGACAGGCACCAACGAGTTTTTCTAATAAAACTTATTTACCTTATTGATATTTCCATCAGGCTTCAGTACATTAGAAACAGACTATATAGGATATAGTAATGAAAGCTTTAACTCGATCTTAATTATTTATTGTAATAAGTTCAGTCAATCTCATTGGTTTGAAATCATTGGCCAAAAAATCAATAATTATTGCCCTCATGAGAAGTAGAGCATAGACTTCTAAATTCACTACGTGATAATGCTACGTCACGCATAAGAGCAACGAATTTGTCATAATCGCATATAGCCTCGCCACCACAATCAGCAATGGGCAAAATTGTAATAGGACCACCGGTCTTTGGTGCGTGCACAACCTGGAAATAAAAAAGTATTAGTTCGTACTTTAAAGTAAAATATACCTATTACACTGGTACAGAACCCATGTGTGATAATTACGAAAGCATACACACAATCGTGTTTTAATTTTTCAGTGTGTGCAATACAACCATCACCTGTTAGGTTGCGGTTAAGTGAGGTACCACTCAGCCGGATACCACACGGCGGGTCGACTTAACTGAGTTCCTTTATACGACATCTCAGTAAGAAATGAGGGTGGTCTATTCTACTAAGCCGGATACAACACAGCGGGATTCATAACATCGACATTAACCAAAATATATAGAGATGATAATATTTACCAGAACTCCATATTTATTTGTATGTACATTCCTTCTTAATTCTAAAGATACGGCAGACCCGTAATTAGGCTGATGCGGTACAAACACTCTAAGAGCGGCTAAAAGACCGGCAACGTTGAGCTCATGAGCTGAGTATAAATACAGTTTTGGTACTTCATTAATACCCGCTATTGCAGCACTTGTTATGTTTAGTATATCTCCCATTAACACACCTGAAATATTAATCAAAGTTAATAAAACGAATGAATTCCCTCCCCCAATATGTATCTATGTAGTTGGTATCCGAGTAACACTTGATCATTACTGATGCGTAGGGACAAAGAATAGAAGAATGGAAGTGGAAGAAGAATAGAGTGAATAGACACTATATTGACAAGCGTGGTCAACCTTAGTTTGCCGTTTTCGCTTTCCATCAGGCGGAAGTGCCTTATATTAAAAAATACCAGCTCGTTAAGGGGTCACGTGATGAATGCCATGTAAATGTCAAAGTAGAAAATGTATATAATGTCACAATAGATAAGTCTTTGCAAATTTTGTTTTTAATTTTCAAATTTTATAAAACTTGCCTACTTCATAACAAGTTTTCGGATCCGTATACTCTTTCAACACGCAGTAATACAAACCAATAACAACACAAATAGCTACATTTTTATTTAACAATTATTTTCGTTTACGTGTCTATTATGGAGTTTATTATTTCACCAACTAATCGTAAGATCCATTGAAAAAACCGCAACGTTACAAATTTACCACTATTGATAAATATTGTTCTATTCAACTCCAATAGATAGAATATACTCGTACTATCACTATTCTTTATATACAACTATATTACAAAGTCAAAAAATTAATAAAACTATTATTAGTTTAAAATTAGAAATGTAGTTATTTATATTTTCGATATATTAAAAAAATGTAATATACCAATTACCCTACATTTCTTGCATCACTCTGTCATAACTGTAAAACCGAAACTGATACGCTAAGCTAAACCATAGTTTCATAAAAGTTTCGTATCCAATTACTTTTTCTTTAACCAAACTCCTCAATGATTTAATTTGAACGGAATTAATCAAGTGGGTTAATTAGACATACCCACAATTTATATCAATTAAAAAAAAACAAACCTGCTGTTAATTTTATTAAATCAGTATTGTAGTATTGATACAAAAATTCAAGCTTGGTCACATTTTTTATCTGCGGCATTATCTCTTGAACCCATTGTGGAATTGTTATACCAGAATTTTCCTAAAATTTAAGATGGTACAATATTTTTTTAAAGAAAAAAAATAATAAAGACAACTGCAAAGTCATTTACCAGTGCTTGGAAAAGATTATCCAAAAAGAAAACATCTTGGGCCGTAGCTATATTTGTTCCAGTTTTATTATTTAATAATTCAAATAAACCTTGATATGAATTGATATCGTCGCGTACCGTAGGTATTTCGTAAATTTTATTTTTTAATTCATCGTACCGTGGACAGTTGTTAAAATAGAGAAGCTGAAAACATGTTGCAAGTTATATACCATAATTATTTCAAAAGATTTTCATTCATTTATTTATGGAATTGTACCTTATTGACTACTTATATATATATATATCATTGCCATAACTAAATCAATCCGTTATAGACTTTCTTTTAATCGGGTATAACTGGTCCATGGTAAACATTATTCATTCATAGAACTAAAACATGCCACTTCTGCTGTGTGAGAGCGGTCCGTTTTATGAATGTATTTTCGTGTGCGTTTAAAAGATAATTAGAAATTACGAGTATGAAGTTTTTCAGAGTATGACTTTCTTTGGGGTATTTATAAATTGGTAATTCTTAATTATAATTTGAAAAATAACAGATATTTTTTTTCTTTCGATATTTTTTTTTCTAATACAATTTACTCTAAGATGTGGCCCGATATCAAAGAAGGCTCTCGTGGGCCAACCTTGGTCAAAATTAACACGCGCTATACGCTATTTAGAGCTCTTCGCATTTCGTCCTGCGCGCTCTCGCTTTTTTACTCTTCCGGTAGATGACATTGTTAAACATTGTTAAGCATGTTACCATTTCAAAACAAATACTAAAGTAATTCAAATAAGTTAAGATCACAAACAGGCGAGCCAATGAGACATAATTTGAGACACTTTCTTATATAATATGATACATAACATAATATAACATCCGAATACTTGTTTCTTATAATCTAGAAGTGCATTTATGTTCTAGAATTTCTAAATTATAATAAAATATAGATTGTATGATACCTTGTATGATATTTTTTATGTCACCCATAACACAAGTTACCTTAAGGACGTACGACCGTGAGTGTAAGTGTCCCATATATGTATTTATTTATATACTTCTTTACTCGACGTTTCAAGCGTCGGTTTTAATAAATATCTCGTCCCATTACCCACAGGAAAAAAGATATTCATTTGTCCAAAATCGGTGCTCTCTCTATATTATGACGTGTGTTTTTGTTTTGTCTTCTTCGTTTCTTCCTTTTTTTATGAGTATGTATGTGTTGTAAGTCAGTTGTGTTTGATTCAATGGGTGATTGTGTTGTGTTTGGCGATTGTAAAGTGGTTTATTATTATAATATATTTATATATCATATATTATAGTATTATAATCAATGCTAATTATTTCGTGCAAATTAATTCTTTGACCTTTGATTGCGATCTAAGCTGGTTGTGTGTAAATATAAAACATATTCACTCGTTATAATTCTGATTTGCGGACTACAAGGAAAATTTAGTAAAATATTCGCAATATAATTTGAATCTTAATTATGATATTCTTACATCGTCGTCCTTCGGTGGCATCGTGTTATACGGTATGGGTTGCCAGTTAATTTCTGGGTGCCATTTTTGTTCAGGAACTGGCATATACAACGCTGCCAACACTAATAAAGCCGTCATCTTTGTACGAGCGAAATCGGTAGTCCGAATAGATATCTCCTCGGGTAGATAAAATTCACTGATGCTATCATTATATCGTTGTCGCAGATACTGCCCTAAGACATAAGAACGTTGTTTACCTTTCTGTAATATAAAATGTACACAAAACCTTAATAAAAAAAAATTAAAAAATTTACATTAATAATCCTGTATATCTATATAAAATAAATAAAAGTCAAATGTCGCCGTCTTTCTTTACTTACTTGTGTTAATGCTTTCTTGCCGTAGGGAAAAAATACCTTATCGTCTATATTCCCAGATGGAAACAAGTCTAACTCTTCTTGATCAGGCGTTCTATCACCGTGTCTAAACACCTGTGAGAATGAATCTCTTGTTATAATTTGTAAATAAATAGTGATCATAATTTGACACGACAAATATTACATTTCTTTATGTTCGCAAAACACCATTTACATCACTAGCTATACTATTTAGTAAATTCATAGGTAGACCCTCACGATTGAGATAAATAAGTACGTAAGTAAACCGATATCTATTATCGGTTTTTCTTTGGGGAACAGGCATACATTTTTTTACCTTACTTTTACATCATTTAGGGTATTTTTAAATAATTTGACTCGAAATGCGTGGAGGGGAGTTTATAAACACATCAAATATATCAAAATATTTAATGTCAAATATATTTTATCTACGTGTAGAAATCATACTAATTTAAATTTGAGATTTATAGATAAACTTTATAATTTGATAAATTTTTGTATAAAATGCCGCACTATGATATTTGAACAAATAATAGGTTTATTATACGTTGGCAAAAACTGATTTAAACCTTAGAAATGTTACTTTATTATAAATGAATAAATTATAATAGTAGCATAAACACAATGGATACACCATAAAATCATATATTTGATGCTTGAAACTTGTTTGTTGACAAAATCATCATTAGTTCATAAGTGGGTTTTAGTTGTAACGTTGAAATGGGAGAAAGAGACAAATTCTTTAAACTATTTATTTAATGCTAATCACACTCGTCCAAGACTTTGCACGACATATAGAAAATATTTATGAAGTTTTTCTTTACTTAAAATAAGGTAGCGGCCAGTTACTACCTTAATCCCCCCTTTTGCAGCTTAAACTAAGGCTGTTCCGAGGATGATCCGATACGTTTTACAAGTAAGACGTGTCCCAGATTGAGACATGTATATTTTTTCTTTTTTTAAAGTATAGATTTATTGTATCTATTACGCAAAACTAAATCTTGCAAGGGTGTAAACTTGCGGCCCCTTGCCACGTCCTCTCACCATTGAGGACACTGCAGGCGGTTTTATCGCGGCCGCTAATTATGATTATCTGATTCTTTATGCATATCAACATGGTTCTGACATTAAAAACTCAGACTCTTGTTTGAAGGTCCTTTAAACGCTCTACCATCTCATACATAAACTTACCACAAAGGATACCACTGGTACAGTATTTGATGAAATTTCATCTATGAGCTCCCTACTTGAGGTATGAATATACAATTGTTCTTGCATATCACATACACTAACAACTATTGTTAGAACTATAAAGCCCATAAACTTCCTCATTGCGAGTATTTTCGATCACAAATTAAAACAAATGGTAGTAGCTGCCCAGAACTCGAGACATTTTATACTGCGCGTGTTGTCATCCGATTTTTATTTATATAGACATTCTCGTCATAAAATTACCTAGTCTAAATGTTCGTTTATTATTTGTTTTAGTAAGTCAACCTTTTTTTTCGGAGGGGAGGACCAATTAGTATTTTCGTGCATTTCAGAATCTTTTTCCGTTGATTGGAGTTAACTAACATACTTTTCCATATCTACACATATAAATTCAAATTCGAATACTTCTTCAATCAAGTTGGCTTTTAAAAGCACTTTTGAATCGACAAAATTACAATGAACCTACGACTGGTTCATCAAGAAACTCGGTGGTCACTCCTTTCAAAAGGTTAATATTTCAATAATATATAATTATTTACAAGTTAAAAAATACATTTTAATCTAGTGCATAACTGGTTCTAACTTAAATCGAAGCTTTGTTATTATCAACACATATACCATATACCTATCCCACTCACAAGTGCGTTAGGTTTTTTAGCTAATATAAACTAAAATAAGCTAAAGTAAACTGCTGATAAAAACTGAAGTGGGAGACATTTGCACAACGTGGATTGGGAAGGATTGTTAATTGAAACTGATTTTAGAGACAGAAGCATATCTTGTCTATATTAGATATATGTAAAGATAATGAGTGAGATATGAAAAACGTCAGCCCATAGAGGAAAATAATAGAACTAACAGCAATTTTCTTTGAAAAACACGTTTTGTTAAATGATAAACCAGTCAGCATCACCTGCTTATTTACTTATAGATAGCAAATTATAACATTAATATTAACAATTTTCAAAAATGCATTCTGAAAACATTCTTAAGAAAAAAAAGGAATGAAAGGAATTTTCTTATAAGTCAATATGTCTATTTTTATTAATTTTACTAAATTAAATAAAAAATTTTTGAAATAAATTAAAGCTGTTTTAGTTATAATCAATAGCAAAGTAACAACATAATAAATATAAGGAAAGTTGTAGTAAATAAAAATAATATTTATTTACTTATGTATTTATTACATTATTTTATAACATTCTGTTTATTCATTGATCACAACTCATCTCGTGTATCCAACTATAATATAAATAATATTAGGTCCTTACATATGAAATTGGCGTTTAGTCGTACTGGCCACTTTGATCTCAAATATTACCTTTATGGTTAGGAATTCCAAATTCAAATTCATACAGCTATTTACTCATGCATTTGTGTTTCAAACCCCCTAATTCATTTGTTTTTTCTTCTTTTGTTTTTTTCTTTGTGTCACTCTGTTTACAAAATGGAAAACATGAAATGTCGCGTTATTTACGAGTATGAGTTCCACCGTGGCACCAGTGCTGCAGAAACGGATCGAAGGATTAATGATGTGTATGGTGACGGTGTCGCAAAAGAAAACACAGTGCGTTTTTGGTTCCAACGTTTTCGTTCTGGAAATTTCGACCTGCAGAACAAGCCTCGTGGACGGCCGGAGACCAAAGTTGATAATGAAGAATTGAAGGCTATTGTGGAAGCGGATCCATCGCAAACCACGTCCGAGTTAGCTGCAGGCTCCGGTGTTAGTGATAAAACTATTCTAATCCACTTGAAGCAAATTGGGAAGGTGAAAAAGCTTGAAAGGTGGGTACCTCATGAATTGAGTGAAGCAAACCGTCAAACGCGCGTCGACTGCTGCGTTACGTTATTCAACCGGCACAATAATGAAGGAATTTTAAATCGAATCATTACCTGTGATGAAAAGTGGATCCTTTACGATAATCGGAAGCGCTCATCGCAATGGCTGGACCCTGGCGAACCAGCCAAATCCTGCCCTAAGCGAAAATTGACTAAAAAAAAGTTGCTCGTAAGTGTTTGGTGGACTATTGCCGGTGTCGTTCACTACAGCTTTCTTAAATCTGGTCAGACGATTACGGCAGATATCTATTGTCAGCAACTGCAAACCATGATGGAAAAGCTAGCTGCTAAACAACCGAGGCTGGTCAATCGCTCTAGGCCACTGCTGCTTCAGGACAACGCTAGACCACACACTGCACAACAGATGGCTACCAAATCAGAGGAGCTTCAATTAGAATGTCTTAGACATCCACCGTACTCTCCGGACCTTGCTCCAACAGATTACCATTTTTTTCGCAATTTGGATAACTACTTGCAAGGAAAAAAATTCAACTCCGATGGGGCAGTCCAAACCGCCTTCAAAGATTTTATTGATTCCCGCCCGAATGGTTTTTTTTAGTAAGGGGATCAATGAACTACCTTTGAGATGGCAAAAGTGCATACATAGCAATGGTACATACTTTGATTAATTAAATATATTTCATTAAAAAAAAAAGACTATGTTCCTCCCATAGAAAACGCCAATTTCATATGTAAGGACCTAATATAAATAATCTAGACGAATGTTTGCAAAGTTAACAATAATTAGTAATATTAACAATAAATAGTAATTTTGAAGTAATTACTTATTTTAAATATATAACATAGATAAAAATTTCTTTAATGGTAACATTGTTAATTTATATGTACAAGAATATAGTTTAAATCAATTTGAGAATATATGTTATGCGTGAAGTGATACATATATCACTTAACTGTACCACGGTACCAGAACGTGGTATAAAAAAGTTAAGTAAGTATATCAGAGCGATTGAATCATTGAGCACGTGCGTAACTAAATCAACTTTTTTGAATTAAGCAGTTTTAGCAGTCATATCCATACTAATGTTATATATGAGAGAGTCTGTACATCTGTCTGTTACGCTTTCGTGTGTAGTCCACTAGAGCAATATTGTTTTAATTTGGTACAATTTTGTTTCTATATTTCTTTGCTGATTAACTTCTATTTAGGCAATCCATAGTATTAAACAATAGCAATTTTGAGTTAATGTCATAACTTTTGCAGTTTAATCTATTGTTAGGTAGTTTTCTAGCGTAAATATTTAAACAATGTACCACTAATGAAGAGCCATAAATAATTATACAAAAATATAATATACATTTTTAGCTTTGCATTGCAATTGTATTAGAAGTAGATACAAACATCACAGTAGGGCACGAACAAAAAAAAATCTGAATATGCTAGCTGCTTATATTAAAAATAGATTAAGTTTAGAACTTTTTTGTTACAGGTATGACCGATGTTCATTATAATGAGCAAGCGCTACTCGATCAACTAATTTTATGTACAGAATATGTTGATAAAGCGGAGAGATACGAACTCCTTGGCCCCCTTTACCGTCTGGTAATCCCTATATATGAACGGAGAAAGGACTATCAAGCACTTCTCACTTGCTACCAACATCTTACGAAAGCATACGCCAAAGTCATAGAAGTGACTAACTCCGGTAAACGACTACTAGGAAGATTCTATCGGGTAGCATTTTTTGGAAAAGCCCACTTCGGCGAAGATGAAGAAGGAATAGAATTCATCTATAAAGAGCCAAAATTGACGTCTCTAAGCGAAATATCGGAGAAGTTACAAACTTTTTACGAACAAAAGTTTGGAGCTGATTGTGTCAAAATAATTATGGATTCCGCACCGGTAAGTAAATACAAAATAAACAGGTTATCAAATCTAGTTGGTAAGTGTCAATAATTGAATGAATATATATTACGCGATATTCCATCGGCCAAGGCTATCCACACAATGACTTTAAATATTCCAATAAAAAAAATTAATGTAATTATAATTTTGACATTTACTACTTGGGTTTCCTTTACTGAGTGAGTGGAATAAATGTATAAGTACACACAAGTATCTAATGATTAATTTAAATTATTAAGTTTTCAATTATTTACTTCTCAAGGAATTCAATAAAAGCTCTGTTTTTTATCTTACATTTTGTAAATACTTAGAAAAGATAATAACTTACACTCATTGATAATTGCAATTTATCACACGCTTTTCGGTGAAGGAAAACATCGCGAGGAAACCTGCATATGTCTAGAGAATTCTGGAGATATCTGTAACCTACCAATCCGCATTGGAGCAGCATGGTAGGTCTTAGCTCCAACCCTTCTCTCCAGAAACGGAGAGAGGAGGCCTATGCCCAGCAGTGGGATTGTAACAGGCTGCTACTACTACTCATTGAGATATGATTAGATAATCATATTCAATCTTACTTCAAGTATCTAACTTCAAGACTTGTATAACTTTAAAAATGACCATAATATAGTGAAAGTTTGTTGAATGTTATCTGTGGAACTTATAATAGTTATTATAATATTATAAATGTTTCATACTATATAAGTCACGATTAATTTCATGTTATTTAATTTAATTTCATACTCTCTAAGTGGTAGTTTTGACCATATATTATGGTCTTGTCTTGAATGACCAAATTAGCATGCACTTCTATGCTAAAAATGACATAGAATGTATGCCTCATGATAATTTAATAATTTTCTACACTATTCACAATATTTAGGTATTGATGAAGTATATTGCGCGAAACTTTTACGTCCCTCTTATCGAACTCTGTCAATGTTTTGTCTAAAAATTGTATTTCTACTATGTGTAAAGTTTTAGCTTTACATATTATACTTATACCTAAAATGTATCTAATTAATTTATGAATTAGTCAAAAATACATTTAATTTGTATCAATAGGTAGTTCGTGAAGAACTAGATAGCAAGCTTGCTTATATTCAAGTCACGTGGGTTCGCGCATCGCCTGAAGGAATGGGGGCAGCACATTCAGGCAGTGAGAGCTCCTTTGATAGAGCTCACAATATTCGACGTTTCGTGTTTGAAACTCCATTTACAAGGGACGGCGCTGCGCGAGGACCTGTGCATCATCAGAGATTACGTCTTACCCACCTAACCGGTAAATATAAATCCTGGAACATTGTTTCTTCTAACCACATTACATTATAAATAAATATTGACAAGATGAATTAATAATTAAACGTTTTTGTCAAATAAATGCAGCGTAGAATAGAAGCAGAATGTTTTTGGCCCATTATTTTGAAACGTATTTCTTTTTGGATCTCGACGAATTTACAGATTAGTAATTGTCGAGTCGCGCAGGTATTAAAAAGTTTTGTTACCAATCACGCGCACTATTTTATTTAGTGACAGATTTTTTTTATAATTCCAGCGGAAACCTGGTTTCCTTACGTAAAACGTCGAGTACGGGTCATAGAAACGCAGGTGGAAGAAAAAAGTCCCATAGAGGTAGCGTTATCTGAAATGGAAAGTCAGGTGGCTGAGCTAACGGAGATAGTGAATGCCAAGGCTCCGGATATTAAAAAACTGCAGCTGAGGTATGAATTAAATATTTACTATCGTTTATTACTTGGTGACTAAAAAAAAAAATAATAATAATATTATAATTATCCTTATAAGATTCAATGTAAAACATGAAATCAAACCATTTTGTGATGCTATTAAATAATATTCCCTTGTTCATAAAAATTCAATGTTGTATCAGTGAACGAATGCTAATTGCAATACGTACTATTGCAAAAAATACACGTCATACACTAAATTTAATGTACTGTTTTATGCTTTGTTTTAATTTAACATAAGTTAGGATTTATTTCATGTATTATAATTAACCATGCATTTTTTTATCATTAACCATACATTTTACCATAATTTTCAGACTCCAGGGTAGTATATGTGTTCAAGTGAATGCTGGGCCCTTAGCGTACGCAAACGCGTTCCTCGACCCCACTTTGGTTCTCATGTATCCGGATGATATGGTCGATAAACTCAAAGCCGTATTCAAGTAAGTTTTTTCATCAATCAGTTTCACCATTAATTTGTCTAATACAAAATAGCAGTGATATTCTCAAAAAAAAAATAGTCTTTAGTCAAGTAAACCTGTAGAGGAGTGCTTTTGAATCGTCAACTCTACTGCTGGTTCGGAAAATTGTCTGGGATTTTCAAAATATAATGCTTATAATTTACATCTCGTGATTTTGTGCTTGTTGCTTTTGTGATATATTATAATAGCTAAATCCAGGCTTTGATATTATTTATATAATCTACAATAGTAAAGCAGGCCTGATATATCAGCCTATTATTTCATTTTAGCCTATTATCTTATCAGTTATTTTACATTGCTGTAATGGCAAGGTATAAGGTTAATAACACCATTTAGATGGACATAAAAGACGTCCTATTTTATGAACTTATTATTTATATATACTTCTTGTAATGGAACCATAAAATTACTAAAGGTCATGGTCACAAATAACATGTTAACATTTAAAAGTCGTGATTTTGTCTGGACGACAGGTTCCTAAACTTTATGTAGTAACCCTCATCAAAGACTTTAGTTTTTTTTTTATTGCATGTACAATATACTCGGAATATTGATTACAAACTGTACAGAAGACTTGATTCACGTCAACTTAAGTTATAATACGCTTAGTTTTGTACTATGTAGAGCTGATTGCGACTCCTTTGAGAGGGTCACTTGTTCAAACTCCGGACACGCACCAATGAGTTTTTCATTTAAAACTTATGTATCTAAATGATAATTGCAATTTATCACACGCTTTTCGGTCAAGTAAAATATCGTGAATAAACTTAAATATTTCTAGAATTGGGATATATGGAGCCTACCAAACCGCATTGGAGCAGAGAGATGTGTCTAAGCTCCAACTCTTCTCTCTAAAAAACGGAGAGAGATGGCCTATGCCTAGCCGTGTGACATTAACAGGCTATTACTTTATGTAATATGTTGTTTTATTCCTGCTCACGAAAGAAAAACATTTTTTTTTATTCTATACTTAAGCTCACACCCAATCTTATTTAGATTGGTTCATGGTAACTGATTACATTGGGTAGTAGCCGTGCAAGCCTAACAGACAAACCGATTTTCGCATTTATAATATTACTATTGAATGAAGTTCGTTCCGATCTGATCTCTGACCTTGGTTTGATAAACAAATATCCTTAAATATCCTTATGTTCTATTGTTACGTTACGAAACAAAAATGAGACCGGTATAACACTTTGGATGCTTAAAAATTGTTTGGTGTATTTAACTTAGCAGGCAATACCCAGAAAAAATATAAGGAAAATGTTGGATCTTGAATTACTTGATTTTAAGTTGCGTATTTTTTATTATCGATACCTACCATCAGTCGATCAGTTTATTAGATAGCGGTGATTTATCTATTTAATCTTATATCACAAAAAGTTTTTACACTACATCCAAAAAATCTTCTGGCGTACGAAATCCAAAACAAAAAACGTAAATTTGATAGCCTATTTTGCAACAACAAAATAACTTTTTTAAATTTAAACTATCGTGAGTAGTATTCATAGTTAATAAAGATACCGGCTATACTCACGTCTAATTTTATCGGATTAGCCCGACTAGTTTCGAACCCGTCCGGGGCACTTATTCATGAGCTCTTTACACGACGTTACCGCGGCGGGAACTGTTCACTTAGTCGGGCTAATCCGATAAAATTAGACGTGAGTATAGCCGGTATCTTTATTAACTAACAAAATAACTATTTAAATGTATCTCGCACAGATCAAATATTGACAGACAGCTTTTGGGGACTTTCTTATTGAGTTCACTTTAGTTAAATTAACATGTCATGTATTATATAATAGGTTTTATGACCTCGTTGGTACAAGTCGTTTGCATACATGATTTTATGGACTGGATAATTTTCCTTAAGCTACGTCCTAGTAATAACTACAATTGGTTATGTGCGTTTTCATAAAGGTATACAAAGAAAAATTGTAATATAGGTATTTATAAATAAATAAAATAAATATATGAGACAATGTAGTGTGTCATGTTGCAGTTGTAATTAGTAGCTAGGGGTTGCTGTATTACTATCCTTACCCTAAACATATTCTAGTAATATACCACTACACAAAGACCCAACAAATTGTTTATAAAAATGTTGGCTGTCAACGGAAATCGAACCTACGACCCCCGAAGTACGCCATTGCAATACGAATTGCCATGTACGCCAACGGATCAGTCATTAGTCCTTTATTTATCAGAAATTTTCTTCGTATGATTTTCTCCACAATTTCTCCACATTACGATTTTATCGTGAGAGCCTATTCTCCTGATGATGCTTCGGTTTCGGGGTGAAACGACCGTAGAGATTTTAGTGGTGGTTGTGTGTATTGCTTATGTGCATTTTTGCTGGTGGAGGCGTCTTCGGATGCATGTAGTGACTTGTCCTGCAAGTGTAAGGTACGTGAATTTTGCCTGCTACACACATTAGCACTGCATGCATTCGGTTAACCGGCGCGGATTATAGCAAAGTAGTTCTGTTATAGTTAATTTAGAGAGATATTTATAAAAACGAAAAGATCCAATAGGGACTTACTCCAATTTAAGTGTAATTTTTATAATGATTTTATTTATATGATATTTTAATCCCTTCTCTAGGGAATTCCTGATAGTGTGTCACGCGGCTCTCCAACTAAATGCAAAGTTGATAAGTTCCGATCAAGTAACATATCAAGAAGCCCTTGAATCGAACTACTACAAGCTCAGCGACTCACTCTCGACGGTGCTCGGCCAGCCGTTACAGGACATTCTACTCAACGGGAACCTTAGTACCACCGTCACAGGCGTCCAGCTCGAATCTAGCAATGCCTAAAGTAAAATACACGTCTCTCTTTAGACTCTAGTCTCAATTTTCTTATTAATTATTAACCTTCAGTGTACGGCTTTTCAACAAAAATGCACGATTTTTATTTGTGCAATGCACATTATAATTTCGTCTATATAATATAATCTATATCTAATATGGTGCTGAATTAGATCGCATATTGTGAATTCCAGTTTCTTGGGTTTAAATAAATATATGAGACACTTACACACACAATCGTCCATCCCCAAAGTAACTTAATACTTGCTTTATGGGTGACGGACAACTGTTAGATATACTACATACATAATTTTAAATAAATACTTAAATACAAATATACACCCAGGCTCGAAGAACCAACAAATTGTTTAAAGAAAATGTTGGCTCTTGGCGAGAATCTAACCCGCGACCTGCGGAGCTGAAGGCAAGTTACTACCTACACTACACTACTGCACCAACGGGCCAGTCGGTATAAAACAAGTGTTCGATTAAACATTTGATTTATTGTACGTAATTTGTATAGTTTACTTTACGTAAATATTAATTTTATTTCAAATTCACTTTAACGTATGTAGAATACATATACCGATATACTCAATAAATATATAAATCACAGTTTAAGTTTTAAAAAGGTTACTTTCATAGGATAACTGCAATTTAAATTATCCTAAAAATTCCGCAAAGCAACGTACCCTTTATAATTAAGATTAATACGAAAAAAAATTGCGATAGTTATAACGATATGGACCGCACTAGAGGCGTTTAAGTTTCTACTATAATTACGACATACCTACAGATGATTATTAAATGATAAATGTAATTGTTATTGGACCGTTATTGAAACTGCGTGGGAAGGTTTTATTTCAGGTTTTTTTAATATCCATACGCAGCTTTCATTCATTCATAATCTTTTTTTTCTATGCTTGTATTGCCATGACCGTTAAAGAGGGAAATAAACAAAGTAATTAGTTCACAGAGTCAAAGTTATGTCTATGAAACGAATCTCAAAAATATACCGATATAATTTGTAGTGAGCTTAGTCATAGTTTCATTCTAAGCGTATTTTATCAACTGGACAGCATGAAATGCTTATAAATAATATTTTCTATTTATATAAGGCGTGTTGGATTACGTTAACTTTGTAACATCTAGTATTGAATTATTTATGAGGAAGTTCATAATAACAAAACATTTTGTTAAGTCACACATAACCCATTTGAAGATGTGTATAATGATATATCGTAATATAATCATAAAATAACTTAATATAATATATGTATTTTATAGTTTTTGAAATTGCTCGCGATCACAATGATCTAAGTACATAATTTTTTATATTCATGTTAATTAAAACACCTTTTTTTATAAAGATATAGACCATTCATCAATTATTTTACAGGTAAAATAATTTCTGAAATTAAGGTTATAAAGTAGATAGTTCGGAAAGAAACATGGTGATGGACGTATGGTATTAGGTTGTAAAATTACTTCTAAAATATTTGTAAAAATATTTTCCTAACATTTAACTAAAGTCAATTAATTCTCTATTAGTTTTAAATCTGATGTTGTATTGTAAGAAATAGTAAATGAATGAATTTTAAATACCTGCCTGTATAAAAATAATTTTAGTTACAAATTCTGAACTGCTATAATTTAATAATTAAAAATTATTTAATTGCCAGTAATGTTGTTACAATATATTTCAAATTAAGCTTATAAGTTGAAGATGTTCCTGGCCACAAACGGCAAAACAAAAATAATGTTTAGAAATAATTGTGAAGTATAGTTAGTTTCTGCGTATTTAACTTTCTATATCGGCGTTACTATATGATTTTTTCTCCATATAATAATATATGGAGAAAAAATTATTATATTATTAGTAATATTTTAAAAACAAGTTTGAAGGGAAATTTATGTATCGCGCTCCATTCAGGTAGGCTATATTGTACCTTTATTATACAAAAATGTCCCTAATTAGACAAACACGTTTACTGATACTAGCTGATGATACATTACATTTATGCTGCCATATATTTTTACAGTATATACATACTTGTCGTACAATTCGGACAATAAATTAAAGCTGTACAATTTTTAAACACAATACTTGGTAACTGTTGACACGTGTTATCAGATTTGTATCAAGCAATGTCAATCTCCATACCAAAGCAAGCTCAAATAATATTCTAAAATGATAATATTAAAGAAAAACCTATGGAATTCATTATCGAAATTGTATTAAATCCTTACATTAACTAAAGTTTAGGTAATCGGATCCATCATATCAAATTAAAAAAGAGTTCCTTTTAACTACATAATTTGATAGTATCTTACGTATAATGCTACTACACTATAATTATACATTAAAATATATTCTTATTCATTATATACTCTTAACTGAATATATTGAGTTTTTTATATTTGTGTATAAAAATTTGCATACTTATTCAACCAGGGTTGATATCAGGAGTTAATGTGGCGCTAAAATACAGTCAGTACTCATAACGTAAATGTAGCTTTGTGTCTATATAATGATACAAAGTTATTGAAAGTATAATGAGTATAATATTTTTTATATTGTTAATATTTCATAATGTATCTATGTAAATAACGAATTATTATCTCTTAATTTAAAGATTGTAACATGAATATATATCATAGACATATTAGTCTAGAGAAAGAAATCCATTACAATAAAGAGAGCGAATCTGTCTCTCTTTTTTATGTGTGATAAGATGAGACAAAGATAAGTATACAAGTGTCATCTTCCCTCTAGGTATTGTGACACTTTAGACCTGTCTATGGATCCCCTACTCTAGTATAATATTAACAACTGATATGCATTGTGCAAGTTAACTTTGCGTTAAAATTTTATTTTGAGAAGTTTATGTCCGTTTAATTTATTTTGTTGGTTATAATTGTGGTTTTCGTATTATTGAATCTTAATTTTTCTTATAATTAATGGATTTTAATGTAGATTTTTTTATATCATATGTTTTTACATCTTCAATATTCATAATTCTTAGTTAATTTGACATCTTTGATATCGTCTATTATAAAGTCGTCCATATAGTCTATGTTAAAACTTACGTTTCGCGATCAAATCAGCTAATCTACCTAATACTCTTCTCATTCCACTAATTTAATACGCATTACATATTTACATTAATTTATATAACAATTAGGTATTTATCATAAATATTTTCAAAGTATGACTTTAAGTCCTAAAAATTCCTTATATTTATTTTATTTTATACTAATCTATTGAAGATTCAATTTAATGTACCACTCAAAAAACTAAGTAAGTCCACATTGAAGTTGTGAGCGGAACATATTCACCAATGTTTCCTTCTTAGTTCTTTAAATAGTAAAGTGAAAAAAAAACTTGAAAAACAAGATTAATTTCTGGGATTTTTACATCCTGCCAGTCCACCTCAAAGCTACGTGATGAAAAAAGGCCATATACATCGGAACCGTAGGGCCTCTTAAAAAGAAATAATTAAAAATTCAGAAACTTCAGTTAAAAAATTTAGCATATAAAGATTAGAAATATAAATAAACATTGGATACCAATTCAGAAATGCTGATAGTAATTTTTACTATGGGACTTGTCGTGAAATTAGGGACCCTGGGCAAAGGCCGCGTGCTCTTGTGACAAAGACGGCTCTACTGGTAGGTTTAAACTGTAAAGCTCTATTTATCACCATTTCAGTAAAACAGGAAGCCATTATGATATTGAAATATGTATATTTGTCTTATATTTATCTCCTTAATATATTGTTATGTAATGTATTTCGTCCAATTTAAGGAGCCTTAGAAATGTTTCTTTTCAGTACTTAAAGTCTTGTTTTTTATTATATGATAATTCTTATTTATGTGAAAATATATACATATACGTATGTACGGATGCCATATAATCTTTAATATATACTTGATGTAGTCAAGTTACGATGTATCTTTGCACAAATTAATGTAAATCAATGTTTTTGTATCTTACTCTGATTATTGTAATCTGAATTTGATGTTTTAATACATTTGTAAGAATAAACTATATCTTTTTTTGTATTTAACCTTTACAATTATACTGGAAGTATAAATAAATAAATAAATATATGGTACATTTACATAGGCGGTCGTCCATCCCCAAAGTAATTTATTAATACTTGTGTTATGGGTTAGAGAGAACTGGTAAATATATACATATATAGTTTTAAATACATACTTCAATTTATATATACACCCAGACTCGAAGAACCAACAAATTCTAATTAGAAAATGTTGGTTCTCGGTGGGAATCGAACCCGCGACCCAGGGAGCCGAAGACAGGGTCACTGCCAACTGTGTCAACGGGCCAGTCAGTATATGAAAAGCAATGCTAAAATTTTAACACAGCTTTTTGACGCTGAGGGACCTGGGCTAGGTCAGAAACTAAAAAATAGTATGAGTAAGGCGAATAATCTTATCAATTTACAGCTTAGAAGAAGTAATCTTAAGAACTTTTTATTGTTGACGAACGTTCGTTCTAGCCTCATTATTTGTATAGTATGTTGTTATTTATTGAGATTCCCTTTTAGACAGTTTTAGATATACCTTATTTAAAAGCTAGCTAAAAGTTACAACCATAAACACAATGTAGGCTAGAACTTTCAATATGTACACTGTAGTCTTTGGCTAGAACCCAGATAGTTAAAATAATTTATAATTCATATTATTTGTCTATGGTTTATTGCTTGTTATTTGTTAAACAAAACTGCTACTTCGTAGTTTTGGTTGAAAACTGTTTTATTGGTTAAAATTTTATTTGTTTTCAAGGACATGGAAGATGAATTAGAAGACAGGGTTTTACAACAAACGTATGTTTCGTTTATGAAAATTGTGTCGCGCTTTGCAAGCAGTGTTGCGATTGACACTCCACTAAGCTATTTATGGACGATGGTGCGAGTTTATTTGCTTCGATCAGAAGTGCTAGTATTTACCTTAGCTATTATTATATTCTTTATGTATCTTCAAACGCTTGGGCTATGGAGCCGGACTATGTTGAGCAGGTTATCACAAGCTATGAGTCCACTAAGCGCAGTTCAGCGAATGAAGCTGATGGAAGGTTCTGAAGCCGATAAGCAAAGCTGGGAACTAAAAGGACAACTAAGTGCGGCTTACGCAATCAAAGGCAGACGAATGCATATGGAAGATAAGTTCATTATTAACGAAAATATAGAAAACACTGGCATTTCGTTGTTTGCTATATTTGATGGCCACGGCGGAGAGTTTGCCGCCAACTACGCCAAAGAACACCTTATACAAAATGTATACAATAAAGTTGTAGAACTTTGTGCTGTTAAAGAAGGCAAAGTAGTTAATACAGTACTGAAAGAAAGTCCAGAAGAACTTACAAAGGAAGAAAGTAATGTTGATCTAGAAAGAAAAATGAGCTTTAAAAAATCAGCAAGTACTGCTGATGACACATCAAAAAAAGAAATAACTGACCCAGAACTATTAGCTCAGTTATCTAAAGCTAGAACTATTATTACTAGAGAAGTTAAACCAACTAAACCAGTAAAAACTATTGCAATTCCACTATCAAGTTATATGGACAAAGGAAAGATAAATTATGGTAAATTGTTGACTGATGAAGTTTTAGCTGCTGATAGGTTACTTGTAGAAGCTGCCAAACGGTCTATGAATGTAGCAGGTACTACAGCTTTAATAGCTATGCTGGAAAATAATCACCTCATTGTAGCTAATGTAGGGGACTCAAGAGGAGTTATGTGTGATAGCCGTGGTAATGCAATCCCTGTGTCTTTTGACCACAAACCGCAACAGGTATTTATGTTACAATTTTTAAGTTACTTTTGTATTTTGAATTTTGTACAATTTCTCATAAGATATAAGTAGAATTTAAATTGAAAAGGAATTGAATGAAAAATATTTTAATACAAAAATTTGCTAAAAAATTATTTTTCAACATCGCTGCTGTTAGAGGTAGGCAGTAGACTTTATTTTGTAAGTGAATGGCTAACTTCATTGATAGTTATTGTTAAATCCAAGTCTTTTATTCTGAAAGAAGCAAGTCTTTTATTTTGAAAGAAGCAAGTCTTTTATTTTGAAATGTTTTTTGATTAGCTATGATAAATATTTGTATTTTCAATATTTGGTTTTCTGTAAATGATTTAGGAATAAACATCTCATAATTTATTTATCAGTCAATGAAAATTATTACTAAATATAATATAAGTATACTAAAAAACAGTAGAGAGTTGGCATATTGATTTAAGATAACATAAGATAAAACTTTAAAGATAGATTTATTGGATGTTTAAATAAGGGAATAGTGCTTTAATTGTATGACTATATGTTAACCAGGTACGAGAGCAAAAACGGATTGAGGCAGCAGGGGGTTACATTGCATTTAATGGAGTGTGGAGAGTGGCAGGAATTCTAGCAACATCTCGAGCTATGGGTGACTATCCTTTGAAAGACAAGAATTTTGTTATTGCAGATCCAGATATCCTTACATTCAATCTTGAAGACCACAAGCCTATGTTCTTGGTCTTAGCATCCGATGGGTTATGGGATACATTTTCAAATGAGGAAGCTGTTAAATTTATAAAGGAAAGATTAGACGAACCAGATTTTGGAGCCAAAAGTCTTACACTTCAAGCCTATTACAGAGGTTCAGTTGATAATATTACAGTTCTAGTCATCAATTTCTTAAATAGTAACTGGACAACAGCAGCTCAGTAAACTATCCATATTTTTTTCACTTGTTATATTTAAAGCAAAATGCACTAACATATTAGAAGTTAATAATTGTAAACTACTACTGTTTTTTTTTAAATTTGCATTTGATGAACTAACATCATCAATGTTGTCTTTTGGTATATTAACTTTTTTTAATAATTTATAGTTTTAGTAACCAACAGAAAAATACACTGATTCAACCTTAAATTAAATAATTAAATTTATAAAATTTTATAAAACTTTACTATTTTAAATTTTATAGGTAAATTCATAATAATTGTTATCAAAATTTGTAAATAGGTCTCTTTTGAAATATAATCTGATAAGTAATATGTGAACATACTTTTTAATGTTAGCTGTATATTTTTTGGACATGAAACTTAAGTGTGGTTGTGATAGTTATTTGACGAGTGATAAAGTTTTTTTACTGTCATTCAAATTTTTTAATCATTATGACAGCTAATCCTTTTTTAGTAAATTGAGGTGTATTATATACTAAATATAAAAGATTATATCATAATATTGGCTGCTTCTTGTTATGGTTTTTAACTAAAAATGCCTGCTATTTCGTTTAGAATATGAATTCTAACTACATATACTGTTGTTGAATAAATAAATTATTAATAAGAGAATTATATTGAATATAAGATGTATTTTTGTGCTGTTCAACATCACAAAAATTTTATTAAATCATATTATTTGCAAACAGTTTAGTCCCTGACATGCTTACAGATGCTGTAAATTAATTCTCAATGCATAATCTATTTTACATTTTATAACAGGTGTGATCATTATTCAATTGTATACAAAGAGTAATGTTCAATTTGCTTTGTAAATACAACTTGGTAATTGTGTGTGACTAAAAATAGGTAAAATTAGATGTGCCATTATCATAACCCAGTTGCTTTGCATTTGTCCGACATGTAAACTTCTACTTGGCAGATATCAAATTTATCTTCTTTATATTGTAAAATGTTTGTAACAGATAATCTACTTTGATTAAAAGAAAATAGTTTTTATGACATTGTCTTTTCTTAAATTGAAATATATATATTGTTTTCTAATCTTTTAGACTTCCGCTTTATTAACATCATAAGGATGTCAAAAATCCTTAGCAAATGATACTTGAATTTTATACACGATACAATAGCATATGCTTATTCTTATAGAGAATTGATCTGTCAAATCAAGTTTGCATAGGTAAAATTGAAACCTTAATAAAACCTTTGGTTAATTGAGATTTAGCTTTTATATTTATTTGTCTGCATTTTAAGCCCAAGCTTTACTTAGCAATATAGTAGATATGAGATGTTTTTACTACTGGTGCTAGTCAATAGTTCTTCATAATTAATTAACAATTGTCAATATAATGGAGTGTGTATGACATGCGAGTATTGAGTAAACCACATTTCATTGTGATAGATTGTAACTAATAAATAATCATTCTATGTGATGATAATATTTTTATATTCAGTCTAAACTGATCTATTAGTTTTTTTTATGTACATTAAATTATTAAAAAATAAAAATTTATCAATGGTTTTCTTAAATGAATATTTTATGATGGACTAATTATTGCATACATTTTCGAAATTGGGGCCAAAGTATCTATTTTGCTTTGTAACAAATAAAAATCATTAAATATTTCTATATAACTTAATTTTTTGAAAGCATAAAGACCCAAGTATTTATGAATATGTAGCACGCTTAGTATTAAAGTGACCTAATTCAAAAAAGTTGTTTCGTGGCAAATTGCAATAAAGGGTAGCATAGTTAATACGAAACATATGTTTGTCAAATCGACTATGAGTCTTTAACTCTTGGAATAATGAAGTGAAAGTAGTGTTTTTTGTGTTATTTCTGTGAAATTATTATGAATATTTATATTTTGCTGTTAAATATATTACATTATATTTACTTTCGTGTCTACTTGTGTTTTCATATTTTTGTCTTAATTAGAATACATTCAGTGTCTTTAACCGAATTGAGTCATTATTTTGCATCAGTTCTATGTTATCTATTAATAGACAAAGCTTTTTAACAATAGTCGGCCTTGATGGTTTTGATTTTTGTTCGTAATAACATAATTTCATATTGTGAAATTCTAATGAGTTGACATCATAGAGCTATTAATACTAGAGTAGGTGAGCTATGGACAGGCCTGTAAGTGATAGTAACACAATAAACTCGTATACTTAATCTTTGTCTATTCAGACATAAAAAAAGAAAGATCACCCTATTTGCTTTTTCTTAATTTCTTTTTTGTAATATGGCATATTTTTATGTTGATTTCCCTATTCTAGTATAATAACTCTATGCAGATTAGATATACATCGTAAGATATATGTATGACATGCAGCAAATAAAAAAAAATTTCAACATTGGCACTGACAATGAGTTTTCGATAATTTTAACAAATGACTAATGAATGTTTCTATATAAATGTGATAATTTTTAATAAAATATTAACTTAAAGCAACCTATGCTAACTAGTTTATTCAAAGTGTGTGCGGACATGATATCTTGTGTTTATTTATTATAATTAATATATTCATTCTTAATAAAACTATTTATTTTAAAAAATGTATGTTCATATACATACATTTTTATTATATATTTATAAAACATCTAGTTTTTTTTGGTAGTTTAAGAGAATCAATTTATCTATTCGATTATTAGTTAAGGCTCCTGCAGTTAGCATCGTTCTTAAACTCGAATCCCGTCTAGAAAGTTATCTGATTATGTAATCAAGTTAGATGCTTTATCGAACATTTCTATAAGTAACGGCCTGTTACTATACTACTGCTGGATAGGCCTCCTCTCTCCGTTTTTATAGAGAGGGATTGGAGCTAAGACCTACGACGCTGCTCCAATGCGAATTGGTAGGTTACACATATCCCTAGAATTCTCTAGAGATATGCAGGTTTCCTCACGATGTTTTCCTTCACCGAAAAGCGTGTGATAAATTGCAATTTTCGATTAGACACAAGTTTTAATAGAAAAACTCATTGGTGCCTGCCCGGGGTTTGAACCCATGATCGTCTCTAGAGAGTCACACGGTCTCACCGCTGGGCTATCACAACTCGAACATTTCTCATGTTCTTAATTTATTTTTTATTATCTTAGAAAATCTTAGTTCCTATAAATTATAGTATTCGTCTTCATAGATTGTTAAATCAATAAATATGTATGCGTAAAATGTGAAATAATAAAATTATTGATGTTGTCGTGCCCTATGTATTTATTTTTGATTTTAATTATGTTTTGTGTGATATGTAGTATATACAAGTAAATAAAATCAATAAGTTTATTTGGTTAGATTTATTTACATCCTTTTTATATTTAGAACGCTTTTAACCACCTACTATTCTTGTCGGTTATAAAAGTCTTAAAATACGTCGTAAGGCAAATTAGGTTGGCACAAAAAATACAATTTGACGAAAAGGAAAGATATAAATATATGACATGTCTCATCTAAATTTTATAGATAAATACATAAATCCGCTAGATGTGATGAAGTTACGATACTACATTACGTTGCTAAGTTAAAAAAGACGACTCAAAAAATATCATGGTTTTACATAAAGATTACAGTGATAGATTTCTTACACAAACACGCAAGACTTTTTGAAAGGTAATTCGATAAAAATAAATGCAATAACTTTCCGAAATTGATTTTTTTGTTTTTGTATAACTTTAGTATAGTAATAATAATCATTCATATATAGACTAACATAATATATTAATGTATAAACTATCATAACAAGTTATACTATTGCGATTTGAAGTCTAAGGCAGTGTCCCTTATTGTAGGTAGTCCTTAAATATTAATTTATCATTTACTTTAAGGTAATATAACAAAACGTTCTTGTTTTACCGATAGTAAATAAAACACTGTAAGATCTAATAGCATATTAAATTATATTAGACTTTATTTTATTATTTAAAACGGGCAGGCACACTAAATCTTAACTTCCAAAAATTTTGTGAAATAAAGCTAATTATGTAAGTTTTACTCCTAAAATTCAAGATAAGATGGTCTTCCAACAATCAAATATAATAAATTTAGTATTTGTGAAATACAAAACTATGTTTTATAGTTGCTTGGACAAAGAAAAAAGTTAAGTTAAAGGTAATTTCGAAATAATTTTGATTGTTATATTTTTGCCTCCGTAAAATTTATCGTAATGTTTCGATGCGAATCTATATGTATTATTAAAAAAAGTCCTGAAAACCTGTCTATCTGTATATTATTGATATATTTCAAATCAACTGAATGGATTTTTATTGAAAGATGCAAATAAAAAAAATCACTCTCATATATTATTTAAAGAATTTGTTTATTTAGGTAAATAGTCAAATCGTTACGATATAGAACTTCAAAGCGGAAACTAAATAGGACAGAATATAACATTCACTTCACAAAAGTGATTACTGTAAAAAATATATTCAAATTAATCTATATATAATATAAATATAAGTGAAAATATCGTTATTATAAAGCTTTAGCGATAATAAGTATCATAATACTATCAATTGGTAATAGTAGGTTTACCTCGTAGATAACTGACGATTAAAAAATTATAATTTCCCTGCTTACATCATAATATAGAAACAACATAAAATGCGTTTAAATTGTATAAATTAAAAGTCCTTCAAACTTTTACGTGAAACAAAAGACTTGACTATTTAGTGATGATTTTTGAAATATATACTATTTCATTTGCATCGACGTTCTCAAAGGATTTCAAATTCATCGTCTGAATCATCAAACTGTCTGTCGACTTCTTCAAATTCTGAAAGGAATTATATTCAAATTCAAATTCAAAATATTCTTTATTCAACAAACAAGTGCTTTTGAATCGTCAACTTTACTGCTGGTTCGGAAAGCTGTTCCTACCGAGAAGAGCCAGCAAGAAACTCGGCGGTTGCTCTTTTTAAAATATAAATCTTAGAATTAATTACATTTATTTATTACTGTCTTGTACTGGGTAGAGGTGCACCTATATCCACACATCCTTATCATCTAAGTAATCTTCAACAGTATAGTAGGCTTTCTGTATCAGCCTCTTTTTAACAGTGGTTTTAAACTGCTGTAATGGCATGGCCAAAATTGATTTCGGAATTTTATTATAGAATCTACCCAATATACCCAAACCCACAAACGATTTACGTACTTTTGCTAGGCGCAAAGCAGGAGTCGCAAGCTTATGTCGGTTCCTACTTTGTCTATTATATACATCACCTATCGTTTTATAATTCTTTATATTTTTATGTACAAAAATTACATTGTTTAAAATATATTGTGAAGCAAATGTAAGAATACCTATTTCCTTAAACTTCTCTCGCAGGGAATCACGCGGACTTAAATTGTAGATGCCACGTATGGCTCTTTTTTAGTATTAGTCTAATAAAAAATGATGAGTTATAAACAAAACAAAAAAAAAATTAGAACATGTTAGGAATTATTGTACAAGATAGGATTGTCTAAATGTAACTAGTTATAAGAATTATATTTGAAAAAAGCATCCGCCGAGTTTCTTGGTGGTTCTTCTCGGTAGGAACAGCTTTCCGAACCAATAGTAAAGTTGACAATTTCAAAAACACATGTTTACAAGTTTACTTAAATAAGGAATATTTTGAATTGTTGAAGAATTATACATAGAATACTCGTGTCACAATGTTAGTAACGTAAGGGCTTGATCTATTTTTATAAAATTTGATGTGCCTATTCTGTAGGTCTGAGAATCGGTTACTATCTAAATCGGCTATTCTTCACACCCCAAAGTGATAAGGGTTGCTCACCCCTATCATTTTTTCGTATTTTTCCCTAGAAATAATTTATATGACAAAACAACGTTTGCCCGGTCAGCTAGCTTAATATATATTTAGAGTTTATATAACAAATCAAATCAAAATAATCTTTATTCAAGTAAGCTTTTTACAAGCACTTTTGAATCGTCAAGGATCAATTAGATTTAGTAAGCTACACTGGTTCGGAATGTTGCTCTTACCGAGAAGAACCAGCAAGAAACTCGGCGGTTAATCATTTAAAAATTTAAATTTACATTAACTAAATACAAATTGTTTGAAGCGGAAAGGATTTTCAAATCCAAGAATTTTATCATCCAAATAATCTTCAATTGTGTAATATGCCTCACGTATAAGGATAGTTCGTACACTTAATTTAAACTTTTCTGTAGATAAGTCTAATATTGATGGCGGAATTTTATTGTAGAAGCCTGTACCGAGACATAACAATTCATTATATTACCTGTAAAAAGTGCTGCTGTATTTTGTAAATCTATATCACTATTGCTCGGTCCCCAGTGAGCCGGCCGTTTCTCACACATTTCAAACAGAGGTTGACTTTCCTTCATTAATTGGCTCTCTATAGTTACACACAACTCGTCAAAGTCGCTCCTTGTCCGACACAGAAAACACTGAAAATGTATTTTAATAACTCAGAAATTTCTTTCTTATATCTATTTTTAAAGTAAGTAGTAGTAACGTTACGGCCCATTACAATCCTACAGCTGGGCATAGGCCTCCTCTCTCCGTATTGGAAAGAAGGTTTGGATCTAAGACCTACCACGCTGCTCCAATGCGGATTGGTAGGTTACACATATCCCCATAATTCGCTAGGGATATTTCCTCATGATTATTTCCTTAACCGAAAAGCGTGTGATAAATAGCAATTGTCAATTAGACACATGGGTTTTAATAGAAAAACTCATTGGTGTCCGCCCGGGTTTGAACTCGTGTTCCCCTCCAAAGAGTCGCACGGTCTCCCCGCTGGGCTATCACAGCTAAATAAAATTTGACGAAAAGGAAAGATAAAGATAAATATATGACATGTCTCATCTAAATTTTAAAGATGAATACTTAAAGCCGCTAGATGTGATGAAGTTACGATACTACATTACGTTGCTAAGTTAAAAACGACAAGACTCAAAAATATCATGGTTTTACGTAAAGATTACAGTGATAGATTTCTTATTATAGTGCCTGCCCGGGGTTCGAACCCGCGCCCACCTCGAAAGAGTCGCACGGTCTCACCGCTGGGCAATATACAGCTCTATTTTTAGTAAATATAAAAACAGTATATGAACTGCATCAACAAAATGTTAAGCAAACTTATTTTAAACAATTTAAATTTTATTTACATTTATACAAAGGCTCAGATTTGCTACGAAAAATACTTGTCTGCCCGTAATTTAGTCTGTGTGGAATCAAGTCAAAAATTAGCCTGTACTTTTTAATGCCTTCACGCTATTCGTCATATCGTGAATTCGACGATCTGTTAGGACATAAACGAAAAGCCAAGAAACAATGATATTTCCCTTTTTTTAAATAGTATATTAGTGTATATGTAGGCTAATTACAAAATACTTAACAGAGATGATGCTGCTGGATAACCATTGATAAGTAAAACAAACTAGCAATATAGTACACAGAGATCTATGCAAATTATTCCACTGATTTGATAATAACAAGGACCATTTACTATTAAAAGGTTACAACTGTTGTTGAAGAAATATATTACTTAATATTTCAGTATTAATATGTTTTTTTTATTCATAAAAATGAAAATGAATAAATTTCTTTCAAAATTAGCCTCGGAAGAGTCATATAAATTATACATAAAGGCCAGGGCGTACGTATATACGTATCAAGTATACGACCTGAAGAAAGAAAAATTATTTAGTATTAGAAATATATAGTATTTAAGTATGTATTTGTAAATGTTGATTTGATAATATCACCCAATCCTTACCACAGCGACAGAGGGGTCCATAGAGAGCATGGGTATTCTTGAAGCGTATTTACAATGGTATGAACAGTCCATTTCTTTTTGTTCGTCTGTAATTTTATTCTGAAAAAAAGTAAATATACAGATAAAATCTTATATTTGTTAACATATACACGTAAATATTTCGAAGAAGTCACAAACAATGAACAATCGAACCCACATTGATTTCAATTGTTCTTTGTGTGATGACATTTCGCAACATAAGTGGGAGTAAGTAATTTTAATTCCAATAAACAAATAATTAAAATTTTGCAGACAAGCTATCTTATAACATTAATGCTGACTGTAACAATAATCTATGCAGTATCGTAAGATTTTATATAAATATTAGCTGTCCAGTCACTCATTGCTATGGCTCTGTCTGGTTTCGAACTCTCTTCTAAACAGAACTCAACAGTAATTTATAGAATTAGGCGTTACTTTGCGGAGATCCATAACACAAAAGTAATAATAAAATTATTTTGCTATAATCCGCGATACAGTAAATAGAAAATATATATAGTGCTAAATGTATAGTGGACTATACGTTTTTTCATACCCGTTACATGCAGGATTCGTAAAAACATATGCACAAACCTCCACCACTTCCACCACAATACACAAGCACTACACATGTTCACTATCTGTATAGGCTTTGCGATTTAGTCGTGGAGTCTATCTCCTGATGATGCTTCGGTTGCGGGGCGAAACGATTGTTGAGTTTGTGATTTTTTTTTCCGAATGTGTCTAAAGCTGTTAGCCCTAATGGCTTTTACAGCGTCACCGGTGGGATGGGCGAGCGCAGAAGCTTCGTCGGGTAAAATTGATAAGTAAACGAGTATTTTTAGGCACTCGCAACTTATTGGGAGCGTCGCCTTAAGGGTGTCTCCTGCGAGACCGAACCTCGGCTTAAAGCGGCGCGTTTTGGAGGACTGTATCTAACACATTGACTTTGAAGAAGTCTGCATCACGGCGGCCGTGGCAGAGGGAGTTTGTGATAGTGAACCTGTGTAGTGCTTGTGAAAAAACGTATAGTCCACTATACATTTAGCACTACATATATTTTCTATTTACTGTATCGCGGATTATAGCAAAATAATTTCATTATTACTTTTGTAGAACTCAACAGTTAAAAAAATTTGATCCGATCGCCACCAAACTTTATAGGTACATCCAATGAAATTTTTTTAATATCAGTCCAGCCCTTTCGGAGTTATACACTCCGACATACATACAGAACAAAGATTTTCGAAAATATTCAATAAAACCTTAACCCACGATTTAATTTAACCAATGAGTTAATTGTTAAAGTACCCCCAATTGTGTATTTTTCATATTATCGAAGTAAATATATCATTTTTCCTATTTGTTACCTAATTGTATAAGTTACAATCATACTAAACTTATTCAATTTGGTAGAGCGATTATTTAAATTAAATATTTACTTCAACTAAGCCAGAGCGTTGTGTAGTATGAGGATCTAAATATATGACCTCCTCTCCAACACAACCAATAAGGTAAAGAGCTTGATTCGGCTTGCCTCCTATCACTCCAATGGACTGTGGTAATTGGAAGCATACCTGGAAATAGATACAGAGTCAATGTGAAAAAGAAGTTTTATAATTAAGGAAATGTACTGTGCTATATAATTCAATACTTTCTTCACAGTGGAAAATCTCAAATTTTCATATTTTTAGTATAACTATAAATAATGTGTAACACACACAAAACTGTCATAATTAATTTCAGTTCTAAATTATACAGGTAAATATTAATTAGTACTCACATTACAACACAATCACAGTAACTTAAAAGTATCTGGAATGGATTAAAAATGCACATACTAGCTAATCATTAAACACATCCCTATCTTCTAATCTATCTTCCTATAATTATATATCTTATCTATCTATATTCTTATTATTATTATTCTTATATATCTTAGGGATTCCTAAATTACTTCTTAACATATTTATGCTATATTATATAACAAATTAATAGAAATAACAATAAAATTAAATTCATAGTTCGCAAGGACTTGCTTCTCTTACCTTAATCCCATCAACATATACAGGGTTAATTTCACTAAGGCCAAGTCTAAGGGGAACTATTAATAGAAGTGGCATCCAATCTGACACAAAAAGATGGTCAGGAGTATCAGAAGTGTCCCCTCTATCATTATTAACAACACATTGTTGCACTGGAATAAAAAAGGGGGAAAATGTAAACAATAGAAGTAAAAATGCATTGAAACACATTATCAATAGTTATAGAATGTCTTAAATGCCTATAGACATATATTTGCTTAGAGAAGAAAATGTTACATGAAAAACTTTATCATATTAGTATTGTTGTTATGCTAATGCAGCATAGTACTGAACAGATAGTAATAGTGTTGAATGAATACCTTTGTTGTATTTCTTGTTAAACATAACTGAATGGCAATAAAAATTTGAGAATCAAACATACACCTATTCTAATTCCATGCATTATAAATTTTTTTATATATATTTCATATCAGACATATCAAAGATCATTATATACGATTTTATAAATTTTACCTTATACTTATAATTTGTACTATCAGTAAAAATAATACTTACATATATCTTCTTTTACAACAGTATTGTCTAATGCTACATGAATGACTAATGAACTCCACTTATCATATACAACTAGTTTTCTGAAAGAATGTGTCTCATTTAGGATAATAATAAAACACAATCATAAAAAGATTGCTACTTTGGAATAATATGTAATATTTGTTTCTTGAAAAAAAACTAAAAATCTTGTGTTAGTTTACAAAAAATCTGTTTCTATTTAAATTGAATTTTAGTAAAATTCCAATTAGTAACAGTCTAATGCTTAATTTATTATTATGTCATCTTTTTTATTTGATCTTGTAAATGATAGCAAAGCTTACTTCAATACTTGTGCAACAGTGTTAGGCCCAAACCATTGTCCTACTTCTTTCCCTTCACTTGCTCCCATAAGAGCAACTTGATGAATAGAGTAAGGAGCTTGTTTTCTTTCCTCAAATCTTTGAACTATTTTCAGGTATGTTGGGTCTCTAAAATTATATTGTGATATTTGTACAATGGTGTGTACAAAAAAGAAAACACTTTATATTAGATAATGCAGTTAACCTTGTTTCTGGAGTCCATACCCAATCACAGGAAAGATGAACTCGAATGAGTGCCACACCAAGCACCATCTGTCCACATCTCAACATGCACCCCCATCCTTTGTCAGATGTCAGACCTTCGTCCCCTATCGGTACAAACCCTTTTCTATACGTACACCAAATAATAGAACTGATGTCACGTCTTATACGATCCAAATCTACAAAGAAAGAAGTCGTATTAAATCTATATATATATTATGTTTCACATTAATCATATAAGAAGTACCTTGAATTGCACTGTACTTTTTTCCTAATATCCATACATTGTCTTTTGTTTTAGGAATATCATCAGGCTCGACATTGTTACTTTCCGGCGAAAGGTAGCAAATATCAAACATGGCATCCATTCTCTGGCATAATTTTTCTCAACTGTTTTCAAAATAACAAATTACTGAGAGCTAACAAAGATTAAATTTTTAAAAAGTCACGACGTAGATAGAATTATTGTTATGTTTTGTAAACATGTCAAACTGTCACTTGTCAAGTGTCATCACTGATTACTATATATTACTAGTTCGAATTAGAGGTGGGCGTTGAACGGACGAACCGTTTATGAAAACTGTTTTTTATCCATCGACTACTAAACTAGTTTACGTTCCTCTGAGAAACACGTTTATGCAAGAACGACATTTGTTTCGTATATTGTGATTCGTCGTCCGTCAACGAGCCGACGATGAACGAAGCCGCTTTATCGGGCGCCCTCGTGCGCTTGCTGATATTGCTATCCCTTTTAATGTTTTGTTCAACAGATGATGGTTGTCAAATAAAAAAGGACATTATTGCAACGGACATAGGAATCTGCAATTTATTAATGAGTATAAGAGTAAAAATAGACATTATTACAATAGGCATACGAACCTGTAACTTTAATGAATATTAGATGTTTTAGTTACATATCGACTGTGAACTGGCAAATTATCCTATCTTATTTTTGACAACATTTCAGGAAGACGAAAAAACGTGATTATTAATACATTCGCAATAATTTCTATAAAATAAAAATACAGTTGGCTGTAAATATGTTTATTTATTTACAAATTTTCTAGTAGATAATAGATGTTGATACGGTAAATGATGCGCAGTAATACAGAATGCCGATAAAAAGTGATTTGGCTTAAAATGGAGATAGGATATATTGCCGGTTCACAGTCGATATGTTACATCTTATATATTATATATCTTACATAGTTACATCTTAGTTCTGATTAAATTGCAATTTGCAATATGTGTTGCAAATATGGCGATTTATCCGCAACTACTAATACTTTTACCTATACCTTTTGTTGGCACCTTTTTTAATGTTATGTAAAAGAAAAAAGTAATAAAACTGTCATTCTCGGCAAATGTCATGAAACAAAAGGCACATTTTTTATTTTTCCCGTATTCAAGATGTTTTACCATTAATTATTAATCAAGCAGTGGTCAATCTCATAAAAGGTCCATTTATAATCATTCATTGGTCATCTTCGAGCCGGATCGAGATATTATTAAATAAACGGAGGATTGCACTCGTCACCTAGAATGGCTGAGGAAAAGGAGTTAATTAAGAAGCGAGGGAGTTTTAAAGGCCGATTAACTGCTTTTATTACTTATCTGGACGCGGTAAATATGAAATCATTCGATTTGTCCGATGTGAAAGAATTGCAGCTGCGTATGGGTAAGATTGAATCTTTGTACCACCAATATGATGAGGTGCAGTTACGTCTGGAATGCGTTGTTGACGATGTCGAGATTCAGTTTGCTGAACGTTCAGAATTCGAGTCACGGTACTACAAAGCCTTAGCTAAGGCTCAAAGTATTTTATGTAGATTTAATAACGATAATGACTCGGTCAGTAGTAATAAAATCACCCGCGCCAATCATAAGCTTGTTAAACTTCCCACCATACAATTGCCCAAATTTAGTGGCGCATACGAAAATTGGTTAGAGTTTCATGATACCTTTACTAGCCTCATTCATTCAAATGGAGATATAGATGAGATAAATAAATTTCATTATTTACGTGCATCCCTGGAAGGATCCGCTGCTTTGGTAATAACATCGATTGAGTTTTCGGCAAGTAATTACTCAGTAGCGTGGAAGTTACTGTGCGATCGTTTTGACAATAAAAGGTTATTAATACAGAACCATGTGTCCGCATTATTTAATATTGAAAATATTACTAAGGAATCCTCAACTGTTTTGAAACAATTAATTGATCAATTAAATAAAAATTTACGTGCGTTAGAATCATTGGGTGAACCGGTTAAGCAGTGGGACACTCTTTTAATCTATATTGTTACTCGCAAGTTAGATGAAACAACGTTTCGTGAGTGGGAGGAGTTTAAGGGTCGCGTTGATAAAAATAATTCTTTGACATTTGAATTGTTTATTCAATTTATACGTAATCGCGCTGATCTCATTGAAACCTTAGAGCTGTCACGTAATAATTCTACTCATAATATTGTCAAAGCGGTTCCTAAATTAAAGTCGATGGTTGCTACTCAAAGTCCTATGAATTCTGGTACAGACTTTGTTACTAAGATTTGCCCTAAGTGCAAGGGTGACCATCATTTAGGTAATTGCCCGCAGTTTCTTTCACTGAGTAATTACGAGCGTTTCAAATTATTGCCGACTTATAAAATATGTTATAATTGTTTTCGTGCCGGTCATTTTGCCAATCATTGTAAAAAACCAGGTTGCAAACTATGTAAACGGAGGCATAATACTCTTATTCATTTATCAGAGGCCAAGAGTGTTAATTTTCGGAACGATAATTTTCATGATACCGTATCCGAACGTCCTTCAACTACGGTTCCAGCACCTAGTGCTAGTAGCGCAAGCAGTATAGCCTTGTCAGCTAATGTCACGCCTTGTGGTAAGCTTATTCAGCGTGACGTATTATTGTCAACTGCTTTAGTAAAGTTGTATGATCGCAACAATCACGCGCAAGTTGTCCGCGTAGTGCTCGACAGTGGGAGCACATCAAGTTTTATAACTGAGCGATTATGTAAAAGGTTAAATTTAATAACTAATCAAATAGACGGATCGATTCTTGGCATAAATAACGTGACTTCACACGTAGGTAAAATGTGTCGTATTAATATGACGTCATTAAGTAATAGTTTTTCTACTGAACTTAACTGTTTCGTTTTACCATTAATTACTAATCAGATGCCAAGATCTTTAATCGATTTATCGAAACTTAATATTCCGTCTAATATTTGTTTAGCGGACCCTACATTTTACAAGCCCTCTGATGTGGACATCTTAATAGGCGCTGACCTATTCTGGGACTTGTTAGGGTCGCAATCTATAAGGTTGGGAAACGGAAACCCAGTCCTATGTGAAACCAAGTTAGGGTGGATAGTTTCCGGACCTATCAGTAACAACAATGTTACATTATTAGAACATGTCATAAAGTGTAATTTTACTCAAATGAGTTCATCTTCTGATAGTGATTTGGATAAATTTAGGTCTAATCAAACTCGCTTTGGGCGGCTTGAAAAGGTTAGTTCTCCCTCCGCTAGTTATTTGTCAGAAGAGAAGTCTCTTGAGAGACACTTTGTGAAACATACTTCACTTATTTAACCGTCGTCGTCGACGTACGGTTTTGAGTTCGTATACCGACTAAACAAAATCCTAACTTAAGTTATAATTCATATATTATACCTCACCATGACGTATTAAATAATTATCGAATTCACGATATGTCTGTCATTTTTTTACGGAATTTGAACTCCATATATTTTTATATTTGTTTGTATTTTAATTTTCGTTATTAAATAATGCGCGTTGGAGGACGTTTAGATAATTCGAATTTTTTATAATGTATAATGTCTAATAAAAACCATTTTAATACAGTCCACTACTATTTTACTAAACTACTTTGATTTTGAGCATAAAAAGTTGAGTCTCGTTGGTAGTCAGTTATTATTACCTTCCATTAAGGAGGCTTTTATATGTACTGTATCATCAGATGAAAGGTACACTAATTATTCCTTTAATGGGAAACTTGCCACCGGAGCGTTTTCTTCCAAGTGGTCATTCCTTTGAAAACATATGTATCGACAATGCTAGTCCTATTATGTGCGCAAATCGCGAAGGTCGTGGATGTAGACTAATAAAGGTATATATTGCTATTTTTATATGGTTTATCACCAAACCTATCTTATTTAGAGCTGGTTGGTGGTTTAACAAGCAACAGTTTTTTTGCTAGCTTTATACCTACTTATCTCGCGAAGAGGCATACTCGTTAATATCTTTGCCAAACGGTACCTCATTTCTTGGTGCGTATAATGATCTTTCTTAAGGACTAAGTTACATTCACTGGATGAAAGTATGGACATTGATGGAATTCAAAGTCCATTTGTTTCCCGCATACACTTTTCCCCTACCTGTGAGAAGCCGGTGTCAAATCAATCAAACATCATCTCTACCGAGGGTTAAGAAATTGTAATTTGACGTATGAGCAACTTCAAAACGTCCTAGCCAATATAGAGGCGATATTGAATCCTCGTCCGCGGAGATCCAGCAGATTACACGCAAGAATATCAGAATTACAGCAACGTGTAAAATAAGCGCCTGATGTATCGGATGGTCTGTAATTGAATTCCTTAATCATAATAAAGGACGACTAGCTACACCATATGCGATGGAGACTGTGGAATAATAGCAGTTCATCCAGGAGTTGATGGAATAGCATGTGTTACTGATACATTAATAGGGACAATAAGAAGGGTTTTTATTAATATTTGTCATCTGTCGGTGCCTATTAATAATTTTGGTTGAAAGACTAGCTTTCAACGTCCGGGGGTATGTTGGCACCTTTTTTAATGTTATGTAAAAGAAAAAAGTAATAAAACTGTCATTCTCGGCAAATGTCATGAAACAAAAGGCACATTTTTTATTTTTCCCGTATTCAAGATGTTTTACCATTAATTATTAATCAAGCAGTGGTCAATCTCATAAAAGGTCCATTTATAATCATTCACCTTTTCTCCATTCCTTTCTCTGTTTTGGAATTTTTATATTGTATGTGATATATAGTTAGTTATTTTTGTGTAAAATAATAAGTCTAAATACATTACTCGTTAGTGTAAGTTATTAAGAAATAGTTGTGTACATTTATATTTTCGTGTTAAATATAAATATTTTTTCCTTAGCGTAAATTATTAAACAATAATTGTGTACGTTTCTATTTTTGTGTTAAGTATAAATATTTATTTCCTTAGTATAAATTATTAAATAATAATTGCGTACATATCTACGCACATTGTTACATTGAAAGTCAAAAAAATATTAAGTAGTTCGTTAATTAGAAAACACGTTCACGACAAAATCAATGCAAACGTTCATACTTCAAAGCAGTTCGTCTAATAATAAGTTCATAAACACGTTGACGCTATCGACTACTTTAAATCCCGTTTCGTTGACGAACGAACGACATACGCGAACGCTGTAAAGTAGTCGAAAAAAGGACTGCTTTGTCAACTAGTTTATTACGTTCGACAAACGGTCTCGTTTCGTTTACGGCAAAGACGTCGACGACCCACCTCTAGTTCGAATGTCATATGTTGTTAACTATGACTGAAACCACGAACAATAACTACTTTGTATATTCTCTCCAAAGAACATTAATAATTGACATGATATGATGTTTTTAAAAAAAACTATTTATATATTCACAAGTTCTATGCATTCTGTTTTTAATATTTGATTTAATTTAAGCACAAATTTAGTACATCATAATATCGTCTTTTGCTAGATATTAGTTAGATATAGTGTCGTATGCAGATATTCTATTTAGTAATCAAAAATTACAATGTACATAATAAAATCTCATATTATAGACTATAGTGAATTATCTATGGTGGTTAGTAATCTATGGTATTTTAGTTAGTAGTCTATGATCTATGGATATTGGATGTTTGACGTTTCGGTTATGTTAATTTGAGTTTCATGGATTTGACCAGATTTCAGTTTTCACTAATGATTATTAGATTATTTGGTCACGCACAATATATAATTTTCGCATATTCATCAGGACTTCTATAAGTGTAAAATTAAACTAGCTTTAATACTTTTTTTTACAAGATTTCTGGCTTTTACACCGATGGTCCGTCGGTCGTAATATTAATTGTTTACGTCGAAAAAAAATACATTCTAAAATTATCATAAAATGGAACCTAGCCATTTAGATTACGTGGCCCAGGCCTGTATGGATTTATCTGAAGCTATCGCATTAGCAAACAATGATGCCGATCGGGAGTCTCTTATAACAAATCATATAAAGAAAGTTTGGGCCGTTGTACCACCAGTAGAAGAGTTTAAAAAAAGTAATATAATTTTATAAAAAAAGTTATGCCCGTCTATTATGCGCTTTTACAGTTCATAATTTTCACTTTATATTTTTCAATACCCCAGACAAGCCTTAAATAGTATTTTGAATAATATAAAATTTTTGTACTAAAATAAAATAAAAAAACCACTTAATGTATATGTGTAAAAGAAACAGTCTGTAAAAATATTACTTATGCCTTTTTTGCAGTTAGATAGTTGTTTTTTTAGATTTGGAATGGGTTAATGTTGCGGAACCAATATCTCTTGTTCAGCATTGTTCTGAGAAAATTGTTGTCTTAGACTTCTGGACATATTGTTGCATTAATTGCTATCATATTCTCCCTGATTTGGCATTTTTAGAAAAAGTTCACAAACCTGACAGTGGACTTGTTGTGGTATGTTATTTAACTTTTTGTTTAAGCTTAGTTCTTGCTGTGATGCCTAATAATTTTAGATAAAATGTTAGATTAAAATATATATACAGTTAATTCAGAATTTGTCTCTCACTTTCATTCTTAATAATCATCAACATGTTTGGTATAAATTATAATTTTGGAAGAAATGTGCATTCAAAGAGATATGATTATATTATGAGTATAATTTGATACAATTTTATAGATTGGTGTACACTGTGCTAAGTTTAGTAATGAAAAGATTTCTGGAAATATATTGTCAGCAGTGCAAAGGTACAACATACATCATCCTGTTGTTAATGATGCTGACAGTAGTATGTGGGAATCTCTTGGAATTAGGTGTTGGCCTACTCTCCTTATATTAGGTATGAAATAGATGATATCTTGATAAAAATATGTAGGCTGGTGAGGTAAAGTAGTCAGTGTGAAAAATGTATATAAAGTAAATAAACAGATAATTATAAGAAATGGACTATTTTATAAATATACAATTCAAGAGATTTGTTAGTCAATTTAATTTTTAAAAGCTATCTCATATGGTTTTGTTTAAAATGCTTTCAATTTCATTTATGTTATTGTTTAGATAGTTCTGCACTATGTAATCATATAAAATTTAATACTTAGCGAAAAATTTAGACAATTTAGTGTATTTATATCATTTGATAATTTTTTTGATGTAAAATTATTGTCAGGTCCAGCCAATAAACCACTTTTTGTCATTACTGGTGAGGGACATAGAGAAGAACTTGTCCAATATGTTGGAATTACTTTACGTCATTTTGCACAGAGAATATCAAATACACTACTGCCTATTTCACTCAGCTCATACCTTAAGGCTAAAGATAATGACACACTTTATTATCCTAGTAAGGTTTGTACTTATTGTAAATAATTCGTTGTTTGTAGTCTTATTAATATTTTTATTAATAATTAATGTTTAGAGACCGGCAATACTCATGTTTTATTGAACCCGATGAACCCGACTAGTTTCAAGGGGCTCTTATTCATGAGCCCAGTTCCCGCCACAATAATGCTGCATAAAGAGCTCATGAATAAGAGTCCTATATGGGCTTGAAACTAGTCAGGCTCATCTGATTCAATAAGACGTGAGTATAGCCGGTCTCTAAGCATTATTTATGAATACCACTCACAATGGTTAAAATTCAAAAAAATATTTTTATTATCAGAAGTTTTAAAGAATTCTTGCAACATATGGTCAGAACTTATATATTTTATTAAATTTCTTTTTCAATAACGATAATTGAAAACACTAAAGAAATAAAGATATATAGTCTTGCTGAACTAAATAGTGTAAAGCAGTATAAAGTTCTTATTTTAAACGTTTGTGTACCTACCTTGTAAATCTAATTGAATTTGATTATTATCACTAATTTCTTGTCCGAATGAGCAATTCACAAGAAAAGTTTTGGTGCAATTTATTTTAAGTTTTTCTATGAATTAGGTTGGAGTATGACAATAACTTTGTAAACAGTTGGAAGTTTTAGTTAGATATTTGAAGTAAATCTGTGTGAGAGCTAAGTAATACAAAAATTAATAATTACGATTACAGCTGGCACTGAATCCCTTTTATCGGGGTCGTGCTGAAGAGCCATTCCTGGCTATATCTGATACTGGTAATCATCGTGTACTGTTGACGGATTGTTCTGGTATCATTTTACGTATTATCGGCGGTTTGGATGCTGGATTTAAAGATGGCAGTAAGTACTTGTATTGATGAATGAAAATTTTTGTTGAGAACAAAAAGGAATGGGTTTGATTGCCATAGAGAGCCAAAATTTTCTTTACACAATTTATTGGTTCTTTGACTGTTCTTTGCTGTATATATGTATTTAAGTATTTATTTTAAATAACATATGTATCTATCTGCCTGACGGACGCCCGTGTGTGTGTGTAATTATCTCATATATATCAATCTAGTTATTTTAAAACAAAGTCCCAAAAAGCTGTCTGACTGTATGTAATCGATTTTCTCAAAATCTACTTAACGGATTTTTATACGGTTTTCACCAAAAGATAGTGCAATACTTCCGGATGGTTTAGGTATATAGTACATATCGGTATTATGAAAATTGTGCTGAATGGATCGCGCAGTTGTTAAAAACTTTAGTCGCGTGCGCTGCGTAAACTAACAGAGATACGCTAAAGTAATGTAGTAAAGAATTGTAGATCCATAAAAAAGTCCGCGATAGCATGTCTCTATCTCTCACGGTTAACTCACAATAACTATTTTTATGTTCAAAATTTCTAGAATTCGGGAAAAGTTTCGTAAATCACTGAATTCCATGCAGGTGAAGCCGTTGTTGGCACAGCTAGTTTATTTATAAAAATTATTAACCGGTTTTTTATATTCGTCGTGGCTTTTTATTTTAATGCTAATTTTTTTTTTTTTTTATTCAATCACGAATCATTAAGAAATCGAAAAATTTAATTTTAAGCAGGGTCTTACCGAGTATATATTACTGATAAGAAAAGTATTAAAGTGTTACATTTTTTGTGAAGCATTTTCCCAATTTTGAAATCCAGTGGAACCCACACTAGGAGATCTGTGTCGTGGGTTCCGTGTGACTGAGTTGAACAGTTTGCTTTCATCAAAAATTTAAAATGATTACTTGTGATCAGACTTTTTGAGTGAAACTTGATATTATAAGATAAAATAAATAAATGATAAAGCTAAAATAATAAATAGAGATAGAAATAAAATATACATAAATATAAATATGAAGCTAAGTTAACGATAAAAGTTCTAGTTTGCTTTTAAATGACTGTTCTCAACAGTTTCTCAGTATCTCATAAGATAGTGTGTTGAGCCATGACGTTATTTGAAAATGTTGATATTTAAATTTCTATTGCAGAATTGAGTGAAGCCCAGTTCAATTCACCACAAGGTATCTGCTGGTTAACAAGTACAGTGCTGGTGGTATGCGATACCAATAATCACGCGCTAAGAGCCATACATCTTGATGAGGGTACAGTAGAAGTACTTGCAGGCACTGGAGAACAAGCTGCAGTTGGAGATCTAGGTATTGGCTTAAATGAAGGTGGTAGTGATTCTGCCTCGAGCTCTACGGGTCGCGAACTCTATTTCAACTGTATTCTCCTATTTACTGATTCGCCTTTCTGGCAATATTGATGCAATTTGCTATAATTGAAGCTTATATAAAAAAACCCATATGTACTTCGGAAATAGAATAATAACGAAATAGCACATAACTTTAAATTTTTGGACTGATAACGCCATTCCACGTTAGCTGGATGATAAATAAAGTTATTCAATAAAAAGCTTTACGCGCGACTTTGTTTGCGTCAATTTAAATTTTAAATTACCCTCAGTAATGTACTGTTCCTGTTCCGATCTTTTTCCTTTATTTTAGCCCGTTATACAGGCTTCAATATTTCTAAATTTTAACAATGTTCCTCATAATGTTGCTCAGATTATCCATAAAACCATTACAGACAGAAAGAATTTCGCATTTATATTATCAGAAGGGATAGAGGGTATTATAAAATAATTTTCATTAAATCTTACGCCAAAAGTATTTTTCATTTAAATTAAAGTGAGTCGCGAGTACTTTTATTAATAAGTACAAAAAGGTTCTCTACGTCTGTTTAGGTGGAAAATGTCTTGGTCTGCAAGCCCTATCATCTCCATGGGATATACTCCTATATACTACTCCGGACCTAGACATGTCTGTGAGGCCAATCTATCCACCGCCACCCCTTCCCCCTGGACATTCAGCCTCTGATGAAGAAAAAGGTGACAAAGCCGAGAAAGGTAGATATCTTAATACTTATAAGTGTTGACGTGTAGTAGGCGTTATCTATCGGAGTTATAATACATCATTAAAAAAAAAGTAAAGTAGCGGCCTGTTACAATCCCACTGCTGAGAATAGGCCTCCTCTCTCCGTTTCTGGAGAGAAGGGTTGGAGTTAAGACCTACCACGCTGCTCCAATGCGGATTGGTAGGTTACACATACCTCCAGAATTCTCTAGAGATATCCAGGTTTCCTCACGATATTTTCCTTCACCGCAAAGCGTGTGACAAATTGCAATTATCAATTAGACACATGAGTTTTAATAGAAAAACTTATTGGTGCCTGCCCGGGTTTGAACTCGTGTTCCCCTCGAAAGAGTCGCACGGTCTCACCGCTGGGCTATCACAGCTAATACATCATTATGTGTGCGTAATACAAAATTACAAATCTCTCATGCACCAATATATCGTGCTATATCTATATTGGAGGTAGTTTTATCAAATTGTTGTATTACCCACTGGTGCAGATGGCAGTGACATTGCCTGCAGCTTTGGGAGTCGTGAGTTCGATTCTTCAAAGGGCAAAATCTTCTAAATACAAATTGTTGGTTCTTCAAGTCTGGGTGTATTTAAGTATTTATGTAATATTCATAAGTAGTGAGAGTTGTGATAGCCCAGCTGTAAGATCGTGCGACTCTCTCGAGAGGGTCACGGGTTTAAACCCGTGCTGGTACTAATGAGTTATCCATTAAAAATTATGAGCCTAATTTTTATCACATGTTTTTCGGTGAAAAATCTTAAGGAAACCTGCATATCTCCAAAGAATTCTTGAGATATTTGTAACCTATCAGTCCGCACTGGAGCAGCGTGGTGGGTCGTAGCTCCAACTGGCCTATACCCAGCTGTGGGTTAGTAAGCTGGTATTTTACTTTCGTATAAGAAGTATATTTACAAGTATGTCACCCATAATACAAGTATTAAGTTAGTTTGGGGATGGACAACCATGTGTATAATTGTCCCATATATTTATAATTACTGGCCTGTTGGCGCAGTGGGTAATGGGTCTTCAGTTCCGCGTGTTGCGGTTCGATTCCCGCCGAGGGTCAACATTTTCTATAAACAATTCTTTGGTTCTTCGAGACTGTTTAATACAAATATACACCATATTTGTATTTAAATATGTTTTAAAAACTATATATGTAGTATATTTACCAGTCGGCTGTCACCCATAACACAAGTATTAAGTTACTTACTTTGTGGATTAACAAGCGTGTGCGTAAGTGTCCCATACGAATATATTTATTTATTCTATTTTTTTAATTGTTGTAGATAAAGAGAAGAAAGACGAAAAACGACGCGTGCTTATTATAGCATGTGCGGGTTCGCATCAAATCTGGGCACTATTTCTCGATAACACGATTTGGTGGAAATACAAATCATTTACCGAAGGTTAGTATATTAATTAAATAGTAGCTGGATAAACGAGCTTTCTTCGGACTTCCCAATAGTAGTTTTTCTCACAAAAGATGGTTCTTGAAAAAGAGCGCTAAAAATAATTGCACTCGAAACATCTAGACTCGAACCGATGTCCTCTGGTCTCGGGACCGCCCGATTTTCCATTTGAGCTAATAAAACTTTGCATATAATAGAAATTTATCCTCGTATTCAAATGATATTGTAACAGTTTTTGGTTCCCTAAAAACACGGATAAATTACTTTTGAAAAAAAAATCTAGGTATATCGAATTATCGCCCCCGAAACTCACTGCATACTAAATTTCATTAACATCATTGGAGACGTTTTCAAAATTCAGATTATCAACGTAATCCATATAAGAGATATGTCGTGAAAAAACGCCTTGCGATTTTGTCGTGGAGTCCTGATGATGCTTCGGTTGCGGGGCGAAACGATTGTTGAGTTTGTGATAGTGAACGTGTGTAGTGCTTGTATATTATGGTGGAAGTGGTGGAGGTTTGTGCATGTGTTTTTACGAATCCTACACGTATCGGGTATGAAAATGTGGATAGTCCACTATATATACATTTAACACTATATATATTTTCTATTTACTGTATCGCGGATTATAGCAAAATAATTTTATTATTACTTTTGAATGATAATAATGCTTGGATTTTGAAATCTTTCCAACTTGATACAAGAGATTCCAGATATCTTATTTGTATTTCTCGGTAAAAGCAACATAGATGCAATAACGATATATGATCAATCTTGATTTAAAGCTTGTTAAATTATTTAGTACAGAAACTACAACAGAACTATCCGCACCGGTTAACCAAATGCATGCAATGCTAATGTGTATGTAGCAGGCAAAATTCACGTACCTTACACATGCAGGACAAGTCACTACATGCATCCCACGACGCCTTCACCAGCAACAATGCACACAAACAATACACACTACCACCACCAAAATCTCTAAGATCGTTTCGCCCCGAAACCGAAGGCTCGACGACAATATCGTTTATATGCATTACGATTTTGTTTTATTATTATTTATATATTGATTATAGCCAAGTAGTATGTTATAGTCGATTGGCCCGTTGGCGCTGTAGGTAGTGACCCTGTCTTTAGCTCCGCGGGTCGCGGGTTCGATTCCCGCCGAGGGCCAACAATTTCTATAAACAAATTGTTGGTTCTTCGAGCCTGGGTGTGTATCTGTATTTAAGTATGCATTTAAACTTATATATATATAGTATATCTACCAGTTGTCCGTCACCCACAACACAAGTATTAAGTTACTTACTTTGGGGATGGACGACCGTGTGTGTAAATGTCCCATATATTTATCTATATTTATCTATATTATCTATAGTTTCTGCTTGTTAAATTATATTTGACTAACCATTATTTTATCTTATTTCATATTTTCAGGTTTAAATATGATATTATATCCCCTGTATATCCAGCCAAATGGTGATTACCTCAGTGGCTTTGAAAAATAATTGTGATCTATATTTGCAGGTACTTGCGTTTGTATAGCGGGCTCAGGCGCAGAAGCGGCACGTAACAGCGCTTACCCTAATACTGCAGCTTTCGCACAGCCTTCAGGACTTACCCTTAGAAACGGTATTTTGAAACTTGTTTCTTAATTTATAATAATAATAATAATAAAATCTTTATTGACTCAAAACTTTAACATTCAGACACTAAAGTATACAGTTTAAATCAAGTTTACAAAAAATTAATACTTGAGTACCAGCATCTAAACTAGGCCGAGCCTGTATCTTAGACACTAGTCTCTTCCAATAATAATAACTAAATTAATACAAAAAAAATTATAAAAGTGGGTACTTTGTAATAACATTTACTCTTACAAATATTTTGATTTATGCTTACACACATCCATGTTACAGAAGTGATTACAACACTAAGTGTGCGAACTTAAAATATTTAAATTATAAAATGATAAATTTTGTGTATATATGCAATTATTTTTATGTATATATGTAAATGTATACATGTATGTTATGTATATGTATATATGTATTATCTTCTTTTTAACTGAAGGACGTCCACTGCTGGACATAGGTCTTTTTAAGGGGTCTCCACAACCCACAATTTTGTGCCGCTTGGATTCAGCGGCTTCCCGCGACCTTTTTGAAGATGTCAGCCCACCTCGTTGAGAGTCTACCAACGCTGAGTTTTTCATTGCGAGGTCGCTATTCTAGCACCTTAGAACCCCAACGCTCATCGGTTCTACATACTACGTGCCCCGCCCATTGCCATTTCAGCGACCCGATGGGCTATGTTGGTTACTCCGGTTCTTTTACGGAATTCCTCATTCCTGATTTGATCGCGTAGATACTCCGAGCATAGCTCGCTGCATCGCCCGCTGAGTGACGGAGCTTTCTTATGAGGCCCATAGTCCTTCTTTAAGTTTTCATTTATATCGCACGGTAACTCTGATCTATGTGTAAGTGTACACGTGTAAATGTAACGTGTTAGTGGAATGTTCAAAACCAAAATAAACGGTGGTGGTTCAACTTATTACTGTATCATGATTGGGTGATGCGTCGCTTTGCGATTTCTTTATGTTGTCTATTTGCTGAAGTTCCTAGGGGGTTCCTAGTAATAGGGGAGGTTTGTAGTCCATAGGATTTTACGTATCAGGTATGAAAACAGATAGTACATATATATTTAGTATTAGATGTTTTCTTTTATCGCAGATTATAGTAAAATAATCATTACTTTCACATCATGGACATCAGCAAAGTGATTGTATGTATTTAAGTATAGATTAGTGCACCACCCACATAGTCGCTACAGTTCTTAACCCTAAGGTCGGCTGGAAGAGATAGCTACAAAGCGATAAGACCACTTTATGTTTTTTTTCTTTTTTATTCTGTCCATTTCTTTAACTTTTCTCATTGTGGTGTACAATAAAGTGTATAAATAAATCTGCAAAGTGATGCCTAATCCTATAGATTATATAAAATGTTTATATAACAATACATTGTTTAGGTAACAGTCCAGAAATATTTATTGCGGATTCGGAGAGCTCATCCATTAGACGATTGGCGCTTTCTACTGGACAAGTATCTACATTATGTGGCGGAGACAAAAACCCACTAGTGAGTGGCTCATATTAATAATTACATTATTGCATTTTGAATTAACCATTTTTAGTGATAGATCCTTTTATTTTTAAATAAACTGAACACTATTTAAATTCTGTGTTCCTTAAAGTTATTATTTACAATATAAAGTTAGTTTATTGTCTGTGTCTATAGGGCTATATTAACATCTGATGTCTAATAAATACATCATTCTTACAGTATTATATATTATGTATGAAAATTAAAAAATAATGATATATAAAAAATAGCTTCAGTTTTTCTTGTTAAGAATAGGAAAACTGAGGGTACATTAATATTTTGGTGTTATTTCTAATTCTTAATTTTGCGGATTGTGTGATTCAATATTTAATTTAGAACATTTTTTTATCATGATTGATGACTACTTTACTAGAAAACAATGATAATAAGCGGTTTATAAAAAAACTAAGGAAATAATAATTAATATATATATAATGTGATTTAGATGGTTAAATTAAACACAACTGAGTTTCTATAACAATACAGAAACGACATTTAATGATATTTATTGTCTGAATCACAAAACTATATTATTTTTTAATATTTTACTATTACACTTTAAAAATTGGATTATGCGACAATGATGCGATACTTCTTCGTTTATGTCTCCTTCTATAGACCCGACTGCGGCTCTATGACATGAGTTGCGCGGGAAATTTAAATATGAAAGAAAATATTTTTCTTTATATATATTTTCCAGAATCTTTTTGCATATGGTGACGTAGATGATATAGGTGTCAACGCAAAGCTACAGCACCCTCTAGGAGTCGCGTACTGCGACTCAAGTAGAACGTTATACATAGCTGACTCCTACAACCACAAGATCAAAAAAGTCGACGTCGGCCCACAGAAGGTGACCACGTTGAATCCGACCATGATCGAGAGCACCGACCCAGCGAAGTTCAGCGAACCATCCGGTCTGTCAGCGAGTTCGGACGGCAAATACCTCTACATAGCCGACACGAACAATCACCGTATAAAAACACTTAACTTGACCAAAAACGTATGCCACGAGTTTATAGTGCGCCTCCCAGATCCGAAGTTCACGGAACCGGAGAACTTGATTCTGTACAAAAACGACTTGTTCGTCAACAGGAAGTGGGGTAATCTCATTATATACTTCAATGTGAGCTTGGATGCTGATACGAAGAACGTAAAGTTTACTCCTGGAGCGCCACAGAATTGGCACGTTTGTGTCCGCGATGAGCACAATAAGGACGTCACCACTGACGACTTCGAATTCGTCGGCTGCTCCCACAAAGGTACTAAGTTACCAGGGCGAGTGGAGATGAAACTCAAAATAAGAACCGATAAGACCCATTATCGTTTGTATTTGAGCTTTCAAACAGCTTTGTGTGATGCTACGGCATGTTTTGCACACTCTTTCACAATCCGATCGACGATCTTGGTCCGAGACTCTGTGAAAATGGTTGAATCCTATAAAATTACTTGCAAAGTTAATCCCGTGAACCGGGTTGAACAAAAGATTGATCACAAAATGTGAATGTCCTTTCTACCTCAGTAGTATTATAAATTATTTTATTCTGTAAATATGAGGGCAAACTTAGCTTGCGATATTATATTTTTTGTATGGACAATAAAATTAGTAGCTTCATTTACATATAAGTTGTATATAGTTATAAGTTGCAATTCTTTTATTTTTTAACTAAATATAACATAGTGTATTGATTCATTCAATAAATATTGTTTTACTCATCTTTTGTATTTTTTTGTCCCTGTTTAACAGAGTATCGGTTAAAAGATCTTTGTGGATTATCTGATACCAATATGAGAATAAAAAGGATGTTTCAACGACTAAGTTGAACTTGATAAGATTCTTACATATGGGTTTGTAAAGATTTTTATTATAAATCAAATTATTTTATTTGTTAAAACTAAGGGTAATTCAAAAAATAGTTAATTAGACAGGTTTGCATATTTAACTAAAACAATGAAACAATTAATTGAAAATGATAAGAGTTTCTTGCGGAAACAGGGCAAAATAACATTACATTATTGATGGTACTTAAACGCTTAAGACAGCGCACACGAAGTTCACAAATAGTTGACATCAATGATTACACTGTATATGGTTGATACTACATTATAGCCTGTTAATCCATGGCACAGTTAATTGTCGTAGATATTTTCTTTACACATACTATAGTCTCAAATAGAAAAGTAGCAGCCTATCAATATCTTCTTTCGGAGATGATTGCTTAGAGCTAAACGTTAAGTAGTATTGGTAGGTTACATATCCTAAGATTCTTCAGAGCTTTGCATGTTTTACCACGATATTATACCTGACCTAAAAACGCTAGTATAATTCCCAAATATGAATTGGGCAAATAAGTTTTTATAGAGAATTTTTAGGCCATCCACGAAAACTCACAGGGTCCCGTTTGTGCCCGAGTTTGAACCGCGACGCTATGTTGTATAGGTGTTACGCGATCTCACCGTTTGACTGTAAGAGTTATTGTGCTATTAGAGCTCAATACCATCCTATTCCTTAACCTACTACTTTTGAAGTAGTGCATATTGATATTACGAAAAGATTAAGTGCGTTAAACAATGAGTATATTGTGGTTAGTCTAGAGGCTTTCTAAAAAATATTTGCTTCTTACGCAAATAATAAAAGGCCAATATAGCACACTTACTGCCCTAAAGCAGTTGTTTCATTTATTTTAGGCGCCATGACAAATTATAGTAGACGGAAATCAAGCATTCCTTGGCGAATCCAAGAATTTCTATGAGTATCCGATAGAGCAATATTAATTATTTAATTATTCGCTTGCAGAGCCGAGATATCTAGTAATAACTATTGTAGTATCAAGTGGTAACCGCCAGCAGTGGTAAAATTCCGAGAGAGGGCTATTATAGGTTATTAAGGTTATTATAAACATTATACTGAAGATGTGGTAATAATGCGAATTTGCATGTTATAAAAATATCATTTCTCACAAATTTTAGGAAATCCTTATAATTTTCCTCTCGGGTTTTTTCATTCGTCATGTAAGTTTTTATATTTAAGATATGAGGGGTAACCACTATATGACCTTTGTTTAAATTTGTCTATACGTTATATGGCATACTTTACGAACGGGCTAATTTAAATTGCATTAAAAAAAATGCCTGTATTTTTAAAAGCTTTTATTTAAATTTCCGTGTATGTGAAGGTGAAATCTTGCAAGTTAAATTTGTTTCACTTCTCGAGGTACAATTGAGCATAAATTTTACATACTGGTCCAGTGCCGGTCACAATGCATGTTTATGATGAGTATGACCTAATGTTGCTGCTAGGATTGGCTCCAGACGAGGGAAGCCCTCAACGGTCAACAGTAAGGACATGAAATTTTGTTCAAAGCCTTTTTAGTCTACTTGTTAATTATTTGTCTTAGTATATGTCATGGTTAAGTTAAGATAGATGGTTGTACAATACACAATGTATATTTAAAATTAAACTAAAAAAAAATCATTGAACTACCGTGTGTATTGAGAAAGATGGCTTTGACATTTGTTACCAGGATACAAATACGCGATTGAAACAACAGCAATTTTATGATCACGACCGTTACGACCTCGCCAAATATTTCTATTAAAGCGGCGGGTAAATGAATGACATTTCCAACGCCTTTATTACAAAGAAGTGTTATAGGATCTAGTATTCTGGACAAATAAAGCAGACATTTTATTTGAATGAGATGCTAAAATATTACAGGTATTAAACGAAACGTGTGTACCATTTCACAAGAACTTGGTTTGCCCGTTGAGCTAATCGTCATTATTGCAGAGGTAAATCTGATACATGAAAGAGGTGTTTTTTAATTAAAATGTAAGTAGCACGGAAATAAACCAATTCATATTTCTTTTTTGTTTCTTACAAAAATATTTCATACCTATTAAATGATTGAGAGACGAGAAAGTATACTTTACTGAAGGTAATATACTTTAAATAACTAATACCCAAAGTAGTTAAAAGTCACAACTGAAAAACGTATATAGATAGAAAACGATATCCTATTGCCGAATGAATAATTTGGATACCTTTTCGAAGAGATAAAGATACTAAGACACTAAAAGAATCATTGTCTATTTGATTATACACAATTGTCCAATCTTTTAAGCCACCAAACTTCTAAAGAGGTCACTTTGCCTATCCTGATGAAATAAAACGCACGTAAAAAGTGCTTGTAATTATTTTAAAACCTGTTACATCGATGTATACAGGAATGTTCCTAGACCATAAATAAAGCTAATCGAAGATTAATAATTTTTAAAGGAGGTACACTTTGAGAATTTCTGGTACATAGAATTTCTGGTACATAGAAGAAAAGGTATGAAAAAGGTAACATGTCGCATGTTTAAAAATTCATATTAGTGGATAAGAGTATAGTGAAAACAAACCACTAAGGAACATTACCAAAGACCGGATTAGGTTTCGTTTTAATACTACGGATATAAAAAAAGAACACTTCGCATTATATTCGTGATATCTAGAAGTAAATTGGCCTCGACATTCACGGATGGGCGTCCGATTACTTATAAATAACTGTAACAAATTCGTATGCACGGACCAAATCTCGGTCGATATTTCTATTTTGTATTTAGGAAGTAGCTTAACATTGTCTCTTAGAACTTTCTTTAGAAAATATTTACGAATTACTTAGTTTCGTACTAATGTTCAAATCAGGTCGGGTGCACCAATGAAAGACATATTGGGTAATCCCTAAAAAAAATTTCAATGCAAATACAAAACAATAAGCACGACCTAATTATATTACACTATAGGTAATATTAAAAACTTATTACATGAAAAATCTGTCGGGCCCATACTGGTGAGCTCGAGAGTGTACTTCCTATCCCTTTCGAAGTATCTCTCTTTGACTATATAAAAATGATAAAGATGAACAACAATCTCAATATATGTAGTAGTAAACTACCAGCTAGTTGGCCATATCTCGTTTATAACTAATAACCGCAAATAAATAACAATCCGAAGACTGAAAAACTGAATAGTTAAAATTTTTTAATGAATAGAATATATTTAAATAAAGATGTACGATAAAATACACGTTATAATGCGTGATACAAAGATGTCTCGGTTACGGTATCGATTGCAACAAATTAGGAGTCTGCAAGGCTTATCGCGATAGTAAGTCACGTGGTTATACAGAGGTCACGAGTTAGGGTGAATCTTCAAATAGCGTTATCGCGTCAAAGCCTGCCAAGGCAAATCCCCTACTTCCATTGCAATGCGTCGAGTCTTTGGCAGTCAGCCAGCACGTAAAATATCATTTTTTAGTATTTCTGTAACACAACGACCAGTGTAAATTGGGCCTTACTTTATATTTATTCGAATATGTTAGCCACCGTCAGACGAATCTGATGAAAAGACCCTGATTATTAAATGACGTTAGATTCGGCTCGATAACTCGCATCGCTAAATGTAGAAATTAAATCGTTGGCCTTCTTCAATATTCCAAAGTGACTAGAATCTCTACCCTTTCTAATTATTTAGCAGTATATTAATACATATATATTATAGAACAAAGTGCTGAATCCCGTCTCAAACTCAATAAACTCAAAACCATATTTTTGTGCTAATTTCTTTGATAGCCATAATGTTAAGTTTTTGTATTAATTCATTTATTTATTGTTAAAATTTTTCGATTATTTTTAAAAAGATCATGCCCCTTGAAAACTTGTCGAAAAAGCTCCCTAATTCCTTTTAGATATACAAAAAAGGGGGAATTTTTAAAGCTCTAAAGAAAAATCCGCAATGAGGTAACATCTAAGAAAATGGTCAAAAAAAGAAAATGGAAGAAAATTAAAAATGTGATACAGTGTTAATACAAATAAGATTATATACGTTAGATACTTTAACTGTCTCATGTTTATCATTACGATTATTTAGACCATAAATATTTTAAATCATATTTTGAATTTAAACTATCGTGAGTGGTATTCATAATTAATGTTGAGAGACCGGCTATACTCACATCTTATTTTATCGGATGAGCTCGACTAGTTTCAAGTCCATACGGGGCTCTTATTCATGAGCTCTTTACGCGGCGTTATCGCGGCGGGAACTGCCGCTTTAAATTATGAGCCATCGAAAGATCTTTGTATGAGACGTTTTAAAACCCAAGTTTCAATGTTACTGCTTGCAGAAGTCAAAATGAAAAATAATGTGCGCGAATGTTGATGAAGCGGGTTTGACCCAGGGCAAGTACTCTATAACGTTGTTCCTCCATCACCTTTCTATCAACGCACCGATGGCACCAGGAGAAGTTCCACCCTTATTGACATCCCACGAAGGCGCAGGAAGCGCTTCGCGTCTTCTTTTTTACTGCGAACAGCAAGGGAATCTATTATCATATATTTTTCCCGACTCATACAATATGGGTATCTTCAAAGCAAGAGCGAATAGGCATCTTCTAGGCAAGCGCGCTCCATCTTAGACTGTATCATTGCTTACCATCAGGCATGATTACAGTCAAACGCTCGCCTATTACGCAATAAAATAAAAAATAAAAAATTTTGGATGCTCGTTTATATCTATGCAAAGCCGGGGTGGGTAAGTTAAAATTTAACTTTAATACTATAGAGACAAATTCTCTTTTAAATTATTCTAAAGCGATATACATAGTATACTAATCTTTACTAATATTATAAATGCGAAAGTTTGTCTGTCTGTTACGTTTTCACGGCCAATCCGGTAGAACCAATGTCGATGAAATTTGGCGCAATTCATGTTTATACACCGGGGCATCATATAGGCTATAAAAATGCGGAGATATTTTCAGGGTTGAAGAGTGACAGAAGAATATTTATTACAGGACTAAGGTATACGCAGACGAAGTCGCAGGTTTAATCTAGTAATCTAATATATACCATATATTAACTAAAACTGTATTTAAATAATATCTTTTTTCCCATGACTTCAATTGTGACGAAATTAAATATAACATTAATTTAAATTTGATTTGTTTTTTTCAATGGTAACAGTAAATAGAATGGAAAACAATATTTGAACAAAACGTGTACATATTTTTATAATACAACTTATGCTATTATTTTATTTAAATATAGGCTTAAAGTTGTAATTGTTACATTGTAACAGTGACCTTTCGCTTACCGCAAACAACGCGGCGTCATGCCGTAAAAAGCTGTTATCTTACTAAGCGCAGATGATTTGAATTATTCAGGTATCAGTCAGGTGGGGGACTACGTTGCTGGCAAATAGGCTAAGGTTGAATCAATCGCTGCCGCCTCTGTGTCCTAAAGGCAAAACAATTGCATCGTGGGTAGTAAATTAGTTCTTCAGATCGTGCAATATAAAACCACTTCTTAAAAGCTTAAAGTAGTGTAATTACAATCAAATATTGTAGATACTTAATTGGTATCTACATCGTTCCATTGTGAATGTACGTATCTACTCATGCATAAAACATTAACGTTTCTATTAAATTGTTTTTATTATGAAAGCTAGCTAGTAGCTTTTAGTTTAAATTGCGTTCTTTAAGATTCATAAAATGACATCTTTTGTAATTGATAAAATTGCCAAGCCATCAATTACAATTGAATCATCAATTACAGTTGAAATACCATGAATATAATACTCTGTGTTTTTTCTGAAAAAACTGAATTTTTTATCGTATATGTTATCCCGGTATATCTATAAGCTTCAATTGTAGTCCCCATACGGAACCCTTTATTGATTTTATGAGCTCTTTATACGTTGTAGACGCGGGAAATGAATGAATGAACCGGCTTGAAACTAGTCGGGCTCACTCGATGAAATAACACGTTAGTATAGACGGTTCTATACATTAACTATAAATGCCACTCACGATAGTTAAAATTATAAAAATATTTATTATTAACTTTTGAATGCCGTGTGGTATCCAGCAGAATAGAATAGACCACCCTCCTTTCTTATCGAGGTGTCGTAAGAGGCGACTAAGGTATGTGCCGTGTTGTATCCGGCTGCATAGAATAAACCACCCTCATTTCGTACCGAGGTGTCGTAAAAGGCGACTAAGGTAAGTTGACGTCAGTCAGGAGGCCGGTCGTAAAATACGTAGCCAAATCATGTGACAACATGTTTATAGCATATTGTGCCGACCCCACTTAGAGTGGGATAGGAGAAAGGAGATATTATTAACTTCTGAAAGCTTTTCCATTGTTTTAGTAAGTAAGAAAATCACAATCAAGTTGTAGGTAGACATGAGATTCTCGCATCCTCGTCATCTGACTACTATTTATTTGTTATTCAAAGCTCGCGTACCATTTGCATTGATTTGCAAAACGTTAACCACGCACATTCTAGATAAATTGATATAAACGCACATGCGTTTGCAATTATATTGAACGGATATTCTTACCATTTTAAAAGAAATATGAAGACAATTATTGTTGCTTCCTGTTCGCACACAATTACCTAAGACGACAAAGATAAATGTGATAAAAAATATTACTTATGACGATTTGATTAATGGCTACGATAAATTAATAATTGCTACGAATTTATTTTTGCTCAGTATCGATTAGACCTCAATTTTATATGTTTAAACATGCAATTGAGCTGAGCATAGAGTTATATTTGATTAGAGTTATGACAAAGATGAAGTATACGAGTTTCATCTTTCATCTCATTATTTATTGTAACTATCACTAACAGCAGGCTTACCATGAACTCTTATTGCGACTCAATTGAAAACCTAAACTGAATTGTTTTGCTTTTGTTGCATGCCATGTTGTGTTAGAGACGCACAGTTTAAATCGTAGCAGAATTAAATCCTAAACTGAATCGCAAACGTATTTCATTCACACTTATTTATAATATGGTGTGCGATCCAAACGCAACTCCGGTAAAAACACTTCATAGTAAGAAAAGAAAGCGATTCTGTTTAGGTACCGAGTTTGAATTACATTGTAATTGAATCATTTTCTAAAAGTTGATGGTAGGCCTGCTGGTTTGCCTATAGTTCCCCTATTATTATATTAATAACTCTATGAGCTAGAACCGATGTAAATGGTATAAGAGAGCTCGCCTTTTTTTTGTTATTGGTTCATAGGGTTGAAAACTAAGGGGACAAGAATTTTTGTTTCTAATTCATTTTATAAAACATAATTTTGAATTTGGCATGTTTTGATTGTAAACCGGGCTTACACATATGCCAGGAGGCTAAGCAATATAAGAAAACATAAACAACTTGAATGCGCCGAGTTCGTGAGAAAATGGTTTGAGATTACAGTGACACAATATGTAGTAGTTTTTTATTAGTTAGATAATGAAATCAATTATTGTGTCATGTGAAATAAGAAGAATTTTATGTGACCTATGGTATATTATAACTATTTTAAACAACAGTTTGATGGCAAAATGTTGTTGCACAAAGTATCTCCGTCGACTGTGACCGCATTAAAAAATCCTTGCGTAAATGGAAGGATGTATTAATTCTTGCGTCCTCAGACACAGAAGAACTCCCGCCCTGTTGTAAAAAACTCAATTATTAGGTATGATAAAAGCATATGCCATAGCCGTTCTGAGGTCGGAGGCACTGGTCTCTCTAGAAAATATTATTTGTTACCTTTATACGAACACTGGATTTGCGACATCGTGCCAAAATAAGCTTTTAATAAATAAATAAAACGATAAGTTTTTCCGGAAACGGAAAACACTGGATTTGTACCCCGGTATATATGCAAACCATACAACTGCTTTATCTACTGGGTCGAAGAGATTGTGATTCTTATCTGGAAAATATTGTACCACTGTATTAATTACCTACAAAACATAAGTTACAAATTCAGTCTGATCTAGTGAATATTTTGAATCGTATTGTATTTATATTATCGTCACAATACGATATGATGAAATTATGACGATTACATGTACATTATTAATATATGATACACGTATTTTGTGTACGCATTTAAATATCTGACAGATCGGTATCGCACTTGAAGGTTAAGCAAACTTTATGTGACGTTATGCAAATTTAAGTATTAGTGAGGCTCATGGCTTTATAACTGCAAGTATATTTAAACGTAGCAATTAAAAGTTGGGAACAAACTCTTTATTCAAAATATAATGAGGCAATATACGTAGTATAATGGCACTATTTCGCAATCGTGTAGTCTACATAGAATACTCTTTTGTATTGTACATAATAATCAGTTACTTGGAATATAGCGCAAAAATGGGTTGTTGGGTGAACGTTTTGTTCCCAGATTGTCAACAGTCGAAACATCATAAAATCTCTGAAGAATTGAATCTTCTATATAAACAACTTTGTCAATCCGTTATTTATCAACGTGGTAATAGACCTTTTCCCAGCTGTAAAATAGTAATAGGGCTGCAGTTTTTTTTATAACGCCACGGACCTGTCGAAGAAAATCTAATTTCTGTAGAAAATGTAGCGCGAGATGTTAAATTGATTTAATTGATTAATATTTATTTTAACCTATTGATTAATTTTTATTTATTTAAAAAAATAACCTATTTAATTTAAATAGTAGGCATTTCATTGAACTGTATATCATATGTTCCTAGCGTCATTAGGCATATATATTTGAAAAGAAAGAACGTTGTCGAATTAGAAACGACGGAAATCGTTTCTAAACCTGTTCAACGGACTTATGTATTCAGAGATCTAACTTTTACTGGTCCTTCTTGCCTTATCATAAGGCAATATTAAGGAATTATAGTTATGTTCGTTCAAAACACCCTAGTTTACATAGTTTAGCCCACTCAGTTAAAACAATTTTTTTTCAAAGTAGTCCGATAAAATAAGAAAAGAAAATGTTTGATGACCTGAGGTTGGCAATTACTGACATTAAACCTTTATATGTCCTTACATAAACATATAATTAAACAATTATTAACATGGATGTTAACAATACCGATAAATCGATAATTATTTATCGCTTTACATGTATAATTAATCTGTATCGATGTTCAATGAAAACATCGTGTATATATTAGATCACTTTTGTTTGATTGTGTTTTCATATTTTGTTAAGTGTTCAACTGTGTTAATGGAATTTATGATTTAAATACACGATATAAAAGAAATTAATATATTGCAGTTCGTACATAAGATATGAGGTGTTGTGAGTGTAGAAATTAAAGTAAAGAAGAGCTCTTTCATTATCACATCGCTGAACAAAGTCCTCTCTCCTCGAAGAGGAGGATTTAAGCTTGTATTGTTCTCTAGAGCGGATTGGTAAGTTATATATATAGCAGGATACTGTAGGCTTCTAGGGTATATGCAAGTTTACCCAGGATGTTTTTCTACAGAGTAAGGTGCATGATATGTTGTTAATATCAATTAAGCACATGTTAACTATTGCACCTATCTAACATTTAAGCTCATATCAAATGTAAAGCGTTACCAATGCTAACATTTGGTAACACTGCTAACAGTTGCTAACATTTAAGACAATCTGTAATTTAGTCATAGGCTAAATATTAGTTTCCTTTTTAGCCGTTAATTATCCGCTTAAAGATGAGGATCTGCTTATATTTGATATCGAATATATTTCAATGAAAATTAGCAGCCTATTACAATCCCATTGCTGGGAAAAGGCCTCCTCTCTCCGTTTCTGGAGAGAAGGGTTGGGGCTAAGACTGACCACGCTGCTACAATGCGGATTAGTAGGTTACTCACGATGTTTTTCTTTACCGAAAAGCGTGTGATAAATTGCAATTATCAATTATACACATAAGTTTTAATAGAAAAACTCATTGGTGCCTGCCCGGGGTTCGAACTCGCGACATGCGTGAGCATGGTCTCATTGTTGGGCTATCACAGCTTATTACTTTTTTTTATATTTCAATGATGCAATGTCAAAGTGGAGCATCATAAAAAACTATGCATCAACTACCTATTTGTTTTCATATAACACTCTATAACATACTTATTTATGTAAGGACTAAGCGTTAAACGGCATGAAACGTTTTTATTATTTAATGACAAAATTTTGCATCGCTACGTTGGTATGATCGCTGTGGAATATATAAAAAAAGATTAATTTGATTTACAAATTGTACTACTATGTATATGGTGCTGTATAGGATTACTAAAGATGTATGTGTAGGTATATTTGTTAATACGAAGTTCAAAGTTCATACTGTTGTATTCAAAATGTACGAGGATTTTTAATTTATTTTTCCCTATGAAAATTTCATAACTGCATGTATAAGGTCACAAAATTCTTTTTAGCTATAGGTATGTCCTGCATGCACAGCATATGCATTAGCATACAATCCCGTTGATTCAGCTCTAAATATATAATAAAACTATGTATTCGTTTTGTCAGTTAATTGTCCAATTTTGAATTTAGATTTATGATAATGCCATTGTTCTATTATGGAGCTCAAATAGAATTAATTTAACATATATAATTTTAAATAATATTTTAAAATTATATACGTTAAAATCTGTAATCTGTTGAACATGTATAATTGGACACATTTCTATACATAGATGGAGTTTCGCAAAATTCGGTTATTTGAATTCAATAGGCATTATTCTAAAAGCGGTATGCTTAGATAACAGTTTTAAGCTGCAAATTGATGGATAATATAACTCGAGATTATAATAAATAAGCATATCTAATGCCCTTTATTACATCCAAAATTAAATGTAATAAAAATCCATCCAAATTAAATGTTTAGCAATAAGCTTTAAAGGTAATATGAATTGGTTTTATTATTGTTATCGAAAATGCTCAGGCAAAGAATAATATCAGATCGCGACTATATCATTGTGATAAAGCAAAAGTGTTTGAATGCATATCATTTATGTTTTTAAGTACTTAGTTTAAAATCGTGAGTTCTTGCATAACTTCATCATATCAACGCAACGATTTAAAACCCCTTTTATATCGATGATAATTTATATCAATATATGGACATCAAATAAAGTAAGATACTATTTTACACTACCATTTATAAATTTGATTTATAGTATTCTGTATGATCTTATTACCTCAGGGAAGTTATTCATACTTAGGATTTGTCTCGCAAGGATAACACCGTTTTAGAAAATATTAGAGAAATATTCTATTCTAACTTAGATTATGTAACAAGAGCTAAAATTTCAGCCCTTCAGATGCTATAGAATCCAAAGCCTGTTATATGCTAATCATCAAATTGATAATGAAGAATATAAATAAATACATATAGGAAAATTATCACTTCTGGGTTTTTAAAACATCTTTTCAAGTAGGTATGTACATAAATATTTTATGATATCATTCTTTTACACAAATCTGTTGAAATAAAATATGTGAGAATGTTTTTTCGTTACAAACATTATATTGAGATGAGCCGGAGATCCGCGTTAGATCCGTTTATGTTTCCTGCGATCGCATGCTATACCATTAAAACTATTAAAGAATATTAGCCGTGGCTATGTTGTGACATACAATTATAAAAACTATAGAAACATTCACATTAATATAATGTTTAAGTCTGTCTGTCCATTATGCTTTTAAGGCCAATCCGCTGGAGAAATATCGATGAAATTTTATATAGCATATAAAAAGTCTCGTTTAACTTTCGGAAACGCTATGCTAAAAACGCAGTACATAATAAATATATAAAAGGGTATTTCAACAATTTTGTTACCGCGCTCGAAGTCGCTAGTATTGGATGTGTACAATACAAATGAGTACTGTTATATTTGATTTTGCTTAGATAAAAGCACATGTACCTACACATAGTTACTTGAAGTATACTTGGATAAAAGACAAAAATTTACAAACATATCTTTTAAAGCTTGTTTGAACTTGAAATCTTACAAGTTAAATTTTACCCACTTCCCGGTTTCCGATTGAAATGAAATTTTACATCCTGGTTCAGTCCCAATGACAATGCATGGTTATGATAAGCTTGACCTAATGTTGCTGCCAGGATTGGCTCCAGACAAGGGAAGTCCTCAACGGGTAACAGTAGGGACATGAAATTATTAAAAGCTTTTAAATTTGAATTGAATGTGCTCAAAGATATCTTTGGTAATATATGGCATAATATGGCTCAAAGACATCTTTGGTGATGGCAATGGACAGAAAAGCACTAGAGAAAGACCGACAGACAGAAAACTCGTTCAACAAGGTAATCCATTTTGTGAGCCGTTTAAATTTTATCTCATGAGGACTATGCTGATACTTTTGAAGTCAAACAACGCGTATTACACATAAGTAAATAAATATAATAATAATAGGAGTTCTTGAGATAGTATTTTAAATGAGGTTACCAATATAATGACGACAAAGGGTGTCCAAAAACTTGATTCTGTACATATTTTCAGCCCGGTGAGGTTTGCGGTTATGATCATCAGTCAACTCATATTCGTCTAGTCGTCGATGAATTTTGGTTTTCTAAAACGCGTCAAGTCAACTTCAATGAGCGGTTACGTTTAATTTACTTATATATATTACATAGTAAACGGTTCGATGGACTTTAAAGGTTCGGTAACAAATATTTCGTAGCACCTATATTATGTTGAATTTATTTGTATCTTACATGTACATTAAGTAAGTTAAGTTTATTCAAGTAACGAAAAATTTAAAACTTGTTAATATATATTTATTATATCATAAATTTAAAAACATTTTTATACTATATGTATTTTGGTCAATAATAAATACATTCTATAGTGTTTAAGTGACTTGTTGTGATGATATAAAAATAGATTTCAACTAAACGTTATGTATGATTTAAATGTAACCTACAATTAAATCGTACTCAATTATTTAAATGTGATAATATAATAATGTTACTTAAAATTCCAGTTATCCGTGAGACGATCATTTCCTCAATTGAACTAAATTGGAACGTCCTCATTTTCGGTGTATTTATTTATCGTAATTTCGAAAATTAAACATTTTATGTTGTTATTGAAAGGAATATTCAAACAGCTATACGATTATTACCTTTTAAGTAAGGGCATTTTAACTTAATAGCCGAATAAAATAAAACATTTATATTCTTTTTACAAAAAAACCTTCAACAACATAGTAAATATTATTTATAAATAAGCTGATTCTTTTATAAATGTCCTCTTCCAAAACTACTCTTTTTAAATATTTTAATACTTCTACAGTATGGTAAATCTTGAGTAATATAAACTTTAAGCAACTCTACATATACGCTTAATGTCTTCGAAGCATTTGACCATTCATTCTACAAGATGCATACACTATATATTTTACTGAGTTTGCTCAACCCCTTAAGCATGTCAAAAGGAACGGGAATAGATTGAAGTTTTTGTTAGGTTAAGGATTTTGATCAGATGTTATTGATTATAACTGAGCAGATACCGCAACGATAAGGCTCTATAAGAAGTTAAATGTCGAAATCTGAGTGAATGAAATATTGGTCACCCATCCATTTATCGACTGAAACAAAACAATCTAAAATTTTCAGTCGCTATTAGGTCATAATGTACGCGTTGCTGTCGCTCAGTCTGGTTTCGAATACCCTTCGAAACAGAACTCAACAATTTAAAAAAAACATGCTCCGATCGCCACCAAACTTTACAGGATCATCAGGGTCATTCTAAAATTAAAATATCATTAAAAGCAGTCCAGCAGTTTCGGAGACTTACAGACATACATTTATTTTTATATATAAGATATTATGCATATCTAAAATAGTTAGATATATCTAAATCGCTTAGCTTCTAACAAATACGAATTGCATACTTAATATAAAGTTTATACTGTAAAATGTGAAATATATCGCAATTCTTAAGTAAATTCATGTAAAATGTTTGTAAAGTTGCATTTATGAGTAATAAAGCTATAGGTTTAATAGACTTGCAGACGATACCTCTAATTGAAAGGATAGAGTCACCTAAATATAATTTTTAAGAGGATTATTGAAGGAAATCCGAAATAAATGTGATAGAAAAAATCACAAAAGTAGTTTTCTTTATATTAAAAAATGCCCTATTTGACAACGACTGTTACCAGCTTGACTTGTTGTTTCAACCAATGTTTATTCTGACCTATATAACTAAAAACCATGACGATAAGCTTTTTGAAATATCTGCTCAACTGGTCAAAGCCACGAGTAAACCAAAGTATTCTGTACGTCAATAGTTATAGAATGTCACACTTTAATAAAATACCTGCGTTTAAAATGTGGGTTATTTTCTCTTTGCAAATTATTATTATTGATGTACGCTTATAATACTTTTGTGAATGGATGTAAATATAGCGATCTATAAGCAGTGTATTTACACAATATAAACAAATATCTTTCTTACCACCTAAAAGTTTGACATTGTTCTAAAGAAATGTTTACTGCAGGATGATAACTATATATAGTAAGCTGTCTGACGATCTTAGATATTACCTTTACTTCTTCTTCAACCGATGGACATTTGTCCACTGGTGGACAGAGGTCTCTTTAAGGATCTCCATATCACAGATCTTGTGCCGTTTGGTCTTTTATGTGACTTTTTAGTTTTATATGACTTAATCTTATCCTGCCGCCGTGTGGTATCCGGCTGATTAGAATAGACTACCATCATTTCTCACAGATGTGGCGTAAAGGCGACTAAGGTAAGTTGACATCAGGCAAGCCGATGGTTGCAAAATAACTAACATGTAATAACATAAAGCATGTAACAACATAAAGCATGTTGTCCGGACCCCACTTTGAGTGGGATAAGGGCAGGAGAATGAATGATATATAAATATTTTATAAATTATACTTAAATACATATATACACCTAGGCTTGAAGAACCAACAAATTGTTTATAGAAAATGTTGGCTCTTGGCGGGAATCCTATGTGTCCTTGACCTATCGTGTGGTATCTGGTTGAGTAGAATCGACCACCCTAATTTCTTATCGCGGGGTCGTCTACTAACGTAAGCTGGTGTCAGGCAGGCGGCCGATTGTAAAATACGCAACCAAATTATGTGACAACATGTTTGTAACATGTTGAGCCGACCCCACTTAGAGTGGGATAAGGGCAGGATGATGATGTTGATGATCTTTATTTCATACTGATTTTTTATTAATTTTTTAATTTTTTCACATTTGCACACCGCTAATGTCAGTTTATGGGTGTGTTCAATTAATTTTAAGATCGTTCTAAAGTTGTACCCATAATCCAAAAATATAGATTATTATTAATAATAAATTTCTTATCAGAGAATTAGCACAGTTGAAATGTTTTAGCGTGGTATATTACTCTATTCGCTTTACAAAGGCAATATTTAATTGTCTGAATATCAAACCTAGTTTAATATAATAAGGATCTCACACCCTCTACTGCTCATAAATTTTTCGTACCATAAAGGCAACCGATTTCAACATTAGGCCAAGCGTAAGTAATGCTTTAACATAAAACGTGTTATACTTTTTGCGAATAACGATTTCTTTTCGGAATATTTTTGAAAATTATTATTATAAAAGTAATATTGAAAATTAATTTATTAATTCCGTATAATATTGAAAGTTTATTTAAAAGTCCGTAAGTCAGTATACTTAATAATTCTTATGTATTAGATAAAAGTCTAGGGTCCAGATAAGAATCCAGGAATTTTGGATCTTAATATATACTCATATATGATATTGTGTACCTTGGACTATGTCGTCATGTAAGTAGGTAATGCAGATATACTATACTTATATATAAAAAGAATTATACACTAAAGTGAAATTTCAATACCGTACAATGGCCGTCTTAAATTATGGAGTTTACAGGATTCCGAACTACCAAAGACGGTATTGACCACGTAAATAATAACATGTCTCAATAAATTGGGCCCTTTTTCTAGTAGGCTCTTCAGAGGTCAAATTAGGCTGGCAACTTGTAATACGTCAAGCCGTCCCTCCATGCGCGTGCGTCGCATCCCCGCTACGCGCAGTATAAAAGACTTCGACGAAACTTGCCGCGCGCTATTACTAAAGTGTATTTGTGACTTTTCCTGCCGTTGTTTTTTTTAACTTCAAACGAGGTAAGTCACATTAAACTTTGAAAAACAGGGGTTGGTTCGGGATATAAAAATTTGACGAAGATAATCATCAATGGTTCTACTAATTATAAATCTGAACAAACCAAAAAAAGCATACTCATTTATATGTCGTATATATTGTAATATTGTGAATACTTTTGGAAACAAAGTTATTCAATGGTATAATCAAATGATTAGGCAGGCACATTTGCTTTATGAGTTAAGAATAACTCATAATATAGTTTTTTTAGTTATAGCAAAGATATCTATATTAAGGCGCTAAGGTTTCACGGATTAAATAAGAGAATATAAATAAGATTAGCACCTGTTTGATGCTGTATCGTTACAGTTAGTGTTTTGGTGAACGAACCGAGGATTCGCATCATATGTGTGTCAAGCCGTAGTTACGACATAGTCTGCTGTCATAGTATGCTGGTTGGGCCTTTTCTGAGGGGCTACACAAGTAACTCGTTTTATTAAAACATAATGAAATTGTTTTTTTAGTATTTAAGGAAATTTATTTTTATATATTATTAAACTTAAGGCTATTTATTTTTATGCTATTTATTTTTATGATATTTACATCTAAAACGTGCGTTTAAATTAACAAAATAGAACTATAAAACGAAGATCGATGTTTTTATTTTTGAGAACTATTTATCAAAAATTTATAAACAATAAAAAAAAATAGTTTTTTATTTTTGTATACATATAATATAAAAAAAATATACCATTATATTTAATTTAAAGTATATTAAAATTATTTTACATTTTCGTCATTATCGATGCTGTTTTAATGCATCCACCGCTGGACATTGCTCTCTTCTATACATTGCTATAATCATGGCAAGTGGGTTGGTGATCGCTACGGTTATCGGGAACATAAGCGATATTTTGATAAGTGCTTTGATGAAAAAGTGTCATAATTACTAAACTTTTACTTATTCTAATTAATAAAATTCCCAATGTAACAAACTTCTCAACTTCTCCTTAAAAGAGGGAAAGAGAGACGTTTTCTTTAATATTCAATATAATGTTTTGTCAATAAATTTTAAGATCAATTTAAACAAATTGTTTGATAATTTTAATTGCAAGGGTTGCGATTTGCTGAATAGAAAGAAATTCACGCTATTCTAGCTATTTTCCAGGTTATTTTGCCGGCTAAGATGTCAACTTTCATATTTCTTGTGACAAACTTTTATGATTATTTCTGTCAAGCGTCCAATTTCGAAAAGTATAAAAAAGTTAAGTTAAGGTGCTTTTATTAAATCTACTTTTAGATGTGAACGTATTTCAATGTATATACAAAAGCCACATGTGATGGTCCAACTTTAAAAGAACGTAACCGATATTTACTATTCGTTGCGTACTACAGGTGCTGTTCTTCTGTACAAGAGGTATAGAAAAAGATCGTCATAAAATCTATATATATTCATAGAAAATTCCTTAAATAAATGTAATCTGCCAGTAAGTCTGATTAGAAGAGAGCTGCGATTAGAGCTGCAATTGTGCTCAAAATAATAAAATATTTACGAGTCAACAACATTTTTTGCGCTCAATGATTTCATTGAGTGCAAACTCTAAACACTTTCAAAAATTAATTGTTTATTGTATCAAATAATAATGCAAACTTTTTTATTTGAAAATATGGCGCAAAATTTTCAGAAACCTAGAGACTAACTGAATATAAGAGTAAGATATTATCTGGCCTTACCTCCAAATAAAGTTAACGGTATTAATTGACGTACTCTTTCACATTAAAGGGTTAATAAAAATTTAAAGGCACCCTTTTATGAACTACCACGTTCCCGTTTATTATTTACTATCTTCTGCCTGTCAACCTAGATTGTAAACTATCTTTGTATTTAACTTTGTTTAAATTGATCCAGCCCTTTTTTGCGGTATTGCGTACGAAACATGCACACTTTCACATTAATAAAAAGAGTTTTATGACTTAATGGAGATATTTTAAAACTTCATAATGTTTAAAACTTTATAAACATTTTGGTATGCAAAGTATTTTACAATTACGATATGCTCATTATATTAATCTAAGATCAATTAGGGCCAAAGGTTAACGACACAAGGGAGGTTAAGGTGACCAAATCTTATACATAGTTATTTTTTATGTATAAGCAAATATAGACGAAAATACATTTATTTCACTACCAAATATTTCTGCTTTCAAGGTGCCACGTTTACATTCAAATATATCCACAAGCACTGCACTGTATCTCTTTCTCCTATATTTTCCCCGGTGATGCAAAACTATTGAATGAATACAGTGAATGTGTACAGTGATTGTGTGTTGTTGGTGGTTGGTAGTGCATGATATTACGAATCCTGCATTTATGAAGTATGAGAACGGATTGTACAAAAGTACACTCTACATTTAACACAATAATATTTTACATTTTATCTAAATCGTTGTATTAAATCAGCGTCTTCGTCACTTCTGTTTACAGAAGACCTCAAAGGGACCATAATAGGTTATGATCGCAGTGCTGATCCTATCGCAGAGATAATACAATAAACATACATAAAACATACATATAAACATAAATAAAATTTCGTTATTCGTTTATTGATTATAAACGAATAACGAAACATAAATCTTCGTAACAATACCATATTCATACCTTTATGAGTCAGTTGCGCCCTACACTCGTTATGTACGAAGAGACGAATAATTTTAATTGTCTTATTTTATTGTATTTCTAAAAATATCAATCTACAAAAAAAAAAATTCACTTTCATACGCCGCAAGTGAGACAATATCCCAAACTACCGGTAGCTACGCATCCAGAGTGAAAAGCATATGTAATGATACAATTGATATATCAAAATAGTCAATTTTCCTATCCTTATCCCACTCTCAGTTGGGGTTCGCACAAGAACTTAGCTTCCGTTATCTCTTATCATACGTTAACTATGGCGCTAATCTTTCTGTATGTATAAACACTATCCATCCATCGCGTCCTATGGCTCCCTCTGGTTACATATGACATTCATATTTAACACTGATTATCATGACATGATTTTCATGCCTTCTGATTATGTGTCCACATTATCTACGTATATAAAAATGAATCTCATTTTCCTTGGTCATCGCATTCACGTGAAGGAATGTACCAAATTTCACCAATTTATTTAATGTTAAATAATGTTAGTTAATGTTATGTTAATTATTCTCAGGGGAAGGTTCTTATGAAAGAAAGCGTTTAGTAAGCTCAGCGGAACATTAGAAAAAAAACCGATTTTCGTCTATAATCTATATTTCCACCTAACTATCAATATATCAATCAATGTATCAATAGTACCGCGGAGCTAGTTAGAGAAAGATATAACAAAATATTTCACATTTTAATATATCACAATTGGCAGTATAACGGTTCACATAGTCTTAAACGTCGAAACTCATTTGTAAGTTACTATCAGCTTCATTAATTAGTAAGTATACTCTTTTTGTCAAACTAAAATATTGTGTCGAAATCAAACCATTGGGTCTAATACTAATTAGTTTTAGTTCAAGGCAAACATGAGTACACTGTCGTTTAATGCAAATTTATGCGTTGCGACGCGTTCTGGCCAAATATATTAATGAAACTGTTATGTCAATATCTGACACAGAATAATTGATTTATTCTTATTCATATAAACTTTCCAGGTTGAAAAGACTTAATTCATGTTTGCAGATTGATTGTGGTGGTTTATTTTTACACTTACCATTTCTTTTTTTTCGTATTTAAGTATAAATTTAAAAAAAACATTTAAGTTATATTGTGAAGGATCAAACTGCTAACGCGTAATTTGCAAAGAAAACCTCAACAAATTGCAAACTCAAGTCTTCACTTCATGAATCACTCTGTCTATTGATGAAAATCGTGTTTCGCAAAAAATAAGATTATATATGTACTAATAACGAATTTTTAAATGATACCAACAAAAAATCTTTGTACTGCAAAAGAGATGGTAGAGTATCTCTTTTTTTTTAATCATAGAATAAACATAATGTTTGGCAAATGAATAATATTTAATTTAAAATCATACACAGAATTCTATTATAACATTAAGAAGAAAAATTTTCTCATCTTCTACATAATATTTGATATGGTAGTATTTCATAACTGGATGCAGAGCATAGTATAGAATAAATGTAGAGCATGTCGAATGTATGAAGTACCTAAATTACACATTGAATTTGCCAGACCTAGTTCACGTCTAATGCACCAGAAAACACGAATATAATTACAAAATAATAATAAATTATTTCAATAAATGTTCGAAATTACCAGCCAAAACATTTTTCTATTTTTTTAAATGTTTTTCGTAAATATATAACTTAATCAAAAGTTTTTACTTGATTTTTATTGCCTGTTTACGATAAATTCAAAATCTCCTGTTTTCTCCAATAGAGTGAAAGGTTGAAAACTCTAATTTATTAAGGTTAAGACTTAAGTTATAATTGTTGAATATTTTAGAAAAAGTCAAGCTGCTTGGAGCTTTAATAGAAAAATAATTGTTATCTTAATCCCTTCCAGATATAACAGAACAGGCATAGAATTATCATTCCTTACACCATATAATATAAATGGCTATTTTAGAAATTATCGGAAATAAAAATTAATGCACGCGAAAATTAATCAATGGCGGATTTCCCGTAATTCATAATCTGTGCGAAGCCGCGGCGAGTTAGTATTAAGATGATATGAGTAAAACAGTATTACTAGATATGCACTTAGATGCACCGCTACTGTAAAAAAGTTCGTTCATCGTTTCTTAAATCGTGTTTTGAATTCAATAACAATCATTCAATTTTGACACAAATACACTCGTAAAATGACTCAAGAGAATCTTGCAGCAATGTCTACTCAATATGCTTGGCGGACCTCATAATAGTTTGTGCTTTGCATGCGACTTATGCATTAACTTGTTTTAGCCGATTTAACTTTTACTCAACCAAATATATTTAGTTTTCATAAACATTTCGCTGTTCGATCGTATTATCCGAAACGACAAAAACATCACTGAAATATATTTAAAATTTTTAAAAACGTGATTAAAGAAAGAGTCCTAATTTTGTACTTTCTGAAATTTATTCCATAATTAGGTTTTCAGTATTATTTTATTTTCCTTGAGTATATTTTAAATTTAGGGAAATATTCTTAAAATTTTGCAAAACTTTACGTATGGTGGGCCACTGAAACCTATTCTAAGATTTCCGTGTTACTTATCTAATATCAAAAAATTGACATATTTGATAACTAAGCGAAATGATTTTAGTTAGATTATTTGATTTTGCATGATCGTTCACGTCTCTTAGCCTTAAAGAAATTATTAAATTATTTTAAGACATTAGTACTTAACAGAACTTGTTTCTTAACACTTTTGTTATAAAACACCTTGAACATACTGAAAGTGTACGTAATTTAGTGATAGCTAATTTTGAAACGGACATATAAAGAGAATTTTTATTGCTGATAAGTATCAAACGTTGCTAAAACTAAATACAATTCATTTTTAACTCGTGGGAGTTTAGTTGCTGAATTAGGATCTTTATTCGTGGTAAACAACATTACCATTGTAACGAAAAGTCCAGTCCCACGGCGCGGTACAATGCGATGGTGCACGTGATTAAGAGTTGCCCCGCGAGATGAAGGACGTCTTGGCTAATAAAATTACCTGAAGTCTTATCTATTTAATTTTGTCACAGCGCCCAATGGATTTTTCTGAATATTATTTATATAAGCTGGAGTTACTTTGAGGAATTCCATAGTAGGGAAGCTATAATATAATCATTTTGCTTTAATCCGCGCTCATTAAGAGAATGTATGTAATGCTAATTGTATGAAGCAGGCAAAATTCACATATCCTACACATGTGAGACAAGTCACCACACGTATCCCAAAATGCCGCCACCAGCAACAATGCACACAAGCAATACACACAACCACCACCACAATCTCTACGTACTTTTCGCACCGAAACCGAAGCATCATCAGGTGGATAGGCTGCACGACAAAATCGTAAAACATGATTCTATTATAGCTTCTGTTCTGACTACAAGTAGCATAAAAAATATTTGAATAAATTTTTATACAGGTACTTCGATAAATTTAAAAAGTTTTAAAAATCAGTCAATTGACACAAATTAATTTATAAAATTTAATTTAATGTTTTAAAAGAAGATTAGAAGACGATTACAAAAATATTATAAAATATACATGAATCTGCTTCCCTAAATAGGGTCGGCACATGTTTTTCTCTTCCATTCTCTTCTAACATTCGTCAACTCTACTACTAACTCTACTCTTTTATGTGCATGTCATACTTGTATAACCTCTCTTTAGACCTCCTCCAGTCACATATGCAATAAAATATAACAAAGGATACGTTTTAACTATAATAGACGCCTAATAAACAATTAATTTTGTAATATCGAACTCTGATATCCTCACAAACGTAACATAATATTAATAATAAAATTATTTTGCTATAATTCGCGATAAAGTAAATAGAAAAATATATAATGTAGAGTGGATTATCCGGTTTCATGATCTGATACATGCAGGGTTTCCAAAAACACATTCGCCATGAACCTCCACCACACACAACAATCGCTACGCCTCGCAACCGAAGCAGCATCAAAATCGCAAAGCTTTGCGATTACTTTTGTATTATGGACCTCCGCTAAGTAAAGCCTAACTCTAAAAATTATTTAAACATACAGTCAGTAAAGTTTAACAACACCGTATATAGTGGGGTATGATCGCAGTGATTTGCAAAGATAATTAATAATTACAAATGTAATAATTGTCCTTGACCTCCTAATTCGAACAGCTTAGTTAAGATGTTATCTGCATAGTCGTTTGTAAACCATTTCGAAACGCTTCAGATACCACATACCATATACACAACCGGACAGACATGTAGTGGAATTTTAATATAATGGATTTACCCACGACACATTACCTTCTCTTGTTTATTAAATGTATTGAAGATATAATGAACGTTTAAACGTTTTTTTTTATTTTTTTATGCACACAATGAAAGTTCTGAAATAATCTTAACATTTGCTAACCACCGTTATTTAAATTATTCATTATTAATTAGTTTATTACATTATATACATATAATACATTATATAACATTTTAAACAGTGCATACTTAGTATAATAATAAATATTATTTATATCTATAGATATTATAAAACAAAGTCCTCAAAGTCTGTGTGTCTCTATGTGATAGATTTTCTCAAAATCTACTGAATTGATTTTTGTACTGTTTTTACTAAAAGATTATTCTTGCGCAATTCTTGAGGAAGGAAGGAAGCTACTTCTTATTAGATCTAGAATTCCCGCAGGCCGAGATGTTTGCAAAAAAAAATCTTATACAATAATTTCCACGCGGTTGAAATCGGAGCACAGCTACTAAAAAATAAAGACATAGTTATGCAGTCATTGTATAGAAGTATCTGTTATAACTGCAGTAAGAAATTTAATTTCGATGTCACAAAACAAAAAATATACTATAGAGATTATATAACGCCATAAAAATATAAATATATAAAAAAAATTCTTTGAAACACGCTTTACAACAATTCATGAATGGCTTTTTTTGCTGTATTCGCCTTTTCAACTGTGTATATTTGAAATAAAATAGAACATATCACAGAGATGATTGTTTATTTAATATATACATATATAGAGATGTGATCTATATTAGAATTTACCATCGATTTCTCTTAGAGAAAAATTATTGTACTAGTCTTATTAATAAGACAACACAATATTTTTGTAATATTATTATGATTAACTGAGTTGTTGCATGTATGCTAAAAACTTAAACAATTCTTTAGTATGTATGATAATGGTAATAATCATAAATTATTTTGAAATATTATTAATAAATGTAACATAATTATTATAAATTCCGCAATAAATTTTATCATGGTTTGTAAAATAATATTATCATAACTTTTGAATTATGAATATGGATGGCAAAGTTAGCCATATTCTATAAATTACATAACGTCTTAATGCGTTGCGTAAGGGAATGATATATTAATGCGTTATTAACATAAAAATGCAAGAAGTAAACAGATTACATATTTAATTCTTGTTTCAAGTTTCTGTCCATGGAATGATAAATTTCTCAAAATTTTATAAATATTCTAATAGAAGACGTGAATATAGATATATTCACATCTTGAAATATGGAACGGGAATACACTAATTACCGGTCAACTGAAAGTTTTACATGAATCTCCATTGTGTCTTATTCATTCTACGTAATTTGCGAATATATCGTGCTCTCAAAGCACAGATCGAGGCCATAAATACAAGAGAAAAAGAAGATAATAAATAATATATATCTGGGACACTTACAAACACGGTCGTCCATCCCCAAAGTGAGTAACCTAATACTTGTGTTATGGGTGACGGACAACTGGTGGACAACTTGGTGGACTGGAAAACATATATACCCAGGCTCTAAGAACCAACAAATTGTTTAAAGAAAATGTTGGCCTTTGGCGGGAATCAAACCCGCAACCCACGGATCTTAAGGCTCACTACCCACTGCGCCAACGGGCCAGTCAAAGATGTAGGTATAGTTGAATTATTTTCTAATTCAAATTCAAATTATTCTTTACTCAAGTAGACGATTTTTAGTACTACTCAATTGTCAAATGATTTAAAGAAGCTACAACTGATTCGAAAGTTTAGTGCCGAGAAAAACCAAAAAGAAAACTCAGTGGATAATCTTAAAAAATATATACGATTTAATTAACTAATTACATGTGAATCGTTGCAGCCTGGTGCGTAGCTGTCTGCAGATAAAATTAATTATAATACATGAATGTTATTTAATAAAGTTATAAATCTAAGACAAAATTTTATTTTGTTTTGGTAAAAGAAAATTTCAATGCTAATAAAATCCGTGTAACAATCAGCAAATTATGTTAATTATAAAAATAAGTAGTATGTATAAAGTTTTTTTATGTATTCAAGTCAATCCAAAGGCAGAATCATCGAATATTATAATGCATCTAAATTTCTTCAATGTCGTGAAGTGTGGGGACTCGGCGGCGTCACAAATGTCAAGTTACGCAATAGTTCAAGGCTACTACGAATATTCGAAATATAATTATCAAGTGCATCATTTTTTATTTTATGCTATCGTACCGGATCTTTGTAATAGTCGAGAATTATGAATATAAATAGACGATGGTTTAAAATCTGAGAATCCATTGAGTGTGATATATGAGTTTCACATTCTTCATTGATGTAATACTGTTAGTACCGCTCTGACCCAAGATTTAATGTTTTTTTCTTTTTTATAAATAGACTATAATATACTAGCTGTGCCAGCGGCTTCGCCCGCGTGGATATCAGCGTGTCACAATTTTTTTTTAGAATTCAAATTTTAAACATAAAAGTAGTTATTGTGAGTTAACCATAAGAGATAGAGACATGCTGTCGCGGACATTTTTGTAGTATTTTTATAGATCTACAATTCTCTACTACATTTCTTTAGCGTGTCTCTGCTGGTTTACGCATCGCACGCTACTAAAGCTCCCAGCAAGCAAGTTTTTTAACAACTGCGCGAACTCTTCAACACAATTTACATAATACCAATTCCATTGGTTCCAAATGTAAAAACAATACAAAATTCAGTTTCGCAGATTTTGAGAATATTGATTACATACAGACTGCTTTAAGAGACTTGTTTTATTATATGTACAGATATTAGATTGACAATAAACTTAGATAATATCACAATTGTCAAAGTTAATTACATATAACAGATACGTAAATATCAAATTAAATCAAGTGTAATATAAATGTATTTATATGTTTAGTCGTTCACTTGTAACCAGTAGGCCTACCATGAGCTCTTATTGCGACTCAATTGAAGACGTAAACGAAATTGTTTTGCTTTTTCATACCATGACGTCTTAAAGACGCACATTTTAACATAACATAGCATGTGAGTAAAAGAGACAGAGTTATCTATAGTTCATATAACATTATCCTTTTCAAACATTACGACTCCAATGCAATTCACACTTCATGGTACGAAAAGAAAGCGGTTCGCGGTCGTCGTTTACGTCTTCAATTCGCAATAAGAGCTCAGGGTAGGCCTGCAGATCAGTATATTCTATCCATTGTCTTTTGGGAAATCATAGCACAGAGTTTCTTATATGTTCACAACAAACGCTGAAATAATGGTGTTGGATAATTTTATAACGTTTCTAATTACTGTGCTAATAGACACGTACATTAAATATGTTACTTTATGCGATTTCCGCAATATCAGATGTACATAGCTAATTAGCTCCTAGCTAATTACATTATCATGAGACGATACCTGTATGTCCTTGCACGGACTAATCCTTTCAATCGGGGCTCGATGCAATAATGACACTATAAAATTTAATATTTATTAAATTGGATATTTCAATTAGTAAGTACGTTATATATTAAACTTACAAAAAATATTGATGAGAATTTCTTATTGATTTACAGTAAAAGCATATCCTTACTGTGCCTATGGAAGCTTTTACCAAAGCATGTTTTGAGCAATTTAAAAGTTGAGTTTCTATAGTAATACTGATTGGCTGATTTTCTACTATGATAGAATTTAAAAATCATTGCTAAACAAAGTTGTACTTGGAATATACTTTAAATATAAGGTTGCAATAAAATTGCAACACATGTATTTCTAACATCGATTTCTTAATAAATACCAAACAATACATTTTGACTGGTAGCTTAAAATCGTTATTTCGTAAGTTCATGCTTTCAAGTCACGTTGAATTGGCTATGATATTTGAGATAAAATATTAGTAAAAAGATATTATTTTGTACTGTCATGTAAGATATAAAATATATAACAATTAATTGTGAAACAAATCATTATTCTTTTTTGATTTTTTATAACATACTGATTGACGTAGGAATGAATATTTGTTAAATAATTTTAACAAAATATGTACATAAGAACGCTTTAAAGTATCTCATACTCTTACATTTGTATTTCTTTGTCAAGATTTCGCGATGGCCTGTTACAAAGATAACATGTAACGTAGGCTATAAAAAAGTTTCACTTGTTTAAATAGACGCAAACAACGCGACATACAAGCAAATAAAATTATATTATGTTGTATAGAATAGGACATTGGAACACCAGTTGAATCGCGATTAGGCGTAGAGCTTTCGCGTTTTCATATTGTCGCATACAAATGATGAATTGTGAAACAAGAAAGCACATTTTTTTCACACATATTGTTATCTTAGTTCATTATATAAATACTTTCTTTGGTCGGTTATTCAAAAAGGTTAGTGTACGTGAACTTCGCTTAAGAATTTTATCTAAAAAAGTATTCGTTTAATTGAAATTAACAATGTATTTTTATAATGTATCATGCGTCATACGGTGAATGGAAATATCGTGATGGATCCTGCATATATCTAAATAATGTAGGTGATATGCGTAGCCTGCCAATTCAAATAGTGTATGCTATGCCCATAGCTTCAATCCTACTCACCTTGTTAACGTTTTTTTTGCAATGGCATGTATCTAGCAATCGCATTACTTGATTATTATTTTTTTTGATTTTTCAAATAAATTTTTATAATCGGTGGCGGTGACTGTTAGAACTCAAAAACAAAACCACACTTTAGAGCATACAATCAACGAACAACCTTGTTAAAAAAAGGTTTATATGACCTGCAGGCCTACCATGAACTCTTATTGCGAATCAATTGAAGACGTAAATGACGACCGCGAACCACTTTCTTTTTGTACTATGAAGTGTGAATTGCATTGGGGTCGTAATGTTTAAAAAGGATAACGTTATATGAACTATAAAAACTCTGCCTCTTTTACTCACATGTTTTTAGGACGAATTCCGAACGCTCATTCGGCAACGACTTAAAGTGTGCGTCTTTAAGACGTCATGGTATGAAAAAGCAAAACAATTTCGTTTACGTCTTCAATTGAGTCGCAATAAGAGTTCATGGTAGGCCTGCTGAGCTCCATAAAGATTATGGAGTTTAAACTGTCTAACGTATAAAAATACATGTAAAAGGAAGAATTAAAAAATCTAATATTGAAAGTGAATATTTATTTAACAAAGATGAATGTTATTTGCACACTTCGAAAGCCACTTATTATTTTATTCTCACAAAAGCAAATATGTGTCGTCTATGACAGAATGGAATGAGGTGAATGTGTATATATTATTAAAATCGGGTACTAAGCACGTCTCCGTTACGTTCACTCTTCACGTCGAACATCATAACTCGCAAATTCAATGGTTATTCTTCTCTTAACCAATCGCGAATTTAGTGCGAGGCCCGACCACAATGTTCCACGGTTTTGCAAGCGGCTGTCGAGGCCGGTCCATCAGTTTCACGATACTCACGACGTGCTTTGTGAGCCACTTTATGCATCTAATCTAACGAACGCCTTGTAAATACATCGAACGTTCTAATTACAAGAGACCTATACTGTTCTATAACTATTAGTTTTATACTTGGTGTATGTATTTGACCGCAAAAATGACATCTTTACACGAGATAAATATTTTCCTGTAGTAGACCAAATATGGATTTTAACTTACTTTTATGCCACTAAACTTTTTAAGGTGATCATCAGTAATACATAAAATGATTGTAATCATCATCATTCTCGTGCCCTTATCCCACTCTAAGTGGGGTCGGCACAACATGTTACAAACATGTTGTCATATGATTTGGCTAAGTATTCTACGACCGGCCGCCTGCCTGACGTCAACTTAACTTAGTCGCCTTTTTCGACACCTCGGTAAGAAATGAGGGTGGTCTATTCTATGCAGGCGGATACCACACGGCGAAAATGATTGTAATCAGCATTTGAAAAAAGTTAAAAAATAATGTTCAACTATTACAGTTGCAATAGATTTTTTTGTATAAGTATAAACTTTTACAGCATCTCTATTAGTATGTAAAGCGTGAGTCTCCGGGAGAGCGATGAATTTAGTGGCACAGGCAAAAAACTAATCACTTAAAAAAAATTACAGAACACTCAAATAGTTTTTACAAGGAACATTGGATAGTTTCTGGCTAAGTTTAATTTGGAAGTAATGCAATAATCGTATACCGGTTGTGGGGCTCATTATCAGAATCAGAAACTTAACACACTCTACGCGCAGTTCCCTGTAGTTTCTCAGGCTGAGCTGCCTTCTGTATATGTATTGTTACTTAATAGTAATAATTTTCATGGAAATAATTTCCCATGTGCACTGCAGAATCGGAAATCACTTCTATGGTTTTAGAAACAAATAATATTCCATATATTTTAGATCGGGAATTTAGACGTAGCGTTTTATCTTGTCAAGTTTTAATAGTTTTGCAGGGTTGCGATACTTGGCTTAATATAAGTCGTATATAGATATATAATATGTAGGTATAGAGACAGATGTATAATATGTTGAAATATGAAATATAACTCCCTATGAATTATATACCAATGAAATCGTAGAACTATTGGTCTTTTTTTTTAAATGCATACCTGTTTAGCATTTGTTATGATGTAGTTTCGTAATCTATGGAAGGAATACTAGCGATGCTATTCAGTAGTTTTAACTGCGGAATAGCGGTTGCAAATATAATTTACATATTGTGTAAACAGTAAAAGTATCTTGAGAAAAAGTTTTTATGGAAGATGTAACTACCTAAGGGCTTTCATTGTTATATATTTACAGAAAACACATAATAATAAAGCGATGATTAAGTTATTGAGTTATAATACAAATGAATAACTTCAAAATTAAAAACTACACGCTCTTCAAATTTACAACTTAGAACTTAACTCAAAGTAAATGGAGGCTGCATTATAATATTATCACTTTGATCTGGTTCACGTTTCATCTGTGAACTAGGAAATTAATTACCAACACCTAACCCTGATCTTACACGACGCGCCATGATGTCTATATCTGTACGCGTGATGTCTTTGCCTTATTCTTTATTGATGAAGTAGAATCACAATTATCCATTTACGGTAATTACATCAGATATAAATGGTTAAACGTGTCAAGGTCGGCATCACGTACTAGGTGACTCCTTTGAATTCCGCATGACAACGACGGGCTATTTCCGTGTCTTTATGTAAGCTGGTTTTATTCTTATGTTGGTGCCATGGAGTCCATATTAGCATACGCGGTGAGTGTGCACATATATGTCCGCAGCTAGTTTTTACTCATCGACATTTATAGCTGTTTGTCGTTCGAATCCTTTGATTATTTTGATGAGACCTCTGCAATGCTTGCTTAACGTTTTAGTAATCAGTGCGTGATGTGATAATCGCGTAGGAGAATAAGGCAAAAAAGGTTGTGAACGATTGCATTGTATCATGAGTCGTGACACGGTTTACAGTTTACGCTTGTTTATAAATTAGGTCGGCGTTTCGTTTACGTGTATATTGTCGCCAGCGGGCGTCGGGCCGCCGAGACGCGTTCTGGCCATTACGTAACACGGGCACGCGGCTGGCTGACCGGCCTGATCGATGTCCTGCCAGCTGTGGCATATCGCTGAAGCATTTTGCACAGTAGATGCAATGTAATTGATAACGTTGGTAGTGAGAATCAATTATCCTGATCGTTGTTGTATTGAATATACAAGACTCCCCAATAAGTCATGTTTATTATTTGAATGCTCTCGTTAAGTTCGATTTCTAGCCTCCCGAAGAAATCGTATTTCAAAGAGAGATCAGCAAAGTATCTTAACAGTTGGTCCTTAAAATTAATATGCGTAAGACGAAAAATTGTTTAAGGCACATGTTACGGCAGATAGTCAAAGCTAACAAAATAAGTACATCCGTAAAAAATAAAGAATCACCGCCTCTTTGAGCTATTGACAAAGCAACGTAGTTCAAAAAAGTCCATATGTCCAAGATGTTAAAAGGGCAACCGTGCTCTAAATAACGCAGTGTTGGTAGACCGTTTGATAAATGATCTTGAAAAGGTTGTAGAAGTTTCTGGATATTCCTTGAAGAGACTTATGTCTAACATTTGCAGTGCACGTTTTTTTTTAATTTGGTTAAACAATCTATTAGTATTTGAACAATACTTATCATTGTGAATGTATTATAAGACTTAAGGTGACGCGAACGTACTCTCGCTGGTGTAGTTTACTGGCTTTGGTAGGAAAACGTAACAGATGCATTTATAATATATGGTATGGATATTAATTGTTAAATACCGAGAATGCATTTCTTGTTAAAATCTTGAGTGGAATTCCTGTCTTCGAAAGGGATTTTCTAGTGTATGATGAAAATGAGTAGGACATGTCAAAATTACTTGTGAACAAAGTTATTTCAACGTGTAGTTCAACTGAATACTTAGTTTTGTTGCCATTAAATTATTATGTTTTCTATTAAAGCGACAAAGTAGATTTACGCTTACTTGGACTAAAGATGCGGGCATCTGTCATTTTCTAAGATAGTTGTGTTGCCTAATATTTATCGTTGGCCGCTAAATTCCGAGAGACCGCTCAAGTATTTAATGTAGCACCAAAATATGTGATTTCATAACATTGTTGCAAAAATGTATCTTATCCAACCGGCTTTTGTTTGTTTGATTAAGTATAGTTCTCAAGTGAATACTTGAAAGCTACTTGTAAATTTTAATTACACAACAATTTGGGCTTATATAGTTATTATTGGTTTATTAAACAACAGATAAACCAGTAAAAGCGTTATTTTAAAGTTCCACAAAAGTATTCTGCCAACATAGGTTTTTTTTAATGTTTACAGACTAGCGCTTGGCTGTAATCTTGCCTGATAATGAGCAATGATACAGCCTAAGGTGGTACGCGCATGTCTAGAAGATGCCTATTCACTCTAGCATTAAAAATAACCATATCGTAATAATTGGGAAAAACTGATACCGGGAGAGAATTCCATTCCCGTGCTGTGCACAACGTCAACGTCTTTTAACGGGTTTGCCACACCACTCGATCTTGTGCCGTTTGGATCAAGCGCCTCCCCGAGACCTTGAGGTAATCGGTCCATCTCGTAGGGGTCTACCGACACTGCTTTTTCAAGTGCGGGGTTGCCATTAAAACACCTTAAGAGCCCAAAGCTTCGCGTTATGTGCCCCGACCATTGCCACTTCAGCTTCGCGACATGCTGAGCTATGTCGGTGACTTTGGTTCTTCTACGAATCTCCTCGTTTCTGATTTCATCACGACAGATATTCCAAGGATAGGTCGCTTCGTCTCTCTCTAAGTGACTTTTTTACGATGCCAACAATATATTGTAAAAATATTGCAAAAGTAATGAAAATACTATTTTGCTATAATCTGCGATAAAATTGTTATTATTATGTCAATATTAATAATTATCGCAAAATAATATTTTAATTACTTTTATATTATAGATCTCTGCTAAGTAACGCCTAATTCTATAAATAAATAATATTTACTAACATATCAGAGGTTATATATAGGTGAAATTCAATTGAAATCTAATGAATTATTAATTCATATAGGTTTGTGTATTTTTTTATCGAAAGCTACTTGTTCTATTTATTCATTTCTTTATTATACATATACTCGTATATATTATTAGAAAAGAGAGAAAACAATAGCAGATGTACAAAGGCCCACTTATCCCGATATTGCACTCGAGATAACACAAAAGGCAAATTCTAGTTCCATACGTATGGAATTCCAGAACTAAAATTTATAATAAATTTATAAAGTACAATAGTCACTAGTCGCTTCTTTTTAAAAACCTGCCTAATATATTCTTACTAATAAATTATTATTGACAAATAAACGTTTCGACACCAAACATAAGCGTAGAGTTACTAAAAGTCAATCGTGAGTTCCAGTTCCTCGTGATCATTATTCTTGTAAATTCTGGCGGCCTATTAAATATCTATTAACCCCATGACATTTAAAGAGGCTGTATATACCAAAGCCTACAAAAAATTTATAATAACATTCTTTACGTTTCTTATGCAACTTTTCCAAGCCTAGTCGGACGTATAGAAGTGCTATCAAATCACTGATTTTTAAAGGAAATGTAATATTTTGTTGCTCTGAAACAGAGATTGCTGTAATCTTTTTTATTTCCACATGCTTTTAGATAAAATTTCTCTTAAGAATTCTTGGTGTTTGAATGTATGTGTGTAAATATATTCCTAAAGCACAATATGCCATCAGGCTAGATAAAAAACGAAGGGCCAAAAGCTGTCTAAAAATATCAGAGTAATAATCGGTTATCAGATAACCCGGCCGATTATCGAATTAGGTGGGAAATTTTAAATCTCACATAAGCTTGGCCATTACAAGTGTAATGTAATGTAAAAAAATAACATAAAAATTAAATAATTAGTAATTTTTGTGACTCAAAAGTCTATTGATCCCTTTAAAAATACTTTTTTCTTGCCTTTAAATTTCTAAGAAATTTAAATTTAAATTATAATGCAGTGTGAAGGAGCATAATCTTATATATAACATTCTCGTGTCACAAAGTTAGTATCCATAATCCTCCGAAATGACTTGCCCGTTTTTAATTCATTCAGTATGTCTGAGAATCGGCTATTTATTTTTCATACTGCTAAGTGATAAGCGTCCACCTTCAATATATTTTTTTATTTTTTACACATTCTTTTAAATATACACTACAAATTCCCTTTAACAATTAAGCATAATATACTTAATGTGACTTTTCCTCGTCTTTACAGATGCAGGCGTGCTTGATTGTGGCATGCGCAGCGGCCCTGGTAGCGTTAGCGACTGCACAAAAACCTGGAAGGTTTCTGTCTCTCCCAAACCCGCAAAAATGCGCTAACAGTAAGTACCCCATGTGGACCATTCATACAATAATTCATGAAGTCACTGGCTATCCGAAGATCTATATTAGACTTGAAATTTATACATAAAATTTAAATCGTAGATGATAATCAACTGTTAAGTAAATTGAATATTAATGTACCTCGAAAACCTTCTCGGATTCCATGTCCGTTCTTTAAGACTAGACGTTTGCTAAAACGAAACTGGGGCAAAATACCCCAATAACACGTATCTCGCGCTTATATAATAGTTGCACAAAGAACACATTATCACCGGATATTGGCTGCTATGGGCTTTCATGGTTTATAACAAAATGAACTGAAATTTTAATTTCAGAATTGTATTAGTTGAGCCTTAATTTTATTTTTTGGATGTTTTCATTATTCTCTTGTGTTTTAGGTTTAATATTGTAACATTGTAACTAAGAATGATGTGATCTTTATATAATTGGTACTACATAATTAATTTAAAACTATATGGGAAATATATTGTATGATTTATCGTGTATTGCTGTTAAAGATCTGAATAAATAAATAATTTATACATACATTAATTATGAGCTCTACGCACGTAGGTATTTTATAAAAACTAGAAAACTATGACGATAATTAAATCTGTAAGCCTAAATTGTGAAACGTTATGACTAAGGTTGAGTTTATTGTGAAGATCCCGCTATTTCTGAAAAAATAATTTACTTGTGCGTAAATGTAACATAGAGTTAAATTATTAACATGTTTAGCCTTGCAACGTTGAAATTGATGATATTGAAAAATAAAAACTCGTTCAACGTGTTTAGCATCTTTAAAGCTCTATATAAGGTGTCACCTTTAAAACTGCTTTTAAAATTAGTAAGATCAAATTTAGAGCGATAAAACTTCAAAATCTATGGCAAGGCCTATTTAATATTTCACGTTACAATAACAAATCGTGAATAAGATGGAAGTATTTAATATAACTTCCCTTATAATTTATCTTTAAGCACTCGTCCATCATCCGTGTTTGCACAAATCGTTAGGGCTAATAGTATATTATTGATAATCAGAAAAAAGACATATACAAAACACTTGTACAATACAGCCGTACGATTGAAAAAAAAAATTAAACTGATTAATTGAAACTAGAGAATTTAATATTGTTTTAAAATCATATTAAAAAATTGTGTAGTGAGTGTGAATGGGTGTTAAAACAAAAAAAATTACTATATTAACTAACTAGGTTCATTATTGTTTCATATGTAGGAATTTTTCTTTAAGTTTAGGTAATAACTAAGGATATTCGGTATATCCGGAAATGGTAGAAAGCTGGTGCATCCTAACCTTGCTAGAACTCAGTGAATTCCTACATATAGACGTTGATTTAAAAATACAGTTTCTTCAAATCAAAAGAATTTTTTTACAAGTTTACTTCAATAAATAATATTTTGACTTTGACTTCGAATTCAATTTCTAATTTGATCACAAAGCGTTAGCTCAATTCCCGCCAACATCATCAAACGACTGCGCTTTCTTATGATTTTCATTAATTCTATTATAGATGAACAATTCAATCACTCTATTCGCATACTGCCAATTCTATCAATAATTATCAATAATTCTATTCTACAAGCAAATAAAATAAAATTAACTTAAAATAAAGGAATATTTTAAGTCTCAAATCGTTAATAGTATTATCCAGTAACTGGTTTTAAATTAATTGTAGAAATAGAGCATAATTAAGAATACAGTCTGTTTTAATGTTTCATTTAATATAATATTAAGATTATATATTTTACACTTTAAATAATATAATTATAATTATATTAATTAATGTATAAATATCTATACTCTTTTTTTTTTTTTTTTTTCGAATTGACTGTATGCTGTTAGCCCTAATGGCTTTTACAGCGTCACCGGGTGGGACGGGCGAGCGCAGAAGCATCGCCGAGGTTGCGAAATGCAGGGAGTAGAGCGCAGAAGCTCTACTTAAGTCGGGGAACGTCGTCCTAAGGGTGCCTCCTGTGAGGCCGGACCACGGCTTAGGGCGACGTGTAGTGGAGGGTTGATGGTATGACTTAGATTAGTCATTGCGGCGTCGGAAGGGTGGCGAGAAGCCACGACCGCCCGACGTCAGAAAACTGGGACCTCGTCTTCGCCGGCGAAGACGCTGTGTGTGTGTATTACGTGTATCTGTGTTGGCGATCGTTATTTGATCGTCGGGGTCATACAAGACGCTTTTTGGACGCCTATATTTTCGATGGTCGGACCTAACTGGGATGTAGGTAGAAGCAACTGAAATAAGGGGGTTCGAGTGTACCTCAGATTTCTCGAAGTAAGATTTCGAAAAACGTTTAAAGAGGTGAGTAATGGTAGGGAGATCGAGGTCTCTATGGAGGTCAACGTTCCGCATGAACCACGGACACCCAGTGGCTGTCCGCATAAATCGGTTCTGAAGTCTTTGGAGCCTGAGCAATCTGACCTTTGAAACGTGCGCGAACGCAACGCTCGCATAGGACATTATTGGTCTTATGCAAGTTTTGTAGAGTGTCACTTTGTTGCGGAGCGACATCTTACTTTTCTTGCATAACATCGGATAAAGTCGTCCCATGACATACGCAGCCTTATTGCAGACTATGTGTATGTGCTCGTGGAAGGTCATGGAAGGTTGAAAGGTGACACCTAGGTACTTGACTTTCTGTTGCCAGTGAATCGGTGTATTGTAAAGGGATATTTCCGTAGGTGTGTCTATGTGAAATCGAAAGCGATTACCGATAAAGTGCATGGCTGCACTTTTATCCGGGTTTATTTCGATTCTCCATTGGCGGAACCAGCGTCCGAGGCTGTCTACCGCTTTCTGGAGACGTCTAGTTATTACTTGAGGTCGGCGGGATGTGGTAAATACAGCGGTGTCATCCGCGAAAAGGGCAAGATGTGTACGCTCTTTGATAGGCGCCCGTGGAATGTCACTCGTGTAGAGCGAGTACAATAAGGGTGCCAGTACAGATCCTTGAGGGACACCAGCACGAATTGTGCGGCGAGACGATAGAGTACCGTCTATGCGATAGCGAAAGGTGCGATTAGTCAGGTACTCTCGTAAGATGAGTACAAGTCTGTCTGGTATATTTAGTTGGAGCAGCTTGTAAATTAAGCCTGCGTGCCAGACCTTATCGAAGGCTTTGGCGACGTCGAAGAATATGACACCTGTAAACTGCTTGGTTTGTAAACCTTGCAGAATGTGCTCCGTGAGGCGGTGCACTTGTTGAACACAGGTGTGTTTTGGACGAAATCCGAACTGTTCGTTCGGAATAAGATTTTGGCTATCAACTACTGATTTTAATCGGGCGAGGATGATTCGTTCGTATATTTTCCCTAAGCTGTTTAGTAGGCTAATGGGACGATAGCTAGTCGGAACGTTTCTGGGCTTTCCCGGTTTAGGGATACCTATCACTGTAGCTTCTTTCCACTCATCAGGAAAGGAGCATCCGACAAGGAGGGCATTGAAAATCAGTACCAGTAAGTGGATGATTTGGTTAGGAAGGCACTTTAGTGCTCTGTTGGAGATGGAATCAGGTCCTGGGGCTTTTTTGGAGTGTAGGTTTTTAATAATGGTGCGGACTTCTTCTCCGGTAGTGGGAAGCAACGGCTCGCTTTCGGGAGTCGTCACAGATAGATCATCTACTACCTTTATCACCCTGGAGTGGAAATCGGTGAGTTCGGGTCTACTGGGGTTGGGGGAACATTGTTCTTCCAAGCTGTCCGCCAAGCATTCGGCCTTTTCAGCGTCGTCAAACGCAGGTGGGAGATTCGGACGAAGTAGAGGTGGGGTGGCTGCGTACCCATCCGCTTTTAGAGATTTCGCCAGGCGCCAGATCTATACTCTACATATAGTATGTAGAGTATAGATAGTTCCTATTTGCCGGTTTCTACTCATTAATTATGAATACCACACACGATAGTTTAAATTCAAAAATAATTATATTATCACGAATTTTATGTTCAGGCATCATTGCTGTTTAAACCTGTTCTATGTTATTGATTGATCTCTTATGCTTAGGAAATAAATTTAAAACGCGATTCGATGAAATATTTATATATTTTACTTTTTTTTATATTAAAAAATAATTTGATTTGTTGATTTATATACAGCTTTGAAATCAAATTGAAAGTTATATAATGAAAACAAATTATCTTAAAACAACGTTTTCGTTACAGGTTAATTCCATTCAAATGTCCTCATTTCTTTATCGATCGATTTTATCGATCTATAGGCAGGTTTGTTTTCTACAGGTCATTCAACCAGCTTTTTCATTTTGTCGATTAAGTGAATATTCAAACCATGCTTTCAAACTATAGAAATAAAATTAAATTCCCTAAATAAATTTAGGAATGTCTACGTGTTACATACAGCAGCATAACTTGAAGGACCATGATTTCTCTAAGCTTCAACCCTTTTCTTCAATGAGAGAGGTAATTTTCGTCCGGGGGATAGTAGTTTTTTTTACGGTACTACTCAGTAGTACGCAATAAGCAGTCCTTTCTAACAAAACATTCATATTACGCAGTTTAATAGAAGTAGTAGTTAGTATTACGTATTAATAATTAATTAAATTGTTTCTTTAAAAAAAAAAAAAAAATATAGACACAGCTGACACAATTTACAAATAAACTTAATTTTACCTCAACTTTCCGTATATTTAAGTATGTTAGCATTAATCTCAGAAATTAAATAACTTCGTACAATTTAATGATAAACCAATGCATATCACGTTGGTATGCCATTAATCAGTATCTTATACAACCAAGAATTTGCAGAATTTTATCAGATATATCTAAACCACAATTATTAATAGTATTAACACATGTATTTTATAATATTCGTCACCGTGTAAATATGAATGAAGTTCAATGTCGCAAGTAGGAAGACCACGACTTCATCTGGCTGCATTACGCAGTAAAATAATGACATAAAACGGTGAAAATGAATGTATCACGTAATTGCCTTTCCGAACAAATGTTACTGTTACGAAATCTTCCGATAAACTGAGGTGTAGTTAACCAAATGACTTTAACTGGTATACCTAAAAGACGATACCTGGTTTAGCCGGTTGGATACATCTCGGTAACTCTTTCGTGATAAGGCAGGTTTCGTTTTCCTTTGCCTTAAAGCAAACCACAATGACTTATATATGTTATAACCTTAAAAACTTATTAGCTCACACTAAAAAGTTTTTAAGGTTTACTCCCGCTGAGTAAACACCAAAAAATACTACAAATTTTTCTTGGTTTCGAATCCGTAGTCTTTGCAGAATTTGCGGTTTCGATTACTGTTATATCTGTTATGATAACAGAATAACACGATTATATCATAATATCATGACAGAAAACTTCGCATAGCAATCTAATACACGAGTCGATATATTAATACGGTAAAGACTCTACAGTTTTTTTCCACATGTGTTATGAATTCCATTATTCATGTATAAAAGAAATAAGCAATGAATGAAATGTGAAAGTTTGGATCATAATAGTCATTTTGTTCGAGAGACGCAGAAAATGTATAATTTATGTTAGGGTAAGTACAAAAATATAATATTCATGCATATAATTGCATTTCCGTGTTTCTCCAACAACTTACCACAAACAATAGGAAAATAGTTAATAGTTTTGAATCTTAATATATTTTCTCTTTGGATGAACTTAACAACATATTTGTAAATAATCTATTTGTTATGGTTTTAGTGTTTCGTAAATTAATGAGACCTTAGCTTCCAGAAGTCGTGAAAGGCTTGCCTGTTAGCTAATCATAGACTAGGTAGAAGACCATACGTTATTGAATTTTACATGCTCTTTCGTAGTATGTAGTAACTGAAAAAGTTTTTATTAAGTAAAGTTATTTATTACGTATAAAAAGCAGTAGAATAGTAGTAGTAGTGGCGAGTAGATGTAGGAAATTCACAATTGTCTTTTCGTAAATATTAAAATGTTGGAATTTTAAACTCAACAGGTAATGTAGGTTTATACGAATATTTTTAATTTTTTGTACAGAAATTTATATATCATGGCAAATTTTTCACGAAAAGTAATTTAATAAGGAACCCAAAGATGTGCTTTGTGTGAGATATTATAGATATCATTTTATATTAATTACAAGTTTTTCTGAAGAACTCGTTTGAAAATGTGAATAATTATATAGAACTTTGTGGGTATCAAGTCTCGTGCATTGATAATGAACACGTATGCTATTATTCATTATAAGTCAGTAAAATAAAATCGTGGCGCCAGGGATGTCGCAACTCAGCCTTCAGCCAAACAGAACCTTTCATTTGATAAATCCATTGTAAAATTTTACTCTTATTTAACATTAAGCACGTGGAATGAGCTGATATTTTGCAATGAGTAATACCTAGATAACGTATAATTATTATAATAGAGATTGACATTCCTAAAGTCAGAGATTACACATCTTAGGTAAGATAATAATAGAACCATTATTAAAAATTTCTTTTGTGCGCATTGCAAAATACATGATTATAGTGACGTTTTGTGTTTAAGAAAAATTGCTATATACGTATAGTAAGATCTTGTCGGGATCAAATTTCAAAACATTCTAAAACTTCAATTGAAAAATCTAAGATCTTTGCATATTATATGACAAAGAGCCCATCCAAATCATCTGTCTATCTATCTTTTCGATAAACTCAAGAACTACTGAACGAATTTTTATTCGGGTTTCATTGCTGTTTTAGATTGGGTGATTCATAAGAACGGATTTGAGTATTATGTGTTAAGTTTTTGTATAAAATGCTTGAAATATGTCGATGATTGTGGAATACTATGGAAAAAGTTGAACCTGAACGCTTTTATCGAAAACGCTGCTTAACCGGCTTGACATATAATATAAAAATGTATAGTGGGATACATATCGATCCCACCCCAATCTCGATATCGTAGCTATCGAGATTGGGGTACCCCTGTGATTACAAAGCCCGTGGAGTATGTAACTAGGACGCAAGTTTGTTTTGCACCAGAGCCTTTGGAAACCTAGCTGCGCGACTGGATATACAAGTTCACTAACTTCAGCATTCGACTTCGTCAATGTGGACTTCAGATATACAAGTAGTAAATATCACTCTGCAGTCCTTCAACTATCTATCAAAATCACATCCACTTATTAATCCGTTCGACAATAAAACACAATTCCATCAAAAATATCAACTCGTTAACTATGTTCAAGAGGCATCTGTAGTTATGAAAATGGTAATCTCCGAAAAGGTCACAATGATGAATGGGTGTTTGATGTGTCTCCACAGTATTTAACGAGACGAATAGGTATAATCGTTAACGTTTTATTCGTGAAGATAAATGCGTGTCTATTGTGCTGTGCGCTTGATTTCAAGACAATCGCACATCTGTTTGTCTGTCAACGCACAAGGTTTCATTCTCTGTGCCTTATAATTGCCCCTCGTGCGAATCTTAGCACATTCAACTTCGAAATCGCAACTCGTTGCGAATATACCTGCAATTGCTTGTTGAAGATTATCATTAGATAAACAGTCATTACCAAATAAGATATTAAAGAAAAAAAGAGATATAGATAAGGAAGAAATACAAGTAACCAACAAATTTTTAATTTCTTAATCAATCTATTCTAAACCTAATAATATTAAAAATTTTCTACACTAACAAATAACTTGTGTTTCAAAAGTAATAATAAAATTATTTTGCTATAATCCGCGATACAGTAAACAGAAAATATATATAGTGTTAAATGTATAGTGGACTATCCGTATTTTCATACCCGATACGTGCAGGATTCGTAAAAACACATGCACAAACCTCCACCACTTCCACAACAATACACAAGCACTAAACACGTTCACTATCACAAACTCAACAATCGTTTCACCCCGCAACAAAATCGCAAAGCCTTTGCGATTTCGTCGTGGAGTCTATCTCCTGATGATGCTTCGGTTGCGGGGAGAAACGATTGTTGAGTTTGTGATAGTGAACATGTGTAGTGCTTGTGTATTGTGGTGGAAGTGGTGGAGGTTTGTGCATCTGTTTTTACGAATCCTGCACGTATCGGGTATGAAAATACGGATAGTCCACTATACATTAAACACTATATATATTTTCTATTTACTGTATCGCGGATTATAGCAAAATAATTTTATTATTACTTTTGTACTATGGATCTCCTCAAAGTAACGCCTAATTCTATTAATTATTTAACTTATTTAACTATTTTTTGTTAGAATCACCAACAGATAAACCACACAGGTACGTACACACGGGCTGTTACTATCCTACTGCTGGGTATGGGCCGCCTCTCTCCTTTTTTTGGAGAGAAGGACTGGAGTTAAGACCTACCGCGCTGCTCCAATGCGGACTGGTAGGTTTCACATATCCACAGAATTCTCTAGAGATATGCAGGTTTCCTCACTATATTTTCCTTAACCGAAAAGCGTGTGACAAATTGCAATTATCAACTAGACACATTAAGTTTTCAAGAAAAAACTCATTGTTATCTGCCCGGAGTTTGTAGCCGTGATCTACAGAGAGAACTACAGAGTCGCACGGTGTCACCACTATCTAACCACGGCTTTATACATATTTGATATCAGATAAATCATATCTAACACAATAATATATTAATATAAAAATAAGTTCAAAGGCGGTATCGTATATACATCGTAAATCGACAAAGTCCTACGTGAAGCTATTTAAGCGTCTTTGTCTTTTCGGTATTTTGGTTACATAAAGCAATACATACAAAGTGTGTAGTTACGGAACTTCGTAGAGACTAAAAAATTGGTTAAACGTTACCGTTTCTAATTAGTAAATTTTCACAAATATTTATATCGTTAAAGTAGGTATTAGAAATTACTTTATTGTCCTTGTAAATAATATGAACAATTGCGCAGAAACAAAGCAAAAGAAATTATTCCTAAATTTCTTTTGTTGCGATTATGAAATAGTCTGTAACGTAAACCGTCTTCAATGTAACTCTCAGCCAAAAATTATACAGTTTTTGGCTTAGATTTAGCATCATCCCAAGGTTTTGTATAAATAAATAATTAGTATCATCGTGAGCACTGGGACCTAAGTATAATATAAGTATTTGTAAGATACGCAATCCTTGACCTACTTAAACTTCGTGACCGACGCATCTGTCGGCCAAGTTAGACCTCTATAAAGAAAATATAACGACTACACGTCCGCTGGTCAGTCTTGGAAATTAGTTGATTGCTTAAGTTACGACACTATGTAGATAATTCGAATTTTTGTTCGTTATATACTCACCCATGTTAGTAACAGAGTTTTTTCAACAATTTATTGCTTTAACTTTTATTTCATTATCTTCTACTTAAAAAAGGAGGTTTCATAAATGGTTACAAACCCTCGGACAGGAGCCCTCATTAGTTGCATAAAAAATTATATACTTAACTGATACCGCAAACATTTTGATAAAACTTGTATACGAATTTCTAAATAACTCCTGGGAAATATGTTACTTGCCAATCCATATAGTAATATGGTCTTTTTAATAATCTTTTTGTCCTAAGGTAATATATTGCCATTGCCCAGCAGTAAAGTAGTAAGAGGCTGTTGCTTTACTTATAATAAGGTGGCTAAGCTAGTGTAGCTGTATTTCTTCATATAACGTCCAAACCTCTAAGACAATATCGGGGATCGGAGATAAGATTAAACCATTTGTCTGTACACTGCGGAGTATTTTTAGAGACTCGGATGATAACAACTGATAGAGTAGTAAACATAAGCATCCTTTTTAAAAATCTTATTACCTACATGGTATTTTAGTTGAAAGACTATTAATAAATATAAGAATTTGTCCTGTTCAAAAGGTTTAAAAAAACCGCAAAAGTCAAGAGTATATTTTTAAATATTTTTAAATTTATAAATACTTTTTTAGTTCACTCAGTAGGTATTTTTCCCAAATTTTACATATTATTATGTCGTCCGTAACCATTGTCACTACGTCATCGGGTGATACCAGCGATTAGAGGCATCGCGGAAACTCTCAGTTTCGGTCAAAGACTACAGTGTACATATTTCGGTTACTCCTCTCAATTGAAGACTAGAAACCATATTAAAGTGAAGGAACGTCGTCCTATATACACCGCCTGTCACCAGAATGATGGCTTTGGATAGCTTGTAGAAGGTTAGTCATATGACTATATCCTTCGATCCCAGTTCTTTCACATAGTAGGCATATTCGATGTGGTTTTGGCAAAGTTAACGCATTCAACATGTCAGGTGACCAATCTTACACAATACGGAAAGGTCGCCGTGCAGGTTATGTAATGACATGTTCCATTGCACTTACGACATTCGGGACACAATTTAACGTCTATCAAATTCAGTAACACTTCAATGTCGTGACCGTGGTAGACTTGTGTTTTGGTAGGTATATGACCTGCGGCTCGAGGGTCGTCTGTATTAACGTAGCTCTAAACATATAGATAACTGCAACTGATCGTGTGAATTGTCATTCCTTTATTTGCTCATGGTCTTGAGTGTGTTACGTGAGGTTAAATATGCAGTGGTCTTCCATGTCGAGTTTTTATCGATTACAGATTTACACTTAGCTTAGTATTGAGAAAATAAAGTATTGAGAAATATTAAGTTTTTCTTGTCGTTTTCAGGGCCAAAGCATTTCTCCTATAATGGGCACAATTACTTCTATAGCGGGCATGTTACCGAGCTAGCTAACAAGAAAGTGGACTGGTTGGACGGACGTAACATTTGCCGCGAATACTGCATGGATCTAGTTTCGATGGAGACACAGGAAGAAAATAATCTAATTTTCCAACTTATCCAAAAATGTAAGTGACTATATATTTTTTTAATAACTAATAATTATTTCTTATGTAATCCGATAAATAGATAGCAATATTTTATTATAATAGTAACTGTAATGGAAACCACTATTATTATTTTATAACTATGCGTTTTATTATTTAATATATTTATATTTTTTTTACTTTACTTTTTTTATAAGCTGTGACAGCCCAGTGGTGAGACCGTGCGACTCTCTAGATACGAACATGGGTTCAAACCCGGGCATGCACCAATGAGTTTTTCTATTAAAAACTTATGTGTCTAATTGATATTTGCAATTTATCACACGCTTTTCGGAGAAGGAAAACATCGTTAGGAAACCTGCATATCTCTAGAGAATTCTAGGAATATGTGTAATCTACCAATCCGCATTGGAGGAGCGTGGTAGGTCTTAGCTCCAATTCGTTCTCTCCAAAAAACGGAGAGAGGAGGCCTATTCCCAGCAGTGGGAAATTAACAGGCCGTTACTTTTTTTATATTTATATATTTAAGATTTTTATGTTGTAATTGTTACATATTTGGTTTCTTCCAGACGACGTTCCATACATCTGGACGTCCGGTCGTCTTTGTGATTTCAAGGGATGCGAATCACGTAGAGATCTCGAACCTAAGAATATCTTGGGCTGGTTCTGGTCTGCGAACAGAGAAAAGATAGGACCTACTAACCAGGTGTGTAACATTTTAGTAATGTCAACAATATTTTTCCATAAAACGTACTGTCTTAATTTAGAGGATCTAGATGAAGACATTTGAGATCTTCCCGAGATGTACAGATCCTTCTAACGTAAATCAAAATACAATTATGTAAACACCAAGTCCTATGCTTTTGAGTATGGTGCATATATTTCATAAACATAGTCTATTTTGATAAATTTTGATCGAGTTCGCAAAAAGTATATATTCCGATATTATGGTAGTGGTTATAGATAATAATGCGATATGATGAAATTATTAAGAGACTCGTGGGCTCTGAGATGAGACACTATTATAAAATTTAATTTCTATTAAAATCTTGTAAGACATTCATTTTACTCTATGAACTTGCCTGGGGTTCCGATACAAGTAATTTAATTAACATTTACAATTCATGAGAGATTTTACCTCACCTCAAATACTGTAGCCTAACGATATTGGCTATCCCTTTTTAATATCTTTATTTTTTTTTAATTGTTTATTGTACTGTTTTTTTCTAATATTATTATTTTTTCTTATCATAATATAATTTTAATGTTAAGCACTAGTGTAATGAAAGCGATTTTGTGGCTACCTTAACAAACTGCACGTTTAACGAACATCAATAATATGCTTATGGTGTAATAACCTATACAAATGTACAAGCTACAGGTGGTCCTTAAATAAATAAAAAAACTCTATTATTCTTGACAAATAGGTTGTAAATTTAAAAGCAATATAACAGAACTAACTACTTTGCTATAATCCGCACGGGTTAAGTGAATGCATGCAAAGCCAATGTGTATGAAGCAGGCAAAATCTACGCACCTTATACATGCAGGACCAGCCACCACATGCACCCCAAGGCGCAATTCACCAGCAACAACGCACACACACCCACCACCACAATCTCGACGATCGTTTCGCCCCGAAACCGAAGCATCATCAGGAGGATAGGCTCCACGACAAAAATCGTACTGCAGTACGATTTTTGTCGTGGAGCCTAATCCTGCGTAGATTTTGCCTGCTTCATACACATTGACTTTGCATGCATTTACTTAACCCGTGCGGATTATAGCAAAGTAGTTAGTTCTGTTATATTGCTTGTAATATGGAATTCCGCAAAGTAACGCCTGCTTCTATAAATCATGTAAATTTAAAATCTGTTTTTAGATTCCCAACGGTTGGGGCTACAACCCATGGTCACAGACTGGTCACAAAAAACAGCGACAACCCGACAATGCGGAGTACGACATTAATGGCACCACCGAATCCTGTCTCAGTATCCTGAATAACGTCTACAACGACGGTATTGCATGGCACGACGTCGCTTGCTACCACGAAAAGCCAGTGGTTTGCGAAGACTCCGAAGAGCTTCTAAATTACGTAGCCAGTACCAACCGTGGCTTACGTCTGTGATTGTGCTAACGATCTGAATATTATCTAACATCTATTCATTAAATCAATCTAAACTTCGGCATTCTATGATGCCTAAGGCTATTTTTAACACTGACGCATTTTGAGTGACAATATTCTTGAGAATGAGTTTATTTTTTTAGTAAATCTCGAGTTCAATCTTATCTTATTTGACAAGCCCGATCGCCGCCGAACCAGCGTTCAGCTCCGTGGTTCGCGGGTTCGATCCCCGCAGAGGGCCAACATTTTCTGTGCTTAAAAATTTGTTCGTTCTTCAAGTCTGGGTGTATATATGTATTTACACATATATGCATACATTTATCTGTTGTCTGTCACCCATAACACAAGTATTAAGTTGCTTACTTTAGGACAGCCGTGTGTGTAATTGTCCCATATATTTATATTTATCTAATTATTTTATTCTCAAATTAAAAAATATAAAATTATTCAAAACTAAAAATGCGCAAGTGTAAACTTGGCTTTGTTTCATCAGGTTATAATTAAGGTTAATGTTTAATACATCACAAGCACCATATTTCAATTTTGCACTAATCTAAGACTTGCCATACCCCCTACATGTAGCGATCTCTTCCACGTCCACTGCCTTTACCTTCGTAGTACATCTTGTACAGAATATTGTAAGTCTAAATAAGTTAGTAATATTATTTACATAAGAGGAAATTTAAATTTGTATATAAAATAAAAGTTACAAAAAATAGTATTTTCATTTTATTATACGTAAAAAAATAGGTACTTTATTTATTTAAACTTAACTTTAACTGTCATAACAGTTTGTATTTTTTAATCAGTAAAAATTTAACAAAGAAAACGTTGACCAATATCTAACGTAAAATCTATGGCAATTTTTTTCTAAACTTCGAAAACTTAACAGTTTCAAATAAAGTACGAAGGGGATAACAAAAATATAAATTAAACTTAAACATTACGTTAATTACAAAGTTAACGATCAACTAACGAAAAAACGTGAAAATACAGTAAAGATATTAGTAACATTTCAATACAAAATATACTTTAAGTCATTTAAAGTGATAAATTATGAGCGACTTATAACTTTAAAAGTACTTTAAACAAGTTTGTTTTAACGACGAGTCAACAAAGTAATAACATTATATCTTTTTTACTTTACATAACTACTTTGGTTACTTTTTATAAATTATATTGGCAAACTTAAACAAAATGTATATAAAAACAAAAAGATTAAATAATAATTACTCAAAAAATCTGGTTTATGCAATGTTATAATTACTTCACTATATAATATACTTCGGTCTACTAGATACAAATAGTTTTGTGAAGTCTTAGTTCTTAGTCTTACTTACTGAGAGAGGAAATACATATTAACTTACAAAAATGATTTTGATTAATCAACGATACGAACTTTTCTTCAGAGGCATTTGACAATAATTTGATTATAATTACCAAATTAACTACCGCTCAGCTTTTTATAGCGTTGAAGAGTAAAAATTTCCAAAAGTATGAGCGAACCAAATATTTTATAGCTAGGAACACTGTGTGCCAATCAAATTCACCAGTACGACACAAATTATTAATACAACAGCAGAAATAGAAGAAAATGTCAATAAAATGTCAAATATTTTTGCATCTCACTTAAAATAACGGATTTTTTTATGGCCCTATACTCAACAATATCAATTTCTTACTTATTACGACTTAGTTTATACAATTTATACTATTAAATAAGACATTTAAAAATCACTGCCATTACTCGTGAGGTAGACTTTTACGAATATTGAATATCAGTCTTGAAATCTCATCTCTCATCTTATAAACTTATTAATAAAGACTATCACTACACAACTTTATAAAAACTTGCTACGAAAGAAATGAAGAAGCTCTTGTGATAAAGTAAAGATTAAGCATTCATACCAGCTGATCAAAATCGCACTGACCGGAACTTGCAACTGGGATACCGGTATTTTCAACAAACCAGCCAACCTAAAGTATTAAATATAAGGAACAACCTAGCATTCATTAGTCAATCCGTTTATTAGTGGAGATAGCGATTGTCTGCGATCCTAAATCTACGTTTCATGGGTAACAAGAATATGCATCTTTCAATCACCCAGCGAGACAGTGTCTTGGCAACTAATAAATGTAATAAAAAATTAAAAAAACTAGTAATAGAAGACCAGAAAAGCACACGAAATCATCATCAATCATAAGAATAAGTAACGAGAACAAAATATAACAATTTTATATGAATATATGATACTACTAAATTAAAAAAAATATATTTAATTATGAAGTATAGATCTGAAGGAAACTCCTCTTCCAACAGACTTAAGATCGTGATCCTTGTATCTATTACAGATATTTAAATCACGTGCTTTATTAATTAACAAACCCAGCACATTATATTCTTTGCCGTTCAGTGTTATGTATCGTTTGGAATATTTTTCTATATCCTGTGGCGTAATTTTGAAGGCAGTTTGATCTTTTTTCTGTTTCTCCACAACAGTGCTGCCGTCATCGATAGTCGATTCGGTTTCAAATTCAATAAGCTTATCGATAGCAGGAGATTCCTTTAACATATTTGAGTATTCTTCGAATTTCATATTTAAAGTTATAGTAGGTATACTGAAGCCCGGTAAATCTGGCGTTAATAAGGATGAGCGGTGACGCCTACGGTTCGTATAAAACTTGGACAAATCTATAAAACATAAAAAAAATCAAGGTCTATTTACGAGGTCAAATGCATGTATGCGGTCTAGATAATTATGGAACATAATATTTCTAATAACGAATAGATGCTTTCAAAATCACAGATAAAACAAGATTGATGTAGTGAATTAAATTGAAAAATGAAACAACTTTTTTATTCTAATTGTTATTCGGCTTATTCGATTAAAAATTCATCACATTTTTTAATACTTGTATGAATTTGATATCACGAAAAATATTTTAGTAACATTTAACGTTAATTTTTAACGACGAATATAATTAAAAATTATAACTCAATTTGTTTGTAGGTTCTTTTGCTATAAAGAATAATATTTCATTGTTAAAAAGAATTACAAAGTATAGCATTAAAATAGTTGTAATATAGAAAATTATATAAAACCATTTACATAAATAATAAATGCCAAAAATGAATATATAACTTTAAATATAAATTATTAGTTTTATTAGGGAACTTTAAAAAAAATATATAATGACAAAATGAAATAAAAGCCATTAGTGTAAATTTATGGTAGGAAACAGCTGAAAATGTAAACAAATGTGACAAAAATGAAATAAAAAGATTGGTAAGGAGTAAGTGGTGATGGTAGATGAGAGTTATAAACAATGAGTAAACGAAAAATGTAATAAAAATATTGATTACGATTTGTATATCGGAACGAGACTCCCCTCCCAATAGACTTGAGATCGTAATCTGTATATTTGTCACATATATTTAAATCGCGTGCTTTATTAATCAATATGCTCAGCACATTGTACTTTTTGCAGTTCAGTGTGATGTATCGTTTAGAATATTTTATTATCTCTTGCGGCGTAATTTTGAATGCACTCTTATCTATTTTCTGTTTCTCTACAACAGTACTGCTATCATCAAAAACCGTTTCGGTTTCGAATTCAATCAGTGTTTCTATGGCGGGTGATTCGGTTAAAATATTCGAATATACTTCGTAAGTTATATTCGATGTTATAGAAGGTATGCTGAATTCAGGTAAATCAGGTTTTAGTAAAGACAAACGGTGATGACGCCTACGATTCATATAAAAGTTGGAAAAATCTACAAAACAAGAAAAAAAGTAATAAATCGCCTCCGACTTGGAAGGTTTGATTTTGTCACGTTGTTATGTTGACACACACATTAATATCAATATATAGTCGATCGCTATCATCTACCAATCGCATCAGTGGCGCAGCCAACTGGCTAAAGGCCCAGGTCCTAAAAAATAAACTAGGGTCCTAACTATTTAATATAGTTTGTTCATATTAAAGTCTCCTTCTTGGAATTAGGTTTATTTATATTCAGAATGAATAAGAAATATTCACTATTGTATGACAGAGTGTGAGAGGTTCCCTAAGCTTGGATGCTCTATGCAATGCCCCGTATAGCCATCCCTTAATCAGGCAACTGACTCGCACCCACTATTACGAAGCTATGAGCAGACCAAAAACAGCTAAAATAGATTAGTCTCTTACGATGTTAAAGTGAGAACTGAGTCAGTCAATGGTAATATGGGTATCAAAGGCTTTTACGAGTAATCAGATAGTAAAAAAAAAATAAAGTGACGGCCTGTTTGTACCCCAATGCTGGGCATAGGCCTCCTCTCTCCGTTTCTAGAAAGAAGGATTGGAGCTAAGACCTACCACTGCTCCAATACGGATTGGTATGAAGGTTTCCTCTCGTTTTCTTCCCCGAAAAGCGTGTGATAAATTGCAATTATAAATTAGACACAAGTTTTAATAGAATAACTCATTGGTGCCTACTGAACCTATGATCGTCTCTAGAGGGTCACACGTTGTCACCGCTGGGCTATCACAGCTTCATATAAATAGTCCACTATATTAAAACAAAATGAGAAAAAACGAGATTGTGGAAAAGAGAGAACCCAATTTCACTTCATGCTTCAGTGGCCTATAGACGCATGAGTAAGATACAAAACTGTAAGGATATATTTTTAAAATAAGTCCAAAGAACCTTTCTATTTAAGAGATGTTATCAGTTATATAAATTCAAAATAGAGGAGACATAATTCATGTCTCAACAAGTGATAGCTAAACTAGAATAATAGGTTATATTTCTATTTTAACGTTTTATATAAGAATAAAGAACATTGACAATTCATTCATCATTATTCTCCAACTCTAATCCCACTTTAAGTCGTCACTTTATAGATAGGCACAATACGTATTCATCTCCCATTTTTTTATCATCATTCATCTATCATTCCTGAAATTAGGTGTTACTAACCATATCATTCTTCACACAATCCATCTATCTCTTTTTCAGCGTTCTACCAAACCAAATAACGGTCAATATAACTAACAAATATTAGCCGCCCACTTGGTTCTAGACTAAATCATAGTTGCAAAAATGCAGTCGTTATATATGGCAAAGCCGTAAACTCTTTCGATCTATGATATACTTTGTTTTATTTTTTACTTACTCTGTACATAGATTTTTGTATTTTCTTCCAAAAATACGGGCCACAGTTGAAGTTCATCTTTGATATTGATGACACCTTTACCTTTAATTTTTAGGAATAAATCTCCAATAACCTGTAATAAATAAAACTTTATATAATATGTATTATATCAACTAAACTTGACTACTACAACTAAGCTTGATGATTCAAAAGTGCTCAGAAGAGCTTACTTGAATAAATAATATTTTCATTTGATTTGACCTGACTTAGTTTCTGTGGGAGCTTCAGTATGCTAGTATATAAAAATATACTTATATTAAGTGACCTGACTACCCAGATCAATGTTATAAAAGAAATAATTATTTTCTATTCAAGGGATGTAAAAAAGAGTATCTTTCTAATTGAAATGTTATTCACATTTATTAATGTATAACTACAATACATCAATTATAGTTAATAGAAATACATTTCTAAAACATGTACAGACTTTTTTTGAAAACTGTGATTTTTTATTAGGTGTTAAAAATCTGATTAAAAAATCTTTTCTTTGTATGCAATCGATAATAAAGAGTTCATTTTTTAATAAGTTACTATACAAAAATTGGAATGCTCTTCTTTTACAATAAATCCTTAAAATGATCTGTCCATATTTTAAGACACAAGACGCAATCTTAAAAAAAAAATTAGGGTTCTCAAAGCCAATATCACCAATTTTTCACCAATTTTAAAATTGTTCCCAATTCTCTTTTCCTTGCATTATTTATTTCATACATATACTGCAACATGCAATACTAAAAAAAAGTATAAATTACCACATCATTGTGTAGTGTTGATAAAAGTGCAATCGGTTTGAAGTATGTTCTTTCAGCACTCTTTATCAGTTCTTGTGCTGAGTTTATTGCTCCCGGGTTCCATGTTGTAGCCATATTGTTGTTTATGTTGAGGTGCTCAATTTCCCAGGACCATAACTAGAAAAAATAAACAATTTATTCAACATTACTTTGTATTGTAATCAATATTTGATAAATTGCTTAAGATATTAGATCAGACTTATACAAATCAGCTGAGATAAGCAAACAATAATGCAATAGAATTAATATACCTCTGTGGTAGCAACTATTAATAAATTAACTATAAACATAATCTAAATAATCTATAGAACTCGGCGTTACTTTGCGGAGATCCATAATACAAAAGTAATAATAAAATTATTTTGCTATAATCCTCGATAAAGTAAATAGAAAATATATATAATGCTTAAATGTATTGTGGACTATCTGTTTTTTCATTCCTGATACATGCAGGATTCGTAAAAACAAATGCACAAACCTCCACCACCACCACCACAATACACAAGCACTACATAAGTTCACCATCACAAACTCAACAATCCTTTCGCCCCGCAGCCGAAGCATCATCATCAAAATAATTTTATTATAACTTTTGAACTAAATATAACATAAAATAGGCAGTATAGCCTATCAGTAATGCCTGAAGTTCTTAGAGAGGTCATAAGTTCAATCCCCGGCAGGCTCTGATTATTTTTTCTGTTTAAACTTATGTGCCCGATTAGCTATGAAACTGTAACAAACAGAAAATCAGAATGCCAGACTTTCACATCTTCAATATTACTTCGAAATATATATAAATCAGTTTTTGACTGAACAAAATCCATTTTTTGACTTTTTATTCTATATTTCAATTCACATAAATATAAATTAAAATAATGATATCAAGGAGCTTATAAAATCTATGATGTTACTGTTATCTGTCATAAAAAGTAATTAACATAGGTCTTTTTTAAATATTTTCATTCAAAACATTGTAAAGTAAGGCTCGTTTTTTAGCATAGCTTAATATTTAATGAAGATATCAAATCATCTTAAACCAAAATATTGTAAATACAATGGTCCCACACACTTGAGTGAGTTGTTTTAAAAATAAATCTTATTCTGGCAGTGGGCTTGGCCACCATTTGTAATCTAAACAAAGAAGCTGTATTAACAATTACTGTTTAAAGTAGGTGCCCAATTTATCAGTAAAAATAGATCTCAGATTAACTTAGCAAACTTACAGTTTAGTAAAATTACCTTAATGCAAGAATAAAACTACTCACTTTGTCTGTTGGCACTACCCCTTGAATACTAGCTTCAAACACTTTTGTTGGTAATTTCCTATATTCCAAGGGTAGGTCAATGCAAACATTTGTTTCATTCGGCCGAAGGAACAACCCATAATCTATTAACCATACAAGTATCTGTTTTTCCATTGAAACAACTCCTCTCGCCCATTTATTTTTCCACCGAATTGCAACATACTGGAACATGAAATCATCTATTTATAAAAATAATCAATGTTATTAATATTTGTAATATATTAATATTTTATATGCAATCATTCATTTAACTAAAAACTGCCTGATAAAGTCCTACAAAAGATTTTACCTCTACATGTATAATATAACTTTTGTTGTCAATTCTCTTCATGCAAGTGAACCTATAAAATAACTATCAAATATCAACTAATATATTTATTATTTACCTTAGATTTACGCGAAACAAAAGTGATGAAATAATGACATACTGTATAATTTAAAACAGAACTTACTTGACCATGGTTAAATTCTGTAATTTTGGTAGTATGAGCAAAAATTTGTGTCACATCAGTTTCATCTTGAAACATAGTATTGTTATGGTCCTTGCAATCATTTGTATCAGTAATGCAGAAAAATGAAAACGGATTTATAAACGTTGTAATCTTAATATTCATTTTATCTTTACTTTACAACAATTCTTTATTTGCCAAGGACAATGAATTAAAGTCGAGTTTTTTTTTTCTGCAATAGAAACTCACAGAGTTTATTAAAATGAAATAAATACAAAACTTTTTAGATGTGAAACTTGAAGGTAACTGAAAAAAAGACACTTGAATTATTGACACTAGTGTAACCATAAGGTTACACTGCGGGGGGTGAATTGTCAAAAATTGTACTTAACACCAATCAGGAAATAGCGCATTTGGTACTGACATTTGCATCCCCCCTCTCCCGTTTTCCTCTCAACAAAACCTATCTTTTTAGATCATATTACGTGTTATTTGTTGGTGTTTTTGTATTGTTTTCCTTTTGACGGTTAATTTAGGTTTTACGAAATTAAAGCGTCAAATTTAGTTTTCTTATATTCCCTCTTTTGAAAATTACCATCCAAAAGACAAAATAATTAAATGTTTGTTACTTCGAACCGGACTTTTGATATTATAAAGTATTTTCCATTGCTGTAACCAATCTATTTCTGATTTTTGTAGAGGAGTTTCAATACTATTTAACGAGATGGCACTGTTTTATATACTATAAATCATGTATAAATAATAAAGTACGAAATATAAGGGGTAATTTCTAACTTCATAACCAAACATTAAAAATTATCTTTATCCGCACACACGTTAATAATGATGGAATAAAAGAAAGTCTACCAATTCCTCGGTAATAGTTGGATGTTTTGTTAATCGACCATTTTTTCTTAGCTTACGTATATTTTTTGGTAGAAATAATGATATACCATGGCATTAAACAAATTCTCGTTGTTACAAACAAGTTAAAATAGTCACTGTATGGAACTATGTATTTCATTCTGATTTCGAGGGAAGACCGGTTCATTAAATCCTTTTTGCTGCCCCAGTACATAAGTTTTAGTAGTTAATTTTAACAAACCTAATCTTGTTGTGTAGCGTAAAAGATAGACAGAGGTTTCAAATCTATTATAAGAATATGGATATGATTCACGACGCATTACGAAATCGATTATCATTAACACAAGTTACTTTAATGGAAATTGTATCTGCTAGTCTTGATTTTCGCACATGCTTCATTCGCTTATATGTGAGCGTACGAGATCCGACGTAATAATTACCATATTATTTTAAAAATACTCACACATGTTGGAATTTAATTTTTATGTGTAAAAATTAAAAAACAATATTTAGTAATAAACCATTGTTCCTCATAAATTGGAAATAGCAAATCTTCAGCTCAACGCCAAACATAAAATACTAGTTAATAAAATAAATAAATAAACATTATGTTTAAAACTAAGGCGCTAAAACCTGTAACTATGTAGTATGTAAACATGAATGGTGCCCAATTATTAATCTTGCTTTTCTATGTTCTTATTACTTTTATCCATTTTCTAAGTCGATTTTATGACCTTTTTTGTGTGCACATACAACTAAAAAGTGACTATACTAGTGAATATTCCTAAAACATGTAGAATAAATAAAAAAATAAGTATTATTGTAAAAAAGCCTGGGTCTCTTGATATATTTATATGCGAAAAAGATGGCACTAGGCGCCATCAGCCATACAGCTGAATACATGATTTTTTTAGACGAAATTTATGATATTGCTCTACATAAAATTTTAAAATTTTCTAAGCAGTTGAGATGACAGTACAGTAGGTGTAAATTTGTGCTATGGGTTCAAAAGCATAGCATACTTTTAATTAATGCAAATATTGTTTTTCTTTTTGTCGGCTTCGACCAATACATAAAAAACTCAGAGACGTTATTTTTGTTATAAGAAAGTGCTGTAGTCGATTCTAGTACTACTAAATTACTTTTTTAATAAACATTTTTCAACGAGGCCTGAACTATTTTATAAGCAAGATCCTCGGTATAGCCTTAGATGTCTTAATAGGTTAAAATTGAAATTGAAGCTTTAGTCAGATATATTGAAAATAATCTACACTATTCCAGTCAACTCGTAAAATAATCAGGTGGGTACGATTCCAATCCCGTTATGACATCGACGCATAACGAGCGCGTATATAAAACTCTGGATGAATTCCAAACGAGCTTCGGGTTATGCGGATTACTATGGGTTTATCGGGTTCGACCTATAATTTTACGACAGCAGTATAGCCATTATTAAAATTGATTTAAAGGATAATCTCTCAATTATAACAGATATGTATTTTTTTACATTGTTTTTGGTTTATACTACGTGCTATCATCCTTCGATACTCCAACGTGTACAAATTTAATTAAATGTATTTTAATAAAATATATATAGTTTAATTGGACTTTTAATTTCTTATGCCATGATGAACAATATGTAACCTTCTAATCTCTTGTCACATCACGCTCATGTTATACTTTGTGGACGTTCTTAATACATGACATAATTAAACCTACCGTGGAGGGTGTGCTATACAAATAAAATGTTTGGTAAAAACCAAGGGTATTTGCTCCGTTTTCAAAGCTAACGTTTCTACTATACTAAAATAATAAAGTATATATTCAGACATCTACGAATTGTATTTCATTCACATCTATTTCAAATGTAAGCTCAATATAACAAACAGTCCATATTAGCTTCCGTATTTGTCACACTTGCATGAATTAAAAACTAAATTGAATTTTTAAAAGCTTTTCCAATATATTACGTTTTATTAGTACTTTATTACAAATCGTGGGTATCAATAGTATATTGGAAAGTGTATTAAAATGTCACTGTAAATCTTAGATATCGACCATAACCAATATTTCAAAGAATCTTAGACCCCTGGACTAGAAAATAGTGTTTTTCTTTCTATTATAGTAATTGCTTTTTGTTTTTATATTACTAGTTTTGTTATTTTATATTCGATCACGTTTCCACCTTATCACAGAATCAGTGATCAAACACTTGTTAATACTAATATTGAGACTTGATCCTTCTCGACTTTCCTCTAATTGTTCATATGTCCGTGAAGGCTGGTCGACTCATCTGGTAACAAGGAGCTGGCGATTTCAAGTTACCCAACGCAATGCTTGGTTAGCTTGTCTTTCCCTTAATACAAAATTTGTACAAAGCAATTTCAATTGCTCGTTCATAATGAAGCAATATATACTAATTCGATGACGCGATTTGAGAGAATATGGATTTAAGGATCTTGCGACTAAGTATTGAGAAGCTTTTTTAGAATGAAAATTCTATCATCAGCAGATATGGACAACAGTTAAAAAAGGCAGATTAAGATGCTAAGAATTAATGATTAATAGTTATTTAAAATTCATTATTGAACTGGTTACGTTATCTGTTTATTGAGTTTCAAATTTTTTTTAGGTTTTTGGACTGATTCTATAACTATGAATCTTATGGAAGTTGTTTCCTGAAGGTGTTAGTTAACTTGTGTCTTAAATGTTATACGAGCGATATGGTGGGCCTCTCTCCAAATATGAGGTTACGTGTTAAGTGTTGTTATAATTTTGGCGAAGTTGCATCAATGGGCTTATTGTGTAATTTATCCATTTATTAGGTAAAACTACTTTAATTTAATCCTTGCAATACGACTAAAGATATACAACTTCGTCGTAAAGTCCATGTACAAAAAACCGTCACCTGCCTGTATAAGAGATGGGAGGTCGACGCAGACATTATTATGATGTAAGACTATCATTTATCCGGTCTACCGACCTCTGCCCCGGTTTGTCCTAGTTTTGCTGGCTGGAATGGAGCGGTTGAAATTTCGTGTTGCCTGTAAGTGTACCGCATTAAATATACGGGAAGTACTACATATGTTGCGTAAGATACTCGTCAACTGATTGTGTTATTTATCCGTATCGATAAGAGATTATACAAACATTTGATTTCTTGGAGTTAGTACAGACACGGGCGTTGGGTTGTAATAGACAACCCTAAGCGCCGTTGATGTGCTGATGTCAGCGGCGACTCTCCCGACGACGGCGGCGGGCGCACGCACGGAATGCAGCAAGCGGTGCGGAGTGCGGGCGGCGGCGGCTGCTGCCGCGGCGACGCTCGCTGCTGCCCGCCGCCCTCGCGTCTCACGCCTCGCCAGTCCGACGCGCGCCACCACACAAGACTGTTGTTCGAGGAGCGCGCCGAGCAGCCACCTCAACCTACACGCAGGTATGTAACGCACGCGACCTTCTCATTACTTCGCGTAACATTCAAAACCGTACCGTAACTTCGTAAGCCAAGCTCCGTAGGCGATCGGACAGCAACTCCGCCATAAGATCACCTGGTGACCAGAAATAGTTTGCGAACTGATGTCTCTCCTCCTCGATACCGATTATCGACACATATTTGGCAAATGAATCCCTTACCGGTCAACGATTCTGTGGTTTTATCAGTGTTACATATTTATTATTTGTCGGCGGCACGATGAGGTCAGTGGACGTGCGAGGCAATGTGCGCCTTATCGTTTGAGACATAGGGTCGCAGGCGCGGACGCCCGACCTCGGGCTCTGCTGTCTCCGCTCTGCTCTTGCGTCGTTCCTATTTACTATAGGTACGAGATATCTATGTACTCATTGTATCTCACTAGTAGTAACACACATTCCACACAACTGTTGAAGAGATGATGTTGGTTTAGTCGCAAATTGAAATTAACGTCTGGTAGGCGCGGTTAACATTCCAAGCAATATCATTACTATTGTTGAAAAACGGTTTTCTTACATAATATGTGTAATATACTTTAATGTGGTAGAAATAGTCGTCGTCACTGTTCTAACGCCGAATGATTAGTTAAGTGGTAACTGGAAACGTGACTTAACGATATAAGCTTGTTAAGTGTTGAGTATTCTTAAAGTTGTTTGTCACATTGTTGAAGCCTTTACTATCAACGATAAATCCTAATATGATTATAATATTTTTGTTCTAAAAGACGTAGGTATAGATTTTTCTAACAGTGACTGTAGATTTATCAAGGGATTGACGCTCGTCCGACCGGTGTTGTCTTCACCAAGCATTGCGCTGTGCGTGTACAGTGTTATTCGCATATATGCACACTATTCTCGTCTCTATTATTCTATTGCTACGTGCTAGTTTTGCGTGACATCACGGTTGTAGTTAGCGTACCCTCGTCGACGTATCGTTCAAACAGCTCTAGGCCTCTTTATATTCAATTTACGCTAAACTCGAACCAAGAGTCGACCACATTAGGAGCAGAACCCCCTGACCGTTTTGGGGCGTTAGTATCTTTTGGAACGGAGGTGGTATAGAGATCCCGTCGCCCAAAAGAGTGAAAGCTAGGGGTGAGGCAGGGTGGTGTTCCCTGTAAGTCCGAAAGAGTGGTCGACCCCGGACTTACAACTAGGATTTGCTAAATCTGCTGCTTTTAGGCGAGGCCATTGAGAAATAAATTTACCTTAAAGTGTGCTGTTAAATACCGAAACTAAAAAAAACAATTTATAACCTAAAAACTGATACCTCTAGTAACCACTTCATACTCTCCTATTCAAAGAAAACCAAAAGCTTCTTCTAAATAATAGAAAAATTAAGCATTTAATACAATAATGTACCCAAGAAAAATTTTATAACAGAATTTCTAAATTAAAAGTTTTTATATAACAATTCCTACTAACAAAACATATCTATTAAATGGTCTAGGCTCAAAAGTTAGATTAAGTTAATTAATAAAATTAAAGCTTATTTTTACAATGATAAAATACTACGATTTATGGGAAGGGCGCTGTATCCCGAGGTACGGAGTAACCTAGTTCGGTTACAGAGGTCTAAAAAAAGTAAAGATAAATTTGAAAACTCAAAAATATTTTTGTGTTCATTTATATTTATCTAAGAATGTTTTTGGCATAATAAAGATATATTTCAATTAAGATACATTAAATCACATAATCGCGTTTGCTACATACTTAGAAGATGGATAAAGATTGTTTTTGGATTTTTATATTTTTTTCATACAACAATTGTACTTCTTCGACCGTAACAAGTTCGGTGAATCCATTCTACTTAAATCACATACTCATATTTGCCCAATTAGTGAGTGCAATGTTATTATTTTCATATTTTAAACAATTATTAAGTAAAGATATACGTTTGTTTCGCGTCATAGTCGGGTTTCCATCCGTCCGGTCCTATCCAAATAGGCGAATCGAAACATACTGTACATACGGTACATAATCGAATACAAAATACATGCTAATTCTAGATGTATGATGTGTGTTATATAATGTGAAAATTTCGTGTAAGTACAAGTAAAGATTCAAATGGTTTGCAATAGCTATTAGTCTACAATTGGGGAAAAACTATACTTTATACTTTAGATATCTTTACATATGGAGAACTAGGAGAACGCCCGACTTTGTCCCCATCGACTTTAGTGTTTAAATTGCTCAAATTATGTATCAATTTTTTTTTCCTATTTCCGAATGAGAAACAGTATTTTTTTTCGTATATGTTAGCCCGGTATATAATTGTACCTAATTTCATCTATATTAGTCCAACAGATACTGGGACTCGGTAATGATAAACTCTTGCTATTGATAGCCAAATTAGACCAGCTTGGCACAACTGGCTTCCCTCGAGGACCCCATATTCAATAGATAAGCCGTGAAAGTATAACCGATAGTGAGACAGGCAGACAGTTTCGTACTTATAATAATAAGCATGGATTAGTAAATATAACAGTTGGTGAAAACACAATTAATATATTTCGATCATTGTTAACTAATACGATTTATGAAACACTTCCTCATAGAAACCAAATTATTTTTAACATATGAAACTATAACTTATTATTAACATAATAATCTAGGTATTAAAAAAGTAGCGGTCTGTTACTATCCCACTTCTGGGTGCAGGCTTTCCCTTTCTTTAAGGAAATTAGATTGCAACCTTATGAGATTCGTATTTTCCACGTTCCAAGACTTTTTAACTTGCAGTTACTTGTATATGCAGATTATCTGACAATATTTACCTTTTCGTAAAAGCGTGTAATAATTTATTTAATATTTAGTAAGAACATAAGTTTTTATAGAAAATTGTTCAAACTACTAAAGTAAAAAGTACTTAGGGATATAAATTGTACCGAGAGAACAGAACAAAAAAATGGGATATAAAGTGCATGAAACCACAAAGTAAAGCATTTTTCGACTTAGTATTTGACACGTCCAAAACCGGTTTCCTAGTGATACAAAATATATTAAAATATAACTAAGCGGACCGCCATTTAAGAAGATTAATCATTTGAGCGCATTGTTCGATTTTATTTTGAAAATTTATAAAGCTTATTATCTCTGTAATTTTTTAATTAAGTAGTTAAAAATGCTTCTCTCGAGTTTTCTTTTACTTTATCTTAGGCTAAACTCAGGAACTTTAAATAAAGGAGAACATACTAATAAATAATATATACCCAATAAATAACAGTATACTTATATAGTATAGTACAGTATAGTATAATAACTTACATTTTACACCACTCATTGCAGTGGCAAAGGTTTTCACTTAATGTATATGGTAATATGTTTTTAATTCTTATTATTGAACTCTGTCCATAATTTTATATTGTAAGTCGGCTGAAACTAAGATTAGATGAATTATGACGTTACCACAGATAGTATACAAATAAAAGTATATGTATTATATACTGGAAGAGTATTTAACCACAGACGAGCTCTTGTGCTGATGCCAATGCCTTGATATGCCCCTGACATACCTTTTAAACTGAATGTCTCACTCTCTACAACTGTTTTCATAACATTCGCTGCAAAGATTTATTAAGTTACATATGATCCTTTTTTGGCATTGAATACCAAATGCTTTAAAAAGGTTGCATTAAATTTAAAAGATTATTACACTAGTTTTTTCCTCTAACCCCTGGGTGACAACGGCACGATATAGGCCATAAAGGCAATTTTGCGACACACGGTCTTGTGCTGCTTGACTCTATTGCTCCCTAAGACTTAGAAGGTTTTCTTATTTGGATTCGCCACTCCAACACCTTGAAATCTCAAAATCCATCAGTTCAATAGAACTATTTGCACAGCCCAACGCTATTTCAGATTCGTGACCCGTCGAACTGTATTAGCCAATTTTGTCATAAAATATAATATTTGTGCTATAAATTAGAATATATTATATTTAAAATTTTTATCAATTACTTATATCTTTAACTTTACTTTAACTTTAACTGTCGGTGCCGTTTATTTATGTTTAGGCTATAACATATTTTTTCAAAACACAGGACGTGTAAAAGAGAGGAAAGCTCGTTTCAGTTTAGTAATAATTGTTACCCTCACTGGCTCACAAGGCATCTTATCACGAAATTGGCAATGGTCTTGCCACTATGGCATTTATGATCCAAATATCCATGACCAATACTCAGCATGAGATTATCGCCTGGCTTTAAAGCGGATCGATATCATTCATAAAAGAGATCTGTTACCGGCAGTGTACTTTCATAGTTTGAGATAGCATGTTATTTTTAAATAGAATCGAATACAATACTACGGACGCAAGTACATACAATTCACACAAATTTTACACCAAAAAAGAAGAATATTAAATTTAAAAAGATTACCCTTCCATTACAAATTTTACATTAAGATTAATAATTCTCTACAAATATTAATCAATTCAGGCCGTGTGGTATCCGGCTGCTTAGAATAGACCACCTTCCTTTCTTACCGAGGTGTCGTAAGATGCGACTAAGGTAAGTTGACGTCAGGCAGGCGACCCGTCGTAAAATACGTAGCTAAATCATAAGACAACATGTTGTACCATGTTGTGCCGACCCCACTTAGAGTGGGATAAGGGCAGGAGAATAATGATGAAATATAAATCAATTCATCTTTTTTTATATCGGAAAAGAGCCGACAATCCTAACAAGTAGGTACGCATGTAAAATATATAGACAGTGTTGTTTACCTCCAGTGTACTAACATAACAACATCTTGCTAAAGAAGTAAATCACACGGTAAGTACGGTAAGTCCTTATTTAAATTTACATGCGAAAAATAGAAATTGTAGGTAGTGATATAAGAAGAGAACCATTGCATAAAGTGGTCGTGCCAGAAATGTATTTTCTATTACTTTCATAATTATTAACATCTTATATACCGGATTATTTATACCGTTGTAAAATTAGAGTTTGGGTATCGTATATTTTCCTTTCCAATTTACTTCTACGATACGATACGATTTTCTTTAGATACGGTGGAAGGAAATTTGTTTTGATTTGATCGATTACGAATGCAGTATTGCTTTATTGTAGTTATCTTACCTTACTAGAATCTAAAATTTCTTGATCTAGAATTTCAAAGAAGCTCTAAAAGATTTACCATCAAACGTCCATTTTTAAGTGGGAAAATATATATCTGAGGCAGTGTACAAAAACTAAATACCTAACGCACAGTTAAAAAGCGAAAGTTATGATGTCTTATAACAATGTACGAATTTTATCATGGATTAGCTAAAATCTTTTAATACCATTTGTGGCCACATAAATTAGATAAGTGACTAGTCAATTACAGGTGCAGACTTCTAAATAATACCTGTTAATAATTAAATAATATTGCAATGGAAAAAAAATGGAAAGCCATTCGGCGGCTTTTAGGCAATAATGTAAGAAGTACCTATTCCAGTGATGACAGCTAAGTATGTTCCTTTTAAAAAAACTTCAGATGCAAGCGACAAAGAAAAAAAATAATGGATTAGGCGGCGTGATGAAATAAGATATGAGGACATATAGAAAGATATAAGATATGACAAAGTCATAGATATAATAACAAAAAAGAAGCACATCGTTTTAATTCCCAATGTTACCTTCAGTAAGATTAAATGGCAATTGGATATTAGAAAACGCAATATGATATACCTTTCCGGCAAAACAAACTGCATCTTGGCTGGTGTCTTTGCGGGGCCTGGAGCCGACGTGCATACTTACCATAGGATAGTCGAAGCCCATTCATCGAGGAAAACTTTGAGGCGTTAGGATAGGTAGATTGGTTGTGGTTGAGGCTCAAGTTAAGCTCCTCCGCCAATGAAGGCGGCGACTGGAATCACGGATGTTGGATGTCATTAACTATTTAATGTATTATGGCAGAGGCTGGGTCGCGAGGATGTATGGGATACTTAACTTTCGCCTGACACAAGCCATCTCAGAATTCGGATATTCCCAGACGTACATGTGGAAGATAGCCTGATATAAGGCATCTGGTGAATACCGTGACTGTGGCGCTAAGTTTGTCACAGTTTGTCACGTGTTGTACATGCTGGCTACTGTCCTGCTTGGGTGGTGCAGCGGTTAGAGATTATGGCTGAGTTAGGGCATGATCAATTTCTACCCACTGTGGTCCGTGCTGTAATGAAAAAATATAATAAGACCATAACCTGAGATAAACAATAGGTTTGGCTGAGGTTTAATAAAATTTATAATGTTACTCACTTTAACATATTCAACGCGCAGCAAGAAATATATCGAAAGAGAAAAACAAGATCAAAGTTATAATTGCGTGTTTAGGCGAAGATGCTATTCTAGAAGGTAGAATATAATTTCGCTAAGAACTATTATATTTTAACTGAACCTCTAATAGTCTGTTAGCTTTAATAAACTCGTTTATGAAGTATAAGTTAAACTTATTCACCCTATTTACAGAATTTCTATCTATACTTATAATATATAAGCGAAAGTATGTTTGTTTATCCCTCTTTCACTACAACAAAGGATTGTGGCTTGTATTAAGAGAGTGATATGCATGTACTCGTATAGACATACATCGGTACAGTCCACGCAAACTAATTCGCGATAGAAGCTAGTATAATTTATTCGCTTCTAATGTGCATATAATTTGTACCTAATTTAATCTTGAACGTCAAGATGTTGAAAGCTTCTTTCTTTTGCTAGTGTTTAATGTTATTAGGAATAAATTTTTTCATGAAATATCACCGAGTTATTTTTCTGCAATTAACCAGTATGCCAGATTATGCAAAAGTTTGTCTAGATAATTGAATGCAGTTTTTCTAAAATCAGTTTTTGATAATAATTAATGTCGCTTGTGTGTTCAAGTTTTCAGTTTAATCTTTCCGATTGAATGAAAGACCAAGTATATTGCACAAATTAACACATTGAGCGGCTAATTTGGGTTTTCAAATGTTTGAACGGCACTACATTTTCTCATACAAAAAACGACAATCGTTGAAGTTTTGTTTTTGATACACGTGTACACAAAAAATAACGTGAAGCGGCGAAATAAGTCCAAAAATTTAAAGCAATACGGCGCAATGATGTAGCTTGAAGGAATTAGTAAAAGCTTCAGCCGTTTATACACGTTAATTAGGACATATTTGTTGCCGACGTGTAGAAACGTGTCAATTTGCGTTTATCAAATTCGACATGAATAACGTTGCTCCGCCCAAAGTGTTAACTAGCTTATTATGTCTGGACATTTAAAAGGGATATTGTTTTATGTACATACAATAAGACTGGCATCAAATTTGTCGCATGTCGTGCCGGTTTCTTCTACGAAGTGGTAATTTCTAATTGGTTTACGTAGTGGCGTGCTGTAAGGAGCGGTTCACTCTACGTTCAAAGTAGGCACGACTTGGGGACACGAACGTTAAACCAATTTACTTCTTTTTTCAAGGCTACTAATTTAGTTCAACTTTGAGTAATTGCTAGTTTTTGAATATGGGAGAAAGCATGTAAATTCTACTCTTAATTTGTTTTGGTGCATCTTTCATGTTTTCTTATTGCTTATGTAATAAAGCTAAAGTAATATAATATAAACCCGAAATTTAGACTAATTAGCCTTGTCGCAAATGTGTTGCATTATATTCTACAGTTAAAACACATTGCAATATTAACTCTTATTGCCTATTAAGTTTCTAGTAAAGTTTAAGGCTCTTTTGTTAAATATAGGAGATATGAAGTTAAGAAATAACATATTCGATTCAGATCATTAATAGAAATTCTTTACATTAAAGAGAAGGGCCCACGATTGGTGATTCAGCGTTTCAATTTTGGCGTCGACGTACACCATAATCTGAATGTGGAGTAAAATCATTATGTCGCCATAGTCGTCATTTCTTACCTCAGTTGTGTCTTTATCTCTTCAGCAACACGTCGATATAGAGTTTAGAAGTTAGTATACGTTATTTACAAAATTACGGCGCAAAAAGTGGCACGTCCGCTTGAACACGTCGCAATGTACCACGGTGCAGTTGCGTTTTCTGATTGCATATTCGCGGCCAATAACTAGAATAGTTTCGAAGCACCTGCATTAGACGGGTGAGTAATTCTCATATCTGGTAAGATTGCAACGCCGAGGTTCACCTCAAGCGCTAAGCGGCAGCTGCGATGCAGCTGGCGTAGATGCTCTTGTTCGTTTTACAATCGACGTAATCCTGGACAAGTGTATACCATATACGTAGAACGTGCTATGTACTTATTCTGGTAGCACCTACCAGTTGACGTTGATGCATACTGATTAATTAATGCGGACAATTGAACTTATATACAATTAAGTCTATTGGGTCCCTGTCTAAGTTATTAATTATTTAAGTGTTTCTTTATGTTTCACAATTGCAATATATCCGCGACTCCTTTCTGTTGTCTTTTATTTCAACATTTAACTTATCACTAAACTCAAATGAAACTAGCAATAATAATCTAATTTCATACAAATGCGTATTAGTTGCGCAAAATGCGTCGTAGGTACTAGATTACATAAAGAATAAATACTACATAGATGTTACATTGATGCCTTGTAAAGAAAACTCTTTGACGCTTTCCTTGGTTAAAAATTCATAACATGATTCTAAGTTTTCGCGCAAATAAAGTAAACTTTTTCTTTTGAACTCTGGTGTTTTGGTATTTCCTTATCACCGGTATCAGTTAATACAAATACTTATTTATTTAGGTCTTCCTCTTTGATATGATCTACTCGTCTATGTACTGGGCAACCCTAACTTCGTAATTGGGGATATTGAAGCATTTAATAGAATCTTTGCGTGTGACATTCCATCTTGGGTAAACTTGGTATATCCAATAAGACTTTTAGACTTTAAACTTTTTATTATATTTTCCGTCGAAGTATATTGATTTTTTAAATCTGTTTGAACACTAACCAAATTACTTTATTGCATAACGGGCAGCACATGATGGTACTCGCAAAGTTGTTATTTATAATCAGACTTTAAAATACCACATATAGCACAGTACTCCAGTCAATCAAAGGCAACAGAAAGTATTGGGTAATATCGCATAGTAAGTAGATAAATTATTTACGATATATGAAATCATGGGGAATCCAGAATAATCATCTTTTATAGATCATGATTTCACACAGGGCAGCGCAGCGAAACAGACTAATATCACAAGTTCGCCTAAGACATTGCATTAAGAAACTGGATAACTGTAAAAATTAAAGTAAAGTAGCGGCCTGTTACAACCCCACTGCTGGGAATAGGCCTCCTCTGTCCGTTTCTGAAGAGAATGGTTGGAGCTAAGACCTCCTACCACACTGCTCCAATGCGGATTGGTAGGTTACACATATCTCCGAATTTCTCTAGAAATATGCAGGTTTCCTCACGATGTTATCCTTCACCGAAAAGCGCGTGATTAATTGTAATTATCAATTAGACACATGAGTTTTTAATAAAAAAACTCATTGGTACCTGCCCGGGTTTGAACTCGTGTTGCCCTCGAAAGAGTCGCACGGTCTCACCGCTGGGCTATCACAGCTCAGGATAACTGTACTTCTGTTTAATTTCAATGCATACGTAATAACAAATGACGTAAATAAGGCAATAGTTGGCCTCAGAGCTTTGTTTTTATTTCGCCCAAACCACCGCTGCTATAAATCTCCGTAATTAAGAAAGAGATACTTCGTCTTGCACATCAAATTATACTAAATTCTATTAAAAATACAAGCAAATTGTTTTTAATAAAAGTCCCCATTTTACTCGACAGAAATGTTAAGTTGATTTTCATAATATATATAAGGGAAATGCCAAAAAAATGAAAAGAAATGATTTCGCATTTGCAAATATCCAAGTTCCCACGTGAGTGTTCATACTAGTCCTTTTTATACCCTACGTTTCAAATCAAAGGCTTGTTTTATTTCTCAGGGGATGCTTCTCAGGTGAGCATGTGACACTCATTTGCTTTACCACTTTGTGTTTTAGGGAGTATCTGGTTATTTAAGTATCTCAATTTTTGCTAGAGTCACGTCCCGCCAGAGAAGTTACATACTATAAATTTATGGGTACATGTGATGATGCGATATTTTATGATGAACATAAAAACCATATATTTGGTTTTAGTTCCATGTACAGGAAATGTAGAGTCATAAGGTAAGTAAGGTAAGTCATCCCTTTATGAAATAATTATATTCATTTCGTATACCCATTTCAAAAGTTAAATTAATATAATATATAGTGTAAGAAAGAATAAATGGTTTATATACTCGTAAGTCTTGTAATACGACAATAAAGTGGGATCACTGTAGGGGTTGGTAAAATGAACGATATCTGTAAAATTAAAAAGAATGGATGTGTGACATCACCGTTCAGAAGACTTAAATAAAATATACTAAATAAGTAAAGTAAATGTATACATAAAGAACATAAGTAAATGGGTATAAACGTCAAGGGAGAAGGAACCCTATGACCGCTATCCGAGTTCTGTATTATGGAGTCTAATTAAATTGGTCGAATCATTAGACTGTTCTTGTATATGGCGGATCCCCTTCAAGGTAAACCATCATCAGAATATATCTTTCAGATTCAATTTTGGTAAAAAAAAATCTGATCTTCTGGGCCGAGGAGCTTTTATTGTTGGAATGGAACGTAATGTATAATTGACCTACATAATAATGGACTGTTGTAAGTCTTTAAAAGGAACGGTTTAATATAAATGCTAAGAAGAGTTGAAGAGTGCCAATATCGGCACGGAGAGACAAATATGCAGTTTATAGGCTATCGTCAGTTGAAACAATAGTAAAAAGATCTTTGGACAACATCCAAATTAGTAACCGCAAAGTATTGCCCACAATACATATCTAACAGTACGTAATCCAATGTGCAAGAAGATCCAATGTGTCTTCACCTTAACTCAACGAGGCGTAATGTAATACGTGGGTAGGGGTTCGTAGGCAGACGTTGAACCGCCGAAGAGCCGGGGCGGCCCCCGTCATTCCCGGAGGTCTCACGAGGTAGGGACTAGGGGGTTACTTTCCTGCTTCGCTATACACGTACAACTACAAGGCCGAATGGCGAGGTCGCTCTTATTTAGCCCTAGTCTGACCCGCAAATAGGTCAATAGATAGCTAACGGACTCAATTAGATGATTAATTATTCCTATATATTACACTTAGCGTCATCATAATATATGTGTGTAATTTTTTTTATTATATAACCAGTGCTCTACCCCGGCGTCGCACGGGCACTATACATTATTAAGCCTCAGAAGAGACCCGCGCTTGATTTTATTTTGGCGATAACGGCGACGACGGTGGATTGCTTAAGATGACTTACTAGAAACAGGAGATATCTCAAACATTGATTAGATAGCTTTCGATAAAAGCTCCAAAGCGGCGGTCGTTATATTTCATTTCATAAATGCTAAAATCTATTTATTTGTCTTTTTTTCAACTCCAACTGGCACAATGAACATTCAATAAGATTTTTCATTTGGATATTATTGTAGGAAATGGAAGGATTTCGGCACTTAAGCCCACACAGACGAATTCGTAGGCAGACGGTTGTTAAATTTAAATACCATGTATAATTATATTTCTAGAGAAAATTGTGAGATCATTACTGTTGATCCAATATTTATATATATATATATAAATTATAAATCTAGGCCCATTCCCTAAACGCAGCGTGAATGTTTCACAGAAGTGTTTTTAAAGACAGCCGAGATGTAACATTGTGACTATCACGCCTAAACACAATACACCTGTTTCTTTTATCGTAGTTTGTAATTGTACATTTACGGCTAATATTGCTTCAATACTGTAGTGTTTGTTCGGTTGTTTTCCAACCTCAAATAAGCGTCTGATTGATCATAGATAACAAGTATCTTTGGAGGTATTTCGAGTGTTGTTAAAAAGTCATGATGCAGAGCATCATGACTTTACTCTTTACTCTAGCAGTAAGGAACCTTCGATTCAAGGAAAATACAACAGCAAATAACTATAATATGAATTTCTGGCCTTCCTTCACATACCCCTGTTATTTACTCTATAATTCTTTCCATGTGAAAAATCATGAGGAATAGATATTCTAAACTGGGACCACCTTTACTCCATATTATTTATTCAGTGGCCTACGCTGTCCGAAAGATTACACAGATAACAGACGTTGAACAGCAAAACTTGTTTATTTTGCTTACTTGCTAAGCATTATGTCTTATGGAATAGTGTTATGGTAGAAATACGCAGATATTGCAAAAATACTTGTACTGCAAAAAAAGAGTTATACGTGCAGTGTACACTGTAAGTCTGAGAATATATCAATATCAGAAAAATTAAAGACTTATAAGTTTTATGGCTTACATAAGCCTCGTAGTATATATTAATAGAAATATACTTATGGTTCATAAAAAATATATCTTGATGATTCAAAATCACTTAATAGAAACTACTTTGTTAGAATAAAGAATATTTTGAATTGGAATTAGCTTATTAGATCATCAGCTCTACCTTACAAACACTACTATAAAGCTGTAAGTTTGTACTGAAATATTTTTAGTGAGCTCAATTCATTGTCTTAGGATAATTTAAGAGAATCTGGGTAGCGGGAAAGAAACTAGCAACTGTTATATAGGTGCAGATTCTTTAAAATGGGATATTACAATTCTACACATATTTTTTTTAGAAAAACAATAAAAAATACGCCTTCCTTATTCGTCATAACTTAAATTTATAAATAATAAATATCGAATTAAACGAATTACTAGATTGACAGGTTGAAACTAGTCGTTTGATTAAACAGGTAGGTACTGTAAGAAGAAATTTTGATAACACATGCCTTTGTTTGGCGCCAGTTCTTATGTACGTGAGGCTTCAGATTAAGTCCTTGGATACAAAATGCTTTACGCTGAGTTGCCATCGTCATTCGACGATAACGTTATCAACGATAGCCTTGCGCGGGGGATTCTGAGGCCGCATAGAACGACCTGTTATAGCTTGTTATATACTTATATTCTTCTATTCGGAACTTGCTTCATTTTAGCCCTACTGTAGCATCTCTCACTTGGCGACTTTCCAATTAGATTCACGTGTCAATCAATTGTTTGGTGAAATTCTTTAGTTGTTTACTGAAGATGTGAACAATTTCATTATTTAAAAATATATATAATTTTAAAGAAATAGCTAAATATACTTATACAAATCAGTATATTGACCCGACGTATATTAGTTTTTCACGCTAACTTTGTTTGCTAATGTACCTTTAATGATAGCGTCGAATAGCTTGACGATCTCTTTGCAGTGAATACTCTTAAATCGGACGACTCCCTTCGAATTTCTTTTGGTTGTCTGTCATTTCCCATTGCGGTAAGAATTTCATGACAGTCACATCTCATCACTCTTTAGTTTCGCGATTCGTGGTGCCACTTCAATGTCTCCGGTTTAAATATGGATACCTTCAGTAATATATTTAATACAGAAAAGGCAAAGGCAATGTATTCGTGAGTTTTTTTATTCTTATGATATCCGATAAGAGTAAGAACATATCCCGGATAAAAAATGGAATTTTTAACAATTTTTAATTGCATAGCTCATAACAGGATAGGCATATCCGATTTAATAATACAGCTCCCCAGTAATATCCGTGTCATAGAAACGAAAAGAGGTCGACCGTGTTCGCCAGCCATCGCGCCAGCCAACAACGAAGAGCGTGTTGCCAGTGCTATATTCAACCAACTTTCTGTATGCATATATAGCATTTTCTGTGACGTTTTAGCTGACTACAATGAGTTATTACTAAAAGTGTCCTAAGGTTAGAGCTTAGAAATACTTAGAAATATAACAATAATCATATCTTTGTGATATTAAGACGGCATCGTACATATCTCCTATAACAGATGTCTTTAGATAGGTAGCCTTGAAAATGTTATGCTTTAAAAATTAAAAGAGCCAATTAAGAGGTGTTCCGAAACATCCATCGAGTTTTTTAAAATCCTAATTCATCTATAAATCTATTCTTCACTAAATATGAAACGTAATATGTTATTATTGATAATGTGGTATAATGTGAGATTCTTTCGTAATGTCTGAATCCTATGTCAAGGAAAATATGCCATATATCGCTAATCGTCTCCCATATTAGTAAAACTATGGAAAGGAAGTCGCTTATAAGTGAAATCTATTGTACCAGGGTGATTGTCTAAATATAAGCAGTCTTTGTTATAATTCCATTTCCACATGTTGCGGTGTTGTAAAATCGTCTTATCAAGGAACTACAAGGAAATTTATGATACTTCTTAGTATAGCATAGATATCTGAGACATCAAAATCGGTAAACATACTCGCTGCACTACAATACCTCGGCATGTTCAATACAAGCACTAATGGTTTTAACTTTTGTATCAGAAGCCCCAAAGACTAGCTCATAGCACGCAGTAGCGTCATGCAATAGCACTGCAATCACCTGCCTCTGTAGTATTCTTCTTGCATAAATATCTGTGTATATCAAACAAGAGCCTCCTATTTATTAAATGGGTGTGCAATCATAGTTAAAACTAAAAACAATAGTATGTATTAATTTCGAATCCAGTAGTACAGTAGAAATATTAAAATTATATATAAAAGTTCCGGTGTAAATTTTACCTGATTTTGTATCCAACTCACTCCAATAATATCCAATAAATCCATGTGGTCAGTACACATCCAATAATATTAAAAATATATATCCTGGCTACTATTGTTCCTGTTTATATTTAATTTTCTATTTAGGAAATAAGAAAAAGAAATGAAAAGAAAAAGTCCGTTGTTTTAATAATAAGAGGAGGTCCTAATCTTTCAATAATAGGCCGATCGATATTAGAACTATCACATTATTTCAGAACAGCTTCATTAGCTTCACGTACGCGTATTCCAGTAATTCTTTCAAAATACTTTAGGAATTCATCGAAATAAATCGTCGTCATGATATTTTCCTTTACCGTAAAGTGCATGACGAATTGTATCATCATTACCTCATCACCTAACTTTGTTTTATGAAAGACGAGATGCCTGCTTGGGTTTTGAAGACCTGAAGCTCCGGTATCACGTGCTCTTACTGTTAAAATAACACGACCTTTTAAATTATTACTGCCTTTAATTTACTGTGTAAAACGTATTACAAATTAGAAAGGGTTTCGAATATAAGGCGCAGTAAGTTTACAGTTTCAGGTTAAGTCTTCTTTTCATAATACGAATAGTCAGAAATACATCTAACCTAGTTCAAAATATGCTTCTTGCGAATAGACTTTTATAAGCTCACGGATGAAGATCCATATGACATCGATTCCAGACAGCACGCTGCTGGTACTGTAAGGAGCCGGCAATAATCTTACTGCAATTCATATTAGAGGACATCATTATCATCTGTCAGTGAATAAAAAAACAAATTGTGCAGACAGACAGCCGCGTGTTTTGTAGGCGGCACGTAATATATGCGTGGTCGCTCTCGACCGACTCCATATCCATGTGTTGTCGACGCTTGGCTCGAAACGGGCGTCGCACTCGGCTTGCCGTGACCTCACCGTACCTACACAGTGCAGGCGCCACGCAACTCGCAAGCCGCACCACCTAAATATGATTCACTAATACGCGCCGATTCTATAGCTCTTCAACTCAGAACAAACTCCAGAGTATGTGGATTGTGCTAGAATAGAACAGATCTAAAACACAATCGGCCATACTCTATAAAATAACTAATCAGTTAAAAATGTTTTGCATATACACACTCTTAATCATATTACTGTTTTTGATTCATCAATTCAAAGATCAAAGATAAAAGCCTCGTTATTAGATCATGCATACATTCCATTCCGGACTGTTATTGAATTTAGGTATCAAATTTAACTAAGTCTTAACTATGCAACTTTTCGAAAGTACGTTCACTGTGATTCTTCTAAGAAAATAACATGTACACAAACTGCGCATTTTTTCAAAAGACTACTGCTGCAATAAAACAGCCGTATTAGGTATTGAATAAAAAAAATCTTGGTAATTTCTTTATTCATCACCTGAAACGAAATAGTTTATTTTATTCTGTACTAAATTTATACTATAGTAGTGGGCAACAGAACATTTGGTTATTGTATTAAATTCAGCTAAGAATACAGTGAGGATTCTGTATGAGAAGTCTGCTTTCTAATTTTCAATTTACTAAAGGTACAGTAATTTAAAGTAAAATGTTTAGAACATGTATTTTATGTGTGTGAGTTTAATATAGAAAAAAACTTATTATTTTAATTCTATTATTGATATTTTTTTATTTTATATTTTAGCCCAGTATTAGCTTAAATTACACCAAATTTCATCCATATTCTAAGTGGATTAGCCGCGAAAGCGTAACAAACAAACAAGCTTTCACATTAATTATATTAGTATGGATTTATGAAGGTCCCTCATACTATGATTATGTAATAATATATCGTACTCTTGGTACGTACATCGATGACCGACAGTCGAAATAGTAGAGTTAGCACAAACCCATATCGTATAACATACATACCTTTCCGTAGTAATTTTTGTCACTTAAGAGTTAAGGCATTCAGCATGTATTAATTATCTTTCTTTACTTATATCATACCGGGTAAATTGTTGCCATCAGCCACTGGGTTTTACAGATTCACATCAGAAGTTTACTATCTTTTAAGAGAATTAGCTTAGCTACAGTTTTCCTTACGTGAGTAAATATCTCTTGGGAATGATTGCTTTTAGTAAGAGATTTGTTATTTGGTAAGAACCTATTAATTTACATAAATATATCAACTGAAGTTGACATTTTAGGAGGTCTGCGTTGCTGTTGTGATTTCTGTTACAAAAAGACCATCTCTGTCATGTATCAGGGGTCATTGCGATACTTATCTCCACACAATATTAGGCACCAAAAGTATTTATGGAAACTATTAGGTGCCTGTTCCCAGTGTGAACCCCCTTACAGCGTCAAACTCTGCATCAGGCTATAAAGGCATTCAATTGTGATTGACATTATGTAGGACAGCGTAGTAAACCTTTTTGTTGATAAATCATACTAATTTTGCAACCAAAAACAGGTTATAAACAGTCACATCCACTTTTACTAATACTTTCTTGAGTTTCACTAAAGATGTAACTTTTCTTTAGTCAATACGTCTCTTCTTTGGTTATATTATTTCTGTTTAAGCTTTTCTCTATCATAGAACACACCAACATTCACTCGATCCTCGTTAGTTGTTGCTTGGCACATGGTGCATTAGATTAGAGTCGTTGAATCCGAGGCCACACAACACCTGACGCGATAGCAGCTGGCGGCCGGCTGGTCGTGCTTTCGCACAGCAAAACTCGTTTCCAACAGGCAGACGTTCCAATATGGCGGGCCACCAACGAGTTGCTTCGATCCTATATCAAGGGTATCAATTGTTAAGTAGACCGCAAGATAATAGCGATTTCATGCGGGCTTGCGAACTGTCTTTTGATAACACTCGTGTTATCATCCTCTTCTACATCGAGACTTATTATATTGAATGTATTTATTTGTAATTATTTAAGGTAGATGAATCACGAAAATTATATAAAGCAATGTAAAAGACTTGCTATATACACAATTTTTTTTTGTAGCAGTTGCGTGGTTATTCCATGTCTAAAAGACCTACTATCGGAATATACATGTTCTATAAGGGTATATAAATAATAAAAAATCCAATTTTGGGTACTTTATATTTTCATTCGATGTACAAGATAATTTTGCATTGACATATATGTTATTAAAAATCGTTTTATATACTTCAATTTTTATTCATAAATTAAAAAGTAACCTGTCATACTCGATCCTTAAAACTACATATATCTATACCAATTATCCGTCGCTCCGTTTTGACGATAATAAGTATAAACAAGCTCTTTTTTGCATTATGTACGTAATATTTCGTAGCCTGGATGGCCTTAAGAAGCCATAAGCACATTCTTCACACAATAAGCAAAAATAACTAAAGAAATGTCAGTCCAAAGAGATTATTCTAGTTTTTTCTTTCCTACTTAGTAGCAATACAATCTAATTATCTAAATATTATTTATTTCCTTAATATTTTTCTCATTGTAAGTGTCATTGGTGAAGTTTATTGTGCCTTGATGGTGCGTCTTAAAGCTATTCTATAAAAAAAGTAAGTTTTTGTAGTGCACAGGATAATTAATTATAATCTGATGTGTTCCGACAGAAAAAGGTTTTCACAAAATTTAATGTTCTTACTGTTAACCGTTGAAGAGTTCTCTCGTCTGAAGCAAATCCTGGCAGAAGCATAAAGTTCTCATCTGCTTATCATAAACATGCATTGTCGTAGGGACTGGACCAGTGGGTTTAAAAGCTTTTAAAAACATAATTAGTTTAAATACATTGTTTATTAATAATAATAATATTTTTTTATGGATACCAGACATTACATCCATTATGTTTGTTAAAGAAATAAAGTATAAGAACTTAAAGACTATGTAAGTATAACAAATTAAAATTAAAATAATAAAATTTAATTCAAATTAAATTCTAGCATACCGACCATTTAGGAAGCACTGGGAATGCATATGTATTCGAATCCAGTGCTTCATAAATGGGCTATCAAATTTTTCATAAAGTATTTTCAGAATACTGTTGGAGCTCCCACGCAATCTGTTCATCATTGATGCTGTTCTTTTCCTCATGATTCCGTAAAAATCATCTGTTCGAGCTTTAGCAAACATTAATGACGCACTACAGAAACGTGGCAATCCCATCAGCATTCTGAAACCATTATTATATAATAATAATTTATTAAAAAAAAATTTTATATATATAAGTTATATATTAAAATCAATGAATTGTTTCACTGATTATGTAATAATCATACGTACAGGGATCGTGGATATACATGAAAATACCTGGTGACTTGTTAAAAACACTTTATTCAGCTTTTCCCAAAAAATTTGTACTTATAGTCTCTATACAGTCCGTTGTCCAATAAGAAAGCCGAGATCGCTATTATTTCACTTTTATTTTCACTTCGTAATTCCCTCTTGATTGCTATTCGCAAACTGAATATCGAGGCGCACGATACGTCTGCTTATATATCGAACGAACCGATGTTCGCGAACGTTAGCGAGTCCTTGGGGAGATCGTAAACAAATCTTTCGTAAACAATCTGATTTAGCATCAAGCATATTTGAACTCTATGACATAGTTTACGAACCCTTTTTATACGTTTGTAAAGTGTCCCCGTCCAATTTGAACTTTACATACATTACAAACTCTTTTCGCATTCGTAACAATATAAATAAAAAGCTCAAAAGTGTGTTTTTGTAAGGACACGGCCATAAGCTTTATGTATTTGTATCGAAAAAGTATATCAGAAGCTAAAACAATGAGAATGGTAGATTTATAGAGGATAATGGTACGGCATTTAGATATGATTAGATATATTGTTGGCTCTCTGTATTCAACAATGAACCAGACTTACCAGAAATACATGAATATGAGGATTTCCTCATCGGTTCAACAGATAGACGTCTACTAATTCACGTATATGGGACATTTGTCTTCATTTTGTTTTTATTTCTCACTACATTTGCAGGTGGGTAGGTTATCGCGTTACTGACCCCTTGGAACTAATGACATATCGAGAAGTAATGTTTTTTTCTTGAGCTTGTATAAGATGCTACTGCCACGTTATGCGATCTTTGTTACACCTCCTTGATAATTATGACAGTCTAAAGGACTCCTTATATTCCTGTTCCTCTTAATACTGGTATTAGTCTCGTTGACGTTATAGTAGTTGCGTTAACATAAAATTTTAACAGTACATACATACTTTAACAAAACGCAATCTTCCGACATACAGTGTTTACGACAATAATTACTCCCATTTTACTCTACCCATGTTGATATAACTAAGAAGCAAAGACAAAAATTTTTGATGATGAGTTTTAGAGTACCTTAAATCTGGATCTACTTTACATGCATGTGCTGAATCTAATGCCATTTTAGTCTATTAGCTCTGACATAATAAGACAATTTACTGCGTATTTGCGATTATATATTTTCAACAACAATACTGCAATACTTATCATTATCTATAGCAAAGTATTATAACTACCATTTTGACTGCTGACCTACCGAAAATGCATGTGATATTTATTTATTTCTTGGGAGAAATTGTATGTTTTTGTTGGGGTTTTTTATATCTACACGATAATTAAAAAAAAAACAATAATAGAGTAAATTGGCGATACTTGCGAAAGCTTTAGCGATGGCGTTGATTTGAAATCAGCTAGATTCAGATTAAGCTAAGCTAAGGCATTAAAGTGACTAAATTTTCATTGAGACTAAGCGGGACAAATGGGATGAAATTAGAATTACAATTTAGTAATAAATATTTTATTGTATACATTCATATACTCTTTTTTTAATTATTGGTAACTATAGGAATATTTGTAAAGGACATTATTTTGAACATCATGATTTTTAATCAAAATATTTTTTATTTGAAAAAATTAATGAAAATAATAAATGCAGATATTTTCTAATCAGCTGAAGATTTTAAAGAATCGGCAGGACGCGGGACTTTTTACCGGGACTGTCTCGCCAAAATCGAGACGTGCGGTCACTTTATGTACTTTGTATCTATACAAACAAAAAAACTAAAATTTGTTTATAATTTGTTTAATAAAATAAAGTTCTCATGTCGAATAATCGGAACGGCAATAAATTGGCCATGCTTAAGTAAAGTATGGTATTGGTGGAATTTATATTCTGACATTACTATATAGGTACATAGAGTTATGCCTGTGTAGTTACAGAAGGATGTGGTAGATAGCTATAGAACACGAGTAGGAAGCCGCGGTACCCAGAGCCCAAGGCGACGGCGCCGGTCGGCCCTGATAAATTGCTACGTTAACGTTACTTCAACGGCTTCTTACGCCACAGAGTTCCCCTTTGGCTGGGATTCCATGGACGTTGTATACAGACGTTTTTAAATGTCTTTGCACGTTAAAGCAAACGTCATAATATTTCTAACTACCGGTATATGTGATATTTCTTATCTAAAGCAAAAGTAATAATAACATTATTTTGCTATAATCCTCCATAAAGTAAATAGAAAATATATATCTCGCTAAATGTCGCGTTGACTATCGGTCTGCATACCTCATACATGCAGGGTTCCCAAAAACATATGAAGTACAAACCTCCACCACCGATAGACGAGAAGAATAATATAAGAGACCTAAGCACGTATTGCGAAGATTCTACGAATGTGTGTAGTACTTGCGTATTGTGGTGGTGGTAGTTGAGGTTTGTACTGCATGTATCAGGTATTAAAAGTGATAGTCCACTTTACATTCAGCATTCTATTTTATATGAACTTTATCGTGCTCATCATGATTATATCAAAATAATTTTATTATTACTTTTGTATCTCCGCAGAGTAACGCCTATTTCAATAAATTATCTTAAATTTAAAAGACAAATAGCATTGATAGTGATTACACTTTTAGCCCTCTAGAAAGGGTCAAAACTAGTGGTAAGGTTTCGAGAATAAGGAATCTTTCTCTATACAAGCTGCTTCAGCCATAAAGGCTGTATGACGGGGATGGAGGCAATGTGCACAACGTTACCCTGTGCATGCACGGTTTTAAATTTTAAGTCGGTGAGAGTCCGACATACCTGCCATTCGTCCCCATCGAGTGACGAAATATCACAACAAAAACCGTTGTCAGTAACCGACCCTTGACCCAACTAGCTAGCTAATACAAGAATGAATTTTCCTAACTTAAAATAATCGTAAAATCAAATAAAAGAATACAAATAATATTTTTAATATTAAAATATTCGTAACTCATCACATATCCATAGCTGCGCTTCATTGTGTTCATGAAGAGATGTAAATCACAAGAGTCCATGGTATTGATTATCCTGTTTTGAGAAAAGTACCAGCGTTAATTATTTATTTTATTACTTAAAACTTTCTCCGTGAAATATTATGTATATTCAGGAAACCCGCTTGAAAATCCGTTCAGTAGTTTTTGTACATATCAGGACAGACAGACGCGGCAGCAGGGAACTTATTTTTATATTTTTTTTATCATAACCTTTTTTGTTATAGAACTTAATTTGATATAATATTTTATTCGAATATGTATGAACAGGTAACATTAATTATATAGAGTTATGCGAGAGGGGTTGAGCCTACATACCATTCACGTTCAACTACAATTTTTGTAAATCGTCTGTCATTTTTAATCTCCCACATAGGTGTTACCGAAACTTCTTGAAGCGACATAAGTCTAATTCGATATTGATTAATCAGTTAGTAAGTGCCAATTTTTATTTTGATATAGAGATAATAAGAATATATTATTATGTGCTTATAAATACTCAGATATGTTTTAAGTTTTGATAATAATTTATTATAGATTATTATAAACATTTATTTCATATTTCTTATACTCAATTAGTGTATATGTAATGTGAGATGAAACTGTTGAAATCGTACTTGTACAATAACAATACTTTTTATATAGTTTACCGCGTTATTATTTTGCTGTATGATGTACTAATATTTACCGCGTATCGCGGATAAACGAGACTCAAAAGACGCAAATGAATACCATTCTGAACGGTGTTACGGCTGCTTGTTGTTTTGAAGCGTTAATATTGACTCATAATGTAAATCACAGAAGTGGCTAACAAATAAGTCGGCGTGACTACTCTCATGCACGAGTCAATCGGTCAAAGCGGTGCGTCCATGACACCTAAACGAGCTGGCAGCACCTCTGCTATCTGCTGCTTTGATAACGCGCATTATCTGCCTCGGCGCGGGAGGGACATAATCGGTTGAGTGTTGGGTGGCGCATGTTGATTTCGAACGACTTGGGCACAGCCGACGTCGCTCGCACATGTTGCGGAACGTGCGGGCGGCGGCGGGGCGCGCGGGGCGGCGGACGGGAGCGCCAGGGACGGCAGGCGTCAGCACACCGGCTCGCAGCGGCACGCACACGAGCGCAACGCCGACACGACGCCCGCGCCCGAAGAGCGACCCGCGTCACCGCGCCTTATCGCAGCCATCTTTAAACGAGCACGCTGCACGCCATCGCTGGTACGAATTCCTTTCGAGCGCTGTTGCCACGAACGCCGTCGACGGCTGCACTCCTTTCATTGTCCTTTACGCTCGCGTCGCTTGGCGGCCACCTTCTTCAAGGTTATGGTAATTACCCGTCCGACCGGTGATATGCTCGTGAACGAGATTGTCACATAAACATCGTTTTAAACATTTTTTGGTTAACTGGCAATACCAACTTTTCGATTTGTAAATTCAAAAACGTACAATAGATAGGTGAGTCACATGTGTAAGTCACTCTAAATGTCATGCAGAAAAGATAAATTCGATAGTGCAATCTAACACGTGTGGTAGTTAGGTACATGACATGTTTTGTAGGACGTTCTAGTGACGACCATCTGTGCGATATCGATCCTGAAAGGGTGGCGAGTGGGTCGGCATCCCATCGGATTCATCTCCACTCTCCGTTAGCTAGGCTCTCATGTTAACCAGGGTCAGGCTGTCGGGTGGCTGATAAAGGAAACTACTTGCGCAGTCGGCCCCTAGCGGCTGTTCGGAATGTGTTAGCATGCTATATATAGATTGTGTTGGCGAAGCTGCTAACTGCGACCGCGCCCGCCGCCGTCGCCGCCGCCGCACCGCGCCGACGACATCGTCCGACGAAAGGTCAATTGGCGCGCAAATTATTTGCGTCGCAAAATCCGCAATGTCGCTTACCATTTCACAGCTCTACATATAACATAGCATTATTAGCTGTGATGTAACATTTAATGTCTTTCCTGTAATATCTTCGGCAGTGTTCATCGTCATGGAATTATATACGTTGTCCCAAAGTAAATATTACATTACTTAATATAATATGACTTGCTTATCAGTCATAACATAACATCATTGCGAGTTATATCAGCGCACGTAAAGAATTGATTAGGTTTTGAAATCAATTTAAGAATACTTTCTTTATGATATGCGACATTTCATTTTATAAATAAGACGTAACATGCGTAAAATATATGTAAGATTTCTTAATAACTACAATAGTATTTTTCTATAAAATTTACTCGTTCTTCATCTTAAATACAATTAACATCAAGATCACGATTCCTTCCCATAATTCTGGAATGTAACCTGTATTTATAACTCAAATTAACAAAACAATAAGCATAAAGGATAAGATATTTATCGTAAATATATTTTTAAAGAACGTATTCTACTTATTTTTATCCACACATTTTTTCTTTAAAAGTTTTAACAATAAAAATGCATTGATACTAATATATTATAACCAGTACTTCTTTCTGAGAAACTTAGTGAATAAAAAGTTCAGCGTAGCTGTAGGATTATTTTGTTTCGGGGACGCGAGCACCCGCCCGTGTTCGTTGAAGGATATCTGAGTAGTTTACTCTAGTGGGAAGCTCCGACCGCCAAATGACTTTCCTCACCGGTCCAATGTCATGCAGACACCATCTAATTAGATTAAGGTACAAATTAGTAGTAACGTCAATAGAGTAACTTTTTATCAAAAATAAATTATATCATTCTATAAGTAACATTACTGTTTCTTAATTTGACTCGCCTGTTGGCGCAGTCAGAAGTGACCCTGCTTGCAGCTTTAGAAGTCAATGGTTCCATTCCCATTTCCAAAAACAATTTGTTGATTCTTATTGTCTGGGTGTACTTATGTATTTATTTAAAATTATAAACGTAGTAACATGTTTGGATCATTTAAGGTTATACAAATACCCGATTGATAGTATACCTGACAGGATTTATAATAAATAGTACTATATTATTAGGATTGTAATAACCAAGCGGATTGATTTCTGAACCTTATATACAATACACCGCTTATATTCAGAACCGTGTGCCCAACAGTAGAGACAGTCGTATTTCGAGACGAAACGAAAATGTAAATTCTAATCTGAAATAGCTTCATTATAAGATTCATTCGTCTTAAGATTTTTATAGATATTTCCTTTATTCCAAAATAAAGTTTTCTTTTATTGGTAAAGCACATTCAATATACACGCAAGAATACTCGTATATCTCTAATGGATCACAAATTTTTTTCTTTGCAACAAAATCGTTTTTGCTACTCGCGTTACCAGCTACAGAATCTCTTAAACATTCTGTAAAGTTAGTTTAGTTAAGAACGGGTTTGATGCAAGAAGTGGTAAGACCGTCGAGGCCGCGGCGAGGTAACCGCTTCGTCACACTAGTTTTACTTATTTGCGCCCATGGTTAGTCACGCTTGGAATGCCTGTGCCGACACAATCTTACACAAGAACATCGTGTACCTATGCATAATACACAACACACGTTCTGCTACTGTTCATCATGATTTCCAGTTACTTGGATGTGATTTTGTTTTCTGTAACTTTGAAATACCACGTAAGATAAATCTTATGGTTAGGTACATCAGATAATCGTAAGTATATGATCAGCTCTATCATGTTGCTTGATTATTTTTCTGTAAGTATAGAAGAGGGGCCATATCCCTCGAGAACATTTATCCTTCTGTCGTGTCTGTTTGTATTATGGAACTATATATCAACGTCATGAAATAAAACCACCGATTAGGTCTGAAACTACATTAACCGATACGACAACTTCTTCTTTTCTTCAGCTAAACAAAAGAAATAACGAACTCTTACAGAACAATCGATTGAAGCATTTTTAATAAATTACTTTAAAAGTGTGTATTTTTGTTTTATTAGAGATAAGAAGTTTTAATAAATCGTAGAAAAAGGTTGAGAACTGCGCCCGAATACTCAGTTGCCTATGATGGTGGTCTGCGTACTTTTTGTATCCGTACATAGTAAGCCTGTGTAAAAATAATCCTCCATTTGGTTCAGATATTAAGTAAGGACAAAACAAAATTATACCAGTGCTATATTAAAATATTATACGGTACGGAATTGTAATAAAATATTTAAAAGCTGCACAACATTAAATAGTCAAGTCAATTCAGTATAGGCCTATAGTATAGTGGAATAAACTTCTAACTAAGATAAATTACTATCCTTCAGCCTCAACTATACCGCCTAACGATTCATCCTTCGCAGGTAGTTTGCCCATAGCAATCTACAATGGGAAGGAGTGAAAGATTCGTTTATCCAAAGCAGTCGCAGGTACCTTTTAACTCATTTAACGAAGTTATGACCGACTGACCCGTTAGCGCAGTGGGTAAAGAACCTGCCTTCAGCTCCGCGGTTCGCGGGTTCGATTGTCGCCGAGAGCCAACATTTTCGATAAACAATTTTTTGGTTCTACGAGCCTGGGTATATATATTTGTATTTACGTATGTATTTTAAATTATATATATGTAGTATATTTACCAGTTGTCCGTCAACCATAACACAAATATTAGGTTACTTACTTTGGGGATAGACAACCGCGTGTGTAAGTGTCCCATATACCTATTATGTATTATTTTAAGGTAGGTATTAATTTATTATATCGCGAATACATACTCTCATTTAATCCTAAATACTAACGAGTTCTCTTAATAAAAATTGCTGATATTTTTCGCGTGGGTTACATAATACTATTTATATTCCATCCATTTCATATAATAATAATCATTCCTTCCTTCATTTTATAGCCGCAACTTAAAATTCGTTCGTATGTTTTTGATACATAGTTAACGACGTGTCACCCGTGTTTTTAAATAGTACTTCGAAACCATCAAAGACAACATATATTGTTAGGTTAAGCTAGATGTACTTAATGTACCTAAAAAATGTTTTCGAGAATAAAATTTTTTTTCAAAATGTTGGTTTTATCAAATATTAAATTTTTTCATGTAAGACAAATTAGTAATTTAAGATAGACATAACTTGTACATTTTTGTTGTAAATAAATAAATTTAATGCCAGACAATTTCATTTTGTTAAAAAACGTTGATAGCACATAGTTTTCAAGACCAATGTCTGTTTTGTTAATATAAACTTTGATCACAATTAAAACGTTCTCGAAGGTTTCAAGCGCATTGGGGATGTTTGGGATTTTATAAATAATTAAATAGAACTAATTATAACTCGCAACTCAAGTTTGGATCCGGCCATCCAGTTTGCCTATATGGCATGTACGCTACCGGTCTAGTTAAACGCCAAGGCGTCCATTGAAGACAATCACTTTCCATCCGATGCAACTTGCTGTCGAGTGAGCTAAAAACAAGAATTTTAATAAATACTTAAGAATAGGTTTATTCTTATTTTTAGAAATCATGTAGTTAAATTATTTAATTTGTAGATACTCGGTAAAACATGAACCGTATAACTAATAGAAAATTAGCTTTATTATCAAAAGCAATTTTCTTTAAAAAGGATAGATTAAACCCATTCTTATACTAAATAGTAATACTATAAATGCATAAGTATATTTATCTGTCTGTTACGCTTTCTGTCGCATCGGTTAGCTGAACCGATGGAATAATATTGACTAAGTTGGTGCTATTAAAGCTAATATATCAGCTTAACCTATTCGATAAAAATATCGCGTTTTTCTTCGGAAACAGAAAAAAAAACAAAAATATTGGTCAGCGGAATAGCGTTAAAAACGTAACAGATTAACAGACAGACAGACTTTCGCATTTAATAATATGGATACTAACTTATCAGGCCCATAGTCAGCCATCCACATACATGTATATCTTTCATATTACATACATATAATTACAAGCTCTGACGACTTAGGTCTAGACCGAGGAATTATTAGCGAAAGACGAAGGCGAAAATTTGAATTCTTTGGTGGAGGTATATCTTGTAACTTGCGTTGCTTAATTGGATATTATGTCCCAGGTATCGTTTAAAATTTTGAGAATTCCCGATAGGAATGAAAAAAGTGCGTAAGATATTATTCAGTTTATTTTATAGTTTAGAGTTTTATTATACATGTTTTTTATAACTAATAAATATAAAAAAGTATTGCAATAAAGAAAGCTTTTAATCATAGACAAAAGATTGTGTGCTTAAATAACTCTTATATAGATTTAAGTGAACATAAAAACATTTTCTGGTGATAAACATTTTATATGTGCAAAATTCAATAATAGAGTTTCCAGAAAGAATGAGACAGTATCGCGGATTATAGCAAAATAATTTTATTATTACTTTTGTCTTCCAGAAAGAGTTACTGACCCGTAAAAACTACCTATTTACATGTCACATCCTCTTTGAACATAATTCAAGTTACATAACCGATATATTATGCACGCAGGAACCCGTTCGTTATTAACCAACGTGACTTTATGCGACCGCGATGATATTGAAATATCGACTCCATCAAAAAATAATAATATCATATCTAAGTTGTTCAGGTGGTTTTTGACGCATCTTACTTACTTGTTTCGATAGCAGTGATCGCTTCATAGAGTTTAATACTAGAGTCGGGAAGCCATAGGCAAGCCAGTAAGTGATAGTTACACAACAAGTATGAGAGGAAATACGAATCGTCTAGTTCATCTTTGTTTAATCACACATGAAAAGGAGAGACTAATAGAGAGAGAAATTTTCCACTTTTTACGCTGTTTTCCCTACTTTAGTATAGTAACTCAATGGCTCGCTCTTTAAGTTTCGATTCGTTGTGTTCTAGCGACGTTTAGAAACGTAGAAAAACTCACACGTTAGCGTATATCAATCTATATATTTAAAACTTATGAATGAAGTATATTAACTAGTAATAAATAAAGCATTATAAAGATTTTATTAAGTCAATTACATATTTATAATACAGTTCTCCTGTATTCTTTGTCTTGATAAGAGAAAGAAAGGAAGAGCTATTAAATAAACTGTCACCTCCGAAAGGCCCTTTTTAATTTTCTCTGAACAACTAGTTTATTTGATATATAAAATTTAAATAATTTAATATGCAACTAGTTGCTGTGTCCGCGGCTTCTGTGGAAATCAGCGTGTCACAAAGTTTTGCCCGCGTAAATTCCGACTCCGCGGGAATACCAATTTAACATACCATTATATTAAACTAAACCTTTCCCAAGAATTGCATTATTTTTTAGTTAAAACCGTACAAAAATCCGTTTTAGATTACATACAGAATGACAGCTTTTGGGGAATTTGTTTTTAAAAATTTGTAGATGCACATACGTACTATATATGAACACATACGAAGATATGTGTTTGTATTTCCATTAATATATGTTCGCACAAACATTTGGAGTAAAATAATAACTCATACAAAAATTAACCATTCAAAATTAAAATTCTAATTTACATGTAACTAATTTAAATGAAAGCAAGAGTACGTCGTCCAAATGTCTCGATGAGCCCGATGTTCGCGATACGGGAATTGAGCTCGAAAGGGACGAGAGTGAAAGGAATAAAGACCTTTTATTTTATTGACAAGCACAAATAGCTCGAACTACATAATATATCTTAACGTTTTTAGTCCTCTAAGGTTGATATAAAAGTTGTAAGTTGCAAAACTATTATTAATTTAATTAAAAAAATAACTACTACTACTTATAATTTGACTCAAGTTAGACCTGCAATTTTTAACATTCCATTTTAAAATTGGTCCGTGGTCTATATTTTAATTATTGTTTATGTTTTATGGAGGCATTGATCGCTTCTAGTTTATTTACTTGTTATAATATTAATACTATACTACAATATTTTATTCATACGCTATTGCATTTATTGTATTGTTATATAATTGCCGATTTAGATTATATATAGATTTAAAATATTGGTTCGTTTGTTTGTTTCGTTTTTTATTTTCCTTTTTAATCTAATTTATGTTCACTCTCAACGTTACGCATCTAAATAATATGGGTCTGTTCACAATGAACATCATTAACATTTCAGGATTAAGGTCTAATGTTAAACGATGTTAAATGTGTAGTTCCAACTCTAACATTCCAATAGACAAACGTCGAAAATATATTGTCTGTCATAATGAAGCTTTTAGAACGAGATTTTGCCAGAGATTTTACTGCTTCTTAAGTAATTACCTATACAATAAAGTAAATAAAGCCCTTTCTATCTACTCACTGCCAAAGTCAACCTGTAAAAAGAAACTAATTTTATGGTTAAATAATCTTAACTACAATGAAACTGAAGGTTTAATAAGCATTGTAAGCTAAAATATTCTATATACATTCTATAATATAATCCTTTTCACACACACGGACACACTAGAACACACATTCACTCTTACTCACAATCACACATACGCTCAAACTCATACACATAAATGATGATACATCCAACTATATATACACAGCATGTCAAGTTTAATTGTTTCCTTTTAATATATTGTAAATTTTTACATTGTAAGTGTATTTCTCTTTTGATGGTCGAGGGTGGGAGCCTGGTTGTCTGTAACACAGGTCACCTAGTACAGAGATCAGTCTCTCACACCACTTTTATATGTACCCTTAAGAATGGCACTTTGAGAATTGTTATTTTTTTGTGAAGAGAAATAATAAATGAATCTTATTATTATAAATTATTATTATAGTTGCTATTTTTACGTTCATTCCATTGCGATCGGCCGGCGGACATTGCAGTCGTATATAACGCATACGCCAAAGCCCGTGGTGTCGTCGCCATCCCCACATCCCCGGGCTACGGCTGTACCGCTCTATAAATACACAGCAGGTGTGGTGAGCGCGGGGGGTGCGGGGCGCGCGCGGCGGGGGCATCCGCCTCTGCAGCGCTCCAAACCGTTCGCAGCGGCCAACGGACCTTAGCGACGCCATATCGATTGCCAAGGCTCCCCCTGTGGCGCGCCGTCGCTCATTGTGCTCGGGCTGGGATGCCTGCTCCGGCCGTTTCCTGCCTCTGACTTGTCAAGTTGTCTGCGTTGTCGCCCCGTCCCGTTCCTCATGCCCCTCGTTCACTCGGTGCCGGTCTCACCAGGACGTCCGCCAGCTGCTTCGAGTTTCGACTACGAGTGCTATTAACAGTGTGCACTCGATTTTTAAGTATTGCCAGTCACTTGCTGGGCTGCTTACAACATTTGCTGTACAAAAGTAATAATAAAATTATTTTGCTATAATCCGCGATACAGTAAATAGAAAATATATATAGTGCTAAATGTATAGTGTGTGACTATACGCTTTTTCATACCCGTTACATGCAGGATTCGTAAAAAACATATGCACAAGCCTCCACCACTTCCACCACAATACACAAGCACTACACAAGTTCACTATCACAAACTCAACAATCGTTTCGCCCCGCAACCGAGGCATCATCAGGAGATAGACTCCACGACAAAATCGCAAAGCTGTGTGTGTTGAACTTGTGTAGTGCTTGTGTATTGTGGTGGAAGTGGTGGAGGCTAGTGCATATGTTCTTTACGAATCCTGCATGTAACGGGTATGAAAAAACGTATAGTCCACTATACATTTAGCACTATATATATTTTCTATTTACTGTATCGCGGATTATAGCAAAATAATTTTATTATTACTTTTGTATTATGGATCTCCGCAAAGTAACGCCTAATTCTATAAATTAACATTTGCTGTAGTACACACCCGGATTTTTTTTGATTGCAATGGGTCAAAAACCCTATTAAAATGTGAAATGTCAATGTCAAAAACCCTACTAAATTATTAACAAAGATAATCCGTAATATCGACATTTGTTTCTTTAATTTGTAGAACTAGGCGTTACTTTGTGGATCTACATACAACTATATTATATGACCTAAATTTTCTTCTAAACTCATCTCGGATTATAAAAAAATAGTATCATTTATTTCATACCCACATTTATCTTAAGTACTTTACACTATTCTTACGAGTCTTCGCCATATAATCCGTTCATCCACTAAAGATTCTTTAAATATCAAACACATCGTTATTATAACCAATAGTCATGAATATAAAAAAAAACAAAATGTCTATTTAAAAATAACAATTGCAGCACATTTAATAATTGTACATCCCCATTTTTATTGTTTTATTGTCCAGAAGCCGCGTGGGTGATATGGGAAACACGTTTAGAAGAAGGATTTTATACATTCAAATTGTTAAGAAGGCGTGCTAAAGTAGTTGCAGAATGAAATATTCGCACAAAACTTTATTAACCATGAGTTTGTTAAACTTTTTCTTTAATAATACCTTCTAATTTTTCTTAAAGAGATTTAAAACGATTTTTGATGATCGGGTTAAATAAAAGTTATTGAACTATTTTTATATTTATTACAAAACGACTTCTTAAATAAAGGCTGTTCACAATTTTTTTTCGTTTCATTCTAGTACATTTCTAAGTTAGATTTAGTTAACGATTCAACTTTTAGAATCAATCAATTATTGTGTTGATAGTGTATATATAATATTTAATATTTCTAAAATAATAAGTAATGAAATTGCGGAAATAATTTCGAATCTTCATCATCTTCGTCATATACTTGGAAGAGTAACTTCCAAAATATCTTTCTTCATAGTCTGTTCATAGATAGATGATCAGTGTTTCACCACTTTTTATGTAATAATAGCGGTCCGGCAACATGTTGCTGTGGTTCAGTCTCGTTTCGATTTCACCTTGATTGTCATTGACAGTTCAAAAGAAGTCTCCGTTCGCCACCAAACTTTACAAGCTGGATCAATCTTAAAATTTCATCAAAGTCGGTGTCGCCATTTCGGAGTCACATTCAAGAGACATACATACTTTCTGTTTTATATATATAGATTAGTAGACTTGCATCAACCATATATAGATTAACCATGACCAGTTCGATAATACCTCACTAGGACGATCTAAAATCCGCCCTCACCGGAGGCGGTTCGCGTGAGCTCTTCTTATAAACTCTTCTTATAGACTCAGAGGCCTTTTTGGAAAGATATTTTAAGCTTGGCTACCATGGGCTAATAGCTATAGGAAGTCCATGATTAAAAGAAGTAGCTTTAGCGTTACTATTTGCATCGTTATATTATAAACGCGAAAGCATGTCTGTTACGCTTTCACGTCTAATCCGTTGAATTATTATAATTCATTACAACTGAAGCTCATAATATCCTGTGCTAACATACAGGCTAGAAAAGTTCCGATTTTTTTAGAAACACTTCACAATTAAGGGTATTTAAACACTAAAATGGACATTAACGTTGTCGCAGGTACAGGTCTTTATATAAAGGAAACGTTTTGTTAGGGTAAAAAGCTACAATATATATATATTTTTATTTTTATTATAACATTTTTACACCCAAGCTTAGCTTTTACTCTGATACAAATAAAGATCATCGACTCTGGTTTGGCCGCTATGACACATGGCGTAAATAATGACGTCAGTAAAGCAGGTCTCTTTATATATTTAGAAAGTATGTATTACATATTACTACCGTCCTAACCTAATTATTCCCTAAGTTTACAGTTCAATCTTTTCTCTTTGGTACCATGCGCTCATTACTCTACAACTTCGTTCGACCCCCGTCTGTTTCTGTCAATACAATAGAATTAACTTATAACAGCATAACACTTACTTAAGTACTTGCAATATTACGAGGTTTATTTCTTTATTTTAATTACGATACTAATTTAAATGAATAAATCTGGCAACACTTTCAAGTTATATCGAAACAGAAATAATATTTAATAAATATTGTTAACACTTTATGAGGATGTAAAAACCTTAACCTACAATTTTAAATGAGTAAGAATAAATAACTCATATTAGAGATATCTATATGTATCTATATATAGAATAACTCAAAAGAAATGAGCCAATAGCTTAAAGCCAAAGCCATATTGCCTCACAACAATAACTATAACTGATTGACTGACAGTTAATAATAAATGGTTACAACAAATATACTCTCAGTGCCATCTAGACTCTAGTGTAAAAATACAATGTTCACAAACTATTTTGAATGGCCATTTGGTGCAGTTGGTAGTGACCGTGCTTTCAGCTCCGCAGGTCGCGGGTTCGATTATCGCCGAGGACCTACATATTCTATACAAAAATTTGTTGGTTCTTCGAGCCTGGGTCTATATTTGTATTTAAGTATGTATTTAAAATTATATAATTATATATTTACCAGTTGTTCGTCACCTATAATACAAGTATTAAGTTACTTACTTTGGGGATGGACGACCGTGTGTGGTGTCCCATATATTTATTTTTATTTATTTAAGTGATAAAGAAATACAGCTTTAAAGTATGCGAGGTTAAAGCTACCATTGGTGATATGCCGTGTTTTTAATTAAACCGAAACCTTAGATCACATTCATTTTAAGAACCGTCTAGCCTGAAGACTAATAAGTAACGCGGTGAAATCCTAAACTTTACGTGTAGAAATCTGTTTGACTTAGATTTCTTACATTATTAGAGTCATTGTTGTTTGTTCATATAAAAGAACTATGAAGTTGTAGTATAGTTCTAGACTTGCATTAAAGTTTATTATTAATGCGACACTAAATAATAACTAATAACTAATGACTAGATAAATACCTACTTATTGTTACTGTTCTTTAACTTTCAGGGGGATTCGTTTGTAATTAGTGTATTAATACCATATTTTTTTCTATTTTAATTTTACAATATCTCCTATAAATAAAAATATTTAATCATATTTTTGTGATAAGACTGTAATGACCACATACATAATTTATATCCATACCAATATTATAAAAAAATAATAGGCTGTGATAGCCCAGCGGTGAGACCGTGTGACTTTTTCGAGGGTTTCACGAGAGTTCAAACCCCGGGCAGACACCAATGAGTCTTTTTGTTAAAACTTAAGTATATTGTAATCGATATTTATAATTTATCGCACGCTTTTCGCTTTCGGTATCCGGCTGCATAGAATAGACCACCCTCATTTCTTACCGTGGTGTTGTAAAAGGCGACTAAGTTAAGTTGACGTCAGGCAGGCCGGTCGGCCGGTCGTAAAATACCTAGTTTAATCATGTGACAACATGTTTGTAACATGTTGTGCCGACCCCACTTAGAGTGGGATAAGGGCAGGAAAATGATGATGATCGCACGCTTTCCGCTGATGGAAAACATCGTGAGGAAACCTGCATGTATATTTCAAGAGAATTCTAAGGATATGTATCTATCTATCTATCAACCTATTGGAGAAGAGCGGTAGCTCCAACCCTTCACTCGTAAGACTGATAGAGGAGGCCTATGTTTACGGTCTAAGTAAATGTGTATAATATAAAAATGTATATAACAATACAATTCAAATGATTTTTTATTCAAGTAGACTTGTAAACAAGTGCTTTTGAATCATCAACTCTACTGCTAGTTTGGAAAAATGGTCCTACCGAGAACGGCCAGCAAGCAACTAGGTGGTTGCTCTTTTCAAAACTTAATTCTTACAACTAGTTACATTTTTTCATGTTTATGTCTTGCATAAGGCTGAAGAGTAGCTTTTTATCCACGTATTGTAATCAATTATGTAATCCTGAACAGTATTGGACTTTCTGTATCAGTCTCCTTTTTTGTAGTTTTTTTAAACTACTGAAATGGCAAAACTAAACCTGATTTTGGAATTTTATTATATAATCTTATACCAAAAACTACAAACGATTTACGTACTTTTGTAAATTGCAAAGCAGACGCCGCAAGCTCAATTTGACTTGATACAAAACAATTGCCCCATATTCAGCCGTTCTCTACAATAAACAATGTTTTTCGAAATCTTACTTCGAGAAATCTGAGGTACACCCGAACCCCCTTATTTCAGTTTCTTCCACCTACATCCCAGTTAGGTCCGACCACCGAAAATATAGGCGTCCAAAAAGCGTCCTGTATAACCCCGACGATCAAATAACGATCGCCAACACAGATACACGTAATACACACACACAGCGTCTTCGCCGGCGAAGACGAGGTCCCAGTTTTCTGACGTCGGTCGGTCGTGGCTTCTCGTCACCCTTCCGACGCCGCAATGACTAATCTAAGTCATACCATCAACCCTCCACTACGCGTCGCCCTAAGCCGTGGTCCGGCCTCACAGGAGGCACCCTTAGGACGACGTGCCCCGACTTAAGTAGAGCTTCTGCGCTCTACTCTCTGCATTTCGCAACCTCAACGATGCTTCTGCGCTCGCCCGTCCCGCCCGGTGACGCTGTAAAAGCCATTAGGGCTAACAAACTGACTGTATGCTGTTAGCATACAGTCAGTTCGAAAAAAAAAACAATAAACAATATTAAGACTGTATAAAATATTTTGAGGACATTAAATATTTGAAATACAAATAAATCATTATGAACTTAAAATGCCTAGCGTAAAAAAATTACTTTATTAACAATTCAATTTTGTTGGTTAAAAGTTAATGACCTTGCAATACATTCGATTGGAGTATTGTCCAATGTACAGTCGTGTCGCAAATAAGGGTCACTTAGGCCAATTTTTTGGGGCATTTCTTTTCTGTTTCACTGGTTTCAACTCTTCAAAAATAACCGTACTGCCAAATATATTATTAAAATACTTAACTAAAATGTTAATATTGATTTGACGAACTGAACGCAAAGATTGAACTGAGTTCTTCACAGGAGTCACGTCCTATTTATTCTTTCCTCATAAGAAATGTATTTTGAATATAATGAACAAATTATGTACTCTATTATTCATAAATGAAAAACGGTTTTTTTATCCTTATTGTTAGTTAAGTATAGAAGTTTCAATTTTATTAAATTTCATCATAATTTCTCCAGTGGATTAACCGTGAAAGCGCAACAAACAGACACACAGACAGAATTTGCATTTATTACATTAATTTAAATATACAACTTTTATATTTTTATGAAATATGATCATTTTCAATTTTATTAATATAACTATATTCCTTTTCGACCACATTGTAATAAATAAAAAAACGTAAATTTTAAATCGATAGAAACCTTAATTTTGTTATATCTTATTTTGCTTTTTTATCTTCAATGAAAAGTTGATAATGAGTATAAAGCTGTTAGCGAAAAGCATTTAATATCATTTTTTTAACTCTTAAGTATACATATACGCCGTTGTAATAGCTGATTAGTACATTATTACATTAACGAATTAAAGAAATATTGAATGAAACTATTAAATATTTACATTATCTATTCGAATCGTTTGGGATAAAAGACATCAACGCTATCAAAACAAACAACACCATTATGTTTACCGCCTTCCACGTGGGATTGGATTTAATAACATTTAATTCATTAATAGGTGTCAACTTTCAATTGTGCAGGTCATTAACCTCTGGAAACCATAGGTTACCACGTTTATTATTAAAATTGCTCGTTATTAGCAACCTAAACAAATTTGTTATGAACTTGGATGTTTTTTACGTAGTATCAGAATGCCTCACTTCTGTTATGATATTTTTTGTATAACGACTCTACTCCGGCCGATCGAATTGCAACACAACAATAACACCAATAACATTTCTGCTTTAGAGTTTATTATACACGAAGCCGAAGTAGAGATGAGTATAGAACTCCTTATACGATAGCTACAATCCTCTTCAAGTGATTACATTTGCGGTTCCCACATACATACGTTTCGTTGATGTTATCGGCGAGGAATGCCTCAGCGGAGGTCGCCTGCTGCGTCGGCTCCCCTAGCCTCGGTGTCGAGGAGGATGAAAAACATCGAAGCATCACGTCGGTCGGCGGACCCTCCGCACCCGCCCCGCGGCCCACGCGCCCTCGCCGACCGCCAGCCGCCACCGGCGCTTGTCGGTCGCCTGCCAGCCGGCCGCCTCATTCTGCCGGCGACGTTCTCGCGCTCCGCACACGCGACCGCTGTTGCGCCGCGCTCCTCGTCGGTCGTCGGTCGGTCGTCGGTGCACGAGACCGCGCGCGTCCCCCGTCCCCCCCGGCCCGCTTCTTCGGCCGCGCGCGGACCCCTGTCTCGGAACGCTTAACCGACACCGAGCATTGTTTTGTTGCAGCGGAGTATGCTACGACAGATGTCCTCGCCGCGGAGCGCGCAACTCGGCGAGGTCGCGACTCTCGTGCGCCCCCTCGAAGGCCGCCCGTGCGGCGACGCATCTTCGGAGGCCTCCTCGGACGCCGCGGAAGATTTTGAATTGCCGCAGTGTAAGATAAAGAGAAACTACAACTGCACGAAGTGCACGTTTTACACGCAGAACCCTCGTGCCTATCTCGTGCACACGCGCGACGTGCACTTCGAACGACTCAAGATTTATGATTGTCCGCATTGTATATACGCATCCCGGCATCAGCAGAAACTCACGAGACACGTGAAGATGGTACACGAAGCTACCTCCGCCAGAGAGGCTGAAGCTTCCCATCCGCCCGCGGAGAGTTCGGAGCCAACGGACGGGATGGAGGAGCTGCTCGAAGAAGTGGAGGAATGTGATGACGCGCAGATGGACGTCGAAGACTGCAACGAAGAGTCACTCGAGCGCACGTTCGAATCAGAATCCGGCAACACGATTGGCGGAGGGACGGACCGATCGGGAGACAGAAACAACTTCTTTCCTTGCAGCAAATGCAACTACGTAACGCACATAAGAGCAAGATATACGAAACATGTAAAATACCATTCGATGCCTATGATCAAATGCACTATGTGCGATTTTCGTACACCCTACAAGTGGAACCTGGATCGACATATGAAAAATCACGGTGGCAATGGGAGCTTTCAATGTTCGATGTGTAATTTTACCGCAGATATAAGGCAAAGTTTGACAGTGCATGAAATGAATCACCACACGCCGCCAGTTGGTCAAACGGGTTCACATAGGCGTCGCAACCGAGTGGGTGCCAGCGATTTGCCCGCTGGTGTCGATATGACGGATGCGAACGCTCTCATAATCAAAGAAGAGGAAGGGAGCGGAGACTCGCGTTCCTCACACTCTGCATCGGTGAGTTTCACGGTGATTGCGGGAGGCCGCGCCCGGGTGCCGCAGTGGTCGGTGACGTCACTGCTCTTATCGTTCTGGCTTTACCGAACAACAACTCTACACTCCACTCGGCCCCTCGCGAGCTCTTGCATCATGCTTACAGTATATACCTACGGCTATGCATGTCGTTGACGTATCGTTTGCATTACGTGCATGACTATCTGTGTCTCTCGAACGGAATTGTCCAACGCGATTAATACCGTTCGTAATTATTAACAAATTAATTGACGATTTGGCGGTACAATTCAAACGTAACGTCTAAACTCGTTTCAATTGACTATGAAAACATTGATAAATTAAGAAGTAATAAAAAATAATAAAACATCGGTGAATATCCTTTTATAAAATATCAAACTCTTGCCTTAAAATTCAGGATTGTTTTTTTTATGACGATCGACAGTAAAGTGTAGTGACAGGAATATAGGTTACTAAAAATACGTTCCCAGTTCGATTTCTAGCTGGGCTAATAAAGGAGTTATGGCTCTTGTATTATCGTTATGTCACCGTATACACATTAATAATCTATAGCAAAATTAGTAATGCCTATACTGTACTCAAAATTTTAGTTTTCAGCCATAGATTTTTTTTTGTATATTTTAGTGTTATAATATAAACACGAAACTTCAAAATATTTTTGGTTTCAATTTTATCTTGTTATCACTTATATTAAGTAAAATTATAATATATGCGACCGCCAATTTTTCCATCTACTAAAAAGTTTAATTTTTCAAACATGTAATACTTGATAGGAAGTGTAAATGTGGGAAGTTCTTTTTAAATGAGTACTTTTCTGACCCAGATAAGATAAAACATACTTTATAATTATTTCAACCGAATGAAATCTTATTTATTTGCGTATCGTTTTAAATAATGAAATGATAAAAGTTTTTGTTTCTTCTGCTTTTTTATCGGTTTTTCACCCATGCACAATTTTCTGTTAATTTTTATTACATATTAGTGATATATTTGAAATGAATAGAGTTTATAATAACTAAAAACACGGTTTCGAACTAAAAAGTTAATAATAAATAAATAAAAATATATCGGGAAACAGAAGGTCTTATCGATTCTTGATAAGTGTACAAAGTTTGAATTAAATCTGTCCCCTTAACAGAGGTCAAAATAGAGTTCAAAGGATTCGGTTACATACATAGAAGGCATTTACTTTTAATAATAGGTACTTGAATACATAAATATATACACCCAGACTGGAAGAACTAACAAATTGTAATAAGAAAATGTTGGCCCTTGGCGGGAGCCGAACCCGCGATCCTCAGACCTGAAGGCAGGGTCACTGCCACCTTCACCAACTGGACAGTAAAGTCAGTCTGCTAGGGCTTTAGCTTTAAAGCAACGCGCGGCAAGCTTAGAAGTATACAAAATTTCATTTATTTCAGTTTGATTCCTTGAACACTACTATAAGTAACTTTGAGAAACTAATCAAGTAATTTTGAATTACCGCAAAGATTAACTTAAAAATATTATGTGATGCAAATATATTTTATTATGATCACGGATAGACACGAACGGATTTTTTAAAATTAAAAATTAAAATAAAAATTAAAGTCGCATTTACCGGAAACTGTAAGACACTTAAGCTAAGAAATATATTTTTTATTTTATATGATTTACAATAAGAGAAATATTTTTTTTTGAAATACCGGATACATTCTGATTTTAATTTGCTTTTTTAAATTTAATTTGTTTCGAAACTTGTGATATTTTATAGCAAATGACTTAACTTGTGTTTCTACTTTATATATAAATGGTAAAAAATCAAAAAAATGATATCTTTCAAACCATTTTAATGATTTATCGACGTATGTGTTTTGTCACAAACTCTCTACGACTTTACAATATCTCGCGCGTTACCTATGTAACTTAAAACCAAATGTTCTCCAACAAAGTAAAAATATATGTAAGCTAGTGGTGTGTATGTAGGTAGTAATTTTTAATGATAAAGACAAGAGTGCATTACAATTTTCTCTCGGAGTATATGAAAAGTCCACGTTGATAAAAAAGATACCATATTACCAATAAATATGTTCATAATTTTTATGATAACTAGTTTTCGTGAATATTCTAGCAAACGTTTATGAAAGAAATCTTTAATAAGAGTAATAAATAATCTTAGAATGGAATTTAATAGAGAAATTGTTTGAATAAATCCGTAAATCAGTAATCTTGTTATCAGACCATCGTTGACGATGACCGATGTACTATTTAATAAATTTGTCTTCACTGTTTTCATATAATATAAAAAAATTTATTGGCAAGTTAACTTAAGTCAGTGAATTGATTGAATGAAATCAAGAATAACGATGCTTTGAAAATCAATGTTATCTTATTATTATTGAACGTTGCTCCAATTAAAAAAAATTGATCAAACTTTTATTTACTTTATTATGATTGTAGTGTTTTTAATTCATGCTGCCAAGAAATGCGTGCGATTGAAGTACACACATTGTTTATTAGTCTAGAACCGTTTACTAATACACCGGTTAGGCCTTGCCTTATTTTTAAAATAATATAAAAAGCAAAGGCAAATACTTAATCTAATTGTGTTTTATATATTATATACTTCATTTATATTTAATATAATTTATTTTATTATTTTCAGGAAATGGGTCTTCGATACATGGAAAAAGAAGTTATAAGCTGTAATAGTGACTCCAATGAAGCTTCGACATCAGACATTACCAAAAACGAAAATATGCAATTAACAAAAGATTCAGATAATCAAATATCACTTACGTCGGACGATGCTAAAAGCCATAAACAAAGTAGAAAGGTACCAAGACCCATTCCACAACTTATACCATTAAATGCTTCAACTCCCAATCAAACTAAAACACACTCTGGTGAGCCCCCAGCCAAGAAATTGAAAGAATCTACAAATCAAACGGAAGATAATCATAAGACAGAAAATTTACCCATAGATATCTCTTTGACTCCAGTTAACAACGTCAACAACGGAAAAGATACGTCCATTAGAAAAAAGAATGAATCATTTTTTGACCGATTAAAAGAAAGGTTATTAACTGAAACAGGTGAAGAAGGTACACTAGTATGTAAAAATTGTGGATTTGAAAGTAAATGTCTATCTGAACATTCGGTTCATGAAAAAAATTGCACGGCACAATCGAATCGAATACCAGCTAATGCTATACATTCTAGCTTAGGATCCACACGATGCCAACATTGTCGACATCGATGTAAATCGAGCGCGGATTTATACCTTCATATGCAGACGTGCAAAAAGAAAGATGGTGTATTTGAAAATACTTTAGAAGCACACAACAATGATAGTACTGGAACTATTACTAGCAATCAAGAAAAAGACGCAGAGCCACATCCTATGGAGAACGTTGTTTTTGTGTGGAATAATATTGATCAAAGTAGTAATAAATTTGAAACACCATTGGATATAAACATTAATGACGATTCTACACTACCAGAACATATTAGAGGATTTGAACTGGATGTGGTTGATGATAATGATACTATGAATTTATCGCCAAGCCAAGCCGTAGGAAAAAAGGTTTTCAAATGTCCGCATTGTTTATTCTGGGCTGCAACTGCCTCAAGATTTCATGTACATATAGTCGGGCATCTTAATAAAAAACCATTTGAATGTTCCTTGTGCAAATATAAGTCAAACTGGCGGTGGGATATAACAAAACATATCAAGTTAAAATCAGCTCGAGACCCTGAACATGCAGAAGCAAAAGTTCTCATGACCGATGAAACTGGAAGACGCAACTATAGTAAATACAATAAATTTTTAGCCATGCCAGTTATGAACGAAAACGGAGAAAACGAGTTTCATTATATCGACCAAAATGCATCTGCAGATCCTGGTTTGGAAGATGAGTCAATCAGTGATATTACCGACGGCAATAACGTACCTGGTGACATGCAACCCCTCAATTTACACACTCAGGACCATAAGTTTAATATCGATAATAGAATGCAAGATCCTAAAAAGCCTAAAAAGACATTGTGGAAGTGCAAAAAATGTAATTACAAGTAAGTATTAACATAATGTTAAATAAACATTATACATTTTTTTATATATAAATTTATATATCTCCTACGATACTTCAACAATGACTTTAAGATTTACGTCAATAAAAAGCTTTTTAGCTAAATATTCAACTTATCATCCATCGTGTTGTCTTTTTTTTCTTTTTTCCAAATTAGCAGAATATTAAACAACAAAAGCCCATTATAATTAAAATTCAGATTATTCTATCGAATTATTCTTAAGACTAAAACACGATTATTTTACCGCATTTAACGCATTCTTCTTAAAACTAATTTCATTTATATATTTAGGGATTCTTCAAAAGAAGCTTTAATAGAACATGTCCGGGAGCATTCCAGAGCTGATGACTGTTCCGAAGAAATTAAAACCTCAAACAACAAGAAACCAGATAATGTGCCTGATCCTGCAGACTTAGCCTATAGATGTGGTCATTGCAATCAACTCTCCAATTGGAAACATGTTATACAGGTTGGTAACTTAATAAAATTGACGTATTATTCTATTAAGTATGACTATAGGCAATGTATTGTTTTATTTAGTTGGACTGTAAATTACAAAATTCAAATAAATTATACAGTAAATTTAAGAGACAAACTTAATCAATATATAAGCAATAAATAGATATAGATTTTTATCAGGCTCCTTCGGAAATTTTCCATTCTTATAGGAACTCTATTATAAAAAGTATTCAGAGACACTATATTATAAATAAATACAGTGTTTTGTGAAAATTTACAGTTAATTCATAAAATATATTCGCATACACACGTAAGGTGAATTTTTACTTAAACATTACACAATCACAACTCAGAATTGTTAAATTAAGGTAACTAAGATAATGTTTTATTTGTATGATTGATACTAAATAATAATAACTCAATTGCATCTACACTTTTTCAGAGGCACTGCCGGCTGAAACACGACGGAATAATAAAAGTTATAACAACAGTGAAACCCAAGATGGAAATGCCAACTACTTCGGCACTTGAATATAGCAGCGATATGTGCACGAAGTGTCCGTTTAGGACCAGTGATAAGAATTTGTTATCAGCACATTTACAACAACATCAACCTTCCGCGCAATCAATATTCAAATGCTATTTCTGCCCATTTTTTGTTAAGGATGAACATGAATTGATACAACATCTTATTTTACATGGCATTTCGGATCCAGAAGATTACATATCAAAAGCTATGGGATGTAGGTCGCCTTTACCAGAGCAAGGAGTAAATATATTAAATCCATGTACGAAGCGACACAGATGTACGGAATGCCCTTACGAAACCAATAGCAAATCTCAGTATATGTACCACGAACAATTTCATAGATTACCAGCTGATACTCCTTATAAATGCCAAGAATGTAATTATAGTGTATCTAAGAGACATTTGTTACATCAACATATGCGAGTTCATGGGATACTTCCTAGGAAAGGTGAAATGGAGGCGGAATTAGAAGCAATGTCATCAAATTCTAATCAGACTGATGCTAAATCTGAATCTTCGGTTAACCTTGATGAAATACCGTACGTGTGGGTATCGGCAAAAAATGAATTTCATAAAATGTATAAATGCCGTTATTGTTCTTACGTAAATTCCCAAAAGTGCAAAATACCTAATCATGAAAAAATTCATTGTATCATATTTGAGAACAGCGACATTTCCATATATAAATGCTTAGAATGTAAATTTACTTGCGATAATAAGGGAAGGTTATCTGAACATTCAAAAACACATGGAGAAATATACGGTCGCATTTATTGTCCTGTTGAAACCGACGTGCCTGACGAGGAGCAAATAAGAAAATTGCGTAAAGTTATAGATAGAGAAAAACAAAATGTACCAGAAGATTTTGTAAAGGAAGAAGAGAATCTAACAGAGAATAAAGAAAATAAAACTTTATATTATTGTCAAAAGTGTCCAGCTAGATTTTTTGCCGAAAGTGAATTAAAAGTTCACGACAAGTTCCATGACTTAACATTTTCTAATAAGTGCAAAAGTTGTGAGTTCTCAGTGCCTCAAGATAACGATTTAAATGCTCATATATTCGTACATACAGATGAATACAACACAAAAACTAAAATGCTTAAATTTATTCATAAAACTCATTGGATTTATAAAGAACCAAAATTACAGTTAGTTCACTGTCCGGTCACTTCTGAAATTACATGGGTTGTTGCTAATCCTGGCAAGAATTTCGAAATACATGACAATAATCATAAAAAATCATCCGAAACAAAACAAATTCCTAAACAGTATTTTTGTAAAGAATGTCCAGCTAAATTTTTCAAAAATTCTGCACTAAATTATCATCTCGGATTACATGGAGGAGATGGAGACCATAAGTGTAAGAAATGCAGTTATGCTGTAAAAAATATCGGCAACCTAGCCAAACATGAATTACTACATGAAAATGAGACGAAAATATCAACATGCGATTATGAATCTGGTGAAGATATGGATTACAAAAACATCCCATTGTCAGGTACAGACTTATTTCAGAGAAAGACTGAAGCTCAAAAGAGAGTATTAACCGATAAAGATAAGCTCGTTAAACCAAACGATCATTTCCCCCCAGTTCTTCAAGCTGACCCACAGTTTGGCTATTTGATGCATGGAAATCCAGAATTCATATATCCTACGTATCTTAAAAATGGGCGACAAAAAGAAAAACGTTATAAGTGTCACAAGTGCCCGTCGGCCTTCGAAAAAAGGGAACAATATAAAATACATTTATCTTTACATGGTTCGAAACAAAGATATAAATGTGAATTGTGTGACTATTCTGTGAAGTATTATGCTAATTATGTGCAACATATGAGAAAGCATCAAATGAACGATGAAGCACAGGCCGAGAGGAAGAAAGGGATAAACGGATACTTAGAGTCTGAATCGGAAAATATTGATGTTAAGCCTGATGAAAGTGGTGATAATATTAAGTTAGCAATCAAAACTATGCCAAAAAGACCGGTTAAAAGTGATTTTCAACAATTCTCAATCAGCGATCAACAAACATTACGTTTGTTACAAAGGAGACGCTCAATGAATCTCTCCGGAAAAGATGCAAGTACAACTGAGGCTTCGCCTACTAAAGATCGAAAACAGCATATGTGCCTACTATGTCCTTACATTAACCAGCGTCAGGACGCACTTATCAATCACTATCGGAGACATGACGAAACCGAAGTTATCAGTGGTAACCACAAATGTAATTATTGTGATTTAGTTGTGATACAGTCTCATTTTCTCCGTGAACATTTAAAAACTCATTTTAATTATCAAAAACACCACAATCCCGAATGTTTCGTTGCCAACGAAAATGTAAGTTTTACTATTACTAGCATAGATGAAAATGAATTTTCAAGTGATCTCAAATTAGATATTCTGCAAAAATTTAAATCGAGTAAAAAGAAAATATTTGTGAAACTTAAAACGGGAGAAGTGTTTGTAGATAACTAGAATTTTACTAAAAACGGAACGTTTTGTAGGTTTAAGTAGTATAAGGCATCAAATTTAAAATACTATCAGATTCATAAGAGCCAAAATAAAAGTAAAAGTTTTGATAGTCACCAAAGTAATGCTTGCCATATTAGATTCTAGGAGTATCAGCTGATTGGGATTTGGATTATTTTGAATTCAAAAGAATCAAATAATTTATGATAACGGCCAGTACGGAAGATTGCAATGTAGTTTAATAGTTTTATAATCTGACAAATCAATAACTAATCAATTGGAAGACTAGGAATTGAGTTACTTTCGTCGTTTATTTTTACTTAATAATTTTGTAATATTATTTTGTTAGTAACCGACTTAGGGAGTGTTTAATTTTTTTCTTTCCGGTGATAAATGTTGGAGTGTATAATATCAATTATTCAGTTAATTCCTTTAAAATTTATATTGTAAATATAAAGGTCATATAGTATTTAAATAAGTGAAAGACATACAATATGATTTAATTGCTGTCGTGACAATATTTGGTACTCTATATTCTAAGGCTCAATATATCCTTTACGTAGAGTGATTTTATATAGAGTGATCCACGACTAAGGCATAAGAGTATAATTTATTAAGTCTTTGTGTAAATATTTGAAATATGAAGATAATTGTTGAAAATTTCGGAAAAAGCTGCCTGGAATTTTACATTAAAACACTTAATTCGTATGAGACATAATAAAACAATATATGTTGGGGATATTACTGTATTAAAAAGCTATAAAAAATTCTTTATGGCATAATATCTATTAAGGGTAACTTACTAAAACCATTCCAACTTTTTTTGTTGATGTTAATGAACAGTTTTAGAGGCCTAGAGAAGAAATCCTTTTCAACTTATATACGTCTGTCACTTTTAACATTTCATACTTAACATTATTATCTTTTACAACATATTATTTAAATGAAAATCTAAGAAGTGATTGTATAATGAACAGTAACGCGCGCGATAATATTACGAGGGACTTAGAAAAAATAAAACTATCGATTGGTCGGGTTAGCTAATTATAAATACATAAGTTAAACATAACCCAATGAATACCACAAGTATATATTAATTATTAAGTACTGCCAATAACTTTGCTAGAGCTTAGCTAGGGCCTATGGAGCGGATTTTGCTTTGTACGTACAGAAAAGACACTAACGGGTAAGGAAAGGACAGTAAAGGATATGAAAAAAAAACAGTACTACATACTACAACAGAACATTTAAAAGAGATTGTTGAGTAAATAGATACGATCTTTGTTCTGTGTGAAGTGAAGATATAACAGAAAATATTAGTATTTTAGGAAAAATAATTCGTGCCTGCATTGTAAATTTTAAGTTTATTGTGTCTGTTACTGTTACTATTTAAGAATATTCGTATTGCTAATATTTAGCTTGTATTAAAGTACACCAACGATAAAAGATTGGGCAATTAAGCTCATTGATATAAAAAGATTAAAACACATATTGCTATCCTGGTAGCTCTGAAGTGATACAAATTCACTGACAACTGATAAACTTGACGATATCTATTTTAATAATTTATAGAATTAGGCGTTACTTTGTGTAGATCCATAATACAAAAGTAATAATAGAATGATTTTGCTATAATCCGCGATAAATCTTATCGGGGTTTATAGCAAAATAATTTTATTAATACTTTGATATCTATTTATTTTTAATATTTTAAATTCACTTGAAAGTGTAACGTTCCAAAATTGAAATGGTGATTACTTTTATAAAATGCTAAGAAATAAAAATTTAACAATGACAACTTCATTTGGCGACATAAATTCATATTACCGTTGTTGTATTATATTCTATAATTATTTAGAAAATATCTCTGTGCAGGTTGGTTATCCTTAAAGACATATATTGTTTGGTGATACATGCCTGTTACTATTATTATTTTATTTTGTATATAATTTTAATCTCAAGCTAATTTGTAGAACTACTCAGAATTAAATTTATTGTATCAGAAACAAAAAATAAAATTTAAAGTTAATTTTGTTGTACCTTACTTAATAAAAGTACTTGGTTTAATATTAATTTAGATATTATGATAATTTAAATGTATAATTACTATGTTTTAACCTATGTAATCTGTTCCGTAAATTAAGTATTTAATTAAATGTCATTAATTTAAGTCTGTTTCAAAATGGGGACAATAATAATGGCATTATTTAAATTTGGCAAAAATATATTATAACCAAAACTGATGTCATCATTTTGTAAAAACAATCATGTAGGTATTTTTTTATCATTTGAAAATGTAAAAATAACCCATTTGTTGAATAAATTCCTATAAAAAAGGGAATTAATACTACCCTCAAAGGGCTCATTCCTGTTTTCGTCAAAATCAAAATATATATGAATTTGAATGAATGTAGTGTTTTTTATTATTTTAACCCCATTATAGAATAAAATAAAAATTATTTAAAGCAGGTTAATTTATTTATTAATATTAAGACTTAAGATTCCCTTAACTAATAACATGAAACCACTGTCAATTAGAGCAGCAATATCATACCATAGCAAATGAATAGGAAAACTAATTCCTTTATATTTAAGTAAATTTTATTTGATACACTCATGTATCATATCATAGAAGATACACTATTAATCTAAAATAATTAAAAGCAGTCTTAACAGAATTTCCAGCGATTTCCACACTCATTGCAGAGGACAAAAGTCGTCATAGGTTCATCAGAACTTCTAGTTTGAAGTTGATTATAAGTGCAATTCTTTTTCTTACATTTTCCACACTTGAGCATCTCAGTTTTTGTACCCTGTACAGTTGCCAGCTGGGCATCATCAATGGCTTCTTTGATGAACTTCTCTCTCAGCTTTTTCATTTCATCACTTGCCATCTCTTCGGGTGTCATTTTGGCAAGACGAGAGGCGGATATAACACCATTTAAAAAATTTGTTCTCAATGTTGGATTTTTGGGATCCTTAAGGTTTGCTACCCTTGATCGAACTCTGTTTTTATATCTCATATCTGTGTTCTTGAACTCCAAGTAGATACACTCCTCCAATTCCTCGGCAAGCTCCTCAGGAGAACCGCATGAGTTTGGGTTTTCACCATCAGTTTTTAGAGCTTGAGTGAGAAGTTCTCTGCATTTCAGTCTCACAGCATCAGTGGTATTTGATTGTGGTGGAAATGATGCTGGCAATTTTTTATCTTTCTCCTTATCTTCTTTTCTTTCTTTATCTTTGTTGGAATCTTTTTTTGGTTTTGACGAGCTGCCTGACTCTTTAGAAGGTGTAGCTGGTGCCGACAAAAACTTTTTCCAATTTTTTATTAAAGTTTTACACAAAGAAATTACTTCTTCGTCTTTACTGGATTTGCGTAAAGCATTTACTGTCATGCCTATTCTCGTCTTAGTCAGAACATCTAAATTGATAGCCATAGACTGAAGGGTCTTCAGCAGTTCCAAAGCTTCATCTTGTCCCTAAAATAAGACAACGATTGAAAATTTTTAGGTTCAGCGGTCACATTTCTTAGGCGGCATTATAAAGAATAAATAACTACTATAAAATATAAATTTATAGAAGAGGCTTAATTTTAAAAATTTTATAATAACATCTTATAAGGTCGTATATCAACCACGGAAATTCATTTGGTCTTTAAATAACGTTTTGGACTTTGAGGATTTTGTCTATATGCAAACGAACCGTGCCATCGTCTGATGTCATCTTAGTTAATTTCTTCTGTATTTTCATAACATCCTCTTCGACACTCATTTTTGGTCAGAAAGTACAAAATATTACTTCCCGCCTAATTTAGCAAACAATTTCCAAAAAATATTGATGAATCGACCACCATACTAGTCAAGCATAGACTACTTAAGTTTATGAACATAATATATGAACACAGACTATTTTAAATTTTATAAGCTTCATGACATGTGTTGCCAATATGGGTGGCTTATGTTGAAATTACATTGGAATGTCTTGAAAATTAGGTACATTTTTAAATAAAAAATTCGTGTCTCTTGTTCTAATGATGATTGCAAATTCCTTGGGTTTGCTATTTTATGGATATCTTATTATCTCGCTTAACCTTATTCATGCTTTAAAAAAACCCTCAAACTAGCACAATCTGTTGAGATTGTGCTAGTTTGAGTAGTGAATCTGTTTCTTGAGATCCAAAATATCGGAAGGCGACTAGCGGATTCAGTGGAAAACTTTCGTGACCTACGCGATACAATTATATTTAAAACCAACGGATAAAAGAGTTATATACTCTGTTCAGGCTGAATTCTATTCAGGGAGGTTTTGCTATAATATATGTGAGGCGTACAAGACGATGTCTTTTAACGCTTCATCAGTGCTCTCAAGTCTTTTCTCCTTGCACTTGCAACAGAATAGTTTAGGAACTGATAAAAACTATTTATTAATTATATTATTGAGAACTTTATAACATATATAAAACATATAGAAGAACGTTACTTTTCAGATGCAAAGAAAGTAATTAATATTCCGAAGCTTTTAACAAAAGAGATTGACGCCAGTTATAGGAATAATTTATTTTGTATAGTTATAGGAGTATTTAAATCATACTGCAAAGTTTTTTAGTATAGTATAGGTAGTATAGTAATGTATGCTAGGTATACATTCATAGTAATGTAATAAGACCTAAAGGTTTTACAGCGCCACCGAGCGGTACAGGCGAGCGCAGACGCTTTACTGATATGGAGGCGAAGGGTAGAGCATAAAAGCTTTACTAGCGTCGGGGAATGTCATCCTAAAGGTGCCTCCTTTGAGGCCGGCTTTGAACGCGGCTTAGGGCAATTTGTAGTGCAAGGCAGGTGGTATGAATGGCTTAAATCATCACGCCGTCGGAAGAATCCCGATTCTCGAATAAAATCATAACTATATGGCACATAAGACGAGCAAAAATTACCATGTATGTTGATTGTGTTTTAATAAATGTATTTTTTTGTCAGAATTTTCGTTATAATATGCTATATAATAAATATATTATTTAATATATTGGTAAATTCAAGATACGCGGAACTGCTTTACACAAATAAGTACTGAGATATAAAAATGGTTCCATGAGTATTTAATCGTATTGTCCAGTACGGTCGTTGATAAAATCTATTAAAATTATACAGAGTTAGGTATAGCACTTAGGCAAAATAATCTATGACTGTGCGCCCTTCCAAAAAATAGCAGCGCGGGGCACAATATATAGCTTGAAAGTTGCGAGGTCGCGCCGTGTTGAACCATTCACGCAATACCGACCTGCAACTCACGTCGATATAAAGTTTAAAAGGTAATAAATTCATTTAAATGCAAAATAAATATTTTAAATAAATTAATACTTATTATAGATAAGATTTATTAGTAAATGCTGTGTATAGCAATTATTTATAATATTAAGTTTGTGTAGGATTGTTTTTGAACAAGAATATTTATTTGAAAAAATAAGTGAACATTCGAAGTTTTTTGTTTTTTTTAAAATATGTAATTAATATTGCTAATTGAATTTAACTTTACAGGTGCTATAAATACCTAGAATATTTTTCAATATGATCCTTTGTAGGATACGTTCAATCTGGACGCTTTTATCTTATTGTGAATCTAACCGAAGTGAAAAGTTTTTTGTCTATACAGTTATTTTTACTAAGAAAAGTGCTACGAATACAAGATATATTTTTTGCTTTTATAAAAAAAAATAGCTTCGTAATCGTTTCCTATTAAAGGATTTTACATATCGTAGGCCGCGTTCTCTATAAATCCTAGGCCGTTGTCAACTACTAATTAATCTATGTAAGGCAAATAGAAAGGTCACGTTCAGTGTCAATCAAATGAACCATGTATATAAGCATGTCTCAGAACGGCTTATTTATTTTAAATATTTAGGCAATCCGTCGATATTGCTCAACACTTCTCATATAACCTGTCTTTAGAGAACGATAGAATATGAAGAACAGAAAGGACCATGACATAGTTTAACATACGATTAAATTTTATTCGATTGTCTTTTATTTGGGTAATTTAGGGGGCTCCAATAGATTAGACTAGAGAGAGAAATCGGAGTTTCCGCTGAAATGTTACATGAGCCAGAATGATCCTGGCTCATCATAATCGTAAATGGCGTAATCATAATCTAATCATACAAGTTTAATCAAAAGTATTAACGCAACATATATTTTGCAGAAGAGAAAATGTTGATTACATATTTCACGTCAATTTTTGCTGTATTGGCGTTCGCTGAAGGATACGGCGATGGTGCTCCTCCAAGTGCTTGCAAAGATATGATTCCAAGACATCCAGTTGATCCCCGGAAGCCTCCAGCTCCTTATACCATCACTCCTAGTACCAAGGTATGTTAAGAAGGCAATACCAGTAGTAAAATACACTGATAGATAATGTATTACTCGTTTTTTTTACGAATATTTATTTACTATTGCCATAGGACCTTTCAAACATTTTAATGATAATCTATCCATAGTTATGGGAAATCGACTTTTAAATTGTTCTTTAGCAATTTTTCTATAATCTATAATGTAAATACTTTATCATGATTTAATTTTTATGTCAAAAGTATTAATAAAATTATTTTGCTGTAATCCCTGATAACGAAAATATAAAATATATATAATGCTAAATGTATAGTAGACTACCCGTTTTTTCATACCCGATACATGCAGGGTTCGTAAAAACAGATTCACAAACCTCCACCACCAATCATTTCGACCCGCACCCGAAGCATCATCAGGTGATATACTCCATGACAAAATCGCAAACACGTTGTGATTGAATGTGTTTTTACGAATCCTGCATGTATCGGGTATGAAAAAACGAATAGTCTACTATACATTTAGCATTATATATTATATTTTCTATTTATTTTATGGCAAAATAATTTTATTATTACTCTTGCATTATGGATCTCCGCAAAGTAACGCCTAATTCTATAAATTGTCTTCTTCTTTTTCTACCGATGGCCACCTACTAGATATAGACAAGAGATGTAGTTGGACATCACTCGTATGATCATATCAAGCTAGGATCCAGCGGCGCCCTGCTACCTTTGTAAGGTCGTTGGTCCACCTCATAAAGGTCTTTCTACGCTGTATTTAGCATTGTATTCCTTTGTTAATCATAAATGAGAATAATTAAAATTCAATGACATAATAAAATTGAATGATGATGGATCATCTTGATTACGATCATATTTGGTAATAGATTACCTGTCTACAGATAGTTAAGGCCGGAACGCCCATGACAGTAACGATATCCGGCAAGACCTCGTCGGATACAATCCGTGGGATCATGTTGCAAGCGCGCGCTGGTGACAAAATTGTGGGAGTTTTTACTGTGGACCCTAATCATCCCCTCGCCAGGACCTTGAAGTGTGACGTCGATGCCGTAAGTGTATCTAGAATCAATTCATCGTCTATAATAAGCCTATTAGTTTATATCGGCTCTTGCTGGCAGTAGCAATTTTTCGAACCAGCGACAATCATTAACGCTCTTGATAACTTTTACATAAACACAATATATTTCAGGACAAGCAATATAACATAACTAACTACTTTGCTATAATCCGCACGGGTTAAGCGAATGCATGGCACATTGGCTTTGCATGCATTCGCTTAACCCGTGCGGATTATAGCAAAGTAGTTAGTTCTGTTATATTGCTTGTAATATGGAATTCCGCAAAGTAACGCCTGCTTCTATAAATCATATAAATATTTCAGGACAATTTAGATTTAATTGATTACCAAATTACATTCGTTTATGAATAATATATTTGCGTATATACTCTTATTTTTGAATGGGCTTGAAACTATTTGGGCTAATCCGATAAAATAAGACGCGAGTATAGCCGGTCTCATTAATTATGTACTTTTATCTTAAACGTTAGGTGAAAGAAAAAACCAATGTCCAAAAAATTTATTACAAGCTTTGCAAGCAAGTCTTTTCCCCCGTTGAATTTAGAAAATTAAAAAGCCTTAAAAAGTACTTCAATGTGTTTCTCCATCCGGACGAGGAAAAAGGAAAAAAAAGTTTTCTAATGGATTATATATTTTGATATGTTTTTATGGCGGTGAGTTGTGAATAAATATATCGTCTCAAAAATTAAGTTGGTATCAATCAATGTTTAATGCAATTATTTTTGTTATAAAATCTATTTCATTTTTATAAAACGCGAATTAAATCCGGCGTCTCGCTCAATAAAAGGTTGATCGAGCCCGGAGGTACAGAGATATTTCTTCATGTAAGAAATCAGTTTTAATATCCGTCTTTGAGATGCTGTGCTTTACTTCTGTGATAAACGTAGTTATTACATGTTATCGCAAACAGCTACCGATTATATGCTAAAACGATTTCGCAGTTCATTTTAGGGAGTAAAAAATAATATGCGTATTTCTTAACTTTCATTACACAACGAATTCTCATTTTTTTATGATATTCCTAACATGAAATTCACTAAAAATTTTGAACTTGTTTTATTTTGTATTTGATTTCTTGCTTATATTACTTACATCATATTATTCAGTTACTTTTATTAAATTAACATGTTATAAAAATAATTGCGTTTTTGACTCTTTATAAATTAACACATTCATGTCAATAACGTTCCAGTTTTCGTAAGCTATAAAAAATTCAGTAATTGCGTAATTCAGAACTGATTTGCTAATGTAATAAATATATTATATGCAAAATTATTAAACTAAAGTTATTAATATCCAACTTCTGGACAAACCTCTCGCCGCGCGTTATAAATACATGGAATTCAAACTGAGCACTTTGCTATACGTTACCCTTTTATTTTCCCTAGACCTCTAAATATGTTAACTAGTGGTACTCGCGACTTCGTTCGCGACAACTTAGGCGTTTAAGGTACTCAATAATGTAATCTGTGTTTTTTATGTACCCGAAATACAAAGAAACTTTTTTTCCCTTTATGTTACCCCGATGTACGAGTATGAACTTTAGTTGTGCCAAATTTATTAATATCGGTCTAGCAGAGTAGCTATGAAAGCGTAATAAGCTATGTAAGCGTAATGACGTTCGCATTAATTATATTTGTATAATTAATTAACATTGGGAACATATTTTAAAATTCAAGTAGGTGTCAATACGTTACTAATATCGTCTTGATTTAAACCCACGCACATTTGAGTACGAGCTGTGATAGCCGAGCGGTGAGACCGTGCGACTCTTTCGAGGGAAACACGAGTTTAAACCCGGGCAGGCACTGAGATTTTTAATTAAAACTTATGTGTCTAATTGATAATTTTAATTTATCATACGCTTTTCGGTGAAGGAAAACATCGCGAGGAAATCTGCATATCTCTAGAGCATTCTAGGGATATGTGTAACTTACCAATCCGCATTGGAGCAGCGTGGTAGGTCTTAGCTCCAATCCTTCTCCCCACAAACGGAGAGGGGAGGCCTTAGCCCAACAGTGGTCATAGTAACAGGCCGTTACTTTTTACTTACCTTTGAGTAAGTATCGCGCATTTTAACCGCTGGAGTTTAGGAAGAAAAGGAAAAAAGGAAGAAATATTTGATTTCTACTGCAAAAATAAAGGTTCACCGCATGTTTCTCATTTTAAATATTATCATTTAGACCAAATGATTACTTTAAACTAATTGCATTGAAATGTGTCTAATGCATGTATTAAATTTCTTAGAACTTCCTCGTTAATAATACGTTCTGTACTGTGGTCGAGGTCTATGCGTGCAAAAAACGGTAACTGTCATTTATAGCTATTGTTAAAAGACCTTCACGTTCTAAGGAGCTTTTTAGTATCTAGTTGACAAAAATTTTCCGTGTCTGATAAATTTACGGCAACATAAAAGATCCATCTACTATAAGCTAACCGTTTAACTCAGACTTCGCCTGCGGGGTATAAGGGCGCGGAGAAAGGACGAGAACTGGAACTGAGGTAGGTGTGAGCGGCGAGCGCCCGTAGCGTGATATACAAGAGGTGACCACCCCCGTGACTAGCTGTAGAGCTATCAATTTGAATTGAAAGCTCGTCATGTTTTTGAAACGAGTGTAGCGTTGAGTTTAATAATTTAAATAACATTTAGATTTACATTTAGATTAAGTAGTTCATTGTTGTCCTTATATATATAATGATGTGCATGCTGTGACACCTAAAGGCAGTGCATTTAATGCCTCTTGTGTTGTGCTACTTTAATTTAATGTTTTAATGTTACTGTCACTGGTTGTTTCTTAATAAATAAATAAATAAACCTTTCTAGTAAATTTTTGAGTAAGGAACAATTTTATTTATGTTGATCGGAATATTCTGGTCAGAGTTATTGAGTAAATAAATTTAATACCAAAACTTTGTAAAGCATCATAAATCATGTCAAACGTGACCTTAGAGACGAACTAGCCTTGAGTGATGCAATCGTTGATGCTGGAAAACCATTTACGCGCCTAATTTATAAATAATTGCTTCTCAATCAAAATAACGATCCCCTAATATTTATTGCCGTATCTCAATGTTGATGTGACAACGGGAAGGGAATTAGGGAATATAGAACAGCCGATACAAAAGCTGCTATGCAACAGAAAGCGCAGCGTTACAAGACCCCCTGCTAGGTAGACAAACAACCTCAAAAACTACGCAAGGAGTCGCTGGATCCAGCGGCCTAAGATAAAATAGCGTAGAAATGCCTAAGAGAACTATGCCCAGTTTTTCGACAATTAAACTAAAAAGACGCCCGGAACGTTTTATACATACTTATAATAAAAAATATTATCGTATTAATCCGTGATAGATTAATTTGTTGGCGTGTTGTCGATCTCTTTATCTTGCTTTTTTTTATTAAGGTTGTGTGTGTTATTAATAGCTTAATCTTTCAATGGCTAAGTTTCACGGACATGACGTCAACTGGGCATACCCAGTCGAAAACTGTTAGTTGTTCCGAGAACGTTACTTTTATGCACGTTACCGAAATAAAAAAAAATCTATCATAGAATTGGACAGTGTAAATTCGACATAAGTCAAAATTCTTTCAGGTCTACTAGATTTTTTTTGTATTTGTGATATGTATTTTTTTCTATTCTTATCGGCCGATGTTGTGACCAGCCAGTAGTAACATAGGTATTAAGTATCACACGTGAATAAAGAAAAGAAACTATTATTTCATCTCAAATCACGCTCGTAATTGCGCGTCCTCTCCTAAGATTTGTATCCTAGGAGTCTGTCTCGATTATATTGGCTTTAAGCTTTGTAATTTAACTCCGGTATAACAGAAAAATCAAATATTATCCATATATACATATGTAATGCTTAGTGCAAATTTTATTATACGTAATGTATACATATGTATGTAGCCATTCTACCACAACATATAAAAGTAACTTCCCCTAAAATTCTTTGTCGCGTAGCATAGTATATTTAGTGGATAGGTATCTTTAAGCATCGGTCGCAAATCTTGGATGTTGAAATTTGTAATACTTGACGAACATAACAAATATCTGAGCGTATTGTATCTTTAAAGTAAATTTACCCTTCACCGACTCCTATTCATAACTTGAGATTGTAAGTTTTGATTCTATCTATCGTTCCAAATACGATATAGATTTTACATTAAGAAACAATAAAAAAAATAACGTTTAAGGTTCAATAATTTAAGAACAATTTTTAGGACAAACGTTTTAATTTATAATTGTATTTTTGTTCAATAAACTAAATAGAAATCATTTGACTAATATTATAGTAGATTTTAAAACGGACGGTACCAGGTGGAGCGGGGACAGTACGTTATGTGAAGTGTTACAGTGAAGACGAAAGTGAATTGTAACGTGTTAATATTGTGAATAATAAATATATATAGTTGGAATTGTAAAGTAGTTTGTGTTACTTTGTGCGGCCGTTCTTACAAACGTATAAATTATACAATTATACAATATATATTATACACGCGACAATGACCATATCATACCATTATGTCATTTGCCATCGTAATTTTCAGTACATACTTACTCTTATTTCTTCTTAATTTTCTCTATGCCGATAGTCGTAATTTGAATGCTCAGTATATAAATTGTGTTCATTTCGCAACCCAATAAATTTTAAAGTACAATTTTCTCTTTAGGACACCGTAACACACAAAAGACACGAAGCCAAAGACGACAAGCAAACCGTCACTTTCACCTGGACCCCACCAGATGACCTCAACGATATCATTAAATTCAGGTTAGTAATTTTAACGGTCGTTACAATAATATCAAAATTGTATAGCAAAACTAATTTTAATAGTATAGCAAAACTTAAAATTTAGAACACTGCATTTAAGTCCCAGATGATTTTTAAAGGTTTTCGACAAAATCGCCACTAATTATGTATAGCGATCGAGCTGCCATTAGCGAACGTTCCTCACGCATCTACGCACTCGCACACGACAAAAACTAACCCTTCGGCGATTAGCGTTTCGATTCTTACCTACATATCATTTGCGATTTTGTCGTGGAGTCTATCTCCTGAGGATGCTTCGGTTGCGGGGCGAAATGATTGTTGAGTTTGTGATAGTGAACGTGTGTAGTGCTTGTGTATTGTGGTGGCAGTGGTGGTTTGTGCATGTGTTTTTACGAATCCTGCATGTAACGGGTATGAAAAAACGGATAGTCCACTATACATTTAGCACTATATATTTTTTCTATTTACTGTATTGCGGATTATAGCAAAATAATTTTATTATTACTTTTGACCTACATATCAGTTAATAAAAATATCACGAAATAAATGAGAACTATCAAATATTTACGAACATAATAAATTCCGAAAAACACCGAAGGATACAACCACCTTATCCCATTTTGAGTGGGGTCTGCCAATGTTTTGAACATTTTGTCACATGATTTGACCAGTTATTTTACGAGCAACCTGACGTCAACATACCTTAGTCGCCTTTTACAACATCTCGGTAAGCAATCAGGGTGGTCTATTCTACTCGACAGGATACCACACGGTGAGAAAAGTATACTATAGATATAGAAAAATTCAACATATATATTCATCGTAAAAAGATAATAAATAATACCCTCTCAGTCGGACTATTTAATATACCTAATTAAAATTTGTATGACCGACCTAGGATCGAACTTAGGGCGCGCTTGTGAAGCGACTATTTGTGCCACAGGCGTCATTAAAAATAAATATTTTTTCCAGGGCTACCGTCGCTCTCAATGGCGCCGTCTTCTGGGTTGGTATAGAGTCTGCTCCTGTCAAAGTGACTCTCTAAACTTAAATATATAGTAGGTGTGGCACGTTTCCCATTGGGACTATTTATATTTGCACGTGTCATACGATATATGTTTAAAAGTTGGACGTGAAAGGTTGTGAAATGTCTCCAGCTATGTAATAATGAAACAACTCGGACCCTTTCGATTGTCATCGGAATCCACTTGCGTTCAATACTTAATAATATAATTTCAGTTAAGGAATATTCGTGCAATTTTATAAAACAAACTAATTATATAACGTGCTGTGAACGATAATTTATAGATTAGTTATATTTTACAATAAAATAAACTATTTTGATAAATTAAGTTTTTTTTATTTCAAAACATCAAAATAAAAAAGTACCGAAAAGTTGTAACATATTTTATCCTACTCGTAGCACCTAGAAAAATTGTCTTAGAGATCAATACAAAAATTCGTAATATAACAGGAACAAACACTCATATTTATCAATGAGTTTCTATTTTTTAGGCAAGACTACTTTAAGTGGTCACATTGATTCGAATTTCATCACACTAACTATAAATAAATATGAGTGCAAATTACAGTTAAGTATGAGCGAGTCTGAAACAATAAACGAAGCTTTTATCTTTAATTAGTCTAATATATAAGTATATGTATCGTACGGGTATCATCCCGGAGACAAAGCAATTCCAAAGAGTTTTTATCATTACTTAAACCTATCAGTATAAAATCTTCTAGTCTTAATCATGGCAGTATAGTTGATATTGAGTAATCTATCGGTTATTTATAACATTTTCTACCATTGTATTGAGATGGATTTAATGTGCAATTAAATGGCGTAGCAATAGACGCGAAATATTTTACTATACTCATACCTAAAAACATAAATTTACAATCAACTCCGTGTATTCTGTATTAATTGGAAAGACAAAAAGGTGTGTGTGTATGGAGAGTTATCATTAAATACTATTATATTAAATTAGTAAATGATTGCTTTTTTTACTTGTGGAATGTTCTCGCATAATAACATCGAATTATAACGATTTCCGACTTTTTAATAGATTGAGATGTTAATGCGTTGTAGTCAATTTTGTTACGCTGTGTAATCGCCCTTATCTTATTACAATATTAATAAATCTATTACTATGATATAAAAAAAATGTATTTAATATTGAATTAATGATATCAAATAATTATGTTATGAACTCTTAATGTATCTTAGGTTAAAATACGTGCGGTATTAAGCTGATCTTATGCAGAATTGCAAGGTTCGGTACAAGAGTATCGTGGGAATAAATCTACACTTATATAATACAAACTCTGTGAGACTCTTCTCTGACATAAACACTCACATTTTACAGTCCTTTCAGAGTCTACTGGTAAATTTAACTTCCTGACTGAATTCCTAAAGTTTAACCATATTCTTAATCTGTTTTTACAAAAGGCAACAAGACATTAATTTGTATTTACTTTTATTCTCCGATATTGGTAATTCGTAATTCATTATGTAGTTCTACAAGGTAAAATATGTAAAATAGTCTAAAACTTGCGATCAAAGTGTAAAAGAGCAAGGACTTTTTTATATTGCTCGTCTATATACTTGCTCGTCTTTCAAATCTCTAACTACCAGATGTGATACCTAAATATGATTTTGATTATGACTTGAATTTGAAATTTCATTTTAGGCATCTGACTCGATATTCAACTTTAAATTGTTTACTTAAACCTTAGTTATAGTACCCGGCATTAAATAATGCACATCGATGTTTAGAACGAAACAGCCAGTTCAGTTTCGTAGAGCGCTGTCACTGTCACTCAGTTAGTATGTGACGTTTCGCACGGGTTCGTCAGTCTGCGCGATAGAGACGATGGTCTATGAAGCAGAATCTAGCCGATTTCTCTCTCTAAGCCTCGATGTGCATTATTTATTTCCGCGTACTATACATATTTTCAGCAAACATACATGTATGGACTAGATACGAAGCAAAGCTTGATACAAAACTACATTTATATAATAATAATAGTGGAAGATGATTACGGAATGATAAACTTGATAGAGTACGAATACCAGTGTAAAGCTTAGTAAAACTAATTTACAACTAGTTACAATTCCTTATTTAAACACCAAATACGTTTTAATAATGTCGATATATGTGTTACAAAACGATATGCGAAACTTAAAACTACAATATGCATTGGTCAATTAATTTTATGACATGTATTGAGCTTGGATAATTAATTACACAATAATATTTTGACGATAAATGATAATGAATTAAATAACAATACATTTTCAATTAATTTAAATAATTAATAATGTACAAAAATGTTTATAAATCAATCATTAATAACATTTATGAAATTATCCTTTTCCATATATGTGACAGTTTATAAATGTAGCGATCAGAAATGAATAAATTTTATCCTTATATTATTTTATCCTTTTAATTAAGGATTAACATGCAGTTAGAAACAAGCAGGGAAAATATAATATAAAACCTAAAAGTTATTACTTGGGGTTGAGATTTTGATCATTCATAATATAATATTCGCAACTAGATCTTACTACAAAATAAATTGAAATATACCCTCCTTACTTAAAATATAAATCATATTTACTTCATTTGCTAAAATGTGTTTAGTCTTTGTCTTATCTGCAGGATGAGTATTATCAAACATAGATTTTGACAATTGTTATTTTCCTTTAAAAACAGTTTTACCCTGCTCAAACACGTTTAAAATAATGAGACAATAAGGCAAAACACATTTTAAGTTCTTCAAAAAAAAAATAAGACCATTAATTTCAAAACATTGCAATATATAATGGTTACTATTTAATTACTATTTAATACCTTACCATGACAAACTATCATGCTTTTCATAAGTATAATTTGCCAAATAACTAAAGATAATTATAGTCGTGTATCAATTCCATTATTCATGAAATGTGATAAAAAACTTCCTAAAAACCATTAATGGACATGTGGCATATACATATAAGATGAAATATATTATATCACATAATTTAATAAATGAAATATAAATATTTATAGTATGATATCAAATTTTCCTGGTCCATTTATTAAATATAAAACAAAACATAGCCTCCTAGCCCCACCTACATAATGCCAATACAATACTTTTCTTTCCAAAAATAATAACATCAAATGCTACTGGTATAATAGTATAATAACTATTACAGGGGCATTATATTAATATAATTAAGTTTATTAAATAAAATAAAAATTACTTCAATGATATTACTGAATAAACAAACAAATTATGTATTGGTCACAAATTATGTACCTATTTGGTCTGAATTAAATGCAATAAAACTTTTGAAACTTATATCTAAATATGAGACATCACAGTTAATACTGAACTGATAATAAATAAATACATATAATAAATATTACAAACACATTTGGATAAGCTATCATTGTTTCTGTATGAAATAGTTTTGTCTCTTGAGCTGTCTATAAAGTGAAATATACTTCCCTGCAGCTGAAGTTCTGGGAACTACATATTGTTTACAAAAAAGCTTTGGATCGTGAGCTCGTTCTGAAAGCTCTCCACAGTCAAGTGCACGTAAAAATGCAAGTACAAAAGTAAAACAGTTGTGCCTTTCTTCATTATACCTTTCTGATTCCCACAATGGACTCAGGCTCACCTGAAATATCAGAAGAAGTCTTCAATATCTAACATAAATATAGCTGTACAGATATTTATTTCTCTGTGCATTAATTTGAACCTGTGTAATGTGTGTTGCATTCTGTGCATTTTCTTTCCGGTATTATTTTATTATTACCCATTCATTATATTATTGTAAACATAACTATTGACAAAATCCCATTCTGTTCTTATGATGTTAATGTTACGTTAGGATGTCATGGAGTTTTTTATTTATTTATTTATTTATTTTATAAGGTAAAGCCAACAGGGTGTACATAAATTTATAGCTTACAAAATACAACTAGTGTTATTCCTAATACAGTATGACACGCTACTTACAGGTCTACACAACGTTTCAACTTTAATAAGCAACATGAGAGTAGAATAGACCACCCTCTTTCTTACAGAGGGGCCATAAAATAAGGCTAAGGTAAGTTGACGTCAGGCAGGCGCCCTGTCGTAAAACTAGCCAAATATGTTCGATGATCAAAAAATATTCTGCAGTCCCCAACTTAGAGTGGGATAAAGGCAGGAGAATGATGATTATGGAGCTTTGATTTCAATTCCAATAAGTTGGTACTATTGATTGTAATCACAGTTCCAGTACTGATAACTCAAATTGAAAATCTCTAAGTCCAATCAATCCACCTCATGAATGTTATTTTAAGTATCTCAGAGTCTAAAAGAAAGTCTGTTCCACACTTTATTCATGAATATGATAACAAAATACTGCCTAAAGTTATTTATGGGCAAATTAACACAACTATAATTCGTTTCATCTTTTGCTATTTTTATTTCATTTGCTAACTTTTTCACATCACTACCTTTTAAAATTAATTGTATTGATTAAGGTAACACTTAAAAAAGCTGGAGGTCAGACAATAGTCACTTTAGAGGTAAAAACTAGTGATAGTATGACTCTTAGAGTATGAAAAAATAAGCAGAGTATGAACCAAATAAACAGTGCACACTTTTTTTTTATATTTTTTATAATAATTACCTTTAATAATATACTATCCCAAATTTCATTCCACAATTCATCAAATTGTTCTAATAAAAGACATTGGTCCCAGTCTATACTAGTTTCACATCCACTCCATTTTTTAGTCACAGGATCAACACTTCGGATGCCTTCTTCACTAAACTCTACAACACATCCTTGAGAGTTAGTGACCCCTATGTGTAAATCTTTAGAATTGTAGTAGTCACTGAAAAACAACAGCAGTATTCATGACTGTTATCTCTATGGGATGTGAGTCACATTCAGAGAACAGACTGAGCAATATTTACTGGAAAAGTTGTAACAATGAAACTTACTTAAGGAAATCACCATGGGTGGGTTTCATGACGATAGCTCGGGGATGTTGAGAGGCTTTAACAAAAGGATATGGTACTCTGAAATAAAAATAGGACACTTAGCAACAAACTTTCTTCTTAAATAAACATTTGTAATGAATAATAATTATAAGCTTAATATACTCACCTAAATGGCAAGAGATTGTAGTCATATCTATCTAATTTTTGTTGACAAACAGGGCAGTTTTCGGGTATAATAGTGCAAAATACTTTGTGTTCACAATGGTGGAAACAAAGAATACCCGGATCCATTTTTGGTTAATTTTCGTCAATATTATAAATGAAACTATTACCTTTGTCGATTATAAGCTAATCACAAAGTTATATCTCAAATTTTAAGCAAAATAAAAATGAATTTTAAGGTGCAATAAATGACTGACTAAGCAAAATTCTAATTGGAAACTAGACCCATTGTTTCATCGTCAAACTCCTTCCAGTTCCACATCTTGAAGGCCTTCTAAGATACGTTCAAAAATTGTGTTTGCAAACATAAAACATCAATTTTCTTTCAAAATATCATATCAAGGCTTAATTTTAATAAAAAACTAAACAAATATTTGTTGCAGCTAATATTTAATATATTTTTAAACCTCAGTAATGAATAATATTATTTTTGAAATCTTACAGTTAAAAATTTATGAACGAAATCTCTGTTTTCATGTAAAGCTGACAGTCCGTGACACTATGTTATAACAGTTGATTCGTTTTTGATTGGCTAGTTAGTAGTCTATGGGCTTTACAGTGTCATCAATAACATAGACAGAAGCGGAAATTTCAAAACTTTCCCACAATGTTATTTGCAAATATTTTCTTCTGTTCGCCTCTATCACAAGTTACTAGATAATAAATATTTCACAGAGTCATTATACAAAATGATTAATCTATTACATATTTCGCGATATGTAAAAATCTATTAAATATGGAAAAAATCAAACTATCATTTTAATATACTTAATACTTGAGGATTAAGTATATTAATATTTAACCTAGTCTTGAGACTAGGTTAGATTTTCAACATATATGTTAATAATAATGTGATATGTTAAATTGAGACAATATAAGCTGATCAAGGTCATTTCTAAAAAGTCAATAAAGTTGGGCACCATTGACCGCGAGTATTGTGTTCATGGTTTCTATAGCGACGCGTGTTGGAAACCACACCTAAGCTTTGGACTATTTAGTTCCATTTAAAGTCTGTTCTATGGAATACATTTTAATTTTAAATTTAACTATTCCCATACCATCAAATACCTATAATACTGTCCTATAAATTCTGTGTACTGTAAATTCTAAGGTGCAAGATTTCCTTTCGAATGATACTAAGGACTTTGTTTCGAAATTTGTTATAAACAAAATTTATACAAATTATTTCTAGTCTCATATCTGCATTATAATTATTACATGCATATATGTGTTTGTATTCTTATTTATGTTTAAGTCGATAAAGAAACTTAACTATGTAGTTTAACAACCTGTGATAGATTCTCAGAAAAATGTCTTTAGAGGACCCTAAGAGGCAGCTGAAATATGTGTGGTGGGTGTTTGTTATCATACCTATGGTGTCAGCCGGAATTGCCTGTCTTGCCAATCCGTGCCAACACGGTATTTGTATCGACGATCTAAATAGGTGAGTTTTATGTATTGTAAAACATAATTTTTGTTTTAAATCAACTTTTAAATGCGTTTGCGGTGAATAGAAAATTTATGTAATAGGAGTATAGAAGTAAATAGTACAGTTTATCGATATATGCAGAATTAATAATATTCTGATATTTAAATTTTTATATGTTTCGCGGGTCACGGGTTCTAGCCTCGGGCAGGCACCAATGATTTTTTCTGTTTAAACTTACGTAAGCATGCAGCTAAGTGATATTTGCAATTTATCACACGCTTTTTGGTGAAGGAAAATATCGTGAGGAAACCAGCATATCTCTAGATAATTCCGTCCGAGTAATTATGTACGAACGTAACCAGCGTGTTGGGTCTGACATCCAACCCTTTTCTCAAAAGGCGGAGACCGTTTCAAAGACGGAATTATCAGCGTTGTAATCGAAATCTCAGAATGTATTTATCATTCTCTGCTCGACTAATGAGTAAGGACTTTGCTGGATACTTAAAGTTTTACTATTCATTCCTTACAAAGTATTAAATTACTTTAACGTTTCCTTTCAAATTTCAACGAAAGTATATAAATTTAAAGTAGTGAAGTCTGGTAAAATTTTGTTTTAGCACATACTCCTGTTACTGTATCGACGGATACACGGGGGTACAGTGTCAAACAAATTGGGATGAGTGTTGGTCAAATCCTTGCCAAAATGGAGGCATTTGTATTGATGGAGTGGCCAGCTACAATTGCTCTTGTGCTGATGGCTTTATAGGTGAACGTCTATAGTTTTTTCAATGACAACTAATATTAGAATAGTAATGACAACGGCTAGTTAGTTATTGGCAAAAATGATGCACTCTTTTGTTTTCGTCCTTCGAACACAGAATAAGTTTATAATTTTTGCTAAGTAACACTAATATTATATATATGCTTTCGCTAATTGGTTTGAAAATGAAATCTTGTTCCAATTATTGCAAGGACTTTTAATATTAAGAAAATTGTTAACATGTATATTTATGAAAAAAAAGATAAGGACTACTTGATAAATTTTATCTTTTTCTTTTTTTTATAATATTTATAAAATTTGTTTAAGCACAAGTAAGTTTACAGACCACACAAATTAAGTTTAATGACATTTATTGGGTCACTACTTCGAAGTAATATTTCATACGGTTTTAATGCGTTAATATGAATATTGCGTGTAGCGTCACCATTGAAACTTTTTAACTTAGCTTATCAGCATCTAAAATTATATTATACAGCTTATATTACATGTTTCAAAATAACACACTAATATTTTTAAACTATGCATAATTCTATGAATAGTGTTATTATTGTTTAAACTATATAGTTCTGTCCGACAATTAAACGGACTGATGCATTATAAAATATTTTATTTTATTTTTCCACATATTTTATTTTAAATCGTATGAAAGTAGGTTGCAATTCATATTAAGAATATTCTACATATAACGTTTATATAAAATTTAATATCGTCTTAATTTTATAGATAATAATAATAATAAAATTTAGCCAAAACATACATATATACAAAAAAACAGACAAAAACAGATTCATCATCATCATCATCCTCCTGCCCTTATCCCACTCTAAGTGGGGTCGGCACAACATGTTACAAACATGTTGTCAGCAGGATTTGGCTACGTATTTTACGACCGGCCGCCTGCCTGACGTCAACTAACCTTAGTCGTATTTTACGACACCTCGGTAAGCAAGAGGGTGGTCTATTCTACTCAACCGGATACCACACGGTGGGTCAACTTACCTTAGTCGCCTTTTACGACACCTCGGTAAGAAATGAGGGTGGTCTATTCTACTCAGCCGGATACCACACGGCGGAGATAAAAACAGATTATTATGTTTATTATGTTTTCCGCGTAAAATTTCCGTTTATGTTAAACCGACTAATATAGTATTAATCTAAGCTTTCCTTTAGAATTGCACTGTTTTAGTAAAAACCGTACAAAAATTCGTTCAGTAAATTTAGAGACAATCCATCACATACAGTCTGCCAAGTTTTGGGGACTTTGTTTTATAATATGTATAGGTCTATATTAATCGTTTTTTTATTAGGCGACAATTGTGAAGTCAATTACAATGAATGTGAATCTAACCCATGTCGAAATAATGGAACATGCATTGATATGACTAACGAGTATGTATGCCATTGTATACCGGGGTTTTCCGGTAACCATTGCGAATTGGATGTTGCCGTCTGCAACTCAACTGAAGAAGTGCGATGCTACAACGGAGGTGAATGTATCGAGGGGCCTGGATATAAGTTTTACTGCAAGTGCTTGGCAGGTAAATTACATTTTATTTTTTATTACTTACCGCTAATACCAAGCCCGCTTCAACGGTACCTTAATTTAAAAAAATACTTTAAAGTAAAAAAAATAACTTCATTAAATATTCTTTGCACTACGTTGTCGCCGCTACGGCGACACAGCACGCTAGTATCTACAGCGGTGGCAACATTAAATACTTTCGTTAGCAACAATACTGATTTAATTATGTACCATAGAATACTTTATAAAATCAATGTTATTAAAAAAGTGTACAAAGAGCAACTTATCCCTTTGACAGAGATCTATCAGGAGATCTACTTAAGGAACATACATTTCTGAAAGACTTAAGATTTGCTGAAATGTCGTGCTAAAAAGTGCTCGGATTGCAAAGGGAATCAACCCTTAATACAATATATAAAAAACAATTCATTAAATATAGAGCACAGTAATAAGAAAACTGTCAATGCTAATAATAAAATGCTCCAATTGCCACCACACTTTATACGGTCAAACTAAGATTTTCTAAAACTTTCATTAAAATCGGTCCAGCTCTTTCAAAGTCTATAAAGAACATACATACATTATTTCTCTTTCATATAATATATAAGATCATTTAGTACCAACTTAACTATAGGTACTAAGATAAAATATAATTTGTATGGTGCTTTAGGATGGGCTGGTTCGAAATGTGAAGAACAAATTGATGAATGTGAATCGAGTCCATGTAACAACGGAGGAATATGTATCGATGCCCATGCCGATTATATGTGTGCATGTACTTATGGTAAATCAACATTATTTATCTTATTATTCAGTAGCTGTGATAGCCGAACCTTCAGACCGCGTGTCTCTCTCGAGGGTTTCATGGATTCAAACCCTAGGCAGACACTAATGAGTTTTTCTATTTAATCTTATGTACCTAATTGATATTTAAAATTTATCACACGCTTTTCGGTAAAGGAAAATATCGTCACGATGTTTTCCTTGTTAAAGTGTTGCTAAAAAAGTGTTATAAATCAAAACGAAAAAATTGTAGATTAATAATATTGGTATATATTAATAATATATGGTGTATGATAAATGCTTTTTAGGTTTTACTGGAAAAAGTTGCGAGGTCCAAATAGAATTCTGCGATGAGGATTCATGCAGTAATAATGCTTTATGTGTAGTTGAAGACGGAGTGAGGATATGTTACTGCGTACCAGACTATCACGGTGAAAGATGCGAGTTGCAGTACGATGAATGTCAATTAGGACCCAGGTTTCACTTAGAGTCTCACTTAATTTTACTTTAGATCTTTTATCATTGACAGTTTAATATCATATGCTTTTTTTCATTTTTCTATATAGGTGTATGAACGGTGGAACATGCATTGATGGTGTTGATAACTTCACTTGCTCCTGTCCTCCGAGACTAACTGGTGCATTATGTGATTGCTTAATTCTAGATGATGGCACTTATGATTGTGAATATGTTAGTCCAACATCAATATATAATACTACGTTATACACAACGTTAACTACTCCGATTAATAATATATCGACAACTGATTTTATAAAATATAATACAAGTTTAAGCAATACTACATTAATACCAACAGACAGTACACTGTTAACTTCTATCACTACCACAGAAACGGTTCCAACAACGTTAAACATTGAGACTACGATATCTAGTATTGAGATTATTACAACATCAAAACTAGAGACTGAAATCGATACTGTGAGAACTGAGTCAACAGTAAGGGAAAACGAAACAACAATACAAAGAATTGATACAACGACAGAAATCGTAACAGTGGAAATTACTAGAGCAACATTAGAAGCAGATAATTCTAAAACTGAAACTACCAATGAATGCACGGATTGCATAAAGGGAAACACATCAACTACAGATGTAGCAATATCAACAGTTACAACTACCGAAAAATTAACAACTGCCATCTCTATAATGACTACGGATGGCAAAGAATTAACATCAGTGACTCCAGAAGTAATGAGTACAACAAATATAACAACAATTAGTGGCTTACCGAATATAGATACGTCCACAACAAAACAAACAACAGAAGTTGTTCTTTTAACGGAAAGCCCAGTAACTTTACCTACAGATGTAACAACCTTAAAAATAGATTCAACAACCGAAAAAATATTTACAGACTCTCCCATAGACACAACTCATCTAACAGATTTTGTGACTTATAAGCTTAGTACAATGGAGACTACGGAACCAACAACAGGAATAGATACTACTGCACTACCATTGCCAACATTGCAGCCAGAATGTACAAATTCTTATTGTAATAACCATGGAAGTTGTATTAATGGCTTACATGGTATCCGGGTATGTTTAAATTTTTCCTATATTTTTCCTATTTATTTCCATGTTTTCAATTATAGTTTTTTTTTAGTGTCACTGTGCCTTTAATTATGGAGGAAGATTCTGTGAACAAAAAATTATCATAACTTCGGCTGCTTTTGATGGAAATTCATACATATTCCATAACGTTATAAACTCTACATCTATAAGTATAGGATTTCATGCGAAAACCCTCATAACGGACGGTCAGATAATGCACGTAGATATAACTGAGGGTGCATACATGAAACTTTACTTGAATTCTGGATTGCTAAAATTTGAATTTTCCTGTGGTTATCAGACAATGTTATTAAGCGAGCTCAAAACTCTTGTGAACAAGGGATATTTGATGAAAATCGAAACCAGGTAACTAGCTCCCTTATTAAGTTAGTAATTATAATAATTAACAAAACTAATAAAGTAATCAATATAAACTGTTCTGTGAATATAATCTGCAATTCATTACAACCTTAGACACAGTTAGACGTGCAATAATAAATATTCTGTCTCTAATTTTAACTGTGTGGTATCCAGCTGAGTAGAAAAGACCACCCTCATTTCTTACCGAGGTGTCGTAAAAGGTGACTAAGGTAACTCGACCCGCCGTGTGGTATTCGGTTGAGTAGAATAGACCACCCTCATTTCTTACCGAGGTGTCGTAAAAGGCGACTAAGGTAATTTGACGTCAGGCCGGCGGCCGGTCGTAAAATATGTAGCCGAATCATGTGACAACATGTTTTTAACAAGTTGTGCAGACTCCGCTTAGAGATCATCATCATTCTTGAAATAAGGGCAGGAGAATGATGATGATCTCTGTACTCTAATTTCATATGATATTTCAGATTAGATTTTTACTTAAGCGAAAAACATTGCAATGGCACACTTCGCCTCAACGATACCGTGGCTATGAGCGGAGGGCAAGTTGCCAACATTAGCTCTCTTAACAATAGCACAATACACTTTGGGAATACGCGGAAAAGCAATAATTCTTATGATATACCGTTTGTTGGTTGTATAAGCGATTTAGTTGTGAGTAAATCTGGATTTTATATACATAACAAAAGAATGGTCAAAGTATTAATTACTGAATCAAGTTTAGCAAATTTTCAGTTCGAAATCTCGAGTTTAAAAATGAAATGCTCATTTTAAAGGTTAATGGTGAAAAACGGGATATTTTTGGTGGTGCATTTGACGCAGCAGATGTAACGGAATGTTCGTCCCTGTCGTGTTTATCATCGCCATGCATCAATGGTGGCACGTGTATTGACCGCGGTACTACCTATACTTGTTCTTGTGCTAATGGGTAAGTTCGAAGAATAATACTCAAGAATCGTTAAAAATACAATTAACCGAATGAATAATATGGGACAAACATACACACGGTTGTCGGAACTTCACCTTTACTTTTCGGAAGAAGTTAGAAACTTAACAACTTATGGGTGACAAACAACTGTTAGATAAATTCATATTTATCAAGTTTAGTTAAATAAATACATAAATACACCCAGACTCGAAGAACCAACAAATTGTGTTAAGAAAATGTCTCGTTCAAAACCAGTCAATTACGACTTTAACAAATTACCACCTTTTAACACACTGCGACTTTTAAAAAAATTGATAAAGTGAAATATTTCGTCTCTGCCGGAAGCATGGTACAGGAGCGTGGTGGTTCTTTTCTTCAAGAAAGGTGATAACACCCTATTGAAGAATTATAGACCCATCGCGCTGCTGAATCATGTTTATAAGTTGTTTTCGAGAGTCATAACGAACCGTCTCGCTCGTAGGTTCGACGACTTCCAGCCTCCCGAACAAGCCGGTTTCCGAAAAGGCTATAGTACCATAGACCACGTATTCACGCTGCGGCAGGTTATACAGAAGACCGAGGAGTATAACCAGCCACTTTGCTTGGCGTTCGTGGACTATGAGAAGGCCTTCGATTCGGTGGAAACATGGGCTGTGTTAAGATCGCTCCAGAGATGCCGAATCGACTATCGGTACGTCCAAGTGTTGAAGTGTTTGTATGAAAACACCACAATGTCTGTCCGTATCCAAGACAAAACTACGAGACCAATCCAAATGCGGCGAGGTGTGCGACAGGGAGATGTCATCTCCCCGAAGCTGTTTACCGCTGCATTGGAGGATGTCTTTAAGCTTTTGGATTGGAACGGATACGGCATCAACATCAACGGCGAGTACATCACTCACCTTAGATTTGCCGACGACATAGTCGTTATGGCAGAGTCTCTGGAGGACCTTAACACAATGCTCGACGACCTCAGCAGAGTATCTCAACAGGTGGGCCTCAAAATGAACATGAGTAAGACGAAAATTATGTCAAACTCGCATGTTCCGCTCCACCCAGTCATCGTTGAGAACTCTGCACTCGAAATTGTAGACGAATATATATACCTGGGACATACAGTCCAGCTGGGTAGGTCCAATTTCGAGAAAGAGGTTAGTCGCCGAATCCAACTCGGATGGGCAGCGTTCGGGAAGCTACGCGAGATCTTTTCGTCCAAGATACCTCAGTGCCTGAAGACCAAGGTTTTCGAACAGTGCGTGTTGCCAGTGCTAACCTATGGATCCGAAACATGGTCGCTGACTATGGGCCTCATAAGAAAGCTCAGAGTCACTCAACGGGCGATGGAGCGAGCTATGCTCGGGGTTTCTCTACGTGATCAAATCAGAAATGAGGAGATCCGTAGAAGAACTAGAGTCACCGACATAGCTCAGCGTGTCGCGAAGCTGAAGTGGCGATGGGCGGGGCACATAGTGCGGAGAACCGATGGACGTTGGGGTCTCAAGGTGTTAGAATGGCGACCCCACACCGGAAAGCGCAGCGTCGGCAGGCCCCCAACGAGGTGGACAGACGACCTCAAAAAGGTCGCAGGGAGCCGCTGGATCCAAGCGGCGCAAGATCGTATGGTGTGGAGATCCCGTGAAGAGACCTATGTCCAGCAGTGGACTTCCATCGGTTGACGAAGAAGAAGAAGAAGAAGAAATATTTCGTGGAAGCTTAGACTTCCTATAAAGCCATCTGTTACTTTCTCCCATTATCTTCTTCTTCTTTCTCCTACCTTTATCCCACTCTAAGTGGGGTCGGTACAACATGTTTTCCTCTTCCATTCTCTTCTATCATTCGTCAACTCTGGCGCTACTCCTTTTATATGCATGTCATACTTCACACATTCCAACCATCTCTTTTTAGGCCTCCCTCTAGTCACATATCCATCCACATTCATATCCAACACTCGTTTAGTCACATGATTTTCATCCCTCCTCATTACATGTCCATACCATCCCAATCTTGCACCTCTCATCTTTTCTACAATGGGCGCAACTTTCATACTTCCCCTTATATACCATTATATGACTAGCAAAATGTTACTTGTATGTACGTAAAAACTAAAAACGCCATTATCGAAAGTATTTTTGGTTTTTAATTAAAAATAAAACTTGTATTTCTTTCTGAACAACTATTACCTACGACTACGCCAAAAATAACTTTTAAAACAAATTTCTATTACCGTTTAATTAACTTTAAATGATTTATAAATATTAAAGAAAGATTCTAAAGTAATAATTTCTATAATCTGCTTATAGGTCTTCGTATCTTTATACTTCTTCCTAAAACTAGTTTCCTAGTTTCGTAAAAATAAAACACTAGTATTAGTATTCACTTTAATAAATGTGTACATCGTAGGTGGATGGGTGACCGTTGTAATCAATCTGTATGTGATCATAATCCTTGTCAGTCCGGTGGAAGTTGTGTCCGCCATCCTGGTAGCGGTTTTTTATGCCTCTGTCCATTTGGCAAACACGGGATCTTTTGTGAATACAGTAAGTTATTTATAAACATTCATATAAATAATGATAAGTCTACTTACAAACAAAGAACACATTTGTATCTTATGGGTCATACCTACTTAATCATCATTAAAACAACACAATAGTAATAATTTTATTTATTTGGAAAAGAAAAAAGGCATACATATAACAATTTGAGACCATAATAACCGCAATAGTTGAAAACTGTGTTGCAGTTATTAGGACCTCCGCAAAAAACACAAAGATGCAACGCTCCTTAGCAATATTTTAAACAAACAAAAGCAAATTAAAACAACTTTACCTAGATTACTACTTCTTATCAATTCTACGTTACTATTACTACTACTACAATGACCAACTAATCTGGTAGGGTCACTAACAAACTAACTAGATCAAATCTACTTGTCTAGCCAAGACAAGCTTCGATCTAGTCACGTGAGCGTTTTAAAAAAGAAATAAGTCGAGTCACGTTTAGAACTAGTGTCCAAGTGACACGATCATGACACGTGAGCATCTAATAATCAAAGGGTCAAGTTTTAGAACGCGACTCGCACAAGATTTACCTTATTTAGCAAAAACATTACGTAATATTTTCTTTGATCCTGCCTGTTTATTTCATTTTAATCGACGAATGTTAATACATTCGTAGATTAGATGATATAATTATCATCTATATTCACATTCCTGTTAAGAAGCAAATATTTTATTACGGAAGTAATTTGACTTGTTATCTCAATGGGGTTTTTGGTTTAAAATGTTTAAAAAAATTTCATTGCAAGGCCAAAGCAGCAAAATTTCTATTATAAAAAAATATTTCTTACAGACGTGGAAATAACACGCCCATCTCTCGCTCCCATAGCAACCGGGAAATCTTCATATGTAATGTATCCTCTTTCATCAGCTGCAATGAACTCAGATCGCTTCGACTTGCGGCTACGATTTCAGACAGCGGATATGGATCAAATTTCGCTTCTAGCCTTCGTAGGACAAAGCGGAAAACATGATTCGAGAAGCCAGCATTTGGCTTTAGCGTTTGTTAAGGGTTATATTATGCTCACATGGAACATGGGAAGTGGTTAGTATATCAATTTAATATAACCCTTTATTGTACCCCAAAAACATGACAATAATATACATTTGTGTCTATTGTAACGCCTCTTTCCCACACGACGACATTGTCATGAAAGCCAAAAATTAGAAATTAACATCAATATCTATAGTCCTCTAATAAGATAAATTGCGGAATATTGTGTAAGGATATAATACTATAACTTTCGTATCGTTTTATTGGCGATCTCATAGATATCGCTCGCTCATTTCGTTCAATGCTCAGGATACGAGCAATAAAGTATAGTACCCGGCATTAAATAATGCACATCGATGTTTAGAACGAAACAGCCAGTTCGGTTTCGTAGAGCGCTGTCACTATCAGTTAGTATATGACGTTTCACACGGGTCCGTCAGTCTGTGCGACAGAGATAATGCTCTATGAAGCAGAATATATCCGATTTCTCTCTCTTAGCCTCGATGTGCACTATTCATTGCCGCGTACTATAATAATTTCTAATGTTTTAATGCTAGGTTCTCGCCGAATCTTTACGTCACGTGCCCTTGGTCCAAGGCGTGGTGGGCACGCCGTTAGAGTGTGGAGACGCGGGCGCACTGCTGGGATACTAATCGACAGTAGATTGAATGTCACTGGAAACGCACCCGCCCATAGATCCAATATGACATTGTTGCCTTACATCTATATTGGTAATAAACCTTTAAATAATAAAAACGTAACATGCTATATTGTATCCGGCTGAGTAGAATACACTACCCTCATTTATGACCGAGGTGTCGTAAAAGGCGACTAAGGTAAGTTGACGTCAGGCAGGCGGCCGGTAGTAAAACACCTAGCCAAATCATATCACAACATGGTTAAAACATGTTGTGCCGACCACTCTTAGAGTAAGATAAGGGCAGGAGAATGATGAAGCCTTCGGGGATAAGTCGAGATGACTTCGGGATGGCAAGAGACCGGACTGTTCGACTCTAGTACCTTGTTAACAAGGACGGGCCCTAATGTAGGACGCAAAATATGGATAAACTAGTGGTCTCTTTGAGGCAACCATAATCTTGTTTAAAGAGAGTCTTTTCAAACATTATATCCATTGAATTTAAGAACTTGTATTTCACTGATCATTCAACGTGGTCATAATGATCTCAGGTGGACATCCATCTGAGGATTTCCGCGATTTACCCCACGACTTGCCCCTACATACCGGCTGGAGGGGATGTATCTGGGAAGTGGGAGGACAGGCAGTTGGCACAGGAAAAGCGGTAGGAGGACGGGGAGTTGGACAGTGTGGGGTAGCGCAATGTACTGCTAAGTCCTGTAACGCTCCCCGAGGAGTTTGTATACACTCACCGGCTACTTATGGGTAAGAATGTGAACAAAATGGGTAAGAATAATAACAATAGAAACGTAACTGGCTTGTCCAAGCAGGTAGTACCTTATAAAATATCTTAAGATATAAACAAAACTGACATATCTCACGCTTACTCTACTACTACTTACTAAAGCCACTGCTCTACCCTGTACAAGATAGAAATGACTTAATATAACAAGCTTTAAGAATTATATTTGAAAAGAGTAACCACTGAATTTCTTGCTGGCTCTTCCCGGTAGGAACAGCTTTACGAACCAGCAGTAGAGTTGGCGATTCAAAAGCACTTGTTTACAAGTTTACTTTAATAAATAAATAATTTTGTGCCTTAAGCACAGATGTCCATGTGGAACAGAGGTAGACAGTTTTGGCATACACGGGCTTTCATGCCATAGGAGCTCTGGTAGGCTTTTTCGCCATGGTTCTCTTAATGACACCATCAAAAGAGCTCTTGCCACCATCGACATTCCTGCTCTTCTCGAGCCTTCCGGGATATGTCGGGATGATGGCAAGAGACCAGACGGTCTGACGCTGGTTCCTTGGGAACGGGGACGGGCCCTAATGTGGGACGCAACATGCGTTGATACGTTAGCCTCGTCCCATATCAGGGAAACGGCGTCCAGACCTGGAGCTGCGGCGGAAATGGCCGAATCCGGCAAGCGGCGAAAGTATGCATCTCTCGTTGAGAGTTATATATTTGTGCCGTTTGCAGTTGAGACCCTAGGGCCATGGAGCCAAAGTGCAAAAATTTTTTTATCCGTTTTAACACCTCAGTTGATCGCCTCTTCGGGTGACAAGAGGGCTGGCTCCTTTTTCGCACAAAGAATCAGCTTAGCGATTCAACGCGGAAACGCTGCCAGCATTCTTGGGACCATTCCACGTGGGCATGACTTGTATAGTAGTAGCGTGTAAGTAATTTAAGATAGATATAACTTGTACATATTTATTTTGATGTCATATAACTTTAATAAACAATATTTTGAATTTGAATTTGAATATTTCTAGTTGCATTTGTAACGAAGGCTGGTTTGGTGCTACATGCTCTAGTACGCAGAGTCCTTGCGACCGCTCACGTACGCAATGTCGTGGGGCATGCGTCATCACACTGGATGACGCTCATTGCGACTGTCCTTATGGGAAAACGGGACTGAACTGTGAGCAAGGTAAATGTTTTACCGAAAAACTGTTTGTTTCTCTTTTTTTGTTTTAAATATATGACACACATACACCTTCATTCGTTCATCTCCAAATTAAGTTAGTCGAGTCATACTTGTATTATGGGTGACGGAGAACTGATAAGTAAATACATAAAATTTAAGTAAAGTAGCGGCTTGTTACAATCCCACTGCTGAGAATATGCCTCCTCTCTCCTTTTCTGGAGGTAAGATTTGGAGCTAAGACCTACCACGCTGCTCCAATACGGATTGGTAGGTTACACATATCTCCAGAATTCTCTAGAGATATGAAGGATTCCTCACGATGTTTTCTTTCACCGAAAAGCGTGTGATAAAATGCAATTATCAATTAGACACATGGGTTTTTATTAGAAAATGTCATCGGTGCCTGCCCGGGTTGAACTCGTGTTCCCCTCGAAAGAGTCGCACGGTCTCACCGCTGGGCTATCACAGCTTATAAATAAATACATATATAATTTTAAATAAATACTTAAATACATATATGTAGGTGAAAGTGAAGGACCTTAATGAGGGAATATTTAAAACAGTATTTAATCGATTGTACAGCAGGCCTACCATGTACTCTTATTGCAACTCAATTGAAGACGTAAACGAAATTGTTTTGATTTTTCATACCATGACGTCTTAAACACGCACACTTTAAGTCGTTGCCGAATGAGCGTTCGGAATTCGTCCCAAGAACATGAGAGTAAAAGAGACAGAGTTATCTATAGTTCATATAACGTTATCCTTTTCAAACATTACGACCCCAATGCAATTCACACTGCATGGTAGGAAAAGAAAGCGGTTCGCGGTAGTCGTTTACGTCTTCAATTGAGTCGCAATAAGAGTTCATGGTAGGCCTGCAGTAAGCAACTTCGTCGCAACTAGTGACGTGTGGCGATTTGTAGTGCATACTGCGCGAAAATTACGCCTCGCAAGGATTTCATTACGGTCGTAGGATAACTGAATGTTTGCGTAGAATAGTTTGCAAGACACACAGCTGCCTAACTGCTAAGACATCCCGTATTGATTAGAGTTCGAAAAGATGAAAAATTGAGAGGTTTATCAAATCAAATCAAATCAAAATATTCTTTATTCAAGTAAACTTGTAAACAAGTGCTTTTGAATCGTCAACTTTACTGCTGGTTCGGAAAGCTGTTCCTGCCGAGAAGAGCCAGCAAGAAACTCGGCGGTTGCTCTTTTTAAAATATAAATCTTAGAACTAGTTACATTTATTTATTACTGTCTTGTACAGGGTAGAAGTGCACCTATATCCACACATCCTTATCATCTAAGTAATCTTCAACAGTATAGTAGGCTTTCTGTATCAGCCTCTTTTTAACAGTGTTTTTAAACTGCTGTAATGGCATGACCAAAATTGATTTCGGAATTTTATTATAGAATCTTATACCCAAACCCACAAACGATTTACGTACTTTTGCTAGGCGCAAAGCAGGAGTCGCAAGCTTATGTCCGTTCCTACTTTGTCTATTATATACATCACCTATCGTTTTATAATTCTTTATATTTTTATATACAAAAATTATACAAAAATTATAAAAAAAATTATATGATATACAATATGTGTAACATATGTTGCGAAACAAAGCTTTAATTTCAAAACGTTTCGGATTTATTTCTTTATTTGTTTATGTACCATAAAAACGTAAGAAAAACATGACCAATAAAAAAAAACAGTGTACAAAGGTCAACTTATACCTTTGACAACTTATCTCTTTCAGCTAACTTACAAGTGAGACAATTTACAAATTTATAATAAAACAGTTTTGGTACGTAGACATCAAAAATGAAGATTTCAATGAATTGATTTTGAGAGTGAATTTTGTTGTATTTATTGTTAGTATAATTTTGTTTTCATCTTGTCTTATAATGGATTTTCCTTTCAGATTTAACGCCCATAGACATGTTATTCTCAGGAACACGCTCGTACTTAAAACTTAAGTCGCGTTCTATATCCAGCGTCAGTTTATCTTTCGAAGCGGAAATAAAACCGAGCAAAGAACGAGGGCTTGTGATTTTTGTTGAAACACCACATTTTTATACAGCTCTTTCGCTCCAAGGTGGACTGTTGGAATTCAGATGGAGTGGTTAGTACTGGGATGACAATTGAGTAATAATATTACATGCAAACAGTCTGTAAATTTTGTTCCATATCTTTCTGAGTGATTAATACATAATTATAACAGTAATAGTAATAAATATATGGGACACACACACGGTTGTTCCGTCCCCAAAGTAAGTGACTTGTACTTGTGTTATGTAGTATTTTACAGGTATTGAAACAGTTTTTGATAAAATATCATTTAATGGTATAAGGATTAATACGGAGATATGAATAAAATGGTTTGATTATTGTCGGCACTCTTATCAACTTTTACAATGTATAAAAGTTATATTGGCATAACTATATTTGTTAGACATATGGTATCACGATCAAAAGATCAAAAGAAAGGATGTGGATATTGATATGTTCTATAATACTATAGAACATTTTTTAGTTCTGTCATCAATAGTTTCCGCAGTGCAGGCGATGAAGGATTTCTACGACTAAATTTTTCACACCTTATTACAATTTTGTTAGGCATCCGTATATTTTTTTTTAAATGTAATATAGCATATGTTGCTCAGTAAAGAAGCAGCTTTCCAATGGTGCAAGAATTTTTGAAATCGGTGCAGAAGATTTTGCATGAAAACATTACAAACATACACTCTTCTTCATAGTCGCAACACTCTTGACAGAGTGCTCGTGGTTAACACTAAGTATTTTTATGGGTGGCAGATGTTGTTCGCCTCACGATGTCTCGCCATTTCTCCCTGTTCCTGCTCATTCTGGTGCACTTGTGTACAGGGCCGCCTACCATTGCCTTAACTCGATCGGTCCATCGGATCGGAGACCGTCCACGCGCCTTGTACCTTCCACTCTGCCTTGGACTACAAGACGTTCCAAGGAGTCGTTGTTTCGCCTCGAGATGTGTCCAAATAGCTTTAAAATGCGAGTCTGTACTAAAGTCGATAGACGCTGCTTTATGCCGAGTTCTTGCAGTATGGAGGTATTAGTCCTGAACTCTGTCCATGACACTCGGAGCATCCTTCTCCAACACCACATCTCTAGAGCATCTATCTTCTTTTTTTCAGTATCTCGCAGCGTCCACGTTTCTGCGGCGTACAAAAATATGGGGAATATAAGCGTTCGCACTAGCCGGATCTTAGTAACAAACATACACACAAAAATACAAATCCTTCCTCTTTATAATATTAGTATATAAGTATAGATGAAATTCCTACAGATCGCTTGTCAGGGCTGACATCCCTTGTCAGGTCTGGAGTAGTGCTGTCAATGTCACAATGGCACAGTGTGAAGTGCGGGCGATACGGGAACCGTCTCTATTTGTGGGTAGACGGGGCCATTAGCACGGAACCGATGGTGGCGCACGCCTACCCTCACACAGCCAGCGACGCCTCTATAGTAATAGGTAAGAACATCCTAGGAAACCAATGCCGCCGTGTTGTATCCGGCTGAGTACAATAGACCCTCTTTCTTACCGAGGTGTCGTAAAATGCGACTAAGGTAAGTAGACGTTAGGCAGGCGGCCGGTCGTAAAACACCTCCAAATCATGTGACAAGTTTATTATATGTTTATAGCATGTTGTGCCGACTTGGAGTGGGATAAGGGAAGGAGAATGATGATGATCTGAGGAAACCTATGATAGAATTATTTTTTCTATAATCCGCTTTTGTTAAGTAGATCTATGTAATGATAAGTGAAGGAAGGAACAATGTCACGTCAGAATCGCAAAGGCTTAGCGTTTCTGTCGTGGAGCCTATCTCATGATGCTTCGGCTACGGGGCGAAACGATCGTTGAGATTTTCGTAGTGAGTGTGTGTAGTGCTTGTATAGTGTGGTCTTGGTGGTGATGTGTTGTGATACGTGTGGTAACTAATGTTACATGTATAAGGTATGGGAACGGTTCTACTTCCTATACTTAGCATTATATAAATCTTCTTAACAAACGCGGATCATAGCAAAATAATTCTATCATAACTTTTGTACGATGGAATTCCTTAAATTACTTTGCAAACCTATTAAATTCTGTCGTCACATGTGTTTTGAGGTATTCGTAACGTACAAACGCAGATATTTATAATTTATTTTAATAATATATTTCAAACAAATGTAACAGTAAAATAATTTTATTTCATCCCAAAAAGCTGATAGTGTTTCCCATCATTAGGCTCACGTCCCACAGGGAAAGTAACTTGATTGTTAAGCGTAGCGTGGTTTTGGCTAATTAATTGGACACCATAAGTTTAACCCCTTCGCTCCAGACAATTTAAATGCAATGCTAGGTATTTATTATGATATATTTATAATTTTCATAATATATTTATAATTTCGGTGCCAAACTTAACGAAAAACGCAAATTCTTCTTCCTAAAACCTATCATATAAGTTTCTTAAAATAAATGTTTAAGGTGGTGCACGAGATCTAGCGATATTACCGTTTGATGTGATGTCAGGGCCGTCAGAATCGTACAGCGGGTGCTTTAAAAATTTCCACGTAAATAATATATTGCTGCCTTTGGAGGAACAAATCATCGAAGGTGATATCTTAAATTATAATTAAATTAAATCAAAAACATTTTAATTCGTGACACCACATTTGACAATAAAAATAATATACATATATTACGCACACATTTAAACATATATTATATAAGTTTTATTTTGCTTACTTCCATAACATTATGTCTTACGGAATATTGTTATGAGTTAAATGCGCGGTCATTGAAAATGTTGTATTACAAAAATGATACATACGAGGCGCGGTTCCTGCTTTGCGCCTTGCAAAAGTACATAAGTCTTTTGTGGGCTTGGATATAAGATTCTAAAATAAAATTCCGCAATCTACTTTAACTTTACCATTACAGCAGTTTAAAAACACTATTAAAAAAGGCTTTTATTACAGAAACCCTACTATACTATTGAGGATTATTTAGATGATAAGAATTTGTTGATATAGCTACTACTCGACCCTGTACAAGACATTTATAATTATATGTAACTAGTAATAAGAATTATTCTTTGAAAAGAGCAACCGTCGAGTTTCTAGCTGGCTCTTCTCGGGAGGAACAGGTTTCTGAACCAGCAGTAGATGTTGAAGATTCAAAAGCACTTGTTTACTAGTTTACTTGAATAAAGAATATTTTGAATTTTGAATTCGAATTTTTGAAAGACTGCAGATGGTAGATGTAGAGAAATGTGACGTTACAATTTGGTACACCATTTAGCTTTGATTAAGTATGTTAGCTCAAGTTAAGGTGTTCCTCAACGCGTGCGAACATTGTTACTTTGTCTAAATTACAGTTATGGGTTCGAATTTGAAAAATAGTCTAGTAAAAATAATCTACCTAAGTATAACTTAAACTATCCTCTGCACTTGACGAAGACATTTAAATTTTAGATTTATTGGAAAATGCCTTATTTCCGTTTTAAGCATCTTCGTTTATCATTTAGCACGTGTCAATCAAATGAGAATATTCAAAGGAACTCCGAAGAATAATATAGATAGTCGCCTGTACTTATCCCACTCTAAGTGGGGTAAGCGTAGAATAATGATGAATGCTTATTATGAGATTATTACTGCCGTGTGGTATCTGGCTGAGTAGAATAGACTACCCTCATTTCTTACCGAGGTGTCGTAAAAGGGGACTAAGGTAAGTCGACCCGCCGTGTGTTATCCGGCTGCGTAGAATAGACCACACTCATTTCTAACCGATGTGTCGCAAAAGGCGACTGAGGTAAGTCGACCCGCCGTTTGGTATCCGGCTGCGTAGAATAGACCACACTCATTTTCTTACCGAGGTGTCGTAAAATACGACTAAGGTAAGTTGACGTCAGGCAGGTAGCTGGTCGTAAAATAACTAGCCAGAACACGTGACAACATGTTTCTAACATGTTGTGCCGACCCCATCTACATTGGGATAAGGACAGGAGGATGATAATAATGTGGCGATATATGAATGAAAAAAATAAAATAACCGCCTGTCATTAATCCCACAGCTGGGCATAAGGATCCTGTTTATCAGGGAGCTAAAATCCATCAGGTTGTTCGGTTCCGTGTGGTATCCGGTTGAGTAGAATAAACCACCCTTTTTTTCTTACCGAGGGATCGTAAAATGCGACTAAGGTATGTTGACGTCAAGCAGGCAGCCAAATCATGTGACGACATGTTTGCAACATGTTGTGCCGATCTCACTTAGAGTAGGATAAGGGCAGGAGGATGATAATGCTAATTACAAGATTATGTATTCAGAGGGTCAGAATATTGGGGCGTGTGAAGGAGCTGCGTGTAGTGGGACCAACGTCGGCAGCACTGGCTTGCGGTGTCGCCGCTCCACTTGCCGTCCTAACCAATGCATGACGGGTCGCTGCAATAGGGGACGTTGTATATGTCCTACAGGGCGAGCTGGTCTCCAGTGCGAGAAACGTAAGTATTGCAGTGGTGAGATCTACGTCTTGGGCACATATGGGTCATCATATGGGTAGGCTTACCACAGTCATGACAACTTAATCAACGATAAAAGCCGTTAAGTTAGTGCAAAGCGAAGACAAAATACACAATCATTTCATGTGCAAATCATAGTCAAAGAGTTATAGGTTATTACTTTTAGTGTTTGTTATGTAGGTAGTCGGGGAACAAAATGACGGGGCTGACAGTTTTTGTAACTCACCAAGTAAACGAGCACTCTGAATATCTTGTTTTATTTCCAAAAGTACGGTTAAACACTACATTACTGTATCAGTCCTCGAGGTGGTATCCGGCTGAATAGAATAGAACACACTCACCTTAAAGAGGTGTCGTATAAGGCGACTAAGGTAAGTTGACCCACCATGTGGTATCCAGCTGAGTAGAATAGACCACCTTCATTTCTTACTGTGGTGTCGAAAAGGTGGCTAAGGTAAGTTGACACACCGTGTGGTATCCGGTTGAGTAGAATAGACCACCCTCTTTCTTACCGAAGTGTCGTAAAAGGCGACTAAGGTAAGTCGACCCGCCGTGTGGTTTCTGGATGAGTAAAATAGACCACCCTCTTTCTTACCGCGGTGTCGTGAACTACGACTAAGGTAAGTTGACATCGGGCAAGCGGCCGGTCGTAAAATGCGCAGCCGAATCATGTGACAACATATTTATAACATGTTCTGCCGACCCCACTTAGAGTGGAATAACGGCACGAGGATGATGATGATATATCAGTCCTCAGGTATATTTTCAAAAGTAAGTTGTTTTAAAATTTAGCGGAACGAAAATCGGGGCAATGTCCGGGCAAACGCGTCAAGAGTGAACACAGTATTTAAATTTCGATTTAAATAAAATTGCAGATATAAAAATAAAAATACCACAATTTGACGGCGAAGCCTTGATATCCCTGAGTCGTGTAGAGAATGGACGAGGCGGACAGCGGCTCAGCGCCGTGCCGTCCAAGCCATCCCATTTGGCTCTCAACTTCACTACGGCAGATCCTAACGGCCTGCTTTTGTGGATTGATATGGTAAGTATTAGATCTTTCATGCTGGTTATAATGCAATAATCTTGTGTTTAAATTAACAAATTTTGTCTGTAAATCTCAAAGTTATAGTTCAAAATTATTTGCCTAGAAGACAAGTCACCTAATTCCTGAATTTGCAAAAATAACAAAAGTATCTATATTAAATCGATATATTAAATAGATTTTATACGCTCAAGCCCTTTAAAGTAAAAAAAAAAGTAAAGTAACAGCCTGTTAATATCCCACTGCTGGGAAAAGTCCTCCTCTCTCCGTTTGTGGAGAGAAGGGTTGGAGCTAAGACCTACCACGCTGCTCCAATGCGGATTGGTAGGTTACACATATCTCCAGAATTCTCTAGAGATATGCAGGTTTCCTCACGATGTTTTCCTTCACCGAAAAGCGTGTGATAAATTGCAATTATGAATTAGACACATGAGTTTTAATAGAAACACTCATTGGTGCCTGGCCGGGTTTGAACCTATGTTCGTCTCTAGAGAGTCGCACGGTCTCACCACTGGGCTATCACAGCTTCCTTTCCGTTTCCTTTAAAGTATAGTAATGTAAATTTTTATGCTAGAATATAGATATATAGATTTTTGTAAAGGCCCAATGAGACTGGAGATTAACAGAGCTAGAATAACTAAGAGATTCATGAACAATTTTTTTTATCTTAACGTTGGTTTTGCTAGATTTAATTCATAGTTAATAAAGATACCAGCTATACTCACGTCTAATTTTATCGGATTAGCCCGACTAGTTTCGAACCCGTCCGGGGCACTTATTCATGAGCTCATTACACGACGTTATCGCGGCGGGAACAGTTCCCATAAGTGCCCCGGACGGGTTCGAAACTAGTCGGGCTAATCCGATAAAATTAGACGTGAGTATAGCCGGTATCTTTATTAACTATGAATACTACTCACGATAGTTTAAATTTAAAGATTTAATTCAATTAATCATATTTCCAGGGAAATGGTTATCTAGGTTTAGGTCTCGAAAACGGGTACCTCAGATTAACTTGGTCGATACATTGCTCTAACGCAACAACCAAACAAAATAGAGAATATATGCCTCTACCCCCTAAATTGATATCCACGTTGATGCAAGCTGGTTTCATGGCGGACGGCGAATGGCACTCGATCGTGTTGACAGTGGAAAAAAATATCACGTTATTGGTTGATGGAAAGACATATATAGAAGAGCAGTGTTATTACGAGAAACAATACGAAGATTTCGATTTATATGTTGGTGAGTACTTGTATGTGCAGGTGGTCTCTTACAACTTAAGTCTGACCCCCTTCCAGGTGTCCGATTGAGCTAAAATTTACTAACTGGTCCAGTCCCGATGACAATGCATGTTTATTATAAACACTAGCAATGCCCCGCGGTTTCACCCGCGTCCTTACTGATCTCGTGGTAGTGGGAAGTATACTTAGAAACTATAAAAGTTATTACTACTTACAAATTCTATATATACTACGAGTATCCGCCAATTAAAAATTTTAAAGCATAATTAGACGATCGAATATTGTGCGGTCAAACCAAAAACGCTTATCGAACTATTGTCGACTCTAACGCAAAGATAACGTAAAGGTACGTCATACATTGTTATTGCTTTTTATTGTCAATGACAATATAGCAATTGAGCAGTATTAATTGCAAGTAATGTAACTTGAGCCTGTTTATATAAAACTAGCAAAGCCCCGCGGTTTCACCCGCGTCCATACAGATCTCGTGGTAGTGGAAAGTCTACGAAGTCGGACTATAGATTTATTTGTAGATTATTTAATTATAAAAAATGGTTTTCATTAGTATTCTTGGAATAAGAGCTATCTCACCAAATGCAGGCCCTGCTATAACGGTCGCTACAATGAAATTGTTATGACATTATCTCCTTTCGATTTACATTCTTAAATTCGTAATATCTTTTGATTGGGATGTCGGATTTTAACCTTAAAAAAGTATTTTACAGGTATTGTAACAGTTTTTAATAAAATATCATTTAATGGGATAAGGATTATTACAGAGATATGAATAAAATGGTTTGATTATTGTCGGCAATTTTATCAACTTTTAAAATATAAAAAAGTAGTTATATTGGCGTAACTATAATAGTTAGACATATGGTATCGCAGACTTTTTTGTCGATATTGATGCCTTCTATAATACTGTAGATTTCTTTGTTCTAACGTCAATAGTTTCCGCAGCGCACGCGATGAAAGATTTTACGATTAAAAAATGAAATATTGGATAACTTTACAATATTTGACAAAATTCAAATTGAATATCTTCAATAACAAGTTTTTGACATTTTTTTTTTAGAATAGGTTTAATATATGATATTCCCCAAAATAAATAGTTATGTGATTTAACATTTATAGTAAAGTAACATTTATATTATTTTACGATTTTTTTTTAAATATTGAATTATTTTGCTATAACCTGCGATTAAAGAAAATTGGGATATTTGTCGATACTTCGGTTACAGGGCGAATCGCATCTTGAGAATACGCTCTACTTTTTGGATTAATTAATTAAATAGCAAAAATAATTCAATATTTTGTTTTTTATTTAACATTCTGAATGTTACAGGTGGTGTCTCCGACGAGGATGTCGCCGCTAAAAAGATTTTTCCACAAAACTTCAAAGGATGTATTGACAAGATTTCAACAAAACAAGACACGCTTTTAACTAATTACGCAGAAGTGTACAGCGAGAATATACTATCATGTCAAATTTTTCCTTCGATATGAACAGTATGTAAAGTCTTGAGATTACAAACTGTACTGTCTCATAATAGAAAATCGTGTTATGTGAACGCACATGTATCTATTAGATATAATATACAAATTAAGGAAAACGAAATAAACATAAATTGCATTTCTTGATGGCTAGATTTGCAAAAAATTCAATTAAGTAATAATGAGACGTAGATTCTGTTGTGTATAAAGCTTAAAAAAAGGGTTACAAGCAAACGAGGTCCATGACACGGTTTGACCAGGTTCCATGAGATAAAAGTATTTTAAAAGATTTCTGCTTAAAATCTTTTAATATTCTTGTTCCTTTTATTGATATTGTCCGTTTATAAAATACTAAAATATATATTTTATTTTATTTTTTTATTTTATTTATTATGGTTCGCCAGTGATTGTTACATATATTTAATAGTAATATGCAAGATTAATATAATAGTACAATTATTATGTACAATCATTTTAAGGCAAACACGACTTGAACCTAGATTACTAACTAATTACATACAAAATACTTAATTTTAAAAACTTATTACAAAATTTTACCAAAGAAAAAAAATAAACTTTTTATACACAACAGAATAAGGCGCGTAAAAACATAAATAGACGATCGAATATGGTTCGACCGAGCCGATTCATTAAATGTTGCTCTTTAACCCCCACCAGACACACCAGAGGTCGACAACATTTTTAATGTAAAGAGTGAAATACTAGATTAAAAATTCATGGTGGGCGCCAACAATTTTTTGAAATTTACATATTTATAAAACATGTTCGTTTTTTAATTTCTTGTCTAAATTAAAAAAGTTTAAGGGCGCAGTAAAATTTATTGGCACAGTGGCGACCGCGTTGTCGACCTCTGTCCTACACCATCGCACCGAACCACTGACCTTACATTCGGTCCTTTGCTAGTAGTATGAGAACACGTTTTGCAGTTTGCCTCCTATCTATACTAATATTATAAAGAGGAAAGATTTGTATGTTTGTTTGTTTGTATGTTTGTATGTATGTTTGTAACGTTTTCACGCAAAAACTACTGGACCGATTTCAAAAATTCTTTCACCATTGGAAAGCTGCTTCTTCACTGAGCAACATAGGCTATATGTCATTTTCAAAAATAATAGGGATCCCTAATAAAATTGTAATAAGTTGGGAAAAATTTAGTCGTAAACATCTTTCACCGCGTGCGCTGCGGAAACTATTGATGATAGAACAAAAAAATGTTCTACAGTATTATAGAACGTATCAATATCCATAAAAAAGTCCGCGATACCATATGTCTAACTATTATAGTTATGCCAATATAACTACTTTTTTACATTGTAAAAGTTGGTAAAAGTGCCGACAATAATCAAACCATTTTATTCATATCTCTGTAATAATCCTTATCCCATTAAATGATATTTTATTAATAACTGTTTCAATACCAGTTAAATACTATTTAAATTATTAAAATCCGCCATCCCAATCAAAAGATATTACGATTTTAAGAATGTATATCGAAAGCAAATAATGCCATAACAAATTTAGTGTAGCGACCGTTATAGAAGGGCCTGCATTTGGTGAGTTAGCTCTTATTCCAAGAATACTAATGAAAACCATTTTTTATAATTAAATAATCTACAAATAAATCTATAGTCCGACTTCGTAGACTTTCCACTACCACGAGATCTGTATGGACGCGGGTGAAACCGCGGGGCTTTGCTAGTTTTATATAAACAGGCTCAAGTTACATTACTTGCAATTAATACTGCTCAATTGCTATATTGTCATTGTCAATAAAAAGCAATAACAATGTATGACGTACCTTTACGTTATCTTTGCGTTAGAGTCGACAATAGTTCGATAAGCGTTTTTGGTTTGACCGCACAGGATTCGATCGTCTAATTATGCTTTAAAATTTTTAATTGGTGGATACTCGTAGTATATATAGAATTTGTAAGTAGTAATAACTTTTATAGTTTCTAAGTAAATGAATACTCATAGTACAAAGTTTTTCTAGTCTTGTTATTATATGTCTTTTACATTTTTTTTAATACTTTCACGTTTTGGGTAATTGAATATTTGATATGTATGAAATCAAAAACATATACTGCCGAACTTTTAAGATTAGGGCGGATTAATTTTTAACACATCATTGTATTAATGTAACAACCTACTTATATTACAATTGTGACTGAAGAACTTCTCTCTCATCAAAGAGAGGAATACCACATTCCTCTCTTTGATGAGTCTTGCACTGGCATAATGTAGTAAGGAGGGTCTCCTTGCTACAGTAGTGCAGTTCATTTACTTGCATCATGTAAATGAGCTTTAACTATGTAATTATGTAAGGGTTAACACCGAGTGTGTCACGTGTTTATAGGAATTCTTGTAGTTTGATAAAAAAAAATTAAACATTTATCGTACACAAAATATAATTTTATTGATATATCCATGTTTAATAAATTGTATACATAACATCATCAAATATTATATTATAAACATATACATTTCGTTATACGTTACTAATTCAAACACAAATACAATATGAGATGTTATCCCCATTAATTAATATGTATTAAAAAAAATTCAAACATTTAGTCTCGACAGTGTTACTATAATTCCGTTACGCCCCTACACGAAGCTCGGAAACACCATATATTTACATTCCCACATAGAAGCAACATGTACATTAAGTCGTAGAGTTTAGGCCTATTTACAAAGTGGAATACAAAGTTGGAATGCATGACTGTAGTACATATTCAGTTTGCTTTATTGTTTTGGATCGTGTCAAATAAAAAGAGCGTTGATTGAACAGTGTGCGAATGAAAATAGAGTAGATTTTAAAATTCGCGAAAAAATACGGTTCACATAGCGATAAAATCTTCAAATCAATCAATCAGACGGTTCGTGACCACGGTGGACGCGGTAACTTTGTCTAAACGTCGAAACTTATATAAAGGTAACTCGTTTTTATCGCGATGTGACCCGTATTTTTAAAAGAAAAAAGAGATTTCCATGTTGTTTTAACATTTCGTCCATTCCCAAAGTAGTTACATAGTTGTCTATACTGCAACAAATATAAAAAACGTACACGTCTAAAAAGATAAAAAGTATCAGGTATGATGCTAACGTTTTTATGGAATTAGATAAATATTTTTTAAATATCCGAATTTAAAGATTATTTGAATGATAATAACATATTTAACTGCAGCCAGCTACGCACCAGGCTGCAACAATTAACATGTTATCAATCAATCAAATTGTATTTTATTAAAAGAGAATGGAAGGGAGCTCGTTTTGCTAATTTCAGAAGTGTCTTGCTGTTCAAATCAGCTGTTCTTGATGATTCAAAGGTAGTGGAAACAGTAATTAAATAATAATATTTTGAATTTGATTAAAAAAAGAGGTTTCATTAATTATAAACCCTACGAGGTATAATATTAATAATAAAATATAGCAGTCACAGTCACTTCGCTTCGCTAATCATCCAACGGTCTTTTTATACAACGCGAGCAATATATCTTAATACATTTAGGAACATTGAGTCCTCAAATTTACATGAAACTATATAATTTCTACTAAATAAATATTATATATCATTAAGCCATAAAATAAATAAATTTGCGATTGCACATCAGTATTATAAATATCTCGAATTACCTCTGTATGAACTCGTGTATACATTCTGAATCCAAAAATATTTTTACGTTCACTAAGTCTCACATATTTAATAAAAAAAAATTGTCAGACTACTAAACTTTACAATGAAATAACATTGACAATGATGAAATTTTTATAGTGAAATTTTATGATTTCTTCTATCATGCCACATCTCAAAATCGATTAGTACGAAATCGTCAGTGTTAGTACTAAAAAAAATAGAATAGAGAAATTAACGTAGGCAAAGACTGAGTGACGAATAAATGCTTAGTGAAAACGTTACACGAGTTCATAAAGATTTATCAGCCCCTTCGTATCATTTGCATGTAAGCTATGCTTACTTATAAAGAATTGGCACGAGGCGACTGTTCGCGCAATAACAAATATAACTATGTCTTGAAAAAGAGAAAAAAAACCTAGGAATGTATGTGATATTCGTAAAAATATATAAAGAATATAGAGTTAGATGATCACAGAATAATATTAGTAACGACGTATTTAAGCATAAATTCGGGCGTACAACAGGCAGTCCGTGGCGACATACAAACGTCACATCGACGGTGACACGGAGCGCGGGAGGGAAGGCCTATGCGACAACATTCAATGTTACTATTTATTATAATAATATGACATTATTCCACAAGAACTTTAAACAACACCTATATGTGAATAAAATGACACTTAGAAACATCAATGTATATCCCCATATGCACTTTTAATATAATCGATTACAAATAAAAAAAGATACTCTGCTTATCTACCGAAATTGATTCATATAAAATATAATTAGATCATAGTCAGTTAATATTTTCCTAATATATCATTGATTAATTAACAAACACGAATACGGGATCGTTCTAGTTTTTTTTTAATATTTTTTTTTTGGAACGCTGTTATTTCTTAGAAATAAGGTCAAACCTGACGATTCCTTATCAATACACCGGGTGGTAACAATCTCAATAAAAGTATAATCTCTAAATTCAAAAACAATTTACTCTATATTACATAATGTCATCAATTAAACGTCATGTTCTATTATAATAAAAACAAATTAAACACTATCGACAATAAAACTTGGAAGGTACATCATAACTACGGTTAAATAACATTAATAGCGGAGTATACAATAGCGAACCGATTCGGGCACGAGGATTGGAGCCCTCGGACCATCTGCGGTCACGTTCAGCGCATTATTATATTAAAAAAATATATCGAAACGAACGACAGCATGAAAACAATCCACAAAGCGTTTACTTGTAAAATCAGTCTCATTCGCATAAGGAAGTGATCACAGCACACACACTGGAAACTCGTTGCAAACGAGGGGCCATGTCCCTCTTAACGGAACATTAACATTAGAGCACCTTGGTTGCTAACTCGCTATACTTAAATATGATAAAAAACATGCAACAGACCGATTGATTTATAAAAATATATGAATGGAAATATACGTAGCCTGAGAGTTCATTTAAAAGTATATCTCGTATCGTAAATTTTATGATAGTAATAGTCGGAAATACGAAAATCAATAGCGCAGGTTAGATATAAAGATCTGCGAAAAAATTACACACGATAAGACCAAACGCTTCTTTAACATTCAGATTGGCTGACCAGAAAATATATAACTCTAAAAACATTTTAAATATAAAACATTCCCGTATAAAAGTTTTAAAACGTTTTGCTAGGCCGTAAACGATACGTGTGGCGATATTAACGTACTTAAGAAAACTATTATATCTAACTCAATCTCGTAATTCATTATAAGCTGAAACAGGAGAATTAAATGATAACAATGTCAGCGGACACCACAACATCACATGGTGGCGGCGTATATTTAAATTTTTATTACCTAATATATACACATAAATATAAAAGACGCTTTCGGAATATAGAAGCGAGGGGTGCGCGAACGATAATCGGGCTCGTTCGGTCGAGTTAGAGACTAGGGGCACCCTCTTATCTCGAATTTGAAACACATCGAGATCTACGTTATGTAATAATTGCACTCGTATCGCATCGATCGGGCCCGGGGCGGGATCGAGCGCGCCAATTCGGATATATCAAGACAGGAGGAGTCGGCGGGAGCGACGGTTCTGGCGTCTCGGCGCTCTAGATGCGGGCGAGAGCGCGGGGGCGCGCCGCCTCAAGCGCGCGTCACGGATGCGGCTCCACCAGGCGCTGCACCAGCACCGCCACCAGCACCGCCACCAGAAGGAACCCGGCCGCCATCAGCAGCGCAGTGTGGCGGGGCGAGAGAGTCCGGGGCGCACGCGGACGACGGATCTTGGCGGGCGGTGGCGGCGCGGGGACGGCCACGCGTGCCGCGGACGACCACGCGCCGGCGAGGCCGCCACGCACCGCTCCCACTCGCACCTGGTACTCCATACCGCATTCCAGCTCCTCTAGTTGAAACTGACTCTCGCTACCTGTGTATACCTAAGTATAAAATTTTCATTATCAATTTTTTATTTTCCGGTAATTAAATACTTAGATTAGATTCTTCTTTATTATTCTGAGAGGAGGTAACTTATGTTATTTTATTGATTTTCTAGAAACTATATGAAAATTACGAAAAAGATTAAAAGGTAATCAGAATTAGAGATCGCCAAACCTAGAACTGCAAATAGAAAAAATAACGATAAAATGAAATGTAACATTAGTCTGCATACATAATCTAATAGAGATCTTTCATTCTAAAAGTGCACGCCCCTCCACCATTACAATTACACAATTACATTATTTTAACGTGTGAGTGAAAATATTGACTGTACTATTGTATATGTGTGCGCGCAGCAATTTCAAAGTTGACTTGACTCATTCGCGCACTTAAAGATCAACTAATGGCTCGACTGGTATAAGTGAGTAACGACATTGGAGGGGCGTGCACTTTTAGAATGAATGATCTCTACCTAAGTTGCCTACCTAGGTATAAAATTTGTATTTTTATTTTGTTTTGGTGACAAAGTTGGACTTAACAGATAGTAGTTTGTAAAATAGTAAATTGGGAAAACGAGTTATGCATGTGAAATAAAAAATTTACGTATCAAATCGCGATTTACCTCTTTAAAGATTGAGTCTCTGCCGCGTGCACATTGCAGTACATATTCCGCATCGTCTATCGACTCCCAGGCAATGAGTGCGGCGCGCGGTGGTACCAGCGTCACTGTGGGGGTGTGCGGTGCGGGGGGCGGGGCAGCGGCCGTGCGGACCGCAATGCCTGTAGACCACAGCCCGCGCCCGCCACGCTCGTCGCTCGCTCGTATCCGGAACGTGTACGTCGTGGCCTCGCGAAGCTTTTTCACTTTACAGGAGTGCGCGGATCCCCTATACACCGGACGGAATTCGCGAGCGTCAGGTGCACGCATCTCGACTGAATATTGAGCACCTTCGACACCTTCCCATTCGAGACGCAAATAGTTATGAGCCACCTGAGCGAAACGAAGCACTGGCGGAGCGGGCGGCCGGGGACGTGTAGCCGCGCGTTCTTCGACCGACCATTCACCGAGGCCGAGCTCGCTAATCGCAGCAACCCGCACTCGGTACACTGTGTCTGGTGCGAGATCTTCCACGAGTCTTTCTGGCACAGGATCATCCGTATCGTACGCAACGTCGTCGACCTCTACACGGTAGCGAAGAATTTCCGCTCCGTATCCCTCGGGAACGCGCCATTGTATCTTCAAAGAGTTTGCAGTGCCCTCGTGTCGCAAGCCGGCCGGCGCAGCAGGTGGCGCACGAGGCGTTAGAGCGTCTTTAACAAGCGACCACGCTCCTCTTCCGGCTGAGTTAGTGGCACATACGCGAAAGAAATATGGCGTGAAAGGAGTGAGTTTATTGATAGTACAAGCAGTGTCGAGACCGCGGTACACTTCCGCGTAGGCATCGTCGACATTTGTTGCGCTCATTTCGAGACGAAAATCTACTATTGGCGCTCCGTTATTTGCCGGTGCGGTCCACTCGACGTAAGCACTTCGCGGACCTTCCACTAGAACAATAGGCGCCTCGGGTGTGTCTGGGGGCGCCGGTGCCGTCGTGAACCTTAGCGCTGGTGACGGCGGACCTGCACCTACCCTGTTGCAAGCTGTCACCCACACCCTGTACTCGCGGCCCGGAAGCAACTCTCGTACAATGATTTCGACTTCAAGGCCGACATACACCAAACGTACCAAGCCATCTGTGTCGGCAAGCTCGAGCCGATACTCAGTAACAGGTGAACCGCCAGTGCAGTCGGGAGCCCGCCAGTGCACAGAAACAAGAGTAGATCGAGGGACACCGCCAATTTCTGGAGCACTGCAAGCATTGGGACACGTTGCATCCGTCACGACGGTCTCGGTTGCTGACCAGTCACTTTCGCCGGCTTCGTTCGAGCAGCGGACTCGCGCGCGATACTGTGTACCCGGGAGAAGTCGATCACAATGGGCCTCCCGTTCGGGGCCATGGTACGCACAGCTGTAGCCCTCGCCGCCGTCGATTTCCAAGGTATACGACTCCACTGCAGCACCGCCATCCTCAGAAGGCGGCTCCCACCTCAATCGGAAAGCACGGGAGTGTATTTTTCCACGAGGCACCGGTCGTCCGGGTGGGTATGGCCGCTCTGGCAATGTTCGATACGAGACCTCTGCAGACCAGGGCCCCTGTCCATCGGCAGTTTCGCATCTCAGACGGAAACGGTAATCAGTAGCGCGTCGCAGTCCTTCGCAGACATGAATACAATCTGGCCCCGTATATACAGGTAGGAAACCGTGCCCTCGTGCAATATCATCCATCTGCAATGTAAATTCTTCCTCAGCACGTCGTTCCCAACCAAGTGAAAGCGAGGTGGACTCTGCAGAACGCAAGACGGGAGGCGCGGGCGCCGGGGGCGGTGCACCTGCGGTCCAAACAATAGTTTCTTCGCTCCAATCACCGCGACCACATTCGTTTACGGCAGCAATACGAAATCTGTACCGCGTTTGCGGCTGGAGATTATTGACCGTATGTTGACGAGTGCGTGGCCGCGTTAACTCCGTGAAACCTTCGCCCGAGTCCATCTCCAGTACGTAGTGCATGACGCGTGCCCCGTTGTCTACGGCCGATGGCCATCGTAACAGGAGAGAATTTCTTGTGCGATGGTTAACTCGAGCGGCGGCCAAGCGCTCAGGAGGCGCGGGAGGTGCCCGAAATGTAGCCGCCTCGCTCGCTGCGCCAGTCACCTCCCCTGCTCGAATTTGTAGGCAAACTGAGTATTCACAACCCGGCCGAAGATCGCGAACACTGAAAACAAATAAAATAACACGGTTATTTTACATAACAATAGAACTATTTATGAAAGCTATTTTTGAACAAGGATGCAATACCAACCGACAAGACAACGAAGGACCGCTGTATATCGCTTTATATCTGCCACGATCCCCTAGCAGCAAATCGTAAGTAAGCTCGACATTCGAAAGATTGACGCCTTCGGGAAGTGGGGAATTCCACTGAACAAGTGCACTAGTTGGGGTGATGTCACTAACCTGCAATCAAATATTTATTATACCTAAATATATTTGAAAATATTACAAATCGGTCAAACCACTAAACAGTAATATAACATTATAATATATAATTTGCTTTTTTTGTAGTAAAATTTATTTGAAATTGAAATTTTATTTTTTCTATCAACGATTAATAGGTGTTACATAATAGCTGTTGTACATTTACAGCCATAATAGATGCACCACTGACTTAAAGAAGAAATGAGAAGGACTAATAGACTAATCACGTTATAAGTTAAAGATGTTACCTGTGGTGTTCGTGTGGCAGACAGTAAATCTAGCAGAGCCTGAGTATCGTTATCATCGTCACCCTGTATTGAAGCACCGGCTGATGAGCCTTCGCCCTCAGACCATGCACCAGAAGATGCTCCACCGCTTCCTCCACCACGTCCATTCAACTCCTTCCGTGGTGATAGAGATGGTGTACTGGTACCAGAGTTCACCTCTACAGAGAACAGTAACAAGCCTAAGTTTAATCCATTCATAATCCAACCATTATTTATCTTTATAATTTACAGAAATTAACATGTATTAATTATATTCACTTTTATGATAATAAATTAAATATATAAGTATCTAATCTTCTTTCATGTAGAAGAAGAAGAAGTATCTAATATTTGTGTATTTAAACTAATTCATAACATATTATTGCCTTTAAATAAATCCTTATAAAAAAAAAGAATTATTCATTAAAATTATAATTTAAGATTATAAGCGCATACACACACCTATAAAATATTAAATTTTACTTAATTTACGAATAATTCTCCTTTGCTTTGAGTGTAAATAAATTAAAATTAAACAATTAATTAAAATAATAAATTAATTAAATAGTAATTTAATTAATCAAATAATAAATTAATTAATGAATTTTAATCTATATAAGTCCAAAGTTAATATGTTATTAAGTTGGACAAATTTCAGAAAAAGAACACAAGAAACATACTGCGCAAACCAAAGATTTGAGTTAAGAAATATTCCCAAAACTAACAGGTCATATAGTATTTTTTTTAAGCTCAATAAAAAGATAATTTATTTATCTTAGATCTAATAGACATGAGCGTTCATTGAAAAATTTCAAATTAATAACCCTTCTTAATAAATACTCACCAATTCCATTGTTTCTGTTGTTATGTTTACGTTCAAGTTTCTGTTTAAGCTTAGAATATTGTCTCTGAGTTCTCTCATCTTTCTGGTACACTGGTGGTGGTGGAGAGTGCTGCATATGGTGTTGTGGTACATGGTGGAAGTGGGTCGGATAGCCTGTTCCATAGAAATGTTGAGGACCTCCTGCACCATTTGTCGGGCCCTTTAAAATAAAATTTACAAACAATTATTAAACTTAATGGCATATTCTATTATTAATGCCTTTGATTTGCTTTATCGTTACTAAAATTTCCATGTATAACTAACTTTATTCCTGCTTTTTATATATAAATATTGGTGAATTACCAACAAGTATTTTCACATTTTCATTACATACTTGTAATGAAAATGTGAACTTACTTAAAAATTTGGCTGGCTAAAACTAATAAATGAAAAGGAAACTAAATAAAAAAATTCCATCTGCACTGCATGAGTTTTATAGAAATGTTTTAGATTAATAAGCAATAATAAATAGCAATAAAATATTCATTGTCATACCTCCAATGTATCTTTCTCAGGAGTCCCTTTTATTAAAGGATCGGATTCGCTCATAATTGTATAAACTATTTAATATTCAAGTTTTATATGAATAAATTTGACAACATGACCCACGTCACTCGCCACGTAAGTACAACAAAACTGATAAGGCGTTTAGCAATCGCACAACCAATACAGTATAACCATATCGAAAAGAACACTTGATAAGTAAAGAAAATGCACATTTTACGTGTTCACTATAAATGTTCGTATTATTTCAAGCTTTTCACGTATACTGTAATTTACTGGCAAAAGTGAAAATCGATGGAAATCGTTTGAACAGCCGATAAACATATTGTTAAAATTTTACAATTGTTTTGACTCTTGGTTGTTTGTTGTTGTTGATCAACTGATGTATTTACTTTTACGTATTGTGTAATTAAAATACAAATTTATTTTTTATAATTTTGTACTTATGAAATAAAAACTGTCGAGTACAAAAGTAAAAACTTCTTGCTTTTAGTTAGGTAATATTTTTTCTAATATCAACTTAAGACAGCATTTAACAATATTTAATAACATATGTGATTGATTTTAATTCCATGTCACATATTTGACTTTGACATATTATTTCGTCATTTGTATGCCAACACAGCGTTCAAAAACCATTTATACGTATTACGTAACACTAGTGAACAGACCCGGCTTTGAACGGGTATAGAGTATGTTATGCCTAGAGTGAGCCCCGCGCTTGATTTAATCGATTTTAAAATGTTTTTATTTTATTTTAAAGGTCTGTATAGGTTAAATCGTCCCTCCTACTATTTTTGGACACTCGCACTCATAAGCATGCCTATGGCTCGCCTAGTTTTGATAGAATAACCTGATGCGCAATTTATGGAAACTTATTTTGAAAAACTTATAATAGCAGTTCACTCACGTAGTGATGAGGCGGTTGGTGGTGCGGCGGTGGCTGGTGGTGAGGAGGCTGGTGGTGGGGCGGCTGGTGGTGTGCGTGGTGCGGGTGGGGCTGTGCGTGCGGATGCGGCACGAGGTAATGTCGCATGCCTTCATCTAGCACCGGCGGAAGCATGGGCGGCATCATGGTTGCCGATGTAACCACTGGCATACCGCCTGAAAATTGTAAATAATTAATTATTTCAAATTTATTAAGATTGATTCAAAATTAATCAAAATTGATCAATTACTGAAGTAAAACATCTTTACGCAAGCTTAAATTGAGAAATAAGCTGGTAAATTCGTGAAGAGAGTATTACGAAAACTGTGATGGGCGAAGCGAACGGAAGTTCAGAGGGAGATATTAGTGAAAATAGAAAGAGAGAATTACGTTAAGATATTACTGTAGAGGCAAGAGCGAGATAGATAAAGATATAAGAGAGGTTTTAAAGGTATGCCATATTTTGAAATTTGAGTAGACTACACCTAAATTTGATTTTAACACCATCACAGTATTTCCCTCGTGATAATTATGCGGTTTATAAATGAACCTATTTTGGAAATTCGCAGAAATCACATTTTGTGGGATAAAGTATTTCGAAATTGCGACCGAAACGTGCAGCATAGCTTAAGCATAAATTTGCGAAATTCAAGCGACCGCAGAGCTTAGGTAATCAACTGAGGATTCTTAAACAATTTTAATCCTCTTTTGTTCTCATAAACGACCTACTGGCTTACAGCCATAAATTATATATAATATATTTAACAAATCACTTTATTTTATTTTATTCCCTTTTTCTTTTGACACCAAATAGTGCGAAGACAGGTTTATAAAAATAATAATGATAGGGTTCAAAGGTTCAAAGTCCGAGCAAGGAGCTAAGTTTTTAAAAATTCCTATATGCCTATTTGATATTTAAAACTCCCTTTTTTATTAGTAAGAGATTTGCGTTTGACTGTTATTTTCAACCATACAAAGCTTCTTTAAATTTTTTTCCTTCGCAATAGGACAATCTTTTAGCGGTAAGACTTGCCCGGTTACAAGCCATAACGAAGCCATCGTTCCAAGTCATCAAACTAGAGACGACAACTGGGAAATATAAATTACATGTCAAACCGAGAACAAACCCAAGATCGTTAATAATAAGACAGCCCACCGGTAACTGCATCTTCGGAAGTTGTTACCGTCTTAAAGGTGAAAACTGATCATGCCACCATGAGGATATCTGCATAAGTAGTAAAGAGTTCATGCTAAGGGAATTTTCATTATGGATATGTTTAACCTGCCATTATCCAACAATGGCGTGCCTACGTCCAATATTTCTTTGCTTTATCAGTAGGATAATATTTATTGCCTTTAGCATCTACTTTTTCTTCAAATTCAGGGCTTTGGACTATTAAGTAAATGCAAAAAAGCATCGTAAATTTCATTTGTGTGACAATAATGGAATACTACTTTTCGCTACGGCTGCTAAATCTAATTTTAAAAGAAAATAATTATAATTATTTAATAAAAATAAAAAATACCCAGTTGTAGAACTAAAGTAGACGAAATCAGATTTTAGAAATGACAAAAGAAAAAGTTTCAGAGAAATTACTTTTGTCTGGTCCCTGACCTCTGCACGCTAAAATTTTACATCTAAATTTTCAACAGCGCCAAGCTGACAGTGCAATTTACAGACAAAACTTTAATAGTCACTGAACTTTGCTTTTGATTTAATAAAACTTGTGACCACTGTTGACGATAAAATAAATAAAGCCGTGAGATTGTACTATCTACTTACTGTCATAATTAGAACAGAGACTGGAGTCTTTAAATTATAAACGTGCGAAGAAACAATGTTGGTCGATTATAATGTTTAAAATTGTTTCTGTATTAGGAACGGTTTCCACGAAAGCGGAGAGGAGAGATGTGGAAATGACGAGATTTCGTCATTTCAAATATTCGGCTTTTATAGAACCTGGGCCTAATACAGTTGCATATAGGAAATTCTGGCATGCACACATATACTCAAAGACGTAATAACTTCTTTCTGTTATGGGTACATGCCACCCAACTTTACCACAAGTAAATTTTGACTTAATAGGATTGCTTGAAGCAATCCTATTAATCCTATGTTATGAACAACAATGTTTGAGTTAAAAAAATATATCAAGATTGCTGAACGCTGATAACGTGCGATTCTAAAAAAGGAGTTGCAAGTTTAAGTTACGGGTAGGTATTTTGCAGTTTTCCATAGAAACGTATTCACCTTATGATATTTATAATTTAAGACAAGTAAAAAGCCTTTGGAGAATTCTTATGAGGAAACAAATCGATGCAGGTAGTGATTGAATGGCGCCGCACCAGAAGACATTGTTGAAACTCTACAGAATGGTCAGACGACTTTAAAACGTTCGCAGGGAGCTGCTGGACTTAAAGACACAGATCATGGAAAGGATAAATTCCTAAAAGAGGTCAATCTGAAGCGATAATAGACCTTCAAGTTGAAGAAAAAAAAATTGGCTAAAATATTATATGCTCTACTTATATATATTCTTGAAAATGCGAAATAAAATACCGCAACAGCTTTATGTACTAAAGTTATCTAGAGTTCAGTTAAGTCCACTCATTAGATTATAAAGTGTTATGACTTTTTTTTATTTTCTACAGTTCACACTAAAATAGTTTATCAAATCTTGTTGACATTATCTTAGTATTTATACAAGCAAGTGTTGATAAATTCAAGTAATTAAAAGTATAGGTAATAGATAAGAAAGATCCGTACTGAAGTAGTATTTTAATTATCTTCAAAATATTTGTGCAGAAAGATAAGTTATAACGTTAATTGTGAATGTTTATTATTCTAATAATTATACATAAAAACTGTTATTAAATAATTGGAAAAACATATTTTAATTGTTACAATCGGTCATATGAAAATGTCAAACTAATGACGCGAAATTATACGGGGTAACATTTTAAATAGGATAAAATTCACAGATAAATATTATTCTTCAAGTAAGACGTACTGTCCGTTGCTAGTACTTCACTTTCTCCTACCCTTATCCCACTTTAAGTGGGGTCGGTACAACATGTTTTCCTCTTCCATTCTCTTCTATCATTCGTCAACTCTGGCGCTACTCCTTTTATATGCATGTCATACTTCACACATTCCAACCATCTCTTTTTAGGCCTCCCTCTAGTCACATATCCATCCACATTCATATCCAACACTCGTTTAGTCACATGATTTTCATCCCTCCTCATTACATGTCCATACCATCCCAATCTTGCACCTCTCATCTTTTCTACAATGGGCGCAACTTTCATACTTCCCCTTATATACTCATTTCTTATTTTATCCAATCTTGTCACACCACACATCCACCTTAACATTCTCATCTCATTTGCATGCACTCTTCTTTCATCCATCTTCTTCATTGCCCAACTTTCTGATCCATACATTACGACAGGTCTTATGACCGATTTATAAATTTCCCCCCCCCCCACACAGTATGTGACCCCCGAATGCCCCTTAAACTTCTTTAAGTTTAAGGGGCATTCGGGGGTCACATACTGTCCCTGAGACCTGTCGCCACTTCATCCATCCTGCATTCATTCTATTCCTCACATGCTAGTAGTTGGATCAAAAATTTGTGTACGTTTTCTATCTCACCTCTGTTTTTTGTCTTTTTGGGCACTCGCATTAACAGGCTGGCATATGGCTCCCCTACTCTATGTATAATATAATGGTAAAAGCTCACCATATTCAGCGTGCACGGTACACATGTGCGCATGTTGCGGGTGCTGCTGGGGATGAGGACACATCTCCGGCGGCACGAAATAGGGCTCCGGCGGGTAGTACTCTCCGTAGTAGCCGTCTGGCGGGCCGGCCGCGACCCCGCCGCCGCCCTCTGCCACTCCCACGCCCACCATGGTTACTTCTAGCAGCGCATCGCACGCCGCCGCCCGCGACGCATCCGTTGCGCTCACGTACCCGCCACACGCTTGTCAAACTGCAATAAGGAGTCTATCGTGAGAATTTCACCACTTTTTACATGGTCGCAATGTGGCAAAAGCCTGAGCTTTTTTATTTTTTTATTCAACTTTCAAGTCACTGTCTTCCGACCCCAAAGTAAGTAATACTTAAGTAAACTTAATACTTAAGTTATAGGTGACGGAAAACCGGTAGATATACTACATATATAGTTTTAATTAAATACAGACTTAAATAAAAATACACACCCCAAGCTCGAAGAACCAACAAATTGTTTATAGAAAATGTTGGCCCTCAGCGGGAATCGAACCCACGACCCATTGCGCCAACGGCCAGTCAAATGGCTTGATAGCGTAAGCTCCGATATTCTTCATAGTCGTACACTCTTGACAGATTGGTCATGTATAGAATTAGACGTTCCTTTGCGGAGATCCATAATACAAAAGTTATCATGAAATTATGATAAAATCGCGGATTATAGCGAAAGAAACCGCGGATTATAGCAAAATAATTTCATGATTATTTGATTGTAGATTGGTCGTGGTCATGTCTTGTAATTGATCTTTACAACACCGATGTGGTAATGAGTAGATATTAGAGTCAATAAATTTCTAAGAAGGATGTCCGAAACCGGACAAAATTGAAAAAAATAAAAGTTATTTCTATTATTCGGTATAAGATTAGGGAGAGAGTTAATTATGGGGTTTCACGTATAAAATTCGATAAGGACAAAATTCAATCTGAGAATTTTCATAACAAAAGCTCACATTTTATTATTTAAATACATAATTTATAAGCTACACTATGACTAAACCGCACGTAAACACTGATATGCTACAAATGAGCAATAGACAACAAACAACACCATTGTAAGTGTTATACGGACATACAAACAACAACACGATAATGGTGATATGTGCTTATTTATTTTATTTAGTGGTCTTGTATAAATTCAAATTCAAATTCAAAATATTCTTTATTCAAGTAAACTTGTAAGCAAGTGCTTTTGAATCGTCAATTTTACTGCTGGTTCGGAAAGCTGTTCCTACCGAGAAGAACCAGCAAGAAACTCGGCGGTTGCTTTTTAAAAATATAAATCTTAAAACTAGTTACATTTATTTATTACTGTCTTGTACAGGGTAGAAGTGCACCTATATCCACACATCCTTATCATCTAAGTAATCTTCAACAGTATAGTAGGCTTTCAGTATATTACTTATATTAAACCAAATATCACGATTTTGCGGAAATCCGCATATCAAAATTAAAATATTCCTGTTTTAATGTATAGTTGTGAGGTAAATTGAAAAATAATCGCCGTTCCATGTGTGATTAGGATTACTTCTCGCATTACAAGTGTCACTAACCGTTATGGTCTAATATATTTGATACATTTGATCTGGGAAAATCTATCATGAAATATAAGTACGCTCTATTTCCCCTCTTCTCGTGTTGCGAAACAGCAATCAGCAGTGCGGGAATGTCTGTATTATTTTTACATTTCATCTTTGCGTATAACGTTCACTTCTTTCGAAATCCAAAAGGTATTGGGAGAAAAAGACTAAAATAAGGAATTAGGTAAATACTTTTTTCATTAAATCGCTTTAAGAGTATCATGAAAATTTGTAAAATCTCTTTGGACCTCTTTAAAATTGGTTTAAATTTATATTTGTTACTAGCCTAAAAGACGAGCTTTTATATTTGCAACATTTTCGCCGATACTGTCGAATTAGTTAAACAGTAATCTCCCTAGTTCAATTCAACATTCTCATTTTAGACAAAATATTCGTTAAATATTTGTAACAATAACCAACTATAATAACACTTATTAAGTTCTTCTTTGGCACTCTCATTATCACTCATATTATCTGAATTGACAGCAGATTTTAGTTAATCTGTATGTGCAATAATAATAAAAAAACATTTATTTTCAAGTAAATTTTTGGAACATTACCATTGCCGTTTAATAACAGGGAAAACCAAACAAGTAGAGTACGATACATCGAGGACATAACAATAAATGATATAGTTGCTTTTTTTTCATTTATAAAAGTTAGTGGTAATATCATTTTATTTATGAAATGCCTATCTAAATCAAAATTACAAAGGAAACAAATTTGCGAACCATATATTATATAAGTTTAATTTTGTTAAGCGACAGTATTAGTCAGGCAAGTTGCACAAGACAGCTCTTCAAATCGATATAATAGACATCCGTGAGCGCATCACAGTTCGTGACGGCATTTACTTTTTAAATAGGCTGCTATCACGACGCCTCACGAGTTTTGCGTGCATGATTCGATGAGATATATAGTCGATGATATCTGTTAGCAGTTTTTGTTACGAGTACCTTGAAGAGAGGAACTTGGCGCTCACATTTTCGATTTGGGATATGTTTGACCTAAAATAAAGGTCACATTACCTGACAACTTTATACATTTTACAAACGCTTGATTCAAATGGCGCTTATAATAAATATTTCATTACGAGAAGCCAGACCAATGAGTTCAATTTAAAAAAAACATACCTAACTGACATTTACAATTCAACATCCGATTTACAGTAAAGGAAAATACGGGCCACTTTCCAGGGAATGTCTTTGATGTGTAAATTGCTAATCCACATTAATGCAATATGATGGTTTTAAGCTCCAATCCTTCTGTACAAAGAAGAAACCAACAGTAATTTTATCAATACTCCACAAAGAGAATTTTTTCAAAACGAAGATGAATAATTCATATATGTCTAATTAAATATTAACCTTCAGAAAACACCGCCAACACCATGATATTCATATTATTCATTGATCAAATACTCATTAATAATTTATTGATAGGTGCAAGAAGGAAACAATTAACTTATAATTTTATAACAAGTTGTATTAATTACCCATTTGCGGCCAAGATTGGTATGTCCGCCTGACATTTACCGGCATATTAAAAACAAATTTAATTGAATAATTAACAGTGATTTTTAGACCTCATTATTTATAAACTAGCTTCAGCCCGCGACTATGTTGACACCAGTAAACTTATCTAGATCAGTCTTTCCACCTTTTTTGTGCCATGCCCCACCTTAGCCTTTCTAAAACTCTTATGACATACAATGTAACGAACATAATTTAAAAAAAAAAAAAAATTAATATAATGAAAAACTGAAATTTATAAATGCTCCCCCCTCCCCTTTGGGGCCCGCGTTGGGTTTACCCTAAAAAGGATTTACCCTGACTTGAATAAATTGTGGGCTCTGACCGTTCCTGCTAAACTATCCACTGCTGCATATGGAACGGGATAGACAAACTCTTTCCGTTTAGTATATTAGTATTAGGAATTGACTAATTGTTTTCTGTTTTTGTTTTTATCTTGTATATTATCTGAAAGTCAGAACCATTAAGGATGCTATTATTAGTTATTTGCAGTAACACGGATGGTATGGACTGGACTGACGACCTCAAAAAGGTCGCAGGGACATCAAAAAGGTCGCTGGATCCAAGCAGCACAGGATCGTGTTTTATGGAGATCATCGGAAGAAACCTATGTTGAGCAGTGGACGTCTATAGGTTGAGAAGAAAGAGAGAGAAAGGATGATATGAGAAAAATTAGTAAATTGGGTCTAGGTTTGAAAAGAACTGTAAAGAAATTTGTAAATCTATTAGAGCTATTTTATTTACGTGAAAAACCCAAAATAAGTTTAATTTTAAATATTTAAAATTAAACCCATTTTGATTTTCTTATATTGCTTGCCGGCAAATTATTGTTTTATTTATATACTGTACTAGCTGTGCAAGCGGCTCCGCCCGCGTGGACATCTGCGTGTCACAATTTTTTTCTAGAATTCAAATTTTAAACATAAAATTAGTAATTAGTAGTTATTGTGAGTTAACCATAAGAGATAGAAGCCATGCTATCGCGGACTTTTTTCAAGTAGAAAAAAGTCCGCGACTTTATAAAATTGGCATCAAATTGGCATTTATAAAAGCAGCAGCTTGTATTCTTGGTTTTGATATGCGATAGTAACAAGATATTTTTGTTTCAGATCGCGAGGCGTTGCTCCGGCGTTGCGGCTGTCACGGCCCACGAGCTACAAACAGCAGCCGGGCGAGCAACAGCCTAGCCGCAGCCGGGGCTTCGTTCTAAAGACTTTATGTGTAGTGATAAGTGTATTTATTTAATTTAAACGTGTTTAGAATTATGAACAGTGATGTTTCCCAATCTGATTACCTTGAGTGTCCTCAGTGCAATGGAGGAAGGTTATTTAAGGGCCGTAGAGGTCTAAACATTCACATTGCACGATGTCATAGCCTTTCGGTTACGCGATCTATCACTAATACCAATGTAAGTGATGTCGACACACACTTACTAGACAATAACCAGGTTCCATTTGAAAATTTGATATCTAGATATAGCCAAAACGTTCCAATTATAAAGCGAATTCCAAGAGGAGCAAGAATATTATTGGCAAGGTCACTATCTCACGCCATCCAAAATACTTTATCAAATTCGGTTTCATCTTGGCAAAATCTATTTTTGTTTGCTTATAAGCATTTTCATGTCGATAAATCCAAAGCCGGGTCATTATGTACAAAATTAAAACAGAATAGTTTTGGCCAACCTGATTTTCACTCCTTAAATTCACCTTTTCGGGTTCAAAGTTTTAATTTTAAAAAAATTGTTTTAAATAAAGTAATGGATGGGGACCTTAAAAATGCAACTCGCATTTTATTCTCTAACGATACTCTTGCTCCACATAATAATATAACGCTAGAAGCCTTACGTGAAAAGCATCCTTTACCAATTTCAGATTCATTATTTCCCAATCCAGCACTCAATATTACAGATATTTTGCAAGTAAAGGATGAGGATACTTATGCAGCTATAATGTCATTCACTAGTGGATCTGCTGGTGGCATGGACGGGATAACGCCACAACATCTCAAAGATCTTGTGAGCGTTTCAGCTGGAGACGCCGGCAGAGCTCTTTTGAGTGATATTACTAGACTTTGTAATCTTATGTTATCTGGCAAAGTAAATTCATCCTTTCTACCTTTCCTTTACGGAGCTAGACTATGCGCATTCAATAAAAAAGATGGTGGCATACGCCCGATCGCTGTTGGTTGTACTTTTCGACGTTTGGCATCTAAATTAGCATGTAAACACATAGTTGCTACCCTAAAGGAAAAGTTTCAACCTATTCAAGTTGGCTTTGGAAGTAAGGGAGGCTGTGAGGCAGCAGTACATTCTGCCCGAACTTTCTTAACATCTGGCGAGGCGGAAGTACTGCTGAAAATTGACGTAAAGAATGCTTTTAATTCATTGGATAGGGCAACTCTGCTTAGCGAAGTATCAACACAGTTGCCTGAAATCTATCCATATGTTTGGCAATGCTATAACTTTCCTTCCAAATTATTCTTTGGCGATAATACTGTTAAGTCTAATGTAGGTGTTCAGCAGGGGGATCCTCTAGGTCCAGCCCTATTCAGTCTAGGGATTCATAAACATATTTTAAATTTAAAATCTAAATTTAAGATATGGTATTTAGATGATGGAACATTAGGAGGTAACGTGGACGATGTTTTAAAAGATCTTAACCATGTTAAGCAAGAATTTGGCAAAATAGGTTTAGAACTAAATTTTTCGAAATGTGAAGTTTTTTTTACTGACAAACTGACTCCGGAAAATATTTTAGCGGCCACGAAATTGTTTAATGAAATTGCCCCTAACATTAAAACAGTGCATAAAAGTATGCTTTGCCTCCTAGGTGCTCCTCTTTTAGATGAGGGCATACAACCTTTTTTAGACAGTAAACAAAAAATGTTTTCAGACAATACAGACAAATTGGGCATACTAAATTCCCACATTGCATTTACGATTTTAAAATTCTGTCTTTTTGTACCTAAATTTACGTATGTACTGCGTGCAAGCCCAATTTGGAAATATCCTGGTTTGCTCGATAATATAGATGCCACTTTAAAAAATACATTAGAAAAAATTTTGAATTTGTGTTTTGACGATAACTCTTGGAATCAGGCTACTTTGCCGGTCAAATTTGGTGGCATCGGCGTGAGGAAAATTTCAAGTGTTGCTCTTCCAGCATTTCTGGCCTCTGTCCATAGTATTAAAAAACTTAGTTCTGAAATTTTACAATCAAATTTATTTTCTTTGTCCTATGCAACAGAGGCTTTAGATAGTTGGAAAATTAGCTGTCCCAATGATGATATCCCGAAGGAATGTACCACTCAAAAACTTTGGGATGTGCCATTGGTTCAGCTTACACATAAAAATTTGATACAAAATCTTTCGAGTGACCGTGACCGAGCTAGGCTTCTAGCCTTATCAGAAAAAGAATCAGGTTATTGGCTTCATGCTCTCCCGTCTAAAAATCTTGGCACACTTTTAGATAATGAAAGTTTTAGAGTGGCTTAAGGTCTCAGATTGGGAACCACATTGTGCCTTAAGCACAGATGTCCATGTGGAAAAGAGGTAGACAGTTTTGGCATACACGGGCTTTCATGCCATAGGAGCTCTGGTAGGCTTTTCCGCCATGGTTCTCTTAATGACACCATCAAAAGAGCTCTTGCCATCATCGACATTCCTGCTCTTCTCGAGCCTTCCGGGATATGTCGGGATGATGGCAAGAGACCAGACGGTCTGACGCTGGTTCCTTGGGAACGGGGACGGGCCCTAATGTGGGACGCAACATGCGTTGATACGTTAGCCTCGTCCCATATCAGGGAAACGGCGTCCAGACCTGGAGCTGCGGCGGAAATGGCCGAATCCGGCAAGCGGCGAAAGTATGCATCTCTCGTTGAGAGTTATATATTTGTGCCGTTTGCAGTTGAGACCCTAGGGCCATGGAGCCAAAGTGCAAAAAAATTTTTATCCGTTTTAACACCTCGGTTGATCGCCTCTTCGGGTGACAAGAGGGCTGGCTCCTTTTTCGCACAAAGAATCAGCTTAGCGATTCAACGCGGAAACGCTGCCAGCATTCTTGGGACCATTCCACGTGGGCATGATTTGTATAGTAGTAGCGTGTAAGTAATTTAAGATAGATATAACTTGTATATATTTGTTATAAATAAAAAAAAAAAAAAAAAAAAAAAAAAAAAAAAAAAAAAAAAAAAAAAAAAAAAAAAAAAAAAAAGTTTTATAGATCTACAATTCTTTAGTACATACAGTAGCGTATCTCGGCTGGTTTACGCAGCCCACGCGACTAAAGCTCCCAGAAAGCAAGTTTTTTAACAACTGCTCGATCTCTTCGACACAATTTACATAATACTGATATGTGCTATTTACCTTAACCATCCGGAAGTATTTCACTATCTTTTGGTAAAATCCGTAAAAAAAAAACCGTTCAGTAAATTTTGAGAAAATCGATTACAAACAGACAGACAGCTTTTTGGGACTTTGTTTTATAATATAGATCGTACACCACAAAATTATAGTATACACGATACAAATATGTACTACACATGTACGTACTTATCTCAGTTTCACATAACGCGCTCTCCTCTTATGATGTAGACATGCTAACGCAAAGTCACTCATTTCCAGTGATGAAGCCACCGGAAGGCTAGAAAAGGCAGTGTCCCGGGGGCCCCAAGGCAACGGGCCCCGGGACTCTGGACTATCAAACTATAAATTGAACTGGTGAACATATTCCCTACATTCGGAATATAATAAAATCATATTCCAAGAACACGACTTTAATACGAACAAACAAACTTAAATGTTTTCTTTTATTTATGGCCCCCCCGGCCTTTGTTTATCCAACTAAGTAACTGCTCCTTTCTAAACAGTTGACTACTCTAGCATATGTATAGATAAAATACTTTCATAGCCAAACATCCATAATTTAGTATCTACGATATGAATACTCTCATAGTTAATGTATAGAAACCAGCTATAATCACGTCTTATTCTATCGGATTAGCCCGACTAGTAATTGAGCCCATCCATCACTTATAAATGAGCTCTTTACACGAAGTTATTGCAGCGGGAACGGAAAAAAAAATACTCTCGATATTTCTACGATCTTAACTTGAAATTGAATATGGTTCATATCATTCATCGTGATAAGGTTCATAAAACCTATTTAATCATTCATACCATAATGGGATTCCCTTAGGTAAATAGATAAGCAACGTCGTTTAACAACGACCGGGCGATCATTTTTCACGCAATAATCATAACATTCTGCAATACTCATACTTTTATAATTACAAATAATATGCTGCTGTAAGCAATAAAAATAGGACACCGTATTAATTTTCGCTGTAATGTTTAATTAGTTTCTTTTTGATTAATACGATAACACTCATGTATTTGAAGAAAATATATTTATTAATAAAGGAATATAAAATTAACTGAACTATTGAATTATTTTTATAATATTTGTTTTTTGTTACTTCTCCGTTATTACGCCAGATAATTAGAACCAAATACTACTACTAGTACTTTTATTTTCATAACTATAGCTTTAAAGCGTCCTAATTCTTATTTCGCAAATTTTATAGATACAAAGAATATAAAAGCAATATAGTAACTGGTATATACATTAAATCACTTATACTTAATTGGATACTTCATGCATTTTTATTTTCCATAGCGATTAAACATAAAGTATTCATTTTCCTTCCTTCTTATATCTTATAAATTGTTTTCTAGCTATAACTACTGTTATGTTATAGAGTTTTATATGCATAATATACATTTCTATCAGTATCAATACACCGAAATTAGCCAATTTAATTACGTATCATCATCCTCTTGCCCTTATCCCACACTACGGGGCGGTCTGCACAACATGTTAAATACATGTTGTCACAAGATTTGGCTGCGTATTTTACGACTATCTGACGTTAACTTACCTTGGTCGTATTTTACGACTCCTCGGTAAGAAAGAGGGGGGTCTATTCTAAGACTCAACCGGACACCACACGGTGGGTCAACCTACCTTAGTCGCTTTTTAGGATACCTCGGTAAGAAATGAGGGTGGTCTATACTACTCAGCCGGATACCACACGGCGGGTCGGCTTACCTTAGTCGCCTTTTACGACACCTCGCTAAGAAATGAGGCTGGTCTAGTCTACTCAGCTGGATACCACACGGTAAGCAAATTAAATTACGTAATCGCTGTGAATTTTATCGAAACAAAATACTTAACATAATCGATTTGATATTTGGCCAACGAGAAGGTTTTCAAATCATACAATATTTAATCAAGTGTCGTATGGACGTCATTAAGTTTTGTTATCATCTATATTTTAATGTATAATAACATCTTCGACTGTTTCAGCTTTTTGTATCGTCCGAAATACTTGGTATTATTTGGTAAATTTTAAATTTTCGATTCCATTATTCCTTTACAATCCCATATAGTCATTTATTATTTTATTTGTACTTTTATCCATTTAATTATTTATCTTATGCTTAGGTACGTCACACACCACTTACGCCTATTATTACCATTTCTCTTCTATTTGCTTGCTTACTGCACTTATTTAAATTTCCCGTTTGACCCTAAAATTGACTGGTAGAGAACTCTCAATGTAGTGTTAAGTCCGCCTTTTGTACTTTCATATCTTAAAAGTGCAAATCACCGCCTCACGGAGCACATTTTGCAAGGTTTACAAACCAAGCAGTTTACAGGTGTCATATTCTTCGATGTCGCCAAAGCCTTCGATAAGGGCTGGCACGCAGGCTTAATTTACAAGCTGCTCCAACTAAATATACCAGACAGACTTGTACTCATCTTACGAGAGTACCTGAGTAATCGCACCTTTCGGTATCGCATAGACGGCACTTTATCGTCTCGCCGCACAATTCGTGCTGGTGTCCCTCAAGGATCTGTCCTGGCACCCTTATTGTACTCGCTCTACACGAGTGACATTCCACGGGCGCCTACCAAAGAGCGTACACATCTTGCCCTTTTCGCGGATGACACCGCTGTATTTACCACATCCCGCCGACCTCAAGTAATAACTAGACGTCTCCAGAAAGCGGTAGACAGCCTCGGACGCTGGTTCCGCCAATGGAGAATCGAAATAAACCCGGATAAAAGTGCAGCCATGCACTTTATCGGTAATCGCTTTCGATCTCACATAGACACGCCTACGGAAATTTCCCTTTACAATACACCGATTAACTGGCAACAGAAAGTCAAGTACCTAGGTGTCACCTTTCAACCATGACCTTCCACGAGCACATACACATAGTCTGCAATAAGGCTGCGTATGTCATGGGACGACTTTATCCGATGTTATGCAAGAAAAGTAAGATGTCACTCCGCAACAAAGTGACACTCTACAAAACTTGCATAAGACCAATAATGTCCTATGCAAGCGTTGCGTTTGCGCACGTTTCAAAAGTCAGATTGCTGAGGCTCCAAAGACTACAGAACCGATTTATGCGGACAGCCACTGGTTGTCCGTGGTTCATGCGGAACGTTGACCTCCATAGAGACCTCGATCTCCCTACCATTACTCACCTCTTTAAACGTTTTTCGAAATCTTACTTCGAGAAATCTGAGGTACACCCGAACCCCCTGATTTCAGTTGCTTCTACCTACATCCCAGTTAGGTCCGACCATCGAAAATATAGGCGTCCAAAAAGCGTCCTGTATGACCCCGACGATCAAATAACGATCGCCAACACAGATACACGTAATACACACACACAGCGTCTTCGCCGGCGAAGACGAGGTCCCAGTTTTCTGACGTCGGTCGGTCGTGGCTTCTCGCCACACTTCCGACGCCGCAATGACTAATCTAAGTCATACCATGAACCCTCCACTACGCGTCGCCCTAAGCCGTGGTCCGGCCTCACAGGAGGCACCCTTATGACGACGTTCCCCGACTTAAGTAGAGCTTCTGCGCTCTACTCCCTGCATTTCGCAACCTCAACGATGCTTCTGCGCTCGCCCGTCCCGCCCGGTGACGCTGTAAAAGCCATTAAGGCTAACAGCATACAGTCAGTTCGAAAAAAATAAAAAAAAATAAAAGTGCAATAAATTATTTTAAAAAAATTGATATCAAAATCCACGAACGACTTACGTTCTTTTGTGAGGCGTAGAGAAATAATAATTCCTATTTACACAAGTGTTAATAGGAGTTGTTTGGCAAAGAAATTTCGTTAGCGATTGACACTGTTCGAATCTGCGCCGCAATTGTGTGATGAAATATTTATAAAGCAACAAATTGTAAAGACGACAATGCAAAGCAGAGTAAGCAATATTTATATACTCAAGACGATCGCTCGTCACAACGCTCCCGATAGTTTCAATTGAATAAACGATGACCGACAAGGTGGCGATGAGATGTTCGTTCTCGTATGCGATGGATTCTTCATACTTTGTTATGTGAATTACTGGACTAATGTCTCGTTCACACGGGCGTAAAAAATATGTCGCGTTACATCTCCGCAATAGGCGTAATAAGAAGTTTCGTTTGGTATATTCGGTTTAACGCCCTACACCTAGGGCCTAAAATGGAATACTCCTCGATAAAAATACGTCGCATTTTAAAAGCGCTGTCGTGTGAATCTGATATCTGGGTACCAATTTGTTATATTTCGACGTATTTTTAACGCACGTCAAAAGACCTCCCGTGGAAACGAAGTGTAAAGCTTTGCTAATAGAATTTCATATCCAGCAGCCAGTATATTAATTCTCATCATAGGTCATTTTCGAGTGATGAATAGTTTATAGAACTATTCATGCTTATGAATATATTTTCTTTGTTCCATAAGATATGCACTAATTTATACATTACCAAATTATACGACTTGCAAATTAGTTGCTATTTTATAGTTTATACTAGTTATTGGGTAGGTTTTATTTGAAAATTGAAAATCTTAAATGTAAGCCCCTGTTAATCGTGTACGATAGTAAACCTATACCTCAGATCATTAAAAGAAGAAAGATAATATCTTGGTGAACAATCTATGCATCGGTGATCGAAACATTTTTTAAAACTTACTTTTAAATGTGTGTCATTTCATTGTTTTACGTATATTTAATGTAATGAATGTGTAAAATAAGTTCGCAAGCTATTACGCACACTACCGACTGTTTGTGTTGATTTATATCGATATTGTAATGTTTTACCAGATTATACCTAAACCTTAACACGTAGCAACATATAAACCGTTCGGGTATTTCCAAATGTCAAAAATGTGCAAAAGGAAACCAACCATGTAAGCGCGGCGCCCGAGAAATTCCGAGAACTCATTTACATAACAAATGTGAAGATACCACAATCGGGTAGCACGAATATTCTAAATCAACTTATTTCTGTCAGTAAGTTCGCTAGGTTGTCTGTTTGTATAAATAAATAAATAAATATTTTTTTTTTTTTTTTACGGGACAGTTAGACACACGGTCGTCCGTACGCAAATTAACTTAAAACTTGATATGGCTGAGTCACAAATGGTAAATATATACATATATAATTTTAAATACAAATATCAATCCCATCGCTCGAAGAACCAACAATTTGCTTATAGAAAATGTTGGCCATCGGTGGGAAGTGAAGACAAGGTCACTGATAACTGCGCAAAAAATAATATTACCTCAAAAACGATCGTTGCATCAATTTTAAACGGAGTAATAGTTAAAACCTGTAATAATGATTGAAAACTGGGAAAGTAAGAAAATCTATGTAATGTTATGTGTAGGAAGCAAAAACTGTTCTCATACATAAATACAAGATTAGTTGCCGCACAACCTACACAGATTCACTACGACAATCTCAACGAACGTTTTGCCTCGTTACCGAAGTATTATCAGAAGATTCCACGAAAAATCGCAAGGCTATTTTTCAATTGATTCTCAATTTGAATTATTCCGGGATTGTCATATGATGGCAACGTATATTTACAATTTCGCGGCAACTGTGAAGTTAACTTGTAATATTGCATGTAAATTTTGCGCCCTTTTACCAACTGAGTGTCCCGTCATAAGCCATACGTAACCTTCACTTTTACTTTCAAATAGCGAACGTAGAATCGGGGAATTCGTTTTTTGTGATTCATAACCATTCAAAATTAACATTACATGGCTTTACTAGATAGATAGCCTTTAATATAAAATAATTTCGTGCAGAAAAAATATACATCATAAAAAAATTGGTGCCATAACATAATAGACAAAATAGAAACCGACATAAACTTGCGACACATTCTTTTACGCTTTACTAATTAAGTGCGGTTATATGGGTTATTGTATATGTCTATTATGATAAAATTCCACGATCAATTTTGTCTTTCGTGTGGTATCCGGCAGAATAGAATAGACCACTCTCCTTCCTTACCGAGGTGTCGTAAGAGGCGACTAAGGTAAGTGCCGTGTGGTATCCGGCTGCGTAGAATAGACCATCCTCATTAGTTACCGAGGTTTCGTAAAAGGCGACTAAGGTAAGTGCCGTGTGGTTTCCGGCTGCGTAGAATAGACCACCCTCATTAGTTACCGAGGTTTCGTAAAAGGCGACTAAGTTAAGTTGACGTCAGACAGGCGGCTCGTTGTAAAATACGTAGCCAAATCATGTGACAACATGTTTGTAACATGTTGTGTCGACCCCACTCAGAATGGGATAAGGGCAGGAGGATGATGATCAATTTTGCCTTTACAGCAACTATGCAAACGATTCACAGCAACTATGCAAACGATGCTGCTACAGAAAGCATATTGATTATACTATCCAGAAATATTTAAATGTAAAAAATAGGTAAATTTATTTATGTGTACTCCAAACTCACACGTTCCGGTGTGTACGCTCTGTTATACGTTGGTCAAAGATTAAAGAAAAAGCAACAACGTAACACAAAAAGCTTCAAATAAAGTAAAGCATAGGCTAACCGTTTAACTCAGACTTCGCCTGTGGGGTGAAGGTAGGAGGAATACGGGGAATCAGGTAGGTGCGAGCGGCGAGCGCTCGTAGCGTGATATACAAGAAGTGACCACACCGGTTAGCCTAGAACATTATTCATTATTAAATTATAACAAAGCTAAGTTTAACAGGGATAAAATAATTCAATTTAACACGGGTTTGTATTTTATATGAACATTACCAAGTTGAAAGTATAGGTACATATCGAAATGTAATAAGCAAGGTTTACAACCGGTCTTCAACAGTCGAAGTGCTGTTTTCTGTGTCTAAATTTCTAGGAATAGCTTTAGTTACTAGACTGGACCTCTATTTAAAAGTATCAAACCTACGCAACCTTCACGTTCACAGACTAGTAGGAACCAGTGTTTAATCGTAAAGAAAGTAAAAGTATACCTATTTGGTACGGTTAACTGAAGAATTGTCGAAATATCAATTTATAAATCGACGCTATAATTATATATATAGCGTGTTTGTTTGTCAATCTTGAACATCCCAACGGACGAGCGGATTAATATATTTAGTATGAAGTTAACTTGAAAGATGAAGTAAGGTAAGAATGGCATATGTTTCTTTTTATCTATGTATTAAGTCAAGGCAGCTGACGCTTCGGGCAAAAATTAGTTGAAATTTATAGTTAAAATAGTTGAAAAGTACAAATCATAAATTATTTATGAAGAAAATCTTAATTGTTTATGTAAAATCGTAAAGTAAGTTATTTCGCTCCAATTATTTTTTAAAGGAATTCACTACAACGCACGAGGGGCCTGATTGTATGATTGCGGTCGAACCAAATAATGTTCTGTACGGTTAATGAAAAATCCTTGTACTTGCGAAGCCAGCTTATAGCCGATGTTCTGCGACACAGACGTGATACCTAGATTGTAGATGTACCTATATGTATAATCACATTTCGTAATATAATTAGGGTCATAATTCGTTAATATCGATGTAGGAATTCTGCGGTGTTTGCTTTGAATGTCTATCGAACTGGTTTTTGTGTCATGTGAAATAAATATCGCATTATATAAAATATGTACGCAATATAGTATTGTAAAAATACATGAGCAACATTCAAATCGCTTACTATCTCTAATCTCATGATTGAAACATGACCGCTAACAAAATGTAAAGTATGTTTATAAAATCCACATGATAGTATAATAAATAATATCGTAAATGCGAATGTGTGTTTACGTGCTCTTCGAGGTGACTTAAGTTATGGAGATAGTTCATGTGTTGGGTGACAATATAAATAAGGTTGTTAAAGTACTACTAATGACATAAAATTAACATATCTCAATATTTCAAATTTCATACTTCAATCTGATGCCAGCCACGTTTGATAAACGTGTCATCGAATAAGGCTTAATATACTTACTAAAATTATTTTCCTTAATATAAAAACAGAACGTCGACTATGTGATATTAAAGTAAATCATCACATTTATGTTAAAAATTGCTTGGCTGAAAAGTTCCAATCACGACAATAAATCAAATAAAAACAAATCAAAATATTATTTATTCAAATAAGCTTTTGTAAACCCTTTTAAATCGTCAAGGATCAATAAGATTTGATGAATTTACCTATAAACTCGGCGGTCAGTAATGATTGATACTGTCCTAAATAATTTGAGTTATAAACTTTTTTTTTCTTTGAAGTCAATTGTTTTTTTTTTATTTAGCCATCATTCTTTGACCTCTTGACTTGGCCTGTGCTGTCATTTGTTTTCAAATAATATGAATAAATGTATGCATACACAATTAGCTTTTCCACGGTCCGCTTGAGCAGTCGGATGTCAATGCGCAGTAGACGGGAACATCGCGTCCACTGTCATTGTAAATTATACTGTTGCGTGGTTCCTTTATATGTCTTCTTTAAAATAACATATATTTTATTTAAAATTACACCTATAATTGAAAATAAAAATGTTCAGAACGGTATAATTCCGAGGTAATAAGCTAAATAACGTTATTCTTTAGTTATGCTGTTATGGTCATGTATGTGTAAAATTGATACATTGTAAGCTATGATATTGAATTTTAATGACTTTATTGTATTATATGTCAGCAATAAGTTAATATAAAATTATGTAAATGTATTAAAAGTTATTAGAATAATTTTAATTCTAAAGTAGTAAGTAAAGTAACGGCCTGTTACTATGCCCACAGTTGGGCTAAGGCCTCCTCTATCCGTTTTTTGGAGAGAAGGATCGGAGCTAAGACCTACCACGCTGCTTTAATGCGAATTGGTAGGTTACACATATCCCCAGAATATGGAGATATGCAGGTCTCCTCACGATGTTTTCCTTCACCGAAAAGGGTGTGATAAATTGCAATTATCAATTAGACACATAAGTTTTTAATTGAAAAAGGTGCCTACCCGGGGTTTGAACCCATGTCGTCTCTAGAGAGTCGCACGGTCTCACCGCTAGGCTATCACAGCTTACGATTATTCTAGTTGTAAAAAAATAAATTAACTCACGCGCGATTAAATTCGCGTAATCTTGGAGTCTAAATAACTAACTGTGACTAACTCTTTATTTTATAAATGCGAGTCTCACTGTCAGTCTGTACGCTTTTAGTGGACTTTAGCGGAGTTTACTCCGCTGGAGCAATTTTAATAAAAATTCGTATAATTCAAGCTCGTATAAAAGGAGATAAAAAGAGAAGAAACGAGTTTTGAAAAACCGTTTTTCATTTGGGAACGGAAAAAGACATGAAACACAACTTAAGATATTTAAACTAATCTGACGCGAATAGTTTAGATTGCCGTTAGACTCAAGCAACATTTAACAAATGATTTTTTTGAATAATTGACAACAATCTTGTGTTAATCATTCGAAAAATTGATTTCCAAATTGGATATTTATGAGTTATAGTAAATGAAATCGCCCATATGACCACATGACGGTGCTAGCCAACACAGTAAGCCTGTTAAAAAATAAGTAATCTTGAGAATTTTAATTAAAGAACTTGTAAAATACTAGTAACATGCATATCACAGGCTATATTTTTAAGCGACAAAATATTCTTTCACCATTTTCCATAAGAAATAGAAAAAAAACTTCCGGCAAATACAATGCAAATAAGATATTTACGAACATTCAAAAAGTTTACATCGTCGTTATATATTTTGTATCAAAATTTATTATTTTGGTATTTGCGAATATTTGAGAATAATTCGTCGAGACTTAATGACGCAAATTGGATACGACGCCTACTGTGAAAATTATCCTTAAACCCACCTACGGAGAAAACTCTTCGAACTCTTAGGTAAATTTCTAAAGGGAACGACGCCAATTGTGCGCATAAGAAACCACTCTTGAATACAGCTTTCAATCAATAACGCCCACTGAATTATACGGCCAAAGGTACCTTTGAATCATCTTATTTGTCTTTACCTTTTTTTGAACACGTGTTCTGGCATTTGATTCATTTTTGTGGACGTTGAAACCACAGAATCTCGATGAATTTGAATTCGAAGTGAACAATTTAAGTTCAAACCGTTGAAAATATATGCTTAATAATCATAAAAAAATATTATATAAAATAAAATAGGCCTCCCGTGTTAGGCCTGACATGATGATACATGATGTTGAAGATGAAAACGAATTCCTAGGAAGATCTCCTCATGTCGGCAATACACTTCGAGAATCAAGAAGTCCGTTCATTAGTAGTCAAAAGCTGTGTGAATGTTTGTGTGTATGCGAACATGAAAAGAAATGCGAGAGAACGTCGGGATATTTAATATGACATCGCATATTTGTTCATAGCAGCCCAAGGTAAGGATAATAACTATAGAGTTATGGAGCAGAATAAAGATAAGGCATTTATAGAATTAGGCGTTACTTTGCGGAGATCCATAATACAAAAGTAATAATAAAATTATTTTGCTATAATCCGGATTATAGCAAAATAATTTTATTATTACTTTTGAAAGATAAGGCAATCACGCCATCGTAAGTGCAAAGTAGATACCCCTGGAAATTCGGTCTATTTCAAAGAAGAGTATAGTGGAAGGTTGTAAGAAAGGTTACATTATTAGGTGGTAAATGGTGTATTAGCCTTCTCAGAGAGCGTATCGTGTTACAATTTACTGCCTACGATTACTAAACAACTATGAAGTTTCAAACAAGCTTACTGCAATAGACTTTTTTTAGTAGTTTCACTGTCATATATGATTACGAGCCCTATTTCAAGCATATTCACACAACCAGCTTGAATGATTACAATATAATTATAAACTGATACATTTCCACCCACGGATCATCATACAAATAATATATCAAGGTAAATCAAGTAAAAACCATCTAAAATGTGCTGTATATATCATAAAGGTGACGTCAAGTAAAAAGTCTAAGATGTGCTATATATATCATATACCATCATTAATGTGCAAAAACCCAAGGTATCCCAAGGTGTAAGCTCTTTACAAATTTTTATAATTCATTCCAGAATTGAATCAATAAGGTCATGGGAAAATTATCGTATACCCAAGGAGGAAATGGCGTAAGTAGACTTGAACTGTGAATGGACTATTCCTGGATTTGGGCCAATGCGAATCACGATGCTTTATTATATTTATTACAAAACTATCGTTTCCCCGCGACGTCATCTGTGTAGACTCAAATTTAATTTTACGCACGTCAATTTATTTTTCGATAAAACATAATATCCTGAATAACATTTTGTGGTGTCAAAAATCAAATGATAAAAGTATGAAATGCTTATGGTAACGGTGCGGTAGCTTATGCTAATGGTATGGTAAGTAAGCTTTTGCAAACACTTTCGCTACATCGGATGAAGCTACATCGGAACCCATTCACAGATTTTGATTGATCCAAACTATTTCTGCATAGAAGCCAATATCAGTGACTTTTGATAAATAATAATCAAAATTTACAATTTTATGACTAAATTTTGAAATCAACGACATGGCGATGACGGAATCAACTTAAGATAAAAGCAAAAGCTATATTCAAGTATTTCGGCGTTTTTGATGTATAAGCGTCGGTTACCAGCTTTTTAAAATTCATATTCACTAGCTGAAGGAAGGTCAGCAAGATAATAATTGCAAAAGGAAGTCGAACGGTAAATAGCAAGGCCACAGATAAAATTAAATGCTATTTGGGACAAATTAACTGTCCGTCAAGTGTGTCATTACATTCAAAATATAATTAATATTCTCTAGGATATATTATCGAATTCTTGTAGCATTTCGAGTAGACGCTGTATAATATTAAACGCATAACAAAATTTCGATGTAAAAAAAAAATTCGATGTATAAAAATATAATTATTCTTACCAATATTTGCTCCCTAACGCAGTTCATCTTGAAGACGTTGTCTAGTAATTAAGTAGGTAAGTAAAGGTGTGATTTGGAACATTGTGACGTTGTCTAGTAATTAAGTAGGTAAGTAAAGGTGTGATTTGGAACATTGTGATTTTAAAATAATTTGAAATTTGTGAAAGCCACGGGGCTTTACAAAACGAATAGATATTTCAAACAATACTTCAAGCGTGTGTGTTTGTAAATGTATGTTTGCGTGAAAGTTCTTGAATGTGTGTATGTATGTATCGTTGATTGTAGTGGTTCTTGATAGTTTAAGGTTAGATAAAGTGTATTTGTACGTTTTATTCCATTCAGTTTCAGGGGGGTAAAAACTATGTTTTCTGTTAAGTTTCAATAAGTTGCCTTAAACTGCGTATGGAGTCACACGGTATGAGCAACCATCAACTTTCTTGCCAATTCTTTAAAGTAGACGACGGATTCCGATCTGGTTAGCGGTTCTGGTTCTGTTAAATTCCAAAAAAAATCTTAATCAACTAAACTGTATTTAACCAATTACCTTTATTATATTCCAATAGCTTTTACCCGCCACTTCATTTACATGGACCGTTGAGTAAACACTTATAATAAACAGTAGATTATCTCACTCATCATCCCTGCAAATATCTCTATCACAAAAACCAGATCGGTCCGGGGGGTTAAAATGTAATTACAAAATGTTAATTTACAGGATTTGTATAGCATATATGTTATCCCGGTGTATAAACATTAATTGTGCCAAATTACATCGATATTGGTTCAGCGGACTCGACGTAAAAATGTAACAGACAGACAGATTTATGCATTTATAATATTAGCAATGATTATTATACTGTTTATGATGATACCATGACTTGATGCTGCAGCCAGGATTGCATCCAGTCGAGGGGACTCGTCAACGGTTAACAAAAGGGACATGAAACTTTACTTGTCTTTCACTTAAAAATGAACTTTAGTTAAGCTAAAGCTAAAGCTTAAGTTCAATATTTATAAAGAGATTCTTAGGTGTATTGTTACTTAGAGTAGTGAATCGCATCATAATATTATTTCATATTACTAACACGAACATGCAGCTACTAATTTGACCCAATTCGCGTTGATAAATTGTTTTTATATTAGATGAAGTATTAGGAGATGATGATGCAAGACTCAAAATAAACGTCTTACTGTCGAGCATTATATTTAACACAGACATGTTTTACATACCTATTAATCTAATTCTTTGTCCTAGCATGATTGTTATTAGGTTTTTAAATGTAGAATCAAAATAGAGATTTTTCATTTAAGTATAAATCAATACAGATAAAAATAAATGTTTGTCTGTTTGTCCCTTATACACTGCGAAAAAGCCGAACCGATTCTAATAGAATTTTCAGATAATCTTTAGATTGACCCAGCGGATGACCCTGTAAAGTTCAATGGTGATCGGAGAATTTTTTGTAACTGTAATTTATTTGTTTGAATTAAGCCCTGCGAAGCGGGTGAGATATAAGTATATCTAACCCACTAAAGTATATAGATAGATATGCAAGTGCATATCTATCTATACTTATTATAAAACAAAGTCCTAAAAGGCTGTGTGTCAGTATGTAATCGTCTTACTCAAAATCTACAGAATGGATTTTTGTACAGATTTCACCAAAGGATAGTGCAATACTTCCGGATGGTTTAGGTAAATAGTACATATCGGTATTATGTAAAATGTGTTGAAGAGATCGAGTAGTTGTTAAAAAACTTGCTTGCTGGGTGCTTTAGTCGCGTGCACTAGCAGAGTTCCGATAAAGTAATGCAGAAGAGAATTGTAGATCTATAAAAATACTACAAAAAAGTCCACGATAGCATGTCCTATGTCTCACGGTTAACTAATAATAATAACTACTTTTATGTTCAAAATTTTAATTTGGTTAAAAAATTTTGTGATAACTGGTTTTCTACGCGGGCAAAGCCGTTGGCACAGCTAGTATACAATATAGTAACGTATCAAGGGCGTTCGTCTGTTGTACATAATTGCCTTATAGTCATAACTAATAAATAAAAACAATAAGAAGTACTCTACCATCGTTGGAGAGAGCTAAGGATTTGATACTTGTCGAATTGCATATATCTCAGGATTCTTATCGCTCCCGTAACATGCAAGATTTCATCACCTTAAAAGTTAGTGAAGTTTAAAATAATATGCTTCTATTTGATATTAAAAATTTCTTAGCGTCAGTGAGAAATTCTTTGTACTACTTGTTACAATGAATTTATGAAATGTTTTCATGGAATCGATGATACATTATTATCTTGTGCAATTTTTTTAAGACAGACGAGAATGTGAAATACGATAATTTAATCGACATGAAAGAAAAACATTATCAACACTAATGAACTAAGTACTTCTACCTACCATGAACTTTTATTACGACTCAATTGAAGACGTAAACTAAATTGTTTTGCTTTTCATACCATGACGTCTTAAAGACGGCACACTTTAAGTCGTTGCCGAATGACCGTTCGGAATGCGTCCTAAAAAAATTTGACTAAAAGAAAGCTATCTATAGTTCATATAACGTTTTCCTTTTCGAACATTACGACCCCACTTCATGGTACGAAAAGAAATCGGTTGAGTTTAGGTACTGACTTTAAATTGAATCGTTTTCTAAAAGTTCATGATAGGCCTACTGTAGTCAGTAATATATAATTTAATATTAATATAGCAGATCGAGTCTTAACTTCGACGAATAAATTGCTTTGTGCCTTTTGCAACGTTATGTCATTTTGTCAAACATATACAACGTATTAAATAAAACTAAATGTAGATTATGGATTTATATTATAACTGTCCTGTTCTGTTAGTTCAAAGCAGTTTATTCCTTTAAAGTGAATTGCATCATAAACAATTGAAGCAGAAATCATGTTCAAATGGAAATATATACATATTTTGAGAAAACTCAACTTTGAACAACATTCTGCAATTATTATTTATAACAAAGGCGCTTACGCGTAATTATATTGCAATAATTTTACTAATAACAACATCAATAATGATAACGGTTTGATATATTAAGTGCCATATAAAAAGCCAACACAGTGAGCAAAGTGCAGAGGGAGAGCATGCACTATCAAATCATTGTAATTTATATATCACATTATTAAAAAAAATTAATTTGGGTACTGACATATATAAGTATAAAATTTATTTATTTATTGTTACCTTTTCCTAAAACAATCCATACTAATATTATAAACGACAACGAATTTTTTCTTGTCTAATCTACGTCTCATTTTTATGTAACTACTGAGTTCAGCGGACCATGCTGCCAACATGAAGCCAATAACACAATTTATAGTGTCGTATATACGTACACACATAACCAGAAAAGGTTGGAGTTTAGACGCTCGGATAACGTTGTGATAATTTCCGCATGCAATGTAAGTATAGCGCCTATTATCATTTGTCCAGACGGATGAATCATCGACCAGCACAACAACATTACTAAACAATGGTGCGTATCTGCATTGTTAATTCACAACACACTAACGGTCCGAGGTTGACCAAAAAATACTTTATGCATAAAATTTGTCGATCTCAATGGTTCTTTAAATTTTGTCCTCGATGGATATCTATGAATAGTGTAAGATAAAATAGATCATGGAAATAAATAAATAAATATATGGGATACTTGTGTTATGGGTGACGGACAACTGGTAGATATACTAAATATATAATTTTAAACACATACTTAAATACAAATATACACCCAGGCTTGGAGAATCAACAAGTTGTTTAAAGAAAATGTTGGCCCTCGGCGGGAATCGAACCCGCGACGAGCTGAAAGCAGGGTCACTATCCACTGCGCCAACGGGCCAGTCAATGGAAATAATAATTTAATTTTTCGACTTAGTATTTTTTGTAATTAAACTGGTGTTTCTCTGTACGTAAAAATAAATTACAGTACTGTGAAAAGAAGACCATAACTTACGCTGTTTATTGGAAGATCAAAACTTATGAAACTATCCCTATAACTACGACGCAGGTACTCGTCTTAAGTATTTAAAAAGAGTTCGATATTATAAGAGGTCGACTTCAGTACCGAAAGCATCATTGTCACTCTCTACGCCTATTCTTGTATGAAGATACACAAATAAACATGCTTTCGAATTTACAAATTATTATGGATTAAATTATATCTATGAAAAGAAACTTTGCAATAAAAATGCAGATTAATTTTGTAAAAACAAAAGTATTTTTTACTCTTTTTTTTCGTTTTCGCCCTAAAAGCGTTTAAAAGATTTTTTTTGATGAAATATATTATAATATATTGAATCTTGAATAAAGTCATGGGGTAACAAAAATAATAAATATATGTAGTCGAAGATGCGGCTAGTATATTGTATAATCGACATTTGCAAATTTGTATTCGTAATAAGCAATTTTATCGATAACATCTGCCGAATGGGCGGAAGTTATTTGATTCGACGTCAACACGCGTGAAATGAGTAAGTCCGCATATTTAGATATCAGAATTATAGATATCACGATGACGACACGTTCGTAAATGTGTTTGTAGCGTATTGACCGTTGTTTAAACACACTCAATAAGTCTATCATTACCATACTGGGGACCGAGCGTCGACCTCCGAATCGTCGTGCAATAGGCGACGCGAAGAGCGGTCCGTCGCGGCCAATGTCGCCCGGCGTCATGTCCCAGCATACCTGAGCTGAATAATAAATACATACGCGGGAAACATGTATTAAGTATCATACCAATATCACTTAAGAGAGATATGTTGCATTATAATATTGTGTTTGGAAAATATAATCATTTGCAAATTCCTGTCATTTTCTACCCGTGATTAGAATGTTAATAAATTGATTTAATACAACGCTTGAAGTAATAAAGTAACGAGAACTAATACATAATAACCATATAGTGTAATAACCATTTTTATTATACTATATTCAAGTTACCTTGGTTATCTAACCAAATTAGCTAAGCCTCTAGGCATGATAGCTTATAGCATTACAACTTTTTGTCTTAAATATATTATAATTTGTTTTTTTTAAATAATTCATTGAATTCCTACCGCAATAAGGTCGTGTAAAGAGCTCATGAATAAGTGCCCCGGATGGACTCTAAACTAGTCGGGCTAGCCCGATAAAATTAGGCGTGAGTATAGCCGGTGTCTATATATTAACTATGAATACTACTCACGATAGTTTAAATTTAAAAATAATTCTTGGGACTTTAAAATCTATTATAAATAATATAATATATAAAAAAATTCATTTTGAAATTAAATAAAGTTTAAAATTTACATTTATAATAATATATTATGATAAAGTTTAAATTGAATCAAGCCAAAAAGGAAAGAATATTATTTTCTAACATTATTTCCTATTCTAATTTGTTTTCACAATTTTTCTTGATATTTTTTTCCTAAGATGAAGTACAAAGGAAGTTTAAGTGTGACGCTATCATAAAAATAACTTAAACGTATTTATTTTTTACGATTAAGGTATTTTATGATGTTCTCTCATCGCTCATAGCTGATCAGCAGGCCTACCATGAACTCTTAATGCGACTCAATTGAAGACGTAAACGACGAGACCGCGAACCGCTTTCTGTTCTTATCGTGAAGTGTGAATTGCATTGAGGTCGTAATGTTTGAAAAGTTATATGAACGAATAGATAAATCTGTCTCTTTAACTCACATGTTCTTAGGACCAATTCCGAACGCTCATTCGGCGACGACTTAAAGTGTGCGTCTTTAAGACGTCATGGTATGAAAAAGTAAAACTATTTCGTTTAAGTCTTTAATTGAGTCGCAATAAGAGTTCATGGTAGGCCTGCTGTTACTTAATGTAAATTTACAGAAAATGCTACTGTATCCAAATACTGTAATCTCTACCCAAGTTCACACGCAAAAAATATTTAATGTTAATACACAAGAAGTGTTAACGTTATAAATGATTAAAAGTTTTATTTTTACACGCATAATCTAAAATATGGAGCATGATAATAAGGTGATAATAAAAGACAAAAGTTCACATACTAGCGATAAATGTCATACAAAATATAAGGATTGACATTTAATAATAATTTGTTTGTTACACATCAATAAGTGGTACAATATTTTGCCCAATTCCTTGTATATTATTTGATTCAGTTCCCACTCCTCAAACTCAAAATTCAAAAACTTATTTTTTTTTTAAGTAATTGGAACATAATTTTTTCTATTAAGTTGTTTTCGAACACTTTCATTTAGATACCAGCTTGCGAATAGCACCTAAGTACAAAATCGACGCTCGATCACGCGCAGTCATCGGGCGTAGTAGTATACAATATTTGAAATCGCACAAAATTTTCTAACTAAATATAATAAGTTTTCTAATCTAAATATTTCTAACAAAATGTTTTAACACTCAACATTGAAGGAAAACTTTTGACCACTACATAGAAAATCCTTAGAAATCGATAGCGGGCTCCCCCGAAGACGAAATATTCTCTGCTGAGTAGCTAAGTGATATTTTTATAAAAAGTCCCGAATATATTTATGCAATATATATAAATTATTTATTATGTGTTGGGTACTGTATACGTAGAATGACGTCTGTATTGTTAGGGTTATTCATTATAGTAGTAAAATCGAACTCTTTATGATATATGCACGTTGTACCAACTATTTGGTTTTTCCCTTCCAACGATTTTTATCAATAGCTCTCGTTTGTATTCGCAAATGTATCGCCCCTATCACGTCCCATATCATTCCACTAATAATTCGTGTTGCAAATAACGTATATTACTTTATTATTACCAATGTGATAACGTAAATGGAGCACAAACAGCGAGGCATACAATATTTATGCTGCATACATTCTACATTGTACACAATATTTACTGTGTACAATGCAGAATGCGCACACGCAATTTGAATTGAGCTGATGTGAAAAAATGTCATTAGCATTATAGGTGCCTAGTTAAGTGTTACAAACAAGCCAGAAATGTTTCGAAATCGATTCTATTCAGCACACAGACCGTTAGTTTATTAATTTAATGTTAAAATATGTAATATGTACTTATCAAAAGTTATGATAGAATTATTTTGCTGTAATCCGCGTTTGTTAAGAAAATCTATGTAATGCTAAGTGTAGTAAGCATAAACCGTTCTCATACCCTATACTAGTAGGATTCGTTACCGGACGTATCACAAAACACACTACACAAGCACTATACACATTCAATACGAAAATCGCAACTGTCGTTTAGCCCGGTAACTGAAGCATCGTCAGGAGATAAGTTCCACGACAAAATTGCAAAGCGACGCATAACCCGAAAACAGTATTATATACAAATAGTTCAACCCCCACCATTGATTTTGATGATTGAGATTGACGTGTATCATACTGGAGTTGGTGATGCGTCGGATCGGTTAGGTCTAACTGTTGTACAATGGAATTCTGCAAAGTAACAACTACTTCTATAAATTATGTAACTATCAATAAAATAATCAGAGAGTAATCTGTGTTAATCAGAGCGTGTCGCAGATGAGATTGAGCTCTTATCGTCTGCAGGATACAGCGTTACTTCCGGTAAAGCCAGTCGATATCGCCACCTACGCTCGTCTCGCATTCGCGTTCCACCCACCTATCAACAACTATTATAATAAGGATAGTATTAAGTCATAAAAATATCATAACTATACGAAGTTGAACAAATTTACACTAAATCTACACAACAACAAGTTAAAAGTATATCATAAGTTATGCGACACACCGTGAATGGTTCACAATGTGTGCCGGCATGGGTCAATTAACAGCCCTTAATGGAGTTCATTCACGCGACGATACCATGAATGAAAGCAGGATTTAAATGGCATTATTAATGAAAAATCATAGTAAAAAAATCGTTGGCTTTACTAACCTTTCTGCTAGTCATTACTAAGAATTAATTGTAGTTAAAATTGTAAAACAATATGATGACTATAGATAATATTACGCGCAGAAAGGTTCAAGTTGTTTCTTTTGGTAACTTTTTGTATGGTAAGTACGTACAGATGACGGTAAATTTCTTTGAATAAGATTATTTTAACATATCTTTGTGAATATTAGGCTCTTATAAATAAGTGTATTTAATATGTATTAACTTGGATACTCTATATTTTTTTTTCGAACTGACTGTATGCTGTTAGCCCTAACGGCTTTAACAGCGTCACCGGGCGGGACGGGCGAGCGCAGAAGCATCGTCGAGGTTGCGAAATGAAGAGAGTAGTGCGCAGAAGCTCTACTAGCGTCGGAGAACGTCGTCCTAAGGGGGCCTCCTGTGAGGCCAGACCACGGCGTATGGCGACGCGTAGTGGAGCGCTGATAGTATGACTTTGATTAGTCATAGCGACATCGGAAGTGTGGCGAGAAGCCACGACCGACCGACGTCGTAAAACTGGGACCTCGTCTTCGCCAGCGAAGACGCTGTGTACTCTACATTGAAATCAGCTATTCTTAGAGTATCTTACTCTTCGGAAACATATTGTAACGAACATGCGAAAAGAGTTCAAATACGCTTGACGTTCTCTGGAAAATTTAAGTTGTTTAAGAATTGAGGTTTAGTAATAGTAGCTCACATAAGAATTTCTAGACCAAACTAGACCGAAATGAAGAGAATATTTGACAAATCGCGCGACCTATATTTAAGGTCATTAATGGTAGCCGCTGAAATCAAACGGCACAAGTGCTGTGACATAATATATCTTGAAGCGTTCTGTATTTAGAAGGTTAGCCATCGTTTGAGAAAAAGAGATGCATAATATCGTTTATCGTTACCGACGCAATGAGGGAAACAATAAATACTGTTGCGATGTTTTTCAACTATATATGGTAATATCAAATCTATTCTGTTACCACTATGAAAAACTTCTGATAAATTTTGTTGTTCTTAATGAATATATTATTGTTAGAACCTTCAACGCAACAATGCATATACCTACAAGGTATTATGAGTCTATTTCTGGGTGGTAGTAAAAGCTCAAAGCGCCGCACACTGGCTGCGGTTTCCTACTACTTGAGTAGGATCACAGAAATAAAATGCGCTGCGAGATAAGTCCAACCATATCTACAAACTACACTCGCCTCTGCCACTTAAAGGAATATCTTTATTAGGAACAGAGATATAAAAATATTAATAGGATAATAGGTATAACACCTAAATCTAATTTATCTATCGAATACCTTTAAATGAACTAATCTTGTATTCATACATATAAATATATGTATATTTATAGAATCTGAATTTCGGAAACGGCTAAAACGATTTTCATCAAGCTTAGTATGTAGGGGGTTTCGGGGGCGATAAATCGATTTAGCTAAGTTTGATATTAAAAAATTGGATTTTTTCCATTTTCAGGCATTGAAAAACTTCTAAAAAAATGTAATAAATACAAAGGTTAATTTTGCCGTCATTTAAGAAGTTTTTATATCTCAGCGTGGAACGATCGGACTAAAGAAGCGAAAATACCCGGGGTCAAGTCTCAGACATCCCTTGCCCTTTCTTTTTTCTTTTTTATGTTGCATTTTTTTTTATCTATAAAAAAATGTTGGGCATCCAGGCTCTATTTAATTAAATCTTTAATATATTCGATACATAGATATTTACGAAAGATTGACGATAAAATTGCTCTGAAACTTTCTCCAGTGTTTTTCTTTATAAATTAACGTGAAATAAATGTAGGATTTAAGATATTTGTTAAATTCAGAAAAATTCATTTTTACACTATTTTTGCTGGAAGAATGTATTTTAAAAAGAACTTGAAAATTTACAATTAAAATGTATTTAAATGTAATCGCGGATAATAATGCTAGCAATTTTTTTTTAATTTAATTGTCGTTATGAAGCTTATGGATGGTGACGCAGTAAGTAGATTGCAGTCCGGAAGTAAGACATGATAAACGTTTTATCAGTAATCAAACATTTTCAAATAAACTTGATTTAGTAAAACTTCTAAATAAGTGTGCAATTTTTGAAAAATAGTTTTCGTCGAAAATTAAGGACTTGCAAATGATTTATAGAAGCAGGCGTTACTTTGCGGAATTCCATATTGCATGCACTATAACATAAATACCTTGCTATATAGCAATAGGTTAAATAGGTTTCTTTCTGGACTAATCACCGCTCGTCACAATATTCCTAAGTGTAACAAAAGTTATCTAGCTATTATCTGCGTTTATAAAGAAAATATATGTAATTCTAAGTGTAGGAAGAAAAAACAGTTTTCATATTTTATACATACAGGATGACTTACAGCACGTATCACAAAACAACACACTACACATATTCACTACGACAATCTCAACGATCGTTTCACCCCGTAACTGAAGTATCATCATGAGACAGGTTCTACGACAATATCGTTAAAGTTTTTTGATTTAAATTTGTACTTAGCAATACATAAGTTTGTTGTAACAAACACAGCTTATAGCAAATAAACGGAAAAACGGAAACGCTGCCAGCATTCTTGGGACCATTCCACGTGGGCATGATTTGTATAGTACTAGCGCGTTAGTAACTTAAGATAGATATAACGTGTACATTTTTATAGCAAATTAATTCTATCATAACTTTTCTACTATGAAATTCCGCAAAGTAACGCCTACTTCTATAAATTATACTGTTTAAATTTATGTAACACAACGTAGTTGTTTTGCTATTCAGTGGTTCATGGAATCCTTAATATTTTACTCCAACCCACACTTTGGACAGTAGTTATTCTTAATCGAAATAAATTCATTCTACAAATACAGAACTACGGATGCGAAGTAAATACGTGGGGTGAAAGGCATCGAAACGGTCGATAATCGTCTGTTCTTTCGCATCATCTGCTAAACTTTCTCTATTATTGTCTTGGAAGACGACTCTACGTTGAATTACTTAGCGAATGTTTGTCCATCAACGGTACATCGACGTTTGCATGTAAAAGGTGCATTTAAAATTCGTAAGCGAAAAAATACAGGTCAGAATGTCTGCGAATAAAGCACTAGAAAATGGAAATATTATAATTTTATTAAACAAATTAAAATAATAAAAACATACGCAGACTTTCATTAAGATTTTATGGTATATAAGATTTATTCTCTTATATATCTTATATATATATATATATCTCTCTATAAGGTTTTGTACCACGATGGCCACTGTAGGCTAGGGTAGATACGGAACGGTAAATCCTACTCAAGGATGCATAGATATCTTCACCAAATGGTGAGGTTATTCCAAGGCAGAGAGTCATATGCTGGAAATCGTTTAAACCCTTTCTTTCCACAAACCTCAAACAATGGACGTTCTTATAATGGGGACAACGATATGAAATCCAATGGAATATAAAAAAAGCTTAATTACCTGTTATACTATCTGTAAAACTAATTGCTTAAATTATTTATACAACGCAATGACCCTTACGGACAGACGGGACGAGGGAAAGAAAACGTACAAGTAACACGATAGTGTATTTATTGCTACTTGTACGGAGAGTATCGCGAACGGATCCTTCACAGCATTCTAAGAATGGATGTACTCGAACTGCCGGTCCGGAAGATGCACCGTTTACGATGTCGCTTAGGCTTAGTGTTCCAGTAGGATGTACTATGAACCAAGGAATTGGTAGGCCATGTCGATCAAACGAACATTTTGTATGGGGGCTTCTTATGTAATACGCAAACACTACTATAGCGCGAAGCAATGAACTAATAGCGCCATCTGTTATTCCAGTGAGGAAAATACGTGAACCGTGTTACTAGTACATTATGTTACATCTACTATTTGCTTGGTCTCAAGGAAATGTTTTTATTAGAAAATATTAAAAAAGTTAAAAAATTCTGTACAACAAACATTTCTGAGTATTTGTAAGGTGACTAACTAAACCCCGTTGACAACGAATATTCGATTTTCAACATGTAGCGCCAATTGGCGGTAAAATTTAAATTAATTTCGTTGCTCCGTGAATGGAATGAATAACAATAAACGAGTTAGCTAGTCCAGCTTGAGGTTGATTTAAAGGGTAATAAAGACAAATAACGATTTGCCGAATATGGTACGAATTACTATTTAATAAGCGGCAAGAACACAACAATATCGTATGTGAACTGGCAAATTATCCTATCTTATTTTTGTCAACTCTTCAGGAAGAAGAATAAACGTGATTATTAATACATTCGTAATAGTTTTCATGTAATAAAAAAAAGTTGACTTTAAATATGTTTATTTATTTACAAATTTTCTAGTAGATAATACATGTTGATACGGTAAATGATGGGCAGTAGTAATGCCGTGATTCGGCTTAAAATTGAGATAGGACATATTGCCGGTTCAGTCGATACGTCATCTTCGTAAAATTTAATCATGAATGCATATGCAATAGCTTTGCAATTTCAGTGGTGCAAAAGTTATAGTTTTTTTTTATTTAATAAAATATTTCGTTGCTCGTAGAGACCTCCCCAGGTGATATCAGTACTTCCCGGCAACATAAAGTCATACACGAAATATAACGATGCTCCTGTGCTCGCGTGCTTTCCCTGTAAAAACTATAATATATTGACCATGAATAATAAAAAATGTTTTGCCAAAATATTTGTACGCGCATAACTTACAAACGACTGCAACGAATCGTTATTGTCACGAGAAGAATTGTATGATAAAAACATTAAAAAATTATAGCAAGTTTAAAAAATTCTAAAATATATAAATTATTGACGGCAATAAAATAAGACGATACGAAGTTCATCGGGTCAGCTAGTTTTGAATAAAAGTTGCGCACTTCATTGAAATTACGAATACGTAAGAGGGCCTTTTGGGCAATAACACCAAACGCGATTACAATATTATATTCATTCAACTTTATTATCATTTTAACATGCGTGTTGATTTCCGTTTTAAATTTACTGAATAAACGTATTGTACTTATCAATGAATCGCGGCACATTACAACTCATATAAAAATCAACATTTACATTATTAAACTTGATCGGCAAATAATTAGTCATACATGTAATAGGTAAATGTCTTGATAAGATACACACGGTGAGCACCTTACCGTAGTCTTTAAGTTTTGGATTTGAAGTGACAAGTATACCTCTCACTTCAATAAAAAAAGAGAACTAGTCAATCATACATTAATGAAATCAAAAGTGATTCCAAAATTATCAGAATTCTTCTCACAGATCACTTTTGCAAATAGAAAGTGAAATGGGTGTATCTACCCATATTTTTTTACATAGGTTTAAGATTACAGTCTGACGTAGGTACTCACGTCTGACGCACTAGGTTATGTACAGAATAATTCTATAAGTAGTTTATATTACTCATAAATGGTCACGCGTTATGGTTTCATTCACACAAAATGTTTCTTTTTCCCCGATGACTAATACGGTCTATGTACATTTAAGTGATTGTTGCCTAGGTTCAGTTGACACGGGGTATAATATCTTTGTTTACAGCCTTAAGTATGTAATTAAGACTAATTTCGAAGAAAAACTCATAAAGAAGATATCGAGGAGAAGTAGTTTTTATAGTCCACTAAAATTTGGTGGATATAAAAGCATGCTGCTTCAACAATACGAACAAGCTAGCCCGTTGGCAAACCAGCTACAACAATCTGAAAATTGATTAACTAAAAAAATTGATATGTGTTATGCAAATTATATTCATAGATCTGATCACAATTTTTTAGTAGCATTAATCGCGTAATAGATTTTTTGCTGTTACTACCGAAATATCTTCCAAATTCGAACTGGCGCCAGTTAAATTCGTTTGTTGTAAATATAGGCCCGACCAATACTTACATTGATGAATAAATAAAATGAGAGAGCGTCAAGCGATGTCTGTAGCATTCCATTGCAATGACTAAGAGGACTGACTTTAAAGGAAACTTAGGTATGTCCTTAAAAAGTTTCATAATTTTAGACTTATATAAAGGCTGTAGAACCCTAGTTTTTTTTAAAGAAATTTCAATATCAAGATTTTTTAATACTTAAAATTTCCTCTATATTATTTACGGCATGGCAAACTCGGTCCGTCTTCATGACCGCATTCCTTAAGAATAATCAAAGTGAAAATGTATTTATAATTTTTATAAGCCTTATCTTATTACAAATTTTATCACGACATGAATAATTATCGTAAGATTTACATAAATTTTGTTTTTGGCACCAACCCGGATAAATCGATTATAAGTCAAAGACGACTTGGACTTAAAGGTCACGGTCAACAACTATTACGCGAGTCCGGAGACAGGAATTCTGAACGAATACTCGTATATTGAGAAATTAGTAGTCAAACATAATTATGTTGGTGCATCTTCAGATGAGATATTTGGTTAATCACTATGCAAGTTGATCGAGTGCCATTTGTATGCGAATTAATAAATTTATAAAATCTATACGAATATCATTACTGCAAAAGTGGATTTAATTGTCATTCTTTGACCTCCACGCTAGAGATGAATCAATGTCATTTTTTATTGTGATATAGGCTACTTTTATCTCGGTAGTGAAGTTCACCCAGATCAAGCCGCAGGCAGATTTTAGTTATTTATAAATTCGATAACGAGCTTTTGGAATAAAATAGCCCAATAAACTATCAAATATATTGTTCAAAAGTAATAATAAAATTATTTTGCTATAATCCGCGATACTATATATGTGAGTATCGCGGATTATAGCAAAATAATTTTATTATTACTTTTGTATTATGGATCTCCGCAAAGTAACGCCTAATTCTATAAATATATTGTTCTTACACTGTATATCCGAAATCTCTAATGCCTATGTTCCCGTAGCTTTTATGTATGATTACTTATGATGATTTATGACTTCAACATTCCTAGCAGGGGCTTCGTAAGAAAATTCATGTTCACTTAGCAAGCAAAAGAGCCTTAAAAGAATTAAACTGACTGAGATAGCCTTACGGGTCGCGATGCTAATATGGCAATAGGCGGGCCGCGGGGCACACAGTTCAAAGTACCGATAAACGTTAAGGCTTTGGATGTTTGGGTGGCGACTGTTCGGTAGAAAACTCAGTGTTGACTGTGTATTCTGGTGTAACCTAATTAGACAAACAGATGACGTCAAATCGGACGCAGGAAACTGCTCCATTCAAGCGGCACGCGATCGTATGACGCTACCAAAATAAATTTACTAAATTTTTTTCACACGAGAAATTTGACACTTTATTTACCTTTCCCTTTAATTTAAAACAAACTAAATTATAAGGTAAGGTACTTCCCATTTCATAGTATCTTAGATGAAGCGGGATTGGTTGCCCATTTTTGCCTCAAATATACACAACGCTTATACGGTGCAATCTGAACCAACGCAGAATCAAACATGACGCGTCCCTATCGGAATGTTGATGTAGAATGCATGAAGCAGACACTATATAAACGAGCCGGGCGTAGAAAGAGATCCGCTATGCTTGTCGATTTTATAAAATTCTGATATTATTTACCTTGAAATATCTTTGCAAAAGTTATAACGATTTTAAAACTTCGTATGGTTTCAAGTAGATACATGCATAAAAAAATAAACCTTTTGTCATAATCTACAGGGTAAACTTTTAAAATATCAACAAGATTTTTTTAACAAACTAAAGGATAATAAATTTATAAAATACTAGCTGCTAAATGCGATATTGTAACTTATTATATGTAACTTATGTCCTTGCAAGATCCAATGTAACTTTATATTTAACTTTACTTTCGCTTTATGATTTTTTAATTTTAATGATTTATGATTTATAAATAATACCCAATGGGCGTTGGTATTCTAAGATGCTTGAATCGAGTCCGCACTTGGTATCGCAGCGTTGGTAGACCCCCAACGAGGTGGACTGACGACCTCAAATAGGTCGCAGGGAGCCGCTAGATTTAATAAGCACAAGATCCGCGGTGTGGAGATTTCTTAAAGAGATCTAGGTCCAGCTGTGCTTTTTCAACCGATGGACTTCATCGGTTGAAAAAGAAGAATAGTTTATAAGAAGTTATAAGGTAATAATTACGGACAGCTTGTTTTTCTTATACTCTAAATTTATTCTAAAATGGTCAATAAAGTAAAATAAGCATATTTACCTAAGGACAAATCAAGGATAATGTCGGCCATTCTGAACTTTGTAATATAAATCATCGAAATTTAAAATGTTTTAAGCAAACAAAAAAAGGGTGTTGCCACAGGATGTTGGGCGATAAGTTAGATTTGGCACACAGAACTCGTGAATTATTCACAATATGTATTTTTCTATCATGGATATATACACAATATTATATTTGAAGTAAACAGATTCACTACGCATTTGAAAATTGTAAACTGGATATATTACCAACTTTACTTACATTGGGGATGAAGACCGTGTGTGTAATAATCCGATATATTTATTTTTATTTATTATACCTATGAGTACTAGATTCTGCCTTCGACTTCGTTTTCCTATACTTCGGTACCGAAATATAAATACACTATTATTACTAAGGTAAAGTCACTTTCTCTGTTTTATGTGAAAGAAGTAGAAATTAACACACACACTGGCATTTATGATTAGTATGAATGTTATATCAAAAATATTGTCAGCGAAAATGAGTAAGTGATCTCGAGGTGTCGGACGAGGTTTAATCATCATCCTCCTACCCTTATCCCACTTTAAGTGGGGTCGGCACAACATGTTACAAACATGTTGTTACATGATTTGGCTATGTATGTATTTTACGTCCGGCCGCCTGCCTGACGTCAACTTACCTTAGTCGTATTTTACGACACCCCGGTAAGAATTGAGGGTGGTCTATTCTACTCAGGTGGATACCACACGGTTTACATGCAAAAAATATTTGAAATGACAAGATATTTTCAAAACTATATAATTCATATATATGAGCAATGCAGTTATATTAAATTTATGCACGTAGAAAGCTTTTTAGAAAGGAATAGAAGGCATACGTGACCTGCAACCGACGCGAGGTGTAGCGTGGAGGTGAGCGGCTACCTTCGCTGGTTGCGACACCACGGAACTTGCGGCCTTCGATACCAACCTTTTAATTGCAGTCAATTTTTCGAATGCACTTTACTGTGATATTATTTTATAATACAAAACTAACATCGGTTTATCTACAATATATAATAGAGACTTGCTCACTCACTGGTTTGTTAAAATAATTATATTTTACAAAACACCCATACCAATATTACGAATGTGAAAGTCTGTTTGTTTCACGCTTTCACGGCTAATACACTTGACCGATATTGATAAAATTTGACACAATTAAAAATTCCATACTAATTATTAGACTAAGTCCCCAAAAGTGTGTATGTGATCGATTTTCTAAAAAAATTACTGAACCGATTTTTGCACGGTTTTTACTTAAAGGTAAAAGTAGTTCGTAAAGTAAAGGTTAGATACTAAAAGCAATTCTTACGGAAGGTTTAGTTGCTAGTAGTTAATAGTGCAATATGTACTCGTAAATTGTCTTGAAGAGATCGCGCAGGTAAAAAGAACTCGAACGCTCGGAGCTTTAGCTGCGTGCACCGCGTAAGCCAACAGAGATTAACTAAAGTAATGTACAATAGAATTGTAGATCTACAAAAATACTATATAAAAGTCTGCGACAGCATGTCTATATCTCTTATAGTTTAATCGCAATAACTACTTTTATCTTTTATTTTTCTATCTTTTTTTCCAATTAACTACACTGATATCTACGCGGGCGAAACCGCAAGAACAGTTAATATATCGGGATATCAAACAGGATAAAAACTACCGATTTACATTCCGGAGCAAGGAAATAAATGTTGTATTATTGAAGGTACTTTACACTTATTTGTACACTTAATTGGCGGGAACGAACACTTGTACGACAAGTTTTAAATATAAGCAAAACTGTATAAAGTATACAATTGTTTTTTCTTAAAATTGTCCTTTATCAATTTGTATATTACGCAGTTTATATTTTCAGCAAAAATGTCTTTTTTGTTTTTTCACTTCACGTAAGTACCAAAACAAAACTATTCAATTAAAAACATCATTTCTAAATGTATTTTAGAAAGTACCAACTACCGAGGTGCAAACTAAGAGTAAGTTGATAATTAAACGTTGGCACATATTATGAGAAGGGCAAATCCATAGAATGTACATATTACAACCGAAGTAACTAAAAGACACCATTATTTTTCTATAACGTATGGACTTGGCTTCCGAGAAAAACTTCTTTGATCATTCTTCTCATCACAGTTCAAAAGCGCTGTCGGGATTTCTTACTCATAATGTTATTGATGTATTTAATTACTGACTAGTGTCAATTCCAGAGCTCTCATATTTCGATTACCTATCAATCTTCTGACATTTCAGAGTTCTGAAATCAGATGCTAAAAATAATGCTACACTCTACATAAATCACTGCTTAATAAGAATTTGTAACCAGTATTATCGCCTACTATGTAATATCATCAATGGCGTTATTAATATTTGCATTTTAGGACACACTATTCAGTTGGGGAAACCTACATATCTCTAGAGAATTTTGAAAATTTGTGTAACCTACCAATCCGCATTGGAGCAGCGAGATGGGTTTATGCTTCAACTCTTTTCATCCATAAAGGGGAGAAGAAACATATGCTAAGCAGTAAGATAGTAACAGCCCGTATTATCCCACTTGTTACGTTTACTTTTACTTTTATTAGATTCTTATTTGTCGCATAACTTATTTACATTAAAGAGAGAAAAAAATCATTTATTTATATCCAAAAAATATTTTTATTGATTTTTCTTAAGGCTTTACCTTCGTTGTATAAAAATTACAAACAGTATTATTTATGTCTATAAAACGAAAATTAACCATTTTGTTTTCAGCTATGATCACAAATAGGCATTAAGATAAATGGAAACCTAATTTGAAACACAACTACATTTGAGAATAATAAACTATATTTATCTAGTATTTAAACAACATTCGTGAAAGAATTTCATTAGGCTGCACGCAATACCTCATACGTTCGAGCGCGATCTCCAATCGCTACGCGGCCCCTTAATTATATTGTTACCAGTTACGCGGCACGAATCGTGCCTTGGACAGGAGCTATAGATACAATTTTCGTTTGTATTTTAAGGTACCACGAGAGTAGTCATCTATTCTATAAAACAGATAAGCGTGAGTATAGCCGGTCTCTCAACATTAATAATGAATACCACTCACGATAGTTTAAATTTAAAAAAAATAGATAAGCTTGTAATTTATAGAATTAGGCAGTACATAATACAAAAGTCATCATCATGCTCCTGCCCTTATCCCACTCTAAGTGGGATCGGCACAACATTTTACAAACATGTTGTCACATGATTTTACTACGTATTTTAAGACTTGCCGCCTGCCTATCGTTAACTTAAGTTAGTCGTATTTTACGATCCCTCGGTAAGAAAGAGGGTGGTCTATTCTACTAAACCGGATACCACACAATGGGTCAAATAGCCTTAGTTGCCTTTTACGACACCTCGGTAAGAAATGAGGGTGGTCTATTCTACTCAGCCGGATACCATTCGGTAGATACATAATACAAAAGTAATTGTACCAAAATCTATTATTTTAATATAATATGAGATTACCTAAAATCTATGTTCAGTTAAAAGTAGAGTATACTATTCGTGTTCATACCTTTTGCATGTTGGTAAATAGCATGTATTATAATTCCTTAAAAATGTCTTAGTGCTCATTTATTGCTATGACCAACCGATTTAATCCTCCACAATCATACTTTGTATTCGAGGTCTGGTTAGCGAATAGTGGTAAGTAAATTAAATTTGTACGAGATTATACAGAAAAAATTTATTAATCTTTACATATTATAAAACAATGTCCGCCGCGTCTGCCTGTGTACGATAACCCGAAAAAACCATAGATCTAAAAACTACGAAACTTTTAACTTCGTGTAAAGTGCGATTTAGCAGGAGGCTACTATTAAAAGCAGTTCATATGTATGAAATGCAGATGCATCCTAACTTTGTAAAGCGCGTATAGCGAACAACAATAAACTATTTTGATTTTTGATTATATATTTTTTTTAATATTTTATATATGGGACGCTTACACACACGGTCGTCCATCCTCAAAGGTAAATATATACATATATAATTTTAAATACATACTTAAATGCAAATACACACCCAGACTCGAGTTATAGAAAATGTTGGCCCTCGGCGGGAATCGAACCCATGACCCGCGGAGCTGAAGGTAGGGTCACTATCCATTGCTCCAACGTGTTAGTCAATTAAGTTAATTGTTTAATTACTTAAATGTTTTCGTTTTAACTATACAAAGATCTTTAAACGTAAATGTTTCTGCTATTCAAATGTTTCAAAGAGCATCCGACAACAGTAGATTTATCCCATAACGCTTACATCATTTGACGTTGTGTCAGCTGTTATACTCGTCATGATGTACACGCCCAACACTGGAATTATAATTATGGTGCTTACAATTTTAATTAGCTACTGGAATTATTTAAATCGTTTCACGACAACGCTGTTATATCAATTCGTATAATTAATCTTATTTATTAATCAATTAATGACCTAAAATGAATATATATTTCATAATTATTACGTTTGCAAATAGAACTTTCCAACAAATAGACAACTTATGAAACAAAAATGGAATAACAAGCTGCAATGTTTAAACCTGTTTAAACTTAAGTTAGCTAATAAATGCATTGTCAAAACTATATAATATGGAGAGGTTTTGAAATTCGAGATATTAGGTCCTTACATATGAAATTGGCGTTTTGTCGTACTGGCCACTTTGATCTCAAATATTACCTTTATGGTTAAGAATTCCAAATTCAAATTTATACAGCTTTTTACTCATGCATTTGTGTTTCAAACCCCCTAATTCATTTGTTTTTTCTGCTTTTGTTTTTTTCTTTGTGTCACTCTGTTTACAAAATGGAAAACATGAAATATCGCGTTATTTACGAGTATGAGTTCCACCGTGGCACCAGTGCTGCAGAAACGGCTCGAAGGATTTATAATGTGTATGGTGACGGTGTCGCAAAAGAAAACACAGTGCGTTTTTGGTTCCAACGTTTTCGTTCTGGAAATTTCGACCTGCAGAACAAGCCTCGTGGACGGCCGGAGACCAAAGTTGATAATGAAGAATTGAAGGCTATTGTGGAAGCGGATCCATCGCAAACCACGTCCGAGTTAGCTGCAGGCTCCGGTGTTAGTGATAAAACTATTCTAATCCACTTGAAGCAAATTGGGAAGGTGAAAAAGCTTGAAAGGTGGGTACCTCATGAATTGAGTGAAGCAAACCGACAAACGCGCGTCGACTGCTGCGTTACGTTACTCAACCGGCACAATAATGAAGGAATTTTAAATCAAATCATTACCTGTGATGAAAAGTGGATCCTCTACGATAATCGGAAGCGCTCATCGCAATGGCTGGACACTGGCGAACCTGCCAAATCCTGCCCTAAGCGAAAATTGACTAACAAAAAGTTGCTTGTAAGTGTTTGGTGGACTAGTGCCGGTGTCGTTCACTACAGCTTTCTCAAATCTGGCCAGACGATTACGGCAGATATCTATTGTCAGCAACTGCAAACCATGATGGAAAAGCTAGCTGCTAAACAACCGAGGCTGGTCAATCGCTCTAGGCCACTGCTGCTTCAGGACAACGCTAGACCACACTATGCACAACAGACGGCTACCAAATCAGAGAAGCTTCAAGTAGAATGTCTTAGACATCCACCGTACTCTCCGGACCTTGCTCCAACAGATTACCATTTTTTTCGCAATTTGGATAACTACTTGCAAGGAAAAAAATTCAACTCCGATGGGGCAGTCCAAACCGCTTTCAAAGATTTTATTGATTCCCGCCCGAATGGTTTTTTTAGTAAGGGGATCAATGAACTACCTATGAGATGGCAAAAGTGCATACATAGCAATGGTACATACTTTGATTAATTAAATATATTTCATTAAAAAAAAAAAACGACTTTATGTTCCTCCCATAGAAAACGCCAATTTCATATGTAAGGACCTAATATTATTATAAAGATGATTAAATCAAATTCTTTTTTACATTAACAACATCGAAGCACAAAATAAATAGATGTTTTAAACATTTACTCCTATGTTTTTAAATGTCGTTTCTTTAAAGGCAATTATAAAAACACAGACGTTTAGGATAGGTTTCTTTTAATTATTACAATCGTGCGCGTTAGAAGAATCAGCAAGAAACTCGATCGATTCACCACTTCAAGAATTGAAATTAAAAATTTTATGACTACGTTTTTAGCAACTGGTTTTTTTTTTGTTCCTCTGATGTCGAGAGTCATTTTAGGGCAACGCGTGGTTTTGCCTAATATATAATTATTATATATGTGCAAAGATCCTGATTGTTTCTATTTTTTTGTTGATTTTTTTAATGATGTCTATGCAATACTTCATAAATTTTTTGCTGTATTGATTATTTCGTATAAGCATAGATAAATTGTTTTTATTTATTTTTATTCGATGTCCGATTTCGTAGCTGGTTCGTACAGCTTCGAAAATCGGCCACTCAATAATCAAATGGCATACGGTTTCTTCAACTCCCGGCTCACAGGCGTACGATGGGTCCTCTTTGCATTTGAATTAGCAACTGCTGAATTGAACTGAACTGAATTGAAATAGCAACTGGTTGCTAACAATAGGCGATCCTCACATCATTAATATAGGTCATTTACAGAATTATGATATTTATTAAAAAGACAACTTTTAAGGCGTAATTATGAAAAAAAATAAAAATTTTAACGGCACTTTATTATAGAAGCCTGCACAACCTTTACCCAACAAAAGTAATAGAAAATATATATAATGATAAATGTATAGTGGACTATCGGTTTTTTTTTCATACCCGACACATGCAGAATTCGTAAAAACACAAACACAAACCTCCACCACCGCCACCACAATACACAAGCACGACACACGTTCACTATCACAAATTCAACAATCGTTTTGCCCCGTAACCGTAGCATCATCAGAAGATAGACTCCATGACAAAGTGGCAAGAGCTTTGCGATGGCGGTGTTGGAGGTTTGTGCATGTGTTTTTACGAATCCTGCATGTATCGGGTATAAGACAAAACGGATAGTCCACTATACATTTAGCAATATATATATTTTGTATTTACTTTATCGCGGATTATAGCAAAATAATTTTATTACAACTTTGTATTATGTGTCTCCGCAAAGTAACGCCTAATTCTATAAACTTTACCCAAAAGTTTAATAATACATCCCGTTACAGGATCAAAATTAATCTCTTTGTTAATATAACCTATTTCATTCACTGAGGCGTGAATAAATGACATGTCAGTCCCATACTCATTTGCGGGGATTTCAAAGGTTTTGTGACTGAGTGCAGCTGTAGTCGCGAAGCGCGGGCCAAGCAATTACATTGGACTCAGAAACATTACTCAAACAGTACTGACAGCTTGTGTCAGATTTGTGCATGTGCATGTGGCGTCTTTGTAATATCATATTTATGTGTTTGGCTCATGTTACGACTGCTACTTGTACAACGCCAGATACCTGGCTACTTTTCAGTTTTTTTCTATCAAAATCACCAAAAGTCAAAATACTTGTAACACGGTTCACAGAGATTTGCCAATAGATTAAAAAGTACGTATGACCATAGTAATAAAGCTTTTAAAGCATCTATCTGCATTGAATTAATGTAAAAATTGAATCTTTAATAACTCAGAATGTTTGTTATAAGTGAAATATATGATTTGCAAATATTAGAATAGAGGGAATATAAAGATGACAGATTTCATTTTTCTCAGAGTTTTATAAGTAAAGTAAAGTAACAGCCGGTCCTATCCCACTGCTGATTATAGGCCTCCTCTCTCCTTATTTGAAGATCAGGGTTTGAGCCCCACCTTGCTGCTCCAATGCGGTTTGGTAGGTTTCACATATCCCAGGAATTCTCCAGAGATATGCAGGTTTCCTCACCATGTTTACTTTCACTGAAAAGGCTGATAAATTGGAAATAAATTGTCGCCCTTGCACATACCTGTTTAGTTGTACCATAATTACTTTTTAGGTCAAGGTTGGTATGAGAGGGTACGGTCATTGATCCCTATAAATCGTGGTTTTTTTATAAACAAAAAATAATTCCTATCTAAAATACTTCACTGAAATGACAGATTTTTTGTAGGGTGTTGTTGGGTATCTAAAAGTAAAATTAATGTCGATACGATCCTGTATATGCAAAATAACATGAGCAGTGAGAGTTTGAGAGGCATGTCTGTTTATATCTGAATACATTTAAACGTAAAAAACAACCGAAGTACTCTCACTTGCACTTTTAAAAGCATACGTAGCTGCCGTCCGTATTAATGTACTCAGTACTAATGTATCACGCGATCTCCAATTTCGTGTGCGCGCATAACGCGTGTCAAACACCTAAAATCTTTGCCAAAAATAGTTTGTTATTTTTTGTTGTTCCGTGCATTCGAATAAGCATGATGTATACACACAAGCTGTGATAGCCCAGCGGTGAGACCGTGCGACTCTTTTGAGGGAACACGAGTTCAAACCCGGGCAGGCACAAATGAGTTTTTCTATTAAAACTCATGTGTCTAATTGATAATTGCAATTTATCACACGCTTTTCGGTGAAGGAAAACATCGTGAGGAAACCTGCATATCTCTTGAGAATTCTGGAGATATGTGTAACCTACCAATCCGCATTGGAGCAGCGTGGTAGGTCTTAGCTCCAACCCTTCTCTCCAGAAACGGGGAGAGGAGGCCTAATCCCAGCAGTGGGCTTGTAACAGGCCGATACATCCCTAGCACAGAACAAAACTGTTTATTCATAATAAGTTGGATACTCATTCATATCAATTCGCTTATTCAGATGTGCTCTACGCAAACTTTCATAATTCACATTGCATTGTGACCCCGAAGCCAGTGGTTCGTTGAATAAACAAATCCGCGATTGTTGAATGTTGATACAGATTCTTTACAACTGCGCTACGTGTATATTTACCAGAGTAGTTAGTAGTCTATTTATAACCTACATCTCATGCATTTTCTATAAAATGAAGCTGTTAACTTTGTTCTTACAAATTTTAATAGTACAGGCAAAACCTTAGCAATAATTGTTTACATAGAATTCTTTTACAAAACAAAATGTGTCAAATAAAATTAATGAATAAATAAAATAAAGTCAAAGATTAAATAAAGAGGAAGATACCCGGAGCTGTGTAATGAAGTCCACGCAAAGTCGCGAAAACAAGCCTACAATCATATACAATTGCATTGTCTTATAAATTTAGAAAGGCTCTCTTTGAATTCCTTGTGTACTACGTAACCCGTTAAGATGTTCGAACTAAATATAACAAAGTAACTGCTATAAAACAAAAGAAAAGCAATATAATATAGCTGTAAGTTCTCGTTGGACAACAATTAACTAACATTATTGAATAATTAACATTATGGTTTCTCAACCTTATAATGTAATAATTACATCTATTTTATAGTCCACGAGCGAGATAAAGGAAACGCATTAAAGATCACGATATAAATAAAGTCGTGTTTATAATTGTATTTGAACGATTGTTGAATAAACTTACACAAAAAAAAAACAAAAAATATTTAGTTAGAACTCTAACAAAAAAAAATTATGATATTAATGTAAGGGCATCTTATACTAACTTTTCATCTAACATTAGGCAAAACTTAGACACCAACACATTTCCTTACATAGTTTTTACATGTACATTTTATCATATACGTTGCGGACTTCCATGATACACAAGACATAGGATTATTTTGATACTATTCTTGGCAGTGTCATCTAGTTATTCAATTTTAATAAAAGAGCAAACTTTTTGAAGTTTGCTCTACAAGTCAACTACACATTTTTATTATTTCCACATATGTAGTAACTTCGTCAATCATCGACTAAAAGAATGATTCTATAAACATTCCCAGTATTATAAAAAATATATTGAACAGCGGTCATTTACGAAGGATATTTAAAAAAAGATTTATGGAAAAATAAAAATATATTTGCAAATCATTCATTACCTTATTTCACACATTATTTCTGAAAGATTGATAAAAAAAACGAGCAGTAAAGAAGCAAGTGTAAATGGGGCTTAAAGTTTATAATTCCAATGTTGGAGCATAAGTAAATAGAATTATGATATCAATTAGATGTACGTAAACATGTGTTACACGTGTCCCCTTCTTCCCCTCAAACAAGACAGCAAAATTCCTAACGTACAATGTGAATCACTATGCAATATCCGTTTCAAAATGCATGAGATAAGTAAAACTGTGGACACAGTCGCTCAGACTATTTATAGAAGTCTTACGCAATAATACTCGGGTCCACTGTATTCGGTAACTATTTTATAATCTTTACGTCTAAAATAGGTCAGTGCTTAATACCGAAAGCCAATTGCTTTTATATTACCCTTAATGGACTGTAGCTCTCAGAACTTTAAGGTATAATAAGAGAAACTTTGCTCGTGTGAGTAACGCGGTAATAAATCGATTTGCAAAAATCGATTAATCGTCAATCAAATAACAATAAAAAAATTAAAAATTTGAGAACTAAGCCTTTAACCAAAGTATATTTTGTTACCGTGACGTTTCGTAGGTTTAACTGTACGTGTCCATTTGCATACCTGTAATCAACAAAAAATTCATTAATAACACAATAGATTCAAATGTACTCGGAATAAACATTACTCTATCAGCTTAATAGTCGATGCTTAATATCTTATAAAATAACAACAAGAATAAAGAGCAAAAAGGACAAATCCATAGAATTTCCACAAAACATTTACTATATGTCGATCTTCTGAAACATTGTTGAATTCAGCGTACACTGTTGAATTCATGCCAATCTGGCAGTAAGTAAAAGGGCAAAAACGTACGTACAGTTTCGAAAATATAACTAACAACAAATCTCACGCGAAAATTTCTTATTTTATTCTCGAATCGAAAGTTCTTCTCCTTCAAGTCATTAACTTACTTTCACAAGAGACAGATACTAAACTAGATTTAAAAGAGCTAAGATAAGATAATCAAGTTCAAAGTAAGATAGTTCACGTCTAGTACCTTCTTGCAATATAAAATAATTGAAGGGAATTTCATATTACGCAAATAAAAAACTATAAGCTAGGCCAATTAGGCAAACAATGACAAAGTTCAGGGCCGAAAAGTATGTTTAATGTCGTAAACATGTAGAATATAATTACAAATTTGGAGTCGGTTATCTAATTGCTGACCGCTTATGTCATCATAATTAGCCCCATGCACACAACAGATGTTATTTTTTATCACCGCTAATGATACATTCGGCAACAACGCTTCAGGTTAACGACGCGGTGAAAGTCTACGTGATTTATCTTAGTTCCAATGTAATCGTGACGTAACTAGAATCATTTCCAGTGACTAACGATGAAACGGGCTCCTCTGACATGAAGTAATGCACGAGCCCAGTGTACTTTAATAAAAGCGACGCCATTGTTGTTTGCATTCATGTAACAGCAATTCTCAGAATTGTTATGCCTACACAGATTAAGAGTAACAGCCGAGTGCAATCAAATGAATTGCAACTGTTTTAGTTACATTTTAGACACTATGACTAAAGTCTTACAGAATAGAAAAGATATAGAAAAGATTTTTGTTGCTTAAAATATATTTCAGATACTTAAGATGTATATCAGACATACGAGATACGTCATAAAAAGCTTGTGATTCCTGTATCGCGACTTAGCAAGAGTTAGCAACTCATTCTTTTGTCTCGTTATTCGCTTCTACAATAAAATTCCGCAATCCATACTAGGCTAGTCTACAGAAAGGTTGAAATCAAGTGTAAGAACGTCTACGCCCTTTCCATCAACATCTGTTGTTCCTCAAGGCTCCCTTCTGGGATCATTGCTCTTTCTTATATTTATCAATGACATTGTTAAACAGTTTAACAGTGGCTGTCTGTTGTATGCCGATGATTTAAAACTTTTCAGAGTAATTAACAGCCCTCTGGATTGTATGGTATTAAAATCTGACATAAACAGCCTTGAGACTTGGTGCTCTGAAAATTTGATGTCACTCAACGTTAGTAAATGTTTTGTAATGTCGTTTATATTAAAACAGAATTCATTGACATACGATTATAGAATAGGTTCAACAAAACTTCTAAGAAAAACAGAAGCGAAAGATCTCGGTATAATATTAGATGTATCAATGTCATTTAGAAATCACATCAATAAAACTATATCTCGTGCTAATAGTATTCTTGGCTTTATATTTAGAATTTCGAAAGATTTTAGACAACCTAACACCCATATATTACTTTACAATAGCATGGTTAGAAGTATTCTTGAATATGGGTCTGCTATTTGGGCACCATACTATAAAATACACATAGATAGTATTGAAAGGGTACAAAAAAGTTTTTTTCGTACATTATCGTATAAATTTCATTTAAAATTTAAATTACTTAATTACGCATCTCACCCAGATTACTTTAAAATACCTACATTACATATCAGACGCGACATCTCAAGTTTAACAATTCTCTATAAGGTCATTCACAATATCATTGATACTAGTTTGTTGTCAAACATTTTTCTTGTAGTAAGAAATAGAAGCATTAAAATCACAAATGTATTTCATATCCCTCTTTTTCTTTTTTTCGAACTGACTGTATGCTGTTAGCCCTAATGGCTTTTACAGCGTCACCGGGCGGGACGGGCGAGCGCAGAAGCATCGCCGAGGTTGCGAAATGCAGGGAGTAGAGCGCAGAAGCTCTATTTAAGTCGGGGAACGTCGTCCTAAGGGTGCCTCCTGTGAGGCCGGACCACGGCTTAGGGCGACGTGTAGTGGAGGACTGATGGTGTGACTTAGATTAGTCATTGCGGCGTCGGAAGGGTGGCGAGAAGCCACGACCGACCGACGTCAGAAAACTGGGACCTCGTCTTCGCCGGCGAAGACGCTGTGTGTGTGTATTACGTGTATCTGTGTTGGCGATCGTTTTTGATCGTCGGGGTCATACAAGACGCTTTTTGGACGCCTATATTTTCGATGGTCGGACCTAACTGGGATGTAGGTAGAAGCAACTGAAATAAGGGGGTTCGAGTGTACCTCAGATTTCTCGAAGTAAGATTTCGAAAAACGTTTAAAGAGGTGAGTAATGGTAGGGAGATCGAGGTCTCTATGGAGGTCAACGTTCCGCATGAACCACGGACACCCAGTGGCTGTCCGCATAAATCGGTTCTGACGTCTTTGGAGCCTCATATCCCTCTATGCCGAACTAATGTTACAGCTTCTAACCCGATTTATCAAATGCAACGTCTGTACGACGAACGCTGTGCTAATAATATAATTTTTGATGTTTTTTGTGGAAGAATCAGCCACTTTCGTAGTACTCTGAAAAAGGAACTGACAGTGGATTATAATGGATACCTTTAAGCTTTTATTTGTATTTGTATTTCTATTTTTTTTTTTAATATTTACTTTAAATTCTTTTTTATTGTTTTCCGTTCGAGTAGCTTTTAATGAATATTGCATGCCTAGATCATATTTTGGAGTTATTATGTGAAGCTCATTAATCAATTAAACTTGTAAATTTATTTTTAATAACATTCTGTACTTGATCTTAAATAAATTCAAATTACAAAATTGAAGATTATTTGGATGATAAAAATGGATGGATTTGAAAATCCTTTCAGCTTCATACAAAACTGTGAATTATTAATGTAAAATTGAAAATGTTTAAAAGATTGACCTTAAAGACTTTCTTGATTGTTCTTCCCGGTGAGAGCAACATTTCGAACAAGTTGGAACTTCATTGATCGTATTAGAGGATTCAAAAGTGCAAAGAGCTTATTCGAATAAAGATTATTTTAGTTTGACTTACTAATTTAATGATAAGATGACTAATAATTTAATCATGACATTAGATGACATGACAGCTCTATATAGATTTGTGGAAATATGTTTGATTAAAAGAATGTCATATTTCTTAAAATATATTTGTTAACATTAGTATACAGGCTTCCTCCGCTGCATGGTACATTGCTGATATAAAGTAAGTAACCAACTTTTTGCGACTCAAATTTCTTGGTCAAAAACCCATCTACCTACCTCAATAGAATATATTATTTGACCGAACATAAGTTCTTCAACCTCTAAACTCCACACTTGTTAACTATGTCTGAATTTTTTTCTGTTCTTTTGGCCCACAAAAACTCCTTTTAGACAGCGGTTGTAAATTTATATCGTTGTTTATCCTAGCTGCTAATATATGTTATGTATTTTTGAAAATCATTTTGCTAATTAAATTACATTCAAGTTCATTAATACAACAAAAGATTAAGCACAAACAAATACTTGTGTTATATTTTGATATTAGTCAGTTATACTCGTAGTTATCAGATAGCGTTTTGTGTGCGTAAAACTGTAGATTGTTAACCTTATTGTTATTATTTTTAGATTTATCAAATGAATCTTCCCTGTTACTATCTAACGATGAACTATAGAGATGAAGAGGGTAGGGTTGATATTAACAATATTAAGGGGTGTCTGGGAAAAGGGGGTAAGTCTCTGACAGTAGTAGGATTGCCATAGTTTGTAATATTCTAATAATTTCTATTTTTTTTAATCGCTTATCTCTTGCGTTTGTATAAATTAATAAAAAAAGATATATTTGACTGTATTGTTATATGACTAACTGATTACATTAAAGATTTAATTTATCATTAATATAGAAGCAACATTATTCTTTTGCGCCTAACGTTGGTTAACATTTCAAAGATATTATTGTAAATAACATTTTAAATATGTTCGACACCTTCTTATGCAAAACGCAACTAAATTTGCTTAGAAGATTCTGCTTTCAGTACCAATATGAATCTTCAATGATCTAATAAAATTACTACTACTAATAATACGTTTAAACGGGTTTTTAGGAAATTTCAATAGTACTGATATAATTATTTTACTATAATCTGCGTTTGATAAAAAAAAAATATATTCGTTCACTTACTTGCTCCAAATTGGCGTAGAGCCAATCTCGTGATGATGCTTCGGTTATGAGCGAAACGATTGTGGAGATTGTTGTGATGGTTTTTGGAAACTAATCCTGTACGAGTACAGATTGTGCTTTCAATGTGTGCATTGCATGGATTTTATTATAAAGCAAGGATTATAGCATAATAATAGTATCATTACCTTAGTACTAGGAGATGAGAAGCTCACGAGCTAAAGACTAAAAAGATATATATTTTTGCAAAAGATATAATCACTAACTGAAAGAGATGTATAGTAATTAATTTTTATTGGGAATAAAATGTTAAACTGCAGAAATTTCTGGATGTATGCACTTGCGAACAAGGCAACCCTAGGAAGGAGTCCGCCAGCCGCGTGCAGCGGACACGGACGGGTGTGGGGTAGCCGCCCAACACTATCGATCGCCTCTCCTCGCATCAGGATATAACCACTTGTTACATCTATCGCTTTGGCAACTGTAATGTAGTGCAATCACAGAGATAGTTTGTTATTGATGCCAATCAATATATATGTATTAAAATTTATTTACACACCTTATATCAAAGTGACCTAATTATAAAAAGTTGTTTGTGACAAATTGCAATAAAGCGTAGCGTAGCGCGTACAAAACTATTGAGTGTTAAAAATACCCTTAACTTGTAAGAGCAAGAAAACACTAGCATTTTTAAAAGTTCATAGCGAGATGTCATAGATGGCATTGAAATAATATTACAATGTAGTTAAGTCAATTAAGCTTAATTTTGAATTCGGTCACTTTAATAATAAGCGTGCGATGAATAATTTTTTTATGTACATTATGCTGTAAATCTTTTATTTAAGGACACTTATGAACTTGATCTATTTATCAATTTTGAGCTTTTATAAGAAGGTATAGTACCCGGCATTAAATAATGCATATCGATGTTCAGAACAGCTAGCCAGTTCGGTTTCGTAGAGCGCTATCACTGTTACTCAATATATGACGTTTCACACGGGCTCCTCAGTCTGTGCGACAGAGACAATGCTCTATGAAGCAGAACTAGCCGATTTTCTCTCTCTAAGCCTCGATGAGCATTATTTATTTCCGGGTACTATACGATTGTTCTGCTTAGACGATAGGATACACTTCGATGCGATAAGTAAGGTAGAGTTTTGACATATTTAAAGGAATTCTTTATATATTAAATAAAAATATTCCCTATGTAAATTCAATTAGAATTTCCTTAAATATTAAAGCTGCAAGAATAGATGTTGCAGTCGAGTTTCAAACAGGCCAATACAAAGTCTTTTGGATCAGCTAGTAATCATACGAGTACATGAGTCCGTCGTTTTTAAAAGAATTTTGAAAACACAAAATCTCTAATTTCTAATTTCTTTAATAATTATAACTTTTACTAAAATATGTCTAAAATACATAAAGATATGAATAACTTTATAATGACTATATAATCTCTTATGTAACAAAAATATATTTATGTGTAATTCCTATACGGATGTTTTGCATTTCTCAAAACTATGCACAGAGCTTAAAGAAACATTTGTCTACGCAATATCCTGTAACATATAAGTCTTTGTTTTATCATCGTTCTTGGTTACTGTCTAATAAGTTTCGTAATTTTCACAAGATCTAGTATTCAGACTTATCTTTAACGGGCGTAATATACTTGAACGATAAAAATCAAAGTTTGCTTTAATAGTATTAGGAACCATTATTATTGTCAAAAGTTATCCTCAGGTATTAAGGGCATTTGTGTATATAAATTATAATTAATTGCGGCCATTCATCAAGTAAGAAATTCGAGTCATCTTTGATTAATATATATAATTATAGGCTTACGTAATGCTTATATCTCAGTTGTATTTAATATTATTCTATAAACCGAAACATTGACCGTAGAATCGTTTATTATGGAATGTTGCCAACTGATTAAGATGTTTGATTGTTGCCGCGATAAGGGAAGTTGGTGGCATAATCAAGCTGGGCTTATCAGAACTGACATCTTTAAATTGACGTGATGTCTCGATATCCAAAACTATTGCAAAATTAATGAATATTTTGGCGCCAGCAAAACCTACTCTTTTCTACAGAAAGTAAGTAAGTAGTTCAGAAGTATAAAAACATAAATCATTGAAAAATATATCCGAATATGCGCGTTTAGTTTTGATATTATTTGCGTTGGTTATTTGAATTAACTGTGATGGCCTTACTCCATAATTTTGATTATTTATCGAGATATATTTTCTATGAAAATTTTAATTCCAAAATAAGACTTTCTGATTAAAAAGTTAAACGCGTGTTATAGATTGTTTCATTGAATGCCACGACCAGCCTTGCCCTTTAGATTAGACGCTGATAAAATATTTGCATAACCTGTTATACTACTCCTTCGATCAATATTTTATGATTATACCAAGATTTTTTATTTAATGATCGCCTGAAACTATTTATTTGTGTCGAGATAAGTCTTTATCGTTTATAATCATCAGACAAGAAGTTTGATTGATTAGATAAATTAGATTAAAATTTAGAAATCTGAATTTATATTATTTGCATTGTTCAATCAACTGTTTTATTTATTTAATGTAAATAAATAAAATACAATAAAAACATGTCTGAGCTCAATATTCAATTAAAAGTCTTGATGGAAATTGGATTGGATTGGAAATTATGATTCTCGTACTTTTACTGTCTTCTTAGCGGTTGTGATTACCATCAAGTATCGGTTTTGGTAACAGCTGTTCAAAATTTCTGCTTGAAAATTTCGCGGAATTTTTTCGCGGTTCACTCATGCACCAGACCGTCCATTCCATGGTCTGGCTACCTCATCTTGAAATGTGGCCAAAAAATGAGAGTATACGGAACTTAACAGTGGAAAATAGATGCTGCTAGCCTAGCTCTTGGAGTATCGAGACATTCTTTCACAATTCGATCTACCTTACCCCAAGCATTCTTCGCCAACACCACATTTCTAAAGTATCTATCTTTTTCCTCTCAATTTCCCACAACAAACATATAAAAATATGGACAGAATTAAAGTTATATACTTTTAAAGTAGCGAACCATTCTCATTGTTTGTCATAAAATATCAGAAGTAAATTATTAAAGTTCAATTCGCTTTTTACAGTATTCTATGTAAGACATATCGATATGAGTCAATATCTGTAGGCAGTAGTCATAACTAGAGCAAGAGGAATGACCTACCAGTAGGTGCTCTACTTAGGAACGCTGCAGGTGTAATCAAAGTAACATGTACCTGGTTATAATTTTAGCACATGCGTAACTTTTGCCGTCTCCTCGCTAACTAATTTATTCCAGGGCCGAATACATGTGTTATTTAACACAGCAATTTTGAAGTCTGCGAGAGCTAGTTTGATAAATTGCTAAAACATTAATACTTACTTTTATAGTACTTGCAGGTATTTATAGTAACCGGCAATAAATAATGCACATCGAGGCTTAGAGAGAGACAGAAAATCGGCTATATTCTGCTTCATAGAGCATTCTCTCTGTCGCACAGACTGACGAACCCGTGTGTGACAGTGAGAGCACTCTATGAAACCGAACTGGCCGGCCTTTTCGTTCTACACATCGATGTGCATTATTTAATACCGGGTACTATACGTATATTATTTGTGCAATCCTGTTATAATTTTAGTATGACGATTATTATTTTGCATCAATCATGCATTAAAAAGGAAAATTTGGAGTTACATTACCACAGTTTTAAATGTCAATGTTAAATTTAACTGTATCTACATAAACACCATCATGAAAGTCAAATAAGAGAAGATTTACTGTAGATTTATAGAAGCAGGCGTTACTTTGCGGAATTCCATATTACAGGCACTATAACAAAACTACTTCGCTATAATCGGGATTCCCGTGCGGATTATAGCGAAGTAGTTTTGTTATAGTGCCATTTACTGTAGATACTTTACAGATTCTTGATGAGTCTGTCAATGATGATAAATGTAATTGCTATTTGTTGACCTTGTTTTTGAAAAATTTTTCCTTCGTTCCTGCCCATTTTCTGTCAAATAGGTACAAGCCACTTGTGTAAATATTTACTTATATTTTTTAATAACTAAAATCGTTTGATTTATGTATGCTGTTAATATATGTAGATTGATAAGGTAAGGACATCTTTAAAATAAGTTAGTTTTATTAATGTGTGTTAGTGTTTGATTAAGGAATAACAAAGAAAACTTTGGAAACAGTACAAGCACTATAATAGCGAGTGGTGACAGCAAAATTAATGGTAATGAATTTTAGAGAAAAATTCAGGATTTGTCCAAGTTCGGTTTTATTTCAATACGAAAGTTACGGATATTTTTCTGTCTTAACAAACTGCTTTCGCTACAACTAACTTTCTGCAAATCAGTAGAAAGACATTTTATAATGATAAAATACTCCAGTAACATTTATTTTTCTAAGATCTCGATACAATAAAAAAAATCTGACTATGATAGAATATCACTTGGAATTTTTTTATCATATTTACAACAAAAATGTCCAAGTTATGTCTATCTTAAATTACTAACACGCTAGGACTATACAAACCATGTCCAGTTTCCGCGTTAAATCGCTAAGCTGATTCTTTGTGCGAAAAAAGAGCCAGCTCTCTTGTTACCTGACGACTGACGAGGCTATATTAAGCGTGGTGTTAAAAAGGGCAAAATTTGTTTGACTTGAAATCACTAACATTTAATATCAAAAATCTCTTCCATATAATAGTTCCGATAACAAATTATGAGTCTACAATAGTATTCCATCTTTATGGAATGAAAACGTGACGAGAACTTTAAAAAAATAGTGTAATACGGCAAATCTGATTCAATATTCACTTACACATAAATTGTGCATTCTATTATAAAAAACAGTAAAAAATCTAAATCTTTTATATTTGTTCTAATACTGCATAACGTAAACAGAACAAGATTTGTGTGCGTAAATGGTTTTCTTAGAGAAAGTGTCGTGTGGCGGTGGAGAGATCGCTAACATCTCGTAACTAACGTGATGACGATTATTAGTTGGTGGACTTGAGACTAATAACTAGTAACAAACCTCTACCGCAAAATCAGCTTAGAAACGAACTGTAACGATTATTGTTAAGTTATCATACTCATACCAACGGTTAGGGACACGGAAAAGAATCGATACTTTGTGGTATCAAGTACGTTTGCTTTCGGTACCGAAACTTTTGGACTCAATACTTTGTATTCGATACTTGATCAAAACAATTATTTTTAAACAGGTATCGTATCGAATGAATTATCCATCTAAGTTAATCTTTCGGATTATTCTTATTTTTTTTAAACGATTGTAATCGTGACGTGGAATCAGTTCTTTTAATAATTGTGTCTTTGTCTTTTCATCATCTTATTTTTATGCACTATTCTTTACGTTCTGTTCTTCTGAAGTTAATTATGATCTAAGAAAGTATTCGATACTTTGAAGTAACGATACTTTAATGATTACGATACACATGACACGATATGAAATAATAAGTATTCCATAACGTGGCACCCACGCTAGAGTCAATTAAGAAATGTTTGTTGTTTTATTGAACATGTCGACTTATTTGGACTATAGCCTCAAATATATTGTATAATTGGAAAAGATTTATTGATAGGACTTCGTGTGAACAAATGAAAATGAAGGCCGGTACAGTAGTTTACACTGCACAATGTGTGTGGGTATTCAATAAAAGAGAGGAATCTCTTATTTTAAGATTTCTGGACATCCTAATTTAGGCATTATATTTGATAAGCGGATAAGCATAAAAATGATCAGTTTTTATTTAAATTAAATAAGTTTAAAACGAAGTAAAGAAGTAAAGAAAATACTTATAAAGAACCTTTTTTAAATAAATCGCGCAGTAGGCTTGTACATCCATTAAGCGAAATAATAACAGTAAAACCTACTACTATAATATAAATATACGGGTCACACCGTGATAAAATCAGGTTACTATTATAATAGGTTCGACGTTTTGACAGAATTGCGTCGGCCGCGATCTCGAAGGTAATTCGATTTCATCGCGATGTGACCCTTATATTTGTGTAATAGTAAGTATGAATCGCGAAAATTCAAATTCTACTAAAGGTTAGACCAACCGCTGTGTACCAATATATAAATATCAATGAGGATTTTATTATAATAAAATCTACAAATGGCTTCCCGGAGTTTGACGTAACGTGTCCTCGCCAAGTATTACAATCTTCAACTATTGGGTCATAATGGGTCTAGACGGAAGTAACTTTCTAAATTAATCTTGGGTAATACTCCTACTTAACTGCTTATTACCACAATCTGATCTTTGACAAGTCAAAAGTTCTTGTCAAAATATATTTGAACAAAGTATTATTTTGTGCATGTAACAGTTAGCAATGAAACGTACGCATAAGCCGTGGTATATCATTTGCGACGAATTACATCTATGAACGTGCCTCGCAGTCATCTTAACCAGTCGCTAACATAACGAGGAAAATCCTCCGACATCCTGTTCGCAGCCACGAATGCATTTACTGCGTATAAGTCTTCAACATTGTTTATACTTTAAACACTACCAAGAATTACAGCCGACAACACTCAATGTATGACGAGTTTAAGTAATAACAAATGAAGTTTTTTTTAATCCGAGCAAAGAATTTAGACTGTTACTCGAATGCCTAAGAAAACATAAACCAAATCTTTAAATAAATTCTTATTTGAAGAGAAGGGTTGGTGATTATACTCACCATGCTGCTACGATGCGGTTTGGTAGGTTACAGATATCTCAGGAATTCTCCAGAGATTTGAAGGTTCCTTACGATGTTTTCTTTAACCGAAAAGCGATAAATTGCAAATATCATTAGGTACATAAGTTGAAATAGTCGCGATAGTCGGTCTTTATGTTTCGGACGGACTTCATGCGGATTTCATCAATACCTAGACTAAGTGACTCAACCGTCCGAACCTCAGCAAAACGTGGCCGGATCTGCTAGTATTATATTTCAATAATATTCTCAATATATTTATGCAGGTTTCCTTACAATATTTCTCTTAGCTCATGCTTAATTAGTGTGCATTAATTAGGCATAAACATTTCTCAAATGCAGCAATAACAAACTCTATTTTACTTAGAAGTATATGAATTATATGAATATTTTCCTGTCAATATACTGAAATTAAGACTTTCAGTTATTATACGTATTAGAGTAAGACAGTCTGCCTAAAATGTGCCAAATATATAAAGCTGAAGAGTTTGTTTGTTTATGTGATTGTTTGAGTGCGCTAATCTCAGGAACTACTAGACTGATTTGAAAAATTATTTGAGTGTACGATAGTCCATTTATCGAGGAACGCTATAGACTGTGTAACATCACGCTAAGATGAACGCTGAAGATGAAGACGCTAGGACAGGAGCAGCAATAGAAAATATTGCGAAAACGACAAAATTTAAAGCTCTCCTTGCGTGCGCTAAGTAAACGGAGAAAGTTATTCAAAAACCATGTATTACAAAATTGTTCCCCTATAAAAGTTCTAAATAAAAGTCCGCGACAGCATATCTCTAGCTTTTAATGTTATCTCACTTTAACCAAAATTAAGATAAGTATTACGGTTTACTCAAATAATAAGACTGCAGTCCACGCGAACGAAGTTGCGTTTAAAAACAAGTTTTAAATAAAGATTTAAGAAGTTTTAAGCAAATGGGAGTGTATGTATCCGTCTCTTTTTGCGTGTGATTAGACAAACATGAAGTATACGAGTTTTGTCTTCTCTCATTATTTATTGTGCCAGTCTCACTTACAGACCTGCTGTTGGGTCCTCTACTCTAAGTATACAAACTCTATTATTATACTTATAGTACACGCAGGTCTGTGAGTGGAATTGACTAATAATTAAAACGAGAGGGAAGATAAGAGACTCATACTTATCTTTTTTACTAACACATAAAAAAGGTAGACAAATAAGTAGCTATATTGGCATTCGTTTACTTCGATGGACATATGGCTGGCTTTCCTACTTTTGTATAATAACTCTATGCAATAATAAAATATAAGCTTTTATTATATCTATACCTATCTATATCTACATCAAAAAAGAGCCATACGTGGCATATACAATTTAAATTCGCGCGATTCCCTGCGAGAGAAGTTCAAGGAAACTGGTATTCTTCAGGCTTCAGTATATTTTTAGTAATTTCATTTTTGTACATATGAATATAAATAATTATAAAAGGATTGGCGATGCATATAATAGACAAAGTAGGAACCGACATAAGCTCGCAAGCTAAAGCAAGGAACCGCAGTTCCTGCTTTGCGCATTGCAAAAGTTCGTAATTCGTTTGTGGGTTTGGGTATAAGATTCTATAATAAAATTCCACAATCTACTTTAATTTTACCGTTACAACAGTTTAAAAATACTATTAAAAAAAAGCTAATTCAGAAAGCCTATTATAATATTGCAGATAGATATATACCTAGTCGATAAGGATGCGTGGATATAACTTCTCTTCAACCCTGTACAAGACATTAATAACTATATGTAACTAACTAGTGATAATAATTATTGTTTGAAAAGAGCAACCGCCGAGTTTCTTGCTGGTTCTTCTCGGTAGGAACAGCTTTCCGAACCAGCAGATGTTCACGATTCAAAAGCACTCGTCTACAAGTTTACTTGAATAAAGAAGATTTTGAATGTGAATTTAAATTTGAATATCTATGGCTAAGAGCAATAAATCGTTGATGAGGATGTTAAACGTATTAAAGTCGTGTGTTACGAGCGTGCTTACTAACAAGGCTTCCCATATGAGTTACGTAAAATTATAAACAAAGCAACTGAAGTTGCCATGTTGGATATTAAGATAAGTACTTTGTTTACTTTATTTATCTATTCGTCGAAGTACATGATTCTTGGTATTAAACTTACTGTTTTTAAACAGATTTCCTGTGTTAAAGGTTCTTTCTAGTATATATGATTTTATTTTTTTGATTACATAGCTGAATTATCATAAAATTGTGGGAATTTCTATTTTTTCAGCTTGAGTTATTAGTAAAAGTAATAGCAACGGAAATTACGACATCGCATAATTTTATTAAGCTTTTTTGCTCTTTAAGCAAATATAATTTCAACAACAATTTTAATAACCATTTATTTATAACCTTCATATTTATATACTTAATCAATAACGTCAAAATTAAAATTATGCATATTGACCAATTTTTTTTAATATGGCAGCCAAAAGTAATGAAAGTATTATTTTGCTATAATCCGCGATAACAGAAAATATATGTAATACTATTGTAATGTACAGTGTACTATCCGTATCCGTTATCCGTTCTCATATCTGATACATACAGAATTCCTAAGAACTCATGGACTACCCGCCATCAATAACACAACAATGCACAAGCACTGCACACAATCACTACCAAAATTTTTTTATACCATAAAACGACTTTTATAAACCGGCAGGATGGGCGAACGTAGAAGCTTCGTTGAGTAAAATATTTTATATTCTACTTAGCAAAACTTCTCTAGAGTTCAAACAGCAATTTTTAGCGTTTTTTTAGGTTACTGAAAGATGATTTTGGTTTTACAATTAATCATATTTCTTTGTCGATACACATAGTTTCAATTGTACCGAATTTAATCAATATTTGTCGATAAGCCGTTAAAGCGTAACAGACAGACAGACGGAGAGACTATCGCATTTGTAAGTATGGCTCGCACAAGGTATCGCGGTCAATGTTCGCAGCACGACCGCCCGCCGGGCCCCAAGCACAGCGCGAACTGCGAAAATAACGCATCTAACTCAATTGCTACGCGTGTTTTGGTCATATTTTTTACTTACCAACTTATTCAAGGTTCACTAAAGCGTGATGTTTCTTGTAAGACCTTTGTTTTGTTTGTGACAAACGTCAAAAAATGGTCAACGAACTATTTCAATTTAAATGAGGCATATGCCGCAGTGTCAATGAATTTCCAGACAAAAACGTTTTCAATAGATATTTATTTTTACAAAACATGCAACTGTTTGCATATCTTAAAAATTAACGTTGTTTTATATTACAAAGTTATTTTGTATAATGTTATTATGCGACAATAGCAAAATTCGTAAGTGACATAGATAATTCTTTTCGTAAGTGCGGAGATTGGCCCGTTAACGCAGTTGGTAGTGCATGCAAATGCCCTTCCTTCAGCTCCGCGGGACGCGGGTTTGATTCCCGCCATGGTCAACATTTTCTATAAACGGTTTGTTGGTTCTTCTAACCTCGGTATATTTATATTTATGAATGTATTTAAAATTATATATGTACTTATATACAAATTTACCGGTTATCTGTCGGCCATAACAAAAGTATTAAGTTACTTTGTGCACGGACGTGTAAGTGTCCCATATATTTATTTATATTCAATAGGAATATATTAAATATTCGATTCGATAGTACAAACAAACGCATTCAAATGAGTATGGATATCCTTAAATTTTGTTAATCAAAACTTTGTGTAATTAAAATGTGATTAAATAAAATACACGTTAGAATCACAGATAAGGTAATATTTATAATTTGTGTATATGTATTATTTGCTCGTTGACTACAGATGATCAGCTTCTGTAGGCTGCCTATTTTTGTCTACGCATTCGATTAAAATTGTGAGTCATTGACGAATGTGACTGTTATTTTTATGAAGATGTCGGCTAATTCTAAATTTAATTTACGAAAATTACGCATAATCGTGGCACAAACGGGTTGCGATGGCGGCATGGCGGGGGGGGGGGAGTGTAATAGGGACGAGCGGGACGAGGTACGTTCAACGAACGTCCGCGGAACGGCGCGAGCCCAAGGTCGCCAGTCGCCACTCGCTGCTTCTACACGTTTATATAGCACCGCCGCGCCACCCGTCATTGAAATGGTGGTACCTACCTCTATCAGCTTGAAAAATTGGTAAAAAACACAGCTACAATCGTAGAGTTATTATACATATAATACGGGAGCCATAGCAGCGTTCTGCCTAGCAGCGTTCAGCGAACAGAACGCTTCAGCGTTCTGTTCAGCGCCTGTCAGAAGCGTTCAACAAATAATAAGAGAGAATGAATGGAATATGACATATCTTTACTAATCATACATAAAAAGAGGGAGAAGTAAGTACTTAAGTCACTTCCTTTCCCTTTTCGATGGACACATTTTAGGCTGGCTGCCCTGCTTTAGTATAATAACCTGATGGCTAGTCTATGTACAGTCTAAGGAATGCTCAAGCTATCTAATACGATTATCGATAAGTTCTGCCACAAGAATAATGTAAAAGATAGGATATATTCAATAGGAGCTATTATCCACACTATGTGAACACCAAACTGAAAAATATTGCAACAGTAAATTTAAATTCACAATATTATTGTTTTATTGAATGGATACGTATATCGTAACTAAGAAAAACTGTGAATCACTACATTTTGCATAATTCGCGAATACAAACGTAGATGAAACAAAACAACGTAAAAAATCTCATTTAGTCCAATTTGAATTTAAATTTAAATGTACAACACTGCAAAGTTATGCAATGATGGCTATCACCTAGATTTCCATTTAAATGTGTTCTTGTCCATCCGTTTATATTTAATACTTGGATAAAAAAATTGAATCAGATGTGGCATAATTAAAGCTTTTACAGAGTGTAAAAAATAATTAAGTATAATTTGTGTTACAACTAGGTATTTATAATAAATACTTTAAAGGTCAAGTTTATTTCTATTTTTTTCTGTTTGTTAAATAAAATAAAATATTCATTATTATGTTCATCCTGACAAATTTTTTGCAACTGTCCTGATTATACAGATGAAATGAACGTATCCTGCCGATATACGATTCCTGTTAAAAGTTGCGAATAAAGTCAAGTATTAATTTTGAGTAAATTAACACGCGATTGTGACAGAAGAAACGCTTTTTGAGCGCATTATAAAATTAAAATAGATTTTTCTTACTTTACTTACGAAAATATATATGTATATAGAAAAGAGAATTTACGAGTTCTTGGTTTTTCTAAAGCTATTATATTAACTATTATTTTCTCTGTAAGGAATGTAGATAAGCGAAAAGGCGGTTTAAGTGCATTTTTTTAAGTTTAGTATGTAATTTTTTACTTTATCGTTAGTAATATTAATTTTAAGCTTTTTTTTAATTTTATTATTATGCTATGTCATGATTATTGAATAAACACTGTAACTTTCCATTAACATTGTCAAAATAGCTGAATGCCAAAGTAAATTTTTCAACCGGATGTAGTTGCATTATGCAAGCCATGCAAAATGTCGAAACTATAAAAGTGAACGCGGGTGATGCAATCTTTTATTTGTAAAATACCAGCGAAGCAATGATGCAAAATTATTAGTATCTGGTCTATGAATTTGTGAATAGATGATATTATGCAAGTAATTATGTAAACTTACATGATAACGCACTGTATGCTAATTGTAATGGTTATGGCTTTGTCATTAATTATAAACATTATAATTAAGTTATTCCGTAACATCAAATGCTAGCTGTTACAGATAAAATTTAACGGAGTGCTAACTCGGTAAACATTTATTATTCATTTATTAGGCGTATTCTCATTTATTGTAAGTCTAAAAAGATAACTATCAAGTTTCGTGTTGAATAAGAGATTATGTAAAGAATCTTTTTCGGAACGCGAAATCCCTATGCGGAAAATTGTATGCACGTAAAATACATACACGTGAAATACTATACTATTATTTTGCTATAACCCATATATGAGATCGACATACTAAGTTGGCAATATATAATTATTTAAAGATAAATGGCATCATTTATATAAAATAAAATGAAGCTAAGAATATTTTATGATCATGATACTTGTCAATGAAACGAAAAAATATAACATTTCATTTTATGTAAAAAATGAAATTATATACCTATTTTATTCCTAATTAACGTAGGTTTAATAATCCTATGCTAATTCAGTGATTTAAGTCATTAAGACAAATCAAAATAAAAAACGAGATTGGACTATTGAATTTAAAATATAGTTCTTTCATATCATTTTAACAAATCGATCATAGGCTGCAATAGTGGCACTAACGTTTTAAACTAGGGTGTAAATGTTAAAATACATATTTTTTTCCGAAGGGATACTGGAATAACTGTTATTTTAATATTAGACCGTTCGTTATAGCATTTTTCAAGCATTTTCCTCGGTAATGAAAACTTTAACCCCATTTTACGAGTGATTTTTGAGTTGGGCATTATTGCAGCTCATGAGCGAAATAATAATAAACTATACGAATTTAATTTATAGAATTAGTCGTTACTTTGCGAAGAACCATATTTAAAATATTATATAATGATAAATAAAATATATTCATTAAAAAATATTTTATTTTATTGCGGATTATAGCAAAATAATTTTATTATTACTTTTTTTTAAATATACGTCATTAATAAATTAAAAATACAAAAGTTGAAATGAAATTCTCTAAATAAAATCTAAATAAAAAGAATTATCTAAATATTGATTTAAGATACACCAGTTCCATCCCTTTAGTTATTTTTTTAACAATAATGAGATGGAGAAATTCCTTGGATATTCGGTTCAACGGCCGCACCGCAGTTGTTTGTGCGTGTGTAGCGGTGCGTACGCACACACGCACAAATGCGCTTCTGCAAACACGACTAAACCGTTACCAGCTAGGTTCCTTTTCCTATCTACAGCAAAATTATAATCTCTATCTGCAAATACGAGAAAGAAAATTATCTCCAGTTCACAAGGAATCATGCAATTATTTTTGTACGTTGATATGTTTTCTCTCTTATGGAAATCTTCAAAATGTGTCTTGCTTTCATAATGTTGCTGAAAAAGTGGGTTTTGAGAGGTTAAAAATTGTAACGCATGCAAATTGTTGCGAAAATTAGTTTTGCATAATCACAAATCGATGATGTTAAGAGCTCACTGTTTAAAGTAAAATAGTAAAGTAATGCTTTGTATCTAAAACTACGGGTCTGTTGCCACGCGTTGCTTTGGCTTAGTCTGATTTCTATTTGCTTCAAAAAAGTTCAAAAATCTTTCGAACGCCACCAAATTTTACAGGATCATCCACAGAATCAATCTGAAGATTGCCTGAATATTTCATTAAAATTGGTCCAGCCGTTTCGGAATCTATAAGGGACATATAAAAATTCTTTCTCTTTTAAAATAAATCTATACTTATTAAAAACAAAGTCCGCAAAGGCTTGTATGTGGTCGATTTTCTCAAAATCTACTGAACGGATTTCGTAAGAGTTTCATTAAAAGATAGTGTAGTATTTTGGGAGGTTTAGGTTAATAACACATTACGGTTTTATATAAATTGTGTTGGAGAGGTCGCGGCATTGTAAAAAAAACTCGCCAGCTTGGAGCTTTAGTCTATAGAATATATACTCTAAAGTAATGTGTACTATAGAATTGTAAATCTACAAAAATACTACAAAAAAGTCCGCGATAATACGTGCCTATGTCTGATGGTCAACTACTTTAATATTCAAAATTTCAATAAAAAATATTACGTTAAAAAATAAAAAAAATATTTTGATTTATTTTAAATTTGTAACTCAGGGTATAAAGGGACCCCGGAAAAAAGTTGTAAAACACTGATTTTAACGCGGGCAAGCCCGCTGGTTAGGGTATAGATAATATCCTAGCCAGTTGCATACGACAACTATATTAATTAGTCATAAAGTAGTTATATGTTATTTTTTATAACTTGATTGTTAGTTACTGCGAGTCAAATAGTCTCGAAGACGCTCTATACGTTCGGCAGGTATGCAACAGGGATGTTAAAAAAGAATCGATCTTTATATTTATTGATTATTTTATTAACATAATCGATTTTCTACACATAACAATTTTTTTATGAGTTATATTAATTACTCTCCTTTTTTTCTTTTTACTTTTACTACTCTTTTTTTTAAATATATGATGTGTGGTTAGATGACATCAATGTACGCAAGTACATTTAATCGAATTTCACAAAACAGTGCAAAATACACGGCAATTTTTATTCGTACTAGTCCACTTTAATAAGTCTTTATTCGAATTAATTATTAATATAAAAAAACAACTTCATAATTAGAAAAAAAAACGATTATTCATACTCGATTTGTTCGATAAGAATAAATCTTTCTACAAATCGATTTATTTGAAAAGAAAAATCGATTATCTAATAATCGATTTTTCCTCTCCAATTTACATCCCTAGTATGTAGCGAGACTATAAAAAACGGTCGTTACATGGGCGGTGAGAGGAGACCGCGGAATGCGTTTGTAAGTCGAAATTTCATCACAGAAACGGATGAGAATATTATCTTCGTTCACCTAAAAAAATTTAACGCAATATCCATTAGCGAAATCAACATTTACTTGTAGAATATTACGAAAGTAACAAATAGACATGAAATTCGTTAATACTCGAGGCGGTGACCTTAAAGTTGATTAAAAATTTAAGTGTTTGATCAAGCATTGCGCAAGTTATTGATAAAATTTTTGTCTCTTCAGTTCTTCTTTTCTCGTTTGTTACCAAATCGAGCTTATTATAAACCCGTGGAAACCGCGACACGTTTGCGCGTTAACTTAAGCGTTTAAATACCCTCAATAATGCGAAATGTGTTTTTTTCCCGGGATTTTTTATTTATACGTTATCCCGGTGTATAAACTTTATTTGAACCAAATTCCATCAATATTGGTGCAGCGAATTAGCAAAGCATAACAGTCAGACAGACAGGCAGATGAGCAGTTGGGCAGACAGAATTTCGCATTTATAATATTAGTATAGTCTCACTCTAGGGCCTAGGCCCTCAACTATCGCTATACAAATCATCAGTCTGTAGATCCGTACAGCCGTGAAGAAGGACTAATTGCACAATTTATAATCCTTACTAATACTATAAACGCGACAGTTTGTCTGTAGTTATCCGCAATAGACATACAAACAGACTTTCGCATTTAATATATTAATATGAATATTAATTACGATTTGCCTTCAGTTCAGTCAACGAGTATTAATTTAAATAAATTATACTATTTATTCATTACTTAATGAGTTTTTAAGTGACGACTTTATATAATTGTTTATATAAATTGTGACATAATGATGTTAATTAGAATTTTGCAGGAAAGGAAAAAATGTAAAGGAAAATCTACCACGTACTTAAAAAATATATAGTTTATAATTCCTACCTAAGTTGCAGACAAGAAAATGACAAATGGTAAATATGTCAAGGTAAGGTTTGTCAGAATGCATACATTTACTTCCACGCTCGAAAATTCATACACACTGTATGCAGGTATCATATAAGAAAAGAAAATAAATTGTTATCGAAATAAGTATTGTAGTTGGGTAAAAGTATTGAAAAATATATAACATTTAGTGAAGAACAATCATCTTTTGTGAGTTACAAATGGCGTGGTTGAGGTTTTGGATTTCGATAAACAACCAGGGCTGTCAAAAATAATCGTCAATTTTCGTTAATAAATCCACAGATTACTACACATATGATTCAAAGATTCAAATACTAAATAAAGTAAATTGATAAAATTAACAAGTAAGAACTGAATGAAAAGCTCATTACAATGTGAAATAAAATGCATAAGTAATTTGAAATAAAGGAATCAAGTGTCGAAACTGGAAACCAATACATCAGGAGTGAGAAACGATATCACGACTGATCTCTAGTGAGAATAAATTAAATTTTGTTATAGTTCGTCCTATTTAACAATAACACTAAATGTATTAATTACGACAGTAGTTCCGAGAATTAACAAAAGAACTCATTTAATTTATCTGAAACGAGATTAAAGGTCGGCGCGATTGTGTAAATTTGACCCGACATCGACACCCGGACTCTTAGTGATAAAATTTAAATAACTACAAAGTAGCAAGATATAAAATACTGCTTAATTCTATCAATATATTTATCTTCTTACTGAATGTTAAATATTATTTTCGTCGAAATTTCTTATATACTGATTGAAAGAGTTTATTTAATATTTATTAAGCTTTACTTATACAGAGAAAATTAAATAAATTATTCGACCATTTTATAAAAACTTAGTTTTCATCATCCCCCTGCCCTTATCCCACTCTAAGTGGGGTTGGCACAACATGTTAAAAACATGTTTTTACATGATTCGGCGGCGTATTTTATGACGGGCCGCCTGCCTGACGTCAACTTACCTTCGTCGTATTTAACAACCCCTCGGTAAGAAAGAAGGTGGTCTCTTCTACTCAACCGGATACCGGATATTGGTAGATACTGTACCTTAGGGCTAAGTTCTTCACATCACCTTTCGCCGAAATAATAATTATATTTATCAAATTTTTCACCATACTGTGTAAAACATATCAAATTTTTGCCTCAAGGAAGGTAAAATTCAGAATTAGATAGTAAAATCAACAATGTTTTAATATTTCGAATATAAAAGATACTTATCTGCAGAGGTAAATATCATAGCTGAGAAATAAAGATATACATAGACATAAATGGAAAGTGAATGTAAGCTGTTAAACTGCTATTTTGTTAGCTAATTTACCTAATACTTACTTATTTTTAGTACTTCACCACTTTTGTAACCCTTGCTTTAACGAACCCTAGTGCCTTTCGGACGTTTAACACCAATATGGAGATAGACGTTTTAAACAAAGGTACTAAGGGAAAATAGGAGCCGTTGTCAACGAGCTTCGCTACAAACTGCCCTGCTATTATTAAATTAAATGTTTAGAATTTGCTGACAGCCAGATGGCGATACCAATCCGCTCCACGTATGTAATCCCCGATAGCGTGCATTATATAATACCTTTATATTCTCACACTTTTGACACGTTTTTTAAACAAATGCAAGAGTAACAAACTATTGTTGTGAAAAAAATTAATCTGAATAGTATATTTATAAAAATATTTCAAGAAGATGAAAATATGCTAAGTATATGTCCTACTTTATTTCTTTTACTTACTAAATATATGCGCTTTGTATATTCTAGTTTGCAAGTATCTGATACAAGGTATAAAGTACGTTTTCTCACCCTTTATACTATATGTTGTTAACGCGTTACAACACGGTATATCTGTCTGTTAAATTATTTGCTGACTGCTTTCATTTAACAATATAGAAAACCTCACAACCCTCAAAAACGGACTCATAAAAAAGTTTCTTAAGGTCCCACTAATAAGCAAATATCTTTCTTCATAAATAAAAATCTAAATATCAATTCTTTACAATTTGGCTACGACACTTAGTTGTAACGCAATTTTTTTTAAATATCGCTCTATACGAAGAATAAAGTCACATTCCCCATGAGCATAGGAAATGTGACTTTATTCTTCAGATAGGGCGATATACTCGTACAGTGGTAACGTGATCGTGAGCCAGAGACAAACTCTTCCACCAGACAACATTTTGCTAAATTCATCTCCCACAATTAGAAAATTAATCCAGCATATCTAGTAAATTTTTTTGGTGTAAGGGCAATCTTAATATTACACCGTAAATATTGCTACTCATATTATTAACTGCTAAGAATACTTATACCAAGTTTAAAATAATTATAGTAGGTCGTGTTCTGAAAGCAATGAGGGACATATTTCGTAACAAGGTACACACTATCTATCGTGCTTTGTTGCTGTAACTAAAGCAACAACGCTACACCGATGTGATAAGAGGTAGATTGATGCGAGATAATTTTTTCAGAAATTTGTCTGCAAATGTAGGTACATCGAAGCAGCACGTTGGGCTTGATCACCTCAACTCTCTCAACAAGCGACATGATGCTTTTTTCTAACAGTGGAATAGAGGATTATCCTACTAATAAATGGGTGATTCTATTAAATTCTGGCAGATATGTTAAGGTAATAAATGCCCAGTAATAACAACCAGGACGATCTTAGACCATGCTTTGGCCCTTAGGCACACAGGATGAATAAGAATGATAATAAAAAAACGAAAGTGGTTTCTGTACGAGTACAATCTGACTTAGGCTGCATCAGTCGCTTTCTGTCAGCCGACTTCAAATCAAATAAATTCCTTTTCCTAAATAAAACAAAAATTACACAGTTTTTAAAGGAATATCACATCACATCACAGGACGTATCCCACGCGAAGGTTCTTAGAATTATTTCGTCTCCGCCAGTTTTCGAATCAAAAATTTTCTAGCACTTCTACCTTAAAATTATTAACCTTATGTATGTATCACGCTTCTGACTTCCAAACTAGTGTTAGCAAATATTTCATATTAAAAGACTAAATCTTAAGTCTTAAGATATTTATTAAATTCTTAATTCAAAATATAATTAGCAATTACAATTACATACTCTAACACTAGCGTGTTACCTATAAAAACCATGACAAATTTATTTTATACAAGCTCTTCAACAACTCCCGATTTTCTCTGAATCCTTAATCGCCCCTTCATAGCCGTCAAGCACTCAAATTGGTTTGTTATCGTCAATTTTAAGACCGATATGTAGTAACTAGTCGGGCTCATCCGATAAAATAAGACGTGAGTATAGCCGGTCTCTCAACATTAATAATGAATACCACTCACGTAGTTTAAATTCAAAAACCGATATGTATATTTAAAACTTGCTCGACCACTTAATACATATTAAGAACACTGCTACAATATATAAGAAAGCATGTTGAAATGTCATGTATGTAGGTAGCTCTGAGGACAGAGCTTCTAGAGGGCGAAATTTTTTTTTTTTTATTGAGCAAAAAGTTACATATCTGTATATATAAGCTATATAGGTATGTACTTATGTATTGAAAGAGATTTTTTTTCAATATATTGATTTATATTTAACTATAAATACCAAAGTTATTGGTTACAACTAAATATATAAATAGCGTGGGTGGCATTAGATACGAGACCTGCGCCGTCAACTCAATCACTGCCTACAGACAACTTTCGCGTAAAAAACCATAAAGCAAGTTAGAATGGTCTTATATTCTAAGGAGAAGACAAAGTTGCAAATATGCATTCGGTAAGAGGAGCTGCAAACCCGAGGCACACTGACATTGCGTATAGTCCGGCATCCCATATGGAATGCGGTCGCTTGACCGGCCATGCACCTCCCCGCGCCGACGCCCGCTCTCGTCTGTTTCTGTCCATACTCCATTCGTTTCCGTCCACCATATGGAAAGTACGATACAACATTCTAACAAGAATCCAAAAAAGCAGGGGTTTGTAGCAAAAACACTGTCTTTCGCTTTGCAAGAATCACGTCCTGTTTTCAAATGACGTCATAACGTATATTAAAGGTAATTTAAAAAACTGTACTCAAGAAAACAAGGATCTAAAAGCTTAAAATCTTCCGATTGAAGAGGCGAGAGAGCGGCTAATATTAAAGAACATCGGGCTACCATTTTCTCAATGTTCCAGAGCGTATCGACTAGACGGCCGCCACGTAGCGGCGTCACGACGTCCCGTGTATACACAGGCACATTTGCCAAATCGAGAATTTCACTCACCTTCGAGGAAAAGCCGTTGATCGGTAAAAATATCCACTAACTCGGGCGCACAGATAATCCGGTTATCGTTCGTACGGCACAAATATTCACCACACCAAAACGACAACATAAATAAACGCGGAGGAGTTACCGATCGGGCACCGCCGGCGCACTCTTCGCACCGATCGAAATGCAACTCGGAAAAATGCACGGGGCGGGGTTGTCGAATGTCACAAACGGTCGGGTTCCAGAGGTCGGTCACTGACAGCGGGAGTGCAAAAAACCACTATTAGCCAGCACCGAGGACGACGCCGCGGATAGTACTGAACTGAGTGGCTCGCGGCCGGCTCACTCCCTCGTCCCTCCGGCGCGGGAGGGGCACGCGGGGGGCGCGCGGGGGCCGCGACGACGTGGCGGCCTCCGCGCCGCCGCACGCCGCCCGGGCTGCCCGCGGCCCTCTGCCCGCTGCCGACCCCAGCCGCCCGGCCGCGCCGCTTAGCAACGCGACGCCGATGTCGCCGCCGCCGCCGCGGACATTAACATCATCAAACCTCTGTGATGAATTGATGACGCGATTTGTCGCGTCTACCAATATTGAAACAATATGCTTAGTTTGTTACTAACCAATAGTAAGTGCACTAAAAAGAACAACATCAACGGACTCATTTAAACCTTATATTAAAAACTTCATACATATGTATTAGAATTTTGCGTGAAATTTTGCGTACCACATTTGACAGTGTATATTAAGGGTATAATGAATACCTACTAGGTTAAGGACGTTCTTTCCTATTTAGCAAAATTAAAAGTTATAATTTTTTTTAATGTATAAACCATGAAATATTTTATCTATTATATGATATTCTGATACCTATTGACCTTTGATTTTTACTCGATATATTAAATTATTAACTGGGTGTGACGGCGACTTCGCTTGCGTGGAAATCAGTGTCACAAACTTTTCCACGTCAAGTAAATTCCGACTACGGGGGAATTCTAGGACAAAAGTAGCCTATATGTTGCTCCAGTCTCCTCTATCTTGTAGTGTAAGTTCCATCAAAATCCGTTGAGTCGTTCCGGAGAATATACTATTAATGTAAACTTTTCATAAGAATTACATCTTTTAGTAAAAACCGTACAAAATCAATTCAGCAGATTTTGAAAAAAAACGATTACATACTGATAGACAGTTTTTGGGAGCTTTGTTATATAATATGTATCATATAATAAAGTGGAAAAAGCAGTATTTGACGTAAGATTATAGGCGGTTTAAGTTATACGGAATCGGTAAGTTTATTTAGTACTAACTTTTAGTTCTACCCGCAACTTCGTCCCCTTTGGTGTAAGTTAAGATAAAAAGTATTTTATGCATTGTATATATGACCCAAGTTAATCCAAGCTATTAAAAACCTTTATACCTATACATATTCCTCGTTATTAATTTTTGAAATTACTCTAGGTAACTGGTAAGTAATACAAAGGTGTAAGGTGACATAAAATACTAAAAAAGTTAGTTGTTATGACTGCGTTTACACTAGGTACTTTATCAAAATGGCTAAATCGAGTGAAGGGGACTGTGAGCGCACCGCGTAGTTGCCATCTGAATAATACACAAGCAGTTCCTGCATTATCCTACAATTATTGCACTTTCTTTCCCATTGTTAGCGTGATGAAATCAGTTTTACTATCTAACGATGGAGCAAGATTGGCGAGCGCGGACGACTCGTTAACCGCACTTGATGCAGCTCCGGTACTTTCACTCTGTACCTGCCACATGCAACTAGTTATTTACAAACTTTAGCGAGACATCTAAACATAACTAATAATACTGCGTTGCGTCTGCTTTTTATTCAAACAACTTTTACTGAAAGACATAGCCTAAACAGACGAAGATAGCAACTCGATATTACTCATATATTTTTAGAAAAGTATGATCACTTTCGATTCCAAGTTCAAAATATTGAACTGAAATGATAAATAGTCAACTTAGTGGATATTGACACCGCTAAGCGCGAGTTTGCGTCAAATTATGATTGAATAAAAATATATAAATTTTTATAGTCTTACAAAAACGTGATTTTCTCAATTAATAGCTAATAGTCTAAAATATCTACTTATCAATATTTATAAACATGCTTATGTAGTGGTAAGTACTAGGTGTAGAATTTATCTGCTATTAGCGAATAATATAGTACAGTCATATTAAAACTTAAATACGTAAGTTATAAAAATATCATTTTGATATATTTGTTATACGCCATAGCGCTATTTGGCTTTGACCTACAAAAATAATCTCACCGTGTATTTTTTTGTTATATCTCAACGGCATTGCGAAACGTTTTTGACTATTTTACACAAAAAGACAAATTATGTAAAAGTAAAGTGACGGTCTGTTATTATCCTTTGCTGGGTGTAGATATCTTCACTCAGTTTCTAAAGAGAAGGATTGGAGCTAAGGCCTACCACGCTGCTCCAATACGGATTTGCAGGTTACACATATCCCTAGAATTTTATAGAGATATGCAGGTTTCCTCACGATGTTTTCCTTCACCGATAAGCCTGTGATAGATTTCAATTATGAATTAGACACATAAGTTTTAATAGAAAAACTAATCGGTGTTCAAACCTGGGTTTGAACCAGTGTCGCTATCGAAAGAGTCGCACAGTCTTACTGGGCTATTACAGCTTACGACAAATTATGGTATAAGCATCACTGTCTATTGAGCGAAACTGCATGAAAATCTCTTAAACGGCCTATTACTTATGACTATTTGACCTAGGAAGCAATTAGAGGTCTTCTATGAGGCAAAACAATGCGTTTTTGTTGTCAGTTCATCATTCCAATACAGAGTAAGTTAATCAATTCATCAAGTATGTGCTCCACCAGCCATTAAATTTTCGCGTGTTCCTAGGCGACTAGGTAACTACACATCTTTTAGGTATCATGTCTGATTTAAGCACGTAGGGACACTCCGAAGTAGGCTCCATAAAGGATCCATAAAGGGTCCAAAAAGTGCGTTTAACTGGTCCAGCCTCACAGTTGAAACTCTCAATACGACGTTCGTTATCTTGGTGCTTCTGCGTTTTAATCTCAGCATTTCACACCTTCATAATTGTTTTTGGACTTTTCGGTCGCACCAGGTTACTATTTTATATAATATAGGTATAAGAATAGAAATTAAATATGTGTACAATATTTGACGCTTGATTGTTGAGTTCAAATAATTTCGCTTTCGGATTAATGGCAGCCAGAATGGTTAGAATCTCTAAACCTAAGCCTATAATAGAAATGCTATTAATAAAAAAAATGTTGATCGTAAGCTTTTATGATCAATAAAAATATCACTAAAAAGTAATTATCGATATAAAAATAGATTTCTGTTTGGAAGATCCCTCTCATTCTCACGGAACATTTGGACTACTGAAATAACGTAAAGTTAAACTATTATAATGAGCGAATAATTTATGTAACTTAAATATTATGTCTAGATTTGTATGAGTCGAAAATATAAATAACTTAATACCAATTTTTGTTCGTAATATATTTTTTGTGCATCTAGTAACCCGGTGATATTAATATTATATTTGTTCCCTATGATTTCTCAAAACTTAATTTAAATAATGTGGATTTATATAAATAAGAACAAATCAATTTAGCAATGAATAAATAGTATAGACCTCGACTTGCATTTAATATCGATATCTTTAAAGCTGGAATCCTAAATATTGCACAAGACTAAATGCAACCCAAATAACAATAAATTCCTTAGCGTGTTGTCGTAAACGGATTACGGTGTAATATATAGTGGCTAACCTATTGGACTTGTCTTGACAAGTAAAATACTAATCCAAATATACAAATCATAAGGAACTTACCATTTATATGCAAGTACATCATAGCATTTACAAAACATAATGGAACGGTCGCTTTTGGCATACTCTAGGCAACTATGACCTCTCATGGTACAAGGATATGTACGATGTAAATGCAGTCTCTAATGTGCAATGTTAAAGTATAGAAAGGACGTGAGGGAAGCGGAGAGAATAGTTTTCTACTTAGAAGAAAAGGTTTCTGTTATCGTCGGCTTAACGGTTTCGTTGTCTGATACATCCATTTCTCCTAATAGTATGGGTATAATTCTTTTGCAAATATCGTTGACGGCTATATCGGCATAGAGTTATACATAGAGTGAGGGAGTGTAATAATTAATGAGAGAGGGAAGTCAAGAGATTCATACCTATCTTTGTATAATAACACAAAAAGAGAGACAGATAACCTCATTTGCTTTTCTCTTTTATTTCGATGAAGATATTTTAAGCTGCCTGCCCTAATCTAGTATAATAATTCTAATCATTAGTGTGGGTAATTTAAATATCTAGAGGTTAGGTAAATCGCAACACAGATAAATTTCAAATTTTAATTAAAAAGAATCACAGTTTACAACACTTATTTCATGTGTCAGATGGATATTCACGTAAAAATATTTTCACACAAAGCAACAAGCAGAATTCAATATAATAATTTTTTGTCACATTTATAACATCGTCTTAGCTTATATAGTAACAACTAACACAATTTTATGACATGCATTCTTTTTTATCTATAAAATTTGCCAGGGCTTTCATCTCTAACAATGGAAAAAATATAAACGCGAACATATTGAACCAATCCGGATGTTTTCATAGAAAATTTTACATTGATTTAATATTTATGTCTTGAATATTTATGTCTTAAACCACAAGATTTTAAACATTGCTAAGAATATTTCATCTTAATTACACAGTAATCAATTGTACAGAGCTATTTGTTTTTTAACAACTGATGTCACTATGGCAATATTTTAAAGTATCGATTATATAATGAGTTCTATCAATTATAGCTATTCTTGATGTTCTAAAGAATTATGGTGGCAATTATTGTAATCAACATTTACTGCGACATTATTACCTCGCAACGTTCTACGTTCTTTCATCCACACCAATGGTATACAGAAAAAATGTCCTCTTACATTTATTACAACCGCAGATCTTATGGTTTTATTGCTCTTGCTCACAACGATAATAGTACTGATGTGAATAATACTTTATTTATTTCAAATAAAGTATGCTTTAAAATTTCTTATTCAAATAACATCTCTCAACCAGGCACTTATTGTATGTGATCAATGTTCATCGCATGCACATGCAACAAAAGTCGACCTATACAAAAGGAAAATATCTTAGCAGCTATAGAGAGACGAATTCATACGCGATTCTGCAATTCACATCTGCAGTCCGATCCACAAAAATTATCGAGATATTTATTCCATAATTTATAAATGCCATGGAGTAACGAACTGACAAAAACAACACAAACAAATTGTGGTACTTAAAATCTTTGCGGTAGTTCAGTGTTATATGCATGCTAACAAATGTATCTGTTTGAAAAGGTTATCTATTTATCTATACTTATTATAAAATAAAGTCCCCAAAGCTGTCTGTCTGTATGTAATCGATTTTCTCAAAATCTGCTGAACGGAATTTAGGACAGTTTTTAATAAAAGGTAGTGTGCAATTACTCCGAAAGGTTTAGGTGAAATTACATAACGATTTTATGTAATTTGAGTTGAAGAGGTCGTTTTACAACAATTTTTAGTGGGGGCAGTAACAAACCGGTGTCGATTGTAGTTAAGAGGGGATAATAGGTATAAAAAGCGGTGTAGGGTATCAGAGAGCTAGTCTCCTGCCGAGACTCGAGCGACTATTACATTCTGAACACTGGATTTCACGCGGGCGAAGCCGCAGGTTTTGCTAGTATGATATAAAAAGAGTGCCGTTTTATAATATTATCTTCAGTGTGTAAATTTCTAATAACCTCATGAGATCGAAGATATTGAAGCAAACTGAACTATAGAAACTACATAACAATTAAAGGTGGAATTCCACCAGTGTACCGAACTGTGCAGTACGGTGTGCGGCACAAATGTTTAGTTGGTCGACTCACTCAAGCAAATATTTTTTTTTTCGGTAAATGACAATATGCTGTTAGCCAAAGCGGCTTTTACAGCGACACCGGGAGAAAGGGGCGAGCGCGGAAGCATCGCCGGAGTGGGTGGTGGGGCGAGCCTCAGGAGAGACTCGTGATATCAATAGGAACGTCGCCTTAAGGGTGCCTCCTGTGAGGCCGAACCTCGGCTTAAAGCTACGTGTCGTGGGGGGGTCAAATCGTACTTGTAAAGCAAATATTAATAAGTTATGCGCTTATATAATAGAAATGTTCGCGCACATCTATGCACATTTGTGCGCTAACACTTGAAACAATGGACGCGCGTCCACGCGTACGCGTTTGTTCACGAACACAGTTTTGCTGAACGAAAACATTTGTTTGTACGCGCGCATCTTTAATGAGGAGTGGACGAATGAAAAAATTATTAATAATTTTATAGAAAATGTCAAAAAATATATTGTAAATTTGTATATAATTTAATAAAGATTATAAAATATTTCTAAATGAACATGTTCGCGCACATTTGTGCTTTACTGTGCGCATACACAAGTTACACACAACCTTGCCGGTGGAGACAGAAGCTAAACGCGATATCAGCTTAGTACGTGCAGTGCGCGAACTTTGTACACAATCTTTGTAAACAAATGTGCTGCACACTATTTTGGTGAAATCCTACCACCTAACTACCTAGATTTTGTTTTTGTATAAGCTTGATAAAGCTAATTTTAGACCATTAATTTTCAAGATAAGATAAAATAATATCGAAAATAGCTTTGACGCCTTATATGTAATAACGATAACCGACGAAGGACTTAGCAACTTGCAATACATATAAGCTAGTTTTTTTGTCTATGGTAATATAGTATCTGGTTAAGCGATAAGGTTGCCAGTTGCGTAATTTAATTCTTTACTGTTAAATTCAATTTTTGTTTTCTTTAATAATTTAGCCAGTTAAAAGTCAGTTTACTTAATTATTATTTTTTATACATTATTTATTTCATGTGCATTTGTGTATTGTTGTTTTAAACCATTTGCCGGTGTATCAAAAACTGATTCAAATACGATTTTAAGATAAGATCGCATACGACCTTCATGTTTATTAATGAGGTGGTCTGTTTTGGGACCTTAGTATTTAGTCAGTCTAGCGTAGCCATGGTTACGGCCGTGGGTACCAAACGAAGTTTATTCGACACCGTGAATAATGCCATAATACTAAAATATCACTTTGATTTCAGATTTATAAAGAATAATTATCTCATAACTTATAAACAGAAATACGTTTCCTTTATTATTACTGAAAATATAGATCAATTTAAATCGCTGCATGGTAGTAAATAAAGACCTAGAGTCTATTATAATTTAGTATTGAAATTTTTTTATCATGAACGCTATATTAGTACAAAGTATAAATAAGTTTATATTTTAACCAAGGACTAATTGTATGTATGACAAAAAACAGTCTACCAGAGACACATAGATTTAAATCGATGTAGTCGTAACTTAAGAGTTATTTTACTTTGAGTACAGAATGAATAGGCACGCCTTTAAGTAAGAGTGTCACCATAGATAATGAGAGAGTATCTTGCGAAGTTCGGGATCATTAAGGCAACCTGAACTTTGATGCTGCAACTCTAAATAAAGAATGGGTGCTTACTAACTACTGGCGTAGGTTTTTCAGCCAGGATATTCCCTGAATTTTTTATTGTATGGTTAAATGCAATTATTCATATTTTGGATTTCTTATGATATGGTCGAAATAGCTTCCCTACGACGAACGAACGGTTAATAACGAACCGTTTTTGTATACTGTCTAATGTATAGAAATAGCACAGATAATATATTAATCGTTCACGAATAAATTTTTATCATTGATTCGTATAATTTTAATAATCTATTACTTTTTTATTACCATGATGTTTATGGCCGAGGCTTTTAGAAAGTAATTTGGCTGATTGCAATACTTTAGCCATAATCCCAAACCACTCTTAAATCTGCCTTGATAATATTAACAGATTTCTCGATAACAGTCAGTCTATAAGAAATAAACCTATTTATAACCAAGGATGCCAAGCGGGATCCATACGACACAAATTGTCGTGACTGTTCGCCGCAGTGACCAGTGTCGCCACCTTGCTGTCGGGACCATCAAATTGCGCCAGAGAGTTCAGTCTATTCATTATAACCGTAACAGCTTTCGTCACCATATTTATGATAGTTTCGTTATCCATCTCCATTGGTTTAGTATCTGCCGAAGTTCCCGCCGTAGGAGTACCCGATTTATCCTCAAGCCGCTTTCTATACCCTGTTATCATTTCATCTCGCAAGATCGGTCTTAAGATCGATTGAATCTGTAAAAAAAATTCAAATTAAACAAATTCTGAAAAATTATTATATCATAACGTAAAATTATCATGAGTTAAAGTACAAAAAAATTGAAAGTAAAGAAACGGCTCGTTGCTATCTCACTGCTTATATATCGGCCTGTCATTCTTTTTTTGGAGAGACGGGTTGTAACTTAGACTTACCAAGCTGTTCCCATGTAGATTGGTGGGTTACGCATTACCCCACAATTCAAGAGATATGCAGGTTTCCCTAAGATGATTTCCTTCACAGAAAAAACGTGTGATAAATTGCCAAATATTAATTAGTTAGTTAGTCACATAAGTTTTAATATCAGGTCAACGAAAAGTCATTGATGACTGAACTGGATTCGAGCCTATGAGAAAAAATTGTTAACACCATGACTTATCTTATCTTACATATTAAAGTTCCCAAAAGCTGTCTATCACATACAGTGATAGATTTTCTCAAAATTACTGAACGAATTTTTGTACGGTTTTTATTAAAAGATGTTATTCTTTAGAATTCTTATGATTCTTAAGGGATGTTTGAGTTTAAGTTTAGTAAGGTTTTATGGATTCGTAATGAAAGGTAAGGAGGAGAGCGGAAATTGTAGCAAAGGAGAGTAGGAGAGGTGCGGAGAGGAGAGTAGTGGCGCCATTTCACGTATATGTGACTTATGCGCGGAGTTGCTTTGTTGTCAAAAAAGAAAAAATTGATTTGACTTTTGAGAAAATCCTTTCTTATTTCTTGAATAAAATTAAAGGAAAAATATCGTTGTAATAATAAATAATAGAAAAACGTTCAATTCTTAAGGAATCCTATAAATAATAATTCTTAATATATTCTTTTAATATTTAATTTTCCTACTGTGTTCAACTTAGCAGCTGCTAATATTATTGTAAACCTGTTAAAATTATACATGCAGCGAATGGATATATGATATCATACTTGGCACCTGGTTGCATACTCGTACAAGAGAATGTATGCAATAAAATTATACAAACCGCAATCCAAGTTTATTAGTAAAAGGCCGATTCGCCACTAAGGTTCAAAAATAGCAACGTAACCTTTAAGCGTAAGTATAAAAGGTAACAAAAATAAAAAAGGATTGAAAGAAGTAACACTTATCCAACACATGCGTGCTAAAGTCTAAAATAATGCCTATTATAAGAACTTTTGAAACTTTGGCTTGATTAAGTTAAGTACATTATTATTATTCAATACCATCTATGATATAAAACTGCGTACTATTAATAAAGCTTCCCGTTTCGATAGCGCCGCGTAAACAGCTCATAAATAAAAGCCCCGTATGGGTTTGAAACTATTCGGGCTCATCTGATAAAATAAAACGTGAGTATAGCCGGTCTCTAAACATTAATTAATAAAGCTAGTGTTTTCTTGCTCTTCCTGGTAATGGGTCTCTTTAACACCTACCAGTTTTGTAGAAACTGGGAAGCCGTGTCGTATCCGGCGAATAGAATAGACCAACCTCCTTTCTTTTCCGAGGTGTCGTAAGAGGCGACTAAGGTAAATGCCGTGTGGTATGCGGCTGCATAGAATAGACCACCCTCATTTCTTACCGAGGTGTCGTAAAAGGCGACTAAGGTAAGTTGACGTCAGGCAGGCGGCCGGTCGTAAAATACGTAGCCAAATCATATGACAGCATGTTTGCAACATGTTGTGCCGACACCACTTTGAGTGGGATAAGGGCACGAGGAGGATGATGATGAGTTTTGTAGAAACTGGGCTACGCTTTATTGCCACAAAACAACTTTTTTGAATTCGGTCACTTCAATACTGGGCGTGCGATATATATAAAATGAATTTCTATTTCCCTTTGTGTGGAATGGATGAAACAATTTCGCTTATTATTGTTGTTAATTATTGTCCGGAAATGGTTCTTAAGTAAAAAAGCGTTAATGTATATAGTTTAGGATTTTCATTCAAGAATTAAATAATAAAAATATTAAAATCTCAACAGATAAAGATGCATACAAAGATCGACGATACATTGATGATAATGAGCAGATAATAAATGTCGGCAAAGTAGAAATAGTAGCTAGCGAGATTGCATGAACTTGATACGGACGTATATAAAGTAACGATTTGATGATAAACTAGGCAATAATTATAATCAGATATCAGTTTATTCTGAGAAACACTCGCTAATTAATCGATAATACAATGTTGCTTTGCAAAAAATGCACAACCATATTTATAGTAACATAAATAAATGGATAATATAATAATGGCAAATCTCAGTCAAAAATGTCGTATAATGTATATAAATCACAAAATTTCGCAAAGAAATCAACAAGAGTACTTGCCAGGCCGATAAAATTTAGCAATAATTTATCGTTTAAAGCGAGATATCACGCTATACAAATTCTAAGAATCTGCTAATCCATACTAATATTATAAATACGAAAGTTTGTCTGTTTGTCTTTCCGTCTGTATGTAATGCTTTCATGGCTAATTCGCTGGATCAATATGTGTGAAATTTGGCACGATTAAAGCATACACACCGGGGTAACATACATGATTAAACAGTACAACCTTTCTTTTGAAAACAGGGACAAAAACATATATTGCATTGTAAAGATACCGGCTTTACTCACGTCTTGTTATACCGGGTCAACCCGATTAGTTTCAAGCCCCATTTCAATGCGTGACGCCTTATTCATGAGCCCTTTACAAGCCACGTTATTAGTCTATGCATATACTATGAATACCAACTTCCAAAAAATATATTGCATTATTGAGGGTACTTAAATATCTATTCGATATTTGATTTATGATATTTATGACCGTGCGACTCTTTCGAGGGGAACACAAGTTCAAACCTGGGCAGGCACCAATGAGTTTTTCTATTAAAACTCATGTGTCTTATTAGTAATTGCAATTTATCACACGCTTTTCGGTGACGGAAAACATCGTGAGGAAACCTGCATATCTCTAGAGAATTCTGGAGATATGTGTAACCTACCAATCTGCATTGGAGCAGCGTGGTAGGTCTTAGCTCCAACCCTTCTCTCCAGAAACGGAGAGAGGAGGCCTATTCCCAGCAGTGGGATTGTAACAGGCCGCTACTTTAAAAAAAAAAATAGGCGCGAACGAACTCGCGGCTACAAGTAAATTAAATAACTGCAATAACCTTGAAGTTAGGTGTGACGAGACAACGGGCCACAGCGATCGCGGACGCCGTGAGAGGACCGGTAGTGCCGATATTCGTGATGAGCTCCGAAATATTCGGTGTCAGACGAAATGGCACGGGCCGGTTTCCGTCCAGTTCTCCTGCAAAAAAATAAACGACGAATGTGGTATTTAACCTTTGTATAATGCGCATATAATATAAACTGCTTGTTGTTATTAATTTGAGTCTGCGGGTTAGGATAGAGAAGGCGTGGGACTTAAAGTGTTCTAAGCCCATAGATAGGTAACTTAATAGTTTATAAACTTTTTCAATACAAAATTTTTGTACCTACAATATTTTCACTAATATACTATATTTACTTTACTATATAGAGAGGTACTTAAAGAATTTAATAACGGCTTATGTATATCTCAAAAGAAATTTTTCCTCATTTTCATTGTACAGAAATAAAGCGACTCGACTTACAAACTTGCATAAATTTCTCAGTTCATTCACCGAGAACTACGCTAAGAAAGATAGAGGTATCATACCTCTACGTTTGTCGGTCTGAGTGCTGCTCCAAACTTGAAGAGCACATCAAGTTGGTTTTCAAGCAGAATCAACCCCATGCATCACAGATAAATACATTTAAAAAGTTCTACGATACAAGTTCAAAGTCATGTCCGATGTAAAGTCAGCATTGTGATTAACAAATTTAGAAGTCCAAAATTGAAGACAGTGGATCTAGCTTCATGCCAAAGAGAGAGATAGATGTGGTCATGCATATATTAGGTTCAAAAAAAGGAGTCACGTGAAAATTATTCGTCATTGATATTATCCGTTAAAACTGCAAATTTAAGCAAATACTAAAATGTGTATTACGGACAATTTAATAAGAATGCATCGTGCGACGAAATGAAAAAGTGTCTATGTAGTCTTTGTGGTAAAAAAAAAAATTCTTTACATTATGTCTGAAAGCTGTTAGCGTGCGACTCTTTAGAGACGAACATGGCTTCAAACCCGGGCAAGCACCAATAAGTTTTTCTATTAAAACTTATGTGTCTAATTGATATTTGCAATTTATCACACGCTTTTCGGTGAAGGAAAACATCGTGAGGAAACCTGCATATCTCTAGAGAATTCTAGGGATACGTGCAACCTACCAATCCGCATTGGAGCAGCGTGGTAGGTCTTAGTTCCAATCCTTCTCTCCAAAAAACGGAGATAGGAGGCCTATGCCCAGCAGTGGGATATAAACAGGCCGTTACTTTACTTTTTTTTAACTAAATTGTGTATTACGGACAAATTAATAAGAATGCATCGTGCGACGACATGAAAACGTGTCTATGTAGTCTATGTAGTCAGTAAAGATATATTCTTCACATTACGTCTGAATGAAAGCTTTGGCTCCCGAACTATTTATATACCAACACTGTTTTGTACTGTAATTACATTCACATTATATCGAATTGGATTAATTTTGTTATTTTTATCATTTATTTTTTATAACTTATTATCAGTTAATCCTGAAGAGGATATATAAAACCTCTAGTCATGACATTTCAAAGGTAAATGTTGTATCACATCCGTTCAAAACACGGGGTACGCGGATAAAATGTGTTATACAGCACTTAATTGTATTTTTACGCTTTTAAAGACTCGATATCATAATAAAAATACACGTCGACTGCAAAGTAAGAAACTCAAAACTTGTTACAACGTCGTAAAGAATAAATAAACTAAAAAACTCGTTCATTTGCCGAGGTAGTCTGGATGCCATTAAAGCGTTTTACAATCATAAAGAATTTAATGGTCACTTCTTTATTTGTTGGTCGAGATGGGAAAACCATTATTGGTTATAATTGAAATGAAACTATACAATTTTATGGGAAGTTTAGGTTTTTTTTTTATTTATTATAAATATTTCTTGTATATACTTAACACACATATGACACTAAAGGAACGTGTGTGCTGGGGACCACTCGTAAAATACCTATTCATTTAAATTATACTCGTATGTTGTAAAACATGGAATGCTTTGGAATATGAAGAATGGTTTAATGTATACTTAAAGATAAAACAATGCCATTCGACTGTTATGTATACCTATGAAAGAGGACATTAATTTGTTATATTTATAAGGAATTAAGCACCGTTCTCAATGAAAGCTCGCAGGTTTTAATTTTTCTGTAATTTTCAACAATTTAATAATTTTCAACCTTTTTATAAACCATTTTGTCAATAGATGAAAAAAGCATGAGTATTCAAGTTTATTGCAAATAGACTGATGTACGCGGTTAGAAACTTTTATTCATAATTTGTAGTCTAGTGTAGTGCTTTAGGTACTCCTAACTCCTTTAGGCACTGGCATTCTATACGCTTTTAATAAATAAATAAATAATAAATATATGGGGCACACACACGGTCGTCCGACCCCAAAGTGAGTAACTTAATACTTGTGTTATGGGTGACGGACAACTGGTAAATATACTACATATATAATTTTTAATACATACTTAAATACAAATATACACCCAGGCTCGAAGAACCAACAAATTGTTTATAGAAAATGGTGGCCCTCGGCGAGAATCGAACCCGCGACCCACCAACGGGTCAGTTTAATATATCTTTTACGTAGTGTTTTTGTTTACTCAAATTATATTTGAATCTGTCAAGGGTTTTTTGAAGCATAGTCTAAATGACTACGCTAAGCCATGATATGACTTAACCACAATATAAATATAAAAGAAGTGCAAAGTTAGCTTCTTAGATGAAATAGAATTAAAATGCACACTAGGTTGTGAAGTAACAAGCTGAGACTAATTTCATTTGTTTAAAAGGATATAAGGCCGTGATACAAAAATATATATATGTTACATGATACACAAGCAGTCCCTGCGGCTTCGCCCGCGTGGGAATAATGTGTCACACACAAATTTTTATCCCTTTATTTGATTCTAACAATCTCAAAAATAACGTAACATTTAGAAAAAATAGTTTTTTTGAGTTTGATTTGTCTGATGCCTGAAGAGGCTCTTGAGATTGGAAGATTGTAACTCTTCCAAGGGGGGGAATATGTTTGAGTATCTGTGTCACCGGTCATCAAGTCACTAATCATTCAATCCATCAGTCAACCAATCACGCGCCAGAACTCAACTCGACGGCTACATTCATCCAAAACCACCCAAAGAACAACGTTCACTTCCAAGCAACTTTGCAAACCTTTTGTAATTTTTACGCCAATAAATATATATGCTAATAAACATTTGTTATCGCGCACTTTTTGTAGTATTCTTTTAGATCTACAATTACTAAGTACATTATTATAGTTTAGCTCTGTTGGTTTAGGCGGTGAACGCAAATTTAGTTCCCGATATATGAGGCAAGTTTTATAAACTGCGCGACGTCAACATAGTTTACATAAAACCGTAAACCTTAACTAACCTAAACCTTCCAGAAGAATTGCACTACCTTTTAGTAAAAAGCATACAAAAATCAATTTAAAACATTTAAAGAAAATCGATTACATACAAATAGATAGCTTTTAGGGACTGTTTTATAATAAGCATAGATAGATTATAGTAGAAAGAACATTATCTTTATAGAGTTATCATGAGGTGAGACCGCAGTGTAGCTCGTCAATAGGGATGGAGAGCTCCTAAAATTTTAACATTAAATAGGAACAAATATATTTTTATAAAGAATGTGAATATGGTCAAAAACAATAAAATGAAAGGTTTTGTTTAAAAATTAATTTCACTTGTTAATTATTAAGGCTAAATCCAAATGGTACTTACCTGAAAACGTCGGCTTATTCTCGTCGATTAGTGACTCACCGGTAGCATCATCCACATCAAACTTGAAGTAAGCCACGTTGAGGAGGCCCGAGTCGTGGTGCACATAGAGCATGTCAGGGTTTAGGCGTGTCAAGTGCAACACATACTCAGCGAAGGCGGCAAGTGATAATTGCAGTGTAAGCATTTTGCGGAACGTCCAATAGTCCGTGGGCGCGGCGAAAGTCCGCGCCGCCCACTCCCGCACCAATCCTCGCGGAACCATGGTCGCTTGGACCTGATAAACAATTTGGAAGTCAAATCTCCGTAAAGAGCATCTTGACTCGCCCGTTGGCGAGTGGGTAGTGACCCTGCCTTCTGCTCCGCGGGTCGCGGATTCGATTCCCACCGAGGGTCAGCATTTTCTATAAACAATTTGTTGGTTGATTTATAGAATGATTTATAGAAGCAGGCGTTACTTTGCGGAATTCCATATTACAAGCAATATAACAGAACTAACTACTTTGCTATAATCCGCACGGGTTAGGTGAATGCATGCAAAGCCAATGTATATGAAGCAGGCAAAATCTACGTACCTTATACATGCAGGATGTATATGTATAAGGTACGTAGATTTTGCCTGCTTCATACACATCGGCTTTGCATGCATTCACCTAACCCGTGCGGATTATAGCAAAGTAGTTAGTTCTGTTATATTGCTTGTAATTTGTTGGTTCTTCGAACCTGGCTGTATATTTGTATTTAAGTATTGTAAGGGGTAATTACAAGAGGTCGCTGCTGTCGTGAGTGTACCGAGTGCAGCCGATGTATAACGAACATAGCCGAAGATGTTCTAGTATGATCGTATGAACGGCGCAACGTTCAGACTAGTGATTGCTAGAGAATAAGAAGGCGCCATTTTGTGTGATATGACGCGTGTTTTGTATTATTGTATTAATTGCGAATAAGGAAGTACATGTTGAATTATTGATTGAGGTTTAATTAATACTCAATTCTGAACATTCTTTAACAGTATGTATTTAAAATTACATATGTAGTATATCTACCAGTTGTCCGCAACCCATAACATAAAGTATTAACTTACTTTGGGGATGGACGACCGTGTACACACACAAGTGTCCTATATATTTATATTTATTTATATTTGTCTACTTGTTTGGCTCAGATGAACTCTGACGTAAACAACATCAGTCACTTTCATGTCCGATGCAAGTTCACCAGAGCAATCTTTACCAGAAATACGTTTGATATTGTCAACATACATTATATATTTGGCAATTGTTTTACAATAATACAAAAAAAAAGTAATATTGGTTAATATATAGTTAATACCAGCTACACCCACGTCTAATTTTATCGGGTTAGCCCGAGGTTAGTTTCGAGCCCATCCGGGGCAGTTATTCATAAGCTCTTTACACGAGGTTATCGCGGCGGGAATTAGTCGGGCTAACCCGATAAAATTAGACATGAGTATAGCCGGTGTCAATATATTAACTATGATTACTACTCACGATAGTTTAAATTAAAAAATTACTAAATACTTGTTTAATATATATGTACTATATTAAAAACCTAGTCGATTGGACAATGAATTTTGAAGCCAATTTTATTTCCATTTAATTCTGGAGCTATACTCCGTATATTTAGGTACTTAACTAAATGTAAACATGTCAAAAAAAAGTTCTTTTTAGTAGGCAAATTACAGCAAATTATGTTACCTTTAATATTATTCATATTACTTTTTTTTAAAGCATGTATTATCGATTGTATCTGCGCCATTTTATTATGGTATGATTTCTATCACTAATTAAAAAACTGTAAAACAAATTAATATAAATATTATTTAATGTATTGTATCCGTATGTAATCTGTCTACTTAAGAACCTTAGACAAGTAACATGACAAACGCATAGGTATTTCAAACCTTTTCTAAAAAACGATGGAACTATTAAGCACACTGAATACTACATTATCACAGAGTCACTTTTATGGTGACGTTATAAAAGATTGATATTGTGGTACATCAGATAATCTAATACAATTTACTATTGCCAGAATTGTATATTAAATTTTTTTAATTAATATATTTTATAAAATTAAACGTTTATGCTTTTGATACTAAAATCATAGATATTACATTTTATAAAAGAAATATTTCATTAAAGACAATATTTTTAGAGATATACAATTTTATTTCAATTTCTTTATTATTAGATCATATTATTGCAACACTTGAATCATATGGTTTTGTTTGTTTACATTTAGTTAAGTACCTAAACCTATGGAGTATAGATAGACCTCTGAAGCTAGCAACCTTGTGATAAAAATAGTCTAAAATACTATAATTTAGAATCCAGAAGTTTTCCTTAGTGTCGTGCTCTTATAATTTTATCAATATTCAAATTGAAATTCCAAACACACAAATTTTATTAAACATTCTTTACCTCTCTTAAGATATCCCGTAAAACTTGATGAGAAGCTTGAGATCCCCGAGCTTGCACGGCCGCGAGTCGCTCGTAATATCGCACTATGGGAGCATCGTATTCCACACCCCTGTACAAAACATGCTTTGATTGCTCCAATTTAACATTACACAACAAGTACATATCGACTGTGAACCGGCAATATGTCCTATCTCAATTTTAAGCCAAAACACTTTTTAACGGCATTGGGTACTACTGCTCATCATTTACCGTATCAACATGTTATCTACTAGAAATTTTGTAAATAAATAAAAACATATTTAAAGCCAACTGTTTTTTTATTTCTTTAAAATTATTGCGAATGTATTAATAATCACGTTTTTTCTTCGTACTGATAAGTTGACAAAAATAAGATAGGACAATTTGCCAGTTCACAGTCGATATTTAACAATAACACATACCTGTTAGCGCATTCAGTGCGATAAATGTCCAGTAGAGATATTGAACTAGGGTTATCCTCTACAAGACGCATCTGAGGAGACACTGAGACTACTCGAGGAACAGTGAAGTGCAAGAATCTTCGAGAGGTTTCCTTCTGTTTGCCGAGATAGTGATTGAGCATTCGTAGCAACTGAAGTACACGCTCCTCTCGTCTAGCATCCCCTAGACCAGAGTCATTGACCACTAGGTATGGATAAATCTTGCCGTTATGACCGCGTATGTAAAGTCTACGGGCAGACGTATTGTGTTTTTGGACGATCTCCACTCGGGGCATAAAGCGTGCGATTCTGACGTGATAATGAGTATGTTTCGGTAGTAAAAATTCACCAGGTAACTCCACTTCCGCAGTCTTCAGATTAAAGTTCGATAGGAATCTGCATTTTTCTTCAATAAGGAACGATCTGTCACAAAAGTAAAGAGAAGGTACGTTATATAATGGTATGAAACGTTTCGCAAGCTGAGATGATGTTAGGCGTTATTAAACTATCTTACGTATTCATGTTAGTACGTGTCAAACTCCGTAAGCCAGTTAAATCAGCCAATTGCCCAAAAGCTGGTGATGTGATTACTCCTACTCGGAACTACGGATGTTATGTAGTAAGCGCCACTACAGCATAAACGTGAAAGATGGACGGCACAATCGATTACAAATGTCTTTTATTTACCTTGGCTTCTGATCTCAGTGCTGTAGGGCTACTTACTTGGGCAGAACCTTTGTTTTGGCCTCGAGTATCTTGACCCACTTCCTAAGTTTCTGTATGAGGTTTTGCAATTTCATGGCGTTGGGTTGTGTGAAGTCAAAGTCGGCCGTGAACTGGCTCTTCATCTTCTGGAAGACAGGGTCCTGCACTGTAGCCTGCGCGCGCCGTGCAAGGCTCTCCGAGGCAGCTGAAGAGAATGCACCACTTACAGAACTTGTAACATTTTCTGTAGACATACAAAATGGAGTACGTGTATAAAACGCTCGCTCGGCCCGCACAGACAGCGTATTGTTCACAGTACAAACACTAAGGCGACACATAAACCCATCCGAAACAATCTGAAATCACGAGAAATATGACAAATCGCATTGCAATAAATGTTAAAATACCCATTACTAAGAGTTAGTGTAATTTCTATTTTGCTACTATAACTACCGACACATACAAATCAACCAAAAATTATTTAGATAAAACGTTAGATAAGACGTATGTAGATAAAAAAATAATAAACTCGTACTGTCAGGCCTAAACACTAAAAAAGCCTAAAAGCTAAAGGGTTTCTACACTACTCAACAAATTTTATATTGTTGAGTAGTGTTTCTACACAACTCAACAAATTTTATATTTTTGTATCCAATGCATAAGTGGCAATATTTTGACACTTACGCACTTTAGCCCTGACAGTACGAGTTAAATATTTTGTCTAAATACGCTTATAATAATAATAATAATAATAATACACCACTCTTTCAATGACACATAATAGAGTGTCAATAATTCTAAACATTATTCAGTATAAAAGTACAATTCGGAAGTCTCAAAAACCCTAGTTTATAAACAGTGAAACAGCATATCGAAATAATTATGTATCTATGGTAAGCCGACATGAATTAAATTAATAGGGGTAAAATTTTATGGTCCCATATATAGTCTGTCTCATATATAGTCTTCATATTGAAGACTATATATGAGACATTAACAAATTTTAGATGAATTTTATTGAAACTGTCCCAACGAAGCCAAAGTTTGATTTAAAACTTCTGTAGTCAGGACATTCTAAAACTTACTTTCACCATTTAACCAATTATTAATTACTGATATCCGATCACGCAGATAGCGCAAGGTTATTCGAAGAAAAGATCAAGAAATTTTATTGATACCGTTCATAAACTATATTTTATAGAGCCATAATTTTTAAACTTTATTTTTTTTATGATATGTATTACTAGTAAAATAATCAATAAAGAAATATACATTCTGTTAAAGGGAAATTTAAGTTATCTTTTGTTTTATTTATATAAATTTACTCATAATAGACATTTCTAAGCTAATTTAAATTAAGGGAAAAATTATATAATATCATATCATTTTATATATTTCATATATAAAATTAATATTGTTAGGAATTATAGTTGGCAACACTACAATCACGTGGCCGATAGCAAGGAAGGGACTTGCTTTTGGAGCGAAAATTAGTTATAAAAGATGGAGTCCGCTATATTGAATTCAGTCTTGTAGTAATACTCGACTCTTACGGTTATTAGCTTACGCTTACGCGGCTGGACCGTTCTCTTGGAGTTTCGTTGTATACGAGATTTGTACGATTATTAAACGCTCTCGCGTTTAGATCGTGTTACAACCTGTCTTGGTTAAATGAACGGGTGTAATTAGTGTTACAGTAACGTTCTAATATTGTTACGGTAGACCCGCGTCTACCTACCTACATTGAGTGTTATTTGTTATTAGAATCTAGCCTCGAATAGTTAATATTCGTGATAAGAGCAACCGCTGAGTTTCTTGCCAGTTCTTCTCAGTGGATGACAGCGTTCCGAACTGGTGGTAGAATCGTCCTGGCATAATAATTCCAAATTATATGAAACTAAACCTATCAAATGTTGTAGCTGTACGTTAGTCATTGTTGACTAACGTACAGCTACAACATGTGTGAGAAAGCTTAAATATTTAAGTGAAAGTCCTGCCATTTCTAAAAATATTATATATTTAATCATTATGGGAACATATAACCGCATAGAACACGTATTACAAGAGACATATTTACAAAAAAAACTAAAATAATGGAAATACTGATAAATTTAGAGTGGGGTTTTAAAATAACTCAACATAACTGATCAAATCAACTGATAAAGTAAAGAATACGCAACAACATATAACTACAATAACAATGACATAGTTCAACATATTAATGTAAAATAAAAACAATAATCATTTAATACTTGCCTGTAATATTAAAAAAGATAAATGTTAGAGCTTTACATAAAACATTTCTAAATTACACTCAAAACATTTTACATTCAAAATTCAATTTGCGAAAGCTATAATTGTTAAAGTATTGTTCGCCCGAAACTTAATCATTATTATATGAATGCATTTTAGATTGTAATTGTGACTAACCTGTGTAAGTCTAGGAATTATTTGAAAAATTTGAGAATTATTAGGTTAAATTCAAATAATTAGGTTGAACTTTGCGTATTTTTGCAGGCGTCTGCGTACGAACACGTCAGTATTTAAGAGATTTTAAAAATATAATATTCAAAACAACGGAGGAATTAAATGACAAACTTTTTTGAACTCAAGTACATCTATTAACATCCATTTATTCTCATTGAATGTGTACATTAAACCTTGTAATCCTTCAAGATTTTGAAATAAAACTCTATATTGTTCTTTATAGAATTAGGCGTTACTTTGCGGAGATCCATAATACAAAAGTAATAATAGAATTATTTTGCTATAATTAATAATAGCAAGATAATTCTATTATTACTTTTCTATATTGTTCTGTACTTAGGGAGAGAAAAGCTTTTATATAAAGCACATCAATAACGGGAAGTATATAAACAACATTTGCGTTAAGAAAAAGCTTTACTCACTTATTCCAATACCGATGCCGAATGTAGACACGACCTTCTTTATGAAGTTGAGCGTGTGCGGAGTGACGGTAGCCACAGCAACGGACGAGCGGTGGTGGAACGCCACCACGTAGCATTTGGCGAGCCCTGCCCGAAGCTGCCGAAGCACCTCTTCGTACCAGTTCTCGCGGAACCACACCATCTAAAAGACCAAATACAATGACATTGTAAAACTGTCCTTTCGCCTCTTTACAAGAACAACGTGATATTTATCAAACCACAACTTTACAGGAGAGCAATTTCAAATATTCATAATTTAATGAGGAAAAACAATGAAATTCTTGAGTTAATTAATGTCTTTTTTGAAAATAAGCCTAAAAAAGATATAAAAAAAGAAATAATAAAAAAATGATTTTTTATGAGATGTCACGTTGTTCATGTAATGAGGCGCTTTGTATTGGACGAAAGCAATACACTGTTAATCGATATACACAAAATGAACCTCTATGTTCATTAGTCGTCACATCACGCGTGACCAAATGTAGCAATTTCGCTAATTCTTTTCTTTCTGTTACCTATTTTAAGAAGGCTTATGAAAGGAAAATTTTGATAACCTATAGGAACACAACGAAATTAAAAAAAACCTCTATTTTGCTTATAATCTCCGTTTTCGTCTTACTCTTAATGCCTTAATATGTAGCTAATAATTATTCGTTGCGGGAAATATCGCGGGGCGTAGTATCTAATCTATTGTACAAAGAATGAATGTGAATGATATGTTTAAAATGAACAATTGCAGAAGTTTTTGATTGTTGTCTTAACTATCACACAACTTTGCAAAGAACTCATCTCTTTTACAAAGAAGTTGTTAGGGGTCATGAATACACTGAAAATGCTGCTCTAATAAAGAAATGATGGTTCAAAAAAATAAAACGGATTACATTCCAGTAAACAGAGATACATTATATCTCGATTTCCGATATTCGTAGCTTATGTTTGCCTTCACTGAAAAGCGAATGATGAATTATTAGTATCAATAATAAGCAAATAGTAAATATTCATAGAGTCATAGGTGCCTTACCGAGGCTCGAGTCGACGACTAAACTAAAGATATTTTACTTGATCAACGATGCCCTCAAGCGATGATAACACGGTAGGATGTATCTCTCGCTGCAGTTGCATTATCTTGGAACATCGCCACATTGGTAGTGTGGCCTTGATAGGTCCAGCTTCTCCCGAACTGCTCGTCCCACCGCTAGACGTGGATGCACCATCGCTGGGTTTAGTACTTGCCTAAAATACCATACTAGTTAATTACAAGAACCTGGATGACCGACTTTTTCTCAGGCTTCCAATAACAGTTTTTCTTACAAAAACGGAATTTGAAAAAAGGTAGTAAATCATAAGGACTGTATTTGAAGATTGAAATATAAGATCCCGGATATTTGGACCGCCCGATTTCCCATATGAGCTTTTGTAACCTTGTAATTGGTGACGAAATTTAGCTTATTAGTCTAATAATATTGTAGCAATTTGTCTATATAACAAGGATAAACGTTTTCTAAAAATGAAATCTAGCCAGATCGATTTATTTCCCCCAAAACCAGGTGTGTACTTAATTTTATGATAGTGGGAGCCAAAGGGAAGTATTTATAATAAGATATAGTAAATATAAGATATAGTAAAAATAAGTAAATATATAAGCTGTGATAGCCTAGCGGTGAGACCGTGCGACTCTGTAGAGACGACATAGGTTCAAACCCCGGGCAGGCACCAATGAGTAGAGTATTCTGTTGATATGTGTAACCTACCAATCCGCATTGGAGCAGCGTGGTAGGTCTTAGCTCCAATCCTTCTCTCCAATAACGGAGAGAGGAGGCTTTAGCCTAGCAGTGGGCATAGTAACAGGCTTAGGTTAGGTTAGGTTAGTTTATTCCATAGTTTAACAGCCTGTGAAGTAAATGACTTGGTATATGTTTGAAAACACATACTGGGGGGGGGGGAGAGATTATTTAAACAATACACGTACGGTACTCGCAGACGTGGTAGCCGGCTGATTATGAGTCTCGACGCTTTTGTGCCGTTCGCGTTGCTCGATCTTCAGCGTCAGGTACAACGTCCGTATCGGGAAATACACTGCTTGCGGATACAGCCGTCCCACCTAATTAGAGAAAAAATATTTTGATGCCACATTTTAAAATCATTAGTCGCCAGCATTTTATTAGATCATTTCACGAATTACAACAATTGAATTATTGAAATATTTGAATAGTATTATATTCTAAACAGACAACTTTGTTGTAATATTTACCATCAATAACAAAGGAAGATAGAACTATAAACGTGTTTACGAATAGCGATCAAGAGCGAAATACGAAGCGAAAATAAAAGTGTAAGTACTAAGCTTGTAGTGAAAAGTTGACTGAAGTGTTTTTAAGGAGTCACCAGGTATTTTCATCTAAATCGACGAACCCCTGGCGATACTCCTTTTATACGCATGTCATACTTCACATAGCCGATTTATTCATTTTTTCGCCCTACCTCTAGTCGCATTACCATCCACATTAATATTTAGCACTTGTTTTGTCACATGATTTTCATCCCTCCACATTATACGGCCATACTATCTTAATCTCATTTTAGCAATACGATGTTACAAAAAATTATGAGTTTATTTGTTTAAAGCAAAGAGAAATAAATATCGATTTAGGTATAATAGAAATAACTTACATGACTCAACAAATTAAGTATAACATTGCCATCGTACTGCACGAGGCAGGAGAGCAGCTGTGGTATCCACGGCAGCCACTGCACTGGCGGGACACCTACTGAATACTTATCCAGTGCTTCGGCGAGGCTATTCTTCTCGTCATCAAAACTCAGCATCCAGAGCACCTTGTAAGAATTATATAAAATAATAAATAAAACTAAAAAACACCTTTAAAAGTAAAAAGTTAAATATAACGAAAAATAGTAAGAGTGTAGAGTTCGAATTCGTTTCGTATATGAAAACGCCTTTTTCTCAATAATACTAATATTTTTCATTATTTTTCACTTTTTATTTTGAAAGCGTGTTTGTTACTTTTTTTAACTCTATTTATTTTCCACTTTTTTAGTTTTTCCAATTGATCGATAAAAAAAAATAGTTTTTTCAGGTTATTTATTTTATTCACTTCATTTTATTTTATTATGGTCACCAGTTTTGGACAACAGTACAAAGTGTGAATTAAGTCCAAATTAATTTATTTAATTTACTTCTAACCAGTTATGTCTTTGTACAAAAAGTTTTCAATATATAAATCTGTCCGAAAAAAATGGGTCATAGTTGTAAAGGTGTCGGTTTCATACTTTATGTATGAACGGCGTACGGGCCAACCTAAAAAGCATAAGTTACAATATTAAGCGAAAATTGATACCATAAATATGTCAGATTTTTTGAAATTTGTGATTTTTCTACTATATTTTACTGCAGTAATATTTTTCACACTAAAGATCAAGTATTTTTTTTTTGTACGTTAAAAAAAGAGCAATAAATAAAATATTTTTACCTTGGCGCAATATTTCCTTGACTTCGATTCATTTTGATGTCGACAAGCGTGCAGAAAGCATGTCATGGCCGATACGCCAACTTGGGTCTGACGCGGATCCCTTATGAAAATTTTCTCTAAATAATCACCCCATAGTGCCCAGGCTTTTACCAACGTGTCATGTAATTGTACCGCTCCCGCGAAAGCCTTATTAGCATCCTCCGATCTTCCCAACTGGGCTAAGAGCAATCCTTTGAAAGCGTAGAACTCTGCCGTCATTTCTTTCGTAAAGTATTTGAAATTGGTCGATTCGATCATGTCTAACCCCTCCTGCAATTCATCTTTCCCCTCTGTCCAGGACATCTGAATATGGCATTTGACTTGTTGTCTTATCTTTTGGAAGCAGTCCACTATGGGAACGCTAGGAATTGTGTATATACGGTGTAATGAATCGAGACAAACACCTGATAGATTGTGCTTTCTTGCTATTTTTGCAAAATGTATGATTGCCTGGAACAAATATACTTGGAAATTGGTTGCCTAGTTCGTAAACCAATAAATTTAGTTTGTCAGCAAAGAACTCTAGGCCTAACATGAATTCAAAGTCAGTACCTAAACCGAACCGCTTTCTTTTCGTACCATGAAGTATGTTTGAAAAGGATAACGTTATATGAACTATACATAACTTTGTCTCTTTTACTCAAATGTTTTTAGGACGCATTCCGAACGCTCATTCGGCGACTACTTAAAGTGTGCGTCTTTAAGACGTCATTCATTCTCGTGCCCTTATCTCACTCTAAGTGGGGTCGGCACAACATGTTACAAACGTTTTGTCACATGATTTCGCAACTTACCTTAGTCGCCTTTTACGACACCTCGGTAAGGAATGAGGGTGGTCTATTCTATGCAGCCGGATACCACAAGGCACATACCTTAGTCGCCTCTTACGACACCTCGGTAAGAACGGAGGGTGGTCTATTCTATTCTGCCGGATACCACACGGCGTTGCGTCTTTAAGACGTCATAGTATGAAAAAGCAAAACGATTTTGTTTCCGTCTTCAATTACGTCTTCAATTGAGTCGCAATAAGAGTTCATGGTATGCCTGCTGGAGTTAAAAGAAAATTTTGGCTCAGTTTAACCTATTGACGACAATTTTCTGAGATTATATTAATCTCATAAAATTTAACGATAAGATCATACCTGTGCACTTGCATGCACGCCTAGCATACTGTGATTGGAGGCGTGGTCCGTTTGTGAGTCGTAGTGCGATGCTATGAACTGATAATGATGCTGCCGCCACGTGAAGATGGCGCCCCAATGGGACAGGGGGTCGGCTACTACAGGCAGCCGGTTGCGCCACGTCTTCACTATGGCCTTCATGTCGTGCAGTGACGTAGGCCGACTGTGAATAAGACCCTACAAAAACAAAACATCCCATGACTATATTACGCATATATCAATTTTAGGAAAAGCAACTAATAAAAATAAAAGTGTATACTTTTATCTCGTTCAATTGTATAATTATGGCTAAAGTAACAAATTCGTGTACAACCCAGTTTTATTATAAATTAAATTATGCAATACATTCACATCTACACTCCAAATAATATATTACAGACTAACCAAAAAAAATTAATTATTCTGTACAAGTTTTTCTACCTATACAAATATGAATACTACACACGATAGACTAAATAAGTCTAAAGAGTGTAAACTATGACTAAGGAACCCAACAAAAAAAGTGTATAGAAGTTCAAAAAAAAAGTTACATCAATGATTTATAGAAGCAGGCGTTACTTTGCGGAATTCCATATTACAAGCAATATAACAGAACTAACTACTTTGCTATAATCCGCACGGGTTAAGTGAATGCATGCAAAGCCAATGTGTATGAAGCAGGCAAAATCTATGTACCTTATACATGCAGGACAAGCCACCACATGCACCCCAAGGCGCAATTCACCAGCAACAACGCACACAAAAGCAGCACACCACCCACCACCACAATCTCGACGATCGTGCAAAATGCAAAGGCATTACGATTTTTGTCGTGGAGCCTATCCTCCTGATGATGCTTCGGTTTCGGGGCGAAACGATCGTCGAGATTGTGGTGGTGGGTGTGTGTGCTGATTTTGTGTGCGTTGTTGCTGGTCGATGCGCCTTGGGGTGCATGTGGTGGCTTGTCCTGCATGTATAAGGTACGTAGATTTTGCCTGCTTCATACACATTGGCTTTGCATGCATTCACTTAACCCGTGCGGATTATAGCAAAGTAGTTAGTTCTGTTATATTGCTAGTTACATCAATGATTTATTTCTATTGAAAAAAACTTGTATTTTATATGGAAATTAACAAATCACATTTATCGATATTGATGTAAAATATATCGATACTAGAAGAGCTCTGCCTTAAGCAACGTTTATCGACTGCACTCCATATAAGCATATTAAATTATGTGAACTATGTATACTTCGCGCGGAAAGGAGTCCGTGGAATACTTTGAAGTTGGAACACAGTTGAAGATACTAAACTTCGTTGTAGATAGCCAATAAGATGACCAAACCAAATAAGATCCGCTGTTGGTTCCCCTTATACGAAGAACCAGCAAAATGGCAAACAGGAAGAAGAGAAATAGTAGGACATCATAAAGCGCGTGATTTTTCTCTAGTATATAAGAACCATGACCATTCTATGAAGAATGTATCAACATCTCTCTCTCTCTCTAGAACTCAAATATTCTGGAAATTCTGTTATAAATCATTCTTGTAAGGCGTATAATGATTTTTTTCATGATATCGACATATTTAACGATCACATATTTTCTTTTATAAATAAAATAAGAAAAATACTAAAACATCAATAGTTAAGATCTTAACTTAATTATATTTGTGTAACATTTTTAGTGGAAACTTGATTGATGTGTGCTACATCTATATTTAAATATCATAATCATCCTCCTGCCCTTATCCCACTCTAAGTGAGGTCGGCACAACATGTAGCAACATGATTTGGATACGTATTTCAAGACCGGCCGCCTGCCTGACGTCAACTTACCTTAATCGTATCTAACGACCCCTTGGTAAGAAGGAGGGTGGTCTATTCTACTCAACCGGATACCACAGGGCGGATCGACTTAAGTTAGTCGCCTCTTAAGACACCTCGGTAAAAAAATGAGGGTGGTCTATTCTACTCAGCCGGATACCACACGACGCGTTTAAATATATTTATAACCATTATGTTTTAATATATATAACCATTATTAGTAAAAGAACCATTGTTTGTTTCCCAAATAAATTTTCCCAGATTTCCAATTAAGAAATGTTTTGTTTGTCGAGTATCTAGAACAAATTTGGGTAAGTATTCACCATTGAATAAGTTAATGATGGCCTACAATGAAATAAACTCCAAAGATGTTGATATTTTCCACGATTCCTATTATAGCTATAAGAAAAAAGTTCACTCAGTGTTGTTTTAATTTCTGTTTGTTTGTTATCGTATATATTTTTCTATCTTTTTAACTTTTCTGTTTTAGTTCACTTTCAATTTTAATTTCTTTTTAATATTAAGATTAATCTTACTGTATCCAATGTTTATACTATTAGTTACGAGTTGTTGTATATGCCTGTAATAGTATTTTAAATAGATTAAGAGTAACTTGTATGAATATGTATAATGTGTTTTAAGAATACTGTTGGCATATCTTATATAAATAAATAAATAAAGATAAAAATAAAATAAAATAGTAGTCCATGTATTGTAAGATATTATTGGTAATGGTTTTAATGGTTATAAATATAAGGTATTATTGTCATGTATTTAAATATTGTATGTCTTATTATATATTTATATAAATGATAAATACGAAGGCATCATGACAGATCATGGAACAAAATATCAGAGGGTATTATGACTTGTCAAAAATATTGTATGAAGTGGCGGGTATTGGGCTAAAATAGTTTGGTCGTTGAATATTTGTGTTCAGTTCATTACGAGAAGTAATAATAAACGAGTGTTAACAGTGTGAGTCTTTTCCTAAACTCCTTTTCGTATCAAAGTGTGTGCGTGTTACTAATAAATTGAGTGCGTGTTACTAATAGTATGGACAAAAGTAATAATAAAATTATTTTGCTATAATCCGCGATACAGTAAATAGAAAATATATATAGTGCTAAATGTATAGTGGACTATACGTTTTTTCGTACCCGTTACATGCAGGATTCGTAAAAACATATGCACAAACCACCACCACTTCCACCACAATACACAAGCACTACACACGTTCACTATCACAAACTCAACAATCGTTTCGCCCCGCAACCGAAGCATCATCAGGAGATAGACTCCACGACAAAATCGCAAAGCAATTTCGCAAATCGCATTCGCAAATAAAAGCAAATCGCAGCTTTGCGATTTTGTCGTGGAGTCTATCTCCTGATGATGCTTCGGTTGCGGGGCGAAACGATTGTTGAGTTTGTGATAGTGAAACTGTGTGGTGCTTGTGTATTGTGGTGGAAGTGGTGGAGGTTTGTGCATATGTTTTTACGAATCCTGCATGTAACGGGTATGAAAAAACGTATAGTCCACTATACATTTAGCACTATATATATTTTCTATTTACTGTATCGCGGATTATAGCAAAATTATTTTATTATTACTTTTGTATTATGGATCTACGCAAAGTAACGCCTAATTCTATAAATTATTTAATAGTATGGACACTTACAGTGTGTATCTGTGCGGCCTCGCTGAGCTCCATGAGTTGTTGCGCCGCTCGTAGTAGCGGCAGATGTGCGTGCGACACGAGACGCGGCAATCGGCGCCATTCCCGCAGGCACTGCGCCGCCGCCGCCTCTGCGTGCCGCTCCACCCCGCTCAGCTGCTGCTCTTGACCCGCACATATACACAGGTATCCGCGGTACAGGTTGACTAACCACGCTGTAATAATAAGTTCTCAAGTCAACAGAAATGTAAAAACGTAATTCAAATTCAAAATATTCTTTATTCGAATAAACTTGTAAACAAGTGCTTTTGAATCGTCGACTCTATTGCTGGTTCGGAAAGCCGTCCTACCGAGAAGAGCCAGCAAGAAACTCGGTGGAGCTCTTTTAAAAAAGAAGATTCTTAATACTAATTACATTTTGTCATAGCTATCCTGCACAAGGTCAAAGAGCAGCTATATCAACGCATTCTTATCATCAATGTAAGCCTCCACGGTATAATAGGCTTTCTGTATCAGCCTCTTTTTAACAGTATTTTTAAATTGCTGTAATGGCAAAGTTAAAATTGATTATGGAATTTTGTTATAGAATCTTATACCCAAACCCACAAACGACTTACGTACTCTTACAAGGCGCAAAGCAGGAGCCGCAAGCTTATGTCGGTTCCTACTTTGTCTATTATATACATCGCCAATCTTTTTATAATTATTTATATTTTTATGCACAAAAATCAAATTGCTAAAAATATAATAACTAAGCAAATTAAAAATATCAAAATAAATTGCAAATAATATACAAATCAATAGAACAAATCCAGCCATCAATTGATTGTGTTACATTGAATTGTATATGATCAACTCCAGTCATCTGAGAGTGACTTGTAATCCAAATTGTTAAAACTCATCATTCTCCTACCCTTATCCCACTCTAAGTGGGGTCGGTCCAACATGTTGTCACATGATTTGGCTGCGTATTATACGACCGGCCGTCTGCCTGACGTCAACTTACCTTAGTCGCCTTTTACGACACCTCGGTAAGAAATGAGGGTGGTCTATTCTATGCAGCCGGATACCACACGGCATCCAAATTGTTAAAACTGTTAGTCGTAATATACAAAATGTCAAATTAAATAAGAAAATGTAAGTAGTGTAGTAAAATATTTTAATACTTATTTGGGGTAATAAAAATAAAAAAGTACAAATATAAACACATAAAATATCTACCAAGGTCTTCGATTATGTTAGAGGGAGCCGATTTAAAAAAAACACCACCCAAATGCACATTTCCAAAAACGTACATCCACTTATTTATGTTAAATCAGGGGTGAGCAACCTTTTTAATAAACGAGCCAATTAAAATTTTAAATTTTTTGGCGGGTCACACACTTAGTAATCCACAAAACAAAAATAGAATAAAAAAATATAAAATTATAAAAAGTTAAGACTTCAGTTTACTATGTACTACCATTTTATTATAATGAATTTTCTAACAATATATTAATGGAAGAAAGTTTATTAAATAAATTCAATTTTAAAAATGCTTGATATATGTATGTTTAAAGGGCCGCAAGTGGCCGCGTGTTGCTCATCTCTAGATTAGGTTATTAGTAAAGTAAAGTAAAGTAACAGTACTATGCCCACAGCTGGGCTAAGGCCTCCTCTCGCCGTTTTTGGAGAGAAGGATTAGAGCTAAGACCTACCACGCTGCTCCAATGCGGATTGGTAGGTTTCACATATCTCTAGAATTCTCTAGAGATATGCAGGTTTCCTCACGATGTTTTCCTTCACCGAAAAGCGTGTGATAAATTGCAATTATCAATTAGACACATAAGTTTTTAATAGAAAAACTCATTGGTGCCTGCCCGGGGTTTGAACCTATGTCGTCTCTAGAGAGTCGCACGGTCTCACCACTAGGCTATCACAGCTTATATAAGGTTATTAATGAGTGATAAATATGAATGTGGATGTCTATGTGACAAGAGGGAAGCCGAGAAGAGATGGATGAATTGTGTGAAGTATGACATGCATATAAAAGGGGTAGTGCCAGAGTTAATGAATGAGAAGAAAGAATGGTCGTTGTTCTCGGTATTCACTTCAACAAAAAAAATTAGCAATCCCTTCTAGACCAGAATACAGAAAAATTCCTATACTCGTACATAAAGCTTGCTACAAAATTGGAGATTATTTGGATGATAAAAATGCCTGGATGAATGAAAATCCGTTCAACTTCATACAAGACTGCGGTTTAATAACGTAAAATTAAAAATGTTTAAAAGGTTTACCGCCGAGTTTCTTGCTGGTTCTTCTCGATAACAGAATAACATTCCAAACCTGATGTAGCTTCATTAATCATATTGATCCTTAACGATCCAAAAGTGCTTGAAAGAGCAAAATTCAAATAATTGAATAACGATTATTTTAATTTGATTTGATTAAGTAGCGAAATGTTATATTGGTTTACTATTTAAACAATTGTTAACATTCCATCGTGTTATTTAATTTTAATAACCCTATGGTGTTGCTGGTAAATCTATACTTATTATAAAATAAAGTCCCAAAAAGCTGTCTGTCTGTATACAATCGATATTCTCATAATCTACTAAACGGATTTTTGTACGGCTTTCACAAAAAAGATAGTACAATACTTCCGGATGGTTTAGGTATATAGTACATATCGTTATTATGTAAATTGTGTTAAAGAGATCGCACAGTTATTAAAAAATTTGCTTATTGGGAGCTTTAGTCGCGTGTGCTGCGTAAACCAGCACAGATACGCTAATGTACTAGAGAATTGTAGATCTATAAAAATACTACACTAAAGTCCGCGATAGCATGTCTCTATCTGTTATGGTTAACTCACTATAACCACTTTTATGTTTAAAATTTTAATTGTAGAAAAAAATTGTGACACGTGGGTTTCCCCGCGGGCGAAGCCGCTGGCACAGCTAGTATTATATACGTGTGAATGTAGCTTAGCTTATTAGCTGACAATCGGATCTCCATTACTAATTGTAAGCATTGAATGGAGTGATCTATTTCAACGTTTTGACTCACCCAATTCTTTTGGACAATTGTACTCTACTTCTGCGAGAGCATCCTTCATGGTACCCCAATTGGGATTCCTCCAGGAACTTTCAAGGATTAAAAACGGATCCCGAACATTTCTGGTTAAACCAAGCTCCAACAATGAATCCCATTGGTTGAGTTCTTTGGCGCATTTGATCCAATGTTGCGTCCATAAAGTACATTCCTTGTGCATATTATATGACGACGGATTTGCTGAGTATTCTTGTTTTAGTTTAGCCATAGCGACGTCGTACGCGGCCTGATAAAAATACATACAAGGTAAGTTATTCTATTATAAAGAACAGAAAAATAATACATACAGAATAATAGAAGAGGCAAATAATACGAATTGACAAAATATAGCAAGGCGTCTGACACGTAAGAGTTATTAGCCATAGGCAAGAATATGGATGTTAGTGTCCAATAAACGGTAATACAGGAAAGACACATACAGATAAAATAGAAAGACAAATAGGTAGTGTCATTTGATTTTTTTTAGATAAACTCATTTTAGTCTGGGTCCCCTACACCAGTAAAATAACTCTATGCTATGATAAAAGTCATAGAATGAAACAATGTCATACCTGAGATTGCTCGAAGAAGCCTTGTTGTTCATATGCAATAGCAACATTTGTTTCTCGGTAGCGAGCATGTTTCTGCCACAGCCCTGACCACATGTCCTCTTCTTGCAAGAGTTCGTACATGTCACTTAGAGAGTCTAGTACTTCCTAAAGTTAAATAATAAGCAATTAGTTGTAGTTGTAATCTAATAATAATAATAAAAAAATAATAAAAAAAATAAAAAAAAATAAAAAAATATATATAAATAATAAAAAAAAAAAAAATTAATGATGCATTAGAGTAAGTTCATTTTAAGTACAATAACATAAAAAAAGAATACAAATGAACTAACTACAAAAGGGCACGGACATAAAGTCTGTGGTAAGTAATGTCACTATTAATAAAGAGTACTTTTTTACACGCTTAATATTAGTTTCATCTGTATCTATGTGTGTATGTAATCGACTCCAATCCAATGCAATCGATTCAATTTGCATCCACTTAGAGCGGACAGATTAATTCAAAACTTGAACACTTATGAAGAACTGGTGACAATTAAACATTTTTTCACTTTTAGTTCATAGTTTTTATATTTTTTTAATCTATTTAATTTATATAATTTATAGAATTAGGCGTTACTTTGCGGAGATCCATAATACAAAAATAATAATAAAATTATTTTGCTATCATCCGCGATACAGTAAATAGAAAATATATATAGTGTTAAATGTATAGTGGACTATCCGTATTTTCATACCCGATACGTGCAGGATTCGTAAAAACACATGCACAAACCTCCACCACTTCCACCACAATACACAAGCACTACACACGTTCACTATCACAAACTCAACAATCGTTTCGTCCCGCAACCGAAGAAGCATCATCAGGATATAGACTCCACGACAAAATCTCAAAGCTGCTTTGCTTTCATTTATTTCATGTCATTCATTTAAACATTTGCATTTACTTTTGTTATATTAGTTTGTAAGTTGTTTTGTAATAACTGCTACACTTTCGTCGAAAACATCATTTCCATTAAGGAGCACAGTATAATTACAAAACTATATCAAGTCCAACTAACTTTAATTTTCCTTTACGTAACGCGTTTTTAAATGGCAAAATAAAAATATATCTTACTGTTGGTGGGCTGGTTTCTACGTCATAATCGTATATTTCTAGAACCTCCCGATTTATACGACCGCTTGCTTGATCGATAGCCATTTGCTCTAGGTTTAGAGTCATTCGGTGCCATAAATTATGAGTCTTTCCGAGGTACTTCATCATAGGCCTGTAAACAATTAGTGGTCAGCTTTGAAATTGCAGTTATTTAAGTAATAGTATAAAAAGATACATAAAAATTTGGTAATGGCAATAAATAGCTGTGCAAAGCCGTCATCTGAAAGATTTAACATACATATCAGCACATGAATCTGAGGTCTAATTTTTTTTTACATAAATAAGGCCACGCCGAGTGAATAGAAGTGCTGATATTATTGCAAATGCATAAAGATTAGGTGTGAGTCAAAACAAAAATGCTTGATAATGGGCAGTATATCATTTGGTCAATCATTTATAGAATAGGCGGAAATGTCGATAGGAAATACACGTTCAAGTGAAATTTTAATTTGGAAATCTAAATAATGATGTTATGCTCTTACTCACTGGCAGTAACCTCTTAGTTGATATTAAAACTACCAATAGTTGCAGTTCACTTTTGTTAAGTTTAAACTCTGAGTTAAAAAAATTACACAGTATGTTCTAATCATTATAACTCATATTTTAGTTTAATATTGGTACTTACGGTTTTATAGAAACAGGTGGGTTGCATCGAGCGAGAGCTTCTATAAATGTGTTCAGTGCACTCAGGGGCTGATCACGTTGAATGACATGAACACCTGATATTATGAACGGCACTATCTCATTCATTATAGTCTGAAAATAATTTTATTCTTTATTTCATAATTATCTATGTAAAATGCTTTTGGCTTGTCATAATAAATGAATAAATAAATCTGTGTAATCCTACTTATATTATAAATGCAAAAGTTTGTGAGTATGGATGGATTTTGTTACTCTTTCACGAAAGAACTATTGGACGGATCATCTCTGTTTTGAATAAAATGACGCGCGCGACGCGACGCGACCGGCCGGATCAACGACCTTTATGCATTGGATTGCCGACGCGAGCGGCCGACAGTTGGTAACTTTTCAAACACGATGAGGACAGGCCACGTGCGCCTGTATACGGCATTCCCTTATAATGCACACGTGTAATTTTGCGTTTCGGGTGTTATGGTCAGATTTAGTGACGCGTTTAACCAGTGAAGTGTTTGAGAAGACGCGACCGCCCACGGTTTTGGTGCGCGTTGGTTACTATTCTCCAATATAGGGACGATTCAATAACGTGTGACTTTACGAAGGTTGTGTGCACACCGGGTGTTATTTAGCCGATATAGTAAAGTGTATACTCAGGGAGAAACAGACATTACGTGTCCGTGGAAGAGTGCAGAGGCGAGTCAACGGTTTCGGGAATCGGCCAAGTACATACAAGCACACACACACACGTACACATATACACGCATTGACTGATGTGGCCGGACCACATACAGCTAACGGCCGCATAAGGTAGGTACAAACGCCGGGACGACGGGTCCAGGTCCCGGAGGTTGTTTCATCCGTCCGCACGTTTGCACGGAACAATCTCATTCACCAATTATAGGCCAAAGCTGAAGTGGCGATGACTAGGCACATAAATCTAGAAACCTATTAACGTTGGGTTTCCGAAATGTTGGAGTCGAGACCCCGCGCAGGAATACGCACTGGAATAACCTTCACAAAACGGGAAAAATGGTTTACAAAAAAAAAATTAAGACAACTCACTGTTAGCTGCCGTTCGTCAAGAGCAGACCAAAGTGCAGGAAAGAGTCGCAGCCAGGTGTGATGGGCAAGAGCATCGTCCATATGCGCAAGTTGTGCTGCCGCCGTCACTAGCTGCTCGGTGCGCACGCGCCGAGCCAGTTCTAGGAACTCAGATTGTTTGGCGACTATTTGATTGAGGGCACGTTGTCTAGAACACGAGTTTTTTCGTTTTAGATTTGTTAATTATAGATAATATTAACTCATTATAATCCTTGTTTATTGTTAAATGTTAAATGTTATTACGATATTAAAGAATACGTAAATTGTTAACATAGACTTAAATTATCAATAAGTAAAAATTTACATTTTGATTCGCTTTGTAGTAATACAAACACTTATTATCCATTTTTATATGCTTAGATATATGACATTGCCAATTTTAATATTATATAATTCTTTTTTTTTTTTAATTCTATGGTGGATTTTATTAATACTCGACATTTATTGTAATGTAATTTTTGCATACTATTATTATAGTTGAATGTTACGGCTACCAGACTTAATGTTTACCAACTAAATAATTACCAACATTCTGGCAAATAAATCATTATTATTATTATTATTATTCTAATATAAACAAGTAAAGTTAATTAATTTTTTTACAATATTTCATGTCCCTACTGCTAACAGTAGAGGAGTTCTCATCTGGAGCCAATCCTAGCAGCACTATCAGATTATGCTTATCATTAACATGTATTGTCATCAGGACTGGACCAGTATGTAAAATTTCAGTTCAATCGGACACCGGGAAGTGTTAGTTAACAAATTTAAGTTGCAAGATTCCACCTTCACATACACGGCAAAAGCTTTTAAAAGGGCGAAGGGAAATCTGTGTCTCGCTTTAACGTTTTAAATGTAAAACAGATTTATGCGAAATTTGATGTACAGGGTGATCTAAATTTAAAATAACACTTCATAACCCAATTTTTATTTACGGTTCTATAGAAAACAAGCAATAGAAATCGATTTTCCTTATAGCTATGAAAGCAACTACCTCTTTACGTATCCTTTAAAAATGCGAGCGCATTTAATCTGAAATAAATGTTTAATAATATAACTACTAGGTAATACATTGCTATTCAAGTCACTTATTTATATAACGATATATAGTGAAACAAGTGTAAGTGTAAAATAAATAATTTTAAGGTCATTAATTTTTAAGGTTAGACTTTAGGTGACGTAATTACGTCACCTTAAAGGGCCCCTCCATGCCTAGTGGTCAATAATTTATGATATTTAACATATCATAAATTCCAAAATTATTTACTTAGATATTTTAAATGTCTATCTTTAGAAATTAATATCTAATAGAAATTGTAAATTTATATTTTGTTGAAATACTCACAGTTGCAAATCCATGAGTATCAAACAGAATTTTTACAAACATGAATGTAAAAGTTCAATACCTGTTTGGTACATTTTTGGTCAAATCATCTTTCTGATTAGAATTTGAATCCAGATCCATATCAAGAACATCTTCCTTGTCAGGGTCAAGAGTGTCACTAAATCCGTCAGCAGATTCCTCTTTCACCGAACTGAATATAACGAACGACTTTCTCTCCTCACTGTCCGCACAGTTTATAACTGCTGCTATGTTAGGTAGGAGATATTTGGAATTCGATAACCGAATTTGCGTACCTAGAAGATAATATTCTCAAATTAAATTAGCTACTGTAATAACACTAAACAAATAATACATCGTACGCGTAGTATTCAAGTGACCGAATTCAAAAGTTGTTTCTGGCAAATTGCAATAAAGCGTAGCGTGTCTTTAATTTTATTTATTCATCGGACTTTAATACGTGAACTGCCACATGATGATTTGACTGATATTAAATCTAACTTATGCATTGAATTTTAAAATACGTAGCCAAATCATGTGACAACTTGTTTGCAACTTGTTGTGCCGACCCTACTTTAGTGGGATAAGGGCAGGAGGATGATGATGATTATGCATGAATATAGGATGATGATGATTATGCATGAAAATAATATACTGCAGTATGCTAATGCTAATCAAAAGTTATATCAATCAAAATAGATCCAGAAGTTGCTTGATCTAATTAGACTTTATTGGAAATATAACTACTATGTTATTTTAAAGGCCCCTCATTTACGCGTAAACCATCGCTTGATAAGAATTGAAGTAGTGAAGTATAATTCTCTAAATAGGAGCAAACCAAAAAGAATTTATTTATGTTAATAACAGAATCATTATTTGAAATCTAGGACACAGAGATAATACATAAAAGCATGATATAGCTAAAATTCTTAACCGTTCCATGTTTTTGATAAACACAGATCCTAGTTAAATTGTATAGAATAAACTAAACTCACTGGAAACACAGGTAACAAGGAGCAATTCAAGACATTGCTTGATCCAAAAATGCTGTCCGATATGCTCCCAGTTTTGCGAACAGATTATATAGAGGAGACGGTCAAATACGCGACGCCGGATGCTGCCGTCGTAAACCTCGAAGAATTTCGCCCGGATATGCGGCTGCGGGCAGCGGAGGCCGGCAAGGAAAGCTGGTTCCAGCTTCATTGAAAGCTCAGTCATCTTCAGGTGCTCGTCCCTGTGATATGAATTATACAGATATCTATATAGAGAGAAGTTAAGGAAATAGGTATTCTTACATTTGCTTCACAATATATTTTAAAGAATGTAATTTTTGTACATAAAAATATAAAGAATTATAAAACGATAGGTGATGTATATAATAGACAAAGTAGGAACCGACATAAGCTTGCGACTCCTGCTTTGCGCCTAGCAAAAGTACGTAAATCGTTTGTGGGTATGGGTATAAGATTCTATAATAAAATTCCGAAATCAATTTTGGTCATGCCATTACAGCAGTTTAAAACCACTGTTAAAAAGAGGCTGATACAGAAAGCCTACTATACTGTTGAAGATTACTTAGATGATAAGGATGTGTGGATATAGGTGCACCTCTACCCTGTACAAGACAGTAATAAATAAATGTAATTAGTTCTAAGATTTATATTTTAAAAAGAGCAACCGCCGAGTTTCTTGCTGGCTCTTCTCGGTAGGAACAGCTTTCCGAACCAGCAGTAAAGTTGGCGATTCAAAAGCACTTGTTTACAAGTTTACTTGAATAAAGAATATTTTGAATTTGAATTTGAATTTATAAGCTTTGGACCGCTTTTTGCGCAATTTTTTGCAAAATTGAGCGCACCGAGAAATATAAAATTAGGCATACTTACAGTGCAGAACGCTAATAATATTCAATAACAATGCTCATAAAGTACATTTTATCAATAAATAAAAAATTTACACACACTACTATGCATTTGATATACCGAAAAACACTATTGTGACACGCATACATGCTCTGCTGTCAAATTGTTTCTTTAGTTTATCATTTTGTCTATAGAAATAGAGTACTTTTTTATATGTTTATTGTGCTTAATGAATGTTAAACAAAAAAGTTTTATTTGCCCCATTTATTATAAAAAATACAACGAGAACTACCGTTAGTTTATATAAATTTATGTAATACCAGCTGTGTAGCAGATACATTTAAATGTGCACGAAATGTCATTAAATAAAGAAAGTTCCGTAGCAGCAATCTGCATTTACATTACAGGTAAAAAATATATATACTTGGTTAGTTCAAAGTAATTTTATATTTTAAATTTTTATAATTTTATTATGGTCGAATATGGTGGTCGAACCACTGGGTGACCACTAGTCACAATAAAAGCACAGAGCAAACGTACGTGAGGCAGTATTTTACTCACTCACATATTAATGCAGTCGTAAAAATAAACATAAAAGAGCACACAAGTTACAACTGTGTAGTACATATAAATAATTTCTAATTTCCGATTACTAGATCTGCCCACGGTGTCGCTCGAGTGGATATTAGTGTCAGAAAAATTTTCCCACATAAATCCTGACCCCACGGGAATTCTAGGTTAAAAGTAGCTTGTATGTTGCTCCATAATGGTATAAGCGGTCCTCTGTCTTTCAGTGAAAGTCCCATCAAAATCGGCTTAGACGTTCCGGAGGATGTACTATTAAGGAGTACATTCTCCGCCCATATACTCACACCTTGTTTTATCGGGTGAGCCCGACTAGTTTCAAGCCCATACGAGACTCTTATTCGTAAGGCGTATAAAGAGTTATACGGCGTTTTCGCGGCGGGTAGGAGGTTCCCATTTTCCCGGTTTCTATACATTAATTATAAATACGACTCACGATAGTTTACATTTAAAAACCTAAACCATCTTCTAGAATTGCACTATCTTTTAGTAAAATCCATATAAAAATTCGTTCAGTAGATTTTGAGTAAATCTATCACATACAGACAGAGAGCTTTTGGAAACTTTGTTTTATAATATGTATACTAGTAGATTGTGCCATGTCTATATACATAACATTTGGAGCGTGAATTGATTGGACTGCAATAATTTTAAATGTAAAGATTACCTGTACACATAGTTGATGAGGTCCAAGAAATGTGCATTCAACTCCAAGTCGTCAGGGAACCTCTTCTCCACATACTGCATAAGCTTTACAAGTAGTATCGACTTCTCTCTCAAGGAAGGCGCCGCGCCAGCAGCGGCGCCCTTCCATTTCACCCACTCTTCTACCATCCGAGTTATCGCTTTCATAACCTACATTCAAAACGTCAATTGAAATATACATATCTTTATTATATTTCATAAGATATGACAGCAATTAAATTAACTGAAACGATCGATTCTATTAGATATTATGAAGACCTAAAGAATTAATATCATATTGTAGACAGCAACAATTTTTAATCAGTGTCTCAATTTATTGATGCTAGCAACACTTTATAGTTACCGCCCATCCAGGGGTATATAAGTGACCAGCAGGCCTACCATGGACACTTATTGCGACTCAATTGAAGACGTAAACTAAATTGTTTTGCTTTTTCATACCATGACGTCTTAAAGACGCACACTTAAAGTCGTTGCCGAATGAGCGTTCGAAATTCTTCCTAAGAGCATGTGAGTAAAAGAGACAGAGTTATTTATAGTTCATATAACGTTATCCTTTTCAAACATTACGACCCTAATGCAATTCACACTTCGTGGTACGAAAAGAAAGCGGTTCGCGGTCGTCGTTTACGTCTTCAGTTAAGTCGCAATAAGAGTTAATGTCAGGCCTGCAGGTTATTAACAGAGCTCTCTCTTTAACGATTGGTTCTTGCCTGCGGAAGCTCTGTTAGTTTCGATTCACTTGACTCATTTTATTTATTGCGTTGTATGGTTACATATGTACGTGTTAATTTTGGTCTCTTTTTATAAATCCTACTTTGGATCCTAAAAATATAATAATCAGGCAGGCGGACGGTCGTAAAATACGTAGCCGAATCATGTTAACACATGTTTATTATATGTTGTGCCCCACCCGGAGTGGGATAAAGGCAGGATGATGAGTACAAGTCAATTATGTACTTATGATACGTTCGGATATTCATATCGTGCTAGTTTCTTTGCATGTATACTGATTCATTGATGAAAAGAAGCAATCATGTACATGATTTTTCCGTTTTCTCCATAACATTGGTACAGAAAATGAAAAGTACGTATTATCAAAGTGACCTCCAGTACAGCTTTTTAAAATAATTACGGTACCCATGCCTTGTCAGTGTTCACTACATAAAAACCAAAGTTCTTCAAATAAGCATCTTTAAGTACATTTTTTAACGTTTTTCGAGCATATAATATTCACAAACGTAACGAAAACACTTTAAACCGACTGTGCAATGTTTTCAAAAAAACAAATTCCGAAAGATGTTCGATACCTGTCCGGTGAGCCAATAGCTGTCCTAATAGCGCAGTACAGCTACCATCTGGGAACTTGAAAACTAGAACCAATTTTGACAAATGGATTGAAGATCTGGATTCAGGGCACCAAACGACGTTAAAAATCGTTCTCATCTGTTCGGGTCCAAAAGTTGACCCGAATTTGTAAACTTGTGTAATTATTAACGTTCATGATCTATAGATTTTCTTTTTTGAAATAAATGCATATACTTGTTTATAATCATTTTAATTCGTTACCTTTGCGTCATTGGTCTTTTCTATAAGTCCGACGAGTATTGTTCCAATAAAAGTTTTCCTTGTTTCACCTGGCATCACAGATACTCTTGCTTTTAGAAGGTCCAAAGCCAATATCTGTAGTGATTTAATAAGTTTATGACTGTTGTATAACTAATTAAGTAATAATTCAAGAAGATCCTACCATAACTGTGTATTTACTGATCTCGCATAAAACCTTAATCATCCTCCACTACTAACGCCAAGAGATTATTTCTGTACGTTTCCGATAATTAAACGCAAAAAGACATAAATCAGGATAACTAACAAACTCGAACAATTATATTCAGAAGGTTAGTAATAACTAGCAAGAAACTAAATATTCCTTTTCGAAATAAACTTGTTAATATTTTACCAACGTATTGCAATCAAAGCTATCTTACACTCTATTGCATCCACGCGATGAATAAATAAAATTTATTTAATGACATTTTTAATAATCGAAAACCCACCAAACTGGCAAAAAGCTCATGCTTATTCCACGTCATAAAAAGCTACTCTATCACTTTTTAATTATGAGATATTTGCAAGTGCAGATGTCAAATATTTAATCTTGATATACAAGTACAATACAAGTCAAGGGTAAAAAACCATGATATTTAACGAATGTGAGGTTTTTATATTGAACAATTAATGATTAATCAATTCTGGATAATTTAATAAACATTATCAATATACGATGTCAAAAACCAAAAGTAAAACGAGTCGGTACTATCATGGGGGGTCTAAAAGGAGGAGGAAGGTCATTCAGTACTGATACGTTAAGTCGGACGGTGACGTGGACAGGGACCGAAGTGTAGCATTCTGAGATTGAAAAAATACTTGATAACTGTACTGGTGTACAATTCACAAAATATGATATGCCTTTATTTATAGTTACCATTTATTATTAACCAACTAATTTAAATTAAAGTAACAGCCTGTTACTATGCCCACTGCTGGGCTAAGGCCTCCTCTCTCCGTTATTGGAGAGAAGGATTGGAGCTAAGACCTACCAAGCTGCTCCATACGGATTGGTAGGTTACCTCCAGGTTATCTCCAGAATTCTCTAGAGATATGCTGGTTTCCTCACGATGTTTTCCTTCGCCGAAAAGCGTGTGATAAATTGCAATTATCAATTAGACACTTCTTCTTTCTCCTACCCTTATCCCACTCTAAGTGGGGTCGGTACAACATGTTTTCCTCTTCCATTCTCTTCTATCATTCGTCAACTCTGGCGCTACTCCTTTTATACGCATGTCATACTTCACACATTCCAACCATCTCTTTTTAGGCCTCCCTCTAGTCACATATCCGTCCACATTCATATTCAACACTCGCTTAGTCACATGATCAAATTTTCAAATTCAAATTCAAGATATTCTTTATTCAAGTAAACTTGTAAACAAGTGCTTTTGAATCGTCACTTTACTGCTGGTTCGGAAAGCTGTTCCTGCCGAGAAGAGCCAGCAAGAAACTCGGCGGTTGCTCTTTTTAAAATATAAATCTTAGAACTAATTGCATTTATTTTTTACTGTCTTGTACAGGGTAGAGGTGCACCTATATCCACACATCCTTATCATCTAAGTAATCTTCAACAGTATAGTAGGCTTTCTGTATCAGCCTCTTTTTAACAGTGGTTTTAAACTGCTGTAATGGCATGGCCAAAATTGATTTCGGAATTTTATTATAGAATCTTATACCCATACCCACAAACGATTTACGTACTTTTGCTAGGCGCAAAGCAGGAGTCGCAAGCTTATGTCGGTTCCTACTTTGTCTATTATATACATCACCCATCGTTTTATAATTCTTTATATTTTTATGTACAAAAATTACATTGTTTAAAATATATTGTGAAGCAAATGTAAGAATACCTATTTCCTTAAACTTCTCTCGCAGGGAATCACGCGGACTTAAATTGTAGATGCCACGTATGGCTCTTTTTTGTAATACGAAAATTTTATAATATTTTATAATCTTATCTTCGATCTACATCCCTCCTCATTACATGTCCATACCATCGCAATCTTGCACCTCTCATCTTGTCCATAATGGGCGCAACTTTCATACTTCCCCTAATATACTAATTTCTTATTTTATCTAGTCTTGTCACACCACACATCCACCTTAACATTTGCATGCACTCTGCTTTCATCCATCTTTTTCATTGCCCAACATTCTGATCCATACATTACGACAGGTCTAATGACTGATTTATAAATTTTCCCCTTAAGTTTAGGGGGCATTCGGGGGTCGCATATTGTGCCTGAGACCTGTCGCCACTTCATCCATCCTGCATTCATTCTATTCCTTTCTATTAAAACATAAGTTTTAATAGAAAAACTCATTGGTGTCTGCCCGGGGTTTGAACCTATGTCGTCTCTAGAGAGTCGCATGGTCTCACCACTAGGCTATCACAGCTTAATTTAAATTTAAATTTATTTACCAATAAATCCGAAGTAGCAGCGTCTGGGTTAGGAGCCACGTGGTCCCGGGCCATACGCTGCAGTACCCTCATTAAGGGCAAGAGCAGACGGTCGACATAGCCAGCGCTGGATGCGCAGCAGGCCTTCAACATCATCAGAGGGCCCAGCAAAGCGCTCGCCCCACTCGTAGCGCCCGCACCACCAGCCGACTTCTCATATGTGGCTAAGCCTTCGAATGCGTATTTACTCACACATGCGTACAGAGTTTCTAATTCTTCATACTAAAAAAATAAATGGACAATAAATAAATGTGTGGGACACTTACCCACAGAACTTCTGTAGAATTTTATAATTAATACACAAAATGAAAGGATTAACTTAAGAGGCTAATGGATTTGGTTCAATTAAGAGACGGAAGACAACGCTATATAAAAGTAAAGTAAAGTAGCGGCCTGTTACAATCCCACTGCTGGGAATAGGCCTCCTCCCTGGAGAGAAGGGTTGGAGCTAAGACGTACCACGCTGCTCCAACGCTATATATGTAGGATTTAAAAGTTAAGTTTCCGAACAGTGTAAGATGACAAGTGCATGACAATTATGTGTGAACGCGAGCGAATGTTTTAACTTCCGCCCTTTTTCGGTACGACGCCAACGCTTGCTAACGTCTCTGTGAATAATTATTAATTCTTTAAATAATAAACGAGCTAATTAACCCAAAAAGTGCTTTCATTCAGACCCACACCCACATATATTATATTAATCGTAAAGTACCATTGATTAAACGCTGTGATAGCCGAACGTTGAGATCGTGTCCCTGACTTGGCAGGAATCAATAAGTTTTTCTATTTAAACTTATGTGAAGGAAAACATCGTGAGGAAACCTACATATCTCTGGAGAATTCCTGGGATATGGGTGAGGGTCTTACCCTCCTCTCCAAATACGGAGATCCAGCAGTGGGATAATAACAGGTATAGTAAGATAACTTTACTTTTACTATGTCAAGTTATACCAATACTATGTTATGTTATACCAATGTCCCACGCGCAAAGGGAGGTAATTTCGGCTCCGGGACATTTGATGATTTCGGTGCCAAAAAAAGGAAATTATTCTTCCTAAAACCTATTATTTCGGTTTCTTATGCGAACGATTCAATTTTTTTAATACTAAAAGTTACAAGGGGGGGACAAGAATTTTGGAAAGGCTAAAACAGGTCAGGGCGCAAAAAATAGGTCGGGAAATTCCTGTCTTACAGTAAAACTTACTTTTGAAGCTTGTGCCGCACCCGAGGGCTCAGTAGGGAAGAGGGCTGTTAACTTGGCCAGCAGATTGTGCGTGAGCCGCACTATCTTGGCGTTAGTAGAAGCAACACAAGCTGCTAGGCCCCGCTGCAAAGGTTTTAATGCCGCTAGAATTTGCTCTCTTCTCAAAACGCCGAGTAGAAAGACGAGCAGCTCGAGCGCAGTGCACGCATTCGCGCACGCAGCTGCGTTCGTGTCCGCAGTTGAGAATACCTTTGTTACAAAAAAAAACCATGAAAATAAGTAAATTAGTAAAAATATATTTAGAAATATCATTAAACAATATTCCCAATAGATAAACGTGATTTTTTATCCTATAATAGTAACCGGTATGTAAACTTCAATTATACCAAATTCTATATTGCTCCAGAAGATTATCCGTGAAAACTTAAAAGACAGACAGATTTTCGTATTTATAATAAAAGTATGGATTTCAGAATTATCAGTTATAAAATTCAATAGTTCAATTTACTATTACTTAAATTGCGTCATTCTAATAATCTTTTGTTTTCTCGACTGGAAATATTCATCATACATAGTTTTTTGGTTATTTTTATTCTTCTTTTTTTCCATATTATCCATATTTTACTTCCTGTCTTTTTCCTTCTGTTACTCAAAGATTGACTGCAAGAGATCCCTTTTAGAGACAAGCTTTTCTTACAATATTTATGTACGATGAACCAATAAATAAATACCTTGACAAATTAGTGAATACTGAACGAGTATACCTTATCCAACCAGGCCAGCTTGGGCTCGCAAAGATGTGGCCAAACATCAGGTTTGAGAGCAGCACGCAATAACAGTACGCAGCGACGTGACAGTTGCTCCCCCGGGGAGCCCCCGGCACCGGCACCACTAGCTGCAGCCGCCGTGGCGGCCCCAGCACCTGCCACTCCACCCTCGTTCACCTACAAAAAAACATCACCAATAGTTGTTTTAAGAAATGACAAAAAATATTCACCGTCCTTCATGATTAGTTTTTACCTCAGTGTTTAGTCAAAAATTATCATTCTCCTACCCTTATCTCATTCTAAGTGGGGTCGGCACAACATATTTTTCGCGTCCATTCTCTCCTATCATTCGTCAACTCTGACGCTACTCCTTTTATATGCGTGTCGTACTTCGCACAATCCCTCGATCTCTTTTTCGGCCTCTGATCACATGTCCAACCACATATTTAACACTTATTTGGTCACATAATCTTCATTCCTCATTATATGTTAATCTTGCACCTACCTTTTTTATAATCGGCGCAATTTTCAGATTTCAGACCCATATACTCATTTTAGCGTTTAGTTAATCTATGTGACTGAAATTATCCACTATGGATCTCCAAAAATTTTAGTCTTACTTTGGGCTTATAATACGTATTATAAAAAGTGCGTAAGCTAATTAAATGAACCTTCACGAAGCCCTGCTTGTTTAAATTATGTTACAATGTAAATTCGATTTGAATAAATAATAATAACACGTTGCCATTATAGCCGAACGGAGAGAAAACAATAAACTTTTTTTTAAAGCGAATTGTATCCTTTTTTTGTTTAATTAACATTTAAAATCATTTCAATTCTCCTAAAATGTATACTAGGGCCTTATATAAAGATCGATTTTTGTAAATTCCACAATAAATTTACTAAGATAGTGATTTATAGAAGCAGGCGTTACTTTGCGGAATTCCATATTACAAGCAATATAACAGAACTAACTACTTTGCTATAATCCGCACGGGTTAAGTGAATGCATGCATAGCCATAGGCTCCACGACAAAAATCGTAATGCGCATTACGATTTTTGTCGTGGAGCCTATCATCCTGATGATGCTTCAGTTTCGGGGCGAAACGATCGTCGAGATTGTGGTGGTGGGTGTTTGTGCTGCTTTTGTGTGCGTTGTTGCTTCATACACATTGGCTTTGCATGCATTCACTTAACCCGTGCGGATTATAGCAAAGTAGTTAGTTCTGTTATATTGCTTACTAAGATAGAATAAATACATACAAACCTGACAGGCCAGTCTCAGTAATAAATTAACAACAACATCGACGTGTTGCCTATCAAGAGGTTTGGCCGCGTCGGGCTCGAGCCGAGACACGCTCGCTTGCGGACTCGCCCACCCTGTATTTAAGGCCTTGCGGGCTTCGTTGCCACTTTCATCAGAGGACACACGTTTTATGGCCCCACTTGGAGAAGTTGCCACCTAAGAAAAATTCGTTTAAAATATACACAAAAAAAAATTCATATCCTTTTAGCACAAAAATTGTAAGTTTAGCGGAACATTAGAATTTTTTTTAAAAATCATACATGTACATGCCCATATTAATTTTATGACATTTAAAGACTATTGGTTTCCTATTCGGGGCTAGTAACACGGGGCGTAGCTGGTTGAATATAAAATAAACTTCATATATTACTTCGTTATTACAAATACAATTATGATGGAAATGCAATTTTATCACTCACTACAGCATCAATAGGAGTATGATCACGAATCCTTTGTAGGTCCCATTTTAGTGCCACTTCAGCCAAATCGACAGCTAGGCGGCGGTGTTCTAAAGATGCTGTGGCCGAAAAGCCTAGTCTTTGCATCGCCGCTACCATGTGCCCCACTAGTGCATGGCGCACTGGGTAGTACACCTATACAAAATAATACAATTTTAATATCAAAATATAAAACCTGTTAATAGAATTAGGCGTTACTTTGCGGAGATCCATCATACAAAAGTAATAATAAAAATTATTTTGCTACAATCCGCGATACAGTAAACAGAAAATATGTATTGTGCTAAATGTATAGTGGACTATCCGTTTTTTCATACGCGTTACATGCAGGATTCATAAAAACACATGCACAAACCTTCACCACCGCCACCACAATACACAAGCACTACACACGTTCACTATCACAAACTCAACAATCGTTTCGCCCCGCAACCGAAGCATCATCAGGCGATAGACTCCACGACAAAATCGCAAAGCAATCGTGGTATGAAAAAACGGATAGTCCACTATACGTTTAACACTACATATATTTTCTATTTACTGTATCGCGGATTGTAGCAAAATAATTTTTATTATTACTTTTGTATAAAAATTGTTACGAACATGCAAAACGAGTTTGTAATGTCTATGTCATAGAGTTCCAAACCGCCTGGAACATAATAATTGTCGACAAATTGTGTTCTGTATCCCCGCCATATAATATCTATATGAATATATAATCTTTGCGATTTTGTCGTGGAGTCTATCTCCTGATGATGCTTCGGTTGCGGGGCGAAACGATTGTTGAGTTTGTGATAGTGAACGTGTGTAGTGCTTGTGTATTGTGGTGGAAGTGGTGGAGGTTTGTGCATGTGTTTTTACGAATCCTGCACGTATCGGGTATGAAAATACTGATAGTCTACTATACATCAAACACTATATATATTTTCTATTTACTGTATCGCGGATTATAGCAAAATAATTTTATTATTACTTTTGTATTATGGATCTCCGCAAAGTAACGCCTAATTCTATAAATTATTTATATGAATATAAATGCAAAATTCTAGCCCAGGGGAATAGGAGTGAAATTTTAACTGACTTAGCTTTCACACCATATAACTATTGACGAAATTTGTCACAAAAACTTGTACACGTTGAAAAGAAGACGCGGGTACAATTAGAGTTAAATAAAGATTGAATATTTCAGTAAACACATCACACACCTTATAGTGCCTAACGACGAGCTGTAGAATATGGAATAGTTGCTGTACTGAATGTCCATCTTCAACAATAATCTTCTTGGTCCAGTGTGTAAGCATGGTGTTGCCATCCTCCATCCGCTGCGGCATCGCCGGCGTGAGGATCTCGAGAGCAGCACGCACCACAGCGCGGGCCTCCACGGCATGAGCTTTTAGCAGGCTATGGAACACTATGAACCAATTGCAATCACCATAAAAATACTGTTAATCATTAAAGTTGTAAGAAAATCCACGGAGTAATATCAATAAGTACATGTATCGCGGATTATAGCAAAATAATTTTATTATTAATTTTGTGTTATGGATCTCCGCAAAGTAACGCCTAATTCTATAAATTAGCAAGTTTGTATATAATACTGCTGTATATAACAAGCTGTGATAGCCTAGCGGTGACACCGTGCGACTCTCTAGAGACGACACAGGTTCAAACCTCGGGCAGGCACCAATAAGTTTTTCTATCGTAATCGTAGCGGGCGTAAGATTGTTGAAGCATATCTTTGATGCGTGGGAAAACTCACAAAATGCCATAGGGGTATTTTGTGATTTGTCCAAGGCATTTGATTGCGTTCAACACGAAACTTTATTACTAAAGCTTGGTCATTATGGTATTAAGGATCATGCACTTCGTCTCGTTGCATCTTATCTCTATAGCCGAATTCAAAGAGTGTGCATTAATGATGTGCAGTCATCCGGATCGGCCTTAGTTATGGGTGTGCCTCAAGGATCAATCCTTGGTCCCTTTCTGTTTTTAGTATATATAAATGATCTACCATATTTCATTCATAATATTTGCGACATTGTACTGTTTGCTGATGACACATCTTTAATATTTAAAGTAAATAGGAATGACGATAATAATATTGACGAAGTAAACAGTGGATTGTCGCAGGTAGCTCAATGGTTCAGGCTAAATAATTTGGTACTAAACTCAAATAAAACGAAATGTTTAGAATTTGCATTACCTAATGCAGCTAAAACAGCAAATGAGCTCTTAATAGACAATGTACCACTAAAAACAGAAAATACAACTGTATTTTTGGGAATGACGTTGGATACAAAACTCCAATGGAGCACACACATAACAGCTCTCGCAGGGAAACTCAGTTCAGCAGCCTATGCTATTCGAACGATAAGACAGTTTACAGACGTCGAAACAGCAAAATTAGTTTATTTTGCTTACTTCCATAGCATTATGTCTTATGGAATAATGTTATGGGGTAAATGCGCTGATATTGAGAAAATTTTTGTATTGCAAAAAAGAGCCATACGTGGCATTTATAATTTGAATTCGCGTGAGTCCCTGCGAGAGAAGTTTAAGGAAACAGGTATTCTTACGTTAGCTTCACAGTATATTTTAGCAATTTGATTTTTGTGCATAAAAATATACATAATTATAAAAAGATTGGCGATGTATATAATAGACAAAGTAGGAACCGACATAAGCTTGCGGCTCCTGCTTTGCGCCTTGTAAGAGTACGTAAGTCGTTTGTGGGTTTGGGTATAAGATTCTATAACAAAATTCCACAATCAATTTTAACTTTGCCATTACAGCAATTTAAAAATACTGTTAAAAAGAGGCTGATACAGAAAGCCTATTATACCGTGGAGGCTTACATTGATGATAAGAATGCGTGGATATAGCTGCTCTTTGACCTTGTGCAGGATAGCTATGACAAAATGTAATTAGTATTAAGAATCTTCTTTTTTAAAAGAGCTCCACCGAGTTTCTTGCTGGCTCTTCTCGGTAGGACGGCTTTCCGAACCAGCAGTAAAGTTGACGATTCAAAAGCACTTGTTTACAAGTTTACTTGAATAAAGAATATTTTGAATTTGAATTTTGAATTAAAAAACTTATATGTCTAATTGAAAATTGCAATTTATCACACGCTTTTCGGTGAAGGAAAACATCGTGAGGAAACCTGCATATCTCTAGAGAATTTTAGGTATATGTGTAACCTACCAATCCGCATTGGAGCAGCGTGGTAGGTCTTAGCTCCAATCCTTCTCTCCAAAAACGGGGAGAAGGATTGGAGCTACTTAGCCCAGCAGTGGGCATTGTAACAGGCTGTTACTTTGTATATAATACAAGCTGACCTACCGAATGACCGAAATACCGAATACGTATGAAATTTCATAAAATTCAGCCGTTTTGGCGGAGTATGGTAACACGAGAATTTTATATATAGGAATATTATATATTATATATAAAATATATATAGTGTGATTATGTATTGGTTCATTGTATTTATATTCTTTGGTGTACACAAATCGCTCATAAGCAGCAATACCGGAAAACCTCATAATTCAATATTAGGCCATTCGTTTAAGCGAACTAAAGCATTTTTTTACATTTTACTCACCAAAAATTTTAAACCCATTTTATTTATGTTATACTTAAATCATGTTTTTTTTACTACTATTGCAGCCTATGAGCGATATAAATTAATAAACAACGTAAGCTTATTGCCTTCAGGTTCGAAGGCAATAAGCTTGATGGAGATTATTATCTCAATCAATAACATTATGGTACTTTAATGTGCAATATTACATAATATTGTGATTATATACTTATACATCAAGTAGAATAAATAAAATAAATAAATGATGTTAAATAGCAGTTCGTTACAATCCCTCATTCATTCATATTAGTTGTTATGTTACGCATTGCAAAACACTTAAAACTAAAAAAAGTCCATTTGAAACATATATGCCCAATGGATATTTGCGATTTATCCCACGCTTTTCGGTGAAGGAAAACATCGTGAGAAATCTCTGAATAATTCCTGAGATATGTGTAACCTACCAATCCGCGTTGGACCACCATGGTGGGTTTAAGATTTAACCCTTGTCTCCAAATAGAGAGAGAAGAAGGCTTATGCCCAGCAGTGGGATAGTACTTTGCTTTTTTTTAAAGATAATACTAGTATATGTATAATTTATTGCAGCGTTTAACAAAGTCAATAAAGATAGATATGATTGTACATATTATATAAGATACTAAATCTTATAACTTACCTTGCAAAACTATACGTTTGTGGATGGCGAATTTTGCGATTATATGACTCAGTAACAGATGGCCATGATATCTGAAAATGAAGATTAGCATATTAATGACAAAAAAACTATTTTTAGTGGCAGTGACCCTGTCTTCGGCTCCGCGGGTTGCGGGTTCGATTCCCGCCGAGAACCAACATTTTCTATTTAGAATTTGTTGGTTCTTCGAGTCTGGGTGTATATATGTATTTAAGTATGTATTTAAAACTATATATGTATATATTTACCAGTTGTCCGTCACCCATAACACAAGTATTAAGTTACTTACTTTGGGGATGGATACGACCGTGAGTGTAAATGTCCCATATATTTATTTATTTATTTATTTACTAATAGATTTGATTTTGAATTGGAATGTTGTATATAGATTTGATTTTGAATTGGAATGTTGTATATTGGTACCTTGTGGCTGGGTCGACGTAATTTTTGCCTAGCAAGCACGGCCAGGCGAAGGTCATTAATCGACGTAGCTTATTTCCCTGCTTTTTGTTGTTCGCGTCGTGTATATGAGCGGACGCCTGCTCTAATAGTAGGCAGGCGAACTGCAGTAGCGATATGCGTACTGCGTCCGAGCATGCAAACGGATTTTCTGGGTCTATAACCTAAAGAGACAGAAATTGCATTATTATTATATATATTCTTTATTGTGTAACTTAACCGCATATAAACATATAAATTGTAACCATACTATATTATAAATTTGTATGTGTCTTTTGTCTGAAGGGAAAAAGGGCATTTTTATGTCAGCGCGATATATGAGAAATGGAAATTAAAAAAAAAACTTTATTTATCAAAACCTGTAATGTAATCATGTACTGTGAGTTACCTTTTAGGATTTAATATATTTTTTTAATTTCGCTTGGTTATAACTCTTAATGTAAGCTTAAAAAGATAAGATCCCATCTATAAGATGCAACAATATTCTTTTAGTTGTGTCATAATTTAAAGAGGTCAGCCAAGAAAATATTTCAATTTTAGCTTCTTTGATAGAATAATGTCTTATGTCACACCCACGGGCTACTTTATTATAAATAAGCTTAATTTCATTAATAAAGCTCATGTGGATGAGTCGTGAATTCGCAATAGACAAACTTTCGTATCTATAATATTAGCATAATTAAATTGCTATAATCTTAGTACGATATCGGAAATAAATTCCATAATAAAGTACATTGAGTTTTTCATATAACATGTCTTCCGCCGTGTGATATCCGGCAGAGTAGAATAGACCAAACTCATTTCTTACCGAGGAGCCTTAAAATACGACTAAAATAGGCTGACGTCAGGCAGGCGGCCGGTTGTAAAATACGTATCCAAATCATGTGACAAAATGTTTATAAAATGTTGTGCCGACCGCACTTAGAGTGGGATAAGGGCAGGAGGATGATGATGATATAACGTGTCTTATCAAATTTATATACAACTATAATAACTTACATTATTTATAAAAACGGAAACCACATTGTCAGGATTGTCTTGGTAAGGCGCTGGAGGGCCCCCAACTATCTTCTGTCCTTTATCGAAGCTTACAGCAAAACATGGAATCAGGATCATCTGAAGGACTTTAGCTTTCAGCTCCTGAGACATAGCATCGCTTGCGAAATGTTCAACGAAACGGAAGAATGCTGATCGCTTCCACTCGACTGTATAATTTTGAGCCACCGTGTTCTCAAGGAAGTCACGCAGAAACTGCAAAAATTATTATTAAAAAAAATTATTTAGAAAAAGAAAATTATAGAAGCATCAAAGGATGTGGGGGTCTAACGTTAACGGTTTAATTTTTTACTATTTGTAGATATCATATTATGAAGAGTCAATAAGTGTTGTGTACCTACCCCACAACACCTAGGGTGTTGGAGTGGTGATCCCGTACCAGAAAACGTAACTGAAACTATAACAGAACTACTTTGCTACAATCCGCGCGGCTCAAGCAAATGCATGCAATGCTAATGTGTATGAAGTAGGCAAAATTCACGTACCTTACACATCCAGAACAAGTCACCAGATACATCCTAAGACGCCCCCACCAGCAACAATGCACACAAGCAACACACACAACCACCACCAAAATCTCTACGATCGTTTCGCCCCAAAACCGAAGCATTATCAGGAGGATAAGCTCCACAACAAAATCGTAATGCATTACGGTACGCAACCGCAACGTACTAATATCCTCAATAAATATATATATATATATATATTTTAAACAATGTAATTTTTGTACATAAAAATATAAAGAATTATAAAACGATAGGTGATGTATATAATAGACAAAGTAGGAACCGACATAAGCTTGCGACTCCTGCTTTGCGCCTAGCAAAAGTACGTAAATCGTTTGTGGGTATGGGTATAAGATTCTATAATAAAATTCCGAAATCGATTTTGGCCATGCCATTACAGCAGTTTAAAACCACTGTTAAAAAGAGGCTGATACAGAAAGCCTACTATACTGTTGAAGATTACTTAGATGATAAGGATGTGTGGATATAGGTGCACCTCTACCCTGTACAAGACAGTAATAAATAAATGTAACTAGTTCTAAGATTTATATTTTAAAAAGAGCAACCGCCGAGTTTCTTGCTGTTTCTTCTCGGTAGGAACAGCTTTCCGAACCAGCAGTAAAGTTTACGATTTAAAAGCACTTGTTTACAAGTTTACTTCAATAAAGAATATTTTGAATTTGAAATTTGAATTTGATATCTCAAAATTGTTTATAAAATACATACTTGGAAATCAGGGATGAATCGATCACACAATGCCCGCAACAGTTGAAATAGTAAATCGATATTGGAAGGATGATGACAGAAGTAATGTAACAGAATTTTCACGATTAATTTTGGCTCCTTCCAATGAGTGCAGTCGACGTTCTCCACTTTCTTATGGACATCCTACAACAAATAATAAAATTATTTTTAGATATTTAAAATCAGCACATTTTTTTTCTCTTTTATTCTTTAATTGGCCTGTTGGTGTAGTTGGCAGTGACATTTCCCCAAGCTCCTCGAGTCACAGGTTCGATTCCCGCCAAGGGCCAACTATCTTAGATATTAATATTTTTAAAAATAATATACTAGCTTTTAAGCGCAACTTCGTTCGTGTGGTCTGCAGCCTTATTATTTGAGTAAACCGTTATACTACCGTTATACTTATATTGATAATGGTTAAAGTGGGTTAACCTTAGAAGCTAGACATATGCTTTTATTTGAAACCATATTATAGTGTATCATCTACGTGTAGAACTTTTAGAGCGGAACAATTTTGTAATACATACATGATTTTTCAACAACTTTCACAGTTTACTTAGCGCACGTAAGGAAAGCTTGAATTATGCCGTTTTCGCAATATTTTTTATGACTGCTCCTATTAATCTTAGCGTACTGGTCTATGGTCTATGGCCTTTCTCGATAAATGGACTATCTTACACTCTAAGAATTTTTCAAATAAGCCCAGTAGATCCGGAGATTAGCGCGTTCAAACAATCAATCAAACAAGCTCTTCAGCTTTATATATAAGTATAGATAATTTTTAAATTATACCATTAGTTTGTTGGTTTATAAATAATGAGAAATTAATACAAAAGTGTTTTTATTTTTCTCGCTGTAGAGCAATATATAAAAAATAAATGTTTTGACTGGCTTGTTGGCGCAGTGGGTAGTGACCCTGCCTTCAACTCCGCGGGTCGCGGGTTCAACTCCCGCTGAGGGCCAACATTTTCTATAAACAATTTGTTGGTTCTTTGAGGCTGGGTGTATTTGTACGTATTTAAAATTATATATGTACTATATCTACCAGTTGTCCGTCAGCCATAACACAAGAATTAAGTTACTTTGGGGTCGGATGACCATGTGTGTAATTGTCCCACATATTATTATTTTAATTAACACTAACAAATAAACATAAATATGTAGCTTACATGATATTGATCGCTGCACCAAATGCGTTTTAGCAGCTCAATCAAGTCGTGTTGAGTCGTAAGCCATTGGTCGTCAAACTTTATCAGCAACGATATTACGCGAATAGCTTGGAACTGCATTTCAGCTTTGTCTGCTTGAGGTATGCCCGCGCCCGCACCTCCACTGTTAGCTGCCAGCAGTTGCATAAGTCGCGGTTTTTTAGAATTTTGCAAAGCTTCCCTGAACGCGGGACCTGCTTCGGAGTGTTTGACTAAATATACAAGGAAACGACTCCACTGCTGGTCTTTGATATTGTTGTCGCTCATAATAAGATCTAACGTTTCTTTTGGATACCTGTGTGTGAGATAATACATTGTACTTACTATAAAAAAATATATTTACATCACAGATATATCATGCCGTGTGGTATCCGGCTGAGTAGAATAGACCACCCACATTTCTTACCGAGGTGTCGTAAAAGGCGATTAAGGTAAGTCGACCCGCCGTGTGGTATCCGGCTGAGTAGAATAGACCACCCTCTTTCTTACCGAGGTGGCGTAAAAGGCGACTAAGGTTAGTCGACCCGCCGTGTTGTATCTGGCCGAGTAGAATAGACCACCCTCATTTCTTATCGAGGTGTCGAGGTGGCCTTACATAAACTCTTAAATTAAGTGTAAGTTAACTTCACAATTTTCGTGTTCCAGTTATTAAAATTTAAATTTACCTTAAAAGGAATTTCACCAATGGCTCTCTAAACGGTGAACCAGCTTCTATCATCAGTGATTTTTCAGTATGGAAAATTAGTCTACAAAGAACATCTATGAAGCGCGGTGACGCTGCGGGGATTTGATGGAAAATACCAATCAGTATTATGATTTTCTGCTCATTTTCCATATTCTTCGATACACTCTGTAGAAAGTTGCCTCCTGTAAAAAATGGAAAACGTTTTTTTGATAACGCCATAAAAATGGCCTACATTATCTATCATTACGGATTTTTGCGATTATTCAAATCGCGAAACATGTCAACCATCATTAATTTTGTTATTCATTCGTTTTTTCGGAGATCATAATAATGCCTTTACTTCGTATGTATTTGTTAAAAATAAAATGTTATTAAGTGACACATTATTATTTAAAATTATATAGACAATAAGATAGAGAATAATAATATAGAGCAACCCGTTAAGTATTGTATAGACAATCCAAAAACTATACATATTAAACAAATTTTACTGACCTCTATTTGTTTGTATTGAATAATCCAGTAGTTTCTTCAACAGTTGCAGCAATTGTTCGCAGAGCTTTTCGCTGAACGTAGATGGGAAGAGTTGGGTCAAATATGAGAGTCTTTTTGCTCCATTTACGCTTAGATTCCTGTGATCACCCAATGTTAATAAGAGTGGCCGCATCACTGGATGAACCATTTCCATATCAATTTGAAAACCTGATAGGAATTTTTGCATACACTCGAAACCCGCCTGTAAAGTAAACAGTAAATTTTTAGGTATGAAACCTTATTTTAATAATCTATATTGAGACATCACAATGGCATTAAAATGTTCGCCCAAAAATGGCAAAATGGTCAACCATAAAACGAATACGCTTTTCGTTTGGTCTTTTTTAAAATATAGCCGATAATATAATACAAAAACGCTACATGCATTCTTTTGTATCATTCGTCAACTCTAGCACACTCCTTTTAAATGGATATCATTCTACACTTTTTTTGACCTTCCTTTAGTCATATAGTCAACGTTTAAAAGCTTTTAAACGCAACTTCGTTCGCGTGGACTGCAGTCTTATTATTTGAGTAAACCGTAATAATATTAACTATGGTTAAATTAAGTTAACTATAAAAGATAGTCATAATATGTCATAATATAACTTTTAGAGGGGAACAATTTTGTAATACGTGATTTTTTAATAACTTTCACCGTTTACTTGGCGCACGCAAGGAAAGCTTTAAATTTTGCCATTTTCGCAATATTTTTTATTGCTGCTGATAAGCAGCTAAAGACTATATAACATTACACTAAGATGAATAGGAGATATCCTATTCATCGTAGTGTAATGTTATATAGTCTTTAGCATCCCCTGATAAAAGTACTATTTTACTCTCAAATAATTTTTCAAATCAGTCCAGTAGTACTTAAGATTAGCGCGTTCAAACAAACAAACTCTTCAGCTTTATATATTAGTAAATATAGATATATAAACAATGCAATGAACACGTTTAAAAATCACTAATTCCAATTGTCATTATTGGTTACCTGTTGCAATTCCTGATCATTTTTCTCGAGGGATTTATATAAAACCTGGAATATTTTCTCGCGGCAGTGCTTCTCCTGAATGTAATGGCAGGCAGCCAGTGCTTTGAGGGCAGAAGCTCGAAGTGGGACCAAGTTTACTCCTTTATAACACGGGAGTTTGCCAAGCATGGCGTCTTCCGCCTCACACAGGGAGAGTAATTCGCGGAAAAATACTTTATGCTCGTTAACGTTTAGATCTAAGGTGCAGAAGCAATTAAAACATTAATATATCAAAATAAAGTACATTATATAAAGTATTGTAAGGTACAGCCTAATGCCACTGTATTTATTTAGATCAAGTTAAAGCATAATGTTAAAGCATATATTCCATGATTTCTCAGAAACGACATTCTCCGTTAGCGTTAAACGATTCATGAGTTTTAATTATATAAGTAAGGGATATTAATATGTAAATCACACAATAAATTTAACAAAATACCTACTATTTAATAAATGATTTATTACTTTGCGTAACATATAGGTAATATATTTTGATTATTGAATTGTATGTAATGACTGCCTCGCTGGTGCAGTTGACAGTGACCCTGCCTTCGGCTCCGCGGGCTGCCAGTTTTATTAAAAATATCATTTTTCTATCAACAATTTAATTTTTCCATTTTGATTGGGTGTATATATGTATTTAAAATTATACACGTATATATTTACCATTTGTCTGTCACGTAGAATACACGTATTAAGTTACTTCGGTGACGAACGACTACGTGTGATATAGATATGGGTAGTTTGCGAGCTAAATACAAGAAAGATATATATCTTTGCAAAAGATATAATCACTCTCCAGCACACATGTGTTTCAGTTATATCTCTATATCTTTATGCTTAAAAGTCAATTTTCGTGATGAATTACGTCTCGTTCAGAGTTAGAGAGAAAGAGATGGGCTTATATAGCAATTTACACGTAAAAGAGAGATATGGATAACTATTGCATGTTTGTATTAAAAATGTAAACTGCGGATTTTCGGAACGACAATCTTCGAAATTTGACAAGCTAAAAGAGCCGAAAACATATATTGCACTCTTTTCTTGTCAGAGATACATTTTGCTCATCTCTAGTGTGTAAGTGTCCCATATATTTATTTATTATTATGTAGTAATAAACTAACATTAAATAATTTGTAAATCTATACTAAATAAACTACTTTTAATATATATTACCTATTGTAAATAGTCTTGGTTTTAGGGTGGTACAAAAAGTAGTCCCATCCATTAGGCCCATTTGCGCATTAGCCGGTTGATGACGTAACAGATGTTTCTTTGGTGGAATTATATCTGCTAACACGTCCCTATGGGGATCCATCACTTCTGTAACTGTTTTGTTTTGTAGTTCTGCGATCAATTCTAATGATTTCATTGCCTGAAGATAAATATAACGCTTAGTACTGAACGCCACAAAAAAAAAATGGAATAAAAAACTAGCATTCTCTAAAAGATACTTTAATATAAAGAAATGTTTGTAGTAAAGTAATGGAGTGTACTATACCACTGCCTGGCATCGTTCCATTTTTTTTTTGAAAAGAAGGGTTGGAGCTAAGAACTGCCACGCTGCTCTAATGCAGATTCATAGGTTACACACATCCCCGTTATATTCTCTAGAGATATGCATTTTTCTTCACGATGTTTTGCTTCACTGAAAAGTGTGTGATAAATGCAATTATCCATTACAGACATAAGTTTTAACAGAAAACTCATTGGTGCCTGCCTCGGCTTTGAACCCGAGACCCTCTCGAAAGAGTCGCATGATGTCACCGCTGGGCTATTACAGCTTAAATTTGTTCAAAAAATAAGAATGAAATTATTAAATAGGTAACAGTAATTAAACTAATTGTGATAAGATAAAAAAAAATACCTGTTGTCGTACGAGTAGGTGAGGACTAGTTACTTGAAGTACGAGTTCTTGTAAGACATCATGTAAAGCGCGTGCCTTTGCGACGGCCACGTCACCTTCGGGTTCGATGCCTTGGCCACCCGGACCTGTCACGCACACTCGCACTAACCGTTCCAAATTCACCGTAGCCATATCAATGGCTCCCGACGAGACCTCGCCCGTGAGGTCCATCATAACAAACAATACAGCCTTCAAGAATGTGAACACATGCTTATAAACCCATTCGGGAGCCATCTTCTCAAACATAAATTTAACAGCTATACACCCGCCCAATTTCTCATACCAAGCGCGTTCGTAACATAATGCTGACATTCGCTCTGCGAGGTATTCCATGAGCGGTAAACGACAAGCTCGCTCTTTACTACCCAGAACAGTTGCAGCTGTCTCTATCATCAAAACCAAAGCTAAATGACCAGGTTTACAAAGCTCCTTTTCTTCGTGACCCATTACAACGGCGATCGCGTCGACTAATACTAGAGCATCGAGGCCTTCTTTTGGACCTCCAGTACCCGCAAACGGACCGGCTTCTTGAGCTATAGCTACTAATGTATAATGTCTAACAAGAGAAACCATAGTTGGAAGTACATGGTGCCTCAATTCTTTAATTGCTGCAGCAACGAACATTCCTGTCAGTGCAGTACGATGTGTGTTTCTAACAATACTATTGTTGCATTTGTAGTAAGGTCCATTTTGTGACGGAATCTTGCCATCAAGAAAGTTTGGATGATTGAATAGCTTTTGTAATGTAGTCCTATCATCATCTAAATTTAACGATGCCGCTAGATAGCAGCGCAGGACTTCCCAACATTGCCGGCGATAGAATGGATCTGTCGTGCTTGATTTAAGAGCAGCGAACGCAGTCTCTATCACTTTATCTACTTCAAAATCGATCGGTTTTGGTTGATCTTGAAAGTAAGCTTGTACAGCAGGTGGAGGAGCGTCAGTTTCTCTATATTCTAATCTCTGTGGTTCAATCATCATTTTTCGATTTCCCCCGCCAAATTTTCCAAGCACTCTGAATGCTATCCTCGCAACTTCGTTATTCTGTAATGTCCTCCAAAGTGCTTGCATAAGATCTGCTCTCACGGGCTGTATGTGCTCGTACAAGAAATCTGGTTGCAAATTATCCACACACAATTCAAGAGTTCGTAAACCTTGTGATATTAGCGTGTGTGATCCATTGAGTGCAGATACCAATGGGTCCATTAACATAGGTAGATAAGGCAATAGACTACTAAGTCTCACAGGTACAGTCAAACACAGCTCAACAAAAAGATCTTTCATGTGCTGTTTATGCAAACCACTCTGAAGACGGTTTAATCCTTCAAGTAAATTAGGCAAAAGAGGCAAGAATTCTTGATAGAGTAAATCGTGACTGCCGCCTCCTATGGAACGGAATAAAGCTCTCAACAATAAAAAGTAGTTATATGGTTCTTTTGCTGTCATAGCGTAATCCATAGCTTTATTGACTATACTGTGCAGATGAGGTCGCAGCATTTGCTCATTTTCAGTAGGGAAGAGACTTACTGAACCGAATACCAATTTAAAGAGCCTCAAATATAAGTTTGATCTTTCTATATTGGTCCCCATTTCTTCCATTCTCTTTAATAAATATTCTACCAAAACTGTTGCAAATATGGGCGATGTTGCTGGATTAGACAAAAATGTATTAGCAATTATTTGTAATGTTGGATTTTTATTTATCCTTTCTACCATGTGTGATATAGTTGCTGTAAAAATTTCTTGAAACGTTTGAGGGTTCATCATTGAGAACTAAAAGGTAAATAAAAGTAACAGATTCAATATTTATAATTACCAAAACCAAGATATAATTGTAAAGGTACGCAGGGTAACTTACGACGCCACTAAAATGTTCAAGGACTTCCTTTTCCTCTTTCGATCTCACATGAGGCTGTGCTGGAGGTTGAGCAGGTGTTCTCGGTGCAGACAAGGTATAAATATCTAAGGATTGCAGACCCCAACGAACAAGTCGAATAAACACAAGAGTTTCGCGCGCGCTAAACTGCTTTTGTCCTGTTATTGTTGTAGTCGAAGTACCCTCATTGTTTGTAGTTGTCTGCATATAAAAAGAAAATGTATTATACATATTGTTACGAACATGAAGAAATAGTTCGTAATTCTTGAATAGAGTTCAAATCACTTAACGAAATTACCCTAAAACTATCGGTTATTTACATATTGTGTTCTCTATCCCTACCACTGTATTAACAACTCAGGATCAATCGAGAAGTAGAACTTTCTGGATTGATTAGATTACATAATAAGTAATCAGTAATCAGTTCAGTTTTTGAATAGCAAACATTTAAGGGCTCGAAAGCGAAATATGTGAAATAGACCTATGCGCATAAGTCCCCCGTATGGTATCCGGCTGAGTAGAATAGATCAACCTCATTTCTTACCGAGGTGTCGCGAAAGGCGGCTAAGGTAAGTTGACCCACCGTGTGGTATCCGGTTGCGTAGAATAGACCGCCCTCTTTCTTACCGAGGTGTCGTAAAATACGACTAAAATAAGTTGACTTCAGGCAGGCGGCCGGTCGTAAAATACGTAGGCAAATCACGTGACATGTTTTGCAACATGTTATGCTGACCCCACTTAGTATGGGATAAGGGCAGGAGGATGATGAGACCTAATAAGTGCTGAAGATTTGTACGGAATAGGTGTAATGAAGTTTCGAATTAGTCACAAAGTAACCTTCAAATCCACGAACCCTTCATTCTTAACAATATTTATATCGAGTTTATATATATTTTGAAGGTTACTTACTTTACAAGACGCGCATCCCCAAGTGATCGTCTTTACGCCACACACGAGGGTCTTAACAAGTGTTCTATAATCGCCGACGTTGAGATTGTTCATTTGTGAGATAGGAAAACCAATTTTTGATTTTTCCTCACTCTTACTGATACTGTCCAGAAAATCTGGACTTGGTTTTTCATCTTCAACTTTTATTTCAACAGTCGAGGTGCTTGGTGCAGGTGTTGTTGGCGTACTCGGATTGGTGGTGCCGTTTGCAACAGATGGTGCAATTGTAGTTTGTTTACTGATTGGAAATAATTATATTATAGAATCAATTGAAAATTCAACATCTCTCTTTAGTAATTCAAGAGGTGAGAGTCAGAGAAATTTAAATTTAAACCATTCCTAATAGAATGGAGAGGTATAGTATACAACAAAAACAACAATGAAAAATCATATATAGCACATCTATATTTATTATAAAACAAAGTCCCAAAAAGCTGTCTGTCTGTATGTAATCGATTTTCTCAAAATGTACTGAACGGATGTTTGTACGGTTTCCACCAAAAGATAGTGCAATACTTCCGGATGGTTTAGGTAAATAGTACATATCGGTATTAGGTAAATTGTGTTGAAGAGATCGCACTGTAGTCAAAAAACTTGCTTGCTGACGGCTTTAGTCGCGTGCGCTGCGTAAACAAGCAGAGATGCGCTAAAGTAATGTACTAGAGAATTGTAGATCTATAAAAATACTGCAAAGAAGTCCGCGACAGCATGTCTGTATCTCTTATGATTAGCTCACAATTACAACTTTTATGTTCAAAATTGCAGTATAATTTACATGGCGAAGCCGCAAGCACAGCTAGTATCATATATGTGTATGCTTCACTGGTAAATAAATGTCGACCATAGAAAAATATTGTGCAATCAATTTGCACATATCTAATACTATAGATTTTCAAAATATTCAAGTAGAGTTAGTTTTTGTCATTGGTGTTTGATATGGTTAATAACTATTTTGACAAAATTGAATGTCTCAAGATCAATGGGGATGAAATTACAATTTAAGGCACCTAATGTTGCAAATAGCAAAAAAAACGTTTAGCTTGGCACGTTTCAAACAACGTTCTTTGTGTTTTATGTTAGATTGAATAATTTATTACCATTTGACCATCAGTGCAGGCAGCTGCAATTTTGAAATAGTTTTGAATTTCAGAACGAACACTTCGAGAATACGCATTAGTAGATGGCGGCCTTGGGGAGCACCTGCTTCGTTTTCTGATCGCTGCCGAATGCAATCCACTAGATTGAGCAGCAGTTTGCATGACATTGTCTGGATACTGAGATAAAGAATGCATGATTTGGATTATCACTATTACTTCCTTAACCATTATTTCGAAAAATTTAAAAGCGTAAGTTTATATTTGTAAAATTTTTCAAGAATTAATCAATCTTTATATTCAATCTTTCGCCGCATCATTTTAGGTAAAAAATTCCACAAAAAACTTAGCTAACTTAGCTGGTTAAAGTGTTACGTTAGTAAATTGTAAGTTGCATTTAGTTTATTTATTATTGTGTTGGAAACAACACAACTGAAAAGTTATAAGTAGTTTTTAATTTGTTTGAAATCTAGACTTAGTGTTATATTACAATAGAATACGTTTTTGAAAGTACATATTTAACATACTGTTAAAGCTGCTGGTAAAACTAATAAATTAAAAAAAAGCTTTATTCATGAGTAATAGTTGATTACTCGAATGACTGACAGTTCGAAATATTGTTAAATATTATCGTTAAGTTAATTGAGTGAGAAAACAGTTGAGTGGTTACTGATGTGTTAAAAGAGTTATAGAACAGAAATACAACAGAACTACTTTTTTATAATCCGCGCGGGTTAAGCGAATGCATGCAAAGCTAATCTGTATGAAGCAGGAAAATTCACATACCTTACACATGCAGGAAAAGTCACCGCATGCAACCCAAGACGCCTCCACTAGGAACAATGCAAATAAGCAATACAACAACCAGCATCAAAATCTCTACGATCCTTAAGCCCCGAAACCTAAGCATCATCAGGGGGATAGGTTCCACGACGATATCGTAATACATTACGGTTATGTGTGTTGCTTGTGTGGATTGTTGCTGGTGCATGTGTAAGGTACGTGAATTTTGCCTGCTTCATACACATTAGCTTTGCATGCATACGCTTAACCCGCGCGGATTATAAAAAAGTAGTTCTGTAATAGTTTCTGTAATATGGAATTTCGCAAAGTAACGCCTGCTTCTATGAATAAGAGTAATAGAATTTTTAGAATATAAAGTTTTTCCTGACCTGGTTGGGAGAGATTCGTCATGTACATTTTTGGAAAACAAATGCGCAGCAATAGCAAGATCAGTTAAAGGCAAATGTTGCCTAACGTGATGGACTAAATCAGCTAATGTGGAATAGGCGAGCGGCCGAAGTGACTCATGCACAGTCCAGCCACCACCAAGCAGCACTTCCTCATCAAATAGGCGCTCCATGTAGGGAACAAATTCTAAAAAAAAAAAATTTTTTTACAGGTAATTCTGAATGTATGTTTTCCGTGTGGTATACGGCTGATTAGAATAGACCACCCTCATATCTTACAGAGGTGCCGTAAAAGGCGACTAAGTGTGGTATCCGGCTGAGTGGAATAGACCACCATCAGTTCTACCATCTGCGGCAGCATCACTATCAGTTCATAACATCGCACTACGACTCACAAACGGACCACGCCTCTAATCACAGTATGCTAGGCGTGCATGCAAGTGCACAGGTATGATCCGATCGTTAAATTAAATTAATCTCAGAAAATTGTCGTCAATAGGCTAAGCTGAGCCAAAATTTTCTAATAACTCCAACAGGCCTACCATGAACTCTTATTGCGACTCAATTGAAGACGTAAACGAAATTGTTTTGCTTTTTAATACCATGACGTCTTAAAGACGCAACGCCGTGTGGTATCCGGTAGAATAGAATAGACCACCCTCCTTTCTTACCTAGCTATTGCAAAAGGCGATTAAGGTAAGTTTACCCACCAGTGGAGTAGAATAGACCACCCTCTTTTTTACCAAGGGGTCGTAAAATACGACTAAGGCAAGTTGACTTCAGGCAGGTCGACGGCCAGTCGTAAAATACGTAGCCGAATCATGTGACAACATGTTTGGAACATGTTGTGCCGGCCCCACTTGGAGTGGAATAAGGGCAAGAGGATGATGATGCAGATTAATCATCATGTATGTATGTGTGACCGACTACGTCGAACTCAGTTGTGGCCCACTTTGATCACTCTTTGGACAGATTTAATTCAAACTTCGTACATTTATCAAGAACTGGAGGCACTAAACTATATAACTTAAAAAAAAAACAATTACTGGCACTTAAAAAGTAAAAAATACCACAGATAATTATTATTATTGTGAATAAAGCTTGATATACAATATAAAATGAAAAGCTTAAAGCATGTTATTAGTTTTTTTTTAACTTTATTTATTTATATACAATATATCTCTTTAATATTAAAATTGTTTATTTTAAATTTATTTTCGCATAGGTTTTTATATAAATGTTCAAGGTTTGTCTCAAAGCTCATTAAAGTCTCAGTAACTGTTATATATTTTGATTACCTAATTCTCTAATGCTTTTTTGGTACTATTATGTAAATAAAATCTATATTCCCAGCTATGCCACTTTCATTGTAGGGTGCTCTAAAGAATCTCTGATTTTAGAAAAAAAGAGAAGTTAATGATTGTAGTGTCTTCTCCCTTGAAGTATACATATGAGTGATGTAGGTAAAATCATCATATAACCTACTACTACTACTACTACTTACTATATACTTAAATCATATGATCAACTCACTTAGTCTTAGATCAGTCGCTAGAATGTGACGAGTAGCAATCACTAGCTCTTTCCTTAAATGTGCCACTTCAGGGGGACACAGTGTTAGTAAACCTATGATACCTTTTACCATTAAACTAGCATGATTAGCAATGGTGTCCTGGTATATCCTAATAATATAAGCAAGAAATGCCAATGTTTTTATTTGTGCCCCCATAAAATCCACAAATACTTCCTTGTTAAATGATGTTGACTGCCTAGAACAACAACAAAAAATGAATAAAAATCTACAAATATCTTATAACTAAACAACATACTCGCTTTTGTGCTCTGATTGAGACCTATTATTGATTACTATTATACTATGTTCTACTATAACAATAATTTAAAAAGGAAAGAAGAAGAAAAGGTTCTTTCAAAATTTTGGGTTGTTTCTGATCTTCAGTTTAATTAATACCTGTGAGTCGTTGCTGGCTGCAGAGTTATAGTTTCCATAATCAAAGGTATGAAGTTGCTAACTTCTTGATGAACATTCTGCTTATAAAGTTGATACATGAGAACAACAATGATTGGAAGTTCTTGTATGACTTTCAAAGATAATACAGACCTAGGAATGAGGTTATACTGAAAATAAAAATTACAATTATTTTTATATATTTAAATTTTTTATTAACAAAAAATAGAACATTCATGAGATATATGACCCAACTAAGAAATGCACAATAATTAAATAATTTTTGTCATTTATTCAATCTGCACTGGGGAAAATTTGGTGACAATAACTTAACCTTGGTTCACTTTTCCAGAAGAATGATGAAATAGACCGCAATGTGAGAAATAGAATGAATGCAGGATGGATGAAGTGGCAACAGGGCTCAGGAACAATATGCGATCTACGAATGCCCCTTAAACTTAAGGGGAAAATTTATAAATCTGTCATTAGACCTGCCGTAATGGATGGATGGATGTTTGGTGTGACAAGATTGGATAAAATATGAAATGAGTATATAAGGGGAGTAGTTGAGCCCAATATAGGAAAGACGAGCGGTGCAAGATTGGGATGGTATGGACATGTAATGAGGAGGGATCAAAATCATGTGGCCAGATGAGTGTTGAGTATGAATGTGGAAGATATGTGGACCAGAGGGAGGCCTAAAAGAGATGGTTGGAGTGTGTGAAGTATGACATGCATATAAAAGGACTAGCACTGGAGTTGACAAACAATAGGAGAGAATGGAAGACCAAAAACATGTTATGCCTCACTGAGAGTGGGAAAAGGATAGGAGAAAAAAGAATCTATTAAAAACCAATGGGTGAGTAACAATAATAGTGGATCACAATAGATCAGCAATGGTTAAAGTGATACTGGTCCCTCAGGCCCTGCATAGCTGCTGCTCCTAGAGAAAGAACAATAATAGCGAGAGAAAAATACAAGAATGTTACAACAATACTCACAGTAACTACACTCCCATCTAATAATTTTTTCTCAGTGTGTATTGGTGTTGTTGTATATGTTTCTTGGAGAAGCTGATCAATATTTACTTCTGACAAATCCTTTACTCTAATAATGGGTTTTGGCTCAAAGATTTTTGGTAAATGGTTAGGCAAGTCGGAATAGATTCCCTTGACCCACTGGAGAAACTTATGAATCTGTGAAATAGAAAATATAGTTGTTTCAAAGTATTTGTATTGTTTTGTAACAATTAATGATATATGTAGGAAAATATAGGCCAGGAAAGAGTGTATTTCCAGTTGCGTTCAGTGCCTCTCCTCACTTTGAATGATTGTTAACGTGAGTCTAGAAGCTATATCTATTTAAATGAGCAAAATAAATATTACTTATGATCCAGACAACATGACAAGCATATTATAGTTGTGTTGACTAGTGGTCCTTAAGGAAGGGATTACCTTGCAACCATGTGTCTCTTATATCTTGTATAAATTTATATAAATTAATCTATCACACTACAGACACGATTTAACAATAATATACCAACAAATAAACTGGAGAATTCAACCCTTCTCTTCAAATAAGGATAGAGAAGGTCTATGTTCAGCAGTGGGATAGTAATAGGCCCCTACATAAGAACATTAAATGAATTTTGTACAAATGCTGAAATCATTTTTACAAGAGGGTAAGTTAATCTTTACTACCACAATTAAAAGTATTATAACTATATATATATCACTCAGGCCCACATTTTAGATGAGGGCTAACAGCCATCAAAAACTAACATAAAGAGGCAAGAATATTAAGATAGTAAGACAACTTACATCAACATCAGTAGTATAAGTAGGTCTATACTGTTTATGGAGCTCCATAAATATTTTTAAACAAACGAGGACATTCTCCTCATTCTCAATTTCCATTAGCTTCAACATCAGTATAAGAATACTTTTGACATATGGCCTCAGGGTCTCACTTATAGGTAAGCGATGTATCATTTCAAGAATGAGTTTCCTCACTTGTTGTATATTGTACTCAGCTATGAAATGTGGTTCACCATCTTGCAGTATCTTAAGGAATATTTTTAGAGAATGGTCCAAAAACTGTGGGTACTGAGGTGAGCTTAATATTACCTAAAACATCAGACATAAATTACTTACTCATGAAAATCTTATATAAACTTTGCTAATAGACTTTAAAGTAATTTTGAATTGTACATTCAAAATCGGTATTCAAATTCAAAATCGGGATTTGAAAAGCAGTATTAGCGAATCATGATTAGGATAAAAAGCGTACTTGCCTCAAAATTTTCACTGAGCTCTTGAGCAGCTTTGAGTTTGATTTCGTCTTTAGCACCGGGGTCCGCTAACATTGTCACATAGCTGCGATAAGTATTCATTTGTGTATGCGGATCCCCTGAACCACCAGCTGACATGGAAGTCATCATCTTTTATTTTTAAGTCGCACTTTACCATTTAATTTGAGGTTGAAATCGGCATTTTGCATTTAACGTAGATAATCAAATTAAGTTTTAGGCTGCTTCTAAAATTCGATTCACTAGTACTAGCAGTAGTATTATTACTAACAGGAAAAAGGAATTTAAGTGGAAATCGATATAATTATTAAGTCACAAACATAATTCAAATATGATACAAATCATTCTTTAACATGCAACAATTTAACAAACAGGGATGAGAAATTACATTATTTTAGTTAGTAGTCTATGAATTAGACTTGTGTCGTTCGCGAACGAACTAGTTCGAAAGAATCACTCCCACAGACGAACGACGGGAATCGAGTCCCATATTTCTCGCTTCATCGTTCGTTAGTTCGTGATTCATGAATCATGAGTCGTGATTTGATACAGAAACAAGAAAGGTGACGTCAACCGAACTCATGTTGTCTCGCTCACAATCGCAAGGAACTCCTATCTGCCGCTCGCTCATCGAATTGTATGCCGTGACTACTTACTGTTAGGGATGTCAAAAAATAATTGATTATTTAATTAAAATAATCGATCTTTAATAAGAAATTATTAAACATTAGAAATCGATTTTTGTAAATGGATTTTGCTAATTACCTTTATTTTATTCTTTTTCTTACCCCCTTTTTCTTGTTTTTTAAGATTGGAAATGCGGTGTTGGATGAAACCAAAGTTGCCAAAAAACACATATTAATCGAATTTCGCAAACAACGCATCTGTTAATTTTTATTCGTAGTTGTCCACTTTAATTATTCTTTACTCTAAATATTTAAAAAAAAAGCAAATTTTTAAGTAGTCAGAAAGAAACGACTATTAAATAATAAATTATTTTCTTTCAAGTTAATAGATTTACAAATCGATTTATTTTGAAAGAAGAAAATCGATTATTTGTTAATCGATCTAGCTAGGTTTTATTATTAGAAAACATTTTATTCTTGGCTATGAAAAACTGCTACAATATTATTAGAATAAAAGGTCCTTAAATTCGTATCTTAAATATTCTTCTAAAACAATATGGATTATTTTATTTTACGCATAAAATATATATAGAATTTATAATGTAAAATATATAAATAAATATATAAACATAAGGTTTACTTGATTATATTCCAAATTTAATAAAAAAATTTAAAAGCGTTCTTTAATCACTACCTAAAATTCATAGCTTTATGCTATTTTTAGTGCTATAATTATACTTAAATTTACAATCTTCAAGAATCTTGTCATAGCAAGAACAGTATAAAACAAGCGAACCAACTGCCATCAAATATTTCAATATTAGGCAGATCGTTCGCTAATTATAAAACGGCTCCTGCGGTGAAGAGTCAATAATTTGTAACGACACACGAATCGCGAACGAACGGACGAAAAGAATCACCTAGTTCGTTTAGGCGCGAAGAATCAAAGGAATCATTCTCAGCTGCGAACGATTTTTTTTTTCGAATGTGTCTAATGCTGTTAGCCCTAATGGCTTTTACAGCGTCACCGGTGGGATGGGCGAGCGCAGAAGCTTCGCCGGGTAAAATTGATAAGAAGCGAGTGTTTTTAGGCACTCGTAACTTATTGGGAGCGTCGCCTTAAGGGTGTCTCCTGCGAGACCGAACCTTGGCTTAAAGCGGCGCGTTTTGGAGGACTGTATCTAACACATTGACTTTGAAGAAGTCTGCATCAAGGCGGCTGCGGCAGAGGGCTGCGGCCGCTTGACACAAGCAAGCGGGGACCTCGTCTTCGCCGGCGAAGACGCTGTTTGTGTGAATGTTGTGTGTAGATCTAGTTTGATGCTGTAATAGCATCGTCAGGGTCGTTAAGGACGCTCTTAGGGCGCCTGTAAAAACGGTTGGGAAAGTTAAACACTTTATAGTTGGACGCGGCCACTATAAGGGGGTTCGGGTGTGTGGACGCTTTCTCGAAGTATGTCTTCGAGAATCGTTTGAGAAGATCGGCTATCGTGGGAAGATCGAGATCTCTATGGAGATTCACGTTGCGCACGAACCACGGACAGCCAGTGGCTGTACGCATGAATCGATTTTGAAGTGTCTGCAACGGACACAGTCGTGACTTAGGAACGTGCGCGAACGCGACGCTCGCATAGGTCATTATGGGTCTAATGCAAGTCTTGTAAAGCGTCACTTTGTTGCGAAGTGACAGTTTACTAGTCTTGCACAATATCGGATTGCGAACGATTACGCCCAAGGCTACTATGAATTACATCGAGAAATGAAACCACAGGCACAGACTACTTACCACATAGATTTAAAACCACAGATTACTGTGTTTAACACGATTACACCATTATTAATCTATGAACTACACATCTATTACATTATTGAATACACGGACTAGAATCTAGTTTTAAGAATACCTACTATTGAATGATTAAACAATGATAAGTATACGAGTTTCATCTTTCCTCTCATTATTCATTGCTACTTACAGACCTGGCTCTCCGATTCTAGTATAATAACTCTAAAAGCTCGCGAGCGTTACCGTAAGGTATTAACATATAGAGATCTAATAAGTTAAAAACTTAACTTTAAATTAACGCCATGCATATTAACTGTAAGGGTTCTAGCGAAAGAGTACTTCCAATATTATCATGTATATCTACCAGTTTAATTACCTTTGATTATAATTTCTTAAAGATTATATAGATACAGGTGTCACTAAACAAGTAAGCTGGTAAAAAAAACTTAATAATATATGTCGTAAGTACGTACTGATTCAATAACTGAAGAGCTTACAAATTTATTAATAAAATTTGTCTATGGATATGTTTTTATCTAAACCTAAAGTTACAGAAGCTATATCAATTATCATTATAAATTTCAGAAAAAAGACTTTGTTTATTCTATGTCATCCGCATCGATGTCTTTACGCTTTTTAGTATTTTTGTAATTTAAAATGGGTTGAAAATGAGATACAGATACTTTACGTTAGTGTGAAATCGTGAAAGATATTACTTACAAAGAAGAAATTAAAATGTAAACATGGCTACATTCGTGACATTATTAGTCATAACATTTGGGCTTCGATGCACAGTAGTGTATGGATATGAGTTTATATCACAATATCCAAAAAACCAAAATGAGACATTCCATTTTTATCATCTCGCAGTAGATAAAATCAGTGGCCAGGTATACGCAGGTTCATTGAACTCACTACATCAACTTAGCCCCGACCTTAAGCCAATACATGTTGTACAGACCGGCCCTAAACTCGATAATCCTATGTGCCATGCTAGTGGTTGCCCTTCACCGGATATCCAAACAACATGGACCGATAATGTGAATAAAGTTTTAGTGATTGATCAAGAATCGAGAATAGTGATAGCGTGTGGATCCGTGGCGCAGGGGTCGTGTTTTAAATACAAGCTAGGTGATCTTTCAGCGGAGCCTGAGTTTGTTGCTGAAAGTGTTGCAGCGAACGACGCAGAGGCCTCCACTTACGCATTTATTGGCCCAGAAAGATACAACTCCTGGGACCGCTCCAATGTACTCTATGTGGGAACTACCTTCACTAATAACGGCGAGTACAGGCATGATGTCCCAGCCATATCGAGTCGCGATCTTATGTCATTACAACTGGCCCAATTTACATTTTCAAAGCAAAGTTTAATACAAATAGATGTAAAATACAGGGACAATTTTCTTGTGCAATATGTGTATGGTTTTAATGCAAGTGACTATGCCTACTTTCTTATTATACAAAAACATTCTCATCTTGCTGGTAATGAAGAGCTGGGATATGTGTCTCGTTTAGCCCGCACTTGTGTTAATGATGACAACTATAATAGTTACACAGAAGTTACTTTAGAATGTAATGTTCGGGAGGAAATTAGTGGTAAGAGTGAAATTGTCAATTACAACTTAGTTCAAGATGCAAAAATAGCCAAGGCTGGTGTCAATTTAGCAACACAACTAGGAATAGAGACTGGTGATTCTATATTGGTAGTATCTTTTAGTCCATCTAAGGGTATCACTAATGAACCCATTTCAAAATCTGCCATTTGTGTATTTTCGTTACAAGAAATAGAAATTAAGTTCAATGAAAATGTTCATATGTGTTTCAATGGTAGTACTAAGGCACGTAACATGGGTTATATATCAGGCATGATATCAGATGGTAAATGTCCTAGTGTTGGTTCAACTGGTAACATTCTTAATTTTTGTGAAGTAGGTCTTAAAATTAGTGGACTTTATCCAATTAAAGCTATGTCTGTCATACATTGGAATGACACATTGATAACATCAGTAACTATGTCTGTAACTGGGTTGCATACTGTGGCTTTTTTAGGTACAACTGATGGTATATTAAAGAAGGTACTAATAGATGCTGAGAAGGCATTAGAGTATTCTAGTGATGCACTTCTAGCTGGCCAGACAATTTTACCAGATACAGTCCTGTCTCCTTATGGAAAAACACTTTATATTTTAGGCAAAAATAATATTGTTCAAATACCCACTGAGAGATGTGCAGAGCATGGGAATTGTTCATCTTGCTTAGAGTCAAATGACCCTCATTGTGGATGGTGTTCACTAGAAAAACGATGTACAGTTCAAAGTATGTGTCAAAAGGGTACTCAAAGTGCACCTAGATGGTTGTCCCAGTACACAGGTCAACAGTGCATTGACTTTGAACAAATTCTACCAGATAGAATATCAATGTCTGAAGTAACTACAGTTCAGCTAATTATTAGAACTCTACCAGAACTTCCATTTGGTGCTAAATATAAATGTGTTTTTGGCAGTGCACCCCCAATTGATGCAGCAGTTACATCAAATGGCCTTGCATGTCCTACTCCAGATATTAAACACAGGCCTAAAATAACCCAAAACCAAGATCATATGTATGTGCCCCTTTCTGTTCACTCATCAGAAACAAACAAAGATTTTGTTTCGCGCAATTTTGCATTCTATGATTGTTCAAAGCACATTACATGTCACACTTGTATAATGAGTGAATGGGCTTGCAATTGGTGCATTTATGATAATAAATGTACCCATGATATATCTGTATGCCAGAGAACTATAATTAGTGGTGAAAACAATCCAACCAAATTGCTTAATCATGGCATTGGACACTGCCCTAGAATTAGGCAATATAAAAAACCAATTCTTCTACCTAATAATGTACCAAAAGAACTAGAGCTTGAAGTTGAAAATTTGCCTCATTTACAACCTGGTCACACAGGATTTCAATGTATAGTTAGTATTGAGTTAGCTAATATGATTTTACCAGCAAGAGTTGAATCTAATCATTTTATTGTATGCGATAAAACAATGTATTCATATGAAGAAGATGTGGGTGAATACAACATAAGTGTTAAAGTATTTTGGAATCACAAACACTATATAGATACTATAACAATAACCCTGTACAAATGTGAAATTCTTGGATCTCACAGGGACCATGCTGATTGTTCTTTATGTATCACAAGGAACTCAGTTTACCAGTGTACTTGGTGTGGTAATTCCTGTTCTTACACAGAGTCTTGTTTAGAAAATCCAGTGACAGAATGTCCCAAACCTAGAATTGACATGATTAAGCCTCTGAGTGGACCTATAGAAGGTGGAACTTTAGTTACAATTGAAGGAAGTAATTTAGGCTTAAGGGTTGAAGAAGTAACTGGTAAAGTGAGAATTGGTGATGTGTTATGTGATATTGTAGATTTTGAAGTGTCAGTCAGTATAACTTGTAAGACAGGTCCATCAAATGGTTCAGTTATTGCTCCAGTTATTGTAGAAAATGATGCTGGATATACAGAATCATCTGTATTATTTAGTTATAAAAATATTAAACTTCAAGGCATTTATCCCTCCTTAGGTCCTGTGTCAGGAGGTACACAATTAGCTATTGGTGGACAACATCTGAATATTGGATCAGCTATTGCTGCATATTTGGATGAGTTACCTTGTTCTGTAAATAAAACTCAAACATCAAATAACAGATTAATATGCATTACTCCTAAAGCGAATACCCCTCGTATTATTAATACATTAACAGTATCTATCGATAATGCTAATAGAACCTTATATGGAGACTTATTTAATTATACTGCAGATCCCACCATTATGGAAATAAAACCTTTAAAAAGTTTTGTATCAGGAGGGCGAATGATAACAGTTCATGGTACAAACTTACACACAATACAGAAACCACTTATGAAACTATATTATGCTAATGAACATATAGCTGTTAATGCATCAGCTTGTGCTGTATTAAATTCAAATCAGATGGAATGTCCAAGTCCTGCTATCAATAGAAAATATAATGATATAATACAAGCAACCAAATCTCAAACTAGTACACCACAAATAGCTATGAAAGTGGGTTTTGTAATGGACAATGTAGAGACAATGCATGATTTGGAAAAGTATTTTAATCCTCCTAGAACACATATGGTATTTGTAGAAGATCCTCATGTTTATCAATTTCCTAACAGAATTAAATCATATAAGGGAGATCCTTTAGTAATAGAAGGTGAAAACTTAATCAGAGCAAGTGATGAAACAGATGTAGTTGTCACCATTGGTATCCAGCCATGTAATGTTACGAGTCTAACAATGCAACAGTTACTCTGTACACCGCCTGAAATACAACCCCCTAATACTGATGAGAATGGATTCCAAATAACAGACGTGAATTTACCTTTAGTAGTAGTTAAAGTTGGTAAAAATTTGCGGTTCCCAATCGGATATTTACATTATGAACTACTAAGAAATTATAATTTTCCTCCAGAAGCCATAGCGGGAATTGCAGCAGGAACCTTCTTTTTAGTTCTCATATTCATGATTGTTTTGGTAATGTATCGAAGAAGAAGTACAAAGGCGGAAAGGGAATATAAAAGAATACAAATACAGATGGATACCTTAGAAAGCAATGTGAGATTAGAATGCAAATTAGCTTTTGCGGAACTTCAAACTGATATGTCTGATTTGGCAGCGGATTTGGAACATTCAGGAATTCCAACGTTAGATCACGTTAATTATGTTATGAAAGTTTTCTTTCCTGGCGTATCTGACCATCCTATATTAAATGTTCAGCGTCAGTTTATAAATACGCCTCGAACTAATTACGACGCAGCTATGATTCAGTTTGAACAATTACTGAACAACAAATGTTTCCTTCTGTCATTTATAGACACATTAGAAGCGCAAAAGTCTTTCAATATAAGGGATAAGGTAAATGTTGCCTCGTTATTGATGGTCATTTTGATGGGCAAAATGGAATATGCTACAGATATTCTCAAGTCGCTACTATTACGTCTTATCGACAAGTCAGTTTGCAATAAGCATCCACAGCTAATGTTGAGAAGAACTGAAAGTGTAGTTGAGAAAATGCTCACAAACTGGATGGCATTATGCATGTACTATTATCTGAAAGATTATGCTGGTTCGTCACTTTTTCTATTATTCAAGGCAATCAAACACCAGATTGAAAAAGGTGTTGTTGATGCTATAACCCATGAAGCTCGGTATTCTTTATCTGAGGAGAAACTTCTAAAAGAACAAATTGATTATCAAATAGTGACATTACATATAGTACAAGACGATTTTGATGATAAGGTCCAATGTAAAGTATTAGACTGTGACAGTATATCACAAGTAAAATCTAAAATACTTGATGCGCTTTTCAAAAATACTCCCTTTAGTATGAGACCTTCCGTCCATGAAGTTGATTTAGAGTGGAGACATGGAAGAGGCGGTCATGTCACTCTGCAAGATGAAGATCTCACGACGAAAACGCTAAACGGTTGGCGAAAACTTAACACTCTATCTCACTACGGAGTGAAGGAATCTGCCGTCATGTCGCTTATATCACGGCAGAATGACAGTTTCAATACACCATATAAAATTCCTTGCAAGAATTGCACAGGCATTTATTGTTCGAATTCCCATATCAGAGTTTATAAAAGCGACATAAGTGACCAAAATGTGCATTATTACCATTTAGTAAAGCCTATTGAATATCAACACATCGTGAATAAGTCGTCAGAACATAGTCACAAAGCCATTCCAGAAATATTTCTTACTCGTCTTCTGTCCACGAAAGGTACAGTTCATAAATTTGTTGATGATTTCTTTAGTACTATATTAACCGTCAATGAGGTTTTGCCGCCTGCTGTTAAATGGTTATTCGATCTCTTCGACGATGCAGCCAGAACTCATGGTATTATAAATCCTGAGGTTGTACACGCCTGGAAATCGAATAGCTTGCCTTTAAGATTTTGGGTAAATCTCATTAAAAATCCTGATTTCATATTCGATATTAATAAAACAGCAACAGTAGATTCATCTTTATCTGTAATCGCTCAAACTTTTATGGATGCCTGTTCATTATCTGAACATCGGCTATGTAAAGATTCGCCATCCAACAAATTACTTTTCGCAAAAGACTTGCCAACTTATAGAGAAATGGTTATACATTTTTATCAGGCTGTATCTCAATTACCTCAAGTATCCGACCAAGAGCTAAGTACCTCTATGCAGCAGCTATCAGTCGAACAATTAAACGAGTTTGATACTTTATCAGCATTAAAAGAGTTGTATATCTATGTCAGTAAATATAGAGAGCAAATTATATTAGGTTTAGAAAACAAAATGCATTTAGCTCATAAATTAGATAATGTAGCGTGCACTTTGGATGGCGATCCTGCAGCTGTATGCTGACTATATGATAAGTTAAGTTATGATTTAATTTCGTTTACATAATTTATTTATACAACAAATTTTGTACAAAGAGCTTTAATTTATTCTGAAATAATACTCAGATAAACCAGATTTGTAAAAAGACTGTAAATTATCAGTTCCGAGACTAGTGTAAAAGTTTATAAGTGTTTTTCAAATGGATATTATTAGAAATTAAGAATAAACTATAAGCACATCTAGTTTTGCCACAGTATTTTAAAATATTTTCTATTTTTAACCGAGTAACTTTGAACTTTGGTAACAATTGATCTGAAAAATTAATGAAGCATGTTTATCTCCCAGTGGCCATATTATATTATGGATTTTTAATTTAAGCTGTTTTTATAATTATAAGTTTAAGTTTATTCGCTAAAATATTTTATCTGGCACTGATACTATATTATAATGTAAATTTATTGATGTATGCTGCTAAAATACTTAATATTGATGTGTAATTACTCTAAGGTGTATGTGTAAAGAAAAATAGTATAAGCAAAATGTTGTGATATTTGTATTTGGAATATTTATAACAATTGATCTTTTTACACATATTATTTTGATAACTACCTTAATATTTTTTCTCTGTAATAAAAGTTTGAAATATCGCAACTTTATTATGTTGTGACTTATTCATTCATACACCAGTGAGTTAAAACGGAAATTATTAAATGAGTTAATTAATTCCTATTATTGGAGACATAATTATTTAGACATAATAATTAAGCTAGTACAGATATTTATATAAGGTGAAAATGATTTAATGATAACATTATTAATAATATATTTATCATATATTATATTTGTTGCTGCTTTTAAGTCACTTTGTCAACAGTCATTAAAGAAGAAAGCAATATTGGCAAATAGATTTGCAATGATATTTTTTTTATTTGTCTGATATTTATATCTTAGTCATCCAAAAAAATATGCATTAATTTATAATATATTATATTAAAAACATTAGAAATGTTTCAAATGTATTCCGCCCCGGCCCCTAATAAAGCTAAATTAATATACACTGTCATCACAATATCAAATTGTGTATGCTAAATAATCATCCAAACATTAATGTATCCAATAGATCCGAAATATTATATGGTCACCGAATTTACTATTCACTACTTAACGTTATTTTTCCCCGTTTAATTAAAACTATTTACTGAACTCTATTTAAATTCACGCCGTCGGAGAAACACCTCTGTTATATACCTACTACCATAATAGGAATAAAAGCTAGTTTTAAAGTTGATTTTACTTATATGAAATAAAAGCGCCTATTTATATATACTGTGTACTCTTTGAGAATTTATGTTATTTAAATTTATTGCGTGTCGATCTCTATTTATTGCTCAATTTGATTTGAAATGCTTTATAGTAAGATCTTAATATTAAATTATTTAAAAACTAATATGCGTCTTCTCTTGACGAATGGTCCTGCATTTTTGGATTCTCGTCCGTAAGAATATTCGAGAATTCATCAAAATTGGTTCCATGGCGATCCTCTACTGTAAAGAAAAGGCATATTCTTTCACTTTAAAAGGCGTATTTTAAACTCAAATTTAGCTGAGATTTCATCATATAAAACAATGCTCGTTTTATTACTATTCTAGAAAAAAAAGGTAGCAATCTTTGGTCATTATTAATAGGCATCGTTCTCTTACATCTCTTAAAAAAAAACAACTATCCATTTAGAATTAAAAGGGGTCTTTCAATTGGGGGGGGGGGTTATTTGATTATTTTTGATGAATTCTCGATTGCTTATCTACAATGCCTGTCGTATATATTTTTTTCTATACAAAAACACTTAAGTATGAATAATTCTAATTTCTAACACGAGCCGAAAGTCTAAAGTCCGATAATTCTACATCGTTAATCGACGGTAGTTCCACACAAACATCACGCTTATAAAGATAACATTAAAATATTCCATTTACAAAATAATTTAAGCTTAGATTTAATTTGTTAGTAATTTAAGACAGCGTAAATTCACCCGTCTCTTAAAAATTTTATATAATTGACTTAGAAATATATACTTATTTATCAAATTTTTTGTAATGATTACTTTAATTATGAATGGGAAAAAACAAAGAAAACAAGTGTATTATTTTTGATCACATTTATTAGGCAATCCTTATAAAAATTAGTACAACATCAATTTTCAACTATAGGTGATTATATGCCTGAGACTGCTGAAGAGAAGGCCGATAGACACTCATAAATAAATATTTTTTTCATCTCACCCCAGTGAGATCTCCGATAGAGGTTAAGTTCAAGGTGATTGTATTAATCTAATGAAACATATAATATGAAATGTTTTATTTAAGGCATGGTTTGAAAGGGCATACAGTAAATATGAATAATTTTTTTACCCACGGAACCTTATATATAAACTCTAGAAAGTAATTAAAAATGCCTTCTGTTTATTCAATTAATTTTTTTTCTATAATTAGCCTATTATTAGGGTGGTTAGGTGGTTATAAAAAGTTTAAAGTCAAACAAGAGTAAATAGGCATCATCTTATAGGCATGCGCGTTCCACCTTGGACTGTATCATCGCTTACCATCAGGCATGCAATCAAGCGCCTATTAAACAATACCAAAAAAGTTTGTATACATAGTAGCAAAGTAAAAACATTGTTTCACCTAATATACACGACACACATGTGCACATTTTGTTTACCATTAACACAACCACCAATATAAATAAATGCCCTATAACAGGGCTTCTTAAACTTTTGTCATTCTCGACCCCTTTTTGATGCGAGTTTCTTGACGATCCCATACAAATATACAAGAAAAATGAATTAATATTTTTTGATGACTTATTTATTAGGTAACAATATACATTTACATATACATATGAAAATACATAGTTTTAGAATTCGTTTCGAAACATACAAAAATCTATCTGTCGGTGGAGATAGCTCAAAACCTTCAACAAATGCGCGTGTCTAGACGCTGCAAGTTCACTGTACTCTGCCAACTCTTAATGATGTTATAAAAAGGTATATATAAATAATTGACATTAAAATCTCTCGACCCCAGAATTTTGCTGCGCGACCCATAGTTTAAGAAGCCCTGCCCTATAAATATATCCAAACATGTTTTGGATTGCAATATTTCAAATTGCACAATAACAATATAGTGCTTACTTATAACTGGATCAGACTTTTTCATCACAATTTTTGAATGTAGACAAACATGAGATCACATATTATTATTGGTCAATTCAATAAGTATTTTCAGATATTAGAAAACTGATCTGGACCAATGTATTTATATACTTTGGTTCGGAGATAATACTTGCTTAGCAATGTTTACAAAAATTCATCGCATTTCTGTTAATCTCTTTCTCTCTCTGGTAGTTTAATATCATTTTCCAAAACAAAATAACATAGGTTTATGGATGAAGTCAGCAACAACATCAACCACTTTAAAATATTTTTGAATAAGTCATGTCCCAAACTAAAATATATACACAGAGATTCCTGGGAATGCATACTTAATTTTCCGTTCATTTTCTAATTTGCAAATGATAAAAACATACATTAAGCAGTTTATAGTATAAAGCCGATATTACGTAAACTAAAGGCGGTAATTTTTGTACCATGTTTTGGAATTTAACAGTTCAATAAGGTTATTCGCGATTTTGATATACTTATAATTCTATGTTAATGTGATTTACAGAAGACTGTGGTGTAATTTTTTTTTATTGTACTGTCAAACAACCTTGCGACAAAACAGCAGTTGTAGAAATGCTGATAACTGATCGTTAATATGATGAATGAACTGAATGCGCACTTAGCAGAATTCTGGAATTATTTAGATTTATTTTTTCAAAGCATAGAATTCCGAAATTAGGCTTATATTACTCAGTTATTGAGATTCAATTCAATTTATTCTCAAGTTGTCTGAAACTAAATGAATGTGATTATAAAATATTTGAATATAGAATTAACAATCTTATACTTTTAAATTTTTAATAAATATACATATGGGACTAGGGGTGGACAAACTATGATAGTCCAGGGTTGAGACCGTGCGACTCTTTCAAGGGATCACGGGTTAAAAGTCCGGCAGGTACCAATGAGTTTTTCTGTTAATGAAAACAATTATTAAAGAATTATTAGGATGCGTAACCTACCAATCCGCATTGGAGCAGCTTAGTTCGTCTTAGCTCCAATCCTTCTCTCTAAATAATCGGTGGGAGGAGGCCTATACCCAGCAGTGAGATAGTATTGTAACAGGCCGTTACTTTACTTTTTTTATATGGAACCATTACACAGACGGTTGTCCGTCCCCAAAGTAATTTAATACTTGTTTTATAGGTGAAAGACAAATGGTAAATATATACATATATAATTTTACGTACGTAATACGTAACTAAATACATATTACATGCAAGACTCGAAGGACCAACAAATTGTTTATAGAAAATGGCGGCGGAAATAGAATCCTTGCCAGCTGCGCCAGTCAATACTTTACATTTATAATTATTCATGGATGATCCACAACTATTATTTTTTTTATATTTAATCATTTCAACTTGAATTCATATTGCTTTTGAACATCTATGTATAATGATATAAATAGAATTAGTAACAATTATATTTTCTTATTAACAACTCGCATGTCCTGGATATAACGACCAGAGGCTTCAATTACTTTAGACGGAATCTTTCTCGTGATGGAAAAATTTGACCATGCATTTTAAATATCCACATAGACAGTGCTCAAAACTAAATTATAATAAAAACTATTGTAATATTGAACACATTTAATACTATATAATGACACCATAGTTAGTTTTACTATTACCATTCCAAGTCATTATTCTAATAAATAAAATATTTCACACATCGCACATCAATGTTCAAATCACAACTGCATTACGAAAAACGCTTATATACCACATATACATGCAGCTATCAAAACAAAAAAATATTTAGATTACAGTGGGAATTACAAAGATTTACATTATTGTATATTGAAAGCCATAAAGGTTTCTAGCGTAAACCTTAAAAATATATACAAACATACTTTTCATGTTGTTTATGTAGCCTTGGAGTAAAACCAGGGCTGCCAGAGTTAAAAAAGACATCAACTTGGGAAAAAAAGTAAAAAATAATGTTATTCAGGATCGTATTATATTTAAAAAGTGTTGTCCATTACGAAAGTATGAAATTTGTTTACAAAAAAAAGTAGAATTGCTATTACCGAAGCCACTTTCCGTTCACTATTATACAGCAAGAATGGCAGAAGAAAGTTTGTTTCATCAAGAGAATATCTAAAAGGAAAAATCTCTGCTCTTGGAAACAAATTTTAACTTAGGTAAACGACTGTCCAAGCTGTAAAACTATATATTCAACATTTGAAAGATCTTTATACCAAAATTGAAAATATAGGCCGCCTTATAGTACCTATAATTGTTCTAGTTTATTACTGGCTGTAATTTTTGGTGTTTGTACAATAAAGAGTATTATTTTCTATTCTATATCCAGATGGAACTTACAAGCAATTAATCGCTTCGCTTTGTCATTTCGTCAACACGGGAATGGAATTCTCTCCCGGCATCTAACTTTCCCAATATTTATAATATGGGTACTTTCAAAGCAAGAGTGAATAGGCATCACCTAAGCAAGGCATGATTGCAGTCAAGCGCTTGCCTAATTAACAATAAAAAAAAAACAAAATACAACAAGAAAGGTTTATCATCGAAGAAAAGTACCAGGAATTAATGTTAGCATTGACCTAAACGGTCGATGTCCTTCAAACATTCGAACAGAAGAAAAAAGAAAGAAGGTGAAACACCAGCCTGCTAAAAGACGACGACCGTTCAGGTAATAATCACACTTTTAAGCTACCCATCTTCAGTGAACAATAGATGGCATTCATAGATATGTTTGCATGCATGGCGCATAATAATAGAAACAGAAGCGAACAAAACGTGGAGGAATGTAACGTTTAGACAATCGAAGCTGTTCCTCAAATTCTATGACACACAGAAAACCAAACAGCTAAGAAATAAATAAATATATGGGACACTTACACACACGGCCGTCCGTCCCCAAGTAAGTAACTAATACTTGTGTTATGGGTGACGGACAACTCGTAAATATACTACATATTTAATTTTAAATACATACTTAAATACAAATATACACCCAGGCTCGAAGAACCAATAAATTGTTAATGGAAAATGTTGGCCCTCGGCGGGAATTGAACTGCGCCAATGGGCCTGTCCCATCCACGGGGCAGTAATAGTAAAAAAACTCCAAGATACCAATTTCTTATATTTAATATCCTCGCTAAGGAGGCAGTTACTACTATCATCAATCTGGAATGTTCATCGTCACATTATATTCCAAAGCGTGGAAATTAAATCTTTGAATGAAACTGATTATAAAAGATAATGGAAAAATTTTGCCGACTGCAAGATTACGAAATGTCTTTTCACTCAAATACTGACCACAACATTTGCTATTTACACAAACATATTTAGAAGTAATTGCATCTACCGCTTTCATGTATTAGGCCTCAGAAAGATTTACACATTTTTCTGTCACAGATCGAAGTTTCTGGAATCAAAATATTTGTGCGTGCGCAATTCAACGATACGTCGAACGATGGTGTTGCATAGCAACATACGAACACACCGGTATAGTGCGTAAAACTAACTTTTGATTGTTACAATAAGCCTTCATATCAGCAAGTATTCTAAACTGCAATGAATTAAATCACAGAAAGAAATAACAAGCGCTTGAGAATTAATAAAACAAGTTAAAACTAGTTAGCTATGACGTAACAATAGTGTAGTTACGAATCTATACCATATGAGTGAAATGTTTTGAAGTTGTAACTTACTATGCAAAGCTTCATAATAAGTTGTAAATAGAAGTTTAAATTTATAGACTACGGAAATTGATTCCATTCAGTCCAACGCCCAGAAAGGTGCGTTTCAAAAAATTTCATTTTTTACGCTCTTTATTTCATACAAATTTCATATATTCTATATATCATACAGTATATATAATAAAATATCGTATACAAGTTTTGTGTGATCTAACTCTAAATACCTATTGGCATAATTATTTGTATATAACTTCGGAGTTTTTCAAGCTAAATGATCTGTTGTAAGTGCTAATTAGTAACAACCTCTAGAAATAAAAAGATATTACACTATAATTTTACAAATTTACAAATTAAAAATGCTCCTAGATTCACTTAGTATTTCATTTTATCTCTATGTCCGTTATCATATATTGGTGCTTGAACATTAACCTTAACTAAGGCGATAAAAAATAAATACATATTTATGTATAGTATGTTAGTATAATTACGATATATAACTTTGATACTTGATATACTCTGAATAAAGCCCGTGCAACAAATTTATAAATGCGAATAAAATGCTCAACTGTCCCTTTAAGTCCAATTTTTAACATCGTGGCTACTCGATTCATAAAAAGTCGCAACATGAACTTGCGATAGCTGAAATGTGAACTTATTCTAATTTAACACAACACAACTAACACCAATTGCGTTTTAACTAAGCGACATTTACAAGACTTGTTTTATTTTTTTCGGTTACAGTCTAGGCAGTGGAAAAGGAATGAATTTACTATCAATATTATATCACAGTGTTTTACACTCGATTTTAAACACATTCTAAGAAATTAATGTCAACGAACACAATTTTATAACATTCACAGATATTGATTTCAATAAATTACGTCAGATTAATAATAAACAACATAAAATTTGTTATATAAACTACAAAGCTGCTTTTTGCGTTTTGTATTCAATAAATATTATGGATTAATCTGGAACAAAATATATTAAAGATTTTTCTTCTTTAGGCATAGATCTATATTAAAGGAATTTCGAAGAGGTCTCGTATCACGGGAAAAAACAGAGGTACCAGCTCTGGTTTCAGAAATAATAGCCGTTTATGCATTATGCACCTTTTCGAGCGGATCACGATAGATGATTGTAGCGGATTTAATGAGATCGGGCTCATCATCGGACATTGGGAGGTCTAAAGTCGAGTCCATTAGTGTGGGTTTTGGCACGCACTTATGGTGTGCCATTAGCATGCCACCTACAAGAGCGGCGAGCGCTCGATCCAACCATGTCACAGGGTTAGCGTACAATAGTCCACCTTCGTAGAAACCTAAATGCCCACCGTGAGAGAGCTCTAAGAACATCACGTTGTCATGAGAACCTGAAATATATTCACAAAGCTTTAGTGTTTTTCACGCACAATGGTCGCAGAAATGCGATTAAGTGCAAAAACCCGCCGAAAGAAGGGTTTATTTTGCTAAGAAAGTTGATAATTATACGAAATATTTTACGCCTATATTAATTTATTCACAGAGTTATAACTAATGGTATAAGGCTAATATAGGGGGAAGTATGAAAGTTACGCCCATTATAGAAAAGATGAGAGGTGCAAGATTGGGATGGTATGAACATGTAATGAGGGATGAAAATCATGTGACTAAACGAGTGTTGGATATGAATGTGGATGGATATGTGACTAGAGGGAGGCCTAAAAAGAAATGGTTGGAATGTGTGAAGTATGACATGCATATAAAAGGAGTAGCGCCAGAGTTGACGAATGATAGAAGAGAATGGAAGAAGAAAACATGTACCGACCCCACTTAAAGTGGGATAAGGGTAGGGAAAGAAGAAGAAGAGTTATAACTAATGGTGAAACTATTAATACCTTACTACTTTTATTGTTTATTAATGTATGGTCTTGTAAAGTAAGAAGAACGTAATTCACGACAATTTTTAACGTTTAAATTGCTTAATTGGTATTTACAGTCGTAAGGAAATCGTGATATCTTAGATGACCTTCTGATATATGATACTTTCCGCCTCAATAAGACTGTACTTAATTAAATCAAAACAACGTGATATATAGTTAAATGTATTATCTATGTAAGAATATAGATTTTTGAGAATTTGAAGAATTAGAACGATTTTTAAATAAGAACATAAGTCATTCTTAAAGGAAACTATGTTCTTATGCATTGTGCGGATAATCTCTGTATATTTATTTATTTAATTAATAAAAATTACCTCTTGTAGTACATTTCAAAGTTTCCCGATTCAAATCTACTTATTACAAATCATTACGGTCACAATACAATATATAGAAATACGCCCCTTATTAGTACCGAGTCCTTTCAATGTTTCTTGCAAAAGACCTAATGTAAAGTAAAGCAAATAAAGTGAGGCTAAAACACTTCAACACCTTCGATAACACTAAGAAGACGCGTTATTGACTTAACACTAAGGCAGTTATTTTAATAACCTCTGAAATATGTAATATAAGAAAGGCATTTTTATTTTATTACCACCTTTATTGCTGTGTGAAATGAATGATTGATTATAAATATATATTCAGAGCTATCGGAGGGTTAGACGGGGCAGTGCCCGTGGCCCCTTCCGACTCTGAATTACAAATTTGTGACAACATGTTACAAATACAACCTTCTCTAAATAATAAGGTCAATAATATACATTTGTGCGTGTGACTCTCTCGATTATTCTGGGCTAACGAATGCACGGTTGCATCAACTGACTTTTTATTCACTTGTACCCTTATACGCTTTCCAGTAGGTTGTCACAGAGCCAGTCTCGTGACGAGACTCTAGCGACTATTACATGCTGCTATCTAAGTCAAGATAAGTTAACGTGTCGGATGCTGGGCTAATGTGTCGTATGGTGATGGCGTGTATCTTGCCAAGCCAAAATAGATTCCGTCGCGGTCACAAAATTTTTTGTGCGTTACAAATATAATGCGACTTTAATGGTGTATTTGGGATTTTAAATGTTTTAGTTGGGGCCTTAGTTTATCTTTTATCCCAGGGCCTGTGGTTACTTATCTACACTATTGAATATATCGTTCTCAATTTTCGTTATTTCTCTTCTCTAGTAAATGAACTTAATTGGCAACTATTTACTGCACCTATTATAAAATAAAATAAGCTTTATACGTACTGACAAATTCTCTGACAATGGGCAACAGAGGCTCCGGCACGATTGGATCATCTCGCGCGTTTATGAATATCATCGGAGTTTTAATTTTTTTTAGGTAGAATGCTGACGAACTCCATTTATATAGTTCTGCCACTGAATCGAATCCATGTACTCTTCTGTAAATAATAAGCAAACACCACAATAGGCATAATATAACTTAGTTGTTTAATAATGCTGGACTAAAAGTTTTTCTAGTGAAGATTTGTAATTACTTATTTCAACTGACAATTGTTTTATTTAACGGTTTTTTATAACTATTTAGGCAATCTCACCTAGAAATTTTTTTATAATTCGCGATAAGGATATATGACTAAATACAGAGTGTTCACCCCTTTTTAATACCTGATACATGCAGAATTCGAAAAACTCATGCACTCACCACCAATAACATAACAGTACACAAACACTGCACACATTCGATACAACAATTTCAATCGTATGGAGATTGACGACAAAATGCTTCGCAAATCAATATTTTCGCAAAGCATTCTGTCTATCTGATGAAGCTTCGGTTATGAGGCGGATCAATTGTTGAGATTGTGTTTGACGAATTCTGCATGTATCAAGTACGGATAGTACATTTAGCATTTCATATATTTCCTTTTATAGGAATTTTTTTTATTACTTGTGTATTAGCACCTCCGCAAAGTTACGTCTAATTATAAAAACCCTACCTAGAGTAAGCCTCGTCCAAATCTGGTAAAGTACCGGCCGAAACAATCATATTCTCATCCAACTTGTATCTATTTTTCAATTCTTGACTCAAAAGCATCCTCTTGTGTCTGGTTATTATATTACGATAATTGTCCGTCATTATGTAAAGGTAGAAACGACGGAAATTCTGCCATTGTAAAAGATATACCATCGTACTGAAAATAAAAGTTAGTGTTTATTTAAAAGTAAAGTAGTAAAGTAGCGGCCTGTTACAATCCCACTGCTGGGAATAGGCCTCCTCTCTCCGTTTCTGGAGAGAAGGGTTGGAGCTAAGGCCTACCACGCTGCTCCAATGCGGATGGGTAGGTTACACATATCTCCAGAATTCTCTAGAGATATGCAGGTTTCCTCACGATGTTTTCCTTCATCGAAAAGCGTGTGATATATTGCAATTATCAATTAGACACATAAGTTTTAATAGAACAACTCATTGGTGCCTGCCCGGAATTGAACTCGTCTTCCCCTCGAAAGAGTCGCAAGGACTCGCCGCTGGGCTATCACAGTGTTTATTTACTTAAAGCATAAACTAAAGATGTGATGGCGGAAGGCCAATGTATAGTAGTTTTACCAATTACTATACATTATTTTATTACTATACAATTACATACATAACTTTAACCAATTAGGCGATTCCAGACCCAGGCTAGCTAATTTTATGCCTTTATAGATAATAACAATTTGTCATGCGCTTTTCTGTGTAGGAGAATATTGTAAGGACACCTGCATATCTCGATCGATATAAAGAGTTTTGTATTCATTCTAGATATAAGTCTCGCTTGTAGGTTTAAGTTGGTTAAAATGAGGGGAAATAAGTCCCACCTGTGAAAGATACAAATAGCAGAAAAGATAAGTATAATTGAGCGATGGCCACAAAAAATTACACAATAGGGTAGAATCGTTAAATATATATACGACAGTCGGCACTTACAGCACTAGATATTTTAGCAATAACTTTATTTAGTCTCTACGTAAGATAGGTCATTCCAGAAATAAATGTTAATCCCATTCTCTGAGTATAGGTGAAGCGACAGTGGAAATATCCAATAGCGGAAGCCGTCACCCTTGTTCCGCACAGAATCTCATGCAGGGCGACACTCAAGGTAGTTAAAAAAACCTGCTTATCTCTGAACAATTTCTAGGATTTTTAAAATTTTTTGAACTATTGTGACAAATATTCATAGTTAAGGCGCTGAACAGAGCTGGCGCAAATTCAGATTTCGGCATATAGGCCACGCCCACAATTTCTGCGACGGCGTAGCGACAAAATTAATTTTTTAACACCCATTGTAGGTGTACACTATTTTATCCAAACTTTTTTTGTACAATTTATTAAAAAAAATTATGTCTAATTAATCTTATAAAACTAAGTATGCTGAAACTATAACTAAACACCTAAAAAAAGACATATTATCAACAAGGAATAGTCACAAAAGGCGGCAGCTAGCGACACACGTCCGTATAGCAGCGCGCCTCAGCGATCACTGTCTATATTCGTAGATGTAAAAGAGAAGCGAGACGATGACTCGTTTCAGTTTTGCTATTTTCTAAAAAATATTTAATTTGAATGAAATATCTTAATTAATTCAAAATTTAAATCTTACATTCTCTTTATATTATAATGATTTATTAGTCTTATTAATTTTACCAATTTTTGTTGATAAATATTAGAGATATTTACGATCAAAGTAAAAATCAGAGGTCTATTTACCAATTTTTTTTATCGAAAAAAAGTATCGTAATCGTGTTTTGAAATCTTACATTCTCTCTGAGATATGATGTATATTAACATATATTTTTCTTTTAATCATCATCCCTATAGCTTTTGTTAAAAACGTGTTTAAAGTCAGCCTATTTGGCTCTGTTCAGCGCCTTAATATATAGACATGTGCTATACACACGTCTAATTTTATCGGGTTAGCCCGACTCGAGCCCATCCTGGACACCTATTCATGAGCTCTTTACACGAACTCATCGCGGCGGGAAAAGATTCTGTTCCCACCGCATACATAACTAGTCGGGCTAACCCGATAAAATTAGACGTGAGTATATCTCTATCTATACATTAAATATAATTTCTAGGATGTGTAAAATGTCAATCTGCTGCGTGTGTTTATTAAACTCCTCTCTCTTCGCGTATTTTTTTTAATTTGTGTTTATTTATTATGCTTTCTAGACGTGACCCCTAATATTTAATATTGTCCTTTCTCTTTAGTTTACGCGTAGCATATGTTGCGAGCGAGTCACTCTACGAGTCAATAACTGTAACAGCCTTGTTTCGAGATCTTTTTACGATTTCAACCGTGATTGTATTTTTATTTATCCATTTGTAACGTATATAGGAGTACAAGACTTTAAACTAATAACGTTTTTATAAATAAACTAAATAATGTATTAAATTAGCGCTGTGATAACCCAGCGGTGAGACCGTGCAACTCTTTCGATAGATCACGGGTTCAAACCCCGGACAGGCACCAATGCGTCTAAATGATAATTGTAATTTATCACATATTTTTTAGATTGACCGAAACCTACATATCTCTATAAAATTCTGGAGATATGTGAAACTTTCCAATCCGCCTTAGAGCAACGTGGTGGGTCTTAGCTCCAGCCCTTTTCTCCATCAAGGAGAGATGAGGCCTATGCCGAGCAGTGGGATTAGTAGCAGGCGATTACTTTACTTTCACTATATATTAAAACCCAGAGAAATTCTATTTTTCGTTGAATACTCCCGAAAACAATTCAAACGTGTAGAAGAAATAATACCCACATATATATTTTTGTTACTATTATAAATTACAAAACGGAAATACTTTATTGAAGTGACAATCCAGCCGAAAGGATAATAAGCAATTTAAAATTAACTAATAACCAAGAAATAAGTTAATTTATTTTTTATTACTTTAGATTAGATTTAATAATGAGTTATTTATTTTATGGAATAATTTTATATCGCACATAAATTAGTTGTTAATATATAAAAATATATATTGCCTGTTTTTTGTTAATTTCGTATAATACAAATAAGCTAAAAACAACGCGTAATAATGGTTTTTTTTTTCAAAATTATATATCACGTTATTATAATAAAATAACGGTAGATATGTGAATAGAGACCGCTATTGATACTCAACCGTGAAGTTATATACCGTGCTCCGAAAAATAAGATAGTTATAAGATTTTCGGTGAGCTCTAATCCAATAGAGTTAGGAGACCGTGACATTTAAGCGGCTAAATTTCTCAAAATTATAGTTAAATAGCTTTTCCGGCCCGGCTTCGCAATGATAGTAGAAAACAGAATTTCAAGTGGCCCGTTAGCGCAGAAGGAAGTGACCTTGCTCTCAGCTTAGGAGGTACGGCTTCGATTCCCGCCGAGGTATTCTGTCGCCCATAAAGGTTTAAATTTATTACTTTGGAGACAGACGACCTTGTATGTCTCATATACTTATTTATAAAAAAATTATGCCTTGAGTGAAACTCGCCATTGATTAATTTTCGAGTGCGTTAATTTATGGACTATACGATTTCCGAATGTTATAACAATTATTTTCCATAAAATTACACAGTATAATTTTAAATTTATACAATTTAATCATAATTATAAATAAATAAAAATGAAATAAAATAAATTATGCAAATATACCTTCGTTATAAATCACTTTTATCTATTTGAGAAATCTGCATGACAGACGTGGCGGAGGACTTTGTTTTAAAACATATAAATTTCTTATAGCTCAACAAGGCCTTGACAGATTTTCTAACGTTAATAAACAAATTAAAATTTATTATGATTATAAACTTAATATCATTATACAATGTACCGCGAATGTTAAGTAATAATTATTAGAAGTACTTTTGTTAATACTCCTTAAAGTTTCCATTTAATATTTTTGCATTTCAAATTAACGTCGGCTTGCATACTACAAGCATTTGTCGATAATTAAATATAGCACGAACTGTGTCCTAACGCGCTCTATCGAGCATTAGTATTTTGATTGTAGGTCATTGTACGCACCATTGCATTAAAAAATATTAACCTTAATTTTAGCAATGTCCTACTAAGTTTAAAGTACTATATACTGAAATCTATGAAATAATACATAGCTTTATAAAAGTCTAGTAAAACGTCGAGTTTCATTGATTACTGTGTGAAAGGTATAGCATTTCTTCAGGTGACGGTTATTAGTGACATTGAAAAAGTAAACTGGTTTATATAAGCTTATCAGACTGATTAAGGTATCATTTTAATGATAACCATTCAATTTTAAAGAAAAATGTTATTTTTGTATGATATCTATCTTATCATTAAATAATAGTTAGCATGGAAATGCTTTAATATAATTATTAAGCAAATTACCCATGACAAGGACCGAGATAAATAAATAAAAATGATGATGATGTTTTCGTTTCTTGAGTCATAGACGTGATATTAAATGTGTATAGCAGAAAAAAGTATTAACTTTTATATTATTTCAATTTTTTGTTTATAATAATAAATATATAAATTTAATATTTCATGATGCATGTACAAGTTTTTTTTATATATTTTTACTAGCTGGCTTCGCCCGCGTGGAAATCAGCGTGTCACAACTTTTTCTAGAATTCAAATTTTAGACATAAATGTAGTTATTGTGAGTTAACCATAACAGATAGAGACATGCTATCACGGACTTTTTTGTAGTATTTTTATAGATCTACAATTCTCTAGTACATTATTTTAGCGTATATCTGCTGGTTTACGCAACACACGCGACTAAAGCTCCCCGCAAAGAAGTTTTCTAACAACTGATCGATCTCTTCAACACAATTAACATAATATCGATATGTACTATTTACCTAAACCATCCGGAAGTAATTCCGGAAATGAAAACCGTACAAAAATCAGTTCGGTAGATTTTGAGAAAATCGATTACATACAGCTTTTTGGGACTTTGTTTTATAATAAGTATAGATATAGATTGTTTTATTATTACATATACATTAACCTTTAAATTACAGAAATATATATGTTTACTGTTCTGTTTGTTTAAATTAATATGTTATTAAATTTAAAGTGGATTTAAAGAATGTCGAAGTATATACTCACTGCATTTTATTAAGATATTTTGAAAGGAAAGGTTTTTACATACTAAGTTACTAGTTCTAAATGTTTTTTCGATAGAAAGTCTTTTGGAAAGATCTTATATTTTCAAATAACAATAAAATGATAAAAGTAACTATGGCTAACAAAAATCGCATATACTCGAACCTTTAATTGAAAGAATATATTTTAAGGTTACCATCTCTCGCGGCTTGGAAATACTTACTCTATGGCATTATAACCCTGGCATATAGAAATACCGCCTATTATATTCTTCGATCTTTTTCTCTCCTCGCCCAAATATTTTGTGATCAAATTTCCGCCAAGGCTAAATCCAACTAGGATCAGCTTTGTGTTGGGATATCGGTCCAGCAAGTTATCTATCATATAATTAAAGTCATCGGTTTGACCTGAAACAAAAATTGCTTGAGATAAATTGCCTGAACACGCCATTGAGATAAGTTTTAATTGCAATTTAATAACAGAGCGTTGACCTTAGCGTACAAAGATAACTTAAAATGAGTTAGATCAGTGGTCTCCAGAAAGAGGTAACTCTACTCAAAGAAAACAAAAAATCACTGGCACGTGTCTTAATTCCTATTAGGAAATCGATCTCTTCCTAAATACATGTAAAACCATACTGTTTTCTTGTTCATAACTTAAAATAAATTCATTTATATTCAATTAAGAAATTACTTTGTAATTTAAATTTATGCAAACTGTTTAAAATAAATGAATAATAATTAGATTATTGACTATGCCCTACATTTACATATAAATAATTACTATAATGGCTGTATTAACTAGTTTAATACGGATTAAAAATGTTTATATGTTGTTGCGAGATTTAAGTTAGGAGACCATTGCTTAGGTTGCTATTTATTCATGTTCTTCTAGTAATAGTGTTATCTTGTAGTTATACCTAACAACGATGTCCTTAATGTCTAACAAAATAGCTTGATCGAAATAAAGATATCAAATCAAATCAAATAACGAAACCTTACATTAATAACGTCACCATTAAAAAGTTAAAATAGATATCAGTAAAGGTAAGAGGAAGAATGTACAAAAATGTGACATTATAAATTGGAACACAACTCAGCTTAAGTTGAGGTGTACCTCAACGGTGGTTTTCAATGGCGAACATTGTTACTTAAAGCTAAATCTTAAAAAGACAGTAAGAAGGACAAGGATTTGCAATACAACACACATCAAAAGAAACTAAACAGTAAAAAGACGGTGTCTGGTGGATATTGTGTAAACGACTGCATCCTTCCTAGATCCGTTATATTATTATTGAATTTCGCAAAAATATCAATCAAATATACTTTAACTAGCTGTGCCAGCGGTTTCGCCCGCGTCGAAATTTTGAACATAAAAGTAGTTATTGTAAGTTAACCTTAAGAGATAGAAACATGCTATCGCGGACTTTTTTGTAGTATTTTTATAGATCTACAATTCTTTAGTACATTACTTCTGCGTAACTCTGCTAGTTTACGCAGCCCACGCGACTAAACCTCCCAGCAAGCAAGTTTTTAACAACTGCTCGATTTCTTCAACACAATTTACATAATACCGATATGTAATATTTACCTAAACCAACCGGGAGTATTGCACTATCGGTTAATAACCTGCTAGTGCTCCACAGCATTACTGATGACGGGGACAGAGTAATGTTGTAACATTGCTCCGATTCCCGGTACTGCTAGCGAGAATCGGGGCAATGTTACAACATAACTTTCGGGGACAATTAGGAACAACTCTGTACTTAAATCAATACTTGCCACTACTTTATAACACATGATCTTAGATTGAAACCGTTTTTTATACCAAAGAATAGGAGTTATAGTTAGAAATCTAACCTGTCATCTTGGTTATTATTCATTATTATATTATTAATCAGACTCTAATCGACATAGCCTTTTGTTATCATGAAATTAGTTTCCCGGAAAATAAGGGTAGCAAGCCAAGCAAGTAGAGTAGTAAGCCTCATAATGCTAATGCCAGTAATAACAGTAAAAAATTCAGCGTAAAAGAGGATTCTAAAATTTCTTTAAAAAGTTGTAGATACCTAAAATTTCATTGTTAAATATACGAGTAGGTATAATAAAAACACAAGTCGTACAAGGGGATCTTATCGCTAAAGAACGATTTTGCCAGACAACCTTGAGGTACAAGAATGTAAAATTAAAAGTTATAGCAAAAGTGGACCGTAATATATAAACTTGTGAATATTGGAATACTTATATCCATACTAATATTAATAAATCCTTACTAATTTAATAAATGCGAAAGTCTGTCTGTCTATTACGTTTTCACGTCAAATCCGCTGAACCAATATAGATGAAATTTGGCACAACTATTCCTTATACACCGGGGTAACATATAAGCTAAAGAAATCCACATTTTACAGGAATAAGATGAAATTTAAAAACACCATCAATTGTCAACTTATATCGACCTCAAGTCGCGAGCAAATGCTAGGAAATACATAAATTCGGAAATCAGTCTGTCTGTCCATATCTCTGATTCAGTTTTGATTGATTGAACAATTACAAGTGAAGCTTTTATACCGGTTTTATGAATAGAATAAATATTACCGTTTTTTGTTCGGAAAAAATCCATAAAGCATAATTGAGGGAAAGTCGCGGGAGCAGCTTGTAATAGTATATTATAATAATGAAGGCGTTACTTAACACGACACGTTATGATTATTAGTTGATTTTAATTCTTTGAGGCATCTTAGGCATACTAAAATTACTTATGACATCAGATATGCATTTGAAACGGACTTAGGTTATACCTACACATAGGTATAACTGTCATAATTATATTTCACGTGTAAAATTGTTTTTTATGTTATAAGTAGTCTGTTGCTATAAGTATGAGTCATGATTACTCAGTAATACGACTTGAAGCAATAAATTATCTTGTTTTCGATTTGGCAATATGCCCCTAGCAATGCAAGCGCAGAAAAATTGTCTAGTGAGCAAATTCGGAGAAAAGAGTAGAATGGCGGTCGTTATTTACCCGTCAGGGTCATATAAAATGCTTTTGCAGCGCCTATATTGTCCATGTATCAATTGTTTGATGATTATAAAGATTTTATATTCTGATTTTAATTAACAAAATTAAAAAAAAAAGGCAATATCACATTACAGATGTTCTTCAATCTAAATGTGATTACAGAATCACCTCATCAATTCGTAATGCGTTCTTAATTAAAATAACATTTAGATTTGAAACCGACGCCTAAAGAGTGAAGCACTTAAAAGACTAGTTTAGAAGGCAAATTTATTGCGATTCCTACTCAGCAAGCGTACATGAACTGATCCTTGCTTATGTTATAAACTAACCTTCATCTAATTTTGTGATATTTTGACATAGAATGTTCTACTGTCATCGTACAGCGACATAAGAGTAACGGTCTATTTCTACTTCACAGCTAGACGTATGCGTCCTCTCTCCACAAAGGAGAGAGGAGACCTATGCAGAAGGGCAGAAAAACTAAGAGCACCTAAAAGAGATATGGATGTTTCCTTATGAAGTTTTCCGTCACATTATTGTACGTAAATTGCAAATTGGAATATGGAACCTAAGCTTTAACTGCCCGCGGTTTAAGCTCGTGACTCGTCCGACTTATAAAAAAAAAATTAATACAAAAGAAAAAGGTTCATTATTTTATAATTTAAAGTGATATTTAGTAAAAAAATATTTAAATACGTAGGTGTTACAGCAGGCCTACATGTCTGTAAATTGTTATATAAATCGTAGTAAACATCACTTTAGATTACATCATTACAAAGAGATAATTTCAAGGCATATCATTAAAAAATATATTACTTATTCTTGTCACTTGTACAAAAATCTTTCGGCTTCGACAATGATAACGCTACATATTATATGCTAAGTTTAATACCGTGACAATTTAAAATAAATCTATTCTATATTGGTTGTGAGTTTTGAGGAATTAACAGATTTCGTAAACGGAGTGAATTCTAGTAAAAATTGTATGTTTAAAACATTTTATTTCTTTTCTTTTTCATATTTTAGCATGCGTACAAACCCTTGGTTATAGGTAATAGATAGATGTTAATATATTTTTTGTAATATCACTAATAGTTGTACCCACAACTTCGTTCGCGCTAACTTCAGTGTTTAAGTAAATAATGCAATATGTGTTAATTCCCCAAAAGAAAAACGGGATTTCTTACCCTATATATAAACCCGGTGTATAACAGACAGACAGAATAACGCATTTATAATATTAGTATGGATAATACATGATCGAAAGTTGGTTAAGTGTTCACATGTAATTTTATACTAGTGTACCTTGGCCAAAATAGCCAGAGATGAAATGAAATTAAACTCATACCGTAACTAAATCTACTGATATTCCCATTAAAAAAAAACGTAAAGTAGTATTTTTAATCCAACTAATGTACTGTTATCACTAAACCATTGATTAATTATTCAATTTAATTTGCTAATACATAGTTGCAAGGCGGATATCAGTTATTTTTAACAGTCTAAAGTATTTTGTACTTTTCGCGATATTATTTGATTGCATAAACATACCATACGAGAATATTCTATTTCCAGTCACCGGCACGCTGTTGAGCGCACCGATGTGATTGAGCACGGCGCATCTGTAGCCGTGTCGTTGTGAGTAATGCACGTAAGTGCGAATGTACACGCTCTCCGATGTGTTGCCGATGCCAGGACAAATCGCCACCGTGACGTCATCTGTATAAAGGATTCATTACGTCACTTTTATGGAACATTAACACGATTTTTGGAACCCTAGTTGGTACAGTTGGTGAGCTGTAATAGCCCAGCGGTGAGACCGTGCGACTCTTTCGAGGGGAACACGTGATCGAACCCGGGCAGGCACCAATGAGTTTTTCTATTAAAACTCATGTGTCTAATTGATAATTGCAATTTATCACACGCTTTTCGGTGAAGGAAAACATCGTAAGGAAACCTGCATATCTCTAGAGAATTCTGGAGATATGTGTAATCTACCAATCCGCATTGGAGCAACATATTTCATACAAAATATGAAATTAGATAGTGGTCAAGCAATAAAGAACGTCTCTTTCTCTTCTAATTTACTTTTTGCAGGTTTCCATACAAGATCACTTTCTTTACATCTCTTTGTCTAAAATTGATTAAAATAAATGACGCATATTCACATCATTGCTTGAACCGGATTATCCGTTACAATATTTAGTAATGTACAACATAATGATTACTACAAATGACTGATAAATTTTATCGTAAGTTTATCTTGTATTACATGCGATTATATCATTTTCAATCAAAATGTGACGTTATGATACATCACCTCATCAGAATAAATAATCTTTATAAAATGTATGTCGGCTGCTAAATAGCAACAATTGGTTTGATCATTTTGTTTGATTGTTTGATTAATTTGAATGATTCACGATAATAGAAGTCGACTAGTATGGAAATTTTAAGTTTCAATATTTACAAGTATGTATAAAGTAGAAGAATATAATGTAAACCATAATTAGATAAATATGAAATTAACAGTATTCATAAAAATACTTGGACTGATATTGCAAACTATTATATATATTTTAGAATATATTACTTAAGACGCAACTTAAACTTATATTTTCACTTTTTCTTTATGATCGTTGTAATACTATTATACAAGACAGAATATTTTTCACTGCCCGATTAGTAATGGTTAGCTTAACGAGTGGAATTTCGACAGTTTGTATATTTTCCACCACTTTACCTAATATAAATGTTGGAAAAGACTCGTATACAAAATTATAATGCGTTGCTAGTGCAGATAAATTACAATAGTTTATTGTTTGATTTATCCTGAATTTAACCACATTTCATGTTAAAATATCTATAATTAATAAAAAAAAAATAGAGATTGTTGTTCCTTTGAATCAACGAAAGTGTAATCTTTTTGCGTTTTACCGCTTTCCATCGTGAGAAACAAGAACTCTTCAGTTCACAATGGTTTTTTTTTTACATTAGTCAAAGCTACCTAAGAATTATCGGTATCAAAAATTATTCGTGTATATAATATCATGTTTCAAAATTTGTATAGGCAAAACTCAACATTCTAGTCTTATATATAAAATTCTCGTGTCACAATGTTAGTTAACATACTCCTTCAAAACGGCTTGACATATTTTTATGATATTTTATATGTATATTCAGTACGTCTGAGAATTGGTTACTATCTATTTTTCATAACTATTAGCGATAATGGTTCTTCACCCCTATCATTTTTTTTATTTTAGGGACAACATTTTTTATTTTTTTATAATATATACTAGAAATTCCCTAGAAATAATTTATATAGCAAAACAATGTTTGCCTCTTCAGCAAGTAACATATAAAATTGTGAATCTGAATGCAAGCAACTGTAAAGTAAACTAAGTGAATATGAACCATTTCTTCCAAAATGGTTTTTGTCAGTTATTAGGTATGATTTATTATATTTCTACATGAAATTCAAATAGTGTCTCAAATATAGCTGAAAATTAATTTTTTAAACTCTTTATAATAAGAGAATAAGTCATATTATTCTACAGTCTTTCACCTCAACCGACATCATTAGGAGGTAAGTCATCAAAATTGTCTTGTGATAGATACATTAACTGAACCAATTTTTTTCTTGTATACTAGGCAAGTCCTTAACTTTAATCATACCTAACTCTGCTCTGGCTTTCATAACCTTGGCTACTATATGTAGCGTAGAAATCATTCTATTATTCATCTTTGATTATCATCATTCTATGATTCAACATTCAAACAGCAATTACAATATAATTGAAGTATGAGATATACATTACATATACATGAGATATACATTACATATACATGAGATATACATTACATATACAGAGCCACTCTAGTTTAAACTCTGTAGCTCGGCCTCATTTATGTTGACTGATATCAATCAACAATTATTTTTATGTAGGGAGGTATATAAAATTAAGGAAATGTAAAACCTGCCAATGATCAGATGTAAGCTATCCTTCTATTCAAAGAGAGATGTCTCCATTGTCTTGAGATATCAATCTGTTCTTTATTTACTATACTATGTTTCAACAAAATAAACTTAAGCTAATACATGGGCTATACGATTTAATCTTTCACAACTGAACTAAATAAATAAAATGGGTAGAGCAAGATGAATGAATTCTGAAATTTGTGTCACATATTGCATATAAATTTTACCTTCATGTTCATTTCCCAAGGGTTCATATAAGTCATAGGTCAATGTTGATTTATCAGGCAAGATCAATGATATGCGACCACCAATAGGCCAAGGACACCTGACACGGCCGATTAAGCTATGAAGGATTGTCTGTACATGGCCGCTAAATCCCCATAATCTTGTTGGTATGTACCTGCATCAAGGATGAAAATGTTAGACTTAGTTAACCCTTAGATAATACTTTAAGTTGGTAAACATCCATAATTATAATAGCACTTTCGTATCAGGTTGATTTCCAATAGTTGAGAGGTAGATTGCTTAGGTTTACTGAAGAATCAGATGCAGAAGTTGAGACAAGATTAAATGAAAGCCTAAATTTCAATGTATATTACAAATAGTGCTTTAAGTAGTTATAAACAGTATATGTGATAAAAATTTAAGCAAGAACTACATTGATTGACAAAGGCTCCATTCTAACACGGATGTTCTAGTTCAATCTATATCACTGAGATTCATTACATATTACTAGGTTTACCAGGTATGGTGCACCATAATAACATACCTGTTCTGTACCATATTTTAGTTTTAACTAATGGTGACTTAAGTATCAAATTAAGTTAAGCATATCCAAATCATTTAACTAGGTTAAATATAAATAGTAGTTACTTCAGTTGTTTCCTCTAGTAAGAGTAAGCAATTTCCTGAAAAGCATAACCTTGAATACTCGGACTTACGCGAAGCGTGAAGGGTTCTAAGTCATTGAATATTTCTGATAAAACTAAGAGTATTCGTTATCTAGACGTTTTCAAAGCGACACGGCAGCTGACTAACATGACATCATCAATTAACCAGCGTGAGTGACTACCAAAACATCCAAAAATAATTAAATGTACAACTTACGGTTCATTAAGAAATGGGGCTATAAACAGGATATTTTCAATGAAATTTCTATCCTTTCCGTATATTATTGGCTTATGAGGTTGACTATTCACATTCAGTATTCGAAAAAGTACACACAGTATCACAGCAACTACAGCAAGAAGAACAGTAGACATTTTAGGACACGGCTAACGGCCACAGGCAAAGATTTTAAAGATAATCTACATAATAACAAGGGGATCACTTCAATCACTTAACATGCAGACATATTCATCTGCCGAACTATTACAAATAGAAACACACAAAACACATACTGCAATCACCACGGAGACAGTTAAACTGACACACACGGACGAATATCTACGAAATGTACAAATAAAATTTAAACTACTGACAGCTGTCAGTTTTAATTAAAAATGTCATAAATACCTACCTACCTACTTGAAAGTTAAAGTCGGAGAAAGAAGATAAACATAATTGCATGAAATAATTAATGAAAACTTATTTATTGAAATCAAATTATTAGACTTCAAGAATATAATGCAACAAAAAAATATAGAAGGCATAAAACATTCGCTATGGCAAAGGAAAACCGACGAACCGTCAAAGCAAAAAAATGTACTTATATATTACTTGTATGTTTCATTACGTAGGTACATCTTTGGTTGTATCGTATATGCCATTAACCTGGTTGTTAAGTTAATACTTAATTGAAAGAAAAACGCTGATTATGTGATTGTTTGAAATACTACAATATTTGTAGTCCGATTAATTGAATATTATGCTTTGAAATTGAGAAATATTATCGTATTAAGTAGCATCATCATCATCATCCTCCTGCCCTTATCCCACCCTAAATGGGGTCGGCACAACAAGTTACAAACATGTTGTCACATGATTTGGCTTTGTATTTTACGACCGGCCTAACGTTAACTTACCTTAGTTGCCTTTTACGACACCTCGGTAAGAAAGAGGATGATCTATTCTACTCAGCCGGATACCACACGGCGGCTACTACGCCGGATACCACACGGCGGCCACATCGTGTTAAGGCGCTGAACAGAGCCAAATAGGCTGATTTTAAACACGTTTTTAACAAAAGCTATAGGGATGACGATTAAAAGAAAAATATATGTTAATATACATCATATCTCAGAGAGAATGTAAGATTTCAAAACATGATTACGATACTTTTTTTCGATAAAAAAAATTGGTAAATAGACCTCTGATTTTTACTTTGATCGTAAATATCTCTAATATTTATCAACAAAAATTGCTAAAATTAATAAGGCTAATAAATCATTATAATATAAAGAGAATGTAAGATTTAAATTTTGAATTAATTAAGATATTTCATTCAAATTAAATATTTTTTAGAAAATAGCAAAACTGAAACGAGTCATCGTCTCGCTTCTCTTTTACATCTACGAATATAGACAGTGACCGCTGAGGCGCGCTGCTATACGGACGTGTGTCGCTAGCTGCCGCCTTTTGTGACTATTCCTTGTTGATAATATGTCTTTTTTTAGGTGTTTAGTTATAGTTTCAGCATACTTAGTTTTATAAGATTAATTAGACATAAGTTTTTTAAATAAATTGTACAAAAAAAGTTTGGATAAAATAGTGTACACCTACAATGGGTGTTAAAAAATTAATTTTGTCGCTACGCCGTCGCAGAAATTGTGGGCGTGGCTTATATGCCGAAATCTGAATTTGCGCCAGCTCTGTTCAGCGCCTTAACTAACATCTTTGCCAGAAATGTAAATACGTTTCATAGAAGCTCTATAGCAATCTTATATAAGCATAATCTACTTTTCAATCAAATCTACTTTTGTCGTTTCTTTCTGCAAAACTAAGTATACAAGAAATGCCTTCGTCGCTAGAGCTTTTCACAATAATAATAGGAAATATCATCACCTTGACCTGTTCAATGATAGATTCAAGACATATATAATTATTAAAGAAATAATATAAGTACATAGTTTATTTCGTTAAATCTTTTGTTTTTTTTTATATTTAACTTTTACTTTTAATTTAACCTCTCATATATATTATATACATAACCTCTCATATAATTTTTTTTCTCTTCTTATTTTACTGACTTATTGTTGACACTTAATTAGTTTACTGTGTTCACTACCTTCATTTTCATTAGTGGAAACTTTGTTGGCATGCGTGTTAATTTTGTATAACATTTCTTTTGTGCTAATTTACTGCTGTATGTTTCCCCAAATAAAATAAATATTTTTTTTTTATAGTTGAATCAATTATTTATTGTAATTTTATAATTAATTTTGGTGTAAACTCATGGTGATACAAAGTAAAGTTAAAGTAGTTTGCATTTTGATAATTTTTTTGTGCTTATGCACCAAATTACGATTGTTGAAAGGTTAAATAAGTGCTCAGACTAATCACGGAGTTATTATTTTTTAAGACTATTTATGGCCTGGAATAAAGTTCTTTAAAAGCTGCGAAAACAACTAAAACTAGTTAGTGATTATTTTACGTAATAAAAAATAAGGGGCTAGCATGCATGCGCCTATTTTTTTTTCAGCCGCAATTATGAACAAACATCAATTACAAATTTTCCAGGTGTAGCAGCTGAATTGCTGTGACAGTTACATCAGTGCTCTCAACATGTTGACCGATGCCAGAACACCCAAGCCCCTGAGGATACTAGGAAAATATCAGTGTCCTTTTGCTTTATACTCAACGATGCTATTCTACTAGATAACGGTGCAATACCTAGTAGAATATCATTATAATTAGAGTCTCATTTCTCAATAAAATATATTCTCAATAATATCTTTGGAGGACTTATAGATCATAACGTAAAACGTTTAGTACTACATATATGACCGCCTTTCTATAGTGTAAATTTTCCTTTAACCAATTATTTCAATATTATAAACTAATAAACGGTACTAACCTTCAATAATAGTTATTAAACATTTATAAACGTCTTAAATGTAAATTACAACAAATGTACGTATGGGTTAAGACATTATAATACTTTTAGTTCAGGTGGAAATAAAAGAGTTCAGGAACTTATCAAATTAATTTATTACTTATGTTCTATAAAAAAATCTGTAATTTATCGATCACAGCACGTTATATACTTTTATTTATGTGTACGTAAATAGCAACCATCGGAATAATTAAGGACTTTTAACTGACTGTAGAAATAATTGTATATTTTATTATTAAATACCAGCTGACACAGTTTAAAATATAATTTTTCTGATGGAAAACGTTTACGTAAACACATGAATTTATAAATAAATATATTTAAGGAGTTACTTTGACTGGAACCGATTCTATACCAACCCAAAAAACTGCATAATTCAGAACGATGGTGGCCCTGTAAATGAAATAATATCACGTTAGCACATTTTTATAATCCCCTAATGTAACTACGAAATTAAATAATAACCAGTGCAACAAATTCCGGTAGTTTAGGTATTCTCTCGATATATGAGTTTATTAAAGAATATGGGATTAATAGATATCTCATGCTAATAAGGTTAGGTTAGGTTTGACCTACGCAGCATCTTAAAGTCATTAGGTAAGAATGGTAAAAATTTTAGTCCTTTTTAATTTAAATTCGGTGCGATTCATTTTAAGAATTTTAAACAGCATTTTTGAGGATTTTGAATAAATGAAATGAATATATTTATATAACTACAAAATATAAAGCAATAACAATTTAGATGAACGCTTCTTTTGACTGTAGACTTTTTAGTAAATTAAAAAGTAAGGGCCTGTTGCTATCCCACTGCCGGGCACAGATCTCCTCGCTCCGTTTTCGGAGAGAAGGGTTCGAGCTGAGACCCAACACGTTGCTCTAATGCGGATTGATAGATTACACATATCCCCAGGGTTCTCTAAAGATACACAGGTTTCTTTTTTTATTTAAAATTATGGCATACCATAGTTGATACGTTAATAAATAATACAAACCTGAATATAATGATATCGTTCAAGTCAGCTGGGGGAGTCCAGGTGAACGTTACTGTCTGTTTATCGTCCTTAGCCTCGTGCCATTTGTGTGTTACGGTGTCCTGGAAAAAAAAACTTTGTTTATAAAACATTCCACAACTATCACATTGTTTTCAGAAGTGGACTGGTAACAATACTCGTAATTTTTCCACGTAGAAGTCCGTAGCAAGGCGTGACAGTCTTTCCTACCGTTCTCTAGCCCCTTCCATATCACGCGACTGTCGATGCTGATTATGATGAGTCCACGGTTTATACGTCTTCTGTAGTATTCAATAATGTTGTAGTTAGTATATTCGTTGTGATACAGTCGCTCGTACAGATGATTCCTTAGATATGATTTCTTCAACGTAAGCCTTATATTACCTTGGTTTATTATTGACGAAACAAATGAAAAGTCTCTACCAATATTGTAAATGCGATAATCTGTTGGTCTATTATGTTACTACTAGTTTTTGCCCGCGGCTTCGCTCGCTAGATTTTTTTCTGCCACAGTATCTAACTTACTTAAATTTATGATTTACAATTTTGGTCATAATGGCTTCTACGTAAAAGATCTATCTTATATACTGTCGCGGACTTTTATTTAGAACTATTAAAGACAAACAATACTACGGTCCATCGTCTTTGTGTAGCTCTAATGGTTTAGGCAGCGTACGCCGAGATAGCTCACAGAGGTCAGATTTTTTCCGACTTTATTGACATGTATCGTTATATTATGTAAAATAATAACAAATTGTAGCCTATATGTTATTCCGATGTATAACCTATATAATTGTAAAGTTTCATCCAAATCCGTTCAATAGTTTTTTCGTGACAGAGTAACAAACATCCATCCATACTCACAAACTTTCGTATTTATAATATTAGTAGGATTAGTAGGATAGCTGATCCGTTAGAGCAATGTTGATGAAATTTAGTACAATTTAAGCTTATATACCGAGCTGACATATAGAATATCAAAATTCCCGTTTTTCCTCCGGGAACGGACAAATACTATTGAGGGTATTAAAGTTGACGCCATCGAAGTCATATTGCCTCTAATAAATTTAATACAAAAACGTGTTTTGAAAGTAAGGAATAGAAATGAACTTACGTCATCGACGTCACACTTCATGGTCGTGGCAAGGGGTTCATCAGGGTCAACATTGAAAACTCCCACAATTTTGTCTCCGACGCGCGCTTGCAACATGATACCACGGATTAAATCTTTAGGAGTATTGCCAGAGATCGTCACTTGCATGGGTGTACCAGCCTTCACCACCTATTGTGAGAAAACGGAAAAGAAGTTAAAACTTTTAACTAATTTTACCAAAAATTAAAAAGAAATAATATAAATGTAACAAATGTTCTAAGCAATATAACAGAACTAACTACTTTGCTATAATCCGCACGGGTTAAGTGAATGCATGCAAAGCCAATGTGTATGAAGTAGGCAAAATCTACGCACCTTATACATGCAGGACCAGCCACCACATGCACCCCAAGGCGCAATTCACCAGCAACAACGAACACAAAAGCAGCACACACACCCACCACCACAATCTCGCAGTACGATTTTTGTCGTGAAGCCTATCCTCCTGATGATGCTTCGGTTTCGGGGCGAAACGATCGTCGAGATTGTGGTGGTGGGTGTGTGTGCTGCTTTTGTGTTCGTTGTTGCTGGTGAATTGCGCCTTGGGGTGCATGTGGTGGCTGGTCCTGCATGTATAAGGTGCGTAGATTTTGCCTACTTCATACACATTGGCTTTGCATGCATTCACTTAACCCGTGCGGATTATAGCAAAGTAGTTAGTTCTGTTATATTGCTTGTAATATGGAATTCCGCAAAGTAACGCCTGCTTCTATAAATCATTTAACAAATGTTCTGTTACGAGTATCGTTACATATAATAAAACAGTCCTCCGCGGCGTCTGTTTGTTCGCAATGTACTCAAAAACTACTCAACTGATTTTCATGCAGTTTTCTCGAATAGGTAAAGTGATTCATAAGGATGGTTCTCTAATTTTGTTAAGTTAAGTATACATTTTTTGAAATATAACACATTTTATGTCGGAATTGTTCCTCTTTTATAGGTGTAGAGAAAACCCTACAAAGGAATATGGAAAACCTTTTATGGATAGCCATATACTACGTACATACATACTATACCCATTCTTCCTTCTAAAAGAATCATCATATTATATCTACAATACGGTAGTTGGAAAGCTAATGCAGACTGATAGATTTTTAATATAGTATTAATCCTTACTAACTTAAATACTTTAGTAACCTTAAGAATTTCATTTTAACATCATACTATTAATACTAACGCACACCAAAATATTTGGTAAGGAGTATTCGAAAAAGATTGAGCGTGATCGAGTCTGCTAGTTTAGATTTCCTCTTTACGACTTGGTTGGATAATGTTGGTATTTTATAATTGAATTATCCCTGTCCTTTATAAGGACAGGTAAGTATAAATGTATATCGATATATCAATAGGGCATTTTCCGTTTATAGGAACAAGAATTTTATTCTAATAATTTGTATGTGGGTTTTTTCATAAATGTATTTCCAGTTTTCATTGTTTAAAAATGACTAGTTATATTTTGTTAATTTTATTTGTAACGTTACATCCTCATAGTTACTTAGTTGATATATAATGTGAATACACAGAATTAAAATTTTAATGGTGGGAACAGAATGGGGTATTTCTTTGTTTGACAGCTTGTAATGCTAAACTACAAAGGATTTACCTACAGTTATTTGCAAACCGTCAATGATGACTGACGTTATTATTTACCTATTTATCTAACTTCGTAAATTAAATTATTAGTTTTAAAATATTTTTATCATGAAGAACTAGTTTAGAATATACAGTAATCTATGATTGCATTATCAAAACGTAATAATTAAACTAAAATCTCATTATTTGAAATAAAATACATACATTTAAACCGTTTTCGTCTCACAGTGTATATTTATATATTTAGTAACAATTTTTAGTAGACTATATAACATTTTTTGTAATCCTGTATCATAACAATATTTTAGACATTGTCCTTAATCTAACCGGGATCTGATCGTTTTTATTAAGAGTAAATAAAGAAATCTTATCTAATCCATACATAGGTGGACTGTTATTTTTTTGAAATACTTGTTTTAGAGAAAACAACCTAAAGACAACCTAATAGCCGCAATACCTGGCCGATTTTAGCGTAAGTTAGCGATATCGTTAGTACACGTTTAACATATTTTTTCTAATATTACTTAACTATAAAAATTACATATATTAATAAAAAAAACTTTATCTGTTTTTCAGATTTGCAATTTACTGTTAGCTCTAACGGCTCATAGCGTCATTGCCCCGGAACGTCGGAATATAAATTATAAGAAAGCGAATTTGTGATTCAGCGTTAATAGATCGTCAAAAAATAATTCGATCACAATACGTCATTTAAGCTAAGTTCCTGGAAATATTAATGTCAATAAAGTACTATTTTATCTTTACTTAGAAGATAAAATATATGTATGTACATAAGGGGCTTTACAAAACGAGAACACTCAAGAAAAGTCCCGGCGTTTATTTGCAATGGCTGACAAAAATTCTGTTTTATGCTACCAATGTTTGTTTAAACACTAAACAATGACTAACGAATTTCACATATTTGCAAATGAAAAATTTGCTATTATAACAAAAAACAATTTAAAGAACGTAAACGTTAACACAACGTTCCGTTTTTCAAACTTAAACTATCGTGAGTAGTATTCATAGTTCATGTATAGCAACTGGCTATACTCACGTCTTATTCTATCGGGTTAGCCAAACTGGTTTCGAGCCTATCCGGGACCATTATCCATGAGCTCGATGACTCGATGATAACACGACATTATCGCGTAAAGCGGAGGGAAGAGCTCCCGCCGCTGTAACGCGGGCTAACCCGATAGAATAAGACGAGACTATAGCCGGTTTCTATACATAAACTTCGTCCCGTAATTTTTGAGTTTATAGCGAATACACAGCGAGACATAGATTCATGCGGCGGTGCGATACAATTAACGCTGCCTGATTAATTATGGATTAAGTATGACTTTATTTATAGTTTTAATATAAATTTGTGGATAGGATTTTAACTGTAGAATTTTAAACATACCTCGGTACTGGGTGTGATGAAATACGGCGCTGGGTGTTCCTTGGGATCAACCTGATGTTGTGGAGTCATATCCTGGCACGCGCTTGAAGGTGCACCCTCTTTGTGTCCCTCAGCCAACGCCAACACGGCCAGAATCGTAGCGAAATGAGCGATCCACATCTTGTAATCTGCAAGAAATTTAACTAATTAGATTCAGAGCCTTCTTAGATCATGTAAAATAATAATATTATTTTCGTGCCCTTATTGCTACTCTGAGCGGGGTCGGCACAATATGTTTTGACCATGTTATGATGTGATTTAATGGCTAGGTATTTTATGACCGGTTGCCTGCCTGACATCAACTTACCTTAGTCGCCTTTTACGACACCTTGGTAAGAAATGAGAGTGGTCTACTCAGCCTGATACCAAACATCACAATACAAAATAATAAACATGTTATTTAAATATCCTTCCTTACGGGCCTATATAATTTTTTATTTTTTATTTTATACAATGAATTCTAAAAAAAGATTTAATTTATATTTAATGTATAGAACCGGCTATACTCACGTCTTATTTGATCGGGTGAGCCTGACTAGTTTGGCTTGATATCCCGTAGAGGCTTGAAACTAGTCGGGCTCATCCGATAAAATGAAACCCGAGTTTAGCCGGTTCTATACATTAAATATGAGTACCACTCAAAATAGTTTAAATTCAAAGAGACTTAAAATGAATGATGCACAATGAATAACAAAGTGGATGGATCAAATTTATCAATTTTAGAATCGTTATAATTGACGAAATTTAATAAAATTTTGATAAAATGTGTTTTTAAAGAAGATTGAGCTTAACGTAAAAACTTTATTTCATATACAAATAAGTAACGGAATAATTTTTGAATTAATGAAATCAGTTTGATTGTACACACTTTAAAAATAATTACCATAAAAAAATATGACACAGAATTAAACGGACTGATTGTTACCTTAAAATTTAACTCAACGTGAGTTCTAGACGGCTATTGTGTTTATGTCGCAATCTCGCAATTTTCCTCTTTATATATTATGCATCACGCTGCTGTGGTTTGGAAGGGTGGGATCTCATAGAATATATTCTACAGATGCTAAATTTTACTTCGCAGATTTTCTATTTTATAATTTTCATAATAAAATTTTAGGAAAGTGGATAAGCGTATGTCGAAAAGGAAATATATTACCTACTAGCTGAGCGGCAAACGTTATTTTACCATATATATATAAATATATATATTTCTAGGGAATTTCTATAAAAATAAATAAAAAGTAATGTAAAAAAAATATTAGGGGGGTAATCCAAAAATTAAAATAAAAATATAAGGGGTTAAAAACCTTTATTATATGGTATGAGAAATAGATAGTAACCGATTTTCAGACCTACTGAATATGTATATAAAATTACATAAAAATCAGTCAGGCCGTTTCGGAGGAGTATAGTAACTAATATCGTGACACGAGAGTTTCATATATATGAGATTAGAAAGTCAAAACATATCTGTTAACGACTATTTACTTTAAAAGCCGCTTGTTTAAGAACCCTGTTTGAACAAATTGTAGTTCTAATAAGGCATTTCGACCTTGAGCTATTAATGCTGAATTGATCATGCCATAAATGTAATTCAATTTCGTGTAAGTACTATTACGTGAAATTAATATAATAATCCTTTCTTGTTTAAACGGCGCATTTAGTATTAACCATCACGAAGGTTTTCACCAACATATTAACATGTCCACTTTCGAGACGTATAAGCGACAATTTTTTTCTGATAAAGTGTTTTATACGTTCTAATTATTTAAAATGTTTAATAAGTAAGTAAAATAGCTATAAAAAAGAAGTAAACTTTTTTCTTAACACCTTTTTCGAACGATGGAATGGCACATCTGGTATAAAATTTATTCTATGTAGGATAATTCATTATTTTTTTCTTAACCTACTTGTATTATGAATATGCCTGGAAAAAATTTACACTTGTCTTTTTGTTGTATAATAATCTCCTTTACTTAAAAATCCTTCTTTTACTTTATTATTAAGACAATTTTAACAATTTTTCTTAAATAATCTAAAATTGTTGGCCAACAACTAGACCTCGAGCTAGCTTTTCGTGAAAAAAAGAAGCGAATTTAATTTTAAGTAAATAAATAAAATAAACGTATTTATCTAAAAATTATTTCTATAATTTAAAAAGATTTACCCATGTATATCAACTAGTAAAGTAAGTAATTTTATCTGATTGATTTTAATTTTAAAAAGAACATAGTTCAAACTAAGTAATGAGAGTGCTTAAATCTCGCGACGAGCTTTTATATCACAAAAATTGTATAATAACGTTATAGCTTGATAGTAAAAATTTTAAAGAAAAAGATTAACATCGTGCCACGTTTACGCTAAATCTTATTATTTAATTAATTTTAACTCTTATTATTTACAATCAAATTTTGTAAAATAATTGGTAAAATGTAATTTGAAATCTAATTTTTATATCTTTGGGGCGTAAATAAAAGCTTCTTTTAAAAGTTTTTTATATATTAATTTATTTCTTAATGCGTTAAATGTAACGTTACGTAAAACTAATTAAAACATGTTGAAATTAAAGAAGACGAAGTCGCTAGTAAAAGCTTGTGTTTAATAAACTGTGTCGATTGCTTCATATTCTCGTTATCGTAATCAGCATAATAGTCATTGAATTAGTAACTGCGGGAAGACCCTAAGACCGCAATAGGGAAAAGTACTTCTAACTTGAAAACAAAGGAACAGGAACTATCTCATAATCATTATTATTGCAATTACAATTGTTGGGTTACAATAACATTTACATATCTCATCTTTTTTTCAAAATGGACGGATGTAATTTTAAAAACAAGCATGTTAGCAAATATGGTAGATCCGATCAAATTTCATTACCTAATTTATGGCATAATTAAAAAATATATTTCCTATCACAGTATCTAGAGACCGTGACACTCTTTCAAGAGGTTCACGGGTTCAATACCCGGGCAGGCATCAATGAGTTTTTCTGTTAAAATTTATACTTATAATAGGAAAGTGTCGTGAGGAAATCTGCATATCTCTAGAGAATTCTGGGGATATGTGGAACCAACCAAACCGCGTTGAAGCAGCGTGTTCGATCTTAGCTACAACATTTCTTTCCAAAAACGGGAGAGGAGGATTATGCCCAGCAGTAGACTAGTAACAGGGCTCTACATCTTTTCCTATTGACGACGAATTCAATGTTAAAATAACCACTAATATATAGTTTTTTTTCATTTTTTATTTTATATATATGAGAACGTACAAAATACATAATTCTTTCCGGAAAGTGTCGGTGCTAATACACACCTTGCATCCCTCTGCAAGGTGCCCGTATACTTCTGTATCATCGGTTAATGTTCATAAATCAGAGTAACATATGAAATAAAAAATTCTCGTTTTCTCTTTGAGAAGCAGGAAAAAACATATATTGCAATATCGAGGGTATTTAGACGCTTAAGTTAATAAACCTGCGTGTACCACTAATAACACATATAGTGAGAATAATGAGCTAATAATTTTTTACTGTGGAATGTGACGCAGTTTCAAATTTTACTAATATCGACTGCCGTATCGTAAGTTTAGAACCACTTTCACTATGATGGAAATAAAAATCATACTTCAACTTATCGAATATTGCCAAATTGATGTAAACATGATGTACACATTATACTAATATATAATGTTGACTTACGATACAACACTTATCTGTTCTAAAAAACAAAATAGTAACAAAGAACTGCAAGTATCAGACGCCCATCTAGTTACAAACTAGACTCACTGTTGCAACAACGCAATAATTAGTTTTTGTTAACCCTTGTCACAATCAAGATACGTTTATCCTACCTTTATAATATATGACTTTTTGACTGGCCCGTTGGCGCAGTGGGTAGTAACTCTGGCTTCAGCTCCGCGGGTCGCAGGTTCAATTCCCGCTGAGGGCCAACATTTTCTATACACAATTTGTTGGTCCTTCGAGCCTGGGTGTATATTTGTATTTAAAAATTATTTATGTACATATATACCAGTTGTCCGTCACCCATAATACAAGTATTAAATTACTTGCTTTGGGGACGGACGACCGTGTGTGTAATTGTGTCCAATATATTTATATATTTTTTGTTATTTTCCTCCAAACAATCAAGAACGATTTTATTCAAATCAGATTTAAAAAATATAATTAATTAAATTAAGGAAAATCGCTGTGAAAAATATGAATCACTTTACTTTGTTTTTATTGGAACTCATTTGGTTTTCCGCTTAAGGAAAAATGCTTCAAAAGCATCAAAATATGTGAAATAGATATTTTATGTCCTATATGCTAATTGAATACGGGCACTAAAATATTAGTTGATAATTTATTTAAATTTACTTGTTCACATCATGCCAATTTTGGAAGTTAATATTGTGAATATAATTTTTAACATTTTCAGACCCACTAGACTTCAGAATCATGTCAATCATCAATCAAATACCTATGTATGTATCTGAAAAATATATAAATTCACTTGAAAATTCATATATCTAAAAACACGTATACCCGAACGTTCGCCTGTGTGGGCTTAAAAGCCTTCTACACGGTCAGGATAGACCGGCCGACCAAAGTGACCTTGGTCGGATGGGATGCTCTCCCGACCAAGGCCGTTGGCCTAGGTAATCGTAATACCTTAAGTGTACAATGTTCTTATGCATCTAGATCTAGCTCTATAGGCTCAATGAGCAATATTCTGTTCGTACTGGCATTCTGCGCGAGGGAAAATCCCACGTGTTTAATGTCTGAGCGCTTCTATATAAATATTGCCAAGGCATTAAACTACGCAAACACAATGATGACAAGACGTTATTATTTTACTTAGAGAAAACATTAAAAAAACACTATGAGACTTCATCGTAAATTACCATACACGAAAGTCATTACAGTAAGGTAAAAAGACAAAAATTAATCTGGCTCTTTAATAAAATAAAGGAATAAAGACAAAAAGCTCAAGATATCATTTTGGCATAACTTTAAGCTTTAATTATACTATAATACAATGCTAAGGTCCTATGAGGCACCGAACCATAATAACCGATCTTTGGTCAACTTAGGAGAAACTTTAGACTTCAAAGCGAGACTTTCTAATGAGTTTCGTTAACAATCAGTCGGATTTAATTATGGATTCTTTTCAGGAAAATAAAACTAAACTCACCGAAAATTGCGAATACGTCAGCTGGCTCCTATATAATTTGTGCTAAATACGTCACCAAATCCTTCATAATTACATAGCTTCGTTTCAATAAAATCTATTTCTATTGCCCTTACAAGTAAGGGCCATAGAAATATATGTATATAAATAGTACACCATGACTATAAAAAAGTTACGACATGCCAAGAATTTTTCAGTGGTGATATTAACAAACTGATTCCTTTAATGGGCAATAAAGTTTTATTTTGTTGTAAAGTTAAGTCGCATTCTTTAAATAAATTTTATATACTAAATCAAATTTATAAAACTGTTACATATTATAGCCTTTGCCTTAACATATTACCTATACTTTATTGTAAATTTTAAAAAGCTTCCGACATGTTTAAAAAAAAGGGTTTTTATATTGTACATTGATTAAAACTTTAATACTTTTTAGTTTATTTTATTTTAAGTTTATTATCATTAATATAAGTTAAAAAAAAAGTTTAATGTTTCAGCATCTCTACTACTTTATGTGAAGTAAAGTGATGATAAACAAGAAGTCAGGTTAAAAAAGCTTTAATAATAAATCATAATTCATGTCTCTACTGTTAACCCTTGAGGAGTTCCCTCGTCTGGAGCCAATCTTAGCAGCAGCATCAGGCCATGCTTATCATAAACATGCATTGTCATTGGGACTGGACGTGTATGTAAATTTTCAGCTTAATTCGACACTGGAAAGTGGGTCATATTTAACTTGCGAGATTCCACCTTCACATTTTTAATTTTAAAAAATTTACTTAAAATATTTTATACTATAAAACAAAATAGTTAAAATGAAAAACACCATATACAGTTGTGTGAAAAGAACGAAATGGACGGCCACTGAGACTGAAAGCCTAAGCTTCACTCCTGATTTTCAGTGGTCTCCAGATAACTTGACTTAAATTAATTTAATAACGGCAGAATCAGCTGGAACATAATAATAATAACTTTAAAAAACACTGGCACACACAAAAAAAGGAAAGATTTGACCGGACTGACCTGAGTATATATAACGACCCACTGAATCCGAACTCAAAGGAATCATTCATCCAAATGCAAATTCCAAGGCACTTTCAGTGATTAAAAAATTTTGTCGACTTAATCCAAGTATGATTTTCATGTTTTCTAATCCGCTGAATAACCAATATAACACAAAGTTTGTGTAGAGTCGTTTCAAGTAAAAGAAATTCAACAACAAAAAATTACGTTCACTTAAAACTGCCGATTTTTCATATATAGGTATTTTGAGGTTTTCTCAAAATTTTGAGGTTATATATCTATACACACTAAAGCGACTAAAGCTCCCAGCAAGCAAGTTTTTTAACAACTGCGCGATCTCTTCAACACAATTTACATAATACCGATATATACTATTTACCTAAACCATCCGGAAGTATTGCACTATCTTTTGGTGAAAACCGTATAAAAATTAGTTCAGTAGATTTTGAGAAAATCTATTAAATACAGACAGACGGGTTTTTGGGACTTTGTTTTAATAATAGTAATAGATTACTAATATGTTTCAGAGCCTTTTTGTTTTTGTTTCTTTATGCGATGGCCAAGATTAATACTAGGAATTACGAGTTCATGAAATGTTATCCGATAATTAAGTAAATCAAAACATCGTATGCGTAAGAACATAATTTTATTACAGAAAATGTTCATGTACTTAACGTAAATAATTACCAATAAATAACAATAATGTGATAATCAGCAAGTACTAAGCAATAAAGTACAAAGTGTAGCATGAATTGCCAGAGACTTAACGAACAGTCTATTAGTGTCGTTGGTACATAAAAATTGATTTTCTGTTTCGCGGAAAGTTTCAGCAGCGATTTTTATTCGTAGCAGTTGAATAATTAAGATATGAAACAAAAAATTAAAGTTAATTATTTGTTCATAACTAATTATTTATTTTTTAATTATAATTTGAAATTTTAAATACGATATTACTAACATTAATTTCCAAATCCGAAATAAACGTTTAAAATTTTAAAAGTACATACTTAATTGAGGCCCTTTCAATACGCAGTTAAGTATCCAGAACATCTGAGGAAATGAATAAATAAACATTGCAAATATGTTAAAAATATAGTTTCTCTTGTACTGGGATCATTACGTAAATTACATCCAGATTTTCATTACACTCCAAATCACATTAAATTTTTAATCGAAAAAAAAATAAGATCAATACGTCATTTTAAAATCAACAAATAAATATTGGTATAAAATGCCAAGAACTAATAGTTATAAATTTAAATTCTCAAATAAAGTCATTACAGCCACAAAAGATGCGTTAGGGTGTAGATTTCAACATAAAAAAGGGTATGTGTTCAAATTATATCGTAATCAGTACCTAAATAAAAAGGGGCCCTAAAAATCACTGCACAAGAGATTCTGTGTAGCAATTATTAGTTTTTTTGATAAAAATGTTTGTGAATAAATAATAAACAAAAACAAATTATTTTATTACACAAATACGATTATGTTATGAAGGACAAAATCAGACCCTTTAATAAACCAATGGTTTGTAAAAGACAAAGAGTCTTTTCATTAGTTAAAACATGTCTAGTGTTTTTTAAATGGAAACTGCCAGACAGTACTTTAAGTAATAAGTAATAAAGATTTTAATCTATACTTAAAAACTCGAAATTAGTATTTTCCAGCTGCCATGGATTCGTAAAAATTTCACCAATTTCCGCTACAAAGCTTATATATCATTACTATTTTAATTATTTGCTTTTAAATCCTTAATGTGATCTATGTATAGATTTTACTTATAATTGCTTGTGATTGAGAGTGAGTGTTTACTAATGCGTATTATGTATTTTTAATAATATCATCATAACAAACTTGACGGTAAATTGGAAAATTATAAAAACGCTCTTTTGTCCTTATATTATATATCTACTATCCTTAGGTTGATTACACACGACAATTTTTGTGAAGAGACAACGCTCGCAAAAGGTGTTCAGAAGATAGAAGATACAGTTACGACACTCAACTTCGTAGAAGAGCACTTGGGTATTGTACTATTTTCTAATTTTAACAGTAAATTAAAAGGAAAATATATTAATAACGGCATCGATCTTTAATTTTGGTGAAATTTCTTACTAGTTACGGATAAGTCTTTACTCTTGAAACTTCTTTATACCCTACAGAGCACGCAATCTACGCCTCATCATCAGTAAGTGACAACTACGCTTATTAATGGGTCGCTCCAATAGAATTATCTTACGTTACTGTTTCAGGACACATCGTTCCCGTGTAGATAATTCAGTTTTCAAATTGAATTTTTAAAAATGTAGATCTGTTCACTGTAACTGGTAAAACATCTTATAAGACAAATGTCTTTTCCCAAGCAAAACTGACACAATTATTTTTGAAAATCTTTATTATGAAAAGTAAAGGAAACCATGTTAGCAGCTATAATTTTTTTCAGTCTTATGGCCCACGAACTTATGGATTATCTTTTAATATACAAATATTGGTGTGATAGATTCGAAATTGCTTTAGCTACGAGAAGTAGAGTTATGAATGTCAACTAAAAAATATATCTTAATTCTGGATAGTCTATTCTCATTTTTAGGATAAGTACGTAAGTTATAATGAAATGCTCTATAATTTTTAGAAATGAAAAATTATTATAAGCTTCTTGGATAAAATTTTTAGTATTTATATGGAGCATTTAATAAGATGTGCAAATATACAAATAATAAATAAGAAAGATTCAAAAATCCTAAAGCTGTGTTATAATATCTCGGTAAGAGTCTATACTCTTACCGAGAAAATGAAAAAGATATGATGACTTATAGTGCTGATGAAGTTACAAAAAGTTATTAAGCTGAAAAAGAAGCTCTGTTGTTTAAAAGTTCCTTATAAAAATAGTAAAAGTACATATAAATATAGATTGCGTAACTTAATAGTATTAGATTACACGCAATAAGAAACATTCAAAGTAACAAATTTTTATATATATTACAATATTACTTATCCTAGTTTATTAGGGAGAATTATTTAGGCACCATAAAATAAATGCCTTTCTCTGCTGCCTGACAATTTAACACTATGAGCATAGTGTGAAATATTGACACAGAAATCTATATCAGTTAATGCTAACATTCCCCAGTCAGAGTCAATGCCCACAAAGTTATATCGCGGAGACTTAAATCTCGAAAATTGAGGTAAAGTTTTCCGCACTAAAACTCTGTTTGCACTCCCTCTTACATACACCTGATTCTTCCCATCAGCCTTTCAAATCAATAAATATCTGTACATCTTATGAATATAAACTAGACAAACGATGCCCAATTAATTCTTATCGCTATACAAACTTACCCTTAATTCAACACTTATAAAAGAAAACGAGTTTGTAGGTCATCCATCAATCGTAGATCTTTATCTCCAATACATCTAAAACAACAATGCTGGTCGTGTAACTGCGTATTACTAAAATCACTAAACGATTTAATGTTAAAACATGTCTAGTGTTTTTTAAATGGAAACTGCCAGACAGTACTTTAAGTAATAAGTAATAAAGATTTTAATCTATACTTAAAAACTCGAAATTAGTATTTTCCAGCTGCCATGGATTCGTAAAAATTTCACCAATTTCCGCTACAAAGCTTATATATCATTACTATTTTAATTATTTGCTTTTAAATCCTTAATGTGATCTATGTATAGATTTTACTTATAATTGCTTGTGATTGAGAGTGAGTGTTTACTAATGCGTATTATGTATTTTTAATAATATCATCATAACAAACTTGACGGTAAATTGGAAAATTATAAAAACGCTCTTTTGTCCTTATATTATATATCTACTATCCTTAGGTTGATTACACACGACAATTTTTGTGAAGAGACAACGCTCGCAAAAGGTGTTCAGAAGATAGAAGATACAGTTACGACACTCAACTTCGTAGAAGAGCACTTGGGTATTGTACTATTTTCTAATTTTAGCAGTAAATTAAAAGGAAAATATATTAATAACGGCATCGATCTTTAATTTTGGTGAAATTTCTTACTAGTTACGGATAAGTCTTTACTCTTGAAACTTCTTTATACCCTACAGAGCACGCAATCTACGCCTCATCATCAGTAAGTGACAACTACGCTTATTAATGGGTCGCTCCAATAGAATTATCTTACGTTACTGTTTCAGGACACATCGTTCCCGTGTAGATAATTCAGTTTTCAAATTGAATTTTTAAAAATGTAGATCTGTTCACTGTAACTGGTAAAACATCTTATAAGACAAATGTCTTTTCCCAAGCAAAACTGACACAATTATTTTTGAAAATCTTTATTATGAAAAGTAAAGGAAACCATGTTAGCAGCTATAATTTTTTTCAGTCTTATGGCCCACGAACTTATGGATTATCTTTTAATATACAAATATTGGTGTGATAGATTCGAAATTGCTTTAGCTACGAGAAGTAGAGTTATGAATGTCAACTAAAAAATATATCTTAATTCTGGATAGTCTATTCTCATTTTTAGGATAAGTACGTAAGTTATAATGAAATGCTCTATAATTTTTAGAAATGAAAAATTATTATAAGCTTCTTGGATAAAATTTTTAGTATTTATATGGAGCATTTAATAAGATGTGCAAATATACAAATAATAAATAAGAAAGATTCAAAAATCCTAAAGCTGTGTTATAATATCTCGGTAAGAGTCTATACTCTTACCGAGAAAATGAAAAAGATATGATGACTTATAGTGCTGATGAAGTTACAAAAAGTTATTAAGCTGAAAAAGAAGCTCTGTTGTTTAAAAGTTCCTTATAAAAATAGTAAAAGTACATATAAATATAGATTGCGTAACTTAATAGTATTAGATTACACGCAATAAGAAACATTCAAAGTAACAAATTTTTATATATATTACAATATTACTTATCCTAGTTTATTAGGGAGAATTATTTAGGCACCATAAAATAAATGCCTTTCTCTGCTGCCTGACAATTTAACACTATGAGCATAGTGTGAAATATTGACACAGAAATCTATATCAGTTAATGCTAACATTCCCCAGTCAGAGTCAATGCCCACAAAGTTATATCGCGGAGACTTAAATCTCGAAAATTGAGGTAAAGTTTTCCGCACTAAAACTCTGTTTGCACTCCCTCTTACATACACCTGATTCTTCCCATCAGCCTTTCAAATCAATAAATATCTGTACATCTTATGAATATAAACTAGACAAACGATGCCCAATTAATTCTTATCGCTATACAAACTTACCCTTAATTCAACACTTATAAAAGAAAACGAGTTTGTAGGTCATCCATCAATCGTAGATCTTTATCTCCAATACATCTAAAACAACAATGCTGGTCGTGTAACTGCGTATTACTAAAATCACTAAACGATTTAATGTGATTAGAGAAGGAGAAGGCCAGAAGGCTTACTGCGTAGGTATTGGTAAAAAGAATGAGAGATACTACATAAGCCGAATTTGTAGATCCAACGAAGGCATTAGACCTTATTAGGTACATATTTAAAATTACTGTTTTGTAGTAGTGATATTGTGCACACCAGCTGTATTTGTTTCAATATAAAGAGGAAGCCACAAAAAAAGGGTAAAATAGTTTTCGTTATAGACTGATCTCTATCAGATTATATAGGAGACTATCTATAACAGTGTTTGCTGACGTGGGGCCCACGCCCCAAAGGCGGCTATAATGGATTTAAAGCGAGTTTAGCCCGTTTAGTGACTTTCAATAGGGGCCATTGAATGCTTAGTCACCGAAATGAACTAAAAAAGGAAAAAAATTCTTCCTATAATCTTTCGTTTAGGTTTCTTACGTGAATAATTCAATTCTTTAATATTAAAAGTTATGTAGGTAACACAGGGAGGAATAATAACTTAAGAAAGACTTAGGTCGGTTGTGGTAACAAATAAGTTGGGAAACACAGATCTTTAATAAGGTGTCATAATGATTTCTTGGCAGATTTTTATTCATATTTAGTATATAGTAGTAATGTATATAGCTGACCAGCATTATTTACTTAGATCTATCGGGATGATGGGATGTCATCCTGTAAATAGCTAAAGTATCCTTATATATCATAAAAGTTTTTATAGCAGACATGTTTATGAGCATTAATGAATTGAAAATATTTAAGTCTGTAACAGTATTATGAGTTCTCTTATTTTTATAAATAATAAAATGAGTAAAATGACAACATTGCTGTATTGATCCTAGACTTTCATGAAGTATCCAGTAATTATTTATTTGAGTGGTCATTGCTGCATATTCTAATATTTGCAAATTTCATTAAATTAGGTCAATTTTAATAATGAAGTGTAAGGGATATACAAGTAAGACTGATATATTGAATTTGAAAACGCTATTTAAAAAATATATTAACAAAAAAATAATATTAACAGATGAATTAGTTATGACATTAAATATTTTCAATAATGCTTAGTAGTAAATTAATATGAGGAAGGTTAAATATTTAATGGATCACCAGTGCTTGTTTTGATTACTTTCTAAGTGTTTTTTTGTTTTGTTTTTACCTTTTTCATTCCAAACAAAACAGGTTACTTTCAAAAATTAAATATTACAATTGAGAAGCTGTAGAGTAAAATCAGATAATTTAGCTAAATTTTTATTTCAAATTGTATAATTTTTTCGTTAATATTATATTTTTTATCGAATCAGGGTCTAAATATAAAAAATTACTATAAAAAGTGTGTTCTCCAATATAATGCAATACAGTAGTATATAGTCTTTGTTGTTGTGTAAAATTTTATTTTGGGCCATATCTCGTTTTCCTTTACAACTTCTTAATTATTACAATTATTCTGAAATGTTTTTATATTAATATATTGCAGATATAAAACAGGATAAGAAAAAACATTTTGAAAAGTATACAACCAATATCATCACAAATTATAATGACATTTTTTTTTCTAAATTTAATGTTACTATTCAGGAGTTTGTTTTTTATCTTGGAAATCTTGTAGCTTTTAGCGTTTGGTTACATTAAAATACTTTTTATACATACATATAAAGGAAATAAATATTAATTTAATTTATTCACATGACTTTATATACATCATAATTAGTATGGATACTATCAAATTATAGCTTTTGTACTAAATTATGTGACTGATGTCTTACAAAGATAAAAATTATGTATCTTATTTGACTAACCGTGTTGTCAAAGTAAAAAAAAAGTAATACAAAAACTTCTAGTGTTTACTGCACTCCAAATAAAACCGAACTTATATTAATATATGCATCTTTCAAGCTATACTTCTTTTGTGTGACTAAAAACTATAATATGACAAATAAATTTATATAATTGGATTTTTATATAAAATTCTCCTAAAAGTGCAAGTCTGCATCTGTCTATTTTTTTTGTTATTACTCATTTTTTCCTTTTCCTACAGAAAACGATTTTTTTCCATGTTTTTTTAAAATTTATTCTACAATGGCTGTACCCGCAGCTTGGCACAAGAGGAAATAAGTATAGTTTAATTGAAATTTTGAACATAATAGTTATTATAAGTTAACTATAAAAGATAGAGACGTGCTATCGCGGACTTTTTTGTAGTTTTTTTGTTTGTTGTATCTACAAGTCTCTAGTACATTACTCTAGTGTATCTCTGCTGGTTTACGCGGTAAAGATCCCAGTAGGCGAGTTTTTTACAACAACACGACCCCTTTAACACAGTTTACATATATTCGTAACATATTTTCAACCTAAACCTTCCCAAAGAATTGCAATATCTATAAGTAAAAAATCCGTTCAGTTGATTTTGAGAAAATTAATTACATACAGACAGATAACTTTTGGGGTCTTTGTTCTATAATACGTATAGAAAATATAGATGTCATAAAGTTTTCGCTGATTAATCATGAAAGTGTAACAGACAGAAAGATTAACTTTCACATTCATAACATTAGTATAGATATATATTTACACTCAATATGAAACAATTTTATTACATTTGCCCTTGTTTTTTCATCAAAAGAAGTGTAACTTAAAACATATTATGTGATACTATTAAATATTAAAGAAGACTTGTGCTGATATTCATATATGTATATCAAATAAGTATTCTATATTATATATAACATTTTAAAATATTGCTAAAGTTGAGGTACAATTTATTTTCGAAGTTATAAATGTATCCTGTATAAATATATTCTGTATTCAATTTCAAAAATGTCTAAAAAGTATAACCAAAACGAAACTAGTTAAAAAAACAGTGTCATGTGAACACCAATTTGAATCATATCAAACTAAATATGGCATAATACATTTTTTTTCAACAAATCTAAATATATAAAAATGTAGAAAGAATTTTTGTGTGTATGTCCTTTATAGACTCTAAAACAGCTGGACCGATTTTGATGATATTTTCAGATAATCTTTACAATGACCCAGGATGATCCTGTAAAGTTGGGTAGCGATCAGAGAATTTTTTTATAACCATAATTCATCTATATACATATCTTTTAATTAAGCCAAAACAGGCTGAAGAAATTTGTTTTATATAAAATAACTGTTAGATTACTAAATTTGGAAAAAAATATTTAAAAATATTATTGTATGTGATAAAAAAAATTGTTACAGTTTTCATTGGTCAGTTTTGTTTACATTTTAAGACTTAGTTGAAATTAAATACACTTACTTATTTATTAAAAACTTTCAACCATATGGAGCATTTTTCAATCACTATTCATTATTTAATATATATGTACATATACAACACTACACAATGTTCTGTCTTATAGACATTTGATGGTTGTTTAAATTCACAATGACACTGTTATAAATAAAATTAAGCTTGGGTTTTTGAAAACACCACACTAGCACTATAGCACCACCATTCCGACAACCACATTCCACTGTTCGCACTGTCATATATGTATGTTCAATTCACAAGTGCCACTACGATTCTTCTTAATACGGGCATATCATCATACGACACTCAAGGAGCTGAGATGGCAAGATTGAGGTGAGAGTTGTCTTAGGGGTCAGCGTATGAGGCACGTGAAGCAGAGCTCAGCAGAGCCAATGCAATCATCATGGCAGAAGGCACCACACTTCTTGCACAGAATCATTGCACGGAGATTGCACACACAGGCATCATCAGCACCCACGCTTCTGCATCGGGTTACATTCTGTAATGAAATCAAATATTAAACTTAAATTTGAGTCTATACTGATAAAGTCAGGTGACATTTGTCAATGCTGTAGTTGTTCGTAACTATGATAGCCCAGCGGTGACACCATGCGACTCTTTCGAAGCGTCGCGGGTTCAAACCCGGGCAGGCACCTTTGAGTTTTTCTGTTAAAACTCATTTGTCTAATTGATCAATTATCAATTTATCACTCGCTTTTCGGTGAAGGAAAACATCTAGAGAATTCTGGGGATATGTGTAACCTACAAATCCGCATTATAGCAGCGTGGTAGGTCTTATTCATGTTAATTTAGACTTAATGTGACCATTTTTATGTTAATCTTATTTGGTCACAACATAGCAGTGTTAATGTCAATCTTAATTACATATAATGTGGCAATTTTTATGTTAATCATATTTAGACATATGTTATGTCAATCTTATTTAGTCTTAACCTAGTAATTTTTATGTTTATCTTATTTAAACATAGGATACTAATATTTATGTTAATCCTATTTTGACATAAATTAGTAACATGTAATAAGTTTACGACATTAATGCCATTATGTTACTAGTAATGTAAGCCAATGTCTCCTTTCAGGAATGATTATGATCAATCTACTAGGACTAGATATTTTAAACGAATTTTCCTCTCTAATTTTCTATTCATTGGTAAATAATATAATGTAAAATGAACTAACCACGTTTGTATTCTGGTTCGATGGCGGCGCACTTGACGCTCTCGGGGCGACGTTAGGGGTTCTCTGGACAAGAATATATTGTCCCATATTATTAGATCTGTTTTCATTGATCTGAAAATTAAGTTTTAAACATTATTAAAATTCGAAATATTATTTATTCAAGTAAACTTGTAAACATGTAATTTTGAATCGTCAACTCTCCTGCTGGTTCTGAAAGCTGCTCCTACCGAAAAGAGCCAGTAAGAAAATCGGCGGTTGCTCTTTTCAAGGTATTATTCTTTTTACTAGTTACATTTAGTCATTACTGTCTCGTACAGGGTCGGAAAGTAGCTAATTCACGCATTCCCCTCAATAGTATAGTAGTAGGCTCTCTGTATTAGCCTTTTTTAAACATTTCTTTAAATTGCTGTAAATGGCAAAGCTAAAATCGATTGCGGAATTTTATTATAGAATCATATAACCAAACCCACAAACGAATTACATACTTTTGCAAGGTGCATAGCAGGAGTCGCAGTAATATTAGTTACAACCTTTCTAGTCCAAAATACGTCGTTAAGAATGTCAAGAATTAATCAATCAATCACACTAAAAAGTGGAAAATAGATAGTTAAAAAACTCAAAAACGCGCTTTCGAATTAAAAAGTAAAGAATAACGAACAATATAATAGTATTATTATGAAAAAAGCGTGGGCTTTGTCCCATCTTTTATGTATACCGAGCACCCCACGTTTTGTTTACTAATCATCATCCTATAAAGATCTGCCCTTATCCCACTCTAAGTGGGTTGAGCACAACATGTTATAAACATGTTGTCACATGATGTGGCTACGTATTTTACGACCGGTCGTAGACCTGACTGACGTCAACTTACCTTACTCGTATTTTACGATCCCTCGGTAAGAAAGAGGGTGGTCTATTCTACTCAACCGTATACCATACGGTGGGTCAACTTACCTTAGTCGCCTTTTACGACACCTCGGTAAGATATTAGTTTGGGCTATTCTACTCAGCTGGATAGCACACGGTGGGTCGACTTACCTTAGTCGCCTTTTACGATACCTCGGTAAGATATTAGATTGGTCTATTCTACTCAGCTGGATAGCACACGGTGGGTCGACTTACCTTAGTCGCCTTTTACGATACCTCGGTAAGATATTAGATTGGTCTATTCTACTCGGCTGGATACGACACGGTGGGTCGACTTACCTTAGTCGTCTTTTACGACATCTCGGCACATTATTTTTGGTTTTTTTTACTAATATTTTTAAATTTTAGGAAGAAAACGTGTTTTTTAATTCGTTCTTAATTTTATTTCTTTCAAATTCAAATTCAAAATATTCTTTATTCAAGTAAACTTGTAAACAAGTGCTTTTGAATCGTCAACTTTACTGCTGGTTCGGAAAGCTGTTCCTACCAAGAAGAGCCAGCAAGAAACTCGGCGGTTGCTCTTTTTAAAATATAAATCTTAGAACTAGTTACATTTATTTATTACTGTCTTGTACAGGGTAGAGGTGCACCTATATCCACACATCCTTATCATCTAAGTAATCTTCAACGGTATAGTAGGCTTTCTGTATCAGCCTCTTTTTAACAGTGGTGGTAGTGGTGGTTTTTAACAGTGGCTTTAATAATTACCTCAGCATGTGGCATAATAGAAGGAATCTGTCGAACGAGTACGGGCGGCGGCGGCCGCGGGGGCCTGGCGGGACGCGTGAGGAGTGCGGGCGGCGGGCGCAGCTGCCCGCGTAGTGCATCTCTATTGGGACTGTTCTGTATCACCGCCTGGCAGATCTGATAGCTCCGTTCCAGGTTCACAGCTCCAGGAGGAACTTTGTTGGAACTACGACTCCTAAAACAGATTTACTTAACCATACCGAAAGTAATAATAAAATTACTTTGCTATAATCCGCGATGAAGTAAATAGAAAATATATATAATACTAAACGTGATGAGATGAGGATGTTAAGGTGGATGTGTGGTGTGACAAGACTTGATAAAATAAGAAATGAGTATATAAGGGAAAGTCTGAAAGTTGCGCCCATTATAGAAAAGATGAGAGGTGCAAGATTGGGATGGTATGGACATGTAATGAGGAGGGATGAAAATCATGTGATCAAACGAGTGTTGAGTATGAATGTGGATGGATATGTGACTAGAGGAAGGCCTAAAAAGAGATGGTTGGACTGTGTAAAGTATGACATGCATATAAAAGGAGTAGCGCCAGAGTTGACGAATGATAGAAGAGAATGGAAGAGAAAAACATGTTGTACCGACCCCACTTAGAGCGGGATAAGGGTAGGAGAAAGAAGAAGAGTAAACGTAAGATTTTAAGATCTAACCCCCGTATTCATAGACAAGTAAAAGTGCTTACTTGAGTAAAAGTAATTACTTGAGTAACAATTTTTATTTCATAATGGAGAAATTGAGTTAGTTAAGAAATGTCAAATGTTAGAATTCTTTGCTAAGTAATAGTAACGGTTTCCTCTACTTAAGAAATGATTTTACAACTATTTGTAGGTTATACCAATATTTTTAAGTCTTTTGTGTTGTGTATTTTTAAAATAGAAGATATAGAGAGTTTATTTTCAGTTATAGACAATATTGATTGTAATATATTAGAAGAAATTAAAAGTAGTTTTAATATTTCCGAGAGAGTTCCTAGAGTTTATTATCGCGATGTGGACCCATTTCGTGATTTCTTGGAGAAATTAAAAAAAAAAAGGTTTCGGTTGTCAAAAAATTCAAATTCTTCTTTAATCATTTCCCACGTATTTTTCACTACTCGCATTCGTTTGCTTGCAAGAGAAATAAAAGATTAAAGATCAATAAAAAAAACTTGCAAGATAAATAAAAAATGAACAAAGAAACACATTGAAGACGAAAGTACCGCTAAACAAATACAATGACAACCATGAACCATAGGACAACTAATACAATATAATATTGTTAAGTTTAAATGTTCTCATACCCGAATTAATGAGGCGTCATTGCGTACTTTCGAAATCGGAAGGATTATATTTCAAAAAAACGTTTTGTTACGATAAAAATTATTACAATAAGTTATAATTTTATTCACTTTAGATTGTATTTTGATTTTAATGTTATATACTTTTTACCACCAATGTAACAAACAAACAAATATAATTTATATATTGTAAAAAGACGCAATTTTTGTTTTACTGCTCATAAACAAAACGCTACGAAATGGTATTGCCAGTCTGAATAGCCGCTCAAGTAAAGGCTAATACTGACCGCTTTACTTAGACAAGTAACGTTCATTACTTGATTATGAAATAGGATTTTAAATTTAAGAATTCTAACATCAAGACATGACTTAGTTAAGCCACTACTTAAGAAAAAGTAATGACTCAATTATGAATACGGGTGTAAGTCTAAGATCTACAAATAATCACAAGCTGTTAAACTATGGAATAAATTGCCCGTTTCCTTTCGTAAATTAAAAACAATATCTTCATTTAAACAAAACATTTAAAAAAATTCTCAGCCGATATTAATATATGATAATAAATATATTTTATTCTATTTATTATTTTATTATATTTATTATATGTTCTATAATATTATTTTATTATTTCGTATTACTTTTAATTCTATTTTTGTTTCTTAATTTAAGTTTTCTGTATTTTAAGTTTTATTTTAATTTTAATTTTTTATAATATGATAATAAATATATTTTATTCTATCTATTATTTTATTATATTTATTATATGTACTATAATATTATTTTATTATTTCGTATTACTTTTAATTCTATTTTTGTTTCTTAATTTAAGTTTTCTGTATTTTAAGTTTTATTTTAATTTTAATTTTTTATAGTTAGTTTTAAATTTTTATTAGAATCTTTGTCAAAATTTAAATGGTTGGCTGGAAGAGATTCCGATTACGGAATAAGCCCGCCATTGCATAAACACATGCAATAAAGAGATTACAAACAAACAAACAAACAAACGTAGAGTGGACTATCGGTTTTTTTTCATATCGGGTATGAAGGAACAAAAGTAATAATAAAATTATTTTGCTATAATCCGCGATGCAGTAATTAGAAAAAATATTTTAATGTATCCACTATACATTTACTATCCGTATTCATACAAAACACTTGCGATTTTGTCGTGGAGTATATCTCCTGATGATTCTTCGGTTGCGGGGCGAAACGATTGTTGAGTTTGTGATAGTAAACGTGTGTAGTGCTTGTGTATTGTGGTGGAAGTGGTGGAGGTATGTGCATGTGTTTTTAAGAATCCTGCACGTATCGGGTATGAAAATACGGATAGTCCACTATACATTTAAGACTATATATATTTTATATTGTATAATGATTATAGCAAAATAATTTTATTATTACTTTTGCATTATGAATCTTCGCAAAGTAACGCCTAATTCTATAAATTATATGAAGGAACATGCACGTTTCGTAAAAACACATATGTAGTACCTCCTCCACCGCAACTACAAAATAACTAAACACAGTTACTATCACAAACTCAAAAACTCAACAATCGTTTCGCCCCGCAACCGAAGCATCATCAGGAGTTAGACGACAAATAAAAAAAATCTTGAGTTTATACTAAACTATACTTTAACTTATCATTACCCTTTCTACTTCTTTTAAGCATGCACCACAAATTTGAACTAATTATAAGACAAAATTCCCAAAAGCTGTCTGTCTGTATGTAATTGATTTTCTCAAAATCTACCAAACGGATTTTTGTACAGTTTTTACTAAAATATTCTTCCGAAAGGTTTAGGCTAGGTTAATGTACTATAAATTATGTAAATTGTGTTAAAAGGTCAAAAGTTGTGAAACAAAAACTCGCCTACTACTACTTTTTAAACTACGCGTGCGCCGCGTAGTCCAAAAAGATACATTAAAATAGAGAATTTTACTAGAGAATTGTAGGTTTATAAAAAACTACAAAAAGTCCGCGACACCATGTCTCTAACTCACAATAACTACTTTTTATAAATTTGACACACACTGATTTGCATACGAGCGAAGTCTCAAGCACAGTTAGTAATATAAAAAACATTTTTTTTAATTTATCATGTACCTGCTTGACTCTTTTCCAGATTTTGACTTCTTTCCCGTACTTCTAGCGCTTTGCATCAAGGATGTTGAGTTAGTTGTTTGATTCGCCGCTGTCGTACTAGACACCAGACTCGTAGCTGGTTCTGATTCCTGCTTCACTATCACATCTTTCATTGAATGGCAGCTCTCAGATGAGTTTGAAGATTCCATATTGAAGTTTGTATCTCTATCCGCCTTATACATGCAGTTTTCTTCATTCATATTCACATCCTCCATACTAGTTTTGGAATCTTCGCTGACATACTTTGTACTATCAGTGTTCACGCTGGAGAAAGTTTGCATATTGATAACATTCTCGTTTTGTGTCCAGTCACTGTCACTTTTCCATGATACCGCTGAGGTTTTGGGTTTGGCTGGATCTTGGAGGTGATCATCGGGATAAGATACCACCTATAAATAAGTCATATGTAAATTGACTTGAGAATTACTGATTGAAATTACTTTAGAATAATAACTGTTTTGGCCTTCGCTTGGCACTGTTATCTGCTTGAGGACCTCGGAGACGCAATGATATGTTTAAAGGCTAAACTGAAAGTGTCAAGTAAAAATCTCTATTTTTTATCATTTGGTATTTTTTTAATACTTTTAATATAATAATCTAACAAATCAATAATAAATAAATCTAACATAATAATCTAATAATATTTAATAATAATAATATATCATACTTGTCATCGGCCGATATAGTGATCAAACATTAATCGTCTATTCATAAAAGAATTGATAAATATAAGAGAGGACAAAGTTTAAAATTATTCTGTAAAATTTCTTATTACTATGAAGAACTTTTGAATTCAAAATTTTTACTCGTTTACTCATTGCTTGTATGTAAATAATAATACTTCACCTTTTATGAAAGTCAAAGTAATACTTACAGATGTGTTCGTAACCTCCATCATAGGAATAGAATTGTTTTGTGCCATCGGCATCGTAACAACCGCAGTTACATCTGCAATAGTCAATTACTTACATTTAAATCTTAATATTCAATAAACGCGATCGAAGCAATTGTTTGTTCGTGATTTAGTGAAAAGGTGCACGCGTTTAAAAGTCAATAAGGGAGAATTGTCATTTTTATGACGTGCCTACCCTCTGTGTGTAGATCAACATCGAATCAATCACATCCAATTTATTTTAACAGTGATGTTTTAATGATTTATTTAAAAAATATATAGAGACATTAATTTAACACTTATTGAAAGAATCTTAGAAAAAAAAACTATTAAACTTGGAGTACGTAGTACCTAAATCTTGGACATTTAATTATCAATTACTTACGATGTCAATATTCAGTCAAAATATTTTTATTTAAGTAAACTTGTGAACAAGTGCTTTTGAATCGTAAACTCTACTGCTGGTTCGGAAAGTTGTTCCAACCGAGAAGAGCCAGCAAGAAACTCGGCGGTTGCTCATTTTAAAATATAAATCTTATATCTAGTTACATTTAGTCATTAGTGTATTAGTACAAGGTAGAAGCGCAGCTATATCCACACATTACAGGCACTATAACAAAACTACGTCGCTATAATCGAATTATTATATAAGACTATAGCGAAGTAGTTTTGTTATAGTGCCTGTAATATGGAATTCCGCAAAGTAACGCCTGCTTCTATAAATCATATCCACACATTCTTATCATCTAAGTAATCCTGAACAGTATAGTAGGCTTTCTGTATCAGCCTCTTTTTAACAAAGGTTTTAAACTGCTCTGATGGCAAATAGTAACCTTTTTTTCTACCAAGAATTTTTCATTTAAGTTTAATATAAAAAAAGAATGAGACTTATTAGAATTATGCAATCGCATGATTGAAACAATTTGTTCAAATTATAATCTTTGAATATTCACAATCGAATTATAAAGTCCTTACAATTCTTACTGTGTAACTAGGAAATTTGTTGGCTTAGGCAGACAACTAATTTTATGAAATGATTATTTATATATTATATATAAAAATTGAACTTCTGTATAATATTTGTTACCATAAAACTCTTTTGGGAACGAGTTGCACGTTTTTCTTATTCGTTTTTTATTTTAGGTATTTGCTATTTATTTCTTATTCCGAAATGCTTGTGGAAAAATAAAACTTGAGCTTTAATAATCACTACATCAAGCCACAGTGCAACTTGGGTTGTTTGGGGCTATGGCATGGAATTTTATGACGAACTAAAAGGTAAGAAATACCAGAAATGAAGAATAGAAATTTTAAAGAATGTATTACAAATCTCTTATTTGAATTTGCAAGAAAACATTTCTTAACTTCTATCTGCACTCTAAGAAAATTATCACCATAAACAATGCTAATGAAGTTTAATCACCCTCATGATACAATGGAATTTTGTACTCCACTAATGATACATCTTTAGAGACATTAAATAAAACACTTACTTGTTTCACTCATATACGAAGTGAGCTCCATTAGATTATTTGGAGGTGTATATTTGACTTCTTCACTTTCTAGAAATTATGAAATGAAATATTAAATACATCTCTTAACAGCTGCCATAGCCACAAGAGTATTGAGGCTGAAGTCCTGACATGTTAAAAAAAATTAATATATTTAATAATTTGTTCATTAATGAAAAATGTTTCTACAATTAATTTTACAGTAATTTTTTTACAAAACTTTAAACAATATAAATATTTAACATTAAAAACTCATACTTACGTGAAGATAATATTGGCAAACCACTTGTTTCTAAAATAAAAGATTCCGCATCTTTAAAATGTTCATCATAATAGCTAGGAACAATATTTTCAGTCTCTTTTATTTTTTGGTCACTTTTGTCAACTATTTCCACTTCATTTTTAACATTAGACTCTTCTATAGATTGCTTGACAGAATAGTCTATATCCTCAATTACTTCCATTTTTTCATATTGTACATCTTTTATTTCAAGTGGTGACTTATTACATTCTACTGATTCAACACAAGCATTGTATGTCTCAGGTACATTTTCTTGTAAACCTGCTATATAGTCATCTTGGCTCTCATGAACAGGAGAGATTGATTCTTTACAGTCCTCATCCTTAGCCACAGGTATAATTTGATCCATTTCAGATTCAGTATTTTCATATCTTGTAATAATATTATCAGATGACTCAGTAACAAGAGAGACATTATTTAAATGATTCTCTATTTTTAAACTAGACATTGAAGACACACTTTGTTCATCATACTCATAAACTGAATTTGTAGCCTTACTGTCTTCACTATTTGTATCTCCTTGATCTTGTATTGTGTACATGTTGAGGTCATCATTCTGACAGAGTTGTTCAGTTTTATAGTTAGTATCTACATCTGAACCATTATTGCTCTCATTATGTTCATTTTTCTGTGTTAAGAAATTTGTATCATCAATTTCAAAATCTTCTTCATATTTAATCCTTTTTGAGAATCTATATTCGTTGATATCATTACTTAATCTTTTGGTTGTCTCTGATAAGTTATTTTCAGAATCTATTATTTTATCTTCATCGCAATCTTTTGATCTACTAGACTCTTCAATTTTTACTACAGTCATATCTAAGTCTTGTTTAACTTCAGTTCCAGACTCATTATCAGGTAGAAGCAGTGGATCAACTGGAGTTGTAGTAACTGATTCTTCTACCCTGGTAACAGATGAAGAGTCAGAAAAACTGAAATCTATTTGACACTCAACATAGCCTTGACTCTTAACATGTTTGAGTGGCAGAAGTCCTGGTACTGGAGCAGATTGTTTATTACAAACTATAATTGATTCATCAACAGCTTCTTCAGCTTCTTTTGCTGAAGATCTAGTAACTGCACCAACGGATCTCAATCTTTTACTTGAACTAGAAGATTTACTTTTTTTTATCTTTGGTACAGTACTGCTGCTTGTTATAGATGCAGTTGGCCTTAATTTTATAGTAGTTTTCAAAGATGGTCGTTCTGAATTTAAGTTCATAGAATTTTTTTCTCTTTGCTGTTTTTCACCCCAGAATGGTTCAAAATGTTTAAGTTTCCAAGGATCAATTTTGCTCTTCTCTTTTTCAGCTTCAGTCTTCATTTTTTGTTGATTTTCTGGTGTGAATTCACCTCCAGATAGAGATTCTTGCCATTCCAAGCATGCTCGAGCAAAAAATTCATTATTAAGACTAGATGAACTTAAACGACCTGATGTGCTCAGTCTATCTACATTAGGGAGTAACTGTCCAAGTTTGTACTGATATAAAGGAGGAAGCAGAGAAAAAGTATGTTTATTAAGAAGGGCTCTAATATTTGTGTTAACTAAAATAGAATCTGGTGTTTCTAAATCTATGCAACCTTCTCTAGTTTGCTGTAACTGAGCTGCAGTTGATAACTTTTTACCACTTCGTTTTCTAGGTTTAATACAAAAGCCAGGGATACTAGCTAACACTTCACGCATTGTTGATGGCCTACCACTACTTGTCGAACTAGAATCTAAACATGATGTAGCTGCTGTCCATTCTCGATTTTCTGGGGGAGGAGGTGGAGGAAGAGGCTTAACAATTATTCGCGGTAGGGGTCTAGAATGACTTGAACTCTTTTTTCTCCGCTTCGATTGTTTTCTAGAGGAGTGTTTGTTAGGCTTATCACCATCTTGAGGAATACGAATTACAGTGTACTGATCGTTATTATTGCATGTCAAGTATTTACTATCAGATGAATTATCCGAATATTCCATATCGTTATTAATTGACTCCATCGGCGATACGTCCAACTCCATTGTTCTAAAAAACGTGTTCGGCTCTTATAAATCCAAGTAATAAGATGTAATAAGATAAACTAAAAAATTGAATGCCGCAGCCAATCACTACTTCAACCCATTATGTATTACTTCACATATGATAAGCATGTGTTATATTTTTTGGAGCATAACAGAAACGTGGAGAATTCAATCATCACTTATTTCAAGCAGTTCAAGGTTAAACAACATAGTCTTCATTCCTTTTCACAACAGAAGAGCGAAAATCAAAATGTCACAACAACGCAGAAAATGGATTCCGCTTCGAAACGTTCCATTTTATGCATTGATATGTCAAATAATTATTAATTTTTATGCATTTCATATCTTAAGAAAAAGATACTTACCTATTAAATGTTATAACAACGATTTTTTCGTTTACACTTATTTATTAAATAAGAAGCAATTTTCTCAACAGTCAACCCATTTAATCTTTCTCAACAACTCAATGACACTGTCGGCGACAATGTTTTTTAGATATTATTACGATGTTTTCACATTTTACTTTGCTATACATAAAGGTAATAGTAATATTGATTCTTTACTTAAATAAAGTCAAATTTAGCCATTATATGTATTTTTCCATTTTACGTAACACTGGCAGAGTGATTTGCACCTAGTTTGTGCTGTAGAGCCATAAAGAAAGATAGTAAAAATATCTTATTGACCAACTATATGAAGGAGATTGTATTTAAAAGATGTTGTAACAATATATTATAGTACAGCTATAGTATATATAATATAAATATAATATTTAATACATTTCGCTAGTATCATAATTAGAATAAAGAAATTTTAAACAAGCCTACTTGTCCAATTGTATAAAAAAGTCCTGCAGCGGGTATGTTTACCTTAATAAGCTTAAAAAGTAGTTAAATTTTCATGCAGTTTTCTATAGTAAACAGAATGATTAATTACGTTTTATTTGTTAAAGTTTTGTGTAAATTGATTGAATTATGACGATAATATTTAAAAATGACGGAAAAAGGCAAACGGCATGGAAGTTTTCATTGTATACACCGCCAAAATCCAGAAATAATAATAAATCGAATTATTATGGGATTTTTTGTTTTATTTTATTTATTTTAATCAATTTAATTTTTTTGCTTTTTCTAAATACATATTTTATACTTTTGTATATTATATACCTAGTAAGACGTAACTATAATAATAATAATTGAAATTGGTAAATTTTGCTCGGATTGGACTAACTTGCAAAATCGATGTTTTTGTTTCATAGACATTATTTTGTAATTTGTGAGTGAGAAATGTACATCCCTACACTCGATAAACGGAATGCGGTTCAACAAACGCTGGGAAGAAGCCGCCATTTTGTTTTGTTCATGTGGTCGGACTTTTGTGTGTAAATTTTCCATATATAAATTAAATTTTTAGATATTTTATGGTTTTGAAGATAGACTGGATTGTGTTCATTAAGTGGTTATAAGGATTTTGTTCAATAAACATCAAATATGGGACGGGGAAGGTAAACGTTTTTATTATAATTAACGATCACTTATATGAACAATCCCATAATCGAGTAAAATATTCTATCATATCTTTTCTCTGGATTCAGGGATCGCAGCCGTGACAGACGTCGTAGTCGGAGTCGGAGTAGGAGCAGAAGCCGCAGTCGAAGCCCTCGTTACGGTCTTGGTGGTGGTGGTGGTGGTGGTGGTGGTGGTGGGGCATATGGCGGTAGCGGACGCCGTAACAACCCTGGAGCTAATCTGCGCAAACCAAAATGGGATTTGAGCAGATTGAAACCTTTTAAGAAAGATTTTTATGTACCACATCCAGATGTTGAGAGTAGGGTAGAGTCGGAAGTGGAATCATGGAGGAGTGAAAATGATATCACACTAAAAGGCCGTAATATTCCAAAGCCAACATTGACTTTTGATGAAGCCGGATTTCCTGATTATGTTATGGATGAAATTGACAAAATGGGATTCTCTAAGCCAACTCCAATACAAGCTCAGGGCTGGCCAATCGCTCTAAGTGGCTATGACATGGTAGGCATTGCTTCTACAGGGTCTGGAAAAACGCTATCATATATTTTGCCAGCTATTGTACACATCAATCATCAACCAAAATCAAGCAGAGGGGATGGGCCAATTGCACTGGTTCTTGCGCCAACTAGAGAACTAGCCCAACAAATTCAAGAAGTGTGTGACAAGTTTGCTAATACATCTAAAATTCACAACACATGTTTATTTGGAGGAGCTCCAAAGGGTCCACAAGCGAGAGATCTAGATGCAGGGGTAGAAATAGTTATTGCTACCCCTGGAAGGTTACTAGATTTTTTGGAAAGTGGGAGAACAAATCTCAAAAGATGTACATATTTGGTATTAGATGAGGCAGATAGGATGTTGGATATGGGGTTTGAACCTCAAATCAGAAAAATTATAGAACAGATTAGACCAGACAGGCAAACCTTGATGTGGTCTGCTACGTGGCCACGAGAAGTACAAAGTTTGGCTTCAGAATTTTTAAAGGACTATTTACAGATTAATGTTGGATCATTGCAGTTAGCTGCCAACCATAATATTCTGCAGATTATTGATGTTTGTATGGAATATGAAAAAGAAACCAAGTTAAGCACTTTATTAAAGGAAATTATGGCTGAAAAAGAAAATAAAACCATAATCTTTATTGAAACAAAACGTAGAGTAGATGACATAACTAGAAAAATGAAAAGAGATGGGTTAGTTATTTAAGAGTTACAATGCTGGAATGACTAGAGTAAATACAATATGTACATTGTTTATATTTTTTACAGATGGCCAGCAGTCTGCATCCATGGTGACAAGTCACAAAATGAGCGTGACTGGGTATTACAAGGTAAGAGGTGATACTGATATATAACAGTATAATTTATGTTTTTATTTCAATGAATATTGTATAGATGTAATGTATTTAACTATTTTATGATTACCTCCTACTATCATCCCTTTCTTTATATAATTTAATTAATAACCAAAAATGGTGCATTTGTTGGAAAGATATGACGAGAGTTGAAACAAGTTGAGAAGCAGTGTCGGACTGAAGTCACACGCGAGCCGCGGGCGTGGCATGATTGTCACGCGTCACTTGATGCGTGTAGCATATACAGTATCTGAACACATGTCTGCATGTGCAGGCTGAGGCGAGCTGCGGCCGGGCGGCGACGGCGGCGGCTCGTGGGCGTTGTCGCCGCTTAGCGCCCGGCGGCCGCACTGCTCCGCCCTTATTGACGGGGCTAAGCTCTAAGCGCTCTGAGTAGCCACGCGGCTAGTCTGCGCCGCTTCCGCGCGCGGCACGGCGAGTCCCCGATCGAGGGGCCCGTACCGCGGGGAAGCGGCTCCGGCGCCGCTCGGGTGCGGCGCTCGAGGCCCCCCGCGCGCTCGCCGTACGCGTCTCACTTCGCGCCTCTCGCGCTCTCGGACATCCTATTATTTTTCATAGACTTTAAAATGCCCTTACCAACATTACTATTTGATGGGAAATTAAGTAGTAAGTTTCCAGAGCTCAAAATTGCAATTTGTACATTTCTAAATAAACCTTTCTATTAGTTGTCAGCCCTAATATTATGTATTTATTTATTCATTATTAAATATTTCAACAGGCTTTTTTACGTTACAGTATGAGGGTTACATATTTGGTATTTTATACACGTACAATTATCAATAATTTTTCGTTTTGATGGTATATATTACTCAATTACATTTATGTAAAGAAAAAAGTTTATTCAATTATTTTGGTTTAATTCATACATTTTGACACAGATCTATTTTAAAATTATCATAGAACTATCTACAATATCATACAATATGTTGATCCCAGATCCATCACTAGGTGTAAAAAATAACACAAATAAGAAGCATTTCAATGAAGAAAGACAAAATATAAAACATGAATCAAATATCTTTATTTCAAAATCAAGATTCACAAACAATGTACAATAGAGTACATTGTGTATATAGGTTTTCCTATGGAGATATTCTTCATTCAAACATTTGTCAATTCACTAACTTATTAAATATTTTCAGATTTTCGTAGTGGAAAAGCTCCTATTCTTGTAGCAACTGATGTTGCAGCAAGAGGGTTGGGTAAGTAAAAATAATTAAACTAACTGTGTTGAAGTCTTTGTAGTGTGAATTGACCAATTAAAATTTTATTTCCAGATGTGGATGATGTTAAGTTTGTCATAAATTTTGACTATCCCAGCAACTCTGAAGACTATGTTCATCGAATTGGTAGAACTGGACGTACTAATAAAACTGGAACTGCTTACACATTCTTTACACCTTCAAATGCTGCCAAAGCTGGGGACCTTGTGTCAGTTTTAAAGGAAGCTAAACAGGTTGTTAATCCTAAACTTCAAGAGTTAGCAGAACGTGGTGGAGGGGGTGGTAGAAGTAAGTTAACTCCAACGTTATGGACATTGTGTTTTTAAACTACAGTTAGATTATGTAATTTAATGGTTTGCAAAATCTGAAAATTTGATTATTTTTTTTAGGACATCGTGGTCGTGGAGGGAGATATCGCAGAGGACGACGTTCGCGATCAAGATCACGTTCTCGGGATCGTCGACGACGCTCACGTACGCGTTCTCGATCTCGGGATCGTCGCCGCCGCAGACACAGTTCCTCAAGATCGTCACGCAGCAGATCATCTAGATCCTCCAGAAGTCACTCGCGCTCACGGTCTCGTTCAAAAAGCCGATCTCGCTCAGGCAAGTGTAGCCCACAGAAGGATGGTTCTAATACTGGGCTCCAGCCTGCGCCCCAAGCTCTTTTGCCGACGCCCAAACCACTTTTGCCCACGCCTATCGGTCCACAATTACCCTCATCACAGTTTGATAAACAAAATGGTAAAAATTCCTCAACCCCCGTAAATCACGATGATAATCGTAATGATAACAGTCAAATAAAGAATCATAGTAATAGTAACAGTCAAACTAGTAATAATACAAATTTACAGCAGCAACAACAACAGCAGACAAATACTATTCCTCCTCTGATGACCTTAAATCCTCAAATGAGCATGTGTGTTCCTCCTCCAATGAATGGTCAAAGTTTTGTTATGCCTCCATACTTTCCTAGTGATCAATATGGCATGCTCATGCCAAATTTTTCTCAAAATCCCATGATCGATACAACTAATTGGGGAGCTCCACCTCCACCTCCTCCTCCTCCTCCTCCCTCAGATACTGCAGGAGGGTTCCAAAACAATTACAGTTATGGACAAGGTGGTTTGGGACAAAGCGGCCTGGAGTCGGATTCCAGAAAACGTGGAGGTCGTTCTGGTGGTCTCGGAAGTTCGAGTTCGTATGGCTTGGGCTCCGGTGGAGGCGGCCTTGGTTCTGACGGAGGTCTAAGCTCTAGCGGCGGCGGCTTGGGCTCGGGCGCCGACCACAGTTATGGCGGCGGCCTGGGTTCCGGTGGCCTCGGCTCCGGCGGTGGCCTCGGCTCTGATGAGGGTCATAGCAGCTCGCGGTCGCGCGGCGGACGGCGTCGGCGAGGAAGAGGACGTGACCACGATGACTATAACTCGGATAATCCGAGTGGTGGTCTCGGGTCTCACGGCTCTGGAGGCCTGGGAGGCCTTGGCGGTCTGGGCCAGTCTCACGGCGGTTTGGCTTCTGGCGGTCTTGGCGTACCCCATGGGAGCCTATTGCCGCGCATGCTTCCGCAGAACATCGGCGACTTCAGTGGACAACAAGGGGCAAACTTTACTGCTTTTGGTTCTTATGGTCCTAAGAATAATAATAAAAGAAATCAACAAGGAAATTCTAATGGAGTTTATGACAACTGCAACATGAATGGTGTTGAATACTATGGCCATCAAAACATGGGCCCGGGTCGACCATTTATGACTGGTATGGATCAAGTATATTCCAATGGTGCGCAGGCTAATGGCTCCATGGGGTACAGAAATGACCGCCAGGGCAATCGCCAACGTCGGTGAATGAGATTGAGGTTTGTTACATTCAAACCAACGCAAGCTCACCTCCCTAACCATATTTATCTGTACAGAGGTGCCACCCATGTTTTTGTCGCCTATTGCATACTGTATGTATCGTCCGTTTCTTAAAAGCGCCATGTTGTCGCAAAAAATAATAATAGACAAGAATTACAGTATAATATTCAGTATTTTGTTTTTCTCAATAGAATGTTGATATTTTTCAATAATGGTTTTTTGTGATAACATGTTAAATGGGCAGTATACTCACATGTATGTTTAAAAACCATAAGTAATTATTACAATGTTATATCCTATATAACTTTTATGTATAATAATTTATTTTTGCTATGTCTAAAACTCTCGTTTTTATTACTATCTTACTTCTTTAACTCTTACTATAATGTGTCAAAGTTTCAAGTCATTATTTTATTTTTACAGAAAATGGCTATAATGGTGATTCACGTCGACGTAGAAGGCGATAACTTCTTCAGGGATTGGCAGTACCAGAACAATGTAAATCAACGAATTTTTAAGTTTTCCATTCCATATAAGTGATTGATTTACTGAAAATTGATGAAAAATGTATCCTAAGAATTGAATCTGGATATTGATAAACACCAAGTTATGTTAAGACTTTGGAGTGACTTGAAGCTATTGATATACAATAATGTATTCTAAGTTTTAGTAATAAATAAAATTATAAGCTAATTTTTTTTTGTAATTATCTCAATGTTCTGCGTTTATTTATATGCAGAAAGTGAAGTTATAAGATTGAATATTATTTGCACGCTTTTAAGTGTATATGAGTAGTAATGAGTTAAGATTTAAGATCTGTTTGCTTTTAGAAACAGAAAAGAAAATATAAACTATTATATATTTTCTATTACATATTATATACTTCATCATAATAAAGTAGCAGACAGTCAACTTGATGGTTGGGTACCTACTAAAATGATTAGCTTTAATGTACACCCTTAATCATTTTCTTTTTCTAGAATATAGTAATAATTATTTTAAAATAGAAGCTTTTTTATTAGACTTAATGACCATATGTATGGAGTAGTTAACTTTGATATTTAAAAAATAAAATTATATCAATTTATTTTTTGTCTTTTTTCCTTGATAAAATTTATAATTTGTAGATTATTTCCATTAACATGCAACACTTGAACTTCCTTTCAACATCAATTAAAGTTTCCATGACGATAATATATGTTATAAATTGTTAATGTTTGCAAAAATTAGATTAAAAATAATTTTTGTGGTAAATTCATAATTGTAAAATTCTGATAACATTACCAATAATGAGTTTTTGTGTTGATTTAGTATCTGAAGATTCGTTTTATGAAAACATTACATTGGGTATTACAAAACATTTGGGTAACAATAACATATTTTTATTTAATAAAAAAATAATACAAAATTACAGCTATTGGTAAGAATTGGCTTTGTGTTTGGGCAGAAATTGAAATCCATCTGGAACAGGGCCTAATAACATTTCACTTATTTTTATCCAATCAGCACAGTTTCCAGAAGCCATTAAAGTTTCCATGTCATTTCGTCCAAAATATGTAGGTGGTCTTTCATTAATTTTTTGTGGTGGTCTCTCCAATAAACCGACAGGTATATAGCGATATAAGAAGGACAACCACTCTAATAAAAAACGTCTTGTATTTTCAACTCCTTGAGTATCTGAGCCCCAATGTTCTAGACCAAAGTTTGTAAATTTTTTAATAATATCAAGTCTTTCAGTGCTGCTTATGTCCCATAACTTCTTTTCTTTAATTTCTGTGAATATCCATGGTTTAATTAATGCACCCCTTCCAATCATGACTCCTTTGACAGTTGGTGCTATTTGTTTTCTATAAATGTAGTCTTCATAACTAAGAATATCACCATTACCAAACAGAGGACATGGTGCTGCTGCTTTTGCACACATTTCTATATATTCCCAGTCAGCCAATTTAGTGTATCTTGCTTCTCTTGATCTACCATGTAAAGTAATAAGAGATGCACCCCAGTTCACTAATTTGGGTATAATAGTGTGTGCTATTTTCTTATCTTGATATACTCCAGTCCTTACTTTAACTGTAAATGGTATACTGAGCAGTTTAGAAGCACTTCTAACAGATGCTTCTAGAGCTGGCATTCTGTGCATCATTCCACTACCACCACCTTTTTTATAAACCAAATCTATTGGACATCCTAGATTCAAGTCAATAAAGTCTAACTCAGTGGTTTCTTGTAAGAGTTGTGCTACTTTAGTAATAGAGTAGGCATTATTCCCACATATTTGAGCACCAAATAAATCTTCAGTCTCATGTCTTTTAACTAATGCCCATTCTTGCTTGAAACCTTTTAACAGGGATTCACATAAGGCCATTTCACCACATGTAATGTCTGCACCATATTCCTTGCAAATTCTTCTAAATGGTAAATTCCCTACAGTAGTCAGAGGGCTAAGATAAAGTTTATTTTGCCAGTCAATTTTTTTTCTTTCTCTTGGTAATAATTTAATGATATCCTCATCAAGAATAGCCCCAATCTTAGTGATTCTACTTGAGTCCTTTGCGTCTTTACAATTGAAATCCACTTCAACCTCTGCATTGTTTAATTGGTTTCTTGTATCTATACATTTAACCAGTTTTTCAGCAAAAGAAAAGTCGTACTTTCTTTTTTGTAACTGTATTTGAAGAGTCTGCTGCAGTGTATTCTTAGTATCATCTTGCCATATTTTAGCTTTTGTTTCATCGATTATGTTACAACCATCATCTGTAATATGACTAGAACCAAAGCGACAAGATATACCTCTGGGGCATCTACCCCTTATATTAAATAAATGGCACTCTATACCTATATCTTTTTGCTTAGATTTTAAATAGTCCAAAGGGTCATGAATATATTTGCAGTTAGCAAATTGACATGGCTGCATCTCCTCTTTAGAAATAACATTTATGATACTAGGGCATGGTTTACTTTCTTTATTGTCTTGAAATGTTTTAGGTCGCACTTTATTTTGACCTCTCTTCTTATTTTGATCCTGGTTTTCTTTTCGTACTTTTTTTACATCACATTCACTGTTCTCGTTATTTTTGCGTTTGCAACTGAGGTCATTATTTTCGTTTCTATTCAAATTATCTCGTTTCACAACAATATATTCCTTTTTAATATCACAAACGCCAGCGGAAGGATTCGACATAATTTTTAGTGAAAACAGTTTAAAAATAGGTTATTTGGGTAAAATATTGTAATGTTTTATGCATATAAAAGTATTGACTTCAGGTTAAATAACACTTATTCTTTAAACAGATTTAAACCATATTGTACTATATAGGACATTGACGAAATAATCGTAACATTATTAGATATAAATATTTAGAAAACCACGTGAGGGTTGTTTTGATAAGTTTTGACATAACACCATAGACGAATTCAAGTTCACAGCTTGTAACATATGAATGTATATCATAATAATATCACTTCAAAAACCATATAAATTTAAAATTCATTTATTCTAAAGATCTGAAAACATACTTCATCAAAACATGACTGCTATGACAAAATTAATACATCCATAGTCTTGCCCATATTATACAAAATATGCACAAAAAAAAAACATTTTGGTTGATCAGTAATGACTAATGAGCTAAATTCGTTTCTCCATATCGAAGTTTATTGTTGTATTGGAGCAAAAACTGGGTAACTTTTATAATGAACCCTTAAATGTTTTTGTAAAACAAGAACAAAGAAATGTGAACAATTCGACAATTGTTCAGTGTTCACATTCCTACCGACGTACCACATTTACCGACGTAAAAAGGCCATTCCACTAAGTAGAAATTATTATCTAAGTTTTATGAACTCTTATATTATAAGTTCGAATAACTTTGTATGTTTTTCAGAATCAGACCCGAGAATATCGAATGTCCTAGTAGAACGTCGCTCTCCATGCGATCGAGTTGCCCTTTCCAATTGGGAACAAAAGCATTCTGCAGTACTACCCGATGATTTACGAAACTTCTACGCCTCGACCGATGGCTTTCAATTAACATGGCATTATAAATATTCAGGAAAGGCGTATTTTTTATTAAAAGTAATTTTTAAACTAGCAACTTTGCTAATATCTTTTAATAAATTAAATCATATAAAATGTAGGTGTAGTGAACGTGGTGTATTTTACTGATAAATTGATAAGAATTATGGATAAGACTCCTGTTCTTGTGGCGGTTGGCTCTTTGAACTGGCATGTCAATCATGATTATTATGTTAAATATCCTTCATAAATAGCAAACACTTATAGAAAAGGTGGAATAAACATAATTCTAAATGTTAATATTTATCAATAATAATAGTAGTGAGGCTTTAAGGATATTAAATTTGACGTAATAGTGATTTTTATATTAACAGACTAATATATTATATTATTAACATCCTACTGGGTGCCTATTAATGATACGATGGTCCATCAATTGTCTATAAAATACTTGAATAACGACATTACAATTTTGTCGTGGAGCCAATACTCCTGATGACGCTTCGGTTTCGGGGCAAAACGGCCGCAGAGATTGTAGTAGTGAGTGTGTGTAGTGCTTGTGTGGAGTGTTGCTGGTGGCGGCGAGTCTGATAAATCTGGTGACTTGTATAATAAATGCCTGCATGTATAAAGTATGTGAAAGTTACCTGCTTCATACTAAGTGTATGAAGCAGGCAACTATTACACATTAAACATTACATAGAATCTCTTAACAAATGCGGATCATAGCAAAATAATTTTATTGTAACTTCTGTACTATAGAATTCCACAAAGTAACAATTGTGCTTCTATAATTCATTTAAAACATCTTAAAGAAAATTCTTATAATATATGGGACACTAACGCACACGATTATCCGTCACCAAAGTAACTTAATACTTGTGTCATGGATGACGAACACCCGGTATAACAAATGTATATATATATATATATAATTTTAAAAATATACTTAATTATATATACAACCACACTCGAAGAATCAACGAATTGTTGGCCTTTAGCGGGAGTTCAACCTGCAACCCGCAGATCTGCAGTATCATTGCCAACTCAGCAGCTGCTGTCGCCCAGTTTGGAGGATGCTCCCTTGCAAAGATAAAGCCTTGAGTGATCCGCAGGGATGGTAGTGGTTTGGTTGACCTCTGGATAAGGGTTCCCGCCGCAATAGCGAAAAAAAGAGGTTGCAGAATTCGTGTGGGATGGGTTTGACCTAGAGTCTCATTGTTAGAGGATCGGCGACGATGATGTATCTGCTGCTTAGAAGCCGGTAATTTGCGGGTACAGTGTCTTTCGGAAAATTGACCGCAGCGATGAATGCTATCGCTGTGGTAAATTCGGCCATAAGGGTCAAGGTTGTCTGGAAACGCAGGGCAGGGGAGCCCTTCGAGCATAGAGTATGGAGCAAATCATGCAAGGCTCCTGCTCCTACGAATAAAGGGAAAGTGAGCGATGGCTCCAGGGCTCCTTTTCCATCTTCTATTAAAGAGACTTTCATGGATACGGCCCAGTAATGGTGAGACGTTATATTCAATGCCATTGGTGAAATTAGAAACCCTGGACGGGTGATGGAAGACTCGACGCCCTTTTAAGGGTTAGGACGTGTCGTGGGTTCACGCTAAAGGTGGTTAGGAGACATAAGGACTCCCTGCTCTGTGGATTGCGATTAATATATCGAATGGTACTGCGGCCCTTCATAGAACGTGAGTAGGGACATCGGGGGATTTTAGTGGGTGCGAGCCCGACACTGCGCCAATTCTCAGTCATATATTACGTCTTGTAATCCGTTACATAGTTTTCGAACATAAATATGTTATTTCCTTTATATGTTTATAATAGTTTAAAAAATAGATTAACCCATCATGATATCGCGTCAGTATAGCACTTATGCACCTGACTAGGCGCCATAATTGTAACTGGGCGGGTAATTTTTTAAGGGTTCTTTTATTTTTTTGTCTGCTTAACAAAATGTTTCACTCTACAGCTGATGAAGTTCTACCGGTTGGGTCAATACGGGTGAACACTTTAAATGATTTGTGTTTATCCCCTGCATTAAAGGATCTATTAGACTTCTCATTAACGAGGCAGAACGCTGGACCGCGCCCTGTGATGAACACCAAAAGCAAAGTTTTTGAATTGGACAATTGTAGGAATATTGGAAAAGTAGGTATTTACAAGTATATTTTCATATAATACTCACAATACATACATCGCTTTACTTATGGATTAGTAATATCATTTTAGTAAACCTATTTCATCCTCCTGCCCTTATCTCACTCTAAGTGGGGTCGGCACAACATGTTACAATCATATTGTCACATGATTAGCTAGGTATTTTACGACTGGCCGCCTGCCTGACATTAACTTACCAGTCGCCTTTTACGACACCTCGGTAAGAAATGAGGGTGGTCTAATCTATGCAGCCGAATACCACACGGCACATACCTTAGTCGCCTCTTACAAGACCTCGGTAAGAAAGGAGGGTGGTCAATTATATGCCGGATACCAGTAAACAAATATTATATAATAGCTATGATCATATAATGTTACTATATTATATTATATTAACGAGCAGACTCGGTCATTCGTTGCTGTAGCTCAGCTATTTTTCGAGTTTCTTCTTCTGAAACTGTGGCACGCGATCATTATCATTTGGTTAGACCTTCTAAGATACTCCTTAAAAATATATGGTGCGAAATTAAAATTTTTGCATGTAATGCTTAAGTTTACAAACATATTTAACTTCTTAATAATTAGTATTGTATCCCACTAAATAGCTTTTCGAATACCGCATTGTACGTGATCATATTTTAAAAAGTGAAAATGGCTGTACGTGTAAGTTATCTTTAAAAGGTTATTTTTTTCTTCTTTGTAGCCCAATTAAGCCGTCTAAAAATCTATTCAGTAGGTTTTGATTTTATCGCCCACAAATAATAATAATAATAATAATTAGAGAGATAATAAGAATAATATCCTTATGGGATAACCGCCATGTGGAATGTTGACTCAACAATAATTATTCCTATTGTTGTTTCGGTTAACTCGCCTCGATCAACATCTTCAGAGGCTTTCGCTTAATAGTTGGATCAAGAGTCGGATACAGAAGGCGGTATTACTCGAAACGGCACGCATCGTGAGAAAGTTCCTCACTCTGGAGCCCTAGCCACCGGTAGCTTGGGTATTACCCCGCTTCCGGCGGTCGACGATTTTTTATATTTTTAAATGTTTTTTTTTTTTATTATTTAGAAATATTTAAAAATGTAAAAAGTTAGTTTTAAGAGAAATAAAAGATAATAATAATAAATATATGGGACATTTACACAAACGGACGTAAATCGCCCACAAAGAGACCTTAAAACGGCGGGAGACTTTACACATACTTTTTCTACATCATTTGTAACTATCTTCCACCGGCGGTTAATATGGGTATTTTTAGCTTATCAACACTCCCACAATCCGTTTTCCATTTTATTTTTATTCCCTTAATTTTAGCACAAATCAGCAGCAAATCCGAAACAAAATCAACATATGTACGAGTATATTTTGTTTTAAGGTGTGTTTAGTTTACACCGGCGGAAACTGGTCGGTATGGTTGGCTACTAGAGAGGGCACTTGGGGCTGGCTCGCAGATTCCTTTACACATTATTTCAGGATGGCGCTCGTCCATCTCGGCTTACCAGGCTGGCAAGCGATTTTTGCAAATTTACCACTTATACCCTGGGCTGAGGTAATTTAGTTTAATTTATATAACCAATAAGTTTAGAATAAAGTCAAAATTAAAAGTTGTATATGCTTATTAATAAAGCATATACAACTTTTAATATTACAAAAATTTAAGATTATTTAAGTGATAAAAATGCCTGGATTTGAAAATTCTTTCAGCTGAACAAGACTGCGGTTTAATAATGTAAAATTGAACATGTTTAAAAAATTGACCGCCGAGTTTCTGGCTGGTTCTTCTCGGTAAGAGCAACATTCCGAACCGTTGTAGCTTCATTAGTCATATTGATCCTTGACGATTCTAAAGTGCTTGAAAGAGCTTATTTGAGTAAAAATTATTTTAATTTTATTTCCCCTCGAAACAAAACTCTTATTGAGAGTTTACTTGATTATCCTCTGGGCCAATCTAACGATTGTTTATAAATTTAATTAAACGGTTCAGCCGTTTAGGAGTCTGTAAAGAATATACATACATACATACTTTCTCTTTGAGATTGCTTTAATATACGGTTGTCTAATTTAGGTCCCATCCTAGTTTTTGGGTAACAAAGTTTGGTTAGAGCGTTTCTATCACCAATATCTTGGAGAAGCATTAATTTTTTTGGCTAGTGTTTTGCATTATCACTTTTCCGACCCCCTGTGGTCACATAACAGTACAATTATAAAAAAACACTGCGAGGCATATTATAGGGGTCAGTAAAAAGCGACGTACAACAAAAGTTAGAAGGCTTGCAATTAGATGGCTGTGGTTTTATGTGAAGCTTGAATCTATATGAACGCAAAAACGTTATCGCCTATATTTTATGCTAGTGTAAGAATTTAATATTTTTAGTAGTACTTATGTATGATATATGTCGGTGTTAGATTGGCGATCATGCCATAGATAATACACTATATAGGATAAAGATGGGAAACTCCTTCATTTTATGGTAGCATTGAGAAGAAACTGTTTTTCCGCCCGTCTCAGAGATGTCGCTGAAACGTTATCATAATTATCCACTAGATGGCGCTGTACTTCATTTTATAATGATCTATTTAATAAAAATACCTGGGTAACCTATTAATTAATTTTGAAAAAAAAACCAAAAAGTTTTTTTGGTTTTGCTGATGAAACACGTTATCGATCCAGGAAATTTTAACTTGGAGCCTTTACTAATGTAAGCGTAATTAACCTTTGTTTTCTGGCAATATCTACACATTGCGACATTTATTGAGCACTAGGATAAAACTTATTTTGATTTTCTACCTAACAAAAAATAGATCTCGCGGCCACCTGAAACGTGCGTCTTATAAGTTTCACCCCCCTGAATCCTGCACCGGAAGACGCAATGTCGGTAGAGTTAACTTGCAGTGTATAGAAATCTATATTGTTTACAATAATAGATAGATTGACACTTAATTATTGTTACAGCAATTATTCCTCCTGCTGGCACCACATCTTCTGGATAAAACTGAACCAGAAAACAATGTGGTCTCTATTGGTAGTGAGACAGGTTTAAACCACATAGATCCAAACATATTTAAAACTTCTGTCCGCCACCATAAAAATACTTCACGGCCGACGCATCAATAAAATAAATAAATACATTTCCATTTACGTCGTTTTTTTTATTATTTAAACCATGAGTGTTCGGAATTTTCTTTTTTCGCGTTTGTCTAAAAATTTTGAATTATTTTAATGTGATAAATTTATAATTCTATATTTTTTAAAGTAGAATGAGCTCTTTCTTCCTAATATTTCGAATGTGGAGGGAGTATAATTTAGGAAATATATCACATAATTTATTATAACCAATACTTTCGATTCTTGTTTTGCACAGTACTTTTTCGGCAATATAAAAGTAGCAGCCTGTGACAATCCCACTGCTGGGAATAGGCCTCTTCTCTCCGTTTCTGGAGAGAAGGGTTGGAGCTAAGCCTACCACGCTGCTCCAATGCGGATTGGTAGGTTACACATATCTCCAGAATTCTCTAGAGATATGCAGGTCTCCTCACGATGTTTTCCTTCACCGAAAAGCGTGTGATAAATCGCAATCATCAATTAGACACATGAGTTTTAATAGAAAAACTAATTGGTGCCTGCCCGGGTTTGAACTCGTGTTCCCCTTGAAAGAGTCGCACGGTCTCCCCGCTGGGCTATCACAGCTTTCGGCAATATAAGTTAGTCTAAAAGCAAAAAATGGATAAAGTATTTTTGGTATCGGCTATATAAGTATTTTTAGTAGCAACCTAAATTATTACGCTAGGTTAAGATCTACTATTCTCTCTATATGAAGGACGAAGATCAAATTCACCGCTCCGCTGTAAATTACCAGGTTATACTCCAGAAATGCCTTAAAGAGATACCGGTTCCATCATTGTTTTTTTGCAATGCAAAGTACACGGAATCGTACATCAGTTTATTATATTATTTGCTTTTATAAGAAGGCTTCGCCTGCCTGGCAATTTTTTCCACAATTATTTAGGTTTGACCATCACGGTTTCGTAATGGGGAAGATCTTTTTTCAATGAAATGTGCCGAGATGAAACTGACAAGTATGAATCAATCTTGTATATTTTCGAGGTTAGCGCTTTATCATCAGCTACATCATCTATGGCTATTAGGTGTGATGTTAGAGAGTTTTTAACATGGTAGAAAAAAATACAAAATGGAATATTTAAGAAAAATATTAGACAGTTTTATGGAATATAGCGTTTATTGTTATTTAAAAATAAAAAGGGGATAAAAAGCGCGAAAATAAAATAAAGCATAAAGTTACATAATGTATATTGAATATCTTCGATACAATAAAATTTACAGCTAAGTAACAAAAATAAAATGGACGGAATGTAAAATTTCTTAATGAAATACAAGCTAACGTTACATTAAGCTGTGATTAGCTTCATATGAATATCTCTGGTAAAAAGTGCTTAATACCTAGTACTACTTATAGTATTCAAAAGCCGCCAAAATGTAAAATATTTCAAATTTTATTCTTGCCAGAATATTATACTATGAAATATTAAATGATTCGTCTTTGTAATGCAAAAACCTAACATTGAAGCCTTTTAGTGCTAGGCGGAAAAGAGATGCCTTCGCGAGAATAACCGGCTGAATTTCAGTTTTGCAGGGTTTTGGGCAAATTTTTTTAGAAAACCAAACGAGAAACAATATTTAAATTATTAAAAAAGTATGCTAAAGATGAAGTGGAGAACAAAACAGTGACAGGTTTTTCTCATCTTATTAAAAATTATATAAATAAAGGTATGTGTCCAACAACTATAACGCGCGGGCCGATATATCGGCTCTGGCACAAAAAGGGTTAAGTTCCTTTTAAATTTAAATATTTTACATTGCACTTACAAACCAAAATATTTTAGAGCTTATACTAAATAAAATATGCTACTTGTGTCGATATTTATACTTAAATGCACACTTTAATATTTATGTTTTTAATTATAAAATAAACTTGTTTTATTAAGGATCTATATAATACAAACTTTTATTCCTATTTAACCAAGATCAATCATTTGGTGGGATTAAAAATTTTAAACACCGTTTCAGCAAATATTGTGATAGAGTAATAAAAAAAACAAGATAAAATTAGTTTATAATTATCAATAGTTCGATGTAACTATATGCGATGGTAACAATTATTCAGAAGTAATTTATTAAATTAAATAAAATTTACAATCCTTGGAATGATGATCAAACTCTAGCTATTGAAATTCTTACAATATTAGTTTTTTTTTAAATCAAATCGCTTTAAAATAATAACTAAATATAACACATGTCTTGACATATTTCGTATTAACGAAAATCCTATACCGTATACTATGCGATAGAACTTTTTTTTGCTATACGCCTTTTTTTTACACATATTTATGAATATATTGCCGTGTGGTATCCGACTGAGTAGAAAATACCACCCTCATTTCTTATCTAGGTGTCGTAAATGGCGACGAAGGTAAGTTGACGTCAGGTAGGCGACCGGTCATAAAACGCTTAGCCAAATCATGTTACATGTTTAAAACATGTGCCGACCCCACTTAGAGTGGGACAAGGGCAGGAGAATTATGATTTATGAATATATTTCCACGTATTAGAAACATAGAGTTATATAGAGTAGGGAAACCATAGGCAGGCCTATAAGAGATTCGCAACTAATAATGAGAGGGTAGATAAACCTCGTATACTTATCTTTGTCTAATCACATATAAACTACTTAATTTAATGAAAACTTAAAAAAAAAATTCAACCGTTTTAACCATTGAGGAGTTCCCTCGTTTGGAGCCAATCCTAGCAGCAGCATCAGGTCATGCTTATCACAAGCATTCATTGTTATCCGGCCAGGAGCGGTATGTAAAATTTCAGCTCAATCGGACAGCGGGAAATGGGTCAAATTTAACTTGCAAGGTTCAAACTTCAGCTTGCAAGGTTCAAACTTCAAACAGCGAGATAGATAAATAGTCTCATTTGCTTTCTCTGTATTGTAATAGCGAATTTTTTAGGTTAACTTTCCTACTCTAGCATAACTCTATGATTATAAAAAAAACTTGTAATTTTATTCTAATCTTTTGCATATCATATTGTTGTTATATTTATATGACGTATGAAACCTAAAAGACCGTGTAATATTAACGTTCAGAAACTTATAAATTTCATATCTCTATACATAAGTGGATAAATCGCGAATTAGATTTATCTGTTGTAAATATTAAAATTATTAAATTATACAGAACCCATAATAATTATTGAAGTTACAATTTATTTTTCTAGATTTAATCTTAATCTAGAAAAATAAAAAAACTTACAATTTTTGAGAAATAGGCCATATGAGGAAAGTTTTGTGACATCCCGTAATATTTCATTTTAGTGTCTTAAACTAATTTTACGTCTAATATTAAGAAAATAAGCTATATTTCGTATAAAAGTGTAGAGAAGTATTTTACTAAATACAAGTGCGTTTATTTACGTTTACATTAAAAAACTTTTCGTTTTGTGCTTTGATTTATTGTAAAGCTTGTTTCATATTATAGTTAAATTTTAAGCTACATTAACATTAATTTGCTGATAACGTGGTTATGTGATCGGAGAATGGCACGAAACTGTCTTACGAAACTTCAGTCACTGTATTATCAATCTGTATTTAACATATATATATACTTAACAGTTATCGGCAGTGTATGTGATGAACTCAGATATGAGCAACGAAAGCACGTGTTAACGAATGTTACTTGAATAAATAATATTTTGAATTTGATCTGGAACTGTAATTAATAGTGGTCAAGGTCAATACTATAAATGTGTAAAAGTAAATGGGAAGATAATTTTTTGCCGAACTGACTATATCGACTGTGAACTGGCAAATTGTCCTATCTTATTTTCGACAACTTTTCAGGAAGAAGAAAAAAGTTATTTTTAATACAATCGCAATAATTTTTATGTAATAAAGAAACTGTTGAGTTTAAATATGTTTATTTATTGATAAATTTTCAAGTAGATAATGTTGATACGGTACATACACACATTAACAAATACATGTTGATATGGTAAATGATGGGCAGTAGTACCCAATGCCGTTAGTAAGTGATTTGGCTTAAAATTGAGATAGGACATATTGCCGGTTCACAGTCGATATGCTCAATGTCAAAGGGGTGGGACGGGCGAGCGCAGAAGGATCGTCGAGATTGAAAAATGTGAAGAGTACAAGCAAGACAATTAAGAATACACGAACGAATACAGCGTTAATTTAATAGATCCAGGTAACTGGGACCCACTGGTGGTCCGTGGACAGCGAGTGCAGCGCCTCCATGAGACGAGCATATGTGGTGTCCGAGTTGCTGTTGGTGAGCACCAAATCGATATACTTCTCATACTGTCTCTGAACGCGAGCGCTCTCTTCCAGAGTTTGCTTCAAATCCTCTTCCTGCATAAAAAAATGCGTGAATCTTCCTATTATTTTTTAAATCCGAAGCATAAAGTCACATGTCCCATGTATGAGCATAGGAAATGTGACTTTATTCTTCGGATAGGGAGAAATATTCAATAATGAAAGAGACTAAAGAAACGACTTATTGATGCACTCTTCGAACTCTTTTGTAATATTTTAAAGATTGTATGTAAAGGTTTTTTTTAGGAGAAAAGAAATAAAGTATGACATTTATGGGTGCTTTTATTACTAGCTGAAGTTTTCATACACTGAATTCGCGTCTGTGTGTAGTGGTAGTATTGATAAATTGCAAGACCATATATTAATGGTATAATAAATAATTCCGACGTTTTTGCAAAATAAATTTAAAAAACGATTTATAGAGATTAATGACCGTACCCTATCACGCCATTCCAACCTTGACATTAAAAAATAAATATGGTACAGCTGAATAGGTGCAAGGGAGACAAAACAGTAATACTGTTTGTTGTTTACGCCTGTTTTTAAACAAGCGCGTCGCGTTAGGTCAGTCAACCTTTACTAATAAAGCCAGATCCCAATTAAATTATATTTATTTGTTAAAAATAAATATATTTGTTAAACGATATCTAAGATTGAATTATGCCAAAGTTATCTATTTCTACAAATGATTAGCCATTTCGCAAACTCATAATTAGTGACGACTAATTTTAAATACTTTAGTTTAATTTGTATTTATATATACATATATTATAATATTTATTAGTCTGTGTAGAATCTGTACGTATTGTAAATATTATTATTTGTATGATGTGTCTGTATATTAGTGTGCACTTATTTGTATGTATGGTTATTTTAATACACCACCTACCTATATTTATCAAACAACTTTCCTAATCCAAAGTATAAAATATTTATTTTTAATTATTGCATCGTGTTTACTATAATTTTGTGGTGTACAATTAAATTATATAAATAAATAAATTAGTGGATTCATTTAATGTCATAATCGCCGGTACCACTCTGTATAAAGATTTTACAAAATTTCATGAAGCTTGGTAACATATCCCAACTAACGTTCCGGTGTAAGTCGCAAGTGATAAAATTGTACAGCAAATGCTGAAACTAGATTAACGTTGCTATCTAAGCTGCAAGTTGTAAAATTGTACAGCTAATTTTGAAAATGTATAATAAAGTATGTTACCTCGTACAACGAAGCGAGCGACTCCAGCGTGCGCGCGCGTCTCGAGCTGTAACGAATGGAGCTCTGCCGGTCGAACTACATGGCGCATGCACAATAAAAATATTATAACATCTACTGGAACATGCTAAATATACTAAAACATCCATAGTTACATAATTAATTCTCATATCTGGAATAATATACAGAAACTATAACAGAACTACTTTGCTATAATCCGCGCGGGTTAAGCAAATGCATGCAATGCCAATGTGTATGTAGCAGGCAAAATTCAAGTACCTTACACATGCAGGATAAGCCACCACATATATTCCAAGACGCATATTTAAGGTCTTTAGATTGGGAAAAGCAAATCAGTAAAGAAGTTCTTAAAAGGAGACTGAAAGAATTATTTCATAGATATTCTTTCAGTAATAGTAGTAACAATAAATAATAATACCACTTTGTAATTTATGAGAGAAAATAGTGTTAAGCGCATGTTTTTTGTATTTTTTTTTGTCATTAGATAGCTGAGCGTGTATGTATGTACTCGCCAACAAACTATTATATAGTTTGGCGGAATTATTAATGTTAACAAAAATGTAAACCTGAGTTAAACAATAAATAAAAAAAAAAAAACGCCTCCACCAGCGAAAATGCACACAAGCAATACACCCAACCACCAGCAAAATCTCTACGATCATCATCAATACAATACATACAAGCATCATCAGTAGAATAGGCTCCACGATAAAACAGAAATGCATTAAGATTTTACGATCGTAGAGATTCTGTTAGTGGTTGTGTGTATTGCTTGTGTACATTGTCGCTGGTAGAAGCGTCTTGGGATGCATGTGGTGGCTTCACCTGCATGTGTAAGGTACGTGAATTTTGCCTCCTCCATATACATTAGCATTGCATGCATTCGCTTAACCCACGCGGATTATAGCCAAGTAGTTCTGTTATATGGAATTCCGCAAAATAACGCTTCTATAAATGATGGTAAAATACAAATGACATTTTACACAATCAAATCACACAGGGGTAACATAAAAAAGATATAAATATTCCCGTTTTTCTTCCAGGGACACGGAAAATACGCTTATTGCAATATTGAGGGTACTTCTTTACTCTCGTCACATACAACCCATTTTCTCTTATTCAAAGCATTTTCTACGAAACTTACGATATCATCGACGATTAGTATACGCCAGGGAGCATCCTCTGGGATATTTTTTTATTTCATAAATTACTAAAGCAATTTCAACACTGCCGGCAATCATACAATTCTGATGATGTTACTAATATATCAATGGACTAATATATTAATAATTTTACACATTATAATTTGAGATCATCATCAGAATCACTATCGATAAGCCAACATTTATGATTAATAATATCTATTCCATATACATAATTCTACAACTAAGAAAATAATTCAAATTAAACTATTAGAACCATGCTTTAAAAGAACACTTATGGTATCGTTAATGGGCTATTAAGTGATATAAGTAGTTATTTTTCGAATATAGCGCATATAATACTTAAAGATATATATTATTATTCGTTATAATCATGTAGAAAAGATATAAACTAGCAACTTCTATTCTTATCTACATCTAACCTAGAAAAACCAATAACAAACAACACAGTGAAGTTCGCTGATTTGAATTATTTATATTAATACTAGCTATGTAGCTATAGTTGAAGCTTCGCCTGCGTGCAAATCAATGTATTTAATTGAAATTTTGAACATAAAAATAGTTAATGACAGTTGACCATAAGAGATAGAGACATGCTCTCGCGGATTTTTTAGTAGTATTTTTGTATCTATAAATATTACAAAATTTTCTAATTCTCTTCTTCTATTTAGACACCTATCTATCTTTATTTTTTTATTATTTTATCTAATATTTATATTAAATAAAGTTTTGTAGAATATATGTTACTTTATATGGTGCCTACCAAAAAAATTTAAATTATAAATTGGCCCTTTGAATAAAAAGGTTGCTCACATATGGTTTAGATGATGATATTTCATACACTGATTTAGTACCAGAGTATAAAATCTGGACTCTAAACTTAAACAAACACTTCACTTTAGTTGTGTACATGCGATACATCATGTCTAGGACTATTTTTATTGGCATATATATTAAGATAAAGTTGTTTTTACCGTTAAATTGCGGTTAGAAGCATAGGTGAGATTTCTCAGTTGTTCGATGCCAGGCGCCGATATCATAACCACGTATGGCAAGAATTCACTGCTGTTGTGCAGAAGTTTCAGCGATTGTGGCGCACAATCCAAAATGCACATTTTACCTGAACACAAAGGTTTTTAAAAATTTAATTATTGATTTCAATCATTAACATAATTTCAAGTCAAGCCAAGTGTATCTTTGATGTAATTTGTTAAAACATCGAGTCAAACAGTATAGTACAGTCAAATAGTTAATATTCAGTCCACTAGCGATATTTTCCTTCACCATAAATTGCATGATATATTATAAATGACAAATTATGCGAAAGTTTTTGCAGAAAACTCATGCATAGGTTTAGGTAGAATATGAAAAATATTCTGGGGATTTGAATCTGCGACCACTGGGGAGTCTCACTTCATTACAGTACAATAATATATCTAATGGATGTGCCTGTGATGACCTTATATCCATCACGGTCCTACATTATCTGGGATTTTTCTTGACTTATGCATATTTTCAAACATCTTTTATGAAACAAGTACGGAATTTTTTAAAATAACCTCAGACTTCATCTAGCACGTTAGTTATATAACTTGTGACAAGTTTAACTCTTCAAGGTTTATTGTAAAACATACTATTATATTTAAAAAAAAAGGTGTCGTAAAAGGCGACTAAGGTAAGCTGATGTCGGGCTGGCGGCCGCTCGTAAAATACGTAGCCAAATCATGTGACAACATGTTTGTAACATGTTGTGCCGACCCCACTTAGAGTGGGATAAGGGCAGGAGGGTGATGACTATTATATTTTTTTAAAGCTTCATTCAACTTGCAATGTATGTATGTGACGATAGAATCTTGCAAGTTAAATTTGACCCACTTCCCGGGGCCCGATTTAGCTGAAATTTTACACTAGTCTAATCCTGATGACAATGCATGTTTGTGGTTCGCATGACCTGATGCTGTTGCCAGGAATGACTCCAGACGAGGGAAGTGCTCAACGGTTAAATGTTACTGTTGAACACTAGAGACATTTAAAGCTTTTTTAAAAGCCTTTTTAACTTGACTTGTTATATTCATTCTGTCAAGACAGCAAATACAGGGAGGTTTCTCACTCTGAATTTTCATATTGTCATCATCATTTTCCTGCCCTTATCCCACTCTAAATGGGGTCGGCACAACATGTTACAAACATGTTGTCATATAATTTGGCTACGTATTTTACGACCGGCCGCCTGTCTGAAATCAACTTACCTCAGGTGCCGTTTACGACACCTCGGTAAGAAATGAGGGTGGTCTATTCTACTGAGCTGGATACCAAACAGCGGGTCGACTTACCTTAGTCGCCTTTTACGACACCTCAGTAAGAAATGAGGGTGGTATATTCTACTCAGCCTGATACCATATTGTATCGGCCTGAATATATATATTATATCTGATATTATTTGCGTAAAACAATACCTTCTTTAATAACAGCGCGTATGGAGTCCAAATGGGTTCCATACAAATGTCCATTGTGTTCACCGTACTCGAGGAAGCGGCCTGCGTGCGCGTCGCGATCCATTTCTTCGCGTGACACGAACCAATATGAGGACCCGTTTTCTTCTAACGGTCTAGGGGGGCGCGATGTGTCTGGAAAATAAATAAACATCCACTTTGTAATGAATGAAATTAGAGCTGTTACGAAGGTGGGTTTATTTTTTTTATTGTTTTTTTTTATTTTTATTATTATTATTATTTTTTAAAGAAATGCGTAAATATGCGCCATTTTAAATTTAAATTTTTCTACTTACGCGGTACGACAGCACCGAAGCGGTCCGGATGATCTTGAATCATGCGGTTCTTGAGCGTGCGTCTTCCCACACCGCGCGTCCCAACGAGCGCTAGTACGCGCCGTAGGAAGGGCGGCGTGCGGGCCACCTCTTCATAGAGAGCCAATTCAGCACCTTCTAACTGTACACTTGAGCGGGACTCGTATACAAATTTCTTTTTTTTTCTTGATATCTGTGGAACAGAAATAAAAAGGAAATGGGAGTGGATTCTCAAAATATACGAACAAACTCTATACTCATTATAAAGCAAAGTCCCAATATGCTGTCTGTATGTAATCGATTTTCTCAATTCTACTGAACGGATTTTTGTACGGTTTTCACTTAAGGATACTGCAATACTTCCGGATCGTTTAAGTATCTATACTTGTTATAAAACAAAGTCCCAAAAAGCTGTCTGTCTGTATGTAATCGATTTTCTCAAATTCTACTGAACGGATTTTTGTACGGTTTTTACCAAAATATAGTGAAATATTTCCGGATGGTTTAGGTAAATAGTACATATCGGTATTATGTAAATTGTGTTGAAGAGATCGCGCAGAGGTTAAAAAACTTGGTTGTTGGGATCTTTAATCGCGTGCGCTGCGTAAACCAGCAGAGTTACGCTAAAGTAATGTACTAGAGAACTGTAGATCTATAATACTACTACAACAAAGTTCGCGATAGCATGTCTCTATCTCTTATGGTTAACTCAAAATAACTAGCTTTATGTTTAAAACTTGAATTCTAGAAAAAAATTGTGAAACCCTGTCTGCCACGCGGGCGACGCCGCTGGCAGGGCTACTTAATATATAAAAATACAGTCAGTTCGTGAACACGGATGCAACTCTGCCGAAACATCGAACCTTATACAAAGGTAACTCGATTTTATTGGGACGTGACTTGTATTTGTATATATTAATAAATGAACACTATTTTTGCTATCTTTAGTAGTGTATAAGGCTTAGTTTTGGTGTTAAAGAAAGATAAAATATTAATAAATCCAAATGTGGTATTGGATCGGTTGAATTTGTAGAAATGAAATAAAATGGAGAAGAACAGTTATTTTGGTTTATAAAGCCAAGTGAAGTTACAAATAACTTTTGAGTAAAACATAATATATATCAAATACAAAAGTTATAAAATACTGGTTGTGCCCTTGGCTTCGCACACGTGAAGATCAATGTGTTACTAAAATTCTCTGAACCCACAGAATTCTAGAATAAAAAGTAGCCTATATGTTGATCTACAACTTCTATCTTTTAGTGAAAGTCCCATCAAAATGGGGTTAGCTGAAGAAAATTCCGGAGAATGTACTATTACCATAAACCTTCTTCAATAATTTTTCCACCCTTCAGTAAAACTATACAAAACGATTTGTGTAATTTGGGAAAATCATTCACATACAAACAGCTGTTGGGAACTTTATTTTATAATATGTATAGATCCATTTACTTACCCTTGCACCACATATACTAATTTTATGCACAAAGTCAGCTTCAGGAGGTACATAGGCTTTACGTCTTTCTTCCAACTCTGGAGAGGGGATCAATCCAACAACATCCGGTTTTTCGACATGACTTGCTTGCCACCAATTAGGATCCTTCCTATCTGACACCTAAAAACAAACAATAGATCATTAATTAAATTTATTGCATCGTTAATTATGTTTATTGTGTCAACAATGCTAATTTAAATGAGCTTACATTTCCTTGTTCAGAGCAATACATGTTTCCTTATTTCAGGGCAATATATAATTTGGCAAGCAATTTATTGAGGGATATGTCATTTGGTGGTGGTCCTCACCCCATCCTGACTGTGGTGGACTTGGGATCTTAGAAAAGTTGCAGTAAGTTTGGATGTGGGAGATATTATATAATTTATAGAATTAGGTGTTATTTTGCGGAGATCCATAATACAAAAGTAATAATAAAAATTATTTTGCTATAATCTGCGATACAGTAACCGCAAGCTTTGCGATTTTGTCGTGGAGTCTATCTAATGATGATGCTTCGGTTGTCGAGCGAAACGATTGTTGAGTTTGTGATAGTGAATGTGTGTAGTGCTTGTGTATTGTGGTGGCAGTGCTGGAGGTTTGTGCATGTGTTTTTACTAATCCTGCATGTATCGGGTATGAAAAAAACGGATAGTCCACTATTCATTTAGCACTATAAATATTTTCTATTTACTGTATCGCGGATTGTAGCAAAATAATTTTTATTATTACTTTTGTTCAATTTTATACTTACTTGTAATATATCACCTTTCTTAAACTCTAGTCCTATTTCTTTACATGGAATTAAAGTGTCTTCAACAGGATTATAGTCAAATAGAGCTCTCATGTAGCACTGAAATACAAAATTAATGAAAAAGAAATCGAGTGTAACAAGCATTTGTATTACATAGTTGAAAAATTCCATATAACCTATGTACACTAAAAATGTAAATTTAGTATAACATATCTTCATTCGTCATTGACTGAAATTGTATCACATACAGTCACATATTCATATTGTTTATTTCTATTGAGAGTGATACCTTGTGATGTTGTGAATATCTAATCGTTGCTATACTAGGAAGTAAATAGATTGACAGTAGATATTTGCACAATCTATTTTATAAATATTTAGACAATTGTCTTTGCTATAGGTCAATTAATCATTTTATCTTGCTAATGACAATAACATTAGTGAATAATCATTAACCTATGATTACTTATTAATTGATTGATTGATTTTGATGTTTGAGTAATCTCCATGACACTATTTAATCCGTAATAGTTTGCTATGGATATAGTCGCACCCACACACGCACAAACTTTTATATCAAGTGTGTGTAAATAAAAATATGACATTGATTATTTCTAGCAGAAATATATCACTGGTCATTATCTTTTTTACAGTGCTAAGACTAAAATATATTCTTAAAGAAATATAAACTTACGCTAAGCTTATTAGTAAGTTGAGCATTTTTTTCTTTTAAATTTGGTCCAACTTTCAGTGTTACTCTATCATTGGGCTTAGAGACAGCTTCCTTCAACTGTTCCTCAGTGTCAATTTGCACACCATCCACTTCTAATAGCACATCGCCTACACTAACCAATGCCTGTTTGGCAGCTGCACTCCCGGCAAGAATTCTAGCTACAATTAATTGACCATGTTCGTCTGTTGTAACCTAGAAGTGAATAGTATCCTTGTATTATTTAAAAGATAAATTTTTTCTAAGAAATAATGATTTTGTAATCATTATTTGTTACCATAGGTTTACCAAACAATAACTTTTAAAAACTTAATTTGATTTTTATCATGGGATTGCATATTATAGACAAATATATTTTACAAATTCATATTATAGGTATATTCTGCAAAAAATATATAAATGCTACTTACTGTGATACCTAACGGCTGGCCGGGTACTTTTCTAAGACCTACAACTTTTACAGTTTCTACTGGCATGTCTCCGTTTTGGTCTGGACTAAGATCTAAGCATAGAGCAATATCCTTCTGGTCTTCTTTTACTATAGTCTTTTCATCTATTCCTGATCCTCGTTCAAGCCAAATCTTACCAATTTGGTCATGTGCATCTATAAGGGCCTGAAATTTTTTATATTTTTACAATTATTTTTGTTGTATTTTGCTATAAATTTTTAAATATCTAAGCCATAATAAGCATAAAATAGGCGAACAGTAAAATAATTTATTAAATGTTTCCATAAGTTTTTTGTAAAAAAAATCTACATTTGCGTTAATTTGATTAATTGATGTAAACTTCAGCATAGTTCTGTTCCCTGAACTTTTTAAGTGCACTATTTAGAATTAAGTTAAAAATTAGTACAAGCTCTGCTAGTTACTTTAATGTTGAAAATGTAGGTAATACAGGTAAGTGCATGACATCACTGACCCATAACAAAAGGTAACAACAGAAAGTAAAAAAACTCGGTTAATTTGAAATGTATTCAATGACACAATCATATTTGTATTCTACTTTTTTTACTTTTATTACAAATATTGTAAAATACACAGTAGCTGTTAGCGATATAGTGTATATGAATTTTTTTACATTTAAATATATCCTTTGTCTTTATGCATGTATTTTTTTTTTGGAATTTAAGTGTCATATTCTTAAGTAAACGTACCTTAAAGTGCACTCTTGATAATAATATTGCAAGTTCTGCTTGTTCAATAGTCCGTATATTGTTTCCTCGATACTCACTAAGCAATCTTATTATGTTTACATTATCTAAAGACACAGGTTTCACTATCAAATCTTCTTCTGACTCGATGGACTGTAAAACCAGAATATTATTTTCACAGCTTTACTTCATAATCGATTGGATTTTATTTTAACGAATAAAAAATACGACATTTAGGCGTGGCATTTGTTAGTGGGAATTTGTAAATGAAAATTTTCACGTAAAGAATAACACTTTTACGAGAACTTATTGTATAGAATTACGAAATAAATTATACGTACAAAACTAATCTTTTATAAATAAGAACGATTAATTTTAAAAAACAAAGGGCAACTAACATGTTCACACCCACTTACGTTTCTACCAGATTTCTTATTGGGCGTTTCGTTTCCTGCTATCAGCTATGTTGTAGAGTTTGTCAATTATTTTGCATATAAAACAAATTTTATTACCGAAGTATAAAGTTGAATTTGTATTATTTATAGAGCCAAGTATTTATGACAGAAATGGAATGTCCCAAATTATAATATGAATCTCTGTCTGTCAAACGAAACGCTTGGCTTAAGTCAACAGATTAAAAATAGTTTACAATAAAGAATAATCATTGTATACAAATTTTTAATATAATATAATCCTTATTCAACATTTCAATGTTTTTATTCTTTACATTACCTTTACTTTTACTGTATTGTGTTATCATATCAAAGTGAAAATATGTTACACATTATTATGATCGTTAAAAATTAATATTATACATTTAAGTATATAATATATACAGATGTGGGCTGTTTTTTTTATATTTGAGCGATCAATAAATGAAAATAACTCTGCTGGTATAGTCCAACATTTTAATCAGTGAATTCTAGAATATCAATAATATGTGTTTAAAGTTTTGAATTACTTACTGCATATTTTCTACCGAAGTCAGGACTCTCTACAATGCTTTTAAGGAATATGACTTCATGATTTGACAGGTCTTCTGGTTCTGGTTCTTGTTTTTCTATAAAGAATGAAATACTCGAGAAAACGTTAATAATATTTATACTAAGTGTAATAAGGAAAAGGTAAATTCCTACTTGATAAACGGACGGGATTAATATGGAGAATATCGTCTTAGGATTTGATTATAAATTACTTTTTAAAATTTTAAATCACTTAATTCGCCTTGAAATCAGATAGGTCAGATAAATAAGTACTCTAGCATAAAACATATGCATTAATAAAATTTAAAAAAGTAGAAAATATCTAACTATCATTTTCTTGTCCTATAGTAATTCTTTAAAGTATGTATAATAAGTAAGTATGTATTGAACTATGTATAATAAGTAATAAAGTACCATCTCTGTGAAATTCTGATTTTTGTTGGACACACTGTGGCTAAGGTTTTAATTTCTTTCAGTAATTGGTTGTTTAACGACATGCATAAAAATAAAATATCAAATAGAGTCCGATTATATTTTACCCATAAGAATTATGCCTAAGTATTTTAGTTTCCAGACTAAAATAATAATTATTAAATGTATTTGTACAGTACTTTGAGAAACTGTAGCCCTGTATGGAAAAAAATTTCTTTAGTTAACTGTTACTTAGCGTTTTCGCATACCCTGATTTCAAATACAATAAAAGATTTGAAATATTTTAAAGCAACGCTCGTCAAAAATTTAAAAAATACCGGCCTAAAGACACGGGAAAACTATTTATATTTAAATTGATATAGCTATACTAGAACAGATTACAATTATTTTGGTCCTCAGGTAATAAACCTTTTCAATAAAATAATAACCCGTTCTGTAAGTATTAACTTAAGTTCCCGTAACATTAAGATTCAGTGTTCACGAGGAAGCTACTTAAACAGTACAGATTATTTCGGAATATAAGTTAAGCATCGTTAATTTAAACTCAGATCTTAAGATTAAGATCTTAAGAACACTTACAAGAGATGTCGTTTCAGTTTCCGAAATGTCATCATTCTTTGTTCTTTTATTAGTTCAAATGTAGGTCATATGTCGGGTAAGACCTAAATAAAATGTCGAACCACGGGGTCTCGTGCTTTAAGAGTACTCTTTTATTAAAATCAAATTTTGCAGTCGTCGGTTATTAACAATGTCGGGGACCGTACCGGACGAATTTAGGACCGTTTTTGAATTTAAAATTTCGTAAGTTCTTTTTATTAATGTGTAGAAACCGAATATACTCACGTTGCAAGTTTTTAGTTTCCCATACTATATTCCTTGTCTGTGGCGCATAAATGTCGAAAAAATTCTATAAATAAATAAAACCTTAGATGGCACCGAAACTAGTCAAGCAAACCAATTACCTAAGCTATAATAGGCGGTTTCACTTAATTCAAATATTGATAACTTAGGCTTGTAAAGACTGGTTAATTTGCTTATTTCTAAAAGAGTTCAGTGTCGTACATCAGGAGAATGAGTGCGAAGTGTCACTACGTGATCAAATCGGATATGAGTAAATCCGTGGAAGAATCGGAATCACGAGTATTGCTTGATGAGTAGCAATGTTAATGTTTATGAAAGGGGTACATAGTTGGAAGAATCAAAGATTACGGAGTCCCAAGGTCTTTATGGATAGACATCCAGTACCGTTGAACGCTCAGTAGGTAGTATATATGATTTTAAAAAGGTGACTTAATGCGAGTGGCAAAAGAAAGTCTAACGTAGAATACAGCTATGTCCAGCCGTGGACGTATATCGGTCGAAAAGAAGGATTAAAGTTCATGCCAAAAGAACTCCAGCATATATTAATTCTATTTTTTATAAGCTTTATATAAATAAATAAATATATGGGACACTTACACACACGGTCGTCCGTCCCCAAAGTAAGTTACTAATACTTGTGTTATGGGTAAACGGACGGACAACTGGTGAATATACTACATATATATTTTAAATACATACTTAAACACAAATAAACACCCAGGCTCTAAGAACCAACAAATTGTTCATAGAAAATGTTGGCCCTCGACGAGAATCGAACGCGCGACCCGCGGAGCTGAAATACAGGGTCACTGCCCACTGCGCCAACGGGCTAGTCAAACAATATCTAGCGAAAGAATATCTACAAAAAAATATTTTAATGAAATTATATTTTTTAATTACAGTAATAATATACGAAAAGAGAACATAATGTATGTTTCTTGTTTTCCAATAAGTGAGGCAGCATAATTAGATATTATAAGTATATGGTACAACTACAGGTAATTAATGCCCTGTTTATTTATCACTGCCTGGTAGTGGCTTGCTTTCTGTCCCAATTTTGCTCTAATACACATTGTCAGATATTCCAGGAACTTCCCATGTATATTGAATATTACTTAAGTACATGGTTTTCATAGATAAATTTTTAAAGGTGAAGGTTTGAACCGTCGTTCCCCTGGTAAATATTACGCGCTTTCATTATTCTGCCATCGCCGCATAAAACTGCTCAAATTCTAATAGCTCAAGTTTAAATATTTAATACTTTAGTTTATTAGTAAAGTTGATTTTTCTGAGCACTAATAAATAAATGCTTTTATTAACATTTTATTTTCCGATAGGATTACGTTAACTCCGGATAATTCTTTATTCGGATTAAAGTCGCCGCGACACATAGGAACTCATTGTAGAGCCATAGTTTGCGCAATACGTCTGGGCACTGCAGATAATTTTATTGACTAGACGTAGTATTTTCAGGATCTAGATATTTTCAAGCACATAACTAATTAAATTTTCGTATTAGTTATAGGACGATAAGATATAGTAGCACAATATAGTGGTGAAATAATGTGAGACATGAGCTTTCAGCAATATCGGGGTGTGCTTTTTTATAGTAAATATATATTTTTTAAATAAGTAGTCATTTTTAAAGTATCTATAGTTGTTATCTGTAGGTCAGTTAGTAGAGCAACAGTTATAGGTTTGATAAATAATACATGCTTGACAGCTTTGAGGTTAACTTTATCAGGCAATAAACAACTTACCGTCATCTGGGGGCTTATTGCTGACGAAGTCTCTAAAACCCCGCCAGTTAACCGTGTAACGTCCACTGCGCCGCACCATCATTTGGATCACAAAACGCAAAGAGCACGTAGCACGAGAAATTTACCCGATCAGTATCAGATCGTAATCCGTAGCATCATCCAATGTTCAGACGCGCACGGTACCCGCGGTTATGTACTAACGTCACGCGGCCGCGCCGTCAGCTGGCGAGCCGGCCAGCGCGACGCGTCACGGCGCCGCCCGCCCTCGCGCCTGCGCGTTACGATTTCAGCAAGATTGTAGAGATGTCTGTTATTATTATTATCGATGAAATCTCACTAAAAATATATCTTAAGAACCTGAAGTTTTATGATTCATATTTAATAATTGGTTGGTAAACAAGGTGTTGGAATGGCGACCCCGCACCGGTAAACGCAGTGTTGGCAGACCCCCTACGCGATGGACGGACGACCTCAAAAAGGTCGCGGGGAGCCGCTGGATACAAGCGGCACAAGATCGTGTGTTTTGGAAAGCCCAGAAGAGACCTATGTCCAGCAGTGGACGCCTATCGGTTGAGAAAGAAGAAAGTTTAATAATTTTGTTTCATAACACTCAATTTAGTTTTAAGATCTTGTACACAATAATGTATGATAGATTACTTAAATTGATAAGTAAGTATTACTGGTACTAATACGTCGGTCCGCCGAAGGCCAATATCGAACCCGCGACCCTCGGGTTCGATATTAAGGTCACTGTCACCAGCGCAAATGGGCAAATCAAACTTATTGAAAGAGATTACCCTCTTTATATACTTATTATTTTATACGTTTAGGTTTTATACGTACCACACAACTTATTTTGTAAATTTCATGAGTTAGAATTGTATTTGTATAATAATAACATAATAAAAATTCATCTTCTTGGCATTATATTTTGTGGTTTCATTAGTATACTCATCAGTAAATGTAAATTAATGGAACTGGGGTGTAAGTTTTAGATGTATATTAATAATATATGAATTATATAATATATAGCACATTTCTTTCATATTATTGTATTTTATTTGTGAACTGTGAAACCGTAAGGCTTGAATAGGTCTGCTAAATTTTGTCGTTTCTTGTAGTAGTAACAAAATTTTCAATTGTCATTTACGATTTACTCTGATGTATTGTATTTATTTTTAATAAAGCACTTTCTCTTTTGTTATATAACTTTTGATCTTAAAATACTTACATTATACTTATATATTAATATACCTATATTAAAGTACTTAGATTTAAATAGCATATAAGAATAGTAGTAAGTTTCGTAGGTTTATTTTGCAATATCGATGTCATGTGCAATCACTAATAAGTGCCGCCCGCCTCAGCCCGTTCGACCCCGTTACGTTATTTCGCAACTCAAAGCTATTGCCCATTTAACTTCCTTGTCTAATATTTTTCAACGATGTTATGAGTGAATAAGAGCGTGAATTCATGGTAAAGTTTCGTACAATTAATGCGTTGTATGAGCTGAGTGTAGAGAGTGAGAGTATGTATGAGCTGGTGTTTATTTCAGGGCGGATTTTCCCATGTCTCACACAACGTAAAAAGTTATTACATTTTGTAAGAATGCTATAAAATGCAAAAGTCAAATCTTAAACTTAAAGAAATTATGATCATTCATTGGATGTTAATCTATAATTTTGAAAAGGTTCTCAAGTTTTTATGTTATAAATATTAAAGTTTGAAACCGTTTAATATTAAATCGATGATTGCTAGCGAAGTGATCGATTATTAGATAGATCTAGTAAGTAGATGATGAAATAATTTTTAAAGTATATTTATTTGAAAGTGGTAAAAATAAAAAGATAAAGTATGTATGTTTCTTTAACTTCGTACGTCAGCGTCGACGTTGCGTCTAGTCTTTTGTTGTTGATGTAATACAATGATTTATCTATAAATACGTGTGCTATTAGCAGAGTTTATATTTACCTAACGGTGATCTTCAAACTGAATGCCTTAGTATTTTAAGAATCTACTAACATTGATTTGTTTGAATATAATTCATCTTTGCTCATTACGAGTAAGCTTAAATCCAGTTGCCTAAATGTGTGCGAAGTTTTGCCGCAGTTTTATCTACTTATTGGGCAAAATAAACGAATGAGCGTAATAAATTCATTTCGCTATTAACTGTAGTCTGTAAGTATTTTGAGAATGCAAAGGATAAGGTTGTATATAAATAAACCTGATTTTACTGACTTATTTTTTTAAGATGAAAAACATATTCAAAGAGAAATGATTATGGTTGCATGCAAATACTAATTGGATTCGATTTAAATAGCCATTGAACCTCACGACAAACGACTTCTATTTTAAGACATTATTACATAGTATGGACACCTAGTTCGAAGCGCGCACCTATGCTAAAGGATTCGATCATTCGAATTTCAGCAATGTACAGAACTAGCACAATGCTGGCTTTAACTGGTTCTTGATTTGATATGATGACGTACCTGGCTACAATCGTGGTCGATGAAACGTGATATAATGTATTAAAGCGGTTCCCCTACACTTAAGTTAGGTCTATACACTATGCTTTTAAAGCTGTATAATATTGCACATTACTTAATTACTACTGATGTTCGGTCTTTAAACCTTTATAACCAACTAAACTCATCATATTAAATAATGTTTTCAATACAAAACCGAAGATAATTGTTATTTATAACACATAATATCAACTAGTAAAATATCGTTAGGAAAATAGGGAAATCGAAATTCCTAAATATCTCCGGAAAACTCTTGGGATAAGCTGAACTTGTGAATACGGGACTTAGTGCATCACTTAAGTTAGGTAGTAATAAGCCACTAGGTACTTTAAATTTATATACTTTAGTATTGGTGTGTTTTCAAATTAAATCATTTCAATAAGACCATTCTTCTATTTGTTTGGAAACGTTTTCATTTAATCTTTCAATTGAAAAGTTTCTCAAATACAACAATACTACCGCAAAGAGATACTGAAATAGTTTCGTTATAACAGGTGTCTAATTTCTCAAGTTGGAATAATAAATTTTTAGTTGACATGCAATGGTAAAGTATTGCAAATATATTTGTATTGTAATTTTTGACTTATTTATTTATCAACATATAAGATACCCAATTCTTCTTAGGACATGGCTAGTCGGGTTAGCTTTTACACCTAATTGCAAAAGTCTTATCACAGTCAGTGGAAGGCTGTTCAACCAGGAAAATAAGTAGATCATCATATGCACACCAATCGACGCCAAAGAATTGATATAGCACATTTTACGACTCTCGTAGTCGTAAAATGTGCTATATCAATTCTTTGGCTTTAAAAAAAGGTTTAAAATGGTTGAAAATAACCGCAACATTCTTCAATAAAATATATAAAGTTGATTCCATGAGAGCTTATGACATGACGTCTTAATGCATACAAAAGTAAACTTGCAACATTATAACTTGCATTACAGTACATGAAGCTTCAGAATAAACTACGTTATATAGAGATAGAATATCATTGTTATAATAAATACTAGCTGTTAAATGCATGCTATATCTTGAAAATAATATCTATTTATCGTCTATGCAAATAAGTATGGCTCTTTTCGTAGTAGTAACAGTTCGAGCAAAAAATCTATGACGTTACTATAAATTCTCACGGAATGGACTTTAACACGAATGTTTTCTTCTTCTCATAAAATATTTTTGTGGTATCTTAAGATCATATCTTACGGACATCCGTAAATATAAAACCACAAAATAAACTGTAACGATATCACTATAAAAGTTGCCCGCCACTCATCTTTGAATGCTCGAATCGATAGTTACATCATTTGAATATACGTTAATATGTGAAGCAGATGATAAATTTACCGTCTTGACGAGTGACGATGAATTGAATTGCTAAAGTGCTCGTGTGGAATAATGTTGTATTTTCAAAAATACTTACTCATACACTTTCAGCAATAATTCTGTACCAGACGTGAATAAGTTAATAATAGATAAGTTACTTTATAGGCATTAGGATTGCCTAATATATAGGGCGAATACTTCAATGGACTCGATAAGTCTTTTATATCGCACATACAAAATTATGAATATTTAAATATATCCCTTTAACGTATACTAAACGTAAACCTATTTATGGCTGGCCTAAGAAGTGTGCGATTTATTCCTTTACATGCTTTCTCTACATATGACTTTCATTTAATAAAAGATGTAATTGGGATGGGACACTTACATACCCGATAGTCCATCCCCAAAGTAAGTAACTTATATGGGTGATGGACTGGTAAATATACTAAATATATAATATTAAATACATACTTAATTACAAATACACACCCAGGCTCGAAGAACCCACAAATCGTTTTATAGAAAATGTTGGCCCTCGGCGGGAATCGAACCTGCGACCCGCGGAGCTGCCAGGGTCACTACCCACTTCGCCAACGGGCCAGTCAAATATTTGTAAAATTGTCTTAGTTGAACCATCCTATTGTGTATTTAATCGTCAATTTGACAAAGTAACAAAATTTTTAAATAAAACTCAAAACATAACTAAAAAGGTAACAGGACTCTTTTGGAATAGTTTCGTGTTATAATGTAATAAAATAGAAACATAGCTGTCACGTTAAGATTTAGTGTATATATTTAAAATATTTTCGTTATGGTTGGTATGAAGGTTTAGCTGAAGCTGCATCTGTTAAAAATACCATATCTCTATATTCCTCGCAGACTGTACTCTGCTGTACTCTATCCTCACGCCTATCTATCATATCGTCGCTAGAAGACTGGTCCTAACTAATATGGTCCTAACTAATAATACATTTTCTTCATAAATAATTTGTTGGTTTTCGGAGTCTGGGCGTATGTATAAAAAATGCGCAACCGATTTTTGACACGGAGAGTCGCAACCAGTATTAGTTGTATCTAAATTAATTATAACTCAGTTCATAGTAATTCGCATGAATCTAAGATAAACCTATGTATTACATGTCAGGAGTCTAGTTAGATTTTATGCTCTATTAGTGGCGTTTTATAAATAGGTAGATGATATAAAATTATTGTTATGCACATCCTATATGATAATTACATCATGTATATCAAGGGTAAAATAGCCGGGCAAAGGTGTAGGATTTCTATTAAAAGCTTATCTTAAAGATAACAAAACCGTCACAATTGGAACTTTAGACAAAACAGTTATATATTTTGTTTATTATAAAAGTGAATAGATTACCGAGTTTAAATATAAATTTTATGTACGCAACTTATTATTTGAAGAAAATAATATGAGAGAAAAGTTTTTATGTTAAGTTTTCGTCATAACTTCCAAGGTTTTTCCCGAATGGATAACAAAATGTTTAAGCAACACGTAAAGTTCCATGTTTATAATTATCCTAAAAACGAAAGTTATAAGAATTCATGTAGATAAAAAATATTGTTTACATATAATTCTAAAGATTGATAAAATAATTAAATAAAAGATAATGAACTAAACGAGGTACATAATATATCAGGTGATATATGATGTACCTCGTTGTGATATATAAATGTGATGCTAGTCTATAACTCATGGGCTCATATTTGGTGGATCATAGTCATTTGGTAATTTTTCCGTCTTTTGTGTTTCAGAGAACTCTGTAAACCATTAATTCCTGATACTCTCTGTCATATCGGATAATAATCGCTGGTGACAAAATACAGAATTTATCCGAGCTTTTGGCTTATTTCCGGGGTTGCCTATAACTAATAGAAGGTGCTTCATACAAAATCTGCTATTATGGTGTCCATTAAAACCTTACGTCATAGGACCATTTCTATAGTAAGCTCTTGACGAGATCTACACTCTAAAAAATGGTGTCCATTATAAGTTGGCCCTGATAGAATTATGGGAACAAGGAGTTGATGTTGAAAAGGATCAACACACAAATTAGAAAACTAAACGATGTTATTTAATTTAGTCAAAGTTACCCTTCTGAAATTTTAAACTTAAAACGATCATCATTTAATATGCTTCAATTTTATATGTAGGTAATCTTAATTGCTTATTAAATATCAATTTAATTGATCCATTAAACTATTTTATTAATAAATACTATTGTAATATTAAATTACCTCATTATAGACTGGTTGTGATAAATAGCATTTGAATCATAAATTGGTAGAGTTTATCGTCATTCTTCTATTTTTTTTTTCAATAATGTTTTACCACTAAGTTTAATTGTAATATATTGTATCTTAAAAGTAAAATAGCAGGAACACAAGGAATGCAGTATCTTTGATTAAGACATGTTAGTGGTAATAAAAAAATCAATTTCATTTCTATACATTTAACATGGGAAAATATTTCGCATAAAATTTTCATTATTGATTCCCGATGTAGTTATTATGGTAATGAAAAGAAATTGAAATATCATAGAAATGTCTGTATGAAATGTATTAATACAAAACGTACAATAATATTTTGATAAATATAATATTAATTTGATAAGTATAATCTTCTTTATACATGAATAAAGGAAATGATAATATTTAATCTTATTTATATTTTATCTAATTAATATATATATATTCACTAATAAGAAAATGAGTTATCGGTATGTGTAAATACCCAATTAATGTAAATGACGTATTTGGGACGTTGTTATTACGATTCTTTGTAGATTGTTATGTCAACCAAGAATGTTTTTTACTAATTCTGAATGAACTAAACATTACATTAGACGTAATGACACTGCATGAATGCGGATTTCTAGATAACTTATATCCAAGAAAATACAGGCTTACATTATATTCTTTAGCTGTTTTTATGGTATCAGCTTCGATATATTGCAAGCAGCAATTAAGTACGAAGTTTAAACAGAAAATCCCGAGCGTGTGTAACCGCGAATGATTAAGTTTTCTAAACAGTAATGGTGGCCACCATGATTCACTAAATGACTTTTTACATCGACATTTAAAACAGCAATAGTGATTTGTTCTCAATTTATGAATTTATGTACATTCTGACTGAAGTAATTTTCAGAAACTATTTTTCTTCTTAAGCTATCAAATCCCTTCCACCTTATCAATTTGCTTATAAATGTTATTTTTAGTTAAGTAAGGACACGAATATGAGAAGGTGTAAAAGGTTTGCCTAATGTTATAGATAGGATGATATTATAATTAATATTTTTTCAACGATACTACTGCTGTGATAGCCCAATGGTGAGACCGTGCGACTCTCTAGAGACGAACATAGGTTCAAACCCGGGCAGGCACCAATGAGTTTTTCTATTAAAACTCATGTGTCTAATTCATAATTGCAATTTATCACACGCTTTTCGGTGAAGGAAAACATCGTGAGGAAACCTGCATATCACTAGAGAATTCTGTTGATATGTGTAACCTACCAATCCGCATTGGAGCAGCGTGGTAGGTCTTAGCTCCAACCCTTCTCTCCAGAAACGGAGAGAGGAGGCCTATTCCCAGCAGTGGGATATTAACAGGCCGCTACTTTACAACGATACTACACGCAGTCTTACTGCCTGGCGATTTTCATAATGTACACTGTTATCTTTGCTGGTGACTGAGAACAAGAATACTGAGTGCATCTCAGCAACATCCACCAGTCGCCTACAGCTATATCTGTATAGTCTATGCCTAACCATTCGAAGAATCAGATACATAGGCGGCTTCAAGAAAATAGTTACCTATAAACCTTTTTATAAATTGACATGAAACTGTAAACACGTAAGTTTATATAAGTCTGAAAATTCCATATTGAAGTTTTGGGTAGTTGTTCGAAATCAAAGACTCCTTGGATTGTTTCCTAAAATTTTATTAATAAGGTAGACATTTTACCGATGGCAAGCTGTTACAATATTTTGTATTTACTATTTGAATAAAATATAAAAATATAAAAAAATATTTTCACCGTTTTCTTAGACAGACAAAATCTCAATGTTCAAATATTTAAAATATTTGTGATAAGCCATTTTTGATTATACCGTATGTTATTTAATAACTTCCGGACAAATTCTATTCGTTCCATCCTTATCAAAGAAAATATGATTAGTACTGACGTACTCAACTAGATGAATGACCGAGCCGTGTAAACTAATCCAATTAAGAAATATAACCTTTTGACTTTGTCAACTTAATCTATTCGTGTCTATTTCATCTAAGGCTGGGTTCTAAGGCTTATTTTACTCACTAGCAATTTTTAATAAAGTTTAGCCCTTTAGAAAGCCCTACTCTTGAACTGCCATATACAACATGTCATCATGATTACATGACCAGACCAGACGTCTTCAAAAAGTGTTAAAAATGAGACATTTCTTTAGGACATAAAGATACCCTTGCCATAGAAGTAAAAAAAATCTACATGCTATTTTGCAACCTGTTCTTTAACACATTTATAAAAACATACGATTCAAACACAAATATAAAAACATGTTTTCCTGTAAATATGTAGCCCCTAGTCCGGTTATGTAAATATCTAACTGGCCACCCGTTAAAGCTAACACAATGTTGATAACTCGAGAAGAAAGAACCTATACATTATTATAAAACATCAGTTATCAGACTTATATATTATATCGGTAGGATAAAAAATCGATATCGATCAATCGATATTTATAAATATAATATCGATATTTATAGTATGCTATTTAGAGATGGTAGTAATATAAGGTGTTGTTTTATGGTATTAAGTAAGTAAGATCAATTAAATTAATATTTAAAACCCAGATTAGTAATGCATTAAAAATATATATATTTAAGATGTTGTTTATTTACAACTTCCCCTGATAAATACTGTGTATTGCTCTGTATTAGATAAATGTAATTAATGTGCTTCGCGATAAGGTCCGGTTTGCGCATTAGGCGCGTGCTTCAGCGATAATGAGGGTCACAGGGTACCAGTATATATTTGTCCCTCAGTAGCACTGTTATCACAGTGTCTTCTTGAGCAAATGAGCAGACGTTGTTTCTTGCACGCGTTAAAAATAAAGTAAACAAAAAAAAATGCCGTGGACAAGCACGAACAGGTGAAATAAATTTTAACGGCTAATAAATATTTCAAATCTTAATTTTTATAGTGCTTAAATCTCTTATCTTAAAATTTTGGACAATAATTTCAAATTTATTTATATATTTAATTAATTACAGAATTTACGCGAAACCCTCGAACACAAGTTCAGGTGAAGGAATCTTATACTCTCCGAACACTGTAGCTAGAGCTGCCACTACAGCCGCTGGAGACACCGGAGGCCGTTTTGAATTAAGCGATCACGGATATGGGAAGAGTTCCGTAAAACTTTTACATGTTCACCGTGATGGAGAATACCACGTCATTCGAGAATTCGAAGTGTCTACAGAACTGAAGTTAAGCAGTGAATCAGCTTACGTGATTGGTGACAACAAGGAGGTCGTCGCGACTGACTCACAAAAGAACACAGTCTATTTACTAGCCAAAAAATACGGGATTAAGACACCAGAAGAATTTGGAGCAGTTGTAGTGAATCATTTCCTTTACACATACAAACAAGTTTTAGAAGCCAAGTGTCACATAATTGAATATCCCTGGGAAAGGTTACAAGCAGGAATGCCTCATAACCATGCGTTTCTATATGCACCAACTGCAACTCGGTGGTGTGAAGTATCCCAAATACGACATGGTAAGCTATAACGATACTTTTTAATATATTTAATTACTTTTGACACACAGTTAGTTAACAGCGAATATCTTACAGAAGCTGTTGTTGTAAAATCTGGCTTAAGTGGGCTACGAGTTCTGAAGACAACGCAATCGGCGTTTGTTGATTTCGTACAAGATGAATATACAACTCTTGCAGATGCGCCAGAGAGAATATTTAGGTAATTAAACTTGCCATATTGAAATTGTCATAAAAACATATAATTTGTACATTTACTCTTTATCTTTGAAAAATAATAATCCCTATTAATATATGTATGTATGTACAATATGTATGTATTATGTATTACAGTACAGTAGTTGAAGCAGAATGGACGTATGACAATATGAAAACAGCAGATTTTGACAACGCTTGGTTAACCGTGAAAGACGCCGTCCTAGAGAAATTTGCCGGTCCCCCAGACACCGGCGTTTATTCGCCTTCCGTCCAACACACACTTTATCAAGCACAAAAAACGGTTTTAGAAAAAGTTGCAGAGGTAAGTTTAAATCTTATGAATTGCGTTAACTAAATAGTGTAAAAACACCGTATTTCACTATAGACCTATTAAAGGACTCAAGGATCAACGAAGTCGAAAGGTATATTCTCCATAAATTATTTATGTTGTTCGCAAAACATGTATCATGGTTTTTAGTGATCTTAGGTACTTGATCAAATTTTAAACCTAATTGCGGCACTTTGATAATTAATCATAATATTTTAAAATTGAATATTTACTCTATTTAAATCATTTTCAAGGTACCCAATCAGAAGTTAAAAATTAATTAGTAATTCATAATGAGACTGGAACTATTATAGATAGAGAAGACTAATTATTTCAAGTTGACAAGCAAAATGAGGTCCTCATGCTGAAGTGAGAGTTTGTAAACGTACTCGTATATCCGAAACAGTATATCTTTACGGTCAATCATATAATTTAAAAAAATTATATGATTCAATTTATCAATTGAATTATATTTGGTATCGAAGTAGGTCTAAATTTAGTCTTCATATTTATGATACAAATGCGTTATACCCTTACTAGTTATCGGCTCACGTGATACGTCTTCAAGAGTCTCTCTGTCTTGGTCAAAGTTTATCAGCAATTCCAATGTAATCGTCCTACCCATTTTCGTGTATCAGCTGGACTTAATATCAGTTCAACCGAAGCTAAAAACAAATTTAAACTTTGGCTTTTAATGATAATTAGTTGTTTAATTATTGTTGTTTTTATGTCTTTTTATTGTCCGCAGATCTCATGGATCAGGATGACTATGCCCAACAAGCATTACCTCAATATTGATGTTTCTAAATTTCCCGCCAACGTTACCAAGGGAGACCCCCATCATTATATCTACCAACCCATAGACAAACCAGCAGGTCTTATATATGCACAGCTTCGTAGACGGCCAAAGAGCCATTTGTGACCTTCATTAGTATAAAAATTTAATAAATTACCGCATTTGAAGAAATGCACAGCTCCAAATATAAAAATGCAACTACGCTTAAAGGTAGTTAGTCATTTTACTGAAAATTACAAGTCTGTTGGTCTCTAGGTATCCAAAATGGGAAAAGTTTTATTTATGAAGTATAATATATAAAGAAGTTATCGTGAATTAAGAATGAAATTGATTGCTTTATTAGTTTTAGCGTATTTAACTAAGTATTGTTTTAACGCGTGGTTTAAGTATCGTGTTTTAAATGTTTTAATTCCCTTATAATAAGGGCGTCGAGATTTTATATCAAGTTAATGATTTTTATCAGATTTAGTTTTAAGTTTAGAGGATTTAAAAGTATTTGTGTCATAAAAAATATAAAATACTTAGAATCTAAATATCTAGTCAACGTTATTGACACTATGCTTACACAAAATATTAAGGCTTTTAAAAAAAATATTTTTTTATTTTATAATAGTAATAAATATTCTTTTTTGCAAAGCAGTACTCGTATATTTATTTAAAAATATATATCCTATAAATCTGAATAATTCAGTTTTGCTAAAATATTTTCAAACTTCGTATCGAAATTTATTGTACTTAAAGAGGCTATTAAAAAATTTATTAAAATGCCAGCACTGTTAATACGTAAACCAGCGGTCACAAGCAGTCAGTCTTTTGTTTATTTTTTTATTTTTATCATCGTTCTGTATAAAAAAGATATTACTCTAAGAATATTTTTACTCAAAAGACACTTATATTTTTAAACCCACTTTCAAAGGGAATCATTCGGCTTTGTATTATAGCTATCTTTTGTTTTTTTATTGTTAAGTAGCTTAGAATAAGAAAGAATTTTAAAATAAATAAGGATACAACGAGAAAGAAAAAGATTCTATGTACAAAGTAGTAAACAAACTTATTGTTGTTTTAATACTAATTTTAAGTTAAGTATGTAAGCGATATGTGAAATATTACATACTTTTAAGGTACTCTCGTCCTCAAGTCGATAACTCCCATGCTGGGGTCGTGATCAATCACGGAACCTTTGACTGAAAAATGCCATTTTTCCATCCATTTTCCATATAAGGTACTAAAATCCCATAAAATCCATCTATTATATGGGTTGGGATCGTAATAAACAGCCGAGCTAACGTGTTGATATCAGTTAATTAGGATTGTGTAAAACTAATTGTTTTTTCTTTGAGTATATTCGACTATATACAAAATACGTCACGTATTTTTTTAGTATAATCTTCAAAACAAATTCGTGACCTCTTCGGAATAGGGTGATTACTTATAAGATAATTAAAAATAGTTACGCAATTAATAACGAAAAACTAAAAATAAAGTTAACATTGCAATAGTTAACATAAATATTTTGCAGCCTTGTATTTCCTTCATTACGTAAAATACTATATAGGTACAAAAACAAATAAACTTGCTTGTGAAATAAACATTGCTGTAACTATTTAATAATTCAGAGTTTTGGCGTCCTCTGATTTTGATTCAAATGGCAGTAGCCATCAAAAATCAAGCAGTAGTAGCTACCGGAGGGCTAGACGAGAGTTTCCCGGGGCCCCTAAGCTCCGGTTGGCCTTTCTGAGCTTACCCCCCTCCGGGGTACGTCAAATCCGGAAGTCGAAGAATATAGAGTTAATTTAGGGCCCTAGTTAAATTTTCCCCAGGGCCTTTTATATTAACTTGCTACGCAACTGGGCAGTAGGGAAAACTGTCACAGCTCTGGGAAAATATTCTGTCTTTGTCCTCCTCTCAAAACAATCTTCTAGCATTTCGTAAACTTCAAATATTGATGATATGGGATAGTTCTTCATTTATGCAAACAAAATCAGAGGAATATCTTAATTGTATCTCTAAAGAAATGACAGTGTTTTGACTCTAGTATTTTAAAGATAAAAGGGCTAATAAGGCTAAGTAAAAAAAGTAAAAAAACAAACAAAACCTTTAAATGTCGAACGAAGGTGGACGGTGGTTGCCAAGAATAGTTGTGCTACCAATGTTTAAAGTTGCACAATTTACAAAAAACATCCATTTTTATTTTTCTGGAACTAAAAGAATACAGATAGAAGTCAGCATTATGTCCACATGATTTACATATCTTACATTGATCGGATAGGGAGATTATAAGATGGTCAAGACATCACTAGTTGACTAACTTATTTTTAATTCGCAGAATTATGCGATAGCGTCAGTTAGTCATTGATAGTCAGTCAATGAATTGCATCTGCGAAAACTCTAAATTTCCCTGTATAATAACGTCTCCCTAATAATTTATCCAAATATATCGTTTTCCCACATATTTACCTCGGATTGAAATTTGATTAAAAAGCCTTAATCTAGGAACTGTGCTGAAACGGCAAGTAAAAGTTTTTACATTGTCACTGCTAGACATCAAGTTGTTGAGTGACCGTCTATCATCACACGTGTGTCGCAAGTCCATATAATACTTTGTTTTGCTATACCTCGCCGTAAAGATTAGCAATTTTTAAATTTAAACTATCGTGAGTAGTATTCATAGTTAATAAAGATACCGGCTATACTCACGTCTAATTTTTTCGGATTAGCCCGACCAGTTTCGAACCCGTCATGGGCACTTATTCATGAGCTCTTTACACGACGTTATCGCGGCGGGAACTGCCGCGATAACGTTGTGTCGGGTCGGGCTAATTCGATAAAATTAGATGTGAGTATAGCCGGTATCTTTATTAACTCCATATAATACGTTTGAAAACTATATAAATTGCTGTTCAGATTACATATTATTATTTTTTTTCTACCAATTACAACTTAAAATATATTTATAGCACAATAAACATATAGAAAAGACTTTTCTTTCGACTCAGCTTTTCTGACCAGTCGATAAATGATTTAATTGCTCATTATCTTAATATGTAACGGTATTCAGGACTATTCTAACAGTAAATTGCTGTCAGAAATTTTGAATGTAGTTTGAAACACTGAAAATTTATACCCTTATTTAACACACAGGATACTTTTCATCCAATATCAAAAACAAGGTTGGTTATAAATAAAATTCTAACATACCCAGCCCGCTTCACTGGGCTTAATTTCAGTAGTGAAAATGCTGTCATTGACTATTAAAAAAAATGCTTCGATCGCCACTAAATTTTACAGGATCGTCCGCTGGGTCGTTATAAAGATTGTCTGAACATTCAATAAAATTGGTCCAGCCGGAGTCTATAAAGGACATACAGATAGACATTTTATATATTAGACACAGACAAATAGAATCTTCAGTATTACAAATAGTGACAAAGCTAAAATGTTATTGTTTCTTATGTATCATGAAATTCTGTAAAGTAATACATACTTTTCCGATTACGAGGTCTTATTACGAGAAAATAAAAAGTAATTTGGATACAGATATTTTAATACGAAATCAAATTATTACTTAAAAACATTATTGTTTTATTGTTTTTAATCTTAACACTTATTAAGAATGTTATTTTTTTGAGAAATACTTTAATTGATATAAAAAATTTCAATAAAAAGGTTTGTTAAACGTTTCTACTTATACTAAAATTATAAAATTAAAGACGTTTTGTTCCAATAATTTTGTCAGCCAATGCGTATAGTTCTTCTACTGTCTGCAACAAAAAAAAGACGTATTTAAATATTTTATGTATATTCATATACATAACGAAAAAAGAAGTCTTTTGATTATCGTTAATTTTAATTTATATTTACTAACGCGATAATACTTACTATAGTTTTTCGGCCCTTATCCCACACTAAGTGGGGTCGTAAAATGTTTTTCGCTATCTCTCTCTCCTATCATTCGTCAACTCTGGCGCTACTCCTTTTATGTGCATGTCATACTTCACATCATCCATCCAGATTCACATCTGACACTTGTTTGGTCACATAATTTTCATCTCTCCTTCTTGTATGTCCAATATAATAAATTTTAGAGGTGCGGTATTAGGGAGGTATGAATTTCATTTTGCCAAAACGTCTTAAAATCTCCGATACTGCAGGCCTACCATGACTTCTTACTGCGACTCAATTGAAAACGTAAATGACGACCGCGAACCGCTTTCTTTTCGTACCATGAAGTCTGAATTGCATTGGGGTCGTAATGTTTGAAAAGGATAATGTTATATGAACTATAGATAACTTTGTCTCTTTTACTCACATGTTCTTAGGACGAATCACGAACGCTCATTCGGCGACGACATAAAGTGTGCGTCTTTAAGATGTCATGGTATGAAAAAGTAAAACAATTTAGTTTACGTCTTCAGATAAGTCGCAATAAGAGTTCATGGTAGGCCTTCAGTAGGCCTACCATCAACTTTTAGAAACGATTGAATTGCAATGCAATTCAAAGTCGGTACCTAAACTAAATCACTTTCTTTTCGTACGTATGAAGTGTTTTAACTGAGTTGCATTTGGATCGCACACCTACTATATACGTTTCCGATTGAGTTTAGGATTTACCGCCGTGTTATATCCGGTTAAGCAAAATAGACCACCCTCTTTCTTACCGAGGGGTCGTAAAATACGACTAAGTTAAGTTGACGTCAGGCAGGCGGCTGGTAGTAAAATACGCAGCCAAATCATGTGACAACATGTGTGTAACATATTGTGCCGACCCCACTTAGAGTGGGATAAGAGCAGGAGGATGATGATTGAGTTTAGGATTTAATTCAGCAACGACTTAAACTGTCCGTCTTTAACACGTCATGGTACGAGAAAGCAAAACAATTCAGTTTAGGTCTTCAATTAAATTGGAATAAGCGTTCCCGGTAAGTCTGCAGCGATATGATCCATGAATTAATAAAAATGAACTTATGTAAGTTTACAAAGAACAAAACCGACACCTCAAACACTTTTAGTGTATGTCTGATAGATACTCGCAACATGGAATAAAATATTTCAAGCTTTCATGTCGAACAGATTAGTTTTATTTAAATTAGGTACATGCCTACATTTTGAGTGCATCTGATAAAGCAAAATATTATTATTCAAAATTATAACTATATCTCAAAAATTTACTTTAAAGGTTTGAATAATAAAGCTAACTTCGCTCAATGTTGAGAAACTCGTAAGGTAAAAAACGTATGAGGCTGTGAATGACGTAGGAATGGAATATATTATTATATTTAGTAGAAAATAAATTAATCGATTCGATCGAGAAAATAAATACTTTATTCTTGCTATTACTTTGCTTTTTAAGTCAAGCTTTCAAATTAAAAATATACGGCATAAGAACTAATACCATTATCTTACTAAACTTGTTACAAAATTTATGGGACTTTTATCTTAATAGTCATAAGAACAATAATTTTCGATATTTATCAGTACGTATCATTAGTTTTATTTATCATCAGTAAACTTAATTACTAGCACCATAATGCTTGTGCTCATTAGGGTCCATTATAAGTTAATCAAAGATTTTGGTAAACTCTAATTACACTTACAATGGAAAAGATGTATAATTAGATTGAAAGTGTGCAAAAAAACAATTAATTTCATTTACTAATAATGTCTTTAATGTTTATACAGTTAATTATTCCTGATATTCAAAATAGTTATAGCATATTCTTATAATCACGCAACAAGTATTTAATCTGAATTTAAGATTTTTCAATTGTAGAGGTTAGGGCGGCAGAAAATTTGACAACTTAGCTCTCGACAGTGTGCAAATTTGCCACTGTATGGAATTAATTAACAATATAAAGACTAAAATAACCTTACGGTGTTATTGTTATTAATGTGGTGTTCAATAAAAGTTAAGAAATAAAAAAGTTTGTGGATTCCTTATCACATGATAATGGATATTTTTCTATAAATTGATAGATTTTTTTTATGTAAAAGCAAATTCAAAAACATTATTTATGGAATAAATAAATGTCAAAGCAAACATTTATGTATGTATATGCTGGTCAGCACGATTATCATAATAGTACGTCGTTGTTGTATACAATTAATTAAATATGAACACAAATAACAGTTGATTGTATGCCTAATTTCGTATGTTTTATCTCTTCCTTTGTTTTGTCGTTGAGTAACAGGTTTTTTTTCTTTACGTAACGAGGTTCATGACCTTAAAATACCTATTTACAAGTCACGAGACATAAGGTATAAATATATGAAATGCTTGTGAGAATTAATGCCAGCAAATGTTCAGCTTAAACAGGGGAAAAGACCTTTTTAGGTGCCTATAAAAATAAATAAAAAAATAACAATATAACTCTTATGAAATATTCGATGACAATATAAACAGTTTTGTTTTTTTATATTAATTGCATTTCCAGTAACTTTCTGTTTAAGTTTATAATATGTAAAAGCTTTGGTAAATTTTTCTACCTTACTATTAATTTCGTGATACCAAAATATCGCATTTTGATCATTCCTTTATTTAATACTAGCTGATCAGCCAAATTTGTTTTGTCATTTAAATTATTATTATATCTTAGAAAATTTCTAAGAGAAAATTTTTTTAGGAGTGAACAACCCTTATCACTTAGGGGTGTGAAAAATAGATAGTCGCCAATTCTCAGACTTACTGAATATGCATCAAAAATTTCATAAAAATCAGCCGTTTCGGGGGAGTATGGTAATTAACATTGTGATACGAGACTTTTATATATTTTATATATAGTGTACATACAGATAATGTATGATTATGCTACTGTAAAAAACATATGTTTGTATGTTTGCGTTGCTTTTGCGCTCGCCAAAATCTTCTGTAGAACATGTAGGGGCTTACGCTACTTATCAATCCAATCTTATAGTAAGAATATTTTAGTAAAAAAATAATTCTTAAAATTAAAATACTAAATATTTCTTTAGAAAACGATACATGACCCTTTATACAGGGGCATCTCCACGGATCTGGAATTTCCTGTGCAGCATCGAAGTTCATATGATTCATAATTATTTCTGTGAATATATAAGAAAAACCGTCCAAATATTTTTTTTTCTAAAGATATGTGGCCAAATAGTTCAATTGGTAAAACGATATCTAATAGCGATACGTTGTTCTCTGGTGTCTGAAGGCGCGAGTTAAAATCAAGCAGCATCATGAAATTTTCAAATTTATTTAATAACTAAAAATCCGTTAAAGTGTGATTACTTATTTATGTAGATGATTAATTTCTGCGTGTTTAATTTAATAACAAATTGCGGGCACTAAGGTGTGTGGAATTTGGTATCATTAAAGGTTATTCATAGTAAGAGTGAATTTAATAACATAATATATAAACATATAATAACATAAATATATAAAAATAAATAATGAGGTACATAATATGTACATAATATATGGATATAACAAATGGATATAATTTTTTTTTATATGGAACATATAAAATTGAAATAATATAATTAAAGAATTATGTACGAGATTTTAAACAAATGCATTAAATGAATTTTAAATTTAATATTCATTTGTATATTTATGCTATGATTTATCTAACACTAGCCCTTATTTAATCTGCTATTTTTAATTTGGTTTGCCGTTAATATACTTGTACTGATATCGTTGTTATCAATTATGTTTTGTTTCCTTTAGTTAATATAATATACATTACATAGTATCTATTGAGAGCCCGTTAGACTTATTATACTGAGAAGTTTATGATACAAGCTCCTTGTTATTTTCAACTATAGGACGGCCAGTTTCATCTATAGATCACAATAGTTATTTTGATTTGCATGTGATAATTGTAATGGTAGCCTACGTGACAATGTAAAGAGTAATATAAAGCTCAAGATTAAATTATTCTGATAGGGTCGAGTAAGAACCAGTTAGAATTTATTATGTAAACATTGCCAACTCATAATGTTATATATAATATACTATATAGTTTTGAGCTTTTAACCCTTTCAACAATGCTTATTACAATATCAATACAAATTTAATTTCATTCAAAAATTAGTTTGTGGAGCGTAATAAATGGTCGTACAAAAGGTGACAGAAGTGTTTGTTTTTAGGTAATAGGGTTATACCCTATATATATGCCCTATACTGGTGGGTAATGGCTTACTTAATTCTTAGACTGCAGGATTGGAGCTTAGGCCCACCACGCTGTTCCAATGTGTAACCTAACCTAACAAGGTTACACATATCCCATGAATTTTTAGAGATATGTAGGTTATCTCACAATTTTTTCGCCACTGCAATGGGCATTATGAATTTTTAATATCGAGTACATAAATTTTAATGACAACTCATTAGTGAGTTTTTCTTAATTTTCTGATATTCAGTAGTGACTAATATTAAATGTTTCCTGTAAAAATATAACATTAATTGGTAGGATTGTTATAGAGAAATTTGTGAAACAAAACTATACCTAACTTTTTTAATAATTATAAGATATAATTAATTAGGATTATTTAGGGAAGCGACAGATTTTTTAATTCATAAAAATTTTCAGCCAAATTAGCCGCTATTGCCACCGTGAAAAACTTTTAAAAAATATCAAAAATTAAACATTTGGTAATATTATAAACAACCTACGATTACGTATGTCAAGTAGAGAATATAATTAGATTTATTCTAGTAAATATCATATTTATTGACGTACAACCAATATGTTAGGGCTGCAGTTACTATGCCTTGATTCGTTTTATGAAAAATCACGTCATCATTTTCCGACTCCTTCTATCAAAACGTTGACTTCAATTGAAACGAATTTTAAAAATAGTTTTTTTGCATTATTACGTAAGATAATCTTACTTACATTGATTGTAGGTATTAAGATGTGATATTGGAGTGCAATCTTAAATGAGTGCAAGAGTGTACGCATGTAGTGAGACACACTACATGCGAACAAATACTGAGTAGGATAGATCATAAAATGTTTACTCATTCACCAGATTAGGGGTCACAAAGTTGGAGTCTATCTGGTATGTACTAGTTTGTCACGAGCCCTCTATAATTCTGTTTCTTGTAGGTATACAAGATGATCCGGATTCAACCTCAATAATGTTGCATAAAATATATAGTTATAAGTATATATGTGTATACAATTTACACAACATATGTGTATGCACTACTTAACAGAATCTGAAAATTTCTCTCCTCTCGTATTTCCAAGAATATTGGGATGATTCAATCAAAATTCTGATAATTTTGTTTTTATTTCAATTGTCTGTTAATTACTTCCTGCTGTTACGAAAACGTTAAATTACAAATTTTTTTAGCATGTCCTAAAACGATCTTTGATTCATTCATTTAATTTTAGTTCATCAACCAATATCAACCAATTTAATCACTTAAGTATCTAAATCCACAGTAACTTAGCCCATTATTTTTATCTAGTTTCAAATTCATTTGAAATAGATTCCATCATGATGGAGGCTTCTAAATTGAAATTCATTTGGACTTATATTTCTCAATTTAAAGCGTATACAATGTGTAAACAATATAAGTTTTAAATTGCAAGATATTTTTAAAGACTTACTGTTAAATTTTTAAGTGTCTTTATATCATTTGCTTCATATTTTAAGACGGCAAACTGGTCGTCGTTAAATCGGAAGCCCTTTTCGATGTCGGCCTGTTTGATTTCTCCCAACTCAGCGACGCATTTTGCCAAGAGTTGCTCTGGCGTCAGCTGTTCGCCTTCTTCTTTGATAGCCTCTGCTTCCGCTTCTTCGTCAATTACCTGTTAAAGATTAAAGATAAAGACAGACGTGCTTAAAACTGGATTTCTGATGGTATTTAGAATTTACTCTTTCTTTCTGCTTCAAGGAGTTTTAGGGTATTCGTTAAAAAAGTTTAACCAGTGGCTTCGATTCAATTTATATATTCAATTTGTTAAACGGCTAATTATTGAAACAATAACATTATCATTCTCCTGCTCTTATCTCACTCTGAGTGGAGTCGGCACAACATATGATATGTGACAACATGTGTGATATACATGTTGTCACATGATTTGACTATATATTTTACGACCGTACGCCTGCCTGCCGTTAACTTACCTGCGTCGTATTTTACGACACCTCGGCAAGAAAGAGGGGGGACTATTCTACTCAGCCGTAACCACAAGGCATAATGAGACAATAATATGACGTACCGATATTAGTTCGTCGTATGTGCTACAAATATTTTAAAAATAGCTTACTTGATCAAATTTCTGCGACGCTTTTAATTTTCTATAATATGCATCTGCTCGCTTTTTAGATGCTCTTGCAACTTCTCTGTTAACCATTCTCCAAAAAACAAATACAGGATGATGGAAGAGTTCCGGTGGACATTCTTTCAACGGTGTTTTTCCAACAAGAATAAGCCGTTTTAACCTTTCCATCTCGTCAAGCTGTCCAGATAAATGTATTATTGTTGTAATCAAATGTATAATTTACACAAAAGTGTCACCTTTATATTTATAAGGGTTACACTTTTTACACAAATTAAAGATTGAACTTTATTAAGTTATAAGAGTACTGAATATCATAACAGCTAGATACCAATTCGTCTGAATGTCAAACACACACACACACACACACACATACAGAGAGAGAGAAATAGAGAGAGACTTGAATTCAAATAAAGAATTGAGATCGTGGACTATACTAACAATCGTAATAATAGATACCCCACGATTCCAATTCTTAAATTACCTTGAGCTAACATTCTAAAAAACTTCTTTAAATCTGCGTTGATCCGCTTAATTGAATCTTTATTAATGTACTAAGCTAAACATTTTTTTTTAGTTTATTAATATACCACAACAGAATGTTAATTAATAAATATAAAGAAAAAGCAAAATGAGTAAATTAATATATTTTCCATAGAATCTTTAATAATATTAATATAATAAACAATGCCCATATAAAGGAACATTTTATTTGTTTACTTATTTACCAATAGCATTTAAATCTGTTTATGATATTAATATTACATAAATGATAATAAAGTTTTTATAAACGGTACTTACAACTCTGGAGGAAATTCGCTTGTTGAGGCTTTCTTCGTTGACAGCGCGAATCCTTTCCTCCAACTCTGTCATATATGTTTTATCTGTCAGCCTGACGAGATTCGAGCCCATATGCTTCTCAAGGCGGGCTCGGACATGTGGATGTGCAAAACTGAAACAAAAATAGCCTTAAAAATATCATTGAAATTAATACACATATATGTTTTTTGGTTTTTAAAGTTTTGCATTTTTTGGGTAGGTTTATACTATAGGTTTAGGTAATTAAAGTAATATTAAAAACATACATATTTATTTTAATTACATACGTAGTTTTTACTACACAACTACTGTTACGGACTTACCATGGAGGTTGGACGCTTTTACGATTCGTCTTGTCTAGTTTCGTAAAAAGCTATACCGAAAGCTCAATGTCTCCAATGTAAAGTATTAGTAGTTTTGACGCTGGTTGCCCGTGTCATAGTTGAGGCTTTTATCACGGCACGCGCCAGCCCTGGCACGGCTTGGCACGGCCCTCGCCGACACCACATGTACACATTTTCATGTAACGGGGTGTATATACTTGATCCGTTGTTTATTGAGGACTAAACTATTGATATAATGTTTGGTAACTGTAATGGGCTGATTTTCAATGATTGACTTTGTATAGTTTCGATAAAGAATATCGTTTAATTATTTGTTAATAAGCTGTACCTGCGCCTTCGTTCACTTCATCCTTATGGTTAAAATGTCCTCAATAGTGTTTTTTCCTGAACCCAAAAGAAAGATGGATTTTTTGTCGTACGTTAGTCCTATATATAAGCTTCATTTGCATGAAATTATACCAATATTGGTCCAGCGGATTAGCCGTGACAGCGTAAGCTATCGAGCGATTTAAATAATATATAAAAGTTCCTTAACACATAATTCAATTATATTTTTGTACACTATTAATTGTGCGAATAATACTACAAAGTGAAATTGTTATAATGAAATATGGTAGTATTAGATGCCGTGTGGTATCCGGCTGAGTAGAATAGACCACCCTCATTCCTTACCGAGGTGTCGTAAAAGGCGACTAAGGTAAGCCGACCCGCCGTGCGGTATCCGGTTGAGTAGAATAGACCACCCTCTTTCTTACCGAGGGATCGTAAAGTACGACTAAGGTAAGTTGACGTCAGGCAGGCGGCCAGTCGTAAAATACGTTGCCGAATCACGTGACAACATGTTTGTAACATGTTGTGCCGACCCCACTTAGAGTGGGATAAGGGCAGGAGGATGATCATAATGAAATATGGTTGTATTGCGTAACTTTATAATAAAACTTGAAATAGCTTTGACTATAAATAGTGTTGAATCAAACTACGTTTAATATAGTTAATATTAAATAAATCGCGAATGGCGTTTATAGCTGACGTTCAGGTCCGTGTAATTTATAAAGAGATGCTTAGGAACTTTTCAAATTATATAAATAAAGTTATTATGACACTCCTAGCACACTAAAAATATATTTCTAAAAGTAAATGTGTTTTTAAATCTTTACCTAAACTGTTCATTACGTGAAGATTTGTATTGGTGTTACATGATTTTAACAATCGTTAATAAATTACCAGAAAAAAATTTACAATATACAAATGGAGGAAATTCATCTATTTTTCATATTTTAAAAAAATATGACAGAGAAATTAAAATAAATAGACTCAATCCAGTATATCACCTTCTTTAAGTGGCGTGACAAAAGTTTTTGACAATAGTCATACATGACTTTGGAATGATAGCTTAGAGTATTTGGCGAGGACTCCACTGCATAAATTATCTTATTCATCGCTAAGCAATCTCGATTCAATTTAAAAAAAAAACAATTTATGCAGTCTATATTAAGCACATTTATTAGCATTCGTGTAAAATAAAAGTATGAGGTTATTCGTGTTTCGATAACTGATTGATAAGTGACTCGATGATTCATTGCATCATCTTGTCATAGTTTTTGTTTGATAAGCTCATCTGATATATAAAAATGAATGTTTGTTTGTATGTCCTATATAGAATCCGAAATGGACCGATTAAAAAAAAACAGAATCTTTTGAATGACCCAGCGGATGATGCTGTATAGTTTGGTGGTGATGATATTATTTTTTTTAATTTTTAAGCTCTGTTTCGAGAGGAATTTAAGACTGAGCTACAGCAACACGTGGCCAGACACATAGTAATTTAAATAAAAGAGACGTGTTAAATTTAGTACGGTGAATAAATTCCTACAGCAGCTAATAATTAGCAGCAGGTAAATCGTCAAAATTGTTTTTACAAATAATCATGTAGGAACGTTAAATAAGCATCGCCGGTATAATAGCAACTAACTGCTGAAGCTGAAGGTAGGGGTCACTACCCACTGCGCCAACGGCCAGTCAATAGTAAAGTCAGATAATAAAATGTGCTAGGCGTAATTCGAAATTTTATTATGTCATTATAATATAATTTTTTATAACATTTATCATATGCGAATTTTAAAGATCCCCGGAAATTATTCCAATAGAACAATGATCGAATGCCATCAAAGTATAATGGCAAGTAATGAATTGCCACAAAAACGACACATAAAACTGTTTGCGGAGTTTTATGTGCCGCTTTCCGTGTGGTGACTCTACACGAAACGCTATCCGGCCGTTAGATATGGGCACTTAAAAGGGTTCACTTGTAATTGTGTGTACGGAGCCTTTATCGCCGTGGGGTTCATAAGCAAATTTAGGGTGCGAGCGGCGCCATTGGCAACATGATAAACTACAAAATGAAATAGCTATTATTAAAAAAAGTTAATGGCCAAGTAGTTGTCTCGCTCTCTACAATTAGTAATTCATTTCAAAAATCAAAATATTCTTTATTCAAGTAGACTTGTAAACAAGTGCTTTTGAATCGTCAACTCTACTGCTCGAGCAAGCAAGAAACTCGGCGGTTTTTAAAATATCTATATAACGGTTGCTCTTTTTAAAATATCTATATAATGTTTAGTATAACATTTATGAAAAGCTTTTAAAGCAAGTGATTTTTCTTCGTATTTTGATTACACATAAGGTTCAACTCGTGTTTGCCATAATAAAATGTACATAGACTTGACACTATTATAGTAATATATGAATTTATATAAAAATCACTAGGAAACCTTAATATTAAAAAAAAAATGTTTGTAGACTTATTTTTCTCACTCTATTTATTATTGTAAGTTTAAATCAGTAATCTAGTTTTTAAGCTTACCAATAATACATATATCGCACGCTTAATATTAAAGTGACCTTATCCAAAATTAGGCTTAACTGAGCTAGATACATTGTAATTCTTATTTCAATGCTATCTATGACATCACGCAACTATTAAAAAGTTAGTTATTTCTTTCTCTTCCAAGTTAGGGGAGTAAGTCTCTTTAAAACTCACGAGTTTTATAGTTTTTTGAATTGGGTCACATTAATACTAAACGTGCTATATGTATGTATATACAAATAAATAAAGTAGCGTACCTACTACCTAGCCTACTATGCACATTAGGTTGAGCCCACGTAATTCTTTGCGGAGATGCATAAAAATTGTGATAGAAAATATGTTTCACGCAAGCTTTAAACTAGGTTGTATAATAATTTTTGATACAGACCTTCTATCGAACATTTAATTGTTCACTTTGTTTTTTTTTTAATGTACCCTATTTAACCGTTTATCAAGTTCGATTCACTCTTAATCTTGGTTGTAAAAAATCTGAATGTTAATTGGGTAGGTTATTACTGATGTTTCTATTTTATCATTATATGTGGTTAGGTTAACATTTTGTAATTACAAACATTATTATTGGTGAGTGTACTACGTACTAATTAAAAAAAACCTTCTATTTACGATTAAAGTAAATAGTAAAAATCCTTGGAGTCCGAGAAGACCTTAATTTTGAATCTAAATCTAAAACATAAAGAGTTCAAAGGACATATAGTATTATTAGGTTCTAATATGGTAAGTCGTGTATTACTCTAAATACTCTTACGTAGAATAATTCATTATTTAGATTATGCATTTAATACGATAAACTTCTCTTTAAGTTAAAAGTGGATAATAAGATAAAATTAGATTACCTATTGTTTAATTTTTTTTATTAGTAACTATCTATAACTTTGAAATTCGAATTAGTCTTTAATTGAAACAGATAAGTTATAAATAAACCAAAAATATCAGAACTCTCAAATCAAAACTGTGATGATTTTAATTTAGAACCGAAGAACGAGTTCATATAAACAAAACGTCAATGTTGTTAAAAAAATAAATCATCACAATGTGCCTACTAAAATATTTAAAAGATTAAAGGCATGATTTTGGATACATTGATGAAATACAGGTGATGAAACTCTTGTAATATATTGCGAAAAAATATTACGTGTTATATTTAATATTGTGTTATTTTCAATAACCCGATAAGATAGAACTGATATTGTTATATGTTTTATAAGCTCTTTTGTAACTATGTATAAAGTGCATAGCGGACTATTCTTGTAAATAAATACTTATACGACTTATTTGTAAACTTGAAATTTATTAAATATTCACAACAAACAATACACACAGTAAAGGTTACTTTAGAGATTATATTTTACAGAATCTATTCCACAGGACAATTCGCAGTGAGTTAAATCTTATATCTACCTTTTATTTGAGCTTTTTCCGTTCTAGCTTCTAAAATTGACTTAAGTATACTTTTATCGAAACCATTTCGCGGTAAAACTATTAAATTTAGTCCATAAATAATTATCGCGTGATTAAGATCGCTCTTGTAAACAGATTTAAAGATTAGAATTTATTAAAGTCTCAAATCGCCCCGCAATCAAAGCATCGAGCGAAACGATTGTAGAGTTTGTGATAGTGAACGTGTGTAGTGCTTGTATATTGTGGTGACAGTGGTGGAGTTTTGTGCATGTGTTTTTACGAATCCTGCATGTAACGGGTATGAAAAAACGGATAGTCCACTATACATTTAGCACTGTATACATTTTCTATTTACTGTATCGCGGATTAAGCAAAATAATTTTTATTATTACTTTTGTATTATGGATCTCCGCAAAGTAACACCAAATTCTATAAATTATTTGAAGAAGAAGAAGTTAATTTTATATCAATATATAGGAGATCTCAATATATATTTTATTGTGTATTTTTTTCAATATTTAACCCTCTTTACTTATATCGTCAGACTTGATTTGCAGAGCCAGATTATTTATTTGTAATATAAAATTACTTTGTGCGCATGCAGAGATAAAATATTATGAGAATATTATTTGGTATCGATAATAGAAGATAAAAAGTGTGCTATAAACATTGATTTTCCCAGAATAGTCCAAAAGCTTATACAATAATATTGTTCGTGAAAGTAAAACAAGATAAAAAGGTGTCAAAAGAGTAACGAAATATTAAATATAGTTCTATCGTCATCTGTTTAAAAATATTTATGTAAGTGTAACCTCCGAGAACTGTTTCAACATAAACTGAATTACACGTGACGACACCTATTTACAGCACGTCACCGTATGACGTATAAAATCGTATCATATAAATACGACCCGATTTCGTAGGACTGGAAGAAATATTTCGAGGATGAAATCTCGTCTGAATCATGGGCTCTAAATAGCGTTCATTTTTATGGCTCATACTGATGCAAAAAATGTGTTTAAGCTAAGAACGCAGGAAAAGGAAGTCGAGGTCACTCGTTATATTTATACGTACGATTATGAAAATGGTATAAAAGTTCAACTAGATTAAATTACAAGGGTATTAATGAAATCATTCTACAGTAATCTTCGATTAAGTAAACAGATAGCTGTATTTACTTAACCACGGATTTTGGCAAAATAATTTTATCATTACTTTTATTTTATGGATCTCTGCAAAGTAACGCCTAGTTCTACAAATTATTTAGATTAGATTAATCAGGAATAAAATTGATTCAACCGGTTATTTAATTGATTTAAATAATATTTAGTGATACATGTTGAATAGATAGTTAAAAATAAAATTAAGATGATGCACGAAACATTATTGTTTCACTACTGGTTTGTTCAAGTATAAATTATATAATATAAAAAATAGAATATAAATTAGGGCATATCAGTCATGAAAAAGAGATGATATTGATGGTGATTATTTTACTAGCTGTGTCAGCGGCTTCGCCCGCGTGGAAATCAGCGTGTCACAATTTTTTTCTAGAATTCAAAATTTTAAACATAAAAGTAGTTCTTGTGAGTTAACCGTGAGAGATAGAGAAATGCAACCGCGGACTTTTTTGGAGTAGTTTTATAGCTCTACAGTTCTCTAGAACATTACTTTAGCGTATCTCTGCTGGTTTACGTAGCGCACGCGACTAAAGCTCCCAGCAAGCAAGTTTTTTAACAACTGCGCGATCTCTTCAACACAATTTACATAATCCCGATATGTACTATTTACCTAAACCATCCGGAAGTATTGTACAATCGTTTGGTGAGAACCGTACAAAGATCTGTTCAGTAGATTTTGTGAAAATCGATTACATACAGTCAGACAGCTTTTTGGGACGTTTTATAATAAGTATAGATTATTGAGGGCAATTGTTAAGCATTATTTTAATGAACATATTTATCTATAGTGGGAATAAAAAGAAAAATATGGCCTAAATATTTAAATACTCTTTAATTACACCGTCATGCGGTCATGAGGTCATGAGATTGGTAAGTTGCTTCATAAAAAAATATTTGCGTAAATCGTTTTGTTTAATATATTAAAATTTTGAGGTCGTCCCGAAGGTCCATGTGTGAAAAACAATCTTCTTTGCGAGAACATAATAGTTTAAACCAACGGTTCCCAACCTTTCTTGTGGCATGCCCCACCTTAGCCTTTCTATAAATTCTTATGACCCCCCTCCCCCCGTGTAACATTCATAACTTTTGATGTTTAATGATGTTATTGTTCACTAAAGCAATATAAATGATATGTTAAATTGAATTTATAACTAACTAGCTCATTCTCCCATTCACCGTAACGTTCATTCTAATATTTGTCTGAAAAGTTATCATAATACTATTATTATATAAATCTATTTAGGATATTTTTTAACATTAATTTTATATACTAAGATAACTAGGTGTCCGGCAACGCGTTGCTGTAGCTCAGTCTGGTTTCGACTTCCCCTCGAAATAGGACTCAACAGTTAAAAAAATACTCCGATCGATATCAAACTTTACAAGATCATCCGCTGGGTCATTACAAAGATTGTATGAAAATTAGATTTAAATCGGTCTAGTCGTTTCAGAGTCTATAAAGGAGATACAGGCTAACATTCATTTTTATATATTATGACTATATACTATAATTATTTAATAATTTTCTTTTATCGTTGAATTTGGCACCGAACCTAGTATTGCGTTTAAATAGCCCGTAACAAGAGTTAAACTCGTATCAGTACGAGTTTAACTCTTAAGTCCATTTTCGAATAGTCCCCTCTTAACATTCAAATTACCCCCCCTGTAGGGCGTGGGCACCATGTTGGGAAACACTGGTTTAAACGTACTGGCGTGACCTATTGACTGTAAACAGTTCCAATATCTGCTGCAATTAAGTGGTCACGAAACATTTCAATATGTTATTAAAATATTTAATGTATTATCTGGACTTGTTCGGCGCGGACATTCATTGTATAATAGTAATTAATAGGCAGTAGGATTTGACAATAACATTTTTTGCATGTGTATTTTTTGACTGAAATATTGTAATTCACAGTTATATTTGCAACATGATTATTAATACAAAATCATATCACTTATTAATGTAAAATCTATGAAAAAAAAATTTTTTTCACAAAAGAAAAATAAGAGTATTTATAACTTCGGTATTTTTCGTGATGCCGTACTGATACTATAAGTATAAAAGTTTTGTCTGTCTTTCTATCTGTCTGTTATATTTACACAGCTAATCCACGGTAGTAATGTTGTTAAAAAATGGCAGTATTAAAATTTTTCCTTAGGGAACAAGTGAAAACATAAAGGACACAATAGACGGTATTTAAACATTTAGGTTGACGGGAACGAAGTTGCGCTTACAGCTTGTACAAGATAAACGTGACTCATTCATCCGACTTAATAATATTATCTATATCCATATGTTCAATATACGAATATAGCATTACCAAAGTAAAATATAAGTTAGATTAAAATAATATGAGAACAATAGAAACATTTAAGAATCAGTAACCATTCAAACTGTCGGCAGTAAAACTTTAAAGCCGCGATATTTTTAACAGCCATAAAACGCACGTCTCAGTCTCAAACTGTTCTTAAACACTTTGGTCTATTTACTGCATTAGCATCACTTGCCGTTTACACATAGTTATATTTGTTCTGTCTCCATTGTGGTGCCAATGAGACGTCTATTAATATAAAATCGACGTCTTGCTATTACTCGAATTTTATTATTCAATGTGCTGTTCTTGTCAGGTTATTTATAAGGTTAAAAAGCCTTAAATGACGGTTACAGCGCAACTACATAAAGTTGTTGCACTAGAGTAGGAAGGCATTCCAATTTGGTATTCTAACATTAGCTTCACAGTATATTTTTAGTAATTTAATTTTTGTACATATGAATATAAATAATTATAAAAGGATTGGCGATGTATATGTATAGACAAAGTAGGAACCGACATAAGCTCGCGGTTCCTGCTTTGCGCCTTGCAAAAGTTCGTAATTCGTTTGTGGGTTTGGGTATAAGATTCTATAATAAAATTCCACAATCTACAAAAACTTTACCTTTACAGAAGTTTAAAAATACTTTTAAAAAAAGGTTAATTCAGAAAGCCTATTATACTATTGAAGATTACCCAGAAGATAAGAATGCATGGATATAGCTTCTCTTCAACCCTGTACAAGATGTAACTAGTGATAAGAATTATAGTTTGAAAAGAGCAACCGCCGAGTTTCTTGCTGGCTCTTCTCGGTAGGAACAGCTTTCCGAACCAGCAGTAGATGTTGACGATTCAAAAGCACTTGCTTACAAGTTTACTTGAATAAATAATATTTTGAATTTGAATTCAAGATGAGTCATATTACGATAAAGAGAAAGCAAATGAGGGTGATCTATTGTCTTTATTTTTATGTGTGTCATTAGACAAAAATGAAGTACACGATCTTCATCTCAACTCTCATCGTTTTCTTTATCGTTTTTAAAAGGTCTACCTATCAAAAAATATCAAAGTTATAATAGTCAATATTTTCATCAATTGATATATTTTATATCTTACTTATATTGTGCAATTGTTTTGTTATTATAGATATCTGCGGTTGTTGTTGTAGGCATAACGATTTTTATTTATGACTTTTGATATTGAACTTTGTCTTTTCATGATTGGGAATTTTTAAACAATTTTATGCAATAAATAATATATTTGTTGTTACGTGCAATAAATTGATATTCAGAGTAAGGTTTCTCTCAGTATTACGAAACAAGTCATTAAAAACAGCTTTAAAAAAAATTGTGTATCCCTTGTGTTAACCGTTGAGAAGTTCTCTCTCGTCTGGCGGCCAATTTTGGCAGCATCATCAAGTCATGCTTATCATAAAAATGCATTGTCACTGGACCGGTAGATAAAATTTCAGCTCACTTGGACACCGAGAAGGTTTACTTGCAAGAGTCCACTTTTACATACACATTAAGTTAAATAAAAGTTTTTAATAAAAGCTAAAAGATTTTCATTGTGGAAAATTGTGTGTTATATTCTTGTAAAGTAGAGCTTATAAATTCGATTATAAGCGATATATTAGTACTCGTAAAATACAGAAAATCAGTAATAAGTAAAAATAATACTCTGTGAATAGAAAATCTCTAGTGCAGTATGTCCCAACCTTTTTGGTCCCATTCACCACCTTAGCCTTTCTAAAAATTTTTTGCAACTATGTTACATAAATGATGTGCAATAATACAAACATTGAATTCTTAATATAAAAAACTTAAAAGATAGGTTTTATGAGGAACAAATTGCTATTCTCGTTAAATTTGGTACCAAAATCTAGCGTTGCATTTAAATGGCCCAGAGGGTAGGGGTTGAACTCGTCTCAAATTTTTTTTTGGAATCGCTTCCCCTTAACTATAAAATTACTTCCCTGTGGGCTATAGGCCCCACATTGGGAAACACTGCTGTAGTGACTCTGATAAGTGATCTAGACAAATATTTATTATTCGCACGAGCTTGCGAATGACGCAAACTGATTACGCGTACATTTGTTATCTGCACTTTGAACCAAAGCGCGTGTCGATATTGTAAACCTATCAGATTGCGCGAGTTTCATCTCTATTTTACGAGCGTTTAAAATATTTAATGTTTATAAAATGTTCCGCTTCTTTGATTTTCTCATTAAACAAATCTCGGGACGGTTCCTGTTGTAGTTTGTTTACTAACATCGAAACTGTCTCTACATTTAAAGTAAACAGAGTACATATTCTGATAATATAACCATAAAGAAACCTATCCTATCCTATCCTCCCTTATACCACTTTAAGTGGGGTCGGCACAATATGTTTTAACCAAGTTGTTTTTTTGATTAGGTTACGACCTGCCGCCTGCCTGACGTCAACTTTCCTTACTCGCCTTTTACGACACCTCGGTAAGAAATGAGGGTGGTTTATTCTATTCAGCTGGATTCCACATCGCGGACAAAACTAAGAACATTACCATAACATAAAGCAACAAAATTTTAACATTTTATTCTTAAAATACTTCATGATATAGGTACGTAAGTTGGAAAATACAACTGCACTTAAAAAATTATTAAAAAATAATATCTCATTTATTAATTCCAAGGAAACTCTGTTTATACATTTTTTAATAATAGTATACTTATTACTTAGTTAATTAAAGAAATTTAATTATATATTTAATTTAATTTCAAGAATATGCGGTTAAAATGAAAAAAAATTTAAAAGATTTAATTTCCGGTGCGTTTACTATATAGTTTGAAACAAAAATACTTTATTACATATACTCGTATATTCATATACAGGAAATTAAATCATTTTCTAATAAAGTCACGAATTTAGATAATATGATTTTTAACGTGGGCTGATGCAAATTAATTATTAAAAAGTCTATTACCGTAAAATTGAATGTTATTATTTGTATTCCTTTTTTGTTTTTAAAAGTCTACAGATTTTTTTTTTAATTAAAGCTAACTTGCATTTTAAATGAAAGTAATAGACTTACTATGGCCTGTTCTGTTCATACTCATATTTAAAAATAACACAATTGTCAAATTATAGTGATGTTACTACGGGTTCGATTATATGGTCTTACCGAGAAGAACCAGCATGAAAATTAATTAAAGAAGAAGAATGAGCTAGGAACCTGAGCGCCGATTTCGTCCGCGAAGTTCTCGTGGATTCAATCGCTGTGAGTTCATCGAAGTCCCCTTCCGACCTTCGCCGGCCGCGGTCAGCTAGTAGCTCTATCGTCGTCCAGAAGGAACCTTCCGATGCGTTCGACGACGTTCGCTGCATAGTCGCTATGTATGCAGCTATTGGTGCATGTTGCTTCACCCGCGGACGAAGGTGCAATGACTGCTGCCGCCATTACCGTCGCTAAGAACCACCCCATGGCCCCCATACCACGTGTCACACGCGAACATTAATCTCACGGGTCACGCCTTCATACCCATCACGGATAATTTATCGCGCACTCACTCGACTTTATCGACATACAATTGCTCGATTTGAATAGGTTTAATTAATAACGTAGTTGGGTAGAGAGGTGGTTGGGTAATTTAAAAAAATATAGTTCGAAAGAAAATTATTGTTTAATTTATTTAAGGTTCTGCCTTATTTAACATAACGTGGATTCATGTGAAATAAACCGAACCCGCTCACTGTATAGGTCAATGAACCTAATGTAGAGTAGGTAAAGAAACAGAATAATTATCTTTCTAATATAATACATTAAAGTGTCAATAAAGATTTTAAAAAAATACTTCGAGCGAACGAAAATATAAGTACATTAGACTCGTTTTTAGAATAAGTTACTTACTTTACTTTTTTTACTTTACTCACACTCACGAGACTTCAGCTGAAAATCAGTTCTGTGTGTTTTCTTTCGAGACACACAGTATTATTATGCTGAGTTGAAGCCTTTTCTGCACTGTGCTGCATACATTTTTGGTAATTAAGATTAAGTTTAGTTTATATATTTGTATATGTTGTGTAGCACTTTTGTGGAATAAACAGTTTTCATTTTATTTCATTTCATTAAATATCGAATTAGATCTTAATATTAATCAATAGCATAGTCTTAATTACGACTCTGTAATTTATACGATGGTGATGATTTTCTTTAGATGGTTCGTATATGGATGGTTGGATTAGTAATATTCTTGCTTTTGCCTACCTCCATATCTCGGATAACATGTTGAACTGTTCTAAATAAATATCATAAACAACTTTCCGTGCCATGCTTTCATACTTAAAAGACTTAAGGATAAAAACAAATCGTTTGTTTTTATCCTTTATCTTTATGATTAAAAAAACGTTTGCGCACATATACTTCATGATAAAATCAAGACCACAGATATACATTAAAATTAGTTTAACAAAAATTGGAATTGTTATACTGAGAAGAGAAGCCAGCTTCAAATGTGTCAAATGAAAAAAAAAGACGAAACAAATGAGGCCACTTGTGTCACTTCTTTTTTGCGCATTATCTGAAAATTGCACTAAGTTTTGATTTGGATCAAATTAGATGTTGGAAAATTTCAAACTTACTTTCCTTTTGCATAAAAAAAGCATTTTGAATGTTTGGTAAAAATGTTAAAAAAAATTATAATACGTGCCATAAATATTACTCTGCGCATGTATGATTACTTATAAGAAATAAATATGGTTCCCTTTTTTATTAGATATTGTTGGTCACACGCACTCATAGGCCTGCCTATGGCTTCCCTAATCTATGAATAAATAAAGCAAAGTCCCAAAACTATCATTATTAGTTCGATAAGGGTGGTAGTCAGGCCAATGCGTCCGGCCTAGTTCAAGAATCGAGGAGTTGGATGACCCAGATGGCGCGACTGTCGCCAGCCCCGACCGGGTCAGCTAAGGCCTTCGTATCACGAAAATAAAAGAAAACTTTTAATTTATTACTGGATGACATATATTTATGAGAGTTCATTTCCCAAGAAAGTATTTTGTGAATTTATGAGCACGTTAATTCAATTTACGTTTCGGTTATTGAAGTAGAAACTTTATTTATACTTCTATACCTTACTTTTTTATGCCAACATTAGGATCAGGCAATTTTATTATATTGTATTTACTTTAAAACTTAAATTTAATACAACGGACAGAAAATTTTATTTATATTGTCTACAAGTAAATGATATTTCTTACTAACTTTTCTCGGCGATTTCGATTTTACTTATAATATTCCTAAGTCACGTAGTTTTTTTATCGCATAAAAGTAAAAATGATTTTTCAGCCGAGATAAATTTTTAATACTTATTTTTCAAGAGATAGATAATATTTGTAATCTCACAATTCAAATTCAAATTCAGATTATTCTTTATTGAAGTTACTCGGCTTTCACAAGATCTTTCGAATAGCGATCATTCTTTTTAAAAAGAATGAGTTAAATAGTAAGAGTAAGTAAAGTATCGGCCTGTTATAATCCCACTGCTGGGAATAGGCCTCCTCTCTCCGTTTCTGGAGAGAAGGGTTGGAGCTAAGACCTACCACGGTGCTCCAATGCGGATTGGTAGGTTACATATATCTCCAGAATTCTCTAGAGATATGCAGGTTTCCTCACGATGTTTTCCTTCTTAGTATTTAATAGCATAATAAGCTGTGTTAATTGTCTTTTCAATTGTTTTTTTTAACTTGTGTCTAAAAGAACAAGTCCAAATGTCGAGATATCGCCGAACTTGAAATTATGCTATAGTTTCCAAAATATTACATTTATTTTATTGTATAAATTTAGACCAGAAAGGAATAATGTCGTTATCAATAATATACTTACGCGTATTGTATTATCTTTGCTTGCCACCACCGGGGTAAGTTAGGTAGTTGAAATCTTTTCATTTTTTTTCTTCCCATTTCGCCCTCTCCACCGACTTCATCTTCTCCTTCGACCTTAAAAATAATAACTTAAAATTAAGGTTTATGTTTGGTAATCTCGCATCGGAAAATGACTTATACCTTTGCTAATGAAGAAAGAAAAACATTATCGTGTGATATATAAGTTTCGTCACGGCGTTTTTCTTCAGTCTAGATTGCAGAAAGAATTTATTTTATAAACGGTACACCTTTTATTTATAAGCTGTGATAGCCCAGTGGTGAGACCGTGTGACTCTCTAGTGACGATCATGGGTTCAAGCCCCGGGCAGGCACCAATGAGTTTTTCTATTAAAAACTTATGTATCTAATTGATAATTGCAATTTATCACACGCTTTTCGGTGAAGAAAAACATCGTAAGGAAACCTGCATATCTCTAGAGAATTCTGGGGATATGTGTAACCTACCAATCCGCATTTGAGCAGCGTGGTAGGTCATAGCTCTAACCCTTCTCTTCAAATATGGAGAGAGAAGGCCTATGCTCAGCAGTGGGATAGTAACAGGCCGTTACTTTACTTTTACTTTTTATACCTTTTATTAACAACACACAGTTTACTAATATTTTATTAATTTATTACAATTAGGATTTATACAACTTTTATAAAACTACATAATACTACATAGTCCTACTGTGTTCATATTACATTGCATGTGTGCAAATATGGTTTTCTATATTTATGTCATTATGACATAATACACATTACTCAACTAAGAAATAGAAACAAAAATTACGTATTAAATATATAATAACGATATAAAATGTTACCTGTATTTTGACTCTCTTGTCTTTTTCATCCCCGTCTCCATTATCATTTTTGCCATCAACCATTTTCTCTTAGGGGATTCTTTGGTATACTATATTTGGTTTGACTAATAATTTTATTTTTAATGAAAATTTAACTGAAATTTTGGTTATAATAAAAAATATGAATATAATTTTGTTTACCAAAAGTCGTTACTAAAATTTTAATGCATGACTGTGAATTTTTGACACATTTTGACGTAATATATACATATACCAGCCAGTCAATTATAAATAAAGACTTTTTTATAAATTAACAAGACAATGCAAAAAGAAAATTTCAAGTCCCTCCTGTTAACCGTTGAAGAGTTCCCTCGTCTGGAGTTAATCCTGGCAGTAGCATCAGGTCATGCTTCTCCTAAATGGATTAATCTCGAGACTGGACCATTATGTAAAATCTCAGCTCAATCGGACATCGGGAAGTGGATCAAATTTAACTTGCATGATCCACCTACACTTAAACACACGGCAAGTTATATAAAAAAATTTAAAAAATATTTAGTTCTAATATACATTTTCTAGAGTTAAAATATTCACATTCATATATATATACAGTTTAAACATTAGTACAGTAGTACCTTGGTGGCCGAGCTTTTGCTCGATATTTTTTTAGAAGATATAAAAAAAGATGAAACATTAAAAAAAGGAAAATAATTGGGCAGATTGGGTTGGGTGGCTTGGGTTGGGATAATCCCAATTGAGCCACCATTAATTTCGCAAATAGTAGCGCAATTACTTTTTTCACTCCTTTTATATCTTAGAAGTTTTTTTTAAATTAAATTTTAGATTGATTTCTCGCCCCCGACACTGCCGATATACTGAATTTCATGAAAATCGTTGGAGCATAGCAAAGTGTATATCGATTGTGAACCGGCAATACGTCCTATATCTAATTTTAAGGTACTACTGCCCATCATTTATCGTATCAACATGTAGTCTTCTACAAAACTTGTAAATAAATAAACATATTTAAAGTCAAATAATGTTAAATATTAAATTTACAGAGCTATGTGTCTCGGACTGCAACTGGAGCCTATGCTTTTTATTATCCTGGTAGTCATTTTTAGGCAATTTCTCTTCTTCTTCTTCGTAATTCTGCGATTCGTCCGCAGTTCGTGAAGATTAGATGCAATATTTAGTGTAAGAAGCACCGTTAGCCTGTGTGAATTATGGTGAAAAACAGAAAAAACAATCAAAGAAATCATATAAATTTATTGATTTATTTACTTTCAATCAGCACACAGTATTGAGCATTTACTTATAGAACAATTTCGTATACTAAAATCTGCTGATTGATCAGATTTTTCACTGTTTTTGTCGATCTAGGAAATTTTGCCAGCGTTCTCGTACTCCTGGTTCCGCGGGGCCCCAATCGGTATTTGGCTGACAATTTTCTCTTATTCTCTATAAAGATATAATACATAATAAAATATAAACATATCTAAAACAGAATGCGCGATAAAGTAAATAGAAAAAATATATAATGCTAAATGTATAGTCGACTATCCGTTTATTATTTTATACCCGATACATGCAGCGTTCATTAAAACACATGCACAAACCTCCACCACCGCCACCACAATACACAAGCTAGTGCTTGTGTATTTATACATACGTTCAATCGCTTTGCGATTTTGTACTGAAGTCTATCTCCTGCAGGCCTACCATGAACTCTTATATTATCGACGACCGCGAACCGCTTTCTTTTCGTACCATGAAGTGTGAATTGCATTGGGGTCGTAATGTTTGATAACGACAATGTTATATGAACGTTATATGAACGAATATTTACTCACATGTTCCGAATATTTACTCACATAGGACGAATTCCGAACGCTCATTCGACATCAACTTATAGTGTGCGTTTTTCAGACGTCATGGTATGAAAAAGCAAAACAATTTCGTTTGCGTCTTCAATTGAGTCGCAATAAGAGTTCATGGTAAGCTTGCAGATGATGCTTCGGTTGCGGGGCGAAACGATTGTTGAGTTTGTGATAGTGAACGTGTGTAGTGCTTGGGTATTGTGGTGGAGGTTTGTGTATGTGTTTTTACGAATCCAGCATGTATCGGGTATGAAAAGTAAAGGGATAGTCCACTATACATTTAGCATGATATATATTTTCTATTTACTTTATCGCGGATTATAGAAAAGTAATTTTATTATTACTTTTGTATTATGGATCTCCACAAATTAACGTTTAATTCTATAAATTATTTAAGAGTGCGTGGAGTATAATATAATTTGGAATTGAAGTTATAGTTTTGTATGAGATGCGTTGAATATTACGAAGTAAGAAATAAAGATTACGAAGAAAACTTTTATCTATAATATCTGTCTGTTTACAGTTATCTGATTACTAACAGACCTGGTGATGACTATCATCTCCAGTGAACTGTTTTATATCAGTATGCCATCGACGTTTGAATACATGCTATGACGAAGCAAGCTGGAATTAATCCACAGACAATGAGAAGTTAGGTTACTCAATTCAGTGTACTTTACGCTTGTTACATACCTATATTTCTAGAATTGGCAATATTCTGTCTACCCTAATAGCTTTTACAGGAACAACGGGCATTGTCTAGCTTGCAAAATGTGGAGAGTAAGCCCTCGTACGCACGGGCGTTTAAAATACGTCGCGTTAAAATTCCGCAACAGGCTTCATAAGAAGTTTCGTATGGTATATTCGGCTAAAATCGAACACTGCTCGATAAAAATACGTCGCGTTTTAAATGCGCTGTCGTGTGAACAGATACCTGGATACCCATTTGTTTCATTACGACGCATTTTTAAAGTACGGTAAAAAAACCTTTCGTGCTAACGAGAGGTAAAGCCCATAAACTCTACTAGTGTAGGGGAACTTCATCCAAAGGGTGTCTCCTGTGAAACCAGACCACGACTTAGGGCTTAGGCTTAGGCTGACTAGTATGCTATGACTAGTCAACACGCCTTCGGGACTGCGCAATAATACTGCGTAAGAAATTTTATACACCCAGTGACTCTTTATAATTTCTGTTATTCATATACCTTTACTTACAGCTATAATCGCTTTGTGCCATCTTTTTTTCGTATATGTATTTCGCACGCTTACTATCAAACTGACTGAATTCAAACTTAGCCTTAATTGAGTTAGATACGTTGTAATCCTTATGTCAATGGCATATTAGGTCCTTACATATGAAATTGGCGTTTTGTCGTACTGGCCACTTTGATCTCAAATATTACCTATATGGTTAGGAATTACAAATTCAAATTCATACAGCTATTTACTCATGCATTTGTGTTTCAAACCCCCTAATTCATTTGTTTTTTCTTCTTTTGTTTTTTTCTTTGTGTCACTCTGTTTACAAAATGGAAAACATGAAATATCGCGTTATTTACGAGTATGAGTTCCACCGTGGCACCAGTGCTGCAGAAACGGCTCGAAGGATTAATGATGTGTATGGTGACGGTGTCGCAAAAGAAAACACAGTGCGTTTTTGGTTCCAACGTTTTCGTTCTGGAAATTTCGACCTGCAGAACGAGCCTCGTGGACGGCCGGAGACCAAGGTTGATAATGAAGAATTGAAGGCTATTGTGGAAGCGGATCCATCGCAAACCACGTCCGAGTTAGCTGCAGGCTCCGATGTTAGTGATAAAACTATTCTAATCCACTTGAAGCAAATTGGGAAGGTGAAAAAGCTTGAAAGGTGGGTACCTCATGAGTTGAGTGAAGCAAACCGACAAACGCACGTCGACTGCGGCGTTACGTTACTCAACCGGCACAATAATGAAGGAATTTTAAATCGAATCATTACCTGTGATGTAAAGTGGATCCTCTACGATAATTGGAAGCGCTCATCGCAATGGCTGAGCCCTGGCGAACCAGCCAAATCCTGCCCTAAGCGAAAATTGACTAAAAAAAAGTTGCTTGTAAGTGTTTGGTGGACTAGTGCCGGTGTCGTTCACTACAGCTTTCTTAAATCTGGCCAGACGATTACGGCAGATATCTATTGTCAGCAACTGCAAACCATGATGGAAAAGCTAGCTGCTAAACAACCGAGGCTGGTCAATCGCTCTAGGCCACTGCTGCTTCAGGACAACGCTAGACCACACACTGCACAACAGACGGCTACCAAATCAGAGGAGCTTCAATTAGAATTTCTTAGACATCCACCGTACTCTCCGGACCTTGCTCCAACAGATTACCATTTTTTTCGCAATTTGGATAACTACTTGCAAGGAAAAAAATTCAACTCCGATGGGGCAGTCCAAACCGCCTTCAAAGATTTTATTGATTCCCGCCCGAATAGTTTTTTTAGTAAGGGGATCGATGAACTACCTATGAGATGGCAAAAGTGCATACATAGCAATGGTACATACTTTGATTAATTAAATATATTTCATTTAAAAAAAAACGACTTTATGTTCCTCCCATAGAAAACGCCAATTTCATATGTAAGGACCTAATATAATGACATATATGAACTATTAATAAGTTAAAGTTAGTGTTTTCATGTTCTTCCAAGTCTGGGTCTCTTTAAAACTTACGAGTCTTGTAGGCGCTACGCTTTATTGCAATTTGCCACAAAAGAACTTTTTTAATTAGGTCATTTTATACTAAGCATGCGATAAATCGAGCACGCTTTTTCACATCAATACTACTATTTTTCGTTCATTATTTTTATTCTACCTACATATATCTCGAATTTTCACTGTTTAATCCGCTATAATAAACAGTATTTTTAAAAGTAAAATAATAAGTAAAATTCGGAGAGTTGGTTACAACTCTAAGGTGATTCGTATGAGGGTCAGTTTTGTTCACACTGCCGTGTGATATCCGGCTGAGTAGAATATATAACCCTCATTTCCTACCGAGGTGTAGTAAAAGGCGACTAAGTTAAGTTAAAGTCAGACAGGCGGCTGGTCGTAAAATACCCACCCAAATCACGTAACAACATGTTTAAAAAATTTTGTGCCGACCCCACTTTGAGCGGGATAAGGGCTGGAGAATAATGATGGTCAGTTTTGTTCACACAGTAAGACATTTCATACGGTACAGCTTACAAAGCCTATTAATATCCTACTGCTGGGAATAGGCCTCCTCTCTCCATTTTTTTTGGAGAGAAGGATAGGAGCTAAGACCTACCACGCTGCTCCATTGCGGATTGGTAGGTTACACATATCCCTAGAATTCTCTAGAGATATGCAGGTTTCCTCACGATGTTTTCCTTCACCGAAAAGCGTGTGATAAATTGCAAATATCAATTAGACGCATAGGTAAGTTTATAAGAAAAACTCATTGGTGGCTGCTCGGGTTTGAACCTATGTTCGTCTCTAGAGAGTCGCACGGTTTCACCACTAGGCTATCACAGTTTACAGCTTACAAATATACCTCCATTAATGATCCTTTAGAGTGGCACAGGACTCTTGTGGCGTAAATCGGTACGCAGATGACGGATATAAGCGCGATGAACAACCCCGTTAGACTAGATGCTTCAAATAGTGAATAGATGGCCATTATCTGTAATCAAAACATTTAAAAATAGGTTACGTTGAAAAATACTAGTTGAAATTTTTATTTATTATTGCTGATTAAATTTTATAAAAGAATCACTCAATTAGGTTATTTGGTCGGACTAACCGTTAATATATTAATTATAATTTAATTATACATGACTAGAAAGTCACCCTTAGCGTCAGTCTGTCTAATTTTCTGTTCGCAATAAACTTAAAAATAAGTCAGCAGATTTGAATATGTTTTTCTTTTTCTAATATATAGTGATTCATAAGGAATATAAGCATAGCAAAGCATACTATAAGCATTGTTACTATTGTTTATTGTATATGTATTGTTAATGGTTACGTGCAATACGGTAATTTGAAAGTTATTTAGACGGCTTTATTACAACTTAAATATATGAGTCACTTTAAGCATTTCATATTTAACAGTATGATCCTTAAAACCATGTAATTTAAATGTATATCATAGGAGTTAATGCAATATGAAAACTAAGACGCTCGAAAATTAAAGGGCGAAAATGCGGGCGAAAATTACAGATTAAGCACTATACATAAATGGCGGCTCTCACTCATATCTATGTGCAATCGAGGCGGGTCGCTTATGTTATTAAATTATATGATTGTTATATACTTATACATTACTTACCAAAAGTAGTACCGGTATAACATACCGCCACAATATGAACCAGAAACGTTCCAAATGTCGACCTGTCATGAACAGGACGTTCAGGCTTAGTCTTGTTGGTCCATAAGTCCACACCGCCCCAACGAGCTCTAAGCCGCATATCAAAGGTACGCAAACTATGGCTACATGAGCGTCCAAAAGTTCTAAGACATGCAAGCCACCCTGAAATAAAATGAAACTATTCAATGGTAGACTAGATTTTCCTATCTATACTTTATTATAATACGAAGTCCACAAAAGATAGTCTGCATGAGATCGATGTTCTCAAATCTACTAAACTAATTTTTGTATGGTTTTTAGTAAAAAGTAGTGCAATACCTCCAAATGGTTTAGGTTAATAATTCATACGTCTCAAGATTGTAAAAAAAACTCGCCTTCTGGGAGCTTTAGTCGCGTGCGCTGCATAACCCAGAAGATATACACCAAAGTTATGCACTAGAGAATTGTAAATCTACTAAATTATTACAAAAAGTCAGGAATAGCATATCTTTAACTCTTATGGTTAACTCACAATCACTAGTTTTATGTTCAAAATTTCAATTTGGGAATTTTTTTGTAACACATAGATTTCTAAGCGGACGAAGCCGCTGGCACAGCTAGTAAATAATAAAGATCTTTATATAAAAAGCGTGGGATATTATTAAATAACATAATTACAAAATTTTGAAAATTCTTAATACATAGATGAGGTCTCGATCTATTGCTACTTCTATTTTCGATGGGAAACACAGAGAAAACTAGTATTTACTTAATTTTCTTTGGTTGAGCTTATAAGATTAACTATTTAAATTTGATATAGTAAGTAATATGTAATATTTATTAAATATTTTTATTTATTAAATATTACTTATATTAATATATTTATTATTATATTAATTATAATATTTATTATATTAATTATATTTATTAAATATTACATATTACTTACTATATCAAAGCTCAGCGGTGATTCCGTGCGAATCTTTCGACATGGTTACGAGTTCAGTTCCCAGGCAGACATCAAGGAGTTTTTCTTTTAAGGCTGTGACGGTATTAAGGGCTCAGATTATATTTGATTAACAATTTAAGACTCCATTAAAACTCGTTGGACGTTAATGGTCTCGAAACATAAGCAAAAGGTGAAAAACATTATCCCTTTAAGCTAATATGTTTTTAGGAAACTGTCTTTCGTATGTATTTTCACATACATTTTTTTTTTCAATTTAATGACTAGACTATTTAATTTGCGAATTGTCTTATAATTAAAATGGGGCATATAAAACGCTCGCAATTATATAAAGAGTATAAAACCGTCTGTGAGCCATATTAATCCTATTAGCCGAAGCGTTCTATCGATTTTACGACCGACCGATTCAGTAATCGGCGTGTTACGAGGATGACGAGTGATGGATGTGCGATCCAGTATATCGCGAGGTTATACAAATGTATAGACCGCCCACACTATTGTAGTGATGTACCAAAAGTATATTAACAGTATTTTACAAATAGCTACTTTTTAATTCCAATCAATGTTAAACCGACTCATGTACTACGTTACCATGTACTATGACCACTATCAATTAAACTTAACTATATAATAAAATAAATAATGACACTTGATTAAATATCTTGCACTACACTTAAAATTAAATTTAGAATAAAAATCGTATTGTGAATAATATTTTTTGTCAATTCCATTCTAGATGTGTCTGTTCAATATAAATTCAAATTCAAAATTCAAAATATTCTTTATTCAAGTAAATTTGTAAACAAGTGCTTTTGTATCGTCAACATCTACACGGTTGCGCTATCAAGTATCGTTCTTGGATATGATATTGACCTCTGCATATTGTGCAGAAGATTGCAGATATGCAGGTTACAAACTGGTTTTTTGATTTGATTCAATTGTTAAATTTAATAAAATAAAGTAATTAACTTGCTATTTGATAATTCTAAGAGTGATGAGTAAGGAATATGAAATCATCTTAGAAACATTCTTTTAATGTAGTCGATTGTTGCCTCATCACTAATTGTAATTTAGAAATAACGCATTTTTTTTAAGTAAAAGAATTTATTTCGAATGAATCTTAATTGATTTAATCTAATCTTTTATTGTTTCTTCAAATCCTCTAACCAAATTAATTTATTGTTAAGTTTATAAACGGTAATAAAAATAATAATTGAAATAGCTAAAGTTATACCCATCTGTTGAAAGTTGAACGTGAATTACGATGGGTGTTATATGAGTATAAAGCGAAATCCATTTATCTTTCACTTAGATCGACAAATAATGAAGTTGATTGAAGTGACTTCGCTTTTCTTTTATATGACTGACGTATAATCGGTAAGTCCTTCTTTGATGCCTAAGCCATAGATATAACTACACTATAATATGAGATGATAATATAAGATGGTCTAAGGCGAGGTAACGAAGCGATGTGATTTTTACGAAATTAAAAAATTAATAAAAATTAGAAGAATTTTTTTGGAAAAGGTGAGTTTTATTTAAGTTCAAATATCTTGTACGCACGATGGACTTTAGTTAATAGGCAAGCATTTTGGTCTAATTGTTATATGAATACACACACACAAAGCTAATCTATTTCAGTAAACTCCATGAAAGTAAATAGTTATCGAACTAGCAAACATTTCACACCATAGCGTGATAGAGGCCGTTAACCCTAACATTTTAACATAAACAGTATTGTTCCGAACACGTGAATTGCAAGCTGTTAAATTAGATTGCGAAAGATTGAATCGTTTTGCTGTGTACTACAATAAACTTGCATAGGTTTGCTACTTTTCAGAGCACGCGACGTCCATTATTCGGGAAATAAAAAGTTAAGTAATTGTGCAATAAAATATAGTGTAGTTATTAGCAAAGGTTATTATGATAGAACCCAGTTGGCTTAAACGTTAGTGTTTAACATAGTCAGATATTTGTTGTATGATTTTGATGATGAAAGGTGCATAATTGTAACTTGATTTTTATTTCATTACAAATAGAAGTGGCATCAGGAAGACGATATCTACGCAACAATCTCAACGCTATGACACCTGAACCATATAATAAAGGAAGTGATAGGTTCTATAGATAGGTCTTCGGCGACAAGAAAAATTCCGATAGCTTTATTCCAAATAGAGATTTAGACATAACAAATTAAAGTTAATATTTTAAACCAGCGTATAGTAAATTAACCTACCGTTTATAATTAAAATTAAATTAAAAAAATAATTAATAAAAAAAATTAAAAAAGTAGATATATTGAATTCAGCTATACTATTATTTGTGTGTATTTGCTATTCTTATCGGAAGGAGCAACATTCCAATCTAGTGGTAGCCTTAATATGACTTATATTACTATGCGTGGATATAGCCACTCTTCAAACCTGTACAAGACAGTAATGACTAAATGTAACGAGTTATAAGATTTATATTTTAAAAAGAGCTACCACCGAGTTTCTTGCTGGCTCTTCTTGGTAGGAACAGCTTTCCTAAACAGCAGTAAATGTTGACGATTTAAAAGCACTTGTTTACAAGTTTACTTGAACAAAAAATAATTTGAATTTCACTACCTTTTAGTAAAAACGGTAAGAAAATTCAGTCACTGAATTTTGTGGACTTTGTTTTATAATATGTATAGGAAACAAGAAAATAAGTAATAACATATTAGTACGGATGTCTTTAAGAAAGCACTTGTTTACAAGATTACTTGAATAAAAAATATTTTGTATTTGAATTTGAATATGATAAAAGTACTTCTATAAGTGTATTTCATTAAAAATATTTCAAATTTGAGTCAATACTAACCTCTGTATTACAAATTATTGAAAGGCTGAAGAGAAACAGACACGTAAACAGCGTAACTATTTTCTTGTGGACACGGAGTTGCGGTAACTCGTCTAAAACTCCCGCGATGACAGACTCTATCATAACAAACTAGAAATGAAATATTAGGATTACGTAACGGTATATAATATAAATATATAACTATGATTAATTTTGAGTAAATACAGGAGGGTGTTGCGATCATGATTCTTACGAATAGTCTAACGAAAAGTTTGTGGGGTTTGCTCTTTAAGTATTTATTAGGCTTACAGTATGGTAATTTAAGTGTATTATTTTTATCGTAACAATTATGCCGATAGTTTTTAGATTGATCTAATCCACATCACTATAGGAATTTATTCAATTTATGTAAAAGATATTTCCGCTCGCAGCATATAACAAAAAAATTGTTGCAATTTCAGGCTACAGATGTTACAGATTTAGTCTTACATTTAGTTTTATGTCTGCATTAAATTGTAGGGATTAATTACACATTCAAGAGTTAATATATAGAAACCGGCTATACACACGTGTTATTCTATCGGATGAGCCCGACTAGTATAACGAAAATAACAATATCCATGAGCTCTTTATGCGTCGTTACCGCGGCGGGAACTGACGACGCATGGTAATCTAAATTCAAAAATACATTCAAGGGCCTATAACGAAATATCTTAATTGATTTATAGAAACAGGCGTTACTTTGCAGAATTCCATATTACAGGCACTATAACAGAACTACCTTGCTATAATCAGCACGGGTTAAGTGAATGTAGGAGGATAGGCATTGCGATTTTGTCGTGGAGCCTGATGATGCTTCGGTTTCAGAGCGAAACGATCGTTGAGATTTTGGTGGTGGTTGTGAGTACTGCTTGTGTGCATTGTTGCTGGTGAAGGCGCCTTGGGGTGCGTGTGGTGACTTGTCCTGCATCTGTATGGTGCGTAAATTTTGCCTGCTTCATACACACTAGCTTTGAATGCATTCACTTAACCCGTTCGGATTAAAGCAAGGTAGTTCTGTTATAGTGCCTGTAACGAAATATCTTCTTACTACTTACTTAGAACTTACCAATGTGTCAATACCAAGGAAGAATAGCATAGCAAAGAACGCGATTGCCCAAAAGTTGGGTGCCGGCATCATGGCTACCGCGGCTGGGTATGTGACAAATGCTAACCCAGGACCAGCGGTAGCCACCTCGGCCACGGGCACTCCTGCTCGCTCTGCGGCGAATCCAAGCACAGAGAACACAACAAAACCGGCACAGATACTTGTGAAGCTATTAATGACAGGTATTATAATTGAGGACCTGAAAAAAATATAAAGCCTAGGAAATTCGTACTAATCTAAAGTAATAATAAAATTATTTTGCTACAATCCGCGATATATTAAATAGAGAATATATATAGTTCTAAATGTATAGTGGACTATCCGTTTTTTCATACCCGTTACATGCAGGATTCGTAAAAACACATGCACAGACCTCCACCACTGCCACCACAATACACAAGCACTACACACGTTCACTATCACAAACTCAACAATCGTTTCGCCCCGCAACCGAAGCATCATCAGGAGATAGACTCCACGACAAAATCGCAAAGCGAAGCGTTATCCGAACAAGCATTGTTATATAGTAGTCGGTACAACCCCACCTTTACCTCTGAACACGTGCAAAAAGCTTGAACTTAAAACATTTATCTGATCGTTAATGAGGGTGCCATTGTTATGCTTAATGATTTCTAATTGTTCCAAAATATTCAATTTTAAGCTTTTTTCATAGGTGTGCAGTATTTCGAAATACTTTATTATTACTTTTGTATTATGGATCTCCGCAAAGTAACGCCCAATTCTATAAATCGTACTAATCTCATAAATGCAAAAGTGTCTGTGCTTGCTATGCTTTCGAAGCTTATATACCGGGATAGCACGAATTATAAAAATGCCAGATGTTCCTTCTTTAATAGGAATTAAAATACAAGTCCGAGTACGTAATTGAGGATATTTTTAAAACATAAGTCTACCTGAAAGAAGTAACGTGCAACGCTAGCTTATTTAGGTACATAATATCATTATTATACCATATTTACTTTGAGATTATGTTACTGATTAGTGACTGGCCCGTTGGTGCAGTAGGTAGTGACCCTGCCTTCAGCGCCGCGGGTCGCGGGTTCGATTCCCGCCGAGGGCCACCATTTTCTATAAACAATTTGTTGGTTCTTCGAGCCTGGGTGTGTATTTGTATTTAAGTATGTATTTAAAATTATATATGTAGTATATCTACCAGTTGATCGTCACCCATAACACAAGTTTTAAGTCACTTACTTTGGGGACGGACGACCGTGTGCGTAAATGTCTCAAATATTTATTTATTATTTATTTATTTACTATTTTATGAAACAATGCTATTATTGATGATAATTAACCTATCTATTTATATCTACACCCAAAAATATTTTTCATTTATCATTTGCAACTTTAACTCTTATGTATAATCCCGCACACAAGTAGTATAGTATAATAAATATATTATATGATAAATGATAGTTTTTCGTAGGAACGACGGTTACTGATTTCATCAGTTATTCAACAACTAGAAAATTTGCCCACTAATTAATATTAATTGACACATCATAAGCATTAATTTTATATCCTGTCGTTACATTTCTTAGTAACTAAAGTCTTAGTAATTTAGTAAGAAAACTAACCGCAAATTATTATAGTAGAACTTGTTGAAGCCGGCTATACTGACAAGGCCACCCCATCCTGGACCCAAAGAGTAGAATATTTGAGTTGCAGCATCAGCCCATACCTACAAAAATATGTGATAACATAACCACCAATATTTATAGTATTTTTATTTATTACTGTTGCAGGCAACTGTAACTTTGCTAGTAAATCCAACTACGACTAATCTCACTGCTGGGCATAGCCCTACTCTCTCTTCTTTGGAGAAAAGGGTTGGAAGTTAAATTCACCACGCTGCTCCAATGCAGATTGGCAGGACACACATATCCCCAGAATCCTCTAGAGATATTCAGGTTTCCTCACGTTGTTTGCTTTCGCCGAAGAGTGTTTGATAAATAACAAATAGATGACAAGAATGCGTGGAGCTACTCTTCGATCCAGTACAAGACAGTAATGACTAAATCTAACTAATTATAAAAATTATATTTGTAGAGAGCAACCGTCGACTTTCTTGCTGGCTCTTCTCGGTAGAAACAGTTTTCCAGCAGTAGAGTTGACGATTCCAAAACACTTGTTTACAAGTATACTTGAATAAAGAATAATTTGAATTTGAATTTGAATATACCTTTGATTTCGTCAATTGCTTCCAATCAGGGAAAATATAATACATGATTCCTTGCCATGATCCAGGTAACATTATGCCTCGAATGAACAAGGCCAGTAGTATCACATATGGAAACAGCACAGTGATATAAACTACCTGAGAAAAGGAAAATAAATGACATTAGAAAAACAATTTAACATTATTAATCAAAAGATGATGAATAAGAACTTCTTGACAAAAATTCACCTACAGCAAATAGTTTTCCAGAAATCTAAACGTGTAGTTTGATATAAAGTTATTCTCTAGTCATTTAAAACATGCTGGTTTGCGTTACGAAATATATTTTTATCGCAGATCAGCGTGATTTATTTGCTCCTTCAAAAAAGTTAATAATAGTTATATAAATTCGTCAAAAAAACTTTTGAAGCATTATTCCGCGATGCATTTATGCCATAAACGAACAAACTTGCCGAATAATGCCGTTATTTAAACTTGAATGTTGAGTCTTTTTATTTAACAAAAATACTTAGATACGAATTAGATTATAGGCTAAAGGATAATTTAAAAGGCTCTAAATTTTCTAAAACAAAAAAATTTGGAAACATCTGTATTTAAACAGGGGCCGCCTTATCTTCCAACTGAACTTTAAAACCTTGCAGTTACGGGCGAAATTCACCTTCATATGCTAATGATATTGTAGCAGTTTTTCATTGCCTAAAAACAAGGATAAAACGTTTTCTAAAAATGAAACGTAGCTAGATCGATTTACCGCCTTCAAAACCCCCTTACTAAATGTCATCGTTAAATCGTTGAAGCCGTTTCCAAAATACAGACTATATAAATACAAGAATGGCTCGTTTATAGGTTTATATATGTGAAGTAATTCATAATATTACTTTTACTACGATGGTAGATGCTGGCAGTGGTTTGATACATTGATATTGATTATGAGAGTGAAAAATAATAGTTTGCTACAGCTAAACCATACAGTAGAATATTTTCAAAGAAAAATAAGTTTGAAAACAACAAAGTAACGTCAAACATAACCTGAAATAGTTATCTTAGTTAATTACGAAACTGTTTCAATTATGCAAATAAATAGATATAACTAAATAAACTGCTACTAATATAGATAAAAACTCCTCAAACTCAATAAGTTTGTGTGTTGATTTGTATATTTTAAAAATACTACCTTTCCTACACTTTTGACGCCGTTACAGATGCAGAAGTAAACGATGATCCAGCAAATTACGTTGCACCAAAACAGTGGCCATACTAAGCCTCCAATGTCGTTTATCCCCGAAGACACTCGCAAGAGATGTATACTAGAAGTAACATTACTTTTTAAGCCACAAAATGTTTAAAATCTTTTATTTTGTAATCATCATTCTCCCGCCCTTATCCCACTCTAAGTGGGGTCGGCACAATATGTTAAAAACATGTTGTCACGTGATTTGGTTACGTATTTTACGACCGGCCGCCTGCCCGACCACAACTTACCTTAGTCGCCTTTTATGACACCTTGGTAAGAAATGAGAGTGGTCTATTCTATGCAGCCGGATACCACATTGCACATTCCTTAGTCTCTTACGACACCTCGGTTAAAATCTTTTATTTTGTAATATATTTAAATAATGTACGCGTCCTTATTCCATGCCGTGGAAACCTATAATTAAGACTACATTTAATTAAGTAGCTTGCAAAGCAATTACTTTTTTAATTTTTGCTTTAATTTTAAGAGTGCTTCTTAAAATTAAAACAAAAACTTATAAAATGCTCATGAGACCTGTCTTATTGTATGGGATAGAATTTTGGCCAATGAAAAAGACGGATGATAGAAGAGTGCATGTAAATGAGATGAGAATGTTAAGATGAATGTGTGGTGTGTCAACATTGGATAAAATATGAAATGAAATGAATTTAAGGGGAAGTCTGAAAGTCGAGTAAGGATTTACAAACAGGCAAATAATTTTATTAATAAGTTTGTAAATTTATATTACAAACATAAATTTTAAAATTTATAAGTGTCGATTATTTTACTAACACGGTTATAAATGTAGATAATATAGGTAACATTGCCAATAACTAACATATGAACTTACTGGAAGAACTCATCTTCGGGCGTAGCTATAGAGCTATTAGCTATAAAACTGATGTTTCCTGTAATCTGAAAATCAGTAGGGATCAGTATACAGTAAAGTAAGTCCATAAATAAACGTATTCTGTATATATTAATTCTAAATATAGTACCTCCGCGCATTTCTCAGTATTCCATGAATTACCACAACTTTGCCAAGGCAGCGGCGAGCTGAAGGAATGATATATGTACAGTATTGGATATGACAAAATGGATGCGAAATATATTACCGCTGTTATATTCAAAATGACCGTGGCATAGCCTGCTCCTGTTGATACCAAATGAAATTAGTAAAACAAAAACTTTATCACCTAATTTTCATAAATATATTAAACTAACTGTGCCCGTGGCTTCCCCCGTATGATGTGTCACAAAGTTTTTCCTATGTAAATGCTTACCCCGCGGGAATTTAATCTTAGTGTGCTATTAACCTACGTCTTCCTTAAAAATTGCAATATCATTAGTAAAAAAATCACACAAAAATTCATCTAGTATATTTTGAGAAAATTGATCACATACATACAGCTTTTGGGGACTTTGTTTTATAATATGTATAGATAAGTAGTGGTAATTGCGAATTGTTCTCACCAACTGAATGATTAAGTATTCTCAATGCAATATATTTTTTTATCCCTTATATAGCGTCAAAGTAAAAGTATAGTAGGTACATAGACAAATATATAAAATAAAAAATTGATGGCCTCACCTTTGAACAAAGGATTTATGTTAAACACCGAAATACATCCTGCACTTGCAAATTGTCCCAGCAATGTCTCTAAATAAACTAGTGGTATACCACATACCACGAGAGTCAGAAAATATGGAATCAGGAATGCACCTACAACGTTCATTTGAAAATAATATATTCTAGTCAGTCCTTTAGTTTAATATATTATACAACACTAATCCAACATCAGGCATATTTTACTAGTATTAAGCTATGGCATTTAATACTATCCTAGGTTTCGGTACACCTTTGCCAGGCGACTATGCGTACTCTATTAAATTTGTCCTTAATTATTATTATTAATTAAGAAAAACTCCATATTATGGTTTGAAAATTTTTGGAATAAGTAAAAACTACGCATTGAACAGCGTGATGGGAGAAGTTTGATTTCCTTCTCACCAAGAAGGAAGGGGGCCATGTTATTTAACGAATTACCATACGTAAAATTTAACAACTTTCCTCTACAATTAGCAGTGATAAATTACCTACTATTAGTTAGTTTTTGTTTGTGGTATTTTCTTATATAAATTTATACAGAGACCATAGAAACGTCTTTCTGTAGTAGAAACAGAATATGTGATGGCTACTTACCGCCGCCATTTCTGTAGCACAGATAAGGAAACCTCCAAAAATTTCCAATACCGACCGCGTAGCCAAGACATGACAACAAGTACTCAAGCTGGTTGCCCCAGCGCTCGTCCGGACCCCCAGCCATTCACACAACTAAAGCTTTCAACTATGACCGTATCTTCGTTGACCGTTTATTTAAATTGAGGATATGGCAATTTATTTAGAAAACGGAACACTATATGTTTATTGATGTTGCTAGCCTGAGCGTCTACAACAAGACTGTGTACTAGAATTATTATAGGTATATACAATGTCGTTGTATTTGTAACTTTAAGTATAGATAAATATATTAAAGTGAGTGTATTGTCTCCGTCCTTGAAGCGCCAGAGTCTGTTGTCGTTTCTTCTGATAAGGCACATGGTATACTTGTAATTTATTATAATAAATTAAGTTTTAGTTTGCGTTTGAAAAGTGTTTCCTTAAGCTTCGTGGTCGTAAGTAGCATGATGCCCACAATTTTCAAAAATACCCTTATTTTTAGCTACAATAATATTCAGTGACAATAATTCGACCTTACTAAATACCGTATATCACCTATGAAACATTATTAAACTATTCAAGTTTAAAGAGATATGAATATATATTTTTTTTAATGTAAATAATGAGAAATTCCTATACTTTTTAATGACTTTTAATGAATAGTGTAGTTTGTTAATAAAATAGTTCTATCTTGTTAAATATGTACCTGATGTTGGCGTTGAATGAATGGCGTTGTTGTGTGATAGGTTATTTTATTGAGAATTAAAACTCATTAACATGATTAAGACAAAATATATTTAACAGTTAATTAAGTTAGTTAAATAAACTAATTAAGGGTCTCAAACCCTAAAAAATAATTAATTATAGAATTTTTCGATATTTCAAGTATAGTATAGTAGTTTATTGAAAATAATAAAGTGTAATTGAACCGAAAAAAAAGTAGTGAAGTATATTACAACACTACATTGTGCTGATCTAAAAGAGGTGTGACATTCCATTCATTGCCTTTTATTCGGTCCTCATACTAATTTATTCACAATAACATTAAAATAATTAACTAAAACACAAGCAATTTTAACAAAATTTAAACTTTTAAGGTATCTATTCCGAAACCAAAGTGGCAAGTTAGATTCTCTGGTGGGAACTGTTTGGCAGATCCAGGGTCTGAATCTGGTTTTCCTTTAGGTGTCTTCACAGCTGCTAAGGTGTATTGCAAAACCTGAAAAAATGTAATGTATTAAAATGAAACTCAATACAATTCTCTTATATAACAATATAATATTTTTGTTATTTGAGATTATTCTTTGGTTGGTTAGTATGCATATTTCAGATTACGTTACGTTTAAATATGTTAACTTATATTTTACTTAAAATAGTTACATATTTATTAGATATTACATAAATATTAGATTTACAAAATGCAATCGTACGACTTCAAGTTTTCAAATTGTACTGACACTATACCAAAACTGTCAAATACTCGATAGTTTTGCGAATAGCAATTTGCGAAAATAAACAAGACATGCAATGAAAACAGTTACTTGTTGATTCGAATATTAAATGGTGAGTTGATCCGAAAAGATAAGAAGAACACTATTTACATTTTTAATCGAATGTAGGATTTTTTGTTAGTATAACAGAAAAGTAGCATCTTGTTAATTTGTGTAAATTGAGCTACGCGTCCTTGAAGAGAGATAAATAAAGCTGAGAGCCATCATGTGTAATATTGATCGCATGTATGTCTTCGTTTTGAAAGTCTCTGCGTGATCAAGTCAGAAACGGGGAGATTTGAGTGAATACAAAAATTGCCAAGTTTGCCCATTCTGTATACCATCAAGCTGAAGTGAAGATGGGAGGGAACATTGTTTGAAAAACTGGTCCTAAAGTATTGGAGTGATAGCTACTTTGGGGACAGACGACTTGAATAAATTTGAAGGTAGGATCCAAGTGGACCACGACTCTATCGCGCTTGACGTTCCTTGAAGAGAAAATATCAAAAAGTATGTTTTTCCAAAATTCGCGTTCGTCAGTTTCTATGGAAGAAAAACGAAAGAAGGGTGAAAGACTAAGTACTATATTAATAAACACTCAGTTATTTTTACATCATCATCATTCTCCTGCCCTTATCCCACTTTTAAGTGGAGTCGGTACAACATGTTTCAAACATGTTGTACCGACTCCACTTAATGATTTGGCTAGGTATTTTACGACCGGCCGCCTGCCTGCCTTACTTTACATAGCTTACCTTAGCCGCCTTTTACGACACTTCGGTTAGAAATGAGGGTTATCTATTCTACTCAGCTGGATACCACACGGCGGACTCAGTTACTTTTACAATGATATAAATTTAAAGTGTAAGACACGTCTTGCTTTTAAACAACGTATGATTTTTTTATGCAATCAATTGTTTTTGCGAAAAAATATATGCGCAGTTACCCGTTAAGTCTATTTGGTTTTTCTCGAGTGTAGTTTCTATAACTAAAACTTTGATCGCAAAACATACAGAGAGATCACCGTCTCCCCAGTGCATAGCTTCATCAGTGCCCATTGAGTTGTCCCAGTGGAAATGCTGCGATGGCTTGCTCCAATCCGGAATTTTCAGAGCGCATTTGACAGTGGCTAGCGTCACCCGCTGTTCGCCAGGAGGAGGCCTAAATGATTGCGCGCTTTTCTTGTCGGGCTTGCTTTGCTTGCCGACTGTTGTCTATTTAAAAACAATCATACATAAACCATAAACATCCTTTTCTATAAGTCTTAGAGGAAGCTAACGTTTAAAAGCTCAATCTTCTAGATTTTGCAGCATAATACTTAAATTGAGATGAATGTTTAGAGCTGAGGCAGAGTTGAAACAACCACCCATAACTTATGAGCCGTGATAGCCCAGCCCAGATACCGTGCAGCTCTTCCGAGGGAAACACGAGTTCAAACCCGGGCAGGCACCAATGAGTTTTTCTGTTAAAACTCTTGTGTCTAATTGATAATTGCAATTAATCACATGCTTTTCGGTGAAGGAAAATATCGTTAGGAAACCTGCATATCTCTAGAGAATTCTGGAGATATGTGTAACCTACCAATGGTAAAGGAGCAGCGTGGTAGGTCTTAGCTCCAACCCTTCTCTCCAGAAACGGAGAGAGCAGTGGGATTGTAACAGGCCGCTACTTTACTTTGTTTTACTTTTACCCATAATTTAAAGATGCCATACGCGAAAAAAGTTATTATAGGTATTGATTGAATAATAATAAAAACTAATTTCAAGCTTTATATAGAACTCATTTTTGAGATGCTTAAAATGACTAGTACTCCAAAATATGATTTCGAAAATATTTTCCGCACTTTCTGATAACTGCTAAACTTAAAAAAAAATTATATCAAAATCGTTTTACCACAGAATATACCAGTCTCAGAGTTACAACGGTTCGGAAGGTGTCTCTTAGTGCGAAAAGATTAGGGCAGAATATCCTAACAGTCGGTTCCTGGAAGTTCATTATCTTATTCCACTGTACACGGTTACTTTCAAACGATGTGAAGTGGCAAATTTCGCGAAAGTTTTTCGACGTCAAATGATTGTATATGTCTGATTCGTGAGATGATGATTCAGGATCTGAAAAAAAAAACTTACTAATATTACATAGCATTGCAAGGGACTGAGATCTAAGTATAGAGTCCACGGATATAGTCTTTCTCCATAACTCTCATTATTCTCTTCATATGCGTTACTATTGTTAGAGTTTTCTTATGTACTTAATTAATATTTAGAACATATGAGTGTCATCAACGTTTCGTTGAAGGAGATTTAGTAGAATTTAATTCCATTTATTATTTTCTCTGCATTAAAAAAGGAGGCCTTGTCCAGTGGGATTGCAATTACGACTACTACTATATTATGTATATTGTAAAACAGTTTTGTGGAAACGGATATACCGGATGAAATATATGTATATCAGTTAAGTGTAAATATAAATGCGCATCAATTTCTTTATATAGCTTATAAAAATTTAAATAAAAGAAACTTACCGACAACCATTTTACTCTCAGCAAATGACGATAGTTTGGGTGATACCCAGTCTTCATCTTCTGGAGGTGGCATAATTTCAATCAACGATTCATTATTACGAAACATGAGGAATTTTCTTCTCGTTGAATCGAGCAAGGGGAGCTCTAATTCAACATGAAAGGCCGTTACAGCTCCCTGTACAGAATGAAAAACTAAGTTAAATGGGAATAATCCATACAAATATTAGATATAAATGCGAGTCTTTTACATTTTCACGGTTAATCTGCTGGCGTAACGGGAAATAAAGCCTTTATCACTCCCCAGCATTTAGCGATCTCTATACCTGAAATAACACAGACTAGATTCTACCTGAGAATGGGACGAACAAATACACTCGCCCTATTTTTTTTTTAAAAGGAATATGGCTTCAAACCATCATAATAATAGGGATGAATAGTTTATGTATCTTTCTATTTAGTGCGATTCTTAGTTCTATTAGTACATTGTTTTCTATAGGATTTTATGTTGTACATAAAAATCCATTCAAACCACACAGTGGTACAAGATTTTTTATTATTGCGCATTTCACAATAAAATCACAAAAAGATTTAAATACCTTTTCAGGTTTTGGCGGTTGCAAGACAGACATGATTCGAAATATAGTGAAATTGAAATAGGCAGAGCGAAAATCATCAGCATGAGGCTCGAAATTCTCAGCGGGTCTATCGGTAGGAAGAACTTCTCGACAATCCAGCCACTGCACTCGTGGTAGGCGCATTAATGTAGCACGAGCGTATGCGGCACAGACCTAAATTCAAAATTAATTATTAATGTTCCCGAACTATATAGATTTTCAAAGAAAAAAAACCCGTACTCAAGTTATGCTGTTAAAATCAAAAATCAAAATCAAAATCAAAATATTCTTTATTCAAGTAAACTTGTAAACAAGTGCTTTTGAATCGTCAACTTTACTGCTGGTTCGGAAAGCTGTTCCTGCCGAGAAGAGCCAGAAAGAAACTCGGCGGTTGCTCTTTTTAAAATATAAATCTTAGAACTAGTTACATTTATTTATTACTGTCTTGTACAGGGTAAAAGTGCACCTATATCCACAAATCCTTATCATCTAAGTAATCTTCAACAGTATAGTAGGCTTTCTGTATCAGCCTCTTTTTAACAGTGTTTTTAAACTGCTGTAATGGCATGACCAAAATTGATTTCGGAATTTTATTATAGAATCTTATACGCAAACCCACAAACGATTTACGTACTTTTGCAAATATAAAACAATTAGGGGCTTACTACTAATGAGAGTGCTATTATAAAAGTTATATTATAATTCAGTACTAGGAAGTTGTTACACTTTAAACACGTCTATTGTGTGGGTATCGCGATTTTAAACTGATAGAATTTTATTAAGATAATTTTTTCTTTTAGTATTACAGTTAGTCTTAATATTTTTCTTATAAACAATAAATTCATCTGAAATTTGTATAAACAGCGCCATCTAATAAGGACTAATAAAAGTACTTTAAACAATTGTACCGAACATGGATTCCCAGCAAGTTGAAGCGCAACTAGATTGGGCAGTACAGATAAGGCTGTTAGTACAACATCTAGATCATAGATGTCGTTGTCAGATAAATCAAGTACAGTGATGTTATAGGGTAATTTTGTAAGTCCGACGACACCGGCTGAAAATTAAAATGTATTTTTGTGTAATATTTTAGTTTTCTTACATAATACTCAGTCTTTTTTACAATCTCATCATTATACGGCGCGCCAAAATAACGCTGTTATTTTAGTTTGCAAACAATAATCATTACAATGCAATACATTATGAATTTTTTTATTACGAAATTCACTAACATTTTGGTTATATAATGTTAAATAGTTTAGTGTGCCGTGTGGTATCCGGCTGCATAGAATAGACCACCCTCATTTCTTACCGAGGTGTCGTAAGAGGCGACTAAGGTATGTGCCGTGTGGTGTCCGGCTGCATAGAATAGACCACCCTCATTTCTTACCGAGGTGTCGTAAAAGGCGACTAAGGTAAGTTGACGTCAGGCAGGCCGCCGGTCGTAAAATACGCAGCCAAATCATGTGACAACATGTTTGTAACATGTTGTGCCGACCCCACTTAGAGTGGGATAAAGGCAGGAGAATGATGAATGTTAAATAGTTTAGTTAAGTTTTATTTATTATTAAGGAAAGGACACATATAACACACCATTATTGATCAAATTTCGACTAAGTCCCAAGTAAATCAAATTATTAGGTAAATGTTCCACAAAAACTCCGTTTGTAATGTGATTGGCCTGTAGTTCCAATAAACGTAGACCTTCAGGAAGAACGCTGGCATCTACATCAACAATGAAATTTCCGCTAAGATTCAAAGTTACGAGATTTTTATACTCTTTTAATCCTCTATCGAGTACCGTCATCTGTGAGCAAAAGATATATCAGCATGCTTGTTGTATCTGTAGGTATTCCATATAAGCAAGGTCATTTAGACAATTAAAACAGTGCGCTAATAGCCGTATCTCACTTCACATTCCGTGTCATCGACTTAACAATCCTGCCGTATAATCTTTTTAGAATAGACATTACGAAATATATATTAAGCTTGTTAAAAACCTTATACCTTAACGCCTCAAACATTTTCCTTTTCGTCATAGAAGAAAACGAATTCGTCTTCACGAGTAGTTTATTCGGACGTGTGCCAATCAATGACAAATTCTTATCTTTATGATACTTAATCTATTTTTAAATGATTTTTAAAATCAAATATCTAGATATATTTAGGATTTTCGTTCTGTTCTGTGATTGCAAAATATAACAGAATATCACATTAATATTACCTTAAAATCATCCAACCGGAAATAAAAGGTGGTTTTTAAGTCGCAGCACCTTGGCGACATTTAATGTCAGGAAGTAAATAGATTAACCTTTTACACATACCATACCTCAGAGTCGATAACCCTCAACACGGTCACCATTTTCAATTCCCTTTTAAGTACTTGTCGATCACCATGTTTTGCCGCACGCTTTATCATATCAATCATATTATCAGTCAAAGAATTTGCACTATTGAAGCAAATTTTTCCTTCTTCATTTGAAAATCTTTCATTGTCCCAGATTGTCATTGGGAGCAGAACTTCCCATTGGTCTTTAAAACTAAATGTTGAGTTTTCGTCAAGAAATCCGTTGAGAATGCTTTTTTTGATTTTGTTCTGCAGTGCTTTCAAAAATGGTAGTGGAGGAATACTATTTTTATTTCTTTTTTCTCTATGATAACGTGCTGCCTCCTCTGTAAGCGTCCAATTAATTCCGCTTTGTATTCGTTGTTGAAATCCTATACATAATAATTTATAAGTTAGTTTTCTATTACCTTTTATACATATTTTTAGAAAAAAGCCTACATTTACTCTACAATGACTACTCACTACAATGTTTACCGAAAGTAAAAGTAACAGACGGCTATGTGATTAAATCAAAACATATCGTTAGAACTAATCTTGAAGCGTCATAAATGATAACAAGTTACCAACTGATTCAAGGTGTTGTCCATCCTGGAACTAACTATTTTTTTTATGTGTAATTTGGTGATATGCTTAAGTTTGAAAATTGCACTTACAAAAACAATAATTATTTTAATTTACTATATCTAAATCGTTTTCTTTGCTGTTAGGTTTTGATCTGTGAATTACTCTGTAATTTCCCGAGTTTTGTGCTGGGTTTTCTCGGTAGGAACAGCTTTCCAAACCAGCAGTAGAGTTGACGATTCAAATGCATATGTGTACAAGTTTATTTGAATAAAGAACATTTTGAATTAGAATTAGTAGTTCCTTATGTGCGTTTCTTGGTGAGGTTATACATTATATGGGAATATTATCACAGTATTGGAATGTGTTTGTTATCTTCATGACAGACAGTAACTAATTTTAGGCAATTTATAGAATTAGTCGTTACGTTACGGAGATCCATAATAAAAAATTAATGAAAATATTATCGTGCTATAGTCCGCGATAAAAGAAAATATATGTAATGCTAAATGTAAAGTGTACTATCCGTTCTCATACTTAAAACACTCAGAATTCTTAAAAACTAATGCACTACTAGCTACCAAAAACACAACAATTGACAAGCACTGCACACATTCACTGTCACAATCTCAAGAATCGTTTCGCCCCGTAACCGAAGCATCGATAGACTCCATTTTCACTTGACTTTGTCGACGAATTCTATACGTATCAGGTATGAAAACGAATAGTATATTCTATAATTCTGTAATTTTAGGAAATTTTAAATTATTTTTAAATAATTATTTCGTACTCTGTGTGTTCAGATTCTTTAGAATAAATATCTTACTATTACGCATATGCCTGCTCTACTTGTCATAGAGTGTTAATTATTCTGTACCTTCTAAAGCATCGTCTGGTATGTAATTTAGGCTGGAATCGCTTACACTTGGCCTTAAAACTTGTGGTGGTGGCTTTTTGGTTGCCGATTCTTTGGGTTTCGGTGGCATTACAATGAAATTTATTGTAATGCCTAAATATAGTATTGTTCGGTTTTGATTGACGTTTAATAAATAACTTTTTTCAATATGTACACTGTAGTCTTTGATAACTTTATCAAACTTAATCAGAGAGAATAGCCAATAAAGAGGTTCGCTCACTAACCTTAAAGGAAAAAAAAGACGCATTTTTGGCAATAGCATTTATAATTAAATTTGCGATCATATCCAATGATAAATGCTTACGAGTTCTAAATTTTCTTTATTATTAATTGTTTAGAAATGTTATTGATAATCTTTTAGGTATTCAATTCAATTGGAGCGCATGTTTCTCTTTAACTATTGGACATGGTTTTTCTTTCTTCGAGAGAAATCTTTGAGCCACTATCACGTTGCTGTAATGGCAGGTTACACATATATAATAAACTCTTAATAACTTATAGGAAACTTAGGGATTTATAATTTTTATCATGATAGTTTCCTAACAATGAATTATGTTACTTATGTAGAATACGAATGGGTATCAGGCGCCTTTTCGGGGCCTTTTGATGAACTACACGTGCTCATTTGGTTTTGTCCTCGTGGCTTGGTGATGTACATACATACAAACAACCAATTAGTGGTTCACCAATGGATCAAAGGTCACAGTGGTTCACTGGGCAATAATGCAGTACACGAATTGGCCAGGAACGGCTCAAATATCACAGTATGTATAATTGGTTGTGAGTAAGCACAGCCAAATATGCAGAGGATGCGTGGGGGAACTAGAAGTAGAAACCCCATCTCATGTTATGTTGTATTGCGTGGAGGTGGCTGAGTATAGGGCAAATATCCTTGGCTCGCTTGGATTGAGGATTTTACCCACAAGAAGCCTCGAGAAACCCGGGCAGGGTCTTCGGCTTCTGCCCTTCACCCTCACGCAAAATGGTCGCCTTAGAATTACTAAGTGCGGAAAACAGCTAGCAACAAGAAGAAGAATAAGATACATACCTACATTATAATAACATGCATTTGCAGCAAAAATAAAAATATGTATTAAATAATACATATATAAATATCAGGTAAAGATTTGTACAGGAGTGAAGTATGTACAAATGATGTTTGAATCAGCTTAATTTTATTAAAATTAAATTTTTTATACAACCGGGCGTAATAAAACGGACGTGTATCAATTTATGTAGTCAGTCGGTAAAGCAGTATTCTAATAATTAATAGGTTACCGATAGAAGGCGCATCGGTCGTTAAAAGTATGTGGCTTGTGGTATTTCGTGATACACGGGCGTGTGTGCGTTTTATTTTAAAATGTGCGACTAATTTTACCGCGTTCACAATTTCACATATATAATCCATTGACTTGAAGAACGCTCGTTTGGACGGATGTCGGTACGGTCGGCCGGCAACTTCATGCACATACACGTAAATAATTTTGCGAATGCCATTTTTTGTACTGCCAAGATGTAAGTGTTAGTGCTTGGTGAACTGACAATGACATTAGTGATTTGCGAACTTACTCGCGGGAAATTTAAGTGTTCGAAGAATGCTGAAGCGGTGTCGAGTTATTTTCCGCATGGTATGCGATTGATACTTGTGAGTGATGTTTAGTGAAAGTCGTATTGAGTTGACTTGTTGACATTGCCGAACTGTGCATACGTTCTAGCCTTGTGTTATTGCCAATATATCACATATGCGAAGAATTTACAAAACTTCCGCAATACTAGTTTTTCTTGATTTACAGTAGTCGAACAGGTAATGATTTATATTATTCTATGCTTTTCAAGGCACGACCTAATCATAAAATTATTTATGTTAATCGAAATGCACTTATAGCGGAGTAAAATAAAGATCAGTCTGTTTGTTTATATAAATGATATTTTAGATTTTCTGTATCATAGCGAAATTATTAAGATAAGTGTGAGTTGAATTTGAAAATAAACTAAAGCCATATGAATATTATATTTGCCGTGTTTTTGCCCTATATGTATATTTGTTTTAACTAAATTTGATTAAGTTTGATGTTTAAATTAGTTTGGCTCGTTAATCTTTTTTTTTTAATTTTTAAGGTTTTTATAAGGTTTAGGTTCGTAAATTTTGTTTGTTTGTTGTTTAAATCGAATTTATCGTAATACAATATTATAATACGACTTAATACCGCGTGGGATTTATTTATATGTGCTCGTGTTTCATGATTCGAAAATGCCACGCATTTATGTCGTCTAAATTTGTTATGGTGGATTGGTGGTTGCTGTGTTATGTTATCGCTCTATAGTGTTTGGGTTGGCGAGTATGAATTGTGCTAGCGCCATCTCAGGATGATACAGCCTAATGAAGGGCATGTTAAGATGTAGATTTTGATATTTTTCAATTGCGTCTTTAGAAAATGTTTTCGTAAAATATTTTGTGGTGAATTAGTGATGGTATTCTTTTTAAGTGCTTGATCTTATAACAAAACAAGACAAAAAGGTCTATAACTAACAAGTTTTAACTTACCTTTTTGTTATCAGCCATTGACAAATGGCTATGCTATTTACAGTTCTTATGATTATGGGGGTAGACATTTTTGTTATTCATATTATGCTACGCATGTAAAATATTTTTTTGGAAAAAACTGCATTTTGACTGACCCTTTGGCACAGGTGGCAGTGACCCTGCCTTCACCTCCACGGTTCGAGGGTTCGGTTCCCCCGTAGGCCAACATATTCCAAATACGATTTGTGGGTTCTTTGAGTCTGGGTGTATGTATTTAATTATTTTTAAAAATATATATACTATATGTATATTTACCAGTTGTCTGTCACCCATAACACAAGTATTAAGTTATTTACTTTGGGAATGGTTGACCTTGTGTATTTATTCATGTGTATTTATTTATTTTGATCAATTATCAAAAAAGGGTGATACTGAACTTGAAATTAATTATGCCGCTTCAATTGATGTGATGTAACATCTATACTAATAGAGATACTATAGAACATGATAAATATAGAGATATTACAGAGTGGTAAAGTGCCTAGGATGGTGGCACTCAATTTTTATGTCTAACATATACATGTTAGACATAAAAATATAGTGCCCAATTTAACAGCTGGTCTTTTGGTGTTTGATATAAGCTTTATGGAAAACATAAGATGAGCGTCCAGACCTTACACAAAGCCAAGACTTTCACAAAACTCACTGATATCAGACACGTTACCAACTATTTCATATTTTAAACTCTTGGTATGTTTGGAATTTACTATAACTAGCGGGTAATTGAACCTTAAACGTCTGCTGGGGCAAGTAATTGCTGTGCCAAGAGTCGTCATTGTTATAAATATACTCGAGTTTAATCTCACACGAGATTGCATTTTGTTATATATTGTAAAACATCTTTCCAAACAAGAACGTTTGGACTTTGATCTGACCACTTTATATGATCAAATGCAAGTTCAATGACTCTGAAATAGAAATGTGCAAAAATAATAGATTTTTTATTAATCGATTATTTTATTCATATTATCGATTTTTAATAATGGATTAACTAAACAATATTAATCAATTTAAAATATCGATTATATTAATAAGCCTCTTTTTCTTCTTTTTTTTCTTAATTTTAAGATCACGTGCGCTGTTGGATTAAACCATTTTAATCGAATTTTACTACCAAATTTTAATCGAATTTAGCAAATAGCACTTATATGTTATTTTTTATTCGTATTAGTCCACTTTAATTAGGCTTTATTTTAATTAAAAATTATAAACTATCAAAAAGGCAACTTTTCAAATAGAAAAAAAAACGATTATTAGTATTCGATTTTTTGATTCAAGTTAATCGATTTATTTTTAAGAGATTAATCGATTTTTTCCAATTAAAGTCACATCCCTACTCAAGATATTAGAACGTCATAAAATTATCGGTGCTGTGATAAGATCTTCTTCAGCGATAAATTAAGATAAATTAAACTGAGAAATGTGTCAAAATTGTGTAACGCAATAAACAAATTGTAACCCGAAATATTATCAATTTAATGTCATTAAGTGATGTCAGTATTGGAACGTAATTAAGACGTTCTACTTTGCACCTCGGTATTTGTCCTACATCATTAGAGGTGTGTCTTTTAATTGATTGTGTATACATGTAATCATAGAATTATTATGCTAGAGTAGGGGAGACTTATTGTGACACTCTCACTTATAGGCCTGTCTATGGCTATCAGGTATAAGGAGAATAATCTGACATGGGATTTTTGGCAGCTATAAAGTACTTGTTACTACTTTACTTTATACCTGCCATCCCATGAACTCACACCAGGGCAAATGTCTACTCTCTATTTGGTTTTAGGTATTGCAGTTTAGACCCACCAAGTTGTTCAGGTTGCCAGACTGGCAGACCACAATTAATTTATGATTTCACTAGAGTATACAGATTTCGACATCATATTATGTTAATACACTGTAAAGCGCATAGAGCATAAGGGCTGTGATAGTCCAGCGGTGAGACCGTGTGACTCTTTCGAGGGGGTCACGGGTTCAAATCCACCAATGAGTTTAATAAAACTTATGTGTCTAGTTGATAATTGCAATTTATCACACGCTCTTCGATGAAAACATAGTGAGTAAAGCCGCATATCTTTAGAAAACTCTGGGGACATGTGCAATACCCACCAATCTGCAATTCGCGTGGTGGGTCTTAGCTCAAATCCTTCTCTCCAAAAGCGGAGAGAGGAGAGCTACGCCCAGCATTGAGATAGTAACAGGTCGTTTCTTCTTCAAAGCGAATAGGCAAGAAATATCAAATAAGAATTCATTTAAACGTAAAAATATCTTTAAACATACGAGTTATGTAAATTCATTACAAATAATACCTGCCATTTCAACCAAGTAGTATGTTATATTATCTGTAATATGAAAATGTAATGTGCAATGCGGCTGAAAGTTGCGTCGATTACGCATTATTATACATCACACTAAGATAAACATAATAACGCGTTTATCATTTATCTTCAATCATCTTATCTTTGTATTATAAAAATCATTGAGGTAAATATTTTGTATTTTAACTACACTAAATTCTTTGTAGCGTTCCCCTTCACTCAACCTAATTTCTTAATTACTTCATAAAGAACGATATATCCTGTTACAATGCACGCAAAACGTATTGGTAACCCCATTCAAATTCAAATTCAAAATATTCTTTATTCAAGTAAACTTGTAAACGAGTGCTTTTGAATCGTCAACATCTACTGCTGGTTCGGAAAGCTGTACATACCGAGAAGAGCCAGCAAGAAACTCGGCGGTTGCTCTTTTTAAATAATAATTCTTATCACTAGTTACATATAGTTATAAATGTCTTGTACAGGGTTGAAGAGAAGCTATATCCACGCATTCTTATCTTCTAGGTAATCTTCAATAGTATAATAGGCTTTCTGAATTAACCTTTTATTTAACCATTTATATTGAATTAACCATTTATATTGTTTATTAATGGATTTGTTAGATACAGCCCATTATCTCAAATTTAGGGTTCTGTTATGATGTAAAGAAACTACTAAAAGGTACCCGTAGCTTATTTTAGAAAAGTTTTTGTAACTTATCCGACAAGGCCACTAACGGTCAGATGAGATGACGGCTAGTAGATAGTTGGATCCAGAAAAAAAAATATAACAAAAGTTAGACCGTATTCGATGTTTTCGTATTAAAATAGTATTTTATTATTTCTTTTGCATATTTCATATTGAAAATTGTGATGATGATTTTATATTGCATCGATATGCATCAAAACCAATTGTCTGTAATGGACTTGTTTTGTCGGAGTATCATCTGTTATCCATCTTATCTTTTTTGATCTGTTGTTCTATAATGTTTCATTTAATTGATCATTGATGTTTTGCCAAACTTGATTCACAATCTCATTTTAAGCAGTATTACAACTACTTTCGATACATTAATACCGGTTTAATAAAATTTGAAAGGGCCTTTATATAGTAGGTACGGTAAGATAGGCAAGAAAAAACGCGTCCTTACGATTTAGTTTAGAAGTATGAACTACGGCATAAAACAACACGTCTTAACGACCTAATTGCTAAGTATGAAGTTATTTTATATAATTTATAGAATTAGGCGGTACTTTGCGAAGATCCATAATACAAAAGTAGTAATAAAATTATTTTGCTATAATCCGCGATACATATAAAGAAAATAGAAAACATAATAGAAAATATATATAGTGCTAAATGTATAGTGGACTATCCGTTTTTTCATACCCGTTACATGCAGGATTCGTAAAAACACATGCACAAACCACCACTGCCACCACAATACACAAGCAGTACACACGTTCACTATCACAAACTCAACAATCGTTTCGCCCCGCAACCGCAGCATCATCAGGAGATAGACTCCACGACAAAATCGCAAAGCGAAGCATTATCCAAACAAGCATTGTTATATAGTAGTAGTATATTTATTTTACCACTGAACACGTGCAACAAGCTTCAGCAAAATATTTCAAGTTTAAGCTGAACAAACGGTTCAAAAACGTTAAAAAAAATTACTTTTGAAGTTATTTTAACTAAAATTCTAATATACATAATCATTCGTCCTTGTACTTCGATCACTGAGTCTAGAGATTATCATAAGATCTGTGTTTAGTATCAAATACATCACTCCGTTGTTTGTTATCACAGCCGGAACTTGTTTTTGATATGACATGAAATATTCTTGAACTAACATTAGTACGTATAAATATTTTATTTCTGATTAGGTGCTGACTTACCTTTTTTACAGATAACACGTTCTGATTCTTATTACGAGTATGAGTGAAAATATATTCGCTTGATTTGATATTTAATATTAACAGACTAGATTTGGTACAAGTTCTTTGTTGAAAAAAACATATTATTTCTACTATCGGTGGAGTGGTGAAGTGGTAATACCAGAATGCATTATTTTATAGAAATGTAGATCTTCTTTTTTATAGATCCTATCTTTCAAGGAAAATACCTTATACATTTGACAAACATTTTAAAAATATAGTTTGTTGGTTTTATAATCCTGGGTATTTATCTGTATTTAAGTATATAAATATATATAAAATTATATATGTATATATATTTACCCGTTGTCTGTTACTCATAACACAAGTATTAAGTTCCTTTATTTAGTTACGTACTCAGGACGGACAGCCGTGTGTGCAATGGTCCCATATATTTGATATTATTATAATTTCATGCTTAACATTATGATTTCTTTCAGTGACTTATCTTAGGAGTTATTGAAATGAAAAACTAATGCGCTCCATAATTTATGAAGGATAGGTCTTATTCAAGGTGCTATAACATGCTCTCCTATCCGTTCAAAGGCGGTTGGCTAAAACTATATGAAACAAAATCGATTTTCGTAATATATAAGATGTATATAGTTGTCGAATGTTAGGAGAGAATGTAAGCGAAAAATATGTTTTGCCATCCCTACTTAAAGTGTAAGAGAATGATGATGATGATGATAAATCTACATAGAAACCGACATAAGCTTACGGCTTCTGCATTACGCCTTACAATACTATCTAAATACGTACAAATCATTTGTGGGTTTTGATATACGATTCTATAAAAATTCCACAATAAATTTTAGCCGTTCCATTACCACAGCTTAAAATAACTAATGACCTATACCATTGAGGATTACATAAACGATAAAAATGCATGGATTTCGCGTATACCTTGCATAAAATGCCAATGACGAAAATGAATTAATTAAAAGAATTATATATTTCAAAGAGCAACCGCCTACAAAAGTAATAACAAAATTATTTTGCTATATTTATTTTCTATATATATTTATATATATTTGCTATACATATTATTACTTTTGTATTATGGATCTCCGCAAAGTAACGCCAATTCTATAAATTAGCAACCGCCTAGTTTAATGTTGGGTCTTCTCGGAGCAATTTGTCGACCGAGCAGTAGAGTTGACGATCAAAACGCACTTTACCATGTTTACTTGAATAAAGAATATTTGAATTTGAATTTGATAAATTGTTCTTTGTTACAGCTTTCAAAATGTCGTTCACAATGACAGAAGGTGGTTTCGGTGTGGGTGATTATGTTGCATTTGGGCTGTTATGCGCGTCCTCTTGCGCCGGTGGTGTTTGGTACAGCGCAATAGGATCCAGGAGTAAAGCTATTGTGGACATAAAGGACTATTTACTTGGAGGAAAAGCGATGTCGACTTTTCCAGTCGCCATGTCTTTAATTGCTAGGTAAATATGGAGATTTGATTCAGTAATAATCACTTTGATAAGGTATTCGATAATAGAATCCGGTTATTTCTATTCCATTTGTATAACAAAGTCCTTATCTAAAGACTTAATCGAGTATATAATGACGTTATAACTTTTTGAATGTAACCGTGCTAGGATCTTATCTATATCTATACTAATATATAAAGCTGAAGATTTTGTTTGTTTGTTTGTTTGTTTTATTTGTTTGTTTGGTGGTTTGTTTGTTTGATTGTTTGAACGCGCTAATCTCAGGAACTACTGGACCGATTTAAAAGTTCTTTGAGTGTAAGATAGTTCATTTCTCGAGGAAGGCTATAGACTATATAACACCACGCTAAGATGAATAGTAGAGGAGCAGGAATAAAAAATATTGCGTAAACGTTGTATGCTTTCTTTGCGTGCGCTAAGTAAATTGTGAAAGTTATGCAAAAATCATGTATTACAAAATTGTTTCCCTCTAAAAATACTAAATAAAAATCCCACCTATTTTAACCATAATTAAGTCTTACGATTTACTCAAATAATAAGACTGCAGTCCACGTGAACGAAGTTGCGTTTAAAAGCTAGTTTTTAATTTATTGCGTGTTCTGTTACGCTGCATCTATCAATATTATGGATTCTAGAAATTTTAAATACCGTGGTGGGTCTAAGCCAGGTGTTTTTGGGAATCCTAGATGAATCAGGTATAAAAATGGATAGTCCATTCTAAATTTAGCATTATACATATTTTCTATTACTTTATCGCGGATTAGGGTAAAATAATTTTCATATTACGATTTCAAAGTATTCATAAAACATATTAATAATTATTTGTAACTGAAATTAAATGATCGGTATCAATTAACTTTGTGTGCCTCACGACCGGTTTCTGTCTTCCAATTGGTTTATTTTTTATTTTATTCTAAAGGCCGACATGTTTATTCAAATATTTAAATCAAGTTATACTCTTTTACGTTATTTTGTAACAAGTTTGCTTTCAAACATAATTCGGAGTGTCTTGTTATATAAAATATACTGAACTTTAGTACTCGTAACTGATATGTTTTATTGGTTTAGATTTAGCTTTATCTTGTTTAGAACAATACATAATTTTTAGTCGTTACTTTACGGAGATCCATAATACAAAAGTAATAATAAAAATTATTTTGCTATAATCTGCGATACAGTAAATAGAAAATATATATAGTGCAAAATGTATAGTGGACTATCCGTTTTTCATACCCGTTACATGCAGGATTCGTAAAAACAAATGCACAAACCTCCACCACTGCCACCACAATACACGAGCACTACACACGTTTACTATGACAAACTCAAAGCGATTTTGCGATTTTGTCGATCAGGAGATAGACTCCACGACAAAATCGGATAAAATCGGATCGTATAAAAACGGATAGTCCACTATACATTTAGCACTATATATATTTTCTATTTACTGTATCGCGAATTAGAGCAAAATAATTTTTATTATTACTTTGTAGAACAATACACTCGAATGAGACATTTTATGCTATTTCTAAAACGTAATACATAAAGCCCAACACAGATAATGTGGCATGTACGCAATAAATTAATAATACAATCATTTGTGGGCTTCAGTATACATTTTTATAATAAAATTCCTCAATCTATTTTGGACTTGAAATTAAAGAAAATGAAAATGCAATTAAAGAGACACTCTTTAATAAAGCTTATTATACTGCGGACTATGTTAATGATAAGAGAGCTTGGAAATTAATTACGATCAGCTACGCACTAGATTACATTGTACTTTATGTTTGTTAACAATTACAAATACAATATTGTAATATTTATTTTTTGAAAAAAGTGACCGCCGAGTTTTTTTGGTGATTCCTCTCGGTTAGAGCTCCTTTCCGAACCAGACGTAGCTTCATCTTCATTTTAATTTGACGATTCAAAAGTGCTTGTATAGGCTAATTTGAATAAAGAATAATTTGAATGTGAATTTGCATGCATAAAATACATACGAGAGTATATGGACACTAACAATATATTAAAAGTATGAAAACCATTTATGTACATATTTTATACATTTTATATATCGTCTTTATTTTTTTTTTATTCGAAAATTCGAAAAGAGAACACAAATTTTCGACATTCCTTCTATGAAGCCAACCCAAACTTTTTTTTGCGCTTTGTTTTCAACGTACGATGATAATTTTGGTAAATGCAAAATTCAATATCGGCTTTTTTGGTTCACCTAATTTAATTCCATTCTATAATTATGCGATTTCGAATCCTAAAAATATGATGATATTTAAATATCTTCTTTTTTTCAATGAAAACGATATTTATTATTACAGAAAAAATCATTTGTGATAAATACATATTATTACTACTTATCGCGAAAATCCGTGGTTCTGTACCGGTAGTTAATTATTTATATTTTATTTTTGAAAAGAAAAATTCCACCGCAAAAATTTTTATATTGCATATTAACAGATGCAAAAGAAATATTTGAGGGAACTCACCTGTTTAATTCCCACAAATTTTAAATATTTTATTTCGATTTATTGTTTACCGTCTCGGTTTGTTTACTAAAGACCTCTAATTAAAATAAAATTAGAAAAGCAAAATATTCAACATTCAATTCAATTTAAATGACCTTAGTTCGAATACCACAAGTAGTAGTCATTAGTATAACGACCCATGCTATGTACATTGAAAAGGAATGTATTTTTTTGTCTACAAGTCTTTTTTTTCTTCAACTGATGAACGTAGGACATAGGTCTTTCCACGGGATCTTCACGTCAAACTATGCTGTGCCGCTTGGATCAAGCGACTCCCCGCTACCTTTTTGTGGTGGTCAGTATAAACTGACCTCTACACAACGATAATTATAGATAGATATAGATAGTAAAGTAAAAGTAAAGTAACGGCCTGTTAATAGTAACAGGCCGTTACTATTAACAGGCCCATATATATATTATTAGGAGGCCTTAGCCCAGCAGTGGGCATAGGCCCACTGCTGGGCTCACGCCTCCTCTCTCTGTTTTTGGAGAGAAGTATTGGAGCTAAGACCTACCACGCTGCTCCAATGCCGATTGGTAGGTTACACATATCCCTAGAATTCTCTAGAGATATGCAGGTTTCCTCACGATGTTTTCCTTCACCGAAAAGCGTGTGATAAATTGCAATTATCAATTAGACACGTAAGTTTTAATAGAAAAACTCATTGGTGCCTGCCCGGGGTTTGAACCTATGTCGTCTCTAGAGAGTCGCACGGTCTCGCCGCTAGGCTATCACAGCTTTTTTTAGAAAGATATAGAAAGATAAAGATATAGATGTATAAATATAAAAGTTATACATATATAAATGATATATGAATGATATATGAATAGTAATAAAAATCATGTAAGCTCATAGTTATTATTGTTGTAGAAGAGCGAGATTCTTCTGATACAGGCATTGTCATGCTTACTAGAAGGTCTCAAAACCCTGTAATTAATTTAAGCATTAAAAGAAATAAACTTTATTATTATTATTATTACCTCTCTACTGATCTACCGACGTTTTTCCCGTTCCAGGGTCTCCATTCCAACACCTTAAGATATTTAATAATATTTGTTTTAAGTTTGAAGTTGGTTCAATATACTCCTTGATTTTTTTAAAATAACAAATGCAAAAAAAACTAAACTAATTAAACCGTCTCTACAGTTACGTCTCGGGAGTAACAATACTCGGAACGCCGGCTGAAATCTACAACTACGGTACGCAATACTGGCTGGTAATAGTCGGAGTCACGTTAAGCTGTATAGTGGTGGCTACCGTATATTTACCGGTGTTCTGTACGTTGAGGCTCTCGTCTTCATATGAGGTAAAACTTTAATTTCAACCTATTAATCAGATCTGTGATAACCCAGTGATGAGACCGAGCTAAATTAAATCAAAATAATCTTTATTCAATAAAACTTTTTCAATCACTTTTGAATCGTCAAAGATCAATATGATTAATGAAGCTACAACTGGTTTAGAATGTTGCTCTTACCGAACCAGCAAGGAACCCAGCGGTTAATCTTTAAAATATTTTCAATTTATATTATTAAACCGCAGTCGGATGTTTGAAAGGATTTTCAAATCCTTTAAATTAATGCTTTACGTATAAGTGTTCTTACACTTAATTTAAAAATTTCCATTCTTTTGAGGAGGTCACGGGTTGATTCACCATTTATATAGATTGTAATTCACAAATAAGAAACACATAAGTCATTTCTGACGAGATTGACTTAGTAGGATGAAAATATTTCATTATTACATTTCCGCGTGCATTGCAATGTATGATTTTAGTTTTGTGTGGATTTGGTTTGTTTACTTTTACTTTTTGTGTAATGTGTGCCGCAACCTTGACTTCTTTTGTTTGCTATATCTGTGTACATATTACAGATTTACGTCCAGCTATAAATGCCTTTATTTCATGGTTAGCTACGTAAGACTATGCTTATAATTTCTTCTTGTCCTTTTTGTTTTGTATATCATAATTGTGTCCACAATATTTACTTTAGAAATTAGAATCTATGATACACCGCTATACAATGTTGTAGTAAAAGTATAATGAAAAGGGACGACACCTCATGTATAATATATGCATATATAATTGAGTAGTGTCAAACATAGAGTTATGTATTTATTGTACTAGAGTAGAGAGACATATGCAGGCCTGTAAGAGAGCAATCACAATAACTAATATAAGTTCTCTTTTGATTTCTTTTTATCGTAATAGATGTCTACTATTCCAACTCTGGCTTGCCCTGCTCTAGTATAATAACTCTATCAAGTCAGTAAATAATTTTGAAATGAATTTTTTGGTTTAATTAATATGGTGTCGAATTTATTTGATACATTATTCACAAAAGATTTACTATATATTTAAAAACATTCATAATGAATTAGTAAAATATTAATAAATATATAATTTATAAATCCTTTTAATGAAACTTTTTATTATAATCTAATATTATAGCTGTTGGTTTTATTAGTATACACACTTAAATAAACGTTATATAGGGAAGGAAGTATTGCCGATACCTTGTAATCACTCATATTGTAAAAACCATTATTAAATAATAAGTTAAGTATTACAAATTGTATTTCCTTCTACCATTTAGTATGGATTTCTTGGATTATTCATGATTAGACAGTGATTCAAAAGAATAGAATGTTGCAGTTGCTACTTCAGAGAAAACTCACTACCCTGTTTTTACCAGTATTTCTTACAAGCAATATAACAAAACTAACTACTTTGCTATAATCCGCACGGGTTAAGTGAATGCATGCAAAGCCAATGTGTATGAAGCAGGCAAAATCTACGCACCTTATACATGCAGGACCAGCCACCACATGCACCCCAAGGCGCAATTCACCAGCAGCAACGAACACAAAAGCAGCACACACACTCCTCACCACAATCTCGACGATCGTTTCGCCCCGAAACCGAAGCATCATCAGGAGGATAGGCTTCACGACAAAAATCGTACTGCAGTACGATTTTTCTGCTTTTGTGTTCGTTGTTGCTGGTGAATTGTGCCTTGGGGTGCATGTGGTGGCTGGTCCTGCATGTATAAGGTGCGTAGATTTTGCCTGCTTCATACACATTGGCTTTGCATTCATTCACTTAACCCGTGCGGATTATAGCAAAGTAGTTAGTTCTGTTATATTGCTTGTAATATGGAATTCCGCAAAGTAACGCCTGCTTCTATAAATCAGTATTTCTTACCATTACTTCTTGTGTTTCAGTATCTAGAACTTCGATTTAACCGTCACGTTCGCGCTGTAGCGTCCATTTTGTTCCTACTGGATGAGGTGAGTGATTCTTTAACTTAATTCAAATATATGAACCGTTCATTTAAATTATATATATATATATATCACATAAGTAATAAACATTACTTATATACGGAGCTGGGATAGCCTAGCAGTGAGACCGGGCGACTCTTTCTAGGGGGTCACGAGTTCAAACTCCGAGCTGGCACCAATGAGTTTTTCTATTAAAACTGAAGGTAGAGGAAGACATCGTGAGGAAACCTACAAAGTCTAAAGAATTCATGGGATGTGTGTAACCAACCTATCAATCAGCATTAGAGCTGTGTGGTAGGTCTTAGCTCCAATCCTTCTCTCTTGAAACGGAGAGAGGAAGCTTAAGCCCAGCCGTGAATTAGTAATAGGTCGTTACTTTACTTTTACTCTTAGCAATATACGTCGTCCAAAATATTTGAATATTTTCCCGTTTTACTGAAATATTTCAAATGCTACCTGCATTCTTCAAAAGTATAACATGGGATACCTAGTTTAGGCAAATTTTTAATACGTCATAAGCACTCTTCAAAGCATGACGTGAAATACAAAGGCAAAAGTTTTATTCCGCGAGTTAATTTTTTTATGGTCTATGATGTTTACACCTATGAAGGCTACAATAGTTGCATGCAAAGTAGAAAAAGAAACGGTGAAAAAGGAAACGATTAATGCGATGAACGGTAATTATGCTCTCAAGGTGGTAATAGAAAATTTTAAATATCCGCTGTAAGATAAAATGTAATTAAATCCGCTGTAATCTTGTTTTAACAATTCAAGAGTATTTCATGTTTACTGATTGCATCATCTTAGTTACCATGTTCTAGTTAGATGTGGAATTTTATAACCGCCCTCCTGCGTGACGTCAATCCTCCTTGGTAATGATTTCAACCTACTTTATCAGGTAGGACATAGGTGGACGTTGAGATCATTGATAGGAGAGAGAGAGAAAATGATAAGAGACAGTGATAGGATGATGATATACGAATGATGTAGAGTGGAATGACGGCAGGAGAATGATATTCATCATCTTAGTTACATCATAATAAATAAATAAATGAATATATGGGACACTTCCAATACGGTCGTCCGTCCCCAAAGTAAGTAACTTAATACTTGTGTTATGGGTGACGGACAACTGGTAATTATGCTAAATATATAATTTTAAATACGTATTTAAATATAAATATACACCCGGGCTCGAAGAACCCACAAATTGTTTATAAAAAAATGTTGGCCCTCGGCGGGAATCGATCTCGCGACCCGCGGAGCTGAAAGCAGGGTAAATACATATAATTAGGTACATGTCATATGAAATATGAATTGTACCACAGTTTTTATTTTTGCAGTGTCTTCGTTGTCATTGTATAAGACCGTTTGTGTAGTTCATATAAAAAAAAACCATTTAATTTCAATAATATAGTGTAAAAACAGCTGTTTATACTGGCTATAATATTATACCGATTGTTAAAGTACGCTATGTAAAAGGTCTTTTATTAGTGATTGCTATATAATACTATCGTACTTTTTATTAGGACATGCATTGACGTCGGCACCGTATGTAAAATTTCAGCTCAATTCGACGGAAGTGGGTAAAATTTTACTTTGAACATTTACATACAAATATATATACTAGTCAAATTAAATAAAAGCTGTTAAAATATACTATCTAGCAATATTAATATTTATGAACGTACGTATCTGGTTTTTACCTAATACCACTTGACATCTAAACAAGATATTCATCGGGTTGCTAAATGTATATTATTTATGTGCATATATATTTTTATACTTGTTATATGGAGGTATGGAGTAACGTAAAATCTACTTGGAGTTTGAACATTCGATTCTAAGAAGGTAAACATCAATTGTATTCAGCGAACAAGTAAGATCATATTGTTTGAGAAAATATATTTTCCTACGAACCAGTTTAAGTACAGCGAAGTGGAAACTATCTGACGCTTCTCTCATCGTTTCAACTAGAAATATCCTTATATACAAATATCCTTATATATATATATATATATATATAATAGGTAATTTGTAGACACTATACTTATATACTTTATCGGGTTAGCCCGACTAGTTTCGAGCCTATCCGGGGTACTTAATCATGAGCTCTTTACACGACGTTATCGCAGTGGGAACTAGTTTGGCTAACCCGATAAAATTAGACATGAGTATAGCCGGTGTCTAATTATTAACTAATTTTATAATAAATAATAATCTAAAAATAATATTTTAATGTACCTATAAAGATGAGAGGTAAGACCGTTACAATAATATTATAATGTTCCTTTAAAGCTGAAGGTAAGCTAAACGACTCTTTTGACGTGGTCACGAGTTTTTCTGTTAAAACTTCGGTTAAGGAAAGCATAGTGAGGAAACCTGCATATTTCTAGAGATTTCTGGTCAGAAGTGTAACCTACCAATCCACATTGGAGCAGCCTGGTGGGTCTTAGCAGGGCAAGGCTTCTGTCTGAAAACGGACAGAAGAGATCTATGCCCAGCTGTGAGATAGTAGTAGGCCGTTACTTTTACAAGCCAATAATCAATATAAATCAATCACATGATGTCTGTCAGACCTAATAGAGTTCGCGTTACCATTTTAAATATAAAAGTGCAATTCTCAATTTTTTGTTAACTGCATATTAATGAGATGTTACTTGGGAAATACGGGCACAATTTTCATTGGGGGAAGTCTATGTCTTGCAGTGGAGTAGTAACACTTCGTTAGTTTTAACCAATAATGTATTAATTTGTATGGCTTAGAAGCGAATTCAAGTAAATAAAATTTCTGTCGTAATCTGAATGTATAGGAACACGATAAAGAATACGTATAAGAACACTATAAATAAATCATGATTACCGTTCAAGGATGAGCTCAAATTCGTACTTTGTTCATGCTTCGATTCATCGTACGTCGACAGAGTCAATTGTTCATTTAAAATGTGTACCGGAGGTTTTAACATACACTTGTTTTCTGGACAAAGTCCATCGTACATTGTGTCTTGTAATTGAGAATAATTATGAAACTTTATTTATAATAAGAAAGGTTCATAGCAATAAAATATCAGTCTGTTATAATGAAGTATTTTTAATATTTCGGTACCTTATATTTTTCAAAATAATGAAAGCATTCAGTTAATACACTTAATTATTCTCGTTCAAATCTGTTCCTCACTACCTCTGTTATGAATAAAGCTTCTACAAAAATCAATAACGTAGCTATACAATTTTTATTTATTAATACTTTTAGAAATCTTTTAATTAATGACTGTTCAATAAACTAGAATATTGTTTTCGATTTCTATTTAAAATATGAATGTTTTCTGATTTTGTCCAGTTTCGAGCTCCTGCTTGAATAAATTTGATTTAATTTAGAAATTAATAATACCGTACCAAAAAATCACAGTGATCCGTTGCTCCGTTCATTGCAAATACAAACTTTTAAACCTTCGCATTTATTAAAATCGCATTAATATTAAAAATATTAATATGGATATACTAGTTTTTAAACTCGTTGTCATTGGTATACCGATCATCGCAAATAGATTAAGCTCTATTTGGGATGTTCGGTTCGGAAAGCGTTGAAAATCTGCAAAAGCCGGGTGACTGCGTAAAAATTTCTTACCAAGGTTTAAACAACCTTTATAATGTGTCTAAACTGTAGTTAATGATAATTTCGCTTTTTTTTGTCTTCTATTTTAAAAACATAACAGTCATTCCCCTCCGCAGTGCAAAAATTTAAAACATTGACGATTACGTCATTGCCATTGCGATACTTTTTAAAGTATACGATTAGGCAGTATTTTCCGAGTTTTACTTTAAGAAAAAACCGGTTCAGATATTGACAATGGTTTCAATGTTAATTAACGTGTTATTTTTGTTAAAGCATTGAAACATCACCTGAAAGTGACAAAGTTTTTTTTATCATAAGGTCATTGTTTTATTTAGTAACTTAAACTAATTGAATTTTATCTAAACCCTTCGTCTTTGTCGCCTAATAGGTCTACACATTTCATGAGTAAAATCATGCTTGAGATGCTTCAGTACTTTGCTCATCCATTCGTATTAAACTATATTATGAGCGATATTGAATGTAAGCTAAATTTCAGATTTAATAAAATATTTAAAAAAATATATCATTTTTTTATTTATCTATTTAAGTATTTGAATTATGAAGTTCGATTGAAATACAAATGATTTAGTTCACGTTAATAACTGCCAAAATAAAATATCATAAAATTACGATTAGATTAGAAATACGAAAAGTACTTATGCTGTTTACCATAACTAAGCGCGAATTGCATGGCATCAGTTAATATATCCATGTTGTGCCGACCCTACTCAGAGTGGCATAAGGGCAGGAGAATGATGATGATGCTGGAATGAAAACTTATAATATTATAATATTAATAATATTATTAATGTTATTAATATTATATTATATAATATTATTAATGTTATGAAAAATAATATTAATGTTTTACATTTAACGGAAAGACGATCTTTGCTTACATATCAGATACATCGAGCTCGAAGACTTAATTGTAATAGGCTTAAAAAGTCAAGAAAAGTATTGATAATTATTGTCAAAATGTACGTTATTAGGTTTTGTTACTTATTATAGAGATATGTAACAACAGCTCAGTTACTCGTGTAAGTTATATTTAACTTCTGCTGAGTAACTGGTTTAATTTTTAGTACTGGGCTTATAGTTTTATGTCTTTTTACCTTTCCTTTAATAAGTTTCCTTCAAAAAGAGGCCTACACACCTAGAGACGCCGTTGTCGTCCATCGTTAGACAGCTTCTATTCTTATCTTTACTACGAAATAATTTATTAGTTCCTATTTTTTTCAGGTATTGTTCCTGCCTATGGTTGTGTATGTTCCTGCATTAGCATTTAATCAATGTAAGTTTTAAAAAAAGTTGCCATTTTCTAATAAATTTAAAATATATATATGTTTATTGCGTACATAAGCAGAATGACCATAGACGGTGCGTTCTACAATACGTAATTTGACGCTGTGTCTATGACACATTATAAGCAAAGATTTCCGATAGATGGCGATATATGTTCTTCTCATATTTAGTCGAGCTATGTTTATGGCGCGAACAATATATAATAATTAATAATAAATTTATAAAATGTGTTTCGAATATTTAAACTTTATATCTATATCTATACTTATTATAAAACAAAGTCCCAAAAAGCTGTCTAAAGTCTAAAGTGCTCAAAATCTACTAAACGGATTTTTGTACGGTTTTCATCAAAAGGTAGTGCAATACTTCCGGATGGCTGAGGTCAATAGATTACATATTAATAAGATACATATCGGTATTGTGTAAATTGTGTTGAAGAGATCGCGCAGTTGTTAAAAAACATGCTTGCTAGGAGCTTTAGTCTAGTTTAGAGATTCGCTAAAGTAACGAGACAAGAGACAAGAGAATTGTAGATCTATAAAAATACTACAAAAATGTCCGCGATAGCATGTCTCTATCACTTATGGTTAACTCACAATAACTACTTTTACGTTTAAAATTTGAATTCTACAAAAATATTGTGACACGCAGATTTCAAGACGGGCGAAGCCGCTGGCACAGCTAGCTACTTTTAAAATTTTAAAACTACATTTTGGGTTATGTGTGAAATGTTTTATGTGAAAACCGGCTACGCTGTCATTGTATTGTTGCGTTTGCGATCTTTCTTTTCGCGGTGTTATATCAAAATTTAAACTAAAACAGGCCTAACGGCGTATGTAGGGCCGTTATCTACATTAGAACAAATTAGTTATACTCTTTACCATTTTTCGCTTTTTTTTACAGTAACGGGTTTTAATGTATTTGCTGTTGGTGGTGCTATGGTTGCAATATGCGGCCTGTATACAGTATTAGTAAGTAGAATATTTGAATCATAATTTTAATCTATTTATGAAATAAATAAATAAATAAATATATGGAACATTTACACACACGGTCGTCTGTCCCCAAGGTAAGTAACTTAATACTTGTGTTATGGTTGACGGACAATAGATATACTACGTAGATATACTACATATATAAGTTTAAATACATACTTAAATATAAATACACACCTAGGCTCGAAGAACCAACAGGTAATTAAAGGTAAATTAATACTGTACGATGGCGGTTTTGTTGCTGTAAGCAATCTCTTACAGACAACTTTTGGTGAACGGAATTAAAGTAAAAGATTACGGCAAGTTTTTTAGTTTTCCTTTCACATTATCTATCTATATCTATATCTATACTAATCTATACTAATATTATAAAGAGGAAAGATTTGTATGTTTGTTTGTATGTATGTTTGTTACGTTTTCACGCAAAAACTACTGGACCGATTTCAAAAATTCTTTCACCATTGGAAAGCTGCTTTTTCACTGAGCAACAAAGGCTATATGTCATTTTCAAAAAAAATAGGGATCCCTAATAAAATTGTAATAACTTGGTAAAAATTTAGTCGTAAACATCTATCATCGCGTGCGCTGCGGAAACTATTGATGATAGAACAAAAAAATGTTCTACAGTATTATAGAACGTATCAATATCCACAAAAAAGTCCGCGATACCATATGTCTAACTATTATAGTTATGCCAATATAACTACTTTTTTACATTGTAAAAGTTGGTAAAAGTGCCGACAATAATCAAACCATTTTATTCATATCTCTGTATGGGATAAGGATTAATCCCATTAAATGATATTTTATGAATAACTGTTTCAATACCTGTAAAATACTTTTTAAATTATTAAAATCCGACATCCCATTCAAAAGATTTTACGAATTTAAGAATGTAAATCGAAATCAAATAATGCCATAACAAACCTAACCTACCGTTATAGCAGGGCCTGCACTTGGTGAGTTAAGTCTTATTCCAAGAATACTAATGATACCCATTTTTTATAATTAAATAATCTACAAAATAAATCTATATTCCGATTTCGTAGACTTTCCACTACCACGAGATCTGTATGGACGCGGGTGAAACCGCTGTCCCAAAAAGCTGTCTGTATACTATAACCGATTTTCTCAAAATCTACTGAACGCATTCTTATACGGTTTTCACCAAAAGATAGTGCAATACTTCCGGATGCTAAATATTACATATCGGTATTATGTAAATTGTGTTGAAGAGATCGCGCAGTTGTTAAAAAACTTGCTAGCTGGGAGCCTTAGTCGCGTGCGCTGCGTAAACCAGCAGAGATACGATAAAGTAATGTACTAGAGACTTGTAGGTCTATAAAAATACTACAAAAAAGTTGGATATATTGTCTCTATCTATTATGGTTAACTCACAATAACTACTTTTATGTTTAAAATTTGAATTCTAGAAAAAAATTGTGACACGCTGATTTCCATGCGGATGAAGCCGCCGGCACAGCTAGTTTAGTTATATAATTGGATGGAAACATATTATAATTGCGGTACTTACCTTAAGATTTGATGGCCTTAACTCGATTGACCAAAAGTTTTATAAACGGTTTATTACAGTTGTTGGGTGTGATTGTAATCACAAAAATTAATCTATTCTCTGTTTCAATCGATTATTCGTACATGTATTTTTACGAATCTTTTATATATCGGGTATGAAGAAAAGGAGAGTCCACAATACATTTAGCATTATATAAATTTTCTATTTGCTTTAACGTGGATTATAGCAGAATAATTTTATTATTACATTTGTCTGAAAACTTAATAAATCTTAGGCCTAAGTTCCGAGATATCTATTCAAGAAGTCAGAAATCTTTTGCCAGTTGGCATGGCAACAAGCTGAAAGCATGGACGATAATTATTTCTCAGGGTGGTCTCCGAGCTGTGGTGTGGACGGACTCCGTGCAGACTGGTGTGATGTTTATAGGTGTTTTGTTGGTGGCTGCAGCGGGCACGCTGGCTGTCGGCGGTGTGGATGCCGTCCTTGGTATAGCCACAGAGTCTGGACGCCTCGAACTCTCCAAGTTAGTATATATTTCTTTACATAGTAATAAAATACTTAATAGCAATACTTAATATATGTATGAGAACCGGCTATACTCATCATCGCCGTATAGAGAAAGTATCTAAAGGCTCGCAATTAGTCGGGCTAAACCGTCGTAAAGAATAAGACGCGAGTATAGCCGATTTGTACACGCAATTTATAAATACTACTTACGATAGTTTAAATTTAAAACAAACTGGATACTTCCTGATATATAAATATAAAGACGATATTTAGACTTATTTAATAAATAAGAAGCAATTTCCTCAAAAGTCAACTCATTTAATCTCTTTCAACAACTCGATAGCGACAGTGTTTTTTTTATATTATCAACCAACCATATGCAGGAGGTTGTACAAAAGTAATAATAAAATTATTTTGCTATGATACGCGATACAATGTTTTGCGGATTATAGCAAAATAATTTTATTATTGATTTTGTATTATGGATCTCCGCATTCCTAATTCTATAAATTATTTGCAGGAGGTTGTGTTTAAAACATCTTGTAACGAATACTAAGTTATTTAATTTAATTAACACATGTTGAATAATATAATGTATTACATTATATTATGTATTGCAAATATTCTGGAGTCTTACTAGTCATATTAAACCCATATAGATATATTCTATTGCCCTATGTTAATTTAATTTAATATTAATAATTTATGTATGAAAGTCTCTAATTCATATACTTTTTTATTATAGTTACCAACTATGAAATGTTAATATTAATTGTAACCCAAATATTATACAAGTAACGCTCAGCACTATAAAACTCTTAAAATAGATGTTTGCCAATTTTTTTGGTATAAACGATAGTATAGAAATGACAATTTGTTTCCATAAAATACTTTTAGATTGGCCGAGTTCGTTGATTCATGAATGACCTTGATTGCAGCTATTATTAAGAACATTGCAACTCTACTATAATACTGCAAGAGGGGTCACCTCCGCTTCGACGTGATATACGTACAAGAATACTTTTAGTGTGTAGACGTATTTTCACTTTCTCAAACAGTATGCAAAAAATGTAACCCGATATGGACTATAATTTTATTATTTTAATTATGATTTAGTCGTATTATTCGCCGTGTGGTATCCGGTTGAGTAGAATAGACCACCCTCTTTCTTACGAGGGGTCGTAAAATACAACTAAGGTAAGTTGACGGCCGGTCGTAAAATACGTAGCTACTCGTAAATCATGTGACAACATGTTATGCCGACCTCATTTAAAATGGGATAAGGGTAGGGGATGATGATGATTTAGTCATATTATTTTGATATATCAGTATCGTATAAATATAAAATTTCGTTTGTAATGTGTACAAGGATTTTGTAAATAAGAAGAAAGTCCACATGACTTTGCTTTGCTCTTTTTGGTCCGTACTTGCCTCTGTATTTGATGAAACTTTTTCTTACTTTCTTATCTTACCTTTATTCAATCTATTGAATAATAGTATATAGATATAATATTTAGATAACAAATATAATTGGCATGCTACTGATTTAGTCCATTAAGAATATCCATTTATTGAACCAGAACAAGACAAATACGATCAACGACATCTTTTCAGTTGGAGTTTCTCACCCTACGAACGACAGACCGGTTGGGGTGCTGTGGTAGGGGGATTCCTCTACTGGACCTGTTTCAACTCCGTCAATCAGACCATGGTCCAACGATACATAGCGCTACCCTCTAAACGGAAAGCTATAACGTGAGTATATTGAAAACAATTTCAAATGTGGAATTAATGATTGCGGGAGGGGTACGTGGGTACCAGGTATGAAAGGTATGTTCTCATCTATGCTCCCATCTTCCTATGATGGGAAACGTGAGATCCACTCTTGTTTGTCGAAGGCTTGCAGATTGTGATATACAGTTGCTCAGAACTAATACACCATAAAATACATCGTGGCTATCTTTCGGCGACCGTCATAAGTTTATATTTAATATTACGAATAAAGTAAACTATTTATTTCAAAGTTTTGAATTTCCAGAGCCTTAATTTTTGTGAATACTAGCTAAATTTTTGAAATTTTTTCTCTGCCTCGTTTACCTGCAGGCCTACCACGAACTCTTATTGCGACTCAATTGAAGACGTAAACTCAATTGTTGTGCTTTCTCATACCATGACGTCTTAAAGACGCACACTTTAAGTCGTTGCTTCGTCCTAAAAACATATGAGTAAAAGAGACAGAGTTATGTATAGTTCATATAACGTAAAAAAATGAAGCTGTCGACCTAATCTGTGGGCAATACAAAATATCGATCAATCGAACAGGCTTTAGCGATCGATTAATCGATCGATCAGATGGTTTAACCCTTTACAGTCACTGCCAAGATATTATTACCTGAAACTTATTTATTTATTTATATTTATATATATGTTAATGACATTTTAAAATTAACTAACACAGACATTTGGCAAGGATGGCATTACGATAGTATAAAACTGTGTTGCATATGCCATCCTCACAGTCAAAAATAATGAAATTAATAAAATAAAATATAATAATAAAGAAAGTATGCATGTATATGAGTTAGTGTGGTCATGTGCTATGAAGTTGAATATGTGAGTGTGGTGTGTGATGAAACGGAAAGTACTGTTTGTATGTGTACGGATGTGAGTTCGTGAAGTGAAGATGAGTATATTACTTTTAGCTATTTAATAAGTAAAATAAACTACAGTAGTCATTTAACCATATATAGGGTAGGTTATCTGAGTTATCGGTTTGTCCTTACAGCGTAAAGAAGGCAACTGACTTTGAAATTAGACTATATAGATACATAGCCTATTTATTTCAGTGCATTAGCGATATTCTGCATTGGAGCTATTTTGGCAATTTCACTATGTGTATGGTGCGGTTTGACCGCGTGGGGTGCATGGGTGAATGGAGGCTGCGACCCTGGTGGTGTACCTCTGGTCGATGACCGCCTGCTGCCAGCATTCGTCACCTATGTCGCCAAAGTACAGCATCTGCCTGGTCTTTCTGGCGTTTTCCTAGCTGGCGTATTCGGTGCTGGATTAAGGTAAGTTGGTGAAGAAGATATAAGTCTTACATTGATTCCTATTCTAATAAAGTAATAATAGAGTTTAAATAGATTTTCTACGTGACTAGGGAAAGGCTCTCTTTTTCTTTATCTTATTTTTAATATTGAATGAATTTGATTAACTTACGTTTTACGTTATAATCCTGAAGGTTATATAAATTAGAAAAGAAGTGAAGAATAGGATTGTTTGTTGAACAATGTGCCATCCCCCAATATTTTTGTTCTTCTACGAATTTCCTCGTTTAAGATTTAGAACTCTGAAAATTCACCGAGCTAGTTTAATTAATGTGTATGAATGTGTGCCAAAATAATAAAAAATGAAATTATAAAAAATAATTTTATAAAAAATGTTAATAATTATAAAAATCATTAAAAAATGACGCTAAAATATCGTGAACCTAGGGTCAATGCGTGCTGCTCATGCTGCTGCTTTTAAAAAAGTGGGAGATGAATAAGTAATTCTTGTTGTAAGAAAATATGAATTTCGGATTTTATTTGCTTTTGCAGTTCTTTGTCAGCAGTATTGAATGCTTGTGCATTAGTAGCTGTAGAAGACATAATGCGTGGATGGCTACGTCTAAGACTAAAACCCTTAACAGAAGGCATTCTAGCTCGATCTGTAACTGCTGCCCTGGCTGTAGTTTCTGTAGTCATGCTAATTGTTATCGAAAAACTTGGAGGTGTTCTTGGTGAGTATAGATAGCGTTATTATAAAAAGTCCAAGTATAGGTTAAACTTGTTGCAACATATCTACGAGTATATTGAAGTAGATGCTTTAAGAATATGAATACTAATTGATCAGCCATAAAAAAGTACATACGCGATTCGGGCACCCACCGTTAAATTATAATATACAAATACGTAAAACAATTTAAATAAGCTTTTGCCCGCATTACTTCAGGCATAGTGGTTGGATACATCAACAATTTTTGGCAATATCAATTCGTACGAATTCGTACGCGGCAATAAATAATGCACATCGAGGCTTAGAGTAAGAAATCGGCTAGATTCTGCTTTATAGAGTATTGTCATTGTCTCTGTCTCTGTCCCGAACTGGCCGGCTGTTTCTTTCTAAACATCGATGTGCATTATTTAATGCCGGGTACTGTACGTCTACGTAGCATTTGCCGCTTTCCCATGTATTTCGATATCTTAGGTGTAGTGTTCCATACAAGCATAGCATTCCATAAAAGGTAGTGTTATTCTTGTGGAAGGTTTAAGTCAATAGTACATTACGGTTTTACGTAAATTGTGTTGTGTTGTCGCGCAGATTAAAAAAAATTTGAACCAATACAAATACACTAGAATTATGTAGTAGAGAATTCTACTAATTCTAGACTACATATTTTACTACAATTCTAATTCCGTAGTAGAAAATCTACAAAAATACTACAAAAAAGTTCGCGACAGCATACGAGTATCTCTATCTCTTATAGGTCTTATAGTATATTTTTATGGTTAAAATTTCAATTCGGGGAAAATTTGTGACACACTGTTTTCGAGCCTTGGGCACAACTAGTCATATATAGAAATTAAAACACATATTATTTCAAGAAATTAATTTTTTTGTGTAAATATGGTTGTTTCCAAAATCTATAGAACAAATATTTTGAATATAGTCACTTAAACTGAATTTCATTAATTTAAAAAAAATCTATTTAATTTTAATACACTAACTAAGCTATGCTAAGTTATTAGAATTACGGTAAAGTTGTTAAATAATGATCATATAAGTGAAAGTGTATACTAGGGATGTTACGGAGGTGGGTTTACCGGAACCGGAGATTTCTTATTTGAATTATCGGAGCCGAAGTCGGAATCGGATGCGGAGTCAGAGGCGGAGGTTTCCACCTCCTTCATTATTAATTTAAAAATTAACCCGTAAACTGTACTTAGACCATATGACCACCTCAATTTAAATAATTGAATACCTAAGCGCGTCTAACCATTGATACTGAAAATAAAAAAAATGAACGAGAGTTGCGCTTGCGAGGGGAGATACCACAGGGCAAAGAGTTACAATTCGCATGACAATATAACCTTCGTTATACCTCCGACTAAAATTTATCGGAGCCGGAGTCTGAGTCGGAGGTGAGAATTCAATCGGAGGTTCCGACTTTTCGGAACTGAAGGCGGAGCTCCGTAACATCCCTAGTGTATACATGACAAATTTTTATACATAGGGGTAGCAACAGCTTTGTCAGCTATCGCAGCCAGTGCTACCTGTGGGATATTTACGCTGGGTATGGCGTGCTGGTGGGTGGGACCTCGCGGAGCTATCGCTGGTGGTGTCGCGGGCGCGTTGCTCGCTGGTACAGTGTCTATGGGGACACAAGCTGCTGCTGCAGCAGGATTGAGGGCGCCCCCCTTAAATATGACCATAGAGTGCGCTGCCAATGCCACCTTTGTTAACATTGATAATGATTTTGTGAGTACAACTTTTTATACTATTAGTGCTCTAGTAAGGGAGTGTAACTAGAAGAAAAAACTAGAGAAGTGATTACAAATAAAGTTTCGCGCAGGTTTAAAATTAAAAATTTCCAAAAAGCTATAAACCTTACTTCCTTACTAATATTACAAATGTGTAATTCTGTCTGTCTGTTACATTATGAGAGCGAATCCGCTAAACCAATATCAATGAAATTTGACACAATTATTCCTTATGCCCCGGGGAAACATATGTATATGCTATAGAAATCCTTTTAATTCAACAGGAATAGAATGACATTGAAAAACGCCATCTATTATAATATTATCACATATCATATTATCAGCCTAACAATGTTTTTTTTATTCACGATGTGTCAAAGTCAAGTCAAATATTTAATGTTTAGCTGACGTCAAAACAGTTATTAAAAAAGTTTTTATATATTTAGGTTTACGTTTTTTTACGTTTACGTTGTTATGCCCAATCCGCTGAAACAATATAGATTTAATTTGGCACAATTAAAGCTTAATACAGAAATAATTTAGACTATAAAAGTACTGTTTTTTTTCGGGAAAAGCAGGAGATTGAGAAACGCCTTAGCCGAAAGGAGATTGATTGAGAAAACACAACTACTTGTATGTTCAAAATATTAAATACTTCGATTTCCAAGCGAGGCCGCAAGCATAGCTAGTAATATATTAAAAACTATTTTTCGAATTTTACAACATCCATTTATTATCTAAAACGTTGCGTATATCATTTCCCAGGATCCAAATACGATATTCCCTCTGTTCCGGGTTTCTTACCACTGGATCGCACCACTGGGTCTCTTCGCAACTTTATCAGTGGGCGCGATAGTCGGATGGTTTTTCGACAAGAAAGATGACTCAAAGATGGACGCAGAACTGTTCACTCCAGTAGTATGGAGAATATTGCCTCGAGAAGCTCACGAGAATTGTGGAATGATCAGAAGAAATCTAAATACTAAAGATGTCGATTCTCCCACACCGTGTGCACCGCTTATACTTGGCCATGTTGCGGATAAGGTAGGTAGGTACTTTTGATGTAGATGGTAAAGGGTCTTGTTAAACAGCCCCTATGTATATGACCGGATACTGTTGATGTAGGTGAAGAGGTGAAAAGTTCCTGTGCCCTAGTCACCAGACAGTAGGTTGGAACAACATCAGAGTCCCACAAAACTGCAATACCAACCCCCGCGAATTGCAGTAACCTTCGGTTTCCTCAATAAAAAAAGGGTACTTTTGTAGATCTTTCACAGAAATCAGCTCCCCACGATTGTTGTTGTTGTACGTTACAAATGCTGCCCATTTTTGTCTCTAAATCTGACAGCGAAGAACACCAATAGTATTCAATCATTAACAACCAGTACAATGCCGTTTCTTTATGTGTTAATATTAGGTCCTTACATATGAAATTGGCGTTTTGTCGTACTGGCCACTTTGATCTCAAATATTACCTTTATGGTAAGGAATTCCAAATTCAAATTCATACAGCTATTTACTCATGCATTTGTGTTTCAAACCCCCTAATTCATTTGTTTTTTCTTCTTTTGTTTTTTTCTTTGTGTCACTCTGTTTACAAAATGGAAAACATGAAATATCGCGTTATTTACGAGTATGAGTTCCACCGTGGCACCAGTGCTGCAGAAACGGCTCGAAGGATTAATGATGTGTATGGTGACGGTGTCGCAAAAGAAAACACAGTGCGTTTTTGGTTCCAACGTTTTCGTTCTGGAAATTTCGACCTGCAGAACAAGCCTCGTGGACGGCCGGAGACCAAAGTTGATAATGAAGAATTGAAGGCTATTGTGGAAGCGGATCCATCGCAAACCACGTCCGAGTTAGCTGCAGGCTCCGGTGTTAGTGATAAAACTATTCTAATCCACTTGAAGCAAATTGGGAAGGTGAAAAAGCTTGAAAGGTGGGTACCGACAAACGCGCATCGACTGCTGCGTTACGTTACTCAACCGGCACAATAATGAAGGAATTTTAAATCGAATCATTACCTGTGATGAAAAGTGGATCCTCTACGATAATCGGAAGCGCTCATCGCAATGGCTGAACCCTGGCGAACCAGCCAAATCCTGCCCTAAGCGAAATTGACTAAAAAAAAGTTGCTTGTAAGTGTTTGGTGGACTAGTGCCGGTGTCGTTCACTACAGCTTTCTTAAATCTGGCCAGACGATTACGGCAGATATCTATTGTCAGCAACTGCAAATCATGATGGAAAAGCTAGCTGCTAAACAACCGAGGCTGGTCAATCGCTCTAGGCCACTGCTGCTTCAGGACAACGCTAGACCACACACTGCACAACAGACGGCTACCAAATCAGAGGAGCTTCAATTAGAATGTCTTATACATCCACCGTACTCTCCGGACCTTGCTCCAACAGATTACCATTTTTTTCGCAATTTGGATAACTACTTGCAAGGAAAAAAATTCAACTCCGATGGGGCAGTCCAAACCGCCTTCAAAGATTTTATTGATTCCCGCCCGAATGGTTTTTTTAGTAAGGGGATCAATGAACTACCTATGAGATGGCAAAAGTGCATACATAGCAATGGTACATACTTTGATTAATTAAATATATTTCATTAAAAAAAAAACGACTTTATGTTCCTCCCATAGAAAACGCCAATTTCATATGTAAGGACCTAATATTATCAAAAAAGTCTATCTGTTACGCTTTTACAGTTAATCCACTTGAGCAATATTGAAGATATTTGGTACAACTGAAACTTACATAGCGCTAATATATAGGATAAGAAAAAACAAGAAAAGTAATAATAAAATTATTTTGCTATAATCCGCGATACAGTAAATAGAAAATATATAAAGTGTTTAATGTATAGTGGACTATCAGTATTTTCATACCCGATACGTGCAGGATTCGTAAAAACACATGCACAAACCTCCACCACTTCCACCACAATACACAAGCACTACACAGGTTCACTATCACAAACTCAATAATCATTTCGCCCCGCAACCGAAGCATCATCAGGAGATAGACTCCACGACAAAATCGCAAAGCGAAGCGTTATCCAAACAAGCGTTGTTAAATAGTACTTGGTTCATCCCTACCCTTTATTTTACCTCGGAACACGTGCAACAAGCTTGAACTAGAGACATTTATCTGCTCGTTAATGAACGAGCAGATAATTAAAATAAGATTTCATTAACGAGCAGATAAATGTCTCTAGTTCAAGCCGGAAATAGTATTTTCAGGCGAGATTCCATATTTATTCCTGAAGAGCGTAGGGCGTCGAGCAAGAGAAGGGTAATTAGACCAGATGAGTAACTTGCTAAAGCAAGTGAGGTTGTTGTTGATAGATGCATTGAAAATATTTACTATTGTTCCCTTTTTACAGATTGAAATGAATGGTGAAACGAGTAGGTGATATGCAACTACGAAGAATGAAATATTCGAATGTATTGAAATAATTAAAATATAACTCGATTTCATGTTAGATAGGACTTGCGTGACACAAAATTAAAAATATTGGTTATAATAAGAATATAATTGATTTCAATTCAATTTATAATAAAAATTATATTATAATTCATAAATAGACTTTACTTAGTGTAAACACATCTTTTGTATCTTTAAATATATATTTTCATATGTCACAAATATTTATTATGATATTTTAAATTAACCTAATATATTAAATAACTTAAAACATATATATATATATTTTATATTATGAACCTAAAATTCATAAAATAATATTCGTGTATCCGATTATATGCAAGACACCGTGTACTTTTTTATAGAATTAGGCGTTACTTTGCGGAGATCCATAATACAAAAGTAATAATAAAATTATTTTGCTATAATCCGCGATACGCGCGATTGTATCGCGGATTATAGCAAAATAATTTTATTATTACTTTTTTACACCGTGTACCATATTATGAGATACAAAATGAAATATTTTTAGTAATAAAAAACAAATTCATCATTTTATGTATATTAAATGTATACATTGGATTGAAACGATTGATATAGTATTTTTAAATCAGTATATTTAACGTGTTAAGTTTATAGGAGTTGAGTGCAATTCGTTATTTTTAATGCTTTGTATTACGTAATTATGAATTTCCTTTAGTTATGTATATAATATGTTTACGACAGCGGCGAACTTTTTCATAGAAAATTTATGGCTTTATTAGTCCCTTATATGAGTTAAATTTCCCGTTTTGATAACAGACGCTGGCACTTAGAATGGCCTTAAATATTTTTATCAATTAAATAATTTATATAAATAATCATTTATAAATACAGATAAATAATATTAAATACATCACAGACAATAAATTAATGTTCCAAGAGGTTAATCTATATTTTTTATATGCACTAAGAAAATAATATCAAAATCTTAAATAAATGACATGTGTTAGCAATTTTAATATTTATATAATAATTGTAATAATAATATTGTATTGATATTAATTATTGTATTAAGTTAAGTGTATTTGGAAGTTTAAGTATTGGCATTAGCCTCAAGTTGAGGGGATATTAAAAAAGGATAGGTTAATTCATTTTGGCGGCATTCTGGTGTGACGAAAAATAATTAATATAAAAGTAATTACGCGTAATAAAGTGTTTTAAGAATGGTTTTGATATATTATTGGAAACCTTTATAAGTATTTTAATACATGTCAGTAAAATTTTATGATGAAAGACATTAAGGATTTTGAATGTTCGTGAATAATACCAATTAATTACGTAATATAAAAATTCAATTAGTTCATATAGGGCTTCAAAAGTGTTTTTTTTATGAATAAGTTAACGTTTAAAAAATATATTTGAAGTTTATATATTTTAATAATAGTAGAAGCATTCCTCTAGGAGTCGTAGAATTGTAGATTTTATAGTATGTACTTAAAAAACTGTGTTACATTATGTGGTGTAGTGGTTATGTTGATGTTACTTTTGCATCGAATACCTATTCCTAGTATAAATACATATATGTATAGTTTGTGTTTACTATAATATAAGTTGGTATCGTCTGTTTCGTATTTATATTGATACTGCTTCGCGATTTCACATCATCATCATTCTCCTGCCCTTATCCAACTCTAAGTGGGGTTGGCACAACATGTTACAAACATGTTGTCACTTGATTTGGCTACGTATTTTAGGACCGGCCGCCTGCCTGACGTCAACGTACCTTAATCGCCTTTTACGAAACCTCGGTAAGAAGGGAGGGTGGTCTATTCTATTCTGCTGGATACCACACATACTTCGCGATTTCACAAAGTGTGAAATTAATTGTTATTATTCAATAATTCTTTATTAATTAGTAAAGCTAATTCTAAAACATTTTGGATATGTGAACATTATAGTATAGAGTACGGTAACCGTACAATTAATATTGTTTATAAATTTAATATCTTGCTTTAATGTGACTCAGTTTCTTTTGTGGTGTTTAAAATTGGGATCTTTATTTCCAAGAGATTTCGGTGTTTTAATATCTTTCTAATTAGATTAATGAGTGTACTGATGGTTCAATTATTATTAACTATTAAGTTAAAAACTATTATGTTGAAAATTATATTTAAAGTTTAATAATCGTAATCCTGAAATAACTGAGTAAGTATAAACTAAGAAAACATTATTACACGATATAATAAAAAATAAAACTGGCTTCATAAAGAAATAAATTCAAAAACAAACACATGGGTCAGTTTGTATTGCGTATTTAATATCAGAAATTTTAGAGACATTTTTTCATATGCGTATTAGAAATGCTATTAATAAATACTTTATCGTTGAAATATATTTTTTTTGTAGTTGTATGAATACTATATTGTTGAAATTTATTTATTTTGTAGTTGTATGAATTTTTGCACACATTACATTTTTATCCGGATACTGAGTGAAATTGCAGAAATAGTTATAAATTTAGTTAAAAAAATACTTAACATGATTTTCGAATAAATTTTCATATTTGTGAAGAATGTACCTGATATCAGACTTATATTTAAAAATTAAATATATACTTCGATATTTAATTTATTGTAAATGATTATATTTGATGTTTGAACGTTCGATATAGTTCGTAGTTTATTTTAAATAAAATATATGTTCAGTCTGCTTGTTAAAATTAATTTAAATTTAAATAATCCCTCCCATTTTACGACATAAAATGAATGTGATATTATAAAGATTAAAAATGGTACGCATGAAAGTTTTGATATCTTCATTTAGATGTACCGGCATCTTTGGATAAAGCTATAAGTTAAAAAAGTTAACTAACGGCTTGTTACTATCCCACTGCTGGGCATATGCCTCCTTTGTCCGTTTTTTGGAGAGAAGGAGGAGAAGGAGCCAAGATCTACCACGCTGCTCCAAATCCCTCGAGTTCACTAGAGATCTGCAGGTTTCTTCACGATGTTTTCCTTCACAGAAAAGCGTGTGATAAATTGCAATTATCAATTAGACACATATGTTTAATAGAAAAACTCATTGATGTCTGTCCGGGTTTTGAACCCGTCTCTACAGAGTCGCACGGTAATAAGAGAAGAAAATTTTCACTCAGTTTTCAGTTTTGAATACCTTAAGCATAAGTCATAAAAGCGGCATGGTAATGTTACAGACATTTTATAGGTATTGTACACAAAATCGAACGTACCATGTGGAATGATAAAACAGTTAAAAGTTGTTATAATATTTGATCATATTCAGAAACAATTCAGTCTACAGTATGTAGATTATAATATCTATATCTATAATATACTATTCCTTCTCATCGTTATCATACTCCTGCCCTTTTCCCACTCTAAGTGGGGTCGGCACAACATGTTAAAACATGTTGTCACATGATTTGGCTACGTGATTTACGACCGGCCGCCTGCCTGACGTCAACTTACCTTAGTCGCCTTTTACGACACCTCGGTAAGAAATGAGGGTGGTCTATTCTATTCAGCTGGATACCACACGGCGGGTCGACTTACCTTAGTCGTCTCTTACGACACCTCGGTAAGAAATGAGGGTGGTCTATTCTACTAAGCCAGATACCACACGGCATTATAATATAAAATAATATTCCGTCTATTAACTCGTAATGATCTAAAATTTGTATTTCTAAAGAAAAAATAAGGTATAGACCATTATGAGGCAATAATTTTATTTTATTCATTTAATTTCAATGACGTGACGGAATTTTATAATTTTATCGTCTATAAAAGGCTTTAGAAACATTATTCGGCAAGCGTGCGACGATTTCGTCGCTTAACTTTTGGAAGTTACAAAATTAGCATGCAAAAGGGAAAACGTAAATACAGGTGGTAGATTTGGTGGGGCGTGATTTAAATTCTGTTGGCTATTAAAAGTTGTCTTTAATATAATTTATTTTGATATCTTTATCGAAATTTTTTATGCTCGTGGTATGAATTTTGTGACGTGAATTTTGCCTGATTCATACACTTAGCATTACATATATTCCCTTAACACACGTGTATTATAGCAAATAAGTTCTGTTGTAGTTTAAGGTTACTATTTAAATAAATAATAAGACCGCGCGTCCATATTTGTGTATCAAGAAAGCAAATGAAAATATAATAAGGTAAACTCTGTACACAGTTGTACCAGTAAAAGTATTTGTTGTAAAGTAGTAAAGTAACGGCCTGTTTATATCCCACTGCTGGGAATAGGCCTCCTCTCTCCGTTTTTTGGAGAGAAGGATTGGAGCTAAGACCTACCACGCTGCTCCAATGCAGATTGGTAGGTTACACATATCTCCAGAATTCTCTAGAGATATGCAGGTTTCCTTACGATGTTTTCCTTCACCGAAAAGCGTGTGATAAATTGCAAATATTAATTAGAAAAACTCATTGGTGCCTACCCGGATTTGAACACATGTTCGTCTCTAGAGAGTTGCACGGTCTCACCACTGGTCTATCAAAGTATTTGTACTGACACAAAATATGTTAAATAAGTATCAAAACTATATTGAAGAAGTAAAATTGCACAACATCGTAAATTCAATAGCGACATTAAAAAGCTTCGGGAGGAAGCTGGATCGTAAACTCAATTGGCCTAAGAACTGTTTAATTGCTTAGAGGATTAAGTGAAATAAGCTTCCTACCGACCTGCTAAAACGTTGTAACTTTCCAGGCTTTTTGGGTTACTAAATTGAAATACCATTTTCCTGGAATTGGTTGAATACAGCAGAGGTCGGCAACGCGGCGCCCGCGGCGCCACTGCGCCCTGCAATCAATTTTAGTGCGTCCTTAAACAATTGTTAATTTAGACAAGAAAGTAAAAAATTAAGATGTTTTATAAATACAATTATTTTCAACAAATAGTTGGCGCCCGCTATGAATTTATACTTTACTATTTCACTCTTTACGTTATAAATGTTGCCGACCTCTGGAATATAGTAAATTCACAAATTTAATTTAATTATTAGTAACGGCCTGTGCATAGGCCTCCTGGGCAAACGAGGCCTTTTCTTTCCCTTTTTGTGGAGAGAAGGGATGAACTTAGATCCACAAAGCTGGTGCGAATTGGAAGTTTACTCATACCTCCAGAATTCTATCAACATATGCAGATTTAATAACGATGTTTTACTTTACCGAAACGCGTGTGATAAATTGCTAATATCACATAAATTTTAACAGAAGAACTCATTCAAATCAAATCAAAATAATATTTATTCAAATAAACCATTTCGGGCACTGAATGAATCGTCATGCATCAATATTATTAATGAAGCTATAACTGGTTAGGAATGTTACTCTTACCGAGAAGAACAAGCAAGAAACTCGGCAGTCAATCTTTTCAATATTTTCAATTATACATTATTAAACCGCTGTCTTGTATGAAGTTGAAAGGATTTTCAAATCCAGACTTTCTTATCATCCAAATAATCTTCAATTTTGTAATATGCTTTACGTATATCCATATTTTTTAGTCTTAGTTGGAATTTTTCTGTAGAATGGTCTAGAATGGATTGAGGAATTTTATTATAGAAGCGAATAGCGAGACGAACAAATGAGTTGCTTACTCTACTGAGTCGCGACGCAGGTATCAAAAGCTGTTAGTGACCTCTCGTATGTCAATGATATACATCAAATTTTGTTTTATACATACCTATATTTTTCCGTACAAATAGAATATTACATTGTTGCCTACACGTGGTTTCAACCAGTGATTATATTCTATTATTCCATTTTATAATTATTAAGTGGAATTTATCACTTAGATTGTTTGGTAACTACAATTGTGTACTTCATTTAACTGAAATTAAATAACATCAAAAAACGTGATAAAATTATCTCTGGGAGGTACTATTGTAACCGTTATCGTGTAGACCGCACCTAAATCTGAACAATCCGCTGCACAACAGACACGTTTGTCATATTAAACGCCCGAAAACGCTATAATGTTTTAATAGCTTCATTATACGCAGCAAGAAATGTTATTGTGATGTTCCAGTGGTCTTTACAAATAAATACGCCACCCGCGGCGACAGTAACGCGGCCAAGTTTATTGTAGTCATAAAAAGCACGCGGGCTCCGCGGCAGACGCCCAATTAATTAATGAGCCAACTTGAGAATGAATTATACCATCGGGACTTGGAGGTGTTTCGAATAACGACACTTGAACGTTTCTTATTGAGGACGTTAAAGTTTCTGTTTTATATACGGCCGTTACCCAATCAAGTTACACTCATTCTTAACGGGTATTCCGAGTGGCATAATAATTTGGATATAAAAAATGTACGTTAACTGAAGCCAATATTGAAATATTTCAAATCATAAATTTAAGTTCGGCTGATTCCCTGAGTGAGAAGTTTAATTAAATATGTATTTTCACAATGGCTTCACAGTAAATTTTTTGCAATTTAATTTTTAATAAGACTATACTTAATTATAAAAAGATTGGCGATGTATATAATAGACAAAGTAGGAACCGACATAAGCTTGCGGTTCCTGCTTTACGCCTTACAAAAGTACGTAAGTCGTTTGTGGATTTGGCAATAACATTCTTTTTTTCAAAATATTCTTTATTCAAGTAAACTTGTAAACAAGTGCTTTTGAATCGTCAACATCTACTGCTGGTTCGGAAAGCTGTTCCTACCGAGAAGAACCAGCAAGAAACTCGGCGATTGCTCTTTTCCAACAATAATTCTTATCACTAGTTACATATAGTTATAAATGTCTTGTACAGGTTGAAGAGAAGCTATATCCATGCATTCTTATCTTCCAGGTAATCCTCAATAGTATAATAGGCTTTCTGAATTAACCTTTTTTTAATAGTATTTTTAAACTGCTGTAAAGGTAAAGTTAATGTAGATTGTGGAATTTTATTATAGAATCTTATACCCAAACCCACAATCGAATTACGAACTTTTGCAAGAAATTCTATTAGAAAATTCTGCAATCGATTTTAGCTTTGCTATTGCAGCAGTTTATAAACTGCAGCAAAGCTCTATCAAAAAAGGCTAATACAGAAAGCTTATTATAATGTTTAGGATTACTTAGACGATAAGAATGCGTGGATATAGCTATTATTCGACCCTGTACAAGACAGTAATGACTAAATATAACTAGTAATAATTTATTTAATTTTTTATTAGTTCCACAGTATTAAATTATAAATATGGTAAACAATAAAGCCACCTAAGTATTTAAATTAAGATATACAAATTTATAAAGAGAAATTAGATCTTAGTGATTCAAATTCAAATTGTGAAGGATGTAGCAAATCCATGTGTCAAATTTTCATATTAACTATTTCGTTGTTAATATCAATGAAAAGAGTACTTTATGTTATTACATCACTCAACTTAAACAAATACAGTCAACAAAATACATGATAATATTATGTTGCTGTAATCGCTGATTATAGCGCATTAAAGCACGAACATTGCAAATAGCGGTGAAATAACATTGCAGTTCCTCATGCTGCGATTAATTAATAATTTACCCTCCGATTTGGGATTTTGAGATACCATAACACCAAAAGATATCAAAATTAAATAAAAATCATACTTACTACATGGAAAATTTAAAAGATTTTTTTCTAATTCTAATGTATAATTTATACCTATTTAGTTCCTGAAGCATAAACCGTTTTTTTTTTGTAATGTTTAGTTCTTTTCTATTAGTCATTATTTACGTAAATAATAAGTTTTGTTATATAAGTTTAATTTATAATATAATATAGTATAATAAGTTTTGTTTGTGTTACCTATGTAACTTCAAACAAGAGGTGAATTGCTTATAGCATTAGCGACAAACCTTAGTGGTTTTTTTTAGTGCTAGCTAGTATTTATGTTCTATAATGTATATCCTTTTTAAAAATTATACTTATTATAAAATAAAGTCCCCAAAGCTGTCTGTCTGCATGTAATTGATTTTCTCACAATCTACTGAACGGATTTTAGTACGGTTTTTACTAAAAGGTAGTGCAATTCCTCCGAAAGGGTTTAGGTTAATAGTAAATAACGGTTTTATGTAAATTGAGTTGAAGAGGTCATTTTTTAGTGGGGGTAGTAACAAACCGGTGTCGATTGTAGTTTAGAGGGGGGAATAGGTATAAAAAGCGGTGTAGGATATTAGAGAGCCAGTCTCTTACTGAGACTCGAGCGACTACAACGTGTATACACTGAATTTCACGCGGGCGAAGCCACACGTATTTCTAGTGTTAAATAAATAAATAAAAAAAGGAAAATTATAATACTTATTATATGTATTAAGAATCTCCAAAAAATAACGCCTAATTCTATAAATATAGTCTACTTAGATATGCATCTCGAGTCTCAGAGTGGCGCAGTATCTATTTAACGTATCCCGGCATCTAAGCACACGTTTCCCGATACGCTATTGTCAGTGCGGATTAGGTCGGTTCGCGTTGATTTCGTAAGTCGTTATCACCCGCATCAGCCCACCCCAAGACGGTCATTGGTCCGGCACGCCCGCTTACGCCCCTTGTAAAAATTGTGACCACGGTACGACGGACTTAAGAAAATGTCGCTTTTACTCAGAACTACTAGCTATAACGCGCCGATTAAGTAAGGCAAGTAACTTTTTCGTCAACGTTACTTTACTATTATAAAGTACATCCAGACAGATTGTAACTTCAATAATCTAGTCTTAAGAATAATAAGCAACCCTAATATTAACTTAAAGTTATAAATTGATTCATAATCTAAGAACAGGTCCACTGACTTATTCATAGTCCAATGAAGTCTTTCTTACAGTAAATAAATAGTAATAAATATATGGGACACTTATGATACACGGTCGTTTATCCCCAAGATAAGTAACTTAATACTGTGTTATGGGTGACGGACAACTGGTAATTATACTACATATATAATTTTAAATACATAAAGTAAGTAAGTAGCGGCCTGTTACAATCCCACTGCTGGGGATAGGCCTCCTCTTTCTGTTTCTGGAGAGAAGGGTTTGAGCTAAGACCTACCACGCTGCTCCAATGAGGATTGGTAGGTTACGCATATCTCCAGAATTTTATAGAGATATGCAGGTTTCCTCACGATGTTTTCCTTCACCGAATAGCGTGTTATAAATTGCAATCATCAATTAGACATATGAGTTTTTGATAGAAAAACTCATTGGTGCCTGCCCGGGTTTCCCTCTTCAAAGTTACACGGTCTCACCGCTGGGCTATCACAACTTTTTATACATACTTAAATACAAATACAAACCCAAGCTCGAGACACTTTATTCTAGTGTTTAGCTCTAGCACTAAATTACAAAAACTCGAAAGGTCGTTTAGTCTTCTAACAATTACCGTATTACCAAGAAGCTTAATAGCCTCGATGTTCGCTAGATGATCCTAGTTAAAATCAGTGTGATGCCTTCGATTTAGTTCGCGTCAACTTAAGCTGAACTTAAGCTGCGATAGCCCAGCGGTGAGACCGTGTGACTCTTTCGAGGTGAACACGAGTTCAAACCCGGGCAGGCACCAATGACTTTTTCTATTAAAACTCATGTGTCTAATTGATAATTGCAATTTATGACACGCTTTTCGGTGAAGGAAGAGATCGTGAGGAAACCTGCTTATCTCTAGAGAATTCTGGAGATATGTGTAACCTAGCAATCCGCATTGGAGCAGCGTGGTAGGTCTTAGCTCCAACCATTCTCCCAGAAACGGAGAGAGGAGGCCTATAGGCCCCCCAGTAATGGGCTTGTAACAGGCCCCTACTTTACTTTTTCCTTTTACAACTTAAGTTGAAATGCCTTCAGTTTTGCACTATATTGTGTCGTTTGAAATATTTCAATTTTTACTTTAAAATGTGTGCGTGCGTCACATTTCCACTATTTTTTTAATAAATATCTCCTTAAAGGATATTATCAGTTTTTTACAAGCTACTGGTAGGTTGAAGTAGGTCGAAACTTTCGGGAACAGTGAAATCAATGTTTCACCGTGGGGAAATCGGTAGCATAGTCCGTAACAGGAGCTGAGTAGTTTTCCTGTACCGTCAGGTATCCTCGAGCTTAGATAACATAAGTCGTAGTTTAGGGGTAAAATTCTTGAATTAGGAAAAATAATCCGCATCAAGAGATTAGTATTCGTTGACTATTAAAACAAAAAATACGAAGTTCTTAAGTACTGAGCAATTTTTTCTTTTTTTTTAACTGCAAAAACAATGTTAAATATGATTAACAGTAACTTGATAATGTGAAGCAGTCGCGCAAACGAGGCGTTTTAATTGAGTTCTCTTCTTGAGCTTTGCACCTTTGTCACACCGTTAAATGAATACAGCCGATATGTGAACATGGAACATAACGCAGATGGAGGCGCCATTTTCAATTTTAGAAATTGAAGCGGTGTATAAATATATAGAGTTAGTCCGTCGTGTGGTATCCGGCTGAGTAGAATAGAACACACTCATTTCTTATCGAGGTGTCGTAACGGCGACTAAGGCAAGATGACCCGCCGTGTGGTATACGACTGAGTACAATAGACCACACTCATTTCTTATCAAGGCGTCGTAAAAGGCGACTAAGGCAATTTGACCCGCCGTGTGGTATACGGCTGCGTAGAATTGACCACACTCATTCCTCATCGAGGTGTCGTAAAAGGCGACTAAGGAAAGTTGGCCCGCCGTGTGCTATACGGCTGAGTAGAATAGACCACACTCATTTCTTATCGAGGTGTCGTAAAAGGCGACTAAGGTAAGTTGACCACCGTGTGGTATCCGGTTAAGTAAAATAGACCATCCTCTTTCTTACCGAGGGACGTCGGTAAGAAAGAGGTCGTAAAATACCTAGCCACATCATGCAACAATATGATTTAAACATGTAGTGCCGACCCTACTTAGTGTAGAATAAGGGCCGGAGAATGATGACAATACATAGTGTTATTATACTAGAATAGGTCGCCAGAATTAAATGTGTCCATCGATAATAAACAGAAAGCAAATGAGACTAATTACCTGTCTCTCTTTTTTATGTCTGATTAGACAAAGATAAGTATAAAAGTTTGGTCTTGTGTATTGTGGTGGCGGTGGTGGAGGTTTGTGCATGTGTTTTTACGAATCCTGAATATGAAATGAAGTATGAAAAAATACTCCTTTATACATTTAGCATTATATATAGCGGATTATAAAAAAAATGTTTTAATTTTACTTTTGCATTATGGATCTCTGCAAAGTAACTTATGATTCTATGAATTAGGTGGTAACTTAATTAGGTTGTCCAGTAAACTGCCAGATATATTTTTTAATTTTGTTAAAATTTAGGTTTTTGGTGCTTTTACATTGTTCGTGTTGTGCGATATTGGGACCTCGATGCTTTGTCACCCGGGCAATATTTTAGCTCAGATAATTACTCAGGTACTTAGGTCCTAAAAGACCCAGGCCCGACTATTAGGTCCGGGAATTGTAATATCAAATATTTAATAGAGATTGATAGGAGCATTTTCCGAACCAGCGGTAGAGTTGACAATTCAAATGCACTTGTTTAAAAGTTTATTTGAATGAATATTTTTTGAATTAGAATTGTATATAACCCAATAAGCATTTTTCTATGTTTGCTGGTTCAGATTCACATTAAAATATCAATTTAAATAACTAGGTTAAATTTGTTAGATGTATAAGTATTCATATATGGAAACGATATGTGTGCGCTGCTGACAACTGCGTTAATTTACAAGATATTACAAAACTGTTTGTAATAAAGAAACAGCTTCGCCTAATGCATAAACCACCTTTAAAATAATAATGCCATGTGTTAAAGAATTACTTTACATTTATGATGCTTAAATGTGTATTATCAACTTTTAAAACAATTTTTTTGTCGCATTAAAATTTGCTTTTTTTATATTTACAATATCTTGGAAAGGATAAGAAAAAAGGCCTCTAAGGTTACTGAAGCCTAGACATAAGGTAGAGGAATATGGCGTACACTGTCTTACAGAGATCAGATAGTGTGGTAAAACTACATTGCTTAAAGGAATGGATAATTTAAAAAAAAAATAAGGTTCTATGTCCCTCATACGTCCACTCTCGGCCTGGGGTTTGTTATTACTGACGTGTGCGCTTTACATAGTGTAAGGTTTGATTTAAAGTAGTTTGTATGTATCAGTATATTCATGTATATATTATATTGTCATGCCTTGTACATAAATATACAAGGTAATAATTACAGATCTCAATCAGCATAAACTACAAGAACTATATCTGCTAAACGGAAATGAATGTTTGTCCGTATGTCCTTTATAACTCGGAAACGGCTTGATCGATTTTAATGAAATTTTCTGATAATCTTTAGAACGACACAGTGGATGATCTTGTAAAGTAAGTGGCGATCATTTTTTTCAACTGTCGAGTTCTGTTCGAAGGGAATTCGAAACCAGACTGATACGCAGCAACGCGTGGCCGGATATCTAGTTTTGATATAGATTTCGTTATAACTAATTAATGTGAAGGGCGCCAGATATGTCATCGTATAAAAGTGTAGTTTTTTTTCTTACAGCTCTGTGATCGCCTCATTTAATGGCCGCATTACATGCAAAGTGCATCTCTTACATGTAAAATAGTCCCGGCGGGTATTTAAATTTTCTCCTTTCCCCGTAATTCGAGTGCAGACAAAGGCATCCTCGGAAATACAGTTAATGTATATCAATACACGTGTCTACATTCTTTGCATATTTAACAGCAGAGTATTATTTTAAGTGAATTTAAAACGTGTGATGGGTTCTGGTGAAAGTCTTTGTAGACTACTTAATAAAAGTAGATTAAAAGCACGTATATGCACTAACGAAAACATCAAATTTTCACGGGTGACTTAAACTCCATTAAATAAAAATAAAAATAGTCTTTATTTTGCAGTCAGTGCATTAGTTGTCATATTAATTATTTAACAATGTCAATTGGTGATTTAAAAACAAAATTTTTAATTTAAAATATGTCCTTATTGTTTTCGTCTAATATATATGTGTCATTTTTTGTGTGATTGTTGTCTTTCCACAGAGGCCTTCTCCAATCCTTTCCAGGCATCTCTATCCTTCGCTATTATTCCCCATAGTGGTCCCACTGTCAATCTTAAATCATCTTCCCAACGCTTTGTAGGTCTTGCTTGCTTCCTTTTGCTGTTCCTGGGGTACCATTCCGTGATTTGTTTTGTCCAAGTGTCTTTTTGTTGTCTTAACATGAACTCCATTACCTCTACTAAATCAGTTTGTTGTTTCGTACGTTTTTCTCTTTCATTAAATTTTGTTTCAATAATTTTATAAGATTACTTTCATAATACTATGAATATAACTCATAACAATATAAATTTAATAAAGAAAAGTAAAGCAATACCACCGCTTAACTGAGTATAGTTTAGAGATGAAAAGTCAAACAATTAATTTATTTTACTATATACTTTCTAAGCTTAAATAACTAGTTGCCTTTTAATTAGAGGGTTGATTGCATTGCATACTGTGATTATTAAATTAATTAATTATATATATTAAATATATTATAATCCTTCTCTCAAAAAACGGAGAGAGGAGGCCTTAGCCCAGCAGTGGGCATAGTAACAGGCTGTTACTTTACTTTTTTTATATATATTAAATTCCATATTGACTTTTACTAGAGTATGCACAACCTCCTTTTGTACAAGTACATCATGATTTAAATGTATTTGTATAAGTACATATATAAGTACATAGATATTTAATATCTATGTATATACATAGATGTTAAATATTTTGTATAAGTAACGACGAATAAAGTAACTAAGGACCAATATTATGGTTGTTCTTAATTTGTAAAAATACTTTGTGTTTGTATGTGTAAAGTTAACTTAATATCTTGTTCAATTGGAATCAGTAGTTAAAACTGTAGATTCAAAAGCTTGGATGGCAAAAAGTTTCTATTTAATATGGACTCTTTTAAAATGAAACGAAATTTGATCTCGACAAATTAATCCTTTCGTGACAAAGTGAAATGGTGGAAAACGGAAAAAGGCAGAAAAAAATCGATGAAGAGACAACAAACGAATTTCCGACATGTCAAAGTAAATCTCACCCGACAATACGAATGCCAATAAAATCCACCGCCGAGGGTTTAACTGGCGATTGCTAAGCTGTAACCCCTACTATAAGTTGCACTTATAATCCTCATATGATGGTTTTTAATTTTATAATACTGTTACAGTTTCATGTAAAGCTTGAGATAAAAAAAATAGTGTTTCTATCTTTAACTCTTATCTGATATTAAAAATTTATAATAAAATATGTGTAACGTACTAATCATCATCATTCTCCTGCTCTTATCCCACTCTAAGTGGGCTCGGCACAACATGTTACAAACATGTTGTTACATGATTTGGCTACGTATTTTACGACCGGCCGCCTGCCTGACGTCAACTTACCTTAGTCGCCTCTTACGACACCTGGGTAAAAAATGAGGGTGGTCTATTCTATGCAGCCGGATACCACACGGCATTTACCTTAGTCGTCTTTTACCACCTCGGTAAGAAAGGAGGGTGGTCTATTCTATTCTGCCGCATACCACACGGCATTTACCTTAGTCGCCTCTTACGACACCTCGGTGAGAAAGAGGGTGGTCTATTCTATTCTGCCGGATACCACACGGCATTTACCTTAGTCGCCTCTTACGACACCTCGGTGAGAAAGGAGGGAGGTCTATTCTATTCTGCCGGATACCACACGGCATTTACCTTAGTCGCCTCTTACGACACCTCGGTGAGAAAGAGGGTGGTCTATTCTATTCTGCCGGATACCACACGGCATTTACCTTAGTCGCCTCTTACGACACCTCGGTGAGAAAGGAGGGAGGTCTATTCTATTCTGCCGGATACCACACGGCATTTACCTTAGTCGCCTCTTACGACACCTCGGTGAGAAAGGAGGGTGGTCTATTTTATTCTGCCGGATACCACACGGCGCATATGTGTAACGTACTGATATTGTTAGAAAAATATATTAAAAAAAATTTATGTGATAGTTTCTGAAATTTTCGTTTAATGTGGTCATCGTTACCAATATATACTATTAAAAAGTAGTTTTGTATGTGTCTAGTGGCATAAACTGTAGTCCAAATTTTAGTACCGTAATCTATCCTCCTGATGATGCTTCGGTTACGAGGCGAAACGCTCGTAGAGATTGTCGTAGTGACTGTGTGTAGTGCTTGTGTGGTGTGTTGTTAGTGGCGGCGTTTTATGATACCTGTGATGACTGATCCTGCATGTATCAGGTATATAAACGTTGCCGCTTACTACACTTAGTATTACATAGATTCTCTTTATAAACGCGAATTATAGCAAAATAGGTCTATAGCTAACCTAGAATATCTATTTTGCGTTAAGTGAATTCTTCATTTCAGAATTTTAAGGGATATAAAGGCGTTAATTTGCGGAATTATTATTATGAATTATATAATACTTTATAAAGTATCCAAGATTATACTTTAAATATAAATAACGTGCCAAACTGAAATAAAAACAAAAAAACAAAAATTTAAGAAAAATTATTTAATTTATTGTTGTTTATTCTTACAAATTGATGATACAGATTTGACCATTAAAAGTGGTTTTTTGTTCTACAAGGGACATGAGTAGGGGTTGTAGTATGGTTGTGTGAAAAAGCTTCACCTTTCGCAGTTTTTTGAGAGGATCTAGTAAAATGGTGTAATTTGCGAGATAAAGAGCGGTTTGTAGACTAAACGCTGGACGAGATTGGGATCAGCCAATATGGGGTGCCTTCGATAATATATATGGACTTAGGAAATCTCAACTTTTTTTGTGCAAGATAACGCGTCGGATTAGATGGGGTGAATAAAATAATGCTTCCAACTGCGGTAAATAAAAAATGATATGAGGTTCGTAATATTTTATACAATTTGTATAATGAAATGATCTTTAAAGATAAATTTCGTTGAAATATTTCGAGTTATCATCTTATACAGTTAAGCAGTATATATAGAGAAACGTTTTTAGCTGTAATCTGGCTTGTAAATTGACACATCGTTTGACATTGTGTTTCCTTCGTGGTCCCGTCCTATTGGTCCCATTTTACTGTAAAATTCGTATTAAATTTTTTTTCTATTAATATTTCCCAAGTTCAAGTTCCTTTAATCAAAAATTGTTAGAAATTAATGTATTATTAAACCATTAAGAAAATCAATATCAATTAAGCACATTTTAATCGATATTTACGATTTTCGGCCAAGGCGAGGACATGTACCTACACTATAAAATAAAATTTATGAATTTACAGTGAGTAGTATACACGGTTTATGTATAGAAACCGCCTATACTCACGTCTTTTTTTATCGGGTTAGTGCGACTAGTTTCGAGCCCATCTATTCATGAGCCCTTTACACGGCATTATCGCGTCAGGAACAGATCCCGCCGCTAATTTGTATTTTATAGTGTAGGTATATTTCGTCGCCTTGGCTGAAAATCGTAAATATCGATTAAAATGTGCTCAATTGATATTCATAGAGTAAATGAGTAGAAAAAAATACAAGTTTTTTTTTATAGAAAATCACGTGCTTGTACGAGGTCTTAACACACAATATATTATAATATATTACGAAAAATAAACATTTCATTCAGTGTTCCTGTCGTAGAAGCATTAAATTGTTAGTTAAAGTAAAAAGAGCTGTTTTCGGCGTATACCTTGCGGGCATTAATTGAAGTCCGGCAAGGCACTTAATTTTCAATAGTCTGGAGACCAGACCCTCGTGCTCGCCACTCGCGTCAGGTGGACTCTTTGTACGCTCTGTTTGCTAAAGACTTCGTATTTATTTTAGATTCCATTGTGCTCTGCTCCGACGCTTTGTCGGAAAATAGCCCTCTCGCGTACCACCTTTGTTAATTTTATTAATACGTGAAACATTTATAAAACGCGACCGCACGAACAAATTAATGAGTTTTATTGTTATACGCGTCTGAAAATGAAGCACGTCCCGGCTTAGAAGTCTAAATTCATAAAGGGTGAGCGCACGGATTTCCACGCTTTAATTTATGTAGTTTATTTTATAATTGCCTTCACTTGAGCAATTATACACAATGACAGGGTAAACGGCACTCGGCTTAAAGCACCTGCTACCTTGAAACTTTCTCATATAAAAACATCGAAACGACTTGAGTATTAAACATATGCTCGCTACTACGGCAGTGTAATATAAATTAATCCTAGTCTCAATATAACTTATAAATTATTGTAACTTCTAGTTCTCACAAATGCCTAGGGCAGTTTTGATATAACGAATGCTTTTGGAGAACCATAGACATTGATTACCAAACCTCGTCACTTCGTTCGATGACACGAATCTGAAACGAAAAAAAAAATCCAAACGATTTTTGAATTGTCTATGCTCTCTATGTCGCATTGAATGGTAAGTATATTATTTATTTGGTAGCGATGATAAAGGAAAGTTGGCGTGGGAGTTGCAATATTGTAAAATATCCGAAAATATTGACATACTCAGATTTTTTAAGAAACTGTTGAAAAAAAATATCTTAGACCAGCTTCTATGGATCGGCTTTAAATTATCTTAGTTTTATATTTTTTACACTTTCATTTGTTTTAGGGAAATTATTTTCGTACTTAGTTAAAGCAAACAAGAAAGTAGCAAAGTAGGAGTTTTTCTCCGGAGATTATCTACTGTAAGTTCTGACACTAACCTTATAGGTTGTTGTAAGCTATGTATATTCTACGTTTATTTTATTAGAAAATGCTGCAACAGTAATATTTAACAAGTGCCCAAACAGAATAAGCGGTTTTTAATTTAGAATCATTATAATAAAAAGGATACAATAGAGTTTGAGTATTTCAATCAATAAGTTAGCAATTTATATATCAAACAAGAAAATTCAAAGCTTTTTAGATTGTGCCACGAAATATTTCACCCAACCTGCCTTTAGCGTTGGCTACGTAAAGTATTTCAAAAGATAAAAGTATTTTCGCGATATCCCGCACTTGGACTTTACGTAAATAACTGAAAATTCCGTTGTAGCGGACGAACAAAAGAATTTAATAATATGGCAATGTTTGGGCGGAGAGGCAGGGCGGCGCCCTCTACCTGTACTTCTAAGCTTATTATCGCGCCCAGGGTTTCAACCAAGAACATGTTTGCTTTGTACGCGAATGTCAACCGGCCTTCGCCGCGGCCCAGAGTCAATAGCGAAGTTTGTGCACCCGCTTAAACATTAAAGAGCTGAAATGTTTGGCGACGGCGCAAATTAAAATAGGCTTTATGCGAAATCTAATTTACGAAGTAGGGTACCGAGTGTCTCGTTCGAGAACGGGGTACCTGGCCTGAAGGTGCTTGTTTATATTGGTAATGGAATTAATTCGGCTTTTGTGCTTCTATTGAAGCAACGACATAATTTGTGTTCCCCTTAAAGGACCTTTTTAAATACGAAATTAAATTTGCTTAAGCGATTTTATAATTACGTAATAAAACAAAGTTCAAACTTTTTATTGTGATAGTAAATAGCAAAAATAAGTGATCATGAAGTTATACGTTTTTGATTAATCACAATAAAATCAATCATTTTAACTTTTATATTATATATAAACGTTAAAGTGATTGAATTTTCTTATTCATATTGTTGCCCTTCATAATATATGAAATTTTTCAAAAGTAAAACTACGGGAAATTTTTTTTAGACATCGTAATTTGCTATACGTAATTGCTATATTAATTAATTATAAAGCGTGGTGTGAAAAAAGTGTGAACTCATCAATTTTATGACCAAGTTTATATCAAAATGCATCGTAAAATCGTAAGCTTTCAAAGAGTAAATTAAGGACGCGACTCCGCCACGATTAACGCGGCTTACTTAGTGGCTCGATGAATCTCGAAAAAATTTAATGAATCACTCTGTAATATTGTTTTTAATATGTATTTTTAAGTTGTAATTAAGTTTTTTTTAATTTAAACTATCGTGAGTAGTAATTTATAGAATTAGGCGTTACTTTGCGGAGATCCATAATACAAAAGTAATAATAAAATTATTTTGCTATAATCCGCGATACAGTAAATAGAAAATATATATAGTGTTTAATGTATAGTGGATTATCAGTATTTTCATACCCGATACGTGCAGGATTTGTAAAAGCACATGCACAAACCTCCACCACTTCCACCAAAATACACAAGCACTACACAGTTTCACTATCACAAACTCAACAATCGTTTCGCCCCGCAACCGAGGCATCATCAGGAGATAGACTCCACGACAAAATCGCAAAGCGAAGCGTTATGCAAACAAGCATTGTTATATAGTAATCGGTTCATCCCCACCTTTACCTCTGAACACGTGCAACAAGCTTGAACTTGAAACATTTATCTGCTCGTTAATGAGGGTGCCATTGTTATGCTTAATGATTTCTAATTGTTCCAAAATATTCAATTTTAAGCTTTTTTCGCAGGTGTGCAGTATTTCGAAACAATGGTCATTAGGAACTTTATGACTGCTTTCTAACAAATGTTTCGCGAAATGTGAATTTTGTGGCTTATTATTCCTGAAAGCGACCATATGTTCTTTAAAACGGGTTTCAAAATTACGACCAGTCTGACCCACATATGTATCATTGCATTCAGGACATTTTATTTTGTAAATACCACTCTTTTTTGGGCTTTCTAATTTGTCTTTATTATTGCATAATATCTTTTTTAAGCAGTTATTACTTTTAAAACCTAATTTTATATTTGACTTTGTTTTAAATATAGTTGAAATTCGTTCTGACAATGTTCCAAAATAGGTCAAACTGGCTTTGTATTTATTATCTTTGTAATGTGGCACCGCATAGAAGTGTTTTGTCAATTGCAACTTCTGTTTATTTTTTAATATATTTTGTACTAATTGCTCATCGTAGCCATTGGAATAAAATGTCCTGAATGCAATGATACATATGTGGGTCAGACTGGTCGTAATTTTGAAACCCGTTTTAAAGAACATATGGTCGCTTTCAGGAATAATAAGCCACAAAATTCACATTTCGCGAAACATTTGTTAGAAAGCGGTCATAAAGTTCCTAATGACCATTGTTTCGAAATACTGCACACCTGCGAAAAAAGCTTAAAATTGAATATTTTGGAACAATTAGAAATCATTAAGCATAACAATGGCACCCTCATTAACGAGCAGATAAATGTTTCAAGTTCAAGCTTGTTGCACGTGTTCAGAGGTAAAGGTGGGGATGAACCGATTACTATATAACAATGCTTGTTTGCATAACGCTTCGCTTTGCGATTTTGTCGTGGAGTCTATCTCCTGATGATGCCTCGGTTGCGGGGCGAAACGATTGTTGAGTTTGTGATAGTGAAACTGTGTAGTGCTTGTGTATTTTGGTGGAAGTGGTGGAGGTGTGTGCATGTGCTTTTACGAATCCTGCACGTATCGGGTATGAAAATACTGATAATCCACTATACATTAAACACTATATATATTTTCTATTTACTGTATCGCGGATTATAGCAAAATAATTTTATTATTACTTTTTTATCGTGAGTAGTATTCATAGTTAATATAGATAGCGACTATACTCACGTCTAATTTTATCGGATTAGCCCGACTAGTTTCGAACCCGTCCGGGGCACTTATTCATGAGTTCTTTACACGAACGGGAACTCCCGGCGCGATAACGTCGAACTAGTCGGGCCAATCCGATAAAATTAGACGTGAGTATAGCCGCTATCTATATTAACTATGTTAGAAGTATAATAAACTTTGAAGCACAATGTCATTTTATTTCTTGCAAGATTTTGTTACATTTTGCCTAAACACAAGTCAACGGGCATCAAATTCAAATTCAAAAGATTCTTTATTCAAGTAAACTTGTAAACAAGAGTTAGAGGTTTCACCTAACCACCATTAAAGTCGCATACGTGGCAATAGTCAAGTCTCATTTCTTTAGTTTTGTATAGTGGCATCACTGTGATCACATGATCGATACCAGAGCGGGGGCTTGGTTTTGGAGCGAAAATTGTTTATAAAAGGTAGAGTTCGCCACGTGGAAGGCAGTCTTGTTGTAATACTCGATTCGTATTTACTCGTTATTAGCTTACACTTACGCGGCTAGACCGTTCATCCCTTAGAGTCTTGCTGTAAAGCTTGGCTTGTACGATTATTAAACGCTCACGGGTTTAGATCGTGTTTCAACTTGTCTTGGTTGGTCTCAACCAGCAGCATGTTCAAGCGTTGTTACTACTCAACTAGTATTTTTACTGTGTCGTTTTAATATTGCTTAGGTAGTTCCGCTTCTACCTAAAGGTGATAATTTCTAACTCAAGTTTAATCGTCAACTCTACTGCTGGTGGGGAAAGCTGTTCCTACCGAGAAGAGCCAAAAAACTCTGCGGTTGCTCCTTATCAAATATAATTCTTATAACTAGTTTCATTTAGTCATTACTATCCTGTACAGGGTAGAGGAGTAGCTATATGCACGCATTCTTATCCTATCCTATCCTACTAATATTATAAATGCGAAAGTTTGTGAGTATGGATGGATGTTTGTTACTGTTTCACAAACAATTGGACGGATTTGGATAAAACTTTACAGTTATATAGGTTTTACATCGGAATAATATATAGGCTACAATTTGTAATTATTTTATGTAATATAACGATACATTTCAATAAAGTGGGGAAAAATCTGGCCTCTGAGAGCTATCTTTGCGAACGCTGCTTAAACCATTGGAGTTATACAAAGATGATGTACCGTAGTATTGTTTGTCTTGAATAGTTCTAAATAAAAGTCCGCGACAACATAAATCTAGAATTTATGTGGAAACCACTATGTCCACAATTGTGGATCACAAATTTAACTAGATACTATTTTTAAATACACATTTTAGTATTTTTATTAAACTCTTATAAAAATTAATATATTTGTCGCTTTAGTATTTCATGTAGTACTTTGTCATTCACACTGAGTAATTTAGCCGAATAGTTTAAAAGTTATCACGATATGACTGACTTGAATGGAGCGCCATAGAGTGCCTAATGTGCGCGGCGCGCGAAGTTTGTCTGAAATCCGTCAGTCTTTAAGGTAGACATCTGAAATTTAGTATGTTTAAGTAACTGAATAAATATTAGGTCCTTACATATGAAATTGGCGTTTTGTCGTACTGGCCACTTTGATCTCAAATATTACCTTTATGGTTAGGAATTCCAAATTCAAATTCATACAGCTATTTACTCATGCATTTGTGTTTCAAACCCCCTAATTCATTTGTTTTTTCTTCTTTTGTTTTTTTCTTTGTGTCACTCTGTTTACAAAATGGAAATCATGAAATATCGCGTTATTTACGAGTATGAGTTCCACCGTGGCACCAGTGCTGCAGAAACGGCTCGAAGGATGACGGTGTCGCAAAAGAAAACACAGTGCGTTTTTGGTTCCAACGTTTTCGTTCTGGAAATTTCGACCTGCAGAACAAGCCTCGTGGACGGCCGGAGACCAAAGTTGATAATGAAGTATTGAAGACTATTGTGGAAGCGGATCCATCGCAAACCACGTCCGAGTTAGCTGCAGGCTCCGGTGTTAGTGATAAAACTATTCTAATCTACTTGAAGCAAATTGGGAAGGTGAAAAAGCTTGAAAGGTGGGTACCTCATGAATTGAGTGAAGCAAACCGACAAACGCGCGTCGACTGCTGCGTTACGTTACTCAACCGGCACAATAATGAAGGAATTTTAAATCGAATCATTACCTGTGATGAAAAGTGGATCCTCTCCGATAATCGGAAGCGCTCATCGCAATGGCTGAACCCTGGCGAACCAGCCAAATCCTGCCCTAAGCGAAAATTGACTAAAAAAAAGTTGCTTGTAAGTGTTTGGTGGACTAGTGCCGGTGTCGTTCACTACAGCTTTCTTAAATCTGGCCAGACGATTACGGCAGATATCTATTGTCAGCAACTGCAAACCATGATGGAAAAGCTAGCTGCTAAACAACCGAGGCTGGTCAATCGCTCTAGGCCACTGCTGGACAACGCTAGACCACACACTGCACAACAGACGGCTACCAAATCAGAGAAGCTTCAATTAGAATGTCTTAGACATCCACCGTACTCTCCGGACCTTGCTCCAACAGATTACCATTTTTTTCGCAATTTGGATAGTTATCCAAGTAGTTACTTGCAAGGAAAAAAATTCAACTCCGATGGGGCAGTCCAAACCTCCTTCAAAGATTTTATTGATTCCCGCGCGAATGGTTTTTTTAGTAAGAGGATCCATGAACTACCTATGAGATGGCAAAAGTGCATACATAGCAATGGATGTACCATTGCTATGTATGCACTTTGATTAATTAAATATATTTCATTAAAAAAAAACGACTTTATGTTCCTCACATAGAAAACGCCAATTTCATATGTAAGGACCTAATATATATTTTTTAATATTAAGTAAAAAAAAGTTATTGAAATCTAATGATCTATAACGAAACTTATGTGACAGACCAAATTCCACGCGAGCGAAGCCGCGGGCAAAAGCTCGTCATCTATATAATCCACAATAGTATAGCAGGGTTTCTGTATCAGCCTCTCTTCAACAGTGTTTTTAAACTGCTGTAATGGCAAAGATAAAATTGATTGCGGAATTTTATTATAGAATCTTATAGCCAAAACCACAAAACATCGTTAAATGTACCTTACTTTGACATTAAACTAGCTTAACTTGGGATCAAACGTACGGATCCATTACTTTAAAATGGGATAGCTTTCAAAATAAACGCGGACTATTCGTAAAGTTTGCAACTAGCTGGCATTAAATGAAACTATATTAAAGATTCAGGGAGGGTACGTTAAGTTACACCTAACCGCAGGTGGAGAGCCGCGAAGCCTTTGCGAGGGTTCTTGAATAAGTCAACAGGACGTTGAGAACCATGTTTCTAAAAGTGACAATACTAAAGTTTTAGGTCGTGGTTACTACCATTTTTTTACCTTTCGGTTTACTACCAAAGATTGCATTTATATGACATTACGTGCGTTGCTTTGAAACAAATATTGCCTGTTACTAGTGGTACCTGTGACTTCGCTCGCATCAACTATTATAGTGTTAAAATACCTTCAATTATGATACTATTATAATGTACTATGATACTATTATAATGATACTATTATAATGTATAAGATACTAAAAAGGTAATAATTGCATTTTATTAATTCTATGTATTATGTTATTTCATGTGTATAAGCTTTAATTATGGCAAATACCAACAATATTGAATTGCGGATTAGCCGTAAAAGACTTAAATATATATCCATTTATAATATTATTATAAATGGATTGAATTTTTTATAATCTTCGTTTTTAAACTTCCTTACCTTGTTATTGTATTTTCAACCTGTATGATGTTAGTATACGTTGCCTTGCTTCTCATATTTTAACAAAAGAATGACTTGTTCTTTTTCAGTTAGCGTTCTAGCGTATAGGAAAAGAGAAAGGAAATAAAACAGACTGTAAAAGTAACTGTTACTATCCCACAACTGGGCATAGACCTCCTCCGCTCTCCGTTTTTGGATAGAAGGATTGGAGCTAAGACCGACCACGATATGTATACAGGTTTCCTCACCATGTTTTCTTTCACTGAAAAGCGTTTGATAAATTTCTGTTATCAATTAGACACTTAAGTTTTAACAGAGGAACTCGTTGGTATCTGCCCGGAGTTTAAACCTGTGACTCCCTCCAAATAGTCGTACTATCACAGCTTGTAAATGGATTGTATTTTGTTATTATTAAAATACAAATAAATATGTAATGTTAGATAAAATTCTGTTTTACAGTTTCCTTCTAGCAATTTTTTAATCTTCGTTTCTAGAATGGCCTCTTGCCGTTGCACTCGTCAAGAAAGGCTTGAAGCATTTTGAGTGATCACTATTTTTATTTTATTGAAAGTAGCGACGATACCGAAATTTATAGAACACCAATATAAAAAACATTTCTTGAATTGAAAACTACGATATAATACCACTGATTTTCGTTGTAGTACATATTTATTAATATACTAATAATTCTAATAGCCAACGTGCACCAAAATATGTCACGGAGTTTAAATTTTAAAACGTTATTATTAACACAATTGATCAGAAAAAAATATTAAAAAATCTAATTTTCATATAAAACAATTTTAATATTGACGAATGAAATATGTTACGTTCATCAATTTGAAACTCCAATGCTAGTAAAAAAAATTTAAGTCTCGATTTAATGACCCATTGCAATGATTCCTCTTCATAATCGGCGATTACAAACGATTAAACGCAACCACGATCGTGTAGAATAGTGAGAGTGTATGTAGTCGGCTGTACTCATTAATCATTGTGTATGATCGTCAACGATCGCCTATAAGTCGACGCCGATCGCCGATCGCCGGACGATCGCCGGCAAGTTTCAGTTTTTCGGACACGTATCAAAGAGAATCGCTGATATATATGATCGTATGAGAATACGGAAAATCGTGTTGACATATGCACGATTATCGTGCTGATTACAGACGATCACATGATCAGCGATCATCATAGTTAAGAGCAGGTATAAGAGATGCTACCATGTAAGAGTTGCATCGAATATCACTTTGGCATTATGGTACGAATTAGTGTATGCACCAAAACACGATATCTATACATTTGTATAACGCTACACGTTTTCCGTATTTGTTATATTTTTATTTCAAATAATATCAGTGGTGATGAAATAATAGACAAATAGAAATGAATTATAGAATTCGGCGTTACTTTGCGGAGATCCATAATACAAGAGTAATACCAAAATTATTTTGCTATAATTCGTGATTGAGTAAGTAGAATTAAATATAGAGTAATAATCTATCCGTTTTCATACCTGATACATGCAAAATCGCGAAGCTTTGCGATTTGATGATCTGATGATGCTTCGGTTGCGGGGCGAAACGGTTGTTGAGTCCGGAGATAGTGAACTCGTGTTGTGTTGTGGTGGCGGTGGTGGAGGTTTGTACATGTGTTTTTGCGAATTCTGCAGGTATGAAAAAGGATAGTCCACTCTACATTTAGCATTATATATATACTGTTAACATATTAATATTATATGTCAGCGACGATACTTTACTTACTTTATTTTGAAGTCTCGTCTCGTCAATTTTATTTGAAGTTACAGAAGCGCTGGAAATATTGTGCTCGAAATGTATATTTACATAGTAAGACGGTAGTTACAATTCGGCGGGTCGCCAAGCACAGCGGCTAATCGGTTTATCTGACCGCAGACCGCGGCCGGCTCAAAGGACCTTCGCAAAAAGGCACCCTTTGACTGCGTCTTCAAATATTTGCGCCGAAGGCCACAAGCGCGCATTATTTTCAGTATAAACATAATAATCCTCTATGAGACCGTGCGGGCTGAGGTCAACACTGAATTCCTTTTTGCTGGATACTTACGAGCTTAAATTTTAATGGCGTAAATTTTAACTTAAAATCCTTAGTAGGTTTTTATTAGTTGTTACTTGCTGCTTTGCTTGCTACTTCACTCTAGAAAGATTGGTAGAACAAAAATATATAGTATTAAAGTCTTTGAACACAATGGTAAACAAGTCAAGTAAAAAAAACCTTTTAACACAATTTTATGTCCCTACTGCTAACCATTGAGGATATCCCCTCTTCTAGAGCCAATCCTGGCAGCATCATCTAGTCTTACTTATCATAAAGACGCATTGTCATCGGGACTAGACTAGTATGTAAAATTTCACCTTAATCGGAATCCAGGAAGTGCTTCAAATTTAACTTGCAAGATTCCACCATTAAGAAACATCGAATGAAGATATGATAGAATAGAGTATTCAATTATTAGATTTTAGTAAGAATGACTAAAATAAGTCACTGTACCTGATCTTAGATATAAGTTAATTTATAAGTTCAGGTTAGCGTTAAGTTGCTTATTAGTCTCTTGGCTAGACTGTAATTTCAGTAAAGTACTTTCATTGTATTTTATAATAGTAAAAACATCTTCGTTTTAATTGATGGTAGTCATTTTCTAAAATAAATCTTATCAAGGGATTTTCGTGTCGTAAGATCTTGACTTAATTTCATCTGCTCGCTACATCATTTTTGAGATCGTCTGTCATCTAGTGAGGGTACATTCAACGTTGCGATATCTAGCTTCACAAAACCCATAGTTATTTCGTATTACTTTAACTCTTACATAAATCTTAGACAGATCTACATTCTCATATCCAATATTAGTATGTAGGGAAACGTTAAATTACCTAAACACGTTTCGCTGCGCTTAAGTAAATATCGGAGCATCTCGCGAGTTCCCTAATTGAATCATGACGATCAGACCTCTTCGTTTGGTTTAAACTACGTATGTTTACCTGTCGGTAGATTTAATATTGATAGTTGGCTTCGACGTTCCCGCGACGATCGTGAAGCAACAGTGTCGACATTTATATGCTTTGCGACTAGTAATAGTTTATATAAAACTATAATGGAGATTTACCGTCTGTACGTCTATAATTTTTTAGATAATAAATCATTTAAAAATACCACACAATTCAAAAAAATATTAGAAGATCATAATTTAATATAATTGGCACATTACCTAAAGGAAAAACATAGGGCGGACACGGATAAGAGATATGCAAGAGATATTTTTTGCTAAATAAAAAACTATACAAAAAAATGAAACATTAACGTTTTAAACTTAAACAGTTAATGTTAATTTATATGTATATTAAAGCTTCTTTATCATTTGGTTCAATATTATTTGTTGGCAGTAGAAAATTCTGTCATTTGTTTGGACTTATTTTTTTTTATTTTTTTTTTTATTTATTTATCTTTATTGTATAAACAAAAGGCGGACTTATCCCTAAAAGGGATCTCTACCAGCCAACCTATGAGTAACAGAAAGAAAATGAAAAAAAAAAATTGATGATGGAAAAAAAAGGAAGGAAGAAAAATAAAAATAACGAAACACTATACATAGATTAAAGTTGAAAAATAAATGAATAAAATAATAGATAATAGTGCTTATTTGAATTGATTAAAATGTAATTTAATATTGATAATAAGCTAAATTTAATTTAACTGACTTGAGACAAATATTTTTTAGTCTGTGACTTAAATGCTGATAGGGAAGGAGATTTGCGGATTGATACAGGTAAATCATTACTTAAGGAGGAGTGTCTGAAACATTTTTTCACAATGGCATCTCAACATGCAAGTTCCTAAAGGATTTCATTAATTTGGTAATAATTTTATAAGTCTACATGTAATATTAATCTAAATTTAGCTTGAAGTACACTTTAGTCTTGTTTTCAGCTAGTAATAGAGCCAGTGTCTGTTTGTCTTTTCTGTACTGCCCTATATTTAATTTCCTTTGCAAAATTATTTGTAGCATAAAGTGAAATATTCGAGTGGCCCGTCCGGGGGATTCTAAAAATCTACCGCGTACCCTTCACTCAAACGGATGCCTCGACATGCCAACTTTCATAAATATCAAAGCAGCCTTCCCGAAAACAATTTCTTGTGAATCCACGGACGGCGTTCACACGTCGCTCCGTTAGCGGTGGCGGTGGCTAACACAATTTTATTCGAGCATAAAAAACGAGTTCATCATGCAAACGCCGCAGTCGTGGGACGTGGCTCGCTCTCGTGTTCCGCGGTAAAACAATTTATCTGCATCGACGGAATTACGAGCGGTGTGCGGTGAATAAAATATGTCGCCGGCTGTCACTCGAACGAAGACGTCTGTCTGTTTGTCTAAGTAGTCAGGGCTGAAACATTGCCGTTCTATTCAATAGAGACATTTGTCGGTTACGGAGTACCCGTCTTTGTGAAAGTGAGCGCCGTTTTGTATGCTCAATCTGCAACGCGTTTGATTATTTTGTACGGATTACGAAGTCTGAATAGAGATTGATTTCAAGGTTTTCAAGATACCACGACAAGTAGAGATATTTATAAGTGTGGTATTATGTATTTATTCGAGAGCTTTGATAGCCCAGTGGTGAGACCATGCGACTCTTTCGAGAGGGTCACGAGTTCAAACCTCGGGCAGGCACCCATGAGTTTCTTGTGTCTAATTGATAATTGCAATTTATCACACGCTTTTCGGTGAAGGAAAACATCGTGAGGAAACTTGCATATCTCTAAAGAATTCTGGGGATATGTGTAACCTACCAATCGTGGTAGGTATTAGCTCCACCCCTTCTCTCCAAAAAACGTAGAGAGGAGGCCCTATATCCAGCAGTGGGATTGTAACGGGCCGTTACTTTTCTTTACTTTTAATCAGTTCTGTTTGTTAGACATTTGCCCGTGAGACTGAACATTGTCTTACATGTTCAATACGATGTTGTAGACTATTTTGTACGCATTACACAATCTAACATACACTTTTAAGTTTATCATGAACCTACAACAAGACTCGTGAGTCACTTTCATAGCCTTTTCTGATATATTGTATTTTAATGCAATAAAGACATTTACCTGTAATAGAGCGCCTGCTGTTGTGAAAGTAATTGTCGTTTTATATTGAGTTGTAGATTATTTTTTAAAGATTAGAAACCATGTTTTAACAGCAATATTTTTAGATGTTAATAAGACAAGATGTATTATTTAGAAAAACATTATGTATTAAATGTTATCCACGATTAAGGAGAATATAAACATTGCTAAATGTAGAGTGTAATATGAAATTTCATAGCTTATTATGCATTTCTAAGTATAACATTACATAATTTTATGTTACAATAAAAAAATGTTTAATGTAATTAGAATACAAATATGAGATATATAAAAAAATTTTCATGTCTAAGCGTAACATAACATATTTTTATGTAATAATAAAAAAATGTTTAATGTTATTAGAATATTAATATGAGATACCTACATAAAATTTAATGCTTCGTGGCCGATAATATAAGGAACTTTACATTGATCTATTATTTTAGGATTACGATCAATAAAGTGACGAAGTAGGCGTATTGGATTTAAGCATATTTGAAATTTATGTTGAAGTAGAATTCAAAAGAACCAGGACAGCAAAATTACTATTGAGAGGTTACTTAAAATAATTTCTGCCGTTATTCGACAAAAAAGAAGCATTTAACAAAATTTCACAACCCTACTGTTTACCGTCAAGGCGTTTCCTCGTCCGAAGCCAATCTTAGCCGCATCAGGTCACGCGCATCATAGACATGCATCGTCATCAAGACTGGACCAGTATGTAAAATTTCAGCTCAATCAGACACTGGGAAGTTGGTCAAATTTAACTTTGAAGATTCCGCCTTCGCATACAAACATACACACAAGGCAACTTAAATAAAAGCTTATAAAATGAGAACTTCATTAAATTGTTGAAACAGATAAGATAATTTTGTACGACATAACAAAATTCTAAACACTATTATGTGAAAGTTGATGTTTGATGCATATTTTCTAAGCGCGTATGCGTATACGCGTATACACATACGCGCATACGCACTCACACGCACACTCACACACGCACTCACACACGCACTCACACACGCACTCACACAAACATGCAAACGCACACTCTCTCACAGCATGTTCAAAGTTTGTTTGCTAATACAAATCATACCAATACAAACACAGATTATATTCTAAATTAAAATAATTATTGTATTCGAAAATTAAGACCATTTATTTTTGTTTTCCTTAATTTTTACTTTTTTCTATATTTGTCTGTTCACCTCAAGGAAAAATATTTCCAATGGTGTATAAAGACGTAAAAGAGGAACGCTTTCAGAAGACAATTGGCTCATATATATATATATATATATATATATATATATATATATATATATATATATATATATATATATATGTAGTTCTTTATACACATATATATATATATATATGTGTATAAAGAACTCTATAGTAATCTATAGAGTTCTTTATATATAGACAGAATATATAGGAAAAGAATATAATAGATAGAATACAAGATATAATAGAAAGATATAGAAAAGGATATTTTGGTGATTTCAACGACAAATAACTTCACTGTAACTGGCAACCCTGATTACAATTTGAGTGACAGAGACGTGAGATCTACAGAATTAGGCCTCGACAAATATATTTACCGTATTTTTGCAACCTATTTAACAATGATAGCCGGACGTGGACGTGACGTGACGTCTTCGGTAAAGAAGGTACTCCTTAGGGGTAACTGAATAAGGGTAAAACCTTATCAATAAATGGTTACGAAAAAATATGAGGGAAGTGTGATCGTTCGCTTTGCAAAATTACTTTACGGTTTTTACTACTTATAAATACGACTGTATTCATTGTATATTTATAAATATGCCTAATGTATTCGTAGAAGTTTTTGCGCTTTTCTTATTCAATTGTTCAAATTGTATTAAATATCTTTCTTCTTGATAATACTGGCATTATTATAAGATAAGAAAAAATATATTTTTTTAAATTGTGTATTTAAAAAATGTACAAAATCATAGCAAGTATAGAAATCGGTTCAATTACAACATAAGTATGCACACTTGAGTGATGTGTAGCTTTGCAATTTTGGATCTCTTGATGATATTTCGGTTCGAAAATATTGTTGGGATTGTGATAGTGAATGTCTGCAGTGCTTGTGTATTTTGGTGGTGTTGGTGGACGTTTGAAGTCCATGCGAATCCTGCATGTATGAAAACAGAAAGCAACTATAATTTAGTAATTACACTCAATATACATATATTTCCTATTTGCCGTATCGTGGATTACAGCAAAATAATATTGTTACCTTCATCTTATAGATCTCCGCTAAGTAACGCCTATTTCTGTGGATTATAAAATAGCATAATATTTGCACAAACATGCTTAAAAATTGCTTAGTATATCGCTACATTAAGATACTTTAAAAGAGCCAATTAAATAACTATATGAGGTTAATTACAGGATCAATTAAAACAACGACCACTTTACATTTGGTAAAAAATACTCAAATGCGATTTTAACGACCAGTATCTATTTTATCTCAATAAGTTAAAATAAGATACTGTATACCGATAACCATCAGACATCGGCCTCGTCAGATATCTCAAAACTCACCCGAAAGTAGAACATTTTAAATAAACCCAGACTTCAGTTCTTTCTGTTCAGTTCTTTAGTATAGTAAGAGTAACAGTGACCAATAAAATCTGATTTTTAACACTGTTTTTGAAGACTTATTTAAAGGCACAGTTTCTATATCATCATCATCCTTGCGTTAATCCTGTTCTACAGTGCGCTGAAATTTAAATGTCATTAACTTTCATTAATTATAATAATTAATGAAGCGAAGACATGGAGGTAGACAGTATGGTATCTGGGAGAATAGAATAGACAACCTTCCTTTCTTACCGTGTGTAGTAAGAGGCGACTAAAGTAAATTGGAATATACGACATACAATATTTCCTTCCAACGATGTCCTAACGGGTAAATTAGGCCGACAATATTCCCAAAGAGGGTTGATATCAGGCAGGCGGCCGGTTGTAAAGTCTAATGCCAAATAACTACACACTATAACCTTAAATTTAAAAGAGTGTAATTTTGCTAGGGCGTTCCATCACGGCGACGCGCAGGAAAAGCACAAAGCAAAGCAGAATTGTGAAGAATGATAGGCATATAAAAAGAGTAGCACCATAGTTGAAAGATCGAGGAGAATGGAAGTTGAAGACGTATTGTGCCTACCCTTAGAGTGGGATAAGGGTGCCTTGAATGAAATGAAGACATCGAGATGAGGCGGAAATAGCCGAATTTGACAAGCGGCGAAGGTATGCTTCTCTCATCAAGAGTTATATATTGGTGCCGTTTGCAGTTGAGGCCATGAATTCAAAGTGCAAAAAAATTCTTATCCGTTCAACTAGATCAATCGGCTCTTGAGATTTTAAGTAATTTAAGATAGATATAAGATAAATAACATTGTTGTAAAGTTCCGTTGGAATTTTTTTTTTAAATTATTTCATAAATCTAGATTTAATAAATGTTATACAATACGAAAATTCACAGTGAATTTCTTCCAATGAAGTGGAAGGCGTAACTTCGATGACTTATCGGTGTTCAAACACAGTGGAGTAGACAATTGTCGCTCGGTCACGTGGTTCAATATTTATTTTACCAATATTCAACCGCTTTGCAAAGTCTGTTTGATTTTGTTTTACAGGGGAGAAATCCTAAAGACTTGTTTTATTATATATACTAGCAAGTTATTTCAAAGATTAGCTCCCTCAATTATTTAGCACGATCCTGTGTTATGATATTCAGTAGTATTTATTTATTTATTTAACGTACATGTCGTTAGTAATGATAAAAAAAGCAGCACATGTACAAAGGCGTACTTATCCCTAAAAGGGATCTCTTCAAGGCAAATTTTGAGTTACAGAAGGAAAAAGACAAGAAGTGGAATACAGGTAATATAAAAAAGAAAACGATAAACTATGTAGGTACCTACTACTAAGATTAATATTTGCACTGGAGATAACACAAAAGAAAAAAAAATTGATGCAATCATCATCATCCTCCTGCCCTTATCCCACTTTAAGTGGGGTCGGCACAACGTGTTACAAGCATGTTGTCACATGATTTGGCTACGTATTTTACGACCGGCCGCCTGCCTGACGTCAACTTACCTTAGTCGCCTTTTACGACACCTGGGTAAGAAATGAGGGTGGTGGATACCACACGGTTAAAGAAACGACGAAAAATTTGATGCAATATATATAATAATAAATTTAACTATCTAATTTATAAATTAATTGTTGTTAAATTCTTTTTTTTTAAGTAGATGAATAACTATAACATTTACTAAATTTTGGTATGTTTCTGTATCCTAGAAGGAAATGCTCAGGCTCCCAATATATTTGTTTTTTTTTTGTATTCTACAGGTATACTTTATTTTATTTTACGATGTTTATATACATTGCTCAAAAAGACAAATTGCATGAACTACACTACAGTACGATTTTTGTCGTGGAGCCTATCCTCCTGATGATGCTTCGGTTTCGGGGCGAAACGATCGTCGAGATTGTGGTGGTGGGTGTGTGTGCTGCTTTTGTGTGCGTTATTGCTGGTGAATTGCGCCTTGGGGTGCATGTGGTGGCTGGTCCTGCATGTATAAGGTGCGTATATTTTGCCTGCTTCATACACATTGGCTTTGTATGCATTCACTTAACCCGTGCGGATTATAGCAAAAGTAGTTAGTTCTTTTATATTGCTTGTAACTACTACACTCATAATAGAAGTCAATTAGACGATATATTACAAAACGATTTATATCGAGAAGATTCAACCTGATGTCAGTGGTAGAAAAAATTTATTACTTTAAGTAATTTGTTACACTTAATTTATCTACCTTGCAGGTAAGAATTTATATTATTATAAATAGCATTTTGCAATTAGCAATTTGTTAGTAAACTTTAATAAATAAATATATACTTTTTTAATGTTAATTACTTCTTGAAATTTTAGCACAGAACTTGGTTAGTAAACTTTAATAAATAAATATATACTTTTTTAATGCTAATTACATTTCTTCTTGAAACTTTCGCACAGAACTTGATGCATTACAGATTTGTAAATTTTATCATAAACATTTTAATAAATTACTGTTACGAACATGCATGTATATCATAAAGTTCAAATTGAACAAGGCAGTTTACGAACATGCAAAAACGGTTCGTAAACTAAATTACATAGAGTTCAAATTCTCGGGAACATTCGACGTGTATCAAAACATGTTACTGGTAAACATGTTTACGATCGTTTCAAGGCTATCGAATGTTCTCGAAATCGGTTCGTGAGATATATAAGCAGACGTATCGTGCGCCTCGACATTCAGTTCGCAAATAGCGTTCAAGAGCGAATAAACAAGTGAATGTAATAGTGACCTCGGCATTTTTATTGGGCAACGGACTGTGTAGAGACTCTAAGTAGTAAGTTTGTAATAAAAAGTTGAAAAAATTGTTTTAACGAGTCACCGGGTATTTTCATCCAAATCCACGAACCCCTGTACGTAACATTACTTTAAGTTGGGAACGAGCAAATAACACTAGACCTTTTCTTTACACCATAACTACAAATTGAAGTTTTTTTTTTACTTGGATTTCTAAATATCTCATAAATCTAGCACCATAAAGTATATATTAATCTGATTATATTTTTTGGTTAAAGGATGAAGACATTTCCTTAAAGAATTTGCAGTTTATTTTTAAATAACCGACTGAAATACTACACTTGATTTCACAGATTATTCAGAGAAACGCGTAAATCTACGATTCGATGACTTTGTTTAAGCTCCTTTAACGCATCACAGCTCGGCGCCCAATTTCTAGCGGACTATCCGTTTGCTTTGCTGGTCAGGAAGGATTTCTTGAGTAAATAGCCAGTCTACTTTCAAATATGTCAGACGCTTGGCAAACGAAGTGAGACAGGAAGCGATCGGTTATAAAGGTGTAAAACGAAACTGCAATTGCTCTACGATTCGATGACTTAAGGTTCTCTTAAGAAATTTGATAAAGTATTTACCTATAACAATCTTTTTATTAGCCTAATTACAGAAAGTATAACATGACTACTTTTCTATAATCCGCGCGAGTTAAGCGAATGCATGCAAAGCTAATGTATATATAATATTCATAGCTGATGTAAATATAATGTTTATATTAAATTATACCGTTAATCTAGTAATATAATCCTTAGATCTTCAAATGTTATTCCCACCTAGATCACTAAGCAAATAGAATAAATCTTTTCCTGGGCTCCGCAATACAGGTTTTCCTAGTGCGGAGTCCGCCAGTAAAATAGGTTTTCTTTAAGTTTTTTCAGTTAAATATATTTGTAAATTGTAAAAAAAATGTGTGTACGTACCTCACACATGCACGAAAAGTTAGCACAAGGGATGTTATCCCAAGACGCCTTCACCGGCAACATTGCACACAAGCAATACACACAACCAACACCAAAATCTCGACAATCGTTTCGCCCGAAAACCGAAGCATCACCAGGAGGATACGCCCCACGACAAAATCGCATGTGTAAGGTACCTGAATTTTGCCTGCTGCATACACATTAGTTTTGCATGCGTTCGCTTAACCCGCGCGGATTATAACAAAGTAGTTCTGTTATAGTTTCTGTAATATGAAATTCCGCAAAGTAACGCTGGCTTCTATAATTTATAAATCAATGCCAAATTAAAAAATGGTCCACCAAGAGAAAGCAGTAAGTGATCGATATTTAAACAATAAATTTCACAACTTAGAATAAGGCTTACTGGTGATAATTATTTTCATATAATGGCGATAATTATTTTTCATATTGCATGAAAATAATTATCACCAGTACGGTAGAATAAAACTGTTAAGAAACTGAATGAATGCGTTACACAAACATATTCTGAGTGCTTATGCTTCAAAGACTGCAGCACCGATTTTAACAGACAGCTCATGGTTCATGTGAACATCCCACTTATATTAGTCGCTTCCACCTACATCCGAGTTTAGTTGAAGCCGAAAAAAAAAAAAACAAAACATGACGGGATAAATGAATAAAACTCTTTTCGAAATCTTGATAACAGCTATGTGTTTGATGTATGTACCTACAAAAGTTATAAATCTTTGTATTATTATAACTTTTATTTATTTAGTTATTATTATAATTATTAATTTAACATATCGCCTCTTTACACGAACAACGTGATATCTGTGAAGCAACAACTTTACAATTTTAGTAATTTCAAACATAAAAACGTTGATAAATTTAAAAATATTTAAATTAAAAGCAATTAAATCGTTCCGATAATTAATATGCTTTCTGAAAATATGCAAAAAATATAAAAAAAAAGAAATAATTAAATAAAACGTTATTTATGAGGTATTTATATTTAATTTAATCTGCACATTCCCACATTCTTTTGCTATGATCCGTTCAATAAAGGTTGTCTGTAAGAGAATAGTTACAGCAATAAGTTTTTTATAAAAATGTTTACAAAAAGTATTAAGGAAATAATGAATAAATATTGTTTGCAGGATGGTAGATATTGGTGTCGAGTTAGAATTGGAATACTAGAGTATCTACACGCATAATTTAAGATAGAGATCAACCGAGAAGGTTTAAAGAGAAGTAAAATGTTTAAAAGAATTTGATTAAATTTTTCGATAGTTAAATATTAGTAATAATGCTCGAAATATTTTCATCCTAACTAGGTATTCAAAAAGCGTCACCTATTATATGCACTTAAAAAACAACGAAATAGCGAATTAAATAAGAAAAATGATGTAAACTTCGTTTTTTACAACTGTATTTATAATCTCATTTATTAATTTAAAACAAGCTAATTTTGTAATATTAAAAAGTTTAATTAATTCTGAAATATTAGCAGTAGTAGGTAGCGTTGAATACCGCGATGTTACTAGATGGGCACCAGGCACTATATTGTGTATATTATCTAAATATAGATCACATAAACCTAACCATTTTATTACTAATTAAGTGATTATTTCATTATTTTAATATGTTTAGATATAATTTAGTATATTTTATATAGAATCGTATTCTAATTTGTGTAAATAAGCTATAAACAAGCTATATAAAACATTGACCGACTTTCTAAAATTTGGCTTTTTATTGACCCGCTTATTTAATTAGGCATTTACAAATATTTTAACTCGTCAAATGTTATTTAATTTACAATTTGTAACGATCCACCTGTCGTTGATTTTGTTGATACCTTATTTTTATTAGGTATTTTTTATTAGTTTGAATTTGCAACCTTGTCATATAGACACACCTTTATATTTTTTATGCTCTCTGGTACTTTAGGTCTTAAATCAGCATAATGTCTTATTAGTGACGTGTTTATTAGTGATTTAATTATACTTATATATAAACTTATATGAAAATTTTATTTAAATAACGAGTTGTGCCAACAACGGCTTCGGCCGCGTGGAATTAGGTGATTTACGAAACATTTCCTGAATTTTAGAAATTTGAAACAAAAGTAGTTACTGTGAGTTAACCGTGAGAGATAGAGACATGCTATCCTACTTTTTTGTAGTATTTTTATAGATCTACAATTCTCTACTATATCACTTTAGTGTATCTCTGCTGGTATACGCAGCGCATGCGACTAAAGCTCCGAGCAAGCAAGTTTTTTAACAACTGCTCGATCTCTTCAACACAATTTACAAAATACTAATACGTACTATTTATTTAAACCATCTGGAAGTATTGCACTATCATTTGGTGAAAACCGTACAAAAATCCGTTCAGTAGATTTTGAGAAAATCGATAACATACAGACAGACAGCTTTTTGGGACTTTGTTTTATAATAAGTATAGATAGATATTTTGTAATACAGTTTGGTAAACGGTCATAAGACGTGTCATATTGTATGGATCAGAATGTTGGCCAATGAAATAGACAGATAAAAGAAGAGTACATGCAAATGCAATGCAAGAGCTGTGACAGCCCAGCGGTGAGACCGTGCGACTCTTTCGAGGGGAACACAAGTTCAAACCCGGGCAGGCACCAATGAGTTTTTCTATTAAAAAACTCACGTGTCTAATTGATAATTGCAATTTATCACACGCTTTTCGGTGAAGGAAAACATCGTGAGGAAACCTGCATATTTCTAGAGAATTCTGGAGATATGTGAAACCTACCAATCCGCATTGGAGCAGCGTGGTAGGTCTTAGCTCCAACCCTTCTCTCCAGAAACGGAGAGAGGAGGCCTATGCCCAGCAGTGGGATTATAACAGGCTGCTACTTTTACGTGCAAATGAGATGAGAATGTTAAGGGGGATGTGTGCTGAGACAACACTGGATAAAATACTAAATAAGGGAAGTCTTGAAAGTTGCGCCCATTATAGAAATGGATGTATGGAGGTATGTACTTATAATACGGAGGGATGAAATCATGTCATAAAACGAGTGTTAATTAATATGAATGGAAATGTGACTATATAGGCGATCTAAAAAGAGATTTTGGATTGTGTGAAGTAAGACATGCATATAAGAGGAATAGCGTCAAAGTTAACGATTTATAGGAGAGAATGAAAGAGATAAACATGTCGTGCCGACCCCACTTAGAGAGGAATAAAGGTAGGAGAATGATTAATAATTTTGAATATAATAAGTTATTTTATAGAATAATTAAGTTACTAACATAATTTTAAGTATACATGCATTACTAACCATATATTCTGAGTCTACGTTACTCTTGTATAATGAATAAATAAATAAAGAAAAAAATTAATAGAGTTATTATGCTAGAGTAAGAGAGCCAGCCTCAAAGGTGTCCATCGACAATAAAGAGACAGCAAATGAGACTTACTGTCTCTCTTTTTTATATGTGATAAGACATAGATAAGTATATGAGGCTCATTTAGCCTCTCTTATTATTTGTCGTTTACAGCGCTGCCTATGGCTCCCTACTCTTGTATAATAACTCTATGTCTTGCACTCTCTACACCACCCTAATTTCTTACCGAGGTGTCGTATGAGGCGACTAAGGTAAATGCCGTGTGGTATCCGGCAACATAGAATAGAATAGAACTAAGGCGACTTGACGTCAGGCAGGCGGCCGGTCGTAAAATACGTAGCCAAATCAGATGACAAGATGTTTGTAACATGTTGTGCCGACCCCACTTAGAGAGGGATAAGGGCAGGAGAATGATGATGTCTTGCAGTCTCTACATGGAAAACCAATGTATGCAAAAATGAAAAGACTTCTGTTAGATTTAGAAATCCAACATATAATCTAAAGCCAACTTTCCGATATCTGACAAATTGACATTCTAGTCGAACTAATAATGACACAACTCAACGTGGTTTCCACTAATCGTCCATGCAACGGTCAATTTCGTAGTGAATGAGTTACCGGCGGAGGCTTTTGTGTCTTTCCTCGGTTCTAATTGAAACTATTTTGGACACCGGACAATGCGGCATTGTCCGCGTGTCCGGCGGTGTTTGCCGCCTTTATTAATTCAGGTGGGCGTGGCTTTGGGTGGGCGGGGCGAGGCGGCGTTGGCCAGGCCCCGCCCACCGGCGCCGCGCACTCAGCTATGGCAGAGTTGTGGCCGCGTCGTGGCTCAGTCGGCGAGTTGGCGCGACGTCCGCTGCTCTCTAACGCGCGGATTGCGGAATAAGTTTCCGCCAATTTTGCGAGTTTCGCGTAAATATTAAGTACTCATTATTGACAGAATTTTTGTTTGTGGGCGTTAAGTTTGATAGATAGCTGTCGCACGACCTCACATACACGTCACGTAAGTTAAAAGTTAATATATAAAGTTGAAAACTTTTATTTTTAAATTAATTTGTGTTAAGCAAGCGTAACGAGTTAAAATTGCTTTTTTAAGCACAACTCATGAAAAACTGGTATGATGTGTTTGATATATAAAAATATATATCACTTAATATGTTAAATTTCTTAAGTTCATTAATTAATTACCTTATTGCATATATTAAGTTACATACGTACGTTACGACAAGATTTTTTTCGATTTCGTAGTAAAGTTGTAGCCATTTTACTATGATATTTTGAAAAAATGTAGTGTAAGGTGTAAGTGAAAAAATGTAAGGCAAAGAAATTTTTCAAATTTGATCATTTTTTACTAATTTACTGTAAAGAGTAATGAGTTTTTATTTATGTAAATTAAAATAGGTAATACTATGTTAAAATGTACTTTTTTCACGTTATAAATATTTTCCAAAATCAACACGATTTAAATAAATCATAAAAAATTAAAACTTCTAACTAATATTTTGTAATTAAAATACGACGACAAAATATAACTATTGGTAATAGTTTAGCTTTTATCAAAATCCAATGAATGGGCATTTAAATTCATACATTTAAATAATTAAATAAATTATATTTATAACTATAGAAACACTAAAATTTAAAATTAAATATTTACTTTCAAAATATTTTATTAAAAATAATACTAGCAATTGCTACAGTACATTTTATTATTATTTTATTAATTAATTAGTTTAAAAATTTTTTGAACATATACTTAATTTTTATAATGTGTGATTACGAAGAGAACAGTAAAACTAATCAATTTTTTAAGTATTCTTTTAAATCAAAAGTACTGGATATTAACATTAAAAATGGTTTGATATTTCAAATATCAAATCAAAATATCATATCAAAATAATAAATATTTTAACTTGTAACTAAGTAATATTGACTAACTGACATTAAATATGAGTATTAAAATTATTTCATTAAAAATATACGAGTATTATAATTATTATAATATCTGGCATAACATTAAGTTTACTGTTTTGTTATTTTCTGTTTCTGTGCATGGCATGTGAAGTAATTCAGATTTAGTAGGGGCGCAAGACATCTCACTTGACTGATGCATTAGCTATCTAATGCTTCAGCATTCTCTAAGCGATGATCAGCAAAACTAAATAAATTAAAGAATGAAATTACAAAAGTTACAAAATGTTTAATAATTACATTGACTAATAATTAATAATTAATAATTACTACAATAAAGGCTAAAAGATAAGAAAATAACGCAGCTTTACTTCTCATATAGCGATGTCTTCCGGGCAACTAAGGGGCATAAAAATGAAAACAGAGTTTACTAAATAGGTTATCCATACTAATATTAAAACAGAGATAGTCTGTTACACTTTTACGGCTAACTCGCTCGTCCAACATTGATGAAATTTGAAACAAATAAAGCTTATATACCGGGGTAGAGCTCGTCTAAGCAAAAATGACGCATTCCACTCTCGTGTTTACCCGCTCAAGCTAATTTAAAATTATACGAAACACACATAAAAATTCAATTGTATTGGTCAAGGTACTTGGTAAGGTACGGTTGTTCTCAACTTCTTGTTCAATTAGTTTAATTCTCTCCAAATGAACGAGAAGGTGTTTCATACAATTTTATTTTCTATTTTTTTTCCAAACACTTACTAATGCTGTTTAGCTTTAATGGCTTTTACAGCGTCACAGAGAGGATGGGCGAGCGCAAAAGCAGAGTCGGGAGTAAAAATTGGTAGAGCGACATCCTGGGGCGTCGTCTTAAGGGTGCCTCCTGTGAGGCCGGTCCTTGGTATAATGCGACGCGCTTTTTGGAGAACTGTATCGGACTTATGGGAAAGTCCTAATGTCATAACGGTTGGGGCTGAACGCCCTGGCCGCTAGACGTGAGGAAGCGGAGACCTGCATTTCATACAATAATCCAACGCTACTTAATATAGAGAGCGTTGCCAGATTTATCACGCGACTAGTCGACCACGACGTTCGCAAACAGATCGTAAATCACGTAACAGTTGATAGCTCTATAGCGACAATATGTCATTATAAACATTAGCACTCACACATTTATACATACTAGTGAAGTAGTGGAGCGCGCCATTCCCTTTTTCTATCGGGAAAAGGGCAAAAAACAAATTACATTATTGAGGTTACTCCAACGCTTAGTGTGCGTGAACTTAACTTGCGATTACCACTAGTATATATATATTTATAAATTGATATTAAATTTAGTTTGAATAAAAACAAGCGAATGCAACAGTTCCTTACACTGATTAAAATTATAGTACTAACTTTCGGAGCGTTGTAATTTAAAACCGTGACCAAATCATTTACGGCTTAGTAGCAAAATATTAAAATTTTTGTAAGTTTAGAAAAGTCAGTGCAATCCATCACTCATATCACAGTTGATGTAGGTAATAGATTGCACTGACTTAATGTTTATTTAAATCCACACTAAATTCACAAGTATTTGTGAATTAACTTAAGTATTCAAAGAACTGGTATAAATCCTATTGTACTTGCATAATAATTTTCTTGGACTTGTTCTAGTTCTTAGTGTATGGAATAGCTAAAAAAACTTAAAAAAGCACAAAACTTGTAATTATAATTATTTTACAAATAACATATAATATATGGGACACTTACACACACGGTCGTCATTCCCAAAGTAAGTAACTTAATATTAGGTCCTTACATATGAAATTGGCGTTTTGTCGTACTGGCCACTTTGATCTCAAATATTACCTTTATGGTTAGGAATTCCAAATTCAAATTCATACAGCTATTTACTCATGCATTTGTGTTTCAAACCCCCTAATTCATTTGTTTTTTCTTCGTTTGTTTTTTTCTTTGTGTCACTCTGTTTACAAAATGGAAAACATGAAATGTCGCGTTATTTACGAGTATGAGTTCCACCGTGACACCAGTGCTGCAGAAACGGCTCGAAGGATTAATGATGTGTATGGTGACGGTGTCGCAAAAGAAAACACAGTGCGTTTTTGGTTCCAACGTTTTCGTTCTGGAAATTTCGACCTGCAGAACAAGCCTCGTGGACGGGCGGAGACCAAAGTTGATAATGAAGAATTAAAGGCTATTGTGGAAGCGGATCCATCGCAAACCACGTCCGAGTTAGCTGCAGGCTCCGGTGTTAGTGATAAAACTATTCTAATCCACTGGAAGCAAATTGGGAAGGTGAAAAAGCTTGAAAGGTGGGTATCTCATGAATTGAGTGAAGCAAACCGACAAACGCGCGTCGACTGCTGCGTTACGTTACTCAACCGGCACAATAATGAAGGAATTTTAAATCGAATCATTACCTGTGATGAAAAGTGGATCCTCTACGATCATCGGAAGGAATTCAGGACAACGCTAGACCACACACTGCACAACAGACGGCTACCAAATCAGAGGAGCTTCAATTAGAATGTCTTAGACATCCACCGTACTCTCCGGACCTTGCTCCAACACATTACCATTTTTTTCGCAATTTGGATAACTACTTGCAAGGAAAAAAATTCAACTCCGATGGGGCAGTCCAAACCGCTTTCAAAGATTTTATTGATTCCCGCCCGAATGGTTTTTTTAGTAAGGGGATCAATGAACTACCTATGAGATGGCAAAAATGCATACATAGCAATGGTACATACTGTGATTAATTAAATATATTTCATTAAAAAAAACGACTTTATGTTCCTCCCATAGAAAACGCCAATTTCATATGTAAGTACCTAATACTTGTGTTATGGGTGACGGACAACTGGTAAATATACTACATATATAATTTTAAATACATACTTAAATTCAAATATACTCCCAGGCTCGAAGAACCTATAAATTGTTTATAGAAAATGTTGGCCCTCGACGGGAATCGAACCCGCAACAACAACAACAACATGATCCATATCACATTAAGCACGTATGTTTTAGATTTATCATTGTTATTTTTAACCTTCCATCATCATGCTATAAAATTCTATAATCTTAAATTTGTCACCGGTCATAATTTCATGCCGCTAAATATAAAAAAGTAAAACCGCGGCCTATTATAAATATTCTAATAAAGATTGGATAATTTCAGAATATATCATCATTCTCCTGCCCTTATCCCACTCTAAGTGGGGTCGGCACAAGATGTTTTAAACATGTTGTAAAATGATTTGGCTAGGTATTGTACGACCGGCCGCCTACCTGACGTCAACTTACCTTAGTTGCCTTTCACGACACCCATGTAAGAAATGAAGATGGTCTATTGTACTCAGCCGAATACCACAGGGCTATAAACTTATTCGAAAAAAGAATAACTTGATTTGATTTGATTTGAGAAAAAAATAGGATATGTGACGGTTTAAAGGAGGCAATTTTTATGTAGGCACTAAATAAAATAATTGTAAATGAAATGAACTCTTTTTTTTTTTTTTTTGATTTATTTAACAATTTTAACAATTTATTAACAAATGTTACTTAACACTATAAAAAACCACAGAGGTTTGTGCTTAGTGCTAATGTCGTCTATATTATATAATAATATATACTACAGTATTACACAGTTGTATGTATTTTTTATTACCTTTTTAATTTTTAAAGGAAATAGGCAAGTATCGTTATATTTTAATAACCAATTGATTAAATTTTAGTCATTTTAATTTTTTAGAAAGTATTCTTTTAATTTAAATGTAATATTCTTAGATGTTATTGTGTTAACAAGATCGCGCAGTAGTTTATTAATTAAATGAGGAACAAGGTATCTTGTTGTCCTTTCACCGTACGAGTTGTTGGCTCGCACCGTTTGTAAACAATTTTTTGTAATTGCTCGTGTTTGTATAGGATGTTCAATTTTTTCATTAATGGCCTGATTAAAAAATTGTTCTTTTAATAGTTTGAGGAGTCGGTTTTACAGTGCTTGTAGCGATCCATAGGTCCTTCAAAAACCCTTATCTATTCGCATTCTGCAAATCAATTGTCTATTCGTATTGCTAAAGTTTTTCTTGTATAAAAACGCCCGCCCAAACCGTGTTCCCGTGTTCCTCGCCGCCCGCGCCACCCCGCGCCGCCCCTCGCTCGCATCATTGCTGACAATGTTATTCGTTTTATTGGCCCAACGATCTTTTTATGGCAATTCGCGGATCGTTTTTCCATTTCAATTGAGTCTCTTTTCTGATCGCCAATTTCTTTCAACATCTTTTCTTTATTATTTCGGCTGTGATTTCGTGATTTTCCGATTTGAAGTTACTTGCTTAAGTTTTTATTCACTTCTTAAGACTTATGTGAACACTAGAAACAAGTAAAAGCTTATGATTTATTAAGTTGGGCGTTACTTTGCGGAGATCCATAATACAAAAGTACAAAAATAAAAATATTTTATATTTTATATTTAATTATTTTATATTTTTATATTTTATCAAGGATTATAGCAAAATAATATGATGATACTTTTGTTTTGTTCTTAAGACTTATATGAACACAACAGACAAATTATAGGGTACCTCTGTATTCTATACACTTTGAAAAATATTATAACTTATATTTTCAGAATTACGGTCTCGACCAATATTATGAAATATATGCCATCGTGCATACAATCTTTTACTTGCCCTTTCTTTGTATTGCAAGTTGTTGATAGTTTTTCATTCCAATCGATTTCAATGGCATCGCCACACTTTTTTCCTTTTTTAGAGAGTAATTATTTGTGATCTTTTAACTCTTAGTTAAACACTGCTTATTAAATAATTTTAATTGCACTTATTGTTGCTTAATCAGAATGTTGAAAATTTTACTCCTTTTGGGCTCCTTTAATCCATTTGTTGGTAGAACTTAACCGCTTTTTTTCTTTCTTTCAAACTTCTAGCTGGTTATTAATGTGGTTTCTAACGTTTTTCCTATCACCTATTTTCTAGGTAAATATCTATCTCAATTTTCATATAAATTATTTACCACTTCGGATAAATTATTTACGAAATATTTCCGATCTTCCGATGCACACTCGTAACCTTGAGCAACGTTATTTATTTTACTGCCTTTCGGTAATTTTTTATTATAATTGGCGTACAATTTTATCGTTTCAATCAAAAATTCTCTTTCCTCACTGTTTTTTTTTGTGGAGTAGATATTTAATACATTTTTGACAAGGAGACTAGCATGATTGAAAATAATAATTTAATACTCAAGAAGTGTATCTTAATGAATATTTAATGTAAATTAATTAAACTATACCAAGATATATTATTTACAAAAAAGGTTCGAGATAATTATTAATCATTCTTAATAAATCGTCAGCGTTCAATCTCAACTCAAATCCGTGAAAAACAATTCGCAAATAGCCTGAATATGATCGTTTAGCAAAAATGGCATCTTAATTCATAAACGAAAAATCGTGCGGTGTCAAAAATAAGCAATAAAGCTGTACCGAGGATGTTCTGTTTTAAAGATAAAAACGAGTTGTATCTTTGGATGGTTATTTCTAGATATATAATTCATAATAACAACATTAATTATAAAGCCTATTCACTCACAATTTTAATAGATATTAGTCTGCCGCTAATGCCTCATTGGTACTTACCATCGTCAGGAGGCGATATAGTCATTGTGCAATCAGTTAAAATGAAACATAAAGCTCTTAGTGTTATTTAAGTTAAAGCTATGGATTACCTTCTCAGAGTCTGCTTTCAGAGGATTCTAATAGAGTAAGCATACTGTTATCCAGCGCTTGAACATGCTTTCAAGTCGCTGCAACGGTAGACACCTTCAACATAACATACGATCACATCATGATCTAAAATATATAAATATAAACATATGAGACACTCACAGACACGGTCGCCCGGCCCTAAAGTAAGTTACTTAGGGCTTTTTATGGGTGACAGATGACTGTCAATACATAATTTTAAATATGTACATACATAGATACAAAATATACACCATAGTCCAAAGAACCAACAAATTGTTTATAGAAAATGTTGGCCCTCGGCGGGTATCAAACACGCAGCCCGTGGAGCTGAAGGCAGGATTACTGTCAACAACGTAGGCGACAACGGATCAGTCGATCTAATAAAAGAATGAACGTAAACAGCAATAATTCCAGAACCTTTATGTATTGTTTTTATCAGGAGTTATGACTTAACGTATGACTGTCTTTTTAAAAATAGAAGAGAGATAAAAATTAGAAGTGAAAATAATAACCAGAAATAGCTTTATTATTTTTGATATTGAAAAAAATGTTGTATTACAAAAAGGAGCCATACATGGCATCTACAATTTAAGTCCGCGTGATTTCCTGCAAGAGAAGTGTAAGGAAAAAGATATTCTTACATTTGCTTCAATGAATATTTTTAGCAATTTATCTTTGTGCATAAAAATAAATTGTAAAAAAATGGTGATGTATATTACAAGCAATATAACAAAACTAACTACTTTGCTATAATCCGCACGGGTTAAGCGAATGCATGCAAAACCAATGTGTATGAAGCAGGCAAAATCTACGCACCTTATACATGCAGGACAAGCCACCACATGCACCCCAAGGCGCAATTCGCCAGCAACAACGCACACAAAAAAAGCACACACACCCACCACCACAATCTCGACGATCGTTTCGCCCCGAAACCGAAGCATCATCAGGAGGATAGGCTCCACGACAAGATCGTAATGCGGTGATGTATATAATATACATAGTAGGAACCGACAAAAATTTGCGGCATCTGCTTTGCGTGTTGCAAAAGTACGTAAGTCGTTTGTGGGGTCGGATATAAGATTCTATAATAAAATTCCACAATCAATTTTAGCTTTGCCCTTACAGCAGTTTAAAAACACTGCTAAAATGAGGCTGATACAGAAAACCTACTATACTGTGGAGAACTACATAAATGATAAGAATGCTGATGATAAGATTAAAATAGTTTGTTGCAAACCTGCAAATGCTATAAGATGTTTCGCATTGTTTGCGGTATTTTGATAGAAAAAGCAACGGGAAAACGCGCGCGCGGCTACACGCTTTGGGCGGACATTTTTCTACTAGAAATACGGAGCACATACGTATACGAATAGATAATAGATTGGTCCCAATCTGTATGTTTCATCGTGAGCATGAATTTATTATTTCTTTTATGCATTTTATCTATATTTTTGGTGCTACTATTGTATCTACGTTCTGTTTTTAAAGTTTAATATCATAATGGCTTATCTGAGGTATATTAGAAATAAAGACCGCGTAGAAAGATGGAAATATCATTGGCCCGTTGGCGCAGTGGGTAGTGACCCTGCCTTCAGCTCCACCGGTCGCGGGTTCTATTCCCGCCAACGGCCCAAAAATTTTCTATAAACAATTTGTTGGTTCTTCGAGCCTGGGTGTATATTTGAATTTAAGTATGTATTTAAAATTATATATGTAGTATTTATTATATATACTACCAGTTGTCTGTCACCCATAACACAAGTATTTAGTTACTTACTTTGGGGACGGACGACCGTGTGTGTAAGTGTCCCATATATTTATGTTATATGACACTTCCCGGTGTGCGATTGAGAGAAGAACCAGCAAGAAACTCGGCGGTTGCTCTTTTTAAAATATAAATTTAAAACTAGTTACATTTAGTTACTACTGTCTTGTACAGGGTAGAAGTGCACCTATATTCCTGATGTTAGTGTATGTTCCTGATAAGCATGACTTGATGCTGCTGCTAGGATTGTCTCCAGACGAGGGAGCTTCTCAAAGGTTAACAGCAGCGACAAGAAATTCTAAAAAAAGTTTTGTTAAAAGATTCGCAGATAAGCATTGGCGCTAAGACCCACTACGCTGCTCCAAAGCAAATTCGTAGATTATACGTATCCCAAAAATACTCTAGAAATATGCAGGTATCCTCACGATGTTTTAGTTCACCAAAAAGCATGTGATAAATTGCAATTATCTTTTAGAGACGGTATGATCCGGTGTTTGTAACCGCTACCGCCGTCTAACTGATGGGCAATCACAGGTATGTGGCTTGTAAAAGAATCGCAAAATAAATAACTGCCATAATCCGCGATACAGTAAATAAAAAATATATATAGTGTATAGTGGACTATCCGTTTTTTCATACCCGTTATGCAGGATTCGTAAAAACACATGCACAAACTTCCACCACTGCCACCACAATACACAAGCACTACACACGTTCACTAACACAAACTCAACGATCCTTTCGCCCCGCAACCGAAGCATCATCAGGAGATAGACGTAGATTGTCGTGGAGTCTATCTCCTGATGATGCTTCGGTTGCGGGTCGAAACGATTGTTGAGTTTGTGATAGTGAACGTGTGTAGTGCTTGTGTATTGTGGTGGCAGTGGTGGTTTGTGCATGTGTTTTTACGAATCCTGCATGTAACGGGTATGAAAAAACGGATAGTCCACTATACATTTAGCACTATATATATTTTCTATTTACTGTATCGCGGATTATAGCAAAATAATTTTATTATTACTTTTGTATTATGGATCTCCGCAAAGTAACGCCTAATTCTATAAATTATTTAAATAACTGCTATTAGTAGCGATTATGTTAACTTGAATATCCGTAATTGATTGGCGGGAGTAATACATTCTCAACATAGTGCGGGAGTAATACATTCTCAACATAGTGCGAGAGTAATACATTCTCAACATAATATCATTCCAACTTCTTTCATACGTTTACAAAGCTCAAAACAATACAGCTTAAGCTAGAATGTGCTTAGAACAAAGCACTAGAGCGAGCGATAATAGGCGTTAAGCGTGACGATATCGCGTAATGAGGCCGCGCCGATAACGACGCCGCTCGTTACCGACGCAATGCCTATTCCAAGTGACTGACGGATGCACCTTTACCTTCTGCATACACATTCGTCATACTTAAATGGTACTATTAATTTTTAACAAAGAATAACGAAATTTCACAGTTTATAGATTTAGGCTTTACTTTGCGGAGGTCCATCATGAGAGGCAAAGTTAAAGGTGGACTTTGACGAATTACTATATAACTATGCTTGCTTGGATGATGCGTCGCTTTGAGGTTATGTCGTGGAGTCTCCTTTGCTTCGGTTACGGGGCGAAACGATTGTTTATATTGTGGTAGTGAATGTGTGAAGTGCTAGTAGTGTAGTGGGGTGTTGGCGGTGCTGGTTTATGCGGATTATGAATCATGCATGCATGACGTACTAACATGGATGGCGCTCTCTACTTCAGCATTCAAATAATATTATTAAGCACTTTTGAAATTTTATAGGATAGATATTATGTTTTAATTTATTCTATCAATATACATATTTGGCTAGTTTTTACAATATCGTAATGCACGCTCATTATTTTTTACTTAATATTGTCATGATAATAACAATAAATTAATCTTTTAAGGTCGGGGGAAAATCTAAACGGGTAAAGTAAATTAAATATCACTGGCATAATTCTATGAAAAAACTAAAATGTGGTTTGTTCGAAGAACCGATTAACGTTGCTGTCCCGTAGAGGGAAATAGTATAAACTCTGTTATTTTATATACCCACTGAACATGCAGCCGTGTGGCCCAGGGTATAGGTTCCTGGGCCTTAATGAAGTAGACCATATATTTATTATTTACTGGATCATCTGGAGAAATCTCTGCAGGTAGCCAATATTGCCTATTATCGTCGCCAAATCTTACGTTCTGCGTCTTTTCTGTATGATGCGAATAAAATTAGATGTTTCGTGAAATTACTATGTTATTGATCTTATTATATTCCAAAGAGCATTAATAAAATATAGCGTAAATAAAATATAATGAAAATTGATATGAAAAATAAAGATATTTTATTTTGCTATTTGAAGTGAGTCAGAATATTATCGAAGCTACTTTGAGAACGATAAGCATTTATTTATTTTTCTAATCCTTAATACGATTAATTCATTCATTTAAATTCAATTACTATAATTCAATTATTCATTTAATTTTTCTGATATTGTGGTCAGTTACTTGTTTTTTTATTTAATTTTATCATTTTTTCGTATTTAAATATCTAAGTGTTGCATTGTGCTTACTTATTACATTTTTAGTTATCTATTATTTCTATATTTGTGTTTTTACATCTTTTATTTTACTTATATTAAATTTTTACTTAGTTTCTACTATTATGTGTCGAAATATTTTACATTTCTATTTATATGTCTTTGAAGTTACAATTTTAGGTGATGTTCTAATTTACAGTTAGGATATGGTAAGAATTTTAAATTTCTGAAATGCTAAGCTTTGTAAAACAAGTCAATTAAAGTTCATTATGCGTATATTGTTAGTCGATATTTATTTTTAGTAATTCCCTGAAACGGAAGTTAACTTAAGCTGAAGGCAAGAATGCGCATATGTTCGTTTAGCATTAGAGTGAACACTAAGCGTAATGATATTGCATAATGAGGCTGCATCGTTAACGATTTCGCTCATTACCGATGATAACGACCGTCTCAAGAGATAGCACTATCGAATAATTTTGATACTTGTTTCAGATATAATATTCCTTGTATTTATCACGCGATCAATAGATTGATAATATATACATATTATTTAAAAAATCCCCAAGTCTGTCTATATTCGATCGATTTTCTCAAAATCTACTTTTTTACGGTACAGTTTTTTGTACGGTAAAGGATAGTGTCACTCTTGAGGAAGGTTTGGTTAATAGTAGGTTCTCTGGAACAGTTAGACCGATTTTTATGGAACTTTACTAACATTCCCGCTAGATACGGATTTACGCTGGAAAACTTATGTGACACATACGTAGCTTTATAAAAGAAGCTTTGATAGTTCAACGGTGAGATCGTGTGCCTCTCTCAAAGGATCGTGGGTTCAAACCTCAGACATGCACCAAAGAGTTCTTTTTAACTTATGAGCCTAATTGATATTAATAATTTATCATACGCTTTTCGGCGAAGCAAAACGTCTTGAGGAAACCTGCATATCTTTGGATAAGTGTAACCTACCAATCCGCATTGTTGCAGCGTAGTCGGTCTTTGCTCCATCCCTTTTCTCCAAATAAGGAGAAAGGAGGCCTATGCCTAGCATAGTATGACGTTGCTTAACTAATGATGATAGCACCACAAGTCAACAAATAACTATGAACAATACTAAAATTAATTTATATAATTAGGCGTAACTTTGTGGAGATTCATATTACAAAATGATAATTATATTACAAACCGCTTTATTATTTTGATGTAATCCGCGATAAAAGCAAATAAAAAAATATGTTGCTAAATGTAATGTACTATACGTTTCCATAACTGATACGTCCAGATTCGTAAAAACTCATGCACAACTTACGCTACAATGCACAAGTACCACACACATTCACTATCACAATTCAACTATTGTTTTGCCGAACCGAAGCATCATCAAATGATAGACTCAACGACAAAATAGCAAAGACTAATTTGTTGTGAATGTGTGCAGTGCTTAACTAACTTAAACATATCAGACTCTTTCACACACGGTCGTCCATCCTAAAAGTAAGTAATAAAGTTAATACTTATGTTATGGGTTAAGGACAACTGGTAAATATACAACATATATAGTTTTAAATACATTCTTAAATACAAATATAGATGCTCGAAGAACCAACAAATTGTTTATAGAAAATATTGGCCTTCAGCGGGAATCCAACATGCGACCCGCGGAGCTGAAAGCAGGGTCACTACCCACTGCGCCAACGGGCCAGACAAACTATTTGTATAACATATATACAACCAGTAGTACTAAAAATACAGCTTTCTAATAATCGCAATATTATTGAACCATATTATACATATATTTATACAACATAAAAAATTTTTGTTATAGTACCCGGCATTAAATAATGCACATCGAGACTTAGAGAGAGAAATCGGTTACATGATTTGACTAGATATTTTACGACCGGCCGCCTGTCTGACAACAACTTACCTTAGTCGCCTTTTACGACACCTCGGTAAGAAATGAGAGTGGTCTACTCTACTCAGCTGGATCTATGGCGACTGTCCAAGAACATATGTGCTTAAAATAAAATTCGACTATGTAGTAATAGATTAGAGTTATACCTAGCAACAATAGACGTTAAGCATGACGATATCACGTAACGAGGCCGCACCGATAACGACGCCGCTCGTTATTGACGTATGGGAGGGAGGTAACGAGTAACCGACGTACCTGGCACGTTCTGATTTATACGGAATTAGCTGGTGTGACATACACCATCGACTGGATATTTATGTTCATAAAGATATAAATTTGAATTTTAAACTTGAGTAATCAAAACTTATTTTAAATCGTCAACTCGGCTTTCGGAAAACTGTTACACTTGACAATACCCAGCAAGTAAAACAGCGGTTGTTCTTTTTAGATTTTTATAAAATAATTACATTTCGTTATTCCTTGGATTCGTTAATTTGGAGTGCAATTAATTGCATTCGCTAAATCCACATTTTTTTTATAATTAAATAATTCTCGAAAATATTGTAGGCATCCTTTTAATAATTATTATAAGCATCCTTTTAATAATTATCTCAAACTGCTATATTGGAAAAATTAAAATTGAATGTGGATTTTTTTTATAGAATTAGGCGTTACTTTGCGTAGATCCATAAAAAACAAAAGTAATCAAAAATATATTTTGCTGCAATCCACGATAAAGTAAATAGGAAATATATATAATGCTGTTAGCATTGCTATTAGAGCGGACAATTCATTTTCTGCAGGATTCATAAAAACACAAATACAAAATACAATACAAAAGCACTACATACGTTCACTATCACAAATACTTCACCCTGCAACCGAAGCATCATCAGGAGATAGACTCCACCACAAAATCGCAAAGCCCATTCTTCATTTAGCATTATATATATGTCCTATTTACTTTTTCGCGGATTATAGCAAAATGACCATGACACTTGGTACCTGTTAAAGAATATTCTAGCTAGTGACTGGAAGAGGTATATTTGTATAAAATTATAGTTATTGACAAATATAGTAGTTATGGTTCTAATACTATAGTAGACAGAAGACGTTAAACATGACGATATCACGTAACGAGGCCGCACCGATAACCGGTCGTTACTGACGTACATATGTCAGTACGTCGGTAACGACGTATAATCAGAACGTGCCAGGTGCCGGTAACGAGTTACCGACGTACCTGGCACGTTCTGATTTATACAAAATTATCTGGTGTGTCATATACTATCGACTAGATATTAACGATCATAAACATGTGAATTCATTTAAAATTCACTTTATAAAAGACAAAAGTGATACTAACATTATTTAGCTTTAATCCGTCATAAAGCAAACAGAAAATGTATGTACCTAATGCTAAATGTAAAGTGTACTAACCGTTTTCAAGCAAAAAGCTTTGCAATTTTTTCGTTGAGTCTATTGCTAGAAATATTAAACATTAAAAAAGGATATTTAGGATCAGTAATCTATACTAAATAATATATATTTTTTTATCAGCTTGTGCTATTACTAGGTAAAGACCTCTTCTCTCCTATATGCAATCGAGCTTACAATTACCAGATTGGTGATAATCACAAATATCAATAAGGCATTAAGTTTTAAAAGCAAAACTCATTGATGTCTAAAAAAAATATATAGGACTCTTCATTAAGGCTCACAAGTTACTACAATCAACTATTGCGGCTCAATTTATACAATAGTATACCTGAAATCGGGAACAAGTTTCTTTAGTAAGAGAAAAAGAAAGGATTCATTGAACGCATTAAGCCAGATGAGGGATAAAAGTTCCCGTAAATGATGCTAAATGATAACCTCAAACGGGCGTTGGTGCCGCGCGGACTAACGATTCCGTGAATGAATAACAGATCGGTTACAGGCGGGTAGTGTGTGTTAGCGACTCGTTAAGGGCCTGAGTAGCGTAGAGTTGCGTTACGGTCGCCGTTATTATCAGTATGCGTTAAATTTAGTTTTTATGTTAATAATAATAACACTTATTTCATATATAATTCTATTTATAAACGTAACTTTTTATAGTCTTCGGAAATAAATAATACACATCGAGGCTTAGAGAGAGAAAATCAGCTAGTTCGGCTTCATAGAGCATTGTCTCTGTCGCACAGACTGACGAACCCGTGCGATACGTCACATACTAACTGAGTACAGTGACAGCGCTCTACGAAACCGAACAGGCCGGCTGTTTCATTCTAAACATCGATGTGCATTATTTAATGCCGGGTACTAAATATTTGTTTAGATTAATCTAACTTAAGTTAATCATAGCGCATTGGTAACCAACACAAATACAATTCTTATATACTAACTAATAATCCATACAAATCTACAAAAAATCATTACGATTTTGTCGTGGAGCCTATCCGCCTGAACATGCTTCGGTTTCGGGGCGAAACGATCGTAGAGATTTTGGTTGTGGTTGTGTGTATTGCTTGTGTGCAATGTTGCTAGTGGAGGCGTCTTGGGATACGTGTGGTTACTTCTCCTGCATGTTGTAAGGTGCGTAAATTTTGCCTCATTCATACACTTAACATTATATACATTCGCTTAACACGCGCGGATTATAGCTAGGTAGTTCTGTTATAGTTTCTGTAATTTGTAATTCCGCATAGTAACGCCTGCTTCTATAATTCTGCAAATAAATATTAATTTAATTATCTATGTGGTGTATTTAACTCCCTAATACAACCAGTAACATGTAGTAAACTTAGCTACTCAAGTAATTCCTGTTATATATTTCTGCAGTAACCTATTTTATTCAATGTTAATGTTCTCAGTCAGAATTAAAAATAGAGCTAAATGATTTATGTTATGTATATTATATACTAATTGTAATCACCACTTCGTTTGCTTCAATTTATGCGTTAAAGTACTCTCAAATATGTGCTAGGTTTTTTTTCCAGGTCTCGAAGAAAAATGGGAATTTACTCCTTGATTAGCATTACTTTTGTTAACCTGGTGTGATAGCTTCAATTGTGCCAAAAATACATCAATATCAGATAATCCGTGAGAGCGTAACAAACAGACCGACAGATGGACTATAATATTAGTATGTTTCATAGTAGTGCTTTCTGAAATAGGTCCGTCAATTACGTGTTCAATTTATTCTACTGTCAGACATTTCAGTATAGTTCGAAGCGTTATCCTGCCCGTTTGCAGCCGCAGTACGGCCGATTGGTTTAGTTAGCAGTGAGCGTCGCGCCTCATTTGCTTGCCGCGACACCGCACCGACTTTGTTAGCACTCTTTTCACCCTCGCAGATTCTAACTATCTCTTCACTGATAAATCGGTGTCATATAAACGTGAATTACTCCATGCATTTTGATTTGCGGTGCACGTAATGAGACCGTATTATGTTTTGCATGTTTATCGTTGACAGGAACGTTGGAGTATGTATAATATGAACGAGGAGATTTAGTATGTTCTTCTTTTGTTAACAATACATATAATGTCAGTAAATATATTTTCGAGATACATCGGTGTAATATATCAAAATTTTATAGTTAAGATGCTTGATAAAACTTTAAAAATAGTAATTTTCAATAAATTGTTGCAAGCTTTTTAAATTCATACGAGTATCTACAAGTCCAATGTTCAAAAAACATAATATAATCTTACGAGTATTAATATCTTAATAAATCAAATAAAATAAATAAATAAATTCTTAATTAATAAATGATTTTTTTTAATCTTACGAGAAGTAAGATATAGTAATATATATCTCATCACATATAAGTATATGTTGAATATTTTAATTTTTTGGGTATACAAATCACTGCGTAGCTTAAATAATAATATTTAAAATACATTTTTAAAATTTACAATTACATAATTAATTATTTAATTTTTCGATCAAATGATAATATTTCTAAATTATACTACTATTATATACTTCTATACTTTATAGAAGCAGGCGTTACTTTGCGGAATTCCATATTACAAGCAATATAACAGAACTAACTACTTTGCTATAATCCGCACGGGTTAAGTGAATGCATGCAAAGCCAATGTGTATGAAGCAGGCAAAATCTACGCACCTTATACATGCAGGACCAGCCACCACATGCAGCCCAAGGCGCAATTCACCAGCAACAACGCACACAAAAGCAGCACACACACAAAAATCGTACTGCAATTGTACCGCAGTACGATTTTTGTCGTGGAGCCTATCCTCCTGATGATCCTTCGGTTTCGGGGCGAAATGATCGTCGAGATTGTGTTGGTGGGTGTGTGTGCTGCATACACATTGGCTTTGCATGCATTCACTTAACCCGTGCGGATTATAGCAAAGTAGTTAGTTCTGTTATATTACTTCTATACTTTCTTAAGTCTTCGCGCTTAACAGTTTGATTTTTAGTGGAAAAAATGTAAGCAATAAGAAGGATAAGACACGGAATATTGTTGTAAGGGGAGAGAGGGGCAACGAGTCAGCCGCTGGCGATCCATTAAAAGTAATCGATGCTCGCGAAATATCGAGGGCTCCCACTAATGACATCGCGAAAACAAAGCAACGGGACCGCTCAGACCTTCCACCGGCAGAGCAGTGTTAACCCGAGCGACAGATTTTGTTCACTTCCGATCGCAAATCTGGATTGTCATTATCGGGCGCTGAAAGTTCAGAAATATGGTCTGTGATATAACAGAACTAACTACTTTGCTATAATCCGCACGGGTTGAGTGAATGCATGCAAAGCCAATGTGTATGAAGCAGGCAAAATCTACGCACCTTATACATGCAGGACCAGCCACCACATGCACCCCAAGGCGCAATTCACCAGCAACAAACACAACAACGAACACAAAAGCAGCACACACGTGTGTGTTCGTTGTTGCTGGTGCATGTGGTGGCTTGTCCTGCATGTATAAGGTGCGTAGATTTTGCCTGCTTCATACACATTGGCTTTGCATGCATTCACTTAACCCGTGCGGATTATAGCAAAGTAGTTAGTTCTGTTATATTGCTTGTAATATGGATTTCCGCAAAGTAACGCCTGCTTCTATAAATCATTATGGTCTGTGATATTTTTGTGGATAATTTTTACATATTATATATAAAATTCTCGTGTTACAATATTAGTTACCATACTCCTCTGAAACGAAACGGCTTTATCGATTTTTATGAAAACTTATACGCATATTCAGTAGGTCTGAGAATCGACAACTATCAATTTGGTTGGTCCACCCCTAAAATTAGTTTTATTTATTATTTGTCAATTTTTTTTATATTATACACTAGAAATTACCTACAAATAATTTATAAGATAAAACAACATTTCCCGGGTCAGCTAGTATAAAGGGATTGATAGTATTTTTTTGCTATAATGCGTGATTAGAAACTAATATCATGCTAAAAAGCATAAGTATAATACTATCGGTGTTTATTCATTATACACGCATGATTTTTAATTAACTTTTACATACTATTTTACAATTTGGAACGTCTTTTTACGTACAAGTCGAATTTGCTGTTTAACTTGTCTCTTGAGTGTGTATTTTACAACATTTAATGGAAGCATTAGGTACGCCTACGCTACAAAATATTAGGTTAACGAAAATAGAATTTGAACATTATAGTCCATTGAAAATATAAAGGATTTTACGAGTTTCGCAAGTGAAATTTATTTCCCGAATTCGGTATAATAGGCTAATTCACGTGGAAGATGTTTGCGGGGCGTCCTCCTTGTTTTTCTTGCTAAATGAAATTATTGCGCGAATAAAATATTTTACTGTCTGTCAATTTGGCGGGTTCACTCCGTTGAAATGTTTCTCGAGATATTAAGCAGAGGTTAAAATTTTATTTGCACGGAGTTATTGCTCGAATGCCGCCTTGGCGTGTTGTTAAATTTTCCGGTTGTATCGGGCTCGTTCGTGGCCCATTATTAGTGAAAGACAATGTCTTACTAATAGAACAAATGCATTTTTATTTGTTACGATTACGACAGTTTGTAACGGAGTAAATACTGATACGGAAGTGAATGTGTGTATGCTGGTAGATATTTAAATTGTGACAGTCTAGATTTGTAAGTAATAAACTTGATAAGGACTTGATAACTATGTTATATCGCAACTTTAAATTGGCGAAACCCTGTTTTCAAAATGTTGAATGGAGTAAGTTGAATAAATCATACTTCTATTGTACACCAATAAAATATATGTAATGAGCATCATTGAAGTAATTTCTTATAACGGTAGATGGCGTTAGTAGTCTACTAAGTAACGCTGTAGAGTTGCTCGCTCTTTCTGGACATATATGTAAGTATGGAGGAAAGATTCTGTAAGTCGAGTTATGAATATTGTGTACATCGTGTTTCTGGCATCATTGTTCATAAGGTTCGCTTCCTAGGTCTTCATTAGTTAATTTTGCGTCTAAACAAGCATAATACATTTTTTTAATGTACAATCTTTTATACCGAAGTGCACTTTAAAAGATAATTTTTCAAAAGAAAACATCATACTTTACATTCCTGACCTTAGCTATATCAGTCAATAAAGTAAAAGATTCATAGGTTTATAGAATCAAATAACTAAAATCATAGATATAGGTACCTACATGTTTCCGACCTTTTTCAAAGATCTTTAGAACTTAACTATGCATAATTTCAATTTATAAATAAAGATCGAGTTAAAGTTCGCACAGAGCAAGTGCAGACTAACAAACTGCACTAATGTATGCGAATATATTTACGTACGCGTTCCCATCATAATATTCAGTACCTAACTATGACGAGTCGTACAAACATTCAAGGTACTCCTCGTGGCGAATGCAAGTTTAAATATATTCATGTTCAATAAATGTTCATCTACGGAATATACAGAACAGAAAATTACTAATATTATGGAAGAGCTGCTTTTTCGCACAAAGAATCAGCTTGGCGATTCAACGCGGAATCGCTGCCAGCATTCTTGGGACCATTCTACGTGGGCATGATTTGTATAGTCCTAGCGTGTAAGTAATTTAAGATAGACATTACTTGTACATTTTTGTTGTAAATATAATAAATACACATAACATAATTATCCATTATTATCCATTTGAAATGGAAAGTTGTTGTTTTACTTGATGTCACTATTAACAATATTTTTTTAAGGTAGATACTTTAACTTACTCAAGCAAACAATTTTGATTTTGATTTTGATTTGATTTGAAAATCCATTAAGACCTAATTTTCCCATCATCGATTTAAAACAATAATGATATAAACGGGGTAAAAATATAATTTTTTATTACTGGAAGTATCGTCCCGTATATAATAGACCCTAAATGATGCGACTCGTGCCAACCCACGGAGTTCTTCTTAAGTTTAATACTTCTATATAATTATCAAGGCCAAGTCCCATCAAATAAAACAACATTATGCAAGAATCGAGAACTCTTTACCGCGACGAGGCCCTCCTTCGCTAACGAGGTGATTTTGCATTACTGGAAGGGTCATTAGCGGTCACTACACTCTGTGGTGTAGCTTCAAATATTATAAAAATATTACGTTTGTTAATTGTCTGAGGTATTCGGTTATACACTTGATTCATAATATAAACTTGATTATGGCGAACAATTATTTTATGCTTCTTCATCTACTTGCTTAAGAAATCGTTATTAATACTAATATTATTAAACATATACTTATGTAGTTTAAATATTCTAAGCACACATTACATGTAAACATCAACTTAGGATATATATCGCTCATGGGTTGCAATAGTAACAACTCAAATAATCACGTTTTGAAATAAATGGGTTTAAAGTTTTCATTGTTAAAAAAATGCATAAAAATGCTTTAGTTTGCTTAAACAAACGGTCTGATATTGAATTATGAGTTACTTTACTTTACTTAACTATTGCAGTCCATGAAAGATATGACCGAGTCGCATTTAATTACAAAATTAATATAAGTAGGTTATGTCTAATGAAAGCAATAAACAATTCTGCTAATAATCTTAATTAAAAAAAAACGTTTAGAAAATGTTTGACTGTATTAATAATAACACTTTCAATATGTTATAGGAAATCGTCCAAGATAAGGCCTTACGAGTTTGTGTCTTTGGCATTTCGACAAAAGTTGTTGGAGCTCGATTGGGATATTTTATCTACTCCACCAGACTCACCAGAACTCGCGCAAGAAAATTTACAGCTGATCCGATCATTGCTAAATTCCCTTACTGAAAAAAAATTTCAACTCTTTGGCCTAGATAAAAAAACATTTAGATTTTTTTTTCGCCTAAAAACCTGAAATGTTCTGGAAGGACGGAATTTTCAAGTTTCATAAAAGATTGAGAAAGGTTATTGGTCAAAATGGTGCCTATATAATTTAATAAATTTAAATTTTTTAGGGTTCAAATTTTTCTTCAGAATCGGCAAGAACTTTCCGGACAACCTAGTATTTCCCTTTCACTAAGTTAAAATCATGTAAACAAATAATTCCATTAAAGAAAGAGATATTTGTACGTAATTATAGCGATTTCGCGTACATTTGCTGTTAATATTTTCCATACGTTTTTGAGAATCAGTCACGTGTTCAGAAGTGGAATACATCCTTTCATCGAGTTTGTGCGAGCGGTGCGATGCATCCAAACAGGCTTATAGAACATTCGCTTCACGGGTATTGTAACAAACATCGGGTAAGTACGAATCAATTGTTCAAACTTACATTTTATTGCTGATGTATTTTAAACATTCAGGTTCTGTATGTCGTCAAGAAAACTTGATAAGGAAAATCCCTATTTTTCTGAAATTTATCCGACATAAATACACTTTGAATATACTTTTTTTTCCTAAGTTGAGAAGAAGAAGAATGAGAAATGAACTGAGTAATAGCATAGAGTGACTGGGTTAATCTTGTAAATTAATATAAATGTGTAAAGTATATTTGGAGTTAGTGGAATTCATACTATAAATATTTTCTTTGTCTCTAGCCAATACTTCAATCAAGCATAAAAAAGCAAAAAAAGGAATTAAGGAAATAATATAACTTGATAGTCTGATAAACTAGAAACATCGTATTTTACGACATTTAACTATAAAACAAAGTTTCAAAACTATCCCTATATTAAAGTATGGGATCGGTTTTTTTTAATCTACTGAAGGAATATCTGTTCGGTTTTTACTAAAAGATTAGGCAATCCTGAGGAAGGTTTAGGTTAATAGTACATTACAGATGAATTCTCGCGGGCTCGGGATTTACGCGGGAAAAACTTCGTGACACTGAATATTCACGCGGGTGAAGCTGCGGGCACAACTAGTATATTATAAAACATATTCCTCCACCAAGTTTTGTCAGCGATAAATTAATAAAACCCATAGAATTATTACACTAGAGTAGAGGCGTAATAGGCGATAAATGATAGTGACACAATAAATAACGAGAGGGAAGATGAAACTCGTATACTTCATCTTTGTCTAATCTCAGATAAAAGGAGAGACAGATGGATCACCCTTATTTGCTTTATCTTTATTGTAATATAACATATTTAAGGCTGAATTCCCTAGTCTAGAAACAACAGCAAGTCTACCATGAACTCTTATTACGACTTAATTGAAGACGTAAACGAAATTGTTTTGCTTTTTCGTACATGACGTCTTAGAGAAGCACACTTTAAGTCGTTGCCGAATGACCGTTCGAAATTCTTCCTAAGAACATGTCAGTAAAAGAGACAGAGTTATCTATAGTTCATATAACGTTATCCTTTTCAAACATTACGACCCCAATGCAATTCACACTTCGTGGTACGAAAAGAAAGCGGTTCGCGGTCGTCGTTTAAGTCTTCAATTGAGTCGCAATAAGAGTTCATGGTAGGCCCGCAGATCAAATTAACACGTTTTTTTTACCAATAGACAGAATGCATCAATATTGCATCAACCATCGCCAAATTTGATTCCATCCGTAATGTGAATATATGAATCAGAATTTAAAATATAAAAAAAGGAATTTAATTGAATCAGGTAACATCAGGACGGTTAGGGCGCTTCGTATTGAATGGGCATGTGATAGGAATGCTTGTATGAAACAAAGCTTGTGTAATTGACGCATTGTGGCGCGCGCGGGCATCGTTAGCCTTTCTTTACTAGACGCGGTTTTGTCCGCTTGTTAATTAACTATGAAATTAATTGATGCAGCAAAGTTTCAGAGTGAAACTTGAATTAATTGGCACGTCCGACTCGAGTCTAATTAGGAGCCAGGCTTTTCAGTTTTCAATATCGCTCGTTGGGCCCGTTAAAAACATACACAAAAGTGTTGTGAACGGTTTGCGCGCGGAGTTTCCGTATCAAAGTACGGTTGAACCGCTAATTGCGACTCATCATCTCTAAGATAATGTATGTATGAGAGCTTAACAATTACGTTAAGTTAAAAGGATGGTTAATGAATACTCGAAAAATATATGCAGAATTACTATAATAGATAATTTTAAACTTTTTTATAATATTCGCTCGATAAAAGCAATCAATTTTATCATTGATTCTAAAGCAATTCATTATAACTATTAAAAGGAAGCTTACACACAAAATCAATTACATTAAAGATAATAGGAATGAGAGTAATGCATGGATTTAATTATTCTTCGACCTTGCATCAGATATTAATCAAAAATGTAACTAGTTTTAAGAATTATATTATGAGAAGAGTAACGAAAGAGCGAGTTTCGTGTAGGCTCTTTTTAAAGCTACATAGATAATAAAGAAGTATAGATAGTATAGATAGAAAATAAAGAGTTGTAGAATTCAGAGTAATTTTAAAGTTTTTTTTACATAAATAATTTATTAAATTTAAATTTGTATTTGAATAGCGGTTAAATTCTTTCTTAGCTTGTATTAGCAATGAAATAAAGGCAACGTTCACCAACCCGCATCCCAAGCGTTGTGATTATAGCGTATAAACCTTCATATACATCTCTATTATTCTTTCTGTATCCAATGGACTTCTATTGTTATATAGTTTCAAGGGATTTCCACGCCCTGTAACCTATTTGAAGTCGTCTGTCCAAGATAATTTATATTGAGGGTCTGACAGCACCAACTTTCTTGGTGCTAGATCGCCACTATAGCATCTTAAGACCCCAACATCCGTCCTCCGTCCCGATTTTCAGACCCATCCATTGTCACTTTGATTTATCTACGAACTTCCTTATTTCTGATTTGATCACGTAGAGACACACCGAACATAACTCTTTCATTCGTCTGCTGAGAGGCTGAGCATTTTATGCACTCCGTACTAGAACTTGAAAAATAGCCTTGAATTAACAGCGGAAGGTCTTACTCAGGTATCGTGCACAATATTTCAAGCCATTGCTCGATAAGGGCCAACAAGGATGTCTCGAGGCAACGGGCCCTCCATAATTAGCATACATTATGAATTATCGAAAATGACCCCCTCGATATCCTTAATTACACGTTCCCTACGTTATCGTTGCGGCTACGAAATATATAGGTATTTCTTTATTATACACGTCTTACTTGATTTATTTGTTTTGATGAATCGTATTTTGAACCTGTTCTCGTGTTAATTGAGATTGTGAAGAGCCTTTAATGCAGTTATTTAGTTACTTTTGAAAAGTCACTGTTATTTATACCTTCAGATTGCTTTTGAAATTTCCTGCCACTTGCAGAACTTTAAGTGTTGATTACATAAGAGGAGTCTTTCCGTTAATCTGGATTAATTTTCAGAACAGCTTAACCGATTGCAATTTAACTTTCACTGAAGAATGAAGGACAATGAAATGTCCATAATTCCCATGCCTGAGATCCCAAACATTCCGAAGCATTAATTAATAAATCCGGACGAAGGCTCAGAAGAGCGAGGCCAGTTTTAGTTTTATACATAAAAGTTACATACAACAAATAACTGCCCGATTCATCATCTCCAGCCCTTATCCCACTCTTAGTGGGGTCGGCATAACAAGTTACAAATATGTTGTCATATGATTTAGCTACGCATTTTACGACCGGCCGCCTGCCTGACGTCAACTTACCTTAGTCGCCTTTTACGACGCCTGGGTAAGAAATGAGGGTGGTCTATTTTATGCAGCCGGATACCACACTGCATTTACCTTAGTCGCCTCTTACGACACCTCGGTAAGAAAGGAGGGTGGTCTTTTCTATTCTACCGGATAACACACGGCTAAAGCTTTTATTATTACTGCGTTTTAAAATAACTGCCCGATTCGTTTAGTAAAAAATTAAAAAAATATATCAAAATGTAATACTGTCAAGTATTTATATGATGTACAACTCGCGGGCCATAAGCTATAAGCCTGTGAAGCGACACGCACTGTCGCACAAACTGAATGCTATAAAATACCTCAACATCTGGGCGGTTCCCAAAACTTTTATGGCGAAAATAATATTCAGTAACATAACAATATATTTTGTTTGATTCTGCGGTTTGCTACATTAACAGGACTATATTATGAAATTTCTAATTATTATTTCTATGTAGACTTAAGAGTGTGCTCATTTTGGACGCCCACTTCCACTGCTGAATATAAGTAAAAAGTAAAGTAGCGGCCTGTTAGAATCCCACTGCTGGGAATAGGCCTCCTCTCTTCGTTTCTGGAGAGAAGGGTTGGAGCTAAGACCTACCACGCTGCCCCAATGCGGATTGGTAGGTTACACATATCTCCAGAATTCTCTAGAGATATGCAGGTTTCCTCACGATGTTTTACTTCACCGAAGAGCGTGTGATAAATTGCAATTATCAATTAGACACATGAGTTTTAATAGAAAAACTCATCGGTGCCTGCCCGGGTTCAAACTCGTGAATTCCCCTCAAAATAGTCGCACGTTCTCACCGCTGGGCTATCACAGCTCGCTACTGAATACTACTTAATATAAAACACTTCAAAAGGTTTCTAATTTGGCAAACTGTGACCTAAACTTAGCGTAACAAGATACCGAATTGTGGCAGATACCGAAAGATAGAGTATTTACCCAAACTTGCGAATTGGGTAAATACTCTATCTTTCGGTATCTGCCACAATTCGGTTGAAACATAGATTATATCTGTGCGGTTATCTAGCATAAGGTCCTCCTCAAATCAACAAGGTTAGCTTCTACTGTTCCTGCAGTTTGTTACTATTGCAATTCGTAGCTTTATAAAGGAAATTACATTTTTTTAGATTACAATATAGGAATAAAAGACCATTGAACTATACGTCTTTTTTGTTCCTTCTTAGTCTTTCCGATCATATCATTAATGTTACAATTTTTTAAATGTTGGCAGCTTACTTAGTTTGGAATTGTGTTACACTGCACTCTTTGTTACACTTCACTATTGTAGATAAATTGAACGCTGACACTAGAGTGACTAGAATAGGCCCAACTGGCTTATTTATAAGCTTTGTTGTTTGCATTCCCGTTTCCGTTTTATGAAACAAAAGAAATTTGACTACTTCCGTCTCCCACAAATTTATTATTATTTATAAATTATTCCTATTAATCATGTTTCTTATTACATAATCACATAATGGTAAATGTATTTTAGAGTATTTATAAGCATATTTAACACAATATATGACAATTGTTCGTATTTTCGCTGTATTTATCTTTTTTCAAAATGTAAAGATGGCCAGTACAAAAACACACAAGTAAAAAATAACATTTAGGGAAAATTAAAAACTTATTTACTTAGGTAGGGATTTAAAACTTTAAGACGATTTAAATATCTACATTAAAAAAAGTAACTTCCATTAAAACTATATTGAAAAGATTTTATTATGTTCATCCGAAATGACCAGTGTTATAATATATAACGGTAAAATTCAAGCACCAATTACACGGTATGTCTAATTTTATTCAATACGCTATAAGCTAGTGCTATTTCTCTAAGAAATTACTGTACATGAATATATTCAAAATTGTATTCCTCCCTACGAATGAACCAAAGAGAATGCATGAGCCCGTCCTGTTACTTGGGCATTGAATATTATGATGGTAATTCTTACATACATATATTTGTATTTATGGTGTCTACATACTCGCTTGTTATTTGTGACCTGTCAAGTTTTTTTATTTAGTTTCAACAGTACATAAAAATATATAAGTATTTTTGTATGCATTGTCACGCAGAAAATAATAATGAATTTATTCTTATCTTTTTTATTTAATAAGTAAAGGAGAATAATAATATGTAAAATATATAAAGAACAGTTACATAAATGGGAAACTGGGTCTGTCTGTTAAATTATACGTATATTAATTTTCTGGTCATTGTATTTACTTTATAATGATACGCGCACTTCCCTTTTTTCCTATTCCCGAAAAGTAGGTTTTTCTATCCTACACATTAGCTCGGTGTATAAGCATAAATTTAACTAAATTTCATCAATATTGATGCAGCGGAATAGCTATTAAAGCTTAAAAGATAGACTTTTGCATTTGTAATATTTGTATATAAATAAAAGAATGATCCGCAGTGAAATTTATTAATTTTTTCAAGCCTTTTTTCAATATTATATAAAACATACATAATAGTGAAATTCCGCTGTACGCTAAAAACCCTTAATTGGAATAACTTCGCAGACTCGAGCCTGTATAAATAATCGATGCTAAAATTTTGTTGGTTGTTAATTAAAATATTCTAAATTTACTGGCATACAAATGACTTATTATAAAAGTAAAGAAAATATTTATAGCTTACACCTCACAACCCTAACATTAATATGCTTTTAGTTTTATTACACTGGTTATTCATAATTAATATTTTGAGCTAGAACCGGAATAAAGTTTCTTTAATTTATTAATTGGGGTCGTGTTTGCTCCTGGATTGCTCTTAATAATAAATTTAAACTATTTTTCTCAGTTATTTTTTTGAAATAGAAATTTACATTTACATCACTATATAATTATAAAATCTATCTTTCTGTTTCTATTGCTATCTGTTTGCAATAAACTTAACAAACAAACACTACTGAGTAATTTTCATGCGGTTTTTATCAACAGACTTTGACAGACAACAGATTTTTAAGGATATCAGTATCTTTAAACGGGATTTTATTTATTCCGTTTGTTAACTCGTTACATATACTTTATTTATTCGACTTACATCACTATGAGCTTAGCGGCTTAGAGGTGAAAACATAACAGACAGACAGACTTTGGAATTAATATTAGTATGGATTATGCTTTCCGATTTATGACCCGTCGTGTGGTATCCGGCTGAGTAGAATAGACCATCCTCATTCCTTGCCGAAATGTCGTAAAGTACGACTAAGGTAAAAGTTTACGTCAGGCAGGCGGTCGTAAAATACGTAGCCAAATCATGTGACAACATGTTAAGATGTTGTGCCGACCCCACTTAGAGTGGGATAAGGGCAGGAGGATGATGATGATTTCTAAGTGAATTATAAGGTCGTCGTCATAGGGTCATCAAATAAGGTCGTGGGGGCACATGTTTCTCTCTTTCATTCTCTCCTATCATTCGTCAACTCTGGCGTTACCTACTCCTTTATATGTATGCCATACTTCACACAATCCATCATCTCTTTTTCAGCCATCCTCTAACCTATGATTTTTAGCCCGGCTTATTAAAGTTCCATACTATCTTAATTGCATTCTCGTCTTTGATGAACGCAACTTTTAGACATTCCCTGCGCATTCAATACTTCAAGTCAATATAAGTCAAAATAAGAGTCAATATAACGCGATGAACTGCATCAAATCCTACTAATACTAATACTAATAGTCATACTAAAGTGTTGACCAGAAAGAATGAAACTTGAAATTTTATTTCTTTATGAACCAATTATACCCGTTCGCTCTTTATTAGACGTGTGAACGTGCTAAAACGAAAGATTAAGAAAATGCGTGATTTTAAGCTTAGCTGTCGCTCATAAATTATTGTTGTTCAACAATAACGAAAGCATTAGTAATATTGGGCTCGACCTTAGCCTTAACACGAAACGGCACTTAAATTTTGTCGTTTTAAATTACGCGACACGCTGCACCAACAATAACATAAACAACAATAAGCTATTAGACAAGTTGTGGAAATTTTCCGGTTGTTTTCGATTCACACCGATTGTTACGACTCGGTCATTCCAAGGGCCATAACTCTGTAGAGCTGCGTCGAGTGGGGTCTATGGCCTAACTCGCTGTTGTATGTCTGAGGTAAGTGTATTTACTCTCTCAGTATAATGTCGGAGATTTATCGAGACCGGCGTAATTAGCAGGGAACCGATTTATGTTCGATTCATCGGTCGGAGCAATTTTATTAATACAGATTTATCGATGTTAATGAGGCGTTTAAACCCTCCGAGTCTGACAACTAACTTATTATATTAAAATGAAAAAAAATGGAATAAAGAATTTAAATTTTAAAATGGAATTCGTACAATTTCATTACCGTGGCTTGATTTTTACATATTTATATTATGGTACTTATACATAGACCAGGGGAGCCATATGCAGGTCTGTGAGCGCGTGTGTCCTAAAAATAATAAGAGAAGGAAAATATGAGGGTAATATTTCTATCTTATATATTTCACATATTTCTGTCTTTATCTTACTACACACAAAAAAGAGGACAGATAAGTAATTAGGTTAATTTTTTTTTTTATGAACTCAGTTTAGGCTTTCTGCTCTACACTATGGATATTAATGTCGTGTTTTGTTTCACTGACCTGTCATATCTTTTGCAACACGACATGTTACTTACGTTGTTAAAATAGATTTTATCGTCGATGATGCTAATTTTAGTATAATCTTACACATACCTTTCTCATGAAATATAATAGCTTCGTATGATGTTATGCTGATTGTGCGTTTAATTCCATCGCGTTTATAAGAGAGGAGACGTACGCCCAGCAGTGGGATTGTAACAGGCCATTACTTACTAATGCTACTGGTCGTTACTTTAAGTTTAGAATTTTAATTTGATGTAGATGGTGGTTAATACCCCCCATTAATAAACCCCGTCAGTTGGAAGTTATTTAAAGTTATTGATGTTAATAATACTATTAATACCGATTTTCACACATTTCTTTAGTTTGTTATGTTATGTGTGAAAATCGGTACCTTCGAATTGTTCGAGTTAGGTACAATCGTAGGATTCCTATTATGGTAATGCTATTTAGTAGGAAAGGGCCACAATCTAGAATATTTATATATTATTATGTAATATAATAACAGTTTGAATTACTCATATTTTCATTCACAATTCTAAATAGTTATTTATTTTTGATACAGTTATATTAAGTTAAATTGATGTTTATCTGTCATAAATTAGTATAAATACGTTCGTGCGGGCGAATGCGCCGGCGCCGATGGCGAGTGTAAATCACGCAGAACCGCTTATTAAGTTGTTACGACCGCCATGTTTGTGGCCCACGCGTGCCCGCTCGCCGCAATATGTCCACGCCCTTATATTTGAGCTCACTATCTTGTATCTCTTGTTTATAATTATGTTGTGTTGTTCATTTATTTATTACTAGCTTTTAAACGCAACTTCATTCGCGTGTACTGCACTCTTATTATTTGAGTAAACCGTAATACTTATATTAACCTTAAAAGCTAGACATACGCTGTCGCGGACTTTTATTTAGAACTTTTAGAGGGGAAGAAATTTTGCATACATGATTTTAGAAAAACTTTCACCGTTTCCGCAATATTTTTTATTTCTGCTCCTCTCTTATTCATCTTAACGTGATGTTATCCTATAGCCTTTCTCGATAAATGGCCTATCTTACACTCAAAGAGTTTTTCAAATCGGCCCAGTAGTTTCTGAGATTAGCGCGTTCAAACAATCAAATAAATGAACAAACAAAGAACTCTTCAGCTTTATATATTAGAATACATTGTCCGGGTTTTAATACCTAACTTAACCTGTAAAGCACTTGGAAAACTTCAATCCACTACGATAGAACTGGGCTGTAAAGATACCTTTACAGCATGAATGATGTTGTATGCATATTAAACCTGCATATGATTTATTTTTCAATTTAAACATCGTTTTTTCAATCCAATTTCCTCCATTCATTCATAAATTCTCTGTGAAGGTTAAATTAAAACAAGTCAAGTTAAAAAAGGCTTTTAGCAAAATTTCATGTCCCTTTTATTCCCTGTTGAAGAGTTTCCTCGTCTGGAGCCAATCATGGCAGCAACAACAGGTCAAGCTTATCATATATTATATGACATGCATTGTCATCAGGACTGGACCAGTATATAAAATTTAATGTTTCCTACTGTTAACCGTTGAGAATTTTCTTCGTCTTGAGCTATTTCTGGCAGCAGCATCAGATTATCCTTATCATATGCATGCATTGACGTCGGGATTGGACCAGTATATAAAATGTCATGTCCCTACTGTTAACCGTCGGGAGGTTTCTTCGTCTGGGGTTAATTCTGGCAACAGCATCAGGTCATCCTTATCATATGCACGCATTGCCATCGGGACTGGACCAGTATATAAAATTTCATGTGTCCTATTGTTACCCGTTGAGAAGTTTCTTTGTCTGGAGCTAACTCTGGCAGCAGCATCAGGTCATCCTTGTGATATACATGTATTTACATCGGGATTGGACCAATATATCATGTTGTTCTGTGAAGCAAAGGGACAGCAAAAAAGGAAAGTCTCAACACTTAAATTGATGCAACAACCATAACTTTCAAATTTTATAAGTTATCATTTTTTTCATATCTTTTTTATTAAATTTTTTAATGTTCTTAATAATTCTTATAGTGTTCGTCGGAATGTTCTAAAGTCGCTATTATAGCTCGATGATTCATAAAGCTAAGTAAGGTAAGTCAACTCACCGTGTGGTATCCGGTTGAGTAGAATAGACCACCCTCATTTCTTACCGAGGTGTCGCAAAAGGCGACTAAGGTAAGTCGACCCACCGTGTGGTATCCGATTGAGTAGAATAGACAACCCTCTTTCTTAACGAGGGGTCGTATATACGACTAAGGTATGTTGACGCCAGGCAGGCGGCCGGTTGTAAAATACGCAGCCGAATCATGTGACAACATGTTTGTAACATGTGTTGCCGACCCTGCTTAGAGTGGGATAAGGGTAGGAGAATGATGAAAATGATGATTCTGAAGCTAAAATACTTATGAGTACTGAAAATAAGTTATTAGAACGGTAACGATGCATCGGATGGCGCAGTTCTTCCATAAGCACAAAAAAAATTTTAGAAACACTGTGTTGAAGCCGAGACTCTCTGATGTGAGATAACATCAAAAAGGAAGTTGATCCAGTTATCGAATCTCACCAGTGCATTGTAGAGTCATTGACTAAAACCAGAGATTAACAAAAACATTTGCGTTTGCAAAGTTATGAGTTGCTATATTTTCTGGAACCAATACGTGCACAATGCACACGATCTCGACATTGGTAAAGTACGCAGAACGCAGGTACTATATTATTGCCAAGTATGCCCTATTGTGCAAGCCAATAGACGAGAAAGTTGTGTTCTTTGTAAACGCAGACAACAATGAGCTATTACGAATTAGCCTTCAATTTATCTGCCGATGTATTTCACGGCTTCATGATAAACGCCCCCGCGATGCGAAACATGAATATTTTTACGGAATTCGTTAAAAGCAGTTTTTATCAATTTTAAATACGTGTATTTGTAATTTATGAGCGGTCGTTTTTTTGGTTTTTCTATATTCTAAAACAATATTTTACTTTTACATTTCTATTATTTTTCATCATCATTCTCCTGCCCTTATCCCACTCTAAATGGGGTCGGCACAACATGTTACAAACATGTTGTCATATGATTTGGCTTCGTATTTTACGACCGGCCGCCTGCCTGACGTCAACTTGCTTTAGTCGCCTCTTACGACACCTCGGTTAGAAATGAGGGTGGTCTATTCTATTCTGCCGGATACCACACGGTTAATTTCTATTATTTTTAAAAGCTTTTATTAACTTGCCCTGTATATGAAGGTGGAATCTTGCAATTTAAATTTGACCACTTCCCGGTATCTGATTGAGTTGAAATTTTCCATACTGAATCATTCCCAATGACAATGCATATTTATGATAAGCATGGCCCGATGCTGCTCCCAGGGTTGGTTCTAGATGAGGAAACTTCTCAACAGTTAAGGCGCTGAACAGAGCTGGCGTAAATTCAGATTTCGGCATATAAGCCACGCCCACAATGTCTGCGACGGCGTAGCGACAAATTTAATTTTTTAACACCCATTGTAGGTGTACACTATTTTATACAAACTTTTTTTGTACAATTTATTTACAAAACTTATGTCTAATTAATCTTATAAAACTAAGTATGCTGAAACTATAACTAAACACCTAAAAAAAGACATATTATCAACAAGGAACAGTCACAAAAGGCGGCAGCTAGCGACACACGTCCGTATAGCAGCGCGCCTCAGCGATCACTGTCTATATTCGTAGATGTAAAAGAGAAACGAGACGATGACTCGTTTCAGTTTTGCTATTTTCTAAAAAATATTTAATTTGAATAAAATATCTTAATTAATTCAAAATTTAAATCTTACATTCTCTTTATATTATAATGATTTATTAGTCTTATTAATTTTATCAATTTTTGTTGATAAATATTAGAGATATTTACGATCAAAGTAAAAATCAGAGGTCTATTTACCAATTTTTTTTATCGAAAAAAAGTATCGTAATCATGTTTTGAAATCTTACATTCTCTCTGAGATATGATGTATATTAACATATATTTTTCTTTTAATCGTCATCGCTATAGCTTTTGTTAAAAACGTGTTTAAAGTTATTTGGCTCTGTTCAGCGCCTTAACAGTAGAGACATGACATTTCGTTAAAAGATGTTTTTAAAAGATTTTTTAAATTTGATTTGTTATAATTCATTATGTTTTTTACTATTGGCAGTTGATATTCTTATCAGTTCTTAAGTTAATTCCCTGACGGGGATACTTTGTCTTCTTTTATTTTAACTTATATTGATTTCGTAAATGAAGGTCTACTAACATTTTTATGAACATTAAGAAGCTTGAGAAATCTGTTCTTGAGAAAGATAAGATAACTGTTTTACAAGTATAGATAACATGTTATGATAAATAATAAATAAATAAATATATAGGACAATTACACACACGGTCGTCCGTCTCCAAAGTAAGTTACTTAATACTTGTGCTATGGGTGATAGACAACTGGATGATATACTACATATATCATTTTATGTACATATTTAAAAACAAATATACATCCAGACTCGAAGAACTAACAAATTGTTAATAGAAAATGTTGGCCCACGGCGGGAATCGAAACTGTGATCAGCTCTACAGCTAAAGGCAGGGTCACTACCCATTGCGCCAATGGGTTATTCGAATAAATAAACAGTGTTAATTATTTGCAAATCAATGAAATATAGTCAATAAGAGGTAAGAGCACGTGACCATTATAACCATATCTAAGAGTTCATGTGCTTCGTTCATTCTTTTAAAAACTTGTGCTGTATTGATATTAATAATACCTCATTCGCATTGAAACAGCGTGGTGGATTTTAGCTTCAATATTTCTGTCCAATTCCAAGAGAGAATAACATTGCAGTAGAATGCTGTTCAAATTAAATTTAAATATATTTCTTGACTGAAAACTTTTTATAGTTATTCTAAATCTTCGATGCTTAACTAACCAACTAATATAAGTATTAGCTAACAAATTATCGATAATTTTCATAGGCCGACTTTCATTCACGCCTCTAGCGAAAGGTTTATAAGAATTACGATTATCTGATGTCGACATAATCTATTGTTGATATGCGAATTTGTGATAAGCGTTAAATAAAAGTGCTTGTGCTCCGCCTTGCACAGTCATACTAAGAAATAATAAGTATTTGCTGGCGTGACTTCTTACTGTTAAAGTTTTATTTAGTGTATACTTTATTAAAGCATATGTTCGCAATATTGAATGTGGAGATTTCTATTTTCTAAGTCCTTGTAAGGGTGTTTAAAAGGTGTAAAACTTATAAAAAATCGCAAACTATTTATATACAAGAGAGTATGTATCTATATTCCAACTCCAAAACGGCTGGACCGAATTTAATAAAATTTTCAGACAATCTTTAAATTGACTAAACGGATCGCTGTGAAGTTTGGTGGCGATCGGAATTTTTTTAGACATTTTTGCTTTGAGGGGAAGTCGAAACCAGACTGAGCCACAACACTGTTGTCCAACCGCTTGTATATAATGTATTTCAAATCTAGTTTATGTATTGATTCGTTAAGCACAAATATTGTCATATTAATTTCAACTGGATAATCCAATATGTGAAATTGATGTGTGGTTTTTTAATATTACATACTCGTATATACCAAAATAATTGGTAAAAATCAATTTAGCGTATGGGCTATATACATCACTCTCACGGTAAGCACATAAATTTATATAATTCTTTCGTAGGTCTTTACTCGTGAATTTTTTATAATATCAAATCGAAGCGCTTTAAAAAACCGCATGTTTGGTTAAAAATAACGGCCTGTACGTGACGATCAGGGTTGTCCATATCTAAATAAAAATTGAAAAAATAACAATTTTTGTCTAAATAATTTACAGAATTGGGCGTTACTTTGCGGTGTTCCATAATTATAAATTTATTAGCTATAATCCACGATAAAGTAAACAGAAACTATATATAATGGTAACTATAGTGTGGATTGTGCATTTTCGTACCCGATACATTCAGCATTCACAAAAACACATAAACTACAAACCTCCACCACCGCCACTACAATACACAAGCACTACACACTATCACAAACTCAGCAAATTTTTCGGCCCTCAACCGAAGCATCATCAGGAGATAGATGCCATGACAAATCGCAAAGTTTTTTGTCGTTTTTTCTAACTATTTTGTTTGCCCTAATGCATGTACAGTGCTACTGTTGCCAGTGATGCAAAAAAAATTACAGAGGTTGCAAAAATAAATTGTAGAGCGGAGACGCTCTACTAGCATTGGGGAAAATCATCTTACGCATTCCACATACAAGGTAAGATGACAGCTATGTACAGCGAGGAGCAAGTGGTATGAACGTAATCGGTTATCACTATCACTGAAATAAAAAGAAATTTCCAACGCAACATAAGACCTAATGCTCCCGTGGGAGCGGGAAACTCGTGTTCCAATTGTTATTCATTCATATTAGACACAGTCACACAACACACAACACACTTAGTCACAGCTAATAGAGGCTATGTTTATCGAGTCATTATAAAAATTGTCTACACGAAACTGCTCACGATAACAAGGTTGCGTCACCAAAATCCTAAAAAATAATAAGATTCATATGAGCATGGAATGTAACGCAGCAAATACTGCAAAGCCAATAGTGATGAATAAACCATAATAGAACTTTAGACAACCCTATAGTTTAGTTCGTGAGAAGTGCAACGATTGGTCTTCTCAGAGCGAACGCGAAGAAAAAAATGTATATTTGTTATTATCTCGTAAGGCATCGATTATTGCCGATTGAGCTCGGCTTTAGTGGTTTGGTAATGGCGAGTGCTTTTTATGTTTGACCTGTGTGATCTTTGAGTACTTTTGTTTTATTTTTGTCGATGCGAAAAGTGAAGATTTAATTTTTATTATTGTTTGCAAGTTTTACCGATGTCAAAATGCAAATGTTTACAAATTCAAAGTTAGATTTTTTATAGTAAAACGCAGTAATAATAAAAGCTTTAGCCGTGTGTTATCCGGCAGTAGAAAAGACCACCCTCCTTTCTTACCGAGGTGTCTTAAGAGGCGACTAAGGTAAATGCAGTGTGGTATTCGGCTGCATAGAATAGACCACCCTCATTTCTTACCGAGGTGTCGTAGAAGGCTACTAAGGTAAGTTGACGTCAGGCAGGCGGCCGGTTGTAAAATTCGTAGCCAAATCTTATGACAACATGTTTGTAACATATTGGGCCGACCCCACTTAGAGTGGGATAAGGACAGGAGAATGATGATGCAGTAATAATAAAAGCTTTTTACTATACCACTGCTGGGCAAAGGCTTCCTCTCTTAAAGATAATTGATTGCAGGTTATAAATATCCTAGGAATTATCTACAAATAAGCAGGTTTCCTCACTTTAATTTTCCATAAAACCTGCATAAACCGTAAATAGAAGTATTTATAAAAAAAATTAAAGACGCCTGCCATTGTTTAATATCCTTAACAGGAATCAGGTGCTCTAAACATTCGGCCATCATGGCAAAAATAATTATAAAAGATAGCGAAGATTATTTACTTGTTTAATACTTCAAGTTCTTAAGTTTCTTCATTCGCAAGAAACTAAAAAATAGTCTGGAACATAGAGTAAGTAATGAGAGTAAATAAGTAAAAAGAGAGCTCTGTGAGATATCCTTAAGTACGAGTATATTGTGGTTATTGAGTTTAACAAAGACACAGTTTAAAAGATCGAATACGATAGTAATTGAATTGTGCTAATTTATTATTCTTATCATATTGCCCAACAGCAAAAATTTCACGCGACAAAATCCTGCCTTTTAATTTAACGTAGTATTTACAAACAGAATAGTATTTAATACCAAAATAAAAGTGCTGAAAAGGAGAAACTAAAATGGCGAATTCAAGTTCATATCTCCCCAAAAGACTAAATTACATCGCTCAAAAATCTCTTACGGCAGATAAGAGTTGTGGGGAGTGCCAAGTATTTTAATTGTTCCATTTTTGCATTAATTGTGTAATGTAATTTGACGACGCTAATACCGTCATGGGACCCTTTCTCCTTACAAGGCTCTTCACTCCCGCAGTCATTGGTTAAAAGAGCCGTATTTGATAGCACCCATCACCGTAATAAGCCTCGTTACATGTGTACATGTAACATGCACGAATGTGTCGTCATTACTCTGGTTTTTTCGCAATTTGTCGGGAAACATTAATTAAAACACTCCCTCGGTATTTGAGACAGTGAAGCGACTTACCAAAGGCCGGTGGCACAATAGGAGTAATAGATAAAAATGTTTGCATCGTCTTTAAAACTTATTTAAATGAGTGTTATTTCTGTTGATGAATGTACGATAATCGAATGTGCGATATTCTCGCAATAATCAGTTTTAGTAGTACTGTTTCTGGATATAATGGAACATTTGAACAGGTGCTCAATGCAAGTTTGCATGCAATTGAAATGTTCAAAGATTTTAATGATGTGTAATAATAATAATAATAAATTCTTTATTGTATAAAAATTTGTATGTTACACTTCAAAGTTGCCCTGGCTTCTGAACTAGCGCTAGCCGTGAGTCAGAAGTCAGTTCCTTCCCCTACTTATAAGTACTAAAGAATTTAAATTTTTATAACAATTTTTTTTTTTTTTACAGATTCATTATCATCCAAAACCTAACGGTGTGTTTGTGTTATGTGTTTGTGTCATGTATGTGTGTTATGTATGTATGTTATGTATGTACGTGTATGTCTGTGGAGTTAGTGAAAATCTGAAAATACGTGTGTGTGCATGAGTGAGTGAGTGAATGCATAATCATCTCTCTGTATAGATATGGTTATGTCACCGACACTAACAATCTTTCTACATCATCATAATCTAGATTTTTTAGCCACGTTTTTAAGATTTTTTAAAGTTTATAACACGTAAGGTGTTTGAGTTTGGTTGAGACATTAATCATTTTATATAATTTCGGTGCAAGGCTATTATGTTGCTGTTGTGCAAAACTACTTTTTGTTTTTGGCCTAGGAAAATAATCTCTCCTTCCTTGTAATATTACTATTGCTATTGATAGTGATAATTAGTGAGGGTAGGTTTACGAAAATTATAATTTTGTTATGTATTAAGTTTTTGCTTGAGAAATCTCGTGTCATCATTGTCAATCATCTTCCCGTTGTCGCTTGTCATCGTTGCGACGGATGTATTTTAATACTTAAATCAATCATTTTTATTTTGGGTTTTAAGACAAACCTGGAGCATGAACCTGGTGTACCACCAGCATAACGCGTCGTCATTTCCTCGAAAGTAATTCAAATGGAATCGTGTGCGCCGTTATTAAATATTTCATAACTTACCTCTCCCCGCACCGCGCCCTCTGTCTCACGGCCGCCCCACCAACCGCATATTAAAGTCATAAAAAAGGGTTGTTTGATCTATCCCCTAAAACAATTTACATATCTCCGCTCAGGCCGTCGCTAAATTATTTAATTAAGAGAGGCATAAGTTTTTATTATTTTAATATGGCGGGCATAAAATTGTGTTAATGTTACAATGCTGGCGCAGTGGCCTTAATTTCAACTCCGAAAACCGCGTTATTATGAACGTGGTAAGGATCAACGATGTATTCGAAATAATTTATAGTTATCTTTTGAAGACAAGCTTAATATTCAACACCTTGCTTGATTTTCGTAGATTTCTTTTATTATAGTTATCGAATCAATTTATTTATTAGTAGACAAATCGAGAACAAAGCAGTAAAATTATACTTTCATGGAGACTTAATAATATAACCCTATATTTAAATACAGGTACAATATACACTTGGTAGAAGTATATACACTACTTATGCCAAACTGAATAAAACTATAACTATTTTATTATTTTCGCGATTTTTTATTTAGCTTTCAATAAAAATGTCTATCTATGTGTCTCTACATTTAATTATCTATTAAATAACCTTTGCCTATTATAACCTATTAATAATGGAAAGAAAATAAGCTTTTTCAGAAAACAAAAAATAAACAGTCAGCGTTTTTAATTACCTGAAGATATTAAATACGAACTCTTTTGTTAATTACTTTTACTATACTTACGTGCGAGATATTTTGCGAACAGTAGGGTGTAATTCGATTCCTTTTTTGTTTTAGAACAAGTCGAAATATTCACATTATTACGTATATAACACGTATTGGAATAGCATTTTTATTTCCTTTATGAATTCAATGCACTCATCAATTCAATTAATTGGCAGGTTACACATGCACAGTAACCCACTCAATTAAGGACTGGAAAGTCGAATTTCCACAATTTTCCGTTAAAAAATACACATTTTTTATGTACTACGAAAAACAAACTAAGATAAACATTATTAATAAAAAAATGCACAAATTAAAATTATTCTTTATTCAATTTGTATTTTATAAGAACTTTTGATTCGTCAAATTACAATGAAGCGACTGGCTTAGTAAGATGCTCTTACCGAAAAAAACCAGCAAGAAACCTATCCTAATTACTTATAACTTACATATAAGAGTAAAGAAATGAAATGTTTTTTAATTTAAGTTTGAAAGCACTGGAAGAATAGCTACGGGCTGCCATAGATAATGGCAACGAGTCCCATAGTTATATTAATACTAATAATTTCTTGATTGCTTCGTAAAATATCTACACTTCCAAATAAATATGGCATGTTGATGTTTGCATTTAAATGAATGTTGAGAAGTGGCTTTAATGAAATCTCCACGTCTTAAATATAATCTTTTGGGAGTTTTAATCATACTCTGGGAGATATTAAATGGTAAAGTTTCATATTTAATAAGATACGTTGAAGACTAACTTGTTTTGTTGTATATTTGTCAACAATGTTAAGAGGATTTTATTATTACTTTTGTAATGTTAAGAGGGTTAATTGCCACTAGATCCAAATGTAGAAAAGCTTTTATAGCGACTCTACCCTGCTTCGAATGGCAATATTATGTCGCTATTGGGGTGCACAAGGGCACAACTCAAAAAACGCGTATTTTGGACTAAGAATGTTAAAATACGCACTCTTCAGCAGCATTACAGGCAGAACTCATCATTTAATATTCATAATCATTGTAAAGCATTTTTATGCATGTTCCTTAAAAATGAAAATTTGAAACCCATTTATTTCAACTTTGATTCTAGGGATATATGTAACCTACCAATATACATTGGAGCAGCGTGGTAGTTCTAAGTCCAAACCTTTTCACTAAAAACGGAGAAAAAATCCTATGCCCAGCAGTGGAATATTAAGAGGCCGTTACTTTACTTTTCTACCAATTTAAAGCAGCGAAGCTATTTCTACAAAAGACCCATAATAGCAGTGATATTAACAGGTCGTTAAAAGCTTTCCAATTACTACACTGTATATGATTCTTAAAAGATAAATAAAAAATTATTTATTTCAAAAACAAATTGATTAAAAAAAATAATTGGAGATAGTTAGCTCCTATATTATGACTGTATTTGTGACTAAAAAACGTACCTACGTCTAATAAAGAAAGCTATTTACAAAGTGTACTTTACAACGGGTTAGCAACTCGTTTACCTTACCGTTTGCACTATGACAACTAGAGAATTTTCATTAAGTAAAAACATTGAAGCCGCGGTAAAACATTAAGTATAATAAAAGTCCTGTCCGAGGAATGCCAGTGCAGTGTATACAGCGTGCTCTCGGTATGTTAAGCAGCTTGTAATGAAAACAAGCGAATATGCGATTACTGTGCGTCCGATCTTTGTATAGCGAGCACCCTTTTGGTTGATGTATGTTCGCTAAAAACGGATGCGTCGTTCGGATTTTATTTATTTTGAAAATTATAATCATTCTTAAATACTTAAAATTATGAAATGTGTAATTTGAAAGGTATACAATCTCTGAGGTTTGTGACAGTACAATAGATTTAAATTAAATTAAAATAAGCATATCATGGTTGAGTGATGGAATATGCAGTTAAATCGCCTCTAATTGACAATTCTTTTGCATAAAAACCAGGTTCTATCACAATAAGACGAGAACTGAAACTGTTCCGGCCAACCCGATAATTTTACATCTTAAGTATAGACAGAATACCTCAATAACATACTTAAAGTCCCACACTCATATGACTATCACTCTGACATGTAATCGCAAGTTGATATTAAGTGTATATTATTTATAAATTGATCAATTTTGCCAAAAAAAAAAATGAATCTAAAAATACGATTAAGATGTGCTATACAGAGATGACATGTAATGTATGTAATGTAACGGCCTTTACTATCCCACTGCTGGGCATAGGCCTATTTCTAGAGATAACATATTAGACAAAGCTCTGAAAATTAATTATCATTAAAAAAACTTCGCTTTTAAATACAATTTTTCTTGTATAAGAAAAAGTGGCACCGTTACTTGTTATATAGAAAATATTTGTAGAGCAAACGTTCAAGCGGGTGGTTTTTCTGACCACCCCAGGTTAATGAGAACATTTTTATGCGTTTTCGCAATGAGGAATGTAAATTTGGCGGCGGTTACCAGCACGTTACAGTCCATTGTTTTAATGCCTTCGCTTTTACCCTAGGACTGTACGCTTAAATTCATTAACCCTCTGCATTACGTGGGTATTTTAGGACTTAGCCGTTTTTGTTTTTTATTGTCCTCTTAAAGTTAAACGTATAAGTGAGCCGGGGTGTTTGGAGTGGGTTTGTGTTTTGTCCTTTTGGACTTTAATATATTTAGGTGCCGTTTTACCAATTTTATATTTTTGTTTGCTTAAATTATCGTCAAGGTATGGATTACTTTTAAATATTTTGTTAAAACTGCTGGAAATAGGCCTCTTCGTTGCTTGGTGAAAAGGATTGGAACTTGACTAACCTCTCTTATCGAATGCAAATTTATAGTTAAGACCTAGTCCACAAATTCTTTAGGTATATGGGATTACCATAACGATATTTTCCTTCCTTGTCAACGATTGATGAATTTAAACATAAATTTAAGTATTTTATAGAGACCTCAGAAGAGGTTCTACCAGCAAATCCTTGGCAGATATCTGGATTTCACGACAGCGACTAAATATCTAAGCTTCTAAAAGCCTCGATGGCCCTGAAGAGCCTCTTAGAATAAACAAATAGTTGTCAAAAATGATAAAAATTAATAAATATAAGTTAAGCACTTACTGTTTCTTAGGTCATTATTGTAATAAATTAACAGATATATATATCTTCAAATTCTTGAAAACGTTTTTATTTGTTAAAGGCATACAGACAGACAATGTACCAAAAGAGCTGATAGAGTCATACGATCAAATTAATACAAACCATTTATTTTTACATTTTTCTGTAATTTTCGTTTCAATTTACGCAGTAAAAACGTATAAAAAACCGAACAAAGTGTGTGCTTTCTCGCAAATTATTTTATTGTAATCAATCACAGGATTGCGCCGCGCCATACAACCTGTGATATTGCGAAGCCGAGCCAACCATGTTTTCGTCCAAGTTTTTTCAATATTGAATATTTTAAATAGGAACGTGCAATTTATTTCATTCACTCGCAGGTGATTACTTATGTGCTTGTTAACTGCATTTCACGGGTTACTCTCGATTCATATTTTTTCGCCCCAACGTTTCTGATTGGGACGATTTGTACAAACTGTGGTGACGTGACACATCACGTTTTGTAATAACATAACAATAAGGATAAAACTTTAAGATTTATTGTATTTTTTTTCTAAAAATAAATTGTATTTATTGCAATATATTTAATTATTTATTATGTATTAATTATTTTATTTTTTAAATAAAAAAGAATTATTAATGCTTAAAACTTAAACACAATATTTTACTGTGATTATTATATCAGCACCAGTGGCGGAATCAAAGTGCCTGAGGCAAAAATCGTTGCTCACAAAGTTATGTTAAACTAAACTACGTAACTAAGTTAGAGATCTTTCATTCTAAAAGTGCACGCCCCTCCAATGTCTTTACTCACACACAGAAAACTTATGTACAGACGAAATACACGCAAACTTGTTATTCTAATTGGTTACTCAGTTGCCGGACAGACACGAAAGTAGGAGCACGCATCGATTATTGCCAAAAGTACAGTTAGCATGTCATAAAAAAAGAGGATAAATATTTTTTATTTTTTATTTTAAATAATAATTAGATAATTTTTCTTTAATAGAAAAATATGTAGAATTTTATAAAACTATGTGGCGAAAAAAAACGGGCAAAACTTAACATTTATCATTATTTCATCATTAAAGCCATTGCTTTAATTAAGGAACGAATTGACATGATTGATAGAAATATGTGGGAAAATACGTGTCGAAATGTGAATGATATTGAGATAGAATATATGAAAAATTTTGAATTTGTAATTAATGTTGAGTCTGAATCTGAAGATAGCGACGTGAGTGAATAGCGTTAAAATAGTAAATATTTATTGCGGTTTAATTTTTTTCTTTTTTTACTAATTAAAAAATAGAACAGACTTCTGTACATTACGTTTTATTAATCATTCTAATAGTTGCATAATGAATATATGATATGATCTTTATTAAATTAAGTTGGCAAGCTAGCTCTTGATTGCGAATTCACCTGATGGATGCCGAAGTAGTTTAAGTTTCTTGAAAGGGTTTGGAGATTAAACGTGTAACCATTCAGGGTTTTTACACGACATCGTACCTGAATGCTAAACCGCTTGGTGGTACGTGTTTGTTACAAGGGTACGTCGGAAGTATCTATCTAGTCAAGACCAGGGATAAATTTTAGAAATATACTAATATGTTTGTTCTAGGATTCGAATGCGGAACTTCACGTTTACAATCCACAGCGCTTACTATTACTCCAGGAAATGTTAAAAACTTACTTTTTATTCTAAAGAATTTTCAAAATAAATTGGATTATAAATATTATATAATATTAATTTTATTTTTATGCAAACGTTACTTGTAACCCGTGTAACCGGATTGGTTGGTCAGCCAGTGCACAAATGATAGGAACGCGTGACAGAATAGACGTGTTGTCTCATGCAAAGCGTGCATTCTCCGCCATATAAATGTTTGACTTATACCAGTCGAGCAATTAGTTGACCTTTAAGTGCGCGAATGAGTCGAGTCAACTTTGAAATTGCTGCGCGCACAAATATAAAGTAGTACAGTCAATATTTTCTCTCACACATTAAAATAATGTAATTTGGTGGAGGGGCGTGCACTTTTAGAATGAAAGATCGCTACATTACGCGCGTGTGTCAATTATCGATGCGCGCGGCCAATAATTGGCACCTGAGTGTGACAAAGCATTTTCAATGACCGCTAATTAATTTCCACACGATACTTGAATTCTAACATGAAAAGATGAAATTTGTCAATAGCTGGATAGATTGGTGATTAGATTAGATACGTGAGCATTTTCCACAAAATATGTATCGTTTTAAACAATGGATACTGCCTACTGCATGTTCCTTGATCAACGACTAGAGTGAAAACCTCATTCGGAAATACGAAAACAAGAAAGACAATTTTAACAGAACCCACATAGTTACTATTAATCTATTGGTTGTATTGCAAAAGAGTGAAAACGAACTCAAGAGTTGTACTATTACTATCTCTACCAAGTATTTATGGAGTAAAAAGTATTATAAATATTCCTCGACGAGCGTTGCTAATACACAATTACTGGTATAGTAAATGCTACATTTTGTCTTTCCGCGTGTCCGTCTGAATGATGAGTTTTACAATCTATCCGGCTGCATAGAGTAGACCACCCTCATTTCTTACCGAGATTTCGTAAAAGGCGACTAAGGTAAGTTGACGTCAGGCAGGCGGCCGGTCGTAAAATACGTAACCAAATCATCTGAAAACAATGTTTGCAATATATTGTGTCGACCCCGCTTAGAGTGGGATAAGGGTAGGAGAATGATGATGAATGATGATCCAGTGTGTGCCTATATGGCATTATTAAGAGTACTTGAACGGTTACGTTGCGCTAACCAAGTTGTGGGTGCGATTAGTATTTCAAAAATCTCATTTAAGCGCATATGTTAAATTGAATGTAATGTATAGTAACCATTATCTAGTTGAGCTATTATTTTGTAACAAAAAAAAGTTGGAATTTGACATCGTTGAAACCTGAATGGGAGCAGGTTCAATTACGCGAGTGCGCGCAGCCAATAATTGGCACCGGAGTCGGCGACAAAGCGCCCACAATAGGCTCTGATTAATTTCCGAACTAAACCCGAATCCTAGCTCGCAAACACGGGGACGAGCGGCATTGGGAGCGGTCGAAATTACTTCGGCGCTTTTTTGAAGAATTGCATTGGAAAGCAATATGATAGTTACAAATTGCTATCAAACTATTACTATATTGTACTGTAATAAATAATAAAGCTTCTATTTCTTAATCAAAAAAATCTTTTTTAATTAAACCATGGCGTCACTTTAAGTTAATTAGTGCGTCAATCGTCTACGTCAATCAATTTTTTTTTATTTATATTGAGTATTAAAGGGTTGAATCATGAACTGTAAATCATCATCATTCTTTTGCCCTTATCCCACCTTAAGTGGGGTCGGCACAACATGTTACAAACATGTTGTCATATGATTTGGCTTCGTATTTTACGACCGGCCGCCTGCCTGACGTCAACTTACCTTAGTCGCCTTTTACGACACCTCGGTAAGAAAGGAAGGTGGTCTATTCTATTCTGCCGGATACCACACGGCGGGGATCATGAACTGTAAATGTCTAAAATATAACAAACACGATGTTGTTGGCAGTATGTAAATCCCCTCCGTAATGGTAGCTAGAGCTAGCTCTTCCCCTCCTACTATGTGTTTTGCTCAGGTTTCTTTTGATAACTACCAAAAAAACTCCTTTCTTGGTCGAATTCGACGAGGTTGGGGTGACGGCTTCCACGGTGGGATTTATCCACCTATATAGGAGTAATTAATTCAGCTGTGTTTATTACTTAATCTTCAGTTATCAGGCATTTGCATGTGAGGTCGGCTACGTCGCGTCTTATTGATATCCTAAAATTGTCCCGACAGTGTACCGGCTTCCCAATGTTTAGCTTAATTGAAGAGGACAAGCTAACTGATTAACATTAATTAGTATTTAGCCCTTAAAACAATATGCTTGCCTTTTTTAATGTCAATCGAAATTCTAAGCTTTTATTAAAATTGCTTTTACGACCAAACTTTTCTGTAATGTAAAAGTAATAATAAAATTATTTTGCTATAATCTGCGATAATATAAATTGAAAATATATACATATAACGCCTAATGAAGAATGGACTATCCGCTTTCATACCTAATACATGCAGGATTCGAGAAAGATGATGATGATGATGATGACACACATGCATAAACCTCGATCACCGCCACCAGTTGTTGAGTTTGTAATAGTGGATGTGTGTGACGCACTTGACACAAGCGCTAGGCACGTTTACTATCGCACTCAATCCGCAATCAAAGCATCATTAAAAGACTCCACAACAAAATCAAAATGTCTATAAATTATAAATAAATTATTTAAACTTATTCCCAACGTTTTATTCCCAACATTATTAACTTAACTAACCCAGACAGAATTAACCATTGTCAGGCATCCTATTTACGTCGCAACTCCAAGTCTTAACAAGTCTTTCAGATTAATCTGCATTGTGCGGAAGAAAGTGACCGAATGACGTTTAATTTCCTTCGCAATAGGCGATAGACCCACTGGCAGCAATCTGATGCTAAGAGATTCTATTAACGCTATAAGTATACTATAAATATACATTCGTTATATAACAGGTGTAAGATTACTATTTTGAAACCATAATTCAAATTGCTGAGATAGTGACATTTTCTCTTGCTATTTATTATTATATTTTTATGATTCTATAATAAAATTCTGCAATTAATTATAGTTTTGCAGCAGCTTAAGATATGAAAAGAAGGTTGATATATAAAATCACATAACCACAATACCACATAATCACATACTACATTTTACCTAAGTTATACGAATTCATGTATTGCACTACTCTGCGACCTTGAACAAGAGAGCAATGATGATATGTAACGAGTTATAAGAATTATATTTTTTAAAGGGCTGAGTGTCATGCTGGCTCTACTCAGTAGAAGCAATTTTCCGAATCAGTGGAAGAATTGGTGATTCAAAAGTACGTGCCTCATTTTAATAAAAATTAATAAATATATATTAAAATTTTTTGACCATAACATTCATGTGCCATAACATTTCATTGGATTCAATTTTCTAATTGTGTATATATTTTTTTGTCATTTTTTTTTCGAACTGACTTTATGCTGTTAGCCCTAACGGCTTTTACAGCGTCACCGGGCGTGACGGGCGAGCGCAGAAGCATCGTTGAGGTTGCGAAATGCAGAGAGTAGAGCGCAGAAGCTCTACTAGCGTAGGGGAACGTCGTCCTAAGGGCGTCTCCTGTGAGGCCAGACCACGGCTTAGGGCGACGCGTAGTGGTGGGCTGATGTATGACTTTGATTAGTCATTGCGTCGTCGGAAGGGTGGGGAGAAGCCACGACCAACCGACGACAGAAAACTGGGACCTCTTCTTCGCCGGTGAAGACGCTGTGTGTGTGTATTACGTGTTTTTGTGTTTGCGATCGTTATTTGATCGTCAGGGTCAAATAGGACGCTTTTTGGACGCCTATATTTTCGGTGGTCAGACCTTACTGAAATGTAGGTAGAAGCAACTGAAATAAGGGGGTTTGCGTGTACCTCAGATTTCTCGAAGTAAGATTTAGAAATGTTTAAAGAGGTGAGAAATGGTAGGGAGGTCGAGGTCTCGATGAAGATCAACGTTCCGCATGAACCACGGATAACCAGTGGCTGTCCGCATGAATCGATTCTGTAGTCTTTGGAGCGTGAGCAATGTGACTTTTGAAATTTATAATCAATATTTAATCGGTAATATGCTTAATATTCTAACATTATGACTCGCTTATAGCTTAAACGGATTGATTTCAGTCTCGTCTTTGGAATCCATAAAAATTGTAAGATCACAAATCCTAGATAAACACTAACCTAAGTACGGTTTTAAGGGATAATTTGAAATTGTCATAAGTACATAGTTCCGTCAATCTCATTTCTATCCTGCATTGTTTACAAAAAACAGATGGTGATATTGAAATTCAAATTTAAATTCAAAATATTCTTTATCAAGTAAACTTGTAAACAAGTGCTTTTGAATCGTCAACTTTACTGCTGGTTCGGAAAGCTGTTCCTACCGAGAAGGACCCGCAAAAAACTCGGCGGTTGCTCTTTTTAAAATATAAATCTTAGAACTAGTTACATTTATTTATTACTGTCTTGTACAGGGTAGAAGTGCACCTATATCCACACATCCTTATCATCTAAGTAATCTTCAACAGTATAATAGATAGTAATTAATCTCCTAAATATACGACATTTTGTCTACTATAAAAAACTTACAGTGAAGACACGTCTTTATAATCTGTGCGTGAAGTAAGTGGTTGTAATTAAACGACAGACAAGCCTGTAGTAGCTGGCCGTCGTAGCTTAATTTCCTGTGAATTTCAGCTTCAGCTTAGTGATATGTGTTCTATATTTATTATTAGTTAATTTTGATTTCGTTTTGTTTTAATTATTGCCCATAATCAATTAATACGATTCAGAATAATGTATAAAGTCTATTGTACATGTCCCTATATTGAAGTTGATGCGAAGTCAAAAAAAATATGTTAGAAAAATCTAAAATTGAATAAAAATTTATTAAAATCAACATTCCGGTTAACTTAAGATAAAATATACACTAATAAGCATTAACCATTTCAGAAAAATTACATCACATTGAGCTTGCGTAAAGTGTACTCAAATGATAAAATTTTTACATATTTTTGTTAATATTCTATTAAAGGTCCAAAAAATCACTTGGTATAGCCGTTCAAATCAAATTATAGGTTTGCTCGAATTTGGTAGCGACAACGGCTATTCTTCCCGCCAGTGAGTGTTACTGGACAATCAGTGAACGCCGTTAGCAGGAAATTAAACCGGCCGGACTTGTCCGGGATGCTAGTCACGTGACTATTGCAGTTAATAGATTTCGAAATCAGCTCCAGATTTCTACTTTGATATTTAAAAAGAAGATGAAAAAGAAGAAGCCATGATCGGTCTAGATTTTCTACACAAACTTTGATATTTAATTTTTTTTATTAAATATATGGGACACACACGGCGTCGTTTCCCAAAATAAGTAACTTGATGTGTGTGTCATGGGTGATAGACAACTGGTATACTTATGATTTTAAATAACTAAATAAATACATACAGACTAGTTGAGTCTTTCTCGACCAATTATTGTAAGAAAATGCGTTCAGAGACTCGAACGATCCCGCGATCCCTGAAGCCGAAGACAGGGTCACTACCAACAACACAGATACGCCAGTCAAACAAGAACTTGTTACAATAATATCTTTCATAGCTCTAAAAATAATTCTCTAAATCTAGCGTGTCTGATATACTAGTCGTTTTTGTTGTAAAGTGCGCCCGCGCCTCCAATTAGACGAGCGTCTGCAAATAACCCATTAACACTCGCTTAACACAACATTATGCCATTGCAATCTATTATTTCCTATCGAAAGCTAACTAAGGCTTTTTCAGATTAGCGCAAACCATAGATTTAATTGGAAATAAAAGGTATCATATCACGATCTAGAATATTATCTTGAGAGTATACTCAAAGTAGTTATAAGACAGTCCTTGAAGTCCTGAAGTGTTACCTATATTTATACTTATATTAAACCAAGTCATCAACAACTGTCTGTATGATCATTGATCGATATTCTCAAAATTTACTGAAGGGATTTTTGAACAAAGATTAAGTTAATAGTTTGTTACGATTTAACATAAATTATATAAAAGAGGTTACGCAGCTGTAAAAACGCGTGTCGGGAGCTTTAGTCGCTTGCGCTGCGTTAACCAACAGAGATATACTAAAATAATGTACTAGACGCTTGTAGATCTTTAAATACTACCACTAAGTCCGCAACAGCATCTCTCTATCTCTTATGGGTACCTCAAAATAAAACTTTTCTTTTTAAATTTCAATTAAATACACTTAATTGACAAGCTGATTGACAGTCAGCAGTCAAATAAAAAAAATTATGGGAGCACACACACATACGGCTGTCCGTCCCCAAAGTAAATAACTTAATACTTGTATTATGCGTGACAGACATCTGGTAAATATATACATACATATAATTTTAAATACAAAGATACACCCAGACTCGAAAAACCAATAAATTGGTTAAAGAAATAATAATAATAAATAAATATATGGGTCATTAACACACACGGTCGTCCGTCCCCAGAGTAAGTAACTTAATACTTGTGTTATGGGTGACGGAAAACTGGCAGATGTACTATATATATAAGTTTAAATACATACTTACATACAAATACACACCCAGACTCGAAGAACCAACAATTTGTTTATAGAAAATGTTGGCCCTCGGCGGGAATCGAACCCGCGACCCGCGGAGCTGTAGCCAGGGTCACTACCCACAGCGCTAACGGGCCAAAGAAAATGTTGGCCCTCGGCGGGAATCGAACCTGGGACCCACGGAGCTAAAGATAAGGTCGCTAGCCACTGCGCCAACGGGCCAGTTAAATAATCATCTAAATACACCAGTGGTAACCATAACTACGCCTCTAATTCGTCATTAACGTACCCTCAGTTATACTCGTATACTACTAGTAGTGCCCTTAATAATGCATTTTTTTAAAAAAAAACGCGTATTTTTAAACTATATGTATTTATTTATTTATATACTACAAAAAACATTAGAAAAAATTATAGTAAAAATTAAAGTTAAAAAAAGTGTACAGAGGTCAACTTAGCCCTTTCACAGAGGTCTCTGCCAGCTAACCTACGAATGTGAGACAATTTTTAGTCAAGAGTTATATAAAGTTAAGTAATGAATAAAAAACCTAGAAATTAGAGAATGCATGTGTTTTAAAATAATTACAAAAAAATTACGTCTAAAATAGAAATTTTAATATAGCAGAGTGGCTCGTACGCAACATAATTGCATCCAACAAAAGGTCCCACCATAAAGCAAATCACGATATGCATATGAACAGTTACATCACCCGATTCAAGGAAACGTTTCAAATTAAATCGCGAACTCGGGAGCTGGGCTAGGTCTTTTATAGCACGCGATCGGTGAACGTTTCGCGTTAATTAATTGGGTGTTTTCACACGTCAGCGAGCAGATCTAGCCAAATAGATCGGCGCATGCGGCCCTTAATTAGCTATATCTTTTGGCCGATCGCCCGAGCTGTATTCCGCCACGCCAATTTGGTGCTGCTCTTCGTTCGCTACGGCATAGTAGACAGATAAGGACTAGAATGCTAGGCAATAACCTCATTATGAAATAGCCGGGCTTCTGCCGTTTGTTCGATTGTTGGATAAGATCATTTCGCTTGTAATGACTATTGCAAGGGATGTTTATTTACTTGAATATAGTTCATTCTTATTAAGACTGTTTATTTATCTTAGAACAGTCTTTAAATTAACTAAAAAAAAAAAAAAATCATTGTCTAAAATTACCGTATAGGAGATAAATAACATTAGTTTCTTGAAGTTGATTTTTTTTCATAAAATTATATTGTTACTAATAATTATTATCTAAGTTATTTATAATGAAATATTTTCAAACCTTGCACAATATTTTCACAAGTCGTGTAATTTAAATGATTTATAGAAGCAGGCGTTACTTTGCGGAATTCCATATTACAAGCAATATAACAGAACTAACTACTTTGCTATAATCCGCACGGGTTAAGTGAATGCATGCAAAGCCAATGTGTATGAAGCAGGCAAAATCTACGCACCTTATACATGCAGGACCAGCCACCACATGCACCCCAAGGCGCAATTCACCAGCAACAACGCACACAAAAGCAGCACACACACCCACCACCACAATCTCGACGATCGTTTCGCCCCGAAATTCGTGTAATTTAGGTTTCCAAATCAACTGTGTAAATCACAGAGATAAGTAGGGTTGCCATGTTATCACGTTAACTGGGTTGTCCTAGGCTCTAACAGGAGTAGTTAAAACATGGAAATATATTTTTTTTAGCACTTTAATAATGATAAAAATTAACATACTGAGCAAAAATTTAAAATGTATAATAATATCCTTTTATAAATAATTTATGATCAGTCTACTTACTGAAAATGATTGTTATATTGCATTACTTAACGAGATTTTTCTAAAATTTTGCCATCATATTTATATGGGAAATCAACTCTTTATTTTCAGATTTTCACGCAGAAAAGGTATTGGTTAAGTATTTATATATGATAAAATAATTTCACCTTAAAAACAGAACTCAAAATACATGAACGTGTTCCAATCTATTGGAAATGTTTAACTACATGGTTTAAAGTAATATCAAATTCAAGAAAGGAATACAGATGTCATTATAATAGCATTATTTCCATTATTCTGGGTGCAGATCTTGCATATAAATTATCATTCATTTTATCAGACTAATATAATAATAATTAATTAATTATCTATCTATTAATTTTGCTCTTCTTGTAAACCAACATTGCATTTTATATTTCTATTTAATTAACATGCGACATTATCATAACTTAAAGGACAACTATAGAGCCTCGCACGTGTCACGCAAGCGAGGCCATTACGAGATTAATGACTGTCGTGAAACAATTACCTTTGGTTGACCTCAAAAAAATGCTAATTACAATGAGTGATCATTGACTTTTATAATTACATTCATCTGTCGATCACTGCGAACGAATACAGTTAATGTATTTATTAAATATTCCAAAAAGGAATATTCATATTATCGTTTCATAAAATTCTGCGGCCATATTAAAAGAAATTAATTATTATTAATTATCAAGATCAGAACTTACGTAACACAAAAATATAATGCAATCGTTTAAGGGTTTTACTGAGACAATTTTTAACACTGTTAAAGTTAAATACATTAGATCTTGCCTTCCCTAAATGCTCCTCACTGACTTATTCGAGATCATTTAGCTTTTAAGGTGTAAAGCTGTGGAATGATTTACCTGTATCAATCCGCAAATCTCCTTCCCTATCAGCATTTAAGTCACAGACTAAAAAATATTTGTCTCAAGTCATTTAAATTAAATTTAGCTTATTATCATTATTAAATTACATTTTAATCAATTCAAATAATCATTATTATCTATTATTTTATTCATTTATTTTTCAACTTTAATCTATGTATAGTGTTTCGTTATTTTTATTTTTCTTCCTTCCTTTTTTTTCCATCATTAATTTTTTTTTTTTCATTTTCTTTCTGTTACTCATAGGTTGGCTGGTAGAGATCCCTTTTAGGGATAAGTCCGCCTTTTGTTTATACAATAAAGATAAATAAAATAAAATAAAAAAGTTTTTTACAGATTTATATTGGTGTCAGGATAAAAATCATAGTTATTATACTAGAGTTTGGAGGGGAGCAGAGCAGGCCTGTACGTGGGAATGTCGCTGCAAATTATAATAGAGGGAAGATAAAACTCGTATACTTCTATCTTTGTCTAATCATACATAAAAAGAGACAGATAGGGTACATTTTAGGCTGGCTTCCTTACTTTAGTATAATAACTCTACGATAAAACTATACTATCAGTATCACGTGATGAAAAAAGAAGCTCGAGCCAATCATTATTTATGTTAATTTATCATAATTAAACTTGCTATTTAATTTAATTTATAGAAACCTTCAGAATTCAATAATAGCGAGTTATTATGCCGCGTGACGTTATATTAATGTCCTTTGCTTATTACAGGAAAATATGAATGTCTTGGAAATAACGAAATACAATAAATTATCATTGGTATTATTTATTTACAGATAATTGCTTTTCATCGAGATTTATTAACAAAGACTTCAAACTTAATGACTTAGGATGTTTTACCATTTCTGACGTTGATAAAGAGAAATATAATGCTTTTTTGTAAGTAATGGAAATGCTTAAAGATTTCCAACTTAATATATTTCAAAATATCTTAAAACATTTTATTTTATTTTTAGTTACGAAACTTATATACTTAGTTAAATTAAAATTAAATATCAATCTCTATTAAAAACTAAAATATTATGTCTCGGAAGTAATGGCATCGTTTATTTTGTATCTGGCTACATTTATTTCTCGATTCAAGTGACCTGCGAGACACGCACGTGCTGTTCGAGAGTGACTGAACTGAAAGCAAGATTGATAGCTGTCGAGAAACAATTACCTTTTGTCGGCCTCTATAAACCGCTAATTACAATAATTGATCATTGGCCTTTTTTAATTACAGCACCCATTCAACAGTCCATCATCACGATAAGTTGCCAGTCAGCGTATTTAATAAAGCCGTGGCTTCGGAATATTCATAGTTTTGCTTGCGGAATTTCCACTATAAATTTGAAAGTCGATCTAAGAATTTTTCAATTATCTAGTTCTTGAAATTACAAGTCTGACGTTTGTTGTGAAAGCTATGAATATTTTAAACTGTATTTATAGCGTGCTCGACAAAAAAGTAAAACTATTAAGCGCATGTATATTAATGTCACTTTGTAAGACGTCTGTATGTAGGGATGTCAGTTAACAGAATGCGTGCCTTAATTTAATGTATAGTACTCGCCATTGTGAGCTGTGATAGCCCAGCGGTGAGACCGTGCGACTCTTTCGAGGGGAACATGAGTTCAAACCCGGGCAGGCACCAATGAGTTTTTCTATAAAACTCATGTGTCTAATTGGTAATTGCAATTTATCACACGCTTATGAGGAAATCTGCATATCTCTAGAGAATTCTGGAGATATGTGTAGCCTACCAATCCGCATTGGAGCAGCGTGGTAGGTCTTAGCTCCAACCCTTCTCTCCAGAAGCGGAGAGAGTATGCCTATTCCCAGCAGTGGGATTGTAACAGGCCGCTACTTTACTTTTACTTTTTACCCGCCATTAAATAATGCACATCGATGTTTACAACGAAACAGCCGACCAGTTCGGTTTCGTAGAGCGCTGTCACTGTCACACACGGGTTCGTCAGTCTGTGCGACAGAGACGATACTCTATGAAGCACAATCTAGCCGATTTCTCTGTCTAAGCCTCAATGTGGTTTATTTGTGGCCGGGTACTTTATGAAGTAAACTTGTAAACAAGTGCTTTTGAATCGTCAATTCTACTGCTGGTTCGTTAAGCTGTTCCTACCGAGAAGCCAGTAAAAAACTCAGCGGTTGCTCGTTTCAAAATAATACTTATGACTAGTTATATTTAGTCATTACTATCTTGTACACGGTCGAAAAGTAGCTCTGTCCACGCGATTTTATCGTCTTAGTAATCCTCAATAGTATTTCTTATATTCTAAAAGGCTTTCTGTATTGGCATTTTTAGCAATATTGATGGAATTTAGTACAATAAAACCTTATATGATAAGCGAGTGTCTAAAAAACATTTGAGCATATTTTTATTCTTTACTTGACGCGTACGAAGACACTCATACACCTTCTAATAAATATATATTCGTCTAGTGAAGTTAAACTGATTTAAAATAAATTATCATAGGATATCTAAAATTTAAAATACTTCCGACTAGCGTTAGACCACTAAAATTTTTATATAAGAATAACATGAACCGACATGAGTCCACAAATGTCGGTACATTATTTTACTACACACAAAAAAAAAACCTGATTTTTAATTCATTATTTAGCGTTCTTAACGTGCTAAAACATATTTCTGTAATGTTAAAGATATTAGAAGGTATTTGGTACACGCTTAAATAGCGAAAACTTTGTTGAAATTCAACAGCTAGGCAAAATGAAGTGTCAAATTCGACAATGTACTTTTTTTTGAATGCTGATGAAATATTTTTTAATCTTGATTATTTCAGATGTGACAGCCCTAACTGTAACCAGTTCCGATGTAGGTACGGATCGCTGCATTCCTTTCGTTAATGCGATATATATACGAAGATTTAGATTGTACCGTACGGTACCGCTCCGTGCGAGACTGGGCTCCGTCAGAAATACAATTGTTGCCGCCCTCTAATTAAATTCTTAGCATTTATTGGTATTTAATTAAAAGTATTTTCCGATTATATGTGAAAATGAGCTATATGCATCTGTTGTTCTCGTGTTATCATTCATCATTCTCCTGCCCTTATCCTTTGTAAGTTTACTTGAATTCAAAATAATTTTAATTTGAATTTCACATCTACAATTATTATAAAACAAAGTTCCCAAATGCTGTCTGTCTGTAGGTATATGAACGATTTTCTAAAAATCTACTTGGAATAGATTTTTGTACTATTTTTACAAAAGAGTAGTACTACTCGGGAAGGTTAAGTTTAATAGTACATTGACGTTTTTTGTTGAAGAACTCCTGCTGAGAGCTTTACTTCCCTGCGCTGCGTAAACCAAAAGATACAATAAAGTAATTGACTAGAGAATTGCAGATCTACAAAAATACTACATGAAAGTCTGCGACAGCATTTCTCTATCTCCTGTTGTTGACCTACAATAACTATTTTTATGTACAAAATTTTTAATTAATTTCACTGATTTCCGCGCAGGTGAAGCCGCAGGTACATCTAGTTGGTTATAATTCTGTTATTCTGTGTTAGATTACAGATTAAAGATTACAGTTATGGTCGTTTTGTGGGAATACGATCAGCGCATTTAATTCTTGAATATTCGACGTGCAGGACCAACTATATGAGACGGTACAGCACGGGTTTGCAGTTCGCGGGACTCGGGGCATCGTCCGTGAGAAACGAATGTTCCCGGCCTCTAATTACGTTTTATGCGATATCGCCATTTAATTAGCAACATGTTTCCCTTTCTGAAACATTAATTAATATTTTCATCAGAGTTCTCTGCATTTAACTGTGCTTTTATTATTCGCTCGAGATTTTAATAAAGATTCCCGACCACCCTCGTTGGGGTATTATTGTTTTAAGAGTACTTAGTTTTTTTGTTTAGTATATTGTTTATGGCTGCGCTGAAGACTTTAATTATTTTATTATTAATTGTGATATTAAGTTAAAAAAGAAAAGTATTTAGTAAGTAAGGAAATACGTTATATTGAGTTAGCAAAACATGAAATATTAATGAATATATAACATTATTTTAATTGTGAACGAGAGAATATTTTTATAATAGACAGGGACAAAAGCTTTATAAATTTGTGAACTCAGGCCAGCTAATACGGTCATTCGTTAATAATTTTCCCTTACTTTCTTGTATGATGTATCCACATAGTGAAGACTGGTTTTGTATCTATCAAATAATAGTCTATCTGATGTAATATCTAATGTATCTATCTGGTGTATCTAATGTAAATATCTGAATAATAAATTTTTCAGGATCTTTAATCTGAGATTTATAAATACACAAACTTTATCTGTGAATACCTTAGCGTTAACGTCTATATGAAAGATTTTTTTTTTATAAAAATTATTTTTAATTATACAAATTTCAAATAAGAGTAGCTCGAAAAAAATAATGGTTTTTATACACGTTGGTGTCAAGTACCAAATTTCACCATTATTAGTCCAATCGATTCGCCATAAAAACGTAATAGAGAGATTGATTTTGACATTTATGATATACTACCTGTGTCAGCGGCTTCGCCCGCGTGGAAATCAACGTGTCACATTTTTTTTCTAGAATTAAAATTTTAAGCATAAAAGTAGTTATTGTGAGTTAACCATAAGAGATAGAGACGTTTTCTCATGGACTTTTTTGTAGTAGTTTTATAGATCTACACTTCTCTAGTACATTACTTTAGCGTATCTCTGCTGGTTTACGCAGCGCACGCGACTAAAGCTCCCAGCAAGCAAGTTTTTTAACCACTGCGCGATTTCTCCAACACAATTTACATAATACCGATATGTACTGTTTACCTGAAGTAGAAGCATCCGGAAGTATTGCAATATCTTTTTGTGTAAACCGTACTAAAATCCGTTCAGTAGATTTTGAGAAAATCGATTACATACAGACAGACAGCTTTTTTAGACTTTGTTTTATAATAAGTATAGATGTGCCGCTCTTCTTAAAAGTACCCGTTGATTAAATTTAGTATTAGAGTAACGGCCTGCAACTACTCCCACCTCTGGGCATCTCCTTCCTTTTCGCTGCTCCAATGCCGATTGTTAGATTACAAATATCCCCAGAATTCTCTAGAAATCCTCTAGGTTTCCTCACTATCTTCACCATAAAGCTTGTGATAAATTGCAATTAGATACGTAAGTTTTAACAGAAAAACTCATTGTTCACTGCTTTGCGGGGCTTGAACTTGTGGTCCGAAAGAGCCGCACGGTTTTACCACCAGGCTATCACGGCTTATGAATTTATTAATAGTAAATTTAGTAGCCGCACACATAACATCTTATTCCAACTTATCATGCTACTAGTTTTTCCATAAATAGCCTCTAAGGTCAGATGGCAATTGCTTCTAAGAGCGACCTTATATGGGTTCAAGTAACAAACAGTTTATGCCGGAATAGCGTAAAAATTTATCGAATAACATTTTATTTAAAGGATTATTTTAATGAACTTCTATTCAATTATTTAATTACTTACAACAGGTTCAAGCAAAATTGATTTAAATACGATGAAGTTGTTTTTTTAATGATTATTCACGTACCACGATAAAAAAGTTGCGAAAAACACGATTATTAAAAAAAAGATTGTATAAAGGTCAACTTTTCACATTATTAATCAAAAATTACGAAGTTATTTACATTATATTTGTAAAATGCAATCACAAGACAGATTATCTAAACATCCGTTGAGTAACTTCATCCTTTCTGCTTTTTAAAAACTATTAACTTGCCGTGCATATATGTGAAGGTGGAATCTTGCAAGTTAGATTTGACCCACTTCCCGACATGATTGGGCTGAAATTTTATATACTGGTCTAGTTCCGATGACAATGCGCGTTTATGATAAGCACCTGCTGCCAGGATTGACTCCAGACGAGGGAGCTCCTCAACAGTTCATAGCAGAGATATTAATTTTGTTGACAGCCTTTATTTATTTAGCTTATTGTTAGTGAAAATGCATAACATTTTTTAATTTAGCAAAAATTTTCTATAAATATGTTCTTCGAGCCTGGGTATTTATTTATATTTAAATATGTATTTAAAATAATATATGTGTATATTTACCAATTGTCTGTTACCCATTACACAAGTATAAATTTACTTACTTTGGAGATGTACGACCGTTTCATATATTCATTTATTTGTTATCTAATAATTTGATATTTTTACTTCAGCCTACTCAGATTATGTCTAGATTTTAAAGTACATAAGTCAAAATATCAAGTATATCAAAAGGAAAGTAATTTAATCGCGGATTATAGGAAAATAATTTCATTATTACTTTCGTATTATGAACCGCCGCAAAGCAACGCCTAATTCTATAAATTAATCAAATAAATCATTATCAGTTCAGTATAATTTAACATTCAATGTAATATATGTAAATATACAATCTGTCGACCCCTACATAATATGACTACATGCTTATTTGGGCGGAAGTAATTCTTGCCTTTATTAAAATATAACTTGTTTTGGCTTAATAAAATGTATTTCTATCTCAACGTATTATCAGATATTAAACAATTGAAATGAAATGGACGAGGTAGGCATAAGGAGCTCATCTCAAGGGCCTATTAATTAGGAGGGTTGAGCCACTCAGTCTCTAATTAACTGAAGACCCAGCCGCAGTCTGTAATTAGTTTCCTTAGAGGGCTGTTCTCACGCGCTTCTAACTTAAATACGGAGAATAACAGGAGTTTGTTTAGTTGGAATTACGTAAAATACAAAATTGGAAAGAGGATATTGAATTTAGAATTTCTTTACCCTCTAATTACATTTTTTTACAGTATGGTTCCTACAAACTGTAATAGCTAAACGTTGATACCGTGACCGTGCGATTTTGTCGTGGATTCTATCTCGTGAAGATGCTGCGGTTGCGGGGCGAAACGATTGTTGAGTTTGTGATAGTGAACGTGCGTGGTGCTTGTGTATTGTGGAGGCGGTGGTGAAGGTATGTCCATGTGTTTTAACGAATGCTGCATGTTTCAGGTATAAGAACGAATTTACATTTAGCAATTCTGCATTAGCATTATATATATTTCCTTTTTACTTTATCGCGGATTATAGTAAAACAATTTTATTATTACTTTTGTATTATGGATTTCCGCAAAGTAACGCCTAATTCTATTGTGAGAAAACTTGCACATCTCTAAAAAAATCTGGGGATATGTGTAACCTACAAATCCACATTGGGGCACTATGATCAGTCAAAGCTTCAACAATTTTAAAGAAGAGAGGAGGGCTATGCCCAGTCTTAATTGCACATTAAATGTCACCACGAGCAACCAAACTAAGGCTAGTTTGTATTCTTATATTATTGTATATTGTGTAAGTTGTACATAGTTGTGGATAGTGTTGCTATAAGTAAATACATGCTACGCGCCAATACCATTTCCTTATGCTCTTATATTAATGACGATTCACTTAGCTATTACAATAAAGGATGTTTGCAATTTCCAATCTTGAAGCGAGCATTGATTGAGTAGGTGTGTGCGTAGGAGAAATTGTCAAGATAATAGCGACTAGAAAAGGATTTTATTTACGGAAATTCAAAGTTAAGTTCGGTTTGTCTTATAACGGAATATAAAATATCGATTATAATATAATATAAGTAATGAAATTGAAGTTCAGCTGCTATATGTATAGTACCGTTGCGAAATTAGTCGGAATACTGTTTTGGGATAAATGCGCAAATATTGAATAAAAATTTGTTTAAAAAAGAGCCAGCCATACATGCCTATTATAATTTAAGTCCTTTCGATTCCCTGCGAGAGAAGTTAGGGAAATATACGTTTTTACATTAGCTTCACAGTATATATTAAATAAAAGCATTTTTCCGAACCTGCAGTAGATTCGAAGCTACAAAAGGACTTGTTTACAACCTTACTTGCATAAGAAATATTAAAAAAAAAATGTTTATTGTTCACTCTAAAGTATTAGATATCTTTGGAATTCGATTCATTCAAATATTGTATTAAAAAAAAAGTATTTTGGAACAAACTTAATACAAGCAATATAACAGAACTAACTACTTTGCTATAATCCGCACGGGTTAAGCGAATGCATGCAAAGCCAATGTGTATGAAGCAGGCAAAATCTACGCACCTTATACATGCAGGACCAGCCACCACATGCACCCCAAGGCGCAATTCACCAGCAACAACGCACACAAAAGCAGCACACACACCCACCACCACAATCTCGACGATCGTTTTGCCCCGAAACCGAAGCATCATCAAGAGGATAGGCTCCACGACAAAAATCGTAATGCGCCGCGCTACCCATACAAGCAGTCTTAAATAGTTCAACTCCCACCAATACCCTCCCCTCCGAACACATGTAGCAAAACGGAATTAGAAACATTTACTTGCTCGTTAATTAAGTGACCATTGTTATTTTAATTAATTGTTAATTACCGATCAACATGTTAGTTAACGATTACCGCCGATAACGAAGCAGGCAAATATCATGATGTCATGATATTTTCTTAATACTTAACCCAATGAATACGAGGTCCTTTCAATTCATCGCTTATGTCGAGCGTTTAGCAAGTGTCGGAGTATTAGTATTTAAAAACTTACACAAAATATTTACCAACAATAATCACCAAAAAAGGTGACATTATAATACGCAATATTATGTGTCATTGAAATGTAAATGAAAATTGCTCGTGGTTAATGTCCTTAATGTATTTGTCTCGCTGTATAGTCATACCTAAAACTACATTTCGACTTCGAACATGACTCTTCGATTAACATAAAGTGGAAAGGACGCTGCGTGGGCGCACTCTCCGATATTCAATAGCAAGTACTTATAGATACCGCTTCCTCAAGCAAGCGTGAGACATAGCGTTTAAATATATTTGTTCTAAAGTTGTTCTATGCTGTGCGAGTAGAATAGACCACCCTCGTTTCTTACCGAGGTTTCGTAAAAGACGGCTCAGGTAAGTTAACCCGCTGTGTGGTATCCGGTTGAGTAAATAGACCACACTCATTTCTTACGGAGGTGTCGTGAAAGACGACTAAGGTAAATCGACCCGCCGCGTGGTATCCGGTTGAGTTAATAGATCATCCTCATTTCTCACCGAGGTGTCGTAATAGGCGACTAACGTAAGTTGACCCACCGTGTGGTATCCAGCTGAGTAGAATAGACCGCACTCATTTCTTACCTAGGTGTAACGTAAAAGGTGAATAAGGTAAGTCGACCCACCGTGTGTTATCCGGCTGATTAGAATAGACTCCCCTCATATTTTACCGAGGTGTCGTAAAAGATGACTAAGGTAAGTCGACCTGCCATGTGGTATCCGATTGAGTTAATAGACCACCCTCATTTCTTACCGTGGCGTCGTAAAATACGACTAAGGTGAGTTGACGTCAAGCAGGCGACCAGTCTTAAAATACGTAACCAAATCAAGTGACAACGTGTTTTATAACATGTTGTGCCAACCCCACTTAGAGTGGGATCTAGTGGGCAGGAGGATGATGATGTTCTAAAGTTGTTCTATAACAAATATAGCAATCACTAGTTAGTGATTAAAAGTTTTATGTATAAAAAGCTATACGGCTAAGCGGCTAAAGCTATACGGCTAAGCGGTCTCACCGCTGTGCTGTCATAGCTTTTTATACATTAAAAGTTTTATGTATGCGGTGAGACCGTGCGACTATTTCGAGGGGGCCAAGACTAAAACTCTGGGTAGGCATGAATAATTTCTTCTGTTAAGACTCATATGTCTATTTGATAATTGCAATTAATTGCACTCTTTTAGGTGAAGAAAAACATCGTAAAAATACCTTCATATCTCTAGAGAATTCTTGGGGTGTAACCTACTAAGTCCCATTGGAGCAGCTCCAAACCTTATCTCCAACGGAGAGAGGAAGCCTCGGCATAGGCCTAGGACTGGGATAGTGATAGGCCGTTACTTTTACTAGTTTATTGGGTTTGTATATTAAGGATATCGAAAGCGGAATTCCTTCAAACACTAGAGGTGATATAATAAGAAAACAACTTAAAAAATGCATGCATTTTGATGTAAATCTTGATAATAAAGATAATCTATACGCGATGAATGCAACGCACTGTTATACGCTCCATGATTTTACGTTGTCTATAACGTTTTATTTGAGATTTAGAAAGTCTAATTTTTATATTTCGAAATAAGCTTTAAGCGATCATGCTTCAAGTGAGGAAACGCAGGGAGTTGCCTATTAAGTTCGTTCATTATGAATGGATAATGAATGGATTCGATTGACAATCTTCGATAATTTGCGTGTGGGTGGTTTTATTGGATATTAATGTTGGATCAGTTAAAGATTGAATGTGATATAGTATATTATTTTGAAATAAATTCGAATCAAAATTGTTACACAGTAAATTTGCTACTATTTTTACAATAATATATACTACTCCCCGCAATAACAAATATAAATTTACTTTTTCCAAGTCCAGAACGGACCGTTTGGTTATGGTCAAATCCACTAGTACGAAATCCAATTCTGCTCTCCAAGAACTATCAAAGGCCACTACTTTACTTTATTCTTACTTGACTTAATCAGGATCTGTGAGATGCATTTTCAAAAGATTTAGTAAATACCGTACCTTAATTGGACCACTCTAATTGATGGAAATTACAATTCAAAATGGATCATGACCACCAAACCGCGTATCTTTCGCAACAGCGACCGAAAAATAATTAGGAATTAGTTGACCTCACCGTCTCATGAAAGCAAACCGCGAGCACCGACATTGACCCCTCTTCAGAAGTACCTCTTCTGTGACGAAATGCGGTTTCAATGATGTATAGAAAACATTACACAGTACCTACGCAAGTTTGTGCAACGGACACCACAACCTCAAATTCAGTATTTAGCTCATCAGAGTTCGCAAAGTTAATCACAGACAGAAATACTGATTTCTGATTCAATATAAAGTAATAATAATATAATATAAATATTTAAAATTACTAAAGGATTGTTTATATTTTATGATAATCGATTTAAACGTCATCATCCTCCTGCCCTTATCCCGCTCTAAGTGGGGTCGGCACAACAACATGTTGTGCCGACATAATTTGGATAATAATTTTTTGGTCACATAATTTGGCTACGTATTTTACGACCGGCCGCCTGCCTAACGCCAACTTATCTTAGCCGTAATTTACGTCCCCTCGGTAAGAAAGAGGTGGTCTATTCTACTTAACCGGATACCACACGGTGGGTCAACTTACATTAGTCGCCTTTTACGACACCTCTGTAAGAAATGAGGGTGATCTATTCTACTCAGCCGGATACCATATGGCGGTAATAATCGATATAAGTTAAATTATATTTCAAAAGGAATACATACTTAACACAATCCAACCATCTCTTTTTCAGCCTCCCACTAGTTACATATGCATCCACATTTATATTTAACACCAAAATTACTTTCGGAATTCAATTTAAAATTAAAGTTCACAGTCCATATAACTCTCAACTGAGCCAGAGATCGATATTTTTGTGGTATGCAATTGGACAGGTATTGACCTCAGCAGATGCATAAAGGATAAAATCTGCTGAACTTGATCTCGTGGTCATTATGAGTGCATTAAAATATGGAAACGGTGTTACATATCGATATACATATAGAGTTATACATACAGTGGGGGAGCCATTGGCATGCCAAGATAAGATGATAGACCCATATATATCTTTGTTTATTCACACATTAAAATAAAGACAGATAGAGTGCCTGTTTTGCTTTCTCTTATATTTCGTTGTATACATTTTAGGGTAGCTCCCTACTAGTATAATCAACTCTATCTATAGTACCCGGCAATAAATAATGCACATAGAAGCTTAGAGAGAGAAATCGGCTAGATTCTGCTTCATAGAGCATCATCTCTGTCGCACAGACTGACGAACCCGTGTGTGACAGTGACAGCGCTCTACGAAACCGAACTGGCTGGCTGTTTCATTGTAAACATCGATGTGCATTATTTAATGCCGCGTACTATAGATAGAGTTGATTACACTAGGAGGGAGCTAGCCCAAAATGTGTACAACGAAATATAAGAGAAAGCAAATGAGGCACCCTATGTCTTTATTTTAATGTGTGAATAAACAATGCTATATATGGGTCTATCATCTTATCTTTGCATGCCAATGGCTCCCCCACTGTATATACAATAACTCTTTGTTCACATTCATTCTAATTCTTGTTAAAACTAACACAATTACTCACCATATACTTTTATTGTGTATTTCTTTTAATTGGTATAAATAGAACACATTAAATTTGATATTACTCTTATAACAGTAATTATAATAATTGCAGTGCAGTGAATTGTGTCTTCTTGTATTAATATGCATGGTTAAGACGATACTTAAATGTAATTTTGCACACTGAATTTTTTAGAGGTTATTGACACAAAACAGGTTTGTTATACTAACGTTATGTTATAATAACGTCCATTAAAAGCTAGGAAGATTATATTAACCCTTTTAATAAAATTTACGTCGAGTCTAATTTATCACGAAGGGATAACCTAAATTACAGACAGATAATATATGTACAAACCGTCAAAACTACAGTTACTCTCACAGTTATATTAGGTCCTTAATTATGAAATTGGCGTTTTGTCGTACTGGCTACTTTGATCTCAAATATTACCTTTATGGTTAGGAATTCCAAATTCAAATTCATACAGCTATTTACTCATGCATTTGTGTTTCAAACCCCCTAATTCATTTGTTTTTTCTTCTTTTGTTTTTTTCTTAGTGTCACTCTGTTTACAAAATGGAATACATGAAATATCGCGTTATTTACGAGTATGAGTTCCACCGTGGCACCAGTGCTGCAGGAACGGCTCGAAAGATTAATGATGTGTATGGTGACGGTGTCGCAAAAGAAAACACAGTGCGTTTTTGGTTCCAACGTTTTCGTTCTGGAAATTTCGACCTGCAGAACAAGCCTCGTGGACGGCCGGAGACCAAAGTTGATAATGAAGAATTGAAGGCTATTGTGGAAGCGGATCCATCGCAAACCACGTCCGAGTTAGCTGCAGGCTCCGGTGTTAGTGATAAAACTATTCTAATCCACTTGAAGCAAATTGGGAAGGTGAAAAAGCTTAAAAGGTACCTCATGAATTGAGTGAAGCAAACCGACAAACGCGCGTCGACTGCTGCGTTACGTTACTCAACCGGCACAATAATGAAGGAATTTTAAATCGAATCATTACCTGTGATGAAAAGTGGATCTTCTACGATAATCGGAAGCGCTCATCGCAATGGCTGAACCCTGGCGAACCAGGCAAATCCTGCGCTAAGCGAAAATTGAATAAAAAAAAGTTGCTTGTTGTTTGGTGGACTAGAGCCGGTGTCGTTCACTACAGCTTTCTTAAATCTGGCCAGACGATTACGGCAGATATCTATTGTCAGCAACTGCAAACCATGATTGAAAAGCTAGCTGCTAAACAACCGAGGCTGGTCAATCGCTCTAGGCCACTGCTGCTTCAGGACAACGCTAGACCACACACTGCACAACAGACGGCTACCAAATCAGAGGAGCTTCAATTAAAATGTCTTAGACATCCACCGTACTCTCCGGACCTTGCTCCAACAGATTACCATTTTTTTCGCAATTTGGATAACTACTTGCAAGGAAAAAAATTCAACTCCGATGGGGCAGTCCAAACCGCCTTCAAAAATTTTATTGATTCCCGCCCGAATGGTTTTTTTAGTAAGGGGATCAATGAACTACCTATGAGATGGCAAAAGTGCATGGATGACAACAAATGATTGACAGGTACGAAACGAATGAAATTTATTTATTTTCATATTTATGTATTCGTCGATTTTTCATTGTTTTAAGATGTATTCTGCTATTCGGGGCGGCGACAAATCCAACGAATAAAAAACCATTAAAATTGGTCCAGCAGATCTCGAGTTATAAGTGTTGTAACAAACCCGACTTTGTTTTATATATATAGATTGTTTTCTCTGGAATCTTAGATTTTAACAGAAACCTATGCTAATGCAGGTTCAGACCAAAGTTTAGTATCAATTTATAGTCTTGTGGGACTGAATACGTTTCTTTCCGAAACTATAAGTAGACTGTTTTTTTTTTCTGCCTTAAATAATTGGACACACAGTAATGTTGAATTTAAGTATTCAATATGAAAATAAATATTTTTCTTATTGACGAATACAGTATTACGAACGTTTGCGTCTCAATCACTGATATCTATTTATCTTATTACAGTATTAATACGACGTATCGTTGAGAATTAAACAGTGCAATGTATTAATAAATGCCGTGAAGATTAACCGTTAACAAATGTAGAAATGTTGTCTGACACGTTTGATGCGGACTGCCGATGCTAAGTGCTGATAACATTCCGGCTCAGGGTTCGAACACGAAATTCTTGATGTGGTCAAATCTGAGCCATGCTTGAGGTGTACAACGTTTCTCTGACCTGCATATGTATGGTTGAATGCGAGGAATTCTCGATATGTTGATTGGAGCGCGTCTTTCATTGCGCTGTGGCTGCAAATCTAGGGTTTCGATCGGGCGACTTGCGGCGCAATGTGCTGCATTCCGAGGCTCGATGACGAGAGGTCATCAGTAGACGATAGGATCATGACAGAGAATTCGTCGCTCGACTGCCGATGGTATGCGAGCGGTAATTGATTTGTCCTGCGTAATCGACGGCTGAACGGGATTGACGGGAATATCGAGACGTCACTCTCGCCGAGATCGCACGCAATGTTGTGGTTATTTAGACAAATCAGCTTCCTATTAATATTCTAAGACATAGATTATCAAAAATGATGATGCATAATATTTTGAAGATATGTAACCAAATTCATTAGTCTACATGCAGTTAAGATTAGTAATTATTACATTTTCGCCAATACTACAATGTCGTGATACATTTATAAATATGAAAAATTTACTATTTTTAAGATTTAAACCTTTTTTCAATATGATTATATCACGAAACACCTGTGAAAAGAGCTTATGCCTACTGTGTATTCACATAATCTCTATTGAAATTGTTGAAAGTCCAATGGGATGGTTAATAAATATATATTTATTAACCCTATGTTCTCTACATTTGTTACGATATCAAAATAATTTTATCTTGACTATTATATAGCAAGTGATTTGTACAAATAAGATTACGTACTACCATATTTTACGTCATATTATGTTCTTCATTTCTTTTTTTTTTTATTTAACTACCAATAAATGAAATTAGAGACATATATGCGAATATAAGAAACAACATACGAATTTCTATCACGTGTGTATTTGCGTGAGCCATTCATATCTCTGTAAAACAAACTAACGGGATAGATTCTGAATTAAAACAAAAGATATTATATAAAAAGCCATAGATCTTGTATTATGTTGTCTGTAAAAATAATATATACATTAAAGAAGAACATGTATTCTGCGCACGCGAATAATCCACTCCGGTTCCAACTTGGAACTAAGCGCACGAAGTCAAATAAAATTAATATTCATAGCCGTTGTATTTATTGGCTTTCAATTAGTATAATCTTAATGGAGCATTAACATACGCGCAGGCGACCCATCCGAGTATACTTTATGCTCGGTGTTGTTAGCATGAAAATAAAAATTTCCCTTAATTTAATTTTAGATATTGATTTATATTTAGTTACAATCGATTTTGGACAATATAAATCGCGTTACTATACTTTAAACATTCATTTAATTGAGCAGTTGATAATAATTTTGATTTAGATCTGAATTGATCTGAAATCGCTTCGCAATTTAATATAACGTTATATACGGTAATCCAATTGTCTGTATTTGTAGTAAAGAATATTTTAGCAAGGGGCAATAGAGGGCACATAGTACGTAGAACCAATACAAAATGCATTACCTATGCAATCCCTAATAGGCAACCTGAAAGTCTGAGCCGCTGGATCAAAACTTCCCCCGTAAAATCAACAGAGGATGTCACATACACAAACATTAGTCGTAAAATTAAGATGTTGGTTGATGACGTATAAATAACTCCCCAGGCGAAAAGATTTAATATTTTTTTGCAATACTAGAAACATCCATAGATAACGTAGATTTAGCACCATAATTACCCTTACCTGGAAATTTAATTATTTTCATGGTAAAATAATATGGTACTATTTTTTTTCTCCCCGCTCCCAAAGGAAATACGGAAATTTATTATTAACAGACAGACTCGCATTTATAACATTAATACAGTTTTCCTAAACTAAGCTATAATTGCCATTTACAATTATATTATTTAAACGGAAAAAAGAGTAGTATAAAAAAGGTCATTTTGTCATGAAATATAACTTAATTTAATATCCAAAAACATGTTCAAAATTAATAATTGGTCGCGACAGGACTGCAGTAAGTCAATGAAAATAATTATTATAACAAAAACTACATTATGTATTAGGAATTTTGCCGACAGTGGCGGCACATCAGACGTATAAAGCGGTTCGTCAGATGTGCAACAGAATAGAAAGTTAATAATTACAAACGTACCCGTAGCTATAAGCCATTTTAATACTCACGATAAAGAATGAATTTTAATCTGCAAAACCACCATTTATCAAATTTAGTCGCAAATTAATAAAATTATATTTTTACAACAGTAGATAAATACGCCATTTTTGATATGCATTATAATATTCTGATCTTAAGTTTCTCAAATATTACAAATGAACATTACGGTGTATAATGTATGCTATTAACTCATTAAAATTCACAACGTAAAGTTTATAAGAATCATTAATCTCTGTTTGTTGAATTGAGGATTTTGATATTATATTTTGTTGTCTCTGTTGATATAAAACTTTGGTAATTTTTACGAATCTAGAAATCTTCATCTGAATTATCATAATTTATTCTAGAAACTAAGTAAACTTTAATGTTATTAGGTGTTAGCATAATCACGCTGATTTTTATTTAGTCATTATATTTAAGCAACCGGGTGTGGGTTATAAAAATGCAAAACACTGATAATATCGCTAATGTATTCTGAACCACTTGCCACACAACCTCCGTCTCGAAATGGTGGCATAATGTTCTGGATTGTCCCACTAAACCATTACTAGTTGGAATAAGTACATAAATGGGCAACAGAGTCATTTCTACGCTGGCAACTCCGGTCGCGGAAGGCCTGCAGCCGATGACCTCAACAGACCGGTTCCCGCGGCCCTCCACCCCGCGACCTCTCGCCCTCTCCTCTCTCACCACCTCCCCCCCTCACGCGAGACGTTTCATTACGTTATTATTATATTAAACGCTATAATACACATTGTAGGCATTAGTCCGCCGAGACGTCGTCCTAAGAAAGGGTAATGTATGGCCCACGTAGGCTGTGCTTTTGATCTTATTTTAAAGCCTCCTTTTGGATTAGCGCTGTGAAGTTTATGGTCTTTACGAATGCCGAATCATTCTTTCGGTAACATTTAATGTTCCTGTTATTAGTTCTTGGCAAACATATGAGGATTTTTTTAATTATTGTCAATAGCGGAATACTCTTTTAGTGTTAAATCCGCATTACAAGAATTTTATATTAATACTACGTCCCTGAAAGTAGCATTTGATGAAAATCTATAATACTTTCGTTTCGAAAATAGCATTGTTAAAGCTAAATCATAAATAATACTTCATTGCCAAGGTCTAGTAGAGTATATACTCCACTACTAAATATGTGGTTAGCTACATTAGGCGTTTATTAAGTCATTTATCCATTTTTAATGTAGCTATATAATCGCCCACTTTTCTTATACTTTCGCTTAATAGGTATAACCATACCATTTTTATATCATTTCGCTCTCACAAACCGTTATAGCCGCAGCTTAAGAAACGCGCTATCTTCGCCCTAGTATTTCATACATATATAATATTCATATTATACATATGATAAATGTGAAACTCTGTCTGTCTGTTATGCTGTCACAAGTAATCCACGAGAGCAATATTGACATAATTTGGTACGATTGAAGCTTATATACAGGGCTAACATATACAATGTTCGTACAATATAGTAAAATAAAAAAAAACCATATAGTACACAATTCAAGGCCATAATATATAACTGAGGGTAAATAACTCTAAATTAACTGTCCAAAAATCGTCAATATGAACAATAATGCGGGTATCCCTGCCCTTATCGCTACTCTAAGTGGAGTCAGTACAACATGTTTTTTTCTTCAATCCTCTCATATCATTTGTCCACTACCTTCTTTCTATATCTAATCTTTTATATGCAGGTCGGAAATCACACAAAACATCTCTTTTTAGGTCACATATCCATCCACGTCGTTTAGTTACATTATTTACATCGCTCATTATTATATGTCCATACCTTTTTAAATTTTACACTTCTCGTCTCTTCTATTAAAGTTATGTCTCAATAGTCGGTCTAATGATTCGGTAACATGATTTAGATCAAATCACAAGTGTTAATAGTGATGTGTATGAAATTTATACCGATATTAAGATTAAATTAACGTTGCGTCCAAGTGCACTAATAATCTTACCCGCAACAGGGCACGCGCATGGCACACGCTTATCCACACAACCTGCCGTATTCTCTGAAATAAAGTTATTGTCCGTTAGACTAAAAAACACACATCCGGCGACGTTCGCGATAGTTGCTGCGATTATTCCGATACAATCTTATAACTTCTTATCATTTTCCTTTGCTTCTTTAAAAAATTTATTATTTCTCCAGTAATTATCAGTTAATTATTCTCATGCAATCTTTCTCACTTTGTCTCATTAGCATAGAATACACACAAATGATAATTTACCAGACTTCTACACATTAATAATGTAATAAAGCTTTCGGTTTTCACAAACTTATTGTTTTTTTAATATTATAATTGTTTTTTGTGATTATAATAGAATTCATGTTATGCAAGTTTAAAATATGATAATATCATTTTAATTCATATTATGGTCCATATTATGAACGTTCGTTACAGAGCCAAATTAACTTTCTGTAGTAAAGTAAGGTAAAAGTAGTAAAGTAGAGGCCTGTTACAATCCCACTGCTGGGAATAAGCCTCCTCTCTCCGTTTGTGGAGACAAGGGTTGGAGCTAAGACCTACCACGCTGCTCCAGTGCGGATATGTTCGGAAATGTAGGTACTCTAACCGAGAAGAATCAGCAAGAGACTCTGCGGTCACTCTTTTCAATAATAAATATTACACTATTGTATTTATAATTGTTAACAAACATAGATTACAATATAATCTAGTGCTTAGCTGGTAGAAATTCAATTCCAAGCTTTCTTGTCATCAAAATTAGTCCTCAACAGTAGGTATACTTAGCTTTATTAATTAAGTATCTCTTTAATTACTTGAACTTGAGTAAAGGCAGGTCCGAAATAGTATAAAATATTGTATGTATAAAATATTGCGACAACAATGTTGCTCAGCAATTTGGTTAAACTATAATTAGTTAACTTTATATGCGTTTTTCTACGAACTAATTAACAAGTACGCACGAATTATTCTCCATATTTAAATAGATACCAGTTATCTCACCATTTGCTCTATAATATCTTAGTGATGTGCCGCACTCATCTATAATCTGTAGTAGGTACATCTTACCTATATTTTTTATTCAATGCAAATATGGGTTGCGATCCTGCTAATGGGAAAACGCATATTGAACAGCTTATATACTTACTTAAAATATAAGTGAAGATGTAAAGACAAAATAGCAATAAGGTCAATACATAGAGTTATTATACTTAGAGTAGGGAAGTCAGCTTAAAATGTTTTTATTATCTATACTTATTATAAAACAGAGTCCCAAAAAGCTGTCTGTCTGTATGTAATCGATTTCCCCAAAATCTACTGAACAGATTTTTGTACGGTTTTCACAAAAAGAAGTGCAATACTCCCGGATGGTTTATGTAAATAGCACATATCGGTATTATATAAATTGTGTTGAAGAGATCCCTTAGTTGTTAAAAAACATGCTTGCTGGGAGCTTTAGTAGCGTTCGCTGCCTAAACCAGCAGAGATACGCTAAAGTAATGTACTAGAGAAGCGTAGTAAACTTTTTTATTGTATAAAAATACAATAAAAAAGTACGGGATAGCATATCTCTATCTCCCACGCTTAACAACTACTACTTTTATGTTGAAAATTTCGGAAATTCGGTAAAGTTTCCTAAATCACTGAAATCCACGCGGGCAAAGCCGTTGTTGGCACAGCTAGTATTACATAAAATGTGTTATGTTATATAAGAGAAATGAAGAGAAAGCAAATGAAGGGTGTCCATAAATACCTTTCATGTAAATTCAAATTTTAGGAATAGTATGCAAGATGATCGCATTATATTCAATGATGTTTTTAGTGCTTTTTTAAGATTTTAATTTCCTTTGGATGAGATTTGATTGGCCCGTTGGCGCAGTGGGTAGTGGTAGGAGCTGAAGGTAGGTAGGTGCCTTCAGCTCCGCGGTACACGGGTTCGATTTACGCAGAGGGCCAACATTTCCTATAAACAATTTGTTGGTTCTTCAAGCCTGAGTGTATATTTATATTTAAGTATGTATTTAAAATTATATATGTATATATTTACCAGTTGTCTGTCACCTATAACACAAATATAAAATTAGTTACTTTGGGGACGGACGACTATGTGTATAAGTGTCCCATATATTTATTTATTTATTTGGATAATATGAATGATTTACCTCAGAGCTGTTATTTTATAACTATTGGGAGATTAGCATAGAGTTATTATACTAGAGTAGGGACGCCAGCCTAAAATGTGCAATATTACAATAATGAGAAAGCAAATATGAGTCTGACTTTTTATGTGTTGAAAGTTAAAGTTGAAGTATACACGTTTCATCTTCTCTCTCGTATCACTTCCTATGGTTTCCCTACTCTAAGTATAATAACTCTATGGGTCAATGTCAGCTCGCGTAGAATGGACCCCAGATAAATATGTACAATGCAACGCATTCGCCGTTGTTAATCCTGGGCTTTTTGACGAAAAATTTAATTATATTCCTCTGTTTAAATTCAGATTAAGAATTAATTCCAGTCTACCTACCGCTAACAATCACTGAGTTTAGTGTTCACATTGCGCGATGATTTTTATTATTCGTATAATTTTTGTTTTATTCACCACAACTTTTCGCACTACTATTCGCTTGACTGGATATTTAGGTAAAATTTTCGCTCAATTCCTGTTAAACATTCTAATGTGCGAAATATTTGTATTTTATTAACTTAAACCATCCGGAAGTATTGTTCTATATTTTAATAAAAACCGTACAACATTTGAGAAAATAAACGCATACAGACAGACAGCTTTTGGGAACTTTGTTTTATAATAAGTATTAATATATCAGCGTAAAATATTCAGTTACTTACATATTTCAAATATAGCTTAAAATTGTTGAAAATAAACAATAACAAAATTTCCTAAATCTTTTTTCGGTTTGAAATATATTCTTTAAGCTTGGCAGGAACGTGCTGCGTTAAGCGGTGCGGTCGAAGCGGCTGCTCAAAGCGGTATAAGAAAAAAAACCTCACAAATAAAAGAGCTGGGACAACGGCATGATCAAGTGCACCGAACGATGTAACGTGATATTTTGTAATGTGCTTTATTTTGCACTGCGCCCAGCCCGTCTGGCCTGCCGTCTATAATTAGAATAAATCTTCGCACGTTCTTAAAAAATTCCATATTGCTTGTGTGAAATATTACATTTTGTCCTAAGCCTTAGGATACTAAGATTTTAAAATCTAAACATTTCGATTAAAAAAAAACGTTTTACATAAATTTAACGCCTCTTGCAGTATCAAACAAAGTATCCTAACAAGCATCTTGGATGCGTTATTGATTTGAAATAAATATAAAAATAAATGTTTGTCTCTCATCATTCTCCTGCCCTTATCCCACTCTAAGTGGGGTCGGCACAACATGTTACGTTTGGCTACGTTTTTTACGACCGGCCGCCTGCCTGACGTCAACATACCTTAGTCGCCTATTACGACACCTCGGTAAGAAATGAGGGTGGTCAATAAAAAACATGAATGTTTGTCTCTATGTCCTTTATAGACTCCCAAACGGCTGGACCGATTTTAATAAAATTTTTAGACAATCTTTAGCATTCAAAATGGGTCATTACCCAGCGGATGATCCTGTAAAGTTTCGTGGCGATTGGGGCATTCTAATTTAACTGTTAAGTTCTGTTTCTTCTAGGGGAATTTTGAAACCAGACTGAGCCACAGTAACGCATGGTCGGAAAGCTAGTTTGAAATAAAAAAGATCCAGAGTGATTAATTTGTATAATTCTACTTTACAAACTAGAAGTGTTAAATCCTAAAAACTTTTAAATAAAATAAGATGAACACTTTTAAACGACTGGAAAAACTGCGTGCTATATGCGCTTTGACTGATATCGTTTCGTTCTGTAATAGATCATAGATTAAATCTATGATAATCATAATAAAAGTGTTCATATCACTGAATATAAATTCGTAAGATAGCTATCATTCTATCCTATAAAAGTAAAGTAAGTAAAGTAGCGGCCTGTTACAATCCCACTGCTGGGCATAGGCCTCCTCTCTCCGTTTCTGGAGAGAAGGGTTGGAGCTAAGACCTACCACGCTGCTCCATTATCATTGGTAGGTTACACATATCTCCACAATTCTCTAGAGATATGCAGGTTTCCTCACGATGTTTTCCTTCACCGAAAAGCGTGTGATAGATTGCAATTATCAATTAGACACATGAGTTTTAATAGAAAAACTCATTGGTGCCTGCCCGGGGTTTGAACCTATGTCGTCTCAAGAGAGTCGCACGGTCTCACCGCTAGGCTATCACAGCTTATCTATCCTATATTATAAAATAAAATATTTATAAGCCACCATAAAAAGTTATTTTAAAAATAGAAACTTTATTTTACATGCATAAGTTAAGGCATATTATATTAATAATGTTTAAATGTGTAATAATATTCCGGTAAGTATAGTATAGTATGCAGAAATCATAAGCGATTTTCCTGCATAATGTAGTAATACCGTACTGTGTTGATTTAAATATGATACGAAGAAACATTTTATTTTACATTCTACTATTTTACTATCTTAACATGTTATCCAAAATGCTTTGTATCGCTCAACAGGAAATCCGAAATAATTTTATTTCATATTTCGCATATTTTAATTGTGAACATATTTTAAATTTAGTAGGTTTAAACACAAAAGAATTTCAGCCAGCTATGAGAGAGCAACTATACGAATGGTGGTAAAGAGTCTATAATGACAAACTTATTTAATATAAATCGCTAAAGGGTTGCTATAGTACCACTACTAAAAAAACGCGAGTTATGCAACAGGTATAAGTGTTAAAATACGCATTCTTTTCAGCAGCAATACCAGAACACCTCGTAATTCAATATAAGCCGGTCGTTTGATGACTAGCGCAATTTGTTCTTCTTAACAATGAAAACTTTCAACCCATTTACCTCAAAACATGATTTTTTGAGATGGATCTTCATTGCAGCCCATGAGCGAAATGTCGAAATAATTGACAGCTATGTATATCCGTGTTTACCAACATTTAGTGGTCTGTAGTAAAGTAAAGTACAGTAACGGCCTGTTATTATCCCACTGCTGGGCATAGGCCTCCTGTCTCCATATTTGGAGAGAAGGGTTGGAGCTAAGACCTACTACGCTGCTCCAATGCGGATTGGTAGGTTACACATGTCCCCAGAATTCTTTAGAGGTATAAAGGTTTCCTCACAATGTTTTCCTTCACCGAAAAGCGTGTGATAAATTGCAAAAACTCATTTGTGCCTGCCCGGGGTTTGAACCCATGATCGTCGCTAGAGAGTCACACGGTCTCACCGCTGGGCTATCACAGCTTATAGTGGTCTGTGTTAGTGAAATATTCCCACTTGTAATTAGTCTATCCCAAAAACAATAATTTGAGTTTCTTATAGGTGCGGTGCAAAATAATGTATTTATAGAAACTATCGTAATAACATCGTTTCGTGTACTAATCGTATCGTTGTGTCAATTGTGTTTCAAATTTTTTTTTATTTACCATTTCGAGCTGAGCCTTTAACACATTCGTTGGATTTTTGTAACAATTATAAAGAAGATATACGATGAAAACCATTTTTAACAGCAATGAAAAGCTGCGATGGACAGGACATAATTCAAAAGTAAAAATAAAAATATTACTTTTGTATTATGGATCTCCGGAAAGTAACGCATTATTTTATAAATTATTATTATAATTATTCAGGAACTCGCTAAACGTTGGATACTGAATTGGCAACCCAGCATCTATGATGTAGTTATTAAAGACTTTCCACTAGCATAAACAGAGTGTAAAAAAAAATTCGCGAAGAGCAACAAATATTGAAGCCACACCGCGTGGTGTATTCTATCACTTTTAGAGTATGATGTCCAATTTTAAACGTCCATCGTCATCATACATATAAAAACAACGAAACTTAAAATTTTGTATGCGATTCTATGCAAAAGCTTATATGCGCTCAGTAATATGAGTAGTAATAATAAATACTAATATAGAAAATTTTCAAAGCAAGATTTCTAACTATACATCGTTAGTTCGTCAATATAGGCGGCAATAGAGCGGCTGGAGTGCGTGGAGGCCGTAGCTCGACCAATTTATTCGCCGGGACGTCAGATTTCGAGGGCCTCGTTACGACTAAGCCTCCAATTAGACTTATCCCTAATTAAGAGATGCCAATAAATTACCCTCCATCACGGGCTAACGAAGACGCGCCGCACTAATAACGCTAATTGATTTTGAGTAATGAGCTTGACTTTTGATGGGGCTGATTGGGAGAACGTCGATCGCGTTGCCAATAAGAGGACTCGTGAACGGTTCGGAATACTTCACATCAGGGAGCTTGCGATACTGGCTGGTTTCTAAAATTTCTAATTAATAGGTTGAGTATGTTCAGTAATAGAGTGTAATTTATTCATATTTTCGCAAAGAGAGATTTAGACGCGATGCCGCAATTAATTTTACGTTTGCTGGTAATTTGAATATATGATAAATAGGTGCAAAGATAATTAAAAGCTTTATTTAAAATTATAAAGTGAGTTAAATATAAATTTTTGTTCATTTCAAATTAAACTGTTACTCAGCGACCCGATGCTCTTTACGCCTTTTAATTTGTTTCAAACAAGTATTATTAAAAGTTTAGTTTAATTCTGTTAGAGAATTTAAATGACGTGGTAATAAAGAATAACACTAAATTACTGAATTAAAGTAATAAATCTGTTTAAAATATCACTCAGGCAGTCTCTCTTCACGCTCGAAACTACTGTAACATTATTTAAATTTATAACATGAGCGGAAGAAACCAATCGCAAGTTAGTATCAACAAGAAACTGCGGCGTAATTTTCATTTAATTGAATTCCATTAACATAGTTAAATCTTGACTTTAATTACTAAGACCAATCATCGGTCTCGCTTGAAATAATCCACGATAGATAAATGTCACTTAATATGTAAATATCTAATTAGTTTTACGTAAGGTTGTATAGAAGAAGAATTAATTGAATAAAATGAAGATAAGGCTACTTTTTCGCTAGCCACAAAATATTTTTGAATTCTTCATCGTCATAAAGGTTTTTCAACTATGAGTATACTATGTCCATTTGTGATTCTGTCATGGAGTCTATTTCCTGATGATGCTTAAGTTACAGAGCGAATTAATCGTTGGGTTTTTGTACTAATTTTTTTAGTGTTTGTGTAGTGTACACTACTACAACACTACTACAGTGTTGGTGTTTTGTGTGGTTTCTGTGTTCGTCGCTTTTTATATGCGTAGTTAAAACTCCTCCTGTATCTTTTATTCCTTATATTTGTATTAAGTTTTTTAAATGAGTGTTGAATATGAATGTCAAATTCAAATTCAAATTGGATTGAATATGTGACTAGACGGAGGCCTAAAAAGAGATGGTTGGATTGTGTGATGTATAACATGCATATACAAAAAGTGACGTCAGAGTTGACGAATGATAGGAGAGAATGTACGAGAAAAACATATTGTGCCGACTCCAATTAGAGTGGGATAAAGATAAGAGAATGATGAGTTAGAGTGGTAGCATTTTCCATTTTCGTATATCAGTATGTAAACTACGTAATTAAATTCATCATCCTCCTGCCCTTATCCCATTCTAAGTGGGGTCGGAACAACATGCTACAAACATGTTGTCACATGATTTGGCTACGTATTTTACGACCGGCCGCCTGCCTGATGTCATCTTACCTTAGTCGTATTTTACGACCCCTCGGTAAGAAAGAGGGTTGTCTATTCTACTCAACCGGTTACCACACAGTGGTTCTGCTTACATTAGTCGCCTTTTGCGACATCTCGGTAAGAAATGAGGGTGGTCTATTCTACTCAGCCGGATACCACACGGCGGGTCGACTTACCTTAATCGCCTATTACGACACCTCGGTAGAAAGGAGGGAGGTCTATTCAGCCGGATACCACACGGCATAAACTACGTAATTCATTATTCATACGAAATTATAATAACATTATTATAACTTTTTTAAATGTATTTTTTTATCAAGCAATTTCTGCTCTATATTAACATTCCAGTTAAGTCACCTATTAGAGTTATAAATATTTTAAACAAACAAGAATTATTTATGTTTTTATAATAGTTATAAGCGTGGCTTGCTTATAAGACGCCTTAGTTTATATCGTTTGATACATTCACAAGAATAATTAATTATTTTACAAATTGGAAAGCTCTCATTTTATAAGAGCTGTTTTAAATAAAAATCTTTTGTAGATCCAAAGAAATGTTTCTATATTATAATGTTAATACTATTATTTAATAAAAAAATTCGTAGTCGATCACGCAGAATATCTTATACGATAAATTATGAGAGATATTATCACCAGCCCGGAACAGTGTCCTAACACCCATATTTAAGGGGTCAATGGAAATTAATCGCCATCGGCGTGATTACCTCCGTGGTAACCCATAAAGTGAAAGTAAAAAAATCTATATCTACATTCCATAATATCTAAAACCTAGCCCTGGCTGAAAAAAAGCTAATGCTTTATTTCTAATTGATCACGAACCGTTCTACTCTCTCTAAGGAGTGAATGGCCGAGTTATTTAACCAAGAATTTTACCACAAGTAGCAGTAATAGTTAATAGAATTTATTTAATGCCACGCTGGCAACAATATCAATTATAGTATGTAATCATTAATTCATGCATACGTTTAATTAATGTGCTCATACATTAGAATAAAAAAAATATTTTAAATATCTTAAGACAATTATAGGATTAAAACACATTTCAAGATTAAAAGATTTAAAATATCAGATAATGAGTATCTATTTATTGTATATAATCTGATTAACTAAAAAAGTGGCATATAATATCTTTGTTGTAGAATTATGGATATGAGATATTTAAAAAAAATAAGCAATATAACAAACTAACTACTTTTCTATAGTCCGCACGGGTTAAGTGAATGCATGCAAAGCCAATGTGTATGAAGCAGGAAAAATCTACGCACCTTATACATGCAGGACCAGCCACCACATGCACCCCAAGGCGCAATTCACCAGCAACAACGCACACAAAAGCAGCACACACACCCACCACCACAATCTCGACGATCGTTTCGCCCCGAAACCGAAGCATCATCAGGAGGATAGGCTCCACGACAAAAATCGTACTGCGCCGCGCTACCCATACAAGCAGTCTTAAATAGTTCAACTCCCACCAATACCCTCCCCTCCGAACACATGTAGCAAAACGGAATTAGATACATTTACTTGCTCGTTAATTAAGTGACCATTGTTATTTTTTATTATCTCAAGTTGCTCTAACGTATTGAGTCGGAGTCCCTTATCACAAGTGTGGAGAATATGAAATGAATGGTCATTAGGCACTTTATGACCGCTTTCTAGCAAATGTTTTGCAAAATTAGAATTTTGTGGTTTATTATTCCTAAACGCAGCCATATGTTCCCGGAATCGAACCGCAAAACTTCGGCCAGTCTGACCTACATATGCACCGTTGCACTCAGGACAATCTATTTTATAAACCCCAGATTTTTTACCCTTATCTAATACATATTTATTTTTACACAACAAACTACGAAGCGATTGGTTAGTTTTAAAAGAGAGTTTAGTACCCGATTTTGATTTAAATATATTTGCCACTCGATCTGTTAATTTTCCAAAGTAAGTCAGACTGGCTTTATAATTAGTTTTATTAAAAGATGGTACCGCATACAAAAGTTTAGCGATTTGAGACTTGTGTTTATTTTTAATTATGTTTTTAACCGTGTCTGTAGTGTAACCGTTGGAAAGTGCTATCTGGTAAATTATTTGTAACTCCTTTTCATAGCTGTTTTTTGAGAGAGGGACCGACAATAACCTATGGACGTAGCTATGAAAGGCAGCAAGTTTATGTTGCCAAGGGTGGCAAGACGAAGCCGGTATGATCGTATCGGTGTAAGTTGGTTTGCGAAAGATCTCAAATGAATGTTTAAAAAAAATAGATTTCTTAAGGAATGTACAATTTACTTGGCCTTATTTTACTTTTACACAAAATAAACTTAAGTTAAACCTTAATAATGTGAAAACTAATAAACTTTACTGGCCCGTTGGCGCAGTGGGTAGTGACCCTGCTTTCAGCTCCGCGGGTCGTGGGTTCGATTCCCGCCGAGGGCAAACATTTTCAATAAACAATTTGTTGGTTCTTCGAGTCTGGGTGTGTATTTGTATTTAAGTATGTATTTAAAATTATATATGTATTATATTTACCAGTTGCCCGTCACCCATAACACAAATATTAGGTTACTTACTTTTGGGATGGACGACCGTGTGTGTGTCCCATATATTTATTATTATTATATATATTTATTTATTTTATATATATAGAAATAACCAAAATCTAATCATTATTTATCCAGCATTTCCTTTTCAATGATTGTCTTGGTAATGACGCTTCAGATCAGTTCAGTTCATCCCAAAATTAGTCGAATGGACTAAACACAATTATGAAGATAGTAATTGTAGACCTCAGGCCTTATTCAACTAATTGCTGACGAAAACTAACTACCCCCCAAATATGTATGTTATATGCTTTAAAATCACGCATAATACATACGAATGGAACTCTGTTTTTAACAGCCCGGCTATAATGAATTTTGGTACAGAGATAGAAAATCATGAACAGCGTTAAGCTATTTACCGTAAACGTCTTCCCTCTGCTTGTAGAGGGGAATATGCTACCTCCACCAGCCAGCGTTATATACTCGTAAATACTAAAATAAAATCATCAAATTCAATTTCAAATTCAAATATAACCTTAGCCCTAGCCCTCCTTAGCCCTTTGGGGTTAAAAAACCCTAGGATAATTCAGACAAATAAACAAATAATTTAAAGAATTAGGCGTTACATTGTGGAGATCCATAATACAAAAGTAATAATAAAATTATTTTGCTATAATCCGCCATACAGTAAATAGAAAATATATATAGTGCTAAATGTATAGTGGACTATCTGTTTTTTTCATGCGATGTTGCGATGCGATTTTGTCGTGGAGTCTATCTCCTGATGATGCTTCGGTTGCGGGGCGAAACGATTGTTGAGTTTGTGATAGTGAACGTGTGTAGTGCTTGTGTATTGTGGTGGCAGTGATGGAGGTTTGTGCATGTGTTTTTACGAATCCTGCATGTATAGTGCATTTAGCACTATATATATTTTCTATTTACTGTATCGCGGATTATAGCAAAATAATTTTATTATTACTTTTTTACAAATAAACAACTCAACTCAGCTACTTGTTTCGGAAATAATGTTCAATCTCCATCTATATCTGAGAAACTACGATACAAGTAAATCGCGGTTACACGTTTCATCTCTCATAATTACGCCAAACATTAAAAAGCTGTAATTATGTTAATTCACTAGCTCCGTGTACGTGTACATGTTGTAAAACTTGCTTTTAAATGACTTTGCCCGTCTTATTACTTATGCACATTTTGTTATGGACAAATAAAAAGTTAATTAAAATCTATTGTTATTTATACCAGGTAGATTCGCTTCCGTTAGATTTGCTCCGAATTAAAAAAAGCGTTATGATCTTATTATTAAAGCGTATTATTCTGTAAATTATTTTATTTATGATAAAAGTACATTGGTGATTTACTTTTAGCTTTTTTTCCAACTAAATTTATACTGGCGGTATAACCGGGCGTTAGACGAAGGCGCGAAATGCGGAAAGTAGAGTGAGGAAACTCTACTTGCGTCAGGGAATGTCATCCTAAGCCTTCTTCAACGCTGGTTCACGCTTTAGGGTGACCTGTAGGCCTACCATGAACTTTTAGATAACGACGTCATGGTATGAAAAAGCAAAACAATTTAGTTAACGTCTTTAATTGAGTCGCAATAAGAGTTCATGTAGGCCTGCTGTAATGAAGGAATTATATGTGTATTATATGTGAATTATATGTATGTGATTGGTCATCACGCGAGAAGCCGGTTGATGTCAAAACACTAGAATCTCGTCTTTGCGGCAACTCCCAGCTCTCAAAAGATAGTAGTGTTACCACAAATTGCAATAATAATATTATTTTTTTTAAAGTTGCAATTGGGTTACTTGTTGATTCTTCTCGGTTTGGACCTACATTTAGAACTGTCGGTAGACTGTTAAAAATTACGAAGCAAGACAGCTCTTTTCAAGAAGTGTTTTAGTTCAAACCGTTTTTCAGTTTAAGTTTAGCAGAACTGTACATAATTACAATAAACAATTTATTCTCTACCGCGTGACTCTACCGTTATATTCTTATTAACTTATAAGCTATATGTTTTATGTTCACATGAAATTATCTGAAGATTGTTTGTAACTGTATTTTACTACCAAAGTTAAAAAATAGTAATAAATACCGCTGACTAATATAGGCTCGCTGCCTCGCAATACGTCTTAACTCAGCACCTGCCAGTGCACGACTGACTCAACCCGCGCTTGCCGCGTAATGCTTGGACGAGACGACAGATACGAATATACATCATTATACCCACATATATATCATATTATATCAATACACTACAGTAACATTTTTGCATTTAGGTGCTATTTTTTAATATTAATAATAAAATTAAGGAGCTATTTTGTCATCTTTGAACATTCAACAACAACGCCTTAATGAATTGGATAATATAGTTTCCGCATTGAGTCTAAAGTCTAAGCTTAAAATAGGACAAAAATGTATGCCGAATCGAGATGAATATTTGCGTAATTTGTCGAACTCAGCTATTTCCGATAAAGCTTCTAATTTTGACGCCATTTCCGTGGTATTGGACGAGGATGAAATATAAAAGCAAATTGTGTCCCACACTACAGTTCTTGTACTCATCATCCTCCTGCCCTTATGCCAGTCTAAGTGGGGTCGGCACAACATGCTTCAAACATGTTGTTACATGATTTGGCTAAGTATTTTACGACCGGCCGCCTGTCTGACGTCAACTTACCTTAATCGTATTTTACGACCCCTCGGTAAGAAAGGGGGTGGTCTATTCTACTTAACCGGATACTACACGGTGGGTCAACTTACCTTATTCGTCTTTTACGACACCTCGGTAAGAAATAAAAGTGGTCTATTCTACTCAGCCGGATACCACACTGCGTGTCGAATTACCTTAGACGCCTCTTACTTAACCTCGGGAAGAAATGAGGATGGTCTATTCTACTCAGCCGGATACCACACAGCAAACTACAATTCTTGTACTATTGTATTTAAATAAACTTTAATCTTTTCTTAATTATATAATTTGCAAATATTTTTATTTAAGTTATTCCTATCACAGAATGTAGGGTACACACGCTCTATTGTGTTTAGAACAACAAACTGACGTGTTTTAATATTAGCTCCGTTCCAGTCACGTGCACGCGAACACGCAAAATGCATGCAAATTATCCAATAGCTTTTTGTCATCTTAATAACTGTGGATAATGCATAGAATTATTATACTTAGAGTAGGCCTAAAATGTGACATATTACAACACCTGGGTGACCGAGCCTTGCTAGGTATTTTTTTAATATTGTTACGTTCGTGGATTTGGATGAAAATACCTGGTGACTTGTTAAACACTTTATTCAATTTTTTACTACAAACTTAGTACTTACAGTCTCTACACAATCCTTTGACCAATAAGAATGCCGAGGTCAATATTATTAAACTTTTATTTTTGCTTGTTTATTCGCTCTTGATCGCTATTCGCAAACTGAATCTCGAGGCGCACGGTACATCAGCTTATATATCGAACGAACAGATGTTCGAGAACATTCGCGAGACCTTGAAAAGATCGTAAACAAATCTTTTGTAAACATGTTTTGGTAAACACGCCGAATATTCCAGAGAATTAGAACTCTATGACATATAGTTTACGAACTCTTTTTCCATGTTCGTAAACTGCCCCCGTCCAATTTGAACTTTATGACATATGCATTACGAACCCTTTTCGCATGTTCGTAACACTGCCACTGTCCAATTCGAATTTCATGACATACACATTACGAACTCTTCTCGCATGTGCATAACAAGCGCAATAGGATATTTTTAGTTCAGAGTTTTTGGGTGTTAACTCGTAAACCTCTTGATGTTCTTAGAAAACTCAATTAATCTAGTCTAATCGAACGCGGCCTGGGTTTTTCTGGCTTAGGTACTAAAAGCATACAACCTACTTTTTGTTAATTCCAGTATACCACCCGAAATATAGGCGTGCGAAAAGCATCCTATATGACCCTGACGCTCAAATAACGATTGCTAACACAGAAACACGTAATACACACACAGCGTCTTCGCCGGCAAAGACGAGGTCCCAGTTTTCTGACGTTGGTTGGTCTTCTCACCACCCTTCAGACGTCGTAATGACTAATCAAATTCATACCATTAGCCCTCCATTACGTGTCGCCTTAAGCCGTGGTCTGGCCTCATAGGAGGCGCCCTTAGGACGACGTTCCCCGACGCTAGTAGAGCTTCTGCGCTTACCCGTCCCGCCTGGTGACGCTGCAAAAGCCGTTAGAGCTAACATCATACAGTCAGTTCGTAAAAAAAATGATTCCAGTATCCAATGATAGTTACTATAGTAAAATGTGTAGTACATGATAGTATTATATTTGTATAATGTTAGTGTGTTATGTAAAACCATATTATATGAGCTCTAAAAATAAAAAGTATACGGTATGACTTGTTTTTTTAAACTTTTCACTGACTAGAGGTATTAAAAAAAACCTTGCATTGAAATAAAAAAAAATCGAAAACATTTAGGTACCCGTTAAACAGAAAAAAAATATTTTTTGACAAACTAAAGCTCTGCGACTTTTAACTTAATAAATCAACTTAGCTAGTCGCGTAAAATGCAACTCACTAGCCCGTTGTCGTGTATGGCAGTGACCGCGTCTTCAGCTCCGCGGGTCGCGAGTTCGATTCCTGCCAAGGGCCAACATTTTCTATAAACAGTTTATTGGTTCTTCGAGCATGGGTGTACACTTGTATTTAAGTATTTATTTAAAATTATATATGTATATACTTACTAGTTGTTTGATGATGATATTTAATAATTGTCTATCACCCATAACACGCTGTGATGGCCCAGTGGTGAGACCGTGCGACTCTCTAGAGACGAACACGTGTTCAAACCCGGGCAGGCACCAATGAGGTTTTTCTATTTAAAACTTATGTGTCTCATTGATATTTGCAATTTATCACACGCTTTTCGGTGAAGGAGAACATCGTGAGGGAACCTGCATATCTCTAGAGAATTCTAGGGATATGTGCAACCTACCAATCCGCATAGTAGGTAGGTCTTAGCTCCAATCCTTCTCTCCAAAAAACGGAGAGAGGAGGCCTATTCCCAACAGTGGGATATAAACACGCCGTTACTTTACTACTACTTTACTACCCATAACACGAGCACCTATTAAGTTGCTTACTTTTGGTTCGACCGTGTTTGTAAGTGACCCATATATTAATTAATTAAGTTATTTATTCATATAGCTGTAAGATGATGATACGATCATGATCATGATACGATACGATCATCAAAACTAAGTTAGTGCACTCAAATTTTTAGCACAAAGGTAGGACTAACAATATAAAAGACAAACTGAATCTTGCTTCCTCCTATGCCCCATATTTGCTAGACCTCTAAATTATTCCACTTTACAAATTGTTGTTGTTGTTGTTGTAAATCTCTTTATTGCACATAAAACAATTACAAATTAAAAACTAACATAACAAGATAATGTACAATGGTGGGCTTATTCTATAATAGCAAACTCTTCCAGCCAACCGGAAATTCAGAGGAAATAATAAAAAATTTAAGATGAGTAGAAAATAATCGATGCTTCGTGTACACACATAATTAACAGAGTAAATATTAAACTCTATATACACAACAAAAATCTAAGAAAATATATATGTTATGGTATATATATATTTAAAAATATATATTTAAGATGAGTAGAAAATAATCAATGCTTCGTGTACACACTTAATTAACACAGTAAATATTACACTCTAAATAAACAACAAAAATCTAAGAAAATATATATGTTATGGTATATATATATTAAAAATATATATTTAAGATGAGTTAAAAATAATCAATGCTTCGTGTACACACTTAATTATCACAGTAAATATTAAACTCTATATACACAACATAAGTCTAAGAAAAATATATATATATATATATATATATATATATATATATACATATATATATATATATATATATATACACACATATATATATATATATATATATAGTCCTTTTCTGCTACTTGTTTGATCATGCGAATTTCCTAAGTACTTGTTTGATCCCCTTAAATTAGCTGTTTTAATGGCTCCTGAGTTGTATTCACAATGCCAAAAAGTATATATTTGATTGGCATATCGTGTCACTGACTCATATTTTGTGATGTACTAGTAGACTCTATATTTTTCTGTTAATATTTTTTATGTATTTTGTGGCTCCTGCTAACGGTTTTTGCTAAAGTCTTCGTTAAGCATTAGTTGATCTTAAAATCCAATACATTCTAGACACTTTTTGATCCATGTTTAATATATAGGAGTGAGATGCCCCACCTGTCAACGTCGGCCCCAGAGGTCATTGCTACTATATAATTCTGTATCAATAGGCATAAGTTGATCTAATATAAATTTTTATTTTTAACATCGTCCGGAGCATTCTGACATATATTTGAAATTCGAAACTAATTATTAGTAAGAAATATTTCTGGACTTCTTTTTTTTTTGCATGAAATGAAACAAAATATGGTTTCAAACGGCATTAAATTTTAAAATAATACTGTATTACATACTTAGTTATAGTTTGAATAATGAGAGACAACAAAATTATTTTTTTAATAATACTTAATAATTCATAATAATATAGACTGTCAAAATAAGTTATAAGTCACAATCATCATCAACATCTTCTGAGCCATTTTAAGGCCCACATGTTTAGTTACTCTACTGAGGTCGTCTTGCATTATGTTAAGGTCCTTCAAGGTTAGGTCCTTCAGAGACTCTGCCATAACGACTATATCGTCGGCAAATCTAAGGTGAGTGATATACTCGCCGCTGATGTTGATGCCATATCCGCTGCAATCCAAAGCTTAAAGACATCAAATGCAACGGTAAACAGTTTTGGGAAGATGACATCTCTCTGTCTCATATCTCGCCGTTTTGGATACGGATAGACATTGTGGCGTTTTCGTACAAACACTTCAGCACTTGGTCGCACCGATAGTCGATTCGGCATCTCTGGAGCCATCTTAATACAGCCCATGTGCCCAAAGTGGCTGGATATACTACTCGGTCTTCTGTATAACCTGCCACAGCGTGAATATGTGGCACTATAGTACTTTAGCCTTTTCGGAATCCGGCTTGTTCGGGAGGCTGGAAGTCGTCGCACCTACCCGCGAGATGATTCGTTTTGACTCTCGAGAACAACTTATAAACATGATTCAGCAGCAAGATGGGTCTGTGATTCTTCAATAAGACGTCAGGAGAGAACCACCACGTTCCTGTATCATGCTATTGGCATAATACCTTCATAAATAATGGAATTAAATCGCTGCAGGACAGGTAGTTCGGTTGTCATTTCGTCATCATCTGGAGCCTTGTTGTTCTTAAGTTGTTTGAGAGTAATACTAATCTCGTAAGGCTGACGTCCGGGATATCTTCGGTATTGTGTCAAGTCAAATTGGTTCTTGGATTTTTTGCCAAATTGACAACAGTATGAAATGTATAACTGCCCATAGAACCTCTCAACCTCTCTTAAAATCTCAGGTCGAGACGAAATGATAGCAATATCGGTATTTAATCACGTCAACTGCCTTTGCCTAATAGACAGATGTCTTGCGAAAACTTTTGAGCCCCTGTTACGCTCTATAGTACCTCGAATGTATTCGGTGTTGAACTGTCGCTGGTCGCACTTTTACGCCTTAGAAATCTGTCTATGGATCAAATGGTAGCTCAGCACGTCTACTGAACACTGTAATCTCATTTCATTAATCTCATTCATGGGTTTGAGAGTCTACGTCAAGAATTTATTGGTCCTTTTACGGCTTTTCTTATAAAGTTTTGATTGTATGGACAGTTTCCACCAGCCTGTTATTTAAATCGTCCACAGTCATAGCGCCGTCAGTTTGGCAATCAAAATGGTTCATTAGATTGAGTTGGAACTTCATGGGGTTTTAGATATGAGCTCAAATGGGTCGGAGCGTAGACTTCACCAGTCTGGATCTTTCCAGCTGTACGCATATATTCAATGTGCCTCTAACTATACGGTGATGAAGAAGGGGAGCTTCTTTACGGTATTGACCGCAGATACATCATTAAATATATAACGCCTGGTCGACATGATGGATTCGATCTCGTTTCTCGTGGAACCATTGGGACTAATCCAAGTCCATTTTCGATGCAGCTGTTTCTTGAAAAAAGAATTCATCATGTCCTCAAAGAGGTCCTCTCTCTCTCCAAAAAAACGGCCAACATATGGCCCATGTGGTTCCGTAGCCCGTATCCAAATTGCCCTACTCTCACCTCTGTGCCGCTTCACTTGCTAAGCTTTGCGTTTAATTTTATTTACTAAATTTACCCAGTGTAGAAGGTTTTTGAGGCATGCATCAAATCATAATTATGATGCATAATCATCGTCTTGATGTGCTGATGTCGGTGCGTAAACCGTTTGGTAATTCTGAGTATAAGGAACGCGACTTCAGATTATCCTATCACCACCGCAACTTGTTTACCTTTTTTTCCAGCTCAAGTATCTTTTCCATTTTCTATTCCCTCAAAATTTGTGTGTCTTACGTTGCAAAGTTTGGTTTTCGTGGTTGGCAGCGGATTTTTTGCCGGAAATTCATGAAACCCCCTGCTATGCCGTTATTTAGTCCACTGCCATAGCTGAGAACTAGGGGCTGTGGTTTATATTGTGATAACATCATGTGAAGGGTTTGAGAGTAATCACCACGCTCGGCATGCGGCTTGGCGATTGTATTGCTGACATTGTCGCACCGACAGTGCTGCTGTTCGCTGTCGGTCTGGTATTTGGGTTAGCTGGACTGAAATGGTTAATCATATAATCGTATGGTTAATCAGTCGCCAGATCCTCATTGGTTCATCTGCAGGATGCACCACGAGCAGGTGACACTTGAAGAGACTGAATGGGACGAGCCTCCCTCTTACACCCTCGCCTGGAGCCCCTTAAAACTAGTAACTTAAAAATTAAAACTAGAAGTAGGCGCTACTTTGCGGAATTCCATAATACAATAGTAATAATATAAATTATTTTGGTATTATAACAAAATAATTTCTATGATTACTTTTTTACATGTACTTATTATAAGATTTTCTTTTAGGCAGAAAGGAGAGATTTTTAGGGATATTTTTTAATATTAATTCAGCCTCTTCAAGGTCACCTATTCCCAAATGTTGTAATTTCAATTAGAACCATCAGATCCTTCAACTACATTTCTTTGAAATCTGCATGCTTAAGAATGTACTGCAAATTCAACCTTGAAAGAGTCTTGAATGACGGGGTCAAAGTACGGAGTACGTTCGGTGACGATCTGCTCTGTGATTGGCGCGTTTGAATCGGATCAAATAACTACGGAGTGGATTTGTATAATTATTGAGTAATTACAGAGAAACAGTATTCATCATTTGTTGATCCGAAGCGGAGCCAACAAATGTGATGTAAAATTGTATTGGATCAACAAATCAGGCCTGGATCAACAAATCCGAACGGATCAACTTAGAACTGATTATACGTACCGCTTGATCAAACAACTCCTAGAAGGGATAACTATATATATATATATATATACATCCTATAACCTATTGGGCACCCTACATGGGCCTTTTTGCATATAATGTGACGTCCACCTGCTTAAGGCGTCCGAAATACGGACGTTGAATGCGAGACCACGAGAATCACGTACAATTTTCTATACTGAACACAGAAATGTCAAAATTGAAAAAAAAAATTGGGCGTCATATCAGTTCCACACTGACAATAGTGAATATTTCCGTAGTTCAGCGATTTTTCACATCAAAAAACAATAGCGCCACTGCTGATTGCCGTTGCTTTCATAGTATGCAGTATGTAACGTCCGCTTAAAGAAAATGACGCGACGTTGCCAAACCGTGCCCTTAATTAAATACAAATGTAATCTCCAATGTTTTGATTTTCTAATTATTTTTCATTTCGCCCATCGAGTATTCTTTATACACGCGTCCGTACATTCAGTTTGTTTTTTGACGTCCAAAAAAATTAATGAAATGCCGAATAAATACAACTATAAAAACCTACGTCGTAATGAAAAATGTTGATTTCTCTAATCTAATGACGAGTTTCAATTCGTTCTTCTTACCTATCTGGATATGAAACGAGCTTTCTTTAGTTGCTTTTCTAAATTGATGTCAACTTGGGTACCTTCAGGAAATGCTTGTTGAAAAGCTAAAATTTAAGTAATACTTTTTTTTAATATTAGTGATTTATTTACTATTTATTATTTATATTTAGTACAAATTCATTGTAATTTAAATTTCGTACCTAAACTGATTTTACAAATAATCCATAGTTTAATTAATTCGTTTATTTTAAAAATAACAAACGAATGTCAGATAAGCATAAATCATGCATGATATATGAACATTTCACTTCTGTACAAATGTAGCGTAGGTAACGTTAAAATTTAGTACAAATTAATTTCAACTCGATCACCAATTTAATGCCAATAACTGTTTTTCTAATTTAAAATATTATTATTTACTAATAGAACTGCATTATACGGATGTAGAATGGCCATAAATATTTCATATTGCACAACAATCGACGTCCATATATAGGTAGTCGGTAGGCATCAATCGAGATGCTATTTTATTATATACTTGATTACATACATTAGTTATGTAATTTTATCTGGGTCTTTGGGCCCAAAACTGAAGGAAATATAATTAATTTAAAAAATTATATTATACAGACGTCGAATGAGTAAAAACATTCATATTCTATAATATTAGGCATCCTATCGCCCATATAGAGACATTCAACCCTCAATGCATATAATAAAATCGTTGAGATGTCAAATCTGTACATTTAATATTTTCAAGAAAAAATAACTGTAGTCGTCCCTAAACACGCTCCAAAAGATGAAACAATAGTTTTTTAAAATTTTGTCTGTTTACTGTGCGTTTGTGCCCGCTAATCTCAGAAACCGCTGATCCGATTTGGTCGCGGTTTTCACTAATATATAGTAAGAAGTCTCACTTAACATATAGGGTATGTTTTATTTCAATCGGTCCGCAAATAAAAAAGAGATGTCAATTATAAGGTGAAAGGTTGTGTACTATGATACTGGTACTTGCATTTATAACGTTTTTCGGTGTTCATGAAGCAATCTTCCTTACTGGATTACATATGTTACCATATCTAAGAGAAGCATACATCTTTTTATGAGAACTAGGCCGGTCTGAAGCTGATTTGTTTGAAGAATTTTTGATTTCAGTTTTTTAGGGCATTTGGACGCCGTTTTCATTAACATGGAGAAAGCCTCATTTTTTAGTTCCATTGGTCAGCAAATAAAAAATATGTCAATTTTAAGATGGAAGATCGTTTACTAAGATGACGCTATTTGCATTTTTTCCGGTTTTCGTCGTTTTTCATGAGAAAAAGGCTGGTCTGAACTACTACGCATTTAATATATTCGTATTAATATCGGTCGTAATTTTGAAACCCGTTTTAAAGAACATAAGGTCGCTTTCAGGAATAATAAGCCACAAAATTCACATTTCGCTAAACATTTGTTAGAAAGCGGTCATAAAGTTCCTAAAGACCATTGTTTCGAAATAATGCACACCTGCGAAAAAAGCTTGAAATTAAATATTTTGGAACAATTAGAAATCATTAAGCATAACAATGGCACCCTCATTAACGAGCAGATAAATGTCTCTAGTTCAAGCTTGTTGCACGTGTTCCGAGGTAAAATAAAGGGTGGGGATGAACCAAGTACTATTTAACAACGCTTGTTTGGATAACGCTTCGCTTTGCGATTTTGTCGTGGAGTCTATCTCCTGATGATGCTTCGGTTGCGGGGCGAAACGATTGCTGAGTTTGTGATAGTGAACCTGTGTAGTGCTTGTGTATTGTGGTGGAGGTTTGTGCATGTGTTTTTACGAATCCTGCACGTATCGGGTATGAAAATACTGATAGTCCACTATACATTAAACACTATATATATTTTCTATTTACTGTATCGCGGATTATAGCAAAATAATTTTATTATTACTTTTGCTTTTATGAAGTCAAAAGTGGGCTTTTTATCATAGAGCATTTGGAAAATCGAAAATAAATTCATTGAACTTCGCCTAATCAAGTCTGAAACAGCTTTTTTTATATGTTAGTGTAACGATGTTCGTTACCTCATACTTACGTACACAATACACAAATTGGCAACGTCGCATTTTATTGGATGCAAAATAGTCGTAGAATTGAATGTTATTTAATTAGTATACACAGGAAGCCTGACGATTAGGAGTCTAAAGGGGAGTCTTAAACAACAGCGATTTGCATGATGATATACATATATTTGTATATTAAAACAGTTAATTTTTCCATGAAAATAAGTTGCTTACCAATATTCCTAAACGTTTATTAGCCAGTATTCGCCGAAAGCACTGGCCTAAACCTAGTACAAGTGATGGACGTTACAATAATGCAAAATGAAAGGATGCCTGATGTGAAGCGGGATGTATATATATATATATATATATATATATATATATTGGCAAAATATATACCATAACAAAAAAGAACCAAAATATATCTATAAAATAAGTGACTTATAGGCATATATAATAGTTTAGACACGAATGAAAAATATTCATTTGCATATTATTATAAATTTTAAATAGATATGCCATGAGTATCTTGGCAAATGAATGCTAAGTAGGTACGCAAACATAATTTTCGCAGTGATGTTATTTTTCACATTGAATAGTTAACAACTGGCTTGGTTGGAACGTAAAATAGCCGAGAACAATTATCGAATATCTTTACGCGGTAATACAAGATCTCTTACAAAATAAGAGCTTTCTAATTTGTAGAATAAATAATTATTCATGTGAACGTATCAAACGATATAAACTAAGGCGTCTTATAAGCAGGCCATGCTTTAAACTATTATAATAACATAAATAATTCTTGTTTGTTTAAAATATTTATAACTCTCATAAATGTGACTTAACTGGGATGTTAATATGGAGCAGAAATTGCTGTATGCTTGATAAAAAAATATATTTAAAAAAGTTATAATAATGCTATTATAATTGAATTACGTAGTTTATGCCGTGTGTTATCCGGCTGAGTCGAATAGACCTCCCTCCTTTTATACCCAGGTGTCGTAAAAGGCGACTAAGGTTAGTCGACCCGCCGTGTGGTATTCGGCTGATAGAATAGACCACCCTCATTTCTTACCGAGGTGTCGTAAAAGCAACTAAGGTAAGCCGAACCACTGTGTAGTGTCCGGTTGAGTAGAATAGACTTAGAATAGACTACTTAGAATCTTTCTTACTGAGGGGTCGTTAAATACGACTAAGGTCAGTTGACGTCAGGCAAGGAGCCGGTCGTAAAATACGTAGCCAAATCATGTGACAACATCTTTGTAACATGTTGTGCCGACCCCACTCAAAGTGGGATAAGGGCAGGAGGATGATGACGAAATAATAGAAGGAAAAGGAAGAAAGGAAGAAAAAAAATAACGAAACATTATATACGTAGATTGATATTGAAAAATTATGCAATAAAGATAATAGTGATTATTTGAATTTATTAAAATTTAACTTATTTAATTTATAAATACCCATAACTTGGAAGAGGAAGGAAACACTCGCCTTTATAGTAGTCCGTAGCGTAATGTCATGGATGACATTGAAATTATTATAACGAAGTATCTAAATCAATTAAGCCGTATTTTGAATTATGTCACTTTAAGACTAAATATGCGAAATGGTCTCCGCCCCAGTATTCTAGCTCTACACAAACGCATTCAGCCGCGTCACATACAGATACATACATACACACGCGCATTCAGCCACGTCACAGATAAATACATACACGAAGCGATTTCCATCGAAATACTGTAACCCGTTAGCCTAACAGTTAATGTTTATTAAAAAAGTCTGCGTAATAACTGGGATCGTTTGTAACATGCTCCGATGCACGGAAGCGTTAAAGTATATTGCTACCTACATATTACTTACGACTACTACTCAGGATTAAGTAAGATTAATTTTTAAGAAACCAATTTTACATAATTATGAATCAAACAGCTAAACTAGCTAAATAGCTATATTTTTCACTGCATAACGGTTCAAATAATAAGTGAGCCCAAGCTTTTGTTTACAGAGTACCCTGACTTTAAACCAAACTAGAAGGAATTTTAGTCGTTTATTGGACGACACGGTATGTTTTGTGAAGAACGTGTTGTTATAGAAAACAGCTGAATTTAATCTTACCGGTCCAATTCTAACCGGACTGTCTTAGGCTGCATACCGTCTAAAACGCACGTTTGATGGTGTTTCTAAAGAACTCTTGCATTATATGAACTCTCGAAGATACTACACTATACTACACTACACTAAAGAAAACTTTCTATACTACTGAGGATTACTTCGAAGATACCAACGCGTGGGTGGAAAGAGCTACTCTTCGATCCTGTACACGACACAAAGGACTTAATGTAACTAATAATAAGAATTATACTTTGAAAAGAGCAACCGCCGAGTTTCTTGCTGGCTCTTCTCGGTAGGAACAGCTTTCCGAATAGCAGTAGAGTTGACGATTCAAAAGCACTTGTTTGCAAGTTTACTTGAATAAAGAATATTTTGAATTTGAAATGAATAAAGATATAAATTTTTATTACTCTCCCTGCTAGCTGTACGGTGAGATCATATTACGAGGAAGTTGCGGCCTCTATAACGGAATAGATGATTTTCATAGTCCCTCCCTACACCACTTCATCAGTCTACCGCCCTTATCCCACTTTCAGTGGGGTCGGCACAACATGTTATAAACATATTGTACCAAGATTTCGCTAGGTGTTTACGAAAGGCCGCCTGTCTGACGTCAACTAACCTTAATCGCTTTTTACGACGCTTCAGTAAGAAATGAGGGTGGTCTATTCTACTCAACCGGACACCACACGGCGGTTCAACCTACCTTAGTCACTTCGGTAAGAAATGATGGTAGTTTATTCTACTCAGCCAGATAACACACGTCTGTCCCTCCCTACACATGTTACATGAAAAACCTGATGTATGTATGATGAATGTCATAGATAGGTTAAAATGTGGAAATTATGTTCAAGAAGAAGTGATTTCTTATAAATTTTACTTCTTGTCTAGACTGAGAGAAGATTCCTATGCCCTGCAGTGGGATAAGAACAGGTCCGTATTGTAAAGAAGACAACTAAATAAATAAACGGCTTCTAGTTCTAATCGGCTGGACCGTTGTGTGTACAGACTTATTAACTAATACTGTCTTCGCAATGTGTGACAGTAAATAATGAAGCACCACTCGTACCACTTACAACACCATCACTTACCATAATGAGAGGCCTTAGATAAGCGTAATGCACTTAATTGGATAAGTTAATGTAAGATATAATGAATTTTTAGGCCACTTTCCTACCACTATGCTATGCGATGGCGACTTTAAATTTTTATATTATGGCTGTATAAACAGGTAATTTCAGTTAGTTCTTCCTACCTACACGTAGTAAAAGATTATCTTGATCATATTGACTTGCCTGAATTATTCCGGAAAAAATTACACTAAAGTTTATTACAACTGAAATGCGTTAATTTGTTGAGAAATTATAGTTCTTTTCCTTCTGCTTAGTATAATGATTATTTTTAAGTTCCATTTCTTTCATTACTTCAAATATGTAACAACGACATATAATTAAATTTGAAAAATTACCTACAAATATATACATAATCAATATTAAACCTATTTGTTTGTCTGTCTTCCTATCTGTCCGTCTATCTGTAAAGCTTCCACGTCTCTTGTGATAGAACCAAAATGATAAAATTTGGTTAATATATAGCATAAAAACACCCATGTATCCTTCAGGAAAAGAAAATAATACGTATTACATAATTAAGAGTATTTTGAAATGTAACTTGACGCAGACCAACTCACAGGTTCACCTATTTTTGAAATATATCTAATGGATTATAAATTTAATAAACTATCTTGAAATAATATTATCCATTATCAATCGTATGTCAATTAAATATACTTAAAATCTACATTATACAAGGAAAAAATCATTTTTGTCTAATATTTTGCGGTAATAAAATATATGCTCGCACTGCGCTTCGCTTAGTTAGTAGATCGCATACCTTCTTTTACTGACCACTCAATTGGACGACCATGAGCACTAGATAAGATGTAAATGGCTTCGATATTATGCATCTATGAACTTTTTCACTGGGATCCATTAATACCATTGAATTATGGAATGATAAATTTGATATATTGATAAACATGTTTGACAATCATCATACGTTTACGATTCACAAACGAATTCAATGATACAAAAGTAATAATAAAATTACATTGCTATAATCCACGATAACATTTAATATAGCAAAATAATTTTATTATTTCTTTTGTATTATGGATCTCCGCAAAGTAACGCCTAATTATATAAATTATTAATTTAATGATACTCATTCATGTGGCACAAAGTAAATGTATCAGAATGAATATTTTGTCTTGCATTTGAGATACTATACAAAAATTAACGCAACTTTAATAAAGATATTAAAGCTGCGTTCGCAAAGTTGTGACCAATCGTTTACATGGACTCTTAATACCTACTCTTCACTATCGGTGATGATTGTTAATCGTACGATCGCCTATAATCGGCATAATCACAGTACAATACGATCATCCGTATTATCATATGTTTATATTTGTATTTAAGTATATAAAAAAAGTAAAGTAGCGGCCTGTTACAATCCCACTGCTGGGAATAGGCCTCGCTCCGTTTCTGGAGAGAAGGGTTGGAGCTAAGACCTACCACGCTGCTCCAATGCGGATTGGTAGGTTACACATATCTCCAGAATTCTCTAGAGATATGCAGGTTTCCTCTCGATGTTTTCCCTCACCGAAAAGCGTGTGATAAATTGCAATTATCAATTAGACACATAAGTTTCAATAGAAAAACTAATTAGTGCCTGCCCGGGTTTGAACTGGTGTTCCCCTCGAAAGAGTCGCACGGGCTCACCGCTGGGCTATCACAGTTCATTTATTTAATTATATATTTAACATTATATATGTAGTATATTTACCAGTTCTTTGTCACTTATAACAAAAGGATTAAGTTACTTACTTTGGGGACGGGCGACGGTTGTGTGTAAGTGTCCTATATATTTATTTATTTGCATGATATATACGATGTATGTCCGAAGACCGATAATTGCCGGATTTGAGGCAATCGTAGACGATGATCTGTGAGTAAAGCCGAGTATGCTCTCTACACGAACGCGCTCGCGCTTAATCGTTGTAATCGCCGATTATAAAGAAACAGGCTTACGAATTTTCTTGAAGCTGTGATAACCTAGCGGTGAGACCGTGCGACTCTCTAGAGACGACATAGGTTCAAACCCCGGGCAGTTTTTCAAAACCAATGAGTTTTTCTATTAAAAAACTTTTGTGTCTAAACGGAGAGAGGAGGCCTACGCCCAGCAGTGGGATCGTAACAGGCCGTTACTTAATTGTTAATAAAAAAATTAATAAAATTACAGTAACATTGTTTTAATCTTTTAGACTTTTATATTATATTTTAAGAAGTGTCATTATTTATTTTATTTCTGTCATAATAAATAATATACCAAATGGATCAACAATTTTTATTCTTATAAATTGATATGTTAGAGAAAGCTAGGCTACAACGTAGGTAAATTAATCTGAGATTTTTCTTGGAAAAGTTGGTTTACTTGTTTCAATTACGTTTACTAATTACTTGACTTCTGCTCGCTAATTAGCTACCTCACTAATTAATCACAACGGGTTCGCCCAGTAACTTTAACTCGCCAAGTGGCGTTTCACACTGACTACAAGAAACGCAGCGTTTCCTTATAAGATTTGAAAGTATCAAAATAATATAGGTAATTGGAAAAATTAATTATTCCTACCAGTTAGACAAAATTACTACTATTATGTATTCCAGTATGACGCCACTAGAAATATTTAAAAATATAATTATTAGTTTCATTATTCCATTCATTATTATTTAGGTAATACATATTTTAAGATGATATGTAACGTAACATATTTTTATTACTAAAAAATGTACATCTCATTAATTTAACGTACAAATCCAATGGTATTTATTTTCGCAAGCATCGTGAAAGTGTATACAAGAAAGTGTATACATAAAAAAATGTAATAATTAAATGAAAAAAAAATAGATTTGGATTCTGTAAGATTAATTTAAGATATATGCGCTATAATCATGTTGTTTTTTTAGATCGAATGGACTCAAAATTATAATATATTGTAACCTCTTCTTTCCCTACCCTTATCCCACTCTAAGTGGGGTGTGTACAACATGTTTTCCTCTTCCATTCTCTTCTATCATTCGTCAACTCTGGCGCTACTCCTTTTATATGCATGTCATACTTCACACATTCCAACCATCTCTATTTAGGCCTCTCTCTAGTCACATATCCATCCACATTCATATCCAACACTCGTTTACTCACATGATTTATTAATATATTACAATAATATATTATAAGAGTACAATAATATATGTATATAGAGAAGTCCAATAATATATTATAACCATATACTATATTTTATTTGTTCAAAATTATGTATTTATTACATAATTTGTGTTAAAATTGAATAGGTAAGCTGAAAATTTGATGATATAAATAAAAAATAACGTAGTTTAAATGTAGTCTTTTTAATATGAACAGACCTTTACAATGTACGAATATTGTAAAGGTCTCTAGCCTTCATTAAATATTATTTTAATTAGATGAGCCGTTTAACAAATTCATATTAATATAAAATATTATCTTTACTTTATAAAAATAATTATATAACTGCTTCTGACTATAATCAATTTACTTATGTATAATTTAGTGTTTATTTTATAAATATTTACACAGTATTCCTATCACATTTGGTTTAGATAGGATTAAACGATTTCTTCTTCAATTGTTCAGTATTGTAATTATTTTATGAGGACCGATTTTAATTACTTTACGCGGAAGGTTATTTTGCTAATTTGCTTTAATTGGTATAAGGATATCTTGTTACCTTTGCGTATTATTCCTTAACGTAACTTATTATAACGTAAATTGGCTTACGTGTTGTAAATATGATCTTGTCGCTTTAGGCTCCGTCTTTATTTCGTTATATATTCGAATACATTTTTGTCGAATTGTCAACATTCACTTATCTCTAACGGCGAGTGAACAAACATAGTTAAAACGTCAAGGAACATATATTTTTTTAAGATCCCATAAAAATAGACCACAGCTTAAGGCAACTAGACTGACTAGTAATCGTACCGTTCTGTATGTGACTTAAGTGTGCGGTCTATATAACTTTGTATTACATTTAAAGTGCTTATGTCCTTCCTCTTATAACGTGAAAATATTTTGTGCTTTGAGATATTTCTACTAGTCTGTATATTTTTGCTATCAATAACAGACATCGCCGTGTAAGATGGAAACTCACAAACCGCGTTAAGAACTTGATTAATCACATATCTTTTAACGGCTTCTACGCATCGAGGTGTTAAATCACTTTCACTATTTCACTTGATAGTAAATGATGGAGTAGTCTGATAGCCCTTATAGATGTAGAAGTTACAAAAGGATTTTTATGGTTTGACAAGATTTGATAGAATACGAAATGAGTCTACTAGGGAAAGTCTTAATGCACCATTATAAAAAAGATGAGAAGTACAAAATTAGTTGGTATGATTGTGTAATGAGGTACAAAAATCATGTGACCAAAAGAGTTTTGATATGAATGTGGTGGATATATGACTAGAGAATAGGAGATTGAAGAAAGGATAGATAGATTGTGTGAATATAATAAGAGGAATACAATGAAATGTGCACATAAATGGCGTAGAGCCATAAGTGATGAATGATAGAAAAGAAAGGGAGATGTAGAGTTATGTTTCAACCTCACATAGAGTAGAAGAAGGGTAGGAAAATGTTACAAACAAAGTCTGTAACCTAACTTATGATAACAGCTCGTGGTCCTAAGGGTTTTCAGCTATCATCTGGAAAGCAATAAGTTTATTATTAGTTAGTTATTATAAGTTTTCAATTAAAAGTTTTGCGCTTATGGAATAGATAAGAAGTCTCTGCCCTGATGTATGATGTAACTAGCAACTCCTTTAGTTACTAAATTGTATGTTTGACATAGTATAATAGCGAATTTTTTTTTATGGTAATCAAAGTGAATCTTATATCGAGTCAGTAAAACCACTTTTTGAAATGTAATATTCAACTAATCGATTACACAAAAACTACTCTCGATTTTTATTTTGTTTAAAATAGCATCGATATCGAGTTATAGTTCAATACGACCTAAAAAGCATAAAGGAAAGATTTCATCCCGTATATTCATATCGATATTATTTTACTGTGGTATATCAAATCTTCTAAACATTATTAAACATGTCATATAAATTAAATCTTAATGTTTATATTCCGAATAGAAGTCATTAAGAGTAATAAATAGTATAATTGTAATCGGAAATTTATTTTACATTCATAAACACGTTCATTAAAGTTGTTTCATTTAGTAGCATAATATTACGGCCTTATAAAATAAACTCATACTAATTAAAGTTCATAAGAAAAAATGAAAAATAAGGAAAACGTCATCATTAATGTGCTTGAGCCTCGCACAGAACCAGCGTTAAATTAAGACTTAATTAATGATAACCCGAATTGGATATTTTCGTATATAATTAATTTTAATTACACAATTTATCTTATAGTACAAATGCATGACTCTGTTGAATGTTTCTATACGAAAAAATTCAGTAGGCAATTGTTTTATTATTCTGAATCTATGAAGATGCTGCATATCGGGTTATGATAATTAAACAACATATTATATCATACGATGAAACGATGTAAAAACTTTAAATTATATCTCCAAATTATGGACTGGAATAATTATATTAGATTAGGTAATGGAAAATAAAATATTACATATTGTATTATATAAAATAGCCGAAACAGCCAAACGACGCAAATTCGTGAGCTGTAATTTCGGGCAGGCAGTTCGGGAGTTTTCTATAAACTTTTCTTTTTACTTATTTACTTATGTATAAAAACTAAACTTTTACTGATATTTGCAGGTGAGGGTACGCATTACAGTGAAATAAAACGGTGATGAAATTTGGATTCTATGGTTATACGACAGACTTCCTGGGATGAGTGAAACTTGCAAATCCGCATTTGCTTCAATTTTGTTTGTGCGAAGACTCCCGTCTACCTTTTTGAAAAGAAGGTTTGAAGCTTTTAGACCCATCACACATATCCCCAGAATTCTCTAAAAATATGCAGGTTTCCCTACGACGTTTGCCTTAATTGAAGAGTGTGATAAATTACAATTATTAAAAACATAAATTTTAATAGAAAAACTCATTGTTGCCCACCTGGGTTTTTAACCCGTAACCCTCTAGAGAACTCTCAAGTTAATATATCAAAGATCCTTATTTATCCGAATGTTTTTGAGTTATTTATTTACATACATTGGCATGTACAACACAGATAATGTCTATCCACGATATAGCATCTAAAGCAGTAAAAAATACTTCAAGCCATCAGTGGCAGTGGCAACAAATTGATACGATTGAACGGTGTCAATAATCGAGTTCGAGCGCAATAATGGACAAGTTAAATTAATACAGCTAAACAACGTCCAAAATCGAAATGGTTCCGAATCAATTTAGCGTAGCGTTTGCCCACTTACCGAGCTTTGTTGGACAGTTGAACGAGATACGCTTTGTGACGAGTCCCATCCCTATAGCGTGCAGCGGGGGGTGCCCGATGATTGATGGTTGGGTATACCATTATTAGATACGATCAAGTCAGGATAAGTTGATAAACAAATCAATTTTGTTAATATTACGAACTAGTCTTACCGGCAACTACAATTGCGCCAACTTGAACGTTTAATTAGCCTCAATAGTGCTATTTATACTTTCCTGTAAAGTTGTAAAGTAACGACCTGTTACTATGCCACTGCTGTGTATAGGCGTCATCTCTTCGGTTTTCAAGAGAAGGGTCGGGGCTAAGACTCACCACGCTGCTCCAATGCCGATTGGTAGCTTACACATCTTCCCATGATTCTCTAGAGATATCCTCCTCTGATTTCCTCGCGATGTTTTTCTTCACCGAACAGCGTGTGATAAATTGCAATTATCAATTAGACATGAACTTTAACAGAAACACTCATTGGTGTGTACCCCAGGGACTGAACCCGTGACCCTCTCGAAAGAGTCGCACGATCTCACCACTGAGTTATTATAGTCGGAGTGTTTTTGCCTGTACCCGAAAGAATAACGGTTTTTTTATTCTGATATGTTATTCGAGCTTTATTTTTGCCAAATTTCATTAACAACGGCCCAGTGTGTGCCCAGCCGTGTAAGCGTGACAGACAGACAGACTTTCGCATTTATATTATTATTATAAATGTGAAAGTCTCTCTTTCTGTCCATTATGTTTCCCCGGCTAGTCCGCTGGGTCAATATTGATAAAGATTGTTATCTATGTTGTTGTATATATTTGAATCCTATATACCGGTCTAATATATAGGTGAAAAAGTGTTTTTTTCTTTAGTACAGCACATCATCCACCTTATTGAATTAAATTACACAATCTATTTTATGAGGACGGAAAATTTTTGTATCCAATATTAATCTACTAATAACCTGTATTATTATATAATTGAGGGAGAGGTCGGTAAAACTTCTAGGTATAAATATTCAAACATTGTGAATCGAGAATTTTTATCTTTTAACCTATTTTATAGCTGTGATAGCTGTGATAGGAAGCTGTGATAGCCTAGCGGTGAGACCGTGCGACTCTCTAGAGACGACATGGGTTCAAACCCCGGGCAGGCACTAATGAGTTTTTCTATTTAAACTTATGTGTCTAATTGATAATTGCAATTTATCACACGCTTTTCGGTGAAGGAAAACATCGTGAGGAAACCTGCATATCTCTAGAGAGTTCTAGGGATATGTGTAACCTACCAATCCGCATTGGAGCAGCGTGGTAGGTCTTAGCTCCAATCCTTCTCTCCTAAAACGGAGAGAGGAGGCCTTAGCCCAGCAGTGGGCATAGTAACAGGCCGTTACTTTAACCTATTTTATATATCTTATCCATTCTCAATCGGAACTATCCTAGTATAAACGAAGCGTATGGTTAACTAAGTGAAGGCTGACTGCACCACGATCTGTTAAAACGAGAAAGCAACGGTATCAGGCATCAAACGTCCCACTCGCACGCGCAGCAGGCTGGCTTCGTAATTGAATGGCAATTACCTGGGCTGTAAATATGACACAGGCGCGTAATTGTAGGAGTGGAACGCGTGAGGCCCAAGCGGACCGCAGTGTGAACGCGGCCTTTGATATGAATTATTGAAATCACGTCATCGTGAGTCTCCATCGCAAGATATCGAGCATTACATGGAATATTCGAACAATGTTAATAGACAGATACAGTAAAAAATACGTTTTTGCGGTCGGCTTACGTTGTATTAATTACTTTACACGTACAACGTACGTACTTGTATTGTATGTAAATTTTTACGTCGGACAAAGGAACAATTACACACTATATCGGTATTTAAATTAAAAATAATACCATAATAGAATGGTTCGTTCGGTTTTTGTCGGCAAATTGGCACACCAGTGTCGGCTATTTGACATTTAACTCCTCTTCAGTTATGTCATGTTCGTGTTTAATAATAACGGACATCGTGTTTTTTTGCTTTAAATGTTTATACATTAATGTAACATTTCCTATGATTTTGCTATAATATCGAAGTAATCATGCATTAAATATTAAAACAAACATAATAGTTTAAAATACACAAAGTCACTCAAATAGATGAAATTCTATTCTTTTTTAAACTGGTCTACGGTTTGACTTGGGCCACTGCACAAGGCATTTTAACTAATAGATGAATAGGGAGGATTGCCGTCAACGATTTACGAGTTATTTGTTTCTTTTTTGCAAATAATATCCCAAATAATAACTTTAAGTAATATATTACATATTCATCATTTTATTTAAAAAAAAAACAGAATCTAAAATCAGATTTGAAAAAAATTGTAATTACTTAAAACTGATATTCATATTCATAAATTTCATTGTATAGTTTTATAACATTACATTTTCTTAATAAATAATGATGGCCTGAAGGTGCCAGTCCGTACCCTACCCACGGGTTTAAAATGTACTTTTATTATTATTCTATAATTTTCTTTAAAAACCTATATAGATCAATTGATGATATATATGACTGCATGGTTACCGCATAATAACAAGACAATGTGAAAAAAATATGCATATCTCTAAAGAAATTTTCATTCTTAGTGCTAAGCTTATTCATAATTCCCCTGCCCTTATCCCTTAACTGAGGAAGCACAACATGTTAAAAATATGTTGTCACATGATTTGGCTATGTGGTTTACGACCGCCCCCCGCCTGACATCAACTTACCTTAGTCGCATTCTACGACATTTCGGTAAGAAATAAGGGTGGTCTATTCTACTCATCCGGATACCACACGGTATTCTTATTACTAAGCTTATTGGAATATCAAAATCCACTTCTCCGTCTACTTTTAGTAAAATTAAAAAAATATGCTAATAAAAGTGATAATAATATCATAATTAAATGTTTACCAATTATATCTAATTACTCTCTAAAAAACTGCCTTTAATTTATGTTTTATCTGTGAACACATGTCGGCAACATGCAAGACCGATACGCCGTTACGCCTTGGGCACTCGCGCCACCTGTCTTATTACGCAGGAATACCACATTGATAAACTTATTGCATACATACCATAGAGTTATTGTACTTAGATTAGGAAAGCCAGCGTAAAATGTGACATATTACAATAAAGAGAAAGCAAATCAGGTTGATCTATCGGTCTCTCTTTTTTATGTGTGATTAGACAAAGACGTGTAGAAAAGCTGTGACATCCCAGCGGTGAGACCGTGCGACTCTTTCGAGGGGGCCACGGGTTCAAAACCCAGCAGGCATCAATAAGTTTTTCTGTTAAAAACTTATTTGTCCAATTGATAATTGCAATTTATCACACGCTTTTCGGTGAAGGAAAACATCTCCTCTAGAGAATTCTGAGGATATGTGTAACCTACTAATCCGCATTAGAGCAGCGTGGTCAGTCTTAGATCCAACCCTTCTTTCTAAAAAAGGAGAGAGCAGGCATATGCCCAGCTGTGGGATAGTGACAGGTCGTTAACAATCTGTTTTATTTCCTTTCGCTTACGTTAGAAGCAATTCGTTTCAATATGAGAAGCAAGGTAATGTATACTACAAAACTGAAAATAAAAAAATAAGGTAAAGACGTTCAAAAACGAAGATAAAAAAACCAATCCATTCATAACAATATTATAATATAATAAAAGTCTCTCTGTCCGTCTGTTTATCAGCTTATCGCAAGAGCAATATTTATGATTTTGGCACAATCAAAGCTTGTACACAGGAGATAACATAACATCTAGAATCAAAAAAATCGTTTTTCCTTTGGGAATAGTAAAAAACAATATACCATACAACAACAATATATCATATACCCAGCAGTAGGATAGTAACAGGCTGTTACTTTACTCTACGAGACAAAGATGAAGTGCACGAGTGTCATCTTCATTTCATTATTTTTTGTGTCACTTACAGGCCTGCCTATGCCTATTCTAAGTATAATAACTCTATTAAGTACGCACATACACAATTACTATTCATGGTTTCATTCACATGGTTTTGTAAAAAGCGTAGTTTTTACTATAAAACTCGTGAAAACCTAACATATGAGCTCATTACTTCCCATAAGTATAACCAATTTTTATGGATTTCCTGTTTCTTTGGCGCTTTTAATCAGTGATCTTTTAAAAGACATTATCAAGGTGATTGTAGTCTGTCGTTGACTGTCGTTGCATAGGCCGTTGATAAAATAAAAGCTTTATAATTCCTATGAAAAAGGGGGTATGGTCCTTACTAACGAAACAGCACCAGTAGTATAAACAAAACGATAGTAATCTTATATACCAGACTAATGTATTTTTTATTATATTATATTTTAAATTGTTTGTATCCTGTTAATTTATAAATAAATATATTTATTCTTAAGTCATTTCAATTCAAATATTATGGTAAAGCCAACATCGAGAGAGGACTATAAAAAGTACTGTCTGATTTTTTAATTAGAATTACTAAGATATCTTCTGTTAGCGAATAATGTAACTACTCATTACATACCAACAAACTTCTAAATCTTGATGTAAAATGCGGAAAAATGTAGCCCACGCTTTATAAAAAAAAATAGGTATACAACTCAGCATTCTTTGTCATACACGAATGTGAAATATAACGTTTTAAAAAATGCGTTTCGTTCACGTTAAAAACACGATTAAATATCACAACACTATTTAAAAAATTATTACAACTTTTTTAATTGATTTCAATGTATCCTAGGTACAATATGAGGCAGCTGTTTTAACTGGCTTCGAATTTAATATCTGGAGATAAGTCTGATTGAATTTGCTATCAATACGAAGTAAACGTCCTCTATAAAAAAATAATACCTTTTAGGATGTAATGAAATGTGATTGTGCAGGAAAACAACGTGCAAGGTAATCTTGTATATACTTATATGTCCACGATTATTAACAGCTACGTGCTTAAACGTTTTATTTAAAAATAATACTGTTATGCAGTTAATAGCGTTATATGTTACGGTGAGTGACTCTTAGTGAGTTTTTTCGTGATTAAACACAATAAAACACTTTCAAGTTTCCTTAGTAGTAAGCAAATCCTTATACTCTTAATAATATTAACAAAATTCGTAAATTGTTGCTGTCATTACATACTTGCCGCATCGCATCGCGGGCCAGTTTAAAATGTTTAAAGCAGTTAGTGTCATTCTATTACCGAGTGTGCGCTAATGTAAAAATCTGCTTCTAATAGACTTTTAATGTTTCTTGGGAAACCTGCAGTTAACTTTCACCCAAATATACTATAAGATTGAACATTTTCATGGATGTTTTTAATGGAACTAATTTTTTAGAAAAACACATGTTTCCCACAAGTTCCTGGCCAAAAAAAATAGCCATTTTACTTGGCTAGAACAGGATAGAAAGATTAAAAAAATTACCCAACACAATTATAGTTAAAACAGTAAGGTCATCCCAATAAATTGTTTCGAGTTGTTTACAAATCTCCTTTAATTTAGAAAGTTTGCGTTTTAATCAAGGCCACCTTAGCATAAATCCTTCATTAAACCGAGCCCTATACAATCGTTCATTTAGAGCTTTCTCACGCCTCATTAAAGTCTTTTTCGTGATTCGGAGACCGCGTCTACCGTTTCCCCGAACACAATGAGCGGGTGATTCGGCGGCGAATAACGAGGGCATTTTGTCGACCGCCTCTCACGTCCGACGCCTTCCGACGCTCAATGAAAGTTTACCTGCAGCCGTAACGAGCGATTTGTCCCCTGGCCCCGGGCCCCGCGCCCCTGGGCCCAAATCAAAGCCCATTCACATCTGCATGCCGACACAATGCCGGCAATTAGGCCGCGCTTGGTCCTACAATCGAACGTAATGCGCGCTCGTTCGATGACGTCGCTAAGCCGGTTGGTCCTGTCTCTCGCCAATTTCATCATTCTTGCAATGCTCTTTAAATTCGCTCTAATCCAAAATCATAAAAGGTTTTGGTTACCTGCGCTCGATTTCGAACAAGCAAACCTCTTTGCTAAATAGCGGTAGAATAGTTGAAGCTAAACTTAGGGTTTTACAAATTACAAGCAATATAACAGAACTAACTATTTTGCTATAATCCGCACGGGTTAGGTGAATGCATGCAAAGCCAATGTGTATGAAGCAGGCAAAATCTACGTACCTTATACATGCAGGACCAGCCACCACATGCACCCCAAGGCATAATTCACCAGCAACAACGCACACAAAAGCAGCACACACACCCACCACCACAATCTCGACGATCGTTTCGCCCCATATAGGCTCCACGACAAAAATCGTACTGCTGTCGTGTTGTCGTGGAGCCTATCCTCCTGATGATGCTTCGGTTTCGGGGCGAAACGATCGTCGAGATTGTGGTGGTGGGTGTGTGTGCTGCTTTTGTGTGCGTTGTTGCTGGTGAATTGTGCCTTGGGGTGCATGTGGTGGCTTGTCCTGCATGTATAAGGTACGTAAATTTTGCCTGCTTCATACACATTGGCTTTGCATGCATTCACCTAACCCGTGCGGATTATAGCAAAGTAGTTAGTTCTGTTATATTGCTTGTAATATGGAATTCCGCAAAGTAACGCCTGCTTCTATAAATCGTTTTACAAATTATAATTAAATGATTTTTTTTTATAAGACGAAGAAGTCCAAACAATAATAAGATTTGCTTTACCGAATAAATTTAATTTACAGGTCATATTTCAATTGATTCAACATTATAATCATATACGCTTTTGCTGAAGAATACTGTGAGAAAATTCGGTATATTATTGTTTTTCTATACATTTTACCATTATTTTTTTTTGAAAGTGGCTAGCGGTGGTGAACTGTTAAACAACTGAAAAGATAATTTTTATATTCCATCTCTATCATCATTCTCCTGGAATGGTGGTGGGGTTAGCACAACATGTTTTAAACATATCGTTACATGTTTTGCGTCGTTATTTTACGACCGGCCGCCTGCCTGACGTCAACTTACCTTAGTCGCCTTTTGCGATACTTCGGTAAGAAACGACGGTCTATTCTATACCGAACCGGATATCGAACAATGCTCCTTGACTTAATTAGCATCAATATTTATTAAATAAATATAGAAAATAATAAAAAATAATAATTACATAATTACACGTAGGTGAACCCACGGACTTTGCTGTCAAAGTATAAAAAATCCAACAAAAAACATTATAAGGTATAAATCAGCCAATTATTCCAAAACTGTGATTTAATTGTTAATAATAAATTTATTTACTTAATAACCAATTAGTATTGGAATCGATTGACGACGATGGTTTTATTTGGATTTTGAGGCACCTGACAGAAACGTAGACAAGTAGCATTCCAATTGATGATTTTTAGCCATAGGGTCAATCAAGTCACTAGGGTCACGTCAACGATTTCTTTGTGCTATAATATCAGGTCAGGGGCCAACTATATCTCATATCTCACTGTTTTATTAACTCAATATTTGGTGAGTTGAATCGATGATGTGAAATTTATTGATAAATAATTTGTAAAATTAGGCCTTACTTTAAGGCGATCCATAATACAAAAGTAATAATAATATTATTTTGTTATAATCCCCGATAAAGTAAATAGAAAATATATATAATGCTAGATGTATATCGGATTCGTAATCGCTTTGCGATTTTATCGTGGATTTTGTTGAGTTTGTGATAGTGAACGTGTGTAGTGCTTATGTATTGTGGTGGCGGTGGCGATATTCCACTATACATTTAGCATTATGTATATATCTTCTATCAACTTTATCGCGGATTATAGCAAAATAATTTTATTATTACTTTTCTATTGATGAGTGTTTTTTTGGCATGCGTTTGTGGTAGGCAACGTTACTATTTGCTCCCGATCGGAGTGAAGTTTGTATGAAAAAAGTCTTTCTTTATCATACCTAAAGAGATACCGACTTTTCCGATTCTGCTACAAGATCTCGTTTGATAATCTTCTGGTAATTTTGGTATAAGAAGGTTAAATTTTCGAGCAAAATTTTTTGTTTTGATATTTTTGCTTATCTTATTTAACGAAGTTCTTAACAAAAAGTTCTTCAAGCCGACAGTTTTATGCACCTTCACATATTACACTGGAATAAACCAATTTCATTCTAATGATTTTTCAATAAATATTCGAAGTCAAGTTTTTATTACTGCTATCTTCATAATCAGACTATACTGTTTATACAATTTTAAAATTATATTATAATTCTATTCAACACTATTCTGTAATGATAATCGTAACAATAATAGGAAAAAATATAAATTGAGTTTTAATTGCTAGCTAATTAGAGTAAGTAACCTGTTAATATTTTGCAATTAAGTTATCCTGCACTGGTATAAACTCGTCAGCCCAATTTAAGAACGATACACCGACATTTAGTGCACCTCATAATATATATAATAATAACTGTTTAACCGTTTGTCTCGCTAGATTTTACAACCAGTATTACATTCAGAATGCGACATGACGAGTTTTCTAGTGTTCCCAGAAAGCCACTATTTTAAGAACTTTAATAGGTTGGGTTTAACGTGGGAATGTGTCATTTATATTGTTTCTTTAACGCTTTTTATCTGCTTCAACATTTTTTTAACATTTACCTTAACGTTTACTAATTCACGTATTCAAATTTTATCTGTGCATCTTATTTAGAAATATAATATAATTATATCACAAAAAAAAAAGTTTTGTTACAACCGCCAGACTGACAGACTGTTAGACATATATGTATGTCTAACAGTCATACATATATGTCTAACATATTTTTGAAAAGATCTATGTCTTTTCAAAAATATCACGACATCATATGGACCTACGCCGCTGGTTCAAGCGGCTTCCACAAAGTTGCACAAGTTGAACAAGTTCCACTAAGTTGAAATTAAATATAAAACCCCAGGTTCTAGATATTGGCCAATTTTTAAATAGGATACTAATACTAGGAACTATATTATGAACTCCTACTTTAAGCAACGGCCACATTGCAAATGGATCGCAAATGTCGGGCTCAGTCTGTTTCAAACGGAGTGACATCGACTTCATAGTATCGACTGAGCGTCATATTATATTTAATCACATCTCTTTGACCAATACCGTACACAAGATACTTAAAAAATTCAGTATAAAATACCATTATTATAATTTTTATTAATTTACGTAAAAATTATACAAAAATAAATTGCAATGCGGGCTTACACACCAGTAGCCCGTACGTCATAAAGAACTCAGACATTCGGGAATGTCTTTATTTACATACCGCAACCTTCGTTTGGCGCTACATGGACATTTTCAAAACATTGTTTCTAACTGTAACGGCAACATAAACTGAATTCTGAATAAAACTAAAATTCTGATATACATTCTTGATTAGAAAAACAATTTAATCCATGTTCTAATTGCGTTATTATTACGCATTTTAGAGCACCGTTGCGTTATTTTTAATGATTAATAACTACGAATGGTTATAAAATAGTAGAGATAATAAGATAAATCTTCTACCTCTATCTCATCATCTTCTATATATTTTAAACAATGTAATTGTATTGTTTGTACATAAAAATATAAAGAATTATAAAACGATAGGTGATGTATGATGACAGAGTAGGAACCGACATAAGCTTGCGACTCCTGCTTTGCGCCTAGCAAAAGTACGTAAATCGTTTGTGGGAATGGGTATAAGATTCTATAATAAAATTCCGAAATCAATTTTGGCCATGCCAATACAGCAGTTTAAAACCACTGTTAAAAGAGGCTGATACAGAAAGCCTACTATACTGTTGAAGATTACTTAGATGATAGGTGCAGTTATACCCTGTACAAGACAGTAATAAATAAATGTAACTAGTTCTAAGATTTATATTTTAAAAAGAGCAACCGCCGAGTTTCTTGCTGGTTCTTCTCGGTAGGAACAGCTTTCCGAACCAGCAGTAAAGTTGATGATTCAAAAGCACTTGTTTACAAGTTTACTTGAATAAAGAATATTTTGAATTTGGATTACAACGACAATATGGCTGATATTAGATTTTAATATTATGTGGTCACGCTTATTGCGTGCATAGCTAGCTAGGATAACCAGAACACTGGTAATTTCTTCACCACGAATAATCAAGCAACACTGTTACCTTTGACGTATGTTCCGTATTCTTCGAGTTCTGAATTCGACGTACATACTCCAGATTTATCGCCATCCAGTTTTCACACACATTCATCCTAAGTCGAATTTTATTATGAAACTAAATACAACTTGTAATTGGGAATTTATATGTAATTTTTAAAATAAATTACTTTTAGCAATATAGTGTTCTAGGAATCTGCTTTATTACATACTGAATGTGTTGTTAAGTCAGAGCCGAGAGGCCCCCTGAGCTGGGGGGCCCGGAGCACTGCCCATTCTAGCCCTCCGGTAACTACGCCAACGTATGTATCACTAAAATTATAAGATACTCGTGAAGTATTCCAAACAAGTTCAACAGTCTTATACAAAATTTGCTTTTACAGAACTTACATTACGAGAAAAGCTGACCTAACGAACTAGTTAAAGCTTGTGTTTTATATTACGTTGTCGCAAACAGTACTCAAGATTACGCCTAATCGTATGTATTATGAGCAATATAACAGAACTAACTACTTTGCTATAATCCGCACGGGTTAAGTGAATGCATGCAAAGCCAATGTGTATGAAGCAGGCAAAATCTACGCACCTTATACATGCAGGACCAGCCACCACATGCACCCCAAGGCGCAATTCACCAGCAACAACGAACACAAAAGCAGCACACACACCCACCACCACGATCGTTTCGCCCCGAAACCGAAGCATCATCAGGAGGATAGGCTTCACGACAAAAATCGTACTGCCAACTTATACTGTTATATATTACTGTTAATACTGTATTACTAATAATACTGTTATATTGCTTGTAATATGGAATTCCGCAAAGTAAGTGTTTGTCGTGAAGCCTATCCTATTATGTATGTATTATGCCTGGCTTCGACAAAACGACACAATAATGCCAAATTAACAAGTCAACAATCGCGCAGATGCAGTGTGGGTGATGTCTAGCACACGGTGCGTCATTAAGCAGCATTCAGAGCATCCGACAATATTCTTCATTTGCGTACCGGGCGGACTTCATTTGACGCATTGTGACCGCTCTTGTGCACCGAAGCAGTGTGATAGCGCCTTAATTGTATTCTTGTTTTCGCAAACAATAATAATAATTTCGTAAACGATAATTTTGCTTTCATTTTATCGATTTACCGATTAATATAACAATTATTTTATTTATAAAATTACTAGCTGTGCTTCGCCCGCGTGGAAACCTGCGTGTCACAATTTTTTTCTAGAATTAAAATTTTAAACAAAAAGTAGTTATTGTGAGTTAATCATAAGAGATAGAGACATGCTATCGCAGACTTTTTTGTAGTAGTTTTATAGATCTACAATTCTCTACTACATTACTTAAGCGTATCTCAGCTGGTTGGCACGCGACTAAAGCTCCCATCAAGCAAGTTTTTTAACAACTGCGCGATATCTTCAACACAATTTACATAGTACCGATATGTGCTATTTACCTAAACCATCCGGAAGTATTTCACAATCTTGTGGTGAAAACCGTACAAAGATCCGTTCAGTAGATTTTGAGAAAATCGATTACATACGGACAGACAGAAATTCGCAAATACTTAATGATAAAACAACTCTTAGTCGATATAAATTTTTGAAAAGGAAGCTTGTTAAGTTGCGCCTTAATTTTCTTTTCAACCTTCGCCCCATCCCACCGCTGGGCAAAGGCATGTATTGTACTTCGAAATAAGAATACTTGAAGCCACCATGCTCGAAATGCTTTTTGTAGAAAATTCTTAGACGGACTAAGTATGTAGACCCAGGAATTGTACATGTATACCCTTAGTAAAAGCCACTACTTCTGCTATACAACTAAATATGCAAAAATGTAAGTGAAATTTACTCCGAATCCTAGTTAATTCATAAAAGTAAGGATAGACTTTTTATAGTTAAATCAAATTCTGTTATGACCCGACAATATCAGTTGTCATTACTATCATATACATATAAATATTTGCCTGTTTTAGAGTTCTTCAAAAGAATGATTAGATCATCCAATCACACTTTCCATTTCCGCTATCTACAAAAGCCCAACACATGTCATTACTCATAAGAGTTGACCAAAACAAATTTAATAATATCAGCCGTGCCCACTTACATCCATTAAAATTTCTAACCGCCTCTAATAACTTATCATCCACGTATCCAATTAAAATGTATATTATTAATAACACTACATTCACCTGTCACTGTAATCTATGTCCGTAATTAGTGTTCAAAATTGAACTTTATTTGTTAATAAGTAATGATGAAAATCGTATACAATTTTGTACAATGTATACGACAAGAAATTATGATTGTATAATTGTATCCAAACATAGCTATCAAACTAGTGTAGGAGAAAGGGAGGAGAAATTTTTTGTTTCTGTCCAACAATTGATCTATTTTTTATTATTTTGAACTGACTATTATGCTGTTAACCCTAACGGCTTTTCAGCGTCACCGGGCGAGACGGGCGAGCGCGAAAGCATGGTTGAGGTTGCGAAATACGGATAGTAGAGCGCAGAAGCTCTACTAGCGTTGGATAACAATTGACTTAGTAATTCAATGGTACATAAAAATATCCCCAGTCTATGTTACTTACTATACTTAAATAAAGTTTTGAATTAAACATTTTATAGAAGTTAAAGGTACAACTGAAACAGTACACTAAATAAACTAAATAAAATAAATATGTCACATCAAGAGTAAAAGTCTCTATTGAAATAAGTACACTAACTGTTGCTTTAATTTTAAGTATGGAAAATTGCTAAATAATACTAAAATTGCAGAGCTGTGCAGCACTGTGAATGCACAAATGTTTACTTTGGTCGAGTCACTCAAGCTAACATTACCAAATTGTGCGCGAATATTCTAGAAATGTTCACGCACATCTATGCACATTTGTGGGCGAACACTTGAAACAGAGGGATGAAAATCATGTGACTAAACGAGTGTTGGATATGAATGTGGATGGATATATGACTAGAGGGAGGCCTAAAAAGAGATGGTTGGAATGTGTGAAGTATGACATGCATATAAAAGGAGTAGCGCCAGAGTTGACGAATGATAGAAGCGAATGGAAGAGGAAAACATGTTGTACCGACCCCACTTAGAGTGGGATAAGGGTAGGAGAAAGAAGACTTGAAACAGTGGACTCTCGTCGACGCGTACGCACTCGTTGTTCACGAACTCAGTTTTGCTTCCGCTACTAGAACAAAATCATTTGTTTGTAAGCGTAATCTTCAATGAGGAGTGGAGGAATTTAAAAAATATTGAAAATTATTTTATAGAAAGTATCTAAAAATATATCGTATATCTGTATAAATTAATAAGTGAAATAATAATAATAAAGATTATAAAATATTTTAATGAACATGTTCGCGCACATGTGTGCTTCACTGTGCGCTTACACAAGTTACACGTAACATTGCCGGTGGAGACAGAAGCTAAACGCGATATCAGCTTAGTATGTACACATACGAATAGATTATAAGAATAATATTTCAACCAAGCCTCTTCTCGGTACGGAAAATTTTCCGACCAGCAGTAGCCTTGGCGATTTAAAAACACTTTTTGCAAGTTGTTTTGTATAAATAATGTTCTGAATTTGAATTTGAATCTGTACAAGGTGTTTTGACATATGCCAGATAAAAGTCAGAGCTTTAAATGCTTTTCTCTTTTTCTATTGAAAGGTAAGACTCATAACAAACTTGTAATATATTAACTAGTCCATAATAATATTATATCTATATCATCATCATCTGGTGCCATCTTCAAAATGAAGTGCGGAGGTCAGTTGGAAAAAACATTTCCGGTTGTGTGCCATCTTTTTTAATTCCCAGTAACAAAGTCCAGTCCACTCTCTTATATTATCGAACCATTTAAGACGTTGCCTTCCAGGTGCTCTTTTGCCGTACATCTTTCCTTCTAGGATCGACCTAGGAAATTTATACAGGGATCCTCTCTGTAGATGTCCGAAAAAGGCAACCTTTCTTTGCATGACGGTTTTCATCAACGTCCGCTTGCATTTAGCTCTCTCCAAGACCAGAGCGTTTGAGACGAAGTGAGTCCAAGGGATCTTTAGCATTTTGCGAAAGCCCCACATCTCAAATGCATGCAAACGTCGACAACCATCTTTAGTTATGGTCCATGATTCACATCCGTATAAGAGGGTGGACCAGACGTAGCACTTTAAAACGCGATACCTGACATCAAATGGGATTTTAGATGGGATGGGATCTATATATATATATATATATAAATTCCATAATAATATTATATTATATCTATATATAAATCTGACAGTCTGTCTGCCTGTTACGCTTTCACTACTATCTCGCTTTAAAAATATTGATAAAATTTGGCATAAATGAAGCTCATACACTGGGCCAATATATAGGATAGAAGATCTCCTGTAGGTCCTACCGCGACAATGAAAACCAACATCATACATATTTCGGCTATTTTAACACTAAACTTGTCTCATAATACAAAACATGTTTTATTTTAACTAGAGTATATGTTTTTCAAAGGAAACGTCATTTTATATTTTGCAATAATTTGGCAGCCCTAGAGTTCATCTGCGCCCACGCTGCTCTATGCATCGACCTCAATCTGAGCTTACACGAGTGACCGCAAAATTATTAAACACATCATAAAACTTCCTTCAATTCAACACGAATCTAGTCTTTTTTACTTTCTTTTGATAACAATTGAAGCTCTTTATAATAAAATGATTGCTATAATTTGTTTAGTATTTAAATGTTTCTGGTTCTTTTGTTAACCTTCTAAATAAATATGTTTCAAGCAATAAATACATTTAAAAACATCTTATCGTGCGATACAGGTTTCTACCCTGCGCTTGCTTGATAAAATACAAATTCACTTCAATCAAAGAAAGATGAACATTGGTCCATTATCGTTCTTGGCGACAAGCGATCTTAATTTATTCCATTAAATACTTAATTAAACTGTAGGTGAAGGTTGCGGCCCTCTCACTGAAATTTAAAAACTTAACGTTCATTGTCGTAATGACGACTCGCCGAGTATACAAGGGAGGCGAATTAATCAAATAATACCGCGGAGGTGCGGGGTGCGGGGGACCTCCGCCCGAGCCCCTCCGCCGCCCCGCACCCGAGCGCGTGGTTCAGTCGCGACTAAAACGCCGTGAGGGGAAGTGCTGTCAATCCCCGCGAACGTGTCTACTTTTTTCGAAGTTTCTCTGTACAGTTTTTGTTATAAAGTTTTACGAGAAGGTTTTTGTGTTGCGAGTCTTTTGTCCTGTCGAACTTGAAGGATACGATACTGCATTTGGCGGTGTAGTTAATAAAGTTTCATACGTTTGGTGTTTTTTTTCTGTTATTGTTGAGTTTTTTTTGTTTGGTGCATCGTGTCGGTCCGGAGTTCGGCCGTCTCGAGGCAGCTAGCCTGGACGATCGGTTACGGACCCCAAGGAACAAAGCCTTTAGGTAACTATTTTGAGGATTTGTGCATAGCGTTGTCGAAGCACATGCCGTAGTGCGGATGCGTACTTAGTCTCTGAATATTGTGGTTTGTTTGTAAACAAACTCTGACTTAATATCATTTCGACAGCTAACTTATGTGCAACGTCATATATCTTTTAAATAGTTTGGTGATAGTTAAACGTTAATTAGAACTATTATTATCTAATTTCAAAGGACGGCGGCGTTAAAAGTTATTGTTAAAAAATACCACGTGCAGCTGCAGTACGCATAAGTCGAGTTTAAAATATACCACAATTGAACCTATGTAAACCAGGAGTTTTAACAATATCCAAATACAAAGGTTAAGTAATTGTTGAATGAATATCTAAACGAAACTATACTTATTAGCTTCAATGAAATTATGGACTTGAAGGTCACAGTTGATTAGTTAAATGGCAGGAAAGGGAAATACTATGTTCTTAATTAATTCTATATCGTTAAGTTGTAAATATTAAATGAATGTTCTAGAGGCTTTCTAGAAATACAGTTTAATATGTATTAAACCTTGAGGAATAGATTCCTCGGCTGGTTTTATTAAATTTTATTTAAATTCTCTCATACTATATTACACTATTTAATTTGAGTAATATTGTAGTTTAGCAGTAACCATATAACATTTAATTGTAAATTTCTATTAGGTTTATTGCAGTTTTAATTATGTTCTACCGAATCTTCATAGTACAAAGAGAACTTACCTGGAACAACAAAGAGAAACAATATAATAATACCCATCTTTCACTTCCTGAATAGAATCCAAATTGTCAACAAACAATATCGTTTTATAGACAACAAAGTCACCCTAAGCACCGATGTCTTTAAATATAATTAATACGCGATATCTTTAAATCAGCAATTAGAGAGATTGGGTGCGCACAGTATTAATTATTAAACCGTCAGGTGAAACTTAATTACAAAAAGATAATTAAACCATTAAAGATTTATTTACTTTGAACATTCATTTTCTCTAAAACAACCTTCTTTAATTAAAGCTCTAACGCAAAACAAATAGAGAATCGCTCGCCGCTCAATCCTTCTGTATTATCATTCGCCCAGGAAAATGGTAATAGTAATATAATTTTTAATACTGAAGACATTTTAAACTACAAATAGGTTCTTCAACTGAACACGTATTTTAACAACATACATAATTTTGACATCATAATTTGATAATGCTATAAATATCCACTTCAATGTAAATAAGCAATATTAAACTGTCTTTTGTAGATAATAAAAAAGATAGATATAAAAAAAAGATATCTGAACTAAATCATTGAACGAATGATGGTGGACTAAAAATAATTTAACAAAGACATCAATTATAAATAACAAATGCACTGATGTTAGTTAAACTTTACTAATAAAGGTTTTATTTAGTCTGTTAAAATGATAAGGAACAAAATTGCTTAAAAAGAGATGTTGATAATTTATGGAATTAGGCGTCACTTTGCGTAGGTCCATAATACAAGAGCAATGGAAATATTATTTTGCTGTAATCCGCGGTTAGAAAAAACTATATAATACTAAAAGTGGAGTTTACTATCTGTATTTAACTTTATGCATGTAGGATTCATAGACCACTTGTACTATAATCAACCCCGACCACTACACTACACTAAAAGCACTGCATACATTCACTACCACAATTTCAACAATCGTTTCGCCTTGTAACTGTAGCGTCATCAAATAGACTCCACAACAAAATCGCAAAGCAACACATCAACCAAGCAAACGGAGTCATATAGTTATGACCTTAGCCACTTTTAGCATTACATTTTCTCGCAGTTTATAGCAAAATAATATTACCATTACTTTTGTAGTGAATGTGTTCACTTGTATAATTAAGTATAGACTGGTGATGCTATGAATATAGCACAGGCATACAGGCACTAACAGTATATCACGTCCACTTTCATCCTTAGTTCGACGTTCCCCGACGCTAGTAGAGATTCTGCGCTCTACTCTCTGCATTTCGCATTCTCGGCGATGCTTCTGCGCCCGTCCCGCCCGGTGACGCTTTAAAAGCCGTTAGGGCTAACAGCATACAGTCCATTCGGAAAAAAACGTCCACTCTCGCCTACGGGATTACTAACTTGTGCGCTTTGAGATAGTGAGAGATTTCTTTTATACACTAGTATAAGTATTTTTATGCATTGGTATAGTATATATATCATGTATGTATTCAAATTCAAGATACTTTTTATTCAAGTAAACTTGTAAACAAATGCTTTTGAATGAACCTTCTGGTTCGGAAAGTTGTTCCTACTGATAAACTCGGCGGGTGCTCTTTTCAAAACATAATTTTTATTACTGGTTACATTTAGTCACTGCTGTCTTATATAACCACGCATTCTTATCATCGAAGTTATCCAAATCTACTGATTTGGATAACTTCGATGATAAGAATGCGAATACTGTACTCAGTAGACTTTCTGTATTAGTCTCTTTGTAACAGTGTTTTTAAACAGCTGAAATGTAATGTAATATATGTCGTTGTCCTTTATATAAATATTCAAGGTTAGAATTACACATCTCAACCAACATACACTACAATTTTTGCAAGGGATGTTGATTAATTGGAGCATGTATACCATTTAGCAGTTGAAATGGTTGCTAAAGAGTTGGGGTGCAAATTAATTTTTAAAATATGTCTAAGCAATATTACACGGACCACTTCATTTCATCGCCGGTTTAATTAAAAACGAGTGCCCACACCCCTCCCTTTTCGGGTTGAAGTACACACCCTACCCCCGCATGGCGTCTCGCTCTGCTTATATTTAGATAATTGTACAATCATCTAAATTAATGAGACTCTCGTCCGGTCCTGGCCTCTATTGTTTTATATTTACCTCAACCCGAGTAGGTATAGTACCCGGCGTTAAATAATGTATAGTACCCGGCAATAAATAATACACATCGAGGCTTAGAGAGAGAAATTGGCTAGATTCTGCTTCATAGAGCATCGTCTCTATCGCACAGAGTGACGAAACCGTGTGTGACAGTGACAGCGCTCTACGAAACCGAACTGGCCGGCTGTTTCGTTGTAAACATCGATGTGCGTTATTTAATGCCGGGTACTATACATCGATGTTTAGAACGCAACAGCCGGCCAGTTCGTTTTCGTAGAGCGCTGTCTCTGTCACTCAGTTAGTATGTGACGTTTCACACAGGTTCGTCAGTCTGTGCGACATAGACAATGCTCTATGAAGCAGAACTAGCCGATTTTTTCTCTCTGAGCCTCAATGTGCATTATTTATTGCCGGGTACTATACATGTATCTGTATCATAAACTCACAAACACACATTAAATAATTTTTCCGCCGTGTGGTATCTGGCCGAGGAGAACAGATCATCCTCAAAAGTAATAGTAAAATTATTTTGCTATAATCCGCGATAAAGTAAATAGGAAATATATATAATGCTAAATGTAGAGTGGACTATACGTTTTCATACCTGGAACATGCAGCATTCGTTGAAAACATGCACAAACCTCCACCACCACCACCACAATATACAAGCACTACACACGTTCACTATCATAAACTCAACAATCGTTTCGCAAGCGAAGCATCATCAGGAGATAGACTCCACGACAGAATCGTAAAGCCTTAACGATTTCGTCGTGGACTGTTTTTGACGAATGCTGCATGTTCGAAAACGTAGTCTATAACGTCCACTCTACTATAATTAAAAAAAAACACTACATTTAGCATTATATATATTTCCTATTTACTTTATCTTACTTACTACTATACTTACAGGGTAACAACCCTGGTGTATAAACTCCAATTCTGCCAATTTTCTTCAATATTGGTTTCAGCGGATAAGTGGTGAAAGCATTACGAACAGACAGACAGACTTTCGTATTTATAATATTAGTATGGAAGTTATGAATTGAAATATTTAACAAATGCAATGTTTCACACTGACTTATCATTAAATTATTTTTTATTATTTGAATATGAAATATTGCAATTATCTCTTTTTCAACATTTAAGCAATTTTGTAACATAATAAATTCAGAAACACTAACAAACTTGCCTTTTAGGCAATGACCTGGAATTCGGTATTAAATAAATTCTTATATATTGTAATTAAAATATGTACTAGAATTCGGCAGTCTATAATAACGTTACAAGATTTGCATTAAACGATATATAAAATTAACGTTTGCACTCACGTTTAACATAAGTGTAACAATATGAGAAATGTATCATAAATATTTATATTTCTTATAATTCTCCTGGATATATTTTGTTTTATGTCGAGCTTTATACTCGAGGTAAGAAAGGAACATAAAATACTACGACAATAATTATAGGAAATTTCTGAAGCATCACTTTATTATTTAGCAATTTACATTTTAATTTTTATACATATCGCGACAATAAATATGTTTTGCATAATTTTGAACGCAATGTGAATATAGCGATTCTTTTAACTGTGCCGAAACATATATTCATCATGCTTGTTCATACCTATATAGAGTAAGGACGACAGGATTAACTCTAGCAATTAGTACCTAAGTTTCAACCACTTAATCTAAAATTCCTATAAAAAAAAGTAACAGCATGTTACTAACCCACTGTTGGGCATAGGTCTCCTCTCTCCATTTTTTGGAGGGAAAGGTTGGAGCTAAGACCTACGACGCTGCGCCAATGCGGATTGCTTGGTGACACTTATCCCTGGATTTCTATAGGGATATGTAGGTTTCCTCACTCGATTTTTTCCGTCATCGAAAAGCGTGTGATAAATTGCTATTATTAATCAGACACATAAGTTCTAATAGAAAAACTTCTGCCTGCCTGGGGTTTGAATTCATAATCGTCTCTAGAGACTAGCACGGTTTCACCGCTGGGCTATCACAGTTTTTTCCTATATTTTTAGTTAAATGGGCATCAATTAAGATCACTTAGAAATTGATCCAAATTTATATCAAAGAGTACAAGCACTCGGTCGTTCATAACTCGGTAGTGTTGACGACTCTGATAGAGCTCGATGCAATTAAAAGTTTCACTACGTGCGTGGACGAGGCACCTCGCGCGAATCTACCTTAATTTATGCCATAAGCTCGAGTTATGAGAACCAATTAATAACTTATTTTACTAGAGATTTTATCAACAACTATATAGGGTAATCCCTTTTAATGGAACGTATTAATTTTTAATCTGCTCATAGTCAATTTAATAATATACTATTGTAAGTAGTGCACGATCGAATACAGTTAATAAGAACGTTATTGCTATAAGATGATCTGGAAGAGGTTGTTCTTAACTATATGTATAAAACTGCTATTGTGGTTTAGCTTTTTTAGGTTCCGATAAATGCGTGAGCAACAAAGAATTACCTATCTAATTATCTATTTAATCCATAATAATGTTAGAAATGCGAGAAATCCGGACGGTTCGTTGTCATTGTTACTATAGAAGAGCAAAAAGAGACATTATTCTTCTCTATCACGGGTATAGTTCAAAATCAGCGCCTAGTTTTACGGACATACGCTGAACTGTACACCCATTCAGTATGGTATTACATACCTACTAATATGACTATTAGTTTAAGTAATAAGTCTATTTGTAACACCATATCTATAATAAAAAAATAAAATATAATTTAATGGGATAAGTAATAATACAGAGATATATAGAAAATGGTTTGATTATTGTCGGCAATTTTTTCAACTTGTATAATATAAAAAAGAAGTTACATTGGCATAACTATAATAGTTAGACACATGGTATCGCTGTCTTTTTTGTGGATATTGATGCGTTCTATAATACTGTAGAACATTTTTTTGTTCTATCATCAATAGTTTCCGCAACGCACGCGATGAAAGATTTTTACGACTAAATTTTCACACCTTATTACAATTTTATTAGGGATCCCTATTTTTTTTGAAAATGCAATATGGCCATGTTGCTCAGTGAAGAACTTCCTAGTTTTTAGTCTTATTAGTTTTTGCGCGAAAACATTTAATCTGAATACAACATGATCATTATTATTACATATGTGACTTTTTAAATAGGTTTTGAAGTTCCACACAGACAAAGTCATTGGCTAGAAATGAATAAGAAATAAATTGATATTAAATTATACTGAACACATTATTATGGTTCTTAAACTACGATGTCTTCCGATGCTATAATTGATTGAGCAATTAATTTCAATTGATAAGGTCAGACTTTTGAAGTTAGATTAAAAATGTTAAACTAACCAGCGATGTACAAGTTTGAAAATATGATAAAATTGAGGTTAAATTTAACAAAAAGAGAAAGTTCCATTCATTCGTTGTATTTTTTTTAGATTAATAAGAAGGAGTTCTCACAGTCGTGTTGAATTAAATCTATTGCACAATTTAATAGTTGTATAAGTAATATAAGACAAGGATCGTCGCATGCTTATCAAGAAAATTTATCGAAACGTAATCCGATTGTCATTTACAGAAAGAAACCTTTATTATTCCTATATTTAAGAAACAAAAAATTTCATCAATAAATAAAATTACATAGGTACTAAAGACGTAAGATATGCTTCGAAATATCAACGTATAATAGTAAAAATACAGTAAATTTTAAATAATGTATAGTGATATAAAATAATATAAGTAAAAATTTACGTCTTTTGAATAAGCAAGAGTCAACGTCCCTTACCCTCCACGCAGAACCACGCTACTTTGACAAAATTTTATTTCGCTGTTCACAGACCCTATATGTGTATGGTATATATATACTCAAAATTGATAAATATCACCTGGCAAGCTACATTGTACGTAAAACAGTAGTTGATGAAGAAATGAATAGGCTTACCTTTTAACTCAGTCTTCGTTTGCGGGGTAGAAAGCCACGGAGGTAGGATTAGAACGGGGATTTTTTATCACCTTTTGTCGCTACGCTAGAAGCGCTCGCCACCCCTATGTATATTAAACCCGAACGTGGGACCTCTTCAACGCAATATACATAAAACGGTAATGCACTATTAACCTAAACCTTTCGGAAAAATTGCACGATCTTTTAGTAAAAACCGTACAAAAATCGGTTCAGTAGATTTTGAGAATATCGATCACATACAAACAGACAGCTTTTGGGGACTGTTTTATAATAGCAAATCAACAATAAGCACTCGCAATTTAAGATCAGATCATAATTAAAAAAGGGAGTAATACAAAAACTTGTTTATCAAACTAGTTGAGTAAACATTGAAATTCTAGTAGTTGAAATGTAGCGGGCGGATCAAATTAGCAGGGAGTCTATCATGCATTGCTCGCTAAATTAAATGCATCAAGCAATAGAAGGTCGGATGGAGTGGGCAGCTCCCCGGAAGGCCCGGGGCGATCTGCCTAATGAACCCGCACCTCCCCGCTGCCTGATTTATTAACGAATTAAATGCATTCTGCTACACCCTCATGCAAATACATGATATATCTGGATAAGTTATTGCACGAGACATGACCGTATATTAATAATTATATCTATTAATTAATACTTGATTATATCTGTTAGGTGCTGTGTTAGCCCAGCGGTGAGAGCGTGCAACTCTTTCAGGGCGATAAAGGTTCAAACCCCAGACCAATAAACCAATGAGATTTTCTGTTAAAACTTACTAGTCTAATTGATGAATGCACTTTTCTGTGAAGGAAAACATCGTGAGCAAAGCTGCATACCTCTATAGAATTCAATGGATACGTGGAACCTACCTATCCGCATTGAAGGAGCGTGTAAGGTCTTAGCTCTAACCCTTCGCTCCAGAAATGGAGAGATTAGGCCTATCCCCAGCAGTGGCATAGTAACAGGCCGTTACTTATCTGGTAACTCTACACAGGTAGGCAATAACGTTTAACGTCACTCAATTTAACCAATCTGGTAGCTGCTTATTACTATTACTCTGTCTGATACTTTTGTTCTCCTTCGAGATAAGAGATAGAGCCTACCCGGCTTCGATATGTATCAAATCAAAACAATCTTTATTCAAATAAGCTCTTTCAAGCACTTTTGAATTGTCAAGGATCAATATTAATAATGAAGCTACAACTTGTTCGGAATGTTGCTCTTACCGAGAAGAACAAGCAAGAAACTCCGCGGTCAATCTTTTAAAAATTTTCAATTTTACATTAATAAACCGCAGTCTTGTATGAAGCTAAAAGGATTCAAATACAGGCATTCCTATCATCCAAATAATGTTAAATTTTGTAATATGCTTTAAGTATAATATATGTTGACAAGTAACATATATCCCAGGAATTCTCTAGGGATATACAGTTTTAACCAGCAATTTTGTCTTGTACGCAAAGCGTATAAAGAATTTTAACTAAGCTATGTTCTTTATAAAAATCTATCGTTTTTGTATCGGCCATCATGGTCCTTGGTCTCACAAAACCACATTTGTTGAAATTGATGTTAGAAATAATGAAAGTTTTCGAACCAAAGATACACTCAATACTTAAGTCGGTGTGCACTTACATTATAATATCGGCTGTACACTCTCGCCCGAGAGAACTCGCTATGTTCTGCCTGATTTTGCGAGGTGACGCATCCTTCGACTCGGGCACAAAAACCGACACGGAAGCAGAGCGGGCGAGACATACCGAGCCGAGGCGAAAGATACCCTGTACACTCTCGCACAAGGGATGTCTCGCAGAGATTATACAGCCGTCAGTAAGCACGTAAAAATGACGTCATCAAACGAGTTCTTACTCTAGCTAAACATATATCTAGGTTTATAAATTTTTTTCGTATCATTCATTAATGATAAACTTTTTGCAATAAAACAGGTTAAACAACTTACAGTACATAATTAAACGAATAATTAAATAGGAAGATCATAAATTATCTCAAACTTTAATATGTTGAAGATGTAATAATATATTTTAATTAAACTTAAATCAAATACACTAAGATTTGCTTAAGATTTAAATACGTTAATGCGAAGTTACTTTAATGAAAGATACAATAACTAAAAATAGTTCATCGACCATTATAAAATGTATGTAATGTATGTAAAAACTTTAACTAATTAATCAAAAGATACATTTGATTTTGTATACAACATACTTCATTTAATAAACTATTTTTTAAATGAATTAAACAAACCCAACAGTTCATATAAGTGTAATGTTGAGTGTTTATGATTATAGCTTATATGAGCCAAAATTTCGCAAAATCTCGTACTCCTCATTAAGTTAAAATTGAATGGGTGATATGTGGAAATCAGTCGCTCAGAATAGAATATAGTAGGTATATTTTAAACATGAATTAAAACGCCGTGTGGTATCCGGCAGAATAGAATAGACCACCTCATTTCTTACCGAGGTGTCGTAAAAGGCGACTAAGGTAAGTTGACGTCAGGCAGGCGGCCGGTTATAAAATACGTAGCCAAATCATGTGACAACATGTTTGTAACGTGTTGTCCCGACCCCACGTAGAGTGGGATAAGGGCAGCAGAATGATGATTTTAAACATAAACTAAAACTAACTAAATAAACATTTGTTGAATGTTTTGGCTAGTTATTTTACGACCGGCAGCCTAGCCGACGTGAACTTACCTTTTCACCTTTTACGACACCTCGGTAAGAAATGGGGTTGGTCTATTCTACTCAACCGGATACCACACGGTGGGTCAACTTACCTTAGTCGCCTTTTACCACACCTCGGTAAGAAATGAGGTTGTTCTATTCTACTCAGTCGGATACCACACGGCAGTATCCACAAGCAATCCATGTAAGACATCAAAATTGTTTATCATACTAATAGAAAAAAGGCAAAAATTTGTAGAGTATATTTGTACCGTTTGAACACTCTAACGGTTAACGGTATTTTGTTTACTTTTACAAAAGTAATTATAACATTTGCTATAATCTGAGATAAAAGTTTTGAAAAGTTCATCGTGGATAATAACAATATAATACCATCATAACTTTTGTATGATGGATCTCCGCAAAGTAACGTCTTATTATATAAATTACTTTTCTTTCTTTTTTAATAACACGAGGTAAATGAAAGTGATTTCATTCATCAGAATAAGAGCTAGACATGTACTTTACTCTATTGAATATAGACGGTCTACTCATATTATTGATGCATCCATTATTCAACACCCAGGCCGGCTAGGGACCGCGCGCCGTCGCTGCTAAATTATTAAACACGCGTTATAAACACGCCACCCCAACTTCTTAGATATCTACTTGATGTTATCCAGCTAGTAGATCCAAGATCGCAGAATCATAGTTTGCAATGTTTCTTCTTCGAGTCTTGTCAATGTATAGACTGTACCATATCAAATTTATTTACCCATTATCAAACCGCAGTAACACAATCTAATCACCTTTTACAAGCCTGCTACCGGTAGAAAAACCTCTTCTCCCCTTGGAGATACGGATATGGAGTATGTATGGAATGAATATGTAGCTTTCATTACGATGATTTCCTAGATGGTAAACCACATGATGAATTGGCAACATTATAATTAAGTACATACACTTTTATGAAATATCCGAAGTATCGTCAGGAAATAGGCATATCTGCTATCCCCTAATGATGTTTCAGTTAAGGGACTAAACAATCGTTGTGATTGTCGTAGCGTATGTGGTGTATATTGTGGTGGTGTCTTGTGATACGAGTAATCCTGGATGTATAAAGTATGAGAACGGATTTTACTTCCTTCGCTTATCAATACATAAATTTTCTATAAAAATGTTGATTACAGCAAATAATTCTATCATAATTCTTGTGATTTGTGGAGATTAAAACCACTAATCATAACCATCAAGGCTTTTTAAATTTTATTTTACAAAACATATTGTTTTTTGTGCCTAAATGTAAAATTGATCTCGATTATCCCGATAAATGCGTCTTGCTATAACAAATGCTTATTCGGATGCAGGTGAATAAATTTAGTATGAAGATGCTTCTCACCAAAATGCACGTCCATTGTAATAAATTGTACTTGAACCTAATATTTACTTAAATATCATTTCACAGGCAAATAAGGCAATCATATACCAATAATGACCAACCTTGCCGAACTAATACTTAAAAAAAAAAATTACGCTATAAATTGAAATTCAAAACAAAGTAAACAAGTGCTTTTGGACTGTCAACATTACTGCTGGTTCGGAAAGCTGTTCCTACCGAGAAGAGCCAGCAAGAAGCTCGGCGGCTGCTCTTATCAAAACATATATTTTTATTACTAGTTACATTTAGTCATTGCTGTCTTGCACGGGGTCGGAGAGTAGCTCTAACCACACATTCTTATCATCTAAGTAATCCTCAACAAACATAAATAAACACGTCACATTACAATGTGTGCTTATTAAAAATGAATAACGTTTAATAGTCTCATTTCGATAATTTATAGAATTAGGCGTTACTTTGCGGAGATCCATAATACAAAAGTAATAATAAAATTATTTTGCTATAATCCGCGATACAGTAAATAGAAAATATATATAGTGTTTAATGTATAGTGGACTATCAGTATTTTCATACCCGATACGTGCAGGATTCGTAAAAGCACATGCACAAACCTCCACCACTTCCACCACAATACACAAGCACTACACAGTTTCACTATCACAAACTCAACAATCGTTTCGCCCCGCAACCGAAGCATCATCAGGAGATAGACTCCACGACAAAATCGCAAAGTCATGTGTTTCATCATGTGTTTGCGATTTTGTCGTGGAGTCTATCTCCTGATGATGCTTCGGTTGCGGGGCGAAACGATTGTTGAGTTTGTGATAGTGAAACTGTGTAGTGCTTGTGTATTGTGGTGGAAGTGGTGGAGGTTTGTGCATGTGCTTTTACGAATCCTGCACGTATCGGGTATGAAAATACTGATAGTCCACTATACATTAAACACTATATATATTTTCTATTTACTGTATCGCGGATTATAGCAAAATAATTTTATTATTACTTTTGTAGTCTCATTTCGATTTGTATAACTGCATAGAAAGCTAAATAATGTTTCGAATACGACCATAAATTCCTAAACGTCGAAGTTCATGAACGTTGTGTGAAATCTTTGTATACGATTTAAACTAGTAAAGGAATTCTCATTGAGTCAGTAGGCCCACACCTGCTTCAGTATCGCGCATGCCCTCTCCAGTCCGTAAGTCCACATTGACCGAACCGGTTTCCATTACAGGTTATATCAACTACAAAGCCACATATCGTTTTGGCGGAAACAAATCTTTATCCATAGACTTTATTCGGATGAATGAATTATACTTTCATTGTACACCATAAAATTTTTAAAAAGCTGATGTGTTTAAAAAGATTTTTATTTATTATTATTTTTAAATTAATTTAATGTCTCATTACATTTTATAGCTTACTTTTTTTATTTATATACAATTTGGTATTAGGCAACGATAGTGGTAATTGTGTATCATTCATACAAATGTACTAACTTTTAAAGGTGTTTTACACTGACTTAGATTATATTATATATTAATAATGTGTTTGGAAATTGTGTATTGTAAAATACCATTAGTTGGTCTAATAAATAAATAAATAAAAATATACGTCGTCGTCGTCGTCAGCCGATGGACGTCCACTGCTGGACATAGGCCTCTTCATGGGATCGCCACACCACACGATCTTGCGCCGCCTGGATCCAGTGGCTCCCTGCGACCTTTTTGAGGTCGTCTGTCCACCTCGTTGGGGGTCTACCGACGCTGCGCTTTCCGGTGCGGGGTCGCCATTCTAGCACCTTAAGACCCCAGCGCCCATCGGTTCTCCGCACTATGTGCCCCGCCCATCGCCACTTCAGCTTCGCGACACGCTGAGCTATGTCGGTGACTTTAGTTCTTCTACGGATCTCCTCATTTCTGATTTGATCTCGTAGAGACACTCCGAGCATAGCTCGCTCCATCGCCCGCTGAGCGACTCTGAGCTTTCTTATAAGGCCCATAGTGAGCGACCACGTTTCGGATCCGTAGGTTATCACTGGCAACACGCACTGTTCGAAGACCCTGGTCTTCAGACACTGAGGTATTTCGGACGAAAAGATCTCGCGTAGCTTCCCGAACGCTGCCCATCCGAGTTGGATTCGGCGGCTAACCTCTTTCTCGAAATTGGACCTACCCAGCTGGACCATATGTCCCAGGTATATATACTCGTCTACAATTTCGAGTGCAGAGTTCTCAACGATGACCGGGTGGAACGGAACATGTGAGTTTGACATGATTTTCGTCTTACTCATGTTCATTTTAAGGCCCACCTGTTGAGATACTCTGCTGAGGTCGTCGAGCATTGTGTTAAGGTCCTCCAGACAACCTGCCATAACGACTATGTCGTCGGCAAATCTAAGGTGAGTGATGTACTCGCCGTTGATGTTGATGCCGTATCCGTTCCAATCCAAAAGCTTAAAGACATCTTCCAATGCAGCGGTAAACAGCTTCGGGGAGATGACATCTCCCTGTCGCACACCTCGCCGCATTTGGATTGGTCTCGTAGTTTTGTCTTGGATACGGACAGACATTGTGGCGTTTTCATACAAACACTTCAACACTTGGACGTACCGATAGTCGATTCGGCATCTCTGGAGCGATCTTAACACAGCCCATGTTTCCACCGAATCAAAGGCCTTCTCATAGTCCACAAACGCCAAGCAAAGTGGCTGGTTATACTCCTCGGTTTTCTGTATAACCTGCCGCAGCGTGAATATGTGGTCTATGGTACTATATCCTTTTCGGAAACCGGCTTGTTCGGGAGGCTGGAAGTCGTCAAACCTACGAGCGAGACGATTCGTTATGACTCTCGAGAACAGCTTATAAACATGATTCAGCAGCGTGATGGGTCTATAATTCTTCAATAAGGTGTTATCACCTTTCTTGAAGAAGAGAACCACCACGCCCCTGAACCATGCTTCCGGCATAGTGCCTTCGTGAATGACGGAATTGAACAATCGCTGAAGGACTTTAAGTACCGGTTTACCACCCGCCTTCAGGAGTTCGGTAGTGATTCCGTCATCACCTGGAGCCTTGTTGTTCTTAAGTTGTTTGAGAGCCATACTAATCTCGTATAGGCTGACGTCCGGGATATCTTCGGTGTAGTGTCGGGTCAACTTGGCTCTTGGGTCTTTTGCCAAATTGACAACAGGCTGTTGTGTTGACGTGTATAACTGCCCATAGAACCTCTCAACCTCTCTCAAAATCTCAGGACGAGATGAAATGATACTACTGTTATCGGTTTTCAATCGCGTCAGCTGCCGCTGCCCAATAGATAGATCTCTTGCGAACACTTTTGAGCCCCTGTTACGCTCAATAGTCTCTCTAATGAACTCTGTGTTGAAGTGTCGCAGGTCGCATTTCTGCGCCTTAGAAATCTGTCTATTGATCAGACGGTAGCGCGTCGCATCTATTGAAGACTGTAGCCTCATTTCGTTCCTCTCATCCATGAGCTTGAGAGTCTGGGTCGAGAATTTATTGGGTCTTTTACGGTGTGTCTTATAAAATTTAGACCCCACCGTATGGACAGTTTCCACCAGCTTGTTGTTTACATCGTCCACAGAAGCGCAGTCAGCTAGGCAATCAAAACGGTTCATTAGCTCGAGTTGGAATTTCTCGGGGTTTTGGATATGAGCTCGAGTTGGTCGGAGCGTAGACTTCACCAGTCTGGATCTTTCCAGCTGTACGCATATATTCAATGTGCCTCTAACCATGCGGTGATCACTCCCGGTCTTAACGGTGTTGATCACAGAGACATCATTGAATATATGACGCCTGGTCGACATGATGAAGTCAATCTCGTTTCTCGTGGAACCGTCGGGACTGATCCAGGTCCATTTTCGATGCGGCCGCTTCTTGAAGAAAGAATTCATCATGTAGAGGTCCTCTCTCTCCAAGAAATCGGCCAGCATCTGGCCCCTGTGGTTCCGTTGCCCGTATCCAAATTGCCCTACTCTCACCTCTGTGCCGCTTCGCTTGCCCAGCTTTGCGTTGAAATCCCCCATCACAACAGTGTAGAAGGTTTTGGAGGCATGCATGGCTCTAGATAAATCCTCATACATGACCTCTACCTCCTCGTCCGGATGTGCCGATGTCGGTGCGTAAACCTGTATGACCTTCAGCGAATACCGTTCGGTAATTCTGAGTATAAGGAACGCGACCCTGCTCGACACACTCTCGACTTGAACAATGTTGTTGACAAGGGACTTGTGGACGAGAAACCCGATACCACCCTGGGACTTTTGCTCTCCCTCCCGGTAGTAAAGCAAGTTGCCGGATTTTAGGATCATCGTATCCTCCCCCTCTCTTCGGACTTCGGATAATCCTATCACATCCCACCGCAACTTGCTTACTGTTTCTTCCAGCTCGAGTATCTTTTCGTCTTCCCTCAAAGTGCGTGCGTTGTACGTTGCCAGGTCCAGTCGTCGGGGTTGGCAGCGGAATCTCTTCCGGAGATTCTTGACACCCCCTGCCCCGCCGTTACCCAAACCGCTGCCAGAGCTGGGAATAGCGGAGCTGCCGGGAACTAGGGGCTGTGGTTTATATTGTGATGCCATGAAGGTTTTGCCGATAATCACCACGCTTGGCATGCGGGTTGGTGATCGCAGTGCTGACCGTTTTGCACTGACAGTGCTGCTGCCCACTGTCAATCTGGTATTTAAGGTCAGCAAAATGAAATGGTTATACCGCCATTTATCGGTCGCCAGAGCCTCGTCGGTTGATCTGCAGGGTGCACCGCGTGCAGGTGAGGTTGACAATTGAGGAGACTGACTGGGACGAGCCTCCCCCTTACACCCCAAAAATATACAAAATGAGCATAATACAAATTAAAAAAAATGTACAATCTGGCGGTCTTATTGCTTCACAGCGATCTATTTCGGAGATGGACATAGATAGCTATGAGTAATAGCTATCTATGTCCATAATAATACGTAGTGCATATCGCAGATTTTTTTTAATTTTAACAATAATAATAAAAAAAGCAAAATTAAATTATAATCAATATAGAAAATTGATTACAAATTTAGAAAATTTAGAAAATTGATGACAAAATCAATTATTGCCTATGTTACTTAATATTAACTTCTTCATCGTTATAAATCTTTGTAATATACTATGAATATTTTTTGCGCACATTGTTTAATGTACATATATTATAATTCAGTAATTCCCCTCTACCAATGAAATGAAAAAATACGAAAAGAACGTGTGAAAAAACCATTACTATTTCAATTAGGCTTTACTTTGCGGAGATCCATAATACAAAAGTAATAGTAAAATTGTTTTATACAGTAGATAAACTCCACAGCAAAATCGCATTACGATTTTCCTGATGATGCTTCGGTTGCGGGGTGAAACGATTATTGAGCTTGTGATATAGAACGTGTGTAGTGCTTGTGTATTGTGGTGGTGGTGGTGGAGGTTTGTCCATGTGTTTTAATGAATGCTGCATGTTTCAGGTATGAGAATGAATAGTCCACTCTACATTTAACTCACTACACTACACTACACTCATATATAATTCCTATGCTGAGCTGTGATAGCCCAGCGGTGAGGCCTCGTGACTCTTTCAAGGGGGTCACGAGTTCAAACCCGGGCAGGCACCAATAAGTTTTTCTATTAAAACTTTTGTCTAATTGATAATTGCAATTTATCACAATCTTTTAGGTGAAGGAAAATATCGTGAGGAAACCTGCATATCTCTAGAGATTTCTGGAGATATGTGTAACCTACCAATCCGCATTAGGCAGCGTGGTAGGTCTTAGGTCCAACGCTTCTCCCCAGAAGCGGAGAGAGGAGGCCTATTCCCAGCAGTGGAATTGTAATAGGCCGCTACTTTACTTTACTTTTTATATTTCCTATTTACTCTATCGCGGATTATAGCAAAATGATTTTACTATTACTTTAGTATTACTATTTCATTAGCATTTTAATTATATCTCTTTAAAAAAATATTATTGTTTATGTACATGTATGAACATTGTATGTAATGTCGTAACTTACCGCGCTTAAATAATATTATGTGGTTCCAAAGTTATTATTTTTGTTCATTTATTTACCGATAGATTACTGATATTGCCCAGTCCTCATTGAATAACCAATTTAAGCTTGTAGAAAAATAAACAAAGTTACCCAAAGTTTATTTGTTCTGTCGAGAATCTCACAGAAACCAACGATATGGAAAGAATTTGCGAACTATGCTTTCTATATTTAGGATGAGACTATACTTCTGTATTTAGTATTATTAGAATCCATAATTAGGGACTGGACCGTTTGCGCAGGTGGCAGTGACTCTGCCTTCATCTCCGCGGGTCGCGGGTTAGATTCCTCCCGAGTGCCAACATTTTCTACAGTCAATTTGTTATGTTTTCGAGTTTGGGTGTATATATGTATTTAGAATTATATATGTAGGTATATATTTACCTGTTATCTGTCACTCATAGTATATAATATTAATTTACTAAGTTTGAGGACGGACGACCGTATATTTAATTAAATATACGGTAATTACTAATTACTAACACATATATATTTATATATCATTAGAGTCATTTTGAAGTATTTTCCTCTTATTTAACACACAATATTTTATATCCGGCTGAGTAGAATAGACCACCCTCTTTCTTACCGAGGTGTCGTAAAAGGCGACTGAGGTAAGTTGTCGTCAGGCAGGCGGCCGGTCCTAAAATACGTAGCCAAATCATGTAACAACATGTTTGAACATGTTGTGCCGACCCCACTTAGAGTGGGATAAGGGCAGGAGGATGATGATTTTTATTAGATTTTCGTTTAAATAAAATATCGTTCATATCGAATTATTTAGCTACCAAGCACTTTAAGGGCATTTTTTAAAACAGCTCTTGATTCAGAGAACCAAAATGACAACTTAAGTTGGAATAAAATATCCAGTTATCCTTAAGTTTGATCTGCCTGCGGTCGTTCGATAACTGCCAGTCATCCTATTTGATTATATGAGGAGGTTTAAAAGTAATTGGCACTAATTATTGTTTAGAGGTACGACCCTCCTCTAAGCTATTATAATATATTTACGTGTAAAATTTACCTAGTAATATATGAGAACAAATTTAGAATTTTATATTGCAATACCCATAGAAATTACTGTATTTTATTTTTCTGAGAATTATTATAATATAGGGTAAAAACTTACACACACGGTTGTTTGTCTCCAAAGTAACTTGGTACTTCTTTATGTTGGAATCTGGATGAATGACATTGGTGAATTAAACTTTATAACTTTAAATACATGTATACTCCTAGACTCAAAGAACCAACATATTTTTGTTAGTAAATGTTGGCCCTCAGCGGAATCAACCCGCGACCCGCGGGGCTAAAGCCACGGTCACTGCTCACTGCACAAACGGTCCAGTCATTAATGTCTAAATATGAGTTTATGATGTCAAAGTTTCCAATAATATATCAAAACAATTCTTAAAACGTTTTATTACGCGCAATTACTTTTATAACAATTATTTTTCGTCACACGAGAATGCCGCCAAAATGCATTCGCCCTTTTTAAAAAAATGAACGTCAACTCAAGTTGAGGCTAATGTCAATATTGAAGCTTTTTAATTTGACGGGCCCGTTGGCGCAGTGGGTAGTGAACCTACCTTCAGCTCCGCGGGTCGCGGGTTTGATTCCCGCCGAGGGCCAACATTTTCTATAAACAATTTGTTGGTTCATCGAGCCTGGGTGTGTATTTGTATTTAAGTATGTATTTAAAACTATATATGTATATATTTACCAGTTGTCTGTTACCATAACACAAGTAATAATTTACTTACTTTGGAGAAGAACTACCGTGTGTGTAAGTGGCCTATATATATTTACTAGCTTTTAAGCGCAACTTCGTTCGCGTGTACTGCAGTGTTATTATTTGAGTAAACCATCACACATAATTATGGTTAAAATGGGTCAATCTTCAAAGCTAGACATATGATGTCGCGGACTTTTATTAAGAACTTATAGAGGAGAACAATTTTGTAATACATGTTTTTTTTATAACTTTCACCGTTTATTTATCGCACGCAAGGAAAGCTTTAAATGTTGTCGTTTTCGCAATATTTTTTATTGCTGCTCCTCTTCCATTCATCTTAGAGTGATGGTATAAGCCTATAGACTTCCTCGATACACTTATTTTACACTCAAAGAATTTTTCAAATTGGTACAGTAGTTCCTGTGATTAGCGCTTTCAAACAATCAATCATTCAGCTTTATATATTATAAGTATAGATATATTTACTATTTAATACACTAAACTTAATAAAGTAATTATTATATTATTATACAAATGTTAAAAAATGGATTATGAGTAAATAAAACTCTAACATCTTCAAAATAAAATAACATGTTATATTATTATTATAAGATATTATATTTATATGTCGGTTCGGCACTAAATAATTTAGAATCGTTAAGTAATAAAAATAGATTTCCCGGTCAAAGATTGTGTAAGAAGTCATAATAAATGGCTATCGTTTGCTAATAACGGCTATAAACGTGGCAAGACAGAGTCCATATTTCACCCGTCACCATGGCAACGCGCGCAACAAACAAGCGCCACGCTGTGAGATTATCAATTCTACGCAAGTATGGAACTGGTGAGAGTGCAGTAAAAGCGGTATGTCCACTATCGAGTCCACTACTCGTTCTAGCTGCAAAAACATGCACAAGTTCTCATTTAATTCATATTCACATACCTCTGCGTTAGTTATAGAATAATTGATCTAAGCGATCAATTATATTTCTGATTCAAAAGATACATTACTAATTACGAGTACGCTTGCGGCATACTCATATTTCATTTTTTATCGATCTTTTTTCCTCAGATTTATTACTGTAATAAACCTCTGTACCTACACGTACACTTCTGTTCAACGCTGCTAAAATGAGTGCAAATATATGTTTTAAATTTGACTGTCAGGTAACATGTTGCAAATTGCGACCCTTGAACCTTATCAAAATCATAACCAGACTTTAGAACAATATGTTGCTTCATTATCGGGGCGTCCGGATCGCTAACAGCAACTAAGTAGATAACAATCAGCTTGAAGGCTTGTTCGAGACACGAAATTAATTAAAACAAGTTTGTTCGCGGATCCTATGCAAGGAACAAAGCCGTGCTGAGTCACTAGGTAATTACACTACGCCAGACGCCTGCAAGGCGCTTCACAAATCTAGCATCTTTTGGGTCATTATTGCAAGTCAAGTATGATAACTTTATGCCGAATTAAAAAAAAATCTATCGGTCTTTAGAAATTGTTTTTTATGGTTAAGCTGCTGAATTTCAAATGACAATCATCATTCTCCTGTCCTTATCCCACTCTAAGTGGGGTCGGCACAACATGTTATAAACATGTTGTCACATGATTTGGCTACGTCTTTTACGCCTGTCTGACGTCAACTTACCTTAGTCGCCTTTTACGACACCTCGGTAAGAAATGAGGGTGGTCTATTCTATGCAGCCGGATACCATACGGCATTAATCTTAGTCGCCTCTTACGACACCTCGGTAAGAAAGGAGGGTGGTCTATTCTATTCTGCTGGATACCACACGGCGCGAATTTCAAATGACAATAAGACATTTTATTTATTTTTATATTCATATTACAATGAAGAAATCTTACATATTTATAGGATAATCTATTTATCCGTCAAAGAAAACAAATAAAAGTGATCCAAATTTTTAGATCATACTTCCAAAGCCAACCCTTTAAGATCGTTTCACGCAAATTTTTCGTTCCTTCCCATTCCTTCCATTTTGTGGTGATCGCGCTATGTCATCGGGAATTTTAATTATATTCCATGATTAATTATGTGTAACGAGCAACAAGGGGGAAGAAGATGCTGATTGATGAGGCGACTTAGTCTTCTACTCATTGTCTACTATTAATTGCGACTTTTAACATCATATTTTGTTTCATTGTTTCCAGTATAGTAGGCTATCTAATTAAATTTATTTTAGAAGCTGACTCACTGCGGTTATTAATTTTATAATGGCGAAGACAATGTTTATTAATGTACGCTGACTCAAACAAATAGATTACCTTATTAAAACTGTAGCTGTTGTAAGAATTAATTATAAGTAATTGGAAAGGATAATAATTAATATAACGTACTAAGGCACAATGCATAAATTAAACGTAGCTATATTTTTTGTTCTACTGATTTTGCTTTGCAATGCAATTCCGATATTATTATATGATTGTTAAAACAACTGTAAAAATTAAGGTTCAGCTTTCTTTTAACTGACATTTTATTTATCATGGATTATAGTAAAATATATTCTTATTATATTTGAAAAGGCAAAGTAAAGCCTACTAGTTTTTAGTTTTGTACCATTTCTAAATTATAATTTTTGTATAATTACTTATTGTCATTAATTAACGGCGAGTATGGCATTCATTACTATTTTGATATAAGCTATTAAACAGTCATTGCTTATGATAGCTTAATGATAATTAAACGATTTGTTCTTATCACATTCAAAAGTTTTTTGATTTACAGTTATCATAGTTCAGTACTAAACATTCGTCTATGTAGTTTTTTGTAAATTCACCACAGTCTACTAATTGTATTAAAATCTATTCAAATGAGTAAAACATAGCATATCAACTCAATATTTCAAACAATAAGCCATGTGTTGTTAAGCGACGAGTGACGATAGCCGTGGCCTATTGACAGAAATACGCTCAAGTAATCTCGAGGATACATCTAAGGACAATAACATTGGGTTTAAAATGTATTAACTATGAAATAATTTCTTATTTAGGTTTAGGTTTGAGTAATTTTTTACCCAAAAAAAGCTAATGACCAGACAGAGGATCACCATAACAAGAGGATTTTTATCGCGCGTAAAAATTACGTCGAATTGAAACAAATGGGTATCCAGGTATCTGTTCACTCGACAGCGTATTTAAATCGCGACGTATTTTATCGTGCAGTGTTCCATTTTAGTCTTTAGGGCGAGGGCGTTTAGCTGAATATACCATACGAAACTCCTTATAACGCCTATCGCGGAATTTTAATGCTATGTATTCTTTACGCTCGTCCGAACGAGGCGTAAAGCTTGACGGTTGAACGGCTATAATTTAATTATTAAATTAATAATAGCAGTGTTTGGGACCTCAGTGCCTGGAGAAAGTTCTTCTTCTTCTTCAAAGTTCTTGAACAGTGCGTGTTGCCAGTGATAGCATACGGATCCAAAACGTGGTCGCTGACTAAGGGCCTCATCAAGGCTCAGAATCATTCAGCGGGTAATGATGCGAGGTATGCCCGGAAATATTGATTCATAATCAAATCAGTAATGAGGAGTTCCGTTATCAACATCCTCCTGCCCTTATCCCACTCTAAGTGGGGTTTGTACAACATGTTAAAAACATGTTTCACATGATTCGGCTGCGTATTTTACGACCGGCCGCCTGCCTGACGTCAACTTACCTGAGTTGTTTTTTACGACACCTTGGTAAGAAATGAGGGTGGTCTATTCTAGTCAGCCCGATACCACACGGTATAAATGAGGAGTTCCGTATAAGAACCAAAGCCACTCACATATGTCAGCGTGTGGCGAAGCTGAAGTTGCACTGGGTGGGGCTCATAGCGCGGAGAACCGATGGGCGTTAAGGTCTTAAGGTGTTGAAATGGCAACCCCCACTGGAAAACGGGAGGTGACTGACGACATCGAAAAGATCGCGGCGAGCAACTGAATCCAAGCGGCACAAGATCTGGTCTTGTAGAGATCCCCTGAAGAGACTTATGTCTTGCTGTGGACATCCATCGGTTGACGAAGAAGAAGAAATTTATTATTATATTTTTTCGATAGTTTAGTTTAGGTAATTTTCAAATACATGTTTTAGAAGACATTTAAAACAGTTTAACGAAGTTACATTTTTGTATCGAAAGTTTTTTATTAAAGAATTATGCTCCTGCATTTTTTTTGGGACATATAGTACCCGGCATTAAATAATGCACATCGAGGCTCAGATAGAGAAAATCGGCTAGATTCTGCTTCATACAGCATTGTCTCTGTCGCACAGACTGACGAACCCGTGCGAAACATCACATACTAACTGAGTGACAATGACAGCGCTCTACAAAACCGAACCAGCCGGCTGTTTCGTTCTAAACATCGATGTGCATTATTTAATGCCGGGTACTATAATTTGTTCGAATTTATGGCAAGACAAGTAAGTAAACTTGGTTGACGAAGGCTACCTTGAAAATTTTTTTTTGATAAGTGTAATTTTTTATAAATGATAAGCTGCACGGTGTCTTTCAATATACATATAAATAAATTCACTAAATTAATCTCTATTTCCCTCTGTATTCGTATCACGCATTAATGGATAGAACAATTTGGCTTAATCTCTTTACCGTATTAGTTATTTACAGTACAAAGAAAGTCTTAAGAAAACGCGAATATGAAACAATAGACGTCCACAACTTGATATTATGATGAAAGATAATTCATTTTTCACTTCATTATTGCCAGTGACAATTGTCAATAAGCATTAACGGGTATCATCGCCATTATTTTTAATTACATGACCTTGGAAAGATATAACCATGATTATTTTTAATGGTCGAAATGGCGGACGTAGCAGACAAAAAGGATTAAACCATAAAATATGAGCGCGTCTGTACTTAATTTTTTTTGATGAATGTCGACATAAATCATGATTTAATTTGACATACTTCACCATTAATAGTAATGGTGTACTTTAATCGTAAGTAAATATCCTTTTTTAAAAATACTTTATTGTTTTATAGGTTTAATTATAGATGATTATTTTAAGTTATGCGACACTTTAACGATTCAAATATTTATCATAAATTTTTTTTGAGTAAGGTTTACGGCAAAATGTTTATGTATAGACAAATTAAGACACACCTATTTCAGTATTATCTAATATTATTTTTGCTCAAATCAATTGGCAGCTGCCGCTGAATACTTCGAAAATACTTACTTATATTTATGTTTGCACAGTCTATTCATTGGTTAGAATATTTTAAAATAAGCGTTTCAAAATATGGCCACACTTTACAAATTAGGTTTGATAAAGACGCGTGCAATGTTTACTCTGAACTCAATGATTTCCCACGTAGTTTGAAGTCGTCTTTTGTAGTTTATCTAATCTGCACAGGGTTGGGATATTTGCACGCTGATAATATGGCAAATGACCCATTATACGATGCGATTTATAACGTTTTCTACGCCTTTCAGTCTTGGTATTTTTCCACCGGCTTTAATAATAAAATCATGTGAATGTATTATCCTAACCATTACTAATTATTTAGTGGACGATATAGACCTTATTGTAAAAATCATTTCAGAGTTTTTAGTTCAATGTACACTTAAAGCTAGTATAAGTGTATATTGTACCCAGAAGCAACAAAGAAACAAAAAAAAATTAAACAGATAAAACCTTAATTTAGGGTATATTATTTTACTTTTCCATAAATTTTTATTTCACTAATCTGGAAGGCATTTCTTATAAGGAAACATTTTCTATTAAAAAACAGAAATAATAGACTATAAAAGTATTAGAGTGACTTAGGAGATTCCTTAATGTCCTTATATTCAATATCACTCAAATACATGTAGGCATGTAACAATAAATATTTCTGATTGAATGTCAATCACCCGTTTTTGGAACATCAATAAAAATTTATATCGTTCAACAATTTAATTAGAAATTTTAGTTAGTTAATAGCCTCAGCCATTCTAATTTAAGGCGCTGAACAGAGCTGGCGCAAATTCAGATTTCGGAATATAAGCCACGCCCACAATTTCTGCGACGGCGTAGCGACAAAATTAATTTTTTAACACCCATTGTAGGTGTACACTATTTTATCCAAACTTTTTTTGTACAATTTATTTAAAAAACTTATGTCTAATTAATCTTATAAAACTAAGTATGCTGAAACTATAACTAAACACCTAAAAAAGACATATTATCAACAAGGAATAGTCACATAAGGCGGCAGCTAGCGACACACGTCCGTATAGCAGCGCGCCTCAGCGATCACTGTCTATATTCGTAGATGTAAAAGAGAAGCGAGACGATGACTCGTTTCAGTTTTGCTATTTTCTAAAAAATATTTAATTTGAATGAAATATCTTAATTAATTCAAAATTAAAATCTTACATTCTCTTTATATTATAATGATTTATCAGTCTTATTAATTTTATCAATTTTTGTTGATAAATATTAGAGATATTTACGATAAAAGTAAAAATCAGAGGTCTATTTACCAATTTTTTTTATCGAAAAAAAGTATCGTAATCATGTTTTGAAATCTTACATTCTCTCTGAGATATGATGTATATTAACATATATTTTTCTTTTAATCGTCATCCCTATAGCTTTTGTTAAAAACGAGTTTAAAGTCAGCCTATTTGGCTCTGTTCAGCGCCTTAAGTTGCATGTTATGAATGAAAACGAGAAAAAATATTAAAAAAATCGCATAAATAATACAAATCTAACATAAACAGTACGCTCACCCCAAGACGGAGGGTGAGCTAAATTGGCAACGGTTCAAAAGGGTCCTTCCCATACGTTAAATACGCAATTTGGTGCTCAGTACAATCAACCAAATGAGCTCGCGTCGATCCAATCAATTACGCATCTTTTAAATGTAACTTGGGGTGGTGGCATTCAGTGGGTCACCATTTCTGAGATCGTAAGAGTATGATATCTTATAAACCATAAACACTTTCAATTTGTTTATATTTGCGAATATTTTATTCTGTCATTTGGGAAAGACCCAATGCTAAAATTCAAATACAAAATTTTCAAATATCTCAATCTCTAGAAATGTTATATGTTATTGATATTTTATAGATAACACCCAAAACACAAATTGTATTGTTTGTGTATTTATTGTATTACTTATCTATGGTATAGTAGAGAGATAGATTGTTGTCTCGGACACACGGAAGTGAGGAAAATAGCTTTGTAAAAGCTGCAGGGAAAATTTGCGGCACTGGGTGAGAAGGGTGATAATCATATACTTGTACTACAGAGAAGTACTGCACAGATAAAAAAATCGCTCAATTTATTTCAAAAGTAAACCAGTAAATTCGTCGCCTAAGCATTTTCAGATTGTAATACTTCGGTTGTTGAGTTTCTATCTCAAAGTATTATCTGGATCAAAATATGTCAAAAGAGATATGGCGGTCAGATCTCAATTTAATAAAAAGGCTAGTAAGTAAATAAAAAAACATTAAAGCCAATATAAGTTAAAGTACGTTACGTTAAAATTTTTAAATAATGCCTTAAAATAGAAAGAAAATTAAGAAATTGTTACAAAATGACGCTTTATCATTAACTCGCCAAAACTCGAATCAAATAATATTTATTTCAAAAACCTTTTTTGTATTATTGCAGTTATAAATCTTTTACTTTCACCGATGATTAGTATAATTTTACCTTCTACAGATTAGTAATAATTTAGGTATTTTCAGATTAGGTGACTAGATAAATATATTGCATGGTTAGACAAAATGCAAATTTTCAATGTGGAAAGTTTATTTTGCGTTCTACTTTTTTTATACCTATGTATCAAAAATTTTATAAGTAAATATTGAACTTGTCTATCGTCTTAACTAGAAATTTTCTGGATTAAAGTTATAATAACGACACAACGTCTGAAGGGTAATTCGGGTGTAAAAATTCCCGCTGCGTTCGCTCGTTAACGCAAAAAAGAATTATTTACATCTGCCAATTTACCCCAATCTATCCTATTGTTAATACTCGATGACAGCAATCAGTTAGTTAAAAAAATTAACTGCGATTTTCCCTCGATAAGGTGGATTAGCGATTGATGAATTATATCGATAATATCCCCATCCTACGTAATTGTTGTTTTATCATGATTTACTCGACATATCACTGATAAGAGTGAGCAGTGTTTATAGTGTATTAAGTTCAAAAAGTATCATCATGTCATTTACCAACCAGCATATAAGCTCAAAAAAAAGCTGACTTTCATGAGGGATCACGAGTTCAAATCCGTTTTGACTTAAGCTCCTACGATATTTGATCAAGAGGGCTGGAATAGGCAAAAGGAGCATTATATCAGAGTAGAGCTTGACCATCAGAAAGTTAACCTATACAATATTGTTCGATAATAATAAAGTTTTAAAAATGAGTGGGTGCGTAGTCAAAACTGGAAGGAAAACCCATAAAAACAAATGACGGTTTATTTACTTAATATGAGCGAAACGGGAGTACATGTAATGTCACACTTTACGAAAAGCATTATCAGTGGCCAAAAAGGCACTTAAAAAACCTTTTGTTTTTTTAACAAAAAAAGCGTTTCAATTTCACTGTTACGGTCCGTGGTGTGGAGCGGGTGCAAGCGAACGAGCCGTATCTCCGGCCACAACAATACCTTATCTTATCATTACTGCCCCATCCCGATAAAATACCATAAAGATGGAAACAGACTATGCATACCTGGCGCTGCGTGCAGTACCTTAAAATGCAGAGATGAATGGAACTGTAAAACTGTCAAGAACTGGATCTCAATGATGTATATACAATTTAAACATCACATATCAGTTATATCGTAAACATATCGTTCATGAATATAGACTACACTACGCAACGAGTAGTTATCCGCTTTCATCATAACCGCGTATTTGCATACCGCGCCTGAGCGGGTTATTTTCAATTCGAAAGTACCGTGTATAATTGTTGTTTTATATATGAATTAATAATGTGAGAATATGAACGAAAAATTTAATTTAGTAACATTTTAAATTATGTATCATGTCATAATGGGATACCACTTACGTACCGATGAACATTACTGAACATTCAATGAATATCAGACGTAATTAATAAAAGATTTTAACCTACATACTAAACGAGAACTGCATACTTAATTAACCCCATATCAATTAAACATCAATAAAATCAATGATGATTTTCCAGCTAGTCACTACTATAGGCTTTGCAATCTTCTAGATATAATCAAATGGTACAACAGTAAAACAAGTTTACCAGGGTTAACAATTGTTATCTGAGGCTATTAATAATAAAAAGGATAAGCTTTCCTAGTTGTTTAAAACAGAATCCTCGGCTTTACCCTGTAGCATGTTCAAATAAAGCACCGCGGTTTATAAACAGAATCTGTTTCCGCCTTAACCATAACGCTGATTTGCATGTACCGACGCGCGTTATATACGAATGGGAGATGACGGATTTTCTTCCGTTATTCCGATTGTGGGGCCCGAATGAGTTGTTGTTTAGTTTGAAACCGGTGCCCTTTGTTACTTCGTAACGTTATAATTTCTTTAATATAACCAATTGTTTCATTACACCCAAACAGTTTTAAACTAAAATACGTTTAAACTTTTCCGGAACTTTTGTTACGTAAAGCAAATAATGAAATAAATAAAACTAACATTAGATCAATATATTGACAAATCTTGGTTTTTCTAAAAGTGTGCTACAAAAGATATATTTAATAGGTGTTAAATGAAATACGTATTTCTGGATAATATAGTCATTAATAGCCTATTTATTTCTAAGCGATAAAATAATACTAAAAAAATCCTTATTATACGTAGTATAATTATTCCTAATAGCAACAATTTAAAAAATCTACAACATTAATTTTTATGAATATTTCCTTTCGTAAGTTCCGTAGTCCCTTTACGTACGGCATTAAACAAAAATTAAATACTTTACGGGAAACGGTTCATCATTAGGCAAGCAATATTCACTTGTAATGTTTTAATGCGCACTCAAAATTAGGGAGCACTGATAAAATGGGAAGCAAGTCTTAAATTACTCACTTACAGAGTAGTTATCCGAAAGAGCTTTTAAATCATTCACAAAACACTAATGGACGTGGGGGGAAGGCGCGCGGGGTGGGGGAGAGCAGATGTAGTCCCAAGCGAGCAATGAAATGAAATGGAGATATAACAATATAAAGGTGTCTGAATTGCCGTGAATTGCAATTCGACATTGGGTCGTGCGAGTATATGGCGATTTTCGGAAGAAATAGAAAGAATAATAAATACTTTAGTCACTTTAATTATATTATTTTAAATGCAGACTTTATAAATATGTAACGTGAAACTATAAAAATCAATTAATATTAATTTCTATTACAAATAATGGTTTTAAAATTAAGTATACTCGATCAGTAACGTATCTCAGATCTATAATTCATTCCATTTACATGTTGAACAAACTGAAGCACGGAGTTCCGGGGAACTGTTGCAGGAATAATAAATGTCGAGGGGTCTGTGAGGGGAGCCCAAGTGCCATTATTATCGGCGGCAATTTAATTAGATCCCCTGCGTTATTACCGCTGATTCGTTTTATAATGCCGCTCTAATACTCGTCCGATTGCAGGACCCGTGTTTGTTATAGAGAATTTAATACGACAATTTAAATTACAGTTATTGAGAACCAATTATAGTTCCGTGAGTTTGCCGACACCGATAGTCACGATGTGAATTACCACTTGCGTCCGGTGTGATTCTAATAATATTGTCTAACCTATAATAGTCGGCGCGTATAACTTGTGTTCAAGACCGATATAATCTCAGTAAACTGTTTGTATAAGATCTGTTTTATTTGTGGATGTGTATTTTACAAATCTGTCATATATTTCGATTATATTTAACTATTCGTATTCTATAAAATATATCAGTATTTGTTTAATTAATTAGGTGTATTCCTCAAATTAAACTATGTAATTTATAACATTTTTTATTTAATAAATATATTAACGTATAACTTGTGTTCAAGACCCATATAATCTTAGTAAACTGTTTGAAGAAGATCTGTTTTATTTGTGGATGTGTATTTTACAAATCTTTGATCTATTTAACCATTCATATTTTACAAAATATATCAGTAATTGTTAAATTATTCAGGTGTATACTTAAAATTAAAATATGTTATTTAAAACATTTTTTGTTGAATCAATATATTTACGTATAACTTGTGTTCGAGACCGATATAATGTCACTAAACTGTTTCAATAAGATTTGTTTTATTTGTGGATATGTATTTTACAAATCTCTGATATATTTCGATTATATTCATATTTTATAAAATATATAATTGTTAAATTAATTAGGTATATTCCTCAAATTAAACTATGTAATTTATAACATTTTTTATTTTACATTCAACATTACATTCATTTAAAATCGCAGTTGTCAATTAATTAGTCTAACTTTGTTTAAAGATACATTTTTTAATATTGTCGCTATACTATCCCATCCATAGTGAAATGTTCTATATTTCCATTTTAATTCCACAACCTTTTGAATGTAGTTCTATTCAGATTTCATGGCACTCTAATTAAATAGTCAGAAAGAATTACAAAGTAAAAATATTCAAATAAAGTATTGAAAAAAAATGATAAAGCAGCAGCAACGTTTTTAAACTTGCGAGGGAAAATTTTTACTTTTGGTGGTCGTTGCTTAGTGTAACTAAAATATTGCTTTTAATTTTATGCTTTACTAGTTCACAATTCGAAAAATCATGGATTATAATCTATTCTAATTCTATAAAGTTTATAAGAATTTCGTCGTATGTAGTTAATTAATAGTATTTATATATCAAAATATCTTATTTTCATTGACAAAAGTTTGTTTTATGTATGCATAAATGAGAAAATAGAAAATTTATTATATACTTTGTCAAATCAATATTTTTATTAAATTATATCAATACTAGAGGTTGCGGCTACGCCCGTGTAAATATCGGTGTCGCAAAGTTTTTCCTAAGCAAAACTCGTCAAATAATTCATAGAATTGAGAGTTACTTTCCGCGATAATTTTTTTTTTCGCGATTTTATCGCGGTCTATAGCATAATAATTTTACTATTACTTTTGCAAAACTCTACATTTTATTTTATTATTGAAAATTTGAACATATAAATAGTTATTGTTAGCTAACCATAAGAGATAGATAAATGCTGTCGCGGACTTTTTTTATATATCTACAATTCTTTAGTAGGTACATTACTTAGTGCCTTTTGGTTTACATGGTGCACGCGACTAAAGCTCCGAGCGGGTGAGTTTTTTTAAAAATTTGCGCGATCTCTTCAACAAAATTTACATAAAACCGTAATGTGCTATTAACGTACACCTTCCGGAAGAAATGCACTACCAGTTGAAACCGTATAAAGATCCATTCAGTAGATTTTGAGAAAATCGAAAATACAGACAGACAGACGGCTTTTGGGGATTTAGTTTTATAATAAATATTTATTTGATGCAGTTTATATGATGTTCCTATTTTAACATGACAAATATTTAAGTGTTGCCTCAATTCGAAAATCACATCGTCCATTACAACGAAATCTACTTTAAAAACCATAAAATTACTTTCTGAACGGCGGAATTTGATCACTTCACGCAATCACCCGCGCCGACAGGCTTCCGGCTCATCGATATTCGTATCGAATCGTTGAAATTCAATAATTATCCCCAACACGACTTCATTCATGAAAAAAGGTGTTAAAAAAGTGTGAATGAAAGAGTAAATTTGTCGGAAACGACTCGGATACTTTTTATAGAGCGTACACAGAAATCGTTTCGAACTTAACATCTCCGTTCCGTGGCACTTGTTGATAAGGCCAGAGGTGAACAAGCGGTAATCAGTGCGCGACCAAACTGGTTGAAACATTCATTGGTTCATTCATTGATGCTGGAATTCCTTCGCATAAAAGAAACCATGCCTAGTATGGATATCGTTTAATAATGTGGTTTCTGTGTGATATTATCCATACTAATATTATAAATGCCATTATTTCTTTCTGTCTGTCTATCTGTAACGTTTTCATAGCTTATTCACTGGACCAATATTAATTAATTTCGGCACAATTAGCAGCACAAGGCTATATAACGGCTGACATATAGAGAAAAAAAACAATTGAGTTAAGGGTACAAAAAGTTATTGTAATATAGAATTATTTTGCTATTATCCGCGTTCGTGAAGAAAATCTATTTAATGCTAAGTGTAAACCGTTTTTATACCTTATACAAGCACGTATCGCAAAACATTACCACGAACAACACACTACATAAGCATTATACACATTCACTACGAATATCAACCATGTTTTCGCCCCGTAACCAAATCATCATCATAAGATATGTTTACTTAGTTATGTTTTGGGGTACTTAAACGCTTAAGCTGTCGCAAACGAAGCCGCAGGTACTATTACTTCTAAAATATATTTTTTTTAATATCCCCCGTGATACCAAAATATAAATGTTAACAACCTATCGCTAAGAATCTCTATGCGGCAGACAGTTTCTGAAGTTAAAGTTATGATCTAAGATTTGTCTATCTTTATTATCTGACGCTTTGATCTGTGTAAACAGGTCAAATCAAAGTGTAGGAAATGTGTTAGTTGTATTTTTATTGCCAGCAGTAATAAATTTATGGGTGTTAGGTATACCTACGTGCGCCCACGCAGACGTTTCCCAATAAAATGGTCGGATTATAGAAAAATAAATATAACACAAGGACGATATTCAAAGATGCTTACGATTTATTGGTTGCTGACGTTCTTTGATGGATACAAAGCTGCAATAAACAGAGATCAAATACTTTGTATTAATAAATGTCATTATTACGCTTTATACAGAGACAGATTAACAATTTAAATATGTTATAAGTAAGTTTATTAAATATATTACATTATTTATTGTATAGCACTAACGTGTAAGTAATTGAAGACATAACTTGTACATTTTTGTTGTAAATAAAATAAAAAAATTAAATTTTTAATAATAACGTTAATAGCACGATTAAAGATTTTTTGTAAATTGTGTTGAAGAGGTCGCGGAGTTTAAAAAAAACTCGCCAACTAGGTGCCTTACTCGCATGCGCCGCGTTAACCAATAGAGATACATTAAAAAAAGCTGTGATAGCCTAGGGATGAGACCGTGCGACTCTCTAGAGACGACATAGGTTCAAACCCCGGGCTGGCACCAATGAGTTTTTCTATTAAAAAAAACTTGTGTCTAATTGATAATTGCAATTTATCACACGCTTTTCGATGAAGGAAAACATCGTGAGGAAACCTGCATATCTCTAGAGAATTCTATGTCTGATGGTTATCTTACAATAACTACTTATATGCTCAAAATTTCAATTAAATACACTGATTTCTACGCGAATCCCTCAGCTTGTTTAAATAAAGTCTTTATTAAAAAAATTAAATATTGATGACCCTTGCGTCATTGTTTCTAATTAACTTCATGAACAGAGAGCACTATCATCCGTACTGATACTGTAAATGCGAAAGTGCGTATGTTTTTCCGTTAAACTTTCACGATTTACCGCTGTAGCAATATTGATAAAATTTGTTACAATGGAATGTTATTTAGGTGTAGGCTTAACACGACGACGCATTATATCGGTTCCTACTTTGTCTATTATATACATCACCTATCGTTTTATAATTCTTTCTATTTCTTCGTAAAGAATAAAAATACCGTTTATCCTTCGGGAACAGCTTAAAAATATGATAGATAATTGCGGTAATTTAACGCGCACGATATCGCCGTTATAGCTTGTATACTTAAGAATTGATATATTAATTAATGTAAAAGTTACTTTAAACATATAACAAATAATTATAGTGTGTCCGTATCTAGGTGCCTATTATGTTATGCAGTGTGTATGAAATTAATGTTTACTCTATGACATTATATAAACACCAGTTCTACGCCAAATGCTACTTTGATGGCATCCTTGGCCTGATATTAATTTTATGCTTATTTTCACCTCATTCGTAACACCATGCGCTCGCACAGATTGCTAGTTGCCTCATGTTCGAAGGTAATTATTTATATTTAAGGATGATCGATCATGCAAATAGTTTCTGTGGTGTCAATCAACGAACAGGTTTTTTTCCGAACTGACTGTGTACTGTTAGTTAATCCTAAGTTAAGCCTAATTAATGGCTTTTACAGCGTCACCGGGTGGGACGGGCGAGCGCAGAAGCATTGTCGATGTTGCGAAATGCAGAGAGTAGAGCGCAGCAGCACTAAAGACGGGGAACGTCGTCCTAAGGGTACCTCCTGTGAGGCCGGACCACGGCTTAACCAACAGGTTTTGTTTTACTAGCTCTACTTGCGGCTTCTCCGTGAGAAAACAATGTTTACAAAGTATCCACGTAAAAATCGACCTCGTGGAAATTCTGGGATTAGAATTCTAAGTAGCCTATATGTTGCTACACAACCTCTATCTTCCAGTAAAGTCCCATTGAAATCGGTTATAAAGCTTACCTAAACCTGCCTCAAGAATTGCACTGCTTAGTAAATCTTTTAGTAAAAACTGTACAAAAATCCGTACAATGGATTTTGAGAAAATCGAGTTCCAAAGATTTTGAGAAAATCGATCACATACAGACGGACAGATTTTTGGGTTTTTTTTATAATATGTGTAAATTAGATCTCTATAAACCTTATCAAAATTAAAACGCAATGACAAATCCGTGTGCAAGGCGTGATGTTTATTTGGAAAATTGTTTTAGATAACAAACGTAAGTATTATTATGTCTAAGTAAAAACTATGAACTCCGTACTAATATTATTAATACGATAGTCTGTATGTCCCTCGGTCTGTTTCTCTTTCACAGCTAATCGTTATTGAGAAAATTTGGCACAATAAAGGTTTATACACCGGAGTAACGTATAGGCACAAAAAAACGGGAATAAAAAATATGTATGTGTTGAATTATAGAGGGTAAATAAACGCTTAAAATTTTCCACTAGTACTTTATAAAATTATGGTGATCCCAATCATAAAAGCTTTAAAACTGGTTAGAACCCAGAATAGTAAGGTAATGTTTACCAAGGATTGAGAAGTTCAAATCATATATTAAAGTTGCCTACTCACTTACATGCTTAATTATTTTACATTATACCCGGTGCTTGCGATCTTAGAGTAAACTATGTCCTTGTTTTATGATCAATCTATATCTATAAACAAATTCAAATCAAAATCTGTTCGGTTAAAACGTAATACCACCATTATCAATTAATATTACTCTACCCAAATTGAACGCCAATGTCCTTAAGAAAGCACTCTATGAAGAACCCAAATGTCCTCTAGAAAGCACTCTATGTTGAAATATGGAGTATATGAACACATACAAAACAGCATTTAATAAAATATGAATTTTCTAAATAAAATTACTTCCTGTACATCACAAACATACCACATTTAATGTTAACATTCAATTTTAAGGTAATAAGGTATCTTACTTAATTCAAAAAAAATTGTTGTAAGAAATAATGATTACTAGGATCATGAATCTTTATGCAAAAAACAAGTAATTTTACAGATTTATTGTTCATTGTATTATCTGTGGCTGTATGTGTAACAAAAAACTCATTTCATGTATAGGAAGTTTACACATTTATAAAAATGTACACCGAAAAGAATTTTGAATCGTTAAATTTGTGAGACATTTTTTTGTTTCATGTCATCTCTTGTCCCTTATTCTGGAGAATCATACTTTTTATTAAAACCCCAAGTCAGGTTACATTATGACAAACATTCCCGCGTCTCCCATCGGATCCGAGGGAAAGGGGGCGGGGGGTATGGAATGCGGCCTACCTGCGCGGGACCACCGCTAATCAATTTAACTTTATTATAGTAATATAACTCTTGATTACAATTTCTATAGCTTATATTTTTGTTAAGTTATAAGAAGAACTCGAACAAAATATACTTATATTATAAATTAGCATTACTGTTACAAGTTTCTTTCCATGATAATGTTTCTTAAATGCAAATAGTAGTATGACAAATCGCACGCTTAGTATTCTTCTTCTTCTTCGTCAGCTGGACATAGGCCTCTTCATGGGATCGCCACACCACACGATCTTGCGCCGCCTGGATCCAGTAGCTCCCTGCGACTTTTTTGAGATCGTCTGTCCACCTCGTAGGGGGTCTACCGACGCTGCGCTTTCCGGTGCGGGGTCGCCATTCCAGCACCTTAAAGCGCTTATTATTAAAGGGACCTAATTCCAAATTACGCTTAATAGAGTTCGATATATTGATCTATATGAAATCACACTACGAACTATTAAAAAAGCTGGTGTTTTCTTGCTCTTCCTAGTCATCGGTGTCTTAATTTATTTCTTTGTTGCACATACAGAATAATATAAAAAAGAAAGGAGAAAGAAGAAAAAAGAATAAAAAAATAGTATATGTACAAAGACATAAATGTCAACCGTCAGTAACAGAAAGAAAAGGTCAAGAAGTGAAATATGGAAACTGAAAAAAGAAAGGAAGAAAAAGAAAAATTACGAAACACTAACGCTTACACTCATAAGTTTTGTAGGTGCTATGCTACGCTTTATTGCAATTTGCCGCAAAATAACTTTTTTGAAATAACTTAATTATTTACCGTGCGAAATGTAATCACCAACTAAGTATTATATTAATTTTCGAAAAACAATATCTAAGTCTATATCACCAGGAATTTAAAATTTAAAGATTTTGGTTTCAGTGTGTTAAGTACTCTAAGTAACTTAAATTAAAATTGTAAGTAATTGTGTACATAATTATGTAATTTTTGATGTCATTGTAATTTATTATATCTATGTTGTCCAAAACATCGTGATGTCTTAACGGTGAGCGCGTCGTAACCTTCTAACGATTTGCTGGTTCAAATCGACAAACGAGCTAACAACGACTTAACTTTAAATAATAAACATCCGTATTAAATGATTTATAGAAGCAGGCGTTACTTAGCGGAATTCCATATTACAAGCAATATAACAGAACTAACTACTTTGCTATAATCCGCACGAGATGGAGGATAGTGTCGTGGAGGATAGGCTCCACGACAAAAATCGTACGATTTTTGTCGTGGAGCCTATCCTCCTGATGATGCTTCGGTTTCGGGGCGAAACGATCGTCGAGATTGTGGTGGTGGGTGTGTGTGCTGCTTTTGTGTGCGTTGTTGCTGGTGAATTGCGCCTTGGGGTGCATGTGGATTATAGCAAAGTAGTTAGTTCTGTTATATTGCTTGCATCCGTATTACATAATTATCCGTAAAAGTATTCAGTATTACGTAAAACGTATTAAGTAAATAGTAACCTTATCTTATATAAATTGACAGAATGATTAATTATCACTTAAATACGATACCTCTACTAATTAGATTATATATTTAGAACGCCTGTACACGTAATAGTAGATTCCGGCTCATCTAGGGTTGGATGATAAACTTTTTTGCGGCGTTATCGTATATCTCTTAGGACACTCAATTCAGGACTAAGGTGATATGAATAAGATGAATTAATGCTACATATTACGATTTTGTCGTGGAGCATATCCTTCTGAAGATGCTTCGGTTTCGGAGTGAAACGATCGTAGAGATTTTGGTGGTTTGGTTAGTTGACTGTACAGCTTGTGTGGCTGGTGGAGGCGTTTTGGGATACGTGTGTCGAAAATAAATAATGCACATCGGTGTTTAGAACGAAACAGCCGGCCAGTTCGGTTTCGTAGAGCGCTGTCTCTGTCACTCAGTTCGTATGCGACGTTTCACACGCTGACGGTTCGTCAGTCTGTGCGACAGAGACAGCTCTAGCCGATTTCTCTCTCTAAGCGACGATGTGCATTATTTATTGCCGCGTACTATACGTGAATTTTGCCTACTTCATACACTTATCATTACATACATTCGTTAAACACACGCGGATTATAGTAATGTAGTTTTGTTATAGTTTCTGTAATGCTACACATTGTTATATGGTACATATCCATAATAATATCATTTTCCTGACTAGTTTCAAATTCATCTGGCGCTATTTTCGCACTGGTTTCTTCGAATATCACACACTCATGGCGTAAGATTCGGATTTGCTCGAATAGTTTTAAGTCCATTCGAGAGTTTTAGCTAAGATCATTTCACGTTTATATGTATATTTTTTATATCCGCCGTGTGGTATCCGGCCGAGTAGAAAAGACCACCTTCATTTCTTACCGAGGTGTCGTAAAAGACGACTACGGTAAGTTGACGTCAGGTAGGCGGCCGGTCGTAAAATATGTAGTCAAATTATTTGACAATATATTTGTAACATGTTGTGCCGAACCCGCTTAGAGTGGGATAATGGCAGGAGGTTGATGATGATGTATTTTTTTCAATGTTGGATTGATAAGAATAAATAAATACAATATCAAATAAAAAATATCATTGTTTAGTCAGTTTGGCGCATTATCCCAAATTTTTTTATAGCGATTTGAATGTACTCACAAATTATTTTATTGTAATCTAATGTGTTGTGTTTTTATTTCACAAAAGTAATGGAAATATATTTTTGCTAATCGGCGATAAAATGCGAAGCTTTGTTTCGGGGCGAAACGATTGTTGAGGTTGTGGTAGTGAATGTGTGCAGTGCATGTGTATGGTTGTGTTATTGTTGGGTAATGCATGAGTTTTGACTAATTCTGCATGTATCAGATACGAGAAAGGATATTACACTACATTTAGGATTACAGATACTTTCCTTACTTTTGTATTATGGACAAACGCCTATTACAGATTAACGCCTAATTCTATATATTTTTTTCATTATAATTATTACTTAATTTGTTTTTCTTTTGTATTCCGCTATAAAATTTTGGATCAGTGACATTTTATAAAAAGATATTCCTAAGTCTGTCGTAATCGCTGCCTAATTTATTAAATAAATTGTTTTATACTATTTCATTATATGGTTGCTAACTAAACTTTTAATAATAAAACGTAATGACGACTCAATAACATGAGTTAAAGGGCATCTAAATAAATTTCTATGAAAATATTTAGAATAAAATAATTTATATATTGTACAGAAAAGCTAAACTCATTTTTAATATGATATTAATCTGACAGCCGAATAAATTATTATTGTGTGTAATTTAATTGGGGTGACAAACTGAATCGGGTCAGAGAGCTTGTCACCAACGCCACCTGGCCTGTGCTTGTCATTGCGTTGAGCCAAACTTGGTAACAGGAATAGCGTCCTTACCTTTTTCTCAGTTAAGCTCATTTTCCAAAAAACTTCATTTCAACGCATATCAAAACAGACGGCTATAGAAAAACTATTCTTAAATATTTTATTTAGTTACAATTTGTGTAATGGGATTAGTTTAAAATATTTCAAATGTATGACTTATATAATATTTAATATTACCATCTAGTATTCGTAAATACAACTATATTATCCCATAATTTTATTGTACCATAAATACATATATCCAATTTTCATATTTGAATGTTAGAATATATAAATAACTAAATACCAAATTCCCAAATTTTTTAAAAAACGATAAAATTCATCAGAACTTAATAAAGTATACAATTTTACCAAAGCAAGTGTTATGTATCTTTTAGTCTAATATACTAGCATGACTGGTATATTAGAATGTATTCTGTAAAAATAAAGAAAAAAAATCAACTGCATTTATTCTAAATTTGAAAATAGACACTGTTCTGTTTTCGGAAAATTCTTATCAACGGCTACACTTTAAAAGTAAATTAAACTAACTCTAAATCGTGAGCCACTGTAAACAGGTACTTATATTCTCTCCACTAACTGAAGCTGTGTTTCATTTTAGAGATTTCTCATGTTTAGGGTTGGATAAACAACAATATAAGTAGACGCGGTCTATACACTAACGCATGAATGGTTATTTTTTGTTCTACGAATTAAGAGCGACGTTGATGGACATGGGACTCTGTTGAAGTTGTTCAACGGGTGGTCCAATGGCATTAGTTGTTTTTTATCACAAAATAAGAGAAAAATATATTAACATGTACAAGTCTTAAATTATTTTCTACATTGTATTTATAAAACACGAGATATAAATATAAATAAATAAATATATGGGACACTTTCACACACGGTCGTCCATCTCCAAAATAAGTGACTTAATACTTGTGTTATGGGTGACGGACAACTGGTAAATATACTACATATATAATTTTAAATACATACTTAAATACAAATATACACCCAGGCTCGAAGAACCAACAAATTGTTTATAGAAAATGTTGGCCCTCGGCGGGAATCGAAACCGCGCCCGCGCAGCAAAAGCCAGGGTCACTACCCACTGCGCCAACGGGCCAGTCAAATATATACAACAACAAAGAGAGATAAAAATCATGTTCCCAAACAGTGTTAAATATGAATGTGGATGAGTATGCGATGAGACGAGATGGAGGCGGAAAAAAAACTCATTTTTCAAAAGTAATAATGCAATTATCATGATATAATTCGCAATTAAGTAAATAGAAAATGTTATAATTCTAAACGTAGAATGGACTGTACTGTTTCATATCTGATCTTTCACAAACACTACACATGTTCACTATTACAAACTCAACAATCGTTTTGCCCTGCAACCGAAGCATTATCAGGAGATAGACTTCGCGACAAAGTCGCAAAGAATCAGCAGTCCTACCATGATTTCTTATTGCAAATCAATTGAAGACGTAAATGACTACCGCGAACCGTTTTCTTTTCGTACCATGAAGTGTGAATTGCATTGGGGTCGTAATGTTTGAAAAGGATAACGTTATATGAACTATAGATAGCTCTGTCTCTTTTACTCGCATGTTCTTAGGACGAATTCCGAACGCTCATTCGGCAACGACTTAAAGTGTACGTCTTTAAGACGTCATGGTATGAAGAAGCAAAACAATTTCGTTTACGTCTTCAATTGAGTCGCAATAAGAGTTCATGGTAGGCCTGCTGGTATGAGGTATAAAAACGGATTATTCTAGTCACATTACATTTAGCATTTGCATTTAGCATTGTATTATTTTCTATTTACTTAATCGAGGATTATTTCAAAATAATCCCTTTTTTCGGTTCGATTGTGTGAATATATGTACATATATGTAAAAGAAGGAGTGCGTGAGTTGACGAATGATGAGAGAGAATTCCGTATATATAGAAATAAAGCGTAATGGATATTGTCTTATATTTCAAATGCGACATTGTTAGAGTTGATTCTCGTACCGTTTCATCTCATATATTTAGATTTAGCCACTTTATTTCTGAACATTAGATTTGGATAGCGGTCACTTATGAAGGTCGTGTATTACATTTGAGTCATTTCATGTCAAACTATATAATTAGCTTCATCTGTGTCGTCAAGATTCAAGGAAAGTTAGGTTGAACGAGGTATATTAACTATGTTTTATTACTGTAATAAAAATATGGATCCATAATTATTATCTAACAAATATAATTTATAAGATAGCTATAGTAGCCTAGCGGTTACACCGTGCGACTCTTTCAAGGAAATCATGCTGTGGGTTAGTAACTTTACTTTTCTTTTTTTTTAATATAAAATTATGAGGATAGTAAATATTAAAAAATTAACATTTTATTAATTAAATAAATGTATGTAATACTTGTGTTATGGGTGACGGACAACTGGTAGATATACTACATATACAATTTTAAATACATACTTAAATACAAATATACACCCAGGCTCGAAGAAACAACAAATTGGTTATAGGCCCTCGGCGGGAATCGAACCCGCGACTTGCGGAGCTGAAGGCAGAGTCACTACCCACTGCGCCAACGGGCCAGTCGATAACATCTCTATGGCTTGAAGCCCGGGATGTACACTTAGGTTATGATAAAAATGTTATGATAACCATTTTCTTTTAAAATATAGAGACGTCCAATTACTTGATTTATTCACCCTCATTATAGTAGCAAACGACAAAAAATTAAAAGACATTGCGAATATGACCACAAAGGTACACGTGTAGCAATTATAATCTTGAAGAATGCTTAATGAACTGTTTTGTCAGCATAAACAGAACAGAGCTCGGGTAAACTCTTAATTAGTTTAAAAACAAAGGTATCTGATAAGTGAAATGACACGAGGTGCCCCAGGCTAGCAATAATGAGCCTGTAATGATACTGCCTGGCAGATTTATCTATACGATATAAATATTTTTTAAAAGAGGGTAACTCGTGTTTTCAGCCTTAAAGCTCAGACGATTCATTGGTTTAAAGCAACGTCTCTTAAACTGTTTGTTCTGTTAAAGTGACGTGCTTTCCACTTTATTAGCGTTATATTTATTTTCTGTTTACTTTATCGGTGATTATAGCAAATAATTTTATTATTATTACTTTTGTTAAACTATTGAAACAAACCAGGGGTTCGACGGTAAAAATGATTACAAAAAGCGTTGCACTTAGTAAAAAACAATAAAGAACCCTGGTTTAGAGAGAGAATACATTAGTATGAATAAAAAATCAGAACTGGGTGCTTAATTAGTAGTTGGAAAGTTGGTTAGTGTATAGAAAAATGATCACGAAAAATTAAAGGCAATATTTCTTTTATTTATTTATTTATCACCATACATACATTATCTTAACAGGTACCCAATTCAATAATGCTGTTGTCAAAAACTTATTAATAAAATAACAATACAAAATTAATAAAATAATATTCCTAACTTAGTGATAGCAAGTCAAATTTGCTATCTTTGTGTGTTCGTTCAGAGGCCAACAGCATATATCTACATTCTCGGCGAATGTGCAGATGATTCAGGAAATCAATTTTAATCTTATTTCCTACACATATTATGAAAGTGAAATTTAGTTTCTGTGTTTCTAGCATTGTGGTCTCAACGTGAAAAATACTCTACCATTTTTTATTCCAATAAAATTCATTGTCCCAGAAAATAACCAGAAATAGTTGATATTCGTGTATAACTAAGTATAGAACGCGGCAATAAGTAATGCACATCGAGGCTCAGAGAGAGAAATTGGCTAGATTCTGCTTTATAGAGCATTGTCTCTATAAAGCAGAGTGACGAATCCGTGTCTGACAGGGACAGCCCTCTACGAATCCAAATTGGCCGCCTGTTTCGTTCTAAGTTCTCGATGTGCATTATTTATTGCCGCGTACTATACACACAAACAACGAGTCTTAAATATTCTAGATTCCAATCTTATTATGAGACCGAAGTCCTAGTTCATTTTAAGATTCCTACACTCGCGCATAATGGAATTCCGGAAAATAACACCTAAATCTATAAATACTTTGACCATTTATTCGTTTGCATGTCTAGACTGTTGTGTAACACAATACGTGGTGCCAAGGAATTACACTGTTACAATGTTGCGAGTATGATCCAATAAGAACAAAAATGTACAATATTCAAGGCAAGTAATTTACAGAGTAAAATTACAGACATTTTTAGATTGCAATGTAAACTTTATGATCGCATTGAGCTATCAATATAATAAGTAATTTTCTTCGCTATTTATTTAATTGTTCATATTTTTATTTATTTATTTTATTAGTACAGTCTTACAATAAATGTAATATTACACAAATATTAAAGTGAAACGACATTGGCTGCATTAGTTGAAACTATGTCGCAGCCAATAACGCCCTCCAGTATAATACATTAATTAGACACTAAGTATATATTTTCTATACGTGAGTGTGTGTGAGTGTCGGTGTGTGTAGGTGTGTGTGTGTAGATGTGTGTGTGTAGATGTGTGTGTGTAGGTGTGTGTTGTGTGTGTGTTGGTGTGTGAAATAGAAGAAGTTGGTGAATCTGATGGTAGTGCATGCCATACATTTACAAATTTATAATTTTACAAATAAAAAACCGATTCATCTTATGAAAGTAATTTTGTATTATATGTTTGTAATTGACCAGTTCAGGAACAGTGTTAATTCATGCATAATTAATAATTGGTTTCTTAATTTATATATTTTAATCTAAAGAGTATGACAATTTTATACAACCCTAAAACATCTGATCTTTGAGATGTAGTTTACTTATTTATTTAATCTTCTACCGACATCATTAGCTGCCTGGTGTTCGGATATTTAAAAAAAAACTAAAATCCACCCAAATCGCTTGTGTCCAATATTTCATATGCGTACGGCCAAACGGTGGAATTCCCTTATTTAATTCGGCTGTATCTATTTCTCCGGACTTCTACAAATTACAAATTAAAAAAAAAGGATAAATAGACACTACATTGGGAAGCGCGGTCCACCTAAGTCTGCATCAATCGCTTTCCAGTAGCCGAGATCTTACCGTCCGAAATCATAACAGAAAACACTCTTTTGCATCAATAATCTTTAATAATAACTAATTTTAGAATATTAAAATAATTATGTTTTTTCTAACGTGTAATAAGCTAAATAAAATGCAAATTCAAATCATACGGGCTCCACCTTGAATCAGTCTGCCGGTTCTTTATAAATTTATTCACTATCTACATTCCTTACATTTTATTTTTGTCTAATTACATTTAATTATTCGTAGTTAATTGTCGAGCGATTTTTTTTTACAAAATGAGAAAAATGCTTCGCTTATAATTAGCATAATTTATACGCCCTGTAAATCTAATCTTAATGAGTTTGTACGGAATATTTACAACAATACTAACAAGTGTTAATTTTAAAAGGATTGCATACAATAATACATAGACATAATCGCAACTCAACGCAATCAAGTCTTTTTAATAGTAACATAGTTAATGCAAGACGCAAGGCCTTTTATTGCGTGTTTCACATTGCGCATCTGAGTATTTTTCCCAGTAAAGTTCATTCAAGGAAAGAAAGTCCTTATTATGTTTATTGGTGATATACATAATAAAGATTTTATCCTAAACTAGCTGTGCCCAAAGCTGGAAATCAGTGTGTCACAAAGTTCTTTCCGCCTAAATAATATATTTTTATTTGAAATCTTGAACAAAAAGTAGTTATAGTGAGTTAAACATAAGAGATAGAGACAGACTGTCGCGGATTTATAAAAATGTTTTTGTAGATCTACAATTTTCTAGTAGGGTAGGGCGGGGTTAGTTGTGCAATTTTTTACTCAAGTGATTATAGCTCCTCAACAGTAAGTCTCAATAGCTTGTGTGGCATACCGGTAGATTACTTATTTATTCTTCTACAAAAATCCCATAGTAATTTATTTCTGACAAATCAAGTTCAAAAGTTACAGCTGTTTAAACGAAGAAAGTCAAGTATGCTCAACTTACCCCATAGGTGAGGCAAGTTGAGCAAGGGTATGGGGCAAATTGAGCAGTTATAGATTCTAGTCTAAGGTTTCTAGACATGAAATAAAATTTGTTTTACAGAATCAACTGTTACTTTATTAATTTCTAAGTGAAAAAAATAAAACAATATATAATATTCTTCTAGATATTAAGCATAAAAATAGAATCAACAAAAACGGAACATATTTTAAGAGAGCCTTTTACTTTAAATCAGACTTTATCAATTTCAATAAAGATTAAATTAAGAAAAATATCCATAATGACTAAAACTAATCATCATCATCATCAGAATTGCAATTGATGCAAATGAAATGAATGCCAGTAACTGGGACACATTTTTTATGTGCCCACTCTTTACATTCTTCGCATTGGATCCATTTCTCTCCTGGTATGCTGTCAGACCAGACTTCGCTACAAACTAGACAGATACATTCATCTTTGTCACTTTCATCACTTGACTGAAGTATTTTTTTACTAACAATCTTCTTTCTTTTTTTATCAATTTTTTTCTTTTGCTTCTTAACTTTTTTACTAGTTTTATTTTGTTCTTCTTGCAACGCGTTTTTCTCAGGTGTATCTGTGAGAATTGCAGCTTTTCTCTTTCTCCGAATACTAATCTTTCTTGGAGCTGCCTTTGGGTATGGCCGAATATTTTCTAGTGAGAATGCCTGTGGTGAATCGAACTGTTCATTTTCTTTATTGCTCGTACTGGGCTCAGATTCACGTTGACAGGCAGAGGTAGACGGAACGGGATCAGGTTGAATAAGTTGAGTGCTAGACATTACTTGTTTTGGATCTGGACGGTCGGTTACAAACGATGGTGAAAACTCATAGTCGCTAAAAATGTTGGGGTTGTATGGGAAGATGCCAGTCTTTTTAAAACCATTCATAATATTGATACTTGTCTGAGCAAATGGCAGTGAATCAGCTACTATTTTTGGGATATCGTAAATAGTTATAGTCTTCCCTGGGTTGTTTCGTAGCCATGAATCATGTGCAGAGGCGCAATATTTTTTGAACGGTCCGAATACTGAGACATCCAAAGGCTGAAGCTTATGGCTACAATGCGGTGGGAAAGATAACATAACGATGCCATTGTCTTTAGCCAAATTCAATGTCTCCACGTGTAAATGGGACGAGTGATTATCTAATACAAGCAAAATGCGGTGATCAATAGACGGTTTAACATATTTGATAAAGTGTTGCATAAACTGAAAGAACTCCTGGTCTGTAACCCATCCACTGGAATTACCTGCTCCTATACAGTCTGGGGGGCCGCCATTAATAAAATGACTCTTGAAATTTTTTCTGGGAAACACAAACATAGGAGGAACTGTATTTCCAGAAGCAGAGATAGCTGTTACGACTGTAACATTTGTACCTCTTTCCCCTGACGTCATAGCGCCAACGTTACGTTTACCCTTAGCAGCTACAATTTTTGACGGCTTCAGAACTGTGGACACTCCAGTTTCATCCACATTCCATATTTGTGAAGCAGTGAATCCATATTTGTCCATAACTTCCGCTAACTTGTCAAAAAAAAATTTAACGTTATGAGCATTAAATGCTGTCGCCCTACCGAGGCTGGTTGGTTCTGGCTTACGAATAGACAACTGGGAGTGACGTTTCAGAAACATGGTAAGCCATTCTTTCCCCGCCATTTTATTTGCAGTCCAGGAGGCTGGGATTTCTATTCCGAATTTAACAGCACACTCGTAGGCAAGGCGACGAACATCTTTAGGGGAGTATCCATAGAAGATTGATGCCATTTGTAACAAATAATTTTTTAAAGAATCTTCTAACTCGGGAGAAAATATCTGCCTTGGTGTTGCATAACCCATTGAAGGAACAACTCTTTCAGACTCCGGTTTCTTAATAAATCTGGTCAAAGTCATTCGCTTGATGCCAAATTCCTTGGCGGCGGCATTAACACTTTTTCCGTCCTTGACAGCATTAGCAGCATCATTTAACTGTTGAGTTGAGTACACGCCTCTTGAAGTTTTCCTTTTATACGTCCGCATTCTAAGATGAGAGAAAAATATAGGTCACTATCATTTTAAATTACGGGGTAAGTTGAGCAACAGTTGCTCAACATACCCCAACCCGAGTAATTGAATTTAAAATGAGGTTATGAAAAAACTGTAATAGTTTAAACAAAATCCATAATAGATATTAAAAATATATATAATTAATGAAACTTTAACACTTACTTGATTGAAAATGAATAACTTTTGACCTGTACAGAAGAAATATACACAGACAAGTTTTTTTTACTTTTTGTTCGCAAAATAAACAAAGCGCTCGTGTGCCTTACTCGATCGTCAGTTCGCCACTAGCGGCCGCGTGATCTGTTTCCCTCCCGCGCCCCCGCATTTCTTTCATTTGACGTGCTAGCGTCCGGTGTATAGTTTCGAAGATATTTTGATTGCCCAACTTACCCCTATGCTCAACTAACCCCGCCCTACCCTACTTTAACGTATCTCTGTTGGTTTACGCGGCGCACGCGACTAAAGCTCCCAACAGGCAAGTTTTCTTAAAACTGCGCGACCTTTTCAACATAATTTACAGAAAAACGTCATGCATTATAAACCTCAACCTTCAGGAAGAATTGCACTACCTTTTAGTAAAAACCGAATAGAAGATTTTAGAAAAAATCGATTACATACAGACAGACAGATTTTGAGGACGTTGTTATATACTAAGTATAGACTTGACTCCTATTTTATTCAATGTGCCTCCTCTAGGGTCTCTATCAATTTTGATATACATGAATTAGAAAATAGTATATATATAGACTATAGTAAAGTTAAAAGATAGATTCAATTTCGCTAAAGAAATCGTTCATCACTCAGATATTTTCATCAAAAATTCTTCAGTGCCATAAGATCAAATTCTTTTCTTAATGTCAAGAACAAAGGGCTAACTATAGGCCTCATAACCATGCTTAAATTCACTAAACAAGCTAAATGCTCAACCGTATAAGATTGCCTTTGAGAAATTAAATCTTAAATAAGATAAAAAAAATCAATTAACCAACAGCTATTGCGTTAGAATATCTGATCGTAGAGCTACCAGGTGTAAACCGCCCCACTGACAATAGTCCCCATGCATTTGTAGAAATTCCAGGAACTGCTGCAGTAACAGCACAAAATAAATAACTCTTGAAACAGCATTAAGTCTAAGTCGATTGACACAAAAAAGAATTTGTAGTATAGTAGTAAATTAATGTAATGGCCTTTACTATGCTCACTGCTGGACTAAGGCTTCCTTTCTCCATTTTTTGGAAAGAAGGATTGGAGCTAAGACCTACCATGCTCCTCCAATGCGGATTGGTAGGTTAGTAGACATATTCCTAGAATTCTCTAGAGATATGCAGGTTTCCTCACGATGTTTTCGTTCACCGAAAAGCGTGTGATAAATTGCAATTATCAATTAGACACATAAGTTTTAATAGAAAAACTAATTGGCTTTGTCTCATTGGCTCTGGGTTTGAACCAATGATCGTCTCTAGAGAGTCTCACGGCCTCATCGCTAGGCTATCACAGCCTAAAAACCGTTTGTATAGTACTATTCACATAGATAATGAATGCGACGAAATAGTTGACTACGTGAATTTTAATAACTACACACATATGTTAATTGCTCATTACTCACAATTGGCTTTTAATGACGTGTATTTTAAGTGTTATGCGTATAATAAATATATCGATGAAGCTTTATACCAAAGCCTTCGAACCTATTCACAACGTCGATTGAGTCATTTGTCGGCGGTGATTATAAAGCTATCCGAGGTCTCGTAATTAGTGGTATTATTTGATTGAAATTAGCTACATTTATTATAATTGAGCTTATATTATTTAGCCGCAGGCCATCCCTTAACGATCAAAGAACATTAATAATCGTCCGTTATTAATAAACGAATCGCATGTTGAGATAGAACATCATATTGAAGAATCCTGTTATAGAATTTAATATTGAGGTTGGGATGGCCATTTATAAATTATCTAAAGTAGGATTTTTTTTTAAATAAAATTTGTTACCTTATTCGTATATTATCGAAATACTATCGTAGTTATGGGGAAATAATCTGGCCACTCAAGTTTACGACAAATTAAGAAGAATGTCTTAGAACTTAATTTTATTAAATATAAATGTAAATAATTAAATATATGGGCATAAATATATGGGTATTGGGCGTGCATTTACACACACGGTCGTCCGTCCCCAAAGTAAGTAACTTAATACTTGTGGTATGAGCGATGGACAACTGGTAGATATACTACATATATAGGTTTAAATACACACTTAAATACAAATACACACCCAGGCTCGAAGAACCAACAATTTGTTTATAGAAAAATTTGGCCCTCGGCGGGAATCGAACCCGCGATCCGCGGAGCTGAAGGCAGCGTCACTACCTACAGCGCCAACGGGCCAGTCATTTTTATTAAACGTATGCAAAAAGATATCTGTGCCGTAGTTAATGTAATAAGTTACAAAAACTTATGAAATTTAATTTGTATTATGTTATTTACGGTAGTCACTTTGTATTAACTTAACTAAATTGCAGTAAGAACAATTCCTGATGAAACAAAACGCCTGGTCAGTCCAAATGTGGTTGACATTGCATGGCGGTTAACGGTTAAACATCATTTACCGCTTTATATTAACTGTAAAATTGTAATAAAAACGGGAAATATTAAATTTGGTGTGTCATTTTAGGTTTTTGATTACTCTTTTTTGCAAGCGAATTTTAATGTCTTGAAAATTATATTTCTGAGTTTGGCTAAATTAAATTCGGGCATCAAATTAAATGCAGATATAGAAACTTTTAAATTACATGAATGATCAATAATTGCCATCATCAGTTTTGATAAAGAAGTGTGTAATTGCGTTGGACAGGTGTCACTACCCTTCAATTATTTGATCGCCTAGAATCTATTGTAATGAAACTGGGAGTTTTCATCTTTCAGCTAAATCGCTGACGATGTGAGCTATTATATAGTTAAATTAGGTGTATGAGACATCTTTTTACATATGGTAAATTAAACACAAAAGTAATAATAAAATTATTTTGCTATAATTTTTATTATTACTTTTGTATTATGGATCTCCGCAAAGTAACGCCTAATTCTATAAATTATGTAAATTAAACAAATTAAAAAAAATGATAGATTTTCGTAATATAAATAAGGGTTCTGAATAATAGAATGGTATCTTTATCGAAAACATGACTTATCTTAATCTTATAATAAATATGTATATGGTGTTCAAATAGAATAGCATTACATAAGTAGGGTTACCACTGATGCGTACTTTATTGCAATGGTCCTACGAGTATCAAATCAAATCAAATCAAAATAATCTTTATTCAAATAAACCATTTCAGGCACTTTTGAATCGTCAAGCATCAATATGATTAATGAAGCTACAACTGGTTCGGAATGTTGCTCTTACCGAGAAGAACCAGCAAGAAACTCGGCGGTCAATCTTTTAAATATTTTCAATTATACATTATTAAACCGTTGTCTTGTATGAAGCTGAAAGGATTTTCAAATCCAGGCTTTCTTATCAACCAAATAATCTTCAATTTTGTAATATGCTTTACGTATAAGCATATTTTTACACTTGATTGGAATCTTTCTGTACACTGGTCTAGAATGGATTGAGGAATTTTATTATAGAAGCGAATAGCGAGACCAACAAATGAGTTGCTAACTCTGCTGAGTCGCGACGCAGGTATCGCAAGCTGTTTGTGACCTCTCGTATGTCTATGATATACATCAAATTTTGTTTTATACGTACTTATATTTTGCCGTACAAATAGAATATTACTATATATATATTGTGATGCTACAGTCAGTATGCCTATTTCTTGGAACTTTTCGCGAAGGGATTCACGTTGCTTCATATTAAAGATAGCCCGTATGGCTCTTTTTTGGGCAACAAAAATCTTTTCTATATCGGCCGCTTTACCCCACAGCATTATTCCATATGACATAATGCTGTGGAAATAAGCAAAATAAACAAGTCGCGTTGTTTCAACATCGGTTAAATGTCTAATTTTTCTAACAGCGTAAGCGGCGGAACTAAGTCTTCCTGCGAGGACAGATATATGGGTGCCCCATTGGAGTTTATCATCCAAAGTGAGCCCCAAAAATTTTGTTGTATTTTCTATCTTTAGTATCTGTTTATTAATCTCTAACTTTATGTCTGACCTAATTACGTTTGGTAACACGAATTGCAGACATTTGGTTTTATTTGCATTTAAAAGTAAATTATTTACTGAAAACCAATTTGATATCTGAGATAGAGCACTGTTTACATCGTCAAAATTGTCTTTATCACGATCTACTTTAAAAATAAAAGAGGTATCATCTGCAAACAACACAATATCACAAATATTTTGAACACAATATGCTAAATCATTTATGTATACTAAAAACAGAAAAGGACCAAGGATCGACCCCTGTGGGACACCCATAACATTAAACGATCCAGATGACCTAACATCAAATTCAAATTCAATTCAAATTCAAATTCAAAATATTCTTTATTCAAGTAAACTTGTAAACAAGTGCTTTTGAATCGTCAACTTTACTGCTGGTTCGGAAAGCCGTCCTACCGAGAAGAGCCAGCAAGAAACTCGGTGGAGCTCTTTTAAAAAAGAAGATTCTTAATACTAATTACATTTTGTCATAGCTATCCTGCACAAGGTCAAAGAGCAGCTATATCCACGCATTCTTATCATCAATGTAAGCCTCCACGGTATAATAGGCTTTCTGTATCAGCCTCTTTTTAACAGTATTTTTAAATTGCTGTAATGGCAAAGTTAAAATTGATTGTGGAATTTTATTATAGAATCTTATACCCAAACCCACAAACGACTTACGTACTCTTACAAGGCGCAAAGCAGGAGCCGCAAGCTTATGTCGGTTCCTACTTTGTCTATTATATACATCGCCAATCTTTTTATAATTATGTATATTTTTATGCACAAAAATCAAATTGCTAAAAATATACTGTGAAGCTAACGTAAGAATACCTGTTTCCTTAAACTTCTCTCGCAGGGACTCACGCGAATTCAAATTATAAATGCCACGTATGGCTCTTTTTTGCAATACAAAAATTTTCTCAATATCAGCACATTTACCCCATAACATTATTCCATAAGACATAATGCTATGGAAGTAAGCAAAATAAACTAGTTTTGCTGTTTCGACGTCTGTAAACTGTCTTATCTCTCGAATAGCATAGGCTGCTGAACTGAGTTTCCCTGCGAGAGCTGTTATGTGTGTGCTCCATTGGAGTTTTGTATCCAACGTCATTCCCAAAAATACAGTTGTATTTTCTGTTTATAGTGGTACATTGTCTATTAAGAGCTCATTTGCTTTTTTAGCTGTATGCATCATTAATGCATACCTTTTGTAATCTATCGCTAAGATAAGAGAGTATGTTCCAAGTAAATAAACTGAAGTCTATCTTCCACAACGCCCAGCGACTGCAGCTCTAAATATTAATGCGAAAAGAATTCTCAAACCGTTTAATGAAAACTATTACTTCAATGTTCAAAACTGATCGAGCCGTTAGCGCAGGGGGCACTGACCCTGACTGCAGCTCCAAGGGTAGCGGGTACTATTCCTGCCTAGTGCCAACATTATCCTTAAAGAATTTAGTGGTTTGTCGAGTCTGTCTATATGTATATAAGTATTTATTTTAGATTAGATATGTATATATTTACCAGTTTTCTATCAACAATAAAATAAGTATTAAGTTACTTACCTTGGGGAAGCACGACCGTGTGTGTGATTGTCCCATAAATTTATTTATATTTATGTAACAATAATGAATAAAAAATGAAATAAGATGGCTTTTAAAATTAATCAATATATTTCATTGGTTTTTTATTAAAAGTTACATTCTTTAACTAAACAGCTTAACAAAACATAATTAAGCTGTTGGATTTATTTTTAGGCCTAGCGAAGAGGGCAACCCTACACTTAGGTTATAAATTACCATGACATTGGCGTATTGACCTGCGCTGGCGCATACATAAGATGCCGTGCACCACGGAACGGCTATAAAATTGTTTGAAAGTGGACAGTAGATAAAAAAGCAACATTATATCTTCAAATTTCATAGAATTTTTTATTTGTAATAGTGAGGAATTATTAAATTTAAATTATAATCATTAAAGCAAAAGTAATAATAAAATTAGTTTGCTATAATTCGCGATAAAGTAAATATAAAATATATTTAATGCTTATAGTGGACTATCCGTTTTAAAAAACGGATATGTGTATTATGGATCTCCGCAAAGTAACGCCTAGTTCTATAAATCATTAAAACAACGCAAAAAAAATTTATGTATATAGGGTTAGGTCCTATAACATTTCTTGCAAAAACTGATGTGTCATCAGGAATGTTGTGTGTTCTAATGAAAGACACAACACCTCATGCAGTGAAATTCAATTCAGCATTCCGGAAAATTAGTTGACTGACATTCAAACAGCTAAACTCTAATATTTTATTACTTCCATAGCATTGTGTCTTACGGAACACTGTTATAAGTAAATGCACGGATATTGAAAAAATTTTGTATCGTAAAAGGAAATAAGTATTCTTAATACCTTATAGAAATAGACCTTACTTTGCGGAATACCATACTATAAAAGTAATGGTGAAAAAGAAAGAGTTTTTTTTTTTGCTGTACTCTGCATTTTTGAAAATTTGTGTTAATGCTAAGAGTAGAAAGCACAATCCGTTTTCATAACGGAAGAAGTCCTCAATACACTACGGAAGCACTATACAGCTTCAATATGACAATTTCAACAATCTTTTCGCCCTATAATTATAACAGTAGAAGAAGTTTAGAAAAAACATTTAGAATAATTTATAGAATTAGGCGTTACTTTGCGGAGATCCATAAAACAAAAGTAATAATAAAATTATTTTGTATCGCGGATTATAGCAAAATAATTTTATTATTACTTTTACATTTAGAATAATTTTATCTCGTGGTGCTATTAATAGATATTGTCGACGGACATTTTTGCAAAACAATGGATGATTATCACAAATTATTATTAGTTTATCTGAGTATTTTACCTGATTGTGAAAAGTGCATTGACTGAAAACAATAGGTAATGCCTTATCAATGTTTGTCCATCAGCGATGACTATTGCGTGATGTCATCCTTTACAAGTGATAATTTTTTTTTGTTTCGTTGCGTTTGCTTAAATGTCATGTTACTTTATAACACTTTAACTTTTTTTTTTTCATGAGGAAACCCTTCATGGGTACTGCAATCCGCGGGGGGGGGGGCGGTATTACAGTTATGCCGGACTCTTACCGGCTAAAACCTCATGGTGTTCCACCTTACTGCCTGTAGACGAAGGCACAGGAATACTGGACGCATGACTTTAACTTAAAAACAAACTTAAAAAAAGACTAACTTAAACACTTTAACTTAAAAATATTGATAATAATCATAAGACGACTGGTTTGTGATGTAGGTTAGCCAAACATAGATAGTGCACTCAATATATCGGAATTGGATTGGAGTAGTTAAATAACATTTCTGTTGTTTAATAGCGGAATTGGGAGAGCAATGTTAAATTATTAATCCAATAATTTAAAAGTAAAATCATTATTAATTTCCTATTTCTGGGCATCCTTTAGACAGTTATATGTAACGTTACTTAATAACTTGTAAAGTCATTTGCAAAATATAACTTTACACCCACTGATTGTCCATTTTGCAAACGCCCCACTTTTTTTAATGGAGTCAGACCTTTTATCCACTTCTTATTCAAAATAGTTATAGTCCTCCGTCAACTGCTGACCTATTGTGTATTCGGACAAATATATTTAAATTAGACACAATAGTTTTTATGCTATATTTATGTTAATGTTTTAGAACTACGCGTCCTTACAAAAGAACTAATTAGAGTCATTCTAAAATAATTTCCAGCTCAGCAAATTCATTAACAGTACTAATTAGCTGGCGAAATATAATATTCGAGAGATTCCTGCTCTGAATAGAATATTTAATATAGTACAAAGTCACAAATTACATTGCCAAACTAGATTGGTTTTCATAGCTCCGCGTCGCACGGTCGGCCGCCTCTAATTACGGGCCGGTGAGAGCGCGATCTGTCGTACATTGTATGCATTCGTACGATCATTACACGTGTTTTTCGTCACGAAACACCTGTTCGACAATGACAAATCCTGGCGCATTAGTGTCGAGCAAAACGGGCCACTTAACATGCGTGACGCGTACAACTTGGCCCGTAAAATTTTATTTGAGGTTAATGAAATGTGTAGACGATTATTTGCACGTAGTTTGCGAGGCGGGAACAATGTTTTTAGTTGGCTAACTAAGCACACCTGATAATATGAGTGATAATTTAGCGCCTTCGAAGTTAACGTGACGCAATATAATAAGCAGTTATCACAAGCTTAATTTAAATAAAATTGATTTCTTACTAGTTTTTATTGTCGAAAAAGATTCTCATCTTTTTCTTCACGGTTTTTCACGGCGTTATATGGAACACTGTATTCATTCATTCATGACTGGGGTCGATTAGAAACATTTTTTAAGGCTAAAAATGAATATCATTGCTAATTTATTATGCAATATTGATATTATGCAATAATAAAGACAAATTAGAAAGCCCGAAAAAGAGTGGTATTTACAAAATAAAATGTCCTGAATTCAATGATACATATGTGAACATATGGTCGCTTTCAGGAATAATAAGCCACAAAATTCACATTTCGCTAAACATTTGTTAGAAAGCGGTCATAAAGTTCCTAATGACCATTGTTTCGAAATACTGCACACCTGCGAAAAAAGCTTGAAATTAAATATTCTGGAACAATTAGAAATCATTAAGCATAACAATGGCACCCTCATTAACGAGCAGATAAATGTCTCTAGTTCAAGCTTGTTGCACGTGTTCAGAGGTAAATAAAGGGCGGGGATGAACCAAGTACTATTTAACAACGCTTGTTTGGATAACGCTTCACTTTGCGATTTTGTCGTGTAGTCTATCTCCTGACGATTGTTGAGTTTGTGATAGTGAACCTGTGTAGTGCTTGTGTATTGTGGTGGAAGTGGTGGAGGTTTGTGCATGTGTTTTTACGAATCCTGCACGTATCGGGTATGAAAATACTGATAGTCCACTATACATTAAACACTATATATATTTTCTATTTACTGTATCGCGGATTATAGCAAAATAATTTTATTATTACTTTTTAATATCATTGCTATTTTAATGACATTACTTAAAGACTTAAAAAAAAAATTATAAAATGTTCATAATATTGAAATGTACATTTTTGCCTTCATCTAATAAATTTTCACATAAAGCTTTCTTAAATATTTTGGAATACAAATTCAAATTCCACTCGTCAACTCTACTGCTGAATCGGAAAGCTGTTCCTTCCGAGAAGAGCCAGCAATAAAGTAGGCGGTTGCTCTGTTCAGAGTACAATTCTTATAATTAGTTACATTTAGTCATTACTACTTATACAGTGTCGAAGAGTAGCTATATCCACGCGTTGTTATCATCTCTATAATCTTCAACAGCATAGTAGATTTCGGAATTTTATTATAGAAAATTATACCCACTTAAACTTATACAGTTAATAATGTTCATATATTTAATCACCATATCAAAGTGATTAAAATTAAAATAATTGAATGAATAAACGAACCGTAGCGAATGACTGAAATGAAATTATTACGCTTTAACATCTGGAAATAACGATTATTAATAAAATGCGGTTATTATGTCTTACTTTATATTAATTAGATGGTTTTAATTTTCTTCAACTTCTATTTTATATATAGTGACCTCGTGGTATCTCCAATAAAGTGTTTGTAACTGACCATAATGAGACGCAACATCAAGGCTTTTAAAAGTGTTACAAACTTGTTGATGAGTAAGATAATTATTAAAAAAAGGTAATGCAAATGTACAATATTTTATGTCACTTAACAGTATTATATCTGTTCTGGCAAATGATGGCCTTAGGTATAAAAAGTTTTGACGAACTACCGTATTCAAAATTCAAAATATTCTTTATTCAAGTAAACTTGTAATCAAGTACTTTTGAATCTTCAACTTTACTGCTGGTTCGTAAAACTGTTTCTACCGAGAAGAGCCAGCAAGAAACTCGGCGATTGCTCTTTTTAAAATATAAATCTTATAACTAGTTACATTAAGTCATTACTGTCTTGTACGGGGTAGAAGTGCAGCTATATCCATACATCCTTATCATCTAAGTAAACCTCAACAGTATAGTAGGCTTTATGTATCAGCCTCTTTTTAAACTGCTGTAATGGCATTCTTAGTTAAACTTAATATTAATCTAAATAAAACTATACCAAAGATACAAGTTTAACAAAATAAACTGCGGAAGGGATTCCGAAATTAGACAGTGTAAAGAAAAATATACTTGAATGATAGTTACCTATTAAGTTGACAACATATCCACACTCACCTAAAGTTCTTAAACGTTATAATGCCAAGTTAATTAAGCCAAAGCCCTTAGGTGATAACACAAGCGCGTTTCTGTAATAATACATTACATGTGCAAAATTAAGACATAATATTTATGTGGTATATTTTTACGAATTACAACGATTACTATTAAACATTCTTATGCAGGTTTGATTTTTGAAGTAATTATGAGTCACTGAATTAACCTAGTCATAATTTTTAATTGGTTGTGACTAATAATTCCAGGTCCGCTGACTAAGCTAGACTAACAATCTGTTGCTAGGAACGAATATGACAAAAGAACGACTACTATTGCAATCTTTAGAATTACTACTTAGTAATTGTAACTATGAATTAGAATAATAATAATAAATATATATGACAACACACGGTCGTCCGTCCTCCAAAGTAAGTATAATACGCGGCAATAAATAATGCACATCGAGACTTAGAGAGAGAAAGCTAGATTCTGCTTCATAGAGCATTGTCTCTGTCGCACAGACTGACGAACCCGTGCGAAGCGTCACATACTAACTAACTGAGGGATAGTGACAGCGCTCTACGAAACCGAACTGGCCGGCTGTTTCGTTCTAAACATCGATGTGCATTATTTATTGCCGGGTACTATAACTGGATATTTGTGTTGTGAGTGACAGACAAGGGTAAATATACTTTTTATATAATTTTAAATAAATACACACAGAATCAAAGAATGTCTTAAGAAAGTAGTAATTATTGCATATCAAGTAAATTTAATTAGACATAAAGGATATTTCGAATCGCAAATATTAAAATGATTTTATAAACGGCCTTTTTAAATCTAGGCGTAGGAGTTTTAAAGCATACTGATTACTTTCGTTTCATTTCTATATTAATATATATTTATTATTTTCTTTATTTTTTCACATTTATTTTAGGTATTACAATTATTTTTACAATTAGGTTTAAATTATTTCTTGTGTCATAATGAATTATTTCTTGATCATAATTTGAAGTCACAACGCATGAATAATGCCCTCGTATTACTAATGGTCAATATATTCAAATATTATTGCATATTACCAACTAATTTAATGATTATGAGAACCGATATGATTTCTTTTTTGAAGTAATTTGTGTAATTTCTCGAAAATGGAAAACCTAACTTAAATTGTACCTCAGTAGCTACATAGCAGGTTTATAACAGGTAGGTTTTTTGACTGACCCGTTGGCGCTGTGGGTAGTTACCCTGCATTCAGCTCCGCGGGTCGCAGGTTCGATACCCGCCGAGGACCAACATTTTCTATAAACAAATTGTTGGTTCTTCGAGCCCGGGTGTGTTTTTGTATTTAAGTATGTATTTAAACTTCTATATGTAGTATATCTACCAGTTTTCCGTCACCCATAACACAAGTATTAAGTTACTTTGAGACGGACGACCGTGTGTGTAAATGTCCCATATATTTATTTATTTATTTATCTATTTATTTATAACAATAATTATTGCATAGGAGCTGTTTTCTACCACAATAGTTGTAATTATAATTCCAACACGATCATATTATTACATTATGATCAACACCATACATATTATATCACTTACTTTATCTGTATTCTCAATTTGTAAATTCTCATATGAGTAATATAGAATAAAGAACAAGCTAATTATTTGTAGATATTATGGATATTGTAATAATTTGTTATAATTTTTACAATTATTATTATTACAAAATTATTTTATTTCGCATATACTCATATACTCGCTTGTTGTAATTATTATATCCATATTTAAAACAAAAGTATGAGAGTCCAATCTCCACAAATAAAATAAAAACCGAGATTCCCCAATATAAATCGAGTACACGGCGTTTTTAGTTTTACAGATGATTTCTGAGAACGCGTATGAAATTTTAAAATCTCTTCCAATTGGGCAAAATTAATCAACGCTGCGGGGTCGTCAGTGAAATGGACGTTTTATGTTCGGCGGGAGTGGGTTCCGATTGACCGCAGTTTTTTAATTAGTGTGGCCGTGAGAGAAACCAAATTAGTTTTATAGTACTTCGCGCACGTTTGGTGTATTTATTTAATCATAAATATAATTTGCGGTTGATATTGGATTTGGTGTGATAGCCTAGCGGTGAGACCGTGCCACTCTCTAGAGACGACATAGGTTCAAACCCCGGGCAGGCACCAATGAGTTTTTCTATTAAAACTTATGTGCCTAATTGATAATTGCAATTTATCACACGCTTTTCGGTGAAGGAAAACATCGTGAGGAAACCTGCATATCTCTAGAGAAATCTAGGGATATGTGTAACCTACCAATCCGCATTGGAGCAGCGTGGTAGGTCTTAGCTCCTATCCTTCTCTCCAAAAACGGAGAGAGGAGGCCTTAGCCCAGCAGTGGGCATAGTAACAGGCTGCTACTTTACTTTTTTTTTTTATTGGATTTGGAAGTTTGTGATGGCCGAAATAAATATACGGGACAATTACACGCCGGTCAATCGGCGTCTAAGTAACTTATTAATTCTGTTAGAGGTAAATATATTAATATTTGCGATTTTGTCGTAGAGTCTATCTCCTGATGATGCTTCAGCTGCGAGACGAAACGATTGTTGAGTTTGTGATAGTGAACGTGTGTAGTGCTTGTGTATTGTGGTGGCAGTCGTGGAGGTTTGTGTATGTGTTTTTACGAATCCTGCATGTAACGGGTATGAAAAAACGGATATCCACTATACATTTAGCACTATATATATTTTCTATTTACTGTATAGCGGATTATAGCTAAATAATTTTATTTTTACTTTTATATTAATATAATTTAAAATAAATACTTAAGAACATAAAGAAAGTGAGACCAAATAGTTTTTCTATGAAATTTAATTGTAGCTACAGGCTAACTTAATCAATATTGTTCCAACCTTTTATCCGTTGCAACGTAACAGGCAGATTAACAGACTGTCATTTAAAATATTTGTAGGGATTTGAGGCTCGATAATGATTTATCTGTTAAAATTTTAATAAATTTAAAAAAAATTATTAAATAATTATTTAATAAATTTTAACAGAGTCTTCTATAGATATTTATTTAAATAATTTTAGTTACTCTGGGTCTCGATAATGATAAATCATTATCGAGCCTCAAATCCCTACAAATATTATAAATGACAGTCTGTTAACCTGCCTGTTACGTTGCAACGGATAAAAGGTTGGAACAATATCCTCCTCTTTAGATAAGGATGTTTACATCCTTATCTATAGAGGACTCTGTTACTTTTTATAAGCTCAAAAATATTAATCCCATCGCAATAATTGTGGAGGTAATCGGGAGCATTGTGCCGGGTGCAGAGTAAGGGTGCTATTGTAATCTTTCCGCCCCGGCTCTAATTAGAATGCATACTCAATCCATTTTATGCTCTCAATTTCGCCGGCTATTTCAATTAAATTACGTTACTCACGAGCATGCAACAAAGTTGTAAATGCAAACATTACTGTAGTTCTATAACATTGCTGTTGTTTCAAGTCGGAAATGATCGAAAACGTTGCACAGTATTGTAATCATTTTAAAATCTATGCTTACGTATATTATTTTTGCCCATTTATCCACTGTTAGAACAGATCACTGGTATTTAATGATATTATTACCTCAATAAGTATTAATTTCATAATAGACATTTTTGATAATTTCAGGGTACAGGAATCTTTATGCCAAAATTAGTAATAGCATTTCTGGCAATGTTTGAACACTTGCCTGCTTAGTACTAATAACTACGCCGTAATTTTTTTCTTAATTGATGTTTGCATCATGAGCTTTTTGATGAATGAAAGCACCGTAAGAGGTGCACATGCACAAATACCTTTTAAGTTATGAATAATTAGTTTATAAGGTTCATATTATCATATTCATCACTTCAAGGAAACAAAACGTCAGCAGTGAATATCCTGTTTTTGCTTGTCACCAATACCATACAACAACAATCCCGTACCACCACAAATAAGTATTTTTATTTACAATAAAAATGTACAATTTTATGTCTTAAATTACTAACACGCTAGGACTATACATATCATGCCCACGTGGAATGTTCCCAAGAATGCTGGCAGCGTTTTCGCATTGAATCGCTAAGCTGATTCTTTGTACACATATTAAATAAAATCGTTATTATAATCTCATTTTTTAAGTATAAATAATCTGCTAGAGCTCTGGCTCGCTTAAGGCGCTGAACAGAGCCAAATAGGCTAACTTTAAACACGTTTTTAACAAAAGCTATAGGGATGACGATTAAAAGAAAAATATATGTTAATATACATCATATCTCAGAGAGAATGTAAGATTTCAAAACATGATTACGATACTTTTTTTCGATACAAAAAATTGGTAAATAGACCTCTGATTTTTACTTTTATCGTAAATATCTCTAATATTTATCAATAAAAATTGGTAAAATTAATAAGACTAATAAATCATTATAATATAAAGAGAATGTAAGATTTAAATTTTGAATTAATTAAGATATTTCATTCAAATTAAATATTTTTTAGAAAATAGCAAAACTGAAACGAGTCATCGTCTCGCTTCTCTTTTACATCTACGAATATAGACAGTGACCGCTGAGGCGCGCTGCTATACGGACGTGTGTCGCTAGCTGCCGCCTTTTGTGACTATTCCTTGTTGATAATATGTCCTTTTTTAGGTGTTTAGTTATAGTTTCAGCATACTTAGTTTTATAAGATTAATTAGACATAAGTTTTTTAAATAAATTGTACAAAAAAAGTTTGGATAAAATAGTGTACACCTACAATGGGTGTTAAAAAATTAAGTGTGTCGCTACGCCGTCGCAGAAATTGTGGGCGTGGCTTATATGCCGAAATCTGAATTTACGCCAGCTCTGTTCAGCGCCTTAATAATTTTATAGAGTTTCTAGACGAGAAACGAATACAGAACCACCGTTGAGAACGCGAGATGTTGCGATCGCGAATATAGTACTAGAACATACCGTGTAACATTATCATCAGTAGGAATGTCATTAAAAAAACCATTAATATAATCAATTTCCTTAAAAAAATCTTAAAATCGATTATATTAACTACCATCCTTTTATTCTTCGTTTTACCCTCTTTTTTTCTTGTCTTTTAAGATAAGATAGGCGTTGTTGAATGAAACCAATGTAGCCAAACAACATATTTCAATCTAATTTCGCAAACAGCACATCAATTATTATTTATTTTTTGTCCTTAGTAGTTTATTTAAAAAAAGCAAATTTTTAAATTGTCAGAAAAAAATCTATTATAAAATATTTGATTGTTTCGTTTCAGGATAATCTGTTTTTTATAAATCGATTTATTTTGAAGGAATAAAAATCGATTATTTGTTCATCGATTTTTTCCACTCCAAGTCACATCCCTAATCATCGACCAAAATCACCTCAATGACTATTATTGTGATTGATAAAGCGGGACATATAGCGCGGGGTGCGGCGGCGGGCGCCGGTGCAGCGTCTTTCCGCCCACGGCCCTAATTAGGCTCACATTCTCATTCCATTTTCGCGTTCAATTTCGCCGGCGGTTTCGCTTTAATTACGTTATTCACGGGCGTTGCGTTGTTGTTATAAAAACTTTACCGTTTGCGATCAATTTCACGAGTTTTACCCAACTGTGTCTTTATTGATTATTTTTAGTTGTTTGTTAGCCCAGTTTTATCAAGTAACGGCCTATTACTATCTCACTGTTGGGCCTCCTCTCTCTCCGTTAATGGAGCGAAGGGTTGGAGCTAAGACCTCACTACGCTGCTTCAATGCGGATTGAGAGGTTACACATATCGCCAGCATTCTTAAGAGATATGCGGGTTTCCTTGCTATGTTTTCCTTTGATTAATTGCAATTATCAATTAAAGACATAAGTCTTTAATAGAAAACCTCCGAAACGTGATCCCCTTGAAAGAGTCACTTACCGCCGGACTACAGCTTAAGTTTTAGTACTCTTAACAGAAGAATTAAAAAGTTAGAAATCAAGAGCTAAACGCCGTCATACATACGATAGTCTTACAAAGTGCAAGATTCTTCAAAAAATATGCTTTTTCTTTATAATGTCAATATAGTCGTAAAAATATACGCATAAAGTTGGGCATTTTATACTTATATCAATGTATTCTTATCTTTTTGATCACTTTTAAACTGTACTCTATTAGGCAAAGTTCGTTCCCTTGTAAAAATTTGTAAAATCATTGTATCCGTAATAAACACCGAAATGGAGTCAGGGTTGCTAGATTGATTATCTTATTCAGCAAACAACGTAATGTAAGTGTTAAATATAGATGTAACTGCTGATTGTAATTGTATTTATATTTGCGTAATAATGTCTCAAGATATTCTCTCTTACAATATAATAATTTCGTATAATTTTTTTCTAATTACGTGATTGACGATCGTGATTGACCTTTATTGTCAGTGGAATGGATGAATTGAATTATATACATACTTACCCTTTCGTAGAATGTTTAAACAAATAAAGTTATCCATTCTTCGGATATTCCAAAAGAACTGAATTTCACGATAAGTGAAACAATATTTTTGTCGGACATCCTATATAAAAATGATTTAAAGTTTTTCTACTACATTAAACACATTCATATTATTAAGAAATGCTGAAAGAATGCGATTTATAAGTGCTTGATTAGTGTGTATATTTGATATGAGATACTTAAATTAAAATTCCGAACTATGAGTTTTGTATAAATAGTTTTTGACTGGCCCGTTGGCGCAGTGGCGTGACCTGCTTTCAGCTCCGCGGGTCGTAAGTTCGATTCCTACCGAAGGCTGACCTTTTCTATAAACAATTTGTTGGTTCTTTGATCCTGGGTGTATATTTTTGTTTATGTATGTATTTCAAATTATATATAAGTATTTATTTACCAGTTGTCTATCACCCATAATACAAGTATTAAGTTACTTTGGGGATGGACGACCGTGTGTGTGTCTCATATATATTTATTATTTTGTTCAATAGATTTTTATGATCCATTACGCATGTTATAATCAAGGAAAATAGACTTACAAAGAGCATGTCGCTCGATATACCTAATGGTAAATATAATCTGCCTACACCTATAGAAGTGGCGTAGTTTGTTTCAGCGCCTAACCTTTCAGACACAAAATCACAAAGCGTTTTTCGTGGACTCTATCTCCGGATGATGCTTCGGTTGCGGGGCAAAGCGATTGTTGAGTTTGTATAGTGAGCGTGTGTAATGCTTGTGTATTGTGGTGGCAGTGGTGGAGGTTTGTGGATGTGTTTTTACGAATCTTGCATGTATAGGGTATGAAAAAACGGATAGTCCACTATACATTTAGCACTATATATATTTTCTATTTACTGTATCGTGGATTATAGCAAAATAATTTTATTTTTAATTTTGTACTATGGATCTCCGCAAAGTAACGCCTAATTCTATAAAACGAATTATAGAGTTCTTAATTGTATAATTATAATATTATTTTTTTAATAAAAAGTTCTAATTTAACTATGTATCCATTAAGTATTCGGCTAATTCGAGCTACTGGCAACCCTGAACATACGCTGGGTGATAAAATGTCTAACAAGATGACTTACAGTTTCGTTAAACATTCGAATGTGCAGTTCATCGCTGTAATTGAAAAAAAAATCACTTAACAGGTAAATAGAGGGTTGTGAGGAGGTTCGTTCAGGCGTTCCTCTTTGTTGACGGGCGGTTGCTAATAAGATTTTTAAACGGCAACAAAGTATCCAATCAATGGTGCTTGAATAATGAAAACGGCACCTGCCAGGTTCCCAGGCCACCCTCGGCCTAAACACGCACCAAGATACGCGGGCAATAAAGGAACAGATGTATTCGCAACCCTAACACATTCATAATACAATTCATTTTCTCATGTCACATTTTTTAGTTAAACAGACATAAGTTTGACTAATTATACGCAACGGTATTTCGTGTTTTAAAAATGACGTAATTTTTTCGTGTGCCCAGCAACGAACAATAGATATACTGTATGTGTGGATTGTACGATCTGAGAAATTACAAATTGAAACAAAACTTTACTTACGTAGGGTATTCTGGATGGTCATTGTTTTCTATAGAATATGTAGTCTATAAAATATATAATTTTTTAATTAAGGCAAGACTGATTCCGTAATATTTCACCACTATCCACACACTACCATAATCCACCACATATCCTAAAAATTCGTTAAGCGGTAGAAACACAAACACACACAAAGAAGACTGCACAGGCAACCAATAAGGTTCGGTTTTCTTATTTCAAAAGGTACATATAGTACCCGGCATTAAATAATGCACATCAATATTTAAAACGGAACAGCCAGTTCAGTTTCGTAGAGCGCTGTCACTGTCACTCAGTTAGTATGTGACGTTTCGCACGGGTTCGTCAGTCTGTGCGACAGAGACAATGATCTATGAAGCAGAATCTAGCCGATTTTCTCTCTCTACGATGTGCATTATTTATTGCCGGGTACTATACTTGATATTTTCTTTGACTAGCCCGATAGCGCATTAGTTACCTTGCCCTTTGATTCCCGACGAGGACCAATTTTTTTTAATTAAATTTGTTGGTTCTTCAAGTTTTACGCAACTATGACTAGCCCGTTGGCTCAGTGGGCAGTGACCCTGCCTTCAGCTCCGCGGGTCGCGGGTTCGGGCCGAGGGCCAACATTTTCTGGGTGTAAGTATGTATTTAAAATTATATATGTAGCATATCTACAAGTATTAAGTTACTTACTTTGGGGACGGACGACCGTGTGTGTAGATGTCCCATATATTTATTTATTTTTATTTATTAGTTTGCTTACTCGGGGATGAGATAACCATGTGTGTATACAACTAATTATAAAATACCTACAAATCATAAAATTTTAGTCTCTGTTACAAACTTATGCATAATAAAAAAAGATCACCCACGACTCTGAAACTTCACAATTAAAAAAAAATAATCAAAAATAAACGATAGTGATACATGATGGTTATCAGTCACCATCAAGCGGCCCACCTGCTTGTGTGACCGCTATAGAAACAATTAAATCACTGTAATGTATCGGCCTCATCAAAATTCCACAGGTATTTGAGAGATAGGGAGATACGCTCACATTCACAAACATTAATATAACATTGTCAAAGCTTTGCATCCACTAAACGTGACGGTCAATGACATCAGTGGAATAGTTAATAGTTGTACAATCACGTTCCATTCCAAAGTTTTTATTGTGGTTATAAATCAACCGTTAATCCGGCTAATGGATGGCCGAGAGCGATTACAATCTTCGAAAACTCCGTACAACGAAACGTTCGTCCGCGAAGTGTTATGTACTAGTGATTAGATTAAATCATATCCCGGATTTTTGGCCTCATCCTACCACGCTCCTTGTTTAATAAATATTTCGTTATATATCAAATGCATGTTCTACATATTGTATTTCTTATCGCTATTGATATGTACTAAATAAAAACCGCGTTATTTATGCATAAATAAACTTAAACTTAATACAGAAGTTATAATATAATTATTTTGTTATAATGAGTATGAAGCAGGCAACGTTCACATACCTTATACATGTAGGACCAGTCACCACTCGTACCACAAAACGCTGCCACCAACAAGACCACACACAAGCACTACACAAACTCACTACGACAATCTCTACGATCGTTTCGCCCGCTAACCGAAGCATCATCAGAAGAATAGGCTCCACGACAAAATCTTAATTCTTAAACCTAATACTAGTTTTTGGCCCGCAATGTAACATGCGTAAAAAACTAGTACTACAATTATGCTTTGTAATTGTAATAGAAGTTATAAATTATTTTAATGTCAAATTTATAGTGAATTATATAAGGATTTTAATATTATCTTAACTAGTTGTCGCAGGTCCGATAATTGTTTAATTCAACGATTTTTATTAGTAAAGGGTATTAGAAAAATAATTTTTAAAACACCTTTTTTTGTTTACCTAATATCTAGGTTTTAGTGGCCCAGTTGTAACTTAATGAGAAAAAGAACTTTATTCCTAAAGCGAAATAGAGGTGGCTTGTTATATTTTTCGGAAGCAGTGTTATGCGGTTATGAACCTAAAGATTAAGCTCCAAAAGCGGCATTTACGACTGCTTAATTGTCTCTTGAAGATCAATCATTAAATTTCGTTAGTTTTTAAATCCATTTATGTTACTTTAATTTCAACCATATTTATTTTAAACAGTGAAAATGCTATAATTTGGTATTTGTTGCTTAATTTTTTACACGTTAAGACTGCATTCTCGTAGAATGGACTTCAACTTTGATATTTTTATACAGCAATTAATATTATTACATAGAAGCATAAATTGAGATCACCTCTCATTTATCGCCCAATCGCCGCTTTAGTCATTATTCACATTAAAGAGAGATTAAGTTTGCATTTATTTGTTTTTAGGTTTAATTCATTTCTACGTAAAGTTTCTTAACTGATTCTTGTCGATCATTGATAAAAAAGATAAGATCTCTTCTCTGTAGATATCTTATATTTTACGTCTATTTACGCCTTGTTTTACATTAGCTTAAAAAGAGAAAGCACATTAGGTATAGGTATTAGGTAGGTAATATCCCTGTGTCTACATATTTGTTAAAGACCTTAGCCATAATTAGGGAAATAATTTCGATAATATTATTAATTAATTTTACAGACATTTCCCATAGATCTGTTGTTTTTAAATATTTAATGATTTAAATTCCGAATTCGCGAAACTTTTGTTGTTAAACATTTAGGACTGCGACTTGATTTGAAGTAAATATGGCCCTTAGATCAGCGTAACTCGGGTGCTATTTAACGAAGTGCTTATGGATGCACGCGACGCCCGTTCATTAGTACGCACGCAAGTCGGTCATGGGGTATACACGCCACCTACACCCGTCCCTTATAGCCTTCATTAGACATAGCCGACGAGTAATAGCTTTCAACACGCTCGCGCCTCGCAACTACCAACCCAACAATATTTACATCTGTCCGACTCACGCTATATCATTTCTATACGGTCATATTTTATTCAGGACGCGCCAACATAATCTGCAGTTACAACTTTGGTACAACCCTTAGAGCTTTTGGACATAGAAATTAACCAAATTACATTCAACAAAGCAAATCGCTCCAAAAGAAAGGGCTGCTGAAATAATTGTCTACTTTACTCTGGGAGAAATAGAATTACAATCTAAATTAATTACGCTTTTAAAGCGTCCGTTATTCTTAATTAGTTTCTGCACCGCAGCGGAAGCTCCCGCGCCCGCCTCGCGTTCTCTTAATGAAGGGTAGTTTGAAATCAGTACGTTTGATCAACTCCTGCAGTCTTAATTACGGCACCCGCTCCGCGCGGGACAATCCTGTTATTTATGACTACATAAGCTTGATTATTCTTTAATGAATACTTGTTTTAAAACGTTTAATTAAGTTTTATGGCGACAGGAGCGCCCAGACGACGTCCCGCCGCTCCGCCGGCCGCGAGCTAATTGGATCGGGTTGACGCATCGTCGCCCCGCGTCCCGCGCATACCCTGGCCCGGCCCTAATTGTATGAAATTGCTAATTGGAAAATTTTATAAACGCGCCCGTCCATAGGCCTATGCGGTAATCAAAAAGTTTTATAGAAAAGTTAATTTAAAAAGTTCAACTTGTTACAAGAACAATTTATTTCAAAGCTCACTGATAAGATTTGTCTCTTGAAGCCACAAAAATAAACAACCATTTGTGGAGTTTGCCAACGTAAATTGAATAATTTATAAATTAATAGTTTGTCGAGTACCTTATACGTTGATCATCCTGAGATTTAAATACTATGCGATTTCGATAAAGGGTATTTTTTAATGTAATTTACTTGTTTAAAGTACATAAAAAAAACAAAACATCGTAATATGTATAACATATTTTTATTATTTAATAGAAACAAACTAATTAATAACAAAAAAATAAATTATACCTGTATGTATTTACACTAAATCAAAACTATTCTTCTTCGCTCTACGAGCCTTGTTATTTAAATTTTTGTATATATTCATCTGAAATTTCACACATTTTCCTATACCTGTTTATTACTTTTAACTCTCTTAGGGAATGGTGATTTAAGTAAAATATGGTATAATGAACGTTATAAGTTGCATGGATTTATATACGAAGTTCTCAGAGAGACAAGGACATGATATTATGTGCTAATACACTAAATAATAAACATTGACAATATAAGATATTTAGTCCCTTAATAGCTATTATTGTGTAGTAACATCATAGAAAACTGATTGAGCCTGCCCAGGTTTTGCAACCGCAAATCGTTATTAGGGGTCATGAGCCCTAAACGTTCGTCAATCACTATACAAAAATAACATTGATATTCAATTGTTGACAGGGCGTGTAATTGTGGTGGTCGGTGCGAGCGGTTCCCGCTCCAAACGTCAAGCTGGCAGCGAGCGCGTTGAGCATGAACCCGCATTACCACGGGTACGCGGAGCTAAGCTCGCCGCATCCGCCCTCGCCGGAGGCCGCCTTCGCCGCGAACGGCCACGACTACCCTCACAATAACAACAACCCAGCGCTGAAAGAATGCGCGGGTTGTGCGGGAAAAATCGTGGAGAGGTTTCTACTCCACGCCCTCGACAGATACTGGCACCACGGATGTCTCAAATGCACGTGCTGCGGGCAAGCGTTAGCGGACATGGGACGTTCGTTTTACTTTAAAGGAGGAATGATATTATGCAAAAGCGACTACACAAGGTAAGGTCTATGCTTTTCTTATTAGACCATTATGTATTTTAATGCCATTTCATAGGTTGCCAAGATTAAAATAAAGTTAACTTGTACTTCATTCATATCTACTCGTAAATTTGTTAAAACAAGGGTGATTGTTTACCATCATTCATTCAAATGAATGACTACTAATTAGGATCTTAAAATTTATCAGTGTTTAGTTCAGTAACTTTGATCACGATGTTTTCCTGCTCCTAAGTACATTCCAGTTAATACATATCAGTAAGCATATATTTCTATTTGTACAAAACTCAAAAGTATCTGCCCGACATCAAAAATCGAAACACTTGGTCGCGCTCTCATGAACGTCACGACTTTCATCAAGTATATATCGTTGGTTGTATGGTCGTATTTCGTATTACACATACAATTTATATGAAAATAAAATAATATGTCGACATAAAGATAAATTATATAACGGATAAGTTGTCCGAGCTAAACGATGTCATTACACTTAAGTCGCTAGTTTTTACAAAACCGGGCTCGTTAATTAGTATCTGGTTAGACGTTAGTATTCGATCCAGTCGCCCGATCATCGCCATTGATTATCCATAAAAGGTAAAGTTTTTAGTGCATCATCTAACGATGACAATAGCGTGTCTGTCAAACGTTTCGAACGCCCAAAAAACACAACCCGAGAAAGCCCCGGGCGCATTGTTATGAAAATGCTTTGAGCCGTTGTATTTCTACCTGTGAACGGGACAAAAAGTGCAGCTTTGCGCACCAACCAATCGTTGGAATCTCTAAAGCCCGCTAAATTGGCATCGTTAAAAAACTTTAAGGACTAATTTAGGGCGGCGGTAACAAAGTTTTTGTTGTATTTTGCGCATCAATTAATTCCACTTTGTTGTACCTACCGCGTTCTTAGTTTTTTAAAACGCACGTTCACACAATTAAATTAATTAAATCCTATATCTGATAGACATGTATCCTATATCTGGGAGGGCATGATATACCGTTAGCTTCTGTTAGTTATCAATGTTATTATGGTAAGACGGAAGTCATGTGGCAGCTTGTGAATAATTAAAATTACAAATAACAAAATTAGAATAACAAAATTATTCTTTCATTACTTACATACTATAGAATTCCATAAATAAACGCATTCTTCTACTAATTAATTATTTATATTACCTTCAGTATATATTTGTAAGATATAGGTATGTAATTCAGCAATGATTTTAAAACTGGATATCTATAACTAGAAACGGATATAACTTACTGCACTGGCAAAAGAAATCGTTGTATCCTTAAACTAATTAACCTTTTTAAACCGCACAAAAAGCACTTGACCTATTCAACTTATTACGATAATTTAACGGTTACATCATATCTTAGAGGGCGACAAAAACATTAGCACAACAACAAGGTATAGTGTAATAAGGTAAGGTGCTGCCATCTATTGTGACGTTAATGATCTATTTGCAATTTGTATATTCCGCGTAGCTTTAATGGATACTGAAAATTCTCAACAAAAACTTTAATAACTATACTACACTAGTGGGGGGATGACTACAATGATCTCTTTAAGACTGCACTTCGACAAGAGTAACAGCTTCCGAGTCCAAAGGTACCTTTGGGCTCGAATGTACACTGCACATGACATGAATACGACTACAATGCACATTTACAAAATTATATTAAAATCAGATTACAGATTTTGGAGATACGCGTAACATCGTCGCCAAACGGGATGTTACAAACAATTAAGGTATTTTACACGTTGTCGTTATGATAACGGAAATAATCAGAAGCAAGATCAATAATTACTAATATAATAAAAGCGAAAGTAGGCAGTCTTGTCTGTTACGCCTCTAGGACTAACCAGCTGGACTAATATTGACAAATATTGGTATAATATAAATTTAAACATCGCGATAATATCTATAATTATTATAAAACAAAGTTCCAAAAAGCTGTCTGTCTGTCTGTATGTAATGGATTTTCTCAAAATCTACTGAACGGATTTTTGTACGGTTTTCACCAAAAGATAGTGCAATACTTCCGGATGGTTTACGTAAATAGTACATGTCGGTATTATGTAAATTGTGTTAGGACGACTTTCCGAACCAGCAGTAAAGTTGACGATTCAAAAGCACTTGTTTACAAGTTTACTTGAATAAAGAATATTTTGAATTGAATTGAATTTGAATTAAAGAGATCGCGCAGTTGTTAAAAAACTTGCTGGGAGCTTTAGTCGCGTGCACTGCTTTAACCAGCAGAGGTACGCTAAAGGAATGTACTAGAGAATTGTAGATCTATAAAAATACTACAATAAAGTCCGCGATAGAATCTTTCTATCTCTCTCGGTTAACTCACGATAAATAATACTTTTATGCACTAAATTTCGAAAATTCGGGATAAGTTTCGTAAATCACTGAATTCCACGCGGGCGAAGCCGTTGTTGGCACAGCTAGTATATAATTTTAAAAATCCGGTATAACACATATTGCATTATTGAGGGTACTAAAACGCATAAATTGTCGCGAATTAAGTCAAGTAACTACAACTACAACTAAATCTTTAAAATCGCGATCTAGGTTGTATCGTATAGAAAAAAATGGTTTGTTATGTGTCAAATAGTGATCCGAAAAATGTGTCAATTTATTTCCATACCTAATGTCTTCATTTTGCTCCTAGATTGGCACGTACTCGGTACACGAAGTACCGGCCCTCGTTAAGTTGATAGGTAGAAATGTTGAGAAAATCAGGGTGTAATTATAACGAGAGCCGTGTACCGCAGCGGGGTGGTGGACTTAGTTAATTGGGTTGAATTCCTTGCGTTTAGCTAATTAACGTCGAGGGCGCCCCGAGGCAGCTGCGGTCCACGTGCGAGACCGGCGCGGCGCCCGGCGCCTTTCTATTAACATCTATACAGCAATTGTTCGCAAATTTTACCGGTGTGAATAATTTCATTTTTAATTGTGAAAATTATTTGTTAGTCACATAGCAATTATTAATGTTAATGGTCCTTTGTCCCGGTGGAAGTAACCCTGCCTGTAGCTGCAGATTGTCGTGCATCCGTTCCCGCCAAAGGCAAACATTGTCTGATATAAATTGTTGTTTCTTCGATTCCAGGTGTATTTATGTATTATATAATATTTATATAAAATTATATAAGTATATAGTTCGTCTGTCATTCATAACACAAATATTAAATAACTAACTTACTTTGGGGACGGATGACCGTGTGTGTAACTGTCCCATATATTTTTTATTTATGTTGTATAAGAAGATTTTCATATTAGATTTTAAACTCTAGCACTTTTTCCTTATTATACAGAACGTTCGAAAATTGTTTAAGGATCTCGGTATAAGTTTTTTTTACAATATATGCTCATGCAAATGCAAATCATGTTACAACACAAAGGTTAATATTAAATAAAAATTATCTCTGTAAAAAACCTGACATTTCAATTATAGCAAAATAAGAACGAGAGAACTGAAATGATTAAAATGTAACTGCGACATTCTATTATTTTTAGGATAGAGTTTCCTTAGGTGGGTTTCCGAATGTAACTTCCGAACCGATAGCTAGCTTATACAGCAATAATTTAATTATTAAAAATTGCTTGTATAAATTCTAATTGAGCACAGAAGCATCATTCACAATATTTTTAAAATAATAAACCGCACATCTTTTGTATGTTAGTATAAATTTGTCATGGGTTATCTTTATACGTTTGTATGGTACTGTAACCGATCTATGATATTTGGCATATCCACTTCATAATTCTTAGCTCCCTCTATTTGCCATTCATAAAGGAAATATAAATTCGTTTTACACTGATTTCCCTTGTTTACCGGCGGTTGGGAACCAAACTAGGAGCGAAGAGTGGGCCGACCGCGGCGCGGGTCGTGCGTCGTAGATTCGATAAAGCTCGTCTCACAGTTGACAGAGACGGCGCGGCCTAACGAGCGGCGGGGTGCGGGGGCGCACGGAGGGGGATGAAGAAGTGCGGTTCCGTGCATGTCTCTACTGATTGACCCGCGTCACTCGGCAAACAACAACTAACGAGTCGGCCCCTGCGCCTCCAGGTACGGTAATTCGCTCGAATCACTCCCGCGATTGAGGTACACCCGAACCCCCTTATTTCAGTTTCTTCCACCTACATCCCAGTTAGGTCCGACCACCGAAAATATAGGCATCCAAAAAGCGTCCTGTATGACCCCGACGATCAAATAACGATCGCCAACACAGATACACGTAATACACACACACAGCGTCTTCGCCGGCGACGACGAGGTCCCAGTTTTCTGACGTCGGTCGGTCGTGGCTTCTCGTCACCCTTCCGACGCCGCAATGACTAATCTAAGTCATACCAACCCTCCACTACACGTCGCCCTAAGCCGTGGTCCGGCCTCACAGGAGGCACCCTTAGGACGACGTTCCCCGACTTAAGTAGAGCTTCTGCGCTCTACTCTCTGCATTTCGCAACCTCGGCGATGCTTCTGCGCTCGCCCGTCCCGCCCGGTGACGCTGTAAAAGCCATTAGGGCTAACAGCATACAGTCAGTTCGAAAAAAAAAAAAAAAAACTCCCGCGGCGGCCGCTTGTCGACTTACATGAAGTGTCGCCCACTACATCTGATTGAGTAGTGCCGATATTGGTTTTAAAATTACTTTTTCCATCTCACTATCTGGTGCTTTGACTAAGTTATGAGTAGGACCAAAGTAATGAAAATATTACTTCGCTATAATCTGCGATAATCGCGGAATTATTGCCGATTATAGAAAAATAATATTTTCATTACTTTTGTATTATGGACCTCCGCAAAGTAACGCCTAATTCTATAAATTATTTAATCAGTTAAACTCGAATAAGTCAGTATAAAACATTATCAACTATCTTTGTATTACAGAGTACGTTTAATTATCCTGAGTTTGTTGTGTAAGTAAAAAAAATCCTTAGGACTTGATTTGATTTATTACATAAGCATAACAATAATCGTCGCCTTAGGAACAAAAATAGGCTCTCTAACAATAACCGAGAAAGCATATTTGTAAAGCATCGTTATAAGAATAACACCATTACATGAATATACTTTGGAGTGCCATATTGTCACTATAAGAATAATTATAGTACTGGTATATTTAAATATATTAGAAGTTTCCTGTCAAATGAAATTAATGAAATACATATATCTATTTAGTATGTAAATCCCGTGCATCAATAGAATTAAGTAGTTTTACGCTAAGTCAGTTTTTCTTTAAAATCTTTTAGCTTGTATGCCTTTGTTTTTGATAATCTAACTCTTTTCGCGTTTTTGCATACCAACGCAACAATTATTTGATTTAGCGCAATGTGCGACAATCTTTACAAGTCTTTACTGATTGAGACTCCTTAACAAAATTAACGCTTACGCGCGCAAACAAATGCCGCGTTTATCAACCTCCTTTTGTCCCGATATGATGAATTGCGGTCTCGCACCACAAAGACGATGATGATGTTTCATACTGATTACTGTTTACGCGCAAAATTAGTAGTCGACTTGTTAACTTTATACTCGAGCCGAGCATATTAAAGCAATGTTCAGTAAACAGCGATTAGAATTTTATGATTATTTATTATACCTTCGATTACTCGGAAAAAAAAATCACGAATATTTAACACATTCTGCTGTTCTAAGTATTGAATTAGATCGAATTTGATTACTCATTTGTCTTACGGCGTGAGTACGCTGAGAGAATAAATATGAGTTGCGATAGTCCTACTCCATACATCATAAATATAATCATATCATCATAAGCATCTCATTACGATCATTATGATTGATTAGATGATTTGTAAATAGGAAGTTGTTCGTGAATATATTTAATCCCATATTATACAGAAGCGCCTAAACAATGCGGCGCACGGAACGACGGACTTTAGAAACATATAAATTACACTTATATTGGCCTATCTAAAAAACAAAATAAAAAATAAAATGTGAAACAAAATATTGAAAAAAATTTATAACAAAATATAACAGAATATACCACATTTCGAAATCCTTTGTAACAAACGTTTGTTACAAATTTGTTACAATCAACATTATTTATTTAATTAGGAAGCTAACGTAATGTATAGAGTATACAAAATAATATAAAAGTACAATCATATAGGCTAACTCAACATGAGATAAACATCAGTGCCTAAAATGTAAATTAAAAAAAGACTTTACACAAACAAATTTATATATATAGTACTTACTAGAGAAAAAAAACAAAAAACATTACATGTTGCTTCTATGGTTACAATTGACAGGAATGCGCGGCGCAGGAAACGACTGAGACTAGTAACATATTAATTCACTTATATTGTTCCTATAATGATAAAACCTGATGGTTGTCTTTTTGTAGGTGTGTTATAATTATTCACTTTTGACACAATTACATATCACATGTATCTGTCTAGATCTACGTCCATGGAGACACAATATCGTAAATCTGTAGTAATAAATGCGATTGATATACCAATAGTAATCAGAAGACTCGTAGCACGTAGCACCGCTACTGTAAGCCAATAATATGTATCCCATTTTTTATGTTTCTTACTATGTATTATATTACTATTTATATTCACGACTAGAAAAGGTTAGAGCGCTTTTGTTCCTATCATTAACTACATTTATAAACATCACAGTATGGATACCAAACTTGGTCGCTATCGATGGGCCACTTAAGAAAGCTTGCTCATCGAGCATGCAACAACCAAGGCTTGGAGTATCTGTTAAATCAGAAATGAGGAGATTCGAAGGAAGATTACCGATATGACAATGGGCAAAACATATAGTACAAGGAACTGCTGGAACAGGGTGGGGGCGTTGAATGCTCGATTGGCATCAGAATACCCAGCGTTGGTAGACCCCTGAAGAGGTAGACTTTAAAGTGGTTGCGGGAAGCCGCTGGATTAGCACTGTTCGAAAACTTTGATCTTCAGGTATTGATATTTTGGGCGAAAAGATTTTGCAACTTCCTGAACGCCGCTAAGCTGAGTTGGCTTCGGCTACTGATTTCTTTCTCAAAAATGACCTACCTAACCATATTTCCCAGGTTCTTATGAAGGATCGGATATAGCGGAATGTGTCAGTTAGACAGGACTTTCTTGGTCAAGTTTATTTTTAGACCCACCTGTTGAGATACTGCTGAATCCGTCGAGTATAGTGTTAAGGGCCTCCAGGTTGATAGGGATTCACAACCATTACGATAAATTTTTCACGTTTGATTTATAAGGTATATTTGCAAAACGTCTCTGTAATATAATTACAATATTCGAACGTTTCCTACTATTATTCGGTTGTAAACACCCCTTAGGAGCAAACGACTCTAGTGGTATTGTTCTGTCAAGGCGCTCTTTTATTAAACACAAATAGTTATTTTGGTGCGGCCTTAATTTAATGTTCTTGAAAAGTAGGTTTACTACGCCAATTAAAGTCATTCGTTCCTTGGCTAATGAGTTTCATTTTCTAGAGACCGCAAACATGTATTTGCTTAAACTAATTTAAACCCAGCACGCGATGGTAGGTAGATATTTTATATTAAAACGGTTCATTAAATAATGGAATAACTGATTAATGGTTATGAAATTATTCTTAATGACTTCTTAAACAATATCAAGTTGAATTCTAACACATATATTTCAATTGGATAAAAGGGTTGATTTCCAAAGTTACAGTGGAAAATAAGGTAAAAATGTGTGTGTAGTAAGTCGTATGACTCGTTAGTGGAGCTGATTGCCGATTGACCAGAAATCTTGTGATTGACGGAGGTCTAACGAACTAGCTTCAAGAGTTGCACGTGCTCTCGAGAGCCTTACCTTATATAAACTAAAGAAACCTACAGGTTAATTTTGCACACTTACGTAGTAATAAATTATTATATATTATTAAATGAAGTTTCCCGCCACATCTGTATGTTTATCTGTCTATTCGCGATAAACTCAAGTTTTTATGAAGGAAAGAGTGACTTACGACAAAGGTTACAGTGTTTTTATTACAATTTATTAAAGTGATATATTTATATAATAGTAGTAATAGTATATTTGTTAAAGTTTCATATACTTCATAGAAGATAATTGTTTAAAATTTCGGGATAAAGTCATGCCGTCGGGGAAATTTATAAATAGAATAGTTTCTCATTAAAAAGGCTACAAAAAAATCCATGATAACATATACTGATTTTTTCAGGACAACTTCAGTATTAATCCTTCATCTTTGAAACTTAGTTATCTTACGAAATTTATCCTTAAAATGTTTAACCTTTACGTATATACATTAGAATAAATCTCTATTTCCTTTGGTCGTCGCTTCACGTATGAATACATTACGCTCATTCTTTGTTTGTCAGAGGAAGAAAGTTCTTATGAAATAAATATTTTGCTTTACATTACAATAAAAATATTATCGTCTATATCTATATTACGGAGGATGCAGATAATAATTTAAATGATAATTAATTTATACAGAGTATTCGCATATTACAAGTTATCGCAAATTTAAATGTAACGCGTGCCAAAATATCACGAGCGGGAAAGTAGGAAACATATTTAGTTTAGCAAACCTTCGCGGGGTTTCTTAGTATTTTATATAATAATAAAGATTATTGATGCAGTAAAGTTATATCGATAGCGCTACTGTTGTAAACAAAATATATTTTATGTTATAAATAAATATATGGGACATTTACAAACACGGTCGTCCGTCCCCAAAGTAAGTAACTTAATACTTGTGTTATGGGTGACGGACAACTGATAGATATACTTCATATATAAGTTTAAATACATACTTAAATACAAATACACACCCAGGCTCGAAGAACCAACAATTTGTTTATAGAAAATGTTGGCCCTCGGTGGGAATCGAACCCACGACCCGCGGAGCTGAAGGCAGGGTCACTACCCACAGCGCCAATGGGCCAGTCGAATGTTAGTAAGGCATCATTTGGCTTGGTAACGAGAGATGAATGTAGATTGAGCAGCAAATGCGTGATTGTCGTAGCTATTGTTGGGACTCTAACGAGCCCTTTTAAAAACTTGGTATGTCTCCGTGTTGCGATCTTTTTACCGAATATTGATATTCATTATCCTCCTGCCCCCTATCCCACTCGAAGTGGGGTCGGCACAACATGTTGTTACATGATTTGGCTGAGTATTTTACAATCGGCCACCTGCCTGACGTCAACTTATCGTAGTCGCCTTTTACGACATCTCACAGTCAGATACCAGACGGCAGGTCGAATATTCAATATCTTGTGAGTTTTCAAACACTTACAAAATTAAACGCTATTTTGCTCATAATCCGCGTTTACAGAAAATCGATTTAATACCAAAACTAGTGTATTGTCTTTGTATGCTTTGAATTAAATATAAAAGTACCTTTAATTATGTTCTATAATGTATTTCCTAGTCAAAAAAGGAAGTCGGGTTTTTTATCATATATGTTAGTCAGGTTTGTGTGGTATACCGTGTGGTATCCGGCTGAGTAGAATAGACCACCCTCATTTCCTACCGAGGTGTTGTACAAGGCGACTAAAGTTAGTTGACCCACCGTGTGGTATCCGGTTGAGTAGAATAGACCACCCTCATTTCTTACCAAGGGGTCGTAATATACTACTAAGGTAAGTTGACGTCAGGCAGGCGGCCGGTCGTAAGAAAGTAGCAAATCATGTGACAACATGTTTGTAACATGTTGTGCCGACCTCACTTAGGGGATAAGCGCAGGAGTATGGTGTTAGTCAGGTAGAATTAGCCGTGACAGACAGACTCGGTAAGAAATGAGTGTTGTCTATTCTACTCAGCCGGATACCACGCGGCTGTAATATTATTCTGAAAATTATAACATTAATATTATTATAAAATTTAAAATAAATAAGACATTTTAGTTAAATTCACGAGTCAAACTTTTCAATATTCGTACAAGAGATAGCAACGCGGAGGCACGTCCACTCTTGAAACGGGTTCGTTAAAGCTCCGTCAATCACGCAATTGCTGCTCAATCAGCAATCAGCCGCCGCTAACGAGCCAACCGACCAACTTCTTGCCACTCACCAACACACATTTCACCTATATTTGAAACTCCTAACTGATGATTTTGAATAAAATATTTTTGTTATTCAAAAATTGGTGCTATCAATGAATTATAGTGTTATAACTTTGTTTTGTAGAAGGTTACACTTGTTGTTAAGCTGTGACTAGGCTACTAGTGGTGAGACCGTGCGATTCTCTAGAGACGACATAGGTTCAAACCCCGGGCAGACACGAATGAGTTTTTCTATTAAAACTTATTTGTCTGATTTATAGAAGCAGGCGTTACTTTGCGGAATTCCATATTACAAGCAATATAACAGAACTAACTACTTTGCTATAATCCGCACGGGTTAAGTGAATGCATGCAAAGCCAATGTGTATGAAGCAGGCAAAATCTACGCACCTTATACATGCAGGACCAGCCACCACATGCACCCCAAGGCGCAATTCACCAGCAACAACGCACACAAAAGCAGCACACACACCCACCACCACAATCTCGACGATCGTTTCGCCCCGAAACCGAAGCATCATCAGGAGGATAGGCTCCACGACAAAAATCGTACTGTACGTACGATCCACGACAAAAATCGTACTGTACGTACGATCCACGACAAAAATCGTACTGTACGTTCGATCCACGACAAAAATCGTACTGTACGTACGATTTTTGTCGTGGAGCCTATCCTCCTGATGATGCTTCGGTTTCGGGGCGAAACGATCGTCGAGATTGTGGTGGTGGGTGTGTGTGCTGCTTTTGTGTGCGTTGTTGCTGGTGAATTGCGCCTTGGGGTGCATGTGGTGGCTGGTCCTGCATGTATAAGGTGCGTAGATTTTGCCTGCTTCATACACATTGGCTTTGCATGCATTCACTTAACCCGTGCGGATTATAGCAAAGTAGTTAGTTCTGTTATATTACTTATGTGTCTAATTGATAATTGCAATTTATCACACGCTTTTCGGTGAAGGAAAACATCGTGAGGAAACCTGCATATCTCTAGAGAATTCTCTAGGGATATGTGTAACCTTCCAATCCGCATTGGAGCAGCTTGGTAGGTCTTAGCTCCAATCCTTCTTTCCAAAAACGGAGGGAGGAGGTCTTAGCCCAGCAGTGGGCATAGTAATAGGCTGTTACTTTACACTTGTTGTTTAGAAGGTGAAAAAAGAGATTTAAGTCGACAGAGAGCCAGTGTTCTGCCAAGATACGCAGTTAGACACTTTTATATCTAGCTTATTCTCCTCTATACTACGATCCACACCAATTTGTTTCTAGATATTGTACCCTCATTAAAAATTGTTTTAACAATAAATAATATATATAAATGCAAAAGTAATTAAGTGCTCTCGTACATTTCCAAACCTCAACTGCTAAACAAATTTTGATGAATTTTGTTATTGCAATAAATTGACTTAGTAAAAGAAACAGCCTTTTATTATCCCACTGCAGAATTCTCTAGAGATATACAGGTTCCCTCACGATGTTTTCCTTCACTGAAAAGCGTGTGATGTATTATAACTCTCAATATAATTTCGTCATTTTGTATATTATTTAATACTTTTAAATAAATTGCATTTAAAGCATAATGAGTTATATTATGGACTCTTTAATAGATTAAATTATAATGGTAAGTATTTACATATGTTGAACGTTTAAAAATATATTTTATGTTCACATTTCGAGGGCGGTGGTTTCCAATTTGGCCGTTCGTTAGTGCGCAAAAGACTCAACCACTCGCCTCTAATGAGGCACTGTCTCGGACTCAAACGTTTCTCTTGTGCAAATTGACATGGTACGTAAATTGATGTCGTGAAACTCTTCGAGCCAAGCGTTTATGCATGGTACAATATCGTTCCAGAAATCGAGAAAATTGGAGATATTCATATTCTTTTTATCATGCCCTTTCAGAGGGCGAGATATCACGCTTAATAATCAATTAGTCAAATGAAAACTTAGAAAAGCATTTACAAACGTTGAAAACACTTACGTTATTCATATTAATCAGACATAGCCGATACGGGATATTGCAACTTATGATGGAGGGAAAAGTTGCTGGGAAGAGAAGACCTGCTCGTGGGTGAAATCTTGCTTACGGAAAATCCAGGAATAGATGGGAATTAAGAGCGCTCCCGAACTTTTCCATATGGGCAAGAATAGGAAGGTATGCATATGGTTTTCTATTTGGCCAACCTTCAAGTTCACTCGTTGGACAGGCGCGTAAAGAAGTAGAAAACAGTTTTCAGGCTTTTTCAGCTTGTCTTTTAATTTACATTCTTATCGCTGGTGTTTATCCTTATCATCGCGATCCGCTTTGTGGCTACTATTTCTTTTCTTTAACCTTTTGTATTAATTGGTTTTGATCATTTTGAGACGTTTGTTGGCATCAACCAAACTTTTATCAGGTCACACTGACATATAACTGCGGTCGTCACTTAACTGGGATATTATTAATATACACCTACTATAGACTGATTGAATAAGTTGTAATATTATGTATATTATTATGTATTTTAATTTTGTTATTTACCCGGTTTAGTACGTGTTAAATACTAACCCGATAAATGTTTTATTTTTAGTTCCGTGACTTCAGTACTAATTTTCATTAGACCGAACCATATCCTTAATAGCTTATCAAGTTATCCTTTTTTTGTATCTTTAAATCCTGTTTAAGTGAAAGTCATTTCTTTTTAATGTATTTAGTTCCGTGCACTCTGTCTTTCTTTATTATTTGCGGCAATAATAAAAGTATTTAATTGGCAACGTGTAATTTGAGTTATGTGTATATCTTGACATATATTACTTAGTATGTTAATTAGATAGATTAACATACTAAGGTATGTTATTTATCTACGAACTAAAAGCATCTCTAAAAACATAAAAGCGATTTAGTAAATTGTTGGGGCGTAAAGGTCAAGGATAAAAATTGTATTGGTGGAAGTTATATAAATATATTCGCATAACCCTGGGGGATATAAGCTTCGATTGATAATATCTTATTTATTAATAGCACCAAAGGTTTAGGCTGAAGGACTAATGACGTTACCGTCACCTTTCGTGAGTATAAGAAATATGCTTATACGTAAAGCATATTACATGATTGACGATTATTTGGATGATAAAATTGCCTGGATTTGACAATCCTGTCAGCTTCATATAAGACTGCGGCTTAATTATGTAAATTGAAAATGTTTAAAAGATTAACCGCCGAGTTTCTTGATGGTTCTTCTCGGGAAGATGAAAATTCAAAGCAAGTTGTAGCTTTATTTATCGTATTGATCCTTGACGATTCAAAAGTGCTTGAAAGAGCCTACTTTAATAAAGATTATTTTGATTTGATATGAAAAAGGTGTTTGACATCAAACACCTTTTTCATATCGTTCGTTTTCTTGGCTTGAGATAAAACGATGTATTTGCACTGAATAATTTCATTTATTCAAACACAAAACCAGTATATGGTCACGATAATGCAAAATGTATCAGATGTAAATTCATATTGTAGAATATTAGTCGCGATAGCAGAGTTAGCAGAAGTTTCTTGTTGGTCGAGTCATGTAAAAGGCTTGTAGACTGGACGATTGGGTTACGCCGGCGGCGCATGACCTCAATTAATTTCGTTTGTCTCTTTGTCTGTCCGTCGCAGCATCGCATCTAAACAACGTTCGAACCAATCTATGTCTGGAATTCTATTACGGATATCCACTTTGGTCATGCAAAGTTGTTGCCGTCGGGTAAACTTCAAAAGCATGATCACGGTATGAATGCTCTATGGCTAGTCCTTGCCAATTCATATGAGATGCAAGTTCATTTAACCGTATTAATTTAGCAACAACTTATAAACGTACATTTATTGCGTATAAAAGTTTACTGCAAGTATTTCTTTATTATTAACTGTGTATACGAACAAGCTAAGCACTAGATTATATTGTAATTTTTGATTTCTAAAAAATTATGTATTCTTGAAATAACTCTTTTTGAAAAGAGTGACCGCTGAGTTTCTTACTGGTTCTTCTTGTAAGAGCAATTTTCCGAACAGCCGTAGCTTCATTAGAATTCGACGATTCAAAACAACTTGAATAAAGAAATATTTGAATTTAAATTTATATTCGTTTTCTACAATTACCTATTTATTATATTTAGTCCGGGGCATTAGGTTTCAACACCGTGCAACCTATAAGTTTTCCATAAATACTATTGAGCTTTATTTATTATATTATAAACATTATAAATGTAAAAAATCTCATTAAATAGATTATAACCGCGACTACGTGCGCATAATCTTACGTATTCGAATATCCTCAATTATGTACGATGTAGTTTTTCTCATGTTCCCGGAGGTATAGCAGAATTAATTTATAGAATTAGGCGTTACTTTGCGGATATACATAATACAAAAGTAATATTAAAATTATTTTGCTATAATCCGCGATACTAGTAAGTAGTAAGTATCGCGGATTATAGCAAAATAATTTTATTATTACTTTTGTAAAGCAGAATTCTTTATATCATACGAGCTTTTTCCCGCAGCTTCGCTCGCGTGAATTCGGTCTGCCATATAAGTTTCGTGACAAATCATTGATTTAAATATTTTTTTTACTTAATATTAAAGAATATTTATTTATTAAATTACTCATACATCCAAAATTTCAGATGTCTAACTTCAGAATTGACGGATTCCATACAATCTTCGCGCGCCGTGCATAATAGTCACTCTATGGCGCTCCATTTAAGTCAATTATATCGTGATAACTTTTAAACTATTCGGCCAAATTACTTAGTGTGAAAGACAAAGTTTATCTATATAAAATACTGTAAGCGATAAATGTATTGATTTTGATAAGAGTTTGTTAATTATACTAAAATCTGCATTGTAAAATAGTAACTAATTTAATTAAATTTATGATTCACAATATTTTGTCATAGTGGCTTCCACGTAAGAGGTAGATATATGCCGTCGCGGACTTTTATTTAGAACTATTCTAGACAAACAATACTACGGTACATGATCTCTGTGTGGCGCTAATGGTTTAGGCAGCGGACGCCAAGATAGCTCTCAGTGGCCAGATATTTCCCACTTCATTGATATGTATCATTATATAACATAAAATAATTACAAATTGTAGCCTATATATTATTCCGATTTATAACCTATATAACTATAAAGTTTCATCCAAATCCGTCAAATAGTTAATTCGTGTAAGAGTAACAAACATCCATCCACTCACAAATTTTCACATAATATTCATACATACTCGTATATATCATATATATTAGCCCAATATAAAAGCTTTAATTGTGCCAAGTTTCATTAATATTTCTCCAGTGGACAGACAGATTTACACATTACAATATCAGTATGGACTTATAACTACGGTTAGTCAGAATAGTCAAGTTAAAAAACGATCACAAGAACTAACGCCATTGAAGTCGGCTTAAATGTAAGATTTGTTCTTAATTATTTATGTCGGACTTAATGAGCCGGCTGGCCTCGATTATAACAATTGCCTTCGCGCACACACGGAAATGCTGTATTAAAATATATGATTCTTGTTAAGAAGTTAATATTGAATAAAATTCGCATATATATATGTGTTGTTAAGCAATGAAATAAAAATGTATGTAGATGACAGAAATAAAAATTATATATATATTTATATTATTGATAACCACGACTTCGGTCGTGCTAACTTAAGGGCTCAGTAAAGCAATATATGATTTTTTCCCTTTTTTCGAAAGTAAACGAGAGACTATTGATCCAATATTTAATTTAATTGTGCTAAATTCCATTAATATTGTTCCGGTTACAGCTAGGCAGCTCTAATAGCGTAACAGACAGATAGACTTTCGGTTTTATAATATGAGTAATTGCTAGTAGTACTAAGTTCTACCCGTAATGTCGTGTGCATGGACTTCAAACCTATCGGAAACAAACAGACACGGCTTGAGTTTATTTATTGTACTTAAAACTATTACTATAATTGTTTTACTTGTGAACAAAATTTATAGTGGTCATTTACAAAATTTGTCGGTAAACTAAAACAGGTCAAAAATATAATTTTTAATTTAGAATATCATATTATAGATTTGTAATACCGATCATTTCACATTAATTTTAATTTTTGGTACCTACCTACACTTCAGCACTCTAGATGAAAAAAAACCATTAATTCAGTGAATAATTTTAGGCAGGAGAATGATGATGATATGTCTCAACACAAATAACAATAGCACCAGCCTAAAATTTGTCATAAGCAATTTAACGACGGTCCTGTTTTTGACGTGCATCGCCCCTGTAACTACATACAACGCAGTCCCGGGCGTAAATCAAAATGAATCTAATCGGTAACTGGCAGCTACACACTATTACCATATTCATCAGGAAACGTGCCAAGGAACAATAATTAATAATATAAAAAATATTTATTTGGTTATCTCAAATATAAGGTTGTACGCCGTGTGGTATCCGGCAGAATAGAATAGACCACTCTCCTTTCTTACCGAGGTGTCGTAAGAGGCGACTAAGGTATGTGCCGTGTAGTATCCGGCTGCATCGAATACACCACCCTCATTTCTTACCGAGGTGTCGTAAAAGGCGACTAAGGTAAGTTGACGTCAGGCAGGCGGCCGGTTTTAAAATACGTTGCCAAATCATGTGACAACATGTTTGTAACATGTTGTGCCGATCCCACTTAGAGTGAGATAAGAGCAGGAGAAGATTGAAATATAAGGTTGTATATTCTATACTCATTATAAAACAAAGTCCTCAAAAGCTGTCTGTATATAATCGATTTTCTCAAAATCTGTAGAATGGATTTTGTACAGTTTCTACTATAAGATAGTGCAATCCTTCCGGATGGTTTAGGTTGATAGTACATTATCATTTATTTAAATGGTGTTTTAGAGGTCACACGGTTTGAAAAAAAAACTCGCTGAATAAATAGTAAAGATATACTAAAACAGCAACATTTTAAATCTAGGGGCCATTATTTTTTGCCAGCTGCACACATACAACACATTAATAATTTATAATACTTTATATATAATAAAAATAGAATAAAAAAATATAAAATTAAAAACAGTAAAGACATCCATTTTGTTTGTACTATAAATTTTATTATAATTAATTTTATAACAATATGTTAATGGGAGAAAGTCGACAAAATAAATTATATTTTCGAAAAACTTGGCGGGCCGCACCTACATGTTTAAGGGGCCGGATGTAGATCGAGGGCCGCGTGTTGCTCATCTCTGCACTAAAGTAATGTACTAAAGAATTGTAGATCTAAAAAAGTACTACAGAAAAGTCCGCGAGAGCTCTATCTCTTATGGTTATGTCAGTTAGATATCAAATACGACAAGTAATACGTTAGGAAAATTTGTGCATACTGCCATTAACAACTAACTCAGTGACGTCTCAAGTTCCATATTTGCTTACAACATCAGCATCTTTGTGCTTAATTATTAAAGCAAGTGGTAATAATGCGACATTGAATGATAAGAAAGCTGGCTTTTTTTTCACAAATAGTTACGTTTACGATGACATGGTTCCCAAATTCTATATAATATCATTACACGAGAATATAGTTTGAAATTAGTAATAGAGAGTAAGTTTCTTAAAAAAAATTGTTTTAGACTCTAAACCGAACGGGCTTATGACTTCTTTCGTTTCCGCTTGTTTTACCAGGATAGTTATAATAATTTATAGAATTAGGCGTTACTTTGCGGAGATCCATAATACAAAAGTAATAATAAAATTATTTTGCTATAATCCACGATACAATGTATCGCTGATTTGCTGTATCGCGGATTATAGCAAAATAATTTTATTATTACTTTTGTATAGCCATAATAGTTAGTATAGTTTAATTAAAATAAACATGACTATTTATTGTCTCTATCTGGTCTTAATAATTTAAAATACTCTCATTTATTCACTACTAGCTTGTAATCGCAACTTTGTTCGCGTGGACTGCAGTGGACTGACCGCAGTAAACCGAAATACTTATTTTAATTATGATTAAAGTGGGTTAACCTTAAAAGATAGATATATGCTGTTCCGGACTTTTATTTAGAACATTTAGTGGGGAACAATTTTGTAGTACATTATTTTTGAATAACTTACACCGTTTACGCACGAGAAACTTTAAATTTTGCCGTTTTCAATTGCAGCTCCTCTCCTATTCATTTTAGCGTGATGATACATAATCTATAGCCTTCCTCAATAAATGGACTATCTTACACTTAAAGAATTTCTTAAATCTTTCCAGTAGTTCTTGAGATTCATACAAAGAAACAAACTCTTCAACTATATATATTAGTATAGATTGTACTTAATTTCATCATTATTGGTCGCGCCGTTTAGGTGTGCAAGAGTGTCATATAGACATACTTGTTTTACATTTATAACACTTTATAAAAAATATGTTTACTGATTTATGTTACGAAATGTTGGTTAAATTCCCACTAGTTATCAACATAGCACTTGTAGTGATCGGACATGTTTGTTGCCATCTGAGCCGGCTGAAGTCGTGTTCAGACGCCACGAGGAATTGTGAGATGACCCAATCATGTCACGTGTGTCTAGTCTTTGTTATATAAATTGACTTCGGCTTCTTAATTGAACGTTGTCTTGAAATATAAGAGCAGGGCCGGCACGAACCTCACTTGAAAGGCGGATAATAAAATGTTTTCCTGTACTTGTTGACACAGCATGTTTGCTCAACTCGTTGCATATGCATTAGAGGATATTTCTCATGTAATAACTCGTGTTTACAAAGCTGTTATAGAACACAATATAGGAACCGGTTGTCAATAAACGATTACAAAAACGAAAGATGTTTTTGATCTGTCTTGAGATGCTGCTTCTTTTTATACACAAACTTGTGGTGTAATTAATTTATCGAGTCCTATCCATGGAGGGATCAATCACTGTAGTTCAATTTAAATTTTGAGAAAATACTTAAATCATCTAGTACCAGAAAGAGTTGCTATTTTCAAAATAAGTAAAATTACAAAGATAAACTGAACGAAAGTGTAGGTCTAAGGGTTATATAGAATATTAAATCAAATCAAATCAAATCAAAATATTCTTTATTCAAGTAAACTTGTAAACAAGTGCTTTTGAATCGTCAACTTTACTGCTGGTTCGGAAAGCTGTTCCTGCCGAGAAGAGCCAGCAAGAAACTCGGCGGTTGCTCTTTTTAAAATATAAATCTTAGAACTAGTTACATTTATTTATTACTGTCTTGTACAGGGTAGAAGTGCACCTATATCCACACATCCTTATCATCTAAGTAATCTTCAACAGTATAGTAGGCTTTCTGTATCAGCCTCTTTTTAACAGTGTTTTTAAACTGCTGTAATGGCATGACCAAAATTGATTTCGGAATTTTATTATAGAATCTTATAACCCACAAACGATTTACGTACTTTTGCTAGGCGCAAAGCAGGAGTCGCAAGCTTATATCGGTTCCTACTTTGTCTATTATATACATCACCTATCGTTTTATAATTCTCTATATTTTTCTATACACAAAAATTACGTTATTTAAAATTTATTATTTTTATTTATGTTTATTAGAAATCCCAAATTGGCGAATAATAACCACAGATACGAGACGAACCACACGCACGACACACGGGACAAGCAAAAGGGGTGAGGGGTGGTGGCGCGCGCGCGCTGCGGGGGGAAGAGTGATGTTAATTAATAACGTCTGTCTCACGAGCGCTAACGACGCCGTCACGACTACATTATTTAGCCACCTGATTAGTTCGCAGGAGGCACCTCGCCCGCAGCTCTAATTAGTGAACGACTCGTACAGGACTCCCGGCTGAATTTGATTTGTAACTGCACTATCTCTAATTGGAACTTGTTTGTAATTGATGATACTCGGAATTGACGCAGCCGCCCGTGACCGAGGGTGAGCTATTTACATATACGTTACGAACGACTAATTCATAAAATATTAAAGGCAAATCTGCACGTCCCGTCCGATTTTTACGTGCCGATGCATCCGTCAACAGAGCGGTCCAGCTTTATTTCTATTCTATTATTAAAGCGTTTAATTTAGGGCAACAGTTTTACACATAAAACGATCAAAACGCAATCTCCCCGCGCCGGTCGAATAGGATAGGAAACCTATTTGAAATTGATATGGGTGGAGCGCACGAGCGCAATGCTGCGTCGCGCCTATGCAGGCTCGTAAACGGTGGTTGTTCGCTGGGAAACGGCTCAACCGGAGTTTGAAAAGCTCTCGGAACCGCAACTCTATTCCATTGTTTTACAGATTGTGTTACAGCTGAAGCGACCGATACGTTTTAGGTAGACGAACGAATTTTGTTAATAAATAAACGCAGTGTCCAGGATCCGACTGGCCGTTGGAAAATAGTAAAAGAATCGTTGGTGAAAATTTGGCGCAAGTATGACAGCGGAAGCCGGTGTGATGTACACAAATCATTATTCGATAGCTACCACTGTCAAAGGAATTTTTAATATTACTAGCCGAGATTCAGTTAGCAGAAATTTCAACTTGTCATGAAACGAGATTTATTGGATGGGAAGGTAGTTTTTGGGCTTGGTCAGCGAATATTCGATGTCATGTTTTATCCAACTTACATATTCTGTTTGTCTTATTTTACTTTATCGACAACAAGATCTCCGTAGTTTTACTAGACACAGGTTTAGGATAAATCTACATACGATGAAATGTTTTCTGAACCCATTCGGTTCCAGGATGTTAAAATTAAAATTAGGCTTTAGGTAGTTTCAGTTGAGAAATGAAATAACTATTAAATTTTATAAAAATAGTTAATGTGTGACACCGGCTATTTTATTTACACATTTTAATACGTCTAATTTTATCGCGGCGGGAAATGACCACCAGGTCCTGTCGCAATAACGTTATGTAAGGAGCTCATGAAGAAGCGCCCCAGTTGGACTCGAAACTAGTCGGGCTAACCCGATAAAATTAGATATGAGTATAGCCCGTGTCTACACTTTAACTATGAATACTACTCCGGATAGTTTAAATATATAAAAATAGTTTAGAAAGTTAGTTCGAAGTCAAAGATGTCACGTTTCTTACCCTTTAATTATTCATAATTATTTCATCACAGTAAAATACATGGAAAAGCTGTTGTATTGTGTTTATTTTAATGCCCTGCATATGAAAATTAATAATAAGGTTAATATCGTCTAGGTAAAAAAAATATATATCCTTAATACTCAGCAAAGGTCATGAGCATGCGTTAGAGAGAGCATATATTAGGTCCTTACATATGAAATTGGCGTTTTGTCGTACTGGCCACTTTGATCTCAAATATTACCTTTATGGTTAGGAATTCCAAATTCAAATTCATACAGCTATTTACTCATGCATTTGTGTTTCAAACCCTCTAATTCATTTGTTTTTTCTTCTTTTGTTTTTTTCTTTGTGTCACTCTGTTTACAAAATGGAAAACATGAAATATCGCGTTATTTACGAGTATGAGTTCCACCGTGGCACCAGTGCTGCAGAAACGGCTCGAAGGATTAATGATGTGTATGGTGACGGTGTCGCAAAAGAAAACACAGTGCGTTTTTGGTTCCAACGTTTTCGTTCTGGAAATTTCGACCTGCAGAACAAACCTCGTGGACGGCCGGAGACCAAAGTTGATAATGAAGAATTGAAGGCTATTGTGGAAGCGGATCCATCGCAAACCACGTCCGAGTTAGCTGCAGGCTCCGGTGTTAGTGATAAAACTATTCTAATCCACTTGAAGCAAATTGGGAAGGTGAAAAAGCTTGAAAGGTGGGTACCTCATGAATTGAGTGAAGCAAACCGACAAACGCGCGTCGACTGCTGCGTTACGTTACTCAACCGGCACAATAATGAAGGAATTTTAAATCGAATCATTACCTGTGATGAAAAGTGGATCCTCTACGATAATCGGAAGCGCTCATCTCAATAGCTGAACCCTGGCGAACCAGCCAAATCCTGCCCTAAGCGAAAATTGACTAAAAAAAAGTTGCTTGTAAGTGTTTGGTGGACTAGTGCCGGTGTCGTTTACTACAGCTTTCTTAAATCTGGCCAGACGATTACGGCAGATATCTATTGTCAGCAACTGCAAACCATGATGGAAAAGCTAGCTGCTAAACAACCGAGGCTGGTCAATCGCTCTAGGCCACTGCTGCTTCAGGACAACGCTAGATCACACACTGCACAACAGACGGCTACCAAATCAGAGGAGCTTCAATTAGAATGTCTTAGACATCCACCGTACTCTCCGGACCTTGCTCCAACAGATTACCATTTTTTTCGCAATTTGGATAACTACTTGCAAAAGAAATAATTCAACTCCGATGGGTCAGTCCAAACCGCCTTCAAAGATTTTATTGATTCCCGCCCGAATGGTTTTTTTAGTAAGGGGATCAATGAACTACCTATGAGATGGCAAGAGTGCATACATAGCAATGGTACATACTTTGATTAATTAAATATATTTCATTAAAAAAAAACGACTTTATGTTCGTCCCATAGAAAACGCCAATTTCATATGTAAGGACCTAATATTATATTAAATAAACCGATTTTATCTTTAACTAATAGGGACATAATTCAAACGCAATTAATTATGAGTGGGTTTGACCGAGAGAGAGACTTAGTAGTTAGTAATACAATTTGATAATCATAGCAACGAATTAACATGATTCGATTTGCTTAAATAATCATAATTTTCGAATCACTGTGAAGTGATATGTATATTAATTGGAATCACCTTGCTTTGTGATTGAACTCTATTTCGTATTATCTAATTAATAAAGTTTATTTCCATGATAATATTATATTACGCTTAATTTTAAAATTTCAGATTGATTCCAAATTTTTCCGTGTACATAAGCGATTTCCAATTTTTTAATTACATTAAGTAATTTATATGCGACTGGCCCGTTAGCGCAGTAGGCCGTGGCGCGGCCTTCAGCTCCGCGGGTCACGGGTTCAATTGCCGCCGAGAGCCAACATTTTCTAAAAATAATTTATGGTTCATCGAGTCTGAGCGTATATATGTATTTAAGTATGCATTTAAAATTATATAAGTATATATTTACCAGTTGTTTGTCACCCATAAAACAAGTTTAAAGTTACTTTGGGGACTGACGACCGTGTGTGTTAGTATCTCATATATTTTTATAACAAGATTTCTATTGCCACGCAACGTTATACATCCTGTTTGACAGAAAGCTTAGGTACACAAATTTGGTTCAGTTAAGTTATTGTAGGTTTTCCAACCAGGTCGTGAATATTATGGTCTTCTTAAAGGATACCTTAATGTGAACGCTTGATTAATTGTTATTATGTGCATAATTTATTAAATTAACACTTTATTATATTTTATTTTTGTCATTAATTAAACACGCGATACAGAAAGTTATAAAAGTTAACACGCGAGCTTATTGTGACAAGGTTAATTGAGGCGATACTAAAATTAGTTTCTATCGTATTTCACGGAGTTCCACATTATTGATACTATTTAAAAAATCATTACAATTCATTGTTTGTCATAGAATTCCGTCATTCCTTTATCCACTGCTTCGCTGATATGGTCCTTTTTGTGTTAAACGATTTCTCTTTTGTCTACAAACATTTAGAAAAATATATACATCGAATGGCCCGTTGGCGCAGCGTGCGACCCTGGCTTGAGCTCCGCATATCGCGGGTTCGATTCCCGTCGAGGGCCAACATTGTTTATATACAATTTGTTGGTTGTGCGAACCTGGGTGTGTGTATTTGCATTTAAGTATGTATTTAAAATTGTATATGTAGTATGTCTACCAGTTGTCCGTCAGCCATAACACAAGTATTAAGTTACTTACTTTGGGGACGGACGACCGTGTGTGTAAATGTATAATAAAAAAAATTTAAGTGTATGAAAGTGGGTAGGAAATTGAAATCTCAGATTAAAATCGCACAGAACGATGATCAAATCGTCGTTCTCTTGCCCTTATCCCACTCTAAGTGGGGTCGGCACAACATGTTACAAACATGTCACATGATTTGGCTACGTATTTTACAACCGGCTGCCCGCCTGACGTCAACTTACCTTAGTCGCCTTTTACGACCCCTCGGTAAGAAATGAGGGCGGTCTATGCTATCCGTTGATGCAATATATATATTCTACTTCGATTAGAAACATGTATAAAAACAATTATTTGTTAAATAATTTCTCAGTTGGGTTTGTTTGTAATTTGTATATTTATTGAACACACATAGATATTTAAACTAATACGAAAGCGATGCAAAAAAAATAATCAGTGTACAAAGGAGAGCTTATTCCGGAATCGGAATCTCTTCAGCCAACTAGATAAATATAAATGAGTAAATATTAAATAAAATTGATTAATTAGGTTGAGTTAATTTGGTTTTTCATCGGTTACATGACAACACAATAATAAAATGACATCAAATATGAACTTAGTCTATGAAGTTCCAATTAAGAAAGAAAGGCAAATAAGAAATAGTAAAATTAACGTTTGTTTGTAAAGAAGTTACGATAGATTTATTTTCATATAAAATATAAAATAATTCTATCATAAAACTGTAATGGAATTCCGCAAAGTAACGCCTGCTTCAATAAATTGTTTATTTGGACAATAAATGATATATCTTCGATTTGTGTAACGTTGCATGTTTTGTCTCATTTTTAGAATACTTTTTTTTTTCATCATCCATTTTATTTTATTTTATATCTTTTCATTTTCTTTCTGTTACTCATAGGTTGGCTGGTAGAGATCCCTTTTGTTTGTACAAAAAAGAAATAAATAAATATAATATGTATATAGCCGGTAATATTAATTTCGCAACGAGTAGTTAATAGATGCAAAAAACCGCTATGTTGGTCTTGAGATATTTTGGTTTAAGACAGATTGGAAACTTCGGACAAGCTTTCTAACATTTTAGGAACTTCAGTAGAAGAATACGATGAGTAAGACTCCATCATCTATCTGCCTCTATCCCACTCTAAGTTGGGTCGCAACAACATGTTTAAAAAAATATTTTAACATGTTTTGGCTGGTTATTTTATGCCGCCTGCCTGACATCATCTTAATTTAGTCGCCTTTTGCGGCACCTCGGTAAGAAACGAGGGTAGTCTATTGTACTGAGACGGATACCAAACGGCAGACGATGAATAAGTCTTATGATTATTTTAAATTTTTCATATCAAGAATGAAAGCAAGCATATCAACAAAACAACTTATATAATATACTAGAAATATGTGCGGCGTCGCCCGCGTGAATTTCGATGTTTAGCATGTTATAGTCGCTCGAGTCTCGGCATGAGACTGACACTCTGATACCCTACACCATTTTTTATACCTATTCTCCCCCTCTAAACTACAATCGACACCGGTTTGTACTAACAAACCGGTGTTTTTAAGTGGGGATGCTAACCCCCACTTAAAATTGTTTTAAAACGACGTAAACTCAATTTACATGAAACCGTTATGTGCTATTAACCTAAACCTTTCGGAGGAAGGTACCTTTTAGTAAAAACCGTACTAAAATCCGTTCAGTAGATTTTGAGAAAATCGATTACATACAGACAGACAGCTTTGGGGACTTTATTTTATAATAAGTATAGAAATAGAGATTCACATTAAAGATACCTTTAAGTGTGAAAATCGATCAGTTGGTACGACAGCAGCGTTATTAGTAAATTTCTTTTTCATGTGTACTATATTAGTAAAGCTATTATTTGCAGCATCCCTTGCCCCACCTGCCTCTCGAATTAGTAAACAAACGTCTTTACGAGCGGGTTTACGAGCCCCGCGATATTTCGGTCTCGTACGTTTACGACATAATGAATTTGTTGATGGACTGCGTATTAGAAAGTTGGAAATAGTCTGGTGACTGGCCACTGGCTAGTAATATTCTAAAGTTCATTGACAAATGTTTTCTTATATATCATCATCCTCCTACCCCTATCCCACTCTAAATGGGATCGGCACGACTTGTTTTAGAGATGATGTTACATGTTTTGGCTAGTTATTTTACGACCGGCCGCCTGCCTGACGTTAACGCACATTACCTTTTACACTTAAAATACATCCCGAAGTAATATTAAAAAAAAAACCAAAGCACAGAAATCAGCCACATACAACTTTCATTGGCAAAGGCGAAATCCTTATACTCTAACGTGGATATGGTCATGGATTCAGGCCTAGCTTCCGACGGTGTGATGATGTCTGAGTCCACTCTAACTCCAGTTCGCAATATTAGGTAGCTCTAAAGGTTCGGTTTCGTAGAAGGGACCCTTAGGTTTACGTTCATCAATCTTATCGGAGTGTCTGCGATATACTTAGACCCTCGGCTATGTTTCTGCACAAGTTCAGAAGTTATTAGAATTATTTCGCTATAAGCACACTGTGTAGTGCTTGTGTGGCGGCGTTATGAGATACTTGTGGTAACTGGTCGTGTATGTATAAGGTATGTGAACGTTGTCTGCATCCTACAATATATCCTATAGCAACATAATTCTATAACTTCCATACCATGGAATTTCAGAAAGTATCGCCTGTTGCTATAAATTATTCTGTAAAAGGTAATAAGAAAACATTATCAATATCTTACAATTGCACGGGAATTTAATTATTATAACACGAAAATTTTAATCTCCTAAAAAAGTTACATGATCGTGGTTTAAAACGTATTAGAAAGTTAAACATAGTTTAGTGAGCGGCAATTGGTTAGTAACGCTACGGTTCATTGGGTAATTGACTAAAATGATATATTTTTTTGTTGTAAAAAGTAGGAATTGAAAGCTTTATCTTTAACCTTGCATTTTTCTATTAATGAACAGAACGTGAGATTTTTGTTAAAGAGATATGACGGGCGCACAGTATTTACACGATCTGATTCCTATCTCCTCACCAAAGTCGTTAGAAAATTATCAATTATTATAATCTAAACTTACCGATTTCCCTTCTTTTAGAGTTGAATTACGGTATAAGTATAGATTAAAGTATGTATAACAAGCTTTTGGCCGCGGCTTCGCTCGCGTGGAATTTGGTCTGCCACATTAAGTTTCGTGATAGATCATTTCAGATTTAAATATATATTTTTACTTAATATTGACTACTTAGTGTCAAAAACAAATTTTATCTACATGAAATACTGAAAGCGACAAATGTATTTATTTTTATAAGAGTTTGACAAACATACAGAAAAATGTGCATTGTAATATAGTATCTAATTTAATTAAATTTTTAATTCACAATTTTAGTCATGATGGCTTCCATATAAAAGGTAGTATATGCCGTCGCGGAATCGCGTCGCCAAATCCGTCCAATAGTTTTTTCGTGAAAGAGTAACAAACATCCATCCATACTCACAAACTTGCGCATTTATAATATTAGTAGGACTTGAACATTCACCTTTTAAACAAAGGTCTCCATTCTAATGTTTGCGGTGGACATAAAGCACACGCGATCCTTCTAGTCTCGCTTGACTAGACGTTGGGGCATATAGCTTTATACAATATTGACAGTCCGAGCAGAGAAGTAAAATTAGATAAAGCATATTCCACCACACTGTTCCAAGGCAGGTTACGCATGTCCTGTAACGTTCGAGAGAATTTTCGAAAGACGTAGTTTTTCGCCGTTATTTTTTCTACAAAGTGCAGGAACAGTTTTAATTGTTAATAAAGGTATCATTCAGTTGTACCGCTCTTCCACTCCTCAGACCAGCAGACTTACCATGAACTCTAACTGAATTGTTTTGCTTTTTCGTACCATGACATGTTAAAGACGCACAGTTTAAGTCATTCGACATAATTTAGGTATTTAAAAGGTAATAAGAGAATAAGGTATTTATTTCAATTTATTAATAGGTTGTATATTAAATAGTATTTTTTCTACGACTCATTTACTTATTAATTTTATTCTGTATTGCAATGTTAATATTATTTCAAAATAAAGTGTTTATAAAAAGAATTAATAGAATGAACATTTGTATACAAATTATAATACCATATTATTAAATACTTCTTAATAATATTATGATAATGTACTTAACAGTCCTATTACTGTATTAAATTTTACACGTTGAAAATATCGAATTAAAACATATCAAACTATATCTTTTATTCCGGTACAGTATAGTAAATACATTGTATTATAAATAAAATATTATAAATAAACTAAAACTAGAGCATAATATAAAAATTGTTGTTTTGGTAATCGTATTGCAATTACAAGATTAAATCGAAACTAAATACAGATAGATCCAAAGTGCGAAGTTGCTTTTAAACTGTCATGATGTTCAAAGTTTTAATGAGATGAACTTCATCATATATACGAGTAGACATTACTTCTTAAGTTCTACTTGATAGTATGATGAACAAAATTCGTTCGTATAAGCTGACTTTAATCTACCGTATGTAGCGGCGTATCCGCCGTGTGGTATCCGACTGAGTAGAATAGACCACTCTCATCTCTTACCGAGGTGTCGTAAAAGGCGACTAAGGTAAGTTGACCCGTCGTGTGGTATCCGGCTGAATATAATAGACCACCCTCATCTCTTACCGAGGTGTAAAAGGCGACTAAGGTAAGTTGACCCGCCGTGTGGTCTCCGGCTGAGTATAATTCTTACGGAGGTGTCGTAAAAATTGAGCAAAGTAAATTACGGTAAGGCAAGCGGCCGGTCGTAAAAAAAAAACACCAAAACATGTAACAACATGTTTTAAACATGTTGTGCCGACCAAACTCAGAGTGGGATAAGGGTAGGAGAATGGTGATATATGCAGTGGTGTAGCAAGTTAACCAAATGTCCTAGATCAAACAATAGACTAGATTCTCAACTAAACTATTTAAAATCATATGCTTTGTATTCTTGACATTCCAAATTCAACATACTTCGGAGATGGGAGGGAGGAGCACGGTTTAAGGGGGCCCCGGGGCACTGTACCTTCCGTCTGGCCCTCCGATAGCTACATCACTGCCTGTACATATTGTAATTAAATGATAATTATAATTTCAGTCAAAAACTTTCAAAGTTCTCAATAAAATAAAATATATCCGTGTTGTATCATATTTAATACCTAAACAGACTCTGAATGAAATAAACTGTGTTAAATTAATATTTAATAATGACAGTTGCATCTAAATTAGATGTAAACCATAAGCTTTAATGAGGCAAATATCTTTATTGGACTTAAAAACGTTTTAAAGTGACCAGCAGGCCTACCATGAACTCCTATTGCGACTCAATTGAAGACGTAAACTAAATTGTTTGGCTTTTTCATACCATGACGTTTTAAATCGTTGCCGAATGACCGTTAGCAATGCTTCCTAAAAACATGTGAGTAAAAGAGACAGAGTTATCTATCTATATTTCATATAACGTAATCCTTTTCACCCCAATGCAATCCACACTTCATGGTACGAAAAGAAAGCGGTTGGCGGTCGTCGTTTACGTCTTCAATTGAATCGCAATAAGAGTTCATGGTAAGCCTGCTGTTCATTGGTTCAAAGAAAACTTACGTGTCCTTCCTTTCACTGGGATTACATTAGGTATATAAGCACTGCTTTCTGTACTGCCACTTCAGTTCTTAACCATAACTATTTTCGAAATGAAACATTTCTATTGTTGTCATGTGCGTCAAATAACCAGTTTAGATTCAAGCCCAAAACTGTTCCAAATCAGAATGATTGTGTGAAGTCAGTACAAGTATCGGAGTCGATATAAATTGGTTCAGGTCACAACTTTTAATGAGGCGAAATTCCCCGTCGGACTCGATTCCACGTCTTCTTAACGCAACCTGTTCGTTAGCGCAAAAACGGGGCACGCTAACGCGCTATTAGAATACACCCCCGCTGGTTAGGGTACACTAAGCTAAAAGCATGTAATCTTTTTCAGTTCGATATATTACTTCGCATTATAGACTTTTCACTGATCATTTAAATTTTCTATTGTTCGAAGTTTATTTTTCTATATATTTAATCAACTGTAATTTTTTTTTGGTACATACATCTAAGTGTTTGAATGATTATATTGAAATTTGAATCAGATATTAAATCTATTTTTTAATTCTATATACATCTAGGAAGACTCGATAAAATAATTAATATTCTTTTCATGCTCAGACAATTTATTTAATTATCTTTTTTAATCAATTGAATAAATCTTGCTTAATAATATTTTAATGATGAAATATTTTCCGCAGTGTGAATATGAAAAACATATCTGTCATTCAAAAATCAAAGCTAAAGATTTAAGCCTAATCGCAAATTTAAGGACTAAAAACGAATAATTTATTTGATGTCGAACTCTATTAATATTAATGTAGATGTACATTAAACGAACTAACTAAACAATAAATAACAAAATAATGACTGTAGTACTTGGGAACGAAGACGCCGATTTTGCCGCGATGAGACCAGTTTATTTATATAATAATGATAATTTTTAGTTAAAATGTATTACTGCCAGAGACTGCCTTCGCTTCTGTGTTGGGGTATTCATATATTTACAAATGTTTTTTAAATCTATACATCACACATGTCGTTCTCCTGCCCTTAGTACGCCTTTTACGACCCCTCGGTATGAAATCAGAGTTGTCTATTCTACTCAGCCGAATACCATACGGCGGCGCTTGTAAATCTATACGCAAGTGCCAATTTCAACAAACTATTCATTTTGCTCTTTAACTTTACTATTTATAATTAAAAAAATATTTAATCTAGAAATCTCTGTGTGCCCAAATCTTTATCCGAAAAGATGTCCTTCATTTGTGGCGGGTTTTCTCTGTGTTGTTGTCACATTAGCGAATAACTGTGTGGCTAACTCCGCCGATACGTTAATGATGTCGGGATGTCGATTGCAAGGGAAAAAGGGCTTTGATGCAGCAGACGTGCGGTGCCCACGTGACTCGGTTTGTAGATTTTAACATTAAATTACCCACTTAAAGAAATTATTCTTTATGACTTTCCTTGGTAGAATTTTCACTTATATATTAACAGTGTATTACTAACTTTTGTATGTTATTTGTATGTGTATATTACCTTCTTTTACACTGAACAAAATGGGCACCTCTGAAATGTTGTAAAACAAAATATATAAGAATAGTTTTCAAAGGTAGGTGTATCATGTTAGTTTCAAAATGTATTTTATTTTTAGAATTTACGTTTAGTGACAGTTTAATCCGCACCTCCCAATAATCAATAAGAGTGGCATGCGACAGGTATCGGCGCGTCGTTCTTAAGGTTTCTTCTAATACGATTTACTATATAGTCTCATAAGTAACTCGTTACTTAATTTGTAATGTTTTAACATGTGGTAAGATCAAAGTTTCTTAAAATCAGTAGATTTACTTTGGTCGAGATTTAAAATTATACATTTTACTATTCAATATAACGTAAATAAAGCAAAGCTTTTATACGAATATGTCACTACCAACTGAACCCAACAAGACGAATTTTCCAAACGATCTAAAACAATAAATCAATTCCAAATATTAATTTAAATTGTACGAGGATAATTAGGAGCTAAACTTTTACGGAAATTAAGGAATTATTAGAAAACAATCCGACCGGGCAGAGCCAGAGTGGGCAGGAAGGAAGGGTGTCTAATTAGGGGGGGAAGGTAATGAGCCGCGATCGCCCGATATAACGAAGGCTATTTACGCGGTGGTCGCTTGAAAATTGCGAGGTTTTGTTTTAAAAGCGGTAACCGTTTGAGTTTTGCGATTAAGGAGTTTAATTAGACTGTTGTTTACAACCTCATTAAGGTAAAAGCCCCCAGATATCGGCCGATAATTTATGAAGTTGAAAAATGAGTTTCGTGCCGAGATCCTGTGCAGATTGTGGCCGACAATCCGGCTATGAATAAACATGAACTTAGCTCTTAACCCGTTTACGGAGTGGCTTATCGCAACTTTTGTCGACTTAATTGTATTTAGAGAAACATAAATGTTTGCTCATTGAATTGAATAAGGTAAATGGTTTATCCTTATTTAATTAAATTATTTATCTTAATATAATCGTAATAAGTTTTTTATCCAGTTGGCTCTTCTAATGATGTCTTCTTATATTACTTATATTACCAGTTGTCCGTTACCCATAACACAATTATTAAATTACTTACTTTAGGGATGGACGACTGTGTGTGTGTCTCATGTATTTATTTATTCTTAAATTATACTCCTATAGAACCAACTTCATGCAACCTATGCAATCCTATGCAACCTAAAGAGTTGTCAGATTTAAGGATTCATTACCTGATTAGTTAAACTATATATGGCATATATGTACAGATGATTTTTAATTGAGGCCTCAACTTTTTGCAGAACCCTGCCATAAGTTTTTTCTACATCACTGATGCTGTTAGACGTAATGGCTTTGCAACATCACTGAAGTGACGGGTAGAGCGCTGATTCTTCGCCAGGAATCCCACATGTGATAACAATATTCTATTAATAATCGTACTTGGGATCCGAATGTTAAAAATAAGAGTTCGTGTGTTCAAATTGCTTATCAAAATACGAATGGCTATCTCATATACTCAAATATTTAATTTATATTTATCATTTATTAAGCACTTTACTTAAGAGTTCATATCTCAGATGCGTAAACTCTGCTTGTCCGTCTAGAAGCAGCGTGGTGGGTCAAAGCTCCAATCCTTCTGTCCAAGAAGTGGACAAAAGAAGTGTCTGTCCAGCATTGGAATAGTCGTTACGAAGTTATATTTTTTAACTTGAAATGTATAAATAATTCTTTTTTTTTTATTTGGCATGAGAACTTTTATTACTTGACTTAACGGCATTAGTTAATTTCATTTTGTTAAAAATTAAAGCCTTTCAATTCTTTAGAAATTGGAGTCTCATTAAAATTTCCTAATAAAAATCATATTAAGTTTTGACGTGAATGATTTAATGGTGTCTCAATTAATCGATTCGCCGCGGAAGAAATTCAAATCGGCCCTCATTTCCTGCGCCCGCCGAGAATACGCACAGAGCAAGCACCTGTGGGTGCATCCGGCCAGTCCAATTATTGGGCCTTTAACCCTAAATAAAGCACCCTAACAATTCTGTTCACTATATGAATATAGCTCGAGGTACATTAATGATGTAAATGTTTAAATTTACGCTACCAGCATAACTCACTTAATTAACTATTCACTACTTTTGCCTTAAGCAACATAATTAATATGAAACACAGTAGTTTTGTTAAAGTAAACTTGTTCGAAAAAAATTTCGAAATTAAAGGCATATTTTTGTTTATCGTATAATTTTATATTTAAGGGTATCAGTAGTTTCAAGTGTGAGTAAATTAAATGAAATGCATTAATAAAATAAATAATTTTATCTAATAATAATTTTGTTATTTTTTGTTATTATTAATTAATTAATTAATTTATGTTAATATAATAAATCTTTAATTATTAAATCAAATTATCGAATTTAAAAAACTCAAATTCGAGTTTCAAAATATTTATTCAAGTAAACTTGTAAACAAGTGGTATTGAGACGTCAACTCTACCGCTGGTTCGGAAAGCTGTTCTTACCGAGAAGAGCGAGGAAGAAAGTCTGCGGTTGTTTTTTTTTAAGTATAATTCTATACTATTACTAGTTACATTTAGTCATTACTGTCTTGTACAGGGTCGAAGAGTAGCTCTGTCAACGCATTCTTATCGTCTAAGTAATCCTCAATAGTAAAGTAGAAGTATATAGTAGTAGATTTCTGTTTAAATTATACATATTTAATTTATTACATACTTTATGTATAATTAACATCCTAATCATTCTTCGAAATACTTGATTTCTAACCTAACCTAATTTATGTCTTATTTTGGAAAATTAAGTGTAACCTACGGCTTATTTATATTATATACAAGCTAACAGAAAAAATGATATGCTTTATAAGCGACAACGTCTTACAGGGCTTCGTCAAAATATACATCGAAAAAAGATTCCCTCTTAAAATCCGGAGCCAAACTATCATCCATCTTAGTCTCATCCCATAGTCAAACTAACGAGACACGCACGCCATCCAAGACACCGTCAAAAACAATCGACATAAAGAGTGAGGCGCTGAAAAAGTGCAACAGATTAGATGGTTGCGATGCCACACAAAGATAAAGTGTCCTTATCTCGAAAGATAGAGAGATCAATTTGGCATGCGGTGAATGCTCTATAAATGTCGCGAGATGCAGCGATAACATCGCGAACGTCTTGGATCGGCACCCCTTTATTTATTTAATCAGAGTGAGCGACATACAATAAGCTATTGTAACTCCTGATATATTGACCAACTTGGATCTATAATAGTTGCGAGCTTGTATTATTAGATTGATCAGCTGTAAGATGTAAATTGTTTCTTTATTAATTGATTATTTTGATCTGCCTGTGAGAAATCTAAATATTTCGAAACCAACTATACTCGTTGGGGCAGTAGGTAGTGACCCTACCTTTAGCTCTGCGGGTCATGGGTCCAATTCCCGCCGAGGACGAATATTTTCTATAAACTATTTGTTGGTTCTTCGAGCCCGGGTGTGTATTTGTATTTAATTATGTATTTAAAATTTTATATATATGTATATATTCACCAATTGTCCGTCACCCATAACACAAGTATTAAGTTGCTTACTTTGGGGATGGACGATAGTGTGTGTAAGTGCCCTATATATTTATTTATTATTTATTTATATGATAATTCCACAAAAAAAGTGCTGTCTTAATAAAAATATATATTCTAATTTTCTTACTCTGACATGAACATACAGAAATTTTCATAACCTAACCCATTATATTAGTTTTTTAAGGTTTATAAGGTTTTTAGCTTAGACCTTAAGGTGTAGACCTTAATTCAAGAGTCCCCTGTTAGTAAGCGGTCTTTTACATCAACCAACAGTACATTCCATTTTGTCACACTTACTTAAGATTTATATTTATGATTTTAGTTATCATTCTTTAATTTCGTCTATTTGGCATGGCGGCATATATTAGTGGCTGTATTGGCATTTCTTCGTGTACATATAATCTAAATCCACAAAAAGTGATATCGATTTAATATTGATATTTTTGAATAAAGATCTTTTAGTTACACTATTAGGTGATCTTGCATCGTAATGCAATACAAAACATTTACCGGTAACAGAATCTTACATATATTATTATAATCGATACCAACAAGCTAACGAAATTAACTTGAATCGATAACGATCAATCAAATTACGAGTATACACTTTTTGTCTATTCAGGTGATAATTTTATTATGAATACAATACAAGACATAATTTCTTTATTCACTTCGACAGCAAAACAAAATAAATAATATACATCACGACTTGTCCACCCACGCGTTGTTGTGGCTCAATCTGGTTTCGAATTCCTTTTGAAACAGAACTCAACAGTTAAAAAAATGTTCTGATTTCCACCAAACTTTACAGGAACATCCGCTGAGTCATTCTAAAGATTTTTTTAAATCTCACTAAAATCGGAACAGCCTTTATGGAGTCTATAAAAGACATACAGACAAACACAGATTTTTATATATATGAGAAGATAAGACGTTTATATTAAATGTATTTTGTAGCTTCATTGTAATTCGACGATTTAAAAGTGTTTTTAAAAGCTAACTTGAATCAAGAACAATACGCCGTGAGGTATCCGGCAGAACAGAATAGACCACCCTCCTTTTTTACCGAGGTGTCGTAAGAGGCGACTAAGGTATGTGCTGTGTGGTATCCGGCTGCATAGAATAGACCACTCTCATTTCTTACGTCGTAAAAGGCAACTAAGGTAAGTTGACGTCATGCAGGCGGCCGGTCGTACATAGCCAAATCATGTGACAACATGTTTATAGCATGTTGTGCTATAAACATGTTGTAAAATAAGTAGCCAAATCATGTGACAACATGTTGTGCCGACCCCACTTAGAGTGGGATAAGGGTCGGAGAATGATGATTGAATCAAGAATAATATGAATCTTAATAAGTATTAAGTAATGAAATAAACACACACAATTGGTGCCATGCCTTTACTATTTGCTATGTATTGGCTTTGGGATCACTAAACATCTTAAGGATCTGGTGAATAATGATGATCTGGCATTAATTATTTCAAAAGAGCCATGATAATAAAACGTGGTCAGAAGGGCCTTTATTGTTTGCGGCGTTAAACCCAGAACAGGTTTTGAGTTTTCTTAACTGCACAATTGAATTTATTCATTCTGACTGGCTCGTTGGCGCAGTGCATAATGATCCTGCCTTCAGCTCCACGGGTCGCGAGTTCGATTCCCGCCAAGAACCAACATTTTCTATAAACAATTTGTTGGTTCGTCGAGCCTGGGTGTGTATTTGTATTTAAGTAGCAGTTTACAGGTGTCATATTCTTCGATGTCGTAAAAGCCTTCGATAAGGTTTGGCACGCAGGCTTAATCTTCAAGCTACTCCAATTAAATATACCAGATAGACTCGTACTTATCTTACGAGACTACCTGACTAATCGCACCTTTCGGTATCGCATAGACGGCACTCTATCGTCTCGCCGCACAATCCGTGCTGGTGTCCCTCAAGGATCTGTGCTGGCACCCTTATTGTACTCGCTCTACACGAGTGACATTCCACGGGCGCCTATTAAAGAGCGCACGCATCTTGCACTTTTCGCGGATGACACCGCTGTATTTACCACATCCCGCCGACCGCAAATTATAACTAGACGCCTCCAGAAAGCGGTAGACAGCCTCGGACGCTGGATCCGCAAATAAAGAATCGAAACAACCCGGATAAAAGTGCAGCCATGCACTTTATCGGTAATCGCTTTCGATCCCACATAGACACACCTACGGAAATTTCCCTTTACAATACACCGATTCACTGGCAACAGAAAGTCAAGTACCGAGGTGTGTCACCTTTCAACCTTCCATGACCTTCCACGAGCACATACACATAGTCTGCAATAAGGCTGCGTATGTCATGGGACGACTTTATCCGATGTTATGCAAGAAAAGTAAGATGTCGCTCCGCAACTAAGTGACACTACAAAACTTGCATAAGACCAATAATGTCCTATGCGAGCGTTGCGTTTGCGCACGTTTCAAAAGTCAGATTGCTCAGGCTCCAAAGACTACAGAACCGATTTATGCGGACAGCCACTGGTTGTCCGTGGTTCATGCGAAACGTTGACCTCCATAGAGACCTCGATCTCCCTACCATTACTCACCTCTTTAAACGTTTTTCGAAATCTTACTTCGAGAAATCTAAGTTACACCCGAACCCCCTGATTTCAATTGCTTCTACCTACATCCCAGTTAGGTCCGACCATCGAAAATATAAGCGTCCAAAAAGCGTCCTGTATGACCCCGACGATCAAATAACGATCGCCAACACACAAAAAAAAAATGTGTGTGCCATATATTTATATTTGTATTTATTAATATTTATATTCATATAGGTTTAGTATTAAATTGACGAAAATTCAAAATTAGTCTCAATTGAGCTAGATACATAATGATCCTTATTTCAATGTTATCTATGACATCTTGCTGTGGACTTTCACAAAAAGCTAGTGTTTTCTTGCTCTTTCAAGTTATGGTTCTCTTTACTACCCACGAGTTTTGTAGGCGTTACATCTCTTTATTGCAATTTGCACAAAACTAGTTTTTTTTTAATTCGGTCACTTAAAAACGATGCGTGCGATATATGCCTTCATAAAAACTCTAATTAATAATTTATATTATAAGATTGTGGAAAAGTATTTTTAAAAGGACCAATTTAAGACCAAAATGGCAATCCCATAACTTATTGATTATGAACGATCATTATGCAAATTTTTATAGTTCTTTTATTAAGCACTTCATACCATGTTCTAGGTCTAAATTTGTTTTAAATTTAATAATATTAATTCAAATTACATTATAAAGGTGTCAATTTTATTTAATTCATTGAAACTTGACATAATAATAAAATGACTATTGATTTTAAAATTTTTATCGATCTATCGATTATTAATTGCGACAACTAGTAAGCCTAAAGTTTTAGTTCGTGATTGATGATGTAAAAATGATAGTCGCCTGATTCGATCTAGAAAGTGATACTTTCCTTTCAGACTACTTTTACTTTTTAATAATTTTGATAACTATACATATTTGAGACTATTTAATAACAAATGCTAGATAGCTTTGTGAAAGTTTTTTCCTAATGCAGCAACATTAACAAATATGTAGGTGCATTTCTTACTAATTAATTGATGAAAATAAAACTAAATGTTCTATATTATTTATATATAGCCAAACAATTTATTAAATCTTAGATATGTTGGATTAAACTTTGCCATGTGGTATCCGGCTGAGTAGAATAGACCACCCTCATTTCTTACCGATGTCTCGTAAAAGGCGACTAAGGTGAGTTGACCCACCGTGTGGTATCCGGCTAGCAGAATAAACCATCCTCATTTGTTACCGAGATCTCGTAAAAGGCGACTAAGGTGAGTTGACCCACCGTGTGGTATCTGGTTGAGTAGAATAGACCATCCTTTCTTACTAGAGGTGAGGCGTATTTATCGTAACACGTATAAATACTAAGTACTAAAAAGTAACAGTCTGGAACAGATACGCAAATACTCAAATACTAGCGACGAGTTTTTATACTCCCTGTGACAAAATACTCGTCTAGTATTTTATACTCCCTGTTACAAAATATTTTTAGCTAGTATTTTGTAACAAGTATAAAATAACAGGCGCCGACGAGTATAAACTACGCTTCGCAGGGACGCGTGCATTTTTTTTTTCGAACTGAATGTATGCTGTTAGCCCTAATGGCTTTTACAGCGTCACCGGGCGGGACGGGCGAGCGCAGAAGCATCGCCGAAGGGGACGCGTGCAAAAATACTAGGCTAGTATTTACGATCCCTGTTCCAAAATACTATGTAGGCGTCTCACTTCAATCACATAAAAAGAAAAGAGAAACGCTTTGCATTCTTTGTCACTTTTGTTTTTACAATAATTTTCGTTAGAATGAAAGAAATAGAACACGTATGCGGCGCTGCTAGTACATTCAGTATTCATTGAACGCAATTTCTTTTTATATTTTAATTTTAGTGATGTAAAGAGTCAAAGGGCTACGTATTCTTTTTTTGCATTTTACTAATAATCTTAAGAAGAAAATGTATTATAAAAAAATTGGAATAAGAAATATTTATGACTGGTCAGTATTAATTTGAGTAAACAAACAATAATAATCTTTATTAAGGTAATTTTGAACATATGAAAAAATGGGTTTTATTTGGATACTACTTTAAAAGTTATGTACCATATACTAAATCCCACCACCACAATAACTATTTTTATTGTATAAATATACCTAAATAAGTTCACATTTTATTTTCAAAGATATGTTTTCAACTAATAAAAAATTAAAGTAAATTCTTTTTGTTTATTTCAAAACAGTGGTTAAGAAGGGGATACAAAAAACTTTGAACTTCCAACTTTTGAGAATTGGCGTGCCACAAAAAAAGTGTCATACAAACCTAAACTTTTATAAATATTTCTCAGTATCATTTCCAATAAATATTATATACAAGTATTAAAGAAGCAATTATTGCTTCTTTGAATTTTTATTTGCGGGTTTGTAAGTCGGAAAAAGTATTATATTCGTTTATAGTACATTCAATTTTACACCATAACTGTTACGCTTAAAGATTAATTTCGTATAGCACATTTTTTTCGATTGTGCTTTTAAACTATTGTTGTTCCTATATTGCCTAGTATTTTGTAACAGGTATTTGTCACAGGTATTTTTAAATCACAGTCACAATGATACTTAGTATTTAGTTTTGCCTAGTAAAACTCAACTCTATTTCTTACCGAGGTGTCGTAAAATACGATGATTTGAATTCAACTCGCATGATATCAAAATTATTAAAGTGACCATATAAACGATAACTAGTCAAACAAGGTACAAAATATGAAAAATAATAAATAATAGTCCCATAAAAATCGACAGAACTTATATCAATAAGACATAAAAGCTTATTTATGTGCGATCGAAATCAATTTTTCAGTTTAAAAATACAACACAAACAATATCATTTCGATACTAAAGTTGGTCGACATATTATGGTCATTCAATTTGATATCAACATTTTCACTCACGATAAACGAATAAACAGCAAACTATTTACAAAAACTGTTACTAGTAATTAATAAATAACGAGAAATAAAACTCGGGGGGAGCAGCATTCCGAGCCACCAGTAGATTTGATTTTGACACCGATTCAAAAGCACTTGTTTACAACTTTAAATGAATAAAGAATATTTTGAATTGGAATTTGAATAGTTCTAGCAACTCATAGACAGTACCTTAATTTAAGGTCTTCGGTGGTTTTCTCTTAAGCAGTTATAATGTAGGGTACATTTAGGAATAAGTTAACTATATTATAAAAAACCACTACAAAAACTCAAGGCTTAATTTAACATAAATAAACTACTAGAAAATTTTAACTAACGATATGTAAATTGGGGTCAAGTACCTATCATAAAATATTTTCACTTCATATTTTGCATATTGGCTTTAATGTTTGACTCAATTAATAAAATAATATATTTAATATTATTATTGAATCGCTGATTAATTATGTTAATGTATTTGCTTAATGTATACCGACTCGTAGTCATAAAATGAACAAGAGATTTTATTTCTTTTTAATTACTTAATTAAAACTAAAACACGATTGATGTTTTGTATTCATACATAAAACCATAAATAACTATTATTGTCTTGGAATGTAATCCTTCTTTCGTATTGAAATCGGGTCCAGCTACATATGATTTAATTGATCTTTAAAAATCTGGGACCTGCAGGCCTACCATGGACTCTTATTGCGACTTAATTGAAGACGTAAACGAAATTGTTTTGCTTTTTCATACCATGACGTCTTAAAGACGGACACTTTAAGTCGTTGCCGAATGAGCGTTCGAAATGCGTCCTAAAAACATGTGAGTAAAACAGACAGAGTTATCTATCTATATTTCATATAACGTTATCCTTTTCAACCCAATGCAATCCACACGTCATGGTACGAAAAGAAAGCGGTTCGCGGTCGTCGTTTACGTCTTCAGTTGAGTCGCAATAAGAGTTCATGGTAGGCCTGCAGTACGTATTGTCGCCATAGAATTTACGACGACCAGAATCCTGAATAAATAAAGCTAATTAAGATTATAACAAAAAAGCTTATACTCCATATAGGTACTTAACTAAAGGTAAACATGTCAGAAAAGTTTCTTTTTAGTAGGCAGATTAATAACCCTTAATATTAATCATATTTCTTTTTTTTTCAACGCATTTATTATCGATTGTATCTGCGCAATTTTATTATGACATGATTGCTTTCGCTTATTAAAAAAAACTGTAAAACAAATAAATATAAATATTATTTAAGGTAATGTAATCTGTCTACTTTAAGAACCTTTTTTTGACAAGTAACATGACCAACGCACAGGTATTTCAAACCTTTTCTAGAAAACGATGGAACTGTTAAACACACTGCATACTACATTATCACAGAGGCACTTTTATGGTGACGTTTAAAAGGTTGATATTGTGGTACATCAGATAGTCTAATATAATTTAATATTGTCAGAATTGCATATTAAAGTACTTTAATTAATATATTTTATAAAATTAAACGTTTATGCTTTTGATATTAAAATCATATATACGTTATAAAAGAAATTCATTATTATTTCATTAAAGACATGAAAATGAAAATGAAAATGAAAATGAAAATAATTTATTTATGTAAAATTTCATTATAAACTAATAAATAGCAAGGGCACCTGCACTAGGTGTGAACCCGTATTGCTGGGTGCCCCGCTCATCCACCATGACAAGTAAACTTATGAAAAAACTAATTAAAAATAGACAATTAAACTTAAAATTAGGTACATGTTTTTTTTTTTTAATTTTTAATACAAAGTTATATTATTGTTGGAACTTGATGATAAGAAATCATACTGTTTTTGTTTAAATTTTGTTTTACACGGTGGGATTTGACAAATACTAGTGCTTCGGCGATTTTTTGTATGCTTAGTAATAAAAGGTAAGTGTCTGTGAGTTCTCAAAGTACAATTCAATACGTATATTTGGCGAATGGTCAATAATTTATGAGAGTTATACAACTCAAATGTTGAGTAGCGGAATGGTTTAAAAAACATCAATTTAAGCAGTAGTCTCTTAGCCCTTTCCAAAATTATTAAATGTGACTTTGCAGCGCCGCCCCAGACGGGTATGCAGTAACTTAATACCGACTGTGCAAGACATTATTTTGACATTCTTCTGCCCTTATCCCACTCTAAGTGGGATCGGCACAACATGTTACAAACATGTTGTCATATGATTTGGCTACGTATTTTACGACCGGCCGCCTGCCTGACGTCAATTTACCTTAATCGCCTTTTACGACACCTCGGTAAGAAATCAGGGTGGTCTATTCTATGCAACCGGATACAACACGGCATGTACCTTAGTCGCCGGATACCACACGGCGGATCAATAAAATGTTTGTCACACCTGACTCATAAGGTTTTGTTTGTTTACATTTATTTAAGTACCTAAACTTATGGAGTATAGGTAAAAAGGAAGAAGCGTATGGAGTACATTTTACTCTTCTTCTTCAGCCGATGGACGTCCACTGCTGGACATAGGCCTCTTCATGGGATCGCCACACCACACGATCTTGCGCTGCCTGGATCCAGTGGCTCCCTGCGACCTTTTTGAGGTCGTCTGTCCACCTCGTAGGGGTTCTACCGACGCTGCGCTTTCCGGTGCGGGGTCGCCATTCCAGCACCTTAAGACCCCAGCGCCCATCGGTTCTACGCACTATGTGCCCTGCCCAGCGCCACTTCAGCTTCGCGACACGCTGAGCTATGTCGGTGACTCTAGTTTTTCTACGGATCTCCTCATTTCTAATTTGATCTCGTAGAGACACTCCGACATTTTACTCGTAAGATGCATTAAATGTAATATTGTTTCCGATATTGTTTTCTTCCTGAAGTGATTTTTTTTATGGAAAAATTAGTTCGATGGCTAATCGAGTTGCAGCGTCAAAAATGTTTAATTAAAAAGATTGATGCTTACCGGTAGAACGGGGCACCAGAAGTACAGTGGAGTTGCAAACTTATCTAATTAGTTAGCGGCGGGCGCGGGGGTACAGAGCGGGCGCCGCCCATACTGTGCCCGGGGCTTGGGGGCAGGTGGGCGCCGGGACGGGGGCAATTAGCGGTGATAGTCGATTAGCTCATCGTGTGAGCGCGGCTTTTGACAAATGTTGCCAGTAATAAATTAATATTATTTATGAATGTTACAGATAATTGGTGTAATTAATACGCGCTCTCGCGGCCAATTAAATCGGAATGTGTTTGACCGATGCTTATTATTTTAATTGAATGCGATTGTTATTAGTTTCTATGTATGTTACAAACTTGTTAGCAAAATAAACTCTAAGAGATGTTTTTTTGACATATGTTCAAAATCTTGAGGCTCTCATGATAAGCATATGAATAACGGTTGGTTATTTAGGATTTGATATTTCAAATCAAATCCTATTTATTGTATATATGTCAGGAAGTGAATTACGTTAAATCATTAAGATGTAGCTGTAAGCTGTTAAATCATTCACCGTGAATGTTTTTCTGATTCGTTGGATCGAAGTTCAAAAATTAAAATTGGATAAGTTATTCAATAAATTAAAAAAATGATTATCGAAAGTTTGAATTACATTATATACAATGTTAGTGTTGTATTAAATGTACCACACAGTATCCTCGTCCGATGCTTGTCTGTTAAAAAAAGGAAATATCAACTTTCAACTGTAATGATCATAGACAATTTTCACACTTAACACACAAAATAGTATAAAAGGTAAATATCAATCTATCTGTCCACAACTTTATTTATACACTACCAATGTTGATTTAGTTACATGGATTGTGGTCACACTAAGAACAAGGTATCAAAACATCAACTGAGAATTAGGGACATAGTGTAAGCAATTTAAAATTAAGAAATGTTTACCTATCAGTCAGGATTCAGTAATTTTTTATAAAATTTATGGTATTTTTTATAATTTTAAATATATAATTAAATAGACCATATATAGCCTATATGTTGTATACTTAAAAGAACAGTTTTATCTTTTATTAAATTAGCAACTAATTAAATATCTTAACTTAAATGACAAAGTTCAATATGGTAATAAGATGACAACGCATTTTAAATAACACATACATTAAATATACAATCAACAAATCGTTAACATTCGAAATCACGATATATATTAACCAATCTGATTATTTCATTTGACAATCAATTTAAAGTTGATTTTGTTAATTATACTAATGGAAGCCGGATTCTAATAAAATTATTTCCGCACATAGAAAGCGTTAACTAGATTTGTTTTGGATTTGACCCGGATCAAATAATTGAAATATATTGCTATATTATGTTGTGTATCACAGAACTATTTCATTGAAATTGTCTGTAATTTATGAAATATAAGTAACGTTTGTTTGTAAACACATGTTCAGGTTACTTATTAAAAAAAATCGAGTTATATACCGCGTTCGAACTTGCGAGGTCTCTTCAGTTCAAACGCTATGTTTTCGACAGAAACCGTTAAACCTGATTTGTATTTTCAATTTTTCAAGATATTAGATTTGATTTTTCACGTTGATGTAATGGGAACTTAGAAGGTCCACTATGAACCAAGGTAACATGATTAGCAATGATAAACTTTCTGTGTTAGGTAATTAATAAATTTGGCCGTGATCGTGCTAGTTGTACTCGTAAGTAAATTTATACATTTCTCGTGGACTATTTTGGAAGATTGATTAGTTGAAGTTTATTAATAAAGTCGGGATCGTAATACTAAGATAATTAATTCCTCGCAAGTTAATTGATAAATTAACATTAATTAGAAAAGTTTGCGTCGGCTACGCCAACGTCTTTTACTTGAAGATATTGGGTTTGAGTTCTCCCTGATATCTATCGGTCGACTATAACTACAAACCAACTATAAAAGTAATAATAAAATTATTTTGCTTTAGTCCGCGATACAGCAAATAAAAATCCGTTTTTTCATACCCGTTACCATGCAGGATTCGTAAAAACTCATGCAGAAACCTCCACCACTGCCACCACAACACAAGCAATACATACGTTCACTATCACAAACTCAACAGTCGTTTCGCCCCGCAACCAAAGCATCATCAGGAGATAGACTCCACGACAAAATCGCAAAGCGTTTTGAAGCGATATGAAAAAACGGATAGTCCACTATACATTTAGCACTATATAGATTTTGTATTTACTGTATCGCGGATTATAGCAAAATAATTTTATTTTTACTTTTGTATTATGGATCTCCGCAAAGTAATGCCTAATTCTAAAAATTACAAACTATTTATGATAGCTTATAAAACCAACCTTTTTATAAGCTATTCATTAAGTTAAAAAAGTTAAGCAACAGCCTGTTACTTTCCCGCTGCAAGGCATAGGCCTCCTCTTTTTGTTTCTAGACCCACCATGTTGCTCCAATGCGGATAAGTAGGTTACATGTATCCCCAGAATTTTCTATCGGTATTCAGGTTTCCTCACGATGAATTTCGAAAAGCGCGTAGTAAATTATCATATAAGAAACATAAGTGATAGAAAAACTCATTGATGCGTGCTCGGAGTTTGAACTCTTAATCTTCGAAAGAGTCGCATGGTCGCATCATGAGCTATCCCAGTTTGGTAGATTTTTCGTTACGAAATTATGAAATTTCACAAAATTTTATTTCTATGATTTGTATTATCTCCGTAGAGATCTACGTTTCGCATCCAGTGGTTGTCCGTGAGGGCAATTTGACCCTTAAGACGTTTGTGAATACGCTGCCCTTGTAGAATACGTATGTCTCATACAAGTTTAAAGTGTACTGATAGGTCATTAACAGATACCTACTACCTAAATATTTCAATGAAATTATACAGTGCGGTTCGTTAATACAAATATCCACCAAGACAACTTTATTTTCGAGTATTTGCCACAATCGGGAAATTAATCTAAGTATATAAGCTTATATAAATGTAAATGTATATATGTACTACAATATTAAAACACCAATAAACATCCATCCATTAATTTAAAAAAATCGAAATTTATTATGTTCTTAGTATTCCTTATGCTCTTTATATATTAAGCAGATGGCGAATAGGTATTTAAGTTTCAGATAAGATTAGTTTTGTATCATCCATTGGCTAGTTCGTGTTTAAATTATAATGTGATGCAATATAATAAACTTAAATTCCAAAACAGGACACAGCGCAATATATAAGAACATAATTTTAAGAAAATATTGGTATAAGAGGTAACGCTTTTCTTTGGCTTAAAAGCTATCTCTCTAATAGAAAGCAATGTGTACGTGTTAATAATTATCTCAGTACCAGTAATTCTTTAACGTATGGGGTGCCACAGGGTAGTACTCTTGGACCCACTCTGTTCTTAATATATATTAATGAATTATGTAAAACTAAACTGTATGGTGCAGAATTGCAAATGTTCGCTGACGACACTGTTATATTATTTCATGGCAAATCTTGGGAAAAAGTGCGTAACATTGCAGAGATAGGTATGTGTGCCATAACATCTTGGCTTGAGGATAGTTTACTTTCCATGAATATAAGTAAATCTAAATATATTTGCTTCAGCAAGACAAATGCTACTAATCCTGTAAATTTATCAATACGTGCACATTCTTATCCTTGTAACCGAAAGCGACTTGAACAAGATAGTCACTGTGATTGCGAATTACTGGCCAGAGTTGACTGCACTAAATTTTTGGGCGTTATGATAGACAACAAGCTTAACTGGTTGGAACACATTATTTTACTTACTAGTCGTATTAGAAAACTAATTTACATTTTCAAGCACCTTAGAATTATTAGAAATGAAACACTTATAATCCAGACGTATAAAGCTCTCGCTGAATCCATTTTGAGATATTGTATATGTTCTTGGGGTGGAGCTACCAAAACTAATCTAATAAAGTTAGAATATGCCCAAAGATCACTACTAAAAGTATCGCTAAGTCTACCTTTTCGTTATCCTACCAGTAAATTATACAAAAAAGCTGATGTGCTTTCAATTAGAAAACTTTTTATTTATCAGTGCCTCCGTAGATACCATAAATTGTCTGTTCCACAATTGCCAAAAACCTGCAAAAGACGGGATAGCTGTCCACTACCGAAAACAAAGAGCATCTTTGCGCAAAGGCATTATGACACTATCGCACCCCGTCTATACAACAAATTAAATAAACAATTTAACGTAAAAAAATTATCCAATCATAATATCAAGGAAGTCTTAATAAATTGGCTGAGTACCTTGACTTATACTCAAATAGAGGAACTGTTTTTAACAATTAAATAATATTTAAAAATTAAGGTATCACTCATTGACACATACACACACAACACTTTCACACACTCACACACACATACACCTTTCACACCTCATCTGCTTTTTTAGTATGCTTCTTTTTTAGATTATGATTTGTATCAATTGTTTTTCTTCTCTAGATTACTATATATATATACATACTTATCTTTGTAAATGCCAAATTGTTCTGTTATAGTTGATAAGGGAAGGTACTAGCTCCTGAAACACAGTTTTTCTAGTTCAGGAGCTAGGGCTTCAATGCACTATGTACATTTGGATGATCAATAAATATTATTATTATCAATAAATATTATTATTATAATTTGAAGGTAAAATTCTTATTACCCTTATGTATTATTAATAAACAATTACCCTACAGCCTTGAAATTTATTTAATAGCTTTATTGAGCAGCGTAGACATCAAAATATTTAATAGTCTTCAAGTCTATCAAGTCAAGTTCATCCAACTTAACTGCACGCAATATCTATTTTTTGTTGTATTAGCATCGTCAAAAATTGCAAAGTACAACTTTCATTACTAAAGATTTTTGATATAAGAAACAAGCTAAAATAAACCTCTTTAATATTATATGGCCAAGAATCTTTAAAAACTATTTTTACACATGCAACGTGATAAGATGCCCCCACGTGATGGTGCCTTGAGTTAGATCACGGACGCCAGTAAAAGCGATGGCTTTACATTGTAACCTCAGACATCAAAGTCAATAAAATTTGTAAGGAGAACGCCTACGACGTACAAAAGTAAATGTAACGAAGGTTGAAAGTAGCGGCCTGTTACAATCCCAATGCTGGGAATAGGCATCCTCTCTCCGTTTCTGGAGAGAAGGGTTAGAGCTAAGACCTACCACGCTGCTCCAATGCGGATTGGTAGGTTTCACATATCTTCAGAATTCTCCAGAGATATGCAGGTTTCCTCACGATGTTTTCCTTCACCGAAAGGCGTGTGATTAATTGCAATTATCAAGAAGACACATGAGTTTTAATAGAAAAACTCATTGGTGCCTGCCCGGGTTTGAACTCGTGTTCCCCTCGAAAGAGTCGCACGGTCTCACCGCTGGGCTATCACAGCTCTGAAGGTTGAAAGCACCCCCATAATTAGAGATAGTAACAATAAAATTGTTACTCATAGTTTGACTTGACTCGGACGTAACGTCACGATCCGTGGAGTTAAATCGCGGTCGCCACAAATGCGTTATTGCAGCATTGTAATATCAGACGTGAAAATCAATAAATAAATTTGCAAGAATGCCTAGGCCGCAAAAATAAAGGTAGCGAAAGTTTCACGCAACCCCATAATTAAGCATGCGTTACTTTGCGGAACTTCATAGTACAGAAGCTATAACAGAATTATTTTAATCCGCGTTTGTTAACAGAATCTGGTTTATAAGTGTATAAAGCAGGCAACATCACATACCTTACACATGCAGTACAAGTCAGCGCACCCAAAATGCCGCCAGCGGCAACAATTCACACAATCACTTCTACAATCTCTACGATCGTTTCGCTGCGAAACTGAAGCATCATCCGGTGGATAGACTCTACGACAAAATCGTAATGATCACGATCGTGGTGGTGATCCTCCTGATAATTCTGTTATAGTTGTCCCATAATAAGAGGTAACGCTGGAGAAGAAGCAGAAAATAGTTACTTATAGTTACTTTAGCTTGACTCAGACATAAGACTTTAACAAGTTAGTTCATAATAGTAAATAGTTCGCTGAACGTCGCGAGCGCGGGCGGCCACTGGAGTAGAACCAGCGTTTAATTAAAGGACGCTCACCTCACTGTTGTCGGACGGCTCATCGTATGCGCCTTAATTAGTTTCAGACCGCCCTAACGGGCTTATTTTGTTTTTCTCGGATAATTTTTAATTAAACGCTTGATTAAAATGAAAGTTTGCGTAAGTAGCGAGCGAGGAACAATCGGGCCGGAGTTTAGGATAATGAATTGATGGTGTTACTTTGCTCGCTCGGCTCTCGCTAGGGACTTAATTAAAAATCGCCGATAGGAGTGTGTAGAGGGGAGTTCGGAACGAGTTTATGGAACTTAGTCCGGAGGCTCTGTTGTTTTACTACCTATGTCAATTTGAATACGAGATTGTTAATAAAAACTATAGTTTGTTTGACGTTTCACATTTAGTTTTCATGTTTTCTATGTATTTCCTTATCTTGTTCTATTTTTTTGATTTTTAATATGATGTAGATAACTAAATCTTAAATAAATATGCTCAAACAATTAGCATGAAATTTAAATATTATAATGGAATTAAACCAATATAACGTTGTCATCTATAATAGTCAATAATTTATTCAATTCTAACTTCCTTGTTTAGTGCTAACTTCTTTTTTATAATAAATTACTTTTTAATGAGCTTATAAATTTTTAATGTTATGTTGTTAGAATTTAAATATGTAGCACCCTAATAAAATATAATTTTATTAATTAATATACATTTTAGGTTATAAGAAAAAACAGTTATTTAGGCGAGGCAGTGATTAAGGAAGTATATTTTCTACTGAAACCTGATCGACTTAGGAGAGACTTAAAACCTCGGGATAAAAATAAATAAGTCACGAGGAAATGAGAATGGAGCATTTATAGGCTCCGAAACAGCTGGACTGATTTTAACGAAAATTTCAGACAATCTTTAGAAAACCCGGATGACCCTGAAAAGTTTGAGGGCGATAGGATCGTTTTATTTATATTGAATTCTGTTTGAGAGGAATTCAAAACTAAGATGAGCCACAGCAACGCGTGGTCGGATAGTTAGCAGTAAATAAACAAAAAAATGATTTTCCTGAAAGCTGTTACAGAAAACCGAATAATGCGGATATTTTTTCATCATCTGTCGAGTCAATGTGTTAAAGCATAATTGGCTAAAAGTAGCACAGCACAAGAGGTAAAATAATTTTATATTATACTGGAGAACTGCGCTGATTTCCACTTTAACCGTTATGCACTATTCAACTAAACCTTCTTAAGAAATTAAACTATTACACATATTACAATATTACAGTACTTTTTGAGAAAATCGATGACATACAGACAGACAGCTTTTGGGTAAAAGTAAAAGTAAAGTAGCGGCCTGTTACACCCCCACTGCTGGGAATAGGCCTCCTCTTTCTGTTTCTGGAGAGAAGGGTTGGAGCTAAGACCTACCACGCTGCTCCAATGCGGATTGGTAGGTTACACATGTCTCCAGAATTCTCTAGAAATATGCAGGTTTCCTCACAATGTTTTCCTTCACCGATAAGCGTGTGATAAATTGCAATTATCAATTAGACACATGAGTTTCAATAGAAAAACTTATTGGTGCCTGCCCGTGTTTGAACTCGTGTTCCCCTCGAAAGAATCGTACGGTCTCACCGCTGGGCTATCACAGCTAGCTTTTGGGTACTTTGTTTTATAATACATATTCATCATTAAGTTATTCAGAAAAAAGGAGGAAACTCGTGTATAATAAATACCTGAAACTAATAATGTACTAGCTGCCCTGAAGATATGTCCCGTGGGCAAAGTAAAATGTTTTAACGCTTTAATAGACCGCATCCTGTAAGCGTTAACAATAAAGATAGCTTGAAGCAGCCGCCGCGGTAATAAAGCGTGCCGGTTATCGGGTGTCGTTATAATAACAATTCATGTTGTATCAAGTTAGCGTGTCGTTAGCGAGGCACTTGTTAGCGCGTGTATGGACTTAAGAATTTGCTAACGACGTGTGCCGACCGCCCACAAGATGCAGTTGCATGTTGTATTTTAGATATAAGTAAAACAGCATGGTAGTAAAGTAACGGCCTGTTAATATCCCACTGCTGGGAATAGGCCTCCTCTCTCCTTTTTTAGAGAGAAGGATTGGAGCTAAGACCTACCACGCTGCTCCAATACGGATTGGTCTACATATCCCTCTTTTTTTTTTCGAACTGATTGTATGGTGTTAGCCCTAATGGCTTTTACAGCGTCACCGGGCGGGACGGGCGAGCGCAGAAGCATCGCCGAGGTTGCGAGGTTGCAGAGAGTAGAGCACAGAAGCTCTACTTAAGTCGGGGTACATATCCCTAGAATTCTCAAGAGATATGCAGGTTGCCTCACGATGTTTTCCTTTACCGATAAGCGTGTGATAAATTGCAAATATCAATTAGACACATAAGCTTTAATAGAAAAACTCATTGATGCCTGCCCGGGTTTGAATCCATGTTCGTCTCTAGGGAGTCGCACGGTCTCACCACTAGGCTATCACAACTTTATATGATGCAGTATGGTATACTTAGAATGACAAAGGCGTCCTTCTTCTACCACGTGGCTTTATTTACGATATTACGATGGTGCGGGTGGCAGTGAAGGGTCACTTTTAGACAGGAAAAACCCCTTATGAGTGCCGCCGCCTGAAGGGGACGAGCGGCGGGTACGTCGGACTTGCATCGACTAAAACAAACTGAGTGCTCCACTACGCTGCTGGTGGCGGGGACAGGGTACCGTTGTACGCATTGCCCCCCATCCACGCCACCAGCAACTCTGGATCGAAGCCTCTCTAAAAGTGGGCCCCTTCCCTCGGGACCTTATAAAGTGGGCGTCCCATAAACCTCGTTCGCAACGCCCGAAAGGTTCCCGTTAGGGCGACATGCGATGTTCTTGGATGAGTCGCCTGCGGTGGATCGGATCTAAGGACACGACTTCCCGGATCCGCTCTGCCACCTCCTTCCGCGAGATATCGTCCTCACATCCATAGGTGGCAGTGACCCTGCCTTCAAGTCTGCAGTATACATATATGTACATTTCACATGTACTCTCTTATTTTTGACGGTAACATTAAAAAGTTTTCACTCAATCTACACTTGTACATAGGTGTAGATGGTTTATAATAAAAGACGATTTTATTTTGAGTTTACACCGTTTACGTTACGTTCTTTGTCTATACTATTATTATAAAGATTTGTATGTTTGTGTGTATGTGTGTATGTTTGTAATGTTTTCACGCAAAAACTACTGGACCGATTTCAAAAATTTTTTCACCATTCGAAAGCTGCTTCTTCACTTAGCAACATAGGCTATATTACATTTTTTTTTAAATAGGTGTCCCTAACAAAATCGCAATAAGGTGCGAAAAATTTAGTCGTAAAAATCTTTCATCGCGTGCGCTGCTAACTATTGATGATAGAACATAAAAAATGTTCTACAGTATTATAGAACGTATCAAAATCCACAAAAAAGTCCACGATACCATATGTCTAATTATTATAGTTATGCCAATATAACTACTTTTTTTACATTGTAGAAGTTAATAAAAGTGCGCACAATATTCAAACCATTTAATTAATATCTCCATATTAATCCTTAATCCAGTAAATGATATATTATAAAAAACTGTGTCAAAACCTGCAAAATACTTTTTAAATTATTAAAATCGGACATTCTAATCAAAAGATGTAAAGACTTTAAAAATATAAATGTGAAAAATAAAACGCCATAACAAATTCATTGTAGCGACCATTATAACAGGGCCTGCAACTGGTGAGTTAGCTTTTATTCTAAGGATACCAATGATACCCACGGATATACCTATACCTTTTAAAACTTCCTTTGCCTTAATCAAGTCCCAGGGCCAAACTTTTAATTTACAAAAATAAATATTTCGTCAAACTCGTTTCCACGAAATCGGTATGTACGCGAGTGAAACCGCAGGGCAGTGCTAGTTTTATATAAATACTAATGATATAAATATTTCTCTGTACTTTATATTACGCTTGTAAGGCTAGGAATAAAAAAGGTGCCAAAGTTACTTTAAAAAAAATTATATAGTACTTAATTAAGGGTATTTTACAATTAAATTCGATACGAACGATGTCCCGGGTACCATTAGTTATGTATAACGTGGATAGATTACGAAAGGTATTGAAGCAACAGGTAAGACTTCCCGTTCGCGGACGTATTGAGAGCTCGGTTGGGGCCAATCGATCTAAGTGTGATATTCCCCGCTATCACACTAATGTTAACGCTGACTTTATTTTTTTTCAATATAGTTATGTATACTGTTAATAAATGTTGTGCTATCTTTAAAGGAAACACAAATACATTCTCCTGCCCTTATCTCACTCAAAGTGGGGTCGGCACAACATGTTACAAACATGTTGTCACATGATTTGGCTTCGTATTTTACGACCGTCCGCCTGCCTGACGTCAACTTATCTTACCTCGGTAAGAGATGAGGGTAGTCTATTCTATGCAGCCCAATACCACACGGCGTACTTTAACTTTAAAGGAAACAATCGTAATAAAAACTGCATATCCAAATTGAATTCTTGTTATTTGTACCCTATCAATCTGCATTGAGACGGTAAAGAAAGTCTGATGATTTCTCACACAATGAACCAATTTTTTTGCAACAAGATATTTTCCATGTTAAAAAAGTAAAAAGTAACGGCCTTATCAGACTGTTGGACATAGGCCTCCTCTCTCTGATTTTGGAGAGAAGGATTGGAGGTTAGACCTACCACGCTGCTCCAATGCGGATTGGTAGGCTACCCATATCCCTAGAATTTTCTAGAGATATGCAGGTTTCCTCACGATATTTTCTTCACCGAAAAGCGTGTGATAGATTGTAATTATAAATTAGATACATTAGTTCTAGCAGAAAACTTATTGGTCCCTTCTTGGGGTTTGAAACCGTGACCCCTCAAGCTCAGTTTCATATTAATGTATTTTGGTGTTTCAAAATTCGTTTTGAAAATGGAGATTCGTTCGTAGCGAAGTTTTGTTGCATTAAGCTTGTAAGCGGCTTAGTTATCTTGCAAAGATTTTGCAGCTTTAATTATTTGATTTCAGTACTTATTTATGTTTAGGTTTATTTCCTTTACATATATATTATACTCGTTCATTTTTCATTTCAATTTCATTACTTTTTCGAAGTATTAGAAACTATATAAACATACAGATCATATTGCGATAAAATCGAGTTACCGTTGTATTTGTGTGTATGTATTGTGCTTTTCGAGTGAGGGTAGATGTAGAAAAAAATTACAAAGGTTACTCGATTTTAGCGCGATGTGACCCGTACGTTTATATAATAATAAGTATGATTCGGAAAAGTTAAAAATCTACTATTGTTATTCAAATTCAAATAATTCTTTATTTAAATTGGCTTTAACAAGCACTTTTGAATCGTCAAATTACAATGAAGCTAGGACTGGTTTGGAAAGGTGCTTTTACCGAGAATAACCAGCAAGAAACTCGGCGGCCACTCTTTTCAAAAATAAATATTTCAACAATGTATTTGTATTCACAAATCAAAAATTACAGTGTAATCTAGCGCGTAACTAGTCGTATTTTGAATCCGAGCTTTCTTAGAAACTAGACAAGATGAAAAACTTCAACTATAACTGGTGTTACACCAGTTATCCGGGATATCGCAAGTAAAAGTTAGTTTTCACCGATTAACTTTATTTTCTGCAGCGTTACAGCTAACACAAGCACTGACAGACTCCTTACATCTACCTGCTCCTTTACTTATACCGAAAATAACCCGCCACAACATAGTCGTTATAATACTATTATACATCCTTATTTATTTTATGCATTATTATCTAAACTATAATTTATTATATTAGTTGTATTTTATCATCGGTCTATTTATTTAAACATTAACAATCATATCTATTTAAACATTAACAATCACATTTATTTAAACATTAACAATCATATTTATAAAAATCATATACGCCACCGGAAGTAGGAAAACTATGGCGCATTAGGCGCGTTGGTGGTTTTTAACACTGGCTTATTTTTCAAATAAGCCAGGCTTATCTACCTAACCATTCCAACCCTATAACACTCGTTAGTAAATGTGATTATATAAGCTTATTATTATCAAAATCGTTGGAATATTTAGCATTTATATTAAGGCGTTATTTATTGTTATATTTACGCATTTAAATTACGTGTAATAAAAATTAAGCACCGATGTGTATCAGTCTAATGGAGTTCTTATAAAACCAGATCCAATTTGTATAATTTGCGTTTATCATATTTCGTGTAGCTACTTGAAATCTCGCGTTAAAGGTTTATGAATTATTGCATAAAATCGCGCTTTCACCTGTCCTTATTCCCTTCTCCACTAATGATCTCTCCGAGTGCTTTTAAATTATGTTCTTTATAACAATCTAAACTCGACACGTGTACATTCAGTCCGGAGACATTCCCGTAATGAATAAAATAACATGTCAAGATACAGTCTTCATCTTAAATTAATGAGGATTCACGGCAACGTATTCAATTTTACACCTAACGAAGGCAAATAAACTTTGACTAGCTCTTTCTCTTTTTTGTACATAGCTAGGGATGTTACACAAGTATCTAGTTTGTGAAGTTCAAATTTTAGTCGAGAGTGTGTAGCTTGAATATTGGCATTCGAATTTGATTTTTAAAATTGTAATAAAAAACTAACCGAAAAACCATAAACACACTTTTATGTTATTTTAATTAATTTTCAGTAAGAAAGACATCTTTTAACTATAAATATAATTAGAAATAATTCTAATTTTATTGCAATGCTGTCACTAGTTCTGATAGCACTTAAATTTTTTTTAGCGTTAGTTGTTATATTTTATAATCATCGTATATCGCAAATCATGTTTTATGTGCACTAATAAAATACATACTTGTTGAATTTACAATTGTCATGAATATAGAAATATGGCTTGCTATGCTGAGAAATACATTTTATGACCTACTCTTAATATTTATTTAAAATTGGAACATACTTAAGAATATTCTGAAAAAATCATATACAGTTACAGAAAAGAAATCATATCGATTATTTATTAATTCTAAATTTTGTTTTTAAATGTATACATACTAATCTAATCGGAAATATTGATTCCACGTTGTCGAATCCGAACATATACCATCTCTAGAGCCTGCGACCAAACTTGTTCATTACATACATCTTAATTAATATCAGTTTGAAAGGTTACCTAAAAGTTAGTTCCGATTCCGAATTCTAATAAACTCTTGGCACACATAAAGGTATTAAAGTAATCTAAAAGTCCTTTAAGTTTCGAGTATTTTGGAACCCTTTTGCCAGTAATGTTGATTAAAGTCGCATGTGTAAATAATTAAGTTAAATAATGAATGTATAGGTAGCTTTAGTAGAAGGAATCTTAAAAATTTCTAATGTGTATTTATAACTATGGTACAATATGAAAAAAACATCACGACTTTACATAAAATCGCAGTGGAAAATTAATGTCACACAAAAAGAAATTTGTTTTACATGGCATTGCCCATTGGGAATTACTTAGCGGTACAATAAGTACAGCAGGCCTACCATGAACTGTTATTGCGACTCAATTGAAGACGTAACCGACGACCGCGAACCGCTTTCTTTTCGTACCATGAAGTGTGCATTGCATTGGGGTCGTAATTGTTGAAAAGGATAACGTTATATGAACTATAGATAACTGTTGCCTTTACTCACATGTTCTTAGGACAAATTTCGAACGCTCATTCGGCAACGACTTAAAGTGTGCGTATTTAAGACGTCATGGTATGAAAAAGCAAAACTATTTGGTTTACATCGTCAATTGAGTCGTAATAAGAGTTCATGGTAGGCCTGCAGGTGGTATTTGAAGATTAGATTTGAATTAGGCATAGAGGACAAATAATATCATTTCGAATTACTTCACATTGTGTGTGGTATTCATATATAGAAACCTATTGTCTTGCCGTATTAGATTTGCCTAGCTAATTTCGAATTAATAAGGGTTGCGCATTTTTGTTTATGTGTCCGGCTACTACCGAAAAGCTCATGACTAACTCCGATAGTAGTATCTGAGCTAATCGGATAAACCCTAAGCAAACAAAAAAAAACTTAAATTCTTCGCTTTTCTTAAAATATTAAAAAATTCACACACATTGTTTTCCGAACAATACAACTGAAACAGTACGTGCGCTGATTTACGATATTTTTGCCGATAAGACGAGTTGATATATCGTGTATCGCACATCCTCGCGGGCGTCCAACACAAATAGATTCGTACATGTTTGTCTTGGCTCGGTTTAATTAATTTTACCTTCATACGCCGATACCTACTGTTTGTCGGGCGTTCCTTAATTGAAAACGCTCTTGCCGGAGTAAATGAAACGAAATCCTATTTGCTGCGAATGATTGAAGTGAATTTATCTTTTAAGACTTTCAAATTTATCTTTTAGCGATGTTTGCCTCAAATTATTACGAAGTGTAGCGGCAGGTAATTAAATTTTGATTGCTTTCGAACGGATTGTAGCGATTTATTAATATTCTGTTGTAAATAACTCTGTCCGCGAAGCTAATAGCAATTGCAATAATTACTCATTAAGTATTGAATGAGGCTATTAAACGACAACAGCTGCACGAGTGCCCTGTGGCGATTGTAAACTAAGAGACGGGTGCACAATTATTTTGAAAATAATGAAATACGTGATAAATGATAAAATATCCGTCTATCATCTATTTTCATACTGTGATATATAGATTACGCAAAATAAATATGGTCTCGACTCATCGCATTGGTGCTGTTGCTGAGTAGACACCGGTGTGAATGGTTGTGTCACGGTACGGCAAGTAATTTGAAGTTGTTTATTTAATAAACCCTTTATTACATATTGGACATCACACATACCTAGGCTAAGGCGTAAATGAATAAAAAACTAATACTAAATAAAAACTTATATATTTTAATATTTATATTTTATTTAATCTCAATCTAGGGTAAACACCTAAGTGAATTAAGAAAGTAATTAGAGTTAAAGTATGTCTTTTTTTCGAGCTGTGATAACCCAGCGGTGAGACCGTGCGACTCTTTCGAGGGGAACACGAGTTCAAGCCTGGGCAGGCACCAATGAGTTTTTCTATTAAAACTCATGTGTCTAATTGATAATTGCAATTTATCACACGCTTTTCGGTGAAGGAAAACATCGTGAGGAAACCTGCATATCTCTAGAGAATTCTGGAGATATGTGTAACCTATCAATCCGCATTGGAGCACCGTGGTAGGTCTTAGCTCCAACCCTTCTCTCCAGAAATGGAGAGAGGAGGCCTATTCCCAGCAGTGGGATTGTAACAGGCCGCTACTTTACTTATATGATAATTTTTATACAGACACTATAGTTCTTGCAGGTTAAGTACCGAGTAGAAAATAGTATAAATAAATATGAAATGGTTGTTAAATGCTTCAAAATTTTACATATATACATTTCATATAACTTTAGTCTTGGAGATTTTTATTTTATTTTTCAGTGTGTCAAAAGATATACATATATGTATTCCCCATTAGGATAGACAATACATAGTTCAAATTAATAAAAAAAAACAATTATTTATTTACATTTATTTAACCTAGCAGTTTCCTTTTTAAAATATCATAGTTACCATTATTCTGATTAAAGCTTTCAAAACTTCAAAATCGATTTTCTCAAAATCTACTGAACAGATTTTTGTACGGTTTTCACCAAAAAATAGTGCAATACTTTCGGATGGTTTAGGTAAATAGTACATATCGGTATTATGTAAATTGTGTTGAAGAGATCGAGCAGTTTTAAAAACTTGCTTGCTGGGAGCTTTAGTCGAGTGCGCTGCGTAAGCCAGCAGAGTTACGCTAAAGTAATGTACTAGAGAATTGTAGATCTTTAAAAATACGACAAAAAAGTCGATAAAAAGGCGAACACGCGATAGCATGTCTGTATCTCTTATGGTTAGCTCACATAGCTACTTTGATGTTCAAAATTGAAATTAAATACACTGATATACACGCGGGCGAAGCCGCAAGCACAGCTAGTGCATTATAATAGAACACTTGAAATTGGTTACGATAATGTGACGCTTATTTATATGGTAATATAATTTCCTTAAAGTATGCTTTAATAACTAGTTTTGTAGAAGCAATTAATCATGACAAGCAAGGTGTTTTCATATATTAATGACATACGTGGGGATCATTTATTGTTATGGGGTAGAAATAATGGATCGGCGTATGTAACTTGTTTGAACTAAAGGATCGGAAGTCGAGGCTATAATTATTTCTTTTAATGATATTAAAATGTAACCCTCCCTTCGGAGTCATTTTAATATCCCAATATGCAGTTATTCAAATTCAAGATATTCTTTGTTCAAATAAACTTGCAAACAAGTGCTTTTAATAGACAACTCGACTGCTGTTTAGGAAAGCTGTTCCTACCGAGAATAGCTAGCAAGAAATTAGGCGGATGCACTTTTCCAAATATATTACGTAAAACTAATTACATTTTATCGTTACTATCTTGTACAGGGTCCAAGAGTACCAATATCCGCGCATTTTTGTCATCTGCGTAATCTTCAATATGTTGTGTTAATAATATATGTATACATGATGTAACCTGTTACTATGCACTGCTTGGCAAATGATCTCACAAATCTTACTTTACGGATCGAGAGACACCTATGAACTTTTTATAATAACTTGTATGCATATTTTACATATACAATTTTTCGCTTTACGGCTTTCAAAAACATTGTGAACAAAAATAGATAAGAGAGAATTCCTATGACAACCTGCCCAAATTAAGCAACAGCTTAAGAAGCTTAATGGGTGTAAGCTAAAAAGATAAACTTTATTTATTTCCTTGATATTCTTTCTACTGTACAATTCTAACTCTGTAGACTAAGCCTGATTTCGGTTATTCTCATTCTGGCCCGTTGGCGCAGTGGATAGTGACCCTGCCTTCAGCTCCGCGGGTCGCGGGTTCGATTCCCGCCGAGGGCCAACATTTTCTATACACAATTTGTTGGTTCTTCGAGCCTGGGTGTGTATTTGTATATAAGTATGTATTTAAAATTATATATGTAGTATATTTACCAGTTGTCCGTCACCCATAATACAAGTACTAGGTTACTTAATTTGGGGATGGACGACCGTGTATATATATATGGGACACTTACACACACACACACACACACACACATATATATATATATATATATATATATATATATATATATATATATATACATCCTGTAACACTTTTGGCGTCATGCACGTTGTGCATCATTATGGCGTCTCATAGTTGTACTTACTTATTTTATAATGTTTTTGCATATATTGCTGATTTTTTTGATGTTATCCTTCGTGAGATATTTTGTTTTCTTATAATTTCATTTATCGCAATATTCTTGCTGTAATCCTGCCCAAGAATATCTGAACCCCATTTCAAAGTAATGAACATTTAGATTCCTCAATATACTTCTCACAATTATCTACTACGCCGATATTTGTGCGTCCAGTGAGTCTGTGTGTGTGAATGCGACGTTGCCGGCCTAATATTTAGTTTCTATCTCTTTCTTTTCCTGAGAATCTCACTCAGTACAATAAAATAAAGTAGTTGTGATGTTGCAATCAGTACTGAACTTTATTAGGTTAATATCAACAAAAAAAACTCATTTAGCAATATTACACGTAAAGTTCAAAAAAAGAAGCCCAATATGAATATATGGATCACTGAAATCAAAAAATGCTCTGTTTAAACTGAAATATTAAAAGTGGGTTGGTGATCGCAAGACGGAATCTTCCATATTTATTATGCTTTCATGATAGAATTTACTCATCAGCCTTATGTATCTTCATGCCCATAGTCATACATACCACTAAAACAAAAAGTCAGTGACTTGTAAATAAAAAAAAAATACATTTATTCGACACAATTCTTGTTCTTCTTTTTCAACCGCTTGACATCCACTCCTGGAAATAGGTTATACATTTTTCAAATTACGCGATCTTGTGCCGCTTACATCGTGGGGTTTTCGTTACAGAGTCCCTATTCAGCACCTTCTTCGTACTATGGGCCTCGCTCATCGGCACTTCAGCTTTGCGATAAGCAAAGTTTTTGTACTACGGATATCCTGGGATTATGTTAATATCCTCCAGAAAATCTGTCACAGCTATATTGGCATCAAATCTCAAGCACAAGAAATACTCGCTGTTGATGTTGATGCCGTATCCGTTTCATTCCAGAAGCTTTAAGATTTCTACTATAAAAACAGCTTCTGGAAGGTGACATCGCCCTAACGCACTTCTCGACACAGTTTGATTAGTTTTTCAGTTCTGTCTTGGACATGGACGGATAGCGTTTTTATACAAACACTTCAACAATTGGACGTACCTAGAATCGAATTAGGATCTCTGGAGTGAACTAAATACAATCAAGGTCTCGAGCGCATCAATGGCCTCCTCATAATCTACAAGTGTCCGAGTATTCCGTGGTGCCATATGATGTTACGATGCCTTTCCGCAATACGGGCTTGTTCGAGAGCGTGATAGTAGTAGAACTTATGATAACTTCAGTACTTTTTGAGTTGATCGCGAACAGAAAGTCATACACACAGACGTGGCGAGGGATAAATGTTCAGACAGACTCAGCATACTTTCGATTTTACTATAATTATATTCAGAGATAACAATAAAGCTTGACATGTTACATGAACAATATATTTCGATAACTATATGATAAATATATAAATTCTAGTAGTACTCTCGACTTCATTCGCGCCAACCTAAGCGTTCATTTACCCCCGATGATATATATAATATAATATAATTTGTTAAATGATTTAGAGAAGCAGGCGTTACTTTGCGGAATTCCATATTACAAGCACTATAACAGAACTAACTACCTTGCTATAATCCGCACGAGTTAAGCGAATGCATGCTAAGCTATAGGCTTTCGTAATGCATTACGATTTTTGTCGTGGAGCCTATCCTCCCGTTGATGCTTCGGTTTCGGAGCGAAACGATCATCGAGATTGTGGTGGTGGTTGTGTGTGCTGCTTGTGTGCATTGTTGCTGGTGGATGCGCCTTGGGGTACGTGTAGTGGCTTGTCCTGCATGTATAAGGTGCGTAAATTTTGCCTGCTTCATACACATTAGCTTTGCATGCATTCGCTTAACCCGTGCGGATTATAGCAAGGTAGTTAGTTCTGTTATAGTGCTTGTAATATAATATGTGTTTTTTCACGTTCCCGTAAGAAAAACGGGTTTTTATGTCATTTGTTTGGCATAACATTTTTATTTTATTCGCAGTGTATATAAGCCTCTATTTTATCATTAGAGACAAGCGCATTAGCCATGAAGTTGTAACAGACAGACTAACGGACAGACTATCTAATTTATACTTTTAATATGGATGTATAAAATATATTTAATTATAGTAAAATAGCATCAATTAAAGTATTTAAATTTATTTTATCTACCTACTGCCAAATGCATGTTTCAGATTTTTTTATGCTGAAGTGTAAGTATAAACTTGTATTTTACATCTAATTTCTGTCTTCTAATTACAAAAATTACTTAAAATAATAAGAAAAAAACAAATCGGACGAGCTGGCATCGTCGCAATTCGCGGACGCGACATACGCGGTTTCTTAGTCAAAACATGACAGTGGTATACGACGGTAAATATACACGCTACAACAGCGCCGCACCTCTGCTACGAATTCACCCGGAATTATTAATTATACAATTTCAACCACTAAGCCAACTTTTTGGCTTCTACCGATATTTGTTCTATAGCTTAGTAGAACTTATAGGATGCTAGTGCACACGTTGAAAAAAGTGGCGTCCGATATTCGGACGTCAAAAGTGCGGGGACGCCAGATTAAATGCAATTACGTGTTAATAAGACGCCAAATTGTTTGCAGGATAAATATATATATACACATACGTATATATATATATATATAGTTATCCCTTCTAGGAGTTGTTTGATCAAGCGGTACGTATAATCAGTTCTAAGTTGATCCGTTCGGATTTGTTGATCCAGGCCCGATTTGTTGATCCAATACAATTTTACATCACATTTGTTGGCTCCGCTTCGGATCAACAAATGATGAATACTGTTTCTCTGTAAGTACTCAATAATTATACAAATCCACTCCGTAGTTATTTGATCCGATTCAAACGCGCCAATCACAGAGCAGATCGTCACCGAACGTACTCCGTACTTTGACCCCGTCATTCAAGGCTATTTCAAGGTTGAGTTTGCAGTACATTATTTAGCATGCAGATTTCAAAGAAATGTAGTTGAAGGATCTGATGGTTCTTATTGAAATTATAACATTTAGGAATAAGTGATCTTGAATAAGAGGCTGAATTAATATTTAAAAAAATCCCTAAAAAATCCCTCCTTTCTGCCTAAAAGAAATTCTTAAAATCTTAAATCTTATAAAGTACATGTAAAAAAAGGTAATCATAGAAATTATTTTGTTAAATACCAAAATAATGTATATTATTACTTTTGTATTATGGAATTCCGCAAAGTAGCGCCTACTTCTAGTTTTAATTTTTAAGTTACTTGTTTTAAGGCGCTCCAGGCGAGAGTGTAAGAGGGAGGCTCGTCCCATTCAGTCTCTTCAAGTGTCAACGTCACTTGCTCGTGGTGCACCCTGCAGATAACCTGAAGTCGCGTTCCTTATACTCAGAATTACCAAACGGTATTATCTGAATGTCATACAGGTTTACGCATCGACATCAGCACATCAAGACGATGATGCATACGATGCATGCCTCGAAAACCTTTTACATTGTTTCGATGGGGGAATTAAACGCAAAGCTTGGCAAGTGAAGCGGCACAGAGGTGAGAGTAGAGCAATTTGGATACGGGCTACGGAACCACATGGGCCAGATGTTGGCGGATTTCTTGGAGAGAGAGGATCTCTACATGATGAATTCTTTTTTCAAGAAACAGCTGCATCGAAAATGGACCTGGATAAGTCCCGATGGTTCCACGAGAAATGAGATCGACTTCATCATGTCGACCAGAAGTTATATATGTAATGATATATTTGCGATCAATACCGTAAGGAATGGGAGCGATCACCGTATGGTTAGAGGTACATTGAATATATGCGTACAGCTGGAAAGATCCAGACTGGTGAAGTCTACGCTCCGACCCATTTGAGCTCATATCCAAAATCCCATAAAGTTCCAACTCGATCTGATGAACCGTTTTGATTGCCAAACTGACTGCACTGTGACTGTGGACGATTTAAACAACATGCTGGTGGAAACCGTCCATATGGTCCAAACTTTATAAGAAAAGTCGTAAGAGAACCAATAAATTCTTGACACAGACTCTCATGCCCATGAATGAGAGGAATAAAATGAGATTAGTGTATCCATAGACAGATTTCTTAATGGCAAAAGTGCGACCAGCGACAGTTCAACACCAAATACCTTCGAGGTACTATAGAGCGTAACAGGGGCTCAAAAGTTTTCGCAAGACATCTGTCTATTAGGCAAAGGCAGTTGACGTGATTGAAGACCGATATTGCTATCATTTCGTCTCAAGTGTCCTCCAGGCAGAAACCTACGCTATCATGGAATGCGCCAGGAGATTGAAAGAAACACAAACAGCAGGTAATATAGTTATATGAAGCGACAGTCAAGCGGCATTAAAAGCACTCGACCGTATAGAAACGACTTCAGCCATAGTTAAAGAATGCAAACAAGCATTAAATGAACTATCTGAAGCTGGTGAAGTGGTGATTGCATGGGTCCCAGGGCACTACGGCCATGCAGGTAATGAAAAAGCTGATGAATTAGCAAGAAAGGGAGCGAGTCAGACTTTTATAGGGCCTGAACCCTATCTCCCAATTGCTAACACTATCATAAAGCGTGTTATAGGTAAAATAATAGAAATAGAAGCTAACAAAAGATGGAGAAAGGAAACACTCAGACAGTCGAAGCTATTTCTCAAATCATTCGATACAAAGAAGACCAAGCAGCGTATGGAAAATATCTCAGAGTAGGGAAAATGTGTCAATTATAACACGTATTACTACGGGGCACTGCCTGTTAAACAAACACCTGTCGATAAAGAGAATAAAGGAAGATTCAGCGTGCTCAGAGTGTGGAGTAGAAGAAACGAGTCTTCACCTTATAGCTGAGTGCCCTATGTACTCGCAGGTAAGATGGGAGATACTAGGTGAGGATGAACTTGCAGTTAAGGACTTGGCTGATATCCCCTTCAGGGACATTATCAGGTTTACAAAAGCTACTGGTAGATTAAAGCAGGTGACACTGCCGAGACATCAGTGATACCCATGTCACAACATGGGGAAATGGGTGGAACAGTCTGACATAAGAGCTGACCACATGCACTGCTACAGCAGGCGTCCCCGAATTAGATAGATAGATAGATCATTTCGTCTCGACTTGAGATTTTAAGAGAGGTTGAGAGGTTCTATAGGCAGTTATACATTTCATACTGTTGTCAACTTGGCAAAAGATCCAAGACCCAATTTGACTCTACACTATACCGAAGATATACCACCGGACGTCAGCCTAACGAGATTAGTATTACTCTCAAACAACTTAAGAACAACAAGGCTCCAGATGATGAAAAAATGACAACCTAACTACTGAAGGTGGATGAAGAACTGAAAAACTACCTCAAGTCCTTCAGCGATTTAATTCCGTTATTTATGAAGGTATTATGCCGAAGACATGAGACAGGAACGTGGTAGTTCTCTTCTTCAAGAAAGGTGACGTCTTATTGAAGAATTACAGACCCATCTTTCTGCTGAATCATGTTTATAAGTTGTTCTCCAGAGTCAAAACGAATCTTCTCGCTGGTAGGTTCGACGACTTCCAGCCTCCCGAACAAGCCGGATTCCGAAAAGGCTAAAGTACTATAGTACCACATATTCACGCTGTGGGAGGTTATACAGAAGACCGAGTAGTATAACCAGCCACTTTGCTTGGCGTTTGTGGACTATGAGAAGGCCTTTGATTTGGTGGAAACATGGGCCGTATTAAGATGGCTCCAGAGATGCCGAATCGTCTATCGGTGCGACCAAGTGCTGAAGTATTTGTACGAAAATGCCACAAAGTCTATCCGTATCCAAGACGGCGAGATATGAGACAGAGAGATGTCATCTCCCGGAAACTGTTTACCGTTGCATTGGATGATGTCTTTAAGCTTTGGATTGGAACGGATATGGCATCAACATCAACGGCGAGTATAACACTTACCCTAGATTTGCCGACGATATAGTCGTTATAGCAGTCCTGAAGGACCTTAACATAATGCACGACGACCTCAGTAGAGTAACTAAACATGTGGGCCTTAAAATGGCTCAGAAGATGTTGAAGATGATTGTAACTTGTAACTTAGTTTGACAGTCTATATTATTATGAATTATTAAATATTATTAATAAAAATAATTTTGTTATCTCTCATTATTCAAACTATAACTAAGTATGTAATACAGTATTATTTTAAAATTTAACGCCGTTTGAAACCATATTTCGTTTCATTTCATGCAAAAAAGTGCAGTCCAGAAACAGTTCTTACTAATAGGTAGTTTCGAATTTCAAATATATGTCAGAATGCCCCGGACGATGTTAAAAATAAAGATTTATATTAGATCAACTTATGCCTATTGATACAGAATTATATAGTAGCAATGACCTCTGGGGCCGACGTTGACAGGTGGGGCATCTCACTCATTATATATCAAACATGGATCAAAAAGTGTCTAGAATGTATTGGATTTTAAGATCAACTAATGCTTAACGGAGACTTTAGCAAAAACCGTTAGCAGGAGCCACAAAATAACCAAAAAAATGAAACGAAAAATATAGAGTCTACTAGTGCATCATAAAATATGAGTGAGTGACACGATATGTCAATCAAATATATCCTTTTTGTCATTGTGAATACAACTCAGGAGCCATTAAAACAGCTAATTTAAGTGGATCAAACAAGTACTTAGAAAAATTGCGTGATCAAACAAGTAGCAGAAAAGGACTATATATATATATATATATATATATATATATATATATATATATATACATATATATTTATTTAGGCCATTCATAGGCAAGCCTGTGAGTGACAATAATACAATAAATTATGAGAGGGAAGATGAAACTCGTATACTTCATCTTTGTCTAATCCCACATAAAAAAAGAGAGACAGATAGATCACCCTGATTATTTTATTGTAATATGTCACATTATAGGCTGGCACAATATACTCTTAATACACTCTATGATAAAATTACGTTCCTACACAAATGTAATCTCTATCAATAATGATGTACTTTCAATTGTAACTTACAAAGGATAATTTTATATTTAACGTACGATTATCTACGACTGTTTTCGTTACAGCATATGTCATAATTCACCATTAGAATAATATAATTGACAGGTATTGATACCGTATCCTAAAAGTAGTTAATACTAAATCTTTAGTTTATCTCCTCAAATAAAACGTGTTCACGGATTTTATTAGCTTATAAACTTCAATTACACGGTATGGACTTTAAACCTTATCTAGTCTCATAATAAATAAGATTAGCTATAACGAGCGAGGACTGATTGTAAATATCTATTACTAGCCCGCGGTTCCGCCCGTGTGGAAATTAGTGCGTCACAAAGTTCTCTGTAAATCCCGACTCCGCGGGAATTACAGAGTAAAAACCACACCTCAGATTAAAAAGTAACCTCTCTTCTATCGTCCAGTGAAAGGCACATCAAAATTTGTTTAGTCGTTGCAGATACCGTAATATCCACCTTCTTTAACAATTGCACTATCTTCTAGTAGTAGTAGTATATTATTGTAAAATCGTACAAAAATCTATTTAGTAGATTTTGAGAAAATCGATCACATATAATCTACAGCTTTTGGCGACTGTCTTATAATATGTTTAGCTATAAGATATTATATAGACAACTGCTTTTTTTAATGTGAAATTTGAATTGCCTGTTATTTCTCTCGGCCTCTTCGTGCAGTAGTACATTTCTCGAAATACTGTAAATAATTTGAACCAGTAGTTTTGGTCTACTTTATATTCCTCCTTCCTTAATACTCCTAGTTCAGCGGTGCAATTTCGAATATATTCCAGAAAATTCATCTAAGATATTTAGAAAAATTTACACTTTGACCAGCGTAGTTTTTTGACAATTTTTGTAGTCTGTAGTGTGAATTCTGATGAAGTCTTGTTGCACTATTTTAAATTATTCTTTTTTATTAAAACATCTGTTCGAGTGAATTCTATTCACTAAATATCAATATATTCTACTGTGATGCGATACTAAAAAACTGAAAGATTCAGAATATTTTTCTCAATTAATTGGTTTCTATACTTCTTCCATATTAGTGCATTTTATTTATAGATTACCCCATATAATAAAGACATAATTAAAAGCAAAACTTACACAATCTACAAAAGTATCGTTATTCCGTAATTCATTAAAATGGACTCCTATGAAGCTCCTCGTAAGAAGCTTTGCAATTTTATTGGGTACCGAGATCTCAATAATTTAATTCTGCTACTATTATTAAATCAATATCTTCTACTGAAATAGCTAAAGAAGTACAAGCAAGAAACTCGGTTAATAATACATATAGCTTTATAAAAAATTATAATAATATTATAATAAAACACATGTTTCTGATTGTACTTACTACTCACTGATTTATCGCCGTTGTCATTATTTTGCTTTATTGTCCATTTATCAAAGTTTAACGAGCCGTAATCGTGGTTATTTCGCTTGTTAAAATTGTTGCCGCTTCGATAAGGAAGTACATACACATAAGACAGATTTGTGTTTAGTGACCGATTTGTCGACCTTAGATTCGATCAAGTGGGTATATAAATAGTACCATTGTAAATTCGGTGGACAAAAATATTTGTTTCTAAGTAAATCATATTTTACAGGCACGTGATCCTTAACAATAATTTGAGAGAAAATTCATATTTACATTTTTATTGAGTCTTATAAATTTTTTTCATATCATTATAAGCCAAAAATGCCGTGTGCTATCCGGCTGAGTAGAATAGACCACCCTCATTTCTTACCGAGATGTCGTAAAAGGCGACTAAGGTAAGTTGACCCACCGTGTGGTGTCTGGTTGAGTAGAATAGACCGCCCTCTTTCTTACCGAGGGTCCTAAAATACGACTAAGGTAAGTTGACGTCAGGCAGGCGGCCGATTGTAAAATACGTAGCCGAATCATATGACAATATGTTTTTAACATGTTGTGCCGACCGCACTTAGAGTGGGATAAGGGCAGGAGGATGATGATCATTATTAGGCAAAAGTTGGTATAATTAATGTCTTATAGCGATATATTTGTCTTACATTAATATACCACTTGACTCTAGCAGGGCTTTGCATTACTTTCATCGGAAGGATATGATATCTGAAGCAAACTGGTATTTTTCATTTCCAGCATGGAATACGTTAAAAAAATGTCACCATCATCTGATTTTGTCATATACTCTACATGTAGTATATGGTACAATTTATGTAGTACAATTTGGCTTTAACTTTATAATTGATTAGTTAACTAAACATACCCAAGGATTTTTTATAAATTCAGTGATATCAAATATTTTTCGGAAATAAACGTTCTGTAGGATCCATAGCTGGGTATAAACATTTTTTTGTCAAACCAGAAAATATCTTACTCTTAGTTTATACAAGACTTTATTCGTTCGTCTTGTACTTTGTGGTAAAAAACTAGGAACTCTCATTATAAAAATTAACGTAACAACGTGGGATTATAATTATTTTAATGAGATACACTCAACTTGTATGCAGTTAAACAAAGTAGTTAAGTAAACTGAAAGCGATTATCCACTTGTTACAGAATGTTTGGCTCGAGCGGCGCGTGCGCAGCGTGCGGGCAAGCGATACCCGCGAGCGAGTTCGTGATGCGGACGAACGCCCCACAACAACCCTTACACGTCTTCCACATAAAATGTTTCGCCTGCTCAAAGTGCGGGTCACACCTCATGCAAGGCGACAGGTTTGTGCACTGCACTAATTAAACCTTCAATGAATGTTTTAAAAAATAAAATAGATTTTACACTAATCCATAGTTAATGCCGTGTGTTATCCGGTTGAATAGAATAGACCAACCTCATTTCTTACCTAGGTGTCGTAAAAGGCGACTAAGGTAAGTCGACCCGCCGCGTGGTATCCGGCTGAGTAGAATATACCAAACTCATTTCTTACCGAGGTTTCGTAAAAGGCGACTAAGGTAAATTGACCCACCGTCTGGTATCCCTCTTTCACTCTCCTTCTTACCGAAGGGTCGTTAAATATGAGTAAGGTAAGTTGACGTCAGGCAAGCGACCGGTCGTGAAATACGTAACCAAATCATGTGACAACATGTTTGTAACGTGTCGTGCCGACCCCACTTAGAGTGGGATAGAGGCAGGATGTTGAGGAGGATGACTAATTCACAGTTAATTTAGAAGCCAGTTTCATAATTACCATTTATATCGGAATTTTGGCCTTTGCGTTAAATTAGATAGCAACAGATTCTGTTTTAAAAAGATATACAAATCTTTAACAAATGTATCCAATTATTGTAACATTTCGGTATAAACCGGCATCTAATAACATTAAAGTGGCCGCATTGTATAATTTTATGCACCACGCACTGCTGACGGACCTACGGAAAAAACGTTTGGTAAACAAATTATACACGAATCTTTTCTTTACATGGTAACAGTATTTTTGAGGTACACTATTTTTATTTTATTAGTACCAAAGTTGTTTCACAAAAGGGTATTTTTCAATAGGTACTACATGCTCGCGGGGTCACTAGTCTGCGAACAAGATTGGCAGAAGTTAATGAAGAACGCGAACGCGGCGACACCTGGCGCGCCGGTGCGCAAAGGCAAGGTGGGCCGTCCGCGCCGCTCGCGCGAATGAGCGTTGCCCACGCCTGCACCGGCGGCCAAACCCGCACAACTCTCGCAGCGGGACTATGAGGAGGTAAGCATCTACTAAGTTATAGACCACATACGAAGTAAAGGCACTTCATTTGTCTTAATTCAAATTAAAAATATTCTTCATTCAAGTAAACTTGTAAGCAAGTGCTTTTGAATCGTCAACATCTACTGTTGGTTCGGTAAGCTGTTCGTACCGGCACGAAACTCGGCAGCTGCTCTTTTCAAAGAATAATTCTTATTACTAGTTACATATAGTTATAAATGTCTTGCACCGAGTCGAAGAGTAGCTATATACGCATTCTTATCGTGTAAGTAATCCTCAATAGTATAGAAAGCTTTCTGTATTAGCCTTTTTTTAATATGTATTATTTTTAAACTGCTGTAATGGTAAAGTTAAAGTAGATTGCGGTATTTTATTATATAATCCTATACCCAATCCCATAAACGACTTATGTATAGTACCCGGCAATAAATAATGCACATAGAGGCTTAGAGAGAGAAAATCGGCTAGATTCTGCTTGATAGAGCATTGTCTCTGTCGCACAGATTGACGAACCCGTACGAAACGTCACATACTAACTGAGTGACAGTGACAGCGCTCTACAAAATCGAACTGGCGGGTTGTTTCGTTTTAAACATCGATGTGCATTATTTAATGCCGGGTACTATACTATTGTAAGGCGCAAAGCAGGAACCGCACTGTGTCGTTTCCTACTTTGTCTATTATATACATCGCCATAAAGTGACTTTGGTTCCAAAAAAATTATATTGCATGTATTGTAATCCGTCGAGATAATTTCTAAATTTAGATACATTACTATTCTAAAACACATGTTTAGTTTAAACATTCAGCCATATCATAAGAACATTATCCCTTCTTCTTTGTCTGACGCGTCAATATTTTATATAGAAGCATCATAAATGGTGAAGTATTCCATGTTTGATATTTCAGGAAAAACGTTAACAATGCATATATTCTTTTGTTTCATTTAAGTTGTTTATACACACTCTTACATCGGGACTATGTTGTAAGCACGTGCAAGCACGAAAGTCATAGATCCGATTTGAAATAAAGGTACTCTATTCGTCCAAAGTGATTTTAGTTCCCAAAAATCTCACAATTGCATGTATTGTGTTCATGGAGATAATTACTAAATTTACTTTAGCTTGCATTAAGTCTATTACAGGAATATCATTCCTTTCTTCTTTTTCTGAATCTGAATAGTTTATATCGACGCATAAATGACGAACTAATTCATGTTTATTGTCAGGACATTTGTCCTGACAATAAATATTCATTGTAAACATTTGTTTACAATGAATATTTCCCTTTGTTTCATTTAAGATATTTATAAACCGTAAGTAATATTAAAATCGGAAACTCTGTCTGTCTGTTTTGACTAAACCGACAGTAATCTCTCTCTCTCTCTTTCTTCCACTTCGCTTGGTCATGGACATCGTCGTCGATGGCTTTGCATGCCCTCTTATCCTTCCACTTCCATCATTTCTTTCCATCCTCCCGATCAAGCAATAATTAAAATATTTACTTGAAGCTTGCACAACGAGCATATACGAATACATGAGAATTATTTTTCTTCGGAAATAGGAAAACACATAATGTTAAGGACTAATGCTTACGATAACTAATGTGTTTAAGTTTTTAAAGAGTAAACACAGGAACTGTCTAAATAGCTCGGCATTACCATTTTGTAATTTGTAATTTTTCTAGAAATTAGAACGGATATGATAAGCTGTCCTTAAAAGATATGCCATTGCAGAATTTTCAGTAAAATTTTTAAAAGAGCAATAATCCGCAATACATTTATTTATTATCTACGTCTTTATCTATACTTATTATAAAAATCTGTCTGTCTGTATGTGGTCGATTTTCTCAAAATCTATTGACAGGATTTTTCTACGGTTTTTACTAAAATATGTAATAATTCGGAAGGTTTAAGAAGAATTATTTAGGTTAATAGTACATTATGGATTCATATAAATTGTCTTAAAGGGATCTCGCAGTTGTAGAAAACTCGGCTGGTGGGAGCTTTAGTCGCGTGCGCCGCGTAAACTAACAGAGATATGATACTACTATGATAATGTACTAGAGAATTGTAGATCTTCAAAAAACCTACAAAAAAGTCCGCGACAGCATGTCTCTATCTCTGATAGTTAACTTAGTTAACGAACTACTTTTATGTTCATCTATTTATATTCATTATATAAAAGCTCAGCAACAATTTAACTCAATAAAATGAAGGGTTTTTCGCGAGAAAAACTTGTGATACACTGATTACTACGTATTACGCAGCGTTTACGAAGAAAACTTCCAAGTTGATTGAAATTTTCATTTATTACCAACAATTTATACAAAATCTAAACAAGATATACGAATTGTAAAAGCTTTGCGATTTTGTCGTGGAGTCGTATCTCCTGATAATGCTTCGGTTGCGGGGCGAAACGATTGTTGAGTTTGTGAAAGTGAACGTGTATAGCATTTGTGTATTGTGGTGGCTGTGGTGGAGATGTGTGCATGTGTTTTTACGAATCCTGCATGTAACGGTATGAAAAAACGGATAGTCCACTATACATTTAGCACTATATATATTTTCTATTTACTGTATCGCGGATTATAGCAAAATAATTTTATTATTACTTTTTTTTATATATGTGTGAATACAGCATGCTAAAGCGTTCAGATTTTTGGATGAGGCGAGTAATTTTTTTTTTTATAATATGCAGTGAATGCGACAAACGACAGCTTAGATTATTTAGTATATTTGGGTATTTTCCTGTTATTGAAGAAGTGATATTGAAATATATTTACAACATATAACCATTAGTATTCAGTGACATTTCGAGTAAACGTCTTAACTGATTATGTTTTTTTTTATGAAACATATTCAATTGGTTATAAAATATGCACATCTATATTAGAATTGAAAATAACAGACTTAGTTTTTCTTAAAAATACACCATGTTATCTTTATGAACGGCTATTAGAATCCTTGGTAATTTTCCTTTTTATTACTTATAAAGCGAATTTATATGTTCGTACAATACATGTTTATTAACTAATATTCTCGGTGACATTTCAAGTAAATTATTTAATATGTACATTTATATGTGAATACTAAAAGACCGAATTAATTTTTGTCACTTCACGTTATCTCTATACATGTGGCTATTTAACAGCAAAATGTCACTACATAATTAGCATAATTAAATCCTTATTTTTGCGAGTCACATGGTCGCACCCATGGGCGTAGCGAAGTACGAGCAAGGAGGGGCAGCTGCCCCCCTTACAGTGAAAAACTATCAACACGAAACATCATCATCATCCTCCTGCCCTTATCCTACTCTAAGTGTGGTCGGCACAACATGTAATAAAACATGTTGTCACATGATTCGGCTATGTATTTTACGACCGGCCGCCTGCCTGACGTCGACTTACCTTAGTCGTATTTTACGACCCCTCGGTAAAAAAGAGGGTGGTCTATTCTAGTCAACCCGATAACCACACGGCGGATCAACTCGAAACATATTGACACTATAAAAGGTTTGCATAAGTCCTATAATGTACATCATCTTCAATACAAATGTGCGCTCCTTATATTTTAAATATCATGAAATCGAAAAAAAAATAGTCAAGATTTTCTGAGATAATTTTGGCTCCCCGTCCCCGTATATAATTCTGGTTTAGTCTTAGTCGGACCCAAATTATTTGAATTGCAATTACCATCTCATCTAACTAATCACCCTAAATGGATATAGACACTGATTGGTTGAATACCCTGATTAATGTAAACTGAAATATATATTGATCCTCAGTTTGCATTGTATGTTTGCGTTACCACTACCTCACTAATTAGTCATTACTCTTATTAGGTTCATATGTTTTCCAACATAAACAATCATTCTAATGGGTGCCACAGATTCCACAGATTTACCTCGTGGAAATAATTTAAAATATTTTTTTCGTTTAAAATAATTATAATCCGTTTTCATGGTAGTTATCCAACTTCCATCTATCCAGTCCAGTCTGTATAGAAAATATACATTTAGCATTATGTATATTTTCTATTTAAGTATTTAATCGCGGATTATAGCGAGATAATTTTATTATTACTTTTGTATTATGGATCTCCGCAAAATAACGCCTAATTCTATAAATTATAATAAATTTATTACAGAATAACGGATTCTGACCATAGAGTTATTATCCTAGAGTAGGGAAGCCAGCCTTTAATATGCTATATTACAAAAAGAGAAATAGAGAGAAAGCAAATGAGGGTGCATCTATCTATCTAAATTTGCCATAATCATGTCGAAATCGAAAGTTTAGATTATTTATATATTATATATTTTAATTATTCTAGCAATTCTTAATCTTAATTTCTCCTTCGGCGTAAATTGTAGAACCAAAACATTTTCTTACAACTTTCTAGTTGACAAAAATAGTTTGTAAAAGTATGGCAACTAAATTCTATTTGCGTATTTATCATGAGTTTAAAAACAAATTTAGGCAATTTTTAATTATTCCAGCAGCAATTTTATGTTTCATCCTTTAGTAATAGATTATATACAATGTTTTTTAAAAGCAAGTCATTTAATTTGGGTGCACATAAAGGATGACAGTGAATAATAAAATAGTATGTTGCAAAAAAGTTAAATCAGTGATGTTCTGACTTGATACTTAGTACTTTTGACATTTATATCAATTCAAAAGTTTTATTTATTTTTATTAACCTTAACCTATTAACCTCTCCAGAGTTTCCGAGACGTTTCTTAACACCTTCATACCTATTATTAGTTGGTGCCTTAGAAGCATATGAGCATCAGGTAGCCACTAAAAGGCCCTACTTTTAATTGGCCAGATTTCCTGGCCCAGGAAATCGCATTTAGGATGTCATGCGACAAGCACCAGCAATCGTTTGGGCGTCTGTAGCAGATGAAATCCTAAAAAGATATTAAAAAGCGATACCACGATGATAGCATGTTCGTTATAAAATATCTATTACCTCGTTAGAGGATTTGTACACTCTCAATTGGTTTTTGTTAATGTTTTTATCTGAGCGTTTTTCATCTCACGTTATCTCCAGGGTCATTTTACATTAAGAAATCTGATATTGTGATGTTATCTTCTTCTATGTGGTAACGTCCTTGGCTCAAGGCCAATCTATACCTTTTCTATTATCATATTACTTTTGTATATAAAATCTAGATCATTTATAATTTGTAGTTTTTAAAACTGATATCTTTGTATTGGTATTTGTATTCAACGTGACTTAGCCGTTAAGCTCTCTGGACTTTTATTTTCTTTTAAAGAATCTTAATTGTCTTATATAAATGTGGACAATAATCTTAAAAGTAAACAACATAGGATAATATATAAGTAATTTATAGAATTAGGCGTTACTTTGCGGAGATCCATAATACAAAAGTAATAGTAAAATTATTTTGCTATAATCCGCGATACAGTAAATAGAAAATATATATAGTGTTTAATGTATAGTGGACTATCAGTATTTTCATACCCGATACGTGCAGGATTCGTAAAAACACATGCACAAACCTCCACCACTTCCACCACAATACACAAGCACTACACAGGTTCACTATCACAAACTCAACAATCGTTTCGCCCCGCAACCGAAGCATCATCAGGAGATAGACTCCATGACAAAATCGCAAAGCCAAAATTGCAAAATGGCTTTGTATGTATGTATTTGTATGTATGTATACTTTGTATATATACTGTATCGCGGATTATAGCAAAATAATTTTATTATTACTTTTGTATAATATATAAGCTTAACTAAACTAGGTACGGAGTCATAATAAATTTTATAGGCTTAAAACGGACACAAGCAATTATTATTAAGTTATTTGCGATCAATTAAATTTAATTAATGTTAAACAAGTATATCCTCAATAATACTTTAATGAGAATATACGAAGGTCTCGACTATCGGTTATGTAATTACCTCTATTATAGGAATCAATTTTAATTAAAATTTTAATGAACAAATAACTTGGCCTTTTTTATCGATGCTAAGTTTTTACCATTACCTCTCTTAATAGTAATTAACAAATCAATCCTTGATCAAATAGCGTCTAAGATTAAAATAAGGTTTAAACTGAGTATCATTTTACAACTTTGACGCCTTGGTTTCAATTCCCAGTAGAATTGAAGAAATGGTCTTTTGACAAAATATTAGTCCCTCTAAACTGCCCAGCGATTTTAGTATTCACTGTGCATATTCAGTATTAAGCGGTTAAAAATACATATCTATACTAATATATAAAGCTGAAGAGTTAGTTTGATTGTTGGCTTGTTTGTTTATTTGTTTGTTTGTTTGTACGTCCTAATCTCAGGAACTACTGGACCGATTTGAAAAATTATTTGAGTGTAAAATAGTCCATTTGTCGAGAAAGGCTATATCACATCACGCTAAGATGAATAGGATTATTAATAATCAAAATATTACGAAAACAATTTAAAGCTTTCCTTGCGTGAAAGCAACTTTAATAACTTTTAGCGTGCACACGCTACACGCTAAAAGTTATTAAAAAATCATTTAGTACAAAATTGTTCCCTTCTAAAAGTTCTAAATAAAAGTCTACGACAGCATATGTCTAGCTTTTCAGGTAAACCCACTTTAAACATAATTAATATAAGTATTACGGTTCACTCAAATAATATCCCTGCAGTCGATGCGAATGCAGTTGCGTTTAAAAGCTCGTCTTTCATATAATGCTTTAAGGCTACAAATGACGATAAGGTTTGAGATATAAGCTCATCTCAATATATAGAGGTAGAGATGGAGAAGGAATATGATGGACAGGAATGTAGCGATGGAGTATGGTGGACATGGAGGAATCGTCGACAACGGTGGCCTTCTGTGTGGATGTTGTTACATCTGGTGCTCCCGATGCATCTATCAGCGGAGGCTACAGGTCTAGCCAAAGGTAGAGTGCGGTAGAGAGCTCTGTCCTCACCACCAGCAGCGTAGTGGATCATTGTCAGGTTTTAAGTCGGTCTAACATACCCTTCGCTCATCCGCGCGGTAATGACCCATAATAAAACAATAAAAGCGTTTCTACTTCTTATCATACAGTGAATACTTAAGTTCATGTCATTACAGGCGATACTTACTGTTTTGAGCTGCAGATAAAGAAAATTATGATCTTTAATTATTTGGTAGATAAGAAGGATTTAAAAAAAGGTTTTCTCAGTAAATCATGTTAAATAGTTTTTAAGTTATAATTTTACGTCTACCTGGCGTCATTTGAACTTTTAATAAAAAGAAAGAATCCTACTATAAGTTTAATTGTTATACAAGGATTATTCACACTTCTTGCTTAACTCTATAATTTAGATAAATAAAACCATTTTTTTATTTATATTCAAAACTGTTTAAATTGTACATTTTTAATTTCTTGGTAATTCTCGGGAATTTGAAAACATTTTGTAATGATTTCCGAATTTAAATTTATATTTTTTGTTTTGCTTTAATTTCGTACTTGTTTTATAGACATAAAGCTTAATTAAGAAGGTGAGAGACTTTATTTGTTAATTACTCTTGCAGGGTAACGAGTAATTACTTGATTATTTTCGTACAAAAAACTAATCATTTTTATTACAATGAGAGATGATCCGGATCATAAAATTTTACGTAGTTAGACTAATGAAGTTTCTTGAATCTAGTGCTATGTTATCAATAGAAGGCAATTAGTGTGGAATTTATAAATAATAAATTTGTTTCACAAAGTCAAAATGCAGCAGGTGTTAAATTTTATTAACACTTTTTTAATTTGTATCGTAATTTTGAGTGTAATTGTTATAATTATTATTAATGGATATAAATATTTTTATATATTATGATTATATCTCATAAGCTTTTTAACTCCCTTTTATAAAACAACGGAGAATATAAAAATAGTTACAGGATTAATTGAAAGGAGTGCTCGCATTAGGATAACCTGGTGGTATTGTGACAGGGGATTTTTAGATTTATAAGAAGTCCGTTCAATAATTTAAAAAAAAGGCTTAATATCTAATCTAAGCTTAAAATGCTATTATTATAAATGCATGTCTGTCTGTAATGCTTTCACGGCTAATCCGCTGGACCAATATTGGTGAAGTTTGGCGCAAATAAGTATATAGACCGGGGTGATATACATATAAGTAAAAAATTCCGTTTTTCTTTTTGGAACTGGGCAACATAAATTGCATTTTTGAGGATACTTTAACACTTAAGGTGTCGCGGACGAACTTATAGGACGAACTTAACCAACCACTATTTAGATATCATATCATAGATGATTGCAGGTTTATTAATTCTATATAGCGATTTTAAATGTGCATCTTTGAAACTTTTAAACATATTTCGAAGCTTCAAAGAACTCTGCTTGCGTATTGACTTTCCCAAGGAAACCGCTAGTTATTTTATCGAAACAAAAGAGCTGCTTAATGCATTAATTCTTGTATGAAACGTCCAACAAGTAGTGAAGAAATGCAATTAAGCTGTTCAATGAACACCACACAAAGTCCGCTTTATTTATTATATAAGCGATTTACTCGCTTGGAACGCCCTCACTCCGGACCAGTTAAACATTTTTTTTAAGTTACAAATGTTACAAAAATTAAGAAATCTATCTTAATAAACTTTGATCACCAAACGCGCACATGTCTGCTTCCTAGGGGTAGAGTTTCAATTACCTGGCAGGCAGTTAATTCAAACATAATAACAACAAATACTTGACCAGAAAAATTGGAGATGTATATAAAAGACAAAATAAGAGGTTCTATATTAATTTGTACAAAAATAATTTATAGAATTAGGCGTTACTTTGCGGAGATCCATAATACAAAAGTAATAATAAAATTATTTTGCTATAATCCGCGATACAGTAAATAGAAAATATATATAGTGTTTAATGTATAGTGGACTATCAGTATTTTCATACCCCATAAGTCCAGGATTCGTAAAAACACATGCACAAATCTCCACCACTTCCACCACAATACACAAGCACTACACAGGTTCACTATTACAAACTCAACAATCGTTTCGCCCCGCACTGGACGTATCGGGTATGAAGATACTGATAGTCCACTATACATTAAACACTATATATGTTTTCTATTTACTTTATCGCGGATTATAGCAAAATAATTTTATTATTACTTTTGAAGTACAAAAATAACAAATATATTCTTTTATATCAGACTTCCTACAACTACAAATGAAAAAGATATAAAGAATACTATTGTTAAAACAAAGGTAAATTTGTAACACAAATGAAAAAAAAGTAAATTTTTCGATATACGGTATTATCGAAAAATTTACTTAGTTACTTTAGTCTTAAGTAATTGAGTTAAAGATTGTGTTATAAGTCGATATATCCTACACCGTATATGTTGTTTTGTCAGGTGATGTTTTGCCCCAACACAAACTAAGTCCTAAACACCGTTAATGATATTTATAAACGCTTTGTTAGAAGTTTAACATTGCAGTACTCACAGAGATAGTTCATAGAGTTAATTATCTCTTGCAGGCGACCATCGTCCAAACGCCTCAGGCATCTCCTATTCGTGCACTTGCTTACGGCGCTTCAAAATGCTCTGCTAACCAATTCTAAAGTTTAAATACCCCGAACTTATTTCGGCAACTCATAAAACTATTGTCCTGTCCCGCTAATGAAACAACTTGCAAGTACATAAACAATCCTTGCCGGTATTATAGGATAGGAGACGGCACTCACATTTATACGAAAACGATATAATTATTACAACGGCACTGGATAAAATTTGAAAAGCTTTGACCGAACTGATCTATGGGTACGTAATTTGACCCTCTGAATTCGAATTCATGGTTAGTTTTACTCATTAACTTTATATAACTAAAACTGTCGATTTTCATTCTTTTTAAGTTTTTTCACAATTTTGAATGCGTATAGGTCAAACTGATCTTGAATTGGTATCCGGTGGGTCGGGTTCGGTGGGCCTATAGTCGGTCCGGTCAAGTGCAATTTCATTTTTTTTTGTTTGTCGGTGTTATTGTTTGTTTGTTATTTAACTGAAGCGGTTATAAAATTTTAAGCACATAGTTACTCTATTACACAGATTAGCTATGATAATATCGTAATACAACACCGTTGCATTATGCTAGCGTTAAATAATTAAGTATTCAGTTGAAAGAGCGTCAAAGAGCAATCGTATTAAACTATCATTTATTATATTAATATCTTAACAATAAATAAAATATAGATATAAATATAACAATGTAGGGATTGCGACGACATACTATTTTGTTTTTGTTTTTTCTTAAATTTAACATCTCTTAGTGTATTGTGTCATATAGGTTATTAATAATTTTCTATTGTACAATTACATATTGTATTATTATTGTTTTAGTTGTACAATAAAGAATATTTGATTTGATTTGATATTGTGAAATGCATTCTTTTAAAACTCATAGCACATTATATCCAACTGTAGTTGATCTATTTAAAACTTTACATTGGTCTCTGCGACTATGATAGCTTAATAGGCTAAATTAATCGAAACGCCTACGGGAATTGATTACAGGTACACCGTTTATACTATGTTAACTACAAAACAAAGAGCCCTATTACTTTGTGACGGTGGTCAAAGGCGCAATGTTAATTGGAAAGCACCTGGAAATGACAGCGCCTTTATCGCGTGTGTTCGGTGTAAAAATCAAGTTTGGCTACGGCCTTGCCACTTGTACAAAAGGTTGACCGTTCTGGGTTTGCAACACGATTACTCGGACTTGTCGAAAGTTAATTAAATAACGTTTTTCAAAATTAACCCTCTGGCTCGACATCAAAGTGGTCGAGCGTTCGCTTTGGGAATCTTTCACAAAGAGCCACGCCCGAGGCTAGATCCAAAGCCAGCCCCTCTGATCTCAGCTCTCTGATGTAGTGCGCTGGACAGGTGAGATCCTCAACTCTTTGTCAAAGGATAAGTTAGCGAGCCGACAAACTTCGCCGTTTAATCAACTTTATCACAGACAATGTAGGCATGATGGCTTACGTTTGACGAACCGAGTATCAAAAGTTCGGAGCTATACAGCTGAAATTACTTACAAACTGAAATGAAATAAAAATGATGAAGAAATGAATGATTAAAATCATTTTGCTTCGATTTTATGGTTTTACGAATGTCATATTTTAAAATAATATTGCATTCAAACATAATTTACACGGTCTGTAAATTTGCATATTTCAATGAACTCCGCTTTACTAAATCATCGTATATGCTTTAATGCATGTTCACATATCACATCAATAACAAAAAATATATATATTTGGAAACAGAGCATTTATTTTGAAAAGAAAACTGCTTAAGCGGCTTTGTATGCTTTTTATGATGGGTAAAAATTTGAATTCGTGTCAGGACACGTGACCAGGAGGCCTACCATGAACTCTTATTGCGACTCAATTAAAAACGTAAACTAAATTGTTTTGCTTTTTCATACAAAGACGTCTTAAAGACGCACAATTTAAGTCGTTGCTGAATGACCGTTCTGAATTAAAACATTTGAGTAAAAGAGACAGAGTTATATAAAGTTCATATAACGTTTTCCTTTTCAAATCTTAAGACCCCCTTCATGGTACGAAAAGAAAGCGGTTGAGTTTAGGTACTCACTTTAAATTGAATCGTTTTCTAAAAGTTAATAGTAGGCCTACTGATCGAAAATTCTTAAAACAAAGGAAAATGTATGCCGACGCTTGCTGTTTAATTAAGGCGCGCAGGGCTACTTGCGCAAAACAAATTGTCATGTTTGTGTACGATAGCGCAATAAATGAATATTATTTTGTACCACATAAATGTAAGTACATTTATACAGATAATTAAAGCAATTCAACATAACTCTAAAATATCAAAAAATCGCAACGTCAATATTCAAGTTCTCACTTCTGCCGGCACTCCCGCAGTACAACCCGTTGATTTTTTTTTATTAGTCTTCCGTATCATATATTAAAGTTACAAAAACGCATATACCAACAACTAACATCGTAAGTAATGTAAATCAAATCGGGTTCGCACTACTGATTTTGGCCTGAGTAATCGACCTGTTAATAATTAAAAAAAAACCACGCTGAAGTAATCAATTATATATATATATATATATATATATATATATATATATATATATATTATATTTAATTATAATTATATAATATATATAATTTGAGAAGAGAGAAGGGTTGGAGCTAAGACCTACCACGCTGCGCCAATGCGGATTGTTAGGTTACACATATCTCCAGAGTTCTCTAGAGATATGCAGGTTTCCTCACGATGTTTTCCTTCACTGAAAAGCGTGTGATAAATTGCAATTATCAATTAGACACATGAGTTTTAATAGAAAAACTCATTGGTGCCTGCCCGGGTTTCAACTCGTGTTCCCCTCGAAAGAGTCGCACGGTCTCACCGCTGGGCTATCATAGCTTAAAAAGTTTGGTTATCTCTTTTAAATTAATTAAGTCTAGCTAGATACACTTATCGTTGCCAACCTGTATATATTTATTACCCGTGATTCCTTGGCAAAGATCCATACGTTGTAACCGCCAAGCCATCGGATATTATGATTGATGGCTGATATCTATCTAGTGGCAATCTAATTCTATATACCGTCGGCGACACGCAATCGCGAGGTCGTTTGCCGTGAGTTAGCACGACATTCGAAAGTTAGACTTATTTAATATTCTCTTTTCATTTGATTTACATTTGATGTATGTATAAAACAATAAGATATAACTATACTGTACCTGCAACATAGTTCGTTACAACTAAAAATCTAAAATAACTAATTTATTTCGGTCTCCTGAACATGCTTTGCGGGGCGAAACTATTGTAGAGATTGTGGTAGTGAATATGTGCAGTGCTTGTACATATATTTTTGTGTTATTGCTGGCGGGTAGTACATGAGTTTTTACGAATTCTGCATGTATCAAGTATGAGAACGGATATTACACTGTAGATTTAGCATCACATTCATATTTGATTTTTCGGATCATAGCAAAAAAATTACAATTATTTTACCTGAAATAACCTGACCAGCTCATAGTCACTTCGCTTTGCGACTCATTGGGGCTATATCTACTGGCATTGACCTACTAAGGATTATCTCATTTAAAATATAATCACGCAGTGACACCCCAAGTTTAGCTATTTCCTTCCCTAGATTTCTGTTTTTTGCGAATGGCTTAATAACGACTAATTTTCAAATTCATATTTTCTCTATATAGAAAACTCCTATCTTATGTACTCTAAATATATATAACCTAGTAAACGCCGATCATTTTCCTTTAATTTCAATAAAGTTATTATCCGTTATCTTTTTATCCTAAACGATCAGTACTCTGAAACGGCGCCGGACGTCGAACCCGCTGCCTTTGCGTGCCATTAACGATTCGCTGGTTTCGCTTTAATTATTTTAACACTCATTATACGTTTAAGAAAACGTAATAAATATGTATGTAATTTTATATTAATGAGTTTTAATGTTTTCAACCAATGTTGTAAGAAACTAGAATCTAATGTTGATGATTTTGTAGATGCAGGTCTAAATTATTGAAAAAAAATTATCGTCGTTTTCTCTAAAGAAAAGTTATCGACATTGATCCCAATTACGCACAAGGCTGCAAAAAATAATATGATTAAATAATCTCATTGTCATCATCATACTCCTGCCCTTATCCAACTCTAAGTGGGGTTGGCCCAACATGTCACAATGCTGTCACATAATTTGGCTACGTATTTTCTGACCCGCCGCTTGCCTGGCGTCAACCTACCTTAGGCATATTTTACGACCGCTCGTTAAGAAAGAGGGTGGTCTATTCTACTCAACCGGATACCGCACCGTGGGTCAACTTACCTTAGTCGCCTTTTACGACACCTCTGTAAGAAATGAGGGTGGTCTATTCTACTCAGCCGGATACCACACGGCGAGTCGACTTAAGTTAGTCGCCTTTTACGACACCTCGGTAGAAAATGAGGGTGGTCTATTCTGCTCAGCCGGATACCACACGGCATTGTAATCAATCACATTGTATAATTGTTATTTTTTTAAGATTATCCGCCAAATTTCTTGCTGGTTTTTCTCGGTATCAGGAAACTTCCGAATCAGTGGTAGGCTCAGTCATTTGAATAAAGAATAATTTGAATGTAAATTATTTTGTTTCTGTGATTCATTACATAAGATATTCACGAATTTGAAAAATTTAATTAAAACTTTAATTAAATTTTTTTAATAATTTAAGAATAAGAAAAAGAAATAAAATTTAAGAAAAATTAATTAAAATTTAATTAAAAAATTAATTAAAATTTTTTATAAAATATGGTCATGAATGGTCATACTAGTAACTGAATTACATACGATCGTATGTAATTCTGCTACTAACTACGGTCAGCGAAATAGATGTAAATTACAAAGTTAAAACTTTTATAATAGAAATATTACTCGTATTACGGGCAAGGAGATCCGGATCAGCCAAAGTGTGTCAAGAAATTAGTGTTTAATTTATTCATTGGCCCCAGTTCGTGTCTAGTTTAGTTATTACGAAGGTAGTTCAGGCGCCAGACTGAGAAATTAATCTAGCTACAATGCTTTTATGGACGGAGTGATGAGTGAAGGGTAGTATAGTTCAACTGCCTAAAATAGACTTACTATAATATACATTGGTTTCACAGTATATTTTTAGCATTTTAATTTTGTACATAAGAATATACATAATTATAAAAAGTTTAGCGATGTATATAATAGACCAAGTAGGGAACTAACATAAGCTTGCGGTTCCTGCTTTGAGCGTTGCAAAAATACATAAGTCGTTTGTTGGTTTGGTTATAAGATTCTATAATAAAATTCCACAATCTACTTTAACTTAACCATTACAGCAGTTTACATTTATAAATATATGTAACTAGTAATAAGAATTATTCTTTGAAAAGAGCAACCGCCGACATTGTTGCTGGTTCTTTTCGGTAGGAACAGCTTTCCGAACCAGTAGTAGATGTTGACGATTCAAACGGACTTGTTAACAAGTTTACTCGAATAAAGAATATTTTGAATTTGAATTTGAAATTATAGTGACACGATGCTACAATAGTAGCATCCTGTCACTATATTTTCTTCTAAGGAAAGGCCCCTTCTCTTCTTTTATAAATAGTTCAGACCACCAAGTTAGGCCAATTCTGATTTCCAGATATCACATATTTCAAAAATTCTCTTAAGATATGTAACTTTCATTACGTTCTCGTTATCTTAAAACTAAGGTAAATTTGTAGTATTAACTAAAACATTGGTTCAAATAGAAAACTGATAGGTGCCTCTCTTGGGTTTTAACTCGCGAACCCTTGTTAAGGTTTCCGCAATATCACTGTTCGGTTTTCAGTATTTGATGAATAAACTATTTTTTATTATTATATTTATACATCTTTACTAAACACATGCAACACTTCACACACTAAGAATAAAATTCCAATCTGTGATTAATACTATTATAGATATAATAGAGAATGTTCATAACAGAGTTATTTGGAAAAACTGTTTGATATATAATACATTATAAATTACATATTAAATTCCATAAGTCTGTTGATCGCGGTGCACGTTGTTATAACAAAATAGACTTGCCTTTACATAAGTTTAGAAATTATCTTAAAACGATGCTGCTACATAAAGCTTACTATACATTTGAAGATTATTTGAGAAATAGTTGCATATCTTAACTGCAGTTAGCTACACACCAAGCTGCAGCGATTAATATGTAACCATCAATCAAATTGTAAAAAAAAAATATTTGAAAAGATTAGCCGGCAAGTCTCTTCCTGGTTCTTCTCGGTAGAAGCAAACTTCCAAATCAGTGGTAGCTTCTTTAAAAACTTTGAAGATGCAAAAGCACTGAAAACACTCCGCTTGAATAAAGAATAACTTGAATTTAAATAAAGTTAATAGAAATTTAATAAAAGGTACGTAGCTTTTAAAAAAAAGCTACTCAATTCTAGTGTTGCTGTAAAAAGTAACACTAGTTAATGTTGGTCATAATTTATTTATATATTGAAAAGTATTAAGCTCTATTTAAATAGAATCAAGAATATCGATTATATTAATGAGATTGCATATTTACAAACTATATATACATCATAAATAATTAAATAAATATAACGGCTAAATAATATGCTAATCAAAACTATTATATTCGAATAAATGATAAACGTATCTATCTCTTACTAAAAATAAAACTACTGTGCAAACCAGCGGAAAATTTAAAAAGTTTGAACGTATTAGGGACATGGGACCTGCAGCGGAGATTGCATTTTTATACGACTTAAACACAACCTCTTAGCTTATTAGAGGAATCAGTTATTAGAGGTCCGTAGGATCTCGGTGGACGCGAGCGCGGTTTCGTAACGACTTCGCCCCAGTTAATTAGTTAAATGGATACGTCGCTTTCCAGTTGCGTCTATTTTATCGACTTTACGACTACAATAAAGCTCATTCTCTTCCGTGATTCAGGAATGGAAGCTATTCAAATCCCCTAAATTGAAATGGAGCTTTCTGCTATTTAATTCGGGTTCGACCGGCCGAACGGGGCCAGCGATGCACTTATGCACCGGCACATTTCCCACAGCCCGGTGCACCGGATCCGCTTCGCACACGACAAAGGACATCCGCCCACAATAGCTCCATTAAAATAATGCAAGTAAATGAGGATTTGCGGAGGCGAGTCCGCCGAATCCGCTCGCGTTGCCCGAGTCTCGCTCACAATAGGCAAGGCCCGTTGCGACGACGCTTAAAACACTATACACGAGCATGTTTCATTAGCTAAGTGGAAGGCTTTTGGTGGTTGAATCTGTGTAATGCACCTAGCTAGATGCTGCGCCGCTTTTACTTAAACGGCGTAATTAAAACGTCCCCGCTCCCCCCTAAGGGCGTAGTTTAAAACTCGGTACAACTAGTTCCGAGTGGCCAATTTAGTTTTAGTGTTTTGTAATTAAAATACTAATTTTAAAATATATATTCTTGTGTATGAATAGGAAACTTTAATAAAGCTTCATTAATAACGTACGAATTACTGAAACTAGTAACAAAAGTACTAAAACTATTAATAAAAGTAAAGTTACTTTTAGTATTATACTATTATTAAAAGTAAGTAACAAAACTATTACTATGAAAACTGTAAAATGAGAAGAGGGTTTTTTGAGATAGTGTAACCCACTAATCCATATTGGTATGACATGGTAGGTGTAAACTTCAATCCATTCATTCAGAGACCTATTTTTGTTAGGCCTTTTTTTACTTAACTACAGGTTTGACATACATTAAAAACATCTTAATTTGAATTTTACATCACCGTGTAGTTTCATAATGTACCTTATATTTTTCATATTATATTTTCAGTGCATATTAATACTATAAATGTTTAAACAATAAAAGAAAAATTGATTTATTCGTCAAAACAAAACGAAAAGCACAATTCAAAGAAACGTAGCTAGGCAAAACATTTTTACGACTTTTTATTTATTTTTTCACATTGCACGTCATATATACTATGAGTACTAGAAATTGTTTTTGTCCATCTTACAATACATATAGTTACAATTGAATAGTCTGTTCAAAAAAGAAACAAACTTTTACGATCTAATTAGTAACTGCATAAACTCTTCACGGCGTCTATTCTATCCATATAAACTTTAAAATCTGTCTATACTAATATTATAAACAGGAAAGATTTGTATGTTTGTTTATATGTGTGTATGTTTTCACGCAAAAACTAATGGACCGATTTCAAAAATTCTTTCACCATTGGAAAGCTGCTTCTTCACTGAGCAACATAGGCTATATGTCATTGTCATTTATTCGACAAAACAAAACGAAAGGCATAATTCAAAGAAACGAAGCTAAGCAAAACATTACATTTCGACTTTATTATTTGTACATTTCACGTAATTATATATACGATAAGTTTTTGTCCATCTCTAATTAGAAAGTATAGAAATAACTAATCAAACATGTGGTTGCCTCTCAACTTAACTATTCTAATCCAATATCTATTAATGTGATTGCTGTTAAAATCAATAAAAAGTAATTTACTTTCAATGACACTTAAATAATGGGAAAAAAGGCGTTTTCAATCAGACCTTTTCTATGTTTATCATCTATCAGCATGACGATTACACAAATCAAACACCCATCGCGTAATGCTTAAAAATTACACGCGCAAACACTGCCAGCAAGTAATACATTAGGTCATGCGATTTATATTTATGTTTACATTACAATTTTTATATTTTTACGCCGTGGTATCCGGCAGAATAGAATAGAAAACCCTCCGTTCTTACCGAGGTGTCGTAAAAGGCGACTAAGGTAAGTTGACGTCAGGCAAATCACGTATACGTAATACGTAGCCAAATCACGTGACAACATGTTTGTAACATGTTGTGCCGACCCCACTTAGAGTGGGATAAGGGCAGGAGAATGATCATGATTATAATTTTCATATTTATTCATTTACATGTTAATCAAATTAATTTTTTAAATTAAATTACGATATAACTTCATCAATTTGAAAACTGTCCAATTCAGGAATATTATTATAATAGCTATATCTTGCCTTAACCAAAAACAAAAGAACCGAAGTGACAGAATAATCCAACGGGTTACAAAGCTAAGAATTACTGGACGTTGACGTAACTTGATAACCTCGTATAAAAATGGTAAAAAAGTCCGAATGAGCAAGATCAATCTTCTATGATGAAGTGTTGGAAGAATTAATGGTACGGAATTAATACATATGGCTCTGATCAGTAAAAGTTTTTATAAAATTACTTTTCTCCATTCTGTGCTAAAAGAAAATTTACGTATACTTATGTTTAGTTAAATTTTATTATTTACTATATATTATTACTAATTATAGATAAATTTAGTTTGCATTATGTTATTCTATTGCAATAATGTGATATATGGGTACAATTACACACACGGTTGTCTGCCCCCCAACAGACAAATATTATACATGTGGGATTTTGTTCGAAATAAACACTGTTGCTTTATCACTTGTTTAATCTTATATTTCGTCTTAGCGTTATCCTCGTATATCCGTTCTCCATTTTCCTCTCTCACCTCCCCGCGCACACCTCCCCTTACCTACGTTCCTTTTCATACAGCACTTACGTTCCATTCCCACATACATAAATACACCAAGACTCAAAGAACCAAGAAATTGACTTTAATAATTGTTGAAACTCGGCGGGAATCGAACCCGCGACACTGAAGGCAGGGTAAATGCAAACTGCAATATTTTAGCAAAATAATATAATTTACTTATGTACTCATTACTTTTGTATTATGTATCTCCGCAAAATAACGCCTAATTCCAATATTTTTCGAGTAATTAATAAAAAGATAAAACGACAGTCTCGATATAATAGTAATCACAATCTTCTCAGTAATACCGTCTTCAGTATCTCCTTAGTACGGAGTTGATAGTAACGATTTTAATTGCCTCATTTCAGTGTATACCAAAGCCAAGCAATTAACTGAAAGTGAGTTAACTAATTAATTAGCGGATCTGGAAATCGTGTTTGCAAGACTCCTTTATATTGAGGGGTTTTTATCAGGAAATTACGAACTATAAAGTGACTTTTACATTATGTAGTATCAGTAAAATATAATGTAACAAATGTACAACACAAAAAACATGTTTTGAAATGAATTGGTTTAAAGTTTTCATTACTAAGGAAAATGCACAATGCTTTATTTTGCTTAAACGAAACGTCTAATATTGAAAAAAACTCGTAGAGTTCTGCCGGTATTGCTGTTGAAAAGAAGTATTTTAACATTTACACCTATTCATAATCGAAAATACGTGCTTCGTGGTGAGTTGTGCCACAATTGCAGCCCATAAGCGTCATATCAAAGTGTAAAAATGGCATAAACTCGTTATGCCATTTTCTCTCGATCTGGTTAAATTACTATTTTAAAAAATCCATCCTTATCCCCCTCTAAATGAGGTCGGCACAACATGTTACAAACATGTTCTCATGATTTGGCTACGTATTTTACGACCGGCTGCCTGACGTCAACTTATCTTAGTCGTATTTTACGAACCCCTCGGTAAGTAAAAGGGTGATCTATTCTACTCAAACGAATACCACACAGTAGGTCAACTTACCTTAGTCGCCTTTTAGGACACCTCGGTAAGAAATGAGGGTGGTCTATTCTACTCAGCCGGATAACACACGGCGGGTCGACTTACCTTAGTCAAGTTTTACGACACCTCGCTAAGAAATGAGAGTGGTCTATTCTACTCAGCCGGATAACACACGGCGGGATGGAAAATTACAATTGTTATTGTAATTTTTAATTGTAAAAATGAGAATCAGTTTTTTTACGCTTTTACGACCAATTCGCAACGGGCTTACTTAAAGTTAATAATAATAAAATTAAAAGCCTATATTGCCTTCCGGAATAAGAGACACAAAGGTATTTTTTAAACAAAGTTCGCGTGCAAAAGTAATAATAAAATTATTTTGCTATAATCCGCGATACAGTAAATAGAAAATATATATAGTGTTTAATGTATAGTGGATTATCAGTATTTTCATACCCGATACGTGCAGGATTCGTAAAAGCACATGCACAAACCTCCACCACTTCCACCAAAATACACAAGCACTACACAGTTTCACTATCACAAACTCAACAATCGTTTCGCCCCGCAACCGAGGCATCATCAGGAGATAGACTCCACGACAAAATCGCAAAGCGATTGTTGAGTTTGTGATAGTGAAACTGTGTAGTGCTTGTGTATTTTGGTGGAAGTGGTGGAGGTTTGTGCATGTGCTTTTACGAATCCTGCACGTATCGGGTATGAAAATACTGATAATCCACTATACATTAAACACTATATATATTTTCTATTTACTGTATCGCGGATTATAGCAAAATAATTTTATTATTACTTTTGTATTATGGATCTCCGCAAAGTAACGCCTAATTCTATAAATTATTTAAAGTTCGCGTGAACAACATCGTGGGTACAACTGGCTATAAATAAATAAACTTTTGTTTTTTCTAAATACACAGTTTTAATTGTAAAAATTAAAGATATACCCATAACTTAAATTCTAATAAACTAAATACATTTTTAATTATGAAACTCAAAAGATTACAAGTATATTATAAAAAATACCTGAAGAGCTCTACTCTTTTATTTAGTTAGCTAACCCGCAAGCTCAATTGAGGCAGCGAGCCACAGCTAAGTTCAGACTTCTTTCAACTACCGGTCCGGTAATTAGTTAGAAATTGTATGTAAATACTTGTGAAAGTACCAACAGATACAACTAACTTCGCAAAATATATTTTATATCTAAATAAACAGCCAATTAATGATTCTAATAATATGTGCGCATTTATCGCCAATAAATTATAGCATAGCATATGTTAGCTATAAGATGGAAATGCAGTAACCCCAGTTTTGACCGCAACATAATCTTTTGGTGATATGATATGTCTAGTAGGTGATAAATCGCTGCAGAAGCGTATTTCTAACCAAGGTTACGAAAATTATTAAAAAAAAATTACATACGCCGCAACCGAGAATCGAAACTATATATTTAAAAAGATCTTACTTGTAAAACATATTTCAAATAATATGTAAAAAATAAAAATACTATTCAAACATTCTAACATATTTTCGCGCAAAATAAATATACATAAAGAGATCGACAAATGTACAACTTTTCAATAGATAAATTAAAAAAAAAACGACTACCTGCCAAAATCCATGCGTCACCGGGTTAGACGGGCGAGCGCAGAAGCTCTACTATCATCGGGAAACGTCCGAAGATTCATTAATGATTTGAGTTTGTATTAGAAATCCATTTGAAAAATTTTAACATCTCGGACAAATTTTACTGTACGATTAATTTTCTAAATGAGAACATAGATATTTCATTATATTTGCTGTCTGAGCTTTAATACACTTATCTGCATAAACGGAATGGCATTTCAGAAAAATTAAAGAAAGTAATCAGCGGAATTACGTCAGCTACTAAAATATGTATTCGTCATAAAAGTATGCGTCGACTTCTGTGGAAGATAAATATTCATTATGGAGGTTCGTAGCGTTTTAGCGGGATTAAATGCTATTAACCCGAGTTGCTCTTTGGATCAATCATATTGAATAAATTTTACTTGTTCGGAGTAATTTAATCTATCTCATTTGTCGATGGATTACCTATCGTTGGGAAAACTTGTTGGTATTTATATTGAATAATCATAATAAATAAATATATGGGACACTCATACATACAACTGACTCACCAAAGTAAGTAACTTAATACTTGTGCTATTTATGGGTACGACTAGTAAATATATATATTGTAATATTAAGTACATATCTTCACCCAGACTCGAGAACAAATTGTATAAAGAAAACGTTGGTCCTCGACATCGACTTTCGAAGTTGCTTCTGCGCTCGCCCGGTGACGCGGTAAAAGCAGTTAAGGTTAACAGCATAAAGTCAGTTCGAAAAAAAAGAAAAGAAAAAAAATTCGTCGGGATTCGAACCAACGTTTTTCCCTTTTCCTTTCCGTAGAAACTTTGGCTGTACAAAGTAATGTAAAATATGACCGCTAAAAAAATAAAGCCTAATCTGTGTATATAAAATTAAAATTTAAAGTTTGATTCCAAATCATAAATACGTCATACAGTAAACAAATAAATAATTACTCCGCTACATTTAGATATCTATGCTTAAATTAAAGGTCATCCTTAGTAAGTAATAATTAAACTAACTTTCCCAACTTTAATATTATCCTATATATGCAATTAAGTAATATTAAAAACTATGTAAAGCTTTACTATTCTTTTTTTTTTCTAATGATTGATGCTCGTATTATAATGATATTACAAACAGTACAGCCCTCAAGTGTATGACGGTCTCGAACACTACTCGACAAATTGACATCAATCTCATAAAGATTTTTACAAGCCCGGTGATTGCAATAAGCAGATGTCTCTATAATGTGCCCTCTCGTCCATTAGTCATATGAAACATGTGCCAATACAAATGATATGGAGGTATATTACGAATGGCGGGAGATGCGCCCTGAGAGCCGCGTGGTCGGAAGGGTCGGGAGGCAGGGCTATCACTTTTAATATTAGTAGAACATAAGAAAACGTGGAAACACACTGTGTCGGCAATATATTAAAAATAAAGGGTTTTTATAGATTGTAAATACCTATCATTAAATATATATAAAATATCATTACTTATCATATAGAGCAATATTTAAAATGCCGTGTGGTATCTGGCTGAGTAGAATAGACCACCCTCATTTCTTACCGAGGTGTCGTAAAAGGTGAATAAGGTAATTCGACCCGCTGTTTTGTATCCGGCTGAGTAGAATAGACCACCCTCTTTCTTGCGAGGGGTCGTATAATACGACTAAAGTAAGCTGACGTCAGGTAGGCGGCCGGTCGTAAAATACGTAGCCAAATCATATGACAACACGTTGTGCTGACCCCACTCAAGAGTCGGATAAGGACAGGAGGATGATGATAGAAGTAATATTTAAACACTTACATGATATTAAATCACATATTGTAGTTATTTTAAAAAAGCGTCCATATTTCCATGTACACACCTTTTGCAGTCAGCTGCATTGTGGCTAATAATTATTTACATAATTCGTTTAACACCATATTATAAACTAGGCAACAAAGTGCATCGTTAATGAATACATCTAATAGGAGATTTATATTATGTAACTGATCAGATGGTGTCTTCTATAATCCTTCAAGACATAAAATACGATTCACATATGTCGTCCTCCTTTTTTGAACTAAAAGAAATAAATGCTTATCGTATTAAATCTATCCTTATATAGGCCCACCACCACGTGAATACTTTACAAAAAAGCTGCGATTACAATGTTAATCGTAACCATAGATGGAGTAGCCGCTTACTGCGGCTTTGAGTAAAAACTGGTAACTAGTTGATACTATGTATCATAGCTTAATGATGTGGATAAATGGTCGAAGTAAAGTATATTTTATAGATACGTGCGTTATATAGAACATAATATTTTTCGTCGATCTGTCTTCTTATTCCTACGTACATTGCATACCATTATTTCGAAATATATTTCGATGTGTGTATAAGAATTTTTTTGTAGTTCAACAGACTTTCTTTTCTAGTTTCGTACGAAATGTTGAAGGTATATTATACATGTAAATTGTTTTTTTTTTGTAAATATATCTTGCAACTTCTATTTTTTCAGAACTTAGTATTTAATGGTCTTCAATTTTTGTGCTCATAATAAGATACTATTAGTGAGTCTGTGTAATAACTCAAGGAGCATTTTAACTATCAAATACCTAACTCTCTCTTAGGTGAATGAGTAGTCGGGCATATTTTTATATATATTAAACATATAAAAAATTTAATATTACATCTAACACTACAACGCACAAATATTATATAGTAAGTTCCTGTTAATAGGCAAAAATCCACTTTGTGTGATCTAAGAATAAAACTAACTCAAGCTCAAATAGAAATAGAAACCCTACGATTCTATACGGGTGCGTCATCTATATACGAATAATATTCGTTATTTGCATCTTGTTTTTCGGTACATATTCATATTTCACTTTGGTGACCGTGCGCTTATTATTTTATATTTAATTTCATTCTAAGCAAAACAATTTTTCTTTTGTACTCACATTTAAAATTGTCTAAATACTAAATCCATTGCAAAATCCAGTTGATTCCGTTTACAATTTATTTGTAGTATTAATAATTCTAAAACTCTAACCTTTACGTATTGAATCAAAATTTAGAAAAAAAAATACACGAAAAAATGCACCTTACGCTTCTAGGTATGCAAGTAACATAACTTGTATGTCGCGGATATCATGCTGTACGGGATTACGATCGAGGCGTTACTTTATTTTATTTATTTATTTATTTTCAAGGGAAACAAACAGTACATGAAAAACTTAATAGCTAGGAAAAATTAAATAAATTACATAACTAATAAAGTTTCCACTAGTTAATAAATACATATAAAAGCTATAATGCTCTTATGATGTATCAAAAGTAACAAATAAAGTACCGATGGTAACGAGTGCTGATTGTTGTAGTAACGAACACATACAGCTTCTCTTTTTGTCGTTACTTTTACATCTCTAGAAATAGTAAAATGCGCGTTTACAGGGGCAACCCTGTCGAAAACACTAATGGATTACACTCGCGCGAGTGAATTAGGATATTGTCGTGCGATCTGTTCCGGTGCACTCCTTTATGATCCCTTTCCAACTGTAGCCACAGTCGATACAGATTAAATATTTGTTCTACGTCACAATGACGTACGAATCGTATTAGCGATGTATTCTCTTTACACTGTATACTTTTATTTAATAATTTTATTAACATTATTTATTGATAAGCTGTGATAGCCGCCGTGTGGTATCGGGCTGAGTAGAGTGGACCACCCTCATTTCTTACCGAGGTGTCGTAAAAGGCGACTAAGGTAAGTTGACCCACCGTGTAGTATCCAGTTGCGTAGATTAGACCATCGTTTTCCTTACCAAGGGGTCGTAAAATACGGCTTAGGTAAGTTGACTTTAACTTGTTATGGATAACGTGAATCCTGACTATGAGTAATATACGTAAATACCTACTTATCGTCCAATAAATTCCTAATTACATCTATACTTTCTCATTGTGTACTAGTTAAATTGCCTGCTTGACTAGTTTACTGGCCCGTTGGCGCAGTTGGCAGTGAACCTGCCTTCAACACTGTGGGTCGCGAGTTCGATACCCACCGAGACCCATGTCCCATATATTTATTTAGTTTGACTGGCCCGTTGACGCGGTAGTGTCTTCAGCTCCGCGGGTTGCGGGTTCGATTCCCGGCAAGGGCCAACATTTTTCTATACAAAAATTGTTGGTTCTTCGAGCCTGGGTGTATATTTGTATTTAAGTATGTATTTAAAATTATATATGTAGTCTACCATATCTATATCTACCAGTTGTCCGTCACCCATAACATAAGTTACTTACTTTGGGGATGGACGACCGTGTGTAAGTGACCCATATATTAAAAATATATTTAAAAAAAAAACCTTGTAAGTTCCGTTTTCTTAATTATTGTATTAAGATAATCAATGTTTCCTCGCACTTTTAGCATTCAGTATCTATAGTTAATCTTCAACAACGCATACCGACCGGTTTCATTGGTTGACAGTGAGCTTTCACTTTTCAACGCTTGTGCTTCCCGTGGTCAATATAGAAATTAATATTATATTATACTTTCTGTGTTGCTACGATTTATTTGAGAAACTAGCAGAGCCGGCCTCATGTTGCTGTGCCTGTTTTGCATTTTTCCCTCACCAATATTTATTTAGTTTTAATTTTTAACTGGTTATATAATTTGATTTCGGAAAATTTAATTTAATTAGGGTTATTAACCAGGTTAAAAGTAAATACGTTTATGAAAAATTAAAAGTAACGGTACGGACAATTGATGCACTTTTCTGACTACGATGAAGAGAGTATATAAAAGTAAAAAAAGTAAAGTAACGGTCCGTTACTATCCCACTGCTGGGATAGGCCACTTCTCTGTTTTTTGAGAGAAGGATTGGAGCTAAGGCCTACCATGCCGCTCCAATGCAGATCGGTAGGTTACACATATCTCTAGAATTCTCTAGAGATATGTAGGTTTCCTCACGATGTTTTCGTTCACCGAAAGCGTGTGATAAATTGCAACATAAGTTTTAATAGAAAAACTCATTGATGTCAGCCCGGGGTTTGAACCCGTGACCCCTCGAAAGAGTCGCACGGTCTTATCGCTATCACAGGTTCTCTTCTCCCCCTTATACTATACTCATTTCGAATTCTGTCGAATTCGAATCTTGTCACACCAAACATCCACCTTAACATTCTCATTTGCTTGCAACTTTCTTTCATCCTTTCATCCATCATATTACATTTATTATACATATGCAAGGTTATATTGAAAATATTTTAATTATATTTATATTATAGAGTTAACTAAAACCTAAGAATAAATCTTGAAACCCTTTTAAGTCTGAGTGTGATTCGGTGTTCAAGACCACTAAAAACTAAATCCATTATCTCCAATGTACCCACTCTGGGTACAAAAAGACGTTAATATTATATTTACTTTTATTATTGTACCGTCAATCGCTCAAAATGTTCTCCTCCAAAAAATAACGTTCATTAACCCTGAAGCAAAATAGAATATACTAACGTTGGGCAAAAAACTACATTTAGTTTTTATACAATTATACTAGTTTGTGTGCCCTTCTATTAGTTACTCTTTCACGGCTGATCCGTTGGATGAAAGTTAATGAAATTTACAAAATTAAAGCTTACCCTGGAGTAAATAAAGGCTTAGGCTAGGGTAAAAAAAATCATTTTATCACGAATTATAAGCAAAATAGTTTTACTATTACTTATGAAAAAAAATCCTGTTTTTCTTTTGAGAACAGGAAAAAAGTGCATTATTGAGGATATATATAAAAATGTATGAGTTAAAATTATTGTCTACATATAATCACTCGAAATGAAGGTGATCGCTGTCTTCTACCTTTATCCCGAACGCTACGTCGTGTTGGTCTATGCTTCTTGAAACTTGCCTCAACTAGTACAATCGTTTATAATCCGTTTTTTATGTAAAAGTTGTGATGCAAACAACGACTAGAGTTTTCTTACAACCTTTGCATGTAATGTAATGTAATGTAACGGCCTGTTACTATGCCCAATGCTGGGCTAAGGCCTCCTCTCTCCGTTTTCGGATAGAAGGATTGGAGCTAAGACCTACCACGCTGCTCCAATTCAGATTGGTAGGCCCTAGAATTCTCTAGAGATATGCAGGTTTCCTAACGATGTTTTTCTTCACCGAAAAGCGTGTGATAAATTGCAATTACCAATTAGACACTTTTATTTCTCTTGTCTCTAGGGAGTCGCATGGTCTAGGCTATCACAGCTTAACCTTTGCATATAAAATAATAAATAATTAACTTATTATAATACTAGCTTAATCCACGGCTTCGCCCGCGTGGAAATCTCTGTGATAAAGTTTTTCCCGCTTAAATAACGACTCCACGGGAATTCTAGGATGACAAGTGAGCTACATGTTGATCAACAACCTACTCTATCGTCCAGCGAAAGTCACATCAAAATTAGTTCAGCCGTTTCGAAGAATGTACTTTTACCTTCCCTAAAAATTGCACTTTTAGTAAAAACTGTGCTAAAATCCATCATCAACCACCTGCCCTTATCCCACTCTAAGTGGGGTCGGCACTACATGTTACAAACATGTTGTCCCGTGATTTGGCTACGTCTTTTACGACCGGCCACCAGCCTGACTTCAACTTACCTTTATGACCCCTCGGTACGAAATGAGGGTGGTCTATTCTACTCAACCGGATACCACACGGTGGGTCAACTTACCTTAGTCGCCTTTCACGACACCTCGGTAAGAAATGAGGGTGGTCTACACGGCAGCATCCTCAAGCCAACTGTGCAAAAATCCATTTAGTAGATTTTTTAAAAGTCGATCATACACAGACAGACAGCTTTTGGGTACTTTGGTTATTATTATTTATAGATAGATAAATGATGCATTTTTTTTATTAATCGTCGCTTTTATTACACGTATGGATAAATATTAAATAAATATCAAAGAACCCTTTAAGGTCCGAATAAGTGTGATTCTATGTTCGGGGCCGCTAAAGAACAAAGCACATTACCTCCGAGGAGGGCGTAAAAAGACGTTAATAATATTCGTCAAAGCACTCCGGTTACATTAAATCAATTCGCCCTTCTCGCGCCGTAAGTAGCAAACGCTGTAATTGATAAGTTGAAATCCTTGTACTAGAGTTTGGTACTGGCAACTCTGCTTCGGCGTCATGTGATATCTGAGTAAATTATGTTCAAATAACATTGTTGTCTATTTATTTGATGTTTTTTGTACGCAAACAAATATTATTTTATTTTATAATATTTACAGATTTTCAAACAAAAATTGAATTATTGAGCCTTGTCTTTCGTTTGGAGATCGCAGTGACCCTGCCTTCAGCTCCAGTAGTCGCGGGTTTGATTCCCGTGGATTTATATATGTATACACTTTTGTCCGCGGCTTCCTGCGCATGGACTTTGGCTGCCACAATTTAAACGTCGCCAAAATTTAGACGTCAACTTCAGAACTGACGGATTGCATACAATCTTCGCGCGCCACGCCTGTTAGACGTTGTATGGCGCTCCATTCCAGTCAATCATATCATGATAACTTTTAAACCATTAAGCCAAATTACTTCGTGTGAAAGACAAAGTTTACCAACATGAAATAAAGAAAGCGACAAATATATTGATTTTTATAATTTTTTTATAAATATACTAAAATGTGCATTGTAAAGTAGTAACCAATTTAATTAAATGTATGATTCACAATTAATGGTCATAGTGGCTTCCACATAAAAGGTAGCTATATGCTGTCGCGGACTTTTATTTACAACTATTCAAGACAAAAAATACTACAGTACATCATTTTTGTGTAACTCCACTGGTTTGTGCAGCGTACGCCAAGATCGCTCTCAGAGGCCAGATTTTTTTCCGACTTTATTGAAATGTATCGTTATATTACATAAAATCATTCATCATTTGTAGCCTATATGTTATTCCGATGTATAACCTATATAACTGTAAAGTTTCATCGACATCCATACAATCGTTTTTTCGTGAAAGAGTAATAAACATCCATCCATACTCACAAACTTTCGCATTTATAATATTAAAAATATAATATTGTAGGATAGTAGGATTTAGTACTTGTCTGTTACCCATAACACAAATATTAAGTTAATTTTTAAGTGTCCCATATATTTACTTATTGTGTATAATCTGCGTGTATCGTCCAAATTATATTATTATATATATTCTGTCTTATTATATTTTACAAAATATTAAACTGTAATAAAAATGTTATTGGTCCATACAACAGGAGTTACTTTACTTTAAGGCGTGAGACCCTTTGCAGAGTAGTAAGGTGAGGTTGCATCCTGTTTACTTTTTCACTACTGGGCAAAGATTAAAATTTAAAGATTCAAAGAAGAAAAATCGACCCTTGACCCACACACTGCTCCTATTTGCGATGCGAATTTTAGTTTAGAAATATCCCAATAAATTTCTCGATATATGCAGGTTTCATCAAGGTATTTCCCTGCACTGTAATAAATAATCAGGCACTTACCCAGGGTTAGGACCTTCAGTTTTTTTTCTGAGGGACACGCGCGCTCCATTTAGGCCATCACAGTTACTTCATCAATATTAAAACTTTATAAATATACAAAAGTAAAAATATAAAATTATTTTGCTATAATCTGCGATACAGTAAATAGAAAATATATATAGTGTTTAATGTATAGTGGACTATCCGTATTTTCATACCCGATACGTGCAGGATTCGTAAAAACATAATAGAAAATACGGATAGTCCACATTAAACACTATATATATTTTCTATTCACTGTATCGCGGATTATAGCAAAATAATTTTATTATTACTTTTGTATTATGGATCTCCGCAAAGTAACGCCTAAGTCTATAAATTATTTATAAATATAAAAAAAACCTCCGTAATATATTCGGTTTTACTTATGTCATTAAAATAAAAGAAATCCCAGATCTCTGTGGAAACTAAATACAATTTTTATGAGATACCCTATTACCATTACAAGTAATTGTTCAACCATAGAATTCATACTTCGACAGTCATCGTTTACAACTACCAGTTGCTTCGACGTACTAATATAGAAAAAAATCTTCTCTCATTTATAAGTCAATCACATCTTTATCACACCACATTCCATACGTACCAATACAATAGTAGAGAGCTAATAAATACATCGGCCGCAAGTCGCTCATTACGCCGCCATAACTCCTCATTAGCGGCGATGCTAATTAACGCGACGTTTACGATCAACGACGATCGTATTTCACCCGCGACTCCCAGACTCCCGATACGCACATTGCGTTTGAACCCCTGTGGTTTAAAAAACATATTTCAAGGAGCGAGATACCGAATCGTGTTAATGTTAAGTTTTGGAATTTCAGTAGAGAAGGCAATTTTATGTAACTTTATAACTTTCTAAATTAATTGGCAGGCACCAATGAGTTTTTCTATTAAAACTCATGTGTCTAATTGATAATTGCAATTTATCACACGCTTCCGGTGAAGGAAAACATCATGCATATCTCTAGAGAATTCTGTTGATATGTGTAACCTATCGCATTGGAGCAGCGTGGTAGGTTTTAGCTCCTACCCTCCTCTCCAGAAACGGAGAGAGGAGGCCTATTCCCAGCAGTGGGATTGTAACAGGCCGCTACTTTACTTTTTTATGATTTTCTCAGTAATTTAATTTAATATACTCTTCATATATTCTCGCCATCATCATCTCCATTTACAGGTAGTTATCTATTTATAGTTTCCTAAGAAGGAATGTAACTGCGAACATCAGCTATTAAGACGTGTTCAAGTAATTCAAGTAACAAATTTAACTGTGAAATTTAGTGACTATTTTCTGTGTGATCAGTTGTGCAAAATGCTCCTAACTGTTAACAATCCAACTGCACACAAATAATTGAAATATAAATTGAAATGAAACACTAAATAAATACAAAATTAAAAATAAATGTTCTGTGGTAAAACATAAATAACTTCTAAAACAAAGTTGAACTTACTAACAAATCCTATTTGGTCTTTGTTTTTCTGGATTTAAGCTAGCACGTTTGTTAGAAAACTGAGTGAACAAAAAAATGCGTTTATTAGCGTTTGGATTAAATAAAACATCCTTTTCTAGAATATTGGTCCATAAAATATAAAATATTGGAACTAGTTGTAGTTAATTATATTGATGTTTGTATTCTACTTTTTATAATTACTGTGGCCCAGTGGTGCATATAATCCTTTCATAAGAACTTTCGAGTTCACTGAAAATAAAGTCCAAAATTTTTTACTAATATTTAGCTTTAAATTATTAGTTTAGTCACATCGAATTGAAGATGTTTGTGAAATGTAGTTAGTTGCTTTAGAAAATTTATCGATATAAATATACCTATACTAAAAGACTAGCGAATTAATGATTTTAATTCAAATTATCCCATAAATCCTGAAAAAAACAAATGAACTTCGAAGAATCTCTTCTAATACATAAGGGTGTTAAATATAAGGTTCTTGATGTGAGCTCATGCTTTTAGAGATACAGACATTACTGAGGTCGTAATTATGATTCACATTTAACTTTAATAATTTGTAAGTTTTGATTACTCATACTTAGATCAGCGGTATTATCCAATAAAAATATGAAATTAATTTAGACTTGCTACTCAATTGATTGTAATAATTTACCATTTTCTTTAAATTATTTTACGCTACCAGTATAGTTTCATATGAAGCAACTGCCAAATTAAATAAACACCTTACAAAGTTAACGATTATGTAAAAATTTAATGAGTATTATCGGCTATAATGCTACAATGGATAAATTCCTTTATTTATCGATCATATAAAAATTTGATCTCAAGATAAAATAAAGAAAGAATTATACTTTGATAAATCAAAAATATACTAAAATCTGTATTAATATAAACCAAATGGTAAGTCCATTTGGTTCATTAATAATATAAATTTGTAACAATTAAAACAAGTACCTCGAGACTCATAAAAAAATTATAAATGCAGTAATTGCCAATCAAACATTTCTTTATTTTTAATTGAAGTACGTTTTCTAAGTGCACTTAATTGCAATTTTTCTAATTTTCCTTTTATATTTTTATATTTAATCATCGAGCACTAAATACAAAAGTTGGCCCAATACAAATGTGAAAGGGCCATATCAAGCCAACTCCATCAGGGATCGCCGCTATAATTAAAGCTAAGGGTAAAACTTCCACGTGGAGATGCTAATCGCGGGCATAATTTTAAATCAAATTAACACTTCAACTTTAAACCGAGGTCATTAATGCCATTACAGCGAAACAATATGGAATCGTGACCGCGCCAACGGATATCTAAATAATAAATAAATAGGCTTCGGCTATCTCGGCATCGCATCTCCGGGTTAATATTCGACGCCGGAGTTTTATAATTAACAATAAATTCGGCGTGCTTTTTTGTCGAGCCAGGGGCTCAGTGCATCGATATTTTTCCTATTATAATCGATTGCTATCTTAATGACGTGTGTTGCGTACGGGTGGTCTACTAGTTGTTAAAATATAAAACTATACCCTCCATAATTAAAATGGAGGCTGTAATCAGCGATTTCCTATGAAGCATGATTAAAACCTTTCCGACACGTCCATCTATTTTGATATCGAAGGGAAAGAAGGACTAAGTAGGAAGGATTTTATTATGAGACTTGACTAGCTACTGAGAACTAGCTACAAATCTCCGATTTCATAAATCAACTCGCAGGATATTGAGTGCTACAGTGGAATTAACGATGAATTAGGTTAAATAAACGCCTGCTATAAATTTTGTCGCCATCAATTACAAATTGCATAGCTCTATCTATTGATCTGATAGATGCAACAACTGAATAACTATTAAAATGATACTAAATTGATCTTTATAATCAGACATTTGTAAGAGTTATTGTCGTGATAAACGAATCGATGAGTCTTGTGATATTGTCGGAACACCTGGCGCTACTTGTGATAGTTTGCCATTTAACGTGGATTTAAATATCAGATGTTTATTTATTGTCCTTCCGACGATTTCAGGATCTGTCGTCTATACTCCTCAAGTGCTGTCCGAGTACCTGCTTGTAAATAATTAGCTCGTTCTTTTTCTTCGGGCGCTCGATGGCCTCTCTTTAGAAATCCCTGATTTCTTCATTCAAAAACACCAAAAATACGTACTCGAGTTGGCTCCGTTATCTCGTTATACTAATGAAGTCTACGCTAATGACGAGTAGGTAAATAATAGGGCGGCTAATGGGGGCTTTATCATTCTGAAGTGCGCTTCAGGTAAGGGCCAATTAGAGAGGCCGACATCGGGCCATATTGTTCGGCGCAGCTCGCTTCGATTACGATTATTCCCGAACCACTCTCAGCACTGATAAATTGGACAAACTACATAGAGCGGGAGCTAACGGTAAAAAATCTATGGAACGAATGCATACAAATGAATGCCGTTATACACGGATAACGTTTAATAGCTTCATTGTATGGTTTAACGTAACTAGCATCACTAACAGGCTAGTTAAGCTTAACTGTTTGTTAGCGTTGATATCAAGTGAAACTACATATTAGAGACAATCCCAGTTATACTAATTATTTATTTTTATTATTGTTTTTTTAATTTAAACAGACATTTTAGCCCATTGTGTTAGTAACATTACTTAATGACTATGTTAGTACTTAATAGTTAAAAGTGACCTAGTCCTCTGAATGAGTTTTCACACCAGAGGACTATCATTATTATATTGGATGCGAAGGGTACTATAAGCCTTTTGCGTATACTGGAACCACAGGCTTGCGATGCAAAGAGATGTACGCTTTGAACAATGTTGAACACCTGGCAAACCGGCGGGCCAGCATATTCGCTCGGACTGACAGTAATAGAAGTAGTAGAATTATATATACTAGTAATAAAGTAGATAAATTTAATCACTAATACATATTGCGACTGTCTCTCATTTTATCGGACAAACTATAGCAATTGACATCCGCGGTTTGCGGCGCCTATTTTAATTTTCTGACAAATTGCACGTGCGATTAAATTTACGGCCGATTTGTGAATTATTTTAATAAAGACGATAATGGTCTGTCACATAAATTTTATTGTCACTATTGAGTGATTTTACTTGTTTATTCTCACGTATTAATATGAAATGACGTATTAATATCAGTTGTATCGTCAACTCATCTGCTCTGATATCATAAAATTACTTCAGTATATTAATTCAGTAATTTTTAGGGCGAACGAATAATAGTAACCGCGAAAAATGATAATTGTCTTTTACGTGTATATAATAATCACTTTTTTTCTTTTTTTTACTTTATAGCTATTTTCGATAATCTCCGAAACCATTTAAAGTTTATAGTCATTTGAGTTGCCCTTGAGCAAAAGAGATGCGGGTTTCGAGGCCTAGCCTTTCAAGAGGCTGGCTGATCTTAACCGCTGTATTACACCTTGGGATAAACGTATTTCTCTTTAATTAGAAAATACTTTTGTAAGGCGCAAGTCTGTTGGTGTTGATGGTGGGGTCAGGCTTAATTTAGGATTCTGTCGATATATCAATCCAGAGGAAATGCCAATTTCCGAATTTCGAAGTGTCAAAACCGGTGGTGACCATATCCATTATCCCATTGTCTCCATCGAATCCATCGATATCCGGTTCGATTGTGACGGTGATGATGCAGTAACTCGCGAGGATCGCAGAGATGTCCCTCTGATTGCCGTGCGTTGAATGTAGCGATGCGTATGCTGTGTGGTATCCGGCAGAATAGAATAGAACACCCTCTTATCGAGGTGTCGTGTTACAAACATGTTCTGCCGACCCCACTTAGAGTGGCATAAGGGCATGAGAATGATGATGATGATGATGATGATGAGTGTAGCGATGCCGAATAGATTTAGCGAAGATTTTGCGGGCAAGGTAGCGTAGTCCTCCACTATCGACATCTATTTCAAATAAATTTTGTCAAACAAAAGGTGGAACGGTTATCTAAAATTCATAATTTTAACTCTTTAAAATTAAATATTTTTTAACTTGCATAAAACATTTCCCCTGTGTATTCTTTTAAAAATTTCAGAAATGATAAGCCGAATGTCGTAGGACAACGTCTAACCAGACAAGTCCTACATATATCTATATGTAGTCTATACTTATTATCAAACGAAGTCCCAAAAAGTTGTCTGTATGTAATCGATTTTCTCATAATTTACTGAACGGATTTTTGTAAGGTGTTCACCAAAAGATAGTGCAATACTTCCGGATGGTTTAGGTAAATAGTACAAATCGGTATTATGTAAAATGTGTCGAAGAGATCGCGAGAGAGTGCGCTGCGTAAACCAGTAGAGATACACTGTAGTAATGTACTAGAGAATTGTAGATCTATAAAAATACCACAAAAAAGTCCGCGATTGCATGTTTCTATCTCTTATGGTTAACTCACAATAACTATTTTTATGTTTAAAATTTGAATTCTAGAAAAAAATTGTGACACGCAAACGAAGCTAGTATATTATATAAATGAACAATCTCAAATGTACGTCGTGTAAAAAAAACTATTGCCAAAATTAACATAAACGCAATAAGGACGGCCCGAAAAAAACAGAATGTATTCTGTAATAAAGTTATCGATATTATCGGAGTCACGATCATTGGTTTAATTATTACGTCGGCTCGCGTTACCAGCCATTAGCAGGTACCAGTAATACGTTTGGCCTTATAAATCCGTACTGAGTTGTTCAATGAAGACATTTTGGAAAGGAAATTGACAGTTTTGGTTCAAATTCATTTGCATATTATATTAGCCGTACAAGCGCATGTATTAGCTCCACTCTATATTGTAATTGGGAATGTCATAAGTGTCATATAGTCTTGAAAGTTGATATACAAAACTAGCAGTGTGGCTACGCTTTGCTGTGGCTTAGTTTGTTTTCGATTTCGTATCGAAAAACTGTCATTGATAAACAAAAAATACTTGTTAAAAAAACTGTTCCATTCACCATCAAACTTCACAGGATTATCCGCTGAGTCAATCTAAATATTGTCTGATAATGACATTAAAATCGGTTCAGCCGTTTCGGAGACTATAAATAACATATATACATACTTTCTCTTTAATATGTAAAGATTATTTAAGCATTAGGTAGCCGCTACATTCAAAAGGCACAACAGCGTATAACTTGGGCATTATTCCAAGTGACCGATGTTCATTAAACAAAAAAAGCCACGGACTATTTCATATTATTATTATTTTGAGTACGTTATTTAAGTAACTTTTACGCCGTGTGGCATCCGGCAGAATAGAATAGACCACCCTCCTTTCTTACTGAGGTGTCGTAAGAGGCGACTAAGGTATGTGCCATGTGGTATCCGGCAGAATAGAATAGACCATTCTCATTTCTTACCGAGGTGTCGTAAAAGGCGACTAAGGTAAGTTGACGTCAGGCAGGCGGCCGGTCGTAAAATATGTAGCCAAATCATGTGACAACTTGTTTGTAACATGTTGTGCCGACCCCACTTAGAGTGGGATAAGGGCAGGAAAATGATGATGTTATATAAGTAAACTAACTTTTATCAACACTTAAGTAGAGCATAAGCTGTCTTAATATTTGACATTTTTAATTTAAATTAAAGTTTATCTAGAATTTACGTTTCAATATCCCCAATTTTGAGTTTAAAAAAATAGAATATGTTTATTCAATCAACAATGTGTATCACAAAATGAAGCTTATAAAAATTCCTAATTTTGAAAACAAAACAAACATATCTGCGTATCATAAAATTGTAAGACAACACATTTACTCTCCGTAACCCGAATCCTTCATTGAATATGTTGCTAGGGAACAGTTGTAAAGTACTCAATAGCTACTGAAACTCGGTCAAAAGGGTTACCGTGTATGTATCAGGTGGTATTATGGTTTTCAATTAAATAATTGAGTTTCAATCACAACCCGCGTTGATAGGAACACGACAATACGCTTAAGATCGCCTGAGGGCAGGTGTTACCACGTAGCGTATGATATATTAACAATACTAAAGCTATATATAATATAAGCATAACTTATCATATCATATCTTAATACAATGCAATCATTTGTTAAAATGCCTTTCATCGTCGCGTCTATCTTAAGAAGTATGTTAGGCTATATAGTAAATTTTTGTACATATGAATATAAATAATTATAAAAGGATTGGCGATTTATATAATAGACAAAGTAGTAATAGACCGACATAAGCTTGCGGTTCCTGCATTGCGCCTTGCAAAAGTTCGTAATTCGTTTGTGGGTTTGGGTATAAGATTCTATAGTAAAATACCACAATCTACTTTAACTTTACCGTTACAGCAGTTTAAAAATACTATAAAAAAAAAGGCTTATTCAGAAAGCCTTTTTTTAATAGTATTTTTTTTAATTTTAATTAATAATTAATAATTTTAATTGAAGATTACCAAGACGATAAGATTGCGTGGATATAGTGTCTCTTCAACCCTGTTCAAGACATTAATAACTATATAAAAATTATTGTTTGAAAAGAGCAACCGCCGAGTTTCTTGCTGGTTCTTCTCGGTAGGAACAGCTTTCCGAACCAGCAGTAGATGTTGACGATTTAAAAGCACTTGTTTACAAGTTTACTTGAATAAAGAATATTTTGAATTTTAATTTGAATATCATAAGAAATAAGTAATGGTTAATGTGACTATTTATTTATGTCCTTTTTATTTTAGGGATAGGCTTTTTATCAGACAAATATAACAATGACAGATATAACAATTGAGTTGAGTAAAACAAGTAAAACTAAAACTGCCCTCTCGTCGAATTTATAAAGGATTAGCTGTCCGGCCATGCGTTGCTGTGGCTCAGTCTGATTTCGAATTCCCCTCAAAACAGAACTCTACAGTTAAGGAAGTGCTCCGATCGCCAAAATTAACAATAAAATCCGCTGAGTCAATCTAAAGATTATCTAAAAATTTCATTGGAATCGATCCAGCCGTTTCGGTTTCTATACGGGACATACAGACAAACATTCATTTTTATATAAGAGATAATTGAAATCTTATACTAATATTAAAATTTATTACGTTGCAATCTTAAATAGTCATAAAAGTAGAAATAATTGTACTTTTTTGCTGTATTTGTAGCGTTTAATATAAACGCTTATAAAGATCCACAAAAAAATATATATTAAAGTACAAAAAAACTTATGATACAAAACCTTAAATAAATTTTTAAGCACATTTAATATAATATAAACTTCTAAACGGCTACCGAAATTAATTCAAATAACTGTTAGTGTGCAATAAAGCCTACGCCGACGCTATCTTCTGGGAGTCTAAAGAATACGCCAAAATGTCCCAAGTTTCTTCAGGCAATCAAGGCTTAATATCGTAGTGAAGTTTCAAGTTGGGAAATTATAGGGAGGTGCGGGGGCCCGCGTCCGCCGCGTGTCATCTCGTAACATCAAAAATGCATTTAAATTCCGCGCAATAAAAAACATCGCCGAGAAGTTTCACTACGGCCAAGGGATTGGAGACTGCTTCCACTTTACCACATTTTGAAATATAAAATATGTAACCATTTATATTCTGTGCAATCTGCGCCGCTTTTTTTTAGTTCTAAATTAAAATGGAAACAATTATAAAACCAGCAAGCAAAACTTTATAATTTTGCATTAATGGCCCAGTTGGTAAAATGCCTGTTCACTTCTTCTTCTCAGTCGTGCACTCTTGACAGAGTGGTCGTGATCATGTTTCGGTCGATTTATGTACCACTGCTGCTCTAGAGATACGCCGCCATATCATCCTGTCTTTGGCAGAGTGAGAGCACGCATTTATGCTAGAGTTTGTCACATTCTTGATGAGATCAGTCCAGCGTGTTGGAGAGCGCCCACGGGATCTTTTCCCCTCAACTTTCCCTTGCACCACCAAACGTTCCATGCAGTCTTCGTTACGGGTGATGTGTCCGAAGAACTTTAAAATTCGTACTTGCACAGACGACGACAATCTCTCCTTGTTCACTTAAGAATAGATAAACTGCATATAACTGTAATTTAGAATCAAATCTACATAGCTGTTCAATTGATCTCTGCTCTTATTTGCGCCTGTTATAATACTATTTTTAACCGCCAAATAGCTATTGGTTCTATACATTATTTATTCAACTTAAATATTGAAAATGTTTATATGTATTTTCAATATTGTATCTAAATTATTCTTATAACATTTTGTCACAAGTTTATTATTATGACTGGCCAGTTGGCGCAGTGGGTAGTGACCCTACCTTCAGCTACGCGGGTCGTGGGTTCGATTCCCATCGAGGGCTAACATTTTCTATAAACAATTTGTTGGTTCTTCGAGCCTGGGTGTGTATTTGTATTTAAGTATGTATTTAAAATTATATATATATATATATATCTACCAGTTGTCTATCACCCATAACACCAGTATTAAGTGTGTGTAAGTGTCCCACATATTTATTATTTATTTATTTTATTATCACGATCGCCTTTATATGTATATAAAGCTTTAGTAAGTTCGCCTTTATATTTATAGCTATATACTAAACTTAACAATAAACCTATTTTAAAGAAATACTTACTATATATTACATTATATTATTTTAACTTTTTTTTTGTTTTTGTGCTAGATTCTTTAGATGTACTCCATATTTTCATATATTATTTTTCTTAATTTAAGTACGCCGTTTGATATCCGGCAGAATAGAATAGACCACCCTCCGTTCTTACCGAGGTGTCGTAAGAGGCGACTAAGGTATGTGCCGTGTGGTATCCGGCTGCATAGAATAGACCACCCTCATTTCTTACCGAGGTGTCGTAAGAGGCGACTAAGGTAAGTTGACGTCAGGCAGGGTCCGGTCGTAAAATACGTAGCCAAATCATGTGACAACATGTTTGTAACATGTTGTGCCGACCCCACTTAGAGTGGGTGGGATAAGGGCAGGAGAATGATGATGATCTTTCTTAATTTAAGTATTTTTAAGTAATAAAGTTTTCTTAAAATATCATGTTCCACTATAATAAAAAAAATTTTTTTCATAACAACCTTCTCCTGACAATCATTAACACAACAAAATAGAATTAGCAAAATCGTTTCATCTGTTCACACGTGATTCGATGACCAAATAAAGAATTTTTATACATAATGCGTTAACGTACTATTGAATATTCAACCGATTAAGTGTCACCTTATTAGCCTTTATAGTTATCTTTATAGTTTTGCATGTACTGTTTGTGCCGAAATAAGTTTAAAAAAATATATACGTGCGCCACATTAGTCCGTCCAATTTGATGCCGGCACTGAGTGAGAAGTTGCGAAGTAACTAGAAAGCGTAGTAAAAATTGACTTGCCATAGTTTTCAGCATACACTAAAAGGATTGCCATGTTCCCATTGATATTCGTCGGAAAAAGTTTTGCTTCGTAACCGTTTCACTTTAATAGTAAAAAAAATCGTACATCTAATAGAGTTTCATAATATATTAATATATAACTTTTTTCATTGAAGCTATATATTTTTTGCGACAACCCATTTTAGTCCTAAGCCATCTAAGAAAAATTATAACATTTGAGAATTATACCTTTAAATCTATACTTATTGTTAGTTTATATAAAAATAATGTGTATTACACCTAAAGCCATCTAGCGTTAAGTGTGCAAGTCATGTACTGTTTGTTTATTATCTGTATTACCATGAATAAAGCTTCTGTTTCGTTCCAAGTCAAATAAGAGTCACTGCGTTTTATTATCCTTTCATTAGGTTATGGGCCCAGAGCTCAGAATTATGGCTTCTTAGTTTTATTTTTTCTGCTAAGTATCGCGAAAGTTCAAAAGTTATCAAGTATAATAATAATTCGCAGTAGGATATTTAGTTTAGCTAGATAGGCATTCTGTTTTATTGGCGTACAACAAGAAAACAAAATGGCGGCAAATTACATTGTAAATGTGCCGAAATTAAGAGGCAGAGAAAATTATAGTGAGTGGGTATTTGCAGCGGAAAACTTCTTAATCCTAGAAGGAATGATGAAATGCATCAAACCTGAGGAAGATGTAAGATTGTTTGCCGAGGATGATGCAAAAACAAAAGCGAAACTAATTCTCACGATTGACTCTTCATTATACGTACATATTAGAAATGTTTTAACTACCAAAGAATTATGGGAGAAGCTAAGGGCATTATTTGACGATTCCGGATTTGCAAGAAGAATAAGCTTACTACGAAATTTAATTTCTATAAGGCTCGAAAATTGTAGTTCTATGATTGCATATGTGACGCAGATTATAGAAACAGGGCAAAAGTTGTGTAATACGGGATTTCAGTTAAATGAAGAGTGGATTGGTTCTTTATTACTGGCTGGGCTATCTGAAAAATATGCCCCCATGATAATGGCCATCGAACATTCAGGTATTCAGATAACAACAGACGCCATTAAAAGTAAGTTACTTGACATGGAATCCGGAAATGGAACGAACGGAAATAATGAATCGAATGGCGCTTTGGCCAGTGGTTTTAGAGGTTGGCAGCACTCGTCGACGGCCAGAAAGTCTATGGTTAGCAAAACTAACAATCATGGCGGCCAACATGAAACGACGTCAACAAAGGCGAAGAAAGAAATTAAATGTTATAGATGCAAAAAGATTGGTCATTATAAGTCTCAATGTACGGCTGAAGTGTCGAATAACAAAGGAAATGAACGTAAAGAAACAAATGCGTTCAGTGCGGTCTTTCTAAGCGGAAACTTCAACAACCAAGATTGGTATGTTGATTCTGGAGCCAGTGTGCACTTGACGCCGAACAAACAATGGCTCACGAATATTTCTTACGAAAAAGAAGGTCAGACTATTATAGTAGCTGACAAAACACAAGTGCCAATTGCGTGTTCCGGCGATATAAAGATTTCTACTTTAGTTAATGATTGCAGTTTTGATGTGGACGTAAAAGATGTATTTTGTGTACCGGAATTGACAACTAACTTACTATCAGTTAGTCAATTGATTCACAAAAAGAATAAAGTTGTATTTACTACAAATGCCTGTGAAATATATAATCAGAAAGGTACACTGGTTGCTTTTGCACTATTAAAGAATGGAGTTTACAAGCTACAGCTTCAAGAAAATATGTCTGCAGCAGCAATCATATCTGGAGAATTATGGCATCGCAGGCTAGGACATGTAAACAGTGAATGTCTGAATAAAATGCAAAATGCAGTTCATGGGTTAACCTTGAAAGAGAAAGTTGGCATTACAAAGTCCTCGTGTACCGTGTGTTGTGAAGGGAAGCAAGCTAGACTACCTTTTACTCATGTTGGTAAGAGAAGTACCGAGGTGTTGAATATCATACATACAGACATATGTGGTCCTATGGAGTGTGATTCCATTGGAGGTTCTAAATACTTCATTTTATTTGTAGATGATTTTAGCAGAATGACAGCTATTTATTTTTTGAAAAACAAGAATGATGCTTTGAAAAGCTTCAAAGAATACAAAGTATTAGTTGAAAATCAGACAAATAAAAAGATAAGAATTATTAGAAGTGACAACAGAAGAGAATTTTGCAATGCTGAGTTTAATGATTACTTAAAGAAAATGGGAATAGTTCATCAGACGACATGTCCATACACGCCTGAGCAGAATGGGCTATGTGAGCGTATGAACAGAACCTTAGTCGAGAAAGCAAGGTGTATGCTTTTTGATGCACAGTTAAGCAAGACATTCTGGGCTGAAGCGACAAACACAGCAGTATATTTACATAATCGCACAGGTTTGTCCGTATTGCAAGGAAAAACACCTTATGAACTATGGTATAGTGTCAAGCCAGATATAAGTCATCTGCGAGTTTTTGGTAGCATAGTAATGGTACACATAGCAAAAGAAAAAAGACGAAAGTGGGATAAAAAAGCCCAAAGAGGCATTCTAGTGGGTTATGCTGATGGAAGCAAAGGTTATAGAGTGTATGATCCAGTTAAGAATGTGATATCAAGTAGTCGAGATGTGATAGTTGTTGAGAAAGAAAACACTACCATATCGGTAATAGAAAAAGAAAATGTAAATGAAACAATTGAGGATACAGAACAGCCATCTTCAGTGGGGGATATGGAAGAAAAGTTATCTGATACTCCCACATCCCATGAAAAATCTACAAATGACTCTGATTCTGAGTATATACCCAGTGAGTATGAAGATGTAGAAGAAAGTTTACAGGAAACTGTGACAACTACAAGGGAAGTTAGAGACAGAAAACAACCTGATAGATATGGTTTCAGTAGCCAACAAAGTGTCTGTTTTCAAGTAGCTGGAGAATTAACATTGCGGGATGCGTTGAATGGACAAGAAAAGGAGTATTGGCAAAGAGCATTAAAAGAAGAACTTCAATGTTTTGAAGATAATCAAGCTTGGGAGTTAGTCGATATCCCAAATAGTGGTTGTGTGGTTCAGTGTAAATGGGTTTTAAAGAAAAAGTGTGATGTGAATGGGAAAGTTCTATACCGTGCACGTTTAGTAGCTAAAGGTTTTACTCAGAGACATGGTGTAGACTACAATGAAACATTCTCTCCTGTGGTTAGATTTTCTACCTTAAGATTATTGTTTGCCTTGACTGTAAAATTAGATTTTAAAACAACGCACTTAGATGTAAAAACAGCTTTTTTGAATGGTCATTTAGAAGAAGATATTTTTATGCAAAAACCAGATTGTTTTGGTGATTTAAATGATGGTAAAGTCTTAAAGTTAAAAAAGGCCATTTATGGTTTAAAACAATCTTCAAGAATGTGGTATAAAAAGGTTGATGATTGTTTGTGTAATATTGGTTATGTAAAATCTAAATATGAACCTTGTCTGTTTATTAAGAAAATGAATAAGTGTATAACTGTAATTGCTTTATATGTTGATGATTTCTTCATATTTTCTAATGATTGTATTGAAGTAACAAACTTGAAAAAGTCTTTAGAAAATAATTTCAGTATTAAAGACTTAGGTACTATAAGACAATGTTTAGGTATGCGAGTTGTATGCAATAAAGATTCTGTAACATTAGACCAAGAGGGTTATATAGACCAGTTGTTATGTAAATTTAATATGTTGGAATGTAACACGTCAAATACACCAATGGAATGTAAACTGAATCTCAGTATAGGTAACAAATGTGATTATACTCGTAGCATACCATATCAATGCCTGATAGGTAGTTTAATGTATTTGTCTGTTTTAACTCGCCCTGACATATCATATTCAGTTAGTTATATGAGCCAGTTTAATAACTGTTTTACTAAAGAACATTGGTGTCACGCGAAAAGAATTTTAAGATATTTAAAGAAGACAAAACATTATGCTTTAAAATATGACTCAAAACTTAATTCTGAAATAATTGGTTACGTTGATGCTGATTGGGGCAGTGATGTTATTAGTAGGAGGTCATATACAGGTTTTGTGTTTAAATTATCAGGTGCTGCAATATCTTGGGAAAGCAGAAAACAAAAAGTTGTTGCACTCTCTAGTACAGAGGCAGAATATATAGGAATCTCAGAAAGTTGTAAAGAAGCTATTTATTTACAAAACTTACAATGTGAAGTTACTGACAGTTTGTATACTATTATTCTGTACAATGATAACCAAAGTGCTCAAAAATTGTTATTGAATCCTGTTTTCCACAATAAATCTAAACATATAGATATAAGATTTCATTTTTGTAAAGAGATTATTGCTCAAAAGTTAATAGATGTTCAGTACCTATGTACAGCTGATATGCCAGCTGATTTACTTACAAAAAGTTTAACTTCGGTTAAGCATAATGTTTTTGTAAATGCTGTTGGGTTAGTTAAACAATAAACGACTTGTTAGTAGTATTATTTTTATATAGTGGGGGTGTTAGTTTATATAAAAATAATGTGTATTACACCTAAAGCCATCTAGCGTTAAGTGTGCAAGTCATGTACTGTTTGTTTATTATCTGTATTACCATGAATAAAGCTTCTGTTTCGTTCCAAGTCAAATAAGAGTCACTGCGTTTTATTATCCTTTCATTACTTATTATAAAACAAAGTCCTAAAAAGCTGTCTGTCCGTACGTAATCGATTTTCTCAAAATCTACTGAACGGATTTTTGTACGGTTTTCACCAAAAGATAGTGGAATACTTCCGAATAGTTTAAGTAAATAGTACATATCGGTATGGTTTAAACTGTGTTGAATGGATCGCACAGTTGTTGCTGGGAACTTTAGTCTCATGCGCTGCGTAAACCTGCAGAGATACGCTAAAGTAATTTAGTAGGGAATTGTAGATCTATTAAAACACTACAAAAAAAATCCGCGATTGCTTGTCTCTATCCTTTACGGCTAACTCAAAATAACTACTTTTATGTTCAAAATTTTGAAAATTCGGTAAAAGTTTCGTACATCACTGAGTTCCATGCGGGCAAAGCCGTTGTTGAGACAGCTAGTATATAATATAACACAGGCATAGCAAAACTATCCCTCTAAGCTAACTTCCGATTTATTTAATATTTATCATTCTATTCTTATTCTATAACATAAACAGCAAATATAAGCGAAATTATTTTTTTTATAGATTAAAAGTTAATGTTTAATTCCCACCGAATGCTAACTTGAACATAAAATGACATCACTGTACTAAACAAGTACACAGTTATACGCAAATAAACAATTCCTTTTTCTTTCTCATATCACTGACAAAGGTCCCATAGGTGGCTTGTTCCAATTATGCTAATGGACAGCACCGACCTGCATTCATACTCGAAATCCTCCCACTGCAGCTAATTTTCGTCTTAAACGGTAGCTCTGACGCAGACGGGCAGAAGTTTAAACGCCGTTTGTTACTTAAACCTACGACGTAGAATACTAACTAACTGGATGTGGCATAAACTGAAACTTATACAAAGAAAATTATATGATAATAATTTTAGTTTATGTTGAAGGCAAACTTCGCATACATACTAAACGTACATAAAGTCAAGCAAACCGACAATTAAGACTATCATAAAAAAAATGCATAGCCTGCCAAACTAAGTCGTCTGCAATATCAAAGTTGCATAGCCTGTCATGGAAAACGCTTGGATAATATATCTGTAAAACAATTAATCCGCATGAAGTAATGCATAGAAATCTAAAGTAAATTTTTAAAAGTGAATTTTTACTATCCTAAAGTATAAGCAAATATAAGTACTCCAGTACTTGACGTTACAATCTAGCCAAAAGTGACTTATCTTAGACTTTTAAATCAAACCAATACTTTACATGTTTTCAGTAGTCATAGAAAATGTGGTGAAGTTCAAACACTTCTATCCCAGCCTACACATTGGTTCTTACCAATCTTTTATAGATCGTAAACAATGAGTATCTCAGAGTAATGTAACAACGCGGGAATTAATGGTTTATTTCAATCATATTATTGAAAGCTTCCTTAAAAAAATAAAATCCTGCCCTACCCTACTTATTCAAGTTTAAGAAAAATATCAATAAAAAAAGTCAGAAGTAATTTTATGCCGTATAAAAATACGAATCGTGACCATATTGCCAACAAGTAAAGTATTCGACCATTGGACCGTAAAGTGCCTTTAAGACAGCCTTTCACTTTTGATACTTTAATCTTACTAACAATAAATCCATTTTAATATTTTTGCACGCAAATGACGTTTGCTTGTGAAATGTTAACATAACGTGTTAACAGTTTCGTATTTCTATTTTGTCTTGAATAATAATATATTTTGTGTTATGAATTAATCTATTTATTTGTATGGCATGTTACAATTCCTTAGTCACGATTTACTTAAAAATGAATTTTATTTAACGTTCTGAATTTTGTATTTTTAATATTCCATCAACTCAACAAAAAGATGTTATTATTGATAAGTGCGTCGTAAAAGCGAATAAAGGATTTGGATAAAACTAAACCTTACTGGATTGATTTATAGGATATTATTTATTAACCCGGCATCGCGAATAATTGTTTAACGTTAACAATTATATTTTAAATTTATTTTCATTTTACAGAAACTATAATATAACTACTTTGCTACAATCCGCGCGGGTTAAGCGAATGCATGCAAAATGCAAGGAGGCGAAATTCACGTGCAGGACAAGTCACCATATGCATCCCAAGACGCATATAAAATTTCAATTTATTTCGTTATAAGAAGGTTGTCTGGTAGAAATCGCTGCTTAAGTGTGTAAACCAGTCGCCGCCACTTGTGTAACTACCTGTCAATATCATAATTCTCCTGCTCTTATCCCGCTCTAAGTGGGGTCGGCACAACATGTATTAAACATGTTGTAACATGATTTGGCTAGGTATTTTGCGACCGGCCGCCTGCCTGACGTCAACTTACCTTAGTCGCCTTTTACGACACCTCGGTAAGAAAGGAGGGTGGTCTATTCTATTCTGCCGGATACCACACGGCGTACCTGTTAATATATAGGTATTTATTTAAAAAAAAATCTATTACATTTTTTTTGTGGTTGCACAATAAAGAATACTTGTATTTATTGCGATGAGCATGTGAACGTTCTAATACCTTCTATCGCTACTATTGTTTATATGAACAGCGTCATAGTTTTTTTTATTACTATTAACGAAGGATTGTGTAAAGTGCACAAGACGCCCGTTTGCAATGCTCTCCGGATTGTATGCATCGCGACTCATTACTTCACTAATGGAGGCCTTAATGAACCAATCTAACAGATTGCTCTCCAATCTTTAGAAAGCACCGCTGATTTAAAAGCTGTGACAAGATGAGTCTTTAGTTAATTAGTTACGGCTAAACTTTGAAAGCGTTCGGATTTAATTCTTATTGCAAAAGAAGTTATATTCTAACTAATGCTAACGGCCATGGATTTAATATACTTAGACTTGATTCGAAAAAAGCTTGTCATAATCACATAATATATTGTAAATTCGAAAATGCGATACTGAAATTATATTTTGCGCTTAAAAAAATAATTTAATAGCCAATACCACTATGTATAACCTGATATCATAACCTGCTAAATTAAACAATATCTTAATTTGTTACTGTATACTTAAAAAAATATATAAAGAAAATAGTACCTGCGTTATAAATTGACAAATGTAAAAAGAATAATGGCCGCGCAATAGCCCATCGGCGTCTACTGCGCATTTTTTTAACAATAATATTGTACCCATTAAAATAATGGACTTTATTTACTATAGATGTAATTTATAACCAAATCGGGTCACGCTTTGTTATGACACAGTCCTGAATTAAATCCGTCTTAGCTTCGGAAAAATCATATAAAATACTATATAGAAATGCAACTTTTAAAAAGATTTTTTAAAAGAATCAAGTCGAATTCGTATACACATAGCCTAACAATTCTCTAGAGATATGCAAGTTTTCTCACGGTGCTTTTCGTCTCCGAAAATTTTTTGGTAAATTGCATTTATCAATTTGACACATAAGTTTTAGTAGAAAACGCATTGGCTAAATAAATGATACCTGAATAAAAGTAATAATAAAATTATTTTTCTATAATCCGCGATACAGTAAATAGAAAATATATATAATGCTAAATGTGTAGTGGACTATCCGTTTTGTCATACCCGTTACATGCAGGATATTCCACTATACATTTAGCACTATATATATTTTCTATTTACTGTATCGCGGATTATAGCATAATAATTTTATTATTACTTTTGTATTATGGATCTCCGCAAATTAACGCCTAATTCTATAAATGATACCTGTACGAAAAATATAAATTTAAAATATAAAACGGACAAAAGCAAAATGTAGGCGACGCATCTCATAATCACTCTGATTACTATGTGTATCAAATGCACTAGAACAGATTGCTTGAAATGAATTACAGTCAGTATCAAAATCTCATCAAGCCTAATGATCCGCATAATATAGGGCAAAATTAAATTTGTTCAACGGTTGACACGCCACTAATAATCGCTAAGGTTAAAGCGTGACTTTTGCAAACTTCCACCAACTCCAATTTGTAGCCTGTTTCAGAGACTCGCGAAGTTATATTAAAAGGTCCACAGTAATTTCCTTGACAAACACAATGAATAAGGAATGCGTGTTATAAAATTCGGATTGAGCGGGGCATCTCATCACGTCTCGCCCGACGTGTTTACCTTCTGATGTGTAACCATCTATACTTATTACAAAAAAGTTCCAAAAAGTCTGTCTGTATGTAATCGATGTTCTCAAAATCTACCTAACGGATTTTCGTACGGTTTTCACCAAAAGATAGTGAAATACTTCCGGATGCTCTAGATAAATAGTACATATCGGTATTATCTAAATTGTGTTGAAGAAATCGAGCAGTTTTTAAAAAACTTGCTTGTTGGGAGGTTTAGTCGCATGCGCTGCGTAAACCAGCAGAGTTACGCTAAAGTAATGTACTAGAGAATTATAGATCTATAAAAATATTACAAAAAATCCATGTTTCTATCTCTTACGGTTAAGTCACAATAACTACTTTTATGTGCAAAATTTCAATTTGACAACAATTTGTAACAACTGATTTCGATGCGGGCGAAGCCGCTGGCTCATCTAGTTTCTACTAATTGTATTTTGCTGACATAACATGAATCGCGATAAAAGGCACATTCGCGCATTTCTCACTTAGCAGCTGTTAATGAATAGCAAGCGCTCTTAAATTGCCGTTTCTTTCCTCGCAATGGAATTCAATCAACTCCAAATTCGACATAAGGCGCAAGATTTATGATCGACACAAATCGAATTCGCTAACAAACAATATCGTATTCGAGGCGCTACATACGATACGATACGAGTATATCAATATTGCAGGCGCTATTAATACGTCCGTCTCATGAGCGGCGGGAGGGTCCCAGCTCCCACTTCCCCCGACCACTCGCCGCTCTTAATTGAATGAGGAGCGGGAATTGTTTCCCAAAATGAAACAATTAATTGTGCAACGGCTATTCCGCCTTACATGGATAATACGTTCGTTTATAGCCTCCTAACGCGGCTGCACAGCGTCCTTTATTGGACCGCCTCTAGGAATTTGTGTTCATTGGGGCTCGTATCCAAAATTTAATCGAGAATATATAAGAACAATTGTTTTCCTGGGATAGGAATTTTTTTTTAACAGGAACGACGAGATTGGGTACTTTAAATATATTTCTGTTTGGATTTTTTTATATAAAAGGATTTTAACTTTACTTGCCTTCAGAGGAATACAAGCTTTTAGTTTGAATTGCAGCATTCAAAATTTTCATGGTCAGTTCATAGCACGTATAATGCGGTTATATCGTGTTGAAATTCAGCGAAACACGCGAGCATGTGGCGCATTCAACTTGAAGACGCATCGTAAACCGCCTTTACGCCTCTCGGCGAGAGCCTCTCAAAACTTTTCATATTCCCCGAACGTAAAACAAGCCAAAAAATACGAGCAGCCAAAAACATTGTAAATGCTTGCAGGTTATCGGCGCAGCCAGCTATTACCGCCGGGAATTAGTATTAAAAACACAGTTTTAATGGTGGTTGTTGCATCCGAAATTACTTGTTTTTCCGCTTTACTATTCGCTGTACCAGACGATTCCGCTAGTGCGGTGTAAAATAGAGTGAACCAATTAAGTCTCAGAGGACATACATGTAGCCGTTATTGCATTGTAACTATTGTTTTCTGTATGCACCTGCATGTCCTCCTTGATGTTATAAGTGCAATAGTCTATATATAAAAATAAAACAATACATATTTTTTATATACATTTTTATAGCCTGAATTAAAAGATTTTAACCCAACTAAAGTTCTATTTTACGCCGTGTGGTATCCGGCAGAATAGAATAGACCACCCTCATTTCTTACCGAGGTGTCGTAAGAGGCGACTAAGGTAAGTTGACGTGATGCAGGCGGCCGGTCGTAAAATACGTAGCCAAATCACGTGACAACATGTTTTAACATGTTGTGCCGACCCCACTTAGAGTCGGATAAGGGCAGGAGAATAATGATGATGATAAAGTTCTATGTTTCTTTAAGTTCACTGTATTTATAACTAATAGAAATAAATAAAAGACACAAGTAGAGACAGAAACTTGTAGCTTTTTTATAAAATATCATCAAAACAATGTAAAAAAAACTGCATTTCTCCAAAAAAATAGAGAGATTTGTGTAACTTACCAATCAGCATTGGTGCAACTTGGTTTGTCTGAACTTCGAAAATTCCCTCCAAAAAGACAGAGGGTGCCAAGTAGTTAAATATAAACAGTCCACTACTTTTATAGTTGAGTTTTTCGTTCTTTTTTTGCAGAAAATATCGACATAACATTTATATTGAGTAATAATAACACTAATCACTGAAATGTCTCAATTAAACATAATAAATCGCCGTACACAAACAAGCTGCATGGGCTAGTATATGACGCTTGTGAGAGATAGGGTTAACAAGATATGAGAAATATAAATTCCATAATATTTTAAATGCGATTTAGTTTTTTTAGTTTATCTTTTGAAAACGCTTTGGTTGTCGTATCAAACACGCATTTAGTTATCGTGGTAAATGTGTGCAGTAAGTGCACGGGGTGTATGGAGATAATTGGTTGAGGTTTAAACGTTTGGAATATTTAAATCAGGGAAGTGTTTTTAATGAACGGCATCTTGTTACTTGATGATAAAATATCGTTCTTATTTATACAGAGTATACTTATAAATGAGTATAGCGTAATATTGATTATACTTATAAATTCGATTAACAATGGTAAATTATATTTAATTACTACCTAAAAATTAAGTACTCATTACTATTTTTATATTGTATATCAATGCAGTTAGCATTATTCGGAAAATGAGTAAACCATTAAATTTCTTTAACATTAAAGCAAAACCACCGCTATCGCAGTATCGCTAGAATTTATAAGAAAATTATCATTATATTCAAAAAAACTTACGCGCCAATTCAAGTTCTTCGTATAGAAAAGGAATATCGCAAAACGACGCATACTAACTACGACTACAGTAAAAACATTATATGCAGTTGTCGGACAATTTTTTTTTAGTTATCACGATCCATCTGAAACTGAAAACATGACTCACGAATATGTCAAATTCAAATTCAAAATATTCTTTATTCAAGTAAACTTGTAAACAAGTGCTTTTGAATCGTCAACTTGGTTCGGAAAGCTGTTCCTACCTTCCTGTTAAAAAAATATTGTCCCTCTCGTTTAAATGTCCTCTTGAAACGCGTTAATCTAAATTAAGTTTGATAAACATAGAAATGAACTTCGCGAACTTCAAAACTTTGCGGTATTATAGCAACTTTCTTTGAAGAATGAAAATAATATAAATGGAAAGCCGAAAGCATCTGGCAAAAAATTCCAACGAGTGTCAGCCCTGTGTGTCGCATGTACGGACAGGGTGGCGGCACACGACGGGGCACATTCAATTTGCTATTTATCTGGAAATGGATCTAAGTCATTACTTAGCTGAGCGAGAGAGATGGAATAGAATGCAGGAAATTACACATTGTGGTACAATATTCGTCGCTTACAACCACAATAATTATACCTCCTTTAGTACTTGTATTTTTTGTTACTTTAATAATAGTGAAACTCCTTTTCAAATCTTCCGAATACTAGTGAAAAGTTAGTTTGCGTCAAGATAACATATAGTACTAATAGCAAATTTTGTATATTGAACGATTTTTAGTTTTTTCTGAATACTTTATTTCACTGATATTGCATGATAGTTTTAATATTTTAAAATATCAAATAGAAACTCGGCAGATGCTCTATTAGAAATCTAATTTCCTATAAATTCGAAATATATGAATATATTTTTTATGGTTCTTTTTTCTTCATCGATAATTTCTTAAATTTTTTTCTTCATTTATTTTTATTATTAGTACAATCATTCTTCTGTATACATGTCTGTTTTTACTCACTACTAATACTACTATTTGATAATTACTTAAAACTTTATAATAGTTTAAAATTCATCCCATTCTTCTTTAATTGTTTGTTATAACAATTATCTTTACCGGCATATCGCATAAATTACAGCACTTATTCATAGAACGCTCGTTATTAAGTATGCGCATATAAATATTTCCAGCACTTAAGCATGTTTTCACTGATAGCTAATTTCGGGAAAAAGGATAGCTCGTCTCAATCACAGGAAGTGCTATCTCATCGCGGAAGTGGTTTCTCGTGTCGTCTCGCTCTTGCCTGTTTTGTAAACTCGCTTAGGGTAACCGTTCGTACTCGACTTGTGTAGGACATTTCCAATAATTATGTACAGCTTGGACGCAAATTATATTCCTAAGAACTTAAGACATAATGGTTTAAAAATATACATAAATAGGTTATAGAATTATTCTTATAATTCTTGCTAGATACAGCATGGATCAATAATATTTTTATTATCAGACCAAGACAACATATATTGTTAATATTTATAAAGTAAGGTTGTATCGTGTTTGGCAATTATTAAGATACCTCATTACAATGTAAAAGAAGTTATTATTTATTGTACAGGAAAAAATTACATTGTTGCCAAACCGATGAATAAAATGACCGGCCCGTTTACGCAGTGAGTAGTGACCCTGCCTTCAGCTCCGCGGGTCGCGGGTTCGATTCCTGCCGAGGCCGACATTTTCTATAAACAATTTGTTGGTTCTTCGAAACTGAGTGTATATTTATATTTAAGTATATATTTAAAATGATATATGTAGCATTATTTTATTATTTATTATTATATATCTACTAGTTGTCCATCACTCAACACAAGCTTTAAGTTACTTACTTTGGGGATGGACGACCGTGTGTGTAATTGTCCCATTTTTATATATATATTTATTTATCTATTAATCAGTACTTAACGGCAGTCTGACAAATAATATTGAAATAAAAAAAATCTAAACAGTTAATGTGATAATTCAGTACTTTCATAATGATATATGATTGTTACACTAGATCACTTGGAGTTATTGCTTCAACAAGAAGTTGGTAACTAGTCACGGTCAAAAGATTGTCACAAAGCCAGACTGTAAAGCAACTAATTGCACAAAACGATTCCTTTTCAATTATTTAAAATAAAACAAAATCGAACACGATCATCAATATACCTAAATAGATTATAGTGTTTTTCTTTATATTTATTCGACAAATTTCTTGAAAATGAAACAGATTACGACTTCCGTGTCCCAAATTATGATTCCATAAAGTTGGGTGCCCTAGACTTGTGCTAATGGAGGTCTACTTGATGCGATCGAATGCATTTCGTTGGGTGGAAAAACATAGACTCACACCGAATCCAATCTCGCAAACATTACTAAGTTCATCTGCTGTCATTCCCGGCTATTGTATAACTTGAATAATTTTCGATTTTATTTTGAAAAATGAAAGTGTTGTTTCTGCTGCTTAAACATTAAAAAGACGTCCATTGAACATTATTCGAGACCAAGTTGTATGAATTATACTTTATTGTCCAGAGGCTTTCAATTTTTCATTGATTGGTCATTGAATAATTATAATAATAATAACCATTAATTAATAGAGAATAATAATAAATAGGCAATTATTAGTTAATGATGTATACTTTTCGTATACGAGTACAATATTGTGTGCCAAGTCTGTTTTGGGAGACACGTATAATCTCGCCGATAGCAACATCCTATTATGAAACTAAACTTTTTATTTCATTACAACCGATTTACATCCATTTTTTAATGTCTGTGTACAACGACGCGATACATTTCAGCATCTCTCGTGGGATTTCGATGTAAACTATAAAGCATATACAGCTCGTAATTTTTCATGGAAACGTTAGTCTTTCGTCGATCCTACGGACTTTCTATCTTTCAATGGAAGGCACAAGCAAATGGATAGGCCCTTCCATAAATAACTGATGACTAAATACAAGGATAGATGTATATTAGAATTACTCTATGCACCCCAAAGAACATTATTTTTAAATAAAATTGTTGTCTCAGTTTTATTACGAATAGATTATAGATCAAAACACTAAGTGAGAATTCCGATCCTCGTTTATACTATCTTCAAATAAAACCGATTTCGACTCGAAATTGATCTTCAATACTTCTAAATGCAATTTCTTTGTAGTTGATTTCGAAATAAGAAAGAAAGCGCCGCTATAATAAGTCTTCTATGTCGTTACTCGAATGTAACACTAGATTTCTGAAGGACTACACGAGTCCAGCGGGACGTTAGATTACAGGGACTTGCCGGGCAGGGTTTCTAAGTCGGGGCTAATTGGATGAGCCGAGACGGGCCCAATTAGCACCGTTGTGATTCATTTTAATCGAGCGCTCCAGCTCTGCTCTTGTCAGGTTTCATTTAAATAAATTTCATAAAATTTTTACTTGTACTAAAAATCCATTTGTAGTGTATTAATTAAAATGGTTGACTTCTAGGAGAATTTTTGTAAATTTGGTAAAATGCCTAATTGGTCCAAAATTAACTACTGATAAAATGACTACCAAAACAAACTCGTAAGATCCTACACAGATTTATCCAAAAATTATCATCAAAACACTTCTTCGTTTTGTGATTTTGTCACGGAGTCTATCTGACGATGCTTCGGTTACGGGGTGAAACAATTTTTGACATTCTGGCGATGTGTGGTGGAGCTCTGCACACATTTGGTGGCGGGTAGTGCATAAGTTTTAATTCTCCATGTTCCAGGTATGAAAACGACATTTAACATGCATATTTTTTTTTGTCGCGGATTATAGCAAAATAATATTTTCATTACTTTTGTATAAAAAACACATTAAAAGGAAACAAATACAATTACCGTGGTTCGACCGGTTTTAGTACTGATACATTTCTTATATCGTCTTACATTACAATAAAAAAACTTATATTAAACCTAAATCTATAAGTATCTGAATAAATCAATTATCATATCTGTTAAATTTTTTGGAAATATTTGATGGATTCTAGAGGTTTTTTTGCAGTAATTGGTTATAGTAATTAATTAGTTTAGTTATTCTTGGATTTAGTAGTCATTTGATAGCTTCGGTGGTTATTGACTAAATCTTCGTCTGCCAATATATCGGGATCGTTTACCCTATTAAAATTGCCACTTTCACAATTAATTAATTTAATAAAAACCTAAATTTTTCATTAAAAATGACGTTTAAATTTTGGTAGCAATTTAAAATCTGTATTAATAAGTATTTTATTTACAGTTTATTTAACTATATCTGGTTAAATACATAAGTTCTAATAATAACTTAGTATTTATGACTTTCATTAAGTACATCTAAATTATTTCAATGTAGGCTATTTTTTATACTTCACGATGAAAGAAATACCACGGACTGCAAGTTGGAACATGCGATGCATTTGATATACAGATATACTACTATATAATACGTAAAAACGCATTGTTCCTTCCCAGTTATCATTCTTCATCTTGAGTACAACTGGGATAATGTGTAATCTCTCAGTCTACATTAGAGCAGTTTTATAGTTGTAAGCTCCTATAGATACTTCGATTCAAGGATCTCTCCTTGAAGCGCAGGATAGAAAGAGGTCTTTTGCCTTTATTACATACTAGCTTTTGAACGCAACTTCGTTCACGTGGACTACAGTCTCATTATTTGAGTAAACCGTAATACTTATATTAATTGTGGGTTAACCTTAAAATCTAGAGATATGCTATCGCGGACTTTTATTTAGAATTTTTAGAGGGGAACGATTTTGTGGTACATGATTTTTTAATAACTCTCACCGTTTACTCAGCCTACGCAAGAAAAGCTTTAAATTTTGCCGTTTCCGCAATATTTTTTATTGCTGCTCTTCTTCTATTTATCTTAGCTTGATGTTTTGTCTATAGCCTTTCTCGATAAATGGGCTATCTTACACTCAAAGAATTCAAATCTGTCTAGTAGTTCCTGAGATTAGCGCATTCAAACAATGAAACAAACAAACTCTTCGGCTTTATATATTACTATAGATATAGATATAGATGATGCATGATCTCTGACTCGTTTATAGTACAGTAAAATAAATAATTAAAATATAATTTAGGGGACTATTCAGAATTTCTAAATTCCTATCTGTAAATTGAATTTGTGAAAATTTAGAATGAATAGAACCAGTTGTTTAGACAAGATGTGATAACGACTCGCGTTGAGACTTCGCGTCCTTAATGATATCGGGATTCTGTAGGCGCCGGCTCGCGTGCGCAATTCTTGTTATATCTTTATTACAAAGGAGTGCCTCGTTAATTTGGCAGCCCCTCAGAGTTGAGAGTTGACAGTTGAGGAACCCTTGACCTCATTCGCAAGAGCCTGCGACACTGAACCGCTCCGAATTGAAACGCACCTTAAGATAAATAATTAACGATCCTCATTACTGCGTTATAAATATCTTTAGAACCTCCAAGGAGCTACAAAATTGTATAGCTCGTCCGGACCACTGCTTCGCTTGTACACTATACATTAAAATACACCTGTGATGTACTCAATTTGTCTAAATACATAATTATTTAGTTATTTGCATAATTGACGTAAAATATGTTTATAAGTTACTATGTCCCTCACCTTCATCTTAGCGTTTAACCAAATTTGAGCAATGTACATATGCTAATTTATAGAATTAGGCGTTACTTTGCGGAGATCCATAATATAAAAGTAATAATAAAATTATTTTGCTATAATCCGCGATACAGTAAATAGAAAATATATATAGTGTTAAATGTATAGTGGACTATCCGTATTTTCATACCCGATACGTGCAGTATTCGTAAAAACACATGCACAAATCTCCACCACTTCTACCACAATACACAAGCACTACACACGTTTATAATCTCAAACTCAACAATCGTTTCGCCCCGCAACGGAAGCATCATCAGGAGATAGACTCCACATGGAGTGTCGTGTTGTGTATTGTGGTGGAAGTGGTGGAGGTTTGTGCATGTGTTTTTACGAATCCTGCACGTATCGGGTATGAAAATACGGATAGTCCACTATACATTTAACACTATATATATTTTATATTTACTGTATCGCGGATTATCGCAAAATAATTTTATTATTACTTTCTTACATATGCTAATTATCGCATAAATGAGCACAAGGTTAAGATAATAAGAATCCAGTTCTGTTATTCATCGGTACAAATTTACGTTTGGTTAAAATTAAGTTCATCGTCTCTAGATACTGCATATTTTTTATTTATGTAAACACAAAGAGGATAAGTTAAATAAATAAAATAATATCGGGTTTATTTTATTTATACCGATTAATATGATAATCTTTATTAGGTAATATTATAATTTTTTAGTTTTATTTTAATAGAGTTTCTACCGTTAGTGCAACAACACAACGGCCCAAGTTAGATAATTCCAACAGTCAACATAACTCGAAGAGTTTCAAACTAGACAGTTTTCTATTATCCCTAATAGCAGTCGTAAGAGTTTTAAAATGGCCAAGATACAGAACTTGTTCCACAGGAAGCGTTGCCACGGCCACGTACACGAAGCGGAAGTTTGATATTGAATGGATTTTACTGCACAAATTCGATAATCACAAAGTGCAACTGGCGTAAAAGTCCAATAGATGCTTTCTTTATATGTTAGGATTGTTCTATCAGGGGAACTTACTACTTCAAATTTCGTGTACAAATGATTCAATTAACTCATGTTAAAGTTAGCATAACGTACCATTTCGTAGGTGTGAGTTTAGATCAGGTGTTGGCAATACCTGGGTCTCGCGAGCCCCATGTGATGCTGCGGCTCTTTCGTTCCATTTGAAAAATTTATTTATTTTATTTAAAAACATCAATATCGCTCTGAATCGATTAATGAGAACTAAGCAACTTTTCTTTAGCCGCTTGAGTTGCCTTTTCCCTGCGCCCCTACCCTGTGTCATTGGCGTGACCATAGGTTTTAAATCGCTTCGAAAAAAAATTATGGCTTAAAATTGAAACAATTCTAAATTGTAAATTTTGACTCATTCGATTCACGGTTGCCGACCCCTGGTCTTGATCAATCACATGCTAACAATAACTTATACAAATAAACCGTGCGTTATCATATTATTTGAACAACTTATTATGGTGCCTTTTGTTATCGTTTTCAATAATTTATAGGCGTTTGTTGTGAAAGACACCGCTGCGTGGTATCCGGCTAAGTAGAATAGACCACCCTCTTTCTTACCGAGGTGTCGTAAAAGGCGACTAAGGTAAGTTGACGTCAGGAAGGCGGCTGGTCGTAACATACGTAGCCAAATCACGTGACAACATGTTTGTAACATGTTATGCCGACCCCTTTTAGATTCTCCTTTTAGATTTTAGATTCTCCTGCCCTTATCTCACGATAAGGGCAGGAGAATGATGATTGTTGTAAAAGAATATATCAATTTTAAATCATTTTGTAAAAACACATGTGAATGCTGGACACATTTTTTTCCTCCTTTTTTATATAAAACCTTACAGGTGTCACAATGGCCTCACAGTCCTTGTTATCTAAGGTTCATAAGTGGACGGTATCGCAGTTAATTTGTATAGAAAGGCGTGTAAAGAGGCTAATGAACGAGGCCGGGACCCCGTGTCCGCGGAATCGTGCATTTTTAATGGCTCACGCTAGCACACTCACTATTAATATTTACCGAACACGTCAAGAGGGTGCACTTTACCTTTTAGTTAACTAGCGTCCGGCCGTTCATTAAATTTTCACGCGCGTCAGTTTTGGGCAAATTTTCCGCGGCGCTGGGCGGGCGCGGCGGCCGATAACGAGCGCGGCCCGGCTCGTTACGGATAGCCCGCACCGCACCGCATGCCCGGCCAAATTTTATTAATAATAAACTGTAACTGAAGCCAGCTTTGAAGTAAAGAGCAACTTGAACGGGAACGAGTATTAGAAATTATGCTAAATCCTTTGGCGTTCTAACTTGTATGTTGACGTATATTTCTGTATTTGAAATAGCCACCCAATGATGTGTGAAAAGTGAATATGTTAACGGTCCGTCGATAATCTTACGCTAGATTACGCCAATACGCCAATGTAATTCAAATCTTATATAAACTACTTAAGCACGTATTGGGTACTAACATATAAGCGAATGGTCTCAGAACCTTCAAATGTAGTTTTAATTTCTATTATTTGTACATTTCAGTCTTCCACTGAATCTACCGAATAAAGAAGACTTTCCCCATAAAATAATATTACTAATTACACGTAAATTGTCTGAGAAATATAGAATACTTTATATTAAAATTCAAAATATTCTTTATTTAAGTTAACTTGTAAACAAGTGCTGTTGAATCGTCAACTCTACTGTTGCTGAAGAGATAGCAAGAATCTCGGCGGTGGCTCTTTTCAAAATATAGTTCTTACTACTAGTTACATTTATTCATTACTGTATTGTACGGGGTCGAAGAGGAGCTATATCCATGTATTGTTGAACAGGTGAATAATCTTTAACAGTATAGTAGGATTTCTATATTAACCTCTTTATAACAGTGTTTTTAAGCTGTTGTAACGGCAAAGCTAAAATTGATTGCGAAATTTTATAATAGAATCTTATACCCAAACCAACAAAAGACTTGTTTACTTTTGCAAGGCGCAAATTAGGAGCCGCAAGCTTGTCGGTTCCTCCGTTGTCTATTAATTATTAATAATTATGTTATGCTGTTCATCAAAAACTTTAGCTCGAAACTCTTAAACTTTTAGCCTTAGTGCCTTTTCAGTAGGCGCAGAAAGTTTTCAAAACGTCAAATCCTCAACGGAATCAACCAGACCGAAGAGGAGCATGATAAATGCGTGCCAGAATTCGCGTGCCATATCCGCATGAATAAGAAATGAGCGCGCGCGCACGCGACGCGACAAACTGCCGCGGCGCACGCTAAGCCCACCCTTATTTATCGTTCCACCCCCGCTATCACTGCCCTATCTTACCGTATCTCTGCCTGAACTTACTAAAATTATTCGCTCCAACATTGTTGAAACTAATTTTCGGTGTACACTACAACCCTTCATGTTAATGATTGCATTGAATTTTATATTGCAAATGCTACTATTTCTAATAAGATAAAATTGTATGGTGGAATGTTGAATACACGGGGTTAAAATCCTTACGTAATTGACGACTAACGAACTCTTATGAATGCCCTTACATCGTCCATTTCTCTTAATTCTTTTTCACGTGTAAAATATAAAGATATGGAGGGAGTGTTTGGTAAAAGAAATTTTTTGAAATTAAGAAATTATAAAAGAAGACCACGCATCCCAAAAATTCTCTAGAGAATAGCAGGTATTCCTTCGCAGAAAAGGCATGATAAATAGTAAATATCAATTATATATATTCCATATTAACCACGTTCTGCTTACTATTTATAAGTGACATAACATATTACAATACTTTAACACCGAGAACCTTCTTTCTGACGTAAACAACCATCGCTTTTAAAATTATGTTATAGAGTTGATAAATTCTACCAAAAGTAAAGGATCATTATCATATTTTAATAATAAAAATATGATAGATGAAAGAGTTAAGTTCTAAGAGGATCAAAGGATTAATTGCGTAGCCAGTTTGCTTACATCAATGAACAAGTAAACTTGAGGAGTAACATATTTACGCGCATTTGCGATCATGTCGCGAAATCAGTCTGGCCGAACCCCGCATGTCTATCTCCCAATATAAACAGCCTTTAGTGAAGATACAACCGAGTGCGATTGTCCCACTCTGGGTATCAATAGTAATCATTCTGTATTGCATTACAGTGACGGTTCACTGGACGATCTTTAATAATTTAAGTATTTTAGTATGAACCATAACTCAATAATAAAGCAAGTAATGCTTGATTAAGAGAAAGACATTCAATACGATAACTTGAAAATTTTTAGAGACGTATTTTTTATGATTGTGGTGCTGGCATATGTCACAGTTTAAACTATTGCAATCCCATCCTCGCTAAATGATTGTATCGAGGTAAATAAATAAATTAGCATTTCATGCTTTACGTTTCATTGAGTAATCATCCTCCTGCCCTTATCCCACTCTCAATAAGGTCGGCACAACATGCTATAGAAATTTTCCTTTTACTAGGAATTTTTCATATTTTTCATTTAAAAATAGAACCTAAGTTTTCATCCTTAACCTAACTTTCAATATCTTTGGCAGGGCAACGTTTATCCGAACCCACTAGTTATTTTTATATGTATTTAGATTATCCTACTAATCCTACTAATCCTACTATCCTACTAATATTATAAATGTTAATGAAAGTTTGTGAGTATGGATGGATGTTTGTTACTCTTTCACGAAATAACTATTGGACGGATTTGGATGAAACTTTACAGGTATATAGATTATACATCGGAATTACATATAGGCTACAATTTGAAATGATTTGACGTAGTATAACGATACATGTTAATAAAGTCAGAAAAATTCTGGCATCTGAGAGCTATTTTATTTTTTTATTTTATTTTATTTATTAGACCAACTAATAGTATTTTACAAACACAATTTCCAAACACATTATTAATATATAAAATAATCTATATCTGTGTAAAACACCTATCGTGGTTTACGCCGCCTAAACCATTAAAGTTACACAAAGATGATGTACCGTAGTATTGGTTGTCTTGAATAGTTCTAAATAAAAGTCCGCGACAGCATATATCTACCTTTTATGTGAAAGCCGTTATGACCAAAATATTGAATCATAAAATTAATTAAATTTGATACTATTTTAAAAAGCACATTTTAGTATATTTATCAAACCCTTATAAAAATTAATCCATTTTTCGTTTTCAGTATTTCATGTAGATAAATTTGTCTTTCACACTAAGTAATTTGGCCGAATAATTTAACAGTAATCACGATATGATTGACTTCAATGGAGCACCATAGAGTGCCTAATATGCGCGGCGCACGAAGATTGTTTGGAATTCGACAGTTTTGAAGTTAGCCATCTGAAATTTTGGATGTACGAGTAACAAAAAAAATGTTTTTGAATATTAAATTTTAAAAAAACTAAAATTATCTGTCACGAAACTTAATGTGGCAGATTAAATTCCACGCGAGCGAAGCCGCGGGCAAAAGCTTGTTTGTCCTAAATCATACACACAAGCAAAATGTTATATATTTAATTTATAAATATCCTCGTGTGATATGCAAAAATATCTTGTTAGTTTACAGTGTAAAAGCTACTTTAAATGGGTTGCGTCTCGCAATGTTTGCCGACTAGTTCATGGAATGCCGATGGACTATTGTACGCGTCGAGACATTTTCTATTCAGTATCGATATTAAATTAAGTGCGTTAAGTTTTGTATATCCGCTTACAAGCTGTTCATACAATCTGTTATAGTAAATCAATTAAATTGTGATTCAGTGCCTTTGTTAAATCGTTATCGAATGAGTGCTCGTTTATTTGATTATAAATAATTATATCGTTATAACTTAATTTAATTTGAGGTCGGTAGCATCTGATAGCGATCAAATCTAAATGAATATATTGGAAATATTCATGAGCTAACTGCATATTTTTATTGGTACAACTTTTTGTGATATATACCTAAGATTCAAGCAAAAATATTTAGTTTTTATGAAAAATATGTATTTCCTCGCATTAACAATATTAAAGGTAACTCAATTTTTTAATGACGTGTGGTATCCGGCTGCGTAGAATAGACCACTCTCATTTCTTACCGAGGTGTCTTATAAGACGACTAAGGCAAGTCGACCCGCCATGTGTTATCCGGCAGAGTAGAATTGACCACCCTCATTTCTTACCGAGGTGTCGTAAAAGGTGACTAAGGTAAGTTGACCCACCGTGTGGTATCCGGTTGAGTAGAATAGACCAACCTCTTTCTTACCGAGGGGTCGTAAAATACGACTAAGGTAAGTTGACGTCAGGTAAGCGGCCGATCGTGAAATACATAGCCAAATCGCGTCATGTGTGTGATAACATGTTGTGCCGACCCTACTTGGGATCCCACGAGTGGGATAAGGGCAGGGGGATGATGATGATCCAATCTTTTAATGGTTCGATACCATTTACTTTCAAAAGATTTTACGTAAATTAAGGCTGGATAGCACCTCAATAGCATGTATAATTAATATTTTTAATTGGTTCGCAACACGTTTATTAATACCAACCCCTGTAACCACGGCTGTCAAATTTCATAGCTTCATTAGTAACATGTGCAAGGTTGAAGGGCGACAGAAGGGGGGCCAAATTCAGTATCATACTGCAATAATGATTGCTCAGTAACGATCGTTATGCGATACCATTCGATTTACCAGAAATATTCTCATAACCAAGTTTATTTAGTAAGTAAATAGAATTTTGTAACAAATTACATAATTTAACGTATCTCTTCATATTTCTTTAATTCACCTAGGAGTAAAAGTAAAGTAATGGCCTGTTACTATCCCACTGCTGGGCGTAGGCCTCCTCTCTCCGTTTTTGAAGAGAAGGGTTGGAGCTAAAACCTACCACCCTGCTTCAATGCTGATTGGTAGGTTACAAATATCCCTAGAATTCTCTAGAGATATGCAGGTTTCCTCACGATGTTTTCCTTCACCGAAAAGCATGTGATAAATTGCAATTATCAATTAGACACATAAGTTTTCATAGAAAAACACATTGGTGCCTGCCCGGGATTTAAACCCATGATCGTCTCTAGAGAGTCACACGGTCTCACCGCTGGGCTATCACAGCTTACTTTTATTTCACTTTACTTTAATTCACCTAACATGTTTAATTTTAATTTCTTAACATGCGTAGTACAAAGACACGAAAAACCTTAATGTAGGTAGAGTCGAACGATTCAACAAAAATCGTCTTGCAAAAAACGACAACATGATCCAGACACATGAGACATTAGGAACTATTTTGCAAACACGATTATTTCCGATTCCAACAAATATCTAAATACAAAAATAAAATTGCTTCTTTATGTTAAATGGCTATTTTATGTCTATGTGTATGGCCCATTTCTCAATAGATATTTTTTAAGGACATTTGAGGTCGTCAGTCCATCGTCCATGGACTGGACTGACCACCTCAATAAGTTAGTGACGAGCCGCTGGATTCGGGCGGCACAAGATCGTGTGTTTTGGAGATCCCATGAAGAGATGAACGAACGCCCAGCAGTGGATGTCCGTTGATTGAGAAAGAAGAAGAAGAAGGACATTTTATCATCATCACCTAACAAACTAAAAAGACTTCTGATTTTCGAACATCTTAGTATGGGAGTGCAACTACTTCGATACAACTTAGTATCGTTGTATGGGAAAATTATGATAGTCCCTGCGTCATAAAAACCAAGGAAAGAGATCCGTAGAACAACCAAAATTCATAACTCATCGCTTGGATCACGTAACATAGCTCTTTGTAACGTGAATCTAAAGTGACGATAGCTCAAATAGTCCATGCCTTTGACCATTAGAATCCTCTGATGTGGCAGTAGCGTTACGCACCAAAAAACTCAATGTTGATATTAAGAGCCTATAAAAGAACAGAGAGTTGCTTGACTCAAGTGGAACATGGTAATAGGACGTGGTATTGTCTAATACAGACTTATGTCCAACAATAAACGTCTATCTGTTAAAAAATAACTAGCCTGCTCGCAAAGAAACCTTAAGGTAACGATTTAATTCTATTGTATACTATTTTTGTAGCAACTTGGAAAATGTAAAGGTTCTTTATACGTACGTACGTACGTACGTAACAGCCCGTTATTATGCCCACTGCTGGGCTAAGGCCTCCTCTCTCCGTTTTTGGAGAGAAGGATTGGAGCTAAGACCTACCACGCTGCTCCAATGCGGATTGGTAGGTTACACATATCCCTAGAATTCTCTAGTGATATGCAGGTTTCCTCACGATGTTTTCCTTCACCGAAAAGCGTGTGATAAATTGCAATTATCAATTAGACACATGAGTTTTAATAGAAAAACTCATTGGTGCCTGCCCGGGTTTGAACTCGTGTTCCCCTCGAAAGAGTCGCACGGTCTCACCGCTGGGCTATCACAGCTTTTCTGTTTTTATACGTATATAAGTCTAAATATTTCGAATCGAACCTTAAAATAATCATACATTATAATGACACTTACATAGTGACTACCGCGAACAATGGTCTGCACACAATTGGCAATAGTTCGCGAACAGCTGCGCGTATACGGAGTGTTCTAACAATGATATTGTAACTTTAATATTTATTGCACTTGATGAACTTTGCGGAAGTTAGAGCAAGTATTATAACAGTACGGCGGCTAAACAGGTTCATTGTGATAGGATTTGTTGACATTAATTTCAAAAGTTTAAAGAACCTGAGGCAACGATTGCATATTTAATAAGATCATCAAATTTAATAAGGAAGATGTCAATCGCCGAATCCAACTCCGCTTCTATCTTGAACTTCATGATATCTTTTTGTCCAGAATGCTTTATTGGTTAACGAATGAAGTTTTTGCACGTCTTAAAATCTATTAAATCTCCAAAATTTGCATTGCTCAATGACTTTGTAACTGGGCACTATATCGTCCGACGCCCAGTTTACAAAATCATTCATTAAAAGTCAAAAAATCTTTGATATTAAGTGTTGGAATAACGATCTAGTCTTAAGAGCTACAGCTTTAAACTCTATTTACTGGAAAAATCCCCATAAAATCTGGGGCATCTTCTTACAAACAAACATGGGCAAAAGATAAAATCGGCGACCACACTTCAATGTGACTTTATAATTTGTTTTAAATTTTGTAAATAATAAAATCAGCTCCTTATTGTAAATATATATGACGGCGCTTGGAGTAATTTAAAGTTGTGCACAAAGTTATTTGATTATTTTGAGCTAAAAGAATGTACTAAGGAGAAATTAACATTAAGAGCGGGTAACCCCGAATAGAGTAGTTCGACGTTGGCATGGCAACTTGGGTTTGTTATGAGAAGACGCGCGTGTGCTAATCTATTGGATCTTAATCTCATTCCATCTGGTGTTAAGTATTGTATTTCGGCTTATATTGTATTGGAACCGAATAATTAATTGTTGCATCTTACGAACGTGGTTTTCTTTCCGAGTTCCTGCCAATATCGCACCGACATGGAGGACAATAGCCTGCACCGCCCTAATAGGCTTCCTGATGTTTCTATATATATTACATAACTTAAAATAATGTAATAATATTTATATTTATCATGTAGTTAAAGATTTAAGTCAAAAATTTACATGAATAATTTACATAAGTATTTTTAAATAAATCACACTTAATAGGTAGGTACAGAATTTAAACGAAATATAAATAATAAGAAAAAAAATAAAAAAATAATATTTAACGCATGTTTAACCAAAAAACTAGAACTCCTAATGCTCCTATAGTTTCTGAAATGGTAATTTTTTGCTTTAAATGTATTAATTCGACCCTTCCACTGTTTATTATGTATGGGTACAGAATGTTGGGTAAAAATAAGGACAATATTAACTTCGAAGAACCGCCATGCCTTTAAAACAATGTACGGCTTAATTAACTTGGCGCTATTGTACCCACGCTAAAGCGTATAGTGCATAATTAAGTCCTTCACGTAAACGCTTTAGTTAATATGTTTAGCCGTCGGTATTGCTTTAGGACCTAAACTCTCCTATGAGAATAAACAATCGCCAACGGCGCTGGACGGCGAGCTACACAAGTGAATTAGTAAAGTTTTGTCCCCAGGCCTTGCTTGTCCCCAAATGGGAAAACAAGTTTGTACTGTGGCATATTCACTGAAACTAATGAATTAATAACAGTCGATATTGTGTAATATTTTATGATTAAAATTCTCTTATGAAAACAAACAATTACCAACGGGCACAAGCAAATTAATTAATGGAGTTATGGCCTCCGGCCTTGCTTGTCCCCAAAGCTTAAGATGTATTTACAATAGCATCATTAAATATAAGTAAAATATTAAATTTTAAGTATTATAATAATGAATAAATGTTATTGTGGTGACTTTTTGTTATCAGTTAATATTTATTTTTAATGTGCTAGTAATTCAGTGTTATGAGCAGTTATTTAGCGGATGCTGTTTGCAAATAAGCTGTGATAGCCTAGCGGTGAGACCGTGCTACTCTTTCAAGGGGAACACGAGTTCAAATCCGGGCAGGCATCAATGAGTTTTTCTATTAAAACTCATGTGTCTAATTGATCATTGCAATTTATCACACGCTTTTCGGTGAAGGAAAACATCGTGAGGAAACCTGCATATCTCTAGAGTATGCTAGGGATATGTGTAACCTACCAATCCGCATTGGAGCAGCGTGGTAGGTCTTAGCTCCAATCCTTCTCTCCAAAACGGAGAGAGGAGGCCTTAGCCCAGCAGTGGGCATAGTAACAGGCTGTTACTTTTTTTTTTGTTTGCAAATTTAAGTACGTTTTTATTATTCAAAATTTTTATTTGAAAATAACCAAGGCTAGCAATGTCAGCGACAGACTCATGTTATCTTATTATTTAAGATCTGATAAATATACAAATAAACACTAAAGTTAACAGGACAATTTAAATTGTTATGGCTTCTTTACATAATCGACGATCACAAGTGATTAAGTGCGAGCACGATCTTGTTGTGTAATTTAATTTAATTGAAATTTATCAGTAAACCTCACGTATTTTGTGTTGTAGACATAGAAGCACCAACTTACCAAAACAGCACTATACATAAAAAACACACAGAAATACAATCTCAATGATTGTATCACTCCGTTACCAATGCATCATCAGAAGAGAGAGTTCAAGACAAAGTCGCCCACCACCCAAACAAACAGAATTATATAGTTCATGTTAATTAGTTACTTCAACGACCACAGTTTATTTTTGGTACGTACACGTGTTACAAACAGTTTGCTTGAAAATTTAATAATACATAAACCCAACAATATCAGTCTATAAATATTTAGCGATAGTATGAAGTTAGCTTTTGTAGCGTTTTGTTGGACTGTAACCCCGGTCCCTCCGCGTTGCGATTAAAATATAATTAGGCGGTCGGCAATTGTTTCGCCATCAAGGCAGGTGGTATGGGGTAAATTAAATACCCGTATAAGGCTTCCAATATTGTATCGTATGGCCGTGGAGTACTCATAAAATATTATGAGTACTATATTACCTACAATGAAACTAGCGATACCTATAAAAATTTAATAAGTAATATATAAAACCTCGAAAGCCTGTAAATAATCCCAAATATTCAAACGTAGTCTTTGTCGACCAACTTATTTTTTTATTACAAGAAAAACAAAGCAATGCGCGATATCCAGAAGCATTATTATGATTGCATCTTATTTTTATATTTCTTGAAATCGAATGTAAAATCTAACACAGACAAGAAGCAACTAAAATCTCGTTAAAATAATCGTTTAATGACGCTACATTTCACAGGTGGCGTTACTTTACGAATTCCATACTGCACAAGAAATAAACCATTTCGCTATAATCCGTGTTTAAAAAAAATGCGGATAAAATTTTATCTATTATATAGGCATCATTCAAATCATTCTTTATTCAAGTAAACTTGTAAACACGTGACTTTGAATCGACAACTTTACTACTGGTTAAGAAAACTGATCCTACCGAGAAAAGCCAGCTAGAAATTCGCTGTTTGCTTTTTTTTCAAAATATAATTTATAATATTTATAACTTTCATTCTGTTATTAACGCCGTGTGGTATCCGGCCGAATAGAATAGACCACTATCCGTTCTTACCGAGGTGTCATAAGAGGCGACTAAGGTACGTGCCGTGTGGTATCCGGCTGCATAGAATAGACCACCCTCATTTCTTACCGAGGTGTCGTAAAAAGCGACTAAGGCAAGTTGACGTCAGGCAGGCGGCCGGTCGTACAATACGTAGCCGAATCATATTCGTAACATGTTGTGCCGACCCCACTTAGAGTGGGATAAGGGCAGGAGAATGATGATGACTTTCATTCTGTTATTACTATCTTATACATGGTCATAGAGTGGGCTATATCTAAGTATTCTTATTATGTATGTCCTCAATGGCATAGTACGCTTTTTGTATCAACCTTGTTTCAATAGTTTTTCAACTGCTGTAATGGGAAAGCTAAAATTGATTGTGGCATTTCATTTTAGAATCTTATGTCAATGGATAAAAAATAAATACATTGATATTTAATCTATTATTTTTAAAATAAACGATATCGTATAGTTAAATCAATTACAAAGCGCATTTCACACTGCAAGTGTGTGTGAAAATTTTATTAATGTAACTCAACGCCAAATAGAAAAGAGGTTCTTTTGAATAAATTCATAAGAGAATAATTTACTGTCACACATTTTAATTGCGATGCTATGCATTTATAACTACCGGAAGTGGTCGTGATTGATACACAAGAAGGGGGTCGATATACGAGTACGTGCAACGATATTAATAATCAGCAAGACAACGTAATAAATCACATGTACTTTCGGTAATGAATTCAAACGGGCCGCGATAATTGCGTACCTAATTACGGGCGGACGGGGTCTAATTTATCACTGTCGGATTATGATTTAGGAACGGTGGTAATTAAACATGCATAATATTTGTAGGCGGCGTATTGTCGCGGCCACGGGCGCCGAAACAATTGCGTTCCAAACGATATTGAAACTTGCTCGGGCGTGCTTATTCCCTGCGGTGAATTCGTGTGTGTTTGCCATTGAAATGGCCGATTGATTGTTTAAAAAAAGGAACACAACTAAATCGTCACCTAAGCCTTTTGCAGTTTTATTAAATATTCTAGAACCTGCAACTTCGAGTCAACGCAAGAGTTTAAGTATCCTCATAAAAACAGTTTTTTGCATCCTATATTACCCCAGTGTAAGCTTTAAGTGTGCCAAATTTCATCAATATTACACATAGGAGGGTAGTCAGGGAATATCTGAGATTTACCAGGAACTCATACATACCTAATACTTGAGACTATTTATGGAATTCCATACTAATATTATAAATACGAAAGTCTGTCAACTAATATTTATGTTAACCAATATTGATGGAATTGGGTATCATTAATGCTTATACACTAGGGTAACATATGGTATAAAAAATTACGTTTCTCTTTTAGGAACAAGGAAAAAAATTCCATTATTGTCGGTACTTAAACGCTTAAACTGTCGCCATCAATGTCGCGTGTACCATAATTAAATTTAAAATTACTTTATATATAAAAAGTAAGGGCCTGTTTCTACTGCTTACCTACGTTTCTCGAGAGAAGAGTTGGAGCTAATACCCACCATGCTACTCCAATGCGGATTGGTAGGTTACACATATCTCCAGAGTTCTCTAGAGATATGCAGGTTTTCTCTAAGCATATATAATACTTTGCCTATAATATTCTTTGAAAGTGGATAAACCAAAGACTTCCAAGTATGACTTGATGTGTGATAAACTAATCACGGAACACGATCTTCGGCGATAATCTACTCTTAGAATTGCTTTTGTAAACAATTCAGTAATTCTTTAACTGCCTCAAAACATTCTGCCTAATTTAATTATGAACACGTACAAATAATAGTGTAAGAGAACAATTTTCATTACACGCCTAATTGAATTTGTTAGACGAGCGCGCACATCCCCAAAGGCCAAATAGACCTCGCTAAGTAAAACTGAGACCAATATTCTTTACCGTTCTACTTAAGGCTTTCCTTTTGTTTAGCAATTATATTTTGCAAGTACTTTGTGATATTAATATTAATTATTACTATATTACCATGTTGAATAAGGCTGCCATAAACTGAATATCAAGGTAAAAATAGGAGGCCCTGTCAATAGGAGATAAAAATTGTATTAAAACAGTTTTTATTAATTTATTCCTCTTATTATCCTCTTTCGACTAAAACATGATATGTCTTTATATATGGAATATTGCAAAAACAATTTTTGTAACAGTTTCACTCACTAAATTCGTATAATTTTAAATTATATTTATATTGGAAACATGTTATTTTTAAAGTAGTAATATTTGTGATCTCTCTTGATTGGCAAATATTTTAGAGCGAAAATATGCATTCATACACAGAAACGGAGTAAGATTTAATTGCATTCTTTTATTTATTTATATAAATTCTGTCATCTATGAATCTCTAATTCTACTATGTTATTAGTATTTCTAACTTAATGTTTAATCTTTTTAATTTGTTAAACGACGTGCGAGCGACTAAATAATTGTTACTTAATTAATTGTTTTAAAATGTCATTTTCAACTTGTTTTTTTATTTCAAACTACGATTTGTGATTCCAAAGTAGTAATAATATAATTTTGCTAATTTTATTGTAGCAAAATATAATTATCGTTTTTTAATATTATCATACTCTAGTTTTATGAATCACAAAATAACGCTTAATTCTATAAATTTGAGAGTCCTTGTATTAGGTCCTTACATATGAAATTGTCGTTTTGTCGTACTGGCCACTTTGATCTCCAATATTACCTTTATGGTTAGGAATTCCAAATTCAAATTCATACAGCTATTTACTCATGCATTTGTGTTTTTTCTTCTTTTGTTTTTTTCTTTGTGTCACTCTGTTTACAAAATGGAAAACATGAAATATCGCGTTATTTACGAGTATGAGTTCCACCGTGGCACCAGTGCTACAGAAACGGCTCGAAGGATTGATAAATGATGTGTATGGTGACGGTGTCGCAAAAGAAAACACAGTGCGTTTTTGGTTCCAACGTTTTCGTTCTGGAAATTTCGACCTGCAGAACAAGCCTCGTGGACGGCCGGAGACCAAAGTTGATAATGAAGAATTGAAGGCTATTGTGAAAGCGGATCCATCGCAAACCACTTCCGAGTTAGCTGCAGGCTCCTGTGTTAGTGATAAAACTATTCTAATCCACTTGAAGCAAATTGGGAAGGTGAAAAAGCTTGAAAGGTGGGTACCTCATGAATTGAGTGAAGCAAACCGACAAACGCGCGTCGACTGCTGCGTTACGTTACTCAACCGGCACAATAATGAAGGAATTTTAAATCGAATCATTACCTGTGATGAAAAGTGGATCCTCTACGATAATCGGAAGCACTCATCGCAATGGCTGAACCCTGGCGAACCAGCCAAATCCTGCCCTAAGCGAAAATTGACTAAAAAAAAGTTGCTTGTAAGTGTTTGGTGGACTAGTGCCGGTGTCGTTCACTACAGCTTTCTTAAATCTGGCCAGACGATTACGGCAGATATCTATTGTCAGCAACTGCAAACCATGATTGAAAAGCTAGCTGCTAAACAACCGAGGCTGGTCAATCGCTCTAGGCCACTGCTGCTTCAGGACAACGCTAGATCACACACTGCACAACAGACGGCTACCAAATCAGAGGAGCTTCAATTAGAATGTCTTAGACATCCACCGTACTCTCCGGACCTTGCTCCAACAGATTACCATTTTTTTCGCAATTTGGACAACTACTTGCAAGGAAAAAAATTCAACTCCGATGGGGTAATCCAAATCGCCTTCAAAGATTTTATTGATTCCCGCCCGAATGGTTTTTTAGTAAGGGGATCAATGAACTACCTATGAGATGGCAAAAGTGCATACATAGCAATGGTACATACTTTGATTAATTAAATATATTTCATTAAAAAAAAACGACTTTATGTTCCTCCCATAGAAAACGCCAATTTCATATGTAAGGATCTAATATATCGTTTCTCGCTACATATATTTACCGTCTTCCATGTCGAAGTAAATTAACAAATTAAATTAAAAATTAAAAATAGTTATCACTTTAATATACAATGTGTTATGTAACTACAGGAATTGTAAGCTCTATTTTACTAACCCATATATACCTACTAAATGGAAGCAACCAATAAACAAAAGCACTAAATCACCAGTTAATTGATTCACCAAAACAGTTTGTGTGAACAACTTGGGATAGGATATACACGGCTTAACGTGCTTAATTTAATATCGCCGCTGAACAGAAAACGTCTCGACGCGTACAATGGTCCATCGGCATTCCATTAACTAGTCGGCAAACATTGCGGGACGCATCCTCGTCTAGAGGAACCAGCACATTAAACGTAAACAATGTTTCTTTACCGACAATTTAATATTTATTAATGAATAACATTGTTTTTATAATCCATATATTTAGGCGATACTTTACGGAACCTCTAGAATATTTGCGATTTTGACGTGGAGTCTATCTCCTGATGATGCTTCGGTTGCGGGGCGAAACGATTGTTGAGTTTGTGATAGTGAACGTGTGTAGTGCTTGTGTATTGTGATGGCAGTGGTGGAGGTTTGCGCATGTGTTTTTATGAATACTGCATGTAACGGGTATGAAAAAACGGATACATTTAGCACTATATATATTATCTATTTACTGTATAGCGGATTATAGCAAAATAATTTTATTATTACTTTTATATTATTACTTTTGCTCTACAATATTGTTTAATGCAGACCGTTGTGCAAGAAAGGCTGCTACAGAAATCCTACTATACTATTGAGGATTACTTATACGATAAGAAGGCGTGGATATAGCTACTCTTCGACCCTGTACAAGACATCAATAACTAGTAATAACAATTATTCTTTGAAAAGAGCAACCGCCGAGTTTCTTGATAGTTCTTCTCGGTAGGAATAGCTTTCCGAACCAGCAGTAGATGTTGACAAATCAAAAGCACTTGTTTACAAGCTTAATTGAATAAAGAATATTTTGAATTTCAATTTGAAAAATATGCACACTTAAAGTATGATACTAAGCCAAATGATTCATATACGATATGATCGGTCTAGTTAGGCAGAGTCACCCCGCCGAGATCCCATTAACATTTTCTAAAAAAAAACTATTTATTGGTTCTTCGAGTTTGGGTGTATGTTATGTATTGATTGAAAATTAATTTATGTATAGAAACCAGTTATAATCATGACTTATTCTATCGGGTTAGCCTGTCTAGTTTCGAAGCCATACGGGGCCCTTATTCATGAGCTCTTTACAATGCATATAAACCGACTTACTTTGGAAACGGACTATATATGTATTTATTTAAAAATAATAATCCGCGGCAATTGAAATAAAAAAGATTGTAGATTTATCTAACTATTAAGTTAGATAATTTCGGTGTTGTAATGTGCAAAAAAGGCTGAGTTCTTGGTGATTTTTTGAATTTCTTACCTTTTTAATGTTGGCCAGTGAACAGTCACTCTTATAGCTAACAGAACTATTGCTAGCGATAACCACACCGGGACGGTCGTGTTTGATTGTAACAACACTAACGACTGTTTATATTGGACGATACTCGTGCGGGGACCGGCCGGACCGACTTCGCGACACAATGCAAGACCGCCTAAGTAATTTAATAGTTGAAAGTGTTACGTTGTTTCGCAAATACGCATAATATATATGTATGAGTATTTGCAAAAGGACGCTACCACTGCTGCTCAAATTATTTATATCGAGCAATCGACTTGTTTATTTTGCTTACTTCCATAGCATTATGTCTTATGAAATATTGCTATGGGGTAAATGCGCGGATAGTGAAAAAATTTTCGTATTACAAAAAAGAGGCATACGTGGCATCTACAATTTAAGTCCGCGTGATTCCCTGCGAGAGAAGTTTAAGGAAACAGGTATTCTAACATTTGCTTCACAGTATATTTTAAATAACGTAATTTTTGTATATAAAAATATAAAGAATTATAAAACGATAGGTGATGTATATAATAGACAAAGTAGGAACCGACATAAGCTTGCGACTCCTGCTTTGCGCCTAGCAAAAGTACGTAAATCGTTTGTGGGTTTGGGTATAAGATTCTATAATAAAATTCCGAAATCAATTTTGGCCATGCCATTACAGCAGTTTAAAAACACTGTTAAAAAGAGGCTGATACAGAAAGCCTACTATACTGTTGAAGATTACTTAGATGATAAGGATGTGTGGATATAGGTGCACTTTTACCCTGTACAAGACAGTAATAAATAAATGTAACTAGTTCTAAGATTTATATTTTAAAAAGAGCAACCGCCGAGTTTCTTGCTGGCTCTTCTCGGCAGGAACAGCTTTCCGAACCAGCAGTAAAGTTGACGATTCAAAAGCACTTGTTTACAAGTTTACTTGAATAAAGAATATTTTGATTTGATTTGATTTGACTAGAAGCTATATATACTGAATAAGCTGGGATATACGAACGTTGAGATCAAGTGCCTCTTTTCATGGTGTCATGAGTTCAAACTCCAGGCAGCAACCAAAGAGCTTTCTGTTAAAAATTAAGTGTTACAAATTGATATTTACAATTTATCAAACGCTTTTCGCTGAAGTAAAACGTCGTATAAATTGAATAAAACCTCCATATCTCTGTAGAATTCCTGGGATATGTGTGACTGTATAAATAATTATAAACAAATATTATGAGACCATATATTTTTAATCTGTTTTAAAAATTGTGTATTTTGACTGTGGATGATTTGAAATATTTTATTTTTATTTTGCGTTGAATCTTTGATCATTGCCTCAAATTAAGAATCTGGTCAGTTTTTTTTTAATACTTAACCAATAGTCAATTTAACATTTTATCATCGTTCATTAGCTTGGCATTGTAAAGGAGAGTATCGTGGCCCTATTTTTATTTTGGTCAACTAGATATCGGCAATGATTATTTTATAATGCCTATATTTTTATTGTAGTGAAGTGGAGATAGACGAAGAGTGATACCAAAAGATAAAAGCGGTACAAACCACTAGGGATCTATGAGTTTCCATTATATATTTAAGTGGTTAGTTGATATTTACTATTTGTCAGCGAATGAAGAATCTAGAAAAATTCTGGGATAATTGTAATCCACAAAGCCACTTTATAAAGCGTTGTAAAGACCCCCTATTATTCTCTTCTAGAAATGGTAAAAGTCTTCGTCCAACAAAGTCATAACAGGAAAGAAGTCGATCTAATAAATCATTCAGTTAGCATTCAGTTCAATACCCTCAAGGATTTGCGTATTTATACCACAGGCGTATTTACACCAATTATTAATTAATGTTTTAATTAATAATTCAAAATGTTGTAGTGAAAAAAACTGGTAAAATCCATTTACTACTACCATTTTCAATATTAGGACAGATACGTATATTTTGTTATTTAATATATTCAGGATCGTAAGATTTTTCCTTTCACTTGCAACGGATCTTCCTGTTTTATACAGATGTCCTATAAAATCGGAACGTTTGGCAACCCTATATTAGCTAGAAAGCCTCCTGGAGGGGAGAGTGCGCATTGGCCATTAGCGTGATTAGAGTACCCGGCGCCACTCGCGAATTCTTTAGGCCTCTCATCTCATAATACATATTTCATTATTTATGTAAGCTCTGTTTTACTTCAATCTACTCTCTCGGTGATTACTCTTATAATATAAGGATCGCCTTTTGACTCCAAATGGCTTCTCAGTATTGAAATAAATTACGATGTTGAGCATATTTGTTAAGTGTATTGCTAAGGGTATTATTAGTTAAGCTGGCCCGTGACGCAGTGCCAATATTTTGTAAAAACAATTTGTTGGTTCTTCGAGCCTGGGTGTATATTTGTATTTATAATTATTATATATGTAGTATTTTCCAGTTGTCTGTCATCCATAACACAATTAAGTTACTATGAACGGACGACCGTGTATGTGTCCCATATATTTATTTATTATTTATTATTATATAAAAACTCTACGATATGACTCTGTCCTAGATTTCCCTCGTTGTTTTTCGACTTTCAATCTATTTTTAATCTGTGGACTTTGTGGAAGTTTTTCAAAATCAAAAAATCAAAATAATCTTTATTCAAGTAGGCTTTTTACAAGCACTTTTGAATCGTCAAGAATCAATAATTAGATTTAATAAGCTACACTGGTTCGGAATGTTTTGATCCTTCAAGCCACCTAATGTGGCTTAATTAAATTATTTAATTTAATAAAAATAAGCCGTTGCTTGAATATAACTAAAATATTACTTTATTGTTTTTACAGATGATGGCATGCTCATATTTGAGTGCAACGGGGATGAAACCGCAATCGTCAATGGCGGGATGCTGGACTCCACCTTATTCTTTACCGGAGCCTGAGCCCACTCGGATGGCGCCGTTCGTCCATCCTCCAGCCACAATGACATCTGTCATGCCCGAACCTGCTCTCGATCTGACCACTACCCTGAAGCCTCGTCTCCGAAACTCCAGTGATGAGGACACGGAGTGAAAGTGTTGTGCGATAGACTATTGGACTATTCAGCTTAAGTAAATTATTACTTGCGGCACCTTATATATTACATCTTAACGATTATGCGGCCAGTAATAATTCACGGCGTTAAGTTATAATTGATAAGTCGGTACATTCGCCACCATTTCAATGGCTTAGATACACTTACATTAATGAGTTTATGAAATTAATCCGCAAACCGATCTCTAATTAGCAAATATATTTCTTTTTGAAATAAATACTACGATAACTACTACTATGAATACGAGATCTCTGATGGAAAGTGAAAAATGCAGTCTCAAGGTGCCTATTTACTTTTTTACTAAGTGTTGCGCTATTTCACTACATTTAGAACGAAAATATACGAATTTACGAATTAATCTTTAAATGAGTTAATCTTATATATATGTATATAGAATCTGAATTTCAGAAACGGCTCAACCGGGTTTCATGAAAGTTAATAGGGGGTTTCGGGAATGATAAATCGATTTAGATCGGTTTTATTTTTAAAAATGTCATTTTATGCCTGTCTTCAGGCTTTGAAAAACTGCTAAAATATGCATTCAATACAAAGGTTAATTTTGCAAAGTTGTAAAAGCTCAATGAGGAACGAAAAGACTAAAGGAGTGAAAATACCCTAGATCGATTCCCAGATCTGTTCTTTCTTTTTTTTATTGAATGTTTATATATCCTTAAAAATTAGTAATGCTCGATCACCTTGGTACTTAATATAATATGTGCTACAAGGTAACTACGGATAACGGGTCAAAGGATTTGGAAAGCTCAAATATCTGATCGTTACGCGTTAATACATATTGGGTTGTTTGAACTCATCCTTAAGTAAAACGTAAGAAGAAATAACACAACACTATTGACCCCTTGATTTCGTGACCTAGGGTTTTATCCCAAAAAAATAACTGCATACAGTAGTCATCGTGTGTGTGATTTTAAAAGCTATGAAAACTGATTACAGTCTATATCGTTTAAAAACTAGGTAACTCTTAATAACGTATCAAATCTACAATTGCGGAAATTTCTTACTTATCGGCCGAGATATTTCTCCAAACCACCAAGGTGGTGTACATCAAACACGCTACCTTGTCTAAGAAAAGCAAAATTTACTTCGTAATGTATATATGCTGGCGTTTGTACCCACTAAATATTTAATTTCGGTTGTGAAAATGGCAATTTACGTAATACTTACCCGCTGCTATGTAAATTTCCTTGCAATTCTGAATACTTAAAGAGTTAATGTAAATGGAATGTGTCAAACACAAGTGTGTTGTTGTATCTTTTTAAAAGTATTAAATAAATGTAAACGGGAAACGAAAAAGGCATATCTTAAACTTTTAAGTGATTTAAGGATAATATTAGAGCTCCGAACAAAGTGATTAAAAACGCTACTACTGTCCTATGTGAAGCATCTTGAGCACTTTAATCAGTATGTATTCTATGGTAATTGTAATAAACTGAAAAATTCTATTATTTATTTTATAAAATAATATTTTCACGCTTTATATTCCATATTTTTTGCTATGCATTGAAAATTGTAAAAATAATTCAAATAGACGCATTCTATAAAAACTATCACATAGATTTAATCAGTCATAATTGTATGCAAATCACAATTTATATTTAAATAAAAAACAATATTTTAAATTCATTCAAATTTCCATTAAAAAATTTATTAAACGATGTTATATTTAATAAATTTTCATTTCAGTAATTAATTCTAATTCTTGCCAATACGTACCTTTTATGATTAACGTTATTTAATTCTACAAAATTCTCCCTCACGCATGCTCTGTGATTTGCAAACTTTGTAAATAACTCGAATAAATTTGTTATTTCGTTTATAATTGACGTGCTGTTACTTAATCTTCTAATAGCCCGTTTGTAATAATCATTAAATTTGTAAATATTAGCATAATAAAATTTAGGTGTAAGTAGACACTTGTACCTAAACTCTAGGCGCAAACTTAGCAATAATTTTGATGCCAACGTCTTCGAAGTTTTACACTCTGGTTATTTATGGTCTCTGTAAATACAGGTCTAAACTATCTATCGTAAAGTATATAAAATGTGTACACAGAATCGAGTCCGATTCTAGGTATCCTGCTCTAAAATATAATATGAGTGAAAACTGAACTCACTCATGCTCAAAGCAACAGTATCATAAACTACTATAACTGAAACTTTAATTCTCAATCTTAATTTAAAAATTAAATAACACTTTTTAACATTGACAATATGAATAAAAGTTATTTATTGAGCAAAAACTAGAATTTGACTCGAATGTAAGTAATCTTAAACGCTAACATTCCTTTTCCTTGTTAGGTAAGAAAATTTTCATAGGCATATTATGTACACTAATTACGAATGCAGTTAAAACATCATTTACAAACTTATTTGTATAAAGGCAATGGTTATACGGCTACTTATATGCGGACCACATTCAATTGGTCAGAATGTGAATTTAAATAAATTATAGAACTAGGCGTTACTTTGCGGAATTCCATAGTATGAATTGCTCATGTTTAACGTATTATCATGAGATAAGCTTTACTCGTAGACAATTATATATTTGATAATAACTTATCCAGCTGTATTTTGAAATGACTTCTCTAGTTTACGCCTTTCTAAATGTCATTATTACTTTGTAATATGAATCATAGCTGATTCACCGTGGCCCATGTATAAGTAGTATAATTATGTTTGCATGTTATAATTTTAAACAATAAAATGTTAGCGTTTAGTGAATCTTGCCATTTCCCGATGTGTTTTACGAGAAATTGTTCAGACCAATTTCAAAGCTATAATAAATGTTAAAGAGTAGCGAAATCTGTGACCTTGTCTGGCAATTTTTAGTAAATTACAGTATGGTGTTACCACTACTTACAAAAGTAATTACATTACATCTTAATAGCCTAAGATTAAAATCAGGAGGAGGAGAAATTAAATTTTGTAAATTAATTTACTTGTTTTACTTTACCCTATACTTAAAATAAAGGTATATAATGAATGAAACATTAGAAATAAAGATAGAACGAATGTAACGCAAAAATCTTCGACGAAAAAGAACCTACATTACGAAGTACAACTTCAGAAGTATTAAAAGTAGTTCAATGACCACACCAACTAATATCCTTTATTCAAGTAAACTCTTACAACAACAACAAGTGCTTAGGAATCGCCAGCTCTACTCTGCTGGTTCGGAAAACTGCTCCTGTCTCATTTCCACGCTTTAAATCGATAATCGCAATATCTGTGTTGAAAAAAAAATTTTTATTTGCATACAAAACATAGCAACACTTCCTATTTAAATATTAGGTTGTCCCAACAAAAAGACAACATTGATTCTTGGCCATGAACGAAAGAATGCAATCTTCTACTAATGGGCAATAGACATTTTTAAATGAGACATCGAGACAAGGAAAATTTAAAAAAAGCGGCATAAGGAACCTTAAATTTAGTAGAGTACTAATTTAGTAATAACGATTAATATCTTACAACAATATGTGATTAACACTATAGGCCGTCACCCTTTGTATATCACGCTACAAACGCTCACCGCCCGCACCTACCTCAGTCCCCGTTCTTGTTTTACCTTCGCATCCTTGTACCTCGCACGCGAAGACTGATTTAAACGGTTAGCCTATAAAAAAATGTTGCCTTCTACAATGATGAAAATTCCTTACATATTTTGGAAATATTTCCAGGGTTCTTTATAGTGATTTTTTAACTAAAAAAGTATTATATAAATATCATACTTGTGTTTTATGAAAATACAAAGAAAATCCGTACTACTGTTTATACACAACTACATGTAGGATAGAAAAATTCCAGTTTTCCTCGAGAACAGGTGAAAAACACACATTCTATTATTATAAGGGTACTTAAACGCTCAAGTTTGAGCGGACGAAGACTGTACCACTACTAATTTATAAATTTAATTCTGGCTGACTTTTTAACATAATTGATTTTTTTAAACAATTCATTTGTATCGAGTTAAAAACAAGATACCAGATGGCCGCTATTTAAAATTGCAAATTGAATGATTATGTAAACACCAGTCTTTCAAAGACTTTTTGCCCGCTTCATGACAAAATTAGTAGACGCGGTATTTAATAATTCAAAAATATCTCAGAATTGTTCCTTTCGCGAGCTAAAACGTTATTTTAAATTATAATTTTAATTAAAAATATGCATAGAAATGTATTAATCGGAGCAACCAGATCCTTTTTGCTTTTGTTTTTGTTTCTTCTTGCACACCACTTAACTTCCAGTATAGCTAAAGTAGCTGAGACATATAGGCCGATTTATACCTTAGCTGATCCTATATCGTAGGATAGTATTTAACGTTTACTCATGACTCAGTCCATATCAATCAGACCCGCGCGAATATCGAATTTTTACATTGCGCCAAAGCTTTCAATCGACGTAATTTAAACCGACATAATGTTTGCCGCTAGAAAGGATAACGCTGCACACCTACGCTACCAAAATATGAAGCAAAAAAGCTATAATAGTATACACAGCGATAAATTCCTATCAGCTTTCCACGGATAAATCCCAGTCATTCTTTTACATCTCTTTTATAAGATATATGCGTAATTCAGTGACGCCTTTCATCCCACTTAACCCTAACTCAATGCGTCGCAGAAATTCAATGTTCAATCATAAGATGTATGAAAATAATACTTTGATTTCTAATTATGCGCCTAATAAGTAAATTCAGATTCTCGATGAAACATCTTGAAGTGATGAAACATCAACACTACCTGTTCAAATAAGATACGATCAAATCTATAGATGAATTAAAGTTACAAACATAACGCATTCTAGCAGGAGTGGCATTAATCGGTCGACATCATTAATTGAGTAGACAGATGATTTCAAAAGAAAAATTTATTTAAAAAAAATAGTACTTTTAACACACTTTTATATCTCGATGAAATAAGAAAAAAACACGGTTCTTACCTTCTATTTGAATTTTTACTAAAACCCCTCCGTAGTAATCTATTGGAAGCCCTTAATTAGCCCTACAGTTAGATAATTTAATATCAAAATGTTCAAAATATCTGTATAAAATGGAAATATATACATCCGAGTGCGCTTTACGCGTATTGAGCACAGGCTTTGGACTGGACTACAATTGGATTATCTCATTGTTCCCGTATCGTTCCGAAAATCATTCGACTGTGAAAAGTATTTGTCACAATAAATTCAGTAGAATTATTCTCACTTGGCTCAAATATTGGATATATATCTAAACCTAGTGAACGACTATAATTGCGTTATCTCCATTATCAAAAGCTCTCTCTTTAAATCCGTTGTTAAGTAAAATACCAGCTTGGCGCTATTCCACTGGTGAAAAGCTGGATGCTTTCTCCATGAAAGAAAGAACTTGTCTCTCACTATCTTATTGCTAAAATGCGAATTTGTAAGTTACACATACGTTTATCTCAAAGAAGAATGATAACAAGTTTTTTTAGAAAGCTCATACACGCATTGCCGATAACTTTAAGGGGTCAATCCTTATTAAGTTTCATAGCCTGATACTATGAGGTCACTATAGCTTTCTCGTGAAAACAAATTAGGTAAAATGTATTTATAATTTGGCACGCAAATTTCGCCTGCTGGGGGTGTTAGAGCTTCCCTTGTGACATATGCTTGAATAGAAAACAACAAACTTATAGCTTTACTACTTATGTCAGTTCTTTCTTTGTTTATAACATTTGGCGAAGCTCAAATCTAAAAATAGGAAGCGCGCTTCCATACCTCCGAACTCCTCCTGCAAGCTGTTTTAGCTCTTGTGAGAAGATTTGTCCCAGCCAAGCTAATTACCACTGACTAATAGCAGTTTCATTGGAAGAACGGGTCAGGACGCACCCTGTATGTATCACCCAGTGTAAAAATGCCGGAATTTACTTTGAATAGCAAACAAAAAATATGTAAAATAAATATGTTGAATAGCGAGAATGGTTTCTTTTGTTGAAAGGAATTTAATTGAAAAACGGTTTGTCGTAATTTTTTTTTTCGAACTGACTGTATGCTGTTAGCCCTAACGGATTTAACAGCGTCGCCGGGCGGGACGGGCGAGCGCAGAAGCATCGTCGAGGTTGCGAAATGCAGAGAGTAGAGCGCAGAAGCTCTACTAGCGTCGGGGAACGTCGTCCTAAGGGTGCCTCCTGCAAGGCTGGACCACGGCTTAGGGCGACGAGTAGTGGAAGGCTGATGGTATGACTTTGATTAGTCATTGCGACGTTGGAAGGGTGGTGAGAAGACACGACCGACCTACGTCAGAAAACTGGGACCTCGTCTTCGCCCGCGAAGACGTTGTGTGTGTGTGTGTATTACGTGTTTCTGTGTTTGCGATCGTTATTTGATCGTCAGGGTCATATAGGACGCTTTTTGGACGCCTATATTGTCGGTGGTCAGACCTAACTGAGATGTAGGTGGAAGCAACTGAAATAAGGGGGTTCGGGTGTACCTCAGATTTCCCGAGGTAAGATTTCAAAAAGCGTTTAAAGAGGTGAGTAATGTCCGTACCATTAGTTCGAGGTCTTTATGGAGGTCAACGTTCCGGTAGAACCACGGACAACTAGTGGCTGTCCGCATGAATCGGTTCTGTAGTCAATGTCGTAAGAACACCTTTTTTTTCAACGGCTGACAAATGACGCCAAACGCAGTTATTTATAACTTGCGCTTCTTATATAGTATCAAATATATTTTTCAAAGCCTGCCCGTTCACGTTTTAAGATTACATAATATACAGAAATATAGATTTTAAAAAGAAATATAATACTATCGCTAATTTACATCACATACTATATTTTTTTTATTTGCGTCGTCAATTATCATTAGGTGCGACTGTATCAACACAGATGCTCTGTCTGTGGGGATTCTTATTTTTTTCAATAGGACTTATTAATGGGCTTACGACGCCAAAAAGTCTAAAGCTTTGTGACAATTTATCCGCCGGCAATACCAATTACGCAGCGACGCTTCCTTCCTGACAGACAGTATTAAATATGTACTAGAAATCTGTGGTGCAAAATGTTGAAAATGGGAAAAAAGGCGTGAGTCCGAGTTTGACGTGGACCGAGCTATGAATGAGTGATGGACGCCGAGCGCAGTGACTAATCAATAGGTTGGCCTGCAGGCGTTTTTACAATATTCAGGCAATAATGGCCAAAATCCAGCCGCCAAAACTCGTTTCGTAAGTCTAAAACAGAAGCTATGTATATGTGGAAAGACCTCGTGTCTTTATATCAAAAATAAATTCAAATAATACGGACGTAGAGTACTTTCATAAAATTTTAAATAAATTTTGTCAAATTAAAAAATATATGTTATGTTATTATTTAAAAAAGATTTTTAAAACCGATATTGTTATATATTTAGTTACTTCTACCAGAGGGGTTGAAACTCTCTAAGAAGCACTTTTCAGGTCAACGCGAGCTCTATCTCTTGGCAGGCAGAAAAACAAAAAGACTTTTATAAGAGTGCTCAATAGCCGACATCTATTGTCTACAATATTATCCGAAACCAATTCTTAATTACGCTGTTACTATAAACAGTGACATCTTTAAGACAGCAGAAAAATCAGTTTCCTTTGATTACTCAAATAAAATGATGGAGTTTCTCATCTATTCCTATAAAGTGACTTATTTATGACTTATACTATAATATTTTATATGTATGACGGCGCGTGGAGTAATTTTAAGTTGTGCACAAAATTATTTGATTATTTTGAGCTAAAATAATGTACTGAGGAGAAATTAATTAAGAGCGGGTAACCCCGAATAGAGTAGTTCGACGTTGGCATGGCAACGTGGGTTGTTATGAGAAGACCCGCGTTTGCTAATCTATTGGATCCTAATCTCATTCCATCTGGTGTTAAGTATTGTATTTCGGCTAATATTGTATTGGAATAATTAATTGTTGCATCTTACGAACGTGGTTTTCTTTCCGAGTCCCTGCCAATATCGCACCCACAATGGAGGACAATAGCCTGCACCGCCCTAATAGGCTTCCTGATGTTTCGATATGTATCTATACTCTATACAAATATTATAAAGAGTAAAGATTTGTATGTTTGTTTGTTTGTATGTATGTATGTTTGTTACGTTTTCACGCAAAAACTACTGGACCGATTTTGAAAATTCTTCCACCATTGGAAAGCTGCTTTTACACTGAGCAACTATATGTCATGTTAAAAAAAATAAAGATCCCTAATAAAATTGTAACAAGTTGGCAAAAATTTAATCGTAAACATCTTTCGGCGCGTGCGCTGCGGAAACTATTGATGATAGAAAAAAAATATTCTACAGTATTATAGAACGTATCAATATCCACAAAAAAGTCCGCGATACCATATGTCTAACTATTATAGTTATGCCCATATAACTACTTTTTTATATTGTAACGTTGGTAAAAGTGCCGACAATAATCAAACCATTTTATTCATATCTCTGTATTAATCCTTATCCCATTAAATGATATTTTATGAATAACTGTTTCAATACCTGTAAAATACTTTTTAAATTATTAAAATCCGACATCCCAATCAAAAGATATTACGAATTTAAGAATATAAATCGAAAGAAAATAATGCCATCACAAATTAATTGTAGCGATCGAATAGCAGGGCCTGCACTAGGTTAGTTAAGTCTTATTCCAAGAATACTAATGATACCCATTTTTTTATAATTAAATAATCTACAAAATAAATGTATAGTCCGACTTCGTAGACTTTCCACTACCGCGAGATCTGTATGGACGCGGGTGAAACCGCGGGGCTTTGCTAGTAACTTATATTATAAGAGGTGCGATTTCACTTCACAAAGCTAGTATCTTCTTATTGTTCCTAGTTATGGGTACTTTAACACTCACGAGTTTTGTAGACGCTCCGCTACACTATATTGCAATTTGTCACAAACAACATTTTTGAATTAAGTCACTTGCCTTTATTTGAAAGGCGACATCATTCTTAAAAAAAAGTCTTTCATAAAGACATTTAAAATGAAAGTTTCACATGAATTAAGAACATCGCTGGTTGCGATGTTTTTAATTTCTAAAAAGGTTATTAAACATAAATTACTTTTGCAACGGAATATACACAGTTAAAAAAAAGCATCATATAGAAATCAAAAATTCTTATGTTCGAGAATATTTCAGGCATTTTACTAGCTACTATGGAATGGAAGCTATATTGGAAAACCCGAAACAAATTTAAAATGCAATAAAAGTAAAAAAAAAACGTTTGCCAATTTATTCTGAACTAACCTAGTTCAAAACTTTTCAAATAGCGTTATATTCAATTAAAAGTTTAGTTGTCAATGGAAACACACTAAGCACCGAACTTTAAGGAAACTAATGTAAGACGAGTTGTAAATTTATTATTTCAATTCAACTCCAATGTAATGCGAAGTTTTTGTCAATTATGACTTGTGTATGGGGAATTTTAGAGGGATTTGGACGAGTAGAAGAAGAACAAAACCGATTGGTGAGATTGCAGCCTGCTTGATGTAGGCGGTATACTTCGTGAATTGTCAATTCTTGTTACTATATGCCCCATGGCTACTTCAGCGTCGCTAGCCGTTGAGTTATATCGGTATTTTTGTTTTTCTACGGATCTTTTAGTTTCTGATTTGATCACGTAGATATAAAGTAAATGTTACAATCCCACTGGAAATAGGCCTCCTCTCTCCGTTTCTGGAGAGAAGGGTTGGAGCTAAGACCTATCACGTTGCTCCAATGCGGATTGGTAGGTTACACATATCTCCAGAATTTTCTAGAGATATGCAGGTTTCCTCACGTAGTTTTATTCACCGAAAAGCATGTGATAAATTGCAATTATCAATTAGACACATGAGTTTTAATAGATAAACACATTGGTGCCTGCCCGGGTTTGAACCCGTGTTCCCCTCGTAAGAGTCGCACGGTCACCGCTGGGCTATCACAGCTCACGTAGCTCACATATACGAGCTTATATAAGCTATATATAAGCTCGTTCCATCGTCCGGTGAGTAACTTCGAGCTTTCGTATGGAGCCTTAACTATATATCGATAATATAACTTAATAAATTTAACCTTTATAATAACGAAAACATTTTATTAATTTTTATATGCCAATGCAGTCAGGGTAAAACCTTCGATGAAAGAAACTAGAATGAACAGAATAGAAGAAAAATAATTGAGATTTGATTTTATTTCACGATATGCGTCTTAACTCTTAAAGAAATGATGAATTGTAAAAATAAAAAAGTAGTGTTAGACTTTGATAAAGTTTTAAAGTCAGTTTTTCAGTTCGTGACCACGATGGATGCAACTCTGCCGAAACGTCGAACCTTATAAAAAGGTAACTCGATTTTGTCGCGATGTGGCCCGTACGTTTAAATAATAAAAAAATTAGATTAACGGCCCGTTATCCCATGCTGGCCATAGGCCTCCTCTATCCTTTTTCCGGAGAGAGAAACATACTCACCACGCTGCTCTAATGCGGATACACATATCCCCAGAGTTTTGTAGAGATATACAGGTTTCGTCACGATGTTGTCAGTCGCCGTTTCAAATTCAAAGTAAAAATATTCAAAAGTAAGAATAAAATTATTTTGCTATAATCCAATCCAAATCAATCCAATCCAAATGCACAAAGGTTAATAAAAAATGCATGCAGATTTGTGCATGTGTTTTTACGAATCCTGCATGTATCGGGTAAGAAAAAACGGATAGTCCACTATACATTTAGCACTATATATATTTTCTATTTACTGTATCGCGGATTATAGCAAAATAATTTTATTATTACTTTGTATTATAGATCTCCGCAAAGTCTATAAATTATTTTAAAATATTCTTTATTCATATAAACAAGTGCTTTTGAATCGTCATCATCTACTTCTGGTTCGGAAACCAGTTCCTACCGAGAAGAACCAGCAAGAAAATCCGCGGTTGCTCTTTTCAAAGAATAATTCTTATTACTAGTTACATATAGTTATTGATGTCTTGTACAGGGTCGAAGAGTAGCTATATCCTATATCGTTCTGCATTTCAATAGAGACGAATATATTTTAATAATTTCACCATATAAAAATGTTCATGAGTATGCGAAATTATGTAAATTTTATGTAGAAAAATATGTTCTAATATTAATAAGTACGAATGTTGACCAGGGACCCAGCCTGCAGCGATCGTTAGGATAATGTCGTTACTTACAGTCAACCTTGTTAGGTCCACTCTACAGTTTGTACAGTAAGTTTTGTTTTATCTCGGCTTCATCTTATGAAATAATAAATGGCATATGGTATTTTCAATTAACGACACAACTACGACGGCTTCTCTCTCTTCTTCCTCTTGTAATTTGTTATTTAGAATTCTTTAGCGTTGCAGTTCTCTATTTGGGTATAGGGTGGCAGTGACTTTGCTTTCAGTCTCGGGTGTCAGGGATTCGACTTCTGCCGGGGAAAAACATTGTCTAAAAACAACTTATTGGTTCTTCGAGTCCCTGTGTCGAGTCCATGTTATTTAAAAATTTTATACTGTCACCGATAACATCTTAACTATCTCACTTACTTTCTTTGGTGACTGACGACCGTGTGTATAATAATCCCATATGTTTATTTATTTATTTTTACGTAATGAAATAATGAAAAGGAGAAATGAAAAATGCAATGAAAGCAGAATTAAATTTCTGAGAAATTCTTTATATTCAAATAAAACTCATGAAAATATTTACTCGGTTTTATTATTTATATTTGAATTTTTATGTTCCGCATACAGAGAAGTATACAATATTATTTATCTAATTACCTGGCGCCCGTTTTTTTTGTATTTTTCACTTAGTTCTTCTAACAGGCCTCGGATATAAAACAAAACAATAATATTCTTAATATTTTGAAATAATAATATTTCATTTATATCCTAGTACAATAAAACCATCATCATCATCCTCCTGCCCGTAACCCACACACAACATATTATAAAAACATGTTGTCACATGATTTGACTACGTATTTTACGACCAGCCTGATTGACGGTAACTTACATTTGTCGTATTTTACGACACCTCGGGACGAAAGAGGGTGGTCTATTCTACTCCGCTGGATACCACATGGCGGGTAGATTTACCTTAGTCGCCTTTAAGACACCTCGGTAAGAAATGAGGGTGTTCTATTCTACTCAGCCTGATACCACACGGCATACAATAAAATTCCAAAATATGTAATATTAAACAGTTTTTGGAAGCAAACCTTTTTTGTACACTGTACACAATTTCATCCATTCGTTTACTAACATATTTAAATAATGTCAGCATACATCATTACAGATATCTCCTGCCGAGGATTGAGTCAACAATCGCTTAGGATTTTCATATCTCCCCAAATACTTACTTTTTAAAATTAAGGTTTCCTGTTTGTTTTTGCCATTTATTTTTTTCGATCATAGGTTAACCGTCGGTCACTATCTTAATTGACATCGAAACACAGAAGCATCTAATTCCATCTTTAGTTGAATGTGAAAAAACTAAAATAATCATTTTATTCTCATAACCGACTAAAGCTATTCAAATACTGGGAAAAATATCGTTACTATTCGATACTATTCAAAGCCTCACGGATTTATAAATCTTTACAACTCAAAATAGTAAGTTATATTTAGATTGGTGTAAGTTAATGTGTAAGGTACGTGAATTTAGCCTACTTCATACACTTAGCATTAGGTACATGCATTCGCTTAACAAACGCAATCTGCGTTTGTTAAGCAAAGTAGTTCTGTTATAGTTTCCGTTATATGGAATTCCGCAAAGTAACGCTTGCTTCTACAAATCATGCAATTTTCTGCATAAGTTTTAATACAAAAACTCATTGGTGCCTGCCCGTATATTGAACTCGTGATCCCCTCGAAAGAGTAGCACGGTCTCACCGTTGGGCTATCACTGCTTATATACCATACAAAACTGAAAAATAAAACTTCGAAAACTTAAAGACAAGTCTTTCCATGTTGCCATGAAAGACATAGACTTCTATACGGCCAATTCACCAAATATGTAGATGCTCTAAAACGTCTAAATATGACTCTGTTTCTCAGTGGAAACGTGGAAACCGAGGTCTCGGTTTTCTGATGTCAGGCGGTCATGACCTCCTGCCATATACCTCACTGCCTGATGACAATAAGTGATACCACCTACACAACACGTTGCCATAGGCCAAAAGAAAGTTTTTGTTTTAGTAGAGGAAATCTCAGTGTTTGAGTCCCTGAGTGTTTAAACACGTTGCTTATGGCGAGGACAGGGTACCGTTATACACATTGTCCCCGTTTTTAGCAGCAGCGACTCTGAGTCCTAAAGCGTGTCTCCTCTGGGTCGGGGTATCTCTAAAACTGGTCCCTCCCGCAGCTCATCGATGGATCGGGAGTACCAGATGCATCGACCATCTCGGATAAACCCCGTTCGGAACGCCCGAAGATACAAAAAAGTACCCTTAGTTCACGTTTGCCAGTGCTAGTAGATCTTGTTCGCTTTTAATATTTTGCACACTCAGCCTTATTTCTATGTTCGATATTCTCTCGTCGATGCCGCAGTAAAAGGTGTTAGATAAACAGAACCATTTGAATGTGAATTCTTGTTATTAAGAAAGTATAAACCTACATTATTCCTTCGTACTAGTTTGATAAAAATATTACCAAATTAATCTAGTAATCTTATATAGTTAGCAATTCTGACTGAAGTCTGACTGGCCCGTTGGCGCTGTCGGTAGTAACCCTGACTTCAGCTCCGCGGGTCGCGGGTTCGATTCCCGCCGAGGGCCAACATTTTTCTATAAACGAATTGTTGGTTCTTCGAGCCTGGGTGTGTATTTGTATTTAAGTATGTTTTTAAACTTGTATATGTAGTATATCTACCAGTTGTCCGTCACTCATAACACAAGTATTAAGTTACTTACTTTGGGGACGGACGACCGTGTGTGTAAATGTCCCATATATTTATTTATTTATTATTTATTATTTATTAATTCTTTATACATATACATAGTTAGACGGTTGCACGCGATTAACAATACAACTAGTTAGGAAAGAATAATCTTTTTAGTGTAAGTAAATAATATATTCATCCATAAGGGTAAACATAACCAGAACACAACAAAATCATTCTGATTATGCTACCATCTGCAATTTAACAAAAACAACGGATAAATTCAGTGTATAGCAAAAGTTTTAATAGGTCGTTTATCCCGCAATCAAGTCTGTAATAAATTAACGCCATTACAAAATTATACCAGTTTCTAGATTAATCTAGAAGTCGGGCCGCAGTCCGCAGCGGCCGCTCTTACATTATTACAGCATTCATTAGAGTTCGCTAATTACTCCTTGCTTTAATGAATAAGCTCTAATGAACCACTTTCTGTTAATTAAAGGCAGCGTGGGGTGGGGCGGGTGGCTCGGAACTTTTCTCCCGGCTCTGATTGCAAATGTGAATTTGTGTAAGTCTAGAAAGAGTGTTCTGTTGAAAAGGGGTAATGAGGCGCTCGAGATCCGAATTACTAACTGCAATTTATCTAACGAATCGCGTGAAAACATTTAGATATTAAACCTATTTTAATGGACAAATATAATTATATTTAAAGTGAATGAAGCTGAATTTAGCTTCATTCACTTTAGCGCTAGAACACCCAATAATATTAATTGAAGTAATCAAAATGTTTATATATTTTCTTTTCGATAACATCTTCCTAGATGTTTTTCTTAATTATTTTGTCTGAGCTGGGCTGATGTAAATTTATATTAAAAATAAATTGCACATGTAGGAAATCAAGCACCACAAGCTTGAAATTTCTTACTCCTGACGATTATATATAACAAATTAAACTAATTAAATAAAATAGATTTGTTATTGCAAAGTAATGTTATATGAAATAAAGCAAATAAGAAAGATTATTTACGTTATACAGAGTAACATTTATCAACAAAAGCCTATATGATACCTACAGGTCTATTAGAGAGTTATTATCCTGGAGCCATAGGTAGGCTTATAAGTGAGACTGTCACAATGAATAACGAGAGGAAAGATGAAACTCGCATATATACACCTCCACACCGTATACACCTGTATTTGCTTTCTCTTTATGGTCATAGAGTTGTTAAACTAGAGTAGAGGAATGATAGCAGGCCCGTAAGTGAGAGTCGTAAATTAATATCGATCTACTTTAACTTTCCATTACAGCATCTTAAAAACACTATTAAAAAAAGGCTAATACAGAAAGCCTACTATACTGTCGAAGATTACTTAGACGATAAGAAAGCGTGGATATAGCTACTCTTCGACCCTGTACAAGGCATCAAACTAAATGTAACTAGTAATAAGAATTATTCTTTAAAAAGAGCAACTGCCGCGTTTCTTGCTGGTTCTTCTCGGTAGGAACCGCTTTCCGAACCAGAAGTAGATGTTGACGATTCAAAAGCACTTGTTTACAAGTTTACTTGAATAAAGAATATTTTGAGTTTGAGTTTGAGAATATTGAGAGGGAAGATAAGATTTGTATATATATCTCTGTCTTATCACGCATGCGCAGATAAACAATCATAAAGTAAAGTAAAGTAACAGCCCGTTGTTATGCCCACTGCTGGGCTAAGGCCTCCTCTCTCCGTTTTTGGAGAGAAGGATTGGAGCTAAGACCTACCACGCTGCTCCAATGCGGATTGGTAGGTTACACATATCCCTAGAGTTCTCTAGAGATATGCAGGTTTCCTCACGATGTTTTCCTTCACCGAAAAGCGTGTGATAAATTGCAATTATCAATTAGACACATGAGTTTTAATAGAAAAACTCATTGGTGCCTGCCCGGGTTGAACTCGTGTTCCCCTCGAAAGAGTCGCACGGTCTCACCGCTGGGCTATCACAGCTCATTATAAAATCATGGCGCGTCCTTAATTTAAAAAAATACTTAGAACGTTTTTAGAACACCTTCAAAGTGACATTTGCTCACTACGCACACGCAAAAAAGAGATAGATGATAAACTTCATTTGTTTTCTCTTTTGCATGTCGAAATTTACAAGCACCGAAATAGCCGAAGAAAGCAGTAAAAAGAAAATTAAGAAATGTCACAGTGACCGAGTGATCCGGTCGTTATGCTTTATTAATTCTTTCAATTACTGAAATTACGATGTTGTGTACGCATATGCTATACCACTAATAAATACATATATGAATAATTTTCCACCTCAATTGCTAAGGTCTTTGTCAAACTATTCCAAATTTTATATTGGAAATCAGTTCAGATATCGAAAATTCGGGTTACGCCGAATAATTAATATCTTCTGACATAGTAAACAAATCAAATCAAAATAATCATTATTTAAATAAGCACATTCAAGCGCTTTTGAATCGTCAATGATCAATATGATTAATGTAGCTAGAACTAATTCGGAATCTTGCTCGTACCGCGAAGAACCAGCAAGAAACTCGCCGGTAAATCTTTTAAATATTTTCAATTATACTCTCATGTGAAGCTGAACGGATTTTCAAATTAAGGCATTTTTATCATCCAAATAGTCTTCTTACATAAGAACAACATTCCGAACCAGTTGTAGCTTCATTAATAATATTGACCCTGGACGATTCAAACGTGCTTATTTTAAGCTTGCTTAAGGCTTATTTGAATGAAGATTATTTTGATTTGATTTGATTTGATGGTAAAGGCCCGCTTTTTTTCACTTCAAAATCAATTAATATAGTAATTTATTTAAGATTGTATATAATTACTTTAAATTTTAGTATGTTTTAGTTTTAAAATATTTCACATAATATAAAACTTTTTGCTGATTTAACTAATCGTCTGCAGTGAGCATTTATTATTGTAAGTTGATTTTATTCAAGATATGTCAGATCTTCATAACTTACATTATACTCGTAGATTCCGATGAGGTTTGTAAAATGCACAAATCGAACCAAAACAATTGCCGGATATTAAGTAACATTAAAGGTATCGCTGTACTAGCTACTAACCTAATTCTGATGTGGCGACACACATATTTCATCCTGCTTGAATTTATTATTGACTGTAACGATGAACCAACTAGGTTATTTTTTTTTTACCATTTTGCAGGTCGCAAACCTAAGTATACCATAGTAGGAGCGCACCTGCTTAAGTTAGATAGAATCAGAGTTTTTTAAAAGAATACATGAATCATAGTTCAAATGGAATCTTAAATATTTTGCAGGAAACTTCGTGATTTGTTTTACAAAGAAATAAAGAGGCTTTTCTCCAGCGATATACGCTGGAGAAAAGCCGTAGATAATCGTAGGTACCGTAGGTAGTCGTAGATAAGAGTCACATAAACTACACAGATATATAAAAAATATTGAATAATTAACGAATAATTCACAATTGCAGTCCATATCATATATGCAGGAGTAATATAGATAAAATTCGGTTCGATTACAGCTCATATACCAGGCTAATATATAGAATAAAATCCCTTTTTTCCTTTGGGAATAGGAAAAAACACATTTAGATTTAGAGTACATATTTTGAGTATTTTAACACTAAAGTCGACTAAAGAAAAAAGAAGTATGTGCCAAAATCAGGTTTCTCTCATTTCGTTTGAATGCATATGTCCAACATTGAAGATATGAAACATAACTGATATGAAATATTATTATAAAATATAATTTAAAATATATTGTCACAACACGTTTTAAATACAGTCTCTTGTATATAGTTAGTCGATAATATAAAGAAACATTGTGGCTGTCTTGTGTGTTGAGTTGTTGAAAGAAATTAAAAAATGAATTGACTCTGGGAAAATTGCTTCTTATTTATTTACTAAGTCTAAAGGAAAAATATCGTCGTTACAATATATAACTGTAAAAAAATTAGCCTCAAATTTTAGATCTCTTAGTCAGCTAAGATATCCAGAATAATAAATATAAATACAGAGAAGTATGTAACCTCCACATACATGAGCCAACACGCCATTGCGCCGCTGATCACTGGCATAACTAAATTTTTAAATAGATTCAACTAAACTGGAATCTGATGAAACATATAACATAGATATTTGACTCACAATCACTATGTAATTAGCACCAATTTTATGACATTACGAAAATGGAAGAAATAACCGTCTACGAATAGTCAATGAGCGTGAAAAACCGAAGGATAAACAGGAATTAACTAACAAGGTGAGTTGAGTATAAAATCGATCGGCGTAAAAATTTCTTTTCATACAATAAAGTCGCCGAATTAACTACGTACGTGTAGTTAAGACAATTACCAGTGAAAATGTTCACCTTTATTGCAGTAAGTTCAAATTTTACTCAAACAAAAATCTCTGGATCCCAAAACTGTGGTTAACTTAGGGGTGTATTAATAAACGAATAAATACTACAAAGGTAATAAACGAAAAAGGATAATAAAAAGTAATTATTTCTGTACTAAGGACTTCCGCCTACTTCTGAAATTACTAATTAAATAAAAATTATCCTTATTATCTTATTCATATATAATCTCTTAAACGTCAAATTTAGTGTACTATTTACTCTAATATTTAAATATTCAACACGCACTGTTATGAAAGCTAAACGGTAATACTATCTTCACATATTGTAAAACAAAGTCCCCCGCCGTATCCATTTGTCTTCTACGATTGACTCGCAAAAGTACTGAACGGATTTTCAATTCAATTTTTTAAACAATTTTTTATAATTTGTTGTTGGTTCTTATAGTCCAGGTGTATTTAAGTATTTGAGTACCTGTTTATTTAAATTTAAAGCAGAATTCGGATATAGCAAAATAAAATTATTATTACTTTTGTATTTCTAATAATTGATTTTTTGCAGATTGCTTGTCTGTTTGGTGCTACGGTAGCTGCTCCATATGGAGGCTACGGAATAGCCGCGATAGACACCTATGTAAGTTTCATTAATCTCGTTTATTTGGTCATAAATTCAAAACGCTGTATATTCGAGTAGAAGTAAAAAGTAAATAAGCTATGTTAATGTTTCATAAGGTTTTTTTCCTTTTGAGAAAAGAGTTAAGTTAACACCAAATACGCTGCCCCAATACGTATTGTTTAGTTGCGCATCTCAAACACAAAGTTTGGGGTAAATACATCTCGTCAAATTTTTCCGTCAGTTTATGAACATTAACAAATGTTTCCATAAATGGCGAAACTGTTTGCTCGCTGCCACTACCGAGGCAATACCCTAAATCAGAAATGTATTTGTTTATTGTAATATTTATTAAAAATAAAGTTTTTTTAATTATTATTACCGCGGCCCACCAAAAAGTTGTAAAATTTAAATTGGCTCGTTGATTAAAAAGGTTGCTCACTCCTGCCCTAAGATAAATCACAATTGAATTCTTAACTTAGGGAAGTTTATAAAATAAAAAGAAAAAAGAAGCTTATAAAATCTGGCAATCTCCATTTGAATAGCATAGATCAAGCACGCTCTATATTCCTTACTCCAAGGAAATGAAAGCGAACATTAAAACTTTTCCTAGCATGGGAACAAGCTTTTACAATGCATACGAAGTTTATATCTTTGCAAAGATTATGTACGTAAGCTTGTTAATATAGATAACGTATTGTTTGCAGACTGTCCCTCGTTATGAATTCAACTATGCCGTCAATGACCCCTCCACTGGAGACAGCAAGTCACAAACCGAAGTTAGAGATGGCGATGTCGTCAAAGGGTCTTACTCCGTGGCTGAGCCAGACGGCACAATAAGGTTGGTGGAATACAGTGCCGACTCAGCGAGAGGTTTCAACGCAATCGTCAAACGGGTCGGCACTGCGGCTCACCCACAGACCGTACTAGCCCCAGTGATCACCAAACAAATCGTGCAACCAATTGCCCCAATCATAGAAACAGCAATTGCGCCGATCGCTGCCCCAATATTGAATAATTTTAACTTTGCTTACGGCGGTTGGGATCATGGGTTGGGCTTAGGTCTAGGATACGGATTGGACTCCTGGAATCTTGGCGGTCACGGAGGCTGGAAACACTGAATTTCGAGTCAGCGGCATGTAGGCTAATTCTTTATGTCTAAACCTGTTGAACGTTCTGTCAACACGTGTAGCGAAGAGAATTCTTATAGTGCTTGTGTAAGATTTAGTAAATGGGATATTTTTTGTAAATAAAGTATGTTAAACACACTTACTTTGTTTTTATTTTATTATCTTAAATCTTTTTGTCAATCGAACAGTATCTTACCACAATTATATTAACTATTATAGACAACTCCGTTTCTGGCATATATTAGCTATAAACAATATGTCTCGTAAATATAAAAATAGTGTATACTTTAAAAAAACTTTAAATCGTAAAGAGATCATACTATAGTACAATATAATAGGGTCATTACCAAAAGTAGAGCAGCCAGCCTAATATGTGCAATATTAAAATAAAGAGAATGAATAGAGAGCAATCGACGGTCTGTCTCTTTGTTATGTCTGATTAGACAAAGACGAATTATACGTGTTTTATCGCCCCTCTCATTATTTCTTGTCACCTGCACTTACAGGCCTGCGTATAGCTCCCTACTCTGGCATAATAACTCTATGAAAGAGATAAGTGATATCTCTACAATTTTTGATGACTATCGAATTAAACTATGCTCACCTGTGAAGCAAAACCAAGTCATATGAAAACTCCTCCTTATACTCCTACTACTCAAGTATTAGTTTTCGGAAATTTTTGCAAAATTATATCTGCTATTACCAAACGAGGAAAGGCTCTTATCTAAAACTATTATATCTTATTTAAACTGGCTGTGCCAACAACAGCTTCGCCTGCGTGGAATTCAGTGATTTACGAAACTTCACGAATTTTCAAAAATTTTAAAAATAAAAGTAGTCATTTTGACTTAACCGTGAGAGATAGAGATATGCTATCGCGGAATTTTTCGTAGTACTTTTATAGATCTGCAATTCTTTACTACATTACTTTAGCTTATCTCTGCTGGTTTTTTCAACACAATTTACATAATACAGATATGTACTATTTACCTAAACTATCCAGAGTATTGCACTATCTTTTGGTGAAAACCGTAAAAAAATCCGTTCAGGAGGTTTTGAGAAAATCGATTATATACAGACAGACCGCTTTTTGGGACTTTGTTTTATAATATTAATAGAAGAAAGTTACAGAAGCCCTCTCTTAAAGGATAAAAATGAAGCATGTTACCATAAAACATTGCCTGTCAGATGAAAACAAAATACTTCATATTAAAACATCAAACATTTTATTACACATTTAATACTCATAAATAAAATATAGTACGCGGCAATAAATAATGCACATCGAGGCTCAGAGAGAGAAATCGGGTAGATTCTGCTTCATAGAGTCTCTGTGGCACAGACTGACGAACCCGTGTGACAGTGACAGCGGTCTACGAATACCGAATTAGCCGGCTGTTTCGTTCTAAGTTCTCGATGTGCATTATTTATTGCCGGGTACTATACGTACATATACTGACACATTTAAAACTCTTAAATGCACATATTTGAGCTAAATAATACGGCACCCACCAACGATATTGAACACAATCTACAAACATTGAGAAACAATGGTACTAGGTACATCTAATGCATCGCTTTATCTTAAACCAATTTTTTCATTAAAGGCAGTAAATTAAAAATTGAAACTGTTGTTAAATCTGACTCAAGCAAGCATATTTCTGGTATTTAATCGAGGGCGCCTCATAAATTTTAGTTTTTAATAACTTTAATTCGAAAGTACGTACGTACAAGGGCTGTAACTGAAGCAAGAGAATATAATAAAAACTCTAGGCTATACGTTTAACTGAGTCCTCGCCTGCAGAGTACAAGGGTATGGTAGGTGCGGGCGATCACGCTACGAGCGCTCGCCTTCTCCCCGTTCTCGCACTACTTCCGCCCCCTTCTATCCCATAGACGAAGACTCAGTTAAACGGTTTGTCTATGCCCTAGGTTGATCCCACGTTTAGACTAACTTGCACCGACAGTTTTACTTGCCCTCATTCAATTATTATGAAAAAGACATTTTAATTTAGTGATGTTTTATTTGTTTCATCCCGATCATCAGAACTCTTGCTCAAAACTTTTTTTTATTAATTATATTACTTTTCAAAGCCTTGTTAAGATTCTATGCTGTGGTTATTAAGCATTGGTTTAAAGGTTTTTAGATTATATCGTCGTTAAAAATTAAGATGGGCGTTGTGGTCGCGATTGAAGTTTATGCCAAATCAGTTGCAATATTAGGATGTATGTTATTATCATCCAGCGTATAGCTATGCCTTCGGAGAAATACCACTTTTAGAACACTAAATTTTTATTTATTTATTGCACAATAGCGTTGTTTTACTGTGCAAGAACTTAGACAAGACTTTGAATAAGAACGTAGAGATTATGAATCATATAATAATAAACGAAGGATTAGGTAGGTAGTCTCTTAGTAAACGAAGGATTAGGTAAGTCGACGCTTAGTAAACGAAGGATTGGGTAAGTAGACGCTTAGTAAACGAAGGATTAGGTAAGTAGACGCTTAGTAAACGAAGGATTAGGTAAGTAGACGCTTAGTAAACGAAGGATTAGGTAAGTAGACACTTAGTAAACGAAGGATTAGGTAAGTAGACGCTTAGTAAACGAAGGATTAGGTAAGTAGACGCTTAGTAAACGAAGGATTGGGTAAGTAGACGCTTAGTAAACGAAGGATTAAGTAAGTAGACGCTTAGTAAACGAAGGATTAGGTAAGTAGACGCTTAGTAAACGAAGGATCAAGTAAGTAGACGCTTATAAACAATACAAGTAGATTGGGTGGGTGATATGGGTGCGGTATGCGAACGCTACGTTGTCGAACTAACGCGTGCGTCACCAAACAACCATAGACATATCCGGTCAACGAGGAACGAGAACACCATATCTGCTATGAGCACTTGCACCAAAATGACTCGGTACTGTAAAAGAAATCCATTTTCATTTCTAAATTTACTTGAATTAAACATTTATTTAGTAGTACAATGGAAATATACATGTAAATTAGGTTAAAAATGATATTGTTTAAGCGACATCAGTACTATATAACAATAGGAAACCACATTTATTTTCCATATAAAACATAGACTAAATTAGGATTTTAAATAAAAATATTTTATTTCACTTTGACAACACTTAACACTAAGAATTATAGTATTAACGAACGATATTCAGATTGAAAGGAAAATTGAAATGCGACATTTTAGATCAATTTGCACTAAAATTTTTGATTTGAAATGATTCGTATACAGAAAATGTATTGTCTATCAAATATTTGTGCATTGTAGTAGGGCTTTTATGAGAAATGCGAAAATTTAGTTTTATATATAATTTTTTTATGTTTTTTGAAAAATTAATATATACTCACGTCTGGTGGGAAGTAAACGATTTCGAAGGCTTTCGTCAGATCTGGCACCACTCCAGTGGCCAACGCCATTACAGTAGCCCCTGATAATACTATACTGAACAGCAAGGGTTTATTGTCTTTAAGACCTTCCATAAACGGTTCGCCCTGCAAAGATTTAACAAAAATTGTTTAGAAAAGTCCCACATAGCTGTCTGTCTGTATGTAATCGATTTTCTCAAAAACTATATATATTATGTTTAAAATTTGAATTATAGAAAAAAGTTGTGACACGCAATTTCCACATAGCTAGTTATAAATAAATTAATATCACATCAATGTATGAATGAACCACATCAATTTTGAATAAGTGTACAAAATCTAGAAACAAACAAATTGGTGTGGCTCTAAGTAAGGATGTTAATTAGAGCGTAAAAAAATATATTACTAAATAACGAACTTCATTCAATTTAATATTCCTTTAAAATAAATTGATTAGTAAAAAAATTCATGAACACGAATCAAAGAAATCGATTAATAATCGATTTATTTCTAACTAATAATTGTCTGTTTGTGAAATTCGATTAAAATTTTATAGCTTGGCTACATTGGTTTCATGCACCATTGCATATCTTATCTTGAAAAAAAAAACAAGAAAAAAAGGGGTTAAAAAGATGATGAGAGGATAAAATATTACAAATCGATTTTTAAAAATTCGATATTTCAATCGTCGATTTTTTTTAAAAACCTATTTAATTAAAGCAATTTTGAAAATCGATTATAATACTAAAATTAGCGATGTATTAAAAAATTGCTTATTTTTTCACGTTCGTAGCTGCAATTCTTCTTAAAAAGAAGCTTTAGGATTCACATTCAAGATCAACACATATAGATGTATTTATCGTCTGAATTTTTAGTATGGATTTCTAAAGCCAGTAACCGGATTTTTTATTAAAATCAGCATGCAGTAAGAAAATATGCTTATTTGAGTGCCATTTAATTTTTAAGGAAAACATACAGTATAATATTTTTCTTATTAACTAAACAAAAATTTGTAAAACATTGACCAATAAAGTTTCCACTAACTGATAAAACATATAAAGCTAACATAATAAATGAAAATAAACAATACAATAATCAAATAATGAATCAGCACAAAAAAAAATACTACAAAGATTTTACATAATTATAAGAATAATAAAGAAGAAAGAAAGAATTTAATTCAACTGATTCTGAATATTTTTTTTTTAAATATTTTTTAAATTTTTTTTAATATATTTTTTTTAGAAAATGCTTTAGAAAAGTCTTACAAATTTATGAAGTTTAACTGGAAATATTAATAAATAAATAAAATAATAAATAAATATATGGGACATTTACACACACGGTCGTCCGTCCCCAAAGTAACTTAATACTTGTGTTATGGGTGACGGACAACTGGTAGATATACTACATATATAAGTTTAAATACATACTTAAATACAAATACACACCCAGGCTCGAAGGACCAACAATTTGTTTATAGAAAATGTGGGCCCTCGGCGGGAATCGAACCCGCGACCCGCGGAGCTGAAGGCAGGGTCACTGCCCACAGCGCCAACGGGCCAGTCAATATTATCCAGTCCAGTCATATTAAACGGTAAATGTGTAGTTCACAAACCCTGTAATTTATTGCAAAAGTAGAAACTTGCAGCGCCATAGAGATTATATATACGGTGCTATTCAGCAAATCTGGTGTGAACTCGCGCTCTTCGTCCTCAGCTAAATCCATATCTAATTTTGGTTTTGTGTTCCTGTTCAAAAGTAATAATAGAATTATTCTGCTATAATCCGCGATAAAGTAAATAGAAAATGTATATAGTGATGCTAAATGTATAATAATATGCAGACTATCCGTTTTTTTTCATACTCGATACATACAGGATTCGCAAAGCCAAACTTTGCCAAGCCATCTTTGCGAATTAGTCGTGGAGTCTATCTCCTGATGATGCTTCGGTTCCGGGCGAAACGTATTGAGTTTGCGATAGTGAACGTGTGTAGTGCTTTTGTATTGTAGTAGCGGTGGTGGAGGTTTGTGCTTATGTTACGTATCCTGCATGTACCGGACATATAAAAATATTATATATAAAAAAATTAAATGTTTATCTATATTCTGTATAGACTCCGAAACAGCCGGACCGATTTTAATGAAATTTTCAGACAATCTTTAGATTGACCCAGCGAATGATCCTGTAAAGTTTAATGGCTACCGATTTATAACTGTAATAATATATCCTTGAATTAAGGCCCTGCGAAGTGGCAAGTGGGCAACTAGTAATTTATAAAAACTTTATTACTAATAATACTTAACTATTATTACTATTTACCTTTGTTGAGTCTCAAACATGAAATAATTAATATAAATTGAACTCTTTACCAGATAGCATCTTTAAAGACTCTCCTTCTTTGCACATTTTCAAATTTAGGCTAATGCAACACTACCTTTCCTCGCTGTCATAACTTATATCTATGTAGGTTTATTATATTTTGTATTAGTATTAGTGTATTAACTTGTATTATATATATATGTATTCTATTTTATGATCATAAGAAAGTAAGTTTATCCAAATTTAATTTAAATGATTTATAGAAGCAGGCGTTACTTTGCGGAATTCCATATTACAAGCAATATAACAGAACTAACTACTTTGCTATAATCCGCACGGGTTAAGTGAATGCATGCAAAGCCAATGTGTATGAAGCAGGCAAAATCTACGCACCTTATACATGCAGGACAAGCCACCACATGCACCCCAAGGCGCAATTCACCAGCAACAACGCACACAAAAGCAGCACACACACCCACCACCACAATCTCGACGATCGTTTCGCCCCGAAACCGAAGCATCATCAGGAGGATAGGCTCCACGACAAAAATCGTACTGCGCCGCGCTACCCATACAAGCAGTCTTAAATAGTTCAACTCCCACCAATACCCTCCCCTCCGAACACATGTCTTCTTCTTCTTCTTCTTCAGCCGATGGACGTCCACTGCTGGACATAGGCCTCTTCATGGGATCGCCACACCACACCGAACACATGTAGCAAAACGGAATTAGATACATTTACTTGCTCGTTAATTAAGTGACCATTGTTATTTTTTATTATCTCAAGTTGCTCTAACGTATTGAGTCGGAGTGTGATAAGGGACTCCGACTTACGATTAAGTACGATTTTTGTCGTGGAGCCTATCCTCCTGATAATGCTTCAGTTTCGGGGCGAAACGATCGTCGAGATTGTGGTGGTGGGTGTGTGTGCTGCTTTTGTGTGCGTTGTTGCTGGTGAATTGCGCCTTGGGGTGCATGTGGTGGCTTGTCCTGCATGTATAAGGTGCGTAGATTTTGCCTGCTTCATACACATTGGCTTTGCATGCATTCACTTAACCCGTGCGGATTATAGCAAAGTAGTTAGTTCTGTTATATTGCTTGTCAAATTTAATTTATAATTGTTTTATAGTGTTTTTAATAATTTATCTTTTACTATTAATGTACCTATACTACGTTTTCACTTACTTTCAAACCACCAAGGGTCGTTGGCAGACATCTCTTATAGAGATAAGTAATCCTTTGTACTTGTTTTCTTTACCTGTATTTTCTTATATATTTTAATTTTGGTACATAAATAAATAAATAAATAAATAAATTAATTAATTAATTAAATATATAACAACTCACCTTTCCGGTGAACGTAGAGTCGCTTCATGAACTAAGTATATTAAACATATGAAGTGCACGGCAAATTGTGCGAGTACCGTCATTATTGTATATACATTAAATATATTTGGTAGAGGGCGCTGCTTTGATAGCATCTTTAACGGCTACAATATAAAAAAAGGTTTAAAATTTTACTATTATTTATCATCTATCGATTTACTTTACAAAAAGTTTCAATTGCTTTAAGCATATCAACAAAGTCCTTTATTAAATATAAATTACATAACTTCAACTATACTCAATGGTTTAGGCACTTAACTAAATTTAAACACGTCGAAAAAAGGTTCTTTATCATAGGCAGATTAACAACACATTGCATTACCATTAAATATTATTCTTATTTATTTATTTCAAAGCATCTAAAATTATAGTTAATATTCGCGCCATTTTTTTTGGCACAATTGCCATAAACAGTTTTAGATAATTTTCAACAAATAAATAAAAATATTATTAATTGTAACGTGTTTTAATCTGCCTACTTTTAAGAACCCAAACATACAAGGTCTTTATACATTTTCAGGAAAGAAGAATTCTACGGAAAACTTTAAATATAGTAAAATATTTTAGTATCACAGAGTAACTTTATAGAAGATTTATATTATTTTTTTTTTTTCGAACACTGACTAATCTTGTTAGCCCTAATGGCTTTTACAGCGTTACCGAGAGAGTGGGCGAGCGCGGAAGCATCGCCGTGGGTGTAAGCTAGAAGAGCGAGTCTTGAGCGAGGCTCGCAGCATCCTGGACTTATCGGTAATGTTATATGTTTTATGTATAAATGTTATATGTTTTAACATACTCAAATATTTTTTTTATAAAGTAAATATTTAATTAAAATTATTTTACCTATTGAAGTTTTATTTCAATTACTTTATTTGTAAAAAATATTATTAAATTGAGATGTTTAGACTCCTGTTTTAGGTGGTTTTGTTTGTTTACATTTAGTTAAGCCCCTATGGAGAATAGATTTAATGAACCATTTTTAGAGTCTAAGTAGAATGCTTGTTTGCCCTTAGTGTAACTGAGAGTTTTACCTTTGATCTTGAGATGAAGAGGAAACACGAAGCTAATAACAGACTCTGTAGTGTAGCTTGAGTGTCACTGAACTTAATACCGTCAAGGTATAACACAGACTGGCTGTATGCTAATATCAGAGCATTGAGGGCAAGAATCTTGAACATTTGGAGGGTTGTCACCAATGTACAACGACCTTGCTTGATAATGTGGCAAACTGAAATTAAATAACAATAATAAAGTAAAATTTATATTTGAAATTTATCACATGATATTCGTTAAAGGCACAAATAATGAGAAAACTTACATATGTCTGGAGATTAGTGGGATATGTATAACCTACCAATCCCCATTCGACCAGCATGGTGGGTAATTATATTATTTTTTATTCTACTATTTATTTATATTATATAAACTAACGATTTATAGACGCAGACGTGACTTTGCGGAATTCTATAACAGCGGAGGCACTATAACAGAACTACTTTGCTAAAATCCACACGGGTTAAGTGAATGCATGCCAAGCTAATGTGTCTGAATGACAAAATCTCAATTGTGTCGTGGAGCCTATCCTCCTGATGATGCTTCGGTTTCGGAGCGAAACGATCGTGGAGATGTTGGTGGTGGTTGTGTGTATTGGTTGTGTGCATTGTTGCTGATTGACGCGTGTGGTGACTTGTCTTGCATGTGTAAGGTGCGTAAATTTTGCCTGCTTCATACACATTAGCTTTGCATGCATTCACTTAACCCATACCGTTTATAGCAAGGTAGTTTTGTTATAGTGCCTGTAATAGTTCCATTAACTTGAATGTAAGTAAGAAAATAATCCTACCTATATCTTCAACTGCAAGACATTCCGGTCTGCAGCTTGAAGATTAATGACTAATGTCCTTAGCTTACATACATATCACCAATAAATATCAGAATTATGACTAAATTATAAAATTAATAAAACTTTATAGACCTGCCTAATAAACCTAAGAGCTTAGAAAGCAATGATACATTGGGTGGAATAGTCCAAATAGAAGCTGACCGCTCGTCCATATAAATGAGTATGCCATATATAATATAATTTTCTTTATCTGAGGTGAATACTTAATTACTTTGAACTGAATTACTTTATTATACAATCTACATCACCTGATAATTTTATGCATAGAGTTTATAAATTTTAGCTTTTTTAAATATTTACAACAATACCACAGATGTTCGAGCTGCTAGGAAAAATAGATGTTAGCGAGATAGACGGAAACGCACAAACGTACTTCGAAAATGATTTTGATTCAATTACCGAGTGAATATCACGCTACACGACGTAAAGATAAGATGGTAAAAAATAACTTAAGCCTTAACTTTAACTTTAAATTTGTGCAGGATTACGTCTACCTAGGCCAGACAATCCAACTTGGCCGGCACAACTTCGAGAGGGAGGCCGAAAGGAGAATTCACTTGGGCTGGGCAGCATTTGGCAAACTTCCTCAAGTCTTCACGTCCGAGATTCCGCAATGCCTGAAGACCAAAGTCTTCGACCAATGCGTCCTGCCTGTGTTAACGTATGGCGCCGAGACGTGGACACTGACGGCGGGACTAGTCCACAAGTTTAAAGTCGCTCTGCGTGCTATGGAGCGAGCTATGCTCGGAGTATCTCTCAAAGATAAAATCAGAAATGAGATTATCCGCGAGAGAACCAAAGTAACCGACGTAGCTAGCAGAATAAGCAAGCTGAAGTGGCAGTGGGCTGGTCACGTCTGTCGCAGGACTGATGGCCGTTGGAGCAAAAGAGTCCTGGAGTGGAGACCGCGTCTTGGCAAACGCAGCGTAGGGCGTCCTCCCGCTGGACCGACGACATCAAAAAGGTTGTTGGGGCCAGCTGGATGCGCATTGCGGAGAAGCGGGATGTTTGGCGCAAACATGGGGAGGCCTATGTCCAGCAGTGGACTGCTATAGACTGATGGATGGATGGATGGATGAACTTAAGCCTATTGTGAAGGAATCACGACCACCCAGTAACGAGGAAAATCATGGGAATAAGGTCTATATTACCAAAATCACTTACTGCTAAGTATGCTTGATAGACGGCTGGTAAATGGCGCAGCAACGCTCGCGTCACCTAATCGGACAACTTGAGGTTGGTCATCCTCTTCCAGCTCTTGTATAGCTCGACGCATGGCCTCGGCTCGAGCTTCCGCGCGAGAGTTCAACGCAGGCGGCCCTCGGCGAGTCACTGCTGACTCAGTACGGCGTTCTTCCCGCTTCTCTCGCGGACGCTCAGGTGCGTTGGCTATGATCGCTACACCGACCTTGAGTAAGTTATGCAATATACATTCAACAAAAACTTCATATTTAAATCCAAAATAGTATTTATTGAAGTCAACTTGCAAACAAGTGCTTTTGGTTCGTTAATTCTACCGCTGGTTCGAAATAAGCCCTTCCGAGAAGAGCCATTTGGAAACTCGGCGATTGCCGACCGTGACATCAATCAACAAAGCCTCATGCCGCTGTTCTTTTGTGTGTGCTTTTTTTTTTTCGAATGTGTCTAATGCTGTTAGCCCTAATGGCTTTTACAGCGTCACCGGTGGGATGGGCGAGCGCAGAAGCTTCGCCGGGTACAATTGATAAGTAAACGAGTGTTTTTAGGCACTCGCAACTTATTGGGAGCGTCGCCTTAAGGGTGTCTCCTGCGAGACCGAACCTCGGCTTAAAGCGGCGCGTTTTGGAGGACTGTATCTAACACATTGACTTTGAAGAAGTCTGCATCACGGCGGCCGCGGCAGAGGGCTGCGGCCGCTAGTGTGTGTGCTCATCTGTTTATTTACTCAAAAACTACTGGACCGTTTTTTACAATAAGCAGAGTGATTTATAAGGAAGATTTAGGTGTTTAATTTAAGTTATTGTGTAAATTGATTGATATATGATAAAAATTGTTTAAAATATTGGAACACAAGCAGGCTGGGAACTTTCAATGAAATCATTGGTGAGGACAGTCCTCTTCTTTACATCTAAAAAACGTCAGGAACGGCTTATTTCTATCTTTCAAGGATAACTGGTGGTAATCAGAATGGTATATAGTTTATGTTAAACTGACATTTTTGCTATATGGCATTGTTATCCAAAGGTCAAGTTATTTTTAAGTCCGTTACTTCTTCTCATTCAACCGATAGGCATCCACTGTCGGACATAAATTCTTAAAGGAATCTCTTGTTTTGGATCAAATCCTCCTTGCGACTTTTTTGAGGTTATCAATTCTCGTAGTGAGTCGTCTATCAATGCTGCGTTTGAGGCAATGAGTCACCATTCTATGTCTTGGTTTGGTACTGTTACTGCTGAATGCTATTAATTTCAGGTACATAGGCAGGTTTCTGAGTTATTTACCTTCATATTCTCCCAAGAAAAAACTTAAGACCAAATATATAAAAATATAATAGCAGGATTCATAATTAATTTATTGTAAAATAAGAAAAAATACTTACATCCGCATGTTTGAGAGCACCGACATCATTTGTACCATCACCACACATGAGTGTTACATATCCAAGAGATTTCAGGGTAACTATAACAAATTCCTTCTGTTTAGGCGCAAATCTGGCAAAAACTTTTATATGCGGTATTATTCCTAACAAGAACTTGTAGTGATGTTTATTTAAATAAGTTAGACCTTCCCCTGTTATACATAAATCATATTTAGAGATAAATTCTTTTGGCGTTTTAAATGGCTGTATCGGAAGTTCTACAGTCTCGTTTATAGATTTCCAGTTCCAACTATCACTATTTTCAGACAATACCAGTACGTCATTCTTCTGTGTAAATTTTAGTTCTTTTGCAACGTGACAGGCGGTTAAGGGATTGTCACCAGTTATCATCATGACAGAATGTGAAGCGTGTAGAATTTCAGCTATTGCTTTCTTGGAATCACTCTTCAACGGACACGATATTATGACGAATCCAACAAACGTCAAGTCTGACTCAACATCTTCTCTGGAGAGATCTCGAATTTCTTGTGATGTCAACTTTCCTAAATTTCTATAACCTAACGCTAGTACTCTTGCACCTCTTCTAGACAATGTTAAATGTACGTGATCGTAGTGTTTAGGAACTTCTTTTAACATTGCTTTGATAGTTTCGGGTGCACCTTTGACACTGGTTATGTAATGTGTCTCAATAAATCCCCTTTCATTGACCTGATACCCAGCGACTACTGACATTCTTTTAAGAGCACTAGCAAAATGATTTCTGTGAACAATTTTAAGGCCAGGCGATTTCCCCTTCTTTGGCACAACAGCATCTCCTTTGGTAAGATTCCATTCGACTGCCTTTAGTGTGGCTTTTTCTAAAGGATCTCCTACAGTACCATCATCTAATTGAACTAATGATTGGCAAGAAGCTAGTACTTGTATAGTCTCCATAGGAGCTTCAGATAACGGTATAACTGTTGCATCTATGTGTTCTCCTATACCTGCTACGCCTTCTACTACTAAATTATCACTAGTCAATGTACCAGTTTTATCGAAGCAACATATTTCGACTTTACCTGCAAAAGGTATTCTAAATGGTTCCGTACAAAAAACTGCTAGTTTGGATAAAGACAATAATGATGTATTAACAGCTAAAGATAATTCAATTGGTAGTTCCGGTGGTACAACGGACGTTAATATCAAAGTGCATTCTAAAAATAGCTTGTATCTGTTCCTTAGGGGGTCTTCGCAGCCTTTTATCCACACATATGCGGCGGCAGCAATTGCAAATATTAAAAGGAACATGATAAATCCAAAGGTTTCAAGATTGTTTGCTGTAACTCTTTTAACACCAAATAAAATAGTTCTTAAAAGCTTTCCTTGTGATGTATTGAAACCGTTACGTACAACGTAACCGATGCAACCGTTATCTGGAGCTTTAAGTCCAGAAATCACATTTTTAACGGGCGATGAATGTTGTACAATTTTAGTTCCACCAAACAACGTGTGTAGCTTTCCATCTCCTTTAAGATCTAAATTTTGTTTCATATCTTTGCCATTTTCAATGGGCTCTTTCATCTGTGGAACGCTTTCGCCAGTTAACATGGACTCGTCGACAATACAAGAACCTCTTAATAAAATTATATCACAAGGAACTAAATTATCGTTCAGAGAACGAGTTAAGGAAACAACATCTCCTGGTAACAACTGATCACTTATAATCTGACGCCATCTCCGATTTCTGTACACGTTTATATTATAAGGTTTGTTTCCCATTTTTCTTATCTCAGCCATATTTCTCAATTGCTGCTGCACAAGTGTACACTCAAACATGATCAACATGAAAAGAGTAAAAATAGAGTAGTACCAATATTTGTCCAAACACCAAAGGGCAACACAGAATACTTGGAAAACAAAAAACGGAGCTGTCGCTCTTTCCTTGAACAGTTCCATAAATTCTGGTACAACCTGCAACAACATTGAGAAATATTTGAATACAAAATTAAACAGACAAGCCAAGACATATTAATTGAGAATGAAAATTCTTTGGATTTAAATGAACTAGCAGACAGTCACAATAATCCAAATACATATCTTCTGATGATTAATATTATCTATAAAAATATATACCATATTTTTAAATTGTGCAGGTACTTAACTAGGCAACATTGTAATCATTATTGAGCATGTTTGAAAGGGATTCCCAAACTTACACGACGTTTATATAACCTTTTTTTCTAATCCTTCCAGTGCAGAGTGGCAATTATCAACTTCCATTTTTTAAACTTGTAATGATTTTCGCATTACTTCTACTTGCCTTTCGAACCTATAGCTACTGCAACTAGCAACACCCTTTGCGATTTTGTCGTGGAGTCTATCTCCTGATGATGCTTCGGTTGCGGGGCGAAACAATTGTTGAGTTTGTGATAGTGAACGTGTGTAGTGCTTGTGTATTGTGGTGGAAGTGGTGGAGGTTTGTGCATGTGTTTTTACAAATCCTGCATGTATCGAGTATGAAAATACGGATAGTCCACTATACATTTAACACTATATATATTTTCTATTTACTGTATCGCGGATTATAGCAAAATAATTTTATTATTACTTTAGCAACACCCTGTTTGAAGACTGTTAATCTCCAGGCATTAAGGGATTTAGGATGAAAAGATCTATTGTTGCTTCCCAGTTTGCAATTTGGAAAGAAAGAAAGAAAAGATCTCTTGTTGTTTTCCAAGTTGGTAATTTGGACTTAAACATATTAGTTAAATATTTATACTGTGAATTTATCTACATTTGTTTTGTAAAATTAAAGAAAGGAATTATTGTACATACCATTATCATCTCATTTTTGCCATACTCTTTCTCAGCAATATCTATAGATTCATCATCAACATATCCTTTAGATTCCATATATTCTTCATATGTTTTGCTATCAGGAAATTGTACTGTATGAAATGTCTTCTTATCCCAGTCATATACATATTTACTTTTTTGAAAAATAAACCAAACGTCTAGAGTTAAATCCCCCTTTTTTATAGGCTGAAATCAAATCAAATAAGAAGTCAATATTACTACAGACTAGTAAGTCAATTATTATTGCATGTCTCATATCTATTTATTTTATGGGCTTAACTGCTCAAGCAATAATTTTTACTGATCAATACAATTTCTATATCAGTTATAGTAAAGTTCGCAATTAAACGATTCTAAATCAATTCAAGCACACATTTTACTTGAAGCAATATAAAGATTAAAGAAATAAATCCAAGTCAATACTGGCCAGTACTAATAAGATTGAGAAGATTAAGAAAAGTGATGAAATAGGAAGTATAGAATTTCCAGGTTTTCTTTCCAAATGTTGATATAAAAATGAAGAATTTTCAGGGCTCAATCATCATATGACTTTCCTACATTTCAATATCAAATGTCAAGCAAAGACCTGTATCAACCATTTAAGTAACCAGTAAGTAAAGAAATCTTGAAACTGTTCTTTTTAATCATCAATAACTTCAAAATGACTGCATAAACTGCTACCTCTTATTAACTATTACTTCTTGCAAGTTTTGTATTTCCCATCACAACAAATTTGTACATTTATTTATTCAGTTTTTCCTTTATATTTCCACTATATTATCCTCATCACAGTACAGAGCCTAATTCATACACAAATTATAAAATATATGAGAAAAGTGGAAGGTAAAAACGAATGCCTAATTTTTTTAAGTATTCTTTTACTAAGGAGCACATGGTATAACTTTTATTGCCTCAGAGCTTACATCCTATAATCATATTTCTTACATGAAGTAACTGGTAGCCTAATATAAAATAAATAAGATTTTAGCATGTGGATGTCAATCCATACCTTGGTATGATGAAGCTTAACAATTTCTGAGAATCCATTGTTAGCTGTTGGCACTACCTTAACGATTTTTGCTTGCAGAGGATCCTTGACCTAAAAAAATAATGTTTTAAAAGTCACTGAATTTTAAAAAATTAAACTTAATAATTAAACTTAGTGTTCATTGATTCTATAGTTGATTCAGTAGTTCAGAAAAAAATTACTATATCTGATATTATAACCTTCACTGCAAAAGTAAACTCTACTTGTTTACTTATTCATGAGATGCGATAGACACCCCTAATAAAATTGCAAAACAGGATTTGCAATTTTAGTGTTTGTGTAACCTACATCCGTAACAATCCGTTAAGGTCATCTTTCTGAAAGTTTTTAGTAAATTGTGGCCTATTTTAGGTTGCATCAATAATGCTTCACTAAGGAAAGTATTAAGTGAATGGTATATCCTAATTACCATTTGTGCTTGTATAAAATAGAAGGAACAGTGTATAATATGTTACATACATGTCTTGTTAGATTTTCTATAAAACAAATATATTTTTTATATAAAAAATGACAGAATGATTAGCGAGCTTTTTGTATAAATACATTTTTTATTACCCTAATCTTTACTGAATATTTAAACTACTCGCTTATTATTTAAACTATGAAATATATACACACATGAAACTCTAACGAGAATCAAAACGATATCGAGGATATTGTTTTCCTAAATTTACCATTAACTAAACGTTTAATTCATTTGTAATTCAATGTACAGTATAGGTATATCTTAGTAATTCAATTATGTTACTTACCGGCGTACAAGAGAGAAAACACTGTATGTGAACACTCCAGTAACAACAGAGGCAAATAAGAATTTGTACAATTGCTACTACAGCTACAGTAACAAAACCCGCTTCGAAGTTTTCCTCAAACCCATATACAAAGACCCAACAATAGAAAATTAAGGGATATATTATCAGAAACGGTAGAATTGTTCCTTGCAAAATAGTTGCGACTGGCTTAAATAGTTGAGTATATAGAACTAAATCATCTAATGATGATTGCATTTTGTTGGATACGATGCAACGTGTTACAAAATAAATATTTATTTAATAAACATTAGTTATTTTTAAACATAGCTACGTTTAAAAAACTGTTCCAATTAACTATCCAAATATTTTTCAAAATATTGGATAATTTACTCATAAACCCAACTCAGTTTAAATTTCCAAAAACATGACACGCGTCACGCATAGACGGATGACACACACGAATATCTATCAAGTGTCATTCAGTAATACAAAGACAAAGAATTTTTATAAAAAATATGTCAAACTAATACTATTTATGATCATACATCATATCATAAACTATGCATTGCCAAAATGGAGGTATTTAATACAATCTCATCTCATCTTAAATCGCATAAATACATAAAAAACATAACAAAAAAACAACCATATGTTATCATTTTTAATTTAATATTATTGCTTAGTTGTTTAAAACTGAAACAAAACTTTTCGTATTTCTATACGCAGTGCTATTTTTTTTTATAAATATTATGATGTATAACCCCTCGTTCGCACGGACGTAAAAATTACGTCGCGTTACAATTCCACAATAGGCGTTATAAGAAGTTTCGTATGGTATATTCAGCTTAACGTCCTCGCCCTAAGGACTAAAATGGAACACTGCACGATAAAAATACGACGCGATATAAATACGCCGTCGTGTGAACAGATACCTGGATACCCATTTGTTTCAATTATGCGTAATTTTTACACGCGGTAAAATTCATCCCGTGCGGACGAGGGGTAAGCCTTAGTTTTGTGTAGATTAGTATATTACCAACGAATAAACAAATGCCATTTACGAATTTATGACATACAATGTCATTGTACTTGGCATTGACAAGCAAATGTTAAGACCGTATGAACCTATCCAAGTTCATAAGTTCATATCCTGCACAGATATTTCTGAATTAGCCATAAAAAATTCATGCTCCTGATTTAGGTTTAGAAATACACGTGCTTTCAGGAAAAGAAAAAAATAGTGAATAAAACGCATATCACAGGATTTTTTAGATTGACTCAGGTTTGAATACCTACACTGTGCAGGCCATATATAAAAAACCGGTGGTCATTAATGGTTCAGGATATGCTTGTTAACATTTCAAGTAGTATCACGTATTAATGTCTATCTCTATCTTTTAGATACAGTATTGTTACAGTTTGAAAAGGATATCACGTTATTCTTATTTGCTTCTCACTACTATACGGATATGTCAATCATAGACTACCGACTAAAATTTTATGCACTATTAGTCTATGTATAGAAAAAAAAGGCGGGAACCATTGAATAAAAAAGGCGCGTTGTTAAATTATAATTTAAATTTTATACATTTAATCACTCAAATTGTTTGTGGTTAGTGCATATTCCCAACTAAAAGCTATAAGAAAGTTGGAAAAGTATTTTGACTCTTCCCCAAAATGGGGAAGGGTGCTAAAAGGCGCAAGCCGGATTCGCCAGCGTCAGAAGCTGAGCCGCCCGATTCATCGGATTCTGAATCTTCGGAAATCCAGAACAGCAGAAGAGATGAAGCCGATAAATATAAGATATTCAAGATGCCGGGATATTCTCGAAAATATCCTGAAAATTCAAACAAAAATGAGTTCATAGTATTCCTTGCACACACTGACGATAAAATACCATTCTCTGACAAAGACAGACTAGCTCTTTCCAAAGCTTTGCGGGACCATTGTGTATCAGGTATCATGCATTTAAGGCCCATCAACCGTTTTAAAGTAGGTATAACATTCGATGTTTCAAATAATGCAAATGTATTTCTTACAAATGTAAAACTTTTAAATGAGCTTTCTTTGAAAGCTTCTATTCCAGCGGGTGACACCGAGGTGACTGGAGTACTTACTTCAGTTCCCGTAGAGCTGTCAAATAAAACCTTATTTTCGTTAATTGGTAGTAGTAGAAATGTGATTCAAGTCAGGCGTTTCATGCGCAGAGTAAGAGGTGATGGTGGCGAAATCTCTTTGCAACCAACACAAACTATAGCAGTTACTTTTGCTTCTACACAGCTCCCAGAGCATGTATATTTGGATTCATGGCGACATGAAGTAAAAGTCTATATACCACCAGTCAAACAGTGTTTAAAGTGTTTACGGTATGGTCACATTGCAAAATTTTGTCGCAACACTGATGTATGCTCAATCTGTACAGAAAATCACAACTTTAAAGTTTGTAATAGTGACAAAACTGTCCCAAAATGTGCTAATTGTCAAGGGAATCACATTGCCATATCATCTACATGCCCAATTAAAAAACAAAAAATCGAAGAAAACAAAATAAAGTCACGCTCTGTTAAATATTCAGATCTTTTTGACAATGCAGCTTTTCCTCATATCAATTCTAATGGTATTGAGATTCAATTAAGTAAACTATGTAAATCTGATATTTTTATGAATTTATTGGTAGAAGCTTTGACAAAAATAATTAGTAATAAAAACAATATTCCCATAAATTCAGGATCCATCCGTGATATCATTCAGCAAACCATAAATAAGAAACAAAGTTCTAGTAATCATTAATTTATGGATAATTTAAATATTTTTCAATGGAACGCACAGAGTATTTTAAGTAATAAGTTGAATTTAACTCATTTTTTGTATGATTTCAATATACATATAGGTATCATATCAGAAACTTGGTTGAAGCCTAATATTCGTTTTAGTATTAGTGGATATCGAGTAGAACGAAATGATTGTGGAAGCAAACATAATGGTGTTGCTATTTTAATACATAATTCTATTTCTTATTATAAAGTAGACTCATATTTTGATGATTCATTGCAAAACATTTGTATTCGAATACAAGTTAACAACAAAGAAATAAGTATAGTTAGTTTATATATGCCAGCAAACTCCATTCCTGCTTTCAATAAGTTGAAATTAGATAGACTAATCAAATCTATACCCAGTCCAATGATTTTTGCTGGTGATTTTAATGCTCATCACATTTCTTGGGGCTGTGTTGACACTCAGCAACGGGGAAGAGATGTCCTGGATATAATAGATGATAATAATTTAGTGCTCCTTAATGATGGCCAACCAACTACTGTGGGCACCTTGTCTTGGCGTCCTAACGCGCTTGATTTATCACTAGCTTCCCTTTCTTTAGCGTCTTCCTGTGAATGGTATGTACATAATGACCCCCTTGGTAGTTATCACCTCCCAATAATAATTAAATATGTATTTAATAGTGCTGTATGTAATTATGAGGAAACAGCCTGCCCACATAGTAATTTACATTTACCCATCTATCCTAAATATAGACAAGTAGATTGGAAAAGATATGAAACTAATATGCAATATTTATTGTTAGATTTTAAGCAAGAGCTGTATTCACCTTTAGATGCCTATAAAATTTTTATTGATAATTTAAAGCTAGCTATAATTAGATCTATACCAAATAATTTGGTTTCAAATACTGTTAACAGACATTCTTTTTGTGCTAAGAAAGCTAAGCACAAACCTAATCTGCCATGGTGGAATAATAAATGTACAGAGGCTGTTTCGAATTCAAAACAAGCTTATTTAACTTTTAAATACAATCCTTCAGAGGAAAATTACTTCGAGTTCAAAAGGCTTCAAGCTTTAAAGAAATATACTTTAAAAATTGAAAAGAAAAATAGTTGGCATTCTTTGTGTAGTTCCTTTGACCGCTGTACACCTTTGTCTGTCATTTGGAAATTCATACGTAAGTTTAACAAGTCATTTATCCCATTTAATGAAAAAGATGATAGTTGGATTTTGGAATTTTTACAGTTATATACTCCAGATTTTGTTTGCAATAATACTGAAACAAATCATAACATGCTAAATTCAAGCAATGACTTCATTGTAAAATTATTTTCAATTCAGGAACTTAGATCTGCTATTTCATCACGGAAAGATACAGCTTTTGGACTAGATGGTATTCCCTATATTGCCTTTAAAAAAATGGATGAAAAATCATTAAATTCTTTTTTAAGTGTTTTGAATTCGCTCTGGATTAATAGTGAAATTCCTTCTTCTTGGAAAGAAGATACTCTAGTTCCAATATTGAAACCTGAAAAACCTAAGCTAGACCCTAATTCGTATAGGCCTATAGCTCTTTCATCCTGTACTGCTAAAATATTTGAACAGCTTCTGAAACAGCGTCTGGAATTCTTCATTGAACAAAACTGTTTATTGCCCTCAAATCAGTTTGGTTTTCGAAGAGGTCGGTCTTCTCGCGAAAGTATTTATCAACTACATTTAGATATACACAATGCTATAGTGAGTAAAGAGAACCTTTTATGTGTTTTCTTTGATATCTCTGGTGCTTATAACAGTGTAAATATTGATATTCTCTGTATTGAACTTTCATCAATAGGTTTTCCTGGAAAATTAATTAACTGGATTCGTGCATACATGACTGAACGAAATGTATATGTTAAGTATAATAATCATCTATATGGTCCCAGATTAGCTTCTACCGGAGTTTGCCAGGGTGGTATTTTGTCCCCTTTATTGTTTATTTTGTACATACGACAACTCAATATTATCTTAGGAACATCAGTTAAAAATTTGCAATTTGCTGATGATTTGGCTGTTTACACATCAGGAAATAACATATCCACTGTTACTAAAACGATTAATTTTGCACTGTCAAAATTGAATAAATATTTTAATTACCTTAACTTAGAAGTTAATCCTTTTAAATCAAAGGTTGTTCTGTTTGGTAAAAGATGCAGTTCTCAACCTAATGTTTACTATAATGGAACCTCTATACCAATTAGTAGAGAAGTTAAGTTTTTGGGGGTAATTTTCTCTCAAAATCTGTCTTGGAAGAGATATGTTGATATTATTACGGTTAGAGCTACTAAAGCATCTAATATTCTAAAATCCTTGACAGGTACATATTGGGGTGCTGACCCTAAGATTTTACTTATGCTGTATAAATCCCTTGTACGTAGCCATTTTGAATATGGTTCTTTTTGTTTTGCAGCGGATGAAAAAATTATTAATCAATTAGAATTAATACAAAATAAATGTATGAGAATTATAACAGGCGCATTCAAATCTACACCTGTCGGTACCATGCAGATTGAATGTAAACTCCCACCAATCTTAATTAGGATGGACTACTTAAAAGAAAAATTTATTCTCAAACTTCTTTACCTCCCCAATAATATGCTTCTTAAAAGCTTAAGCCAGACTGCTTCAAAAATGTCACAAAAGCCCTTTTTCTTATTACAAGAATTTTCTAGCGTAGTTCACTTTTTGGAAAACCTTAATATCTATCGTTCAAATGCAGTTTTGCCTTGTTATCAAGGTAGTTTTACTAGTAAATTCCCTTCTATGAATATTGTTATAGATCACACCTTATGTACTAAAGAGCATGTTTATGTTAAATTTTCACACTGGAATGATCACAAGTTTATTTATACTGATGGATCTAAGAACATAGACTCTTGTTCCTTTGCTATATTTGATTCATCTCAAAATTATGGGTTTGGATACAGACTAGAAAAACATGCGAGTATTTTTACAGCTGAAGCAGCTGCTATTCTGTTTGCTCTTAAGTACATAAAAAATTTATATCCTTTATCTAATAAATGGGTTATGGTTAGTGATAGCATGAGTGTTCTTAAAAATTTACAAAGCAATAAGTTACATGCTAACACTAATTATCTTATTTATGGTATAAAGGAATTATGGATTGAGCTTGCACAGTTAGATATTCAAATTACTTTTATTTGGATACCATCTCATGTTGGAGTTGTTGGAAATGAAAAAGTAGATTATTTAGCCAAAGCAATTGTTAATTCTACAAATGTTACAACAGTTCCTGGACTTAGTGATAACAGTGTCACTTTGCCGTTTACAGATATTGTTTATAATTTAAAACAGCGTATGTGTAAAAAATGGGCTAACCATTGGTATAATTTTTCTGAAGTTTTAAATAAGGGTCGTTGGTATGCTTCTCTGAATATCAAAGTCAATAGTACTCCTTGGTTTTACAAAACTCAAAACTATTGTAATAGAAAATTTTACGTAATCATGAGTAGATTGCGTTTTGGTCATTGTCGTCTAAACTTTCATCTTCACCGCATTAAATTATCGAACTCGTCCCTTTGTGCCTATTGCGCAACTCAAGAAGTACAAACTATACAACATATCTTCTTCGAATGCCCATCTTTCGGCATTCAGCGCCTTGTGCTGATGGATGAGCTTATTCATTCTTATGGTACTAGTGATATGGTCCCGCGTCGTATAATGGATTTATTAATGAATCCATCTATTTATCATCACCTTTATACGTTTATTTTATGCACTGTAAAAGACTTGTAAATATAGGGTATACTTTTATTATTATTATTATGATCTATGGTTGTAAAATACATCTTCAGAAACTGAAGATATTTCCGTTCAGAGCTTTGACTATTATTAACAATGACAATTTACAAGGACATAGGACATGCAAGTTAACAATAACATGATAATTTATTACGTGAATTACAATGATGAAGAATATTAAGAATAATTTGGAGACGAATACGATATGAAAGAAAGAAAAATATAAAATTACGAAAGACAAAATTATTGGATATGACTACAAAGACGTATATAAGTGAATATGATGAAGTTAACACTAGAAGAGTATACTAAAGAAGAAAATAACTCGTTTTATTATTACGAAAGACATAATTATTGGATATGACTACAAAGATGTATATACGTGAATAAGAAGAGATTAAAATAGAAGAAGAATGTACTGAAGAAAAAAAAAAAAAAAAACTTTTCATTATTATGAACGATTGACAAGGCGGTATGGTCAACGACCTTAGCCTGCTCGTTTCAACACGGGCGAATGGAAGGAAAAAAAAAAAAAAAAAAAAGTCTATGTATAGCGATTCGCGCCAAACTGTGTTCAATTAATAAATAACTAGTAAGTTCTAAAATAATTGTGTACGTTTACCTACTCCAAATTGTTTTTATCGTGATTTTGAAATCTGAAACTCTGAACTAACATACAGTCTAACAAACATTTGACCCATATTATTAAGAATAAATCACTTAAGTATGGATTTCAACATTAAAAGGAAGTCTAACAAGGTAATAAATGCTGATAATCTGGGAAGTTATCCACATGATTTACAAATGTATAAAATTCCACCCATAGAGAGTATATCCCTACATGAGTTTGAAACTTTAGCATTGGAAAGGCTCACACTGTTACGATGCTTAGCCGCGGCAACAACTTTGAAAGGTTTCAGAATTTACTCTGAAGAATGGGTAGAATATATTCTTAACGAAATAAGAACGCAAGGTTTGAAATATTATTCAAAATTATGTGAGAAATCAGGCTGTGGTACACAAGAACCAGATTTACACGCAAGGCGTAAGGATCATATAGCCCATTTCATACTTCGTTTAGCATATTGCAGAACCGAGGAGTTACGTCGTTGGTTTATTTCTAGAGAATTAGAATTATTCAAAATGAGATTCATGACTATGAAGAGTGATGCTGTAGAGGCATTTTTTAAATTGAACGATCTTTGCTATACCAGTATATCTGACAGTGAAAAAAGTGAAGTTATTAAATTTTTAAGAGAATCCACATTTCATCATAACAATCAGAATATAGAAACTTTTAAATTTTACAAAGTAAAATTTTTTGAAGTGTTAGATTTAGTAAAAGCAAGGAAAGTTTATTTAAAAGCTGGATATGCATATATTCCACATAAAGATTTCATATCAGTTCTCTCTGCACAGTTTAGAACTCATTTACGTCAAAGTTTGGCTGTAGCTTGCCATCATTTAGGAGAAATTGAACAAGATGAGCGCCTAGTCTCATTACTGAAGGGATTACATCAATCATATTCTGGCAACGATTACATTAATGATGCTAAGGTTACAATACCAATTGAACGTATTGATTCATTGTGTTTGAAATCATTTCCTCTTTGTATGAGACAGTTGCATGAGCAATTACGTTCAGTGCATCATATGAAACATGGTGGGAGACTTCAATATGGACTTTTTTTAAAAGGGATAGGAGTAACACTTGAAGATTCACTTAGATTTTGGAGGGAAGAGTTTACAAAAATAATGGAGTTGGACAAATTTGAAAAGCAATATGCGTATAATGTAAGATACAATTATGGGAAGGAAGGAAGTAAGAAAAATTATTCTCCTTTTAACTGTTTGAAAATTATTAACACCAATGTAGGACCTGGAGAATGTCACGGTTGTCCATATAGGCACTGTGACTCCAATATTTTGAAAAATAAACTAAAAGGATATGGATTAGAGGTTCAAGGTATAAAATTGTCAATGTTTTGTTTTTAAATGAATTTATTATTCATCTTGTACCACTTTACTTAATATTAACTTATTTTACAGCTGTCCATGATATAGTAGATATGACCAAAAAAGGTCATTATCAAATAGCCTGCAGCAAATATTTTGATGCAGTCCACAATTCAAATATAGGTTTGGGTATAAATCATCCCAATCAATTTTTTGAAGAAAGCCAAAAACTACTAAAAGGTGAAATAAAGGTAGAGTCTAAAAAAGAAATTAAATCTACTGTTATTAAAAAGGAGCTTGACAACATTGAAGATATGGATCTTGATGAGATTACCGAATGGAAAGAATCATAATTTTTCAAAATAAAATTATTTTAACTACCAAATAAGTTTTTACAATTTGTCTATTTTCTTTTTACATACATAGCCCTTTTAGTAATGCGACCACAATATAAACCGAATATAAATATCAATCCAACAATTGAAATTATCACAACTAAAAAATATTTCTTTGAGGGAGATGATGATATTTCATTAAACACATCTCCCAAGTTCTCAATGACATTTACCTGAAAATAAATTACAAAATGTTAAATATACACTATTTACATTTTTGTATCCACACTAAACAAAATACTAAGGTCTTAGTTCTTCAAACATATGTAGATACCATTTCTTAAGATCAATTAGATAATGGACTACACAGTATTCTTGTACTATTCACTTCATAACTACCCAACATGACAAACCCTTACAAACCTATTTATCACTTATTTATATATTGTTTATTAAGCTTCTTTAAGCATATGGTGAGCCACACAGCATAGATTTATATAGAGTCACCAAGAATATCTCATTAAAGATTCTTTATTATCTTACTTTACAACAATTTAACATTTTATAGTGAAATTATACTCACAGATTCTACATACTTATACATTTGTAGTCTACTTGATAGTTCCTTCTGACATTCCGCTTCTAATTTTCTGTTACTATCATTGAGTATAATTTTCAAGCATTTCAAGCCTATAAAGATGAAAAATATTTATACTATAATGATTAGGTACATCTACTGAGATAGTAAAACAGTGATACTGCGACTATTTCGAAGGGGTCATAGTTTAAAACCTGATAAACCATGAAAAAAGAAACCATTATTTAAACTTATGTATCTAATTGATATTTGCAATTTATCACACGGATTTTGGTGAAGGAAAACATCATGAGGAAACAAACATATTTCTAGAATTCTGGGGACATGCGTAAGCTACCAATCCAAAACGGAACAGTGTGGTAGCTTTTAACTTCAACATTTCTGTCCAAAAATGGAGAGATATGCTCAGAAGTGGGATAGTAAAAAGCTTTCAAATGTGACTGTGATAATGAAATGAAATTAATAACTAACTTATTTATACACCTATTAATAGAAATATATTAAATTATATGTTTTTTAATGTGATGAAAACCTGAGGTCGTGAATGGTAATCCACCTGCGATAGGTTAAAAAAAACATCTTACGTCTTCCAGCACCGTGCTCAAGATCTTTACAATATTTAAGCAAATCTAAAGCGCAAGAACGTTCTAATAATGGATCAGCGTCAATATCAACTTCCGTTTCCTCAATTATTTGCACGACCTCACGTGCGCATTCGGCAGAGACAATTTTATGGTTCATTAGAGCATTTTTTAAACATTCCTCTACCTGAAAGATGTTGAATTGTATTAAAAATTGTATATATGTTCCCGATTTGTTACTTATAAGGTTTTTTCTTTCGCCATCTTTAAGCGTATAAAAAGAAATATAGCCAAACATATATTACATATTTTAGTAAGTGGGGTAAGATACAGTGGGGTAGTACGTAGAGAGACAGAGTATTGTTCCCTCGCAGCGTAGCAAAACGAATTTCGGACTGTATTTTTTTGTTTTTTTAGCCTTTCTTTATTCATCACCCCGGTTTGAGCCCATTGACATCCAAATTGCCCCTCCCGTAGTCGCGGCGGTGTGTACTTTTCGCCATTAGGTACATATTTAAAAAAAAATTGTCAATGCAGCTCGCTTGGATGATGGGTAGCTTTCCCATTTTGTTATGTAGTATATCACTTTACAATGCTCATGTTATGGGGCGACGGAGTGTTGATATCGGCTTAGTGAATTACTGCGATTGTTTGCGGATTGTGGTACATGCGATTTATTAATACTGCAAGTTAGGTATTAAACGGTATGTGCATTCTATGTTTAGTATTAAACAAATTTTATTTGAATTTATTTATTAAATGAAGTCGTATAACTTGATTCTCTTATAACCAACGAAGGTGGCAGTGATAAGAAAATCTTTAGAAGAATCTAAATGTCTAAAGCAGCGATGACTAAACTCACTAAGATATGGAAAGACCGCAATATCTCTCGCAAAACCAAAGTGAGGCTGGTGCGGACAGTGGTTTTCTCAATCTTCTTGTACGGAGCCGAATGTTGGACAATAAGAAAGTCAGAAAGAGCTAAAATAGATGCTTTCGAAATGTGGTGTTGGAGGAGGATGCTGCGGATTCCATGGACTGTACACGGAACCAATGTATCAATTTTAAAAGAGCTCTGTGTAAATATTAGATTGTCCACTGTTTGCTTCCAGCGTATCTTTAAATATTTCGGATACGTCGCTCGCAGAAACTCTGAAAGCCTCGAGAAGTTGACGGTTGTTGTGCAGATCGACGGGAAAAGACCAAGTAAGACCAAGTTGGTCAGAGCAAGTAAAGACACTTACAGGCCTGCCAATCACCGAAGCTTTAAAGACCGCCGAGGACAGACAAACGTGTAAAACCTTAGTGCATGACGTGATCGGCAGTAATAATTCCGTCTAAACACGACCTTCAGCAATGAAGACCTCGACTAAGAAAAATTGAAAAAAATGAAATATACAATATCACAAATCCACAGTTTAAATCAATTTTATTACCTGACCATCCGAATTAGTAATTGAATCATTCGGCACTGCACATATAGTTTGTATTTCCGCATTACAAAGTTTACCCAGCAAAGGGTCCAAACGATAATTTAAAGCTTGCTCTCTTAAAACATTGGCCAGTTCATTCTCACAATGCGCTTCTAATTTTGATTCTCTGAATTTATCCTTCAAGCAATATAGAACTTTTCCTTGTAGTTCAACATCTTGCGGTTCGTTAACTAAAATAACATTAACACCTGTAGGCCTACCATGAACTTCTACAAAATTCAGTACCTAAACCAAACCGCTTTCTTTTTATACCATGAAGTCTGTTTGAAAAGGACAACGTTATATAAACTATATATTACTCTGTCTCTTTTCCTCACATGTTTTAGGACGCATTGCGAACGCTCATTCGGCAACGACTTTAAAGAGTGCGTCTTTAAGACGTCATGGTATGAAAAAGTGAAACAATTTCGTTTACGTCTTCAATTGAGTCGCAATAAGAGTCAAGGTAGGCCTGCTAGTACTAAAAACGTCATGAGTTAAGTAACTTATAGGATACCGAACATAACGAAACTCACAAATTAATATATTTTTTTAATTCTCGTTATCGCAGATTTAAATTATACTAGAGTACGGGAGCCAGCCTAAAAGTGTCCATCAAAAATAAAGAGAAAGAAAATGAGACTGCATATCGACTGTGAACCGGCAATATGAACTATCCCTAATTGTAAGCCAAATCACTTTTTAACGGAATTGAATACTACTGCTCATCATTTACCATATAAACATGTCTTATCTAATACAAAATTTGTAAATAAATAAACATATTTAAAGTGTACTGTTTTTTTATTTCATAAAAATTATTGCGAATGTATTAATACTCACGTTTTTTCTTCCTGAAAAGTTGACAAAAATATAAAGATAGGACAATTTGCCAGTTCACAGTCGATATATCTGTCTCTCTTTTATATGTATGATTAGACAGAGCAAGGTATTTTCATCTTCCGTCTCTTATAATTAATTGCGAAACTAACAGACCTGAGACAATAACTCTAAGAAAATACTACGGTCAGTTTTAATAGGGACGCGTAGGACATAACTAAATAACTTACCTTCACGTATAGATAACATTTATTTTCATAGTCGATGATTTATATAATTGTTTAAATAATCTATTTTAATGAAAAAAAAATATTTTTCGAATTGACAATTTGCTATTAGCCTTAATGGGTTCTACAGCATTACAGAGTCATGGACGAACGCGTAAGCATCGGTATTGTAATTCTTGTTTTGCATTATTTAAAGAACGTTACATTAATAAAATTATTTTATTTTACTTTATTTATTGATATTTTTTCAATTGTTCTTTATATATATATTATTTGTAAGAGTAATGTAAGTTATTACTGTTTATGGCGAACCTCAATAAAAACAGTCTTTTACAAGTATCTAAGTACATATACGGACAATCATACGGAACTTTCGCTTAGGAAAAGTTATATGTACATATATATTTACTGTAATTAAGTACAAATAGGACTTATATTACAATATTGTAGATATGATTTGAATAAATAGCTGCTCTAGCTGGTACCATGTTATACTTAAAAAAAACATTTAAAAAATTCAATATGATGTTCTCTCAATTTTTCCAACAAAAGTATAGAAATTATCATCCGTTACAGTTGAGAACGTAGTAACTACGAAGTATAAACTAATTTTAGACAGGTCAATATATCATTTGATAGTACGATAACAAAGCCAACAAACGAAATTGCATCCGCTACTTTGTGTTAATATAATTAGTATAAATTATTTGACTTTCATAGCGAGATAAAAATAGCCTTGTCTGAGTGCGTTGACTGTTATGTCGACACGTGTGTATGTGTAATAAAAAAATATACTTACGAATGACATTTGAGCAGAACTTTTTTATATCTCCCTTACAGATATTTTGCAAATTGTTATTAAATCTATAGTCCATGTTTTGTTCTATCATTCTATTAACAACTACAATTTTACAATTATTTTCGAAATCTGCTTCCTGACGGTGGGCCTGAAGACAAACAATATTAAAAGTTAATAAATTACGTACCTTACACATGCAGGTCATTTCACCACAAGCATCTCAAGGTTTCTGGGTGAAGCGATTGTGGAGATTTTGGTGCTGGTTGTGTGTATTGCTTGTGTGCAATATTGCTGATTGAGGCGTCTTGAGATGCATGTGGTGAATTGTCCTGCATGTGTAAGGTACGTGAATTTTGCCTGCTTCATACGCATTAGCATTGCATGCATTCGCTTAACCCGCGCGGATTGTAGCAAAGTAGTTCTGTTATAGTTTCTGTAACTGGGATAATCTTGTCCCAGTTTCTTTTTGCAACTGCCATTGATTGTAGTGGTTAATTTCAAGTTGTTTATTCTAATCCATAAATACGACCTATGTAACTGTCGTATTTATTAACAATAAAAAAATCATATATTTCAACAAATTGAAAATATGAAACCAATAAAGAGAAATTAATGAATAGTACCTTCAAGCAATCCAAAATGACAGTTGGTTCAGTATTATGACAATACAAGTCAATCATATCATTGCATGTTGTTACCAAATGGTAATCAATTCCATTATCAGAAAATTCTTGTTTTCTCACAACAAATATGGCTTTTCTACAACCATCGCTCAATTTCCCTTTGGCTGTTTGAAGACATTCTAGAGCTGCTGATTCACCATGGGGTACGGTGGGACAAAATTCTTGCAAATCCTTTTTACAAGCCTCTTTAAGGTCAGGGTCTAAATCTATATTTTCTTTTTGTTGGAAAAGTTGACTTCGTAACTGCTGTCTACATTCCTTGTATATTGTGTGCTTTCTTCTAGTTATTGTATCATTTCTTATTATTTCGCTTAAACACATTACCACCTGCACTTTCGTTAAAGCCTTCGGACAAAACCTAATGACGTAAGACTTACAAGCATTTTTAAACTTTCTTGTAAACCTGTAATTTTTCAATGCTATTAATTGTTCATGTTCAATAGCTGCTCGACATTTTATATTTGCTTTTATTTCAGCATCATTTTTGTGAGTTATTAAGCAATCAAGTACATCGTCTTCATCCTTTTTATTATTTAGTTCTGATGAACATAATTTTTCTATCGGTACTCTACAGTTAGTGCTAACTATTACATTTAGTTCTATGTGACCACTTTGAGTTTCAGTAAAATTGGTTACTACATCTTTACATTTAATCGTGAGATCCTTGATTTTATTTTGTAAACATTGTATTTCCTCACCCTTACCAGGATTTTCAAAGCATAAATTTGCCAAATCGTCCATACACGCGTCAGCTATTTCAGGCAGCAAATCAAAACTGATCGCTCTTTGTCTCATTACCCTCCTAACTTGTTGTTCACAAGCTGGTTTGAGAATACCCCTTAGTTCTGAATTATATGCATAATTATAAAGACATGGCAAAATCAAGGGATCTTTTTCTGACGGATGTTCATTTACATCAGCCCAGTGAAGTTTTGCTTTGCATTGACTGACAGCATCATATTTACAAGCTTTATATAACTGGGGGTCTAGTTTAAAATCGCGTGATATAAAGTATTGGATTTGCAATAAAGCAGTTTCACAGTCACTTGTCATGAGAGTAGTTCCAAGCTTTTCCATTAGACATGACATAACTCTTCCATTCCCACCATTAACTTCTCTACAAGCTGCATCCACAACTGGTTTGCAAGCTTTGCGTAGAACTGGATCTACTCTCCAATCTTCACCTGGATCTGCTTCTTGTATTAGTATTTCTAATGATCTTTGACAAGGTAAACTAATTCTTTTATCTTTCCTCTTTCGAGGTCTAGCATGTTCCATCAAACAGTGTATAGTTTTATCACCTGTTGCAATACCTCGACATAGTGTTGTAATATCATTGGCACAATTTTGCATAAGTTCTGGAGATAATCTAAAATCATCCATTAACATCTTACGATGATCTATCATTTCTGCAATGCACTCGGGCGATATTTTGGCGGTATCATTACGTGATATATTTTCTAAGCATAATAATATTTGTGCTAGACGGACATCTTTATCATCTACTACACCTTTGCGACAGTGGTATTTTCGTATATCTTCCTTACATGATTTCACTAGACCTTTGCTCATTTTATAGTTCATTATCATATTTCTTTGAACGTAAAAAAGTTGATCTTGACATCGTTTTGTCATTGCTACAATAATTAATTATACATAAACGGTCATAAATGCAAAAAAATATGAACATTAAAGGCCACATAGTCATCTCTGAATAAATAATAAACCACTTTATACTATTAGTCATAGAGAAAAAAATTAAGCAATTGTTCTATGAAATGTTATGCACATTATCAAAATTGAAAATATTATACAAAATAGATGTGGTAGAAATGGGCGTAATGTATCCCTGACAAGAAAAGAGTGATATATATCTTGGGATATATATCACTCTTTTATATCTTTAACTCTTTTAGCTCAGTACGGCTTGAGAGTATAAAGCAACTAAGACTAAAAATATATCCGATATATCTTCGGCTCTTTTAGCCCGGACTTAGAACTCAGTAAGGCGGTATTGTACTTTTTTTATTTATTATATAAATTATGCTACATATTTTCTTTATTTTTTATTTTTTTCTATTTATTATGTACACTATTATTTACACTTTTCTGATATGTACAGGTAAGGATGACTTCTTCCCACTAAGAATGGAATGTAAATAAATAATCGTTCGCGAATTAGTGATTTTTTTTTTGGTACATTTGCATCCAATTAAACATTTTATGTCTTTGACATAAAGCACAAAAAAGCTGAACGCCGGCGCGTGTTGTCGTTCCGAAAATCCGTAGTTTACATTTTTAATACAAATATGCCATAGAGTTATTCGTATCTCTCTTTGACATGTAAATTGCTATATGTAAATTGCTATATAAGCTCATCTCTTTCACTCTAACTCTGAACGAGCCGTAACTCATCACGAAAATTGACTCTTAAGATTAAAGATATAGAGATATAATTGAAACACATGCGAGCTAGAGAGTGATTATATCTTCTGGAGAGATATATATCTTTCTTGTCTTTAGCTCGCGAGCTACTCAACTCTAAGATGTGGACATGTATCTATTTTCTATAACTGTTAAAGTGTGGGTCATCACTAATATTAGACTTTTATTATTGTAATGTTTGTTAGGTAGGAACTTAACTGCAATAAGTAAAAAAAATAAATAAAAAGTAAAGTACCAGCCCGTTACTACCCACAGCTGGGCATAGGGGTTCCTCTCTCCGTTTCTGGGTTGGAGCTAAGACCTACCATGCTGGTCTAATGTGGTTTGGTAGGTTACACATTTCTCCAGAATTCTCTAGTGATATGCAGGTTTCTTCACGATTTTTTCCTTCACCGAAAAGCATGTGATAAATTGCAATTATCAATTAGACACTTAAGTTTTAATAGAAAAACTCATTGGTGCTTGCTCGTGGTTTGAACTTGTGATCACCTCGAACCTCACACCGTCTCATAGCTGGGCTATGAAAGCTCCCAACAATAAGTGATCAGTGTTAATTTCCTCTTAAACACAAAAATAAATTGGCAATACTGAATAAACTCCTCAGTACTGATAACCAAGTCTAGCAGAAATATGAAAAATACATACAAAAAATTATTGTGGAAAATTTACCATTTTCATTTTTATGTCTGACAAGACATTTGTACATTAGCAGTGAATCAGGAACCTCATCAGGACAAAAAGTTTTCTGGTCTTTGTTACATGCTGCAAATACAATTTTATCTATTTGTATGGAGTTGTATTTCATTTCTTTTAATGCTGTTATTTGTGATTGACATTCTGAATGCAAAGATTCATCAAACCCTTGAAGACATTTCAGTGTTTGTGTTTGTGAAAGTGTTTTAGGATCAGGTGGTATCCTGCCACAACTATGAGCTTCAATATCATCTAAACAATTCTTCAAAAAGTTGCCAGTTATCTGCCAGTCATTAAATATTAGTGATTCAATTTTATTTATTAACCTCCAACAAGACTTATTTGTTAAACTTTGTTTACTTTTCAAAACACAATCTATTGTTTCAAAGTATGCACTCGCACACTCTAATATTAAAGGTTCATCTTGACATGATTCTTTCAGTTTGTTGTCTAAAAATGTATTATCCAACAATTCCGCCTGATGTTTCCAAATTTTATGTTGACAAGTAAATGGAGTTTGTGTTTTATTATTATGGGTTGTGTTAAGAGCACAGGACAGAAGAGAGAGTTCATCTTCTAGTTGTAAACATTGCTTCTCAAAGAGTGAACAACCTTTTAGATCGATTGTATACTTTTCTTTAGCCGGGCTATAACTACGACCGATATCTACCTTTTGAAGCGCTTCTACATTTATAAAAACAACAATTAGAGCAATCACTGGGTGTATTAAAATATTAAACATTTTGATGCACCGGTATTTTATAGTTTATTTACTGTTTATTATAGATAGACATTACAAAACAAGGAATGTTTATATGATACATTTAGTTAATAAGTAACTAAATTTTACTAATTATACAATTGGAATTGTGCACTGTAGTTTTCTTTGCGCAAAAAAGAATAATAATTGTTTACGCGAATAAATCACAAAAGATTGTAACCACAGACAAATAACAAAATGTATTGGATGAGTAAAAGTAAATGGAGAAGTATTGAAATGGAGCATGTTTTTCACTATGAAGGGGACGCATTAAGTATTAACTTTTTAATAGTTAATTACTAAGGACTTAGAATCTAGAACCTCATCATTATTTTATTAAAAGCTACAGACAAAAATGAGGTAAATCTGAAACATTTTCACCATATAAAGATTATTAAATAAGTACTTTATTAATAATCTATAGCTTAAGTTTTTACTTTGTGGAGTTCCGTAACACAAAAGTAATCATTTTATTTTGTTTTTGTAATATATATCAAAGATTACAGTATACATAATATATATATTAGCGAAGTCACTACGAACAGCAAATAATTTTTGTGCATAAAAGTGGAATTCTGAATAATTAATGAACTTAAACTTTAAACCCTAGAGAAAAATATTTGCAAAAATTTAATTTAAGACATTTTATGTAATCATTTTTTCTTATAACTGAACATTAGAAGAAATTTCAAATCATACAGGTATCTAGGAGTAATGTGTGTGAACTTATGAAAATTGACAACTTGCTTCTTGAATGTTCACACGAATGTCAAAAAATTACAATTGTCAAATTTTAGTTTACGATTGAAGTTTGACTCTTATTTTTCTCTATGAAGTTTGATTACAATTCCGAAAAATAAATCGGGATTATTAACGCGTTTGTTGTAATATCATACAAATGGAGGGATTTATCGAAGTGAATGAAATATCAGATTTTGTTTCATATTTAAAGAGCGTAAGTATTGTATATACTGGTATCGCATGATGCGGCAAATAGTTGTAAGCCATAATTTCCGCTAATCTTTCATATATCAACCAATATTGCCTTTAATTTTAACATTCTTCAAATGATATTAAGCGTGAAGTTAAACAAAAAATTCCTGCATTATAAATTTGCGCAATGAAATTATAAATGTTATTTTTTATTGCATCTAAAACAAACAAACAAGAATATCACGATTTTTAAATATAAGTATTAAGACTGAAGCATAAGAAATATTCGCTACAAAAGTAATGATATTATTATTATGCTATAGTCTATATAAATAAGAATTATAACAAAATAATTCCATCATTACTTTTGTAATACAAACCTTCACAAAGTAACACCTAGTTATATAAAATATTCATTATTTGTTTATTTTCATTAACATACAGGTGTAAATATATTATCATCGCTTGATAATATTTAGAGTAGTGAATTGGTGTGTGTTTTAGATGTTTTATATAAAAAGTTATATCATTTGATAACACTTTATTTTATTATGAATATTATTGATTTATGACTTATTCATTTTTTAGTAGTATCATATCTACATACTATTTTGCATGTTTTATTATTTGATTTGTAATCAGGATTTTCTTTTAAAAAATAAATAACAATATCAAATTAATATTATGAATCAAAGAAAGAAAAACCATTGTGAATTTACTTCTTTATTAAACTTTTCAAATATATGTTTCTTACTTGCACACTGTGGTTTAGTACACTTATTATTTGGTGCATAATAAAAAGCATGCATAGTAACATAACCTTATCCTAGATTGTACATTTCAGATTGAGTGGAGGGATCCTTGGCTTATGGCACTTGTGTCCTTTCACATTCTTATTACTTTCACCTGTTTTTCAACTAGAAACTATGGAAATTTTCAAATTATCCTCTTTATAACTTTATGTAAGTATGAATCCACTTTATTGATAATGAGAGTATGTATTTAGATGCAATTCTTTTGTGTGTGATGAAAAAAGGAAATATAGATAATGTAACAATGTGTGTGTGTGTATTTGTTTCTTTATACACATGCATGTGTATAAGGAAACAATAATGTGTTCATGTGCAAAAAAATACTGTTACTATTATTGCAGGTACCATTTTAGCTCCAGTAAAACTAGCTACACTAAAAATATTTATAACGATCTAACATTTAAATCTTTCATATCTAAAATTGTTAGTGTAATTTTATATTGGCATACGAAACATTAAGCTTCTCTATTTGTATCCAGCAGTATTTTTGGGAACCATGAACATGTTTGGTTAAGTTGTGTTTTAATGACAAAAAACATGACAATTGCTTTTAAGTAGGTATTGACTATTTAGCAGTCCATTACTGGATTTGATCTCCCAATAATATACCTGTTTAGAATAGGCAAAGTGATTTTACCATTCTATGATGATTTTAACTACATATTAATGAATACCAAGTTTATTTAGTCTATTATACATGAATACCTACCAAATTTGGTTAATTTATTCAATGGATAACTGGTTTTAACTAGAAAAAACAGTCAGTGTTTGGCAAACAATTGATGACTACAAATAAATAACAATTAATTACATCTACTAGTAAATTTCAGTCTTTACACAGTTGTTGGCTAATATTTTCAAAGCTGAGTATGGATCACAACTTTCATTCCTCAATTTTTATAATTATAATTGACCATATTTTCAAGAAAAGCTAATATATGTAACAATGCAAATAAAACTTGATATCACTACTAAAACTGTCATATTTAGCGGAGTCTTGTGACTACAATCAAAGATGAGTGGTGATGGTAGTAAAACTCTACTTTATGAGTTTTTCAATCTGATAGGAAATATACAGTTGTTTTAAGGTTTTCATAAAAAACTTTAAGACTTGTTTGACTAACTTCTCTCCTACCACTACTTGTTATTCTCCCGATATCCATGCACAAGCTACAGGAAACGTCATCCTGAGAATGACCCTATGAGAGCAGACTAATAAGTAACAGCAACTTCTTCTTCTTCTTTTATGTTTATGGCCTTGATCTGTGCTTTGAGGCACGATATATTCCGCCAATATCGCATAGAATGGAGAAGACACAATGGAGATTAATGTAAAACTTACAGTTGGCCAGTAATTAGTGAATATACTTGTTAATCTACGACAACACAAAGACTTCACATTAATAAACATAAATATGATTTATATAAATTGTATATAAATAATTTTATTTAATAAATAAAAAGTAATGATTATAGTTAAATATTCTTTTTTATAATAAATTTATTTAAAATTCTCACTAATGGAGTACACTAATGTACATTAGTAAACATTGAAAATTTATTGGACGAGGAGTTGTAAGAGGTAAGATGTTATATAAGGAGTGGTCAAGTTTGAGGCAATTAAAAAAGATGTGATCATAGGTTCCCTCTTCCAAATTTTTTATGGTGCAGTATTCTTCTTTGCAGTATTACTGGTATATTTTTCGGAGAGCATAAACGAAGTGGCCGCAAGGAATTGGACGTTATTTTCAAGACAACAATACTTCGATAGCAAGGGCTTATTTATATCAGTGGTCTTTTGCATACCGATACTATTAAACTGTATGATAATGGTGGTAAGTTCTATCACGCCGTATTATTGTCAGATGATTAGGTATGCCTTATCAATATTGCGTGGGTTATTATTAAAAATTAGCATTCCTAATTTATCATTGACCTAATCCCGAAAGCGTTGATAGTGATTTCATCGCACATTAATCTCTTTCATTAAAATGTGTAAAAGTAATTTTCTTTAATGTCCGTTTTTATATTTGGACTCCCTTCAGAACTTTTCAGAAACATGAATATTTAGACACGTGAAATCAATAAACGTTTATTTAAATTATACGAATATCTATACTTATTATAAAACAAAATCCTAAAAAGCTGTCTGTATGTAATCGATTTTCTCAAAATCTACTGAACGGATTTTTATACAGTTTTCACCAAAAGATAGTGCAATACTTCCGGATAGTTTAGGTAAATAGTACATATCGGTATTATGTAAATTGTGTTGAAGAGATTGCGCAGTTGTTAAAAATCTTGCTTGCTGGGAGCTTAAGTCGCGTGCGCTGCGTAAGCCAGCAGAGATACGCTAATGTAATGTACTAGAGAATTGTAGATCTATAAAAATACTACAAAAAAATCGCGACAGCATGTCTCTATTTCTTATGGTTAGCTCACAATAACTACTTTTATGTTCTAAATTTCAATTACATACACTGATTTACACGCGGGCGAAGCCGCAAGCACAGCTACTGTATTATAGATGCGAAAGTCTCAAGTCTGTGACGCTTTCGCGTCTAATCCGCTGGAGAGGTATTGATAAAAATTGATAAAGTTTAAGTTCATATATTGATAACGTTTAAGCTTATATATAGGAAAAAAAATATATTTCCATAAGAGAGGAGTTGACGCGAAGATTGCAGCAAGTATTACCAGTTATAATATATTTGTATATATATTATTTATTGATTGATCTCGTTATGAGCTGAAAAACCTAACAAAATTTTATTAATTTACCTTATGTATTGAATGTTAAACAAAAAAATTAATGTAATGGTCTGTTACTATCCCAATGCTGGACATAGGCCTCCTCCCTCCGTTTTAGGAGAGAAGGGTTTGAGTTAAGGCCTACCACGCTGCTTCAATACGGAGTGGTAGTTCACACATATCTTCAGAATACTCTAGAGATATGCAGGTATTCCTCACGATTTTTTTCCTTGACCGAAAAGCGTGCGATAAATTGCAATTATCAATTTGAAACATAAGTTTTAATAGAAAAACTGATCGGTTGAACTCGTGACGCCCTCGAAAGAGTCGCACGGTCGCACCGCCGGGCTATCACAGCTTATCAAACCTTCATTATTTTTAACAATAATTGCGATATTGCAAAAGAAATCGTATTCCTTCTTACGACTTGCTAGTTGGGAAGTCAAAGAAAAAAGTCATTAACTACCTAATCACGAAAATACACTTAAAATCATAATTAATAATTATGCAAATACCTACAGAATTGTTAATTAAACGTGGATTAAATTAAATAAAATTTGGATTATGATTATATATACAAATACTGGAACGTTCTATTAAAATTCATTGTTTTTCTTGTATTGTATTATGATCTGTTTTTGGTACAAGTCCTTGAAGTTTAATACTTAAAAATAACTAACGACAGCTCTGGTTTCGCACGGGTATAGACTATATTGTGCCTTAAATTAGATGTGCGCTTCATTTAACATCTATAACTTAAACTTGATTGAAAATCCTAAAATATGTCTATTTAAATACAATTGTGAATCATTAAATTAATCAAGAAATGCTGAAAATAACTATTGCATTTAATTAACAAGGGGTAATATTGTATCCGTCTAAACAGCTTTTACATTTACTTATGAGTCACTCCGACTATTGGAGAAAATTGCATGAAAATTATTTCAGTAGTTTTAGAGTCTATCCACGAACAGACATTCAGACAGACTCAGCGGGAATTTTTCATAATATGCAGTGATAATATTGTTATTGAAACAAGAGTGAATCCACAGTGTACATCATATACGGTTTCCTTTTCACTAGGCATATTTAGGTGATCGCCTACTAATGATTATTTTTTAATGTCAATTTTTATTTATTTTTTATTTATTATTTATTACTATATACATATATGTTAAAGATATTTTAAAATTAACTAAGGCATTGCCAGACATGCAAGGATGGCATTGCGATAGTATAAAACTGTGTCGCATATGCCATCCTCACAGTCAAAAATAATTAAATTAATATTATAAAAAAAAACAAAAATTAAATATTACAATAAAGCAAGGATATCATGCGAAAGAAAGTGTGAAAGCATAATACTGTAAGAGTTCGCCTAGTATTCTTACCGAGGTGTCGTAAAAGGCGACTAAGATAAGTTGACGTCAGGCAGGCGGCCGTTCGTAAAATACGTAGCCAAATCATGTGACAACATGTTTGTAATGTTGTGCCGACCCCACTTAGAGTGGGATAAGGGCAGGAGGACTAAGAGTTTGCCTAGTATTGACTAATTTTTTTTGGACATTGGTCCCCACTTTGCTACCGGACACGTGATTACAGTGTTGCCAATTTCCATTCCTAACAATATATTATATGATTCCAGGGTTCCTGGTTGTACCAATCAACACAGTTAATGACGAACTTAAAGACAGCACAGCTGAGGCAGCGTTTGAAAGAGATGAACATGCACAGAGAGCAGCAAAAGAGTTTAAAATCGGAGTAAGAGATTATTCAAGTAAATTGAAACAAAAACACGTACTATTCTGCTGACATCGGATACGACTGTTTTATCTGTTATATTATACGTTTATTACGCTCTGTGAATAATTTTTATTATTTTCGCGCTATTTTTGAGTTGCTTACTAAGCCTTTCTTCACGAACTGCAGAAATTAAAGTCATTGCAGTTCATAATTACATAAAATGGTTATATATAAACAATAAAAGGGGCCGTTCATAAATTACGTCACGCTAAAATAAGTTTTTTTTATCCCTATCCCCTGTTAACCCCCCCCCCCCCCTAGTTTTTGTAGAGTAATATTTCAATATTACTCTACAAAAACTAAGACCTCCCCACACCTGAATATGATAAATTTCATTGAATAGTGCACAAATTTCAAGAATTGAAATTATATTTCATTAGTTTGTATAATAATAAGTATCATAATAGACATTGTAAGAAAATACTCGAAAGATATTAATTTACATTCCCCCCCTGTCACATCCGTCTCGCTCAGTAAGACCCCTTTGTGGTCCCTCCTTGTATGCGAAATTTTATGAACGGCCCCAAAGAAAATTTGTCAAATGCTATACACAGTTTGTTATTGTCTTACTGCTTTAATGGTATCAGATTGAAAAACCAAGCAGTTAAATGAAAATTGAACGTTATCAAAAATTTCATGAAATTGTTAACTGATTGACCAACTTTATTGCATAGGGCAAATACGTATTGAAAAGGAACTTTTAACAAACCTTGACGTTGTTTCTCAATATGTTGGCAATTTTAACATACACTTAAAAAAAATCGTAACCTATTGTTTCTACAAAGTCATTTTATGGAAAAAAATGGTGTTGGCCTTTTTGGTGCTCTATTCTTTCGCATATCGTAAAGCGTGTTATGAAGAAGAAATGGCAAGAAAAATTGGAGAGGTTTGGTTTAAAGATCAACCTGACCAAAACTGAACACATGCAGTGTAATTTCAGTGGTACCTCCAATTTTTCTCCAATAACCTTAAATGGTGTTGTTTTGCCAGTCTGCTCCGACTTCCGGTGCCTTAGCTCGCTTCTACAGGAAAACGGTGAAATTGATCGCGATGTGAGGAATAGAATGAATGCAGGATGGATGAAGTGGCGACAGGTCTCAGGGACAGTATGTGACCCCCGAATGCCCCTTAAACTTAAAGGGAAAATTTATAAATCGGTCATAAGACCTGTCGTAATGTATGGATCAGAATGTTGGGCAATGAAAAAGATGGATGAAAGAAGAGTGCATGCAAATGAGATGAGAATGTTAAGATGGATGTGTGGTGTGACAAGATTGGATAAAATAAGAAATGAGTATATAAGGGGAAGTATGAAAGTTGCGCCCATTGTAGAAAAGATGAGAGGTGCAAGATTGGGATGGTATGGACATGTAATGAGGAGGGATGAAAATCATGTGACTAAACGAGTGTTGGATATGAATGTGGATGGATATGTGACTAGAGGGAGGCCTAAAAAGACATGGTTGGAATGTGTGAAGTATGACATGCATATAAAAGGAGTAGCGCCAGAGTTGACGAATGATAGAAGAGAATGGAAGAGGAAAACATGTTGTACCGACCCCACTTAGAGTGGGATAAGGGTAGGAGAAAGAAGAGAAGATCGTAAAGCGTGTAATGGAAATTGTGTTTCGTATTCTTGTGAGTCCTCTTTTAATTTCCGGTATATACATTGTAAATAAACATAATACAAATTGTCTTACGATGTAAGTTAGGAAATAATTGATAGGTACAATATGTATGACTTATAACTTAGAGGGCAGATTGCATTATACACTAGTGATAAAATAATATATTTAAAGCTAATATTATTTTTATTACAAATGCGAGGTGCAATCGTCTGCTTTCTAGAATTTCATAGAATATCGTGTCAATTACAATGAACGGCCATAATAATTTGTGCAATATTAAATATTATATTGGACAAAATGTACATCTAAGTTCGGAAATAAGGTTTTATTATAGTACTTTCAGAAGTGACAACGTCCAAAACTGAAAAATTTATATATACTCTATGGTCCTTTATCCTAATCTATCGAGCTCTTTGAAGAGAAGTCTACAAGGTCGTTAACTGATTTGATTTACGTTAATTTTAATGGAAATTAGATTTTCCTAATGAAAACATTTTTTGTGATAAAGTCAATACATTCTTAGCGTTTCGTGGGTTTTAGTTTATTTATATGACTTTTCTTGCAATAAATGCTGATGTAACTCTACCTCTTTTAAGTGTGTCTTATTGTTTTTCTTGCGATCACTATGAATGCAATCTTGCCGTTGGTGTTTTTGTTTTATATTTTCTTCTCTTGATGTGAAAATTGACGTAACTTCAGTATTTTTGAATTCATTTAAATTAGTTTGATTTTAATTTACCGCTTCAATATATATATTTTTTATTTCTTCTGCAATTTTCCCGCGTTTTTTTTACGATCTGATCTAAATTTTTTTATAAGGTTTGTCTACATTATCAGTTTTCTATTACAAAATCAATTATTCCCTTTCCGATTTTTTCATAAGTGGTGAAGGGTGCGTACTTAATACCTATGTATATAATTGTTTTTAATTTCAATTTAAAAATTAACAACCTTAGTTTTAACTAAAATAATGTTTATAAAATAATTAATTTTAAATATGAATAATTTTTAGTCGAAATTCGTGATATGTATTTTATTTTAATAAAATGTCTGTAATTTAATTTTCCGTAATTTTATGTGGTTTTGTTGTTTTTTATTCAGTACGTCTGATGTGATGTTATGGATGCCGTAAATTTAACCTAAAAATATTTGTATATGCAACGTTAAAAGAATTTGAATTATGATATGAAATTTGTACAACATATTGTTGAATAAATATGTAAGACCATAATGTATTTGAGAATATATTATCTATAGAATTATTAATGAATAATATCAACAGTCTAAATGATAAAATTCCTTTAACAAGAGCTGACGTCACAATTCCTTAAAATATACTTAAATAAATAAAAACCTATACTTAAAAAAATATAATTTTTATAAATATCGGAACAGAAAAAATTGTCTTTAAATTAAAATTTCAAATATGCTTTATTCAAGTAAACTTGTAAACAAGAGCCTTTGAATCGTCAACTCTACTCCTGGTTCGGAAAGCTGTTCCTACCGAGAAAAGCCAGCAAGAAACTAAGCGGTTGCTCTTTACAAATATAATTCTTGTAACTAGTTACATTTGATCATTACTATCTTGTACAGGCTAGAGGAGTAGCTATATTCACGCATTTTTATCATCTATGTAATCCTCAAAGCTTTTTGTATCAGCCTCCCTTTAACAGTGTTTTTAAACTGCTGTAATGGGAAGGATAAAATCGATTGCAGAATTTTATTATAGAATCTTAATGTTAAAAATTTTAAAGAGTAATAATAATAATAATAATAATAATAATAAACTTTATTTTACCAAAAAGAGTGTTAATTCAAAGATTAGGCAAATGTCTTTCTTTCTTTCTTGCCTTTAACCGATGTACGTCCGCTCCTATGATATTCTAAAATCTATTTACAACAAACACCTTTAAAACTTCTAAAAACATCGCGTCGTAATGTTAGTTTTATTAAAAGTATTCTCATATATAAAAACTCTTCAGCTTTTAGATCGCTAGATGTTTCATGGCTTCGTTAAGCATTTTATGTATAATAGATAATATGTAAGATATAATGTAACATTAAAAAATACTTGCTTAATATGGATATATATTAAAAAAAAATAATTGTGCCGATATTAGTGCAATTTTACCAGACATTGTATGAATCTACAGCAATAACTTATCAAATGGATATTACATTTCATTACAATTGTTTGACATCGCATTAAAATCTTGGACTAATATCACCAAACATCACATTGGAAATATTTTTAATTACGATCTGTGTAATTTGTGTTAATCATTATAATTTTGGTAATTTAATTGTAAGTAAAATGCAGATATGTAAGAAAACATATAAGTAGTGAAAGAGTAATTATTTACAACCATACAATTATTTACTCAGTGTCACCTTAAACGGTAAATGTTCGCTTTCTTACACGGCTGCATAGTATAGCCTAATCAATTTTATTCATCATCCGTGTGGTTACAATTATATTTATAGATGCTTAAATAAAACTATTATGTTACATTGTACTTTGTTTAATTTTCACTTTCATATTCCCTTGCTTAACTCTACATACTAATTTCGATTACGTTTACGTAGACGTACTTAGTTTCAAACTTTCACAAACGTAAAAGAAGTTAGCATTTTTATTTAGGATCCCAAAAAATGGATTAATTTTTTTTAATTTGTTTCGATTTTTTGTTTAAAAAGTGTATATAAATAAAAAAAAACATTTATGCAACTATAAATATACATTAATTTTTTATTTTGTTTTATTTTATTTGACAAACCAACAACACTTATATAAAGGTAAGTAAAAAAACACTCATAAAATAAGGCATATAACACATTGTCAATTTAATCATGATTACATAAAAAAATCCAGACGTTAATAATTTAAACTCAGCGTTGTTTGCTTAATCTTTGATAGAACTTCATAAGCCGTTAGCAGCAATTCTCTCCTTTACTTCCTTCACCATTAGCTGCACCAGATCGTCCAAGTCCACCTCAGGCTTCCAGTTCCAATCGCGGCGGGCTTCACTGTCGTCAAACACTTGGGGCCAAGAGTCGGCTGTTTAAAAAAAATAGATTTTAAACTTTCGCGATTAATACTCATTTGATATTCTCTAAATCATAGCCGATAGGAATTTTGTCGTGATGTGACCCATTTATTTATATAATAAAAAATTCCTAATAACTGAAATTACAAAATTTCTATCGGTTATGATTTTGAGAAAATCAAAAGAAGCCCAAATAATCAAATTAAAAAAAAGATACTGAACTGAAGATATTTTTTCGAATTACACTGGCAAATTATTGAAGAGCTATTAAATGCTAAAATTAAGCAAACGGCAGCACGAACGGCAGGAAGAACTACTATATTCAGTTAGAGAAGGAGGACGGAATTGAGTTAAATTCGTTCATATTCGTGAAATAGTTATTGGCCTTGGCTATGAGCACCATTAGGATTATTTTCAGGGAGGTGTGTCTGCATCTACACATATTATTAACCAATATAAAACATATCTTGCTATATCTTATTAAATATATGCATGCATTCTCCTGCTAGTTCAGTCGCATGAAAAATATGTAATTTTTCTATGTACATTTTAAACTTACAGGGGGATGCAATTGCACCTCCCTGCACTACCCTGCCGGTGTACCTGAGGGTGTCACTTAAATAATACAAATACGATGTTATTTGTCATTCCTTAAATCAGCTCAACGGTAGGAATTAATACTGAGATGTAAAAGGAGGTGAGAAGAATACTTGTATGCTTTCGAAAACCTTTTAATAAAAGTATACTAAGTAATTTCCTAGATTTTTAGCGAATTCAGCTGAACATTTCAAGTGCCTTATATAATTGTAATAAAAGTGAATGTAAAATCTTTGTAATGAAATTTGAAAATAATAAAGTAATAATTATTTCAAATCTGTAGCTCGTTTATGTAATTCTTTACATTACCAAAAGCGGGCGAAAGTTGCTAAGTAATGTTATTAAATATAATAAAAAGTATATACCTATTTCTTGCCTACTATCAGGCTTATAAGTGATTTGGAAATCAGGTATATATTTAAACATTCGATCGGCTAACTCCTCAGGAGTAAAGCTCATGGATGTTACATTATAAACTCTTCTGTTCAAGCATTCATTGGGCGTTTCTAAGTACTGCGACAGGGCTCGGAGGGCGTCTCTCACATGCATCATTGGTAACCTGGTGTCAGGTTTGAGGTAGCACTCGTAACGGCCTTTTCGAATTACGTCGTGAAAAATAGCAATTGCATAATCTGTAAAGTTATATAATTTAAGGTTATGTAAAGTTGTGGTTTTATCGTAGAGCCTGTTTGGTAGTGGGCCTCGCTCTGAGGTATGTTTAGAGAAGATATTCGTCAACGTAAGGCCTCGCCGATGGAAATGATGGTTTCAAGGGTTGGAATGCCAGAGAACCTTGATTCCACCATTCGAATCCACGATGAAGAGAGGACGAAATTAATATAGTTTTTCCAATGAGTCTAGTGATTCCAATACATCGCTCTCCAAGTTAGAGTGCGTGTAGAGCTCGTCTAAGCTAACATGACGCGCCCACTCTTGTATTTGCCCACTCAAGCAAATTTAAATATGTACGAAAACACATAAAATTCAATTGTAATGGTCAATCAGTTGGTAAGGACTAGTACTTGCTAAGGAACGGTTGTTGTTAAGATGTTTTGATGGCGATATGAATATTATAAGTATGCTTGACATAAAAATTGACACATAAATAGAAAAAAAATTGAAAGAATTCTGATGAAGCCTAAAGAATCCAAATTATTTGATGTGTCATAAATAAACAAATTGCACGCGAAAACAACTATAACATTATAGAAATCTTAGTTTATAATAGTAAAATTTAGTTCACGCAAAAAAGAGGCGTGACGGAAACCGGTTAAAGCTTTGGTGTAGGTTAATAACGAGAGATCGATACAAAAAAAAATTGCAAACCTGTAGTTCCTCCACCAGGTGGATCACTTGATATCACCCCAGGAAATCGTAGACAACGAAAATCCAATCCAAATTTGTAAAAGTAATATTCACCCAACAATTCAGCATGCACTTTTGAAACACCATATATAGTCCTCGGTCTTTGCACTGTGATATTAGGAGTAGGATTTCTCGGGGAGTCAGGTCCGAATGCACCTATTGTGCTTGGCACAAAAATTCGTAGGCCATACTGCTTTGCGAGTTCAATTACATTATGCATTCCTTCTATGTTCACTCTCACTGCTAGAGGAACGTTTTGTTCACCTATTGCACTAAGGAGTGCCGAAAAATGTATGAGCCAATCAACCCTGTGATCGACAACGATTTTCTGGAGTCCTTTAAAGTCTAAAATGTCGGCGAATATGTATGGACCATCATTAAAAACCTCAGTCGTTGGCTTGATTATATCTGACAATATAACATTGTCTCGACCGTATTTCCCGCGAAGGTGCTTAGCACATTCGACGCCGAGTTGACCTAGCCCTCCTATGAAACATAACCATATATTTTACTATGATATTTATTACAACAATATTGTCAATATATTCCTGGTAAAATGAGTAAATTATATTATTAGTAAAATTGTGAACAAACTTTAAATTTATTAGCTGTCACTAAAGAAATGCAAATAAGTACAAAAAATCCAACGTTTAGAACATAACTGTTTCACAGCAGTAAAGATAAAGCGCATTAAATTTATTTATTTACAAATCGTGTTATTCATCTGGAAAAGCGACATAATATTTACCACATATTCATACAAACAAATAAATACATAACCGTGTTTATGGATGATTATTAAGTTATTAGACGAGACATGATGAATGAAATAAAATTTAAACAAGGATTTTGTATAAATAAATGAAATCTTTGTACAAGGTAAAAGAGAAATATTTCATGGAAACTTGTATATCATGGTATATTTACTGAAATTAGTACGTGTGAAAAATACCCGAATAGCTTTTTCGTTACATATTTTGACAAGATCATGGTCCGTGTTGTTTTCTAATTTTCAATTTTTTACATTAACGTGAAAGAAGGAACTATATTATGAGGGAATTAGATAAAATATAATAATGTTCTAATTTTTATATGACCTCTCATATAAAAATACCCTGTACTCATATTTCTTAACAAGATTAAGTAATAATTACGTGCAACTAAACCACATATCAAGGCTACCAAGTATCTTTGCTAGATGTATTGTATCTACTATTGCAATCTATCCATTTTAAGACGACCTACTTGTAGTACTGCTAACTTTAATGAATTTAGGAGTAGGTATTTAAGTATACTCGTACAGTCATGATTAAGGTAACAATAACATAACATTATTTACTAATAACTGCCGTTATGCAACATCTAATGTCAATAATATTATGTCGTAGTGTTCTCAATATATGTTAGACTAACAATGCCCCGCGGTTTCACCCGCGTACAAACAGATCTCTTGGTAGAGAAAGTCTACTAAGTCGGAATTTAGATTTATTTTTGTTAACATTAAAGTTTTATTAATTACACTTACATTCATAATCTAATTAATATACAATTTTTAAATGATTTATAGAAGCAGGCGTTACTTTGCGGAATTCCATATTACAAGCAATATAACAGAACTAACTACTTTGCTATAATCCGCACGGGTTAAGTGAATGCATGCAAAGCCAATGTGTATGAAGCAGGCAAAATCTACGCACCTTATACATGCAGGACCAGCCACCACATGCACCCCAAGGCGCAATTTACCAGCAACAACGAACACAAAAGCAGCACACACACCCACCACCACAATCTCGACGATCGTTTCGCCCCGAAACCGAAGCATCATCAGGAGGATAGGCTTGCGCAGTACGATTTTTGTCGTGAAGCCTATCCTCCTGATGATGCTTCGGTTTCGGGGCGAAACGATCGTCGAGATTGTGGTGGTGGGTGTGTGTGCTGCTTTTGTGTTCGTTGTTGCTGGTAAATTGCGCCTTGGGGTGCATGTGGTGGCTGGTCCTGCATGTATAAGTTGCGTAGATTTTGTCTGCTTCATACACATTGGCTTTGCATGCATTCACTTAACCCGTGCGGATTATAGCAAAGTAGTTAGTTCTGTTATATTGCATACAATTTTTACTTTACATTGAACATATATGTAATACATTTTTTAATTCCTTATATTATTTACATAGAATGTCCGACATTAGTAACTTTAAAAATACTCTACAAATATTGAAAACTTCTTGATTTCAAGTAAGTAATGAAAGCATTTTGGCCCAGAAATTAATATAGTAAATTTAGCTTGATTATTGTAAATTCTTAAAAACAAAAATAAAAATTCAAAAGTAAAACTTTGTTCTACAATATTAGAGAAGAGATTTATGTGTAGAATGTGTAAAAGGGTAGTAGAAGAGTTATCTGGATCTATTTTTTATGTGTAAATAAGTTTGTCTAATATATTTTTTTGCAAATTGCAAATACATTATAATTAATTACGCAAGACGCTACGTTTCACACCACGAACTGTAATGTTTTCGTATGCAGCTGATAAGTTCATATGATTCTGAGATACTGCACATTTTAATATAAGCCATTCTTTTCATTGAGAAATGCACTACGATTACATTTCAATATTGTGGTTCGATTGTCTCACCGAATCCTTTTGAATGTCAAATTACGTATTTATTTTTGTATTTACTTCTTAGTCTGATTTATTTTTAGCAGGTTTATCACAGGGTATTACTACGAGTATATAACGAGACAAACAGTTCTTTCGTCGAGGTGATACGCTTGATAAATTCAACAATTTCCGATGCAGCTCTTGCTTTGAAGTGATGTTTCTCATGCGAGAACAAGGACAATGTATTAATATAGTACGTGAAGGAATTTCAAGTGCAATATGTTTTTCAACGTTGTTTTAAAATTTATTTTTTACAATGTTGTCACAATGCCTAAATGCGTGAAAAATGAACGTCTATCATGTGAAGATTTTAAGGCTACAAATCGATAACTGATCTATCACAATATTCATATTTTAGAATGTAAGTAAATTCTCTTCCAGTCGAAACTTTTTAACGATTATTTATAAAATATTGTCTTAAATATAAATTATAGTTTTATTCATTTAACAAAAGTATTTTCGCGTATACTTCAAATAACAGTTAAAATATACTTTTACGTTGTTTGCACATCTGTCGATTTCATACGATAAGTAATATAATACGTCACAGTAATTTCGCATTAATAAATAAACAAGATATTACAAATTGTAGCCTATATGTTATTCGGATGTATAAACTCTATTACTGCAAAGTTTCATCTAAATCCGTCGAATATTTTTTTCTTGAAAGAGTAACAAACATCCATCCATACTCACTATCTTTCACATTTATAATATTAGTATGATATGATATAAGTAGGAAGTAGAATGATAGTATATTTAAAAAAGGTATCATCTTTTTCAACTGATGGACGTCCACTGCGGTACATTGGTCTCATCTAAATTTTTCTATGATACATGATGTTCTGCCGCTTGAATCCAATAGTTCCCCGAGACCTTTACAAAGGCGTCAATGCTGAGTTTTCCAGTGCAGGGTCGCCAATGCAATACCTTGTAGCCCTTTTAGCATTTTTCCTTATCCTCTCTATGTGTCTGAGAACACTTTATTTACAGTTAACTAAGACGGAATTTATTTTATCCTCTTTGATTCAACCTGAACGGTAGGCGAGTGTCTAACTCGTGATAAAACTGCACGACAGATATAGTTTAAATTACACGCTGATTGTGGTAAAGTTTTAGGAACGACATAAGGAATATTAAGACGAATGTAATAAGTTTTTTTAGCGTTTTTATAGCACATTCTTAAGGTTTATAAAAAAAAGACCGTCGCCGCGGCTCTCTTAATAATACTGAACGGATTTTTATACTGTTTTCAACAATAGACAGTGAATTCGACGAGAAAAGTTTAGAATTTTTTTTGCAAAAATTTAAACCACCTGGAAGCCTTCATCGGAAACTCTGAGTACACCAATATACAATAACAAAAAAATATATGTTGAGGCCCATCCTCTTTAATACAGGTATCAAAATTCCGCGATGGCATTATATCTATCTATCTTTGAAGGGCAACTTACTATACCCATTGGAACTAATAAAATAATTGACTGAATATCTTAGAAGATATTGTCAAATTAAATCTAACGCACGCCTAAATATTAACAGAGGGGTAATCAAAAACAGGTAGAGACACAAAAAACCGCGGTCGGGTCCACTACATTATATTTTATTAATTTATTATTTATGTACCATAAAAAACGTTAGAAAAATATAATCAATGAAATAAAGTGTATTAAGGTCAACTTATCCCTATTTTGTTCATTTACAAGTTGAGTTAATTGACATATAATTATATAAAATATACATATAATTGATATATATATTCATTATTATTAAATTAGAATTACTTAGTAATTTTAGGTAATAATTTTGACAGTTTTGTAATTTCACTATCGTAACGTGATGATTAAATTGTAGAGAATAATATTTTCGATTCACAGGGGAAAAGAAGAAGCGAGCGAACTTACCTGTAATTAAAATTTTTGGAGGCTTTTTATTATTCGAGATCAAGCTATATTTCCTCAACTGAATTGTAAAACCGCTGAATATTGTTTTCAGTAACCTCATTTTCATATAACTAATGAACAAGTATTGTGTAAAAGTGTGATATTATTGCACTTGATATACGTTGTTATTGCTTCTGCGATAAATTAGAACTGGATATTAGACAGTGAGGTTTCGAGATGTTGGTTTACATCACTGAAACAGGTTTCACCGTAAATCATTGGTCCGCGGTATTAATTTGATGGAAAGTGAACCTAAATTCAATGTCTTTAGACGTAACAACGTTACGACTTGTCCTATTCATCGAAGAGGTGTGTCTTGACATAGTGGAACGTTTATGCGAATTTGACATTGAATGTTTCGCACATAGCAAAGTCATTAAGTACGTACATACTACGTAACAACAACCGTACAAGTCATTGCTAACAACTTACAAAAAAACTATAGATATAAAAGATTATGCTTATTCTACAAGCTGTGATAGCCCAGCGGTGAAACCGTGCGACTCTTTCGAGGGGAACACGAGTTCAAACCCGGGCAGACACCAATGAGTTTTTCTATTAAAAACTCATGTGTCTAATTGATAATTGCAATTAATCACACGCTTTTCGGTGAAGGAAAACATCGTGAGGAAACCTGCATATCTCTAGAGAATTCTAGAGATATGTGTATCCTACCAATCCGCATTGTAGCAGCGTGATAGGTCTTAACTCCAACGCTTCTCCTCAGAAACGGAGAGAGGAGGCTTATTCCCAGCAGTGGGATTGTAACAGGCCACTACTTTACGCTTATTATAAGAACATACATCAAATCCATCTTAGTCTAACAAGTACTTTTGAGTCGTTAACTCTACTGCTAGTTCGGAAAATCGCTTCTACTGAAAACAGCTAGTCAGAAACAGTCGCTCCTTACATATCGTTATTGCCATGTTGTGTAAGGTCGGAGAATTATAATATATAAACAAGCATTTTTATCATCTATATAGTCTCCAATAGTATAATAATTATAATAGGCTTTCTGTATAAGAATTTTTAATAGTGTTTTAAATTACTTGGAAAGCTGTGATAGATTATAGAATTTTATAATAGTATCTTTTACAGGAAACTATAAATTATTTAAACCATTACCTATATGAAATTCTACGTCATTTATTTTTTAGTATAACCAAATTTGTAAAAATAAATTTTAATAAAACGCTAGCTATCCAATCACGCGTTGCTGTTGCTTAGTCTGATTTCGAATACTCCTGGAAAAAGAAGTCAACAGTTACAAAATCCTCCGATTGCCACCAAACTTTACAAGATCGTCCGCTGGATCATTCTAAAAATAATCTGAAAATTTTATTAAAACCGGTCAGCCGTTTCAGAGTCTATAAAGAACATACACACAAGGGTAGCGTTCGCACATTTGAGGGTGATTTCATCCTTTTTGAACTATTATAAATATTTAAATATGACTTGAGACTCCCAAAGATTTACGATCTTATAAAAAAGTTATGGTAATAATAGTTATTTCTCCGGTAATTCGTTTGTTTACCAAACTTCGTCCGTCGTATTTTTCTAATACGAAATTCCAAGAAGGTATTACAAGCCATATTGACGTTTATATTTTCGTACATATTAATTACGCTTCAAATAAATTGCGAATTTCAAGGTTAACAACTTTTTACACGGATACAGCAATTTCGCTGATATTTTAACGCCCAGTTTTTATTTAATCGAATAGGTATTATACATACACTATAAAATAGATTTAATGTAAATTTAAGTGAAAAAAGGTCAGTGTGTAGTGTGATGTACATAACTAACGCTGCAAGTACAGTAAAGTATACTACCCGGCAATAAATAATGCATATCGAGGCTTAGAGAGCGAAATCGGCTAGATTGTGCTTCATAGAGTCTCTGTCGCACAGAGTGACGAACCCGTGTGTGACAGTGACAGCGCTCTACGAAACCGAACTGGCCGGCTGTTTCGTTGTAAACATCGATGTGCATTATTTAATGCCGGGTACTATACGGTATTACAATGCAATAATACTATGTAATACTAACGCGACTATTATATTACTAAGCAACAAATGATTACAATAGAGTACAAAGAGTAAAGTAGAGAGGATAGTGGTAGACATTCCATAGAGTTATTGTACTAGAGTATAATAGAGGAAGCCAGGCAGGCAGGTATATAAGTGTCTGTCACAATAAATAATAAAACGGAAGATGAAACTACTATACTTCTACGTCTTCTACTATACTTCTAGAGTCTTCTACTATACTTCTAGTATATAGGTATACCTATATACTATCATCTTTATGTAATCACACATAAAAATAGAGAGGGATAGATAAAACTTCATTTGCTTTCTCTTTATTTTCTGTATGGCATATTATAGGCTGTTTTCCCTAATCCAGTATAATAACTATATTCAATATGCATTCAGGAACATTTTATTTAACAGCGGACGACAGCAAAATATTTGTGTGGTTTTCTTATAATATTCAGTAATATATTAAAATAAAGTCCTCAGCGTACGTCAGTTATTCTTTTTAAGATAAGCACTAAAAGTCCATCAGTCGGTTATTACGTCGAAAGGCTACGTTAAACTACACGAGGGTCGCATTATCAAAAACCTCTTTACCCAAAGTAAACACGACTTTCGCCAAATGTTTTGGTCTATACATGGATTCGCTCCTTTATAACAAACTCGTCGTACTAACTACTCAGTCGAATCAGGTAAAAATATTTATTACTTATTTATAGTTTTTATTACTCACGTGAATCTAACATCTATTATTTGGTGACATCTATTGATATTGTACCTTGGAAATAGAATAAATTATATTTAACGAAACGAAACGTAAAAAAGTATTTATCAAAAAGAGTGACTGCCGAGTTTCTTGCTGGTACTTTGTGAAATCTGCTAATAATTCTTAATAATATGATACAAATCGTGTAATTATTAGATGTCTATTTTATTGTCATACCTTTCAATCTATTACTACATCGCAGGATTAATCTTGATGAATCGCGTGTGCAATGCTTTATTTTGCAAGTTTTACAAAGATTAAAATAAAAACGACTTATGTTAACTAGATGTGCCAAGTCACATAACGAATAGTATAATAATAGTATTATATTGTCATTTTTCATTGATTGATTATTATTTATACCATTTTATTTTTGATTGATGGATTAATACACGGAAATGCAAAGTTTATATGCCTGGCATAATGAAAATTACCACTTATTAATTGAAATATTTCCTGTGTCTTCTAAAATGTTTGGGTAAATATCAGGTCTTATTTGATTATTATTGCTTTAATAAAATGATTTACTGCTTGAATAAATTTAATTTTGCTTTATTTTTTTTAAATATTACTTAGTATTATCAAGAAGAGTTAATTCTACGAATCAATTAGGCAAAATAGGACTGTCAAATTCTTAAAAACGTAAAAATGAATACTTTCCCTGGTTGTTTTTATGTTTTTATAGAACTAAAAGAAAATATAGAGGAAGCAAACAAGTACCTTACCTGTAGTGAAATTCCATAAATAAAGACTGCTTCAGACGATTAAGTAAACAATAACTACGTATAACCGTAAAATAACCTTGTAATATTACGGAAAATGCAAACATTACCATCCAAAAACATAAATATTAACATTGTAAAGGCAAACACAATGGTTTTCACGCGTTATCTTTGCTAAAACAATTTAAAAAGTTATTTTACTTAAAGCATCGTTAATTTATTTTTATTTACCTAGTTCTTTAGAATTGATTCTGATTCACCATTATTTTTTTTCGAACTGACTGTATGCTGTTAGCCCTAACGGCTTTTACAGCGTCACCGGGCGGGACTGATTCACCAAAGGTAAACATGTTACTTTGCGGCCTGTGTATATTTGAGCTAAGATCTGCGCCATTGTGGATTAGCAGGTAGTATAAATCCAAGAAATTCTTCAGTAATAGGTTTCATCAACATGTTTCACCTTATATTAAAAATAAACCTGCCTTCAGCTACACAGGTGGGTTCGATTCCGCCGAGGGCCATCATTTTCTGAAATGAATTTGTTTGTTCCTTGGCTATAGGTGTATTTATTTAAAATTATAGATATAAATGTACCAGTTGTCTCTCACCCGTAACACAAGCATTAAGTTACTTACTTTTGGGACGGTCGACAGTAGGTATGTGTGTTTGACTCATATATATCTTTAAAAAACCTAAGTTTCTAACGCCATTATTACGTTTCCTGCCCGAGGTTTAAACTCCCGCAGCCTTGGTAAGCTATACGAGCTCTTACCGTTGGGCCATCAGTGACTGGCCCTTGGCGCAGTTGCCAGTGATCCTGTTTTCGGCTCCGCGGGTCACGGGTTCGATTCCCGCCGAGAACCAACATTTTCAATTTAGAATTTGTTGGTTCTTCGAGTCTGGATGTATATATGTATTTAAAACTATATATGTATATATTTACCAGTTGTCTTGTACACAAGTATTAAGTTACTTACTTCAGGGATGGACGACCCGTATGTGTAAATGTCCCATCTATTTATTTACTTATTAAAAAATTAATCATTTATTTTATATATATATATTTATGGGAGATGATGCACGGTTGTTTTTATACTAGAAATACGTGTCGCTTCGCCCGCGTAAAATTCAGTGTTTAGCATGTTATAGTCGCTTGAGTCTCGACATAAGACTGGCTCTCTAATACCCTACACCGGTTTGTTACAACCCCTACTAAAAATTGTTATAAAACGACCTCTTCAACTCAAATTACATAAAACCGTTATGTACTATTCACCAAAACCTTTCGGAGTAATTGCACTACCTTTTAGTAAAAACCGTACTAAAATCCGTTCAGTAGATATTGACAAAATCGACTACATACAGACAGACAGCTTTGGGGACTTTATTTTATAATAAGTATAGATAGAAGATAGATGTTTATACCTACTAGCGCATCTACATTAAGAGGTTGCGTATGAAGCCACGCGCCACAATGGTGAAAGATAAGTTTCTTGGTGCGCATCGAGCCATGAACCGAAAGTCTGGTGTTTGCATGCGAAATATTCTTCGCATCCAGTCCGTGTTTATCTATCAAAGAACTCGCTTGTCAGCTTTTTATAAAGTGAACATCGTATTACGTAATTGGAGCACAAGTTTCGTAATCTCGATCAGTGGTAATAAACTAATATGTTGTGAGGAACTAACGAGAATTTTAGTTGAGGTAAAGGATGAATTAAAGGAATAATTTGAACACTGGGGCAAAATTATTATGTAATAATTATTATCTCAGAAAAAATTATTTCTTTCAACGTAGTGAGTCCATTTCAATGGTATAATATGGAGACCGGTGCCAATACAGAGACGCTCTTTTTAGTGTTTAGTTTAAATATTTGAATATGTATGAGTTCAGGACGTAACAGAAAGTTTACAGTAATTTATATAATATTCACTGTGTACTTTATATGATACTATTGTATATAATTAGATACCATTGAATTAACATATAAATTATTGAATCAAAAATTCTTAGTCCAAAAAAATTACTATATGACAATGATGATTAACTCGGAATCGCCACAGAAACTAGGTATCAGCTTTTACAGAGGATATTTTTGGCTAAGTTTCCGACTCCTGCAAAGCTTTTACGGTTTATGCACTGCTTGTCGCATCTTCTGTTACACTTCTAAGCTCACCTGTCCTGCCTTGTAACGCTGCGACTTTCGCGAGAGGGACAAAAGTATAACAGCAATTACTACAATAATCTAATAAAGATAAGCTAAAACTCTGATTTCCGGTACCTTGGTTCGTTTTTTCAGAACGACGATGAAATAGATCGAGATGTGTGTAGTAGAATGTATGCAGGATGGATGAAGTGGCGACAGATCTCTGGTACTATATGTAACCTCCTAATGCCTATTAAAGTTAAGGTGAAAATTTAAAAAAAATTATTGTATTGTATGGATCAGAATGTTGGTCAAATTCCCTGCGAGAGAAGTTTAAGGAAATAGGTATTCTTATTTTGGCTTCACAGTATATTTTTAGCAATCTAATATTTGTTCATAAGAATATAAATAATTATAAAAGGATTGGCGATGTATATAATAGACAAAGTAGGAACCGACATAAGCTTGCGGTTCCTGCTTTGCGCCTTGCAAAAGTAAATAAGTCATTTGTGGGTTTGGGTATAAGATTCTATAATAAAATCCCGCAATCGTTTTTATCTTTGCCACTACAGCAGTTTAAAAGCGCTGTTAAAGGGAGGCTGATTCAAAAAGCCTACTGTACTGCATATATAGATTGATCATTATATAGATGATAAAAAAGCGTGGATGCGTGGATGCGTGGATGCGTGGAGCTACTCCTCTTCACTGTACAAGATGGTAATACCAAATGTAACTAGTTATAAGAATTCTATTTGAAAAGAGCAACCACCGAGTTTCTTGCTGGCTCTTCTCGGTAGGAATAGCTTTCCGAACCAGCGGTAGATTTAGACGATTCAAAAGCACTTGTTTAGAAGTTTACTTGAATAAAGAATATTTTGAATTTGAATGAATAAGATGAATGAAAGTGCAAGCAAATGAGATGAGAATGTTAAGGTGAATGTGTGGTGTGACAAGACTGAATAAAATATAAAACGAGCATATAAGGGAAAGCCTTTAAGTTGCACCTATTAAAAATATACAATAAAACGGCCGAGTTTAACGATCCGTATTTTACTTGCATAATACCGTATTCACTTTCAAGCAAATGAATATACGAGGCCGATATTGAGATAATTACTGTGGATTCTGTATGCGAAGTTTATTTTAAATTCTTTAAAAAAAGATTTAGAATTAAAAATAATTATTTTAAGGTTTATTAGATCATCATTTTCTTGCCCTTATCTAAGTGGGGTCGGAACATTTTTTTCGCTTACATTCACTCCTGTCATTCGTGAACTCTAGCACTTTTATAAGCATGTCATATACTTTACACAATCCATCCATCTCTTTTTCGGCCTCCCTCTAATTATATATTCATCCACGTTCATATTTAACACGTGTATGATTTTCATCCCTCCTCATTACATGTCCATACCATTTTAATTTTGCACGTCTCGTCTTTTCTATAATAGGAGCAGACTTGCCGGCATATTTTCATTCATTTAATCCTATTAATATGACAACAGAAATAGTATATACACATAGTATAAACTAATATAGACTTATCTTAGATGGAGATTTACTTGAGGATTGTACATAATAGGATTTCCTTTATGAGAAACATACCCTTCGGAACATAATAAATTGAAATTAAATTGCGTCCTAATCTCTTTCTTAATATCTTAATCCATTATCTTCGCATCACGTCTCGACTTAATGCATGATCTACTAACATAAGTAGAACTTTTGCACTCTCCTCCGTATTTCGCATACTTTGTAATAACTGGCGTAACTTTGTAAGGATATTTAATACTAATACTAGCTGTCCGGCCACGCGTTGCTGTGGCTCAGTCTGGTTTCGATTTAACCTCGAAACAGAAAGACCTCGAAGATTAATAACATGCTCCGATCACCACCAAACTTTACAAGATCATCCGCTAGGTCTGAAAGATTATCTGAAAATTTCATTTAAATCGGTTCAGCCGTTTCGGAGTCTATGAAGGACATACAGACAAACATAATTTTTTTAAATATAGAAGATATTACAATAAATTTCAGTAAGAGAAGATAGTCTCAATTAGAAGCGCATGAGTCTGCAAGTGGTAGATTTACGTGTTCAACATAGCCTTAAAATAGTACAGAAAACACAAATGAAGCAGCTTCCACTAGACCAGAGTTATTTAGTAAATAATAGATTCGAACCCAGAATCTCTATAATTAAGGTAGAACCCCCCAGAAAGAAAATTCTCCAAGGAAGTTATCAATGTATTCAAAATTTTATCAAGAAATATCTCTTTATTTCAGTTACATTATAACTTTTAATCTATCTTTCATCTCCACCTAAATAATCGTTAGGTACGTACTTCCATTTTGTTAAGAAAGCGTCTCTCAAGAATAACAATTTCAAGAAAATTATCTGTATTGTGCAGTTGCATCAATTTATTTCTATGTAGGTCGAATGAACCACACGATATGTTCAATTGCATGAAATTGTTACTGCGGCAATCGAAAATTGTGGATGGGTATCGATATGCATTCAGTTATGGGGGTCGTGTGTTCGTTTCACGCCGAGGGTACAATTCTTCCAAAATAAATTTGCGTTATTCGAGTCTAGGTATTTATGTATTTATTTAATAAATTATGTATGTATGTATTTACCAGTTGTCTATCACCACAAGTATTAAGTTACTTATTTTGGAGACGGAGGATCGTGTGTGTATTTTTTCCCATATATTATTATATCTTTATTATTATTGTGGTCATAGAAGCAATTGTATGGTGACCTATGCAGCTTGGAACGAATACAGATCTGTTTGACTGACTTCACGCTACCTCTTCTTTTTGCAATAATTAATGTTCACTACTGGACATAGTTAAACAAAAGGATATAATATCCAAGTTACACGATTTGTGCCGCTTTAATATCCTTCCCGGCTTCCTGGGAAGTTTAAGACGTTCTTAATCAATTTAGATTGAATAGAATGGGAGGGTTGGCCAATACTACGTATTATGCTGCTGAGTCGTTACTCCACCATCTTCATCTCATTCGTTTGCCGAATTATGTACCCACCCTATCGGCTCCTCGTTTCCAGAACTTGTTGGGATATGGCTCAAGTGCAGTGTAAGTGTAAAGTGACTATTTTAGTTCTACTTTGGATCCCGTATTCTCTGATTTGATCACACTGAACAAGTCTGAACGTAGCTCATCGCATGGCTAGCTGAGTGACCCTACCATGCTCAATGAAATTCTTATAATAGGTCCTATATTTACTACTAATATCATCATAGAAAGTCCTTGAATTACATCTATACATCTGTATCTCGCGTTTCAAATTATTGAGCCCACTAATATATATTTTTTTTCAAATAATAGTTATTCGGGTTTAAGGTTGAACTATAACATATAGCATGTTGTCCGTAATACTTAGAAACATATAAAATAACTTACTAAAAAAATATCATAAAGTATATAAAATATACACCTACTAAAAAAAATAATTGCTATCTTGAGAAGGTTTACAAAATTTTTAATATTTTTTAAAACCAAGCAGACGTCTTGGAAATGTTTGCATACAATAAAATAATTAATCGACGCAAATCTGTTGAAGATCAAATTATATTTACGTCTTAACATATGCAATACGACATGGGTACCTATTTCGATACTTGATTAGGTAATCTATTACCGAACGCTAAAATACCATGGTGTTGTGAAAATCTTACTTGTTAAACTCTCGACACTACTACACCTTGCTGACCCCAATTTCGCATAGGTATTAAGTTCAGAAGAAAGCTGTGACAGCCCAACGGTGAGGCCGTGCGAGTCTTTCGTAGGGATCACGATTTGGAACCCGAATTTATTTGTCCAATTGATAATTCCAATTTATCACACGCTTTTTGATAAAAGAAAACTTTGTGTGGAAACCTGCATATCTCTAGAGAATTCTTGGGATATGTGTAACCTACCAATACGTATTGGAGCACCATGGTAGCTCTAAACTCTAACTCCTCCTGTCGAATAAAGGAGAGACGAAGCCCAGCTGTGGATAGCAACATGCCGTTACTAACTTCAGACGGAACAGCTTTTTGCTTAAATCAGCTGTTTCATTCATCAATAGATCTTCTTTGTACCAATGTTGCATCAGTACGTAGAGTTCTCACTACAGACTTTTTTCATTACACCAAAAATATATTTGCATATTTGTAGTCTAATTCTAAGCGAAGTTTTTTGGTTTTAATCTAAATTTATTTACAAGAACTTGTATTGGGCTGAATGCAATTGGGCTTAATGCAATACGGGCTCTGGTGACAGTTATGTTCGAGATAATCGTGTAACTGTAACAAATAGTGACTAGCCTCGATGACTGATTACGGGTTACGTTTGTAGACTCTACACATAACGTTTTCTATTACAAATTGCAACAGACAGTCGCACTGCACGATGTCATAAATAACAAAAACATATCCACATTTTGGCTTTCTATCACATTATTTGACTTTAAAAAAATTATTAACCTATATATGGCAATTTCAATTATTCTTTATTCAAGTAAACTTGTTAAAAAGTGTTTTTGAATCGTCGAATTTAAATTATTCTTTATTCAAGTAAACTTGTTAAAAAGTGCTTTCGTCGGCTCTACTGCTGGTTCGGAAAGCTTTTCCTATAGCGAGAACAGCCAGTAGGAAACCCCTCGGTTGCTCTTTTCAAAAAGTAATTCTTATAACTAGTTACATTTAGTCATTACAGTCTTGTCCTGTACAAGAAGAATATGAAGAGTACTGTCGAAGAGTACGCATTCTGATCATTTATATAATCAATCGTTAGGAGTAAAACTCGACATAAAAGTTGCAGTCGATTACGGTAATAGTGTTTGATCTTTACCAAAGTTGCTACTAGGTTTCGTTAGAATTTTCTAAATATTAAATGACAAATTCTGCGAGTCTTTTAACATAACATACTCGTAATAACATGTGCTCTTTTGATGGAGTTTTTTTGGTGGTTACGAAAAGTTATCTTAAAAAAATCGTTATCAATGGAATAAGTCATAATTCATGTTAAATCGATCGTTTTAAATATATAGAGCAACATCAAATTTAAGTTTTCGGTCCTCTATCTATATACATTTCTTTTTTTATAAATATAAAGGACACGATTTATAGAAGCAGGCGTTACTTTGAGAAATTCCATATTACAGAATCTATAACAAAACTAGGTTGCTATAATCCGCATGTGTTAAGCGAATGCTTGCAATGCTAAGTGCAAAATCGTAATGCATTACGATTTTGTCGTAGAGCCTATCCTCTTGGTGATGCTTCGGTTTCGGGGAGAAAAAATCGTAGAGATTTTGGTGGTGGTTGTGTGTATTGCTTGTATGCATTGTTGCTGGAGGAGGCGTCTTGAGATACGTGTGGGGACTTACCCTACATGTGTAAGGTACGTGAATACTTTATACACGTAGCATTGCATGCATTCGCTTAACACACGCGGATTATTTGAATAATAAATATGCTTGGGTTTGAAAATCCTTTCAGCTCCAAACAAGACTGCAAATAAATAATGTAAATTTAAATGTTTAAAAGATTGACCGCCGAGTTTCTTGCTGGTTCTTCTCGGTAACAGTAACATTCTGAACCAGTGTAGCTTATTAAATCTCATTATTGACCCTCGACGATTCAAAAGTGCTTGTAAAAAGCCTACTTGAATACAGATTATTTTGATTTTGAATTTATAGCCAAGTAGTTCTGTTATAGTTTCCGATATCGGACACGGCTATCACCAAAGTTAGTATATTAATAGTTGTGTGGCGAGTGACAGACTACTGTTAATTTATAAATATATAATTTGAAATGCATATTTAAATATAAAAACACACCCAAACTCCCAAAACCCCAACAAATTATATTTTGAAAAAGTTGGCCTTCGGCGAGAATAGGACCCGCGACCGCGGAGCTGAAGGCAGGTTCACTGTAAACTACGCCAACGGGCCAGTCATACATACCAAACATAACTTCACAATGGACATAGCAGCCGATTTGGTTTACTTTGACCCGTCATATTGCACAACAGTTTAACCTTAACAACAATAACATAACGGCAAATGAGAACAATAGTATTGTAGTGAAAGTGCATCTAAACTGTCGGTAAGTGTAGTCGTACCAGCCGGCTATTGTTTATAGTCCTTCACGCAAGTAAACAATTAAATCTATTCAATGAAATACAGGAAACTGTTAAAGCAGCATAAAAATAAAATAGATTGTACCAACGTACAAATAACCCTAGCCGTGTCATTGTGCTTAACATACATAAGAAATGAAATTGATTCAAAAGTACTAATTTAGAATGTTATAAGTACAATATAAAAACAAAGCCTCAAATTTAACACCACTAATATTTAGTAAGCATGATTTGCTATTTATTTTTAGTAGGTGTTAAATTGTGATTTATACGTTTAAGTCGTTCAACGATAAATATTGTTACGTTTTGTTTTAAAAGCGTTGGGTCATTAGAATACGTAAACTTTTTTGGTTATTTCCAAGCACGTACTATAAGAAACACTTTCAAACACTACAAACTTTCAATATATCGAAGATAAGTTTAGTAATTTTCTTTTTTTCAGGTATTGTATAATAAATTCAAGAATTAAGACCTAACAATGCTACAATGACAGTCCGTGAGGAATGGATTTCAGCAGAGAAAAAACATTGTTATGGCTAATATTTTTATTATTCCCATGTGTTTCAAGGCTACAAACATTATGTCCTTCGCCGGAGTCTATACTTCCTTGCATATGCACACACCGTCAGGACGACGCACAGATATGGTAAAATTATCGAAGTCGATCGCGTAGTAGCTTCGATTTAAAATAATGTATATAAGACTTACTTTTATTATAGTTTATTCTGTTATGAATATAATACTATAATTGTTTACTTTTAATAGACTTATGGATGTTTTGGATTTTGTTTCTATTTTTAGGTGTACACACAGCGATCTAATGCAAGTTGCAAAAGGAATCCAAAGAGTAGGCGAATTCATAAGAAAACCAATAGATGAAATAATTATAGAAAATAATTACCTGCCGTCTTTACCAGGAAAACTATTTCAAAATGTGAAAATACTAAGATTAATGCTTCGACATAATGGCTTAGAACGAGTATCTGGAGCATGGTTGGAATCTCAAGAACAAAGTCTCTTAGAAATATTTATTGTGGAAAATGAACTTAAAAACATCCCATCGGAAAGCCTATTGAAGTTGCAAAATTTACAAGCCCTTACAATACAATCACATAGCTTAAAAAGAATACCACCTTTAATAAACATGCCAAAACTACGCTACGTGCATATTCATTCAGAGAGTCTTAACGGTATACATGAACATACCTTTCAAAATGTACCCAACCTCGAAAAATTGTTCATCCGCGGCAGTTTGACTTTACACACATTGAAAGAAAATTCTTTCTTCAATTTACCCAAACTCAAAAAGTTAGATGTAACTGACTGTGCTATTAATAGTATTCACATGAGAGCGCTGTCCTTGCTTCCAGAGTTATACGAATTATCCTTTAGTAACAATAGAATATTAGACGCAAGTATGGTTGGAAGAGCAACGAGAGACCTTCCACGTCTTTCTATACTAAACTTAAATCATAACATTGTAAATCAACTTAACGAAGGAGCTTTCGTTGATCAAGCTATGTTGGAACACCTGTTTTTATCGAATAACAAAATCAACATCATTCATCACGGGGCTTTTCACAGAGTACCCAAATTGAGAGTCGTAGACTTAAACTATAATGAAATAATTAGAATTCATCCAGAATCATTTTTGCAACCATCAAGCAGCGGGGTTGAAGAGTTGTCACTCATTGGAAACAAAATTATGCACATATCCGAGTTTCGAGCTTTACTTGATGCGCTGCCTCGTTTACGTTATTTAGATATGAGTGAAAACTTGTTGCAAGAAATTCCAAGAGGTGCTCTAAGGGGTCATCCAAGTTTAGAACGGTTGCATTTAAATAAAAATAGTATAAAATTTATAGATGCAGAGGCTTTTGTAGCAATGCCTGCTTTAAGGGAGTTACATTTAAGTAACAACTCTTTAAATGATATGAACGAAGGACCGTTTTGGAATTTGCCTGCATTGAAGGGTTTAGACTTATCAAAAAATTATTTTCAACGTTTGCAACCTAAGTTATTGTACAACCTTCCTGCTTTAAGAAGAATTGATATAAGCAGTAATCAATTAACAATAATAGATCCTATTACTTTTATGGAAACGCCTTTATTAGAGTATATCAATATATCCGGAAATGCTTTGATGTCTATACATCCAGCAACTTTTAGAAATTTGCCTAATTTATATGAATTAGATGCTAGTTCAAACAGGCTAATCGAATTTATACCTGGCCTACCAAGAGGTTTGGAACAACTTTACTTACGAAGAAATCAAATAACACATCTACCAAATTCACCTTCTCCAGATTTAGATTTACCTTCTTTACGAACACTCGATATATCCAACAACGGTATTCAAATAATGCCGCACTCAGGGTTAAAGACTCTACATAATTTAAGAAGGCTTTGCATGAAACGTAATGGGCTTAAACAAATTGAAATAACAACTTTTAGTGATTTAGAACGTTTAGAAATGCTCGACATAAGCGATAATCAAATTATAAACGTTCACCCGAAAAGTTTCAGAAAACTGGGAAATCTTAAGCTAGTAAATCTACGTGGAAATAATATCGAAAACTTTGATTTCATGGTCATTCAAAATAACGACGCATTGTCATCTGTTGACTTAAGCAAAAATAAACTTAGAAATATAAGTCCCGATTCAGTTAATAATAATTTAGGTGTAGAAATATTAAACATATCATCAAATAATCTTCATGAATTACCAAATACTCTGAACATGTTATCTAAATTAAAAAAGTTAGATACGAGTAACAATTATTTAAAATATTTTAATGGTAACATTGTTAATAATATACAGACATTAGTTGAAATTAAATTACAGAGTAATAAAATTATCGAGCTACGGACTGGAAGTTTCAGAGATCTAAAAAACTTAGAATCAATAGATTTAGAAAATAATCAAATAGAAATCATTAACTCAATGGCTATATCAAGTCTCCCTAACTTATTGTCGATATATTTAAGTAGAAATCATATTATTGATATACCAGATAAAACATTTTCAAATTTGCCGAAATTAAGAATTATTGATATGCAAGGAAATAGAATACAGTTTATTGCATTACGAGCGTTTGAAAATATGCCATTGGTGCAATACCTAAATCTAAGTAATAATCAAATCACAAATTTAGACAATTTAGGTATTAAAAAATTAATTTCCTTGGAAGTGTTAGACTTGAGTTTTAACAAGATTACTAAAATTACTAAAGAATCATTTCAGTATATGGAGTGGCTTGTAGAATTAAACTTAGACAACAATTTAATATGTTACATTAATAATCAACCGTTTGACTATATGCCTAGGTTGAAGGTTTTATCTTTGCGTCATAATAAATTGATATCCGTACACGAAAATAACTTCTCGAAATTAAGAAACAATATTGCCATTCTAGATATTGATGGTAAGTGTTAAAAAAACTGTTATAAAATAATCCTACATTTCTTGTTGATATATATATCAAGAACAATGACTTTATATTCACAGGTAATCCACTTATTTGTAACTGTGCAATTATCTGGCTAAAAGCATGGTTATCTGAATCCTCATCGCTGGGACCAAAATGTGCCGATGGAACGTATGTAAAGGGAATGCCATTTTCCAAGAGTGACTGTTTAAACACTCCTGTTAGTATCTCTGAGATGAATTCATGTTCAACATACGATAACGAACCTTTATTACCAAATTTAGCAACATCGCAAATTTTTTCATCATTGGATAAAATTAAAGACTATGAAACACGTACCAAAAATAATAATCAAGGCAACAAATTAAACAATCGACCTCTACCAGAAGAATCTGAATACTTTTATGATGAGTATATTGATTATCCTTATAATGAGACGATACTGGAAAGCCTGAATGATGGAATAAAGCACTCCCAAAAATTTCCCAATAATCTAGGTAGCACACCTATACTAAATATGACAATGCAAAGCAAAAATAATACAGATAAAAAAACTGGTATTGCTTTGAAAGTACCTGCGCCTGCTACTACTAGTGGCTTTACTTTTTTTGGACTTCCACTACCTTCATTAGATATGGGAAAGCTATTGAGCACAGGTCGTAAAATAGATTGGTCAGGTAATAGAAATAATCAGCAATATGCGAAAAAATATGAAATCACAGAGACTCCCAAATTTGAAACAGGAGGATTTTCGCCGATGATTTCTACTACATCAAATGGTTTTATGCCAATAGTAAAACCAACAATATCCTACCCCTTAGTAGATAATGATGCTACGTTAACAAAAAAAAGTATCGAGAAAGTGGGGCTAAGCATTTCAGCAGTCAATAATGTAGCGCCAAAGAGAGCAAGTCAAAATAATACAAATCATAAAAAGGTTAAAGATGAAACACACGAAATAGAAGCATACCATGTAGATGAAAACACTACACACATAGCATATAACAGAACTAAAACCATAGTTGAACAAAATAATAATCCAATAAATATAAGTAAATATAATCTTATGGAATCCAACATAAGCATAAATCAAGTAACAGAGAAAGACAATATTATTACAACAGATACAAGTAATGATATGTCATTGCAGGGCTGGCACGAAACTAGTAGTATGCTACCACTTCCACTGTACACCTATTTAACATCAAATTCTCCAATAAAAAAGCATATAGAAAACCATAATCTACCAACTGCACTTTCTGCTGTTCTTATACCTAGCGACGATGATTTGGTGATAAACCACAGTAGAACAGCCATAATAACAAAAGTCAACATGCCCTTTGCAGAGCATTATGATCTCCATAACAAATATACACCAGTTATTAATAGAGAAGCAAAAACCAGATTCACTGAAGCTACAGATACTGGACAGCCGAATGCAAAAAAATATGATGATCATGAGTGGTATTACAAAAATTATAACAAAACGAATATAGATCCATATGTAGCACCTGGTATTAAAGCTTCGTCAAGTTGCTATATTTATTTATGCTATGATACAGTTGTATGTGTAGCATTATTACATTTACTATTATAATAATTTAATTAGCGAATATAAATGCATTACTGCATCCTGTTTTACTAATAAATTATAATATCACTATTTTAATGTATTTTTTAATTAAATCAAAAAGAAAGATAAATGAAATCTTGTTAGACATGAGTTAATCATTTTTAAGCTATTATTTTCATATCTAACGCGCCTTAGTGCACGAGATATGTGTATATTATTGTGTAAAACAAGTTTGTCCGATAATAATTGAAAATGAACATGCCCGAAAATTAATCAAAGGCGAAACTTAGGGCATAATTTATTTAACACGTGGGAAAACCAGGGCGCGTCAGTTAGTAGTTCATAATTGTAACTTGTAAGTATTTTACCGATTAGTTGTACGCGTACGAAGTCACAGCTTGTATGAATTAATCGAATGAGAGAACCAAATTAGTATTTGTCAGTTAAACAGCTTAATTCGTTTTTAGTTATGTGCACTTCACCTTAACTTTTATTTCCAATCGAGATGCAGATGCAGATATCACAAAAACTAGTTATAAGTATGATAAGTTGTTGAGGTCACTAACTCCATCCTTCTTTAAAATATCAGTTGTTACAACAAAATTAGTAATTTTTCTCTGTGATCAAATGAAAAATGACTTTATCCATAATATAATCAAAACAACCAATATGAACCTGTAGAATGCTGTGGAATAGCCACGACCGAAGACTCTTCAATATGGACAATCTCAAAAAGATGTGGAGAATTGGTGGATTTAAGTGATACTAGATAGTGTGGCGTAGAAAGCTCTTGGTCAGACTTATATTCAAAAGTTGGAAAAGAGTCTACCAATTAAGAAAGAAGATAGTGAGGACAAAGAATATGTATAATAGTAATATTTTTTTAATTCGTTTTTATATAGATTTTTATACAAGTTGACAAAACTGATGAAGAAATGAAATTACTTTTAAAAAAAAATTTTGACATAAATATATTTCTTGCTAAAAATTAAACCTGGAAATTCTAAAAGTGATTTTATAAATATATAATTAAATACATAATTTAATAAATAAGGTACGAATGGCTACTATAACAAAAACATTTTATTATTTTGGTTCAAAAAACATAAAATGAGCGAGCATCTGGTAATTGACTAAGAATCCACTACAGTTCAGTCTTTTCTAAAAAATGTGCTCTAAGTTTATCTAAGGCTTTATATCTATGAGATATTTTATTTTTCTCCTCTTTTGGCAATTCACCATATGTTTTGTCATAGCCATCGGGCTGAAAAATACAGTCCCATCCAAAATCCCTAGAACCTCTAGGAGATACAATTGTACCTTTGGTAACACCTTGAAATATTATCACATTAGCATCTTCGCAGGCACCAGCACAATATGCGAAAGTACAAACTGCTTTTGCAGATTTGTCATCCCACCCAGCTAGCATATTATGTAAGCCTTCGGGTTTTATTTTGTCTAAAAACCATTTAATATATGGTCCAGGCAAATCACCCAATGCATTAAAACAAAGACTGGTATCTTCTATAAAAACAGGCCTTTTCAAAATCCGGGCTGCCTCCTGACATTTTTTGACTGATACTTCGTCGATTTCTCCTTGTAGTTCTGGCAAATCTAACTTATAATTTACAACTTCAAGTGGAAAATTATTTCCTAAAATAGCTTTTACCTCTTCTAATTTTTTAACGTTTCCCGTGACAAAGGTGAGGGTTCTCTGAGTCATTTTAAACATATACTACTTTTACTTTTAAAACTTAACAAAAAAATAAATAATATTTACAATTACAAAAATATATATTTTAAAGGCTTTTCCCAACAACTTTATTAACTTTTAATTTCTGTCAATTTGTAGATAGTAGATACTAAATACTAAATTCTATAGAGAAAATGAGAACCATAGACATATACATTACACTGTTAAATCATTTAATGGGAATTGGGATTTGGGAACCAAATATCAATGCACATTTATTGTCTATGGATTTATTCTACTCACGTTTTTCGTTAGGCAATAACCCCTCGTAAGCACGGGCGTAAAAATTACGCCGCGTTAAAATTCCGCGTAAGTCCCATAAGCACGGGCGTAAAAATTACGTCGCGTTGAAATTGCGCGTAGCTTAGTGGGTAGTGACCCTGCGTTCATCTCCGCGGGTCGCGGGCTCGATTCCCGCCGAGAGCCAACATTTTCTATAAAATTTAAATTTGTTGATTCGTCGAGCCTGGGTGTATTTAAGTATGTATTTAAAATTACATATAAGTATATTTACCAGTTTTATTCACCCATAACCCAAGTATTAAGTTACTTACTTTGAGGATGTACGACTGTGTGTGTAAGTGTTCTTTATATTTATTTGTATTATCATATATTTATTTATATGTTTAATTTTTTTTACCAATAAGGTTATTTTCTTTTTTTTCAATTTACAGTTTAACCACTGTTTGTCATTTTTAACTCATGCTGAGTAAGCCTATAAGTGAGATATACGGATTAGTAATACTAAGATAGTTGTGTCTATACTTTATATTGTAAACTATATATTGCGTTGACTTCCTATTTAAAAAAATAAATGTAATAATATAAGATAAATAAAATAGAATAAGATCATTTGATAATTTTATGGAAATATTGGTCCCAGGATAACACTTCAAATCACTAACATGCGTTCAGCAAAAATAACCTGTACGACGACTGACTTTAGCCCTAAAGTAAGGAAAACAATAATAACGAAATTACTAAATACTCGTGCTTTGCTCTACTGGGACCGATCCATTATTACTGACAGGTATATTGTTGCCAATAAACCTGATATAGTTTTAGTGGATCGGTCAGCGCGTCGGGCATTTATTGTTGATATCCCTGTCCCGCATGGCGATAATCTCATACAGAAAAAGAAAAATTAACAAAATATTTAGATTTATCTCATGAGGTGACCGCCATGTGGAATATTGATTCAACAATAATTGTTCCAATTGTTGTATCGGTTAATGGTCTTATCGCGAAGAGCCTCGACAACATCTCAAGAGGCTCACGCTTAGTTGCTGGATCAAGCGCAGGATACAGAAGGCAGTGTTGCTTGAGACGGCATGGATAGTGAGGAGGTTCCTCACTCTGTAGCCCTAACCACCGGGAGCTTGGGGTCCTCTCTCCGCTCTCCGTGGATGGCAATTTTTTTATATTTTTTAATGTTTTTTTGTTGTAGAAAATATTTAAAAATGTAAATCAATTTGTATATAAATAAACGAGTGAAATACGAAATTACAAAGCAATTTTTACTTTTCATAATTTTATTTCAGTATTCTGGAAAATGTTTCGGATATAGATGCGCACGAGAATCCACTTCTATAATAAGTACTTCTGGATCGATAAACGACATCTAACTATTCACTCTCAGGCAAAACTATATAACACGTCAGACCGTCGAGGGAGCTCGCGACGGACTGAAAGCAACGCTCGCGTTTTTTCGCGTTCGTGCGAATAGGAATAAGAAGTTTCGTATGTTCTATTCGGTTACGCCCATTTACCGCCTTAAAATGGAACACTGCGCTATAAAAATACGTCGTGTTTTAAATGCGCTGTCGTGTGAACAGATACCTGGATATCCATTTGTTTCATTTTTTATGATCGTCCGAACGAGTCGTAAAAAATACTTTGCGGTAAAAATCCACAATAGGCGTTATAAGAAGTTTCGTATGGTATATTCAGCTTAACGCCCTCGCCCTAACGACTAAAATGGAACACTGCACGATAAAATACGTCGCGATTAAAATACGCTGTCGTGTGAACAGATACCTGGATACCCATTTGTTTCAATTCGACGTAATTTTTACGCGCGATAAAAATCATAACATCTAACATTTCTAAATCAATTTTGAAAATCGATTATAGTAAATACTCTTAATTTACTCAAATTTTTTGGTCATTAAAATAATATATTATGTTCTTGGATGAAACCAAAGTAGCCAAACTACACATTGTAATCGAATTTCATAAACTGCACATCTATTTTTTTTTATTCTTTCTAGTCATTACATAATTCCAATTAATTATTAATATAAATAAGCAACTTTTAAAATAGTCAGAAAAAATTGCTTATTAATAATCGATGTCTACGATTCAAGTAATCGATTATGTACAAATCGTTTTTTTTATTCAAATTTTTTAATTAAAATATCCATAATAGCCAAAATCGGCTGAGTTAAGGTTTATTGAATACATTCGACAAGAGCCTTACGAGGAATATCTTTTAATGTGTAAAGACCAAAATTAATGTTAAAAGCGTGTTGCAGTTGTTTTATAGGTTCGAAACTTGACGTACACTTAAAAAAAACTTATTACCATAGAGTAAAGCATTATTTTTAAGATGACTGTCAAATTTTGCTATTGTTATCGACGAATTTCCAGTTGTCATTACAGTTAATCTTATTATTAATTATTCGCCAAGTCCAAGCTTTGTGCAAGTTTTTCTCTTTACTCAGATCTTGATAATAAATAAAAGTTTTTTAGAATGCCAGGTCAGGAGGTCGTGACTACTAAAGTTGTGGTTCATCCACTTGTATTGCTGAGTGTTGTAGATCATTTCAATCGAATGGGTAAAATCGGAAATCAAAAGCGTGTTGTTGGGGTCCTTCTAGGCTGCTGGCGGGCTAAGGGTGTTCTGGACGTCTCAAACAGTTTTGCAGGTTAGAATAACTATGTCTTTTCATCTGGGTGATGAGTAAAAGTCAAGGACTGCTGCTCCTAACTTAAGGAATCTATATCGTGGGTTATAATTTTTAACTTTGTTGTAGTCTATTAAGTTTTCATAGTTATACACACAATATACCTATAATTGGTACTACATAATTTATAGAATTAGGCGTTACTTTGCGGCGATCCATAATACAAAAGTAATAATACAATTATTTTGCTATAATCCGCGATACATGTGTTTTGATTGCATTTGAAAGACAAACATAAAGCAAATATGAAACTAATCAACTTAATCTTCTAACAGTAACAATATAACAAAAAAAATTCAACTATATGGCATAGCAAATATAGCAAAATAATTTTATTATTACTTTTGGTACTACATAATTAATTTAAAACAATATGGGATATATATTGGATGATTTACTGTGGAAGATCTGAATAAATAAATAAATATACAATCAATTCTGAAGACAAAAATTCAAATTTCTTAAACTTTAATATCAGGTCATACTTATAATTGTATATATTTATTTTTAAAATGTAAAATTGATCAAAGCTACAAACTTGTTTTTTAAATGTTACTTTTTATAGCTTTATTTACAAGTTATCTCTTAAAATGTAAATTATATCAATAAAATAACTATTACTACTTATTTGCTTGTTACAGTGCCATTTGATGAAGATGATAAGGATAAATCAGTATGGTTCCTTGACCATGATTATTTAGAAAACATGTATGGAATGTTTAAGAAGGTTAATGCACGTGAAAAAGTAGTAGGCTGGTACCATACTGGGCCAAAACTGCACCAAAATGATGTAGCGATCAATGAGCTGATAAGGCGCTATTGTCCTAACTCAGTGCTTGTCATAATTGATGCCAAACCCAAAGACTTAGGGTTGCCCACAGAAGCTTACCAAGCTGTTGAAGAAGTCCATGATGATGGTAGCCCTACAACTAGAACTTTTGAACATGTGCCCAGTGAAATTGGTGCTGAGGAAGCTGAAGAAGTTGGTGTTGAACATCTTTTGAGGGATATCAAAGATACAACAGTTGGAAGTCTTTCACAGCGAGTTACTAATCAATTACTCGGCCTCAGAGGTCTCCATTCTCAGTTAAGTGAAATAAGAGACTACCTTGTCCAAGTTGGTCAAGGCTCTTTGCCAATAAACCATCAAATTATATACCAGCTTCAGGACATATTTAATCTGCTGCCAGATATTACAAGTGATAATTTTGTTGATAACCTGTACATAAAAACAAATGACCAATCGTTAGTAGTTTATTTAGCTGCCTTAGTAAGATCTATTATTGCTTTGCATAATCTCATAAATAATAAAATAACAAACAGAGATGCAGAGGAGGGAAAAAAGGATGAATCTAAAGACAAAAAGGAGAAGAAAGATGATAAAGAGGAGAAGAAAGATGACAAAACAAAAGATAAAAAAGAAAAAGATGAGAAGAAAAAGTAATTTAGAATCATCATTAGTTTAAGTTGTTTGTAATGCTGAATTATTGTAATAAATTGTATTTACTAATTAATATTTTTTTAATAATTTCCTATAGGGTCAATAATGTTTTATTTATTGAAACTTGTAAATGTTTTTAAAACATTGTAGGCTTTAAAGATTAGCTTCCATTCATGCCTTTTCCATAGATACTCATATCAAGTGTTGTTATCAATCTAAGAAAAACATTGTATGTATATGCACAACACAATATTCCATCACATCTGATATAAAAAAAGAATATTAATAACTCCTTGAAATGAAAATTTAATGATGTACAAATAAATGATCTCTAGAGTTTGAAGGTATCATTGCAATTTCCTGATAAACATGTTAAATTACCAGTAGTGCGAAATATTGCTATCATATTATCAATACAAGTAATCATAAGTATTGGTATGTGGATGGATCTTTACATATACTGATTGTACATAATTCAATACTTGGTCATATTACACTATCTTTGAATATTTATGATAAGATTGATATAATATCTATACAACAGTGATAAATAATATAGAACATTGATAAAAATATAGTCAGCCAGTCTTCATTTGGTGTTGTGATAAGGATGTAAAGCGGGGGATGTTTTGAAATAAAAGTAATAGAATCTCAAAACAAAAAAATTGGAATCCTTCAACATGGCTGACCGGATTCAAATATCCGTGAGTAACAGTTCTTTTTTCCTATAGGTTTCTTGTGAAGTGATAGAAAAATTGAAAACAGATTCAATTCGTTATGTGCTTCTTCTTCGTCAACCGATGGACGTCCACTGCTGGACGTAGGTCTCTTCGCGGGATCTCCACACCATACGATCTTGCGCCGCTTGGATCCAGCGGCTCCCTGCGACCTTTCTGAGGTCGTCTGTCCACCTCGTTGGGGGTCTGCCGACGCTGCGCTTTCCGGTGTGGGGTCGCCATTCCAACACCTTGAGACCCCAACGTCCATCGGTTCTCCGCACTATGTGCCCCGCCCATCGCCACTTCAGCTTCGCGACACGCTGAGCTATGTCGGTGACTCTAGTTCTTCTACGGATCTCATCATTTCTGATTTGATCACGTAGAGAAACCCCGAGCATAGATCGCTCCATCGCCCGCTGAGTGGCTCTGAGCTTTCTTATGAAGCCCATAGTCAGCGACCACGTTTCGGATCCATAGGTTATAACTGGCAACACGCACTGTTCGAAGACCTTTGTCTTCAAGCACTGAGGTATCTTGGACGAAAAGATCTCGCGTAGCTTCCCGAACGCTGCCCATCCGAGTTGGATTCGGCGACTAACCTCTTTCTCAAAATTGGACCTACCTAGCTGGACCGTATGTCCCAGGTATATATATTCGTCTACAATTTCGAGTGCAGAGTTCTCAACGATGACCGGGTGGCGCGGAACATGCGAGTTTGACATAATTTTTGTCTTACTCATGTTCATTTTGAGGCCCACCTGTTGAGATACTCTGCTGAGGTCGTCGAGCATTGTGTTAAGGTCCTCCAGAGACTCTGCCATAACGACTATGTCGTCGGCAAATCTAAGGTGAGTGATGTACTCGCCGTTGATGTTGATGCCGTATCCGTTCCAATCCAAAAGCTTAAAGACATCCTCCAATGCAGCGGTAAACAGCTTCGGGGAGATGACATCTCCCTGTCGCACACCTCGCCGCATTTGGATTGGTCTCGTAGTTTTGTCTTGGATACGGACAGACATTGTGGCGTTTTCATACAAACACTTCAGCACTTGGACGTACCGATAGTCGATTCGGCATCTCTGGAGCGATCTTAACACAGCCCATGTTTCCACCGAATCAAAGGCCTTCTCATAGTCCACAAACGCCAAGCAAAGTGGCTGGTTATACTCCTCGGTCTTCTGTATAACCTGCCGCAGCGTGAATATGTGGTCTATGGTACTATAGCCTTTTCGGAAACCGGCTTGTTCGGGAGGCTGGAAGTCGTCGAACCTACGAGCGAGACGATTCGTTATGACTCTCGAAAACAACTTATAAACATGATTCAGCAGCGCGATGGGTCTATAATTCTTCAATAAGGCGTTATCTCCTTTCTTGAAGAAAAGAACCACCACGCTCCTGTACCATGTTTCCGGCATAGTACCTTCGTGAATGACGGAATTGAACAGTCGCTGAAGGACTTTAAGTACCGGTTTACCACCCGCCTTCAGGAGTTCGGTTGTGATTCCGTCGTCACCTGGAGCCTTGTTGTTCTTGAGTTGTTTCAGAGCCATACTAATCTCGTATAGGCTGACGTCCGGGATATCTTCGGTATAGTGTCGGGTCAACTTGGCTCGTGGATCTTTTGCCAAATTGACAACAGGCTGTTGTGTTGAGGTGTATAACTGCCCATAGAACCTCTCAACCTCTCTCAAAATCTCAGGACGAGATGAAATGATACTACCAGTATCGGTCTTCAATCGCGTCAGCTGCCTCTGCCCAATAGACAGATCTCTTGCGAACACTTTTGAGCCCCTGTTACGCTCAATGGTATCACGAATGTATTCGGTGTTGAAGTGTCGCAGGTCACATTTCTGAGCCTTAGAGATCTGTTTATTGATCAGACGGTAGCGCGTCGCGTCCACTGAAGATTGTAGCCTCATTTCGTTCCTCTCATCCATGAGCTTGAGAGTCTGGGTCGAGAATTTTTTGGTTCTCTTACGGTGTGTCTTATAAAATGCTGACCCCACCGTATGGACAGTTTCCACCAACCTGTTGTTTACATCGTCCACAGAAACGCAGTCAGATAGGCAATCAAAACGGTTCATCAGCTCGAGTTGGAAATTCTCAGGGTTTTGAATATGAGCTCGAGTTGGTCGGAGCGTAGACTTCACTAGCTTTCAGCTTTGCGTTGAAATCCCCCATCACAACAGTGTAGAAGGTTTTAGAGGCATGCATGGCTCTAGATATATCCTCATACATGGCCTCCACCTCTTCGTCTGGATGTGCCGATGTCGGTGCGTAAACCTGTATGACCTTCAGCGAATACCGTTTGGTAATTCTGAGTATAAGGAACGCGACCCTGCTCGACACACTCTCGACTTCAACAATGTTGTTGACAAGGGACTTGTGGACGAGAAACCCGATACCACCTTGGGACTGTTGGTCGCCCTCCCGGTAGTAAAACAGGTTGCCGGATTTTAGAATCATCGTGTCCTCCCCCTCTCTTCGGACTTCCGATAATCCTATGACATCCCATCGCAACTTGTTTACTGTTTCTTCCAGCTCGATTATCTTTTCGTCTTCCCTCAAAGTGCGTGCGTTATATGTTGCCAGGTCAAGTCGTCGGGGTTGGCAGCGGAATCTCTGCCGGAGATTCTTGACACCCCCTGCCCCGCCGTTACCCGAACCGCTGCCAGAGCTGGGAATAGCGGGGCTGCCGGGAACTAGGGGCTGTGGCTTCTTGTGTTTATCCATGAAGGTTATTGCCAATAATCACCACGCTTGGCATGCGGGTTGGTGATCGCAGTGCTGACTATGTCGCACCGACAGTGCTGCTGCCCACTGTCGGTCTGATAATATTTAAGTCAGCTATTTGAATGGTTATACCGCCATTTGTCGGTCGCCAGAGCCTCGTTGGTAAATCTGCAGGGTGCACCACGTGCAGGTGAGGTTGACAATTAAGGAGACTGATTGGGACGAGCCTCCTCCTTACACCCCGAACAAAAATGACAAATACTCTTATTTCAAGCAAACGCAACCATGAAATTTGAACGGTAGGTAACTAGAATGCATTGGACATTAAAAACCATTTAAGCTTTTGAATGAATTATCCGATTTTGATGTAGGAATAAATCACACTGGCAATTATATATGGTGGACTAATTTCATCTTCTCTGTCTCTAAATTGCTCACTCATACGTGCTAGAGGAACAAGATCGACATCGAAGCATTTTACCACTTGTACTGCAAACGCAACATTCCTAAACTATCATCGCCTGCTTATTGCATACGAAATTTGTCAGGATGCACTGGAGATAGCTCGATATGTTTTTATCTATTTCAATCTGAGATAAATACATTATTTTCGGTCCTCGATCGTTTTCTCAAAATTTGGCTGCAGCACCTCATCTCGTATGCCTATATTGTCCACTTTTCTGCTCCGAATGTTTTAATGAAAGATTAGAGGTCTTATTGAGTGATTATTTTATTTACGGTTTTAAAATTGTTCCCGATTTTCTGTCGATTGGATATATGAATGTCTTAACCGTAACTGAAATTTGCTTATGACCCGATTACGTTATATGTTATTTTATGCGTGACTGTTGCAGTTTTTGTATTTAAATTACATTTTATAGTATTACATGCTGTTTTAAAAATGGTAAGTGATTTGAAGTAGATCAAATTAAATTGAAACTCTCTGCGCTCATTTTTATCTAGAGGATTAGGATTAGTAGGTACTTACAAGAATTAAAAAATTACTAGGTACTGCAGAAAACTAGTAAATTTTTCCTAACACAATATTAACAATGGTTTCGCCCCATAATCGTGCCATCAACAGGAGATTGTTTAATCTCTGTACTATTAATGCAAGATTGCAATATATCTTGCATTAACAATTAATTGTTTTTTAAACGAATATTAATTTGCCAATGGCATCAACTATATCCAAAATAGTGTTCTGGATATTTTCAGAGAGCTGTGATAGCCCAGCGGTGTGACCGTGCGACTCTTTCGAGGGGAACACGAGTTCAAACCCGGGCAGGCACCAATGAGTTTTTCTATTAAAACTCATGTGTCTAATTGATAATTGCAATTTATCACACACTTTTCGGTGAAGGAAAACATCATGAGGAAACCTGCATATCTCTAGAAAATTCTGGAGATATGTCTAACCTACCAATCCGCATTGGAGCAGCGTGGTAGGTCTTAGCTCCAACACTTCTATCCAGAAACGGAGAGAGGAGGCCTATTCCCAGCAGTGGGATTGTAACAGGCCGCTACTTTACTACTATATTTTCAGTAAATCTGGCATCCGTTAATTTAAACAATGTGATTAATATTAATGATAATGTTCTGTTTCAGGACTATGTTTGGTTAAATCCCGAAAATAAATCGGAATTCGACGTGCCGATTGCCGTAAAAGTGCTCAATAGTTCTGGTGGACGAATACAAGTAAAAGACGATGATGGAAAAATATTTTCTACGGCCGTTACCAATGTCATCAAACCTTTACATTCTACCTCAATTACCAGTGTCGAAGACATGATAACTCTTGGTGAACTCCAAGAGCACACTATACTTCGTAATCTACATATCCGTTATAATGAGCAACTCATATACGTAAGTACTATTTTTATTTGTCTGAATATTCTGTGTATATATAGGTATAGATAAGATCGTGCTTCTACCTTCAGCTCCGCGGGTTGCGAATTCGATACCCGCCGAGGGCCAACATTTTCTAAATACAATTTCTTGGTTCTTCGAGTCTAGATGTATTTATGTATTCAAGTATGTATTAAAAATTATATTTAAATTATATCATATTTACAGTTTTTCTTTCACTCGTAACATAAGTATTAAGTAATTTTGGAGACGGACGACCGTGTTTGTCATTGTCTCATATATATATATATTTTAATTTGCAGTAAAAAAAAACTCTGACTGTAAACAGTGTGACTATAGAAATAAAAAAAATACTGCAATGGTGATTCATTTATGGAACTCCTTGCCATTGCATGTTAAACAAGCTCCGTCTCTTTCTATATTCAAAAATAAAGTTAAAAAATTCTATATATCTTAATTTGTATATGTATATGTATTCTTTGTTAATTTATATGCTTCTTGGATATTTATTTCTTCAACCACACTGTCGTTTTATGTATCATCTACTGTAGTCTTATTATTTACATACCTAAACTTTTGTATTTATTATTTATATAGTACACCCACTTATTCTTTTATTTAGTTTCCTATGCCCTAAGGTTGCCTGGAAGAGATCGCTGTTCAGCGATAAGGCCGCCTTTTGTACATTTTCTTCTTATGTTACGCAACGTATATCATTATTTCTGGTGTAAAATTATCATCATCATCATCATCAGCCTACATCAGTCCACTGCTGGACATAGGCCTCTCCAATAATTCGCCACTTAGCCCGAGGAACTGGGGGCCTTTGGCTTTTATTGTGGCTCATTTCTCGGAGGTTTATGCCCATAGTCGCCACGCTGGGCAGGCGGGTTGGCGACCGCAGTGGCGTAACTTTTTGTATCGGTGGCGCTGCTGCCCGTCACCGCCCTTTATTTGGGTTACGCTATTAAGGATGGTTATACCGCCACCAGTCGGTTTTCCCCATTAGTGGACTCTTACCACAGGCAGGGGAAGCGGCCGATGCCGTATTCTAAGCCCCGGCACCAGGGCCAATAAAGGTGTGTGGTGTACAATAAAGAGTATAAATAAATAAATAAATAAATAAAATAAATAAAATTACGTTATAATAACTAAACGATGTACAATTTAAGTTATTTCAGCGTATTAAGAAAATATATATTTTATAGATTCCAATATGCGTCACCCTGTCTGATATTCTGTATGCAATACATTTTTCAATATTTTATCTATTTCAGACTTATACGGGCACAATGTTAATAGCAATAAACCCATACGAAATATTACCCATTTATACAATGGATCAAATTCACTTTTATCAAGATAGTAACGTTAGAGATATACCGCCTCACATATTTGCAATTGGGAATGACGCATACAGAGAATTATTAGACACATCTTCGAACCAATGTATAGTAATAAGGTAGTATCTACATACAATTTAGAATTTTATACATTAATTATATATTCATTTTTGTTTTTTTTTCATCTTGACGTCTAAATGGTACCAACATAGAAAATAAGAGTATCACATAAAATCTGATCTACAACACCTTTTAATGCTTTAAAAGTTAATGGTAACATTACGTACATGGGTAGTAAGCTGCCCCTGTTTACAACTCACGAGTCCCTGGTAACGCTTATTAGAGTAAAGGAAAACTGCTGTATGTGCCCAGATAATTTTCGCGATATATGTGTAAGCTATATTTTTATCTCACCAATTAGACATTGCCTCTGGATAATTGTACTACTCTGGTACCTTTGCGAAGTATTTTTCATCTTAGCGCATCAGGTGCCATCAGAAAGTTAGTCAGTTAGGTAGTTAACGCAGATAGCGTTACCATCTTGACCCTAACTTTGTGATCGTTCTTTGATTAATGTGTTGTAGTCAGCTTTTACTTGTTTAGCATATACAGATGCGTTACATATAAATTACTTTAATATTTAATTGAGTAGAAAAAATAATATTTTTTATATTAATTCAGCGGTGAAAGTGGCGCCGGAAAAACCGAAAGTACTAAATTGCTTCTACAATATCTCGCAGCAGCAAGCGGTAAACATTCGTGGATCGAACAACAGATTCAAGAAACAAATCCGGTCTTAGAAGCTTTTGGGAACGCTAAAACCGTGAAAAACGATAATTCGTCTCGATTTGGAAAATACATAAATATCTACTTCAGTCGAAAAGGAATAATAGAAGGCGGGAACATTGATCAGTATTTACTAGAAAAATCAAGAATTGTTACACAAAACAAAGGAGAGAGAAACTATCACATATTTTACTCGCTCGTGACAGGACTGTCAGCTGATGAAAAAAAAAAGTTCGAACTTGGCCAACCTGCAGATTATGCATATTTAAATTCGGGAAACATGCTTACCTGTGACGGCCGAAATGATGCTTTAGAGCTTTCAGATATAAGATCAGCCTTTAAAGTTCTTAGTTTTTCCGACGACGATGTTTGGGGCACATTCGGTCTTCTTGCTGCAATATTGCATCTAGGCAATTTAAAATTTAAGTCTTTTAACATAAATAATATTGAATCGTCAGAAGTGGTGGATGCAATCAATGCAAGTAGAATTGCAACACTTTTAGGAGTTAATAAAGCAAAGCTTTGTGAAGCTTTAACGCGAAAAACATTAATTGCTCACGGTGATAAAATTGTGTCTACCCTTTCTGTAGTGCAAGCAACTGATGGTCGCGATGCACTCGTTAAAGCAATATACGGACATATTTTTGAATACATAGTTGAAATGATAAACGCAACATTACATAAAGGTCAACAACTATCAAGCGGTTCAGTCGGTATACTTGATATATTTGGTTTTGAAAAGTTCGAATCTAACAGTTTTGAACAATTGTGCATCAATTTCGCTAATGAAAACTTGCAACAATTTTTCGTGAAACACATTTTCAAACTTGAACAAGAACAATACGAGAAAGAAGGAATAGTTTGGACAAATATTAACTACGTAGACAACCAAGAAAATCTTGATCTCATAGGTCAGAAACCCATGAATGTCCTGTCACTTATCGACGAAGAGTCAAAGTTTCCGAAAGGTACAGATCTGACACTGCTTTCTAAATTGCACAGTAATCACAGCAATAAAAGCTGTTACATTGCTCCGAAGTCAACACGCGAACACAAATTTGGGATTAAACACTTCGCTGGAGATGTATTTTATGAAGTACAAGGTACTAATTTTAAGAATTATTGCTTACAAAAGTAATAATAAAATTATTTATTTATAATTAAAAGTAATAATTATTGCTTATTTCTTTATATTATTTCTTTATATTTATCAATCTAAGTCTTAATTTTCCAGGATTTTTGGATAAAAACAGGGACATGTTAACAGCAGATGTTAAAGAGATGATATTAGATTCAAATAATTCGTTTTTGAAAAGTTTGTTTGTTAGTGACAATCTATGTATTCAAACTGGAAGTCGAAAGGTTGTTTCTTTAAGTCATCAGTTTAAGTCTTCATTGGAAGCGCTTATGAAAACATTATATGCGTGTCATCCATTTTTCGTTCGCTGTATAAAACCTAATGAAACAAAAAAGCCTCGAGTAAGTTCCTAGTAATATTGAATATAGATTAAAATATGCAGAAATAAAGTTAAGAATATTATAATTCACTAATTTTTAATCACGAATTATCGATATTTTAGGTCTTTGATAGAGCATTGTGTGTTCGGCAATTGCGATACGCTGGATTAATGGAGACTGCTAAAATTAGACAAGCAGGATATCCCATACGTTATTCATATTCAGAGTTTGTACATCGCTATCGACTTGTCACTCCAGGTATACCGCCAGCAGAAAAAGCGGATTGTAAAGACGCAACTAAAAAAATTTGTAGCAATGTCCTTAAAGACCAAGATTATCGTCTGGGACATACAAAAGTATTCCTTAAAGATCACCATGATGCGTTACTAGAAGAACTACGTCATAAAGTATTAATCACTGCAGTGATAAAAGTGCAAGCAAACGGACGAAGATTTATTTACCGAAATAGATTTTTAAGACTGAAATACGTAGCTATTATTATTCAAAAGAATTTCAGAGCTCGTGGCTTCAGGCACAGATTCTTGATAATGAGGAGAGGATATCTACGATTACAAGCAGTTATTAAATCCAAAGAACTAAGAAAGACTTTCATAAATCTGAAAAAGTTCTTCAAAAACCTTCAAGCTCATTGTAGGGGCTACCTTGTAAGGAAATTAGTTAGTGAAAAGGGGCCTATTATAAAGGCTAACTCAGAACAATTAAAGAAAGATAAAGCTAATTATTCAGGTGAACTTAAATTAGCAGAAGATGAATTCGAAAAGAAATATACCGAATTCATTTCATCAATTTGGATAGCTAAAGATGTAGTCGCTGAAAGTGCTCAAAATACTACGGTTATTGATGACCGATACGTTGATGATGTTTTCGGTTTTTTGAAAGATACTGCAACACCAGCCGGTACAGTGCGAGGTGGTGGTTTTGGAATGGTATGTAGTTATTAAACTGAAATTATTTCAAATTTTCATATGTGTTGGCTTGATTAAATTTACCTATTAATGTTGATATGTAGTAAAAATATATGTTATAAAAATATGGAGCATTAAATATAACATTTTGAGCTCGTTATTACAACAGTATTTTTTTCAGACCTCGACGACTAAACCACAATTTTCAAACATTATACCTCTGCCGCAAGAACCAGAGGAAGAACAATTCGATGAGTTTAACTTTAAAAAATTTGCTGCTACTTATTTCTTGGGAAATATGAGCCATCAATATTCAAGGAAACCATTAAAACATTCACTACTGGATTTACCGTCCCCTGTGGATAAAATGGCATCACAGGCCATATGGATTACGATATTAAGGTTTATGGGTGATATAGCTGAACCTAAATATGCTGAAGATAAAACAGACAACGTCCCTGTTATGACCAAATTATATGATACAGTTGGACGGGCTTTTCAAAAAAGTAAAGAATTTGAAGTAAGTAATTAGCCCTATAATCGAATGAATTGAATCGAAAGAACATTTTACCTAAATAATTTGTAATGACTTTTTTTAGGATTTAATGCCAAAAGATAGTTATCAAGGTAAAAGTAAAATGCTACAGAGAACACTTAAACGACAAAGCAAATTGAATGATGAATTTATGAAAAATTTAATTAACGATGAATTGACAAATGAAATGTATAGTACCTGGTTAAACTCGCGGCGTAGTACAAATTTGGAAAAACTTCATTTTATTATTGGCCACGGAATCATAAGAAAAGAGTTGCGGTACATATATTTTATTTTTTGTGAATATGTAATCTAATTTTAGTAACCTGGTAATAACGTCGGTACTTTTTGTTTCAGAGACGAAATTTTTTCACAATTATGTAAACAATTAACTAATAATCCATCAAAAGCGTCTTATGCTCGGGGTTGGATTTTGTTTTCTTTATGTGTTGGATGTTTTCCACCTTCCGAAAGATTAATAAAATATTTACGATCATTTATTCGTGAAGGACCACCCGGATATGCACCCTATTGTGAAGGAAGACTTGTAAGAACATTTAAGAACGGGCCTCGTACTCAACCGCCGAGTTGGTTAGAGCTACAGGCTACGAAAACGAGAAAGCCGATTTTGTTGACAGTAACTTTAATGGATGAATCAATGAAAACTATTCAATCTGATTCAGCCACTACAGCAGAAGAGGTATGCCAACAAATAGCAGAAAATATTGGAATAACGGATTCATTTGGATTTTCACTGTACATTACGTTGTATGATAAAGTGCTCTCATTAGGTAGCGAAACGGAACATATTATGGACGCTGTGTCTCAATGTGAACAATTTGCCAAAGAACAAGGAACCCCTGAAAAAAACGCTCCTTGGAGATTGTTCTATCGAAAAGAAGTGTTCACACCTTGGCATAATCCAGCAGATGATCCAGTAGCCACAAACTTAATATTTCATCAAATTGTGAAAGGTGTGAAATTCGGAGAATACCGGTGTAATGCCGAAAAAGATCTGGCAATCATAGCTGCTCAGCAACATTACATAGAATATGGACCGCAGTTAGATCCAAACATATTAAGGAAGGTTATCGTCGATTACATACCCAACCAATTTATACAATCAAACGATGTTGCTATAACTAAATGGGAGCATTTAGTCACCAAAGCGTTTGAATCATCCCAAAGTATTCAGTCATCAGTTGATCCCTTACGATGTAAAGAAGATATTGTTATATTTGCCAAATTAAAATGGCCAATGATGTTCTCACGATTTTTTGAAGCCCTCAAACTAAAAGGCGAATCAATAAACAAAGACCTTGTCATAATAGCAGTAAATTGGACAGGAATTTATATTGTTGATCAATCAGAACACATACTTCTTGAAATTTCGTATCCTGAAGTTACGTATGTTGCTTATGATGATGAAAAAGACTATGATAATATTGGGAGAGTAACGATAAAAACAATACAACAAGAAGAATTTGTATTCCAAAGTGTTGATGCAAGTGAGATGAGCTCGCTTATTATATATATTATAGATGGATTAAAAAGGCGTTCAATTTATGTTATATCTCAAAGTGATTCGCAAGGCTACAGTGAGGCTGCATCGTTTCTACAGTACAAAAAAGGTGATCTTATTATTCTTTTACAAGACGCTACTGGTGAAACCTTAATGAATTCAACGTGGGGCTATGGTGAATGCAATAATCAGGAGGGGCTGTTTCCAACAGAACAAGTCTATATTTTACCGACATTGTCTATGCCATCCGCTACTATTTTAGAAGTATTCAAAAAGAGTAATATTAATACCAACAATAAAATGCCATCAAAGCATAACACAGTACAGAGGAAAAGAATGCATACTTTGGAAAAATACGCAAAGGAACACTTTAGAGAAAACATAGATATTAGTTCCACTATATCGAAAAAATCAACATTAACTTCAGCAAAAAAATCTGTAGCAAGTGATCTATGGGTGCATACACGTGAACCTATAAGACAGCCATTGTTGAAAAAAATTGTTAAAGACGAAAAATTGTCTAGAGCAGCGATAGCGTCATTTTTTGCAATTCTAAAGTATATGGGTGATATGCCAAGTCCCAAAGCTAGATCAGTTACTGAATATACTGATGATATATTTAAGTTAGCCGTGGTAGAACCATGTTTGCGAGACGAAGTTTATTGCCAGGTAATGAAGCAATTGACAAATAATAGAATACAGCTAAGTGAAGAACGGGGATGGGAATTGATGTGGCTTGCTACAGGAGTTTTTGCCTGTGGCCAAGTGTTAATTAAAGAAGTAGTAGAATTTTTAAAGACGCGACCGCATCCTATAGCAAAAGATTGCCTAAAACGATTATTTAAAATACAAAGAGGTGGTCATAGAATGTACGCCCCTTATGTTGTGGAAGTCGAAGCTATTCAACATAGAAGTATGCAAATATATCACAAAGTATATTTCCCTGATGATACTGATGAAGCCTTTGAAGTAGATTCGTCAACAAAGGCCAGAGAACTTTGTGAGCAAATAACGGGGCGTTTAAATCTTAAAAACAGTGATGGTTTTAGTCTTTTTGTGAAAATAATAGACAAAGTCTTTTCGGTCCCCGAAAATTATTATTTTTTCGATTTTATTCATGAACTTGTAGAGTGGATGAAACAAACGCGACCAGGACGTGCAGGTTTGTATTTATATTATTTAAATTTATAAAATTTGTTGATTAAATGTTCGTATATATTTTTATATTTTCCAGCGGGAAGTCAGTTGCAGATGAACTATCAAATATTTTTCATGAAAAAGCTCTGGATTAATACTGTGCCCGGAAAAGATAAAAATGCAGATCAAATCTTCTATTTTCCACAGGAATTACCAAAATACCTACGTGGTTATCATAAGACTTCAAAACATGATTTAATTGAGTTAGCATCACTTATATATAGGGCACGATACGGGAGCGATCAATCACTTCTGCCACAAATTACACAAATGTTGGAAGAATTTATACCTTCGGATATGATAAGAATTCAATCTAACTCGAATTGGAAGACTGCGATTGCTGCAGCTTATATAAAACAAGGAACTGTGACTGAAGAGGAGGCAAAGGAACAATTTCTAAAAAAAATTTACCAACTTCCGACATTTGGTACAGCATTTTTTGAAGTAAAACAGACTTCTGATCCATCATATCCTGAAATGGTTGTTATTGGTATTAACAGAAACGGAGTTAGCGTAATCCATCCACAAAGTAGAGTAAGTACTCAAAGTTTCTATGTAGGAACTCTTATGAAAAATACCCATAAAATGGACGTCTCTGAACTATAAGTCTACATTGTTGTAGAAGTTAGTGATAGTTTTGTAAAAGCAACAAAAATGCTGATTTAAAGCAATATAATTATTTATACTAAAGGCTTTATTAAAAGACCCACATAATCTTTTTAAGTAATAGATTGTAAAAAGTTATTTAAGAGTGCCTTTATTACGTCTCGAGAATTTGCGCTAAACGTACAAAGTAAGTTAAAATAATGATTTCCATCAGATTTATGATTTTGATATTGTAAAGTAGTAAAAGAAGTAGTGAACTCCTAAAATATAAAAATTTGTGTCTGTATGTTCTTTTAAGACTCCGAAACGGCTGAACCGATTTTCATGTTTACAGACAATGTTTAAAATGACCTAGCAGATGATCCTGTGCAGTTTGGTGGTGATCGGAGCATTTTTTTTTAATTGGTCAGTTCAATTTTTAGGGGAATTCGAAACCAAACTGAACCACAGCAATGCTTGGCCGGATAGCTAGTTATATAATAAATATTATGTACGATCTAATACAACTTAAAGTATATATTATCTGTATTGTTTTAGGATTTGTTAATAACATATCCATTTTCTCAAATTTCCAATTGGTCTTCGGGTAATACATTTTTCCATATGACAATGGGAAGTTTCCTCCGTGGAACAAAGATCCTCTGCGAAACATCGTTGGGTTATAAAATGGACGATCTTATATCATCATACATCGCTGTTTTGCGTCAAGCAATGAAACAAAAAAGATCAGCGTGATCTAACATTTTACAGACATCGTATTTCTAATAAAATAAGATTTTTCTAAATTCAGAAGTTTTATTTTAAATCTATCTAATAATCTATTAAGAAATTTAAAAATGTGGTAACAGACACTACTGCGCTTACGCGGATTAATAAAACTTAGATTTGACCTAGGAACTAGTACATACCTATTATGATATATACCTAATTGTTTCTAAAATGTTAACATTTATATCACGATATTATTCAAAGAACGTATATTTTTTCCATGTATTCTGTGTATTCTATTGTGATGTCCGACGAAACGTATAGGTACTTTTAGTTCTTTTGTAAAAAGTGGAGTAGTTTTAGAATCTCGCTTCTAGAAAACGCATATCACCAAGAATAAAGTTCATGTTCTAACTTCTTTGTTTATATAATACATAAAACTTTATTATTCGAATGGGGCTATAAACCACAAAGAAAAAAAAATGTAGCGTTGTACGCAAATTTCAATTTAAAAAGGTTACCAGGACAGCAAAAGGACCCCTTTTATTTGTATGAACAAATGGAGCTGCTACCTTACGTCCCGTGATGGTAATTATGATTAAGATTTAAGACAGTAAGTAAGTAAGTAAGGTACCTACCAAAATTAGTAATACATAATTATTAATATTATTGAAATTTAAAACGATTATATTGATTTGTCATCTTTCTTCATCATAGATCGTATGGTAAGATCTTGTGATACCTATCTATCTACTTATTTTTAAACCTATATTTATTTTTCAGAAATATCTTAGTAATTCTTTAGAATCTTTAGACTATGTTACAAATATTTTAGTTAGTACCTAGTAGTAGTCTATGATTAAAATTATACTTATAGTCTATGATTCAAATATTTATCAACATTGATTGTGATATCAACTTCATTAGTAACAAATTCGAAATTTAATGAATAATGGCTAGCAACCATAAGGTAGCTCTGGAAAATGCCTTGGATCTCAAGTTTGTGATATTTGTGCAAATGAATATTTTCTTATTTAGTTCATATATATACTTAAACCAATTAATTAATATTTTATTATAGTCAGCTGTGTTCTACTGGCTCAATACTTCACATTAACGCAGATTATGAAGAACTGGAATATCATGGGGAGATAGAAAATATTGAAACTGTTAAGAACGATTACATTGGAGTGCCAGTGACATCATTAGTAGAATTTGAAAAACAATTAAAGGTGGTAGACGAACAAGGTTTTGTAAAAAAAAAAATTTTAGAAGAAGGAGGAGGGCTACCATTAGACAAAGGCTGTACAGTTTCTGTTGCATTTGCAGGATATTGGGAAAATGAACAGGAACCTTTTGATTGGACTAAACGAAATAAACCTTTGGTAAGACATTACTTAACCAATGTTGAGTAAGTTGAATTTTTTTGGTGACCTAAAGAATATAACTGAAATTTTGATATTTTACAAATAATTTTATAATTAATAATGTGAACATAAAGTTCACACTATTTGTATGATATCACTGGAAACAACACAATATGAAAAATGTATACATGCTATATGAAAATACTTATGATTAATATTTTTTTTTTACAATTTTATTTTATTACATTTAATATATTTACAATATGAGTAAACACATTAACAAACATTCAACATTTATGGGGTCCTTATCCCATGAATGTTGAATGTTGTTTGATTTTGGATGAAATAATATCATATAGAGGATGAAGGAGCTTAGGATAATTCAAAAGCATTTGGAATACAGTGCTTTGTTTAAGCCACACTCGTAGATCATAGAGTTGTATCTAATCCGGAGCTTAACTAAGTGTACGCATGAATGACCAAGATATAAACGAGAGATTGTAAGATGAAACCCATTTGTCTGCATATCCATAAGAACCATTGTGGATCATAATAAATAAATTGATAATTTTTTCTAACATTAAACATTCTTCATTTGCAGGTAGCCAAATTAAATGAAAATGATCTGTTACCAGGTATTCAAATAGCCATAGAATCCATGTTAGTTGGTGAAATGGCAGCATTTTTGTTATCCTATGAAGTTATGTATGGTGAACTGGGTGTACCACCTCGGATAAAACCAAAAGCAGATTGCATATTTTATATTAAATTAATAAAAAGCATTATTACTCCTAAAGATGGGTATGTACAGACATATGTATAATTTTACATTTTACACCAGTTAATATTATAGATGACTGTTAAATAATGTACTGAATATTGATTATTAGTTGTTCATTTTTTTTTAAATTCAAGAAACTTAAAATATAGTGCAGCACTAAAAATATTAAAGTATTGTTGCAGGGAAATTAATTTAGCCGAACCTAATATGTTTGAAAGAGTACAAAAAGAAGTGAAACTGTTATACAGTTTTGGTGTGACTTTACACAAAACAAAGAACTTTCCAGCAGCAATATTGTCATTTAAAAAAGGCATTAATATGCTTCATAAATGTAGACTAGCTGATGAGAAGGAGGAAGCCTTGCAAGAAAAATTATTAATAAAGTTATATATTAATTTAGCAATATGTTATAATGCAATCAAGCAACCTTTGAAAACATGTATTGCATGTAATGAACTTAATAGACTAAGAAGTCTTTGGAATAATGCAAAGGCACTCTTTCAGAATGCTAAAGCTCTTAGAATGATTGGTCAATTTGAAGAGGCACAGAAAAAACTCAAGAGAGCTTTACAGCTAAGCCCACAGAATGAGAATATAGTTTCTGAAATTAAACTAATCACAACTTTAAAAGATTCTTGTAATCAAAGTAGACTTACAGAAAACAGAATTTTAAACCCTAAGCCCAATGTGATAAATGAGAATTTCAAAACTGAAGTAGATAATTTAATCAAAAACTTTAAAGACAATATTAATCTTTGTAAATTGACTTTACCAGCCAATCTGAATACAGCTGAAATGGATTACATTAAAGAAGCCTGTGTTAGAGAAAATTTATTTTGTAATAAACTACAAAAAGACTATTTGTTAGATAAAGATAGGGATAAAGCGTCAATAGACAAAGAATCTGAATTATTAACATAAATGTAATGAGTACTGACTTTTTTTCTTACAATTTTTATGCACGCATGATTGCAATAAAGTTACTGTTTATTTTCAGGTAAGCTATTTATTTCCTAGAAGCCTAGAACAACTACTGTTTAATTTAATAAGTGGTTAGCAGAATTGTAGATAAACGATAACCTTTAAGTAAATCTTATTTTTCTCTATTTAATAACCACAACATAATTTAGGAATTTGATAAAAAATAATGCAAAAATAACAACCAGTACTTTATTCCATAGTTATAATATAATGTTAGAAAGCTGGCTACAATCTTGTTGGAACTTTACCTACAGTCTTGAAATGCAACATTTACAAAATGCAAAATATTAAACATATCTTATTTAATATATCTACTATTATTAAGTACTTAAACAAATTAGTTCTGTGTGGGAAGATTTAGCAGGACATTTTGGCCTTGGGGTAGGTAAGTGACATTTCTTGATTTTGAGAGTTGGTAAGCAATGTCTTCAGCAGCTTCAATACGTCTCAACTCTACTAGACCTTCACCAGCTGATCCAAAAGATTTTGCAAGCAGTACTGCAGCTTGAGCATCACCCTCTGCTGAAATAATGGCAGCTTTCTTCTGTTGCTCTGCTTTTTCTACAAGGAATCTAGCTTTCTCTGCCTCCTGCTGTGCAACCTGTTTCAACTCAACAGCTTGTGTGAACTCTTTACCAAAAGTTAAATGAGTGATTGAAATATCATCTAATATTAATCCAAACTGGCCTGCTCTTTCCGTTAAGCTTTCGTTTACTTTTTGTGACACAATCTGAAATGAAAAAAAATTGATTATTGAAAGGAAGAAGTAAATGTATGTTTCATATCATGATATTTTTTAATATTTTTTTTATTATTAATAATATATTAAAAAAATATATTAATCTAATATCCACTATACAGGTTTTGTGACTTTACGGTATCAAGACACTAGTTGTATGCCTTGTAAAAGTCCTTAATTAAAATTGGCTGAACTAGTATTCTATTTCATAATCAGTTTATTACTCTGCTGTGCCTCATTTGGTTAAAAAATCTGATATGCAACTAGTTCTCTAAATTTTTTTGCTAGATAAGGTAGCTCACATGGTAAATACTTTAGCATGTAATATAATAAAGAGTGTAGCTCTATATAAAATTATTAATATAATAATAAATCTTTTAAAAAAAGGCTTAAACATGCATAAAGAACTTTCAACTGTGACATTCTCAATCTTAGAATATAAGTGTAGAACAAAGTCTTAATGTTTAAAAGTGTCTCTTAACATACCACCTTAGCTTAGCTATTTATGTTACAATAGTTGAAAGGAAATAAACTTTTGTTAATTACTCATCTAGACCCCTTTTTATCAAGAAATATCATTCAATAAAAGAAACAAACAAGTAGTAGTGTCAGTAGAAACAATCATACTTCTCTCTGTGTAATTAGTTCCCCAGCATCAAATTGTGCAACCACAGCTTTCAGTACTTCAGATGTGATGGACGGCAATACTCTTTCATCATAATCCACACCAAGAATTGTGTAAATTTTAGGAAGCTGATCAGGTAATGGTCTAAATAAAATACGTAAAGTGATGTTTACATTCTGAAGATCTGAAATTCAATAAGTATTAGGGCATTACTTAAAATATATATTTATTAACATGCATAAATTGTTAGATAAGTATCTAATAATATGTAAAGATGTCATATATAATAATTTTTTGGATTTATGTACCCACTAAATGTAAGTTATAATCCTGGTTATACCAAAATATGTATCCGTTCATGATAAACACAAAAATACAACACTGAACCTATACATATAATTTTTGTCAGTAAATAGATTATTCATAAAAAAGGTTTAGGTGTATATATTGGTTGGTAAATTCGTTGTAAAATGATGATATGATAATGGTTTGAAAGCTATAATATATTGTAATTTTATAATTACCTTTACTTCCTGTTACTGTGGGCACATTTCTAGGTCGAGATCTGATGTCAAATAAAATAGGTTTTTGAACCCATGGAATAAAGAAATGGGTACCTTCACCCACCACCAAGTTTTTTACACCAGCAAATCTGTCAAATATAACTGCTCGATGTCCACCATCAACTGAAAACATTAGAATAGAGTTTTATATGGAATTATATTATATATGTATGAAAATACTGAAATTTTGTTTAAAGACATTTTATATTATTGTTATTATCTGCTAAATAAATCGATTAATTATTGATAGGCATTAAAAGCCAAATTAATAACGATGTATATTTACCATTATATAAAGCCGAATTCACAACTCCACCAACAAGCGCTACTCCGAGGCCAACTTGACCGATACGATTAAAAAGTTGTGCAGCCATTTCTGAAATATAATTCAGGTACCTTTTTAAATACATTTTCTTTAAGGAATAACAAATATCAAACTGACCCGACCATTAAAATGACATTGTTACACCATTCAACTACGATATAAATAATCAATCTATTACATTATAAATTCAAAATATAAGGGGGCAGAAAATATACAGTAGTAATATAGAATTAATTTCAAGTAATTAGAGAGCTTTATAAAAGTTTATTTAATTGTTGTAAGAAGTTTAATGGACATAACCTAACAACTACGCTAATATTAGAACCAAGTAAAACAGCTGTAGAAAATATTTACAAGCAACTAGTACCTTTGAAGTATTAAATGGTGTTTTAAATTGTCTCAATTTATATAATTATGTTACAGAAGAAACAGTAATTTAAAATATTTGATTACGGCTTGTACAAGGCTCACGTAAGACCACAGACTAGATTATAATTATAGACTAACTAATATACAAGAGACAAGACGACTCTAGTAATTGTCTATTCGATGCTTATTCCTCTAAAAGTACTCTGTTGCCCAAGTTGAATTATAATTTAATTTGTTTATATTTGTTGCGCAAACTTTTGTTGTTGAATGTCCGAAGTTACATAAGGAAGACCCTATAAGCACATCCGTCCCGCGTTGAGAGGGATTTTTAGTATTTGTTGTTGAAAAAAGGTAAAATAAAAATGAAGTGTTAATTACTATCTCTATATTCTATACGAAAAACACGACACGAAAAACTAATCTGATCAGCGAACGAGCATTCAGAAGTAGTGCATGACTTTCATTAAGTAACATATGAAGCGCAATATGCTTTTTTGCGTTGTTATTACACAATACATCGTCACATAAAAAGGCACATGAAATATATTGCACATGCATGTCACAGATTTATTGTTGTTATGGGGATTAATTTACTTAACCTATTTAAAAATACCTTTTTTGAAAAAGCGAAACTGATTATCCGAATATGTGAAAGCGTGTTGCAGTGGTAAAAGGGCCATCTGGAATAAAGTACAAAATTGCACTTTTTACTTAAAACTGGCAAATAATAGTAACTTCTCACTTTGAGACCAGCGTTCCAAAAAGAAGAATTAAAATAGAATTGCACTTTAGACCACACAATTGAATTACTGATTAATTTATAGAATTAGGTGTTACTTTGCGGAGATCCATAATACAAAAGTAATAATAAAATTATCTTGCTATAATCCGCGATACAGTAAATAAAAAATATATATAGTGTTAAATGTATAGTGGACTATTCGTATTTTCATACCCGATACGTGCGATTCTATTACTACGATTCTATTTACTGTATCGCGGATTATAGCAAAATAATTTTATTATTACTTTTGAATTACTGAACTTAGCTCCGTCTATACTAGTATGTCTGTTTATTAATATTACTTAAATTTCTTAACCTCGCACCTCTTTCTTTTGTCCTTACAGTAATATAAAACTACAGTATATATACTGTACATACAGTGTAAATACAATAAACAGTATATATATTGTAGTAATATTCAACTCTCTCTCTTTTTCTATCTTTATATATATCTCTCTAAACTTCCGTTTACTTTGCCCGATCATAATTTTTGGTAACTCTTTCGTCAAGCATTTAGCAATTTACGTACGTAAACGCAAATACAGATAATTTGATATACTAGTGAAAAGCGTATAGGGTACAAATAAATAAAAGATCAGTTCATGCAACCGTGTAGTCATGGCTAGCTCAGAATAATCAAGAAAACCACGAAATGTCACATCGACGGCGACAGCGTTGTCTAAATTATTGACCTAATATTACAAGCATATTGTATTTGTATCACCAGCTACGTGATACAAATAACTAGCCTCGTTAAACAAATAAGCAAACACAGTTAACTGTATTAGCGGGAACCAGATGGTAATTGAACGAAAAATAAACACTGAGGGGATAATCGCTGCGAGTCTGCTGAGGGTCGCACGGGTGGCTCAATTATGCAATAACTTTCAATAAGCAAATCATTAGCCTCGTAAAGTGTACGACAGTTTAATGTTATTAGTGGTCATTAGAGTGTTGAGTGATTGCAGAAGATGTTCGCTTGCGTGGACCGAGGAATGATTGTTTAATAAAAAATGATATTCTCTACAATTGGTCGCTTCATATTCATTGTGAGGAGTACAGAATTAAGTAAAAGAGCATTATAGAGTAACTGCTATTACCCACGTTTGCAGTAACTTAACCTTTTAAGTACCCATAAAAATGCAGTATCTGTTTTCTTTACTGTTCCTGTTGTACTTTATGATGCGACGTTGTATAAACTTTAATTGTGCCAAAAGGTTCAAAAGGATTAATTCTGCATTCAAAGAAAAGCTCGAATACCGAATTCTCCGTGGCCATTGAAAAAAGTTAGATTGGGATTAGATATAAATTGTTGCAGATAGTTTTTGTAGTCCTTTAAACGAGGAATCAGCTAGTATCTTCCATAAAAACGAAAAAATAAAGCATATATTAAAAAATAAATTATGTCTGTTTGTCTTTTTATTCTCGATATCAAAAAATCAAAAATTACTCAACTGTTTTTCATGAGTTCTTCATCAATACATGAGAAAGGTTTTAGTATAATTTGGTAACGAGAAATATGACGAAAATTAATAAAAATTATGAAAAAAATTATGCCTATGAGCATCTAACAGTTGCCGTGAACAAAGTAGCGGATACAACTGGATATATAGTATATTAGCATAATTTTCACTTGTAAATCATACTATTTTTTTTTTAAATATATATGGGACATTTACACACACGGTCGTCCGTCCCCAAAGCAAGTAAATTAATACTTGTGTTATGGGTGACGGTCGACTGGTAGATATACTACATATATAAGTTTAAATACATACTTAAATACAAATACACACCCAGGCTCGAAGAACCAACAATTTGTTTATAGAAAATGTTGGCCCTCGGCGGGATTCGAACTCGCGACCCGCGGAGCTGAAGGCAGGTTCACTACCCACAGCGCCAACGGGCAAGTCAAATACTTCCAATGAGAACCAAAGATAAAATTCCTGAATGAGCAGCGAACTGGATTTATTATCTCTATGTGTAAGCCACAGTTATTGATCTCAATATGTATTTATTTACACAAACTATATACGATTATGACTAAGAATTGTTATTATAACTTATGTTTCACGTGTCAATGGACCATTGTACATTTTGTCACCTTGCTCAGTGTATAAGGTTATTTAATGTTTTTATATTATTACCTATGATTTATTATAAAAAGGCTATTTATTATTTAATCGAGTGTTATATGCTTTGACCTTTTGTAGTGAGGAGATAGGGAAGTTCCTAATCACTGGTTTGATTTAATAATGACAATCTTAAATGTGTACAATTCAGACTATGTATTGTGTTACAGTCAGTACAAAAAAGTATACTTAAAAAAGCTACAATAACTCTCACGATAGCTCTTACAATAGCCATATGTTTGTTTGTTTGATTGCAAACAAACTTTTTAACTAACTTTACTTTTTTTACTTTAATCAAAAGGAATCGCTGGGCGATACACGTGGTTGTATGTATCGTGCGATAAACTAACGATCATGTGGACTTTTATATATTATAGTACACGATCAACGACAGTAAAGAGTAGGCATAAGATTTTGCCAGCATTTTTTTAGTGCATAGAAATATAAATTCTTCCCAATGGCCCGATTTTCCCCATTCTAAGTAGTCATTGTTTTATCTATAGGCGTTCACGTAAATTATTACTAATTTATTTACTCAGAGTCAACATGCAATTGAAAGTGCCCGATGTTAAACATTGCTGTTTCTGTGTACCGCTACGTTCGGGTATTATTTTATTTGCTTATATAAATATTGTAAGTATTAACCACGTGGTTATATATTTTTTTCACTACCATCATTAATCTTCTAGTAGTCATTTGAAGAGTCCTTTTTTCTAATTTTATCTTACGTTAATTTTTCGTTCTTCTATTTGGATAAAAGATTTATAAACCACAGGAAACTAAAAAATGTAGTGGTCTTCGGCTTAGTTTTAAGAAACACGAGAAAAACTATTGTTTTCTCTATATGGATACAAAAAACTGAATCTGAAAGTATTGCTCGATCTTATTTCACTTATTTATCAAACTCATTAGCTGCACCCGTGACTTTTTAAAATGAGAGTTAATATACTAGCTTTGCAATTTGTCGTGGGTCTTCTGATAATGGTTGTGGGGAGCACGATTGTTGAGTTTGTGATAGTGAACGTGCGTAGTGCTTGTGTATTGTGGCGGTGTGTTTTTACGAATCCTGCATATGAGAACGGACAGTCCACTCTATATTTAGGATTATATATTTTCTATTTGCTTAAGCGCGGATTAATATAATAACAAGATAATTTTATTATTACTTTAGTTAAAAATACATTAATTATCCACTATTCCTTCCAAAACTAACGGTAATTTTCGAAATTTTATAAGTTGGTGTGGTAAATAAGCCTTAATTTTACGAAATGTTAAGGAATATTTTTATAGTCGATGAGACGTGAAAGCGTAACAAACAGACAGACGGACAAACTTTCGAATTTATAATATTAGATGAATTCCTAACAATTCGTGCCCGCACACATATAAAAAGTTAGCGCTTTGTCATTCTATTGTTCTAAAAGGATCCTTCTTTTTTTATCATCGTTTAAAAACTGGTAATTTGACGATTGCAAGAAATTATCAGGGTATATAATATATCAAAGAAGAACATATAATCCTACATATCTCTTTCAGTTATTTTCGATTCTTTCGGTAACATGTCTAATTATCACCACGGAATTAGAGGAAGATACCAGAGTCCGTGGCACTTCTGCCGAAGCCGTTGCAACTACTATACTATTCAGCTTTTTAGGAATGGGTGTTATACTCAATTTTTTGCTTCTTTTCGCTGGATATCAGGTAAAATGAACTATTTATTATTCAAATTTGAGAAAAAAAAGCAATTTAATACTTATTAATAATTTTTTCAAAGACAATTCTTCTTTTATCTTTTTCCTATTTTATTAACTTGACCGATATTTCTTAATCACATTAATAAATACCCCTGCTGCTTTAAAAAAGTAACGTCCTAAAATTTATTATGTAATATTTCTTATTCATATTTTTATCAATTTAGTCGAATTCGGAAATTCGGTTCAGCAAAGTTCGAACAGCATACAAGTTATAGAATGCTTATTAAGTACAATCAATGTTCTTCACTCTTCTTAAGCAGTTTCAAACTCAACACTTCACTTCTCGACGTATTTTCGTATATTAATAAAATAAAATAAAATAAAAATAAAATAAAATATATTTTCTTGATCTTGATCTACATGATCAATATCTGTATTTAAAATTACACGGAAACAATTGGACATGATGATTCTATTGACAAACTATTATAATTATTTAAGAATTATCAGTACTGTAATGGTAAATTTATTATTGAAATGAATCAAAAAAAATCCGCATCACTCAGATGTTTATAATAATATAAGTATAGACAAAAAAGCATGCACGAATTAAAAAATAAAGCTTTTCATATATGTGAAATGCTAAGCTTGCTTAGTGAATATGTACATAAAAATTACTTAATATTTCGGAAAGACTTCATTTTTTATCTAGGTTTATTATCGTTAGATGATATATTATACGGAAATATCTAGAAATAATAATAAGTTTTGTTTTCAGAAAGATATTTCTATGCTACGGTTATATAACTACTACGCAGTAGTTACTACGCTCGCTTCTGTGGTGCCCACTTCTTTTCTCTTATCCAGAGAAATGTTTCCCGAAGTAATTATTGCTTTGGTAGCAATTGGTAAGTATTTTTTTTTAATTTTTAAATTTGTATTTATTAGGATAACTAACAAGACTTACATTATTAATACTATAAAATCAAGCTACAAACAATTTATAGAATTAGGTGTTACTTTGCGGAGATCCATAATACATAAGGAATAATAAAATTATTTTGCTATAATCCGTGATACAGTAAATAAAAAACATATATAGTGTTAAATGTATAGTGGACTATCCCTATTTTCAATGGCAAAGCTTTGCGATTTTGTCGTGGAGTCTATCTCCTGATGATGCTTCGGTTGCGGGGCGAAACGATTGTTGAGTTTGTGATAGTGAACGTGTGTAGTGCTTGTGTATTGTGGTGGAAGTGGTGGAGGTTTGTGCATGTGTTTTTACGAATCCTGCACGTATCGGGTATGCGTCTTTAAGACGCCATGGTATGAGAAAGCAAAACAATTTAGTTTACGTCTTCAATTGAGTCGCAATACGAGTTCATGGCAGGCCTGTTGGCGCCACTTCATCCATTCTATATAGTACCTATTATTTTTTAATAGCAATGCAGTGTTACGTCATAGTGCTCGTGCGCAGTGAGGTGGTGAAGTTGGAAGTGAGAAAGCTGCAATCAATGGAACAAATACACGAGTGTCTTCAGGAGCAAGTTGATGTGTCCGACTGCATTACTTTAGTGTAAGATGATAATTAAGTGTATTAATTAGGAATGTGACTTTGAGTGTAAAAATCAATTACTTAATAAAATATTTCAATATTCTCAATTTACATTTCTTCAAGATGAAAAGCTCTTTCAGGACGAATCAAGGAAAAAGTAAAGTGGACTAATGTGAATAAAAGATAACATAAGGGGACTGCTTGGAAAATTCTATTAAAATGTTTAGTTTGACTACATCGGTTTCATCCAACAACGCATGATATCTTTAAAAAAAAGAGTAAAGAAAATAAGAAAATGAGGATAATTAATATTATACTTTTAAAAATCGCTTTATAAAGTGTAGAAAATCGATCATAAAAATAAAACCAAGTGGAAAAATAATAGATTTGTATATACAAATCTATTATTTTTCCACATCCCTAGTATTAAAATTGTATATATTATGATTCGTATATTCGAAACCTATCAATATGATTCTAATATCTACGAATGCAGCTTTTGCAATCTAAGTGAATTTTTTGGGCCCTTTTTTGCAAAGTACCTTTTTTAAAATTTACTATTTAGAATAAAGGCCCTTATTTATTCTTTAGATTAATTTTCCTTTGTATCGATCCAAAGTAGTAATATAGCAGCCTGTTACTATTGCGCAAGCTTCCTCTCTTAGTATGTAGTGATTTACCATAGTTCCGCCATGATGATTGGCAGACTACAATCTTATATATTCTCACGTTACTTATGAGGGCATAAAAAGTAAAATGTATTAATGTTCGTTTTAGAAACGTCACTGTGTTTTTATAATAAGATAACACGTATATTCGCTACTACAATAGAGACCACTCTTACTAAAAATGAATTCTGAAGAGCAAACTCAAATCTTTCGTTCCAACTAAACAAGAAGTTTGTGTTTGTGAGGATAAACACATAAAAAGGTGGCCCTTTTTTAAATTCCATATATTTGACTTAAAAATACATTACTCTCATTCAATCTGTATATCGCACGCTTAGTATTAAAGGCACCTAATTCGAAATAGTTGTTTTGTACCATATTGCAATAAAGCGTAGCGTAGCGCCTACAACACTCGTGAGTATTAAAGACACCAATAACTTGAAAGAGCTAGAAAACACCAGTCATTTTAAAAGTTCGTAGCATATGTCATAGATGGCATTGAATTAAGGACTATTTTTTTTTATTTATACACTTTATCGAACATCACAGAGAAAAACATATATATAAAAAACAGCATTAAAAAGAAAATATAAATTATAACGTACAAAAGGCTTAGTAGCGATTACTTGCAGACGACCTTTTGGTTAACAACTGAAATGACTGAGGGTGTCGCACTAGTTTATAGTTAAATACATACTAATATTACACACCAATACACAGACGAGTTCTAGATATCATAAAAATATAAATGATAAACATGAAATCTATAAACTAATAAATAATATAAAATAAACACAACAATTATCTTAATAATTAGCCATCTTCATTACATTAAGGATTACAATGTATCTAACTCAGTTAAGTCTAATTTTGAATAAAATTAGACTATGATATAATATAAATTATTCGCTGTTCCGTATTGCGTTATATATTTCAAGCCCCTTAATAACTTGAAGCAATGAGCGCTGTTACGCAAAATTCTTGCATTCAGCAATCACGTTGCGGTTTGGTAATGACTCAAATTATTAAAAAAATATAATATTTCCAATTTTATGGAGCACAGGAACACAGGTGGGCGCCCGCGGGACCAAGTCGTGACTTACTCTGGACCATTGTCAGAGTAATGTTTGAAATAATACGGAATATGGTTTAAATGGCGGCGAAACATTGTAAGAATGATTGCCAATTAGGCCCAATCTGTTCTGCCACGCAACTTTTAAGTGAAAGACATAGCAAGTTAAAAGAGTCGATTACTCACTTGAAAAACTAAAAGGTTGAATGATTGTAAACATTGTTTTAAATTAAGGGAATAGTTAATTTATCTCTTTTCGTATGAAAAGCTCATGAGTCAATGAATGAAGATCATGTTTTCTTGAATTGAACTAATCTGGATCGATCAATATAAAAAAGTGAGTATAGCCAATTTTTATACCTTACCCAATAACAATAACAAATATGCGAATACCACTCACGATGGTTTAAAAACATTAAGTAAATATCATTGGAAATAATTATTTACACACAACTGTTATAGTAAATATCATAAATATGCTCATCATGACAACAATTTCGTCGATTTAAGTATAGAACGGTCTCACTCAAATAATGACAAAATGTAACCAAGTTATAAAAGATATTTGCAAAAGAATAATCTCTGAGTAGTATTAGATTAGTGTAGTAGAGAGAGTAGCATGCCATACAGTAATATGCAATAGGAGTAAATATTAGGATCAAAAGTTAATGTTTTATTGGGTTGATATGTAGATCTAGTAGATCTAATTCTTGTTATAAAAACTTTGCTAAAAATTTATGAAGTTAATATAAAATACCCTTAATAACCTTCTGTTAAGAGTAACAATTGGGTTGTTTAGATAAGACGATTCTTCGCAGTGCACAATAACATACAGAATTGATAACAGAATCTGGTATTTTTATTTCTCAATTAATTAATTATTTTCTCTATTTTAGTTTTATTTTTACAGTCATAGCATAGTGTTTTTATGTTTTACCGAAAATAGAGGTTTTTATTACATTTTACTTTATTTTTAATTAGATGTACCTGCGGCTTCGCCTGCGTAGACATCAGGGTATTTAATTGAAATTTTGAACACAAACGTTATTATGAGTTAACGATAACAGATAGAGACATGCTGTCGCGGACTTTTTTGTAGATGTACAATTTTCCAGTTCATTACGCAGTTCACGAGACTTAAACTCCAAGCAGGCGAGTTTTTTCTACATATAAGCGATCTCTTCAACGAAATTTACAAACAACCGTAATGCACTGAAAATTTGTACCACATTTTAGTAAAAAACGAATGGCATATATCGAGAAAATCGATCACATACAGATACACAGCTTTTGGGGACTTTGTTTTATAATATGTATAGAAATCGATGGTAATATAACACATGTTAAAGGTATATATTTAACCAAGTTGAATATTCAAGTAATATTAAGTTTACCATGCGGCAGATGGGGTATGAGTGGGACCGGGAAGCCGCAAACGGTGGGCGGAGTGAGCACGATTGTATACCAAGGACAACCCATTACTTAATTGCAGTAGGTATATCCTAAGTAACGCTTCCTTGAATTTTATCTATTTGTATCTGTGTCTGTCTTATTAATGATATAAGCTTCCCGATTTTATAATTTAAATATTGTTACGACGTGTTTAAAATACAGCCTCCTTCGTATAGGTGGTCAGTAATAAAAAGAAAAGCATTGTCGCTGTAATTATGTGTTGATTTGTTGAAAGAGATTAAATGGGTTGACTTTTGGAAAATTGCTTCTTATTTATTGTATAAGCCTAAAGGAAAAATATTGTCGTCGTTATAATATATTATCTATGTAATAGTTGGCTTCTCCTATCCTCCTTTGGTAGGCTTGACTCTTAGTGTATTACCTTTTACGTTATGTTTTAAATACTCATTCTATATATCAAGGATAAATATCAATCATATAAGATTTAATTATATCATAAGTTGGTCTACTATCTTGTGAGTAAAAGACATAAAGGTTTTTAAGAGTGTATTAACGTATGTTTGTAATATGTTTATAATGGGAAAGTTATGAAAATAGTAATTACTTTTCCAATCTACCTAAACTCTAACTGTAGCGAGATAGCTTTAGCGGTGAGACCGTGAGACTGTTTAGAGGGTCACAAGTACAAACCCAGGGCAGGCACCAACGAGTGTATGTGTTTAAACTTATATGTCCAATATATAATTGCAATTTATCACACGTTTTTCGGTGAAGGGAAACATCGTGAGGATACAAACTACCGTATCTCCAGCGAATTCTGGGGTTATGTGTAACCCACCAATTCACATTGGAGCAGCGTGGTAAGTCTTTGCCCCTGCCTTAGTCTCCAAAAACGGGGAGAGGAGGTCTATGCCCAGCAGTGGGGTATTAACAGTACGTTAATTTAAGCTTGAACAAATACATAAGTTTAACTACATTAAATGTTAGTGTTTATATTAATATATCCAGAAGTGGAATAGTTCCTGTAGTTGTTACAAAAGACCGAAACAGAATTTAAAACCAGTTTTTTATCTGCGATGATTCTAGGTGAAGCTATCTAAGAATTATTTTGAACTATAAACTGTCATTGCATTATCGATATGATAGTAAGAACTTTATTAAAACGTGTTATATTTTTTAAAATATAATGAAAGCTTGAAATTTTTTAATTACTAAGGAAACCCAGTAGCCCTTCCACAAATTTTCTTTTTCAGCGACGACCGAGAACGTTAGTCGCATCTTATTAATTACTTAACTAAATTGCTTGATAGCGTCAATTAAAAAAACAATTTCCATTATAATTTCAACAGAATGGGCCTCTTGAGGCATTTTTAAAAAACTACGACTTAAAAATGGCACTAAGGAGTCCTGTAAAGCGAAATGCACTTATTAGCTGAGGAGGGCGGGCTGAGAGCTTCGCCTAATGGTTGCCATTCATGGCCTGAATGGAGACATAAAATTGCCAACAATTATATACTCTCGCAATGATAACCGTGGATGCTTCAGCTTCGGCAAACGGGAGGTAGATTTAGATTTTCTGGAACATCGCTGCTTTCAAAAGCTTGGAAGCTTCCGGAAATATCTAGGTATTTAAATGTAGTGTATTACTTGTATGTAGGTTTACGAAGTATTTATGTAAAAGACGTTGGATTAGAACGCTGAAACTTGAAATATATTAAAATGATTTAGATGCGGTAATATGAAGATAACATTCAAAACGGCTCATATTTACTTAGTGAAAAATAAGATTCAAAGATATCCTAAGGTTTTTAATTCGTATATGCGTATCCCGCGATGATCGAGATGCACTTAATATGCATGCCATTTTGCTTTCATGTTCTGATACTATTTCTTCGTTTACGGGGCGTAAAGATCGTTGAGATTGTCGTAGTGAATATGTGTACTGCTTGTATGTTGTCTTGGTGATTGATATCTTGTGATACGCATGGTAACTAATCCTGCATATATGTATGTGAGGTATGAGATCGATTTCGGATTTCCACACTTAACGTTTGTTAAACAAATGCGGATTATAGCAAAATACTTTCACTTTTGTATTCTGATACATTTATATCTCTTCTTTTTTTTTTATAAAACTTTATTGCACATTCCAACAATAGAATATATAAAGCAGATGAGAGAAGCACATTGGAGATATCTCACATTTGAGGCGTGCAAAGGCGGCCTTATTGCTATGAGCAATCTCTTACAGGCAACCTTTGTAAAGTATTTATTAGCAGGAGTGTGGGATGGTGCATGAACAATTTTAATATACCTACATATACTAAATACGAATATAATACTACTACTATTACTACTACTACTAATACTACTACTTCATGTCCTTATCATCTGTAAAATAGCACTGTTGCTGTCTTATAATTTTGATCTTGTAATGATGATCTTATAGTCTTGTTTATTTTCTATTCTTCTAGTCTATTTATGGGTTTCCATTGATTTTGCTATTTAAGGTAAAATATCTTATAGGCCTAAAAGCCTATGTCGGCCTATGTTTGATTATTTTCTTGACTATATGATTTACTCTGCTAGCTTTGAGTTTACTTATTTACTCTACGGCTTTTACGGCTTTACCTTATTCTTAATTTTTGTACCATTTTTATTGAGTTTGTAATTCTAATTTTGATTTGATTTATTGCTGTTTTCAGTACGTGTAATAAGTTTATAGCATTTTCGTTTTTATTACAAAATGTATACAATAACAATGGTTCCAAAACATATTCACAATCTGGCGATACTGTCACTGGACGCGAGTGACGTCATAACATGGCGGCAGGTAGGCAAGAGCGGAGATAGGATCCGGTCATCCTGCCCATTTCCGGTCTTCACGCGGCCGTGACGCTTCCGGGCACGCGTCGCCGCCGTTGCTTCCAGCGCATAATGATAACTAGATGAGGCAATTAAATTTAAATGGTTTGTGTAGACCAGAGTGTACCTTTAGAACGTCTTCTTTCATCTACTACTATTATGTCACTAAGTAAAAAATAATCATGTAGATACATTGTAGATACATCCTGTAATTTTTTCTACGAAGGAAGTAATAGGAATGCATGGTGTTTTATTAGTTTGTTGTTTTTTGTTCTTGTTTTTATTTTACGAACTCAAACAGATATAGAGTAAGTAGATGTATAATATTTATCTTCGTATTCGAAAGAAATATGAAAGTAAAGTTTATGTCAAATTTTATAAACACGAATCAGAAAACTTAAAATGCATACGCTCGTTTATATACAATAAGATGTACCTACGATTTCATTCGTAAAGAACCATTAATATAGCAATTTATGTATTTTACTGTTCCCGAAATAAATTTGGAACGTTTTTATCCTATTGTTACAATGGTGTTATATTACGTGGCAATAAATAATGCACATTGAGGTTTAGAGAGAGAAAATCGGCTAGATCTCATATTGTAGTGTATCATCTATGGGCTAGATTCTGCTACATAGAGCATTGTCTCTGTCGCACAGACTGAAGAACCCATGTGAAACGTCACATACTAACTGAGTGACAGTGACAGCGCTCTACGAAACCGAACTGGCCGACTGTTTCGCTTTAAACATCGATGTGCATTATTTAATGCCGGGTACTATACAAGCTTTAATTGTGTCATATCAATCAATATTGGTCTAGCGGCTAGGCCATGAAAGTGTAACAGATAGATTTTCACATTAATAATGATACTATTGATTATAATTTTTTTTAATGTTTTGGCTCTTCTAGGAAGAGTTCAAGTTTACGTCATGTAGTCACCCGCCGCCCGCAAGATGAGTTTTGTGAAATGAATTCGTTCATGGCGACAATTGAATAACAACGTACCGGCGCGCCTATCTTGCACGTGTCCAGTCCAGTTTGAGAGTATGGACTGAAATATATCTGAAGTTACTAGCAGCGTTCACAGATAGAGGCATCGCGCGGAACCAACTTAGTTTTCAGATACAACGTTGACCTTAAAATGGATGATTTTCAAAATTTTAATTGAATTGATTGGATTGTTTTTTAAATATTAGTTAGCCACCTAATTAGTAGTCGTGGTGCGCTAGTATTTGAGCTAATTTTAAAGTAATTTAACGGGTTAAGTAAGGCTTTACCGTAACTATTAATTTAAAAAAAATAGTATAAATAAATAAGCGAAGAACAAGGGCCACTTAGATTCAATTAAGGGCAGGAGCCAGATGAAGCTGAGAATTATGAATGGAACCAATAAGGAATTGGTTAAAAAATTATTTCGGAATGCCTTAAATCAAAAATTACCTACTAAAAATTTGTTGGTTAAGAAATCGTTACCCACTCTTATACAAAAAATTATGAAAGTCAGAGAAATGTGTTCTAATTTTAAGATTCCTTATATTTTAAACGAATGATGCGTCAGTTGAAACTTTAACTAAAGATCTCTTGAAGCGATTCCACAAGTTGTTTTATTGACAGGTGCCTACATAACCACCTGACAGCGGTCATGTCCATATGTCGAACTTTAAAACGCACGCGAACTCCAACATTTCGATCAAGATATAATAATAACATGCTAACTATTGACGAATTCATTATGGACTATTAACATATAAGTAATACTAACAGCGCAATGTACATCTATATAAATGTTTGTACTGTTATTTTCGTTTTGTACGCACAAGTTTAGCAATAGGCGATGGTTGTAATTAAAGTCGTATTTCCTCTGATGCCTCTTAATTTAACTTTCTTTTGTACAGTGAACGACATGTGCCTAGTGTCTACGGGTCATTAGTTCTTTCCTAGCATTTAATTATAATCACATATTTCCGTGTAATTACGTACATTGACACAAATAAAAATTTACAATAATTATTAAATTAATTTCCGTACTTTTAGTTTCTATCTATGGAGCTGTGATAGCCCAGCGGTGAGACCGTGTGACTCTTACGAGGGGAATACGAGTTCAAACCCGGGCAGGCACCAATGAGTTTTTCTATCAAAACTCATGTGTCTAATTGATAATTGCAATTTATCACACGCTTTTCGGTGAAGGAAAACATCGTGAGGAAACCTGCATATCTCTAGAGAATTCTCGAGATATGTGTAACCTACCAATACGCATTGGAGCAGCGTGGTAGGTCTTAGCTCCAACCCTACTCTCCAGGAACGGAGAGAGGAGGCCTATTCCCAGCAGTGGGATTGTAACAGGCTGCTACTTTTAGTTTCTATAGAGACTTAAAGGGCAGATTGGTGTGTTAAAGGGAGAGCATATGATTACTGTTTTTTAGCCCTTATAAAAGCATATAGTTATTAGAGTAGGGGAATCAGCCTAAAATGTTTCTATCAACAATAAAGGCAGCACGAATAAGACTTCCTCCTCCTTGCGTCGTTCTCCTCCGTGCTGAGGGTCGTGATCACTCTTTCTCGGAGAACTGATCTCTAGGTTTTCCGATCTCTTGCGACTTGCAAGGTTTTTGGGTGGAAAACGATTTGGTGATCTGCAGGTTTAACACGAACTCTTATTGCGACTCAATTAAAGACGTAAACGACGACCGCGAACCGCTTTCTTTTCGTACCATGAAGTGTGAATTGCATTGGGGTCGTCATGTTTGAGAAGGATAACGTTATATGAACTATAGATAACTCTGTCTCTTCTACTCATATGTTCTTAGGACGAATACCGAACACTCATTCGGCAACGACTTAAAGTGTGCGTCTTTAAGACGTAATGGTATAAAAAAGCAAAATAATTTCGTTTACGTCTTCAATTAAGTCGCAATAAGAGTTCATGGTAGGCCTGCTGGTCGGACCATCGAGTTGGACTGCGGCCACTTGCTCTTATTCCTTCCACTGTAACATTGATCATTAGTTTCTCCAGGTTGTCTTTAGTCTTCCTAGCAATATGTCCGAAGAACTCAAGGACTCTACGGAGACACGTAGTTGTAACTCTTGTATTTTCAGGACCGGTGCTCAGTCCAAGATACGCCCAGCATTTTACGTCAGCACCACATCTCAAAGAATGCTTTTTTATCTGTCTTTTCTTTTATATCTGTGATTAAACGAAGATAAGTATATGAGCTTGATCTTCCGTCTCATTATTTGAGCGAAACTCACTTATAGGCCTGCCTTAAGCTCCCCTTATATAGTATAATAACTCTATGAATAAAAAACAGGTCTGTTTTAAAAATGATTTTGGTATGTGTGTTTTAAGTTTAAGTTAAAACCATTGTTTAAAATTAGCTTCAGTTAGCATTGAGGTATGTTGTATATGTCGTAAAAGGTTGTCTGAGAGTGTTTTATATAATAAAAGATGATGGATGATTTCGAACAAAACCAAATACGAGTGATCCTAAAATATAAATAAAAAACGATTTTACTATTCCATAAAAATTAATATATGCAAATTGTTATTGACAGCTATAAATAATATTTAATTGATATTTAAGTCACAATCTTTAAGAATGTCATTTATCAAAAAATGGTACGGTGGCCATAATTGAAGGAAGTTCGTAATATCTGGGTTGAACACAAATAACATGTAAAGGCAAGTCTACATTTTTTGCTCACTCAGAGATAAAGTTAATTTATTACTGTTTTAAACAAGTAATGCGTCGATAAGCATGTCGATATATATTTTACATCTTTGCAATATGTTATGAGGTGACAAGGCTGTTCTTTTTCGTCATTCGTACATAAAAATATGCAGATGTGTAAGTTAATATGACAAGTAAACCAGTAATGTGTAGTATTTTTGAGGACGTCCAATGGCTTAAATAGAGCTGGGGGTATTTTTTAGAAAGTAGCCGATATATGTAGTAAACTAAAAAATTAGAAATGAAAGAAAGCATATGGTAAATTTTACACTACATAGTACAACATACCGTAAAGTAGCGGCCTGTTACAATCCCACTGCTGGAAATAGACCTCCTCTCTCCGTTTCTGGAGAGAAGGGTTGGAGAGCTAAGACCTACCACGATGCTCCAATGGGGATTGGTAGGTTACACATATCTCCAGAATTCCCTAGAGATATGCAGGTTACCTCACGATGTTTTCCTTCACCGAAAAACGTGTGATAAATTGCAATTATCAATTAGACACGTTTTAATATAAAAACTTATTGGTGCCTGCCCGGGGTTTGAACCTATGATCTAGAGTTGCTAGGTTATCACAGCTTATACACCATACCGTAGCAGATTTTAATTTCCATATCTTAATCCACGCCCTCACCCACATGCAGGTAAAATTGACTCGTACTTTTACTCGTACTTACTATTACTCTGAGTGTAATTAATTGTAATACCTTACAATTACCCCTTGGTTAATAAATGAAACATATACTATACGTTACTGTTCATATCTTCCTTAGATTTCAATCTCCTTATTTAAAATCTGTCCGAACTAAAAGCTGCTCCTACTGTACTTAACCACAAAACTCTTTAAATTGTCTTTGCCACCCTCCCCCCTTCCATTTCACTCAGTTCATCACTTATTTTCAATATTCTTTTTCTATATTAAAAAAAAACCCTTGAATACATAAAGTAAAAATTTATACATAAAGTAAGTAAATCATCTTTAAAATCAGAAATGCAAATTGTTTGAATGGAAATTGTAATGATATGAAAATAAATAAATAATAATAATAAATAAAAAAATTATATGTATATGAGAGCCAATTGAAATATATTTTTATTCTTTATTAATTATAATAAATAATTTTTAAGACGTTCGTAGAGGTAAAAGTTTTATTGCTTTTAGTGTATGTGTACAGTTATAAGTTATATAAAAACAAGTAGGTACATCTATCATATATTATAGTTTATTTATATATTATCTTAAATCTTAAACATTGTAATGTTTTCATTTCCTTCTTCAGTTTCTCCACATGTTGAAGGTTTCTACTTGTTCCGTTTTTGATTTTACCTGAAACAAGAAGAGCTTTTTACTGTAACGCTTAACGTATATACCTAGGATGCTAGCGAAACGGCAGGAAATGGACAGGCAAGACGTGACAAAAGAGCAGGAAAGTTTTGCAGAGAGGAGGGAGGATTGTTTTGAGTAGAGGAGGAGAGAATCTCTTCCCTCCTATCTTTGAGAAGTTTACGTTCAGAGCAGGACTGACTTCAATGTATTAATATCCGTACGGTTTATGACGTATAGGTAACATCCAACTGAATAACTTTTACTTCGAGCTTTTCGAGGCACGTGGCTTAAATTTTTTTAATAACACCATTTAAATTGTCATTCGTAAAATAATTTCAGTCGTGTCGTGCTTCGTGGACTATTAGCGGCGGTAATGGCGTATAATGACAATAAATAATCGGTACATTAAGGGACGTGTGCGAGACGCTCCGGGCCGCATTGACACGGACACATTTTGGGGTACTTTGCGAGGTATATGGTATTGCCCGCCTGTAATTTAATTTTGGAAATATTGTATTTAATGTAAAGCACCGATACGAAAAAAGTGCAAAACTGAAATGATACAATGATACAAAGAGAACAAAATTGATCTTATATTTTACATCTTTATTACAAATTTTAGTTGCGCATAAACATTAAAAGTACTAATTTATAGAGTTAGGTGTTGCGGTGTGTTACTTTGCGGAGATCCATAATACAAAAAATAATACAATTATTTTGCTATAATCTGCGATAAAGCAAATAGAAAATATATAATGCTAAATGTATAGTGGACTATGTTTTTGATAGACTCCACGACAAAAACCCAAAGAAAACGGACGCAAAAATCGCTTTGCGATTTTGTCGTGGATTCTATATCCTGATGATGCTTCGGTTGCGGGGCGAAAAGATTGTTGAGTTTGTGATAGTGAACTGTGTGCTTGTGTATTCTGGTGGCTGTGGTGGTGGTTTGTGCATGTGTTTTTTACGAATCCTGCATGTATCAGGTATGAAAAAACGGATAGTCCACTATACATTTAGCATTATATATATTTTCTATTTACTTCATCGCGGATTATAGCAAAACAATATAATTATTTATTTTACATTAAAAGTACCCCAAGTACCAGTCAAATATCAATTACAATTCAAATTGTTGAACTATTTTCAACAATTCCAGACGAAAAAAGAAAATAACTTTAAAAAACGCAGTGCATAGAGTGTGTATATCTTGATATACTGTTTGCATTACAACAGCGCATATTTAGAGGCGTTGTTAAATAGCTACCTTTCACACGTTACTTACTGAAGTTAAACTTCTGCGAACAATCGTGCCAGAGTGCCAAAGTACCTTTGTGAATTAAACTAAATACATATTAAATAATTAGAATTTAATATCAGAGTCTGCAGTTGTGTATCGTTAGGTTAAAGACTGGGCTTAAAGATGCCCAAGCTTGCAGCGTCACGTCTCTTAACGAAGCATTTCTAGATAGCAATCCTTATATACTGCAGATAGAACCAGGAACATTATTTATATTTCAATATGTAATTTCATCACCGTTATTCAAAACCGTTGGTTAATATAAGTGTGGAGCTGTAATGAACTGTTCATGACATCTGCTTCTCATTTATGAGATAAATTGTTTTCATCAGCGTTAGCATATTAATAATATTTTATAACATGTAAGTATAGGCTTTTGACCTGGCATTTTGAAGTTATAAAGGACGTAAAAATATTTATTTGTTATTAGCTGTGTCCGTGTGTTCGTTCGTGCGAAATTCATGTGTCATGAAGGTTTTCCCGTGTTACTCCCGACCGCGGGAATACTAATGTAATGTTCTATTAACCTAAACCTTCCTCTAGAATTGCACTATCTTTTAATGATAATCGTACTAAAATCTGTTCAGTAGATTTTGAGGGAAACCATCACATACAGACAGTCATTTATAAAGAACTTTGTTTTATAATATGTATAGATTTTGCCGGTCACAAAACTTCCATATCTGCAATGTCATTAAAGTTATCACATTTGTCAACCCACAATAAGACAATGCACCCGTTACAAATTCATTTCATGCATAACAATAAGACAAAAAATATATAAATTTGAATAACACGAGTAATGTCGACCCGTTGTATCACGCAGCCTCATCTCTTGCCAACCTGCGCGAGTATCGCATTACACATAAAATATTTATTATTTATAGCGCATAATTAATAAAAACACAGCCGACCACAGAAACAAGTAGCCTAACAGGAAGATATAATAACTCAATCGCGCCTACTTCGCTCGCTGCGATTTGTAAGCGTCCAGATTGCATCTCTCCCGTGCAGTATAACCTATAAGGGGGGTTACAAAATTTCGACGAAATGTCTTGTCGAAAGTGAAAATCTACGTTTCCGAATAAAAATAGAAATTTATATACTTATTAACCAAAATAAAAGCCTTTAAATGAAACAAGTCATTGAATGGTTTATTATTTAAATTATGCTAAGACAATTCTAAAAAGTGAATTCATTTTGCACATATAATCAGTTTATCGATTAAACGCAGAAATAAAGCCAGCATTCTTAGCGCAATTCTAGGTACCATAATGTACGTTATGATTAACGATAGACGTACCGACCTAATACCTAAAAACAATAGTTTTCTATTTTTCATATACAAATTCAATTTCAAACGAGTGCTTTAGAATCTGTTCCTAACGAGAAGAACCAGCTAGAAACTCGGCGGTTCCTCTTTTCAAATATATATCTCATAACTAGTTGCATTTAGTTATTGCTACCTTTACTAGTAAGTAAGGAGTAACTATATCCACTCATTCTTATATAGCATCAATAGCATCTATATAATCCTCAATAGTATGATAGGGTTTCTGTATCAGCCTTCCTTTAACAGTGTTTTTAAACTGCTGTTTATAAAAAATATTGTTAAATATATGTGCATTTCTATGTAACAAACAAAAAGGGTAAGGTGGAAATTGTATCCTTCTTTAATGTATATCCAACCTTTAACTCTATGAAAGATGCTAAGACTCAATTATAAATAATAATAGTATTTCTTTGTAAGCTGTGATAGCCTAGCGGTGAGACTGTGCGACTCTCTAGAGACGACATAGGTTCAAACCCCGGGCAGACACCAATGAGTTTTTCTATTAAAACTTATGTGTCTAATTGATAATTGCAATTTATCACACGCTTTTCGGTGAAGGAAAACATCGTGAGGAAACCTGCGTATCTATAGAGAATTTTAGGGATATGTGTAACCTACCAATCCGCATTGGAGCAGCGTGGTAGGTCTTAGCTCTAATCCTTCTCTCCAATAACGGAGAGAGGAGGCCTTAGCCCAGCAGTGGGCATAGTAACAGGCTGTTACTTTACTTTTATTTCTTTGTATGACTAAAAGTATGTAGTAGATAAAGTTACATTAAAATCGTCGCTCAGTTGAAGTAAGCTTAAAACTGAGTTGTCCGCATACAGTAGCATAACATGATAGCTTGTAGCCTACCGCGGTTACGTGAAACTCGTACCTTTCTTTATCAATTCTTTTGACATATTATTATAAAATATTATAAGGTATCTATTCTTGATTACTTTACAAGTAAACAATTTTAGTTTATTTCGATGTGTACATAAATACCGAGCAAGACCTAACCTAACCGAGAAGGTTATAAAAAGTGTTTTAACTCTATATATTATTTAATTCGTAAGATAGAATGAATTAATTCACAAATATAAATATGTAAAGTTTACAAAAGGAAAAATCGTTGGTTACAGTAATTATTACCATTTAAAGAAATATATTTACCATATAAGAGACATTGTATGTAAATCATTTAAAACTAACTTACTTAATTCTTAACTTGATTAATATAACTTACACGGGTTTTCACAAAGTTTGCTTTATTAATTTATCGACATAAAAATATGTTTTTATTATTTAATATTATATAAATATATTATATTCAAGTTCTTTATAAACCAGTGAAAATTGCTATTTCATTTTACTATTTTTAACAACAGTTTGAATAAATTATACTAACATACGGTATAGTTAAACAACAGGAAAGCAATAAGATTTCATAATCGACTATATTACAATTCATTTATTAAATTGTAATCCCGTTTTGTTTAAACGAGTATAGATTTTTTATAATATTTTTTATAGAGTATTCTGTAATTAGTTCATAATGTATGAAAAGTCGTAGGCGACTATTTACTTTATAGAACGGCTTCATAAAGTCATGACACAATAAAGCCGTGGCCCGTGGCCACAATAACTTCATCTAAGAGAAGAATCTGCAAATGGAATCTACAAACGGGTTTAATCTAGCCGTGAAGTTAGTACCTATGTTTGGTTTTGTTCCGCATAAGGACATTTTTGAAATTATTTGTTTCTTTATTTAAGCATAGAATATTAATATATTGTCATTAAAAACAAGAAGTGCAAAATCAAGATGCTACGGACATATGTGCAAGATTAATGAGGTGGGATGAAACTCATGTGACCAAACGAGTTTTAAATATTAATATGCTATGAATGTAATGTAAAAGAGATGTTTGGATTATGTAAAAAAGCATATAAAAGGAGTAGCGCCAGACTTGACCAATTATAGGGAGAGAATGGAAGAGAAAAATATGTTGTACCGACTCCATTTAAATTGGGATAAGAAATAATGACTCATCATCCTCTTCCCTTATCCCACTTTAAGTGGGGTCGGCACAACATGTTCAAACATGTTGTCACATAATTTGGCTACGTATTTTACGACCAGCCGCCTGCCTGACGTCAACTTACCTTAGTAATTTACGACCCCTTGGTAAGAAAGAGGGTGGTCTATTCTACTCAACCGGATACCACACGGCGGGTCGACCTACCTTAGTCGCCTTTTACGACACCTCAGTAAGAAATGAGGGTGGTCTATTCTACTCAGCCGGATACCACACGGCATAGAAGAATAGTAATTATCATTAAAATAATTTCTATTTCGAACAGGTTTACTAATATTGTTACACTAGAAAATTGCAAACCATTTTGAACACCTACCATAATTATTATGTTTAGTCATCATAGTAACTTTATATCAGGATCTTCTCATATATAAAGAAAACCAACAGTGGCATGGATAGTTAATTGTAAATACAAAATAAATTTTGCTTATACCCACTCGGCTGCAACGTATGAGCAAATACAGGAGCCATTGAATAAATCTTACGCATTCGACGCCCCCGCGTGTTGGTTTCTGTTACTATATGATATTAGGCCTGACATTTCTTTAAAAAAAGTTTTGGCCACTGAACAGTGTAGAAATAATTCTTTGTCAGACTCCATAGATCCATTCTTTAACTTTATAGACATATCCTATATGTCAGTGCAGAAAATTCTGGGTGTTACAGTTTTTATCGCACACATCCAGAGATTCTGTGCATTTTTAGATGTTGTTATGTCAAATTAATGTTTAGAGACCGGCTATACTCACGTCTTATTTTATCGGATGAGTCCGACTAGTTTCAAGACCTTACGGGGCTCTTACTCATGAGCTCTTTATGCAGCGTTATTACGGCGGGAACTCGAACTTGTTATGTCAATTAATTTAGATCGCCAATATTTCGTTTTTCGTTGCGGCATTCTTTTAATGATACCATCAAAAGAGCTCTTGCAACCATTCCTGATTTTCTTGAGCCTTTGGAGATAAGTCGGGATGATGGCAAGAGAACAGACGGTTTGACGCTGGTTCCTTGGGAACGAGGACGGACCCTAATGTGGGACGCAACATGCGTTGATACATTGGCCTCGTCCCATATCAAGAAAACGGCGCCAAGACCTGGAGCTGCGGCGGAAATTGCCGAATCCGACAAGCGGCGAAAGTATGCATCTCTCATTGAGAGTTTTTTTGTGCCGTTTGCAGTTGAGACCCTAAGGCCATGGAGTTAAAGTCCAAAAAAAATATCCGTTTTAACACCTCGGTTGATCGCCTCTTCGGGTGACTAGAGGGATGGCTCCTTTTTTGCACAAAGAATCAGCTTAGCGATTCAACGCGGAAACGCCATTCCACGTGGGCATTATTTGTTTAGTACTAGCGTGTAAGTAATTTAAGATAGACATAACTTGTAGATTTTTGTTGTAAATAAATATATTAGAATAACACTTTCTGATTCGAAACGAGAAGCTTAAGATTACAACTTTACTTAAACTACTTTACAACTTACTACTTTTACAACTTTGCTTACTGATTATAACTTTATTATTATGAAATATAACGAAGCAATGCCTTCCTCTACTAATACCAAGAGTTGAAAAATTCTTAAATTATTTCAAATGTTTAAAGTAGGGTTGAATACTTGCTATAGAAAATATTTATTATAGAAAATCGATGTAAAACTGCGTTTTGAATTTATGGTTAAGAGAAACTGAAGAAGTAAGGTTGTCTTTTGATACGTAGTATCTATCTGAATACTTACGTAATATCACATCATAGGTAAAGAGGCTTTATGAGTTATTATTTTTGCGTTTGAATGGATCATTAAAGGTAAAAATTTCTATATTTAAATCATCACGTGTACTTTATATCTTACTTAATATACTTTAAATAGAAAAAAGTAAATTTTATGTACTTATTTGGTGTGATCGTTTGTTTCGAGGTCGTACGTTTAAATTCTTTACAAAACCACCAAATAAAATAACTACGGTTAAGATAAAAGAATCGCTGCTGTGATTTCCCGTGGATGCATAAATCTCCCGGGCAGTAGGACGGCGATAAATAACCGGACTTAACATACAGTAAACACAATCAAAACTGCTTACTTATATTCTTTATGTGTAAAGTAAATAGAGACCAAAATTCCGCATCAAAGTAAAAGTTGCTCTCTGTACCTAGTCCATTCTTACTCCTGACATATATATAGATATGTACATATATTGGGTAATAAATCTGTATGATATTGCTCATACATAAAATTGTCGTAAGTTTTAATTGTTTACTTGCCGCTTAAATAACAAAATGACAGAAATTATATGTGTAGTAACAAGTGAAGCTAAGACTTTCTGTATTTGAAAAGAAATAATTTTATACTTCGTAGCTTTCTAGTATATATTTCCTATTTAGTATGTGTCCAATAACAAAGATTGGTAATCAGGTATCAATCTTAGTTAGTACTAAAAATTTTCATACCTAAAAAGGTATGAAAATTTTTAGTTCAAACGGTTTAAAAAGACCTATATATAGGTCTTATGGTAAAGACAATATGTCGATATGTTAGAAAAATAGATGTTCCCAGGCCATAAAGATAAATCTTTTGGTGAAATAGTAATATGTCGTCAATTTGCTTATTCTTATACATCGAAATTATTATGTAACAAAGATTAATCATAAAGAAGTACAAAATGTTATTCGAAATGTGTTATTTGAAAGAATTTATTAACGCAATCAGGTATGGTCATTGTTCTGATTTAGCATAATATTCAATATCTTAAGAAGGAATGACAAAATAAAAACAAAATTCGAAATAGCTTCTGGGTGCAACCTACACCGGATTCATACTCACGGGTAGTTAAATAAATAAAATCCGAACATTTTACTCACAATATATTAAAGGTTAGAATTTCCTTCCTGTCCAATAAAAATGGTGGCGGCCAGTATCGTATCTCGAAGGGAACCCGGCAGGCCGCAATAAGTCTGAGGAATAAAATAATACAAGCGCAGTATACACACTAATGTGACTAATATTATAATACTTGCGTTCAGGATATCTACTCTAGTAACGCCGGAAGATTTAGGTGGGCTTTGAGAGGTGTAATGCATGCGCAGTCAAGGGCAAACATTTTTTAATTCAAAAATATTTATTAATAGGGTAATTGGGAGTGATATAAGATATTGAAAAATTATGGAAATATAGTTATGGGTCATTTGTCTATTCAGTCAATTTTTTTGTGCTTTTTTTTAGGAGAGAAACATCTGTGGAACCAGTTTCTACATACTCAAGGATTTTTCCAAAATATATGCACTTTCTCATGGTGTTTTCATTTACCGAAAAGTGTGTGAGAAAAAACAATTTGCCACATAAGTTTTAAGAGTGCCCGTGCCGGATTTGAAAGAGACACGTTCTCAGCATTCGGCTACCACAGCATAACCAAACTAATATTACGAATGTGAAAGTCTGTCTATAACGCTTTCGAAGCACACCCGCCGGGCCAATATTACATCTTAATCTATAAAAATGAATGTCTGTATGTCCTTTATAGACTCCAAAACGGCTGGATCGATTTTAATGAAATTTTCACACAATCTTTTATGACCCAGATCATGTAAAGTTTGTTGGGAATTGGAGCATTTTTTTAACTGTTTCAAGGGGAATTTTAAATCAGTATACGTCACTCATATCATATGCTGATTGGTCATTTTGAACATGAGTTACTAGTGAATGGTTTTCAAAAAAAGATTTAATATAAACTACCTAGCTGTGCCCCACGGTTTCGCACGCGTGGACATTAGCGTGTCACAAATATGTAATACAGTCAAACTACTGTAATTATAATGTACTATTAACTTAAACCTTTCTTAAAAATTGTACTATCAATTAGTAAAACCGTACTAAAATCCATTCAGTAGATTTTGAGAAAATCGATCACATACAGACACTGCTTTTGAAGACTTTGTTTTACAATATGTATATCATAGATTTGTAAACGTTAAGTGTAAGAAAGTTTACATATATGTAGATATAACTTATTAAAAATTTAGTTATACTGAATATGCTATGGTGTAAAAAAGTAATAATATAATTATTTTGCTATAATCCGCGATACAGTAAATAGCAAGCGTCGCTGTGAGCAACAGCGGCGCTTGCCAGACAGCTAGTTAAAAAACGTTATTCCTTCGAAAACAAAACACGTTTGAACAAATTTTAATAATTTGTGATTAATACACAATCGAAAGTATGTTACAATTGAAGTTAATGCGAACGAATTTGCAGCATTTTCGTATTTTCATAAAGAATATTAGAATGCATGGTGCAGTGCTGCATAAGGTGGGGTGCGCGCGCGCAGCAGCCGCGGCCGGCTCGTAAACCGCGGGACCACACGCGGGCGGAGGTGTGAAGGCAGCGGCCGCGCCCCGGGAGCCCGCCGCATAACTCACGGCCAGCGGGGCGCCGCCATTCATACCTGCCTCTACCGATGTATCGACTATCCTGCCTATCGATAGGAGACACACTGTCTACATTGTTTCTACTTTAGATTTTATTAGCCCTTCAAATAATATGCAAGTTTCACTCTCATCCTATTTATATTAGCATTATGTCATATGGAATAATGCTGTGGGGGTAAAGCGGCCGATATAGAAAAGATTTTTGTTGCCCAAAAAAGAGCCATACGGGCTATCTATAATATGAAGCAACGTGAGTCCCTTCGCGAAAAATTCCAAGAAATAGGCATACTGACTGTAGCATCACAATATATATATAGTAATATTCTATTTGTGCGGAAAAATATAAGTACATATAAAACAAAATTTGATGTATATCATAGACATACGAGAGGTCACAAACAGCTTACGATACCTGCGTCGCGACTCAGCAGAGTAAGCAACTCTTTTGTTGGTTTCGCTATTCGCTTCTATAATAAAATTCCTCAATCCATTCTAGACCAGTGTACAGAAAGATTTCAATCAAGTGTAAAAAATATGCTAATACGTAAAGCATATTACAAAATTGAAGATTATTTGGTTGATAAGAAAGACTGGATTTGAAAATCCTTTCAGCTTCATACAAGACAGCGGTTTAATAATGTATAATTGAAAATATTTAAAAGATTGACCGCCGAGTTTCTTGCTGGTTCTTCTCGGTAAGAGCAACATTCCGAACCAGTTGTAGCTTCATTAATCATATTGATGCTTGACGATTCAAAAGTGCCTGAAATGGTTTATTTGAATAAAGATTATTTTGATTTTGATTTTGATTTTGATTTTATATATCACTATATGACCGGGCAAACGTTGTTTTCATATGTCAACTATTTCTAGTGTATATTATAAAAAAATATTAGTTTTGTCGAAAACGTATAAAAGAAATGTTAGAGGTGGACAACACTTATCATTTGGAGGTATTGAAGATAATAGCCGATTCTCAAACCTACTGAATATGCGTATAAGATTTCATAAAAATCTATGTAAAGTAACTAACCCTGTGGCACGAGAATTAGATATAGTTAACTAGATTAGACGAATATCACTTACAGGCCTGTCTATGCATCTATTCTAGTATAACTATAACTAACATTGTGGCACGAGAATTAGATATAGTTATACTAGAATAGATGCATAGACAGGCCTGTAAGTGATATTCATCTAATCTAGTTAACTATATCTAATTCTCGTGCCACAATGTTAGTTATAGTTATACTAGAATAGATGCATAGACAGGCCTGTAAGTGATATTCATTTAATCTAGTTAACTATATCTAATTCTCGTGCCACAATGTTAGTTATAGTTATACTAGAATAGATGCATAGACAGGCCTGTAAGTGATATTCATCTAATCACCTTAAAAAAGATAGAGAAGTAATAGGGACAAATAGAGACACTCTCATTTGCTTTCTCTTTATTGTAGGGCACATTTTAGGCTCTCCTACTCTATTATAATAACTCTATGGTCATAGTAGTGTAGAGGCCATACTCGGCTGTACTCGCTAATCATCGTCTATGATAAATAAATAAATGATCACACGCATCAGAGGTAATCACTAGGTGATACGTATGTAAACGTTTGATAATACTTTATTAATATTTTACTTTACTTTACTTTTACTTTATATTTTATTTTACTTTTACTTTTTTAATATTTTTTGACACTTGCACGATGATCGTGCCGATCATAGACGATCATACGATCAACGATCATTGCCGATATTGAAAAGCAGGCATTACATTAATTTATTATTTTCTTAACAGCAATAATATTTGCTACGAATAATTTGCTTTATTAAATACAAAAAGCACATCGTGAATCCTTGATTAATAAGGTTATCACAAGTTTTCTTGTTTGTTATGTTAAATTATTTATAATTTAGTTGCCTATTTAATTTACATTCCATCGATCAACATACTTGTAAACAATCATCTCCAGGGATTGTACTTCAAAATCGTTCCAATATAAACTTGAATACACCACAGTTCTAATAAACAGACTATTTTAAATAACGTTACTCGTATATGCAGTAAATTAGCCACAATGATACATCGATTCACGTGAGAAACATCGCGCTAATAACTGTGATCTTGAATAGATTGTTAGCTAAGTGATGTTCTAAAGAACTTTTTGTGGTCACTCGTAAAATATCGATGACCAATTGAATATTGTGTTGATGATTGTACGGCTATTACCTACTTGTTAAACTTTATTGCCGGCTTTCTTGTATTATTATAAACAACACGATCGTTGTTCCTTTTATTTTATTGTGTCAAGTAATCTTATGCCGTTTACTTACATTAAGGATTATACATTTTATAAAACAAAGTCCCCCGTGATGTTTGTCTGTTAACGATAAACTCAAAAACGATTAAATGGATTTTTATGCAATTTTCACCAATAGACAACGTGATTCACGAGGAATGTTTGCACGTCAAGATTTTCTGTAAATGAGTAGATCTAAACGATATTTTTTCAATAATTCGTAATCAACCAAACTGGGAGCATTGATCGAAAACGCTGCCTAACACGTTTCGGCTATAACAGATCAATGTCATTCGCCTGACTTACACGTCGCCCTAAGCCGTGGTCCGGCCTCACAGGAGGCACCCTTAGGACGACGTTCCCCGACGCTAGTAGAGCTTCTGCGCTCTACTCCCTGCATTTCGCAACCTCGACGATGCTTCTGCGCTCGCCCGTCCCGCCCGGTGACGCTGTAAAAGCCATTAGGGCTAACAGCATACAGTCAATTCGAAAAAAAAAAAATCGCCTGACTTAATCCCACTATAAGTGGGGTCGTCGGCTATTCGTTATACGACCTGCGTAACATCAACTTACCTTAGTCGCCTTTTACAAAACCTCGGTAAGAAATGAGGGTGGACTATTCTACTTAGCAGGATACCACACGGCGGCTATAACAGACTATAACAGATCAATGTATTACGGGAATTTGACAAGATTACATAAAAGACTGCAAAATCATATCTATCTATTAAGAATGACCTACTATATAGTACCCGGCATTAAATAATGCACATCGATGTTTACAACGAAACAGCCGGCTCTTTCGGTTTCATAGACGCTGTCACTGTCACACACGGGTTCGTCAGTCTGTGCGACAGATACGATGCTCTATGAAGCAGAATCTAGCGGATTTCTCCCTCTAAGCCTCCATGAGCATTATTTATTGCCGAGTACTATACTTATTCTAATTTTTTATAATTGTCACGTACAACGTGATATTTAGAAAGCTATCTTGAATATCTTAGTTACCTAATTTATTTCTGCTATACATAGTGCTTTACATAATGATTTCTACACCATATACTTTAATCAAATATCTTTAAAAAAACGCACGCCAATATTTAGTCAATAGTCTCGGTTATGGCATAATACGTTCGAGCTTAACGTCTTTCTTTTATCGACATACAATTACGAATATGTGACAATATATGTATGCATCAGATAAAACTAGCCTTCGTAAGTTGTTCCGGGAAAAGTTGTTACCTAAATTACTCCGTGTACTTTTTAACATGTCCGAAATTATTATAATTAAAATGCTCTAAGTTGTTAATAATAGGCTGCATTGAACTCGTGAAGAGACAGGCAACATCGGTGATTAAGTCTTGCGGTATAACGCCAACGCGATCTAAAAGGCACAACTACATTACCAAAACTAATTCTCCTTCATATGAACCACAATTTTAAAAAGTACTACTCGTATAATATCTTGTTATCTTTGTAATACGTACGCGTTCACGAAATACTCAGTAAAAGCAGGGCTGTCATATTTGTGTGGAAAATGCATAACTGGGCAATGACACTTGTATTGTATTGTATCATTCGATATTGAAACATCTTTTTTTAATATGAGATATTTAAACATCTTTTTTTAATTCTTGGCACGAACGTATCGTGTCAAGATGAGTTCTTATATAGATTATCTTGTGCTACAATTAGTAGCATGTATGTGATGTGCAATGATTGATGTAAAGTATTCCTTTTTTTTAATAAAGAGCAGATTATCGCTGCAATAGTGATTATAGTTAACTTAAATTGGATTTTCAAAAATTAAAAAATAGTTTCACTTATCAAATTTATCTTTAATCTCTGGACTACTGATTAAAATGTAAGGGATTGCCAGCTGTAAATAATTCCATGGGAAAACTAATTTTGTTTAATACGGGAATTTAGCACACTAGAGCTTTATAAAATACTTTAGTGTTTGAAATCACTTCTTTTGATGAAATTTTATTGTTTGTAGATGGATTGTCGATGATATGTAATAAATAGATTATACAATAAAGTTAATGCATCGCAAACATTGATTATAAAAATATTTAAAACGATAAATGTTTTTGTTAAAATATTAAAATATTAACAACATTTCCTAAGACAAAGGAAAAAAGAAAACGCACAGCATGAACCCATAATATCATAAACTTGATAAAGTAAAAAATTGATGAACAGTCTTGCTTAAACGTACATCTGACATCCCTTATTACAAGAAGTAAAAGCCACGAATTATCATAATGAGGAATAACCAATTCGCGAAGCTCACGGATTTACTCATGTCGAGTTACGGGTTGTCTTTTTTGGAGTTTAAGTCAAATTGCGAGGCTTAACGGCCCTATTAGTGGCCAAATGGCGTCGTAGAATTCGTGAAAGAAATCAAATTAAGGTAACGATGCACGCTAGCTACCGATACTTAAATAATGGGTTCTGTCTAAATCGTAACAGGCAAATTGTTGGATGCCTCGTGCTTGGTGTTAGAACGTGTTATTAGGGTTCCGTTTCCGTGGATCCGCACTTATTATGTTTGCTTGAGTTTGTTCAATGCTGATTATATGAATTAATTTTACGAACGGAAGTCCTATTTTTAACAATTCTCGTAATGACATTTGTGGTATGATATTTAATAATTTTTGTTTTAGTTGCATAAATTACAGTATTTTCAATTCACAATGCGTGTATGGGGCTTTTGGTAAAAGTTCGTCAGAACCTTTCTTTAGCAACATGCTAGTATTGAACTCAGACCACCTTCATTTCTTACCGAGGGGTCGTAAAATAAGACTAAGGTAAGTTGACTTCAGACAGGCGGCCGGTCGTAAAATATCTAGCCAAATCACGTGACAACATGTTTGTAAGATGCTTTGCCGACCCCACTTAGAGTGGGATAAGGGTAGGAGGATGATGATGCTAGTATTAGACTCAATGTTCAAACGACTACTTAATTAATGTTCAATGACGATATAACTATTCTTACTCAGACTCAGATGTATAGTTAGTTATTCTATAACGTGCTACAATATTATCAGTGCGATAGGATGAACATTACGGTCACTAACCAGTCTGACAGTCGTTGTTTTTTTCAGTAATAACCACAGATTTGAATCACGGATTCCAAAATCCATACAAGAAACGAAAGATGCAATAATGATTTGTGTCTTTACGATTTAGTAATTTTTTATTTAGTAATCCTTCTGTAATCCTTTCATTGTTGTCAACACGTCAAGAATCCCGCTCTGCTCTAGGCAACTAGAGCATTTTCAATTTGTAAAATAGTCTGTAGCAGAAGAATGCAGTAGAGTTGACGGTTCAAAAGGAATAAAGTGAATAAATAATATTTTGAATTTGAATTTGTTGAAACATATTATTGACGGAATTGACCTGACGTTTCGGATCGTAGAACTAGATTGATCGTGCGCATAGTACCCCAGTCAAATATGAGCAACTTCCGCTTCCGATCCACTTGAGTTGGTCTATATTATTAACAAGCAGTACTCGCGTTTTTTTTCGTCAACATAAATGGTAAAATACCCTCAGTTATGTCATTTTATATATACATATATGTCTTCTTCTGCTGTGGTAGCAGAGCTATGAGACAGTACGACTCTTTCGAGGGGAACACGAGTTCAAACCCGGGCCTGTAGCGTAAAGTAGCGGCCTGTTACAATCCCACTGCTGGGAATAGACCTTCTCTCTCCGTTTCTGGAGAGAACTGTTGGAGCTAAGACCTACCACGCTGCTCCAATTCGGATTGGTTGGTTACACATATCCCCACAAATCTCTAGAGATATGCAGGTTTCCTCACGATGTTTTCCTTCACCGAAAAGCGTGTGATAAATTGCAACTATCAATTAGACACATAAGTAAAGAAAAACTCAGTGGTGCCTGCCCGGGTTTGAATTGAGTCGCACGGTCTCACCGCTGGGCTATCATAGCTCTAAATCGCGTGTATTATAAAAAAAATAAAAATTTCGTCAATATTCTGATTATGTCATTAAAATGTCAAAAATTCGACAAAGGTACAAATATTAGTATTGTATGAGAGTGTTATGGCGTCACGGACTCGTGCGCGAGCGTTGAACTTCCATTATACTCCGGATGTATGACAAGTTGCACTCATGTCACCGGTGCAAATGTAGCAGAAACATCTGATACACAACTGTGATTATGAACGTAATTAAATTATTGTAATATATGTGATAGCCGAAAGGTGAGACCATTGGACTCCTTTCACGGGGATGAGGATCACGGGTTCAAATCCCGTGTAGGCACCAATGAGATATTCTGTTAAAACATATGTTCTTGATTGTATATACAATTTATCGCACGCTTTTCGGTGAAGGTAAGCATTGCGAGGAAATCTGGATAAATCTAGAGAACTTCGGAGGTATGGTAGATGATCTCCACATATTTCCTCGGATTAAGCTATAGCCCTTCTGTCCAAAAAGGAGAGAGGATGCTTATTCCGAGCAGTGGGATACTTTATCATTCAAAATTCCAAAACGAAATTTTATGAAATGTGGTGATCTTCCAGTGATCGTAGTATAACCAAATAAGTAGCAAAAGGACTTATTCACGCAAAATTAAATATATGAAGAGATTTAAAAAAAAATTAAAAAGTCATGGAATGTACTATACAAGATAATTTATCAATTTCATTTTATATACATTTTACAAGATCTACATTTGCTTCAATTTCTTCATCTTAATAGATTGATAAGATACCTATCGCTATTAGGGGACAAAGAAAGTGATTGCGTCACAATCATATCACAAAATGTACATTGAAGTATATATATTTCTTGTACTTCTAAATCTGGAGATATTAAGAATTTTTGGAATACGAATTGAGTATGACGAGTCCGAAGTTCTTGGTCCTTTTTAATGACATGAAGAAAATTAAATTGCAAATTACGGCAAATAATTTTTGTGGCAAGTTTTGATTTATGCTATGAGTAACAATAAATAACAATAACTTCTTTAAGTGTAGTTTGCTAAAGTTAAATATAACCACTTTTTATAATAAATAATATTGTACGTCCGAGCACAACCAATGTGGCCGCAAACGAATCTGTTAAGATCAGAAAACTCGCCTTAAAAGTAATAAAACGTATTTTAACATCCATCCGATAATCAATCTAACACGTCATAACTTTGACATCCAGTCTGTCTGGACCTAACTCGAAATTAAAGTTCAGCTGAACAAACTCGAACTTTAGCTCTATGTAATAAAATTCATATCAAGTTAAGCACACATTGATGCTAATAAAAAAACATCGGATAAGACCGAGTACCAAATGAGTCTCAATATAAACATGTTAATTCAAAATAAAATGTGGTTTTTCGAGTGTATGATATGATTTTATGTACAAATTGGTGAGGGTCTAATTCTGCCTAAAGTTTACAATGTTTATCTGTTGTTTGGGAAATGAAGAATGCTTTCAGCCTTTCCACGTTGGAACGGTAAGGTGTTTCTGTGTATTTTATTTACTGTAAATTTGTAAAAAACCCCTAGCATTTGAACCTAATGAGAAAATAAACAGATGTTTAACCATATCTCCGTTAAAACTTAATAGAAAGTAATTTCCATTGTCTTTCCTCCAACTCTATCCGAACCCAATGATCTAGATCATCCAACCTTACTGCAAAAGCCTTTTCCTCCTTTACATCTTACTCCTTTTTCCTGTTTTTCCTTATTTTTTTTTCACTTTGTTCTATATATTTTAAAAAGCTTCATCAAGCTTCAAGTCTTTCACAACTCCATCCATCCATTTACTTTTTTTTCGCTTTTCATATCAAACATCACAATAGTAATTATAAATAACTTGCTTTAATCGACAACAACATAAAGTGGCATAAGGTCAGTATTATTATTATTTAAATCGCGAGAGCATGATGAATATTAATCTGATTATGATCGAATGGCGTGTGGAATGTATCATAAAAATATTTATAGATATAAAAAAGGTATAAAACATTCACAAATGAGACCGGCGCGGAGAAACGCAACATCATCGTGGTGTGTGGCGTGCCCGGTCACCGCGGTAACCACAATCTGAATTACTTAAATTGTGTTTAATGATTTGGATGTAGGTAATTATCAGTATACATTCTTGTGGAATGTTTTTTTTTTACTAAGCGGAAAGTTCGCTTTACCATTTTAGGCTTCCAGGCAGCAGGGATATCAGTAAGAGTGAAAAAAAACGGTTACTAAAGATTCGATTTTACACACTTTTAAATAATACGATTAAAAAATCAAATTTTTCCATTTAAAAAATTGATTTCTTGTATGATAATAAAATTACCAATTTGATATTAAAAATTAATCGGAATAAAGACTATTTAAAGTGGAAAAAATATTTAAATATATCATAGAGGCGCTGGTTTCATCAAACAAAACATAATATCTTTAAAAAAAGAAGATAAATAATAAATATGATTTATAATGTTTCTAAAACTTATTATTAAACATCGGTTAATAATTTAAAAAATCGCTTAATAAAATAAAACATAACATCCCTACCAGAGAATTCCACACCACGTCCACGTCCCTACCCTGGCGGAGTTATATAACACTAGTGGTTCCCGCGACTTAGTTCGTTTAACTGGAGTGTTTTATTACCTTGGAAATTAATATGTCTTTTTTCCTGTTTCCGTAAGAAAAACGGGATTTTTTATTCTATATATTTAAACTATAATTGGTGTTTAAACTATAATTGTTCTTAATTTCATCAATATTGGTGTAGCAGATTAGCCGTCAAAGCGTTATTTATATATAAGAGAGACAACTTCTATTTATTTAATTTTATTTAAGTATTTTTTTAAATTATACTAATTTTTTTAATTAAAATTTCTTACTTGGGAGGAAATGATATATATAATAGATTATAAGTATCGTTACATTATATACAGAATTATTTCGCTAAATTCCGCGACTACATCTAATATAATAATAATAATAAACAAATCTATCTAAGCTAAAAGCTAAAGGTAGGCTGTACTATCAGTGTCCATACCTTACACTAAATACAGCCACCAGTACACTACAGCTGTAGCACTGCACACATTCATTACCACAATCCTACTTTTAGCATTACATAGATTTTCTCAAATCGCGGATTATAAAAAAACATTATTGTCCTTATTATGGAATTTCGCAAAGTAACATGAGTGTTCTATAAATTAAATAGATTAAAAATAATAGCAAAATATCTAATCTTCGTCACAGATTTCAAACAGCGTCCTAATTACTGATAGCAGACAGGTGTAAGCTAAAACCTGAGGTGTACCATTTGATTAATCGCAGCGTGTATGTTTTGATTTATGGTCCCGCTTGATGCCGGTCTGTCTCATCCTACCTGAGCATATCCAAGTGACTTATGTTACTATACACATCCTTTATAAAGTATATAAAAAAGCAGCTTTGTTAAGTCGAGAATTTCCTTAGTTGTTGATACTGATTTTGTATTTCTAGTGTAGAAGATATTATTTATTATTTATTATTTATTTATTACATTTAAACGGCATCAGTCCTTTAATTAAACTTGTCTACAGAAAAGTTTAAATTAAGAGTACGAACTTTGCTTAAACGTAAGGCATATAACACAATTGAAGATTATTAGAATGATAAAAATGCTTGGATTTGAAAATCCATTCAGCTCCAAACAAGACTGCAAATAAATAATGTAAATTTAAATGTTTAAAAGATTGACCGCGAGTTTCTTGCTGGTTCTTCTCGGTAAGAGCAACATTCCGAACCTGTGTAGCTTATTAAATCTAATTGATCTTTGACGATTCAAAAGCTTGTAAAAAGCCTACTTGAATAAAGATTATTTTGATTTGATTTGATTTAAGGTACGTCTGATAATAAGTAGGGATGCAATTTTTTTTTATTATGAATCATCATTATTGTTTTTTTTAATATATAGGACAATTACACAGCCATTGGTCCCTAAGTAACTTAATACTTTTATTATGGGTGATAGACAACTGGTATATATATAGGTACGTATATAATTTTAATAGATATTTAAAAACATAAATACACCCAGATTCGAAGAACCAACAAATTGTATTTAAAAAATGTTGGTCGGAATCGGACCAGCGACCCGCAGAGCTGAAGGCAAAGTCACTGTCACCTGCGCAAATAGGCTAGTTAAAACGAAGTTTGAAGGTCACTAAGAGAAAACTATCACATACATTGCTATCTATTTAATTTCAAAGTATTTAGGTGTCTTCATTCCATAAACATACCCACACTAATACTATAAATGCGAAAGTTTGTCTGTTGGTCTGTCTGTTGCGCTTTTATGGCTATTTCGCTTGACTAATATTGATAAAGTTTGCATAACAAAATTTACACACCGCGGTAAATGTAAGTAAAAAAAATACCGTTTTTCGTTCGGGAACAGGGACAAACACATATTGGATTTTGAGGGTACTTAAATGCTTAAGTTGGCGTGAACAAATTACCATTAGTTCTTTATATAATAAAACCGTCATTATTGCTGCCTTCATCGGGCTCTTTTGCCATACTTTCAAAAATTATACAAGGAAATTGGTACAGGGATTCACTATTTAGACGTTCGATTCGACCCGAACTTTCATTTAGTGTGATTTAGAACTTGTCGTTTTGTAACGTAGTGGTTTTTCTAGTAGTTATTTAAGAAAAACCTTTTTAAAGCCATCAACAAGAATAAATAAAAACGCGGCGTTTTCCTAGAACTACTACTGTGTAAAGTCGTCAACCTCTTGCAAAAGCATAAGGCGGTAGCTATTACGTCAGCTGTAAATCTCAACGGCTGGCGGCTCATCTCAAAAGAACTCAATCAATGTTCAATCATAGCGAAGTGATATATCGATGCGACAAGAGTATTTTCGCTTAAAAAATCGTTTTTGAGCGAGACTTCGATACTTGATCGTATTGGATTTTAACCCCTTTTGACTTCTAAGCTAAATGGGTCCTCTTCTAAACGATTAAGAGTGAGCACGATCATGTGGAGGGTATACTCAGATATACTCGTCAATCACCGTCTATGAATTACCCATGATCGCCTACAACCCGGGAATTGTCAGTTTTCGGACACGCATCAAAGGGAATCGCTGGGTGCTATGTATGTTCGTATATATAGTATTATAACAAGGATGATCCTGAGCACATTTTCACGATGATCGTGCCTATTATACACGATCAACAATTATACCTGTTAGTGAAATGCAGGCATAAGCTAGTTCATTGATAGTAATGGCGGTTTCATATGAGAGGTTCCGTTGATTTATTCATGATAAAATTATATTCTGTACCATTAGATAAAGGTTTTTTGATAGGATTTCTTTTTAACTATGTGTTCGTTATTGATATCGATAATATTCTACGCTCGCACATCTCGACATTGATAGTAAGTGTGTAGAAGACTCGCCTGGTTTTATACTATACTGCATTACCCTTAACCTCATATGCGTATGCAACATACAAAAAGAAAGAAAATTCAAATTGCTAAAAATGCGACTAATGCGAAGCGTGGCCGGGATAGTATTAATTTATAATTTTTTTTAATAAATTTATTATCTACATTTAATTATTATTTTTATACAGAGTAACGGTAGTTTCGTACTGGTTCGTCTCGGTAAGAACACTTAATTATTTTTTCATTAGTTCGCTAGCGATTATAGCATAATAGATAAACATAATTTACAATTAAATTCTGACATACGTATATGCATAATTGTTTAAACTCAAACATCATACGTTAAGATTTAATTACAAACAATTACAGATTTATAAATAAATACAGTTCGAAAGCAGAAAACAGTTTCGAACCAGTAGCAGCTCCTTTTTATTTGGTCTATGATACTAGTAAGTCACAGAGTTATTGTGCTAGGGTAGGAAGCCAGTCTAAAATGTGTGCTATTCAGTAAAAAGAAATGATGAGAAAGCAAATGAGACTGTAACTATATGTCTCTCTTCTTAATGTGTGATTAGACAAATGAATTTCATTACCTGTGATAGCCCAGCGGTGAGACCGTGTGACTCTGTAGAGACGATCATAGGTTCAAACCCCGGGCAGGCACCAATGAGGTTTTTCTATTAAAACTTATGTGTCTAATTGATGATTCCAATTTATCACACGCTTTTCGGTGAAGGAAAACATAGTGAGGAAACCTGCATATCTGTAGAGAATTTTCTAGGGATATGTGTAACCTACCAATCCGCATTGGAGCAGCGTAGTAGGTCTTAGCTCCAACCCTTCTCTTCAAAACGGAGAGAGGAGGGCTATGCCCAGCAGTGGGATAGTAACAGGCCGTTACTTTAATTTTTTTATTATATGAGTTTAATCTTCCCTCTTATTGATTGTGACACTCTTACTTACAGGCCGTCTGACTCCCTATAGACTTACTCCCCACTCTAGTATAATAACTCTCGTAAATAATAGTATGTTAAATTTGAATTCAATAAACATGGACTCTCTAAAAAAACAAATAATTTTATATTTTTTATTAAATATTTCTGCATATTATTATGGTACCACCAAAAGTAATAATAAAATTATTTTGCTATAATCCGCGATACAGTAAATAGAAAATATATATAGTGCTAAATGTATAGTGGACTATCCGTTTTTCATACCCGATACATGCAGGTTTCGTAAAAACACATGCACAAACCTCCACCACTGCCACCACAATACGCAAGCACTACACACGTTCACTATCACAAACCCAACAATCGTTTCGCCCGGCAACCGAAGCATCATCAGGAGATAGACTCCACGACAAAATCGCAAAATGGTACCACCACTAATCATGGATAACCTTTGGTTACTAAAATATCGTTATATAATATACGTTTAGATATTAGATCATAACATCAGACAACGCTGTAACCAGTTATCCGTAAAAATCTTCATCTCACATAGTGATGAAGAGTGATGTAGCGGCCTCTTGAAAGAGGGCCATCCCTCCACAGGTGCGCGCGCGCAACACATTTGTCACTGTTGCCGGCGATTATTTATCTCATTGGAATATTAACGCGTCGAGAACTAATCACTTTGACTAATGGAGCCCCCCGTCGACATGTCCAAAGTTTCACACGTATTCCGTCTCAATATATATACGAACGATACAAATACTAGGCGAGTAGAACTGAGAAGAAGGTTGTTCTTCAAAAATCAGTTTCTTTTAGTTTTTTAAAGTTTATAACAAGTACTAGTCGAGTCGAATAGAACTCGGAACGCAGGTTTTCAAAATTCAGTTTCTTTTTCGTTATACGTCATGATTAAATACGTCTTGATCAAAAGTAAAGTAGAATTATTTTGCGAATGCGAAGTGTAGGAGGCAAAATCCGGATTAGTAACCGGAAATACATACATTTACTACGACAAACTCAACTTTGGTTCGGTCCGCAACCAAAGCATCATCAGGAGATAAACTCTACGCAAAGCCAACAAAATCCTTGATTCCTTATAATAAGTGAAATACTTCTTTAATGTTGCTATACAACTAGATAAACGAAAACAAAAATCTTTGAAGGAAAATATTGCGTATTTTAAAGAGAATCAATAAGTAACTACTTAATTACTAATATAAAAATGTTTACTTATTATATTTTATTCGTTTATATGTTTTAATCTTTATGTACATAACAATATTTCGTTAATTACAATAAATAATTGTTGATGTTACATTTGTCACACTCTGTGGTTCCAACTGTCCGTATAATACAGAGAGTCTGTATCAAAAGTAATCTCATTAGATATCTGTTTAGGATATCCAAATCTATTATTATAACAAACATTTCACCAATAATAATGAGTAAATATCAAGTAGAGTGTTCTCTAATCTATATAATGAAAAATGCAAGGTTTATGTGCAGGCGCGTACGCAACCTCGGCTCGGCAAAAAAGTACCCATAAACACTCCGTTTATGACGGCAAATAAAGCTCGCCATCTCCCCTGTAGTCCCGTGGTGAATTATTGCTTTATTGCTTCAGAAATATTTCACAAACAGAAAATATTTTATGATTCTCCAGTTAAGAGCGGCCATATATCATTTTAAGCCATAGATAATAAAATTCGTAAGTCGCCAATCTCGAGACAAAGGTTACGCGGGAGTCGCGATCCGACTGATCTAAATTAAATGCATTTTAAATTTGTTTGTGCAAAAATGCCGATTGTAATAAATTAAGTATTAATTTAATATTTGATTAGATTATATACTTTAGTTAAGTTCTCAATTTGACCATTATAATGAGTTTATTTTACTATTATACATTACGTCTTTGATTTGTTAATCTAAAACAATGTTGTATCTTATGACTCCTCTTCATAATCAGAGATTACAAACAATTAAGTAAGCGCACGATCGTGTAGGCTATGAGATCCTTCTATAATCGCCTACGATCGACTACAATCCGGAAATAGACGGTTTTCCGACACTCATCAAAAGAAATCGTTAGCTATATATCCCAAGAAATAACCATATATCACATATATGATTGTTTGATAATACTGACAATCGTGTGCACATTTGCACGATGACGTGCCGATTATAGACGATCACACGATATATAATCATTGCCGATAGTGAAGAGCAGTCGCTACAAACTGACTTACTTGCGATAATACTTGTTAAGTAACAATGTTACATTCTAAAATGATGCGCGTTTACGTAAAGATGCCTATTTTTTAAAAATATGGGTGGTAAATATAGACGACAACCAATTATTATCTATAATTGTTACCCATATTTTTTATAATCATCCATATCTGTTCTAAACTGCTAAAGTCAAATTGATATTTTTTTTGTAAAAAGGTACTTAAATTTGCTTAATTTAGTTTTGTTACGGTTCCGTTATGTGGGTTATTAGGGAAATAAGTGTAAGAAATTTACATTGCACCCTAATATCGGTCTTAAAAGAAAAGATATATAAAAATTTTATCATATTTTCATCTAGGATCAAACTTCGACCTGCTTATTATGTTGACAGGCTACAAGTTTTTGCTGTTTAACACTAAAAACAAAAAAAATGTGAACAGTAAAGTGATTATATAATGAAATCTATGGATCAAATGTTTCATTCAAGAAAACTAAACACACTTTCATCATCATCACTCTCAGGCCCTTATCCCACTCTAAATGGTGTCGACACAACATGTTACTAACATGTTGTCGCATGATTTGGCTACGTATTTTTCGACCGGCCGCCTGCCTGACGTCAACTTACCTTAGTCGCCTTTTACGACACCTCATTAAGAAGTGAGGGTGGTCTATTCTATTCTGCCGGACACAGCGGAAACTAAACACATTTTATATTTATTAAATGAAATCCGTAAGACAATCAACGAGAGGAAGAAGTATTGCGGTGATTTAGTTATCAGTCAAAGCTTCATATTATTAAATCACGTTACCTAGTACATCTCATCCACATTCTTAACAGCAGTAGCCTTATAATAAACACTTCTTCATAAAGGACTCTTTGAGTCATCTACCTCCTGTGAAGGTAGCTGCCGGAACTCCCCGGGTGCAATATACACCTCGACCAAAATCTTTTAAATAAAATTTTATATTCACTTCCTATCTGGTTACTGACATGAATTCAGTATAATACCTTCTTATTTGACGAATTGAATACAGAATTATATCGTACAATTATACCTAAACTAACTTATAGAAGCTATACCTAAACCAACCTGTAGAATTGTTTCAAAATATTAGTAATCTCTTTCGGTCTGTATTCTCATTTCTTTAAAGTCTTATGCAACGCGTTTGCAAAATTCGTGGCTTTTACGATTCATGCAAATGAGGGCCATCTCGCACTATATCTCTCTGTACTAAGAGTGGCTGCTTAGATCTTGACTCTAATATTACTGAGAGAGCTAACAAGCCTGAACTGTAAACATCTTAATGTAGGGTTTTCAGATAGCACCATAACTTTATACAAACAAAATATTCCCCTTATTCTAGCTCTTTGTTAAAACTAAATGTTTTTTTATCGGTGCTTAAGCCGAAACAATAATATTTTATATAATTATATTCAATATATTCGAGAAACATTAACACGCGAGGCATTTCGCATTTTGTCGGACAAACATAAAATCGGAATAGTTAACGCTCGGGGGAATCGTTAAAGCAAGTGAAGACTGTAATTGGAAGACATTAAATGTAACCAGGATTGTTATATTGTTATAGCTGACTGTTAAAAATCTTTACTGTGGGCATTAGTCCTCGGTATTTACTCATATTACAATGTTGGTGACGAACATGTGTGTGTACGCGCGATTAGTTTCGTCCTAAAAGTGTTGCAAGATTTAAAAAAAAGTCTATGGTAACTATTATTTTATGTAATTTTATAATATTTATATTGTGTGATTTGTTGTTTTTACTGAACAAACTGAAATTGAGTATTTATATATAGACATGTATTTGGCAATAATAAATTCTAGAAACGTTATGCATGTTACACATAATATGAATTGATAACTACTAATTTATCTTTAAATATTGCTAAGCAATTGTATTACTTACATTCATGTATACAGTCAATCCATCAATTGAATTACCTTAATGTACGCTATAGCACATGTACGGTACCACAGTGTACGGTGCGGTGTGCAATGTACTTGTGATAGCCCAGCGGTGAGACCGTGTGACTCTCTAGAGATCAGGCTTTCAAACCCCGAGTAGGCACCAATGAGTTTTTCTATTAAAACTTATGTGTCTAATTAATAATTGCAATTTATCACACGCTTTGCGGTGAAGGAAAACATCGTGAGGAAACCTGCACATCTCTAGAGAATTCTAGGGATATGTGTAACCTACCAATACGCATTGGAGCAGCGTGGTAGGTCTTAGCTTCAACCCTTCTCTCCAAAAAACGGAGCGAGGAGGCCTATGCCCAACATTGGGATAGTAACAGACTGTTACTTTATTATTACACTGTGGTAAAACCGTATGGAAGACGTCATTCTGTAAATCGCCCGTGATTCAAAATTCTACATAAAATAATAAAGTTCTCTATGGTTTTAACTTAATATTTAATTAACAAAAATTAGCTTGACCTACTGTTTCATAGATTGAGTAAAGTCACTTTACGCCTCATCTTATCCACATAACTATATCAAAGAGGTAACGATAATGGCTACATTAAAATAATTAACATTTTCAACTCTTGCTAGAGATCATGTGCTGTGAATATTTGCTCATTACTTATAATATTACTGTAAATAAGGCCTTTTTTTATGAAATTAATATAATAATTAATATTATTTAAATAAAATTGCACGATTATTCTCTCTTAATTCACGAGAAATAATAACTGTTTGTTACAAGACTCTTACCGAATTATTTCTGTTTTAAAAGCGTTGCGTGACAGCAAATTACTCTATTACGCCGTATTACTCTTATCTCTTTACTTAATCATTCCTGTTTATTTACCAAAGTTGTGGCTACAACATTGTGTTATTACTGAAACGACCCGCGTCACCTCTTGTCAGAGCCTATTATTTCGATAATTTATAATTTGCATTGAACTGTGTAAACTATAAAAAAACAAAACAATACACACCGTCAAAATACGCATTGACAATTGCGTTGAAGAAAACAAATAGAGTCGCCAGGCTGATTCGGTACAGTCGGAAAGATCTCAAAACAATAGAACTCTCTGTTCCTTTAAAAGAAAGGTTTCGGCAATAAAGTGTTAATTGTAATTTTTTATACGCGTCACAACTTCTTGGAAGGTTTGAAGGACGTCACGGAGTTGAATCCTTGTTATTCTTTAACGAAATTAGTGCATCCATTATGAAGGTACCGCGTTGGCTCATTAGGACCTTTTTGGAACTTATGAGACGGTACATTGACAAATTGCGATCGTTTGTTATGGTTATCATCATCAGTTTTGTCGCACAAAAAGATTTCAATGCGAAATGGCAAAGTATGTAATTACCTTATGACGTGTTTAGCTCGTAAATGTGCGTCATGTATAAGGATTAGGATGTAAATAGGTAGTGCATGTAAAAATATATGAACAGGTAATGTACTTATGATTTAAAAACATTTCTTCTTCTTCATTAACCGATGGAGTAATAAATAAAAATGCCTATTAAGTTTGACTGTATTTTTTTTTCGAACTGACTGTATGCTGTTAGCCCTAACGGCTTTTACAGCGTCACGGGGCGGGATGGGCGAGCGCAGAAGCATCGACGAGGTTGCGAAATGCAGAGAGTAGAGCGCAGAAGCTCTACTGGTGTCGGGGAACGTCGTCCTAAGGGTGCCTCCTGTAAGGCCGGACTAAGGCTTAGGGCGATGTAGTGGAGGGCTGATGTAAGACTTTAATTAGTCATTGCGACGTCGGAAGGGTGGGGAGAAGCCACGACCGACCGACGTCAGAAAACTGGGACCTCGTCTTCGCCGGCGAAGACGCTGTATGTGTGTATTACGTGTTTTTGTGTTTGCGATCGTTAGGACGCTTTTTGGACGCTTATATTTTCGGTGGAATTTGACTGTAAATTGAGTGTTGATGGTAGCCAAGATACCTACTATAAAAGAGACGTCTTGAGGCTGGACCTCGGTTAATAAACATAAAGATTTACAGTTTTCTACTACTTAATATTTTTATCGAAAAAGGTATTAGGTAAAGTTAAAGGTAGGTAAGCCCTGTAATTAACTATATAATTAAAGTAAGCGGTCATAACTGAATCGTGTTCACGAAATCATTTAAATGGAATTAAAAAATGAATTGCTGAATTTTGAAATTTGAACAAGCCAAGCATTTCTAATGTATCAACTCATTCGGGCTGCAATTTTTCAGCGGTGGCAGTGCAATCGGAAGTACACCGGCGGCAGTACCTTTTTGTTTCTGCAGCGGGTCGGTCTCTGATGGGTTTCGGAAGCGAGGTCGTGACTATTCGACCGCTCAATGTTTTCCCTTGATTTATTAAACGACATTTTTAACATACTTTCTTATTTGAAATATTAAAATTTATTGATACGATTGGTTTCGTATTTATAACTGTTCATGTATAAAATCCGAACACGTGAAATAATTATATACCACGGCTTCACCCGAATTTCAAAGGTTATTTACGTAGTACGATGGTCAGATATTAGTATCTTGTTATAGGCAGAAGTCGGCGTTGTGCTATTGGTGTTATTTTAAAATTAAAATTAAAATAAATTACAAAAATAAAAATTTTGTTATATTATTGGAGGAGGACTTATAGCTGTATTTAATTGAAGTTACATATTTTAAATATAATCAATATAAGGTGCTTTTTATGTTAGTCAATATTCTTTTAGTTCTAGTAGTATTTACAATTTCACCGCAAGTTATGTGCGGCCCGCAGAAGCATTGTTTATGATAAAAAACATAGAAGAAAAAGTAAATAAAGAAAAACTTCACGCCACACATTGGACTACATTTTTCATCATCCTCCTGCCCTTATCCCACTCTAAGTGGGGTCGGCACAACATGTTACAAACATGTCACATGATTTGGCTACGTATTTTACGACGGGCCGCCTGTCTGACGTTAACTCGGTAAGAAATGAGGATGGTCTATTATACTCAGCCGGATACCACACTGCATATTGAGCTATGTTTTTAATCGTGCCAAATGACATTTTAATAGTCGTTAGGCCCAATAGCTTATCAACAAAAAAAAATTGCACAAGTTATTTATAAATTAATATAATAATAATAAATATATGGGATAATTACACACACTCCATCCCCAAACTAAGTAACTTAATACTTGTGTTGGGTGACAGATAACTGGTAAACGTATATATACATATATAATTTTGAATACTAACTAAAATAAGCTATAACTAAAATAGGCTCTAGATAGCCTAGCGGTGAGACCGTGCGGCTCTCTAGAGACGACATGGGTTCAAACCCCGGGCAGGCACCAATGAGTTTTTCTATTAAAACTTGTGCAACTGTGTGCAATTTATCACACGTTTTTCGGTGAAGGAAAACATCGTGAGGAAAACTGCATATCTCTAGAGAATTGAAGGTATATGTGCAACCTACCAATCCTCATTGGAGCAGCGTGGTAGGTCTTAGCTCCAATCCTTCTCTCCAAAAACGGAGAGAGGAGTCCATAGCCCAGCGGGCACAGTAACAGTCCGTTACTATACTTTTTCTTTTTTACTAACTAAAAATATATAAATACACCCAGACTTGAAGAACCAACAAATTGTAGTTCAGAAAATGTTGGCCCTCGGCTGGAATCGAAATCACAACCCGCGGAACTAAAATCACTGTAACTGCCAACGGGCCAGTCTATTTGAATGTCATTCTGAGGGCCAGTAAATCTTAAGCCAGTAGAATTTTTTTTAATATATTGGTTTTTCACAGAGCTCGTTCCCGTGAGAAGGAATACTTTCTGCTTACAATGACAGAGAATTGCGCTATTACACTTGCAGCCCACGTCCAAAATAAACGTGCATTACCACGTGAGAACGTATTGTTTTACATGACATGTAATCTGTGTTTATGTTTGTGTGTGTTCAAAATGTAGCTAGAACTGTAACTGTCAGATATGATTGTTGGTTGCTGATGCACTTGATCTTGGTAGATTTTAAACTTTTGCGATTCATACTAATTATTATATAAATTTTATCACATCAATTTATCACACGCTTTTCGGTGAAGGAAAACATCGTGAGGAAACCTGCATATTTCTAGAGAATTCTGGGGAAATGTGTAACCTAACAATCCGCATTGGAGCAGCGTGGTAGGTCTTAGCTCCGACCCTTCTCTCCAGAAACGGAGAGAAGAGGTCTATTCCCAGCAGTGGGATTGTAACAGGCCGCTACTTTGCTTTTTTTTATTATAGAAATAAACGGGTCACATCGCGAAAAAATCGGCACTATATCTTGTTACTTTATCCCCCGTATTTATAATAAGTCAAGTTTTTAAAAAAGTTTTTTTAAGCTTTTGACAAAACTTCGTGTCCATAATGTTAACCGTTGAGGAATTCCCTTGTCTTGAGCCAATCCTAGAAGCAGCGCCAAGGCATGCTTATCATAAACATGCATTGTCATCAGGACTGGACCGGTTTGTAAAATTTCAGCTTAATCAGACGCCGGGAAGTGGGTCAAATTTGACTTGCAAGAGTCCACCTTCACATATAGTACCCGACATTAAATTATGCACATCGATGTTTAGAACGAAACAGCCGGCCAGTTCGGTTTCGTAGAGCGCTGTCACTGTCATACACGTCAGTCTGTGCGACAGAGACAATGCTCTATGAAGCAGAATTTAGCCGATTTTCTCTGTCTAAGCCTCGATGTGCATTATTTATTGCCGGGTACTATACATGCAAGGCAAGTTAAATAAAAGTGTTTTTAAAAAACAGGTCATTTCTGAACTGATCAAATATAACGTCTAACGCCCATAGGATATGTCTACACTATGGAGAACCGATACAGTAGTTAGTATTGAGGACCCATAGCCTACATGGTAGCCATACGCTTTCATCGTTAATAGCTTTCATAATTCTAATTTTGATCCGAGAAAAATATAAACTGCCATTAAAATGTTACACATCTAACGTGTCATTAAAGACATTACGCGCCCTATTTCTCAAATTTTGATTACCTTTTAAGAAACTCTCACTAAGAGCTCGAAATATTGCCCGCTAACAGCCGGAACACCGGCCATAACTCAATTAAAACAAGGGCTCATTTAAAATTACAATCTTAATAACACGCACGCTTCGCTACCTGGCTTGTGATAATCATTTACTAGAAAGAACTTACTCAACAGTATTTGAATATGTTTTCAGTTTTGTGAGATTCTAAATAGAAAAAGAACGTAATCGATTTTTCTTGTTTATTATAAAATATTCATTAATAATTATAATACATCGCAATATACCTACTTATGAAAATTACAACTGATGTGGTTTGCGAATCAATTTGACTGGCCCGTTGACGTACTGGGTAGTGACCCATTTTTTTTTCAAGGGGAAACTCCTAACGAGTACACACGTCGTCATGGGAGCCGACGACGTGGTTATGTGGGGTTCGCATCCACTAAAACCCCCCGGTGTTCATCTCACGCTTTATGCGACAGCCACGGTTCCCAATTACTATTGACCGCACTCTCGCAGCGTTGGCGCCCTAACGGCCCTCCTCAGAGCAGGGAGTTCCTTACACCTCACGACCACCTCTGGGATGCACCCAACGACACTAGATGCATCCTAGAATAGGACCCTTGTTAGGGCGCCGGGTCTCCCATCATCCGACGTCCAGGATCTCGACGTCGTCGCTGGCTCGGTTATCAACTGCAGCCTCGACTGGAGGTTCCGAAGTGCAGGGTCACTTCGGAACTTCAGCTCCGCGGGTCGTGCGTTCGATTCCCGCCGAGGGCCAATATTTTCAATAAACAATTTGTTGGTTCTTCGAGCCTGGGTGTATATTTGTATTAAAGTATGTATTTAAAATTATACATGTAGTATATTTACCAGTTGTCCGTCACCCATAACACACGTATTAAGTTACTTACTTTGGGGACCAAACAACCGTGTGTATAAGTGTCCCATATATTTATTTATTTATTAAAAAATGGATGCTTAGCAGATATTTATGAGCTCGCATGAAGGGACATGGAAGAGGCCTACGTCCCACAGTGTACTTCCGAAGTTAGCGTTGCCAATTTGAATAAGCAAGCTGTGTGCTAAATTTAACCCATTTAATTAAGCCTAATAGCAACTACTTATATCGGGAAGCGTTTTACTGCTAGTGTACGGGATTGAATAACGACTACAGCAGGCCTACCATGAACTCTTATTGTGACTCAATTGAAGACGTGAACTAAAATGAACTAAAGTGAACTTTTTCATACCATGACGTCTTAATGACGCACACTTTAAGTCGTTGCCGAGTGAGTATTCGGAATGCGTCCTAAAAACATTTGAGTAAAAAAGACAGAGCTATCTATATTTTAAATAACGTTGCCCTTTTCAAACACACTTTATGGTACGAAAAGAAAGCGGTTGGGTTTAGGTACTGACTTTGAATTGAATCGTTTTCTAAAAGTTCATGGTAGGCCAATAGATGATGCGTTTAGAAATTGACTCAACATTTCTTAGGAGAATGTCCACGTACTCACTTCCTTTTCTTTGAATGAGATATATAGAAGAGGTATATTGAGCAAAAATTGTATCATGTTGTAATACATTATGAATTTTATAATGCTTATAATAGGCGAATTTTAAAATTTGTTTTGGTTTAATTTTCTTGTAATAGGTATAATGCTATATATATAGAAAAAGCTCGAGTAGCATTATTGTTGCCTGTGCATAATATTTAAAACTTTTTGAATGATTTTAAACATATGTATAGACAATGATTGAAATATTTTACATGTTAACATCTACATATAATTTTAAACGGTATGTTGCTTTATTCACATGACGCTTCCAGTAAGAATATAATTAATGCACGTAATAGATCAAACTTTACGAGAAGTGATGCTAGGAGGTGGTAAATAATGAAATATCGTAAATAACGCGTCCACGCCGATGACGTGAAGACTTCAGCGATTAACGTGGAGATCAATCACGCTCGCTTGGTTTGACTGAGTCGCTCTTACATTGTGTGTGTTTTAGAAAACTTTAGTATAGTACGCGGCAATAAATAATGCACATCGAGGCTCAGAGAGAGAAATCGGCTAGATTCTGCTTCAAAGAGCATTGTCTCTGTCGCACAGACTGACGAACCCGTATGATACGTCACATACTGAGTGACAGTGGCAGCGTCTGATTCGTTCTAAACATCGATGTGCATTATTTAATGCCGGAAACTATACTATTATTTAGTGTTGCACTAGTAAAGCTCAGTAAAACTCAAAATGTGTGGATAAGATTGATAAAAACCAGAACAATATTTAAAAAAAATGATCAAATACAAACGCTTTCGCTAGTACAATATTATTGAAAATTATAGTATTATAGTATGAATACATTATAGTATAAATGGCAGGCCTTACCCGCGACTTCCTTTACGTTAATTTAAATATTATAATAACCTCATTTACGTATTCAGAATGTATTTTTTTTTATAGAAACATTTTTTATACTTTATGTTAGCCCGGTTTTAAGTATATCAACAGCGTATTGATTACTTAGATGCTAAGGATGTGTGGATATAGCTGCACTTCTGCCCTGTACAAGACAGTAATAACTAAATGTAACTAGAGATTTATATTTTAAAAAGAGCAACCGCTGAGTTTCTTGCTGGTTCTTCTCGGTAGGAATAGCTTTCCGAACCAGCAGTAAAGTTGACGATTCAAAAGCACTTGTTTACAAGTTTACTTGAATAAATAATATTTTGAATTGAATTTGAATTCGTAATAGACAATAGATTTTCACATTTATAATATTAAGTATGGATTAATGCGTTATGACAGCATTTTTTATTTAAGAAAAAATATATAGTTTTTGAGGCACCGATATATTTATTTTTGAAATTTTTTTTTATTAGGAAAAATAAGCTTCTGCCACTATTAGAATGAACATCTACGCCAAGAATCTCGTAAAGAAATTTATTCATAAATCGTAACCAAAAAACTTGTGTTATGGGACTTTTGGAAACATTCCATTTACATACGGATAGACATTGCGTTTCATAAATAGATATTTTGCTACTAGACTTTGGATGTTTCCACCCTGGCATTTAAATGCTAAGGTCATTATCATAACGCGAAAGGTTAAATATCTAATAATACTTAAATTAAATAATGATAAACGATCAATTCTAACGTAAGTATTTAATAATTCGTAATAGCTCACATAATAATAATTAATAATAAAGTTTAAATAAATCAATCCACATGCCTCTTTAAATTAATTATGATAAGACATAATGAATATTTATTGCCGATTGGATCGTTTAGTGTCTTAAAGTTTTATTAGACTACATATTAGTACCAACTTGTTTGTATATAATAAGACTCTTAAGATATCCTGAATCTTAGTTACTCTATTTATGGCCAATATTTTTTGATAAAATTTAACTTAACAGCAAATGTAAACAAGTTGAGCAGAAGAAGCCTGTTTCTTTCACACGGATGGGCATAGGCCTCCTCTCTCCCTTTTTGGAGAGAAGGATTGGAGCTAAGACCTGTCGAATGCGGATTGCATGACACATATGCCTAAAACTCTCTAGGGATATGCTGATTTCTTCACGATGTTTTCCTTCACCGAAAAGCGTGTGATAAATTGCAATTAACAATTTGACACATAAGTTTTATTAGAAAAACTCATTGGTGTCTGCCCGAAGTATGAACCCATGATCGTCTCTAGAGAGTCGCATGGTCTCACTGCTAGGCTACTACAGCTTTTTGGGCAGAAGTAATGTAATGAAAATGCCAATTATCATGAGAAGTACTGATCACAATCCAAGTATATGTAGTTTAATTCAAAATATTCTTATCTTTCGAATCTTATGTACATCGACTTAGTATTCGTACCTTAGTAGGCGCTCAATTTCTTTAACAAAAAATCGCTGTTATTATTTTGTTACGATTTTTATTGTATATTGTATAAGTAATCCAACAACAAACAACGATTTATAGTACCCGGCAATAAATATGCACATCGAGAACTTAGAACGAAACAGCCGGCCGATCCGGTTTCGTGGAGCGCTGTCACTGTCACACACGGGCTCGTCAGTCTGTGCGACAGAGATAATGCTCTATGAAGCAGAATCTAGCCGATTTCTCTCTATCAGCCACGATGTGCACTATTTATTGCCACGTACTAAATATACATCGTTGTTTGTTGTTACTTATACAATATACAATAAAAATCGTAACAAAATAATAACAGTGATTTTTTGTTAAAGAAATTGAGCGCCCGTTAATAACTCTCCAACAATGCACCGTCATTGTTCTACGTAGGTATTAGAGTCAAAATTTCACAAATGTCAATTAATATTAATAGACACCTGAGCCAACATTTCGAGCGAAAAACCTCGCGACCGACTCAGCGAGGCTAGTTCGCTTTTTATTTGGGTTCTGCCGACAATCAACTTGGCTAGTCAAATTTTGAATTGTTTTTATTAACTTCGTTATATTATTTTATTTGGTATAGAAAACGATAACTATTTTTGTATATTATTTACTCGTATCGTATTTAGTCATATATCATCAATCTTTCTACTGGCCCGTTGGCGCAGTGGGTAGAGACTCGGTAGATTCTCGCCGAGGGCCAAAATCTTCTATAAACAATTTGTTGGTTCTTCGAGCCTGGGTGTATATTTGTATTTAAGTATGTATTTAAAATTATATATGTAGTATATCTATCAGTTGTCCGTCTATCTATCTAGAATGGCCTATCAAGTTTCTTCTTGCTACACAAAATGAAGAAAGGGTAATGATTTTTTTTTTTTTTTTTTTTTTATGTCAGGAAAACCCGTTATGGGTCATCACCGCCCGACGGGGACGAGCGGTGGGTATGTCGGACTCGCACCGACTAAAAACCTGACAGTGCTCCTCCACGCTGCTAGTGGCGGGGATAGGGTATCGTTGGACACATTACCCCCATCCCCTCCAGCAGCAGCTCTGTACCCCGGAGAGCGCCACCTCCGGGTCGGGGCCTCTCTAAGCAGTGGCCCCTCCCTCCGCTAATCGATGCATCGGGAGCACCAGATGCATCGACCGCCTCGGGGACCTAACTCCAGCGAGCGTCCGATTAACCCCGTTCGGAACGCTCGGAGGTCCCCGTTAGGGCGGCATGCGACGGACTTCGGCGAGTCGCCTGCGCCCCGCTCGCCTGCGGCGGATCGGATCCAAAGACTCGACTTCCCGGATCCGTCCCGCCGCCTCCTTCCGCAAGATAACATCCTCGCAGAAGGAGGCCATCGCAGCCCACGATGCCTCCCTGTCCACCATGGCACGAACCACAGTGGGCAGGGAGAGATCGTGCCCCACCTCTGCCACGAGCTTCGCCCGCTGAACCGCCCAAGGGTAATGATCACTTGACTCAAATTGAAATACGTTTACTCTACATGAGATTATAATTAGAAACGAAACACGTCGCCTAATATATTATAACAACCGATCTACATCGATAAACATGACCCTACCGGGTGAGGCGGTGGAATTCTCGAAATAAATTAAAAAATGCTCACTCATCATCAATCAAGCGATCGATTCCATCAATGTAATTTACTTTTTGTAGTTTTTACCCGAAAGCACCCGTGACTCGCAACTCATCACAGACACAGCCTGTTTCTACAATTTTGTATATGCAAGCAATTTAATTATTAACTACTTAAAGATTTAATCTCTATAAATTTCTAAGCTGTGATAGGCCAGCGGTGACATCGTGAAACTTAGAAGAGGAGATCACGGGTTTAAACAAAAGTTTTTGTCTCTTATTGATAATTGCTGTTTATCACATGCTTTTCGGTGGAGGAAAACATCGTAAGGAAACTTGCATACCTCTAGAGAATTCTAAGGATATGTGTAAGCTACAAATACGCATTGGAGCAGCGTGGTAGGTCTTAGCTCCTTCTCTCCAAAAAACGGAGATAGGAGTCCTATACCCAGCATTGGTGTAGTAACAGGCCGCTACTTTACTTTTACTTTAAAGATTGAATTTCTAATGAATTTCACGCAATGATATACTTCTAGAGGTGCAATTGCCCGCGTGAAAATGTGTGTCGCAAAGGTTTTCCTATTTTTATTTACATATAACTGTAATTTATTATTAACCTAAATCTTCCCCAAGTATCGCACTATAGTTTAGTAAAATTTAGTAAACCGCACAAAAATCTCTTCACTAGTTTTTGATATAATCGATCACACACAGACAGAGAGCTTTTCGGAACTTTGTTTTATAGTATGCATTGATATCAGTCGTTCGATATTAACTTATCATTTCACTGACTCGTCGGTAGAGGTGGCAATAACCTTGCCTTAAGCTCTGCGGGTTGCGACTTTAAATCCCCTCGTGGGCCCACATTTTCTAATCACAATCTGTTGGTTCTTCGATTCTGGGTGTATATATGTATTTAAAATAATATATTTACATATTTACCAGTTGTCTGTCATCCATAATACAAATATTAACTTATTTACTTTGGTGACGGATGACTGTGTCCCATATATTTATTATTATTAAAATATAATTAAAATAACGGCCTTTCACCGGCCTGGTTAAATTCGTCAATCTCCCATTGGTGACATGTCGAAACGGTTCTGCTGGAGCTCGTAATCGGTTTTCTCCAATAAACGTCGATTAGACGCGCCGGCGTCAGCACGCTTGGAATCGACCGCATACAGTTGCGCACAAATTTAGCGCTTTATATTATATAAATACTTGACTGGGCAAACGTTGCCTTGCCATATAAATTATTTTTAGGGAATTTCTAGTGTATATTATAAAAAAAAATTACCAAAAAATAAAATAAATTGTTAGGGTTGGACAACACTTAGGGTTATCACTTAGGGTTATTAAATATATGCAGCCGATTGTCAGCCCTACTAAATATGCAGATAAAAGTTCATTAAAATCGGTCAAGCTGTTTCGAAGGACTATAGTAGACCTAATTTAAAAATTAATAAATTAATTTAAAATAATTGTTAAACATTCAGTAATGGAAAAAAGGAACGCGCGGTTTTAGTTGTTTTTAAAATCTAAACCGCGCACTACCACAACGAAACGCATCCAATATAAAATCCCTCGCTGGTTTTAATTTGTATTGAAGTCCGTTCCAAGCGGTCCTTTGAGCTGGATTGAAAACAAAGACTTTTCCCGTCTACAGTGATCTTTGCATGGGATTGAGGAAAGTTTCATACTGCTTTACCAAGCATGGTGAGAGGGAGCAGTGTAAGAAAGCAGCAGTTTGAGCAGTATTTTTTCCTAATGAATTCATATCGTGTCATGTTGGTGGTAAAATTTGCTTACTTCATTTAAATGTATTATTTTAGTTAATTCCAAATTTATGAAAAAAATCATTTATTTAATAAATATATTTAAGGTATTTATTTCTGAGTCATTATTCTTAAACTGCAATTGTCTTTATAAATTAAAAAAGTGTTACGAATATTTTTTAATATTATCTCCCATTTATTTTTTCCTCTAGAGCTATAATCTAATAATATAGGAAAGATATAATATATACAGAAAATTACTATCAAATCATGGGGATATTGAAAAAAGGATTAATTGTTGGGAAGTGATTATTTCAGAACTACTATTAACCTTACATTTAAACTAACATTTGTAAGAAAAATAAATAAAAAAAATATAATAAATAAAGAAATAAATTAATTGAATTTTGTTTTCAACAGTACGTGCTACAATCGTGACCGGACGGCGATTTCAATTATATCTAGAAGTCGTTTCTTTACTAGCGTGCTAGTAATTTAAATCAGTCTGCTATCCTTATTTCACAGAAAATGTGCACATAGAGTTAGTGAAATATAATATATAAAACTGCCATACAAAAATGTTAAAATTTAATAATTACACATAAAGCCCTTAACTAAGTTTCAATGTAACCATTTAATACATGTCGTATGTATAATTTTATTTTGTAGTTACAAGCAAATATAAAGTTTGAAATATTAGTTATAGTTAATATAGAAAAACTAAATTATAATTATTCATTAAGTCACGTAAATAATTAATTCATTTTACGACAAGTTTAATATAACAATTATTGAGTCATGGAGTTGACTATAGTCTGATTGTCTAACTCAGAAGAAAGCTCAGTCTCTACAACAACGAATAAAAATTCTAAATTCTTTTTCTTCTGCTTCCTATCTATGCTAAAAAGCTTTCATCAGAAATAGAGTTGCGTCACTCGGTCACTCCTATCCACTCTCTTGCAACCAAGATTTCCGGTTGCGGCTAATGTGTCTTTTTGCCGCAACTTTAGCTTTTATGATAAGTTGCAGGAGTCCATACCGCTTATGTCTAAGCTAATGCTCCACACATGCGACTTTCTTCTTTTTGATTATATTCCAAAGTTCTCGCTTACATACGCCGCAAGACCTTTTCAAGAGTATAAGAAATGGATATTTATCTATAGCAACTATTTTGTATTATTATAAATAGACACATAAATTTAGATGTAAAGGTAAAGTTGTTCATTTTTAAATTTTTGATTATTTACCTACTCAATATTTTATGTTAACATAACACAGTTATAAATTTTTTGTTACATGCAATCTTATTTTCATGTCCATTATTACACAACTTTGTTGATTTACCAATTGTACTAATGTATTGGAGTGGATATGTAATAAGTGTAAAAAATATTGTAACCTTGAAATATAAAAAAACATTGTAAAATGTTTTTCCTGTTTTACACGTCGTCGTAAAATAAAAAAATACAACATTCCATCCGTCTTCTCTAAGTCTTCAAAAACGATAAATAAACACTAGACAAGTTCTGTATCGACTTGTGCTTTGTGGGTTATTTTCAAACCAGTCGTTTGATCAACAATTGCACTGTAATCTTCTTTGCATAACAACTTTATAGTTAAATATTCGGATATAAATAAATTTTGATAATTTTTTTTTCGATTACTACCTACTTATAGAAATTGGTCATAGTACTTATATCATATTTAATTTAATTTAATTTTTATTTTTATTTAGCTTTAGCATGAGCGTATTTATAGGTAGACATATAAAAGGATGGTTCTAGAGATATATGGAAAACACAGCAATCTTTTAATTAACCGTAAACCCGCTCGATTATCCTGCGAATCATGCGTCTATTCGTCCAACCGTTCTATGGCCTATAAGATATAAAACGTATTAGATAATTATTTATTAAAATATAATTAATTAAGGCTCACTATATTTATTTGCCTGAAGGTGCTGGTGTGGCGATCAGTATAGTGTAGCATATCAGTAAAACATAGCGTAGGCAGACCCCCACAAGGTGGACAGACGACCTCAAAAAGGTCGCGGGAACCTCTGCGATGCAGGCGGCACAAGATCGTGTAGCTTGGAAGTCCTTGTAAGAGATATATGTCCAGAAGTGGACGTCTATTAGTTGATTGGCTCTGTTAGCCTGCAAATTATGCGTCCATTCCTCCTATGGCCTATAAGGTATAAAACTTATAAGATAATTATTTAATTATTTAGTAAAATATAATTAATTGCGGCAGAATAAACTTATTTGCGTACCCATCGATATGTCGAACGTCTTAAGAATATGCGTTACCTTCACGTGGAGTACGGATAGCAAAGCAAAGTCGGCCCGAGGTGACGGCGCGGCTCAAAGCTTCGACAGCCGTCCGGCGTGGCTGATAATTAAGAACGGTGACTGTTGAAAAATGGCTGCCGCCCCCGGCCGGCCGTGAATAATCGCCGTAATTACGATTCGGAATAATTTCCAGCCAGTCATAGCGATGGTATCGGTAGGTGTTGACGAGTGCTCGTTACGCGCACGCAGAGGAAGCGTTCGCGACGTGGAAATCGGATTTTCTTCTTTTTCTAGATTCAAATTGTAGGAAAATTGGATATAAATTGTTTATTTATCTATTAGGAAGCCAACGGGATGCCAATTTTTTTTATTTATTTATAACAAATATATACAAGTTATATCTATCTTAAATTACTTACACGCTACTACTATACAAATCATGCCCACGTGAAATGGTCCCAAGAATGCTGGCTCTTGTCACCTGAAGAGGCGATCAACCGAGGTGTTAAAACGGATAAAAAATTTTTTGCACTTTGGCTCCATGGCCCTAGGGTCTCAACTGCAAACGGCACAAATATATAACTCTCAACGAGAGATGCATACTTTCGCCGCTTGCCGGATTCGGCCATTTCCGCCGCAGCTCCAGGTCTGGACGCCGTTTCCCTGATATGGGACGAGGCTAACGTATCAACGCATGTTGCGTCCCACATTAGGGCCCGTCCCCGTTCCCAAGGAACCAGCGTCAGACCGTCTGGTCTCTTGCCATCATCCCGACATATCCCGGAAGGCTCGAGAAGAGCAGGAATTTCGATGGTGGCAAGAGCTCTTTTGATGGTGTCATTAAGAGAACCATGGCGGAAAAGCCTACCAGAGCTCCTATGGCATGAAAGCCCGTGTATGCCAAAACTGTCTACCTCTTTTCCACATGGACATCTGTGCTTAAAGCACAATGTGGTTCCCAATCTGAGACCCAAAGCCAGATGTAATTTGATGTAATAATAATCTAATATCTAATATCTATTTGTAAATAAGAGTTTTAATTGTCCCTTCTTAAAGGCTAACTCAACATGCATAATACATAAGGTATAAAACATTGAGCTTATTATATTTCAAAAAGCGATACTTAAGGAAAGTTAAAATAAAATTTTAGATTCACAATTGAAATATGGGCCAAAAGAATAAAAAAAAATACAATATGAAATATCTGTCAATATTAAAGATAGTATAATGGACTGTGTTAAATGACATCTTGAAAAACTTTCAGTCTTTTTAATTTATTGTTCTATCGTATATTTTCTTTTAAATTATTTTTATAATTTTTATTTTTTGTCGCCACTCTTTTACACTAAGCAAAAGGTGATGTGATGGCTATACAGAAAGAGCTTGTGATCGTTATCAAAAGCTAGGGAAGCCCGGATAGGATTCCTACTCGTATGAGTTGAGTCATTCAATTAAAAATAAAAGGTGACATGAAACCCTAATCTATTTTACTTATTCTATTATTTATTAAACTCTTAGTATTTGTTTTCAATATATTTTGATTTTGTTTATAGTATCCTTTATTTATCTTAACTGAATTCTTAAACAGATTCTCGTTAAGTAATAATTCGCTCTATTCGGAGAATAAAGTTACATGTCCCATGTATAAGCATAGGAAATGTGACTTCATTCTTCGGATATGGCGATTTATGTTCACTAATTAGTAAGGAAATATAAAAACAAGAAATTGTTTTTATGACGCAGATTCAATAATATACTTCTGCTAAAAAATGGTCAGGCGATAGAACAATAAAACAAATAGGAATTAAGTTTTTTGTCCTCTTTCTTTCTTAATTAAAATGATCTAAGCGTCGGCCGCGGAGGCGTGCCGCTTGCGCCACTCGACGTGGGCAGATTTAATTAGCTGTAAATACTTTTTTGTTGTTGCATCACACCAGATAGGTCAAGAGCGTGTTACTTCAACTTTATAGTCCCGAGGAAACATATAATATGTACGAAAAAAAAAATATTTTGTTCGTTTTTTCCTGTTTCTAAGAAAAGAACGGTAATTTTTTAATTGCATGTGTTAGCCGGTGTTTAAGCGTCAATTTTTTAGCACATTTAATTAATTTTTGCAGTAGCCGTGAACGTTTAACAGAGTGACAGAAAGATAGACAGACTTCCGAATTTATACTATCGTTATGGATTAACATGTAAACTCACAGTAATAGCTGTAATTGTATGTTTCCTTGAACGCAACAGTTAGGTGTAATACAATGTAGCACTGGGAGTTGTTTTTTTGTATTTTTAAACTAAGACTAGTGATGTAATGTACATACTAGCCAGGACATTGAGGAAAGAAAATTGGTCTCATTATTATGAAGTAAATTTTCCAAATGTTTTTTTAAGGATTAATATCACCTATATATCAGTATATCGATCGATATAATTATAATACTTCACCACAAATAATTTATACTTAACCAACCCAATTAATAACTCACTATATGTAACCAGCTCATTGACTATTTGTAACGGGTACTCTGGCGCCTATTTGGCAGCATACGAATATAATAATTGTTTAATCTTTTTTTCCTGTAAAACTTTTTTTCAACAGCTTTTATTTTTGAAATAAAACTTTGTCCAATTATGATGTAACTACAGATTGACAGATTTGAGCAAGAGTGAAAGTTTGCCGGGAAGTTTTATAGATTCAGAGGTGACGATTTGTTAGGTCAATTTCATAATTATTTTAAAATGTTCTGCCTTTATGCGTGGATTTGAAGAAACCGAGTTGAATCTTTTATGAAGAAGTGAAGCTTCTTTTGCTTTATAGTATAAAGAAAAACTGACAGTTTTAGTCTCATTTAAGTTACTTTTGATAAAGATTCTAAATTAGTCTTTGAAGTTTTATCTAAAAGATGTTACATATTTCCAGACTAATCAGCGAAGCACTCCGAAATTTTTTTGTTTTATTTTTCAATTTATAAATTCTTTCTTTCTCCTACCCTTATCCCACTCTAAGTGGGGTCGGTACAACATGTTTTTCTCTTCCATTCTCTTCTATCATTCGTCAACTCTGGCGCTACTCCTTTTATATGCATGTCATACTTCACACAGTCCAACCATCATGACTGGCCCGTTGGCGTAGTTGGCAGTAACCCTGTCTTCGGCTCCGTGGGTCGCGGGTTCGATTCCCGCCGAGAACCAACATTTTCTATTTAGAATTTGTTGGTTCTTCGAGTCTGGGTGTATATATGTATTTAAGTATGTATTTAAAACTATATATGTATATATTTACCAGTTGTCCGTCACCCATAACACAAGTATTAAGTTACTTACTTTGGGGATGGACGACCGTGTGTGTAAATGTCCCATATATTTATTTAAAATCTCTTTTTAGGCCTTCCTCTAGTCACATATCCATCCACATTCATACTCAACACTCGTTTCATCACATGATTTTCATCCCTCCTCATTACATGTCCATACCATCCCAATCTTGCACCTCTCATCTTTTCTATAATGGGCGCAACTTTCAGACTTCCCCTTATATACTCATTTCTTATTTGTCAAGTCTTGTCACACCACACATCCACCTTAACATCCTCATCTCATTTGCATGTACTCTTCTTTCATCCATCTTTTTCATTGCCCAACATTCTGATCCATACATTACGACAGGTCTTATGACCGATGTGTAAATTTTTCCCTTTAGTTTAGGGGGCATTCGGGGGTCACATATTGTGCCTGAGACCTGTCGCCACTTCATCCATCCTGCATTCATTCTATTCCTCAATTTAAAAAATTTCAATTTATAAATAAAATAAATAAATATATGGGACTCTTACACACACGGTTGTTCGACCCTAAAGTAAGTAAGTTTATACTTGTGTTATGGGTGACGGACAACTGGTAGATATACTATATATATCATTTTAAATACATCTTAAATACAAATATACACCCAATTTGAAGGCAGGGTCACTACCCACTGCGCCAACGGGCCAGTCAACAACAATTTATTTTGTTCTTTTTATGAAAACTTTTTACTTTTATCTATATATTAGCAATACTAGGTGTATTTCCACAATATTATTAATTATTTATAAAAACAAGTCACGTAAATAACATCTATTTAAAACCGTAAAATTAAATGCTGTGTGAATTAGTTGTAAAACTTGCTTGATGACAACATATAGGGCGTTACGTTACAGCGGATGGACAAATAGTCCGTATGTGGAACGCACCTGTGTCAATCGACGCATATAATGGAGGACGAATGGACATGAATTTACATGGGGATTAGTAGTTTTAAGAGCAAAATCAGGCTTGAATTTTGTTATGTTTATACTTATTTGTCTATGGTTATAATAAATGATTTTGCTCTTGAACTCACTAATGGCGTATTCTTTATTGGCGACTGCGGAAAATTTATATAAATTGTATACAAGATGAGCTGTAATGTGTCAAATATTGTGTTTCCCGGTAAATTTGATCCGAAAACGGATAAATGGATAGATTACAAAGAGCGATTATTATGTTCCCTGGACGCTGTGGGTTACGGCGAGAACAACCTTGAAAAGGCTCGCGCTTTGTTTCTATCACAATGTGGAAAGGAGACGTTTGCGTTAATCGCATCGTTATTGGTCCCAAATAGACCAACGAATGTTCCACTAGATGATATAATACGTGTACTGGACAAATTCTATCAACCGGAAGTAAACGAAATTCTAGAAACGGGAAAATTTCATAAGAGAAATCAACTTCAAACAGAAAGCGTGCAAGATTTTGTAGCGGCTATTAGTTCACTTGGTGTCAGATGTAATTTCCTTGATTTAGAACGCCAGTTGCGTGATAGGTTGGTATTAGGGTTACGAGATGAACGTTTGAGGCGAGATTTACTGAAAACTAAGAAGTTAAGCTATGAAATGGCAGTACAGATGTGTCTCGACTATCAGGCGACATTTCCTGACATGTACCCTAATACTTCTGAGTTGAAGCAAATTCCATGTGGGTCGACTGAACCTATGGATATAGGGAAAATACAGACAAATGAATGTCGACACTGTGCAAAGTTACATAAAACTGGGGAGCGATGTCCTTTTGTTAAAGCTAAATGCTTTCATTGTAAGAGGTATGGACATATTGTGTCTGCATGTGACAAGAGATCACGGAGAATACAAGCTCTCTCCGAAGAGAGAATAGTGAGAGAGGAATCATCTCCTACTTCCACTAGTGAAAACATGATGGGTATTTATGTATGTTCAGATAATTATTGTACACCTATCAAAGCGGTGGTTATTATTGAAGGTGCAAAACTGAATATGGAAATAGATTCCGGGGCGTCAAGATCAATAATATCAGAAGCTACATTCAAGAAGTTGTGGCCTATTCCACCCGTGCTTAATCCTACTAACAGTAAATTAGTAACATGGACATGTGAGCCCTTACAAGTGATGGGCCAGATTAATGTGTGTGTAAAGTTAGGGGTTAAAGAAGCTCAATGTGAGTTGATTGTAGTTTCAGGCAATGGCCCAAGTCTTTTAGGGCGGAACTGGTTTAAACTCTTGGATATTGACATAAGTGGGTTGTGTTGGTAAGAAGAGAAAGTATTAGATTTTGCAAAGAAGTTTCCTGATTTATTTGAAGAAGGATTGGGAGAATATAAGGGCCCACTGGTTTCTTTGCATGTGTGTACTGAAGCAGTACCCAAGTTTCTGTAGGCGCGAGTTGTTCCATTTCCTTTAAAAAAGAAAGTTAATGAAGAATTACAGAGAATGATTGATCAAGGTGTCTTAACACCTATTAGATATTCTAATTGGGCTACACCCCTGAGAATAGTCAATAAGGATGATGGATCTCTTCGTATATGTGGAGATTACCGTTCTACTGTAAATATTGCTATTGATACAGATTCTTATCCACTCCCTTCATCGATGGAGGCCTTTGTGAAACTAAGTGGGGGTCGTGTATTTAGCAAATTAGATCTAAAACATGCTTATACACAAGTGAAAGTGGATAATGAGACTGCAATGCTTATGACTCTTAATACACCTCTGGGATTGATGAGAGTGAATCGGTTGGCATTTGGTATTAGTGCAGCTCCAGCAATTTTCCAACGCTTAATGTCATCAGTTTTATCAGATATGGAGGGCGTGGCCTGCTTGTTGGATGATATAGCTATCATGGGACGTAATGAAGCTGAGCATGATCAACGTTTACAGTGTGTTTTAAGAAAATTAGAAGATATGGGGTTTCGGTTAAATAAGATTAAGAGTGTTTTTGGAACTGATAGTATTACATTCTTGGGACATGTGATTGATCAGGAAGGCTTACACCCTTCACCGGCGAAAGTTAAAGAAATCAAAGAGAAAGCTGCACCGAGGAATAAGGAGTCTCTGAGAGCATTTTTAGGGTTATACAATTTTTATGAAAAGTTTTTACCTAATAAATCAACATTATTAGAACCGCTGTACCGCTTACTAGACTCAAAATCTATGTGGAAGTGGTGTGATCAAGAACAGACTGCTTTTGAAAAAGCTAAAGATTTGCTTTCTTCTGATCTAACACTTGTGGGATATGACTTGAGCAAAGAGCTACTACTCATATGTGACTCATCTGAATATGGATTAGGAGCAATTATTGCACATGTGATGGAAGATGGGTCAGAGAGACCTATAATGATGGCTTCAAGGACAATGCAGAAACATGAAAGAAGATATGGGCAAATTGACAAAGAAGCCTTAGCAATTATGTTTGGACTTAAAAAATTTCATGAATTTTTAGCAGGTCGCAGATTCTGTATAATTACTGATCATAAACCATTGGTGGGTTTATTCAATCCTGCTAAACCTATTCCAGATCAGATATCCCCAAGAATGTTACGCTGGTCTTTGAAACTTAGTTCATACCAATACATGATCAAATATAGAGCAGGGAAGTTAATTGGAAATGCAGATGCTTTGAGCAGGTGGACTTTACCTGTGACATCTAACTTGGATGAAGTTCCACTTAGAGAAGTTCTTCTAATGGAAGACAGACCAGCTGGTTGGACTGTTGATGCTATTAAAATTGCAAGTGAAACTAAAAAAGATCCAATATTGAGGAAAGTGTTGTTTCATACTCTTCATGGATGGCCTCGTATGAACACTGATACATCTCTACAACCATTTTGGACTCGACGGAATGCTCTGTCACATAATAAAGATTGTTTATTGTGGTGCAACAGAGTGATAATACCAGCATCTCTGCAGGAAGAAGTATTACAGCTTCTACATGAGCCACATGCAGGGATAGTACAAACAAAGGCTTATGCAAGAGGTTATGTGTGGTGGGTCGGAATGGACAAGGATATTGAGAGGATTGTTGCTCAATGTAAACTATGCCAGATGGTAAGGAATAATCCTCCGAAAGAAGCACATACTTGGTTAGTAACGGATAAGCCTTGGAGTCGTGTACATGTGGACTTTGCGGGTCCTTTTCAAGGAAAAACATTTTTAGTCTTAATAGACAGTTACAGCAAATGGCTTGAGGCGGAGATTGTACCATGTATGAGCAGTGGAGTAGTAATAACAACACTCAGAAAAATTTTTGCATCACAAGGTCTTCCAGATATATTAGTATCTGATAATGGCAGGTCTTTCAGTTCTAGTGAATTTAACTACTTTCTCAAGAAAAATGGAATTAAACACACTTATTCACCTCCATATCATCCAGCTACTAATGGTCATGTTGAGAGAGCAATACAAACATTTAAAAACAAATTAAGAAAGATGTCTGATAGTATGCCTTGGAGTGAAAAATTGGCTAAGGTTTTGTATCATCTTCGTACCATACCTAATTCTGGAGATAATAAAACCGCAGCAGAATTATTAAATGGTCGGAAATTTCGAACTGCAGTGTCCGGGTTGCACCCTGACTGTGCACCAGCTAGTGGAGACAGACAGTTAGAGTCAGTAATGCAAGGTAGGCCTACTAGATCATTCCAGGTCGATCAGCCTATTTTGGTTCGTATGTATGGCCCTGGTGAGAAGTGGCAAAGAGCGGTGGTGGAAATTGTTGAAGGTCCCATGACATATTTGGTGAGGACAGAAGATGGAGAACTTCATCGTCGTCATATTGACCAAATAGTAGCAAGACAAGTTAATGAATCTGAAGTGAATAGTAGACAAGCAATTCATGAGCCTCATGTGACTCAAACAGATAGTAGTTCTGAATCATCTGATTTCCCAGTAGAAATTCCTTCCTCTCATTTATGGCCAGACATTATTGGTATCCCTAGCAATAATTAGTTTAATTTTGGAAAATCAAATTGTTGTTTCATATTTTGATTGTAAGTAACTACATTGTATGAGGGAAAGATATGTTATGTTTATACTTATTTGTCTATGGTTATAATAAATGATTTTGCTCTTGAACTCACTAATGGCGTATTCTTTAAATTTATTTATTTATTTATTAGTTTATCAGGTAATCCTACAGCGTGACAAAGTTCTTATTCTATACATATAACAACTTAAACTAAGGCCATATGAGGATACACAATTAGTTTTTTTTTTTTACAAATAATAGTTCGTATAGTAAACAATATTTCCATAAGCCAAAAAATAAGAGAATAAGATTGAATGAATTTCTTAGTAAATAAGTGTGTATATGTGTTTGTCTGTGTGCGTGTGTGTGTGCGTGTGCTTGTCTAGGGTGTGTTTTAAATTAATTTTTACTATGCCTTATTGATTTCTTTCATTGCATGTTTGAAAGACTCTTTTGAATTTCATAATAATCTATGTATCTCCATAATATGTTAGAACAAATGCGAAAATCTGACGGTGTTCTGTGTGTGTTTGCTTTCTGTTAAGTTAAGGTGAAATTTGGTGCCATAGAAACATATACACTGGGCTAATATCTATCTATATACATATTATAAAACAAAGTCCCCAAAAGTTGTCTGCCTGTATGCCGCCGATTTTCTCAAAATGTACTGGACAGGTTTATGTACTGCTTTTACTATCGTAATATTTATACTTTACTAATACTTATACTTTTTACTAATAATAGTAATTCTTGGGAAGGTTAAGGTTTCAACATTAAGGTTGAACATTCAGTTTTTCCTTCGGGAACAGGGCAAAAACGTAGTAAATACTCTAGGGTATTTTAACATTTAAGTTGACACGTATAATCTTATAATCGTATGCGAAAATCTGTCTCTCTGTCTGTCTGTTACGTTTTCACGGCCAATTCGCTGAACCAATATCGATGAAAATTGACACAATTAATGCCTTAACACCGGGGTCACGTATACTCACTTATATATGCTACAGAAATCCTGTAAATTCAACAGGATAGGATGACATTAAAAAATGCCATCTATTATATTTGCCATTAATGCCATCTATTATAACTATTATTCACGACTTGTCACTCTGGTTTGTAATTAAAGAAATATTTCTTATACAGGAGACCTAATAATGAATAAGTATTTAAGACAATCAGTAATTAACAAATGTTCACCAGGAGCAACTTTTGATTACATAATAAGTAGTTTAAATTGTAATGAGCTTGATTCCAACACTACAGTTATATTGATGATTGGTGACAGCTTAAATATTAAAAAACCACAGATAACTAAATGTATTGAAAAATTAATACTTTTAAATGAGCAACTTAAATGTAAATTTGTTATATGTGCTTTTCCCTACTCAAATGTACTGAGTAGTAAACAGAATGAGCATATATATAACTTAAATTTACAAATATATAATTTGACATGCCGTCATAGCGACATTATGTTTTATTTTGACATAAATAAATTTATTAAATCATTTAAGTTGACTGGAGATACTATGTATCTGTCAAGAAAATGCTATCAGAATCTAGCATCCTTGCTAGCATATAATCTAAACGATTCAGTTACATGTGATGTAACGAAGTCTATTGACTCATTTACAAACTGTACATTAAGTACTAATTATTCAAATATTGACATGTGTACTAGTAGTAGTACTAATAGTATATCAAGTAATATTTTATATACGACAAATATTACTTTAAACTAGGTAATAAGACAACAAATAGGCCCAGTAAACTAAATATTGTACATCAGAATTTACAAGGTCTATCTGGCAAGGAATTTGAAATTGAACTGTTTATGAATAAATTTAATGTTGATATTTTATGTATAACTGAGCATTGGATAAACAGTTCTAATTTCTTATTAAATATAAAAAATTATCAAGTGTCCAGTGCGTTCTGGAGGAAGACCGCACGTGCTCGTGGGGGATCACTAATATTAACTCATACTAAACTAAAATGTAAAGCACGACATGATATTGTAGGTCTTTCTGTTGAACGTACTATTGAGCTGTCTTGTATAGAGCTTGAGCGCTATATTATAGTTTCTGTGTACCGCCCACCCTCCAGTGATTATACATTATTTGAGAGAGTTATGGAGGATGTTCTGAAGAAGACTTGTACATCTTCAAAATCAGTTTTAATTTGTGGAGACTTTAATGTTGACATTTTAGTAGATACCTGTAACCGTTCTAGGTTAGTTAATTTATTTCAATGTTTTAATATGACTAATGTTTTTAATGAACCGACTAGGATAACTGCTGAGTCGGCTACCGGTGTTGATAATATTTTCACTAATTACAGTTGTAATATTTTACAAAAATCTGTAATAAGTCGTTTAAGGTCTGACCATTGTGGACAAATTATATCAGTCCCTGATTACATACATGAAACAAAGAAATTAATTAAATACAGACCTATCACATCTCATAAAATAAAGCGATTCAAAGTGAAAATATCATCAAAAATATCTCAAATTGACAAAAAATGTTGTAGTTCTGATGATCTTTATAACACCCTCTTTGGTATTATTAGCTGTGAGTTCAATAATACTTTTAATATTATAGAAAAAAAAATGTATAAACATCACAAGTTCAACGATTGGGCCACAAATGGCATTTATAAGAGTAGAAATAAGTTATTTGATCTGTATGCAGAAAAGCAATATAACCAATCCCCCACTTTCTTAGAATACGTAAAAAAATATTCAAAAATATTTCGCAATGTCTGCTCACAGGCCAAATCACTTCAAATTAAAAATAAAATAATAAAGTCCGACAATAAAATAAAAACAACTTGGGATGTTATAGGTGATGAATTAGGCAGACATAAAATGCATAACTCTGCCATAGAGCTTAAAATTGGGAATGAGCTTATCAATTCCGATGCAACAGTGGCAAGTGCATTTGAGCACTTCTTTCAAAATATACCTATTTCTACCACTAGCTCAATAAACTCATCCCCAATGGAAGCTTTCAATATATTGAAGGGCAGCGTCATGGAGTGCAGTGTTAACTTTGACTTTAAACACATTACCCCATACGATATTATTAAAACTTTTAAAACTTTAAATATTAAAAGAACTTCAGATTTGTGGGGAATGTCCGTTAAATTAATTAATAATATTATTGAAATTATCGCCCCAATTATGGCCAAAATCTTTAACAAGTCCGTAGACACAGGGATATTTCCAAACTTAATGAAATATAGTAAATTGATCCCAGTCTTTAAATCCGGTGATAAGAGCGACCCTAACAATTACAGACCCATCTCGATCTTGCCAACTCTTAGCAAGGTTTTTGAGAAAGTCATTTTAAATCAGCTGCTCAGGCACTTTAATTTAAATAACTTACTCCATCCTGAGCAGTATGGATTTACCAAGGGTCGGTCTACAACGGATGCGGGCGTGAGGTTATTGAAGCATATCTTCGATGCGTGGGAGAACTCACAAAATGCCATAGGAGTATTTTGTGATTTGTCCAAGGCATTTGATTGCGTTCAACACGAAACTTTATTGCTAAAGCTTGGCCATTATGGTGTTAAGAACAATGCGCTTCGTCTCGTTGCATCGTATCTTCACAGTCGGATTCAAAGAGTGTGCGTTAATGATATGCAGTCATCCGGGTCGGCCTTGGTTATGGGTGTGCCCCAAGGATCAATCCTTGGTCCCTTTCTGTTTTTAGTATATGTAAATGATCTACCATATTTTATAAATAATATCTGCGATATAACTCTGTTTGCTGATGACACATCTTTGATATTTAAAGTTAATAGGAATGACGAAAATATTGACGAAGTAAACAGTGGTTTGTCGCAAGTAGCTCTTTGGTTCAGGCTAAATAATTTGGTACTGAACTCAATCAAAACAAAATGTATAGAATTTGCATTGCCTAATACTGCTAAAATAGCAAATAAGCTTTTTATTAATAATATACCACTAAGAACAGAAGAAACAACTGTATTTCTGGGAGTGACCTTGGATTCTAAACTCCAATGGAGCACACACATAACAACTCTCGCTGGGAAACTCAGTTCAGCGGCTTACGCTGTCCGAAAGATAAGGCGGCTTACAGACGTTGAAACAGCAAAACTTGTTTATTTTGCTTACTTCCATAATATTATGTCTTACGGAATATTGTTATGGGGTAAATGCGCGGACATTGAAAAAATTTTTGTGTTACAAAAAAGAGCCATACGTGGCATTTACAATTTAAATTCGCTCGATTCCCTGCGAGAGAAGTTCAAGGAAACAGGTATTCTTACATTAGCTTCACAGTATATTTTTAGTAATTTAATTTTTGTGCATATGAATATACATAATTATAAAACGATAGGTGATGTATATAATAGACAAAGTAGGAACCGACATAAGCTTGCGGTTCCTGCTTTGCGCCTTGCAAAAGTTCGTAATTCATTTGTGGGTTTGGGTATAAGATTCTATAATAAAATTCCACAATCTACATTAACTTTACCTTTACAGCAGTTTAAAAATACTATTAAAAAAAGGCTAATACAGAAAGCCTATTATACTATTGAGGATTACCTGGAAGATAAGAATGCGTGGATATAGCTTCTCTTCAACCTGTACAAGACATTTATAACTATATGTAACTAGTGATAAGAATTATTGTTGGAAAAGAGCAATCGCCGAGTTTCTTGCTGGTTCTTCTCGGTAGGAACAGCTTTCCGAACCAGCAGTAGATGTTGACGATTCAAAAGCACTTGTTTACAAGTTTACTTGAATAAAGAATATTTTGAATTTGAAAAATTTGAATTTGAATAACTTCACACATAAAAAATATATAGTATAAGAACGGTTTTACAAAATTATTAAAATTATTTTGCTATAATCCGTGTTCATTAAGGTAATCTATACAATGCTAAGTGTAGGAAGCAAAAACCCTTCTCGTAATTTTCACATACAGGAGCATCATCATCAAGAGATAGGCCAAACGACAAAACTTCAAAGCCTGTCCTCCCTTTTCTTCCTACACTTAGCATAATATAGATTTTCTTAAGCAACGCGGATCATAGCAAAATAATTCTATCATTACTTCTGTGCTAAGGAATTCGGCAAAGTAACGCCTACTTCTATAAATTACTTCTCCTTTCTTTAACTGATGTATCGGGCTTTACAAACTTTAACAATTATTGTCATGAACACAAAACCTTGTAATTGCATATCTTAGAATTCTCACGTTAAAAGTCCTAACGGTTTTCTATCGAAAGATAATGTTCGTTTGACCTTCATTTCTAAGCACGAACATTAGTTTAAATACCGGTTTGACCCCTTCAAAAGGCTAGTTGCGAATCTTTTAAGTTCCTCAACTCGATACTTCGCACGTACACCGCATTACGGTTGTAACAAAGGCGATTAACAAGCCATTCCTCATTTTTCTTTGCAAACTTGTTTAATTTGAACTTGTTGTTTTGATAATCTATGATACCAGTGGTGCAAATTACAGGTTTTGTATTTACTCATTTATATAAATACTAGCTGAGCCAGCGGCTTCACCCGCGTGGAAATTAACGTTTCACTATTTTTTTCTAGAATTCCATTTTTGAACATAAAAGTAGTTATTGTGAGTTAACCGTAAGAGATAGAGACATGCTATCTGGGACTTTTTTGTAGTATTATTATAGATCTACAATTCTCTAGAACATTACTATAGCATATCTCTGCTGGTTTACGCAGCGCACGCGACCATAACTCCCAGCAAGCAAGTTTTTTAACAACTGCGCGATCTCTTCAACACAATTTACAAAATACCGATATGTACTACTTACCTAAACCATCCGGAAGTAGTGCACTATCTTTAAGTGAAAACCGTGCAAAAATCCGTTCAGTAGATTTTGAGAAGATCGATTACATACAGAGAGAGCTTTTTGGGACTTTGTTTTATAATAAGTATAGATAACATGTATAAAATCTATTTTTATTTCATATATGTTACTACATTGTATTTACAGGCTTTCTCTTCCACATAGTATAAGATAGCGGATGTTTAAAAAAGTTTATAATATTCAAAAAACTTAATGTTTGACTAGATATCTTCGTAACGGTGCATTGTTTCGTGGACTTTGTTTAAAAGATAGTTTTATATGTGCTGTAATGTTTTTTTAAATACAGCCATACCTAGCCTAATCTAGCCATCAATATGCGAAGACCTTAGTAAAGGGCCGTAGCGATCTTTTTAAATATATTAGTTTCTAAGATGAACTAGGTTTAGTTCCGATAAAAACAAAAGAAGTTATAAAAACGCAAGGTTCATTCTATAACTATTCTATAGATAAAACTATAACGTCAAGTAATTTAGTTTTGATGCGGCTTGATAAGTCGTAGCCTTACAAGCAATAATTAAAAAAAAAAAGGATTTTTATGTTTAATAATTTCATTTCTTTTCACTTATACTTTAATTTCAGTATAAAAGTGTATTTTTGTGTTTTATAATATTATTTAAAGCCTAGAGTTTAATTATTTTGCGTATTTTGTTTTGTTATCTTTTCAAAATCCAAAAGACGGAGTGGATAAATTATTTGAACTTTATACCCAGTATAAAGTAGAATAATTTATGTTCATAGTAAAACAGTAGCCAAAAATCGAATAGTTCGAGAGGGAAAGTGTAATTTGCATATAACAATGCAGCACCTGTTAGCTACGCGTGTGGGTGTCATACAATGGCTCCTCATTCAAACAGTTGCAGGGTAAATAAACCTTTTTTATCATCATAAGCCGGCAAGGTCACCTCTTTTACGCGATATCATATGGTGTTTTGTTCTGTTATGCGACCTTGATACTGTGCTATCGACTTTGATCGAAATATTAGTACTGATGAAATAGTGCTAAATTTAATCGTAATTAATGTCTAGAGACCGGCTATACTCACGGCTGATTTTATCGGATGAGCCCGACTAGTTTCAAGCCCATACGGGGATCATATTCATGAGCTCTTTATGCGGCGGTTCGCGGCGGGAACCCCCCCAGCCGCTCACGAGTCGTGCCCAGCGAGCTGCTACTCGCAGTTCCCGCCTCGATTACGCCGCATAAAGAGCTCATGAATAAGAAAGAACCCCGTATAGATTTGAAACAAGACGACCTCTTCCGATAAGACGTGAGTATAGCCGGTCTCTAAACATTAATTATGAATGTCGTATTCATTCACGATAGTTTAAATTCAAAAAATTAAGCATCACTAATTTATTTACGATGATTTATATAGTACTCGTGTGTAATAATTGAAGTAAGATATAACGTTTATTCTTTCTTTGTAATAAATTAATAAACAATTTCCAGCACTCATGCACTCATTTGGTATTCTACATTACAGCAGTTTAAAAATATTGTTAAAAAGAAGCTGATACAGAAATCCCACTATACTGTGGAGGATTACTTAGATGATAAGAATGTGTGGATATAGCTACACTTCTACCCTATACAAGACAGTAATGACTAAATGTAACTAGTTATAAGAATTATAGGCACTATAACAAAACTACCTCGCTATAATCCGCACGGGTTAAGCGAATGCATGCAAAACTAATGTGTACGAAGCAGGCAAAATCTACGAACCTTATACATGCAAGACAAGCCACCACACGTACCCCAAGGCTCCACCACCAGCAACAAAGCACACAAGCAGCACACACACCCACCACCACAACAATCTCAACGATCGTTTCGCTCCGAAACCGAAGCATCATCAGGAGGATAGGCTCCACGACAAAATCGTAATGCCTACGATTTTGTCGCGGAGCCAAATTTTATTCGTCTTTTTACAGAGAGAAGTCAAAATTATTTTAGACTAAGATTTTGAACGCTTCGCGTGGGTATTAGGCCCAGACGCTCTATCCTTTAGTGTGATGCCTTTTTATGAAGTAGTATTTGAATTAGTATCTGAAGTAGGTAGGTGTTGCTTTTTTACTCAACTTAAGTATATGAATTGTAAGTAATTACAACAAGGCTATATTTACATTGAGACGGTCCGATTTCAGTTATTAACATATGTACTTAGTTAAATACTTTAACACTAATTTTAACACGACATAAATAAATTATAACGTACATTTCCTTGCCTAATTTTAACGCTACTTAATAACACGTTGTCCCAAAATGGGGAACATTATCGTCCATCTACAACTTGTACAAGCGATTAGCAAGTTAAACAAGCTTACACCCATTACTAGGTTATCTTTATATCTTTCTTATAAATTAACCAGCCACGTGGTAAGATACTATCTACATACATGCACGAATTTACGAGCGAAAACATTTTTAAGGTGGCCATTTTTTTTAGTTGTGGACAAAGCTGTGAACTAGATTACGGGGTGTATGTATGTATGGTTGCCATTTTAAAATTTAGAAAATCGAGACACGGAGATATCGTTTCTTTATTCGTATAACAATATTCTGTCTTATATTGTCATACACAGGAATATAAATTAATAATTCTATAGTGATATTCGCAGTTTATCACACGCTTTTAAGGTGAAGGAAAATATTTTAAGGTAACTTGCATGTCTCTGAAGAATTCTGGGGACCTGTCCTTTCCCTATGCATTGGAGCTGCGGGGTGAGTCGAAGCTCCAACCTACTCTAAAAAAAAAGAGACTATACAATGAATAAAAATTTGATAAAATAAACTAATTTAATTATGAAGAAGAATTAATGCAAATGCAGCTGAACAATATAGAACTATTCCGCAAAATTTCATTTGTGCCCTGGTTATATAATTATTGTAACTTTATAACTATTCGAAAACTTTCATATACCCTTTGAAAAATAGTAGCCTTAGTCTTAGCACAAAAGTAATAATAAAATTTGTAAAATTGTATTATGGATCTCCGCAAAGTAACGCCTAATTCTATAAATTACTTAGTCTTAGCCATTGAATAGTAAAGATGCAATGACAATGTTGTAAGTATAATTTAATACATGAATATTACTCTTTTAAATAGTAATCGATTTGATTTTATAATTTATATTAAAAAGAAAGAGAAGCTAGTAAATGACGTTTGTTAATGATTATTGGGGAGATGCTAAGAAAACATCAATCCTTAATAGCAAAAATTGTTTTGGAAAAATAGAAATGTTGGTTACCTTAGCTTGGATCCTTATTTTGCACATAACTTTACTTCTTTTGTTGCATCGGACAGTTCTTTGGTGTAAAGCAATGCTTGCAGTTGAAAATTTGCATATGCCATTGAAGGGACAGTGACGTGACAAGTGATCAATTGTATTACTTTCGAATGAACGGTTTATAATGCGAGGAACAAGTTTTGTAACGAGTCAAGACGTGGTTATTAAATTTCAATAATTCTACTGAAAGGTACGCGTAGTTAGGGTTGATTTTAACGGTTGTTGGTAATTGGTTACATCGTAAAAGCAAAGGAAGACAGGTCAAAATATAATACATAGTCTGCTATACCACTCGAAGAATAAAAAAATAGTTTTTCTGAAATTTTATTATTATTTACATGATAGTAGTTACCATATTAAATAACCTAGGTACGCATTAAAAGCATTAATACCAAAGACATACCCTTGATTTTATAGGGTTTTAGGTTTCATTTTTATATTTTTTATGGTAACCTATTTTAATGTAAGAGATTATCAGATAAGTCCTTGCCGAACACGTGAACTAATTAGCAAAATTCAATCCGACCTCAAAACAGATATACAGATTTAATCGTTAAACATATATAATTAATAAAAAATAGTTCCATCTATTGTACAAATTGCATATTTGAAGACTCCCATTTTTTCACCTTTATATACGCAACATAAATATTTTGCGAATAAAAAATGTTGCTACCTTCCGATTATTAAAATAAACGTTTCAGATCGCTGATTAGTAGTGAACTATTTATCGTTACCTTTTCCTTCGAGTAGAGTTTGCATTTGTGTAATTCGGGAAGGTTATTTTTCGGTCCATTCGTTATGAGTTCACGTTAGGATTGTGGTACACATGAACTTTAATAAAATAAAATAATATTGAATTATTTTTTTATCTCTAATTTACTTTCACTTAGTTTTATATTTCCTATTCAGGATCAAAAGCAGCAAACTTTTATATAATAATTCAAAACATAAACCACAATATTTTTATTTTATAATTACATTATGTATGCATTTATATGGTACCTACATTACGAAAATTATAACAATCAATATTCAGAAACTTGACTTTCATTATTTTATAAAATAAATATATCGACTGTGAACTGGCAATATATCCTATCTCAATTTTAAACCAAATCACTTTTTTACTGCATTGGGTACTACTTCTAATCATTTACCGTATCAAAATGTATTATCTTCTACAAAAGTTGTAAATAAATAAACATATTTAAATTCAACTGTGATTTTATTACATAAAAATCAATACGAATGTTTTAATAATCACGTTTTTTATTCCTTCCTGAAAAGTAGTCTAAAATAAAATAGGACAATTTGCCAGCTCACAATCGATATATCATATTAAAACACGAAAAACAATGAGAAATACTTTATTATTATTATTTATTATTATCTTTAAGAATATCTGTTTATTATTTACATTTTCATTTGTGCGAAATAAAGTATTCGTATTAATAAAATTATTAAATCTTAGCTAATTAAAGTTCGTTGTAGTTGTCTTATTTGTGTATATTCTAAATATTAGTATTTAAAAAGTATAGAAATTGCCAAAGTAAAGAAGTTTACAAAGATGTAAAAAGGTTTAGACTACGATTAATACTGGGTCTACTGGAGCCTGACCATTTTTTTTATCCCATCACATTATAATGTAAATAATATATATATACCGACTTGAACATGGACGTGGAAACTATGTGTGTCATATATATACATTCAATACTATAATACATATACATACCTATACAATTTGTTTGGGTATTTAAGTGAGTGTATTTATGTATATATTTAAAATTATCTAAGCAGTATATGTCACAGTTGCTTGTCATCCACAACTTAAGTTACTTACTTTGGGGACGGACGACGGTGTGTGATCGTTATCCCATATTAAAAAAAATAATTACCATAAAATATTTGTTTGAAATTATATTGATTTCAAACAAATTGATTAAAAAAGTTGTACACGCTAAGTGCAGTACAAACTTTATGCATTGTCACGATACTTCAACGTGAGTTCAAGAGATGGTGTTACGTGATCGGAGTTTAATTTATTTTCGTAGATGTAATTTTACACCCGATCGGCTGTGCGTTATACAAGTTACGATACCGTTTGTGTAACACAGACAAAAAACTAGATAAATACAGGATTTCCGTATTTCTTATTTGAATGTTGACAATATAATTGTATATATGACAAAGGTAATAATAATATTATTCAAATTAGAATTCAAATTCAAAATATTCTTTATTCAAGTTAACTTAAACAAGTGCTTTTGAATCGTAAACTCTATTGCTGGTTCGGAAAGCTCTCGGAAACTCGCCGGTTGTTCTTTTCAAAATAATTCTTATAACTAGTTACGTTTACCTATTACTATCTTGTACAGGGACAAAAGTAGCTACATCTACGCATTATTATCATCTAAGTAATCATCAACAGTATTGTAAGTAGGCTTTGTGTATCAGCCTGCCTTTACCAGCTTTTTTAAACTGCTGTGATGGCAAAGCTAAAATTGATTGCGGAATTTTATTATAGAATCTTATACCCAAACCCACAAACATCTTAGGTTTACTTATTTTGCTATAATCCGTTATAAAACGAGCGCAATCAAGAAGCTAAGCGTGTTTAAAATAATACAAGTTGAGAGACACTAAAATTGGAGGAAAAAAACATTGCCACACGTACGCATTTTTCATTTTATTATTGTTTTGAACCTATAAATGCGACTATATGGTTAATCGCAAAGTGTAGATTTAATAAGGGTTGTAGTCATAATCGGGGGACAAAATTGTTCCCACGATACGGACCTTGCGGCCGGCAATTTTTTGCGACGATTAAGGTACAATAAATATATAATAATAAGCTTTAAGAAACATTTAATAAACGTTTTCGGTTGAATATTTTAGATACTGACCAAATATTCTATGATTATTATTTTCATTTAATTTGGTTAAGCAGTGTAGTTTTGTAATGACTGCCTCGTTCACGCAGGTGGCACTAACCCTGCCTTCAGCTCCTTGGATCGTTGGTTCGATTCCCGCTAAGTGCAAACATATTCTTAAAACATTAAGTTGATTCCTCTGGATAAGTAAGTAAGTTTCCTATACTAGGGTCAACTACAATATAAAAGTTCTAAAGACAATGGATTTTGATCAACAAGCTATTAGAGCTAAGTACAACTATTAAGGCCTTTCAAAGCTTGACTTCTACTTTGAATTATATTGATTGATTACAAATAACACCATCATAACATATGTACACAAATTGTTTCGGTTTGGCATTGGAATAATTGTTGCAAAACAGAAAGGACGTCCTGTGTCGAATCTATAACGCGAAACTATTTTGCGTAACATTTCAAGAAACTAAATTTCAACCAACAACATACCTTATTCGAATGTCATAAGAGCTTATAATTTATATTTATAGATAGATATATTTGGGACAAGAAGTATGACGAGCATATCTTATACGCGTGACGGGTCAAAATTGCGATTTTATTTATAACATGTCGTATTATAGCAGCTGGGGTTTGTCAAGGAGAAAAAAATTTAAGAAAATGGCTCCCCGGTACCCCTCGGCGACCCCTTAGATACAGGACCACCCCTCGAACGGGTTTCGCCATCATAAATCCCACGTGAAAAGATATTTTAAAATGCGTATAAAACATATTCAGGGCAGAAATAATTTGGTGTGCGTCGGTATTTATTATTTGCACGGATATTTATGACAGTTTGTACACGTGTTGAAACTATGCCATATTGTCAAAGCCCCAAGTAATACTAAAAGTCTAGACAAGTTAGAATGGAGAGTTTTAGAAGTGGAGTTGATGCTTTGTGTTGTGTGGCTTTCCTTTTTTACCTGGTATTATAAATGTAAATTGAGCTGTGGTAGCCCGCGGTGAGACCGTGCGACTCTTTTGAGGAGAACACGAGTTCAAACCCGGGCAGGCACCAATGAGTTTTTCTATTAAAACTCATGTGTCTAATTGATAATTGCAGTTTATCAAACGCTTTTCGGTGAAGGGAAACATCGTGAGAATTCTGGAGATATGTGTAACCTACCAATCCGCATTGGAGCAGCGTGGTAGATCTAAGCTGTAACCCGTCTCTCCAGAAACGGACAGAGGAGGCCTATTCCCAGCAGTGGGATGGTAACAGGCCGCTACTTTTATAAATGTAAAACTTCGTTTGTTACTCATACAATCATGTAAAATCCACTGAAGAGATGTTGGTAAAATTTGTAAATAAAGATAGTATATGATCGGGATTTTGAAATCGAGAGCTGTGATAGCCCAGCTGTGAGAGCGTGCGACTCTTTCGAGGGATTACGGGCTCAAATCCCGGGCAGGCACCAATGAGTTTTTCTATTAAAACTTATGCGTCTAATTGATAATTGCAATTTATCACACACCTTTCGGTGAAGGAAAACGTCGTGAGAAACTCGCATATCTTTAGGGAATTCTGGGGATATGTGTGATCTACCAATCCGCATTGGGGCGGCGTGGTAGGCTTTCTCTCCAAAAATGGAGAGATGAGGCCAAGCCCTAATGTGGGATAGTAAAAAGGCCATTATTTTACTTTACCATAATCGTGATAATGTTTTGCGCTGAAGTCAGATAATGTGACTAGTTTAGTATAATAACCTGAATAAGATAATGACATGTTAGCACAGACTTGACATAACAGATATTAAAGTAGGAGAATTTTCTTTCCCAGACAGATGAGTTTTCTGTTTACTTTCGTTCAAGTGATATTATATATTAAAATATCTCGATGATGTTCTCTGCGTTATTTTAAATTGTGTAAGAGAAAAGGAAATTATGTTATCCCCGTAATTTGAATTATACGAAAGTCCCTCAAGATTGCTTCAGAAGATTAGCCGTGAAAGCGTAACAGACACACTATATTATTAGTATTGATTGCTTATATGAAAATAAATATACAATTTGTTGAGATTGATTACTAAACCAGAAATGGTCGATGAAAAGGGAAACATTAATCAGTTTCCAAATCACTGATATTTCATACATATACAACAACAACTAAACCTAAACCTACCGCTAAAATTGCACTTTTAGTAAAAACCGTACAAAAATCCGTTTCGTAGATTTTGAGAAAATCGATCTCATACAGACACTTTCGGGGACTTTGTCTTAAAACGTATAGATTGTAAAATATATTTATAACACTTACATCATAGATGTATTATTTTAGAAGAAAGTCACACTTTCGAATCGCAAATACACTTTATTTACAGGCACTATAACAAAACTACTTCGCTATAATCCGCACGGGTTAAGCGAATACATGCAAAGCTAATGTGTATGAAGCAGGCAAAATCTACGAACCTTATACATGCAGGACAAGCCACCACACGCACCCCAAGGCTCCTCTACCAGCAACAAAGCACACAAGCAGCACACACACCCACCACCACAACAATCTCGAAGATCGTTTCGCTCCGAAACCGAAGCATCATCAGGAGGATAGGCTCCACGACAAAATCGTAATGTATTACGATTAGTAGTAGCGAAGTAGTTTTGTTATAGTGCCTGTAATATGGAATTCCGCAAAGTAACGCCTGCTTCTATAAATCAACACTTTATTTAAACAACACTATTATTTATTTTTATTTATTTTATTTATTTATTATTACTAAATACAAATACAATATATGTTAAACATATTTTAAAATTAAGTAAGGCATTGACGGACATGCAAGGATGGCATTGCGATAGTATTAAACTGTGTTGCATATGCCATCCTCACAGTCAAAAAAAAAATCACATTAATATTATAAAAAAAACAAAAATAAAATATTACAATAAGAAAGTATGTGCGAAAGAAAGTGGTATGAAAGCATGTCTGTGAGTGAGTCTGGTCATGTACTATTATGTTGAATGTGTGAGTGTGGTGTGTGATGAAACGGAAAGTCATGAAGTCATTGGCATCAAGTCTTCAGTCTGTTGAAACTATGAAACCAATTTTATGATATAGAGCGTTACATAAATCGCACCGCTGCAAAGATACATAGGACAACAAAAGAATCGATTAAACAAAAACAAGAGACACAAACGGTCACACCCACTCACCCGGTGACCCAAAGAACTAATAAGATACTCCCAACGACGTCTTAATTAACAAACAATGACTACATAAAAAGCATTCAGTGTCTTCTTAAGAAAAACACAAACGCAAGTCGGAGTGAGACGGTTTTTCGTACATTCCCCACGATGTTTTTCTTTACCCGAAACGCATTAGGTAATTTCAATATCAATTGAGCACATGAATTAAAAAATATCAAAGTAATTATAAAATTACTTAGCGGTAATCCGCGACAAAGTAAATAGTGAATATATATAATGCTACGGTATCCGGCTGAGTAGAACAGACCACTCTCATTTCTTACCGAGGTGTCGTAAGAGGCGACTAAGGTAAGTCGATCCACCGTGGGGTATCCGGTTGAGTAGAATAGACCACCCTCTTTCATACCGAGGGGTCGTAAAATACGACTAAGGTAAGTTGACGTCAGGCAGGCGGCCGGTTGGAAAATACGTAGCCAAATCATGTGAAACCATGTTATGCGGACCCCATTTAGAGTGGGATAAGAGCAAGAGGATGCTTTGTGTAGAGTGGACTATCCGTTTGCATACCTGGTACGTCCAGGATTCGTAAAAATACATGCACAAACCTCCACCACAAGTGTGAACCTCCTCAGTTCATAAGCACTACACACATTCACTGTCACAAACAAAAGTTTCGCCACGCAACCGATGGATCTTCAGGAGACAGGCTCCACGTCAATATCGCAAAGTTTTCTGATTTTGTGTTTGTTTGCTTATAATTACTAGTGTTTATTCTTACATTTGTATTATGGATATCTGGAAAGTACCTAACGGCGAATTCTATAAATTATTTGAAAAATGCCGTTATTGTTAATCGTCATTTATAAACACGCACGCACGTATAATTGAAAATTGAAATATTAAATGTCGACTTACAGCGACATGTATCAAACTGTTGTCTTTGAATCAGCCAAACTATACTTATTGAAGAAAGTAAGTATAGTTTAGCTAGCTTCATCATTTTTATGAGTATTTTTAGGACCTAAAGTGCGTATTTTCTGGTAGTGTTTCTTTGCATCAAACTCATGTTCTGAGTTATCAGCTAACTTAATAAAACATCCAATCTATACTAAATGAATTATTGTAACATGCCCGCAGTTTGGCGGGTATAGCAGTCTGTATAAATACACTGAACTTTTTAAGCATGTGTAAGAAACAATACGATGCCGTGTGGTATCCGGCTGAGTAGAATAGACCAACCTCATTTCTTAGCGAGGTGTCGTAAAAGGCGACTAAGGTGGGTTGGCCCACCGTGTGGTATCCGGTTGAGTAGAATAGACCACCCTCTTTCTAACCGAGGGGTCGTCAAATACGACTAAGGTAAGTTGACGTCAGGCAGGCGGCCGGTCGTAAAATACGTAGCCAGATCATATGACAACATTTTTGTAACATGTTGTGCCGACGCCACTTAGAGTGGGATAAGGGCAGGAGGATGATGATGAGAAACAATACGATTTCTAATAACGTAATATAATAATATACAATAATAATTTGCTATTTAAGCATTCTGCCCCATTTTTGGGTAAAGGTTAGTCAAAAATGTCGTGCCTTATGACTATAGCTGTCCTTATAATAGTCAAAAAGATCATAACAGAACACAAAGAACCGCAGAGTGTTCAAACATTGTGTTTATTTTGAACAATTTACAGCGATAGATAACACAATACTATAGGTACAATGGCATATTTGAAAGAACTGTACAGGCTCGTGCATAAATGCTACTCGAACAGTCAATGACCCATGATTGTTTTTGATTCACCTGTTTTCTTTTGTGTAAAGATCCGTTGATAATTCGTGAATGGAACCAACTTTAATAATTATTTTTCTTTTACGTATGTAACTTATTGCAAATGTTTGCACTTTCTAGAACATACATTTTTGTTGATAAATTGGCAAAATTAAAATAACCGACCTTTTTATACAATTGGAAATGCATATTACTTTGGAGCTTTGATCGCTTCTTTTGGAATTAACAACGTTAAACGGATTATCATTTAAACTTTATGATATAATTATTTTGCTATAATCCGCGTTTGTTAAGAAAATCTATGTAATGATAAATTTAAGAAGTTCACATATTTTACACATGCAGGATTAGTTACTGCACGCATCACAAAAAACTGTCACTAACAACATACTACATAAGCACTACACAAATTCACTACGACAATCTCCTCGATCGCTTCTGTAACTGAAGCAACATCAGAAGATGGGCTCCACGAGAAAATTGCAATGCACTCGGATTCGGATTCGCAAATCGGATTATTGATCACTTATTTATAAATTAACATAACGTTTAATGCACTATAAAAGATACATATCTTAATTAGGCAATACATTTTTTATTTACAACTTCGATGAAACAAATATGAGCTTTCGCTTTTATTTATTTTAATCAATAGGTTGTTTAATTTTTATATAGATATAAATTGTCAATATAAAATGATTATATTCTTTATCGAATTAAATTTTTCTTTTATTTTAATACAGCGGTTTTATAAGCTTTAGCGATGATAAACTGCTTTAAAATACCAAGACTCTTAAGAGAAAGTAAAAGGTAATTTAAAGACAACCGTGTTTTATAACTAAAAATTAAATAAAAAGAGAACAAAAACGGAATTCACGTTCACAGTGCTTTTTGTATCGACTGTATCATCAAAGTTCAATGACCACTATTATAAAACGATGATATATTTGAATATCGTCAGGTGTATAATTTTGCATATCTATCGGATTTGCCGCATTTATGTGTAAATTTTTATTTTGTGTCCGCTCCCTAAGCTTTATTGATAATATTTATATAATATTTGTATGTTAATGTCATAGAGTGTGCTTAGGCGCGTGCTGTTGATTTACATAAAGTTTAGGATAGAGTGAATAATGTTATTTTAGTCAATAGGTTATTGACATTGTAAGCGATAACAAGTTTTTAGATTTCGGAAGTATATTTTAATCATCCATTATTTAAAAACTTAGCTGCGTCTTGGCTACCTGATACGCGCGATGTTGAGACTGGGTCTAATGATTTATAGAAGCAGGCGTTACTTTGCGGAATTCCATATTACAAGCACTATAACAGAACTACTTCGCTATAATCCGCACGGGTCAAACGAATGCATGCAAAGCTAATGTGTATGAAGCAGGCAAAATTTACGCATCTTATACATGCAGGACAAGCCACCACGCACCCCAAGGCGCCTCCACCAGCAACAATGCACACAAGCAGCACACACAACCACCACCACAATCTCGACGATCGTTTGCGTCAAGCGAATGCATGCAAAGCTATGCATTCGCTTGACCCGTGCGGATTATAGCAAGGTAGTTCTGTTATAGTGCTTGTACTGTGTCTAATGAGTTAAGGCTACCTCTTTCCCCGGTGAGAAGCAGAACCCATAAAGCAGCTTCAAAATGAGATAAGAAAGTATATTCTTTCAGGAAAATATCTCCTTATTGGCATATAACTTTTTTTGAAGAAAGTTCAGTCGTTTCAGATTTAAAAACCAATTAAAGTTGAACTTCTGAATTGGCTCTATAACATATTTTTTGGGAGATAAGTCCTTCAAATGCGCTATACTGTGTAAATTTCTTAATTTAAATGAGGCAAATTGCTATATTTTGTTTAGACGTTAAAGTAACGCCCTCTTACTATCATAGGCATAGGTTTTCCTCTCCGTTTTTGGAGATATGGGTTGGGGCCAAAACCCATCACGTTGCTCCAATGCGGTTTGGTAGGTTACATATATCCCCAGTATTCTCTAGTGATTTCCTCACGATGTTTTCCTTCAACGAAAAGCATATGAAAAGTTTTATCAGAAAAATACTCATTGGTGTCTGCCGGTTTGAACCCGTGATGCCCTCGAAAGAGTCGTACGATCTCACCGCTGGGCTATCACAGCTTAAAGGTTGATAGGTACTTAATAATTTTGCTGTTCTCATATACTCGGATCTGTAATCATAGTTAATTTAGAATAATAAATCCTAGTTGTCCACTCTTAATTAACAAATGTGAGCGAGATTGCACGGTGGACGCGCGATGTCCGGTGCTACGTAACGTTATACTGGGGGACACTCAGGGCAATAGGACCAAGGGGAATAGTGAAATTAGCACTGCGTAAAATTAATGCAATCCAATTCCTATATCTGTACATTATCACCTATTGTACACCAGGATATGGAGGTTAGAACCTAAATCTAAATCTAATTTAAACCCTTAATATGAACCACTAACTTAAGTCTCTAGGTCTTTTATGTAAAGGTTCAAAGGTTTTCACAGTAAGCCATGGAATTAAAACTATATTAGCGCATTATCCTGTTATAATATACTCGTATACCCTTAACAATTTATTGGATCGTCTAGTTTAGTCTAATATATTAACGTATATAAAAGTAGTTTAATATTAGTGCTATAGTTTCTTTAGCGATATTCAAATTCAAATTCAACTTCTAATTCAAATTCAAAATATTCTTTATTCAAGTAAACTTGTAAACAAGTGCTTTTGCATCGTCAACATCTGATGCTGGTTCGGAAAGCTGTTCCTACCGAGAAGAACCAGCAAGAAACTCGGCAGTTGCTCTTTTCAAACAATAATTCTTATCACTAGTTACATATAGTTATTAAAGTCTTGTACAGGGTTGAAGAGAAGCTATATCCACCGTTCTTATCGTCTAGGTAATCTTCAATAGCATAATAGTCTTTCTGAATTAGCCTTTTTTTAATAGTATTTTTAAACTGCTGTTATGGTAAAGTTAAAGTAGATTGTGGAATTTTATTATAGAATCTTATACCCAAACCCGCAAACGAATTACGAACTTTTGCAAGGCGCAAAGCAGGAACCGCAAGCTTATATCGGTTCCAACTTTGTCTATTATATACATCGCCAATCCTTATATAATTATTTTTATTCATATGTACAAAAATTAAATTACTAAAAATATACTGTGAAGCCAATGTAAGAATACCTGTTTATGATATTCTTGATTTATAATTTATTTTTAAATATTACTATTAATTGAATGGTTTAAGTCATATCTTCAGGGCCGCCGGCAAAGAGTGTGTTCTAATGATGTTTCCTCTGAGTGGTTTGAACTTTGTGCCGGCGTACCTCAAGGCGGCGTATTATCTCCTCTATTATTCTCTGTTTTTATAAACGAAATCTCCAATGTAATTACTTCTCACTACCATCTCTTTGCAGATGATTTGCAGCTTTATAGGCACGCTATTGTTACTGACCTTGCTTCTGCAGTGCATGAAATTAACATGGACCTAACACGAATAAAGAACTGGGCTGATTCTCATGGTCTCATTGTTAATCCATCGAAATCGCAAGCTTTAATAATTGGGAGTGGGAGGTTGCATAGTCTAGTTGACTTAAGCAATCTACCGATGATTAAATACGACGGTACACAAATATGCCTGACAAATCACGCGAAAAATCTTGGTCTCATATTTGACTGTAACCTGTCATGGTCAGCTCATATTAATGAAGTTAGCAGACGTATGCATTTCTCACTTCACACATTGAGACGATTGCAGAAAGAATCATGTTAGCTCATTCTCTTCTGCTTCCTCTCCTCGATTATGCTGACGTGTGCTACTTGGATGCAACTGAGGAGCTACTCAACAAACTCGAACGTCTTCAGAATTTGTGCATCCGTTTCATATTTGGTCTTCACAAATTTGATCATATATCTCAATTTCGATGCAAACTAAAGTGGCTCCCTATTCGTCCTCGCCGGAATATTCATATCCTCTTCACGCTTTTTAAAACTCTTAATAGTTCTTCACCTCTTCATCTTCGTAAGCGCTTTCACATGGCTCCCCCTCGTGTAAGACCTGCACGCTCTTGCGTGGCAGTTAAATCATTGGCAGTGCCTTCTTATAAAACTATGTTTTTCTCTAAGTCTTTTACAGTCCTTGCATCCCGTCTTTGGAACTCTTTACCAGATAGCATCTTTAAAGACTCTCCTTCTTTGCACATTTTCAAACTTAGGCTAAAGCAACACTACCTTTCCTCGCTGTCATAACTTATATCTATGTAGGTTTATTATATTTTGTATTAGTATTAGTGTATTATCTTGTATTATATATATGTATTCTATTTTATGATTATAAGAAATTAGTTTATCCATATTTAATTTATAACTGTTTTATAGTGTTTTTAATAATTTATCTTTTAACTATTAATGTACCTATACTACTTTTTCACTTACTATCAAACCACCAAGGGTCGCTGGCAGAGAACTCTTATAGAGATAAGTAATCCTTTGTACTTGTTTTCTTTACCTGAATTTTCTTATATATTTTAATTTTGGTACATAAATAAATAAATAATAAAATTAGTTAATCAACATGGTCTATCTAGACAAGTCTTCCCGGTTGCGCTCAGCGGCGCGTGCAACCGCGCCGCGCAGGAAGGCGCGTCTCATCTCGCGCAGGATGCGGCCGCGCGTGCTATGTGAGCTACCAGCTGATCTATCCTCTTACTGACCACTGACCGTCACCTCAGCCGATAGGTGACACCGTCACCTCAGCCGATAGGTTACACCGTCTCGCATTCTAGTTTAAACTCTCAATAGTAGTACAATAATACTGCAGTAACTACAGGTAAAAAGTAACATAAAGGAATTTACAGATTTACGAACTTACTTATCGAAGTTCCAAGATAAAACGCTGTGATTTCCGAACGGTGAAATCATGTGGCTCTAGGGATCTATGGGTTTAAACCCCGGAAAACACTTAAAAACACATATAATAAAAAATATATAATAAACCTATAATGGATATTTATCGAGCGATACATTACAAATATCAATATATATAGAGCTTATATTGCATTTATAATTATAGAATTAGTTGTTACTTTGCGGAGATGCATATTACAAAAGTAATAGTAATATTATTTTGATTTAATCCGCGATAAAGCAAATGGAAAATATGCGAAATGAAATTAAATGTGTGCATTTGTTGTGGTCGCGGTGGTGGGGGTGTTTAGTGCATGTATTTTTACGACTCCTGCATGTATTAAATATGAAAACGGAGAGTACACTCAATATTTAGCATTGCATATATTTAATTTTAGCTTAATCGCGGAGTATAGCAATATAAATATCAACATTACTTTAGTGTTGCATTCTTACATGTAGATAACAATTGCGCCCTCTCGCTGTTAAGCAACTGAGATTTCTTATATTAGAACAGCACGAGTGACCTCTATGACAGAAATCTAATCGCACTTTCTATAACGGCCCGATACAACTAATTCCGTTTGCATCGTTTATCAACGTCTCCGCGTCTATTATACTGAACATATCTTTCAGTCGGTAGTACAAGACATTTTAATAGCAATCTAATGATTTGTAAATATTGCAAAACTGTCTATTAAGGTCTTATGCGCAATGATTCGTTGCTGTCGGGGCAATTATATGTTTGACGTTTTATTAGTTTTGTAGAACAAATCCTTTTTTCGAACCAGTTGGGTTTGGCCCATATTAATGACGTATAGCCAAAATACAGTAAAAAAATAAATTAAAAACGCTGTTTTCATAGAACATCGAATTAAAAGGTAGAAAAGAATTCTTAATATAAAAAAATTGGGCTAAAAATTGAGGTCAAACAAACATTTACATACAAACAAACATACATACATACAAGTGAAATTTGTATAAAGCGTGTGTAAGTGTGTCCTTTTACATAGATATAGCATAAAATAAATGAACTATGTAAAAAGGTATTGTAATTATATAATACTGAAATCTACACTATCTAAACTACTCCCCAACAAAACTGTCATTGCCAGTTCAAAGTTTCAGTCCAGTTCAGTTTGTCTTTCTTATATGTATATTCATACTGTAGCATCAGAATATATATATAGTAATATTTTATTTGTACGGAAAAATATAAGTACGTATACAACAAAATTTGACATATATTATAGACATACGAGAGGTCACAAATGGCTTGTGATACCTGCGTCGCGACTCAGCAGAGTTTGTTGGTCCGCTATTCGCTTCTATAATAAAATTCCTCAATCCATTCGAGACCAGTGTACAGGAAGATTCCAACTAAGTGTAAAAAATATGCTTTACGTATAAAGCATATTACAAAATTGAAGATTATTTGGATGATAAGAAAGACTGGATTTGAAAATCCTTTCAGCTTGATACAAGACAGCGGTTTAATAATGTATAATTGAAAATATAAGATTGACCGCCGAGTTTCTTGCTGGTTCTTCTCGGTAAGAGCAACATTCCGAACCAGTTGTAGCTTCATTAATCATATTGATGCTTGACGATTCGACGTGCCTGAAATGGTTTATATGAATAAAGATTATTTTGATTTGATTTGATTTGATACCCATCTGCCATCTTGATACCTATGAACGCTTGGTATGACATTCGAGTTGAGCTTCGTTCGGCCATCACGGCCGATAGATAATTTGTTTGAAATATATATTAAAATATGTACATATGTTATACTCACTGGTGTATTGCCGGTCTGGTGGGTGCGGATGCTGCGCGGGCGCGGCGCCGGAAGCGGAAGTCACGGGCGCGTTCTCACTCAGCTGTGGAAAAACGGAATCACTAGATTGATCCAATAGGTATATATTATATAGTTAAATATTACATACTTTATACAGCTGAAATTGCGCAGTGGTTAATTCGAGTAAGGTCCGTCTGGAATTATATCGAATATAATTCCAGACGGACCTTACTCGAATTTTTCGAATTCTTTTTTGAGAGTTTATCAGTAACTCACAAACATTTTACATAAAATATATTCTAGAACTCCTCGACATATTTGAAACTCTTTTTCGACTAACTACTACTCTGTTTTCTCTTTTTTACCCTGGCTGTGTGATGGAAAACGAAAGATGTAGCCAAATGTAGAAGCGCTTGCCGATGTAGGGCCTATTTAAGCTTTTGTCTAGACTAGACGGCGTGCGATATTTTTTGAGGTAACGGCTGCATACATAGTATCTTTTTTTGCATTGCGTGTAAAATGACAAACAAACAACAAACAAATATAGTTTATTGCACAAACAAAAATCATAAAAGAAATACAAAAATATATATTGCAGATACACGATACATAAAATAAATGTACAGTAAACGAGATATATTGTACAACGGACGGCCTTATCGCTAAATCTGCGATCTCTTCCAAGCAACCGACATTAAAGGGAAAATTAGAGCAAAACAGGAGGTAGGTGTGTAATGACGTTTATTTCAAGTATCTCAGATCTTTAAATGAAAAAATAAACCCCATGCTCTAAGTGCAGACGGCTTTTATTACACCACTAAGCAAGACGAACCTGCTCAGGAGCGTTGATGCGATGTAGAAGTCAGAAGCTCTGATGGCATCTAAGAATTTCATATTAAGCTTGTGTGGCCGTACTGTAGCTTTTTTTTTACTATAATAAAAAAAAATTAATCACTACGTCACTTTGTTAGTTTATGGGTGGATTTATTATTTACCTTTGATATAAACGTAATTTCAACGTTTCTTTAGGTCTCTGTAATTATCGTTTTTAAATCGTCTTACTTATAGTTGCTCACAATAATTTTATATAAGTCTATTTAAGTATCCATTTTAATATTATAAAGTTGTTTTATATATGTTTAATATCGCCGTAAGTTTTCCTGCTAAAATAGAATAAAATTAATGTTACGTCTTAAGTAGTAGTAAAGTAAAGTAACGGCCTGTTATTGTCCCACAGCTGGGCATAGGTCTCCTCTCTCCGTTTTTGGAGAGAAGGATTGGAGCTAAGACCTACCACGCTGCTCCAATGCGGATTGGTAGGGTACACATCAGGTTCATCATTTACAGGTTTTCTCACGATGTTTTCCTTCACCGAAAAGCGTGTGATAAGTTTCAATTATCAATTAGACACATGAGTTATAATAGATAAACTCATTGGTGCCTGCCCGGGGTTTGAACTCATGATCGTCTCTAGAGAGTCGCACGGTGTCGCCGCTGGGCTATCACAGCTTATATGTTGCGTCTATCTCTTAAATATTCTAAAATTTCATTGAAATCTGTTACAAGAAGGTTCAGTAAAATTATATATAACATTACAAATTAAATTCCAAGATCTAGTACTGAGTAGTGGCGTATTAGCGTGTCACCGTGGGATGGATTGGAAAGTCTGCGTGACATTAGACTGTGACCCCACGCCGTGACCTGCAGTTGCTCCGTGAAATGCGACAAATCGCTGTGCGCCCGCGTCGCCGTGCTTTACACTCACGACCTTTTTGGACTATGCTACATCTGGTCGTAAACCAAAACACCTAAAGTTTTCTGAAATGATTGAAGTGATAAACACTTCCCAGGATTATAGTTTGCCTTTTGTATTTAGTAATATGATATTAATCTTAAAAGCTTTAATACAGATAAGATGAACAAACGAAAATTATCATTGTGCTTAGAAGAAGATTATATTGCAGAAGCGTCTGGGTACGTTGTATCAAGGTGTTTCAAACCATACTGATCTCCAATTAGAGCAATATAAAGTAACATTGCAAGAAGTTACGACCTCTCGACGTCAGATACAGTACGTGTTTAATTGTGGCAGCGGTCAACGAATTTGGTTTGTAAAATCATGTTCTATTTAAATCTCGTAATTATATCTATCTAATTTAATATATATTTCTAATGGATACAAATCAATGCGATCTTGATAACAGATTGTGTTATCAAATATTATGCTGAATGCACCTAATACAACTAATCGTATATTAATGTACGTTTCTAAGTAATTGAAATTAAACTTGTTAATATTTCTTATCTTCGTTTAAGGGTATCGTAACATGACCGTTAGATATTAAGAATTGTCGATTTCATATATAGTTCATGATCATTTTCTTGCTGACGACTTATCGTTACTAATACACTACGTTAAAGAAAGAGAGTGGGCAGTGTGCGTTATTACGTTAGCTTTGTGTCATTCGGCATTTATTTTAGTCTTTAAGAGCAGCAGCATTTATCTTTAAGAGATTAGATAATCTCTTAAAGATTAGCGTCCGAAAATAATGATAATATTATTTTGCTATAATTCACGATTAGAGAAAATCTATGCGATGTGCGATACAGTACATATTTAGCATTTCATTTTAGAGTCTGAATCTATTATAAAGTATGATAATATGTAAAACTAATTTGAGCTATTCAATTCAATCAACTTTGTCGTAAACGTTAAATGTCTCTAAATATCCAAAAGAGCGATTATCATGTGTGGCCGTCCGAGCTCGCACGTCCCTAATCGCTTATCGAATTAGGGAATCCGTCACTAGCCGCCGCAGTTTCGCAATTACAACAATTTAATAACTAACTTCAAAGAGCAACAAATTTCTGTTAGGCATATCTTTTATTAAAGACTTACTACTTAAACTCAGTGTGGTTCAGTTATATATCCTCATCATCTTCCTGCCCTTATCCCACTCTTAGTGAGGTCGGTACAACATGTAAAAGTATGTTGTTACATGATTTGGCTACGTATTTTACGACCGGCCGTCGGCCTGACGTCAACTTACCTCATTCGTATTTCAAGACACCTCGGTAAGAAATGAGGGTGATCTATTTTACTCAGCCGTATACCACACGGCGGTGGTTTAATGGTATATCAATTAATCAATTAAACTTTACATACATTATAGAGATTTTCTCTTGACACCCTTTAAATTAACTTATCTTTTAGTGGAAGTCCTACTAGAAACGGTTAAGATGATTTAAATATCACCCCGGTCAAGCGTAAAAGCAGATAAAAGTATTATTAATTTAATTATTTAACTGTGATAGATACCTAAACAATCTGCACTCTTGGTGACGTATACAATAAGATAAGCGATACAGGAAATATTCTGGTATTAAATTCAAAAAGGTTGTTTACTGGCAAATTGAAATAAACCGTAGCGTAACGTCTACAAGACTCGTGATTGTTATAGAGACCAACAACTTGGTAGACCAAGAAAATATAGTACCCGACATTAAATAATGCACATCGATGTTTAGAACGAAACAGCCGGCCAGTTCGGTTTCGTGGAGCACTGTCATTGTCACTCAGTATGTTACGTTTCACACGGGTTCGTCAGTCTGTGCGACAGAGGCAATGCTCTGTGAAGCAGAATCTAGCCGATTTCTCTCTCTAAGCTTCAATGTGCATTATTTATTGCCATGTACTAGCTTTTTTAATAGTTCGTAGCGTGATGTCATAGATGGCAACGGCATAATCATGTATGTATATCTAACCTAATTAGGCTTAATTTTGAATTAGGTCGCTTTAATACTAAGTGTGCGATACAAATTGGTAAAAAAATAGCAAACAGTATTTCAGTACTAGCAAACTATTTGGACGACTTCTCAAAGCGACAGTTATAGATTCGAAATGTAGCGACTTTCCAATTCACTATTATTTTGTTGACTCATATTTTATTTGTATTACAATAAATATAGATCGTACAACAGTAAATATTATAAGTATAATTGAATTCGTTTACCTAAATGGAAACCTTAGAATCTGTTTGGAAAAAGTAGGTATATGAAAGAATGAAACATACTTTTTAAAGTTCGTTTAGAAATTTATTTTATAAATGAACTATCGGTATCGTTTCGATTTAGCATCAAAACAAAACTGTCATTGACAGATTAAAATAAATACTCCGATCGCGAACAAACTCTACAAGATTATCCTCTGGGCCAATCAAAAGATTTTCCGAAAATTCCATTAAAATCGATCCAGCCCTGTCAAATTTATAAAGACTCCATATACATACTGTCTCTTTTATATATATTATAGATTGTAAATATACATATTTAAACATGTTAAAAATATCTGCGTTCTATGATAAATAACTTAGAACGAAAAGATGGGCTTCATATCTGTATCCCAAATAGGCTAATGCCTAGTATATTTGTATTTTACTGTTAATGAACGACTTTAAAAATGATGATCGGATTGTAATCGTTTATTGGATAATTTATTAATTGAATCTAATTGATTTGAACGCAATAGAATAGGACGAGATAAGACCGGCTTCGGAACAAATCGACAAAAGGTGAAAAAAAAAATTACTAAACCTAAAACAACAGAATAAAACAAATGAAATAACAATAAAATAGAGTTCTTATTCTGTTAGAATGAAACCGTAACTAATTGCCGGTATAATTTGATTCTTGATTTGCCATACATTTTTTAAGTGAATATAATAAATTACTCACGTTTCAGTTTTTTATTACAAACATCGCAACTATTATTCCGATGAAAATATCATCTATCCACATTTATAAGTAACTATGTTAGTGAAATTTAGTAATAAAGCAAATTTCTCTATATTTATTGTAAACAAATTGCTACCGTAGTATATGATTACTTTTTATCTTACTTACATTTAATAAAAACTTTTGGATTGACATTAGATTTTTGTTAGGACTTTTATATAATAATTAATTCTACTCACTTATCATATAAATTCCACCCTGTTTTAGTACAATAAGTAAGAATAAAAATACTGTAAGGAATATTTTTAAACGGCTTTTGTCGATTTAGTTATTATCATTGATAATACAAGATTAGGAAATAAAGACTACTCAGCAAGAATGTCAGCTGGAAAATAAATTATTTTCATACTTCTAGTGATAGTATGAAAATATAAACGAGAAAGTTTTTTCGAAAATTTAACAGTGCCAAAGTTTACATTGGGATAAGCAGTGACTATCTGTAGTCGCCCAACAAGTGCAGAAACTATAACAGAACTGCTTTGCGTGTGTAAAGGAGGCAAAATTCACATACCTTACACATGCAGGACAATTCACCACACGTGTCCCAAGCTGACTCCGCCAGCAAGAATACACTCAACCACCATCAAAACCTCTAAGATCGTTTCCCCGAAACCGAAGCATCATCAGGAGGATAGGCTCCACGACAAAATCGTAATTGCCTTTGCATGCACGCGGATTATAGCAAAGAAGTTCTGCTATAGTTTCTGTAATATAAAATACCGCAAAGTAACGCCTGCTTCTATTAATCAACAAGTGCGCTTTATCAATTTCATCTGATATTTGTTTAAAAAATTCCACAGCAGTAAGTCCAAAACCGTAAACAATATTCACTAAAAATCAGATATAAAAACATGTAGGATAATTACCCGGGAACCGGCCCCATGAGGGCCCGCCATAAAGTACAAGGTTCTATAGTACGTACGGTGGCGGGAATAAATACGATACTTGACGGACTCTTTATGTCATGGAAGCGGGTTTGTGCAAGCATTCACAGATTTAGTTGGGGTAGTGAGGTACAGTCACGATGGATTTTGTTAGAGTAATTTTTGTGACTTATGGTAACAAGAATTGATCGCTCTGTATGGGAGATGTTTTAATTATGTTTGCAGTGTATTTATTCAGTAAGAAGGAGCAAAGGTAGAGTCCAAAAGTAATAATAAAATTACACGTATGTAATTTATAGAATTAGGCGTTACTTTGCGGAGATCCATAATACAAAAGTAATAATAAAATTATTTTGCTATAATCCGCGATACAGTAATATAGTATAATAGAAAATATATCTAGTGCTAAATGTATAGTGGACTATACGTTTTTTCATACCCGTTACATGCAGGATTCGTAAAAAACATATGCACAAACCTCCACCACTTCCACCACAATACACAAGCACTACACAGGTTCACTATCACAAACTCAACAATCGTTTCGCCCCGCAACCGAAGCATCATCAGGAGATAGACTCCACGACAAAATCGCAAAGCGAAGCGTTATGCAAAAAAGCATTGTTATAAGCAGAAAGAAGGAGCAAAGGTAGAGTGTACAATTGAAAAGAAAATAAAGTAAATATGGGATGTGTGGAAATGCTTTAAAGAAACTCGTGTAGTCGATCTCAGTCGATTATAGGATTTTGTTTTCATATTAAAAAATAAAGACCAACCATTTAATTCGTTCAATGAACGTCAAACTCGTCCAAGACTTTGTGTTGCATTGGTGCCGTGAAACTGTTTTTCCAAATTCGGAAATATCTTGATAGTTATAATGGTGTAAGTATGGCAGATCCAAGAAATTTCACGATCTCGCTCGCATACTTTAGTCATCATCAACCAATTCAGCTTTATCAGTTTCACCAATTCAATTCTTATTTGTATAAAAAAAGAAGTTTAACAGACACCTGAATAATGCCTTATCGAAAAATTCGTTACCTATCAATGTTGCAATTTTATTTACTGTGTAACTGTTTGCAATAACTAAGTAATTTATTTTAAAAAAAAGCTCTAATTTACTTGAATACTAAATTGCAACACGAAGGTTTTTCTTTTAATTTAAATATTTTATGCAATTTTAATTTTTGCAATAACACTAATAAGAGTTTGACTATAATTAATATTTGAATACAAATAGTAATTTTAAGGTTTTTGTAACGTTTAAATTTTAAAACTATTTTAAATATTTTAGTCTTGAACATCATTTAACTCATGCAAGCAGAATAGGTCAGGGAATTGGGAATTTTATTTTTGTTGATAAAATTATTGGATATTAAAATAAGTCCATTTATATCATTTTATTAAATAATAAATATTGGGATAATTACACACACGTTTATCCATCCCCAAACTCATTAATTAATTTAATAGTTAAACTCAATAAGTATTTTAATAGTTGTGTTATGGGTGACAGACAACTGGTTAATATATACATATATTATTTCAATAAATACCTAAATTCATTAAGTGTATTTATGAATTTAGGTATTTATTCCTACCCGACGAACAAACAAATTATTTTTTAGAAAATGTTGACCCTCAGCGAATTGAATCCGCGACCACCAGAGCCGAAGACAAGATCACTGCCACAAAGTTAAAGTGGTCAAAGATATTATTTTAAATGAACGAATTTTTATTGATTATTGTGAAGTGGTGTGGATTTTGGTTTCATTTAATGGTTTATAGTTCTATAATTTGGAAAGTTGAAAGTTGAAGTTGACCCGGGCTGACTAGAATAGACCACCATCATTTCTGACCGAGGTGTCGTAAAAAGTGATTAAGGTAAGTTGACCCGCGTTGAATCGCTTAGCTGATTCTTTGTGCGAAAAAGAAGCCAGCCCTCTTGTCACCTAAAGAGGCAATAACCCAAGGTGTTAAAGCGAATAAAAAAAAAATTGTACTTTGACTCCGTGGCCCTAAGGTCTCAACTGCAAACGGCACGAATATACATATAACTCTCGATGAAAGATGCATACACCCGTATTCAAGAAGCATACTCAGCTAAGTAAGCACAAATTACTATGCGAAGGAGGCTAGTTCACTGTGCGTTCCTCGTGTCAAGCCTTCCATTTCATAAACAATACTTAGGCCACACTCAACTAAAAGAATGCTATGCGTCCAACTGCGCGCTCTGATTGGTCCATTTGATGTGGCGTACTTCAGTCTAGTTTTGACAAATGTCAATGTTATTAACAATTTGTTGTGTTGTTAATAACAAACAAACATAACCTTACCTTGGTATTCCCGTAATTTGCAGTTGATCGTGTTAATAATTTTTTTATGATATTTTGTGTATTGTGCAGTGTAAATAAAATATAGTTTAGTATAATGACTTCGTCTTTGGATTTAAATGCAAGCACTGCAACTCATAAGAGGTAGAACTATTTTTCTTTAATTTATTATGTATGGTAATTTTATTGTATAGTTTTACTTATATTATTTACTAGACAAAGTTAAATGATTATAAGAATAAAATATAATAAATAGATAACTAATAAATAATTTTGCCTTTAACCAAAGCGGCGCGAACACTATGCGTACGCTAAAGTAGCTCCTTATCTATTTTAGCTGTGCGTCGATTTTGACAAACGCATAGTAGAACATTTCACTCAAGTAATGTCTATGAATTGGTTTGAATGACCCTATGCGTCCCTGAGCACTGTGCGTTCTCATAGTAATGTTTATGAATACGGGTGTTACTTTCGCCGCTTGTCGCATTCGCAATTCTGCCGGACCTCCAGCTCTTAATGCCATTTCCCTGATATGAGACGAGTCTTACGTATAAACGCATCAGGTCTACTTATTTCTAAAAATCTCAGTGTACGACAGTACCGTGGCGTCCGGGGAGGGGTAGCGCACACCTGGCCGCCGCAGCTGCGCCGCGGATCTCACGCGCAGCTTCCTCACCGCGCATGCGTGCACACGCACACCATGGTTTGTGTATGGGTCGGTATGTACGCCTGGTATATATGTGTTTGATGATGTTGCCTAAATAAATAAGCGTCATGTATGAAATCGTTTTTTGTTTCATGCGTTGTTAAGATAATTTTGGTTTCTTTATAACTTTATTGTTAAAAGGTGTAGGCGACATTTTGTCTTGCAAACATTTTGTTTAAGTTGATCGTGACTGCCTAGATCACTGGCAATTCATTAGCAAGTGGGAGAAGTCTGCAATTAGATTAGAAACCTAAACCTAGAAGATTCACCGGTAGTGTACCAAAAATATGTAAAACTAGCGATTAAGTGACTAGATGAGGACGAGTTCTGTCCTTATAATTTTATATTTATTAATAATAACAACGTATACGATAAGCTGTGATAGCCGAGCGGTGAGACCGTGCGACTCTTTCAAGGGGAACACGAGTTCAAATCCGGGCAGGCACCATGAGTTTTCTATTAAAAACTCATGTGTCTAATTGGTAATTGCAATTTATCACACGCTTTTCGGTGAAGGATAACATCGTGAGGAAACCTGCATATCTCCAGAGTATTCTAGGGATATGTGTAAACTACCAATCCGCATTGGAGCAGCGTGGTAGGTCTAGCTCCAATTCTTCTCTCCAAAAACGGAGAGAGGAGGCCTTAGCCCAGCAGTGGGCATAGTAACAGGCTGTTACTTTACTTTTTACTTTATACGATAAGTAGTATATTTATAAATAAAAAATCTTTCGGGAAAATGAGTATTATATCGAAACTAATCTCTATCGAGGGACTTCAAATTTGTACAAACTTAATATTTGTATAAACCTCTCACGAGATTAGGTAAGTAAGGCTTTTTCCAACTTAAAAGCCGAGCGTTGGTTTTGTTAAAATTTAATAAAAGTATAAAATAAATTTCTGATTGTACGGCCTAGTTATAACAGTGTTTATCAGATGATTGAGTTGATATATCTCTACATATATATATATATCTACTTTAGATTTCGAAATTAGTAAATTCTGTTGGAACGTAGGTGATTATTTGCCTGGTATTTATGTTTTGGTGAGTCGTTTAAGGCTTATCTAGTCATATTCACTTAATTTTATGGATATTTATCGAATCTGCATTGAAGCAGCGAGTTGGGTCTAAGATCTTAATTCTCTCTCCACAGACAAGGTCTTTTTAGATAAATATAATGGTTTAAAAACACTTTTGCGGTTTAGAATCGTTGGTATTAGATTTGTAATTTAGAAAAGAGGAATATTTACAGACATATAACTTAGATATAACTGGTTAACTAGCAGAGATCTCTGTCTATAGGATAAGTGTACTAATTTATAGAATAAGGCGTTATTTTGCGGAGATTATATAAAACGATTCATAATACGAAAGTAGTAATAAAATTATTATGCTATAATCTGCAATATACCAATCTTAATTTTATTATTACTTTTATAATTTAAACTTCGTACAATATTTTTTTAAATATCTCTCTTAACTTTTGTATCGTGGTATATAAATTATAATAAATAGTTAGAAATGTATTATAATATGTTAATATTATTAGCTGGCAATAACTTTACTTTAATATTAAAAAAATAAGTTATTTACAACTAAAACGAAATCTATCCAACCTAAGTCATTGATACTCGAAATATGCCAAACGGATACGGCGATTGTCATTCATAGAATCAATATAGTTATTCAATTCATTCACATTTCAAATAGCAACAGGTTACATTAGCAGGGCCTTTGCCACAAACGCATCTAACAGTTTCATGAATGGAGGATTCCTAAAAAACATTTCTTACAAGTTGTATTGTCATCTCATAATAGCAGGCGCCGGCTAACAAAGCGAGTTTACAAGTGTACAATTCACGATAGCTCTTTATAATTCAGCCTTTTTATAAAGACCTTTGGCGTTTAGTTCATTTACCCTTCTCTAGAAGACTTTTGTTGTGGCTTATATCCGCGCGCGGGTCACACAACGCTGGATAGGTTTTAAAAGCGTGATATTGTTGTAATATCAATAGTCGCGAACATTTTGTATGCTGTGTCTTTTGTGGCGGCGATTAACGTAATTATGTGAGGTAAACATTCATTCAGTACAATAAAACACTTGATTTCATAGTGGGAAGGCGTGTAATGTTATGAACTTTTGGTACAATTCGTTTATTAGGCATTGTTGGAAATTTGATACACTTTTCGTTATAAATGAAAGCTAAATATTGGTACCATTTAAATATGATCATAAGTATTGTTTCTTGTATTATTTACTGCATTTCCGGAAGTTATTATAATGTTTTAAGGAATAAATACTTATTTTTTGTTGAGTCTAAAAGTTTTATATGATATAAAAATTTTTCAAATAGCCTATCACATTGCTTTGCTAGGTACAAGTCTTTCATCTTTGCGTTCCAAATGAGCGCTTATTAATTGTATACAAAGGTCATAGTTTATAACGATGTCTAGTAAAATTTTGCTGATAAAATATCACGAGGACAACTCTGGGGCTGTTAGATAAAATATATGTTATATAAACTTACCAAAATTTATTTAAAGTAACGGCTTGTTACTAATTAACTGCTGGACGCAGGGCTCCTATCTCCGTTTCTGGAGATAGGAGCGTTGGAGCTAGACCTACCACGCTGCTCCAATGCGGATTGGTAGGTGACACATATCCCTAGAATTCTCTAGAGATATGCAGGTTTTCTCACGATGTTTGCCTTCACCGAAAAGCGCGTGATAAATTGCAATTATCAATTAGAAAAATAAGTTGTAATAGGTAAAAACTCATTGGTGCCTGTCCGGGGTTTGAACTCGTGGCCCCCTCGGAAGCATCGCACGGTTTCACCGCTGGGGTATCACAGCTTTCTAATCTCTAAAATCTATTAAAACTAAAGTAATCTATATCCGTACTAATATTATAGACGCTTATATATTTGAGCAACACATAAAGAAACCTTATTTCTTTATGTGTTAATTTCTCTTTCGGAAACAGCTAAGACATATTGTATAATAGGTACTTCTAAGTTTAAGTTGATGCGGACGAAGTCGCGTGTAAAACTAGTAAGAAATATACATATAAGTGCCTGAATATGTGTGCCATATTCCCTTTAGCTCTGGTTGTTGAACACCCCTCGGTGTTAGGTTACGGTTTTTTGCTGTGACCGAGGCGGGGTTAGGTTACTAGAAAGTCTACACCGTTTACACGTGCATGTTCAGCGTTGCCAAAATGGCTGCCATTATGTACTCTGACTTTATGGAGCGTTGTTCTCAAAAGAAGATATAATGTAATACCTTTCTAAACTAATATTATGAATGTAAAAGTCTGTTTATTTGTTACGCTTTTACGGACAACTTTAATGCTGAAATTTGACACAATTAACATTATCCAGGGTAACACACACGTATAAAAATCAGTTTTACCTTTGGGAACGGAAAAACACATATTGCAAAATAGAGGGTAATTAAAGAATATGTTAGCGCGAACGAGGTTGCATATACCACTAGTTGTATATAAATAAACGATGGTCCTTATCATCATTGTTCAAAATGGAAAATGGATTTTGACAGATCGTTAATATGTTACCTGTAACGACTTTTATGTTAAAACTAAATATATAAGGATAATACTTAATTCATAATAGAATATACCGTATGGCATGCGTTTTATAAATTCTACTTTGTTGGTTTGTTTGTAATCCCTTTATTGCAGATTTATACAAAAATGATTTTTAAAAAAAACAACATAATAAGTGCAACGGTGGGCCTATTCCGGAATCGAAATCTCTTCCGGCAAACCGTTCTTAAATTGAAAAAAAAAGCAAATATAAGCATAACTATTTAATTAATTTAATTAATGAAATATAAATGAAACGTATTAAATTATTTGATTAAATGTAATGTGAAATAATAAATAATACTATAGTATATATAATAAATATAATAATAAATACAATAAAATCTATTTATAATAAAATATCACTTATTAGCTGAGTAAAACTTTTCAATATTCTGTTTAAATGAATATATTGTTTGATGTTGTTGTATATATTTACGTACTTTACATATTATTATTAGTAACACGCACTCAATTCATTAATAACACGCACACACTTTGATATGAAAAGGAGTTTAGGAAAAGACTCACACTGTTAACACTCGTTTATTATTACTTCTCGTAATGCACTGAACTCAAATATACCACGACCAAACTATTTTAGCCCAATACCCGCCACTTAATACAATATTTTTGACAAGTCATAATAGCCTCTGATATTTTGTTTCATGAGCTGTCATGATGACTTAGTATTTATCATTTATATAAATATATAATAAAACATACAATATTTCAATACATGACAATAATACCTTATATTTATAACCATTAAAACCATTACCAATAATATCTTACATTATATATGTATATTACATAGTTTCTTTGGTCGCGGAATATCGTTCGTATTATGGACCTCCGCAAAGTAACACCTATTAATTGCCTATAGTTAAAGACACTTTCTTATCCTGTTATGCCTATAGCTAAATTGAATTTTTAGAATGGACTGGCTTCATATCTAATACAATTTAGGTAACAATGTATATTAACGTTTAATTTTGACTGACCCGTTGGCGCTGTGGTTAGTGACCCTGCCTTCAGCTTCGCGGGTCGCGGGTTCGAGTCCCGCCGAGGGCCAACATTTTCTATAAACAAATTGTTGGTTCTTCGAGCCTGGGTGTGTTTTTGTATTTAAGTATGTATTTAAACTTATATATGTAGTATATCTACCAGTTGTCCGTCACCCATAACACAAGCATTAAGTTACTTACTTTGGGGACGGACGACCGTGTGTGTAAATGTCCCATATATTTATTTATTTTTTTATTAAATGAAATTTTGGCGGGAATTTGAAGGACTTAAGATAACCACCAAATAAGTGATATTTTTTTGCATGGATTGAAAAAAAGCGGAAATCTCCGATCAAATTCAACCCGTTAAGAGATTTGTCTCGATGATTATAAGATAAGTATATGGTTTTTTTTTCATTTTGGACCAACGGTAGGAAGTCCTCAATTATTTTGTTAGGATATCCGAACGGATGTAATTGAAATCAGGTAGCCGAATTACATGGGGAGGGTGAATTCTATGTAATTGAAAATATTCTCCTTGCACAATGCAGAGAATTTGGTTAAAAAAATCTTATTTTTTACTTCCGAATATAAATAGAACGATTTAATAACTCTTAGCGTTGAATAAGTAAAAATTAGGAAATGAACGAAGTTTTTATGATTCTCATTATACATAGTGCTTACATATTTTAATACAGTTACCATGTCGAATTAATTTTTGTAAAAAAACTAAGCCTTCTTGCCTTTTAAGGCAGTTAACTTTTGCTTAACAATAAGAATTATTTTGCAAATAAACCAAAGCTCTAAGTTAAAATGTAATGATGACTGGCCCGTTGGCGCTGCGGGTAGCGACCCTGCCTTCAGCTCCGCGAGTCGCGGGTTCGATTCCCGCCGAGGGCCAACATTTTCTATAAACAAATTGTTGGTTCTTCGAGGCCTGGGTGTGTATTTGTATTTAAGTATGTATTTAAACTTATGTATGTAGTATATCTAACAGTTGTCCGTCACCCATAACACAAGTATTAAGTTACTTACTTTGGGGACGGACGACCGTGTGTGTAAATGTCCCATATATTTATTATTTATTATTATTATTAATGTAACACTTCATGAAAATTCATATACGCATCGCTAGCCAGATCTTGATACCATTTCCTTCAATGGTGGGTAGTGACCCTGCTTTAAGCTCTGCGGGCCGCGGGTTTATTTCCCACTGAGGGCCAACATTTGTTGGTTGTTCGAGATGGTTGTATTTATGTATATAAATATTCAAAAAAATATATAAATGTATATATTTACCAGTTGTCTGTCACCTACAACACAAGTATTAAGTTACTTGGGACTGGATGACAGTGTGTTTAAAAAAAATACATGTTATGTCTATATAAGACCTCGTTCTAATAGTATTAGCATAACCATCTGGTCTTTACCATAACCACGATTTTCTTATTATTCCACGAATTACCAGGATGATAACAATTTTTAAAAAGTAAATTAAACATTTTTTTTAAAGAAACCTAACTGCTATTAGCCATGTAGTAAGATGACGGAGGTATTTTATATTATATCTTAACTTTATGACACACAAGTGATTTATTCTAAGGATGAGAATAAATGAAAGTGTTTCGTACTTTGATGTTAAAGGTACGTTCGGTTTCTTTGTAACTATAACTAAAAATATAATTTTGTTATGATTTCTATTTCACTCTTGACTACAATAAAAACATTGGGACCTGATCCCGAAGGTATAAGGAAAATTTTCCAGCGCACTCGAAAGTAAAACGCCAAGTCACCGGCGCGGGCGCAGCGCTTCGTCGAGCTTTGATGCGGGCCGACGTTCGACATCGGCCGATAGCCAACAAAACGACAAGATCTCATTTGAGCACATGTTATAAGATATCGCGATTTGTATTTATATAAATGGTTGTCCAGTGATCAAAATTCAACCATAAATAAATAAATAAATCATAATGACCATTATTTATTTTACAAAGGATACTTTGAATCACAATCCATAATATTTAAAATCAAATAAAAAAATTATTGATGATTCGAAAGCACTTGTTTACAAGTTTGCTTGAATAAATAATATTTTGTGTGTATAGATTGTATTAATTCATTAATTCTGTAAAAATACGGGTTATGGGTGATACGCACTACAGCGGATGTAAAAATGAACCCTGTATGAAGGTAATTCGATTTTTGGTGTGAACGGTATGTTTCTATTATTACTAGCAATGCCCTGTGGTTTCATCGGCGCAAATACCAGTCTTGTGATAGTGGAAAGTCTACTATAGATTTTGTAAATTAGAAGTTTGGCCCTGAGTCTTATTAATAGTTAAGGCAAATAAAATGTTAACTGGAAATTGAATTCTTTAAGAGGTAGAACTATATCCGTGGGTATCTAAATATATATATATTTTTATATATATATATCATATCCTTAGTTTTTATATTGACCCTTACTATTCTTTCAAATCAAACCACCAGAATAATTAAGTGAACTTCAAAAACGGATAAAAATTATTTTATAGCTACAACCATTTAGCTTTGGCTCACGCGTTCATGCATTGAAATAAAAAATTGCGCAACCTTTCAACTATCTGTACACCATAAAATAAAGAGCAAATAAACACTTTGGCATTTATAATTATAGACTAGTTTTTATCAATATCACATATGTATCTAGTCTATAAATTATTCATAAAATTGTATTACGTGAAACTCCTTTGACAATCATTCCATTTCTTTGCTTAAAAGCTAGTGAAAAGTGAGAGGAATGAGTAATAACTTATTTTAAATGCTATATTTATTCCATTAAGAGACCAAAGACGTGGCGTATAAATTTACTAAATTTCAACGACATGGCAAAATATTTTCCTAGACGTATCTGGAACTAGAGAAATTCCGCGACGCGTCGCAATGTCCGGTCATTCCGCTGGACTCTCTTAAGGGAGTCGTAGCATAATTTCCCAATATTATTTGTAAAACTTTTAATAGAATGTCGTTTGTTTATACATTTGTATCCGATATAGATAATGAAAATTTATCTGTCAAAACTAAAAGTAAAATACTTAGTAGTGACAGAATTAATTAAATAGATTTCAAAATTTCGCGATTTATACTTATCTATACTAATATTATAAAGGGGAAAGATTTATGTGTTTGTACGTATGTGTATGTATGTTTGTAACGTTTTCACGCAAAACCTACTCGAACGATTTAAAAAATTATTTCACCTTTGGAAAGCTGCTTCTTCACTGAGCAACATAGGCTATATTACATTTTCAAAAAAAATAGGATATCCTTACAAAATTGTAATAAGGTGTGAAAAATTAAGTCGTAAAGATCTTCCATCGCATGCGCTACGGAAACTATTGATGATAGAACAAAAAAATGTTCTACAGTATTATAGAACGCATAAAAGTCCGCGATACATATATTTAACTATTATAGTTATGCCAATATAACTACTTTTTTACAATTTAAAAGTTAATAAAAGTGCCGACAATAATCAAACCATTTTATTCATATCTCCATATTAATCCTTATCCCGGTAAATGATTGTTTCAATTCCTATCAAAAGATGTAACCAATTAAAAATTGACAATCTAAAAAAAATAATGCCATAACCAATTTATTATGGCGACCATTATAACAGGGCCTGCAACTGATGAGTTATTATGAGTTATATTCTAAGGATACCGATCTACGTTATATATACTAAGATATGAAACCTTATGAATGCAGGATTCGTAAATCGAATATACTAGAAACTAAGCCCACCAAAATCACCTACTACACTTGCACATTCACTACCACAATCTCAAAGATCGTTTCGCCCCGAATTACGAATAAGCTTTGAAAATGTATAGAACACTGAATTTTTAGCGTAAACTATAATAGACTTAAAATGGAATTCCGCAAAGTAATTCTATGAATTCAATTTATTCTTTATTCAAGTAAACTTGTTACCGAGAAGAGCCAGCAAGAAACTTGGCGGTTTCTCTTATCAAAATAATATTTATAACTAGTTACATTTAGTCATTACTGTCTTATGCGGGGTCGAACAGTAGCTATATCCACGCATTCTTATCATCTCAGTAATCCTCAAAAGTATAGTAGGCCTTCTATATTGGCCTTAATTGAATAGCTAAAATTGATTGCAGAATTTTATTACAGAATCTTATTTCCAAATAAAATAAATAAAGAATGTCGCGTAGTCAAATAGTGTTTCATGCATTGCTATTAAATAATTGCCAACGCAAGGGTTAAGTTATCACCGCTTATGCATTGGAGTATATTGTAAAAAACAACTTGAACGTCTCTTCCTCGACACTTGTGAGATGATGGTGTGAATTGAGCGCTAAGATGAGTAAGCTCGTCGATAAACAACTGCACGAGTGCAGTAATTGGTCGCTATCTTGTCATACCTTTGGGTATTTCAAAAATTTTTATGGCGTGCCTGTATGGGGTTGACCACAAAAAACCGTCTTTTATTTACCTTTCAAAAAATTATTGGTAAAAATGATATCTTTACATATATGAGACACAAAGCCTTTTTATCGCATCGTCAGAAGACTGTCAGGTTCTAATCAGGCTGTGTAATGATCTGTTCTTCTTATGCCGTGTGGTATCTGGCTGAGTAGAATAGACCACCCTCATTTCTTACCGAGGTGTCGTAAACGGCGACTAAGGTAAGTTGACCCACCGTGTGGTATCCGGCAGAGTAGAATAGACCACCCTCATTTCTTACCGAGGTGTCGTAAACGGCGACTAAGGTAAATTGACCCACCGTGTGGTATCCGGCTGAGTAGAATAGACTACCCTCATTTCTTAGCGAGGTGTCGTAAAATATGACTAAGGTAAGTTGGCGTCAGGCAGGCGGCTGGTCGCAAAATAGGTAGCCAAATCATATGACAACATGTTTTTAACATGTCGGGCCAATCCCACTTAGAGTGGGATAAAGACAGGAGGAGGATGATGATGATGAACGATCTGTTCTTCTTTCCAACATATAGATTTCACAGCTGAACATAGGTCTTTTACCATGATCTCAATAAAACACGATCTTGTGCCGCTTGGATTCAGCGGCTCTCCAGGGCCTTTTTGAAGTCCATACCTCAGTAGACCCCATGGTCTACTGACGCTGCATTTTCCAATGCCCATCGTTTCTCTGCACTATGTGTCCCGCCCATCGCTTTTGGCTATGCCAGTGACTTTGGTTCTTCTGCGCATCTCCTGATTTCTGATTTGATCACGTAGAGATACTCCGAGTATAACCCACTCCATCGCAAAAAAAATTAAAGACTTATTCACTTACTAAGAGAGACGGCTGACAGCAATAGCATCGTCGTGGCTGTGAAATACGGTACGCCGTAGTCCTACCTGTGTCTTATATGTCTTTAAGACAAGAGTGTGTATACTCTCAAGCTCATCAATACTAATATTATAATTAAGAAAGTCTGTCTGTCTGTAACAGTTAAACAGTATTAGTTATATTGTATAATGAAGAAAGTCGTTTTTCCTACGGGAATAGAAATAATAAAATACATATATAAAGTCCCCGAAAGCTGTCAAAATTTTTTCAGACTCGGATGTGATCGGATCATGATTTTTGTACGGTTTTTACTGAAAGACAGTGCAATTCTTAAAGAAGGTTTAAGTTAACAGTATAAAATTCGGAACTGCTAAACCGATTTAGATGGCACTTTCAGTGGAAGAAGAGGTTGTTGAAATTTCGCGGGGTCGGGATTGCCTTTGTAACATACTGATTTTCACGCTGCCAAAGCTGTGGGCACTAGTAGTCAAGCAAGCAGTGCATAATTTATGGTGATTTAACATTAAGTAAATACCAAGTCCAACCAAGTCGCGAATACCACTTGTATTTACGAATTCTGAATGTATCAGGTATTAGAACGGATAGTATAGTACACTCTACATTAAACATTATATATATTCAAATATATTTCATTACTTTTATATTATGGATGTCATTAATATGTAAAAATAGGGGTCATATCTTGACTAAATCGAGTTACCTTTGTATAAGGCTCGACGACTAGGTAGAGTTTCATGTGCCGTGGTTACGAACTGACTGAACCGCGGCGTCGTTGTTCCCGAGTAATACAGTCATTACTATATAATATATAGTATATAGTATATCATATAGTATATAGCATATCTGAAACTCTGCGGAAACGTCGAACCTTATACAATAATGGTTATAACCATCCGTCAATAAAAGTGGGAGAATGGATAGCGATTCCTATGTTCTTTATTAATTACCATATTGATTTTCACTTATCATTTATGACCCTTAAATTAATTTTGCAATTCCTTTTGTGGGGAATTCCACAGAGCAACGTCTATTTCTCGTGCTATTATAACATTGCTTTTGATCAGGCGTAATTGCAATTAAGCAGTTGGTCGAATTAAAGAATACCTTGTTAAAGTATCACCATCAATCCACTATAGAAGTCATCAAACAGTTTGAACTACTTCACTCGACGGCTTTGTTAGTAATTATCATCAGACACCGTTACTGGATATTGTTTATAAGGATAAATCATACTTTAATTGGTAGTTAAACCTTGATGGAAAAAATTTACAAGTCATGTTCGAATTTACAATATAGCAAATAAATAATTGACTTTATTATTTAGATGTGTTTTCAATCTCGTAATTCTTTGTTAGATTATTTAGCATTCGTTTTGTTGATATAACTAACACTCAATCTCACGGATAATTAATTCTTAACCTGCAAAAGTAATGATAGGATTGCATATAAATATAAAAAAATATATGGGACACTGACACCAATCCCCAAAGTAACTAAGCTAATACTTGTGTAATGGGTGACGAACAACTGGTAAATATACTGCATATATAATTTTAAATACATACTCAAATACAAACATACACCCAGGCCAGAAGAACTAACAAATTGTTTATAGAAAATGTTGGCCCTCGTCGGGTATTGAACCCGCGACCCGCGGACCTGAAGGCAGGATCACTACCCGCTGCACCAACGGACTAGTCAAATTATTTTGCTATATTCCGCGTTTGTTAGGAAAATCTATGTAATGCTAAGTGTAGGAAGCAATAACATTCTCATACCTTAAATGGATTGTTTACTACGCGTATCAAATAAAACACCGGCACCGAAAACATACTACACAAGTATTACACAAATTCACTACGAAAATCTCAATGGTTGTTTCGTCCAGTAACCGAAACATCATCAGGAAATAGGCTCTACGAAATCGCAATGCCAATGCAACGCTATTCATACTGCATGCAAAGTAACGCCTAATTTAAAAACAATAACTGATATTTTATACGGACGATCCTTGCAAGAGGTCAATAATTTTATCGTCGTAATTTGTAACCTCGTTATGCTTTCATCTTCAATGAGGACCTCGAACTTTCAACCATAATTTATCTCTTTTAACGCCACTCGAAGACACTTAGACACTCGGAGAAGACAAAAGCGCTATAACAGAACTTATAGTACGCGGTAATAAGTAATGCACATCGAGGCTCAGAGAGAGCTCAAATCGGCTAGATTCTGCTTCATAGAGCATTGTCTCTGTCGCACAGACTCACGAACACGTGTGTGACAGTGACGGTGCTCTACGAAACCGAATTGAATGGCTGTATCGTTCTAAGTTCTTGATGTACATTATTTGCCGTCGGGTGCTATACTTGTAACTATGATTAAAGTGTTTGATTGTCCCGCCGAATATATAGGGGTTTTAAAACTGGCTATTATGAACCTGAAGATATTTGATCTTCAGGTTCATAGTATTTCAAATGGCCGAGACGAACATACTAAGAGCACGCAAACAGCGTCTTTACTTTTTCGTCTTTATCGAAAACGAGGTTCCAGTTGGTTGATTGTGGCGCCGATTTTTCCCAGTCATACCAATCAGTTTACAGGCCACCAATAACCTCACCTTACCAATGACCATACAGGAGGCAAAACGTTCCCAAAATTCGTACCATCGATGATGCCTCTGTAGGAATAGAAGTTGCAGATTTAACTAATACTAAAAAATTAAAATTAATGAATAAAAAGAATGTCTGTTCGAAAAAATAAAAACAAACTAAAGTGTAAAGCTAACTCTTGTCCTTGATAAACTTAATTCGTTTATAAAAATACGTTTAGAAAATAAAAGTTTCCAAAAGAAAGTATTATGAATAAATAAATTATTTATTTGATCACGTTTCCATAAGAAAGTATTATGAATAATTTAAATGACCACACTCAAAAATTCTAATTAAGTGTAAACTTCCTTAACTTTCAAAGTGTCGAGCTATATATTTAAGCAGTTATGTAACAAAAGAACAGGTCGAGTTGGTAAACAGCAAACTTCTCGTATACAGCGGTCTTCAAGGCTCAGGTAAATATTCGTATTGGGGTAATCTGCAAAAACAGTAATCCTTCCGCTGCGCTCCGGCTTTCGCCAGACTTTGTGACGCCGACATCGGTGTCGTTGAAATTAGTAATCGGCACACAACGTTCAGATGTCGAGGGCTGCAACAAAGTCGCAGAACAAAGGTGCAATCGTACTTGAGTCATGCTAAAATACCATTAATGTCTCGGTTCGAGTTTATCAGTGGTTTGCTGCTCGTTATATCTTTTAAAAGAACTCGACATCTTCTTAGATAAAGACGTCACAATTTCTGCCTTTAAGCGTTCATGGCACTCGTAAATTACCCGACGGCGTGATGAGAACTCTATTCGATGGGATCATACAATTCATTACAGCGTGCTGCATCCATAGAGTTATTATACTAGAGTACGGGAGTCATTGCCAGACTTGTAAGTGAGAGTGTCGCAACAAATAATAAGAGGAGATGAAACTTATATACTTATCTTTGTCTAAACGATCATATAAAGAGAAATAATAAGGCTCATTAGCTTTCTCTTTATTGTCGATGGACACACTTTAGGCTGGCTCCTCTATTCTAGTATTCTATGGCTGTATAATAGATAATACAAGGAGAGTTATCTATGATTCACCACGCAATTTGACACGTCTTTACTAGGACGTCTGCGCTCTTTTTTTACCACTAACCATTTGTTATAGTTATTTGTGTCTAATAGAATATAAACAGGCAGCTTAACAACAGAGAGCTTGTTTATGAAGATCGCCATATTATTTATTAATATAGTTAAAACAACGGCGCTGTGCAACCCTATAAGTAGTTAAAAATTATCAATTTATCTTTTGCGATCGCTATGCCGTAGAAGAGGATTACATCGTTCCCTATTACTGCCTTCTAGGAAAGCACTGCCAGGTAGCCGATCCAAGTTTATTGTTCAACAAATTGTTTGCAATATAATCATTTCCGCAGGCACCACACGATAATAAATCCTAGCGAAACACAAATAAAGCAATTTTTTCAGTGAATAACAACTGAAATATACTTTGGTCAATATTATTATCGATTCATGTCAAAATTGGCATAACTCTTTCTATAATTTTGAGTACCGTTACCTGTGAATGAATGTAATTATAAAATTATGAATGGCATGTAACGCGTGGACTACCTTTAGAATCTATCTGTACATATTATAAAACAAAGTCCCCAAAGGCTGTCTGTTTGTATGTGATCGATTTTCTCAAAATCTACTTTTTGGATTGTTGAACGGTTTTTTCTAAACGGTAGTGTAATTCTTCAGGGAGGTTAACATTAAATAACCGTTTTATGTAAATTGTATTGAAGACGTAGCGCGGTTGTAAAAAAAAATCGCCCGCTGTTTGCTTTATTCGCGTGCGCCGCGTAATCCAATAGAGATACACTAAAGTAATGTACTAGAGAATTGTGGATCTACGAAAATACTACAAAAAAGTCCGGGAGAGCATGTCTCTGTCTCTTATGGTTAACTCACAATAACTATTTTTATGTTCAACTTTTAATTCGGGAAGAATTTTGTGACACATTTATTTTCACGCGGACGAAGCCGCTGGCTCAGTATAAGTGTATTTTTTTAGAGAGATTAAATATTCTCTGTTAAATAAAAATCAAAGACCATATTGTAGTCATTGATTTTTTTATTGTTTCTATAGGTCGTCCCATAAGCGAAAACGCCACGAATGTGGCGCTAATTTTAGGATGAAGAGCTTAGATAAGTTCTAAACTACATAGTTAAGGGCAAAGCCCATACTTACACCTAATTTCTATTTTATCTAAACTAATTTTAAAAATCTCAACCACGCTAATCTGACCGAAACAAACCGTTGCTATGTTGCAACTATAACTATTTTGTATCAATTGCTGATTTGTAACAAATTGATTATATGCTCTTAGCTTAACTGCTTATATAATAGACAGAAACTATAACTTTGCTATAATCCGCGTTTGTTAAGAAAATGTATGTAATGCTAAGTGTATTAAGCAGGCAAAATTCACATACCATACACATGCAGGACAAGTCACCACACGTATTCCAAGATGTCTCTACCAGCAACAATGCACACAAGCAATACACGCAACCACAACCAAAATCTCTACGATCGTTTCGTCCCGAAACCGAAGCATCATCAGGAGAGTAGGCTCGATAAAATCGTACTGCAAATGTAAATCACGTATGTAAATCATTCAAATGCTTATACAATGTCACTGATCGGACGGGCGAGCACAGAAACATTTTCGAGGAAGCCAAATGTGCAGAATAGAGAACGGTAATTCTAATAACGCTTTATGCGATTTAGCATATCCTATATTCTCAAGGCCTATCCCAATTCTCTGCTAATCTTTTTCTTTACCGTCAATTCTTACAAAATTTTTAGAAGTTAGATATAAATGTAAAATAATTACTTTCCAGTGACTGTTATTTATCTTTGGTATATTTAAAAATCGTTAGCAACAAAAATAGCCGTGTGAACTGGACCAAACGCTACCGAAATGGAAGAAGTCATTTGCTTCCAGTAATTATCAAAGCGATTACCGTAACCATCCTGACGCGTGTTGACGTATTACAGTTAAATCCAAACCGCCCTCATAAAAAAGGGTAATGAGTGATATATCAACAGCGGGTTCCGTAGTATCTGCTACTTTCTATTCTAACTAAACCTCTGATGATGGTTTGATTTTCTGGTTGTAACAGAAGTATCATGAGAAAAATCAAGGGTTTTGTGTACTGAAAATTAATTGCAAATTCTTAAAAAGCTCAACCTGCTGGTACAATTTTATTTTGTTATATTAAATCGACACTTGAATACAAAACAAAAAACTACGCAAAGCTTTTGCAACTTTGTCGTCGATATGTCTGATGATGCGTCGGTAACGTGGCGAAACGATTGCTGATATCGTGGTACTGAAAGTGTGCAGTGGTAGTGTATAGTGGTGGTGGTACTATTGTCTTTTTGTGTATACGTTTTATAAATCCTTCATATATCACGCACCATAACGGATAGCGCACTACATTAGGCATTTAGTAAATTATAGCAAAATAATATTCTCATTACCTTTGTACCATGAATCTCCGAAAATAATGATTAATTTTACAAATTGTAAAAAAATTCTATCACTTTGTTGTGAAAATTAGTTCATTGTTTTTTTGTTTTTAAGTAATTATATCAACTATTATCTTTGATAGGACAAAACTAGCTCAATTTACAGTTTTTGAAATGTTTACTGGCATTAAAATACCGTTTAGTATCATTTGATAGGGTATCCTAAAAAGGGGAAAAAATAAATTAGGTAAAAGTAAATCGGTCATGCGAATCGGGCATTAGGCCAGATTTTAAGTAATCTATATGAAGTTTTGTGTGGAGATATTTTTGAATATCGACGCTAAATGCGTTTTCTAAGCGATTAGTAATGTGTTGATATGAATCGGGATTGAGTGATAGATTGCATAATAATCGATCGACTATCGGTATATAATATATCGTTATAATAGTTTAAAGCCTGTAATTAATATTCGATAGCCATTATTGTTAAAGCAAAACCGACACTTATTATTTAAGAATATTCTTCTTAAGTGTTTGAAATCATGATTATAGATCAACCTATGCTAACTAGTAATCTGGTTAATATGTAGGTACCAGTATTATCGGTTTCGAAGGTACAGGTTTTTTATAAAGCTATTTTAATTTCAATATTTTTAAGTGGACCTTTTCAGAGTCACTCAGCCGTAGAAGAAAATAGTTTTGACGTAGTGTTCTACATGTGATCAAATTGCAAAGAACAACATAGGTGAACAAGTTGCGATGCATGTTTAAGTAGAAAGTCCAAGTAACCATTAGAATTTGGGAACGTAATGTGTTGAAATGGCGTGATGTTGGTGAACTCTTACTACGTGTATAAAAGTAACGGTCTGTTACTATCCCACTGCTGGGCATAGGCCTCCTCTCTCCATATTTGGAGAGAAGGGTCGGATTTAAGACCTACCACGCTGCTCCAATGCGGATTGGTAGTTTACACATATCAACAGAATTCTCTAGAGATATGCAGGTTTCCTCACGATGTTTTCCTTCACCGAAAAGCGTGTGATAAATTGTAATTATCAATTAGACACATAAATTTTTAATAGAAAAACTCATTGGTGCCTGCCCGGGGTTTGAACCCACGATCGTCACTAGAGAGTCACACGGTCTCACCGCTGGGCCGCACAGCTACGTGTATAACTTGTCCAAAATTAGCGCAGAAAGCTGCTAGACCCAGCGGCCAACAAATGACCGTTGAGAAGCAGAAGGATGTCATTACTCCTCGAAACATATTCTTACGGTTTTTATTTTTTAATCTCTTTCGTCACTATATATATGTTTATTTTTCAAAATTAATGTATTATATATACACTAACATATGAATGCAAGAGCTATCTGTCTGATACACTTTTACGGTAAATCCGCTTCTGCATAATTGATAAATTGAACTTTATTTACCAGGCTTTCATATAGGATGAAAAAATCCTTCGAGATCGGGAAGGAAAATATTAATTTAGGGTATTTTGCTACCATTAAAGTCGCGGGTAAAGCTTATACGCAAATATGCGTTGAAACACATTTTATAAATTCAAATAACATTCGAAACGTCATCGGAAGATGGACGATTATGCATAATCCTAACCAATCAGTGTTTTAATCATATAACATGCACGCTTATTTAATTGTTAGTGTTGCGTGAGAAACGCGAACCACCAGTAGCGAGTTACTTTTAAGTCGCACGTATTACAAATTACCACTTAATAATGACGTTAGGAATGGTTATATGTAAATTTGAAACTTTATTACGTTGAATTAAAGTTGTATTTTACATGCATTAAGTTTTGAATGTGATAGTTAAATTTGCAAGACTTAGCTAGAGTGGAAATGTGCAAGGAGCATTAATCACAACAGAATTAGCTTTGGCGATCCGCTTGCAAGTGTCCAAGAAGGATTTATTTCGGAACGGCGAGATTGGTATATTTAATGTTATAAAGGCAGCAAATAATGCAGATATAACACACTAGCGATTTAAGTTAGCTATTTGTGATTTATTTACGGCTTATTTGCTGAGTGTTTGTAGCATTACGATTTTGTAGTGGAGCCTATCCTCCTGATTATGCTTCGGTTTCGGGGCAAAACGATCGTAGAGATTTTGGTGGTGGTTGTGTATATTGCTTAAGTGCATTGTTTCTGGTGGATGGATGCGGATGGTCTTGGGGTGCATGTGGTGACATGTCCTGCATGTGTAAGGTGCGTTAATTTGGCCTGCTTCATATACATTAGCATTGCGTGGATTCGCTTAACCCGCGAAGATTATGGCAAAGTAGTTCTGTTATCGTTTCAGTAATATGGAATTCCATAGAGTAACGCCTGTTTCTATAAATTATTTCAAGAATATTCGTTTTTGTTTCACCGTGGTTGTGTAGGTCGAGTCGAGTCATGGGTAATTAAATTTTTAAAATAAATTTTGTTTTAGACAAAGAAATATGTATGCTGACCTAGAATAAGGTTCGGAGAATGATGATGACTACTTTTTGTAAAATCTACACTATAGATATTGAGCGTTTAATCTATTCTTAAAACTTGAACGACATTGGTATATATCGTGATTAAAAACAAGTGGACAATTGATATTCTCAATTCAATTCATAATCTTAGCGACCTATGAAAAGGTATGACTAATAAACTATTTTTGTAATAAATATTTTTTATGACTATAAATATAAAAGAGAATTTAAGAAAATTACTCTTTGACGTCGTCATCATTTACAGAGTAAGTATCACAATAAAAAAGATAAGGTGATAACGATACAACTCCTGAAAGGAAATGGAAAATTGACAGTCAAATTTTTTTAGCTATTAAGCAATTTAGACGTTTAAAAAGTTATTACGGTGATAGAATAAGAACATGCTGGTTTTTATCTAAAAAAAGTCTGTCGTATTGAAGGATTATACACACGATTCGTTGCTGAATCAAGTTTTATAAGTAGTTTTCGAGAGTCATTGCCAGTCGTCTCGCTCGTAAGTTCGACGACTTCTGTCCTTTTGAAAAGTCGGATTCTGAGAAAACTTGGATACTAGAAACCATACCTAACACAGATCAGGTTATGCTGAAGGCTGGAGAATGCAAACAACCTCTTTGCTTGATAGTGATAGTAGTAATGGCCTGTTCCTATCCATACCGTGTGGTATCCGGCTGAGAAGAATACACCACCCTCATTTCTTACCGAGGTGTCGTAAAAAGCGACTAATATAAGTTGTCCCGTCGTGAGGCTTACAGCTAAGTAGATCACCCTCATTTTTTACCGAGATATCGTAAAAGGCGATTGAAGTAAGTTGACCCATCGTGTGGTATAAGATTGAATAGAATAGACCACCCTCTTCCGTACCAAGGGATTGTAAAATACGAAGCAGGTAAGTTGTTGTCAGGCAGGTCGTAAAATACGTAGCAAAATCATGAGACAACATGTTTGTAACATATTGTGCCAACGCCAGTTAGAGTGGGATAAGGGCAAGAGGACGATGAATGACCTGTTCCTATCCCATTGATACAACATGGTCCTTTCTATTAGAGGAGGCCATTAGGCTGCTCTAATGCGGATTGACAGGTTAGATCTCATCTTGACATTCTCCAGAGATAGGTAGGCTTCTTCACGATATGTTGCTTTACCAAAAAGACTATGATACCTTGTAAATGCCAATTACATTAATATAATATTTATAAAAAAGCTGATTGGTGCCAGTCCGGAGGTGAACTTCTTGAAGCCTTGTTAAGAAAACACCTATAACTTAACTAATATGGAGTACCATCTTCAATTATAATGAACTTTGGTCAATGTCGATTCAATTAATTGGCACACCTAGTTGTGAAGTGCTTTAGGAACCACCAAATCAGTATACAGGACCAAATTATCAGGCCAATTCCATTGTAACAAGCAAATATAGTCACTTCGTAGTCAAACAATCTCAATTGGAATATGGACGTGTAGAGTGAATATAATAGACGGAAACTAGATAAAATTACAAGAGTTCATATCTTTTTAATAGACCACCCTCATTTCTTACCGAGATGTCGTAAAAAATAACGATGTTGCGTTGATACGTGTATGCATGCTTTACATGTTTATTTTTATTTCTTTTGTGAGGGGAAATATGTAGTGTATGTTGTCGTTAGTTATGTAGGCAAGCAAATAATAAAGACATCACAAAAAAGCAAGCGTCGTTTCCTTACACTAAAGATGACGTTTATTATAATTTGTAAAAAACGATTTTTAAGAACAATAAAGTCATGCTTAAGTATATATTTATTAAATGTGACTTTATCGTTAGCCAGCTAAAAAAACTAACTGGGTTTTTGTTTTTATTTATTTTATTTTTATTATCATTTCGAATACATTGGATCTGATAATTATTATAACTTTAATTATAAATACCGGATACCACACGGTGGATCAACTTACATTAGTCTCCTTTTACGACACCTCGGTAAGTAATGTGGGTGTGGTCTATTCTACTCAGCCGGATACCACACGGCGGGTAGACTTTAAGACAAAATCGCACCGAAATTTGATTGTAAATACAAAAACGAAAACGAGTACGAATCAATTTTTTAAAACCACGATTAAATGAAAAATTATTGTATTGTAAAATTTGTTTTATAGCTACCCGAAAAGTAACCTACATCTGTAATTAGATAAAAATATATAATCTTTTTGGTATCGAATTTTGAAGATACCAAAGGCTCTTTGGCCAAACTACCTCCGCGCTGCTGGGGATCGCATAAATACTACTTAACGCTCACGACACTAAATTCCAAATTTAAACATTAAAAAAGGGAAAAAATCCCCGGCCAGAATCAGGACGTAACTTTAAATAATTACCGTCCGACGCGGCGAGTAGCGTCACTAATGTGTGAATGAGATACCCTTTTCAAAATAATTTTGTTTTGATGCACGTTTTATAGATTTTGACGTAATTTATTCGTGAGACCTCTTTAACGGACTATGGTGTAAAATAAACATTTATATTTATATAACGTGTAGCTATTGATCGTTTACGTATATTTCTGTTTTGATACAAAATACTGAAAAAAAGTCTAATCACTGCACGAAATAACTAAGGGATGGACTGGGCAATAACTACTAGATTAACTCAAAGTCTTATGGAGTTGTTATATAGAAATTGCTCACAGAGTCCTTAGAGAGATAGAATCTGAAACATGATGACCCCTTAGGACGACGTTCCCCGACGCTAATAGAGCATCTGCGCTCTACTTTCCGCATTTTGCAACCTCGACGATGCCTCTGCGCTCGCTTTCATATTAGTTTCATAATAAGTAAGTAGATATATTATTTAAAAATTTTTAAAAAGTTTTTAAGCGATCTTCAAATGTGTATTATCGTTATATTTATGCAGTTTTTTAAGATGATTTACATTTCAAACAATTAGGCGTGATGTGACAAAATATATATTTATTACATTTTATTTAATCACAGTATTTATCACATATACATATATTGCATGTTTAGCCATTGACAAGTGACAAAGCATGTCGATATATAAATTGGTATAACGGGCGCTGTAGGTAAACGCCTCAATAAAGTCCTTGTGCATATAACATGCGCTGTCACCCACGGAAGAGAAAACGTCTAAGAGACGTCGAACCGCGTCGAACGCATGAAATATGATAAATGTTAAGCATCAAACCTATGCCAATAGTCACAGAGATAAACTTACCTGGATGAGGTTGCCATCTATAAGTAAATGTTTAATAATTAATCAATACATATTATAAAACAAAGTCCCCAAAAGTTGTATGTGAACGATTTTCTCAATATCTATTAACACAAAGAGCAATTCTTGAGGAAGGTTCAGGTTAATAGTCCATTACGGCTAAATTCCTTTTTATTAGCATTTACGCGGAAAAACTTTGTGATGCCACAGCTAGTATGTTATATAATACAGAAGTAAATCATAGGCTTGCTTATCAAAAATGTATTAGAATTATATTACACAAGATTGAAAATTACGTAAGCGATAGAAAAGGGTGAATATGATTTGCAATCAGATGTGCAGTAGACTGGAACAATTGATAGTATAACGCGTTATTTAAAATTAAAGTGTCTGCCGAATTTCACGCTATACAAACAAGTTAGAAACTGGGTTATTCATCTTAACCTATTGGTAACTTCATTGCTAACTGAAAGTTGACTACTTACAAGCTTTCGAAATTTTTAATTATATTCAGATATTTTGTATATTTTGAGTATTTTAAGACTTTACTGTTGCCAAATGTGTGTTAACCACTTTTGCACGGCGCTCTTCGGCAACGAAACCTTGCCCACAGCCAAGCGTCGACTTTAGTCGACGGTCGTAATATGAATGCACACGGCGGAGCGTCGACTTTAGTCGACGGTCGTGATATGTATGTATATGAATGTGGATGGATATGTGAATAGAGGAAAAACCGAAAAGGAGATGGTTGCATATATGTATAAGGCGTAGCTCCACAGTTGACGAGCTATTGGAGGGAATGGAAGAGAAAAACAGGTTGTGCCGATCTCATTTAAAGTAGGATAAGGGTAGGATAATGATGACTTTGAACTAATCTAAGTCTCTAATTTTCTATTGCTGATATTTGAACTATTTTTTTTGTTTCTTTAGGTATTTAGCGATCTTTAACTGCGACATCCGGGAATGTATCATTATAGCTGAAGAAAGGATCCTGAGCTGACCGCATGACTGCTGACTGCATGACTGCATGGCTACTGACAGCTGACTTGCATCTACTATACAATTCAATCCATAGATCTTTTTTGTGAAATATGGTGTTTTTTAATCGTACGTAATCGTTCATAAAATATATTTGTTGAAATATGTGTCCAAAGAAACTTTCTAATACCTTGAAAGATTTTATCTACTATTTCTAATACATTGCCAAATAGCGAATGTTGTACAAGATAGCTCATTGCTATGTCTTATCTAGTTCTGTTAGTTCTGGAACATGCCAATCAACCGCGTGCCCGATGCAATTTGACAGCGAGGTTAGCTTGCCGATTCCTTAATTGCTTGACGTTTTGGTGTCACATTTTAAGCTCGCTACCAAACGGTTAGCCATGTAGTCTTTCGATTTCCAAACTGTGACTATGAAATTGTGTAATTACGATAAGTAAGCGGAACTTTTCAAGTTAGTGAGAAAATTTATACAAAAAACTTGCATCAACGATATAACTCGTTGAGTTTGGATACTGAAGTTGCGGACTAGAAGATTATAAGCGATGTAAATTAGAGTTTGAAGGTTTGATTATAGATTATTGCTAATTAATACTCGCTGTTTTAATAGACCGGTAGTTCGACAGAGAAACGGCTCGCAGGGTTTCAGGGGTAAGAGAATATGACTATATATATATTATGACTCATAGAATTAGGCGTAACTTTGCGGAGATCCATAATACAAAAGTATTAATAAAATTATTTTGCTATAACCCGCGATACAGTAAATAGAAATTATATATATAGTGCTAAATGTATAGTGGACTATCCGTTTTTTCATACCCGTTATATGCAGGATTCGTAAAAACACACGCACAAACCTCCACCACTGCCACCACAATACACAAGTACTACACACGTTCACTATCACAAACTCAACAATCGTTTCGCCTCGCAATTGAAGCATCATCAGGAGATAGACTCCACGTCAAAATCGCAAAGCTTTGCGCAGAGCGCATATTATCTATTTACTGTATAGCGGATTATAGCAAAATAATTTTATTATTACTTTTGTATTATGACTCAAAAAACCTGTAGACGAGATATATGTTTAGCAGTATTTGAAGTAAAGAGTATATCCTATACATATACAGATGACGTATTAGAAGTTATTTAGTGTATCACCACAGCTAAGATATGTCCATCATCTTTTAGTAGTAAATAACTAAATAAATCATTTACTAGTATCGCACAAATTTACTACAAGTATGCTTTGCGATTTTTTTGTAGAGTCTATCTCCTGATGATGCTTCGGTTGCGGAGCGAAACGATTGTTGAGTTTGTGATAGTGAACGTGTGTAGTACTTGTGTATTGTGGTGGCAGTGGTGGAGGTTTGTGCATGTGTTTTTACGAATCCTGCATGTAACGGGTATGAAAAAACGGATAGTCCACTATACGTTTAGCACTATATTTATTTTCTATTTACTGTATCGCGGATTATAGCAAAATAATTTTATTATTACTTTTTCCTACAAGTACTTCGCAGGTTTCTAAGGAGCGCTTAATTCTGGGCTCAACAAGCATATATTCCGTAAAAGTATTGCCGATCTTAGAAAGATAATTTTAAATGTTCTTGGAAAACTTCTTCTTGGGTTTTTAACGTCCATATAATCTTTTTGGAAGTAATCCCACAATTTAACAGTACATAACAAGTTAATTGAGCAGCGGTTAATTCAAACAAGAGTTAAGCCTTTACGCAACAGTGTAATATTTAGATACTGTTTATTTCCATAAGAGAACTTATTGCTCCAGGATAAAATGGCACAAAACAGTTTCAACAAACATAACCAAGTAAAATTAATAAGTTTAATACCGCTGCACATTCATAGTAAAAACTGGAAATACATTTTATTGTTTAGTGGTTTCATGATCTAACGAATAAGCCAGTCGTCTTTATGATGATAAAATCGCAATCGATTTTAGTTATGCCATTACAGCAGTTTAAAAACACTGTCAAAAAAGGCTAATACAGAAAACTTACTATACTGTTGCGGATTACTTAGACGATAAGAATGCATGGACATAGCTACTCTTCGACCCTGTCGAAGACAGTTATTACTAAATGTAACTAGTGATAAGAATTTATACTTTGAAAAGAGCAAACGCCGAGTTTGGCCCTTCCCGGTAGGAACAGCTTTCCGAACGAGTGGTAGAGTTGACGATTCAAAAGCACTTGTTTACAAGTTTACTTGTATAAAGAATATTTTGAATTAAAAAATCAAAACGTTAAAAATTTCCACGGACTATCAATTAGCGCTTTTGCTTTTTCAACTAATTAGCAATTTCTTTAAAAACCGTATCACATCTTTGACCTCCCTTTCAAGAGCAAAGTCAAGACTAATCGTTCTCGCATAAGCACATTAAAATTTGTCATTTGCGACATTTAAATGGACGGTCGTAAATATTATTTAAAGACTCAAATCTAGAACGCATATGCAATGTCAACGTACTTTCTAGTGAACATAATTCACAAGTCGGACGTAAGCGGTGACAGCCTGAACATACTTGTGATGGTGGACGCTAAAGGTACAGAAACAAATAGTATTTGTCAAACGCTAACGATAATTTAGATAAACAAAAACAATAATTTATAGAGTTAGGCGTTACTTTGCGGAGACCCATAATACAAAAGTAATAATAAAATTATTTTGCTATAAACCGCAATACAGTAAATAGAAAATATATATAGTGCTAAATGTATAGTGGACTATCAGTTTTTTCATACCCGTTACATGCAGGATTCGTAAAAACACATGCACAAACCTCAACCACTGCCACCACAATACACAAGCACTACACACGTTCACTATCACAAACTAAACAATCGTTTCGCCCCGAAACCGAAGCATCATCAGGAGATAGACTCCACGACAAAATCGCAAATTTAAAAGATTGATATTATAAAAGATCATAGATTTATATATAAACAGATCATAAAGATTGATAAATCGCTAATATATATATATATTAGCGATTTATCAATACACACATACTTTAATCACATACTTTACACATGCACATACTTTCTCTTTATATATATATATATATATATATATATATATAAAGAGAAAGTATGTGCGCATAGTATGTTCTTTATAGAGTCCGAATCAGCTGGATTGATTTTAAAGAAATTTTCAGACAATCTTTAGATGAACACAGCTGCAAAGTAATAACCCTGTAAAGTATAGTGGCGATCGTAGTAATTTTTTTAAACTATCAATGACAACTTCGAGATGAAATCGAAAAAAGACTGAGCCGCACCAACGTGTTGCCGGCCCGCTATCCATCCCCAAAGTAACTTAATAATTGCTTTAAGAGTGACAGACAACTGACAAATACATACATATATAATTTTAAATAAATACTCAAATAAATTTCCAGAGTCAAAAATTGTTTTAAGAAAATGTTGGCCCTCAGCATGAATCGAACTCGCGACCCGGAATGTTTTTCTATATAGGTTTTCTTAAATTTAAACCCACGTCGCTCTGATAAGGGTTTCATGCTCACTGGCAATCGGAAGTGAGGTTAGTTGGAAATACTCTTCAATATGAATATTATTTACGAATCAAGTAATTTTCAAAAATTTCAAAAATAGGAATAAATAAAATAAAAGACAACATTTATTTAGAAAATACATTCTTATTACTTTTTAATTTTTTTTTAAAGCTTGTATTTGGCTTTACAGAGTGATTAAAAATATATACAATTGCAACTTCATGAGTTCTGACAAAATATACGGTAATGTAAGAAAGTTAGAAGTTACGTGTTAGTATAATATAATTCAACATGGTTAGGTGAGATACCATCGCTGTTTACATGAGCCGCTGTCAGATTAATCAGTGTTATGATGAACTTTACGTAATATATTGCGTTATTGTCTTGTAAAATATATAAAAAAATCAATAGGAAGTAAAAATGTATGTATGTAATGTTTGATTCATTGATTTCGGAAAGAGTAGTTATTGATAAACATAAAATAAAAAAGAGCAAGCATTATTTCTCCAAAATATAAGTTACGAATAAACACAACTATTAATTTAAATCAATAACTTAATTCAATAAGGCAATATTACGTTATATATTTTTTTTTCATAAGGTGAAAAACCCCATATTGTAATATTGCCTTACCGAATCTAGATTTTGTACTTAACGCTTAGGAAAAAAAGAAAAGTCAATCACATATTACGTACTATTATTATAATCAAATATTACTTAATATTATTATAGTATAAACAGCATTGTTTGCTACGTTCGTAATATTAAAATTAGCATAAATTAAAAAATAATAATGGACGGTAGTATTTTGTGTAATTTTACAAGCACTGTTCTGTAATCTCCGTCGATCAGTGAAATTCTGTATTGTAAATACCTAAAAAAGTAAGTATATTAGCATTGTTAGCGCTCAAATAAAATATGATTCTAATATCCAAATAGTATGAACGAGCCTTAATTTGCTAGTTTGACGTGTGCAGTGATTGGCGGGCGACACACTTGCAATCTTCCGTTAGCACAGCCTCCTCAGACCCTACCATTAGTCGCTAGATTAGATAACAGTAAATTTAAAGCTTAGTTACGAGTAATTGGTATGGTATTTTTCACAAGTACAACATTTTATGAGTCACAGATAAAATACTAAGTCGAACAAAAGAAACGATGATAATTCAAATAAAAAAAAAGTAAAGTAACAGCCCGTTGTTATGCCCACTGCTGGGCTAAGGCCTCCTCTCTCCGTTTTTGGAGAGAAGGATTGGAGCTAAGACCTACCACGCTGCTCCAATGCGGATTGGTAGGTTACACATATCCCTAGAATTCTCTAGAGATATGCAGGTTTCCTCACAATGTTTTCCTTCACCGAAAAGCGTGTGATAAATTGCAATTATCAATTAGACACATGAGTTTTAATAGAAAAACTCATTGGTGCCTGCCCGGGTTTGAACTCGTGTTCCCCTCGAAAGAGTCGCACGGTCTCACCGCTGGGCTATCACAGCTCGATAATTCAAATATCAACTACTAATTATAGATTGCAGTTTTTAAAATTTAAATAGGAGTTGTCTAGTGTGAATTCTTCGTTAAAAAAAAATAATTTTATATATATTTTCTAAGTCATAGTGGTGTACAATAACATGTGATTTCGCTGTTTACTTTTGTCAGTGAAATTTGCCACGCTATTTAATTTGTAAGGAGAATATCAAAGTCAAAGAGGTGAAGCTGTCCCGAAAGATGTCTATGACGCATTTGCCTTTTCTGCCCATGTATCTGGTATAATAGTGAGCAGGATTTGGTTAATAACCAAGAATATAGGTACCAGAAGATTGACTCATTTATTATATTTAATGTGAACACTCAAATTGACATGAACATAGCCACATGTACAGCTTGTATGGAATAAATTACTTGTATTAATTTAAAATATAATGAACTATTAAGTGTGTGTATATATTTTATACATAAAATAAAAAAGTGTTTGTCGAATACAAATTGCTTTTGTAATTGATTTCTTATTATATAATCGATAGTTCACGCCCTGTTTGTTCGCCAAAAAAGTCGTTTCATCTTATTGCTGACTGACACCAAATGTTTGTTAGTGTTTTTATTTGAACAATCATTTCGCTAAATAAGTAAGCGTATGCCATGTAATATTTGAAAATGGTAAACTATATCATTAACAAATCATAGATATGATGATCCCCCATCATAGATATGATGGGGTGTAAGGGGGAGGCTCGTCCCATTCAGTCTCTCCAATTGCCAACCTCACCTGCTCGTGGTGCACCCTGCAGATAAACCAACGAGGCTCTGGCGACCGATTAATGGCGGTATAACCATTCTACTTAGGCGTAGTTAAATACCACAGACTGGTAACGGGCAGCAGCGTCACCGGTGCGATAAACTACGCCCTGCGATCATCAACACGTCTGCCCAGCGTGATGATTATGGGCAAATCCTCAAATGGCACACACAACAAAACAATGGCCCCTAGTTCCCGGTCGCCCTGCTATTCCTGGCCACGGCGGCGGTCATGGTAACGGCGGGGCAGGGGGTGCGAAGAATCCCCGGGTGATGGTAGGCCGCCAACACCAACTGACTATGGCTACGTACAACGGACGCACGCTACGGCTCGACGAAGTGATGATATCCGCAGAGTGGCTGGCAGCGGTTGGAAACGAAGAGCTGAAGACCGAGCTCAGTGGCGTGCCATAGGAGAGACCTATGTCCAACAGTGGACAGAGACGGGTTGCTGATGATGATGATGATGATGAGATATGATGATAGACAGCAATCAGAACAGTTTAAAATTAGGTTTCAAATAAATATAGTTTAAAAAAAACTTATAAAAATACGCTTTTATAGCATCGAGTTAGAAAGTAAAAAATAGCTCTATATTACTAGGTAGAATAAAAATGATGAAATAAAAATATTAGTATTATTGCAATAAAAATAAAAATACAAAAGATGGCGCAGGCATGCACAGTGGGATGTGAGATTTACCATAATTAAAGTTCATATTATAGAGAAATGCAGATACCCATATCTCTATAATATAATATAATGCATATATGTATGTGGTAATATATAGATTCATTGTTTACTTGTGCGTGTCAACGTCAAACCATAAAATAGAAATATGCCACGGTATAAAATATTATATGCACAAAATAGAAAGAATACCGATGATTTCTGTGATTTCATGTTAATTTTAATATATTTGTGAGAAGTTAACAGAATTAAGAAGATGTGTTGAGGGATACATAAAAATATTTTTTTTGGGTAACTTTTGGGGAACAATTAACTTTTGGGGAAAGGTCATTCATTTCACAATCATTTCATCTTACAATCATACTCTAATAAATATTTAAAGCAACAATATTCAGAATTATCTTAAATTATTTACTAAGACTTTGGTGAGAATTTAGTTATGGTAAGAATTTGGTGTAAAAGTAAATATTACTAACTACCTACCATTACATTTTTTATTTTTATGATGCAACTAGACTATAATAAAGTTGTACAACGGTCAGTGCCAAGCATGCGCCAAGGGTATTTGCGGTCTATTAAACCACATAGGGTAATTGATTTTATTGTTACCCAATCCAATTGTGGACAAATAACGTTTTGTTTTTAATGTTGTTTACGTACTCGAAATAGTAGAATACTAGAAAGTAAATAGAAAAGCTCGTAGTAGAGGCCGCAGTCTACGAATGCATTGTCATTCGAGTGACACTCACAAATGTTTGTCACTTAACAAAAAGAGGGCTGAGTTATCGACTTCACACATAAAGCTATATATTTCTTGTTGCAACTTTGTTTATGGAGTGGCCAGTAAAAGTTACCATGCGTTTCAACCGAGTCATTATTTCTAGTTATTTCCTAATAAAATAAGTATTTATTAACTAACTTTAGGAATAAAATATACGTGTACGGACATTTGTGACATCGATCTAATTACTTGTTTTATTTTTTTTTGGGCAATTTTCATTTTTATTTTTATTATTACTACACTTTTTGACATAGTTTTAGTTTTAATTTTTTTGTCAAATTTTTATTCAATTTAGACTTGATGCTTTTATTTGATGATGTACCTATTGTAATATATATTTAAGAGCTAACATTATAAGACAATGCTGAATACGCCTTTAATGCATAAATATAGTAGAATAAGAATTAATATAAGTATAATGGTTAATGCATTTCTATTGTATCGTTGGTGTATCGAAAAAATAAATAAACAAATTTTACTTTTAAAATAATACTGAAATACTATCAACAAAAGCTGTGATTGCCCAGCGGTGAGACCGTATGACTCTTTCATGCTGGTCACGGGCACAAACCCCGGGCAGGCAATGAGTTTTTCTGTTAAAAACTTGTGTCTAATTGATAATTACTTTTTATAAAACGCTTTCCGGTGAAGGAAAACATTGTGAGGAAACCTGCATATCTCTAGGTAATTCTGGGAATATATCCAACCCTTCTCTCCAAAAACGGAGAATGGAGGCGTATGCAGTGGTATAGTAACAGACCGTTACTTAATATTTTTTTTTACTTTATTATAAAAATAGACATTTAAGGACAAAAAATTAATATTTAATTTCATTCCAAGTAATTGGAAATCAAGTAATTTTTTAAACGTATATCTACGAACCTTGGGGTCTTGATATCAAACCGTGATTATTAACGGTTAAGAAACAGTTGGATGAAAGCTACAGTTGGTTAGCTTAAATCGTTTTATATGACTCTTAAAACGCAGTTTCGATTATTAATTTGTTTAGTTGGTAAAATACAAAGTATGGTGGACATTAACTCATTTTGTCTATTGATATATTATCTGATAAACAGTGAAACACAAGTTGACTACCTCTGAATACACGTTTACAAATCACTGAACCGATATTAGTAAAAAACTAAAAAGAATGTTTTCGTACCTGAAACTATTGATACTACTCAGTTCAATAAATTCTGTGTTATAATATTCATAAGACCGTGTAAAGAGCTCAAATGTTAAAATAAATAAAAATTGTTGTTATACAAACCTTGTGGCTTAGTTTTTGTAAAATAAAAACCTAATTGATTCGCGGAAGCTTATTGTTTGTTGCTATTATACAATACAGGCAGCAGAGTGGAAAACTAGCGGTGGAAGATCGCGACGTCTTTGTTTGTGTCTGAATCTATAAATATTTAATAACTATTTACAGAGTGTAACGGTTTAAAACAGTTCAATTTTCTAAGCCAATTTTATTAACAACAACGTGGTGACATACCTAAACAACCTATGAAGAAACTATGTATTTCCTATTTTGGCACGATTTAAATTAAGAATTTAATGGATATGGCAATTGAATTCATACAATTTTTTTCAGCTTGTTGTTCATATTACACGTGATTTAATTTTTATAGTTTACTAGTTATGCACACGGCTACGCCTGCGTGGAAATAAGTGTATCATAAAGTTTTTACCGAGTAAATCCGACGATATATAACCGAATTTAAAATTAACCTTTACTGAGAGGCATCTTCTATGAAAATTATAAATGAAAATTAAAAACTTTCACAATAACGAATGAAAAAACTCCGTTAAAATCGTTTGTTAGTTAGTCAATTTAACAGTCATAAGGCTTTAAATTTAAATTGTGCGTGTACAATAAAAATATTTAGGTTATTCTATGATAGTGCTGTGGACGTGATATGATATTTAGTTCAAATTATGTCATTCATTGTCAAGACAGTTGTAAATGCAGATTTGTTAGAACCTCGAGCGGAAGGAAATGTAGTGGTTAGATACTATTATTTTTTATCGGTTATTACATTGCATTCATTGCGGTTTCTCACAAAAAAAATTAGGCATCATAATAATTTAATGGAAGCCTAAGCATAGTGATAAAACGAATTGTTAAATAAAAAAGGCTAGCTCAAGTTATCGATTAACTTTGAAAATCATCTTTGTTTGAAAATAATTGTTTTTGCTATTTATTTTAATTTAAAAACAATATATTTTTCCTAGATTTTCTTACGTTGGAATCCTGTTCCCTCATTGTCCTTTGCAGCCCTTAAGGTGTTGAAATACCATAGAGTAATTAATACTAGAATAGGTGAGCCGTAGGCAGGCCTGTAGGTGGTAGAGTCTCAATATATTCTATATATACTATATATACTGTATATAACTAGAGCTATGTATATATTTTTTTTCGAACTGACTGTATGCTGTTAGCCCTAACGGCTTTAACAGCGTCACCGGGCGGGACGGGCGAGCGCAGAAGCATCGTCGAGGTTGCGAAATGCAGAGATTAGAGCGCAGAAGCTCTACTAGCGTCGGGGAACGTCGTCCTAAGGGTGCCTCCTGTGAGGCCGGACCACGGCTTAGGGCGACGCGTAGTGGAGGGCTGATGGTATGACTTTGATTAGTCATTGCGACGTCGGAAAGGTGGCGAGAAGCCACGACCGATCGGCGTCAGAAAACTGAGACCTCGTCTTCTCCGGCGAAGACTAGAGCTATGTACGTCGAATCCACTCGTATGGGAAGCTACGCGAGATCTTTTCGTCCAAAATACTTGAGTGCTTGAAGGCCAAAATCTTAAAACATGAAACTCGTGTACTTCATCTCTGTCTAATCACGCATAAAAAAGAGAGCCAGATAGATCACACTCATTTTCTTTGTCAATATTTCTCTTTATTGTAATATGGCACATACGCTGGCATTCCTACTCTAAGTATACATATTAAAGTAAAGTAGCGGCCTATTACAATCCCACTGTTCGGAATAGGCCTCCTCTCTCCGTTTCTGGAGAGAAGGGTTGGAGCTAAGACCTACCACGCTGCTCCAATGCTGATTGGTAGGTTACACATATCTCCAAAAATCTCTAGAGATATGCAGGTTTCCTCACGATGTTTACCTTCACCGAAAAGCGTGTGATAAATTGCAAGTACAATTAGAAACAGTTTTTTACAACATTTATTTTTTTCAGTGTAAGTCTATACAATATTAATATATATTTGTATTACATTAATAGTATATAGTAATTCCATTATTCATTATGTAAATTTATTTATTCTGTCGTCTTTTTACTCACACTCAACCACCAACTATGTACACTTCTTAATAATGATTTCCGTACACATATGGGTTGCCTGTTAGAGATCACTTACAGTGAGTGATAAGGCCGCCCTTACACATTTTTTTTTTTCTTTTGTATGTAATGTTGTGTGTAATAAAGATTTTCTTATCTTATTTTATAAGTTTCAATAAAAAAACTCATTGGTGCCTGCCCGGGTTTGAACTCGTGACCCCCTTGAATCGCACGGCCTCACCGCTGGGCTATCACAGCTCTTATTAATTCTTAATTCTATGTAAAATATTCTTCGTAATCTGGCATTCAATATTAATTCCATCGGTTTGATATTATAAATAACTATATCTTAAATGCGATAGCTTAATTCGATCCGCTTTTCTTACTTTCCAAACGATCAGACAGATAAAACCAAAAAGACCAATTTGTTCTCCTCGCGTATTTAAACTTTCCTTTTATTTATTACAAGCAAGATGAAAAACTTTAGTCGTGAAAGAGTCGAATTGCCTTGCGAATGTATCCGATGGAAACTTTAATTTTTTTATATAAGTAATTTACATATGTATGGTATGTACAGTTATTTATTTGAAAAATGAACAGCTTTAGGCTATTTATATATTTCCACATATAACATGAAATGAACCTTAAATTCACGATAATTATATAATTTTGGCGAACCTGCACCTACAAGGCTTAACCAGTAGATATCATTTACTGATTAACTTCCAGTTAGTGACATGGATTATTGTGAAATCATGACACTCGGTGTCACCACTAGGCTAACTGAGTTTACCACCACATGTTTCTTACAATATGACTTGGCTCTTATGTGAAAAAAAATTTTTCACGTACGTCAAAGCAGCCATGACACGCAAGTTTCAATAATAACAGATGTGTATGTACAAAACTTAGATTAAAAAAAGAAAGATGGAGTCTTATCAAACAATAAAGGCAAGTATTTTAATTCATACTTTTATATATATGTGTGCGTGTGTGTATTAAATAAAATTGAATTCTCATACACGAAAGTTGTATGCTTCATTTTGCGTTTTAATGTGTGATTTTCTTTTATTTTCACAGGAAATTGGTCGCTGAGTGTGGGCCGCATAAAAAAACTCCTTGACTGACTTGCTCAGAGGGCGACGACAAGAGGTATGCCTGGAATATTTATTATGGAATATTCATGGAAACAGGAATGAGCAAAAGAACTAAAGGAGGGAGCCAGAATTGGGCCTAATTGTTACAGAAACCCCACATACATCAAATAATTCTTAGTTTTTCTGTTTAAATATCACTATAAATATGATCAACTTTCAATTGGAATATTTTAGAAAACTTATTTAATAATAGTATTAAAGTAGTTAATGCCTTAAACGGAACGTATTATTGTCAACTTGTTACTTTTTTAATTGCCTAAACAGCGCGGATTCCAGTTAGTATAAATAAACAAAAAAAATCCTTAATTACATAATAATTTAAAATATTTATGTAAAAAAATATATTTGCTTCAAGTTATTAACAATAATTACTTTCCAGATATTAAAAATGGTATTTAGAATAAAATGTGTTTTTTATTGGCTCTATGGCTTACTGATCTTAATCTCTGTGGGATCAAATAAAAAAATATTGCAATATATGTCAATTATTAGTCATCTTTTAGTACATATGTTATAGTTATTAACTTAATTTTAAGTTTAAGTTTTATTATAATTGTTTGTTTCCCTAAATAAATAAATAAATAAATATTGCCATAGACTAATAACTAAAATATACGTTGCGCTTATTAACGTGTTTTCTCAAAAATGTTTGTTTTTCTAACGACAAAAAAATGATCAACTTTTACTTCAATAATGATAGCTTATTGTTACAGTTTTATCACAAATCCTATCGTTTTTATTATGTTCTTTTGGAATTTGACATGTATTTATAGTTGTCCATAACCTCAGACTGTAACTCTTATTTTATGGTTCCCCCATAGAAATTAAATAATAATTGATCATAAGTTAACGAATATTTTTCTATCTTACAACACAAAAATTAATATTGTAACGTCTGGCCCAAAGACAAATCATCAACTTTACTGCTGGTTCGAAAAGCTGTTCCTACCGAGAAGAACCGGCAAGAAACTCGGCGATTGCTCTTTTTAAAATATAAATCTTAAAACAAGTTACATTTATTTATTACTGTCTTGTACAGGGTAGAAGTGCACCTACCTATATCCACACATCCTTATCATCTAAGTAATCTTCAACAGTATAGTAGGCTTTCTGTATCAGCCTCTTTTTAACAGTGGTTTTAAACTGCTGTAATGGCATGGCCAAAATTGATTTCGGAATTTTATTATAGAATCTTATACCCAAACCCACAAACGATTTACGTACTTTTGCTAGGCGCAAAGCAGGAGTCGCAAGCTTATGTCGGTTCCTACTTTGGCTATTATATACATCACCTATCGTTTTATAATTCTTTATATTTTTATGCACAAAAATTATATTGTTAAAATATACTGTGAAGCAAATGTAAGAATACCTATTTCTTTAAACTTCTCTCGCAGGGAATCACGCGAACTTAAATTGTAGATGCCACGTATGGCTCTTTTTGTAAAAGGAGAGTGCTACATATGGCAATCTCCTTTACCAATTTAGCTCAACGTGTCTCGAAACTGAAAAGGCTCTGGATGGAGCACTTAGTACTAAGAAATGTTAGGCGTTGTGGGTCTGATATGTTGGAATGGTGACCCCAGCACACGTAACGTAGGAAAACCCTCTACGAGGTGTGATGACAAACCTATTAGATAGGTGATGGAGAGTTGCTGCATGATGTAAAAATCATAAATAGATCTGTGTCCAGCAGTGGATATATTAAGACGAAGATAGAGAAAGCCAGGTCAGTACTTAATAACTTGTTAATTTTAAGCCCGTTGGCGCAATTGGCAGTGATCCTGCCTTTAGCTCCGCGGGTCAGTGGTTCGGTTTCCGCCGAGAGCCAACGTTTTCTAATAACAATTTGTTGGTTCTTCGAGTCTGGGTGTATATTTGTATTCAAATATGCGTTTCAAATTATATATGTATATATTTACCAGTTGTCTGACGCCAATAACACAATTGGTAAGTTACTTTGGAGACGGACAGTCGTGTGTGTAAGTGCCCATATATTTATTATTTACTAGATCTCGTGAATATTCGAATGTAATGTACTAATCAACTAAACCTCTCTCGAGAGCTGCACTTTCTTTTAGTAAAAACCATACAAAAATTTGTACAGTAGATTTTGAGAAAATCGGTCACATACAGCCAGACATCTTTTGGGGACTCTGTTTTATAATATGTATAGGTTATTTATTAAGGGGCCGTTCATAAAATACCTCCTACTGTCACGCTGTGTCTCACTTTCTGTTACCCCCGCTAAATATATTAGGTCACAAAAACTGAGGCCTTCCCCCGTGAATATGATATATTTGAAATTATATTTCATTAGTTGTTATAAAATACTTCCAATAAATCAATAAAAAACAATTTATTGCGAATAAATAAATAATATTTCTAATAGTCAGAAGTCCAAGGATTTTTTAATGCGCGCGAAATATTTATAATCGAACATCTTCAAATCTACCGCCTACTCAACATCATGCTGTAGTAAGATTTTATTAGACGTGTGATATAGACCACATCTCGTCATGCTCAGCAAGATCCCCCACTCCCACCTCTTTTATGCGAACGTATTTTATTAACGGCCCCTAATTTACTCCATCTTCTTTTTTCTCATCGAAGGTGTAGAACACATTTTGTAACGTTCGTTGACAGTGCAGTGTGTCCTTCGCGTCTTCAAACTTTCTTGAGCCAGTCACGGCGCGTGCTCGGACCGCTTTTTGCTGGGTGCCGGCGCGGGCCTGGTATTGTAATAATTGCTTTTTCAACGCCACGCCGTGCAAATGACATTCGAGATGGAGGTCGTTTTTTTTCCATGTAGAAGGAAAATTGCCGTTTACGAAATGTTTGGTTTTAAATGAATAAATAATTTGAATTTTAAATATCGTTGTCTTTACAGTAGGTTATATCGCAATTCAATATGCTGAATTAATAATTAGCTTCATGAGGCGTTTATAACTTCTTAGTTGTCTTTTCGAGATGGACTTTTATAACCTCACTTTTGTTAAATAACGACGTAGTAAAGTTTGTCTATTGTAGTTAACTGAATCTAGACAATACACTGGCCTTAAGTCTTAAGTCTTAGAAACGTATTTGTTTGCTTCACGCCAATCATATAGGAACTTATTTTTAGACATATATAGCCGTAAATGTTTGGTACATAACATACATAACGTGCACAAGTAGTCAAAAGTCACCAAGACTAAAATAAATGAATATAACCTTGTGGGAATTTCTTCGCAGCGAAAACACTATTGCTTTTAACACTGATTTTATTTTATATTTCGTCCTAACCTTCGTATATCCGTCCTCCATCTTTTTCCCTTCCCCCTTGCACACTTCCATCCATCTCGCTCACACACTTCACTGTTTCTTTCCAAGCATCACACTTACGTTCCATTATCACAACCTTATATATATTTAACCTTAAAAAAAATTCTGACTAACTGGAGCTTCAATTTATTTAATTCCACCTTAAATAATGTTTTACTTCCAAATATCTCAAATAATACGAATATTTCAACCTTTGGTGTGTGGTTTTTTTTATATCTATTCTAATATTGGCAAAACTTACTTTAAGAATTTTAATTCTAGATCAAAATTGTTTGCCATCATTCGACAAGTTGGTCAAGCGCAGAGCACTTAAAAAAAGATATTAAAAAATATATAAACGTAAAAAATATGTACTTAAATAACGTAATGAATATAAAAAATGTTATATCTCGATGACTTTTTGACTTATTTATTATTAATTAATTTATTTATTTACTACTAAAAGATATCAAATACATACAAACGTAATTAAAAGGTATGACAGAAATCAGTGTACATTTGCATTTGTTATCGTACGTAGAAACACGCATTAAGGGAACGATAAAATAATTTTCCTATAATCTGTAGCAAAACACAATTTGTATAGTAAGTATCTTCCAGGACCTTCCTAGACGGCTCCATAGAGTTATTATACCAGAGTAGGGAAGCCAGCCTAAAATGTGCCACATTACAAAAAAGAGAAAACAAATGAGGGTGATCTATCTGTCTTTTTTTTTAAAGTGTGATTAGACAAAGATGTTACGAGTTTCATCTTCCCCCTCATTATTGTGTCGATATCACTTACAGGCTTACCTGTGGCTCCCCTACTCTAAAATTAGTAACTAGCACTGGTTTTATAACATTCTGGGTGTATGTCACTTTTTCTAACAGTCAAGATACAATCAATTTTTCCGATAATTTGTGAAAATAGTAAAACATTTAGCGATATCCAAGTTAATGAGGTCTGGTCTCTGGTGGCTTGGTGTTAAAATTTTAAATTGTTGTGTGAACTTTCACAGTCATCGGCCATCGCCTCGGCCGGCTACATAACTAACGATTCGGAGTAAAACGACAACCGCGGGATCGTTTCATTTTTTGCTTTTTTATCTGTTCGATCGCCCACGGCTCCGCTGATGTGAGACTGTTTTTATTCTATTTATATCTATAATACGGGAGAACTGTATTGTCGGTATGTTTATTTCTGTTTTTTTTTAATTTACTTAAGTCTTGTATACCTTAGCTTCCTCTTCTTCTCCGTCAACCGATGGACGACCACTGTTAGTCATAGATGTCTTCATGGGATCTTCACACCACGCGATCTTGTGCAGTTTGGATCCAGTGGCTCCCCGCGACCTTTTTGAGGTCTTCAATCCACCTCGTATGGGGCTACTGACCATGCGTTTTCCGGTGCGAGGTCACCATTCCAACACGTTAAGACCCCAACGTCGACCAGTTTTGACCACCATTGTAGACTATGTAAGTGTTAAGAAAGCTTGGATTTAAGTTGCAACCAACTACGCTACTAGATAAGTTGTAATCTTTTCTTTAATTTGATAATAATTATTCATTATCTAAATAATTATTTTTGAATTTAGTTACTGCCGAGTTTGTTGATGTCGCTTGCTTGCTGTTGCTTCTTCTCGGTAAGAGCACTTTTACGAACCAGTGACAGTTTTTATTAATATTTGACGATGCCGTATGGTATCCGGCTGAGTAGAATTGACCATCCTCATCTCTTACCGAGGTGTCGTAAAAGGCGACTAAGGTAAGTTGACCCACCGTGCGTTATCCGGCTGAGTAGAATAGACCACCCTCATTTCTTACCGAGGTGTCGTAAAAGGCGACTGAGGTAAGTTGACCCACCGTGTGGTATCCGGCTGAATAGAATAGACCACCCTCTTTCCTACCGAGGGGTCGTAAAATACGTAGCCAAATCATGTGACAACATGTTTGAACATGTTGTGCAAACCCCACTTAGAGTGGGATAAGGGCAGGAGGATGTTGATGATGACGATGCTAAAGAGTTTGTAAAAGCTAAGTTGACGAAAGAATAATTTCAATATGGATATATTCTTCTTCTTTACTACATAGTATAAAACAAAGTCGCTTTCTGTGTCTGTCCCTATGTCCCTATGTCCCTATTTCCCTATGTATGCTTCAATCTTTAAAACTACGCAACAGATTTTGATGCGGTTTTTTTTAATAGATAGAGTGATTCAAGAGGAAGGTTTATATGTACAATAACAGTCAACATGGAGTAGAGAAATACTGTAATTTTTGAGGTTTCTAACGTGATGTCGTAAATAATTAAATTTTTTTCGCTTACATTGCAATTGCAGGCTGAACACTACAAGATTTATCAAAATAATGTATTAAAAATTTGTACACCTTAAATAGGTCTACAGAAAACTCCGCGAGGGTATATGTCTATCTCTTATGGATAACCCACAATAGCATTTTTTTGTCATTTACTTTTTACGAAAAATAACGCCCTCTTTTCGAAGCAATTTTAAGCAATACAGGATCAATCCTTATCCAATTAAGTACCTTAAATACATTGTTGATTTAATATAGATCAATATGGCCGTTTACAGCATGTAATTTAAATGAATATTTTCGAAGATATTACAGATTTAATATGCGGCGCGTGCCTATAAGTAGCGCATCGGAGGCCGCGCTTCGCCCTATAGCACTTATAATTTAGCAGCGATTGGATTAATTGTAAAAATAAAGTACATAGAGAAAAATGTAAAAAGGAACTAGGTAAAATGTATTATATGAATTAAGATATTCCAAAGATAGCAGGAAATCTTCATGGTATAGGGAAAGGGGAATTGTTTTACTCCAAATTTAACGCGTGCGGGCCGCGGGCAGTAATGAATAAATCAAAACAACTGGATCTATTTTAATCATTTTTTTCACTGAGTGACAGCCTATACTTATATATTTTATACCCGTGCGAAGCAGGGGCAGGCCGCTAGTTATATATAAAACCTTAACTAACAGAATTAATAATATCTCGCAGCCAAAGTCGCAGCTATCAACTATAATCATAAATGCTTTGTGAGTGGGCACGTGCTCTGCTCTTACTTTTTTAATCGATGCGTATCTATCTTTATTGACTTGATTTTGACGGTATATCGATAATAGTATTTGGGAATTAGGAAACCGTAAGAATACACCATTATTTATTTTATTTTAAAAGTAAGCAAACTTGATTTACAGTAACACTGTTTTTATAGCAAAAATATTTGTTCGATAACGATTAATGAAGAAATAACAAGATTTTTTGCTGTTATATTTAGTTCACTTACGTTTGATGGTTAGCAATAAAGTATGAGTAAAAGAAGATGTTAGAACATGTAATAAATAATGTAATAAGTTTTTTAGATAATTTAATTTAACGATAAGCTCTGATAGCCCAGCGCTGAGACCGTGCGACTCTTTCGAGGGGAACGCGAGTTCAAACCCGGGCAGGCACCAATGAGTTTTTCTATTAAAACTCATGTGTCTAATTGATAATTGCAATTAATCGCACGCTTTTCGGTGAAGGAAAACATCGTGAGGAAACCTGCTTATCTCTAGAGAATTCTGGAGATATATGTAACCTACCAATCCGCTTTGGAGCAGCGTGGTAGGTCTTAGCTCCAACCCTTCTCTCCAAAACGGAGTGAGGAGGCCTATTCCCAGTAGTGGAACTGTAACAGGCCGCTACTTTACTTTTTTTTTAATTTAACGATGATTTAATAAAAGTTTTCAAGGAATGGTAAAGGGTTAGCAATCTTTTTAAAAGCTTTTATTCAACGTGCAATGTATGTGAAGATGGAATTTTGCAAGTTAAATTTGACCTGCTTCCTGGTGTGTGACTGAGCTGAAATTTTACATATTGCTCCGGTCCTGATGACAATTTATAGTAAAAATGACCTCATGCTGCTGCCAGGATTGGCTCCAGACGAGGGAACTCCTCAACGATTAACAGTAGGAGCATGAAATTTTGTTAAATGCTTTTCTAAAAGGTTTTTTAACTTGTTGTATTGTAAGACTTTTTAAGCCTTTTCCTCAGGCGATGTATTGGGTGCGTAATAACTACCGCCTCTAGTGCCAAATACACAGCAGTTACTCAACTAACGAAATCGTTAGTCGGTGTCACAACTAGGTCGTTACCAAAAAGCAATCGTTACCGTTAAACAAGTAATTGAAAAATATATTTTTTTTTGTTATCAAGTTTAGTACCGTTTGTACGTTGGGACCAAATTTTTTTATCTGTTACGGCTCGTAACTCGACGAATACAAAAAGATAAGACTCAAGGTGATCTGTAAAATATCATCCTAGAGAAGCAGTTATATGGAAATTCAATTAAATATTACAAGAACTTTATTAGTCTCATCGTAGCGATTATCATTCTCCTGCCCTTATCCCACTGCAAGTGGGGTCGGCACATGTTTTAAACGTGTTGTTTGGCTACCTAGTAAAATACTTAGCCTTAATCCAAACACGTATTTTTTGAGTTGTGCCACTAATGCAGCTCATATAATATATGTAAACAAAATTCATCAAAAATCCGTTAAGCCCTTGGAGAGTCAAAACGGTACAACAACTTACAAACATTCTCTTTTATAATATGGTATTAGTAGGAAATTTTCCTTGTATCTGAATGTTTAAAATTAATTAATAATAAGAACTTTGTCTAATATTCAATAAGGTACTGTAGCGAATACGCGTCATTACATTGTCTCATACAATACCACAATACCGCCGCACTTTACTCGGCTATTCTCTTACAAACGATATTTACCGGTAATAAAATGAAGTGAAAATGTGTTTGTTATACACGTTAGAAACTTGGAGATAGTTGTGTAAAATTTTAAAAACATTTCAAGATATGTATGTTACAAACTTGTACTGTTTACCTTTCTTTTCAGTTTTTAGTTTTTCACGGCTCTTTGTAGTGAACACTGCGGAGAAACACCAGCAGTGTGGCCAAATTGTACCCGGCGAAGCTTCTGCGCTCGCCCATCCCACCGGTGACGCTGTAAAAGCCATAAGGGCTAACAGCACAAGACAAATTCGAAAACAAAAAGTGTGGTCAAACTCATATCAGGTAGGGATGGCGGCTACGCTATGGAATACATCTGCCACCACCCCGCCTATATTATGTTTTATACACTGAAATGCTTAACGAATGTTTAGACTAATAACAAAGTATGACTAAGAAAGTAAGTATAAGAAATGTATGTATAAGAAAGTAAGACTATAAGAAAGTAGGGTGGGATCGAGGATGAGGAATTTTAATTAATAATAAATAACTGTGGTTAAGATATTTCATTTCAGAATTGTGATATCGATTTTTATCGAATATATATCGATTCGAATTTCCGCAATCCATACTGTCTGATCTGTCTAGTCCAGAAAGGTTTAAAAATAAGTACAAGAAATATGCTTGTATAGGTATTACAAAATTGAAGATTATTCGGATGATAAAAAAATCTGGATTTAAAAATCCTTTCAGTTTCTTACTAGTCTACGGTTTTAAAAATATGAATTGAAAATGTTTCAAATATTGACCACGAGTTTCTTGCTGGTTTTACTAGGTAAGAGGAACATCAGTTGCAGTTTCATTAATCATATTGATCCTTGACGAGTGATTGAAATAGCTTATTCGAACAAAGATTACATTAATTTGATTTGATATTACAATTCTTAATTCCAAACATCGTTTATATTCTTTAATTAAAGATATATATAAATTGAAAGTATTTCTTTTATTTTTAATTGGTTAACTTAACAAATTGTCTCTTTAATAAAAAAGTTTTACTCGAGACATTTTCCAACTTGTTTGGTGTTCCAGACAGACTTCACTTTATAGGATCTGTAGGGATTTGAAGATTTTATATTTTGTCTTTTTATTATTCTTTCATCATCAATAAAACTTTCGCATTTTATCGGCACGTTACTATTTCACTCCTGGGCAAAGGCCGCCTTTCTGCTTTTGCGTGAGAAAAGTTGATGTTTAGACGTACTACGGTGCTCCAACAGTGATTGGTATGTTACACAAATTTCAAGAATTAAAGGTCTTCCCCTTTGTTTTACTTCACCGAAAATATAGTTAGATTGTAAATATCATTTAAGCACATAAGTTGTAATAGAAAATCTAAGAATTTAATTAAATAAATAAAATAAAACAAAATAAAAATATAAACAATTAAATAAAATAATTATATGTTTTATTCTGTAATTTCAACTTAAAAAATTATTCCTAGTAATACGCTTTACTGCGGTGGTAGAATTAGCAATCAAAAGCTGCTGTGCAATTATCGCACATACGAAGTATTTATGCCCCAGGCTACAAACAGTGTTTTCTTCCAACATTCAAATAGGATACTTTCCATCTAAAAAACTTAAAACAAAACAACGTAATAATTAAAAAAATTTAAGAGTCTTAGATGAATTTGACTATGCTAAAAATAGTCGTTCTGTACAATATGGACTGGCCCGTTGGCGCAGTGGGTAGTCCTTGCCTTCAGCTCCGCAGGTCACGGGTTCGATTTCCACCGAAGATCAACATCTTCTATAAACAATTTATTGGTTCTTCGAGCCTGGGTGTATATTTGTAGGTAAGTATGTATCTAAAATTTATATATGTTAATATTTACAAGTTGTCCATCACCCATAGTACAAGTATTAAATAAATAACTTATTTTGGACTCGGAAAACCGTGTGTATAAGTGTCCCATATATTTATTTATTTAATATGCCTTAAGCATGGCAGACGGTAAAATTTAAAAATGTAGTAGTATGGACTGATAATTTCTTTCAAAGTGTTTTATTCGCTCAGTTCGCATCATTCTGAAACACATTCGACGTCCGTCGCACTTCGTCTTAGATTTACCACGTCGAATTGGCGAGACAGTCCTTCGAAACAAAGACACGGTATTTGTCACGCGCCGTAAATATTTTGGACAGAGTTTTATGAGCTGCGTAGTTTTATGAGGCTTTCGCGCTCATTGTCTCCCATCGCCGATTTGCCATGCCTACCCGTGGACTTTTATGAAACAAGTACCAAGTACATCTGTTAGTGGGAGATTTTAGAAATGCGTTGAAGACATATTTTTAAAAAATTTACGACCGTTTTGTTTTAGTTACTCGCTACCTGCCAGTTTGGGAGGTTTGCAATAAAACATTACTGTTAGGTGATATATTAGTTTTTGTTATGTTTACTAGGCAATTTTGTCCCTAACCGTCTTATTTCTTCTAGGGACTGTCATTAGTTCTAAAATTACTTGACGTCTTCAGATTAACTTATTTTTACATACATACATTCTCCTGCCCTTATCCCACTCTAAGTGGGGTCGGCACAACATGTTACTAACATGTTATCACATGATTTGGCTACGTATTTTACGACCGGCCGCCTGCCTGACGTCAACTTACCTTAGTCGCCTTTTACGACACCTCGGTAAGAACTGAGGGTGGTCTATTCTATGCAGCCGGATACCACACGGCACATACCTTAATCGCCTCTTACGACATCTCGGTAAGAAAAGAGGGTGGTCTATTCTATTCTGCCGGATACCACACGGCGTAGATTAACTGATTTTTATTTGATTTGTTTATTAACGTGTTTCTTACACTATTATTTCGTATTTACAATTGCGTATTGATAAGGCGGTACTAGAAAAAAAGTAATAATTTGGTCCTAAAAGTGGGAGAGCATATCCTCTGTTCTACAAACTTGTAGACATCATTGATACACCGGATGACAACAATATTAAAAAATAAGATTAATATTATAGTACTATAAATACAAAAGAGAAAGATTCAATAATACTGTAAACTATAACAAACAGCATGATTATATTATAGAGAAAATTGTAAATAGAAGAAAAATAAAGGGTCAAATAGTTAAATATTTTTAAATAAGTATAGAATTTCGCAATTACGTTACGATTTGGAGATATGAACGTTTCTCCTGACCAGTCAGAGGTAATTTTTAGATTGAGTTCGGTACTTTTTATAACCTTCAACAAGGAGCGGTATTTATTTATAAGACGGTAAAAGAGTGCATACTATTTAACCAACAGACGGCAAAAAGCAGACTATTTAATTTTTTTGTTGTCGATTGTAAAAGCAGAAATTTTAAATCGCCAATGAACATAATTCTTAGAACTTTCACTACAGTAAGAGTGTACAAAAACAAGATATGACGAATTTTGCTTTTATGAAAGCTAGTGTTATAAGGAGCTAGCTCTGCAAGCGGCTTCGCTCGCGTGTAAATCAATGTGTCCTTCTTGTAGTATCCGGCAGAATAGAATAGACCACCCGCCTTTCTTACCGAGGTGTTATGGAGGCGACTAAGGTAAGTGCCGTGTGGTATCCGGCTACATAGAATTGACCACCCTCATTTCTTACCGAGGTGTCGTAAAAGACGACTAAGGTAAATTGACGTCAGGCAGGCGGCCGGTCGTGAAATACGTAGACAAATCATGTGACAACATGTTTGTAACACGTTGTGCCGACCCCACTTAGAGTGGGATAAGGACAGGAAAATGATGAATGATGAATGTTATATAACGAACTAGCTCTGCAAGCCAGCGTGGAAGTCAGTCTGTCCATCTTGATTTAAAAAAATTCCCGAATTTTCCCGAAAAATTGAAAGGGATTATTGTGAATATACCATTTTTATAGATCTACAATTCCCTAGTATATTACTTTTGTGTATCTTTGCTGGTTTACACGGCGCGAGTAAAGCTCTCAGCAGGCAAGATTTTTTTTACATCCTCGCGACCTGTGCAACACAATTTACACAAAACAGTAATGTGCTGTTAACCTAAACCTTCCGGAAGAATTGCAATATCTTTGAATAAAAACCGTTCGGTAGAACATCAATCACGGACAGACAGCTTTTGGAGACTTTGTTTTGTGATAAGTATAGATTTATTATTTTTTTAACCTGGGTAACGTGATTCCGTGACCAGCGATTCCAGATTTGTAAATCGAACAAATTTAATGCTCTTATATGTTTGTATACAGATTAAAGATGTGATTTAATTTGAGACAAACCTTCCAACGAATGCTCAATGCGGTCAATCAAACCCATGTTCGGTTTGCAGAAAATGTCTCCTTGACTTTTTCTTTTAGCGCATTGTGAATATAGTAGACAGTGACGTGCCCAAAATATTATACCACCATTGGTTCGCCATCCCTGCACTATAGTACCGTCCTGTTACTATCCCACTGCTGTAGATAGGCTTCATCTCGCCTTTTTGAAGAGAAGACTTTTTTGTGTCGAGGAGGAAAAATCCCTGACAGACGCCTAGTAGCCCGTACTGGTTGGGAGTGTCGGACTCGCATGGACTAAACAACATCCTTATTGTCTGCCAATCAGCACGAAACCGCTTATGCATTACTTCGTGTTGATCGTTTCTTTAGAGATTTTCCCTTTTCCCTGTTCCCTTTTTTTGTTCTCCTTTTTTCCTCTGCTCCCGTTTGTTCATGATCTTATGGAGAACATCCTCATGCTTGTACCACTCTTCTTCACTTTTAATATGTGGTACAAAGTTTTGTGAAGAGAAGACCTAAGAATAGAAAAAGAGCTAAGACCTACCACGCTGCTCCAATGCGGATTCGTAGGTTACACATAACTCTTGAACTCTCTAGAGATATCCTGGTTTCCTCAGGAAGTTTTTCTTTAGCGTAAAGGGTGTGATAAATGCAATTATCAATTACACACATAGGTTTTAACAGAAATATAATTGGTGTTTGCTTAGGGTCTGAATCCATGAATCTCTCTCGAGAGGTGCACGGTGTCACCGCTGGGCTATGACAGTATTTTAGTATATTTCAAAAAGGCCGGTTGTATCCGGCACGCGGTATGAGCCGACGTCAAGGCTGCGGTAACCTCGCGGTTTGTGGAGCGTGACGGCGACGTGTTGGCACCCAGGCTGTGACGTCACGGCCCCTCCGCAGGCCTCGGTATTGGCTATGGGCAGCTGCAGCGTTCTGCTTTAGTGGTCGTTAGAGAAGATGGATTCAGCTTAAATGACTTAGTATTTATTTTTGCTCATCCGTTAAGAACAAAGGTTCTATCTAAGTCGCTATATAAACATGAAAAAAAAAGAAATATTCTGATATATTTATAAATATCCTTTTACATTTTTAATGTTAGTTATAATAATTAAAAATGCATTCTAATATCCATCCAATAGTAGGGTTCAAAATCATATCACGAAACGAGAGTTAAATATAAACGTTGATGGACATGGGACTAGAGGGAGGCCGTAAAAGAGATGGTTGTATGGTATGGTAGGAAAGGATGGACGTTCAAAACAAGTTTTACCGCTTAAAGTGAGATTAAGGTTAAAAAATACACACAGACTCGGAGATCCAACAAATTTTTGTAGAAATATTAGTCTCAAATGAAGACGTAAACGACGACCGCGAACCGCTTTCTTTTCGTACCATGAAGTGTGAAATGCATTAGGGTCGTAATGTTTGAAAAGGATAGCGTTATATGAACTATAGATAACTCTGTCTCTTTTACTCGCATGTTCTTAGGACGAATTCCAAACAATTCCAAACGATTCCGAACGACTTAAAGTGTGCGTCTTTAAGACGTCATGGTCATGGTAGGCCTGCTGGTCGGGAGTCGAACCCACGCGCCACGGAGTTGAAGGCAGTGTCACTACCATCTGCCTCGTTATCCATGCTCGAAGAGTACATAAATTTGTCAGTCCCAGTTATTATCACCTAATAATAATCATTAGCCTAAGATATCGTATCCCCATGATGTTCGTAACCCTATTGGCAGTAGTAATCAGACGGAGGTTGTTCCTTTAGTGTATCTATGCTTTCTGTGTAATATCTGTATACTTAATATTAATAGTATTAATGTACTTGAAAAAATAAATTATTTAAGCTCCTTACGATACACTTCGTATTCAGTTGTGTTCGAATATCGTCAATTACAGTAAAAACATCACGAGATTGACATCATCATTCGATTGACGAGAAAATGCTGAGTTCAAGATGGAGAGTAACTAGTACCTACTAGAATAACTGAAAACTTTGGTTAGTATTTGCGTTTATGTTTAGTTATTTATCTTAAAGTGTAACAATATCACGCTATCAGCACGCTAGTATATTGTTACAACGTGCTTTACTATACGAAACCGTACTTAAGTATAGTTAAATTTTTCATCAAACAACTGTTCATTTGAATAGTACTTAAGTATCAGTGACCCATAAATCATTTGTGAAATCATTGCTCCAATATGGATTTAGCGGCGAAAAGTTTGAGTATTTAAATTAATTAAAAATAAAGAGGCGCGTGCAATAATAGCCCGACTCCCATATCATTATGGCATTAAAGCTAAACAGGTGTGAAATTAAGCTCATTTTTTGTGCACCTAATAGATTGTGCAGTGTTCCGTCCCGAAGCACGCCACCAACGTAATACCAGCCCATTACAGACGTACAAATCACTTAAACAGGCCCGTTTATAGCTATATAATTTGGCACTAAACCGAATGATTTGGGAATATAATCTCGTTATAAATTTTCACTTTTGTTTTTTCGCCTCAATTACGAGAGGCTTCGTTCCGACAAAGCGTTTTTTATAACGAAACGGACGGCTGATTGATGGGCGTTTATTTTTGGGTTTGATACCAAGTTGCTTCCGAGTTTGGTCCCTTAGCAGTTATACGTTCTAATGTTTTCTGACTACCGAAAATATAGATATCCAAAAAGCATCCTATATGACCCTGACGATCAAATAACGATCGCAATCACAAAAACAGGTAAAACTCACACGCAGTGTCTTCGACAGCGGAGACGAGGTGGCCGACGAAGACCGAAATCAGAAAAATGACGTCGGCTGGTCTTAGCTTCTCGCCACACTTCCGGCGTCGTAATGACTAATCAAAGTCATACCACTGGCCTTCCACTACGTGTCGCCCTAAGCCGTGGTTCGGTCTCACAGGACGACGTTCCCGACGCTAGTAGAGCGCCTGCGACCTACTCTCTGCATTTCGCAACCTCGACGATGCTTCTGCGCTCGCCTGTCCCGCCCGGCGACGCTGTAAAATCCGATAGGGCTAACAGCATACAGTCAGTTCGAGAAAAAAAATGTTCTTTTGACGAGTTTTATTCAGTTAATTCTGTATACTGAGGTCAGGACCAATATTCATATAAAAAAGCTAGAAGTATGTTATAACTAATAATACACTTAAATATACATATAAGGTAATTAAAGCGGTGATATTATTTTTTCTAGATTTTCGCATTTCACTACAGTCGATTATAACATTTGTTTTAATCTAGAATATATGTTTCCAAGAATGTGCTCCGTCATCCTAGACTCGTGTTTCTCTTTACGTACTGTGCGCAGGAAACTAACACCTATCGAATCACCTAACTGACAACGGAGAAATTAAGGCATAATCGGACTATAGCAAAATATTATAACATTTGTCATATATTTTATTAAAGCCTTCGGACGTTATAGCAATGAAACACTACGAGCTTGAAGATACTCGCGCGTAATATAATTTCATGCAATAGAGTAGGCAAAAATTGTAAGCGATTTTAGACTCCGCTCTTCTTTCTTCTGCCCTTATCCCACTCTAAATGGGGTCGGTACATGTTTTTTTTCTTCGATTCTCTCGTCTCATTCTTCAACTCTGGCGCTACTTCTTTTATTTGCATGCATTACGCAATTGACTCTGCGTCACACAAAAATCTCAGGTTAGTTCATGAAATTTGGCCTAAATTATTAATTTAGGCCAGATTTCAATCTTATTCGCTTGTTTGATGAAAGCTTTCTTTCATGACATTTGGCAGCTTCGAATGACATATAAGGTACGTCGAACTTATTACTACGGATTTATTCTAAGAAAAATGTTTCAATTACTAATGACGAAATGGAATCACGTCTGTAGTATATAAATGACATAAAGCATCAAAATTTGGAATCCATGAATTGGATAGCATTCGAAATTTAAATTAATTAATGTTAACTCATTCTGTTACACTCATATAAGATTTTAGTTCAGCGATTTTCTTACTAAAGAAATCGTCACTTACAACAGAATTCTAAATCGAGCGACAATTATTAACGGTTGCCCTTTAAATTTTAAAATACATTGTAAAAGTATTTTTAAATAATACCTCACAGAGCATAATTTAATAGTCGACGATAGAGAATTTCTCGTAAGTACACCAAAAAAACTTTGTAATTTAGGTTGAAATATATTACGTGCTACGAAAAAAAAGATCAAAGAAAAAGTCGCAGTGCACTTACTTGCTTACTTAATACTCTATTAAGTTCCAAGTCTGTTTCAAATATTTGTTGTATTTTGTTACTTTCATCATTTTATTACAAGTTTAGTACCAACAAATACATTTGTAGCTGTGCGCATGTTTCAGTAAAATGCTACTTTCGTGAGCTTTAGCGGAACGAAGCAAGACCAACAATGTTGGTTGCATTGTAACCATTTCACAGTGTTGCCACTACAAACGGGGACCAAGACGAATCTGAACGTGGCTGTTTGCTAACCATTTGACCCGACTTCACTTGCACCCACTAACCTACTACGATAAGAAACGGTCAAGCGAAACCTAAATGCGATTACTTACTCTATCCCAATAACTCAAAGTTTAAATTCTATTGATGAATCTTCGATGTAATGATGTGTAGTCGGTATCAACTGTTTATTTAATGGCAGCCTTTTCGATCTGTGCAACGTATATTTCATAAAACACAAGCGAATATAAAATTTATTATCTATTCAGTTAGGTGCTTATTTTAATGACAGATCAAAGACGCTTATGTTAAATGTGTTGTATGTTTTGAAGGTAGATTGTGACGAGCAGAAGAGCCTTCAATGCTTCAGCCAGACCGTTAGCCGAACCGTTCCGTAAATTAATTTTTTAATAAGTAATGCTTCGATCTTCGTCGACGGTTCTCTTTTGCTTGAAATAATACGATTTATATGTAAACAGTGGTTTTAAAACAATGTTTTATTAGGTAAAGTTAACATTTTTACATATTTTAAGCATAGTTTTGTGAAAGAAATTGATTTGTAGTGTTTTATATTAATTATAGCGATAAGTAACCTGTTTGAATGAATAATTGTTTTTGTAATTTATTTTGTAATTTATGTACATATATTAAAATATATTAAAAAAAAGTAAAGTAGCGGCCTGTTACAATCCCACTGCTGGGAATAGGCCTCCTCTCTCCGTTTCTGGAGGGAAGGGTTGGAGCTAAAACCTACCACGCTGCTCCAATGCGTATTGGTAGGTTACACATATCTCCAGAATTCACCGAAATTGAATTTCACCAAAAGCGTGTGATTAATTGCAATTATCAATTTGACACATCAGTTTTAATAGAAAAACTCATTAGTGCCAGCCCGGGTTTGAACCCGTGTTCCCCTCGAAAGAGTCGCACGGTCTCACCGCTGGGCGATCACAGCTCAGCTTGAAATATATATTCATACATAATTCGATCTTATTCATCATAAAAACTGTCAATATAATATTAGAAATTACGAGTAATATATATTACTGACTGTAAATTATTACCTAGTAACATATCACATCGCAAGTTAATTAGATTTTGGGAGTAGAAATAATTTATACTACAATATTTTGTTAGAAATTGTATTAAATAAATAGGGTTTATTAAAGACCGCGACTTCGCTTACACCGACTGAGAATTATTAAATTAATTGAATTATTATAGATTATGTAGTATATTGCACGTTTATTATAAAAATGATTTAATTTGAAATTATGCTTAATTGATTTAGATACATTGTAATCCTTATTTCAACTTGTAATAGAATATCAATAAAATTCAGCAAAAATGATTAAAATTCAATCAGTTTTCAGAATAAGGCGTTAGTATGCGTAGTGCTATAAAACATAAGAATAAAAATAATTCATTAAATTGCGCAATTTTTCTATGCAGGTAATGCTAGAAATATAGTCTACTGTACTTGTTCACACCTTCTGCATTTAAATGGTATAAATTCATGATAGGCTAGAACGATGACTCGCAATTTGTTGCTTATTATTTATACATTAGTAACATTGTTTTAAATGGCTTTCAAAAAGTGTAGTTATAAAAATATTGATTTATCATAGTGCCCCAGTGAGCTCAAGGCGCCGGCGCGTCTGTCGCTGAAGGGCCCTTCACGTATAAATTGTACAAATACTCAGATCGTCAGATGGACGATGAACTGTATTATGGTTTCCATTCCAAGCCCGTTGACACAAGTGGCAGTGACCCTGCCTTCAGCTTCAAGGGTTGCAGATTCGATTGCCGCTGGGCCCCAACATTTTCAACACAATTTGTTGGTTCTTCATATCCCGGTGTATATATGTATTTAATTATGTATTTCAAATTACATATGTATATTGCTCATGGGCCTATGCCGACTTAGAGTGGGATAAGGGCAGGACAATAATGTTGAGATATAAAATATATATGACACATATCAAACATATTTCCTAACTTTTCTGTGCGACTGTTATGTCAAAGTTATGAAATATAGAAAACAGAACTACTTTGCTATAGTCAGCCTGTGTTAAGCGAAGGTATGTAAAGCTAAGTGTGTGAAGCAGTAAAAACCTACGTACCTTATAAAATGCAGGACAAGTCACCACACTTATCCCAAGACGCCTCGTTATTCATTACGATTTTGTCGTTGTGTCTATACTCCTGAAGATGCTTCGGTTTCGGGGCGAAACGATCGTAGAGATTTTGTTGGTGGTTGTGTGTATTGCTTGTGTGCATTGTTGCTGGTGGAGGCGTCTTTTGGGATACGTGTGGTGAATTATCCTGCATGTTGTAAGGTACGTGAATTTGGCGTGCTTCATACACTTAGCATTACATACATTCGCTTAACACACGCGGATTATAGCTAAGTAGTTATAGTTTCTGTAATATGGAATTCTGCAAAGTAACGCCTGCTCCTATAAATCGTTCAAATATAAATATTTTTTTAGTACGCGGTAACTAGTTAAATTTTCAACGTAATTTACTCCTTTCTGTGATTTATATCCGGAATACACGAAAAACAACCCGTAGAAGCCTGTTAAAGCGAAACACAAAAAAATAATTGGGAATCAAGATGGAGGCCGATAAGGTAATCCGTGTCGAGTTTATTTGTTTTTAATTATTTGGTGGCGAGTCCGCCCCTGGCTAATGACTCTATCGCGCGATTTATGAGTGCCCCCGGCTCTTTTGTTTTTTATTCCTTACATGTATGATAGATAGATAGATTTAGTATTTTGTTTTTGTTTAAATAACCTTTTTATAACTTAAACTGCAGATAAAAGCCAGCAAATAAAACATAAAATTACACAATGGTACTGAACTTAACGGCAAGACCCTATGCCTTTCTCCAGAGGGTTAGCGGTTCAAATCTTGGGCAGGAAACAATGAGTATTTTTGTTAATACTTACGTATCTAACTGTTTTTTTTTTCAATTTATCATACGAACGTAATCGCGAGGAAAACTGCATATCTCTAAAGCATTCCTGAGATATGTGTAACCTACCAATCCGCTTCGTAGGAGCGTGGTGGGTCTAAAATCCAACCATTCTTTTAAAAAATGGAGAGAGGAGTCCTACGACCAGCAGTAGAGTAGTAATAGACCGTTAATTTACTCTACAGCCTAATAAAGTTTTTGTATAAGGCGTTTTTGGCATATTTACCAAAAAATACCTTAATTTCATTTGCTTAGTAGACATGTCAGCTGGATCTAGATTTAAATATGATTTAATAAAAAGTAATAATAAAATTATTTTGCTATAATCCGCGATACATCGTATTGTATCGCGGATTATAACAAAATAATTTTATTATTAATTTTGTATTATGGATCTCCGCAAAGTAACGTCTAATTCTATAAATGATTTAATAAGTATTTAAACGCATTTACACAGCACATTTTTTTACATATTCTCCTTAATGCAAAAATATAAATCTCTGAATATATTCTATATATTTTGTTTCCTATAGTCATTTGCTAAAATTTTGATCAATAAAATATTTTAATCAGAAAGAATAAATATGAGGAATTCAATATAAAAAAGGACTTCTTTACTCACACGACCCAAAGAAGTAATAAAATTCCAAAGAACTATTATCGCCAACATAAGTCATCGATGATGTCACGAGTACGTATCGTAGTTCGATGAAACGTTATCACTCCGAAAGAAAGCTTCGCTTTTTCATCACTTCATTTGATTATGATCCCAGACTAAGAATTAATATGACTCACTTTGCCATTCTCTGGCAAGATGCAAAAACTCTTAAAGTAATTAGTAAAGTAGCGGCCTGTTACAATCTCACTGCTGGGAATAGGCCTCCTCTCTACGTTTCTGGAGAGAAGTGTTGGAGCTATGACCTACCACGCTGCTCCAATGCGGATTGGTAGGTTACACATATCTCCAGAATTCTCTAGAGATATGCAGGTTTCCTCACGATGTTTTCCTTCATCGAAAAGCGTGTGATAAATTGCAATTACCAATAATCATTAAATAACGACCACCCACTAAACATATTATATCGTACTACTGACTTCCGCAAATTCGTGCCATTAAGCGTTTAAGTACCCACAATACCGCAATAAAGTTTTTTCCCAGTTGCCAAAGGTTTTTTTTAACTTGTATGCTACCCTGGTGAATAAGCTTTAATTGAGCTAAATTTCATCACTATTGGTCCAGCGGATTAGTCGTGAAACGGTGACAGACAGACATACTTTTGCAATTATAATATTAGTATGGATTTGAAGGAAACCTTTTCTCTGGTGTTGTTACTTTAAAGTTATGCAACATATATAAATAATTAAGGGTTAAGAGTAAGGGTTTGGTACGTATATTTTTGACCTTATTTACTGTTTTATTGTATTAGTATGGATTATAAATAAGTGTTTAGTGTTGATAACAATGTTTTTAAAGAGGATTTAACTCGTTACTGTGATATCGAACAATCACCGTCAGTCTGGCGCCTGTGACATCAGTTCCCAATTATGCTAGATTTTTTGCATTCTTTGAAGGCGAATGTAACAATGCAAGATAAAATTACGATAATTTCAGTCCAACTATTCTATGTAGATATCTTCATATATACAAAAATAGGGTATTTTATCACCAGTAAAAAATACCTAATATAAGCATCTTATGTATAAAACACTAAAATTAAACATATTTACATGTTACTTACTAAGTACATATGTATAACAAACTGATAAAAGAATAACTAAGTTTGAGCTAAATTTTACGTAAATTCGTGCATTAGTTTATATGTGATACAGTAATAATACAAGCATACAGAGTTTCCAGTAACAGGGAGTTACTTTACTTTACTTTCTACAGACTGTACATATATTTCTAAGATGATTTTATTCATTAGTAGTAAAATAACGGCCTTGACAATTCCACCGGTGGGCGAGAGTATTCATAGTTAATGTATAAAATAAGTAACGGCCTGTTATTATCCTACTCCTGCAGGCCTACCATGAACTCTTATTGCGACTCAATTGAAGACGTAAACGAAATTGTTTTGCTTTTTCATACCATGACGTCTTAAAGACGCACACTCTAAGTCTTTGCCAAATGAGCGTTCGGAATTCGTCCTAAGAACATGTGAGTAAAAGAGACAGAGTTATCTATGGTCCATATAACGTTATCCTTTTCAAACATTACGACCCCAATTCAATTCAAATCAAATCAAAAATCAAAGAAAACGGTTCGCGGTTGTCATTTACGTCTTCAATTAAGTCATGAGTTCATGGTAGGCCTGTAGGTTGTAGGTCTCCTCTTTCCTTGTAGAGAAGGGTCGGAAAAGAGACCTACCAAGTTTTTGGAGAGAAGGGTAGGAGCTAAGACTTACCACGCTGCTCCAATACGGATTGGTAGGTTACACATATCCCCAGAATTCATTAGAAATATGCAGGTTTCCTTACGATGTTTTCCTTTACGTGAGGAAACCAAGCGTCTGATAAATTACATTTATGAATAAGACACGTAAGTTTTAACAGAAAACTCATGGGTAATTGAAATATCCATTGATGGAAAATACGACGTAGTCAGCTTCTTCGCTGACATGATGAGTACCAGGAAGTACGAAACGTTCATATAGGTGGATTTTTCAAACCTTCCTACCGTAAGGAACAATTGAAGAAATCCTACTGGATAGCTTCCACGCTGTCTCGTGTTAAGCTCGTGCTGATACTATACCTGTTTGCTTCTAGCTCATGCTGATATACCTGCTTGCTTCACGGATGTTGAAGGTGTTGTGAAATTGTTTCTACGACAAGTGGTTTTGCACTCCAACTGCGATGTATCCAGCGACAAATCGGCTGGTCTCGAGCGAATGCTCACTTGAACTGTTTCGACTTCGGTTCGTCTTTATATATTATATATATAGAGACGTATATATGGCGATTACCCCGCTAGGGTACACGTAGCTTATCGTGGAGGACGAAACTCGCATGAGATAGTCGTAAAGACACTCGCGAGATCGATGCCTCGTAGATAACATGTTACTGGCCCGTTGGCACAGTGGGTAGTGACCCAGCTTCACGGGTCGCGGGTTCGATTCCCGGAGAAAGGGGGCCAACATTTTCTATAAACAAGTTGTTGGTTCTTCGAGCCTGGGTGTATATTTGTATTTAAGTATGTATTTAAAATTATATATGTAGTATATTCACCAGTTCTCCGTCACCCATAACACAAGTATTATGTTACTTACTTTGGGGATGGACGACCGTGTGTGTAAGTGTCCAATATATTTATTTATTTATTTTATGTAGATCTTTTTGATCGTAATTTCATATACCCCTAGAAAAAGTCGCATTGTCTCACCGCTAGGCGATTACAGCTCATAGTTAATAGAAAACAAGATGATAAATATTAATTTCAGATAAACTTTATGATTACGATGTACCGTTAGCAGTAATCGTTATTAAAACAATTAACTTATTAGGTAACCTAAATTTAACGATCCATCAACACTTTGGGTAGTTACTAAACATCAATTACTGGTGCTGCCAATTTAATCACCTTATTGTTGGATAATTTAACACCATAACGCTTTTGTTATGGTCGTTATAACAATTGGTAGCGGTAGGCGTTACTTTGCGGAATTACAATACAAAAGTAATGGTATAATTATTTTGTTATATTATGCGGTTAACGATTATCTACGAAATGCCGATTGTATAGGATTAGGAAGTTTTTTAGTACCTACCCCTAATAGTGACCCAGTATCCACACCTTTTTTTCGAACTGACTGTATGCTGTTAGCCTTAATGGCTTTTACAGCGTCACCGGGCGGGACGGGCGACCGCAGAAGCATCGTCAAGGTTGCGAAATGCAGAGAGTAGAGCGCAGAAGCTCTACTTAAGTCGGGGAATGTTGTCCTAAGGGTGCCTCCTGTGAGGCCGGACCACGGCTTAGGGCGACGCGTAGTGGAGGGTTTATGGTATGACTTAGATTAGTCATTGCGGCGTCGGAAGGGTGGTGAGAAGCCTCGACCGACCGACGTCAGAAAACTGGGACCTCGTCTTCGCAATATCCACCAAGTTGGAACTATGAGTAGTAACTAGCCTATGAGTAGTCTACATAATGCGCCTAACTAATGTTTAAGACTTTATCATGTGATTTACAAGCTGTGATAGCCCAGCAATGAGGCCGTGCCACTCTTTCGATGGGGTCACAAAATGAAACCTTGTAGAGGTTTTGACCACTGAGTTTTTTTTTTTAAATTTATTTGTCTAATTGATATTTGCAATTTATCACACGCTTTTCGGTGAAAGTAACCATGTTGAGGAAACCTCCATGTCTCTAGATAATTCTAGGGATATACGTAACCTACCAAACCGCGTTGGAGCAGCGTGGTGGTTCTCAGCTACAACCCTACTCTCCAAAAATGGAGAGAGGAGGCTTATGTCCAGCAGTGGAATAGCATTTTATGCTATACATTAACATATAAAATTTTGATGAAGCCTGTCTCGCAACTTCTACTGTTCCCATATTGAAAGTACGAGAAGTACGTACAAGTTTAGGAGATTCCCGCGCGATGCCTTCTTCTTACACTTCAGTAGTTACTAAGAACTTATTGAGATCTTCTGACCACATCCTGGAGGGTCTACTAATATTACTTCACTTGGTGCAGGATTACCTTTCTAAAACCATCATTCCCAATTATTGATCGATTCTTTTAACTATGGGTTGCGCTTCACTCGCTTTACTCATCATGCTAAGTTAGGCACGAATCTCTCCATTTTTTTTGTGTAACTCTGAGCTTAGAAAAAAATAAATACCTGGAGAATTCCTTCACTTTATATACATACCATTGCCACTACGGTATTACAATAACACCGTACTTTATCAAAATGTTCTCAAGTTCTCTATTCTCAAGTTTTGAGCGACTGCCTTTGCTATTTATATACCTTAATAATGCTCTAGTTCAGAATAGCACGTTAATATTTTTAATTAATTTGATAAATTAAGTGCGTGGGTAGTGTGATTGCGGTTGCGAAAAATTAATTTTATTTACTTAGCAAATAGATGATGTGTACTATTTGCTAAGTATATAAAATTAATATTGTGGACGTAGATCGCTAAGGTCGTTACCCCTCGTCCGCACGGACGTAAAAATTACGTCGCGTTAAAATTCCACAATAGGCGTTATAAGAAGTTTCGTATGGTATATTCAGCTTATCGCCCTCGCCCTAACGACTAAAATGGAACACTGCACGATAAAATACGTCGCGATTTAAATACGCTGTTGTGTGAACAGATACCTGGATCGCCATTTGTTTCAATTCGACGTAATTTTTACGCGCGATAAAAATCGTCTCGTGCGTACGAGGGGTTAGGGTAGGTAGAAGTTTTGGACAATGAAAAAAAAAACATTGGTTATTACAATATTTTCAGGATGTCCATGTAATCTGGTTAGTACAAACACTGATAACAAAACCCATGACAGTTAAATAAACACAGAACACTTTCGGCGGTGCGTTTATGACCGGTTCCATGCTTAATTGTTTTATAATTCCGCCCCGAACCCTTTGCCGTAATAAAACTTTCCCAAAAACATTTTATTACCTTTTTTTCAAACGACTACCGCTGTGTTTGGTCACTGGATTATTGTTATTGAAGACATGAATATAGTATCCCCATGGTACTATTTATTTAGGGGTATATAATATAGTTCAATATCCCACAAATGTGCACAGATGGAGAGGCTAGGCAAAGTAAGGTAATTGCTCAAAGTATTTTTATTTGTAACTATGAAAATATTTAATATATATTTTTGTATATGTACGGGTATTATGATGAACCTTTATAAACTTTGATTATAAAATTTTCATATAATAGTTTCTTTTTAACTAAAAATGAGAATTCAGTGATCTAAGAATACAACTTTGAACATCTCTTATCTTATGGAATAGTAGCGTAAATTATTAGTAAAATTCAGAAAAGGGGCGTCATGTGCGATAGCTATCGACTTCTAACTAAGTACAGTTTTCCATGGACATTTGTTGTGCTACTATAGGTACCATAATTTTATAAGCAATTTTCGTATGATGTTATGCTATACCGTCAAACGCATGTTGCCAAAGTATTTCCAACATCAATTAAGCACCCAAGTTGCCCGCTTGCACTTTCATGGTCATTAAATTAGTAACTCTCAAGAATCCATCATATAAAAGCTTTGCTTTTTGTTTTCGCGAAACGAAATTTTGTATTATATTTTAACAATACCCTCATATATAATTACGCTTATCAAATTGCTTACCGGTAATAAGCAAATTAACTAAAACTGAAAACGAATTAGTCACTTGATTGACTACCTGTCAATCGCCGTTAGTCGCGCTTATTTAAAATCTCGTAAAAAACCCTGTTAACCATATGTTTGGTATTTAATTTTAATACTGATCGTTTTAACCCGTCGTTCTCACGAGAGGATTTTTACCCTGCGTTAAAAATACGTCGATATGAAACAAATGCGTATCCAGATATCTATTCACACGACAGCACTTTTAAAACGCGACGATTTTTATCGAGTATAGTTTATCGAATATACCATAAGAAACTTCTTATTACGCCTATTGTGGAGTTTTACGCGACGTATTTTTTACACCCGTGCGAACGAGGCGTAAATGAGCATGACTAAAAACTTTTTCTGTTTATCCGAGGTCTATGAGAAAATTGATTAACTAAAAGTATGAATAGATATTTGTATAAAATAAAATGGTGTACAAAAGTAAATTATTAGATATTATTTAAAATGCCATAAATAAAAAATTAATTTCAAACAAATACGTAAAAGAAAGTCTTATATTATTGTATTCACAAATTTATTTGATGAACAAGTCAAGTAGACTTGACCGACAAATGACTAAAATCAGTATAAATCGTTAACGCAAGATGCTTTTCATTGCTTGTGTATATTTAATTATATAATTTATAAAATTAGGCGTTACTTTGCGGAGATCCATAATACAAAGTAATAATGAAATTATTTTGCTATAATCGGTGATAAAGTAAATAGAAAATATATATAATGCTAAATGTATAGTGGACTATCAGTTTTTTCATACCCGATACATGCAGGATTCATAAAAACACATGCTCAAACCTCCACCACCGCCACCACAATACACAAGCACTACACACGTTCACTATCTTGTGTTGTGTTCCGCAACCGAAGCATCATCCAGAGACAGACTCACCGACAAAATCGCAAAGCGTTGTCGCTTACGAATCCTGCATGTAACGGGTATGAAAAAACTAATACTGCGCTATATATTTAGCATTATATATATTTTTATTTGTTTCATCGCGGATTATAGAAAAATTATTTTATTATTAGTTTTGAATTAAATATGTATTAAATAATAGAGGTTCTTGATAGACTTTTTACTTCTTTGGCTATTGATTGCAGAGATAGAGGAAAAGTGTTCCATGTTTCGAGAACTCTTTTCATGTTTTAATTTGTTTATTATTTTAAAGTACTGGAAAAGTTAAGTATAAAATATCTATAGGTTAACTATATAATAAAAGACGGATTACTATGATAAGCACCTACAAAATTTCTCACAAGTACAATATAAATTGTTGTAGAATGAAATATTTCCATAACTGTTCTTTAAAGATTGGATTGCAATAAATGTTATTTCACATAGCTTTTTTAAAGTTCCTTGTTTTGATATATTTTTTATTTATTCCGGATTTACTTTGATCATATCCATCCACTTTTCGGACAAAGTTGCCTAAACAACGGAATCACTTTTTGTTGCATTTATACCCTTCCATCATTTTTTTTGTTACAATGACCCAATGATAAGTCAAGGTTGATTGCAATAGTATTAATCAACAGATAGTATGGTTATGCAACGTTGGCTCGAGTTGGAAATCGAATGGTGGCCTGACTGCCTGGCCTCAATATCAAACTATTTCTACCTAGATCATTGAAAGAGTACACTCTTAGTTAAGGCGCAGAATGAGTTTTGCGAACCATGAAAAAACGATGTTTGAGCTAATAAATAACACTTCTCAGTCAAAAGTAATAATAAATTTATTTTGCTATAATCCGCGATACAGTAAATAGAAAAAATATATAGTGTTAAATGTATAGTGGACTTTCCGTATTTTCATACCCGATACGTGTTTACTATTTGCAAAGCTTTGCTATTTTGTCGTGGAGTCTATCTCCTGATGATGCTTCGGTTGCGGGGCGAAACGATTGTTGAGTTTGTGATAGTGAACGTGTGTAGTGCTTATATATTGTGGTGGATGTGGTGGAGGTTTGTGCATGTGTTTTTACGAATCCTGCACGTATGGGGCATGAAAATACGGATAGTCCACTATACATTTAACACTATATATATTTTTTATTTACTGTATCGCGGGTTATAGCAAAATAATTTTAATATTACTTTTGTATTATGGGTCTTCGCAAAGTAACGCCTTATTCTATAAATTACTTCTCTGTCATCTAAAGTCTAATAGGATAGTATTATAATTAGTTCGATTTGATTTTGAGATTCCTGGATTAGTTTCTATTTTCTAGAAGATGAGCTAAAACAACTTTTTATATGACATGTTAGATTTTAATGTGTCGTTTGCTTGTGTCTTGTTTTTGAGCATTGTCGAATTAATAGACATATCGTTAAATAAAGATGCCATGTGTTTTGAAGATGTAACTATGAAAGTCAAAGTGAGATCTTTATGTTTAAAATTATATTTAACAGATTTCTCCAGCTTATAGGCTTTTATTTTTTGGCTTACAACGTTCGTCCTTAGGCATACTTCGAAGAACTAAAAATTGTAGCTTTAAATTACCAGAAAACGATATTTTTGATGTATTTACAGTAACATCAAGCATTGTTTCTTGAAGTATAGGTGGGTTCTATGTTTTTTATGAAAATGTAAAAGAATAGATATCGAATGTTTGAACTATGTCAGAACAGATTTCGTTCCGGTTAATAATAGTTAGCACCAAACAATTTTTGATAATATATGGTAACAATTATTATTCCCACCTTATATTATCAAAACCATATCAACCAAACCTGACGAGTTGCGGGGAATCTGGATGGTATAGCTAATCTAAAAATTAGTAACATATCAGATATTTAATATGATAATAAGGAGATTCTGGATAAATATTGTGTTGGCGAGAACAGAGAAGTCAAAAATACAGCATACCTAATTTGTTTTCAAATAAATAGCAAATTCATGGTACTGCCTTAGAAATATGTAGTAAGAGGTGCTACCCCGTTTTACCGAGAAAAAATCTACAGCCTTGTAGAGGCAATGCGCCGAGGCGGACGCGAGGCAAAAAAGATAAATGGAATTTAGCTTTGCGCTTGACCTTCTCGGAATCGTTAGCTGCCGTAACGGTACTCGTTGCGTCCCTCAGGTACCTACACTTACGAATTATCGCTTCACCGTTTAGTTTTGTTAAGAAAACTTAACTTTGTAGTGTTTGAAATATGAAAATGTTCGCTATGCAATGAGAATGCAGAGGTTTCAATCAAACATTCCTTCAACTTAATGATTTGACTAAGCCTTCATACAGTAGATCTTACCTATACGTTCTAGTTTTGGACAATTAATACTTTAATAAAGTAGACTTAAAAGTAATAATAAAAATTATTTTGCTATAATCCGCGGTACAGTAAATAGAAAATATATATAGACTATCCGTTTTTCATACCCGATATATGCAGGATTCGTAAAAACACATGCACAAATCTCCACCACAATACACAAACACTACACACGTTCACTATCACAAACTCAACAATCGTTTCGCCCCGCAACCGAAGCATCATCAGGAGATAGACTCCACGACAAAATCGCATAGCTCGGAAAAATTGGAAATAGACTTTTCGGAACTAATAAATAACTTTGGGTAAAGACATGCTTAACGAAAAAAATATTTTGTTTACCTGCTGTTACCTGTGCAAAATATGTAATAGGTAAGCAAAAACTCGGATGTACAATCCCATCTATATCTTATATATGCACGAGTAAAGTAACTACTTATTACAAACCACTACCGTATTACACTAACTCTGTACACTATTATGTAAAGATTATCTATAAACTACGATGACCTTAACAATCGTTTCGTCCCATAACTAAAGCAATATCAAAAGATAAACACACGATAAAAGTGCAGAGCAATTCTTGCTTCGCGGATTACAGCAGTCAATTGCTATCGTAAACTTTTAAATAGCTTAAGTCGTGATAATTAAAAAGGCTAATTTGTAGGGCTAGTTGAGCACAGAGGCCTAACCAGCGTAGGAATATGTAGTTCTAGAGATAGCCTCTGTGAGATTGGACAACGGCTTAGGGTGAAGTCTACCAGACGACTGTTGGTATGACTGTGTTGTCATAATAGTCGTGTATGTGGCTATCCACGATTGACCGAAGTTAAGAACTTGGGACCCTGTCCTCATTGGTGAAGAAGCTGTTTGTGTGTGTGTTGTATTTGTCGTGTATTATTTGTTTTATCATCCTCCTGCCCTTATCCCACTCTAAGTGGGGTCTACACAACATGTTAAAAACGTTGTCACATGATTTGGCTACGTATTTCACGACCGGCCGCCTGCCTGACGTCAACTTACCTTAGTCGTATTTTACGATTCCTCGGTAAGAAAGAGGGTGGTGTATTCTACTCAACCGGATACCACACGGTGAGTCAACTTACGTTAGTCGCCTTTTACGATCCCTCGGTAAGAAAGAGGGTGGTCTATTCTACTCAGCCGGATACCACACGGCGGGTCGACTTACCTTAATCGCCTTTTACGCAACCTCAGTAAGAAGATAAGTGTGGTTTATTCTACTTAGCCGGATACCACACAAGAAGCATAGAGCATATAGTGATGCTAAAATCTGATTATAAAGGAATATTACTTAAAAATAATATGCGGTGGTATTTCGAAATGATTACTGGTTAATACTGAATCCGATGAAGTTAATAAAATGTCTGTAACTATGAGGAAAATACATGTTTTATACACTAGATACAATTCAAACTTTTTTCTATTAGATACTACTAAAGAATAATAGTTTTGTGAGTAAATCATTCTATGTTAAAATTCTAAATGCTCAACCAACCAATGCTCCTCGTATCGGAGGCAGAGATCAACTCATGTTTATGTATGCTTTGTGACGTCACATGTCCCACACGGCGCCACCCACTTTTCGCCGGCGTCAACGAATCACAAACCAAAAATATCTTAATGACAAATGAGAGCAAATATTTACTTTCATGGAAAGACAAAAAGGACCGACGCAAGGGGCGGTCGGACGTCAATTTTAAAACCAAATACCGAGGTGTGGGAATTTGTCTTTCTTTGCGTCCATATCTTAAATTTAGTCATCAGACTCCTTTGTAACCAACATTTTATGATGATCATAAACAATATAACTGGTTTGAATCTATTCTGTGCCTATATTCCTTGTTTGACTTTGTTTATTGACATACATATAAAATTTTGTCTATCAATTTACAAACATGAAAATTTGCTATAAAACTATAAAAGAATGATAAAATTAATAGTTTTTAAAAATAATATGAACGAAAATAGTTTAGAAAAAAATAATTATATTAATTGAGAATCGGAGTATCTAAAAAAAATTAAATTCACCAGTGTTTTACACGTGGAAGTAAAGTATTTAGTGGCATTCAAACATTAATAAAGTAAACGAAAAAAATGAACTTATAAAATAAGGAATACACGATAAATTCATACTCGTATTTCATATTTTTGTAAATCTTACTACGTTTTTCTTTTAACTGTTCTGTTTGTATAAATACCCTCCAGATTTTCCATACTAACTAAAGTAGGTAGGTTGAGACGTTAAATTTTAAAGTAAATAATATATTTTCCCATACTAATATTTTAAATGCGAATGTCTGTCTGTCGCGTTTACTATATCACACACAGCTAATCCGCTGGACCAATGTAGATAAAATTTGGCATAATTAAAGCTTATGCATTATAACATGTAGGATAAAAAAATCTTGTTTTCCTTTCGGTAACAGCAAAAGCATATATTTTATTGGCCCGACCGAAGTCGCCTGAACTACTAATGGTAAATTGTATATTAACAATTCAAGCTAAAAAATATTATTTGCCTGGCTCGTTGGCGCAGTTGGCAGACCCTGCCTTCAGCTCCACGAGTCGCGGGTTCGATCTCCGCCGAGGATCAACATTTTCTAAAAAGAATCTGCTGGTTCTTCGAGTCAGAGTGTATTTATGTATTATTTGCAGTATGTATTTAAAACTATATGTGTAACATAACACAAGTATTAGTTTTAATAAACTTACTTCAGGGACGGACAGCCGCGTGTGTCCCATATATTTATTTATTATATATATTATTTAAGCTTGTGAATTTTATATACGTAATGTATATCTCTCTCTTCAGCTTAAGTTTGTGTTGACAAATCGCTGTTGGAAAGCACTTAATGACAAATGAGACCAAATATTGAGTTATAGAAAAACAAAAGGGACCGACGCCGGGGGCGGTCCGGTGTCAATCTCAAAAACAAACAGCCATGTTTGAGAAAGGAATTACGTGACAAGTTTACTTGCTTGCACCCATGTTTGTTCGCTTCGGAGTTTTGAGATTGGTTCGCGATAAAAAACTTTTGAAATGTGCAGCGGATGTGCGGTGTTCGAAGGCAGATGTGAGGCTCGTTTAGGCACCGTGTAATGTAATACATGAGTACAGCCTCTTTTGGAATTTAATTCCTTTTATTTAGACCACTGTGGTAAATGGGAAAGCTGTAATACTGTAAATTGTATATTTCGATACACCATCATATTTGTTTAATTTTATTTGAATGGTATTTTATAAAAATATATTTAATAAAAAAAACAAGCTGTGATAGCCCAGCGGTGAGACCGTGCGATTGTTAAGAGACCTTCATGGGTTCAAATCACGGGTAGGCACTAATGAGTTTTTCTATTACAACTTATCTTCTAACTTCCTATTCTAATTGATAATTGCTATTTCTATTTGATTAATTTATCACGCGCTTTTCGTGGAAGGAAAACATGGTGAGAGAATACTCACGCTAGAGAATTCTGGGGATATGTGTAACCTAGTCGTACCAATCCGCATAGGAGCAGCATGGTATATCCTCTCCAAAAACAGAGAGAGGAGGCCTATACTCACCAGTGGAATAGTAACGGGCCGTTACTTTACTTTACTATATTGAAAAATCCATTGCAAAAGTTGATAAAGGATGTTTATTCATTTTTTCTAAGAACCGTTCTTAGAGCAGAAGTTCTAACTCTTTTAGTCTAAAAAAAGTGCTTCCTTGAAGTCGGATCGGCTTAGGATGACCTGATAAAGCTGATGTGATATGGCATGATAAAGGTTGCAGGACAAACCCAATTACTTTAATACCTAGGAGTGTCTGTGTATGTGATGAATATTCTGAAACAAATTATATATCCACCGTTTCACGTTATACTTCAAAACAAAATAACACCCATACAAAGTTAATGAGATACGGAAGTCAGATGGCTATCGGCTTATAAAAACAGGTAGCCCGTAAAATTTTTGTTAGTAAGATATCTATCATACTTTGTTCCGAGTGGAAATATGCCAAAAGTGTGGGTATTACATAAAAAATTATATAAAAAATAAATAAAGATTATTCTTTTCTTTTCAAATTTAATTTGATGAAATTCCACAGGTATTATTTTGTTTTTATTTATTGACATTTATAATCCATACCTCCGTCCTAATATTAGAAATGCGTATGACTGTCTGTCCGTAAAGCTGTCACAAGGCTTCCGCTGAATCAATATTGATGAAATTTTGCACAATTAAAGTTTATTTAACAGACTAACACATGATATAACAAAATTGACATTTTTCGTTCGGAAACTTTCTTTAATTTGACGCGGCGTTGCTTATAAATTTACTTATAGTAACGGTTTAGCACTATAAATATTAGTAAAATAAAATTAATAATAAACTTGTGAGCAAAGTCCCAAATAAATTAATAACCAACATAACTCCGGATGTAAGGGCGGCCGCGCAGTTCGCACCCCACCGTCACGGTGTAGGCCGCCTCGAACGGGAATCGAACCCTGGGGTGACAATCACGGTTCCCACGAGTACGTTCCATTGTCTCTCACGGTTTGCTGTGATTATTGCGGTCACTTGTAAACGCATGTCGCCTTGGAGTTACGTCTTAAAGAACTGCAAATATTATTTAAGGCAGTTGCCCTTATATTGCGGAATTTCGTGTTCATAATATAATTTGAAACTATTTTGCTTCTTTTATCTTATTGAAAATATTATTTTATTTAATATTTAAAAACAATTGCAAGATCAAAACATGTGCGTTAGTTAAGTTTCATAGTTCCATGTAAATCGTAAAATAGCGCCTAATTCTATAAATTATTTAAAAAGATAAGTTTTGTAAGGCATTTTATTTTAATAACCACTTTCTTTATATAAAAGACTAGCTTGAAATCAATGTGTGCTACAAAGACTTTTCTCGCGTAAATCGCGACCCCGTAAAAAATTACTGAAAATGTATTAATAATATAAACATTCAAAAATTGCACTACCATTTAATAAAAACCGAACAAAAATCCATTCAGTAGATTTTGAAAAAATCGTTCATATACTGACAGACAGCTTTTGGGAACTGTATTGTATAATTTGTATAGATTTTTTTTTGAAGCTGTGTTAACCTAGCGGTGAGACCGTGCGACTCTCTAGAGACGACATAGGTTCAAACCCCGGACAGGCACCATTGAGTTTTTATATTAAAACTTATGTGTCTAATTGATAATTGCAATTTATCACACGCTTTTCGGTGAAGGAAAACATCGTGAGGAAACCTGCATATCTCTAAAAATTCTAGGGATATGTGTAACCTACCGATCCGCATTGGAGCAGCGTGGTAGGTCTTAGCACCAATCATTCTCTGCAAAAAAAAAAACGGAGAGAGGAGGCCTTAGCCCAGCAGTGGGCATAGGAACAGGCCGTTACTTTACTTTTTTACTATAGATAAATACTGTATTCGTTAAAGCTGAGTTTGTGTATAATGATTTAGCTACTTGTGCGGAATGTTGTTGTAATTCAAATAGAATCGATTCTCAGAACAGTTAAAATACCGCGCGTCATGATGTCAATTTCTATGTACATTATTTCTTATATAAATATTTAGTATTTGTATGTTTGCGTTCGGAGAACAGAATAAACAGTTAGTTAAGTAATTGTCTTGAATTTTTTCTACCTATTGAATTACTAAATAAAAATGTTTCACATATATTTCTTGATAGTGCCATAACGCGTCAATAAATCTATTAACCCCTCGTGCGCACGAGAGGATTTTTATCGTGCGTTAAAATTACGTCGAATTGAAGCAAAAGGGTATCCAGATATCTGTTCTCACGACAGCGTATTTAAATCGCGATGTATTTTATCGTGCAGTTTTCCATTTTAGTCGTTAGGGCGAGCGCGTTAAGCTGAATATACCATACGAAACTTCTTATAACGCCCATTGTGGAATTTTAACGCGACGTATTTTTTACGCTCGTCCGAACGAGTCGTAAAGGTTAAATACTCATTTCTGAAGTTATATCACTATATAATTGACTATATTACAAATCCTGCATCTATGAGAAGAAAGTGCACTTTACATTTAGTGTTAGGTTTTATTAATAGCGGATTATAGCAAAATATTATTATCATTAATTTTATTACACTGAAATCTGATAATGTAAGACTTCCGTCTATTAATAAAATAAAATTTTGATATTTTATATTAAGTTCTTCATTTGTCTCTTTGACCGCATTTATTGCAACTGCTGCTGAATTACTAAGTGTCCGAAACAAAGCGGACCAATTATATTTTTCAGTGCATTACTTGTTCGTTATTATATCGAAATGTTAGTAGGGAGGTTAAATGAGCGGATATAGTTATCAAAATCTAGCTTATTATACAATTATCTTAAAAGGAAAATATAAATATGCTAAAATAGATAGATCAATATAAATGTGCTAAAAGAGATATATAGAACAGAAAGAGAATATTTCCTTAAAAACTATAACTCATTATCTGTCCTTATGTTAACAGAATCTCAATGGTCAGAGATTTCTTAAATCTTGATTTATCAGAAAAATTTGGCTCAATTGAACTACAAATCCTTAATGGCTTCAGGAAAGTTCACAAAGTTTCGTTTCGTAAGCCTTGAATGGATACTTCGAGGATTGATATTAAATTTATATTCTTATTGATATTTACAATACATGGTAACATTACTGTGCATGTAGCATAAGGAAACTTCCAGAAATATTAAACCGGCTATTGGCGATAAGCTGTTACAAACAGACGAAAGTTGAGGTCCTGCAAAGGACTATTTAAAGATGTGAATCTTCACATACCGTCATGAAAAATATTTCAAATAAGCTTCATTTATACTAAGGCATATATAAAGATATGAAAGATTTATTAAAAAATCATTAACTATGCCCATAGTTGCTATAAGAGGCAAAGATGAGATAGTGGAAAGGGCAGGAAACCAGTGGGTATTTACAGCTTCGGACAGAGACACGTGGAGACATTTTGAGGAGACCTTTACTCTGAGAGGTCCTTAAAATAATTATAAATTAGACATAAAATTATGATATAAATTTAGTTAATTTAAAAAATAATAATTATTATTGTTAAATTGTATTGTATTATTCAAAATGTATTTAAAATCTAAATTGTGCAAATCATAATTATTGTGAATTTTTTTTTATGTAATATTATGTTATCTTTCAAGAAATCAATTGAGGCTATATAATATAATAATAGTTGCCAAAAGAGGCACAGAGAAGCCCTAGCTTTGCGGCAACAGTCGAAATTAACGGAAAATTAAATGAAGTTCCGTCGCAGTGTTTTACCTTCCTAAATTAAAGCTCTGTTTACGAAGGTGATTGTCAAATCTTTTCTTGGCAATCTTTTCTAAGCAAATTTGACTCAAATGAGACTAGAGGTTTTTCTTAATTTAACCTGAAAGCCTTTAACATTTAAGTGAATATCATAATTTTTGAAATTAGTGGGGAAAAATACTTGATGCATGGTAAAAAAAATTACATCAACATAAGTCGCATAACACCCCATAAAGCGCGAGTGAAAGTAGTGTTTAAATTAATGCGGCTTAAACATCAGGGCGTTCCCGGGATTGCGTCTCCCGAGGGACGAAAAAGTGCCCGAATCTATCAACTATTCCCCGGGACTTGATTAAATTCTCACCCCTTGCGTGTTGACAGTAATTGATTGAAATGCGTATTCCTTGACGCAATTGACTTACTTGTTTTAAGTGAATTTGATTTACATTGTTTTTTGATTTTCTAATAATACTTTTAACTTTAAAATTACGAATGCTCCGTACCAAACTACGGCTTCTGAAACTTCAGAGTTTATGGGCTTCGGTATACGTTTTTATAAAATTCTGTTCTGTTCTGGACGAATTATTTATACGAATTATTTTTACGAATCCTGCACGTATCGGGTATAAAAATACGGGTAGTCCACTATACATTTAACACTATATATATTTTCTATTTACTGTGTCGCGGATTATAGCAAAATAATTTATGACTTTTGTATTGTGAGCTTTCTTGTGATTTGTTGAGATTATACATTATTTGATTAATTATTTTTGAAAAGAGTGACCGCCGATTTTCTTGCTGGTTCGAACGCTTTCGACAATTCGAAAAAGCTAACTTAAATAAAAAATAATTTGATAATATGAGATAAAGTTTATCATCATTCATTACTAAATATTTTTGTTTCTGATTCCCGCAATACGTTATAAGATTATTTATTTAATTACAGATTAAAACAGGAAAATCTTATTGAATGTATGGTAGCATTCGAAAAAGTAAGATTTTCAATTTTATAACTGTGTCTTTTTATTTGAGAAGGTTTTTTATAATAACTGTTTACTGCTATGTATACAATTAATTTATAAGTTTGTTCACTTTACCTATGTCAATGATTGGCAAAACAAAAGAATTTATATCAATACACACAATGTAGCATATTTCGTGCGTGGTAATTAATAATGATATAGGTATGTTATTATTTACATATGTTTACGTACGTGTAAAACTGTGATGATGTGAGATCGCTTGGCCCTTACCAATGAATTACGGGTTCAAAAATGGATAGGAATATGAGTTTTCTGTAAAATCTTGTACTTTATATAACTTATTATGCTCTAGAGAATCTCTAAAGCTGCAACGAAATCTGTGCCCAGCGTTGGGATTTAAACAAGTCATTAATGGAACATAAATTTTAAGTAATAAGTAAGTCAAGGATATTGTAAGATTTACTTCTTGAAAATATTGATAGTTTTTTTACAATTTAAATAAAATAATAAATGTTGTTTCCTATAAATTTATTTCATTATGAACTCCAGTAAAGATATCATTTTTCTATTAGTAAATTTTGTTAATATTTTTATTTACTTAAAGAATTAAGAGTGAAGTAAGGTGGTAAATATAATAATGTGGTAGTGATTGAAGAAACATAACTGTATTTAGATAAACAGTATTATATGTTCAGTTCGGCGTACAAATACAAATCATGAATGTAATAAAAGGAAATAATAATTTAAAAAACAGTAAGAACTTCGTTGTTATTATTATGTAGAAATGGTATTCAATAAATTAATTATTTCAGCAGTATAGTAATGAGAATTATGTTTGGGAAAAATTTAGTGATCCATTTTATGAAGAAAGGCTAAGAAAGTCATCAAAGCTGTTCTTAGAGATAAGTTAAAATAAAGTTAGGTTAATATTAAGTTTCTTATTAGCGTTTTGGCTAGATTGCAGCTTCAATGAAGTGATTCTATCATGGACGTATTTCGCTCATGAACTGCAATTAATTTTTGAGTTGTGCCCCTACAACTCAAAATCACGTGTTTTGGACTAGGAATAGGTGTAAATGTTAAAATAGGTACACATTCTTTTCACCAGCACTACCAACTGAATTCATAATTCAATATTACTTTTTACGCATTTTCCTTAGCAATGAATACTTAAAACCCGTTTATCTCATAACATTTTTTTAGTATCGCTAATGAGCGACTGTATATCAGTTAAAATAAAATTATTTGTTTAAAATACACTGCCAATAACGTAAAATATGATCTGAAATATTCAAAAGTTCATAGTTAAAGGTATTTTGAATGATGTCTAAACCAACCATTTTAAAAGATCAAAACATCCTACAATGTTTTAGAGCTAAAACGTTTTTGTCTAAATGAGTTAAATTTCTTGTTTATTATCGAAGGTTTATTTATTAATAATATACGTAATTTAGGTATTGCATTTGAATAGCCTCTGACAATATTTTATTTATATTTAAAGATGTAAGTTTAATGTCATTCTTAAAATAAACTATGTTTTAATTACTCGTATTTTATTTTTACTTCTATTATTATATGATATCTTGTTTTAGTGTAATTTTCAATATTTTCTATGTTAAAATATAAATTTAGCTTTCAAACAGAAAATTCAAAAGTTTACTGTTAATATGATGGTTATATATAACTTGTCCACAAAATTATAATATAGATTATGAGTAAATAAATTAAAAAATCTAGAAGGGATAAAATATTCCAATTCGTAATTAGAAAAGTAAACTTCTTAGTATAGAAAAATAGGACAAATATGGATAGCGTTAAAGATAAATTTCAAAAGGTACGTCTAATGCTTGGTAAAATATTTTATTTAACAAATTTTAAAGGAACAAAACTTTTCAAATTTTAAATATCAAAAATCAAAACTCAATTATAGTAAATTTGAGTTTCCAATAAACAAGTTTTTTTAAGATATAAAAACTACCAAACTAAAAACTAACAAAACTGAGAAGCTAGTTTTATTTCAACGCAAATCGAGATTAGAACGCGTTGATATCTTTAGTATGGCGAAACTTGAACACTATGTGACTAGAAACAAGACCATAACAATTAAGATACTTTAACGGGTTTACTTTAAAAGGTTATTAAATTAATGGGATTTGTAATAGAACAAAACAGCAGGTACAGTTTTAACGCGTCGTTTATTGATAACTTCAATTTTCTCTTCAATATACTTTGTGTCCACTGACTATATAACACTCACTGTACATTTTTGTATTACAATATTTTAGTCTTTCGAGGCTTTCATAACTTTCGATTTCATATAACAAATTTTTTGTACAATTCACGACGGGCGTACGAGTGTGGCGTCGTGGCACGTCTTAGAGCTATCTACCTACTATTTACCAACTAAGTTCAACTTCGACCTAGCATTAAACACTATATTTACATATTGTTCAAAATTTTTTTGGTATTCAAATAACCCCGATCGCTCCGTCGTCTCACATGCATCCTCACGCAACCTCTCGTCCGTTCGCACATCACAACTTATAATATTTAACTTAAACTTGAAAAATACAATAATCGTAATATAATACAGAATAATGATCAACAACATTTAATCGAACGGTCGGCCGTCGGTGGCGAGCCGCGTCAACGTCAACAGTTCGGAACACTAGCGACGGCGGCTCGCGGGCCCGCGGGACATTACAAAACAAATAAAGGACATACCCAAGAGTATGTACGCCGATAACGGCCACTGTCCTAGACGAACGAGTCGTAACAGAGTCACTGTGGGGGCGCGGCGACCCGGCCAGCTCAGAGCGGCGGGATGTCGATGTCGCACGCGAAGGGCGACTCTCAGATGAGCGGCATCGCGCGCTCGCCGGCGGCCGCGTACCGCTGCTCGTCTGGCACGTGGTACATGTTGATGATGTGGCTGAGGTCCTGCTGGCCGTACTCGCGCTTCATCGCCAGCTGCTCGTGCGGGTGCTGGGGCAGGTGCCCGTGCGCGCCGAACTCGCGCTTCAGCTGCGGGGGCTCGTGGGACACGTACTCGCGCTTGAGGCCGGGCGGGCCCGGCGACACGGGTTCCGATTTAGCCGACGAACCGCTCGGCGAATGTGAGGCGCAAGACGCGGGAAGAGCGTACCCGCCCGGCGAGCCCGGGCCCAGCCCGTATGCGGAGGGAGACGGTGGCTGCGGCAGGTATGGGGATCCCTGACCGCCGCCGTAATATCCTCCACCGTACCCACCCTGCTGCATCTGCGACACGTCGTAGCGCGGGTATCCGTATGCCTGCTGCTGGTAGGCGCTCGGGTCGTGCATCATATATCCGTTGGGCATGTACCCGTTCGGCGTCATCTGGTAAACGTCGCGAGGCTGTTGTGCCGTCGGGGCGGACGCTCTCTGTGCGTCGCCAGCTCCTAACAGTGCTCCACCTCCGAGTGGATATTTTTCTTGTTTTTTGGCGAGGGTCTTCGTTTTCCTCCTCGGTCTGTACTTGTAGTCGGGATGTTCTTTCATGTGAACGGCCCGAAGTCTCTTCGCTTCGTCGATGAACGGTCGCTTCTCGGATTCCGAGAGATCTTTCCACTGAGCACCGAGCCGCTTAGATATTTCCGAGTTGTGCATCTTGGGGTTGTCCGATGCCATTTTCCTGCGCTGCCCTCGCGACCACACCATGAAAGCGTTCATCGGACGCTTCACCCTCTCCGCGTTCGAGTTCTTGCTGGAGTTGTTATTGTTGTTGTTGGGGGGCTGATGGTGTTGTTGCTGGGGCTGACCGTGGTGCTGCGGCAGCGGCTGGTGCTGATGGTGCTGTAGCGGCTGGTGCTGCGAGAGCGACTGCTGCTGCGGCAGCGCCATCATGCCGCCGAGCGCGCCCAGCGAGCCGTAGCCATGCTGCAGCGCGTGGTGCGGCGGCACCGTGGCGTGCAGGCTGCCGCCTTTGAGATCCGTCTCCATCGTCAACATGTCGTCTTCCTGCGGCGCGTACAGCTTGCCGATCCTTCGTTCACCGTGCACAACGAGAGAGCTATCGGTCGCTCACATGGACTCGCGGCGGTGCGCGTCGGGATAACGTCTCGCGGTACCGTCCGGCGCGGAGGCTACGTGCGTTGTGAGGTGGCCGTCGGGCGGGCGGCGGCGCCTGCTGGCCCCCCCGCGCCCGCCGCGCCGGCCCCGCCCGCGCCCCGGCGCGCCAATGGCGGGCGGCCCCGGCCCCGCCCCGCCCGCGCGCTCCCACCCGCCGAGCCCTGCATTTTTAATCGCGTGGCGAGCGATGCGAGCGTACGCCTCGCGCCGCGCCGCCTCATGCAAATCACAATTTGTTTGCCGACGGTGGTTGCACCTCCTCGACCTTAGTTTATGTTGTAAACAACGTATGCTATCTAGCGCTTTTGTACGGCGCTACTTGAAATTTCAATTAAAAAACCTTTCCGTACCTACGTTTACTTTTAGTAATTAATTCACGTTTACATTTCGGTGCTGTCCGGCAAGTTTGTATTGCTATTGATGTTTTGAATCGAATAAAGTTTTCGATGTAACTACGTCACACGCCCAGCTGAACTGACGTTGTAGTTTGCACAGCTGTGATCTAAGTTCAAGGCCTCGAGTACAGCAACACGTTAACGAAATAACGTTAACATTCCAGATAGTCATTGATGATCACTTACAATATGTCTTTGTTCCTACCCACAATGGCTTATTCAATTTAAGCACTCATTCACGGACCATAGTTGCATTATATACGATATATAAACAATACTATGACACAAGGCCAATTTTACTATTCTCTTTGTGTCGGTAACAAAAAGGCAAGCCTAAATATTGTGGTGTGAACAGTAGCTAGTTTAAGTGTTGCGGCAAAGAAGAATATGAAACGTAAATATACAATAAAATGGTTAAGAAATGAATAGGTATCATTATTTGAATCTATTACAACTTATTTTTATCTTATGTTTGAAACAAAATGGTTGTTAGTTAAACAGTAATATATAGGTATCTGTGCACCTATTAAAATTATATTAATAGGATTTGCAATATTGCAAATCCTATTAATATAATTTTAATAGGTGCACAAAAAAATAGTAATAGCAGAATTTTTACTTAACATGTTGCGACGAATTGTTTTTTGTTTTGTTTCAAATTAAAACAAAGGATATCTAAACTATTATTATATTAATAATAAAATACATTCTGCTTACAGGTATGTATCTTATAAGAGATTATATTGAAAAGAAAAAGTTATTTACTTATCTAGATATATACAATTTTAATAACTAATATTTAAATAAATTAATATATTACATAGAAGAATTGAGAAGGGATTTTTTATTCTCCCCGTTACTACCGAGAATTTTATCATATTGAAGTTGTTTCATTTTTAAATATACATTTGTATACTAAATAATAAATCTGAGTATATTCATATTATAACGATATGCATTTATTATTAATTCACACATGTTTAGCTTCAGTTTATTACATAATTTTTAATTATAGGCATCATTTAAAAATGATATTTTAAAACGTATTTTGGTTTAACTTTGTCTATCATATGAAACATAAAATGATTTTACTGGAATTTTAAATTACGAGTGTATGAAATTATTTTTTATATATTATAATGGTTATTTTTGACTATATCTAAATAAGGAATCTATCTATATGGAAATAAGTATGTCACGTGATATTCTTATACTATACTAAATTATTCAAAATTATCTCAGTAATATTGCTATTAGTAGTTATTTAACAAAATGCTAAGAAAAAAATTAGGAATTATATTATTATAAAGAATGTATAGTGGACTATTTTTATTTTCATACCCGATACGTGCAGGATTCGTAGAAACACATGCACAAACCTCCACCACTTTCACCACAATACACAAGCACTTCACACGTTCACTATCACAAACTCAACAATCGTTTCGCAAAGCGATTTGCGTTTTTGTCATGGAGTCTATCTCCTGATGATGCTTCGGTTGCGGGGCGAAACGATTGTTGAGTTTGTGATAGTGAACGTGTGTAGTGCTTGTGTATTGTGGTGGAAGTGGTGAAGGTTTGTGCATGTGTTTCTACGAATCTTGCACGTATCAGGTATCAAAATACAGATAGTCCACTATACATTAAACACTATATATATTCTCTATTTGATTGGCCCGTTGGCGCTGTGGGTAGGGACCCTGCCTTCAGAACCGCGGGTCGCGGGTTCGATTCCCGCCGAGGGCCAACATTTTCTATAAACAAATTGTTGGTTCTTCGAGCCTGGGTGTGTATTTGTATTGAAGTATGTATTTAAACTTATATATGTAGTATATCTACCAGTTGTCCGTCACCCATAACACAAGTATTAAGTTACTTATTTTGGGGACTGACGACCGTGTGTGTAAATGTCTCATATATATTCATTTATTTATTTATTTATTTACTGTATCGCGGATTATAGCAAAATAATTTTATTCTTACTTTTGTATTATGGATCTCCGCAAAGTAACGCCTAATTCTATAAATTATTGTTTAGTTATTTTTTTATACTATAACATTTTATAAATACATATCTTAATAGATGACTAGGTAATCGTTTTATTAATGTTGTAGCAATGTTTTTTATACTAAAAGTCATTAAATTCCAATATTAGATTAGTTTTTTATTAAGATATCATTTTTAGATAAGCAATTATTAGATTTTGATATAAGTGCATTATAGTTTTGGTTTGTGTTTATAATAGGTGTTTGGGAGCAATGATTTTGAATGTATATGTTGACAGTTTTACGAAAAGTACTAATTATATTTTAGACTAGAATTTACCCACGACTTTGTCTGCGTGTACCTTAGTCATGAAATAAATATTAGCTTCTGCAACTTTGCAAATATTTCCAGATTTATAGGATTAGCCTATATGTTATTCCGGTGTATAAGCATGAATTGCGCCAAATTTTATCGACATTGGTTCAGCCGATTGGTCGTGAAAAATAATAGACAAAGAGACCTGGTAATTTATAATATTAGTAATGATAGATGTAACGTTTTAAGTAATGCAAAATCAATTTTAAAAGATGGATGTTTTATTGTCTATCGATGATCGTCTAAAATCAATTATAATGGAACATCCCTGTTTCTAAGGAAAAAAAATTGTTGTTTTTATTAAATTTTAGCATTTTTATCACATTTACTTCCTTGCTTTTTAAACCACAATTTTTTTTATTTACTTTCACAAATAATTGAAGACCGAAATTACCCAAAACGGTCCAGCCGTTTTCGAGTTTTAGCGGGACTAACGAACAGCAATTCATTTTTATATAAATAATATGTAAAAATAACTAGAAATCCAATAACACACGTGTTTTGGATTATGAACGATGTAAATGTTAAAATACACATTCTTTCCGCAGTAATACCGGCAGAACTCATTATTCGATATTAAACCGTTATTTTAAAGAAAACTAAATCATGTTTTATGCATTTTTCTTAGCAATGAAAACTTTAAACCCTTTGCTTTGCGATTTTGTCGTGGAGTCTATCTCCTGATGATGCTTCGGTTGCGGGGCGAAACGATTGTTGATTTGTGATAGTGAACGTGTGTAGTGCTTGTGTATTGTGGTGGCAGTGGTGGAGGTTTGTACATGTGTTTTTACGAATCCTGAATGTAACGGGTATGAAAAAACGGATAGTCAACTATACATTTAGTACTATATATATTTTCTAATCACTGAATCGCGGATTATAACAAAATAATTTTATTATTACTTTTATTACTTTAAACCCATTTATCTTAAAATATGATTTTTTAGTTAACCTACTATATCGGCCCAAAAGTGATATAATCAATTGCACACATCTTAACACTTTTGTCATGATTGACTCATTTTCAAATACATTGAGCATAAAAATATTATAGAATTCGTAGTATTAATTCCTCGAAAGAATATTAGATGTCTTGACATCAAGGTCGTGTGAATAATATTTGATTGCTAATGTAAATATATTTCACAATTTATATCGCTAAAAATATTAGAAGTTGCAAGGTTAGAGTAAAGCATAAAATCATTATAAATAAATTAATTTTATTGTTACTCTTGTATTATCTCCGCCAAGTAACGCCTAATTGTATAAATTACATAAAAGCTCAAGTGATAACCCAGCGGTAAGACCGTGCGACTCTTTCGAGGGGATCACGTTCAAACTCCGGGTGAATAAGTTTATCTGTTAAAAATTCTAATCTATTAGATTTGCAATTTATCAAATGACGCCATGTGGTATCCGGCAGAATAGAATAGACCACCCTCCTTTCTTACCGAGGTGTCTTAAGAGGCGACTAACGATATGTGCCGTGTGGTATCCGGCTGCATAGAATAGACCACCCTCATTTCTTACGAGGTGTCGTAAAAGACGACTAAGGGAAGTCGACGTCAGGCAGGCGGCCGATCGTAAAATACGTAGCCAAATCATGTGACAACATGTTTGTAACATGTTGTGCCGACCCCACTTAGAGTGGGATAAGGAAAATGATGTTGCAATTTATCAAACGCTTTTCGGTGATAGATAAAATCGTGCGGAAGCCTGCATATCATTTGAAAATTTAAGGGGATATGTGTAACCTACAAATCCGCATTTGAGCAGCGTGGAGATCTTAGCACCAACCTTTCCCCTCAAAAATGGAGAAAGGAGGCCTATGCCCAGCAGTGGAATATTAGAAGGCCGTTACATTATCTATTTTTTTATAAAAGTTTAAGAAATTTGCGATTGGTTTTTCGATTTTATCGTGGAGTCTATCTCCTGATGATGCTTCGGTTGCCGGGCGAAACGATTGTTGAGTTTGTGATAGTGAACGTGTGTAGTGCTTGTGTATTGTGGTGGCAGTGGTGAAGGTTTGTGCATGTGTTTGTACGAATCCTCCATGTATCGGGTATGAAAAACGGATAGTCCACTATACATTTAGCACTATATATATTTTCTATTTACTGTATCGCGGATTATAGCAAAATAATTTTTATTATTACTTTAGTATTATGGATCTCCGTAAAGTAACGCCTAATTCTATAAATTATTAAAGAAATCTTAACAATGACATTAGTTTGGACTTCCGACCCCTCTGCTATGAATTCTACCCGTTAGCTCATTCTGGTTTTTTAGCAGTAGTAATTTCGGTAATACGTAGCAGTTAAGTTAATCACGTATCATTATCTGATAGCTCAACTAACGGTACATAATCCTTGAACAAAAGCGAGATAAGTAAGGTAGGTTCCTCGGAAGAAATACTAAATAACTTTTTGGTAAGTGGCCGTAAATATTTATTGTTTCAAATTCCGGTAACTCGTATCGCTGTTTATGACTCAAAAGCTGCTTTTGTTTTTAAAATGCTGCCTTTTATTGTTTCTTTAATTATCGTTGGTAGACTTTTGCGTGCAGTATTATGGTGACTTGCGAAAGGTCGTGTGGTACGCGGCAGTAAATAATGCACATCGTGGCTTAGAGAGAGAGATCGGCTAGATTCCGCTTCATAGAACATTGTCTCTGTCGTACAGACTGACTAACCCGTGTGAAACGTCACATACTGAGTGACAGTGACAGCGCTCTACGAAACTGAACTGCAGGCCTACCATGAACTCTTATTGCGGCTCAATTGAAGACTTAATCGACAACCGCGAACCGCTTTCTTTTCGTACCATGAAGTGTGTAATTGCATTGGGGTCGTAATGTTTGAAAAGGATAACGTTATATAAACTATAGATAACTCTGTGTCTCTAACTCACATGTTCTTAGGACGAATTCCGAACGCTCATTCGGCAACAATGGTATGAAAAAGCAAAACAATTTCGTTTACGTCTTCAATTGAGTCGCAAAAATCAGACTTAAAATTATATGTAGGAAAGCTATGTGGACTTCAACTATGTGAAAAAAAAAACACATACGTACCAACTAGATAGGATAAGAAACAAATATAAAAGTACGGTACGGGCTGTAGGTATTATTATGGAATATGTTACCGCGGAATATCAGATACGCACAATCTGTTGGCACTTTTAAACATCGTCTCAAGACTCATTGTTTATCTTTGTAAATTAATATATAAGTAAATACTGTGTATATATGTATGTATCCATTATTATGTATAAATATTTAAATATGTATTAGTGTGTAAATATTCTTATGTATTTACGTTTATTTATACTTTGTGCACCGTCCTATATACTCCTAGTTTTAGTTTCTCTTAAGACAGGTTGCCTGTATGAGATTGCTATTAGTGATAAGGCCGCCTATGCACTATTCATAATTTTTTAGATTTTTGTAAATTTGTTTTTGTTTCTTTTTTAGTTGGCAATAAAGTATTTTATTATTATTATTATTATAAAAGAAGTCGTAATATTATTTTGAAGTAAAATAACGGCTTGGACTATTCCACTGCTGGGTATATGCCTCCTCTTTTCGTTTTCGGAGAGAAGGATTGGTGCTAAAACTTGGTGCTCCAATGCGGATCGGTAAGTTACACATATCCCCAGAATTCTCGAGATACGCAGGTTTCCTCACGATGTTTTCCTTCCGAAAAGCATGTGATAAATTGCAAGTAACAATAAACACAAGATTTAAAGAATTAGGCGTTACTTTGCGGCGATCCATAATACAAAAGCAATAATAAAATTATTTTGCTATAATCCGCGATACAGTAAATAGAAAATATATAAAGTGCTAAATGTATAGTGGACTATCCGTATTTTCATGCCCGATACGTGCAGGATTCGTAATTTGCGATTTTGTCGTGGAGTCTATCTCTTGATGATGCTTCTGTTGCGGGGCGAAACGATTGTTGAGTTTGTGATAGTGAACGTGTGTAGGGCTTGTATATTGTTGTGGAAGTGGTGGAGGTTTGTTCATGTGTTTTTACGAATCTTGCACGTATCGGGTATGAAAATACGGATAGTCCACTATACATTTAACACTATATATATTTTCTATTTACTGTATCGCGGATTATACCAAAATAATTTTTTTATTACTTATGAAACACAAGATTTTTTAAATAGAAAAACTCATTAGTTGCTGCTCGGGGTTTGAACGTCACCTTCTCGAAAGAGTCACAGGTCTCACCGCTGGGCTATCACATATTTTGCTATAATCCGGGATATTTCGGTAGTATGGACTGAAGTAATATACTAATAATAAATTAACCAGAATCTTAGTCAAATAAGAAAGATTAAGAAAAGCTCCAGTCCATTTCAAGTCTCTTGATGTAAGCTAAAAATATTTCTAGTACATTGTGATTATGAATAAAAATATTACTTTACAGCATCATCTAACAATAGCGTGAATAGTTGAAGTTTAAGAACAAAGGGCAATGACGTCACTATCATAGATTGGACTTTATCTTAGGTTATCTAAATATATAACGCTAGAAATAACTTTTTTATTGGAAATAAAAGGTATTTTTATATTTTACTAAACGGATTCGATGCTCGTTGTTGTTATAAAATAATTGTTTGGTTAAGAAAGTTATTTCTTTTCACATAGTCTCAAAGTCCTGTAACTATGGTCGTTTTTTTTTGCAAAGTGTTCACAGGTAAACGGGCGAGCAGAGTTATCAATTTCATAGGATATATTCCATAATCTTTTGAATTTCAATAACATAGAAGACTATGCAAGCAAAAGTCTAAAAAAATATATTCAAGCTTTAAAACTAAAAAAGAAGAAGAATAAAATCAAACAACATATTTTGTATGTTTATAGATATTTATTTTGAAATTATGGTAATAACAATTAAAAAAATATATGTTACAGACACATTTGTTACGACATATCATACATGTTACAAAGGAAATTTAACTCAAAACTTTCTTAAATAAAATTCAAATAAAAATTACCGAATATTACATCTACAGTTTGATGACACTTAAGTAAATTTAACTTGTATCTTAAGTTCGAAACATATTTGATTGTTAAATAACGTTAACTATTATATAAAGAAGAATTTATCACTTAAAAATCTCCAAATTCTTAAACGAAAACTGTAAAATATTGGTAATTTTAATTTAGCTTTAGTATATAGCTGTGATAGCCCAGCGGTGAGACCGTGCGACTCTTTCGAGGGTCACACAAGTTCAAACCCGGGCAGGCACCAAGGAGATTTTCCATTTAAACTCATGTGTCTAATTGATAATTGCAATTAATCACACGCTTTTCGGTGAAGGAAAACATCGTGAGGAAACCTGCATATTTCTAGAGAATTCTGGAGATATGTGTAACCTACCAATCCGCATTGGAGCAGCGTGGTAGGTCTTAGCTCCAACCCTTCTCTCCAGAAACGGAGGAGGCCTATTCCCAGCAGTGGGATTGTAACAGGCCGCTACTTTACTACTTTTTATATAATTATAAGACAGTATCAAAAAGAAATAATAGAAGTATATTTAATAATAGAACTAAATATAGAAATCTACTCGTATGACTCGAAGTTTTAAAAATTCTCGTCAACGAGAATATATTCCATTTCTGCTTTTAAAAACTTTCAATTCGTTCATATGAGATCCTTGATTATAAGTTATTTTTTTAATACTGAAAAATAGTCTCACACCATTTATTATTCATTCCACATTTTAAATTAAGAGCAACGCAGAAAAAATGCGCATTATCATATACCGTAATTACACGTAATTCTCATCACGACGAAAAATAAATCCCCATCGCTTATTAATTTCCAGATTCAAATTAAGAGCAATGCTGAAAATAGGCGGATTTTAAAAAATGCAAATCTCAACACCTTTGCACAAATGAAAACCACTAGTGACAACGCATCGAGTCATTCAATAATTGCTGGTGTTAAATAAAAACCGAGCATCAAACACTCTGGGCCTCCTAATTGGCGCGAGGTGTCACTAATGACAACCGCGAGAGGCGCGAGTGTCGCTGCTGCAAATTAATAATTATTACGCCTGGTAACACCAAGGTCAGGGATGCCTGTATGCAGATTTTTGCCTACATTTAGGGAAAATATACGACGTTCTATTTCAAGGACCATTTCGTACAGGCCTTAAACTTTAAGCTGATTAATAAAACAACGAATATTTTATACTGTATTATTACTAACTTTAATTACATGTCACACAATAAAGTTGTTATAAGTGATGGGTAGACGTGGATATAAAATATTCTTCTTTATTTACTCAAAGCAAACCTGTAATTTGTTTTTTGTTTTTTATTTATCGTAATATGCACTTACGCATTTAGATCATTAGAACTATAACTAAGAGACTGATAAGCTCTCATAGTTTTTTTTAATTCCGTAAATTCACTTTAATTAATCTAGCTGGCAAGATTGTTCATGTAAAGCAGTGCCGGGTACATAGAAGAAAGTTCACTAAAAGATTTTCTAATTTTTTAATTTTCTATTTTATTAATAAGGTACTATTAACATAAAAAACCTTAACTAATCGAAAGACGCATCTGAAGTGGGTCAGAGATAGGTAATCTTTCTGTGTTGGCAACCCTGATCAAGGTAAAGCATCACAATATGGCCGCCGTGTATTGTTGGTGCGAATCGTCAGTTTAATTTTCAATTATTAATTTGTTACGGCGGTTTTTTGAGGTGTGCATAAAATATTAAAATTGAAACTAACAAGCGTGCCGTGGCGTCGATGGTTTTATTTATTGCTATGTTTCCTGAGTAATTAATATCAGTGCTGATTTTTACGATACGGGTACGACCATTCATTCAGATACTGATTTTTAAACATTAATTAATATATATTGAATGAAAGTATGAATTTCGACGACAATTTGCAGATTTTAATATTTTAACTCCTGTCATTTTTATAAATCTGCTTACAAACACTATTATTAATTTTAAAGGATGCTATGCAGGGATTACACTAAATACATGAGTTATTTAGTTTATTGCTACTGGATTCCCACAGGCACACGAGTACAAATCGCTTAGTATTGAAGTGATCTAAATTAAAATTAGGCTTAATCGAGAGAGATACATGGTAATCCTTATTTCAATCCCATTTAAGACAAAAGGTTTCGTAGGTACTATTAGAAAAAACTAGTATTTTCTTGCTCTTTAAAATTATGGGTCTCTAAAACACTGACGAGTTCTGTAGGGGCAGGGGCTATGCTACGCTTTATTGCAATGTGCTACAAAATAACTGTTACACACACACACACACGCACACACATCACACACACACGCATATATATATATAAAAATATATATGTGTGTGTGTGTGTGGCAGGAATTCCACTTAAATATTTCAGCTTTCTCACATACTCAACAGAGATAAACCTATAACTAAAACATATGGAACAGGCCAAATAAGTATTTACAGGTTAAGTTAATATAATTTGAAATTATTATGCCAAGATGCTACTATCCACTTAAAAGAACTGGCAAGAAACTCTTATCACGAATATTAACAAAAAACACTCAATCTAGGTAGGTAGACGCAGGTCTACCCGAATAATATTAGAACGACACAGTAACACTAATTAAACCTGCCTGTTTAACCAAGACAGGTTGTAATATGATCTAAAAGCGGGAGCGTTTAATAATCGTACAAGTCTCGTTTACATTGAAACTCCACGTGATGACATGATCTAGTAGTAGTAACCGTATGAGTCGAGTATTACAACAAAACTGCGTTCAATATGGCGGCCTTGATGTTTTATTCACAATTTTCGCTCAAAAAGCAAGTCCCTTCCGAGCTATCAGCCACGTGATTATAGTGTTGCCAGTTTCCATTCCTATCAATATATATACATATGTATTATCTTATTATTATCGCATTTATAATATAAATATTTTATTAAAAGGATTAGTGTAGGTATCATAGAATTCATAGTTATATTCGGATAGGCCTTCATTGTCGACGTGTTGTAACGTCTCCAGACGGAATCGTTGGCGATGTATGATAATGAAAGGCCAATATTGGGCTCCGGACTGGACACAAACAAGACCGCACACGGAATAACTATCGCCTCTCCTTAAGGGGGTGATATATCGCCCTCCCATGCTGTAGACCGTGGAATGTACAGAGGTGTCAATAATAGCCATGCATCATCATAATATCGACGTTAACATAGTAAAGTCTCTCTGTCTTTCGGTCTCTCTGTAAAAAAAAACCCGTATTTCCTTGGACAATAGGACAAAACAGTATACTGCATCATTCAGGATATTTTAAGAGTAAAGTTGTGTATGAGACTAGTATAAAAATACACATTACATAAACAGTTGACACAGTGTGCTGTGACTTTGCCTTCAGCTTTGTGGGTTCGATTCCCGCCGAGAGCCAACTTTTCCTAAAAACAATTGTTGGTTCTTCGAATCTAGGTGTGCAATTTTTTTAATTTATTAAATTTTATATTTATTATTAATTTTGATTGGGAAGCCAACTACGGTATTTTAAATGTTTAAAAATTGGTTAGCCTTGTATTATGTGAAAATAGTTACAAGGCTTTAATACGTAGTTTTTTTTATATATTCGGAAATTCGACAGTATTTTGTGCAAGCGATGATTTTGCGTTACTCCAATCTCCGCAATAAAGCCGTTATAGCTGCAGTATTAAGAATTCGGAAAAAAACATTATAATCATATGAACTTAAAATGTCGTGGCCTTCAGTAGGCCTACCATGAACTTTTAGAAAACGATTCAATTCAAAGTCCAACCGCTTTTTATTTTCGTGCCATGAAGTGTGTTTGTTGTGTGTGTGTGTGCTGTCTCTTTTACTTAAATATTTTTAGGACGCTCATTCGGCAACGACTTAAAGTGTGTGTCTTTAAGACGTCATGGTATGAAAAAGCAAAATAATTTAGTTTACGTCTTCAGTTGAGTCGCAATAATTAATATCATTAAAAAAGAAGAGTGATATATTTTCTACTGCATAATATTAGGCGTGTATAAACAAAATATACTTTGCAAGTTGCGCCTACATAATATTCACAGAAAAAATAATGCAAAAACTTTTTGCAATCTTCATTTTAATACTCTGTCCGTCACACTTGAATAGGCCTACTGCCTACATACATTATCTGTGTCCAAGGGGTGTGGGCGTAGTGGGATGAGGCCAGGGGGTTTTCCGGCCGCTGTCTCCGACTCATCAGGCCTATCTTGGAAGGCCGCAAATTAAATAGTAACGTGCGATGGACTGTCCTAGTCTACATTTACGTATTTACGCTTTACTATTGAAATGGAGTGAATTGTGATGGGAAAGATGTTGCTGAGAAAGGTAAGCAATAGAAATATCTATACGCACATATTATCAAATAAAGTCCTCAGAAGTTCTCCGAATATATGTGATTGATTTCCTCAAAATCTACTTAACGGGATTTTGTACGTTTTTTATTAAAAGCCTCGAAGAACCAACAAATTGTTTATAGAAAATATTTGCTCTCGGAATCGAACCCGTGACCCGTGGAGCTGAAGGCAGGGTCACTAACCAATGCGCCAATGGTCAAAAGGAAAATGCAGCGTCGTCGCAAACCTTAAAATGACGCGGAAACCGCTGGATCCAAGTGGGACGAGATCGTGGGATGTTGAGATACCTTAAAGAGAACTATATCTTAAAGAGAACTATGTCTAGCTGTGGGCGTCCATCGTTTGAACAAGAAGAAGAAGACATTAGAATGCCCGCCGGGTAGAGATTTGAGGGCGGAAAACGTTGCAACACATAGGTTTCCAACGGTTCGAAGCCGTGGGCACAGCTAGTATCTATACTTCTATACTAATATATAAAGCTGAATAGTTTGTTTGACTGATTGATTGTTTGAACGCGCTAATCTCAGGAACTACTGGACCGATTTGAAAAATTCTTTGAGTGTAAGATAGTCCACTTACCGAGAAAGGCTATAAATTATATAATAGCACGCCAAGATGAATAGGAAAGGAGCAGCAATAAAAAATATTTCGAAAACGGCAAAATTTAAAGCTTTCAAAAAACTCGAAAGTTAATCAAAAATCATGTACTACAAAATTGTTCCCCTCTAAAAGTTCATATGTCTAGCTTTTACGGTTAACCCGCTTTAACCATAATTAATATAAATATTATGGTTTACTCAAATAATAAGACGCACGCAGAAGTCCACGCGAACAAAGTGGCGTTTATAAGTTATGTTATAAGAGGCGGCTGTGACTTCGTTAGCGTCAACTTAAGCGTTTAAGTACCCCTAATAATACAATTTGTTTCGTTTTTACTATTCCCGCAAAATAAATTGGAATAATATTAGGTTTTATGTTACGAGTACTCCAGTATATAGTCTAGCGAATTAGCCCTAAGCCTTCAGATAGAGAGACAGGCAGACTTTTGCATTTATAATATTAATACATTGCATTATTGAAAATTAAAAGCTTAAGTTGACACGTTAACTTAAGCGTACCTCTAGTATTATATATATCTTAATTAATAATGTGCAATAGTTTGAAAGACTGTTGAAAAAATATCGTATTACTCACAAATTCGTTCGAAAACACAAGGTTTATGAACAATAATATGAAACTCTTGGTAACGTGTGTCTAAACATTGTATCACTATAATGTCATTGTAATGAAATACGGTAAAAAAAATGTAATGTAATTATGTACTATGCAATGTTTGAATTTTTTATTAATAATTTGTCTGAAAATAAACTTTGAATGAAGTCAGCATCAAATAAAATATTAGTTTTGATACGATTATTAGTCCTATGCTCTGCAAATGATCGGTTATCTGTTAACAAAATAAAAATGTTGCACAGATCCATATCATACCGTAAACATTTAACTAAAAGATGTTACATAACCCCGTTGCTTACATAATACGTTATCCGGAGTTTGAGTGAAACATGAACCAAACAAGACTACAGTGAGTATATATTTGTTGATATTATGGTAGAACTCGATAACTAGGAATTCTGACTGGGAATCTTACTTCTGACCGTACATCACATCCAATATAGCTTATACGCAGTATAGATTTCCGCAAGTTGAAAACTGAAATGAAAGCATTAGTCTGTCTCTCCGTTACGCTTTTAATAATAATCCGTTGGACCAATATATTGTCAAAAATTAAGATACAATGGGGTTACATATAGAATAAAAAAACCCTGGTTTTCTTTCGGGAACAGGGACACAACTCATTTTGAATCTTGAAGGTATTTAAACGCTTAAGTTAGCGCGAAAGAATTTGCGGTTAACCATTAGTATATTGTATATTCCAACTTATATAAAATCTCTTTCGCAAAAATTTACAATAACGTGTTATTGTTTAAATTTATTAGTTCATCAGTAGGACTGTTTTATCGATTCAGATAACTTTTATAGATACTTATAGAGAAGACAAAAGTGTATGTGTCAAATAAAATAAACTTAGCTACAGATTTTTAAAATGTTTATCGATTTAACTGTTGTCAAAATGGGAAATATTGCTTAACAGTCAAAGTATGCAATGATAAAATGTTTATAATAGTTACCTAACAATATGTCGCTATTAAGGTATATTCATTACATCCCCTATTTATTATTAAAACCTTTTACATATAGTCACTAAAAGTACCAGATTTTACGAAAACTTATGATATAAAATGCGGGTTTCACAAAAAAGATCACTTTATGGTAATGTCTATAAAAACATAACTGTCCATCACATTGAATAAGACGCTGGTGTAAAGCTGTGTAGCTATACATATTGACAGTCTGCGTAGATCAGACAGCTGACAGAGATATTTTGGGAACCCAAAACGCCTTCGCCACTCGGTAATGCGCGCGCAACGTATAGTAACCACAAAAAAAACTAAACCAACTACAATACTAACAACGTTTCCGCAAGGAAAACACGTTTTCCGCGACTAAACGTGCGAGCGACACGCTCCCAATGCCCAGACTAAACGCGGGCCGTGAAAAAGCACCGCCACAACGCCGACCGACAATGGAAAGCGGTAAAGAATCATAATAATAACAATGACAACAATATGAGATGCTATAATAAAGAGCCGCGGCATTGTGCTAGGCTCGGCGCTGGTTCGAAGGGTCGCGGAGATCGATACTCGGCGGATTGTCTGCGGATGCTGTGCGTGAGCCTTTGTCGGCCGGCCTCGCTAGCGGCCGCGGCGCCCTCGGAGCGGCCATTCATCGGCGACGCACTCGCTAATCAGCTCCTATTCTCTCCTGTAGCTCTACACGCAGTCTAGTATCCCAACTTAGGAAGAAATTAGCACTACTACTGACTACTATGCAAACATTAGAGTACATTCACTTATATATAACTACGTCAGATGTTATGAATGATCAAAATTCTGCAAAAGTAATGATAATATTATTTTGCTTTAGTCTGCTGTAATCGTGGATTATAGCAAAATAATATTGTCATGGTTTTCCATTCCATCCATATAACAAGTTTTGTAACTTTTTCATTGAAGATCCATATTAAAAGTTTTGTAACTTTAAATGACTCCGAAAAGTAATGTATGATTCTTTAAAATAGAAATTTAGAAAAATAAAACGGATCAAATAAATAATTTATAGAATTAGGCGTTACTTTGCGGAGATCCAGAATACAAAAGTAATAATAAAATTATTTTGCTATAATCCGCGATACAGTAAATAGAAAATATATATAGTGTTTAATGTATAGTGGACTATCAGTATTTTCATACCCGATACGTGCAGGATTCGTAAAAACACATGCACAAACCTCCACCACTTCCACCACAATACACAAGCACTACACAGGTTCACTATCACAAACTCAACAATCGTTTCGCCCCGCAACCGAAGCATCATCAGGAGATAGACTCCACGACAAAATCGCAAAGACGGATCAAATACAAAAAGAAAAAGTTAAATATTTAATGGCTTCGGAATTATATAAATGTTAATAACTTATAATCTTATATGGTTTTGTAATTACGGTAATCCAATAACACAACATTCGTAGTTTATAGAATTAGGAATTAGAAATACAAATACATTGTATCGCGGATTTTAACAAAATAATTTTATTATTACTTTTGTATAACATTCGTAATAGGCAATTCGTTACCATTATAATTGTGTAAATTAACGATTTTAACAAAAACGAATTCTATTTTACCATCGTCATTTCAAACCAACTTTTTTTATAAAAGAATGTCAAATACAACAAATCCAATGGATTGGAGAATGGCAGAACAAATATGTAGATTTATAAAAGACTTGACTTGGTATATACTTAAAAAAGAAATTCTGGAATCCAACAAGACATCTGTGATCCGTAATAGTGGATTTCGCTAGAGGTGTGAAGGCGGCCTGCTTGATGATAAAACATCGACTTTAATGTAATAATCCGACGATCGGCCGTTATCATTAGTTCGATCCAAGACACCTCCTGCCGCTTCGCAGATTGCCTTCAAGCGGTCTCTTACTATGGATATTACTTTAATTTCTGGCTTATCTTTATATTGAGAGTTTAAAAAGTCTATTTGTGATAATAAAATTTTTATGGTTTGAAGTTTTAAATTGCAAACGTCAAACAAAAAAAAGATGCTAAAGATGCTCTATGTTTACACTGTGTTAATACACAAATACACTATAAAGTATGTAGAACTAAACATTAAGCATTAACTGTTATTTGTCAGATGTCAAATGCTCGGTTTTCTTTATGGATATTGAAGGCTTACCCAACCGTGAAAAGCGAATAAGCATTCGGACGTATTGTTCAGCCCTATTTCACAACATTATAAGGCCTATAACACCGAATAGGTAACATGTATTGCGTGCGTGCGAAAGTTTTCGTAAAAAAATATAATATTTGGGAATAATAGATCGATAACGTCTAAATATATTATATAAAAATGTGTAATAAAAAACTTTTAATCAAATATAAAAGTGTTGAAATTTATTTGTTACTTTTGGGAAAGTATAGTTGAAGTAGTGTAGCAACACGTTGGGTATCTTTCGGTATGGTACTGAATTCATATAGAAAAATTGCGGGTAGAAGTGAGTAACACCAATAAAGCCATATCCAGTCTATTGCTGATAGTCGGCGCGGACGCAGAGAGCCCCCGCGGCGCGCGTCCATCATCCGATGCTCTGCAATTAAACTTCATATCTATAATCCAATTATGTAACTGCATCGATTGTCTTTGATCAACTATCGATAGGAAAGCTATAATTTCATTATCCACAACACCTGTTTGCATTATACAAATATACTTACACATTAAAAAATAACCTTTGCCTTGACATATTGCTTTTTAGAACTTGGTAGTTAAGTCACATATTAATTTTTACTTATAATCGGACTAGTTTACTATATGGAACTATCGAATAATTTACAGAAGTAAACGTTATTTTTTACATAGTAGGTACTTGGAAAAATAATGCTGTATTTATATAATCCGCGAATATAGAAAATTTATGTAATGCCACTTGAAGAATGCATAATCCTTTCATATACCTTACACATGCAGCGTAAGTAAACTGCATTTGTACAGGCCACCGTCACCACCACCACCACTGTTGTTTCTATATAGTACAATCGGAAGAATAAACCAGAAAATCAGCTTTTTGCAGAATTGTCGATGTTTAAATTAAAATTTTCCCGCATGGATAAAAGTATAGTTATATATAGTTTATAGATTACATTAGTTATATTAGAATATATAATAATTACACATTAGTATTCTATGGACATGAAAAATGCGTATGCATCTTATATAAATATATTATAGGTGGTCTCTGTTGGGAAATTAAATGGTGAAATATAGATCGCTGTTTGGGTTAGATCGTCTGACACTACTTAAAGTCTAAGGGAAACGATTTTTAGTAGGTGCTTTACACACGTTTCTTTATACTTATAGAGTAGTTCCAACTGAATCGTGAATTAGAAGTCTAGAGATGATCTGCTCGATTTGTTTTTTATTTATTTAAATTTTGATATCTTTGATCTCTCCGATCTTGCGACCTTCGAGACGCTACAATGTTTGGCGGTTCTATACTGTCGTTTATATAAGCACAATACAAATGGGAATGGAGTGTGTTTACCAATTACATTCGTAAAGAAGTTGTTGTTAATCGATATATAGCAAGACAAAGAGCTTGCAATGTAGGCGGTAAGGAGTTTTTGGACGTTGTATGACAGTATGCATACTTTTTTTAGGAGTCGGGTGGCATAGGGATATACGGACTTTATACTTGTTAAAGACGGATGTTTATAGAAACGCTAAACAACGTAGCACATCACAAATTTAAAACCTAAGCAAACGCGTAGGCATAAAATGTGTGCTACATTTTGTTAGGGTAGAAGAAAGCAACTAATTCCTTTAACAAAAGCATAAAAGCTACATAATTAAAAAAAGATTAATTTAATTACAATTTCTTAATATTTCCTTGATTGATGAGCTAAATGCCGTCGCAATCTCATCTGTCCCTCTCCGATCGTGCAACAAAAAGGCTTGACATATACGTACAAATACGTGAGAAACATGATAATGATGAGAAGTTCAAATTTTGAAATGTAACCGTTAATTTACGCCGCCATTTTTAATTAAAGGCGATGACTAAGTGCAGGGATCCATCACGGCACTCGAAGCCGAACTATTATTAATTATTATTTTGATCGATCACGCTCCGTCTTATTTTATTAAAGATCCGATGTTAATTTACGTTTTTTGTGCCGCGATCATTAATTGTGCAGTTTTAAATTGTTTGTAAGTTAATGATTGTGCATCGTTTAGAGGTTAATGGCGAGAATATATGGAAAAATTTCTTTAGGTACACAATGGAATTATTTGACGTATAGTCTAATCCCGAATGATTAATACGATTAAAACCAATTTTTACCATATATAACGGAAGAAACAAATTCGAATTTTCATAATGGAAGTGTCATCTTATATCCGAAATATTTAAGCACGTAATTCATGCTGTACCAAAATTGAAAACTATTAATCGACAACATAGAAGATATTAGATCGAGAATATAGTAAGCTATAGGAGAAATTGTTTTATTTTTAATAATTGAAATCTAAAGCAGTTGAGAATTTAAAATTGGAATTATGTATTTTCAATCGTTTATATTAAAATGTATTGAAAATTTTCACGACCCGTCGTGGGGTATGCGGCTGAGTATAATAGACCACCCTCATTTCTAAAATTAGGTGTCATAAAAGGCTACTAACGTAAGTTGAAGTCAGAGGCAGGTGGCCGGTCGTAAAATACCTAGTGTGCTGTATTTGTGTTAATACGTTGTGTTGAAGAGGTCTCGCAGTAGTGAAAATCGCGCCTGCATGGAGTTTTATTCGCGTGCTCCGCGTAAACCACCAGAGAAATACTAAAGTTATTTACTAGAGATTTCCCGCCTGATGACGCTGTAAAAGCCGTTAGGGCTAACAGCATACAGTCAGTTCCAAAAATCTAGAGGATTTTAGATCTACGAAAATTGTACAAAAAAGTCCGCGACAGCGTATCTCTATCTTTTATAGTTAACAGGACTTTTACGTTCAAAATTTCAGTTAAATACACTATATACCACACGGCAAAGCCTCAGGCACAACTAGTATCTGATATAACGATTAGATCTCATAACGTATATATTTTAAATTATATAGTTATCAACGCATATTAGTTACCGTAACGTATATGTTTTAAAGGATATAGTTATCAACGCATATTAGTTACCGTAACGTATATGTTTTAAAGGATATAGTTATCATCGCATATTAGTTACCATAACGTATATGTTTTAAAAGATATAGTTATCAACGCATATTAGTTACCATAACGTATATGTTTTAAAGGATACAGTTATCAACGCATATTAGTTACCATAACGTATATGTTTCAAAGGATGTAGATATCAACGCATATTCCCAAAAGCAGGTAATGTTTTCTCGCGTTGCTGCTCAAGGGATTTGTAGATATTCTAACGAAATTAGAAGCGAGTTTATCCCTCAGCGAGTAATTCATTCCCGTCCGTGAAGGAACATTATCCATGCCCAACAACTTTTCGCAGAAATCAATAATCCTTGGCTTTTTTAAAGATAATTCTCCAAACAAACACGTTACCATCCCAGCCCCGTTGAAGTCAAAGAAGCCGCGGATTAGCCAAATATTTTTTGTGTGAGCAAAATTCGAAACTATTTCGATTAGATGGGAGATTTGGCGGGTTATACTTTCGGAGTTTAGGTTAACAATGGCCTTCCGGGGATTGCGTGGAGATAAGTTCTAGGTAACATTATTATTTTATCTTGGTTTTTAGATTTATCTGAGTTTTCTAAATTACTGATTGGCTATAATTTTCACTTTATTCGAAAATTGACGAAGAAAATACAAAATTTTATTGTTAAAACTAAATTAAAATTATATCTCAAATCAAGCCCACGTAGAGTGGTACCAAGAATAGATAATTAGCTAGCTTTAAGATTTTGCTGTGGAGACACCTGACGATTCGTCGGTTTCGGGACGAAACGATTGTTGAGGTTGTGATAGTGAATGTGTGTAGCGCTTGTGTATTGTGGTGGTGGTGGAGGTATTAAGTGCATGAGTTTTTATTGATCCTGCTTGTATCAAGTATGAAAACGGAAAACATAAACGTACTTTACTTTACTACTTTACTATTCAAAAAAGTTGTTTTGTAGTGAATTGCAAAAAAGCGTAGCATAACGCACTTTAAAACTATTGCGCAGTTTATATAAAAAAAAGCTAAAAATCACGTTAGCAAGTACCGTCTTAGAACGCATCACCGTTCACAATCTGATCAGATAGTGGGCAAGCGTAAACCTGTCGTTAAAAAAAGCATATTCCGTGGCAGACAGTCCGGCATCTATATCTTTTATTTTAACGCCGAACTTTCGTTTTCTCCGCCGCTATCGGGGCGATCTTTAAAAATAAAGCAAATAATGACGCGTTAGATATAAACCATTCCCTCCACGAACTGGACAGTTCGAATTACAATATCGCATAGTCACCGCGATAGGATCGATACGTCGTCAGTATCACACCGCGATCGCTCCGCAAATGTGCTGACATCACGTAGGTGTTACTTATTGGTTATGGAACGGTATCGGAATATGCCTTCCGCGACTGTCAAAGGCTGTTGCGATTTCCTTGTTTGCCATATATCCATGACTGAATAACTATTGACTGTCCCGTTGGTTTAGGTGGCAATGACGTTGCCTTCAGTTCCGGAACCGCGGAATCGGTTCCTGCCGAGAGTCAACATTGACTAACTAAAACAACCTGCTGGTCCTTCGAATCTAGGTGAGCTTATATATTTATTCTAGATTATACAAGTTTTGAGCTATGATAGCCCAGCAGTGAGACCGTGGGACTCTTTCGAGGGGAACACTAGTTCAAACCAGGGCAGGCACCAATGAGTTTTTCTAGTAAAACTCATGTGTCTAATCGATAATTACAATTTATCACACGCTTTTCGGTGAAGACAAACATCGTGAGGAAACCTGCATATCTCTAGAGAATGCTGGAGATATGTAATCCGCATCGGAGCATCGTGGTAGGTCTTAGCTCCAACCCTTCTCTCCAGAAACGGAGAGAGGAGGCCTATTCCCAGCAGCGGGATTGTAACGCCTGTAACGACACGTAATGAGGAGGGATGAAAATCATGTGACCATACGAGTGTTGAGTATGAATGTGGATGGATATATGACTAGAGAGAGGCCTAAAAAGAGATGGTTGGATTGTGTGAAATATGACATGCATATAAAAGGAGTAGCGCCAGAGTTGACGAATGATAGGTGCGAATGAAAGAGAAAAACATGTTGTGCCGACCCCACTTATAGTGGGATAAGGGTTCGAAAGAAAGAAGACTATGTTTACTAGTTGTCTGTCACCTATAACACAAGTATTAAGTTAACCTACTTTGGGTATGGACGACTGTGTGTTTAAAGAGAATAAAAAGTAAAGAACAGTTTTCGTACTAAACCGATAAAGTTGGCAGATTTTCTATACCTCATATATTAGGGATAGGAGGTGGTCTTTTAGTGAGTGATAGTAGCATATCTTGAATACAGTCAGCTATGCACCAACTTGCAACGATTAATTTCTAACCTTCAATCAAATTGTAAAAAAAATTGTAACAAAAAAATGGCCGCCGAGTTTCTTACTGGTTCTTCTCAAATTTCCGAATCAGTGCTAGCTTCTTGATTGAATTTGACGATTCAAAAGTACTACTTCGATTCAAAAATACTGTAAACAGTCTACTTGAATAAAGAATAATTTTAGTTTGAGTTTGAGTTTAAGTATTACTGCAGACTGGTAAGTAAACTGCCAAGCAGTCCTGTCCATACTTTGACATTTAATATTATTGTTTACTGGACAACCTATTAAAAGAAGACCAAGATATTATCTAAACAATAAAATCGACCTTATATATTCGTATTTTAGAATGTAATAAAAACAGTTCGTATATTGTAATATTAAATACATATAAATGTAATTATAATGTATATGGTTACGCACCTGAAATAGAATGTTGCTAAGCGAGTCATCCGCAACAAAGGTTTTCAGAACCAAAAAAGATACTGCAAACTGATATTTAGAATGAATTCACTTTAAAACATTTGCTAATCGTACATGTTTGTACGTGCAAAGAAAATTAAAAAAAAAAAATTCCACGTTATAAACGATAACTTTAACGGCGAGACTGAAAGTATTCCAGCTTTAAATCAAAGTGACAGGTAAGCAAATAGAACAAAACACTCTCTTCTAGGAATCCAAAAGTCCTTGCCCATAAATCACTAGACTCCTGACAAATGGATTGTACGGGTTTTTTCACCGCCACTCATTTATTAATAGGGGCCAGGGAATGTTTCGGAAAACCAATAAAATGTGCCCCGTCATATACCTGTCCACTGGCAGACAGCGTGGCATTGTTCCTTGACTCGGCTTTTTTTAATTTTGTACCGCCTCGGTGTGAAACATTATAGCTGGCTTCATCATTATCCAAAAATATACACTGTTTAAATATATGATGCGCGCGACTTTACTTGCTTATCTATACTAATATACAACGCTGAAGAGTTTGTTTGATTGATTGTTTGAACGCGCTAATCTCCGGAACTACTACGACTGATTTGAAAAATTATTTGAGTGTAAGATAGTCCATTTATCGACGAAGGCAATAGACTATATAACATCATGCTGAAATGATGCGTGCGCCAAGTAAATGGTGAAAGTTATTCTAAAATTATGTACTGCAAAATTGTTCCCCTCTAAAAGTTCTAAATAAAAGTCCGCGACAGCATATGTCTACCTTTTAAGGTTAACCCACTTTAACCATAATTAATATAAGTCATACGGTTTACTCAAATAATAAGACTGCAGTCCACGCGAACGAAGTTGCCTTTAAACGCAACAAAGCTAATCCAAAATATTATTGTAATCTAAACATACTTTCCGACTTATAGCTTGTAATATCAGAAGACATTGTTGCAATGTGGCGGAAGTTTTTCATTTAAAATTTTGTTAAAGTAGCGCCATCTATTTCACTGCTAAGCAAGGGCCTGTTCTTCTGCTGAATGGCAAGTTTCACATATCAAAGAATTTTTAGGGATACGAGTATGCAGATATTATTATAGTTTTTATTCAACGTTAAGCGCAGGATGAATTATTAATATTTCATGAAAAGTTCAGCAAATAACTTGTATTATTAACATACATGCCTACAAGGACCAAAAACCGTTGGTAACGTTTGCTTACTTCCACTGTTATGTTATCACGGCATAGTCTTTCAAAAAAGCTTAACCAGTATTATGAAAAAAATAAATCGAAAAATGAGTCCCGCTCTATTCTCTTTTATTTTATGCATATTCTATATGCTAAACGGAATAATTATAAAATCAATAATTTAAATTAACATTCTATAACTAACACACAAACTGACATCAACTCAATTCACACTTAATAAAATACATCTCTTATCACTTAACCGATTGAATAAGGATATTAACACCAATTCACGATTTAATGACCGTAATCCAACTGTGTCGGATTTAATAATAGATATTAGTATCTATCGGAATGATTCTTTGAACAAACTTTGATGATAGTAGACGTTTTAATAGGAGATTAATAGTTTAAGTCGATAGTTGAAACACCCACACACATTGCGACTATCGCCTTTATATATATACTACTAAAAAATAGTACCATAATAGAATACCAAACGTCTGGTTTTACAATTTACGTAAATAGCATTTACCTAGACTAATTTGCTTATCATAAACAATTGTCATTAAACTCTCCGATGGATTGATAGAAGGGCTCAGGATCCTTTGGCTTCATTTGTTCTAGAAGATTTGTTCTAGGATTTCTTAGATTCTGGTATAGTACCCGGCATTAAATAATGCATGCACATTGATGTTTAGAACGAAACAGCCGGCCAGTTCGGTTTCGTAGAGCGCTGTCACTGTCAAACACGGGTTCGTCAGTCTGTGCGACAGAGACAATGCTCTACGAAGCAGAATTTCGCCGATTTTCTCTCTCTAAGCCTCGATGTGCATTATTTGTTGCCGCGTACTATACATATTCTTTTTTTCAGTCGTTCGCTCTTGTCAGAGTGGGTGTATTTGATGATGAGATTTCTTTGGTTAATGTAACTCTTGCAATGCCGCTATATTTTGTGATCTTCAGCGTCTGTTCAACATTGGACTATGTAAGTGTTGCTGATTTTATCGACTGAGTATCCGCTTGCCTTCAACTTCTTGCTGAATAACGAGTCTCCCTATAGTTTGTTCATTTCGAACCATGTGTCCATAATATTTATAGTACCCGGCAATAAATAATGCACTTCGAGGTTTAGAGAGTGAAAATCGTCTAGATTCTACGTCATAGAGCATTGTCTCTGTCGCACAGCCTGAGTAACCCGTATGAAACGTCACACACTAACTGAGTGACAGTGACAGCGGTCTACGAAACCGAACTGGCCGACTGTTTCGTTCTAAACAGCGATGTGCATTATTTAATGCCGGTTACTATAATTGGGAATTCTAATCCGCACAATGGACCATAATTTGCGTCTGATTTTTAGTTCTTCCAAAATAGAGGTGCTAGTTCTAAAGATTGTCCAAGATATTTGCAACTGTCACCGTGCCTAAGATTGATTAGGGAAAACTCATTTGTTATATAGAAACAATGTTAAATTCCCCTTAAATTTGAATTAAAGTCATTCGAACGTTTACAAATCATATCAAGTGTGGATATATCTCTTTGAAAAAAATGTTTTAAACACTTCACACTCGCCGACATCGGGGACGCATGAGTTTTGCGACTAACCTATTTTTGTGAATGGACGATTTTTTGTCCCGCTGTGTATACGCACAAAGGGCTCCTTCAAGGTATTTTGCGCGTGTGAAAGAGGATCCATTCTCTCAATCCGTATGGTGTATGGACCGAAAAATAATTGTCATTTCCTGCGGCGAATATATTATTATTCGTATTGCAATGCGCAAGAGTTATAGCGTGAAGGTATTCGTGAAATCAACCGACAAGTCAATTATTTTCGATTCTCAGATATAGGTCAATTCAAGAATTTGCCATGACATTAAATAATTAAAACATGCCCTTAATTTAGATTTTCCGTTTGCGATATTTATACCGATAATTAAATATTTAAGTTTGGTAACCTGTTTTCTATAACACCAATTATTTACTTAGTAACAATAAAATTTCAATATTTTTTGTTTAATTTATTATATTTTATAAGGATTTTTTAACTGGTTGAACATTACCTGTGGTATGAAGCTATGCTATTTTACGGCGTCACAGGCTAGGATTTGATTTGATATGCGTTGTTCTATAATATATAAAAATAAATAATAAATAAAATATTTAAGTAACACAAAACAGTTAAAGCTGTGTTGCGTTACTTAAATATTTTTCTTAAGGCGGTTTTTTGTTAGATCTTATCAGCAACAGCGCTTTGTCTGGGTGAGCTCATGGACTCGATAAAAAAAATTAACCACTCGAAAGTACTTGTAAAAGCTGACTTGAATAAACAATAATTTACAAAAATAAAAATATATTAAACAATATATAAAATATATTCTTATTAAATATATTTAATTTAAATTAATGTATCAAAAATGAGATAGATAGCGTCAGAAATATAATTGTTTCATCAGAAATAACATACACCATTAAAATATCGCACTACCTCATTATCTAAGCACATTGTTTTAGTAAAATAATTTCATAATATCGCATTCCGAGGGAGATCGCATCACCATTAACCTCTATAAGGAAATACTCGCGAATGTCATTTGCAATGCACTTTGGCTCGTCTCGAGTTACCTGTCACTGGCACCCATTAGTTGATCTCCCACGTCACCAACTTACCCCATGAAACTTACCCTCTATCTTCGGTAGGACTGCCAAAAATTACGTTTCTTACCGGACATTCTGAATTTTTATATTACATGCAAAAGTTCGTTTGTTGTTTTTATTAGCTTCTATACCGAGCACATGATTACAGCAGTTTAAAAATTAATTATTGTATTAGCCTTTTTTTAATTGAAAAAAGGCTAATACAGAAAGTCTACTACTATTGAGGATTACTTGATGATAAGAATGAATGGACATAGCTACTTTTCGATCTTGTATGAGACATTAATGACTAAATGTAACTAGCCATAAGAACTATATTTTGAAAAAAATAACCACCGAGTTTCTTGCTGGCTCTTGTCGGTAGGAACAGCTTTCCGAACCAGCAGTAAAGTTTACGTGAATCGTTATCGAAAGCATTTATTTACAAGTTATTGAATAAAAAATATTTTGAATTTGAATTTCAATTTGACAATGTGATTCATCATAATCATATGATTTATATAGACCACGTCACAGACATAAATTAAGAACTAACATGTATCGATTTAGTGTACTGTTTAATTTTGTTTTATTTCTTGTTTAATTTAATTTGTTCTATTTTCTAATTATTTTAAACATAATTAAATTTATTGTTTACTTTCTGTATCCATTTATTATGGTACTATTCGTTTCCCAAATTAAATAAATATCAAACCATATTGATTTGACATATCTACTCGATAATTAAATATAATGTATTAATTAAAAACGAGGAACTTCTTTATACAAATCGCAACAATTTTTTGACAAGATTTTATCATATATATACGCTTAATTTTTTTAATTAATAACGAGAAGCATATTTAGCTTTTCATCATCATCATCATCATCATCATCATCATCATCAACCTGTTATCGTCCACTGTTGGACATAGGTCTCTCCTACAGCACGCCACTGAGCATTTACTATTAAGAATGTTAACTTAGGTCCTAATATTATCCTGCGAACTTCTCTTTTTATATTAACAACAGTAGTATTGGCATCTTACAAACATAGTTTTCGTTTCAAAACCTTCAATGTATCCTTGACACCTAGAATTTAGATGTTATTTTCGAATGGAACTAAGTGTGGGAATTGTAGTGTTGTGATTGTTGTGGCATGACCCAAAACTTGTCATTTCCTCTGATTACTCGCCTCGTACGTTTCGTAGTTGTCATGGAACGCCGGCTGTTATTAGTAAGTGTCGGTTTCAGATATTTTGATATCTCGTGGTACTACACCTTACTCATTTAGATAAACAATAACAATATAGCGTGTTTAAATTGCTTATATTAATAAGAAAATATATATTTTTATTATTTACATTAAGAATATTATTATCATATTATACTTTAGGGAAATGCTAGTGATAGCATACAGCATTTATAATTCAAAAAAGTGCATTCGTGCAAAATGCAATACAGACCCAACGGAGTCCTGTAGACCATTGTTTCGGAATCTCAAGGTATTACCGCCTCCGTGCATACCTACACATCTATGAAATAGCATGCTTTATAAAACAGTAGGTACGAGTATAAGACGGAATTCTTTGAAGTGTGCTCTAACATTGTCTCATTTAACATGCATATCCCAACAAGTTGCAATATACATTTCGTAAAACCGCTCTCAGTTCTAAAAGTTGCTATGATATGATGATCCGTATTTATAATAAATTGCCGCAATCAATAAAAAGACATGCTTTGACTCAATTTAAAAAACAAATACAGCGGTTAAATAATGTATAATTGAAAATATTTAAAAGATTGACCGCCGAGTTTCTTGCTGGTTCTTCTCGGTAAGAGCAACATTCCGAACCAGTTGTAGCTTCATTAATCATATTGATGCTTGACGATTCAAAAGTGCCTGAAATGGTTTATTTGAATAAAGATTATTTTGATTTGATTTGATTGGTTATCGGATAAATTTTTTTACTCCGTGGAATATTTTTTTTAATTGAATATATAAAGGAGCATTTAATAATCATATAGAATTTAAATATTACAATCATTATGACATTAAATTTAATAATTCATAATATTAAAATAGATAATAAAATTTGCCTGTCAGATATATGACTAGACATGTTGTAATAACTAGTATCTTGTAACACGTTTTGTTACCATGTTTTCGGCGTATAAACTAATTTGAATTTGAAAAAATACTAATAGCTCGTTTTTTTAAGAATATAATAAGTATTATTTGCTCTGTATGGAACCTAAAGACTTTTTTTTCCTTCCATTCGCCCGTGTTTAAACGAGCAGGCTAAGATCGTTGACCATACCGCCTAGTCAATTGTCTATAATAATAAAAAGAATTTTTTCTCATTTAGTATATTATTCTTCTATTTTTAATGTCCTCATATTCACTTATATACGTCTTCGTAGTCATATACAATAATTTTGTCTTTCGTAGTAATAAAACGAGTTCTTTTCTTCTTTAGTATAATATTCTTTTATTGTTAACTTCCTCATATTGAGGAACTCAAAGACTACCAATTAAACTCGATCCATCTCCACAGATAATTCATAAGAGCAAGAATTGATATACTTATAATTATTTTTTTTATTTTCTAATCTTCTTAAAAATAGTTATTATAACGTGTTATGTTAGATAACTCTTATAATACGTAAATGTATTTGATAAAAGTATAATTATTATTAAACAATTAGTTAATACGTTAGGTTGAGTAAAGTAAATGGCGTTCTAAAAAAATATTTCTATTTTTCTAGATAAATCTTCATGTACATTTGCAAAACGTGAATAGTCCAACTCGTCTTAGAAAAGTGGAAATTGTTGATATGTAGAGGATAGAGAAAATCGTGTTGCCTAATTAGTTAACAACGCGTGTATTCCTCTATTCATGTTGGTGTCATTCACCTGTTTTGATAAATGTTTATTACCCCTTGATACGAGTATGCCAATAACCTTTCATATTTGTTTACATTTTATATCAACATTAAGTAGCCTGTCTTTACGAAAGTAATAATTAGAATATTTTGCTATAATCCGCGATTAAGTAAAGAGAAAATATATATTATGCTAAATGTAGAGTAGAGTGGACTATCCGTTCTCATACCCGATACATGCAGGATTCGTAAGCACTACACACGTTCACTATCACAAACTCAACGATTGTTTCGCCCCGCAACGGCAATGTACATCATTAGACAATGAACTAAAACAAATAATTAATCAGAATTTATGTTTGAAAGTTCTGGATTTTAAATCTTTTGAATCGATGCGAAATTTGAAGTTAATTTAAATTTACGCTTAATCCGATTTCTTACACGTATCTTGTAACCCGACTCCCGCTCCAGGACACCTGTGTAATCCTTTCAACATGCACATAATACTCCCTTAATTCCCTTGATACACCATGACATCTAACGCCTTTTGTTATCTTCGAACCTTTTCATCCTCAATTAAGGACTGTCCATTGTCTTCTGATGGGAGATGACACAGTTTTTACAATGTTTTTTTGCCATCAGAAGTTACTGTTTTGAATAGTAATATGATTTAATGTGATGTGTTTTGTTGTTTAGACGATTTATGGTAACAAGGGTGTCAGGTGATTCAATAATAGGAGCTGCGAGTTTTTGATAGAGCTCACGAATTAAATGAAGCCCGAGAAGTTTAAAATGTCTGCATTCTTGGTTTTTTCTATTAAATTATTTTCATTGGAATTTTAAATTAACTTTATAATGGGCCAATAGAAATTTGAGATTTTTTACGGTTTTTAGTTTAAGGCGTTCGATTGTATCGACTCGTTTATAATAAAGGTATTTTTATTCCAAGCACACAAGCACCATTTTAAAGCCACTGTTTTATATTTTTTATAATATTAACCCAGAAATATAGTTAGTTATAAAAATTTAAGTTCATATAATGTAGTTGATAATTATAAAGCTCCTACTAATAATGGCCCCATGGTTATAAAATGAAATAAAATATGTATGCACTAATCATATAATATAACATATTTGTCCGTTCCCTACCTATATTTATGTCTTACCGTAAGAAATTTCAATCAAATTGTCGCAGATATATATAAGAAACTTATATGCCGTGTGGTATCCGGCAGAATAGAATAGACCACCCTCCTTTCTTACCGAGTTGTCGTAAACGGCGACTAAGTTAAGTTGACGTCAGGCAGGCGGCCGGTCGTAAAATACGTAGCCAAATCATGTGACAACATGTTTGTAGCATGTTGTGCCGATCCCACTTAGAGTGGGATAAGTGCAGGAAAATGATGATGATATATAATAAACGTAAACAACGAAAATTTTAATTTATTTTATGAATTTCTTCTCCTTCTTCTTTTCGTTTCCACAATGGGATTATAAAAATTCTCAAACATACATACAAAAGATACATAGTGAAATATGTGGTAATGTCCCAATAATAACGCAATTATATTTTATGGGCGTTGTACAGCTTAGTTAGGACAATGAAAGTCTCATAAAAGCACCGTTTCGATTTTGTTGGATTTTTTTAAAGGTACTATAAACTACCTTACCTTAAAAAAAAGGTAAGGTAGTTTATAGTTTACTATTCTATACTTATTATAAAACAAATTCCCTAAAAGCTTTCTGTATGTGATCGATTTTATCAAAATCTACTTAACATTTTTCGTGGAGTTTTTTCTTAAAGGTAGTGTTATTCTTCCAGAAGGCTTAGGTTAATAGTATATTACGTTTTAATGTAAATTGCGTCGAAGTAGTCGCGCAGTTTTAAAAATAGTCGCCTGCTGGGAGCTTTAGTCGCGTGCGACGCCTAAACAAATACGACGAGATACACTACAGAACTGTACTAGATAATTGTAGATCAACAGAAATACTACAAAAAAGTCTGCGACAGCGTGTCTCTATCTCTTATGGTTAACTCACAATAACTACGTTCAAAATTTCAATTTGGGATAAACTTTTAGATATACTGATTTCCACGCGGCCGCAAAGCCGCAGCTAGTTTATGTATATAAACTTTCAAAACACAGATTAGACGTTTAGTTAATAGACAATATTTTGAATTACGCCATATCTCCACCCTTTACATCTCAGGCGTGAAAAAACAATGGAATGCATGACAAAAAAGCAATTACATTAATCGCGCAAACGTAGGCTGAGAGGGAACGAGACTGACTGCACAAGATATTCTGGCATTAAGAATTTAAGTCCATGCCATTTGTCCATTTTCCATGACACGTGATGTCTTCCACTCTCACCTGAATGTCAGTTTCAGTTAAACTGGTTAATAGAGAAAGCAAAATGCACTGTATAAGTTTTATTATAGACAAGATCAAACGACATAAATTAGTAAATACGAATCTAATGTATGAACATAGTGATTAAGTAAGATTTTGCTGACTTCTCAATTTCGATTTTCAACAAACGAAAACATTTCGACGTTAAGTATAATGCTACGTATAGTCACAGGATTCAATAGCTTTAACACTTTAAAATGTATCTATTGATATGCTTTAAGATTATTTTTAACCATATATTGGAGTGAATTCAATTTACGGGTGTAAGGAAGGGGCCGGATTTTTTTTTACTTTTCTTTTATTGCGGTTATCCTATGCCTGCGATACAACTTTTTGAATGTTAAAAAAGTGACTAGATTGGAACTGCTCTATACTTTAGAATCGAAAAAAAGGCTGTTTCTCTTATTGAGATCAATAATTGCACAGTAATCGTCTATGAGCGGTGAGACTGTGCGACTACCTCGGGAGGGTCACGGGTTCGAACCCTGGGCAGGCACCGATGAGTTTTCTGGTGGAAACTTGCATGTCTCTAGAGAATTCTGGAGATATGCGTAACCTAACAATTCGCATTGGTGCAGCGTGGTGGGTCTAAGTTATGGAGCTAGGGAGGCCTATGCTCAGCGGTGGGTGGTTAAGTAAAGTAACAGGCCGTTACTTTACTTTACTTAAACTAGTCTTAAAGAAAATAGGTATTAAAAAATATTCACAAGTGTCGAATACCTTCGTAGTCGAGTCTGATAGGTAAATCTGACATACCCTATATAATGCCAGCCTAAGGGAGATATTTTTGTACAGGATCAAAGCGATCGCGGCTCGTCAGTGACGTCTCTTCCGGCAAGATGGCGGCGTCGGCGATTGTTTGATCTGCGAGTAATGAAGTATGCCACCTCTCCCCGCTTCCTGCTGTCGGGGTGTCAAGTTACTGAACGTTTGCGTATTAGACGTTCCCTTACGATCTTATTGGAATTAGCTTTTGGGTGGTAATTTGTTTTCCAATAAGATTGCTTTTGGTAGATTTTTAAAGTTCATTCATACTTATTAATATATATACATACGGATCACATCGCAATAAAATCGTGTTACCTTTGTATAAGGTTGGACGTTTTGGCAGATTTGCATCCAAGGTGGTCGCGAACTGACTTAGTCACTCACTGACTCATTATATTATTGTAATGAGTTAGATTACTTAATATCTTCAATATTTAATAACTTCCCAAACATAAATAATATTAATCTTTTAAAATCTGCGAAACCATAATTTGCGGGTTGCGTAGTTGCATAGTTGCGAGTAGGTACTACTTACTAGTAATACGTATAAGTAGATAAGACTATATACATATGACAGCCCTAAAGTAACGGTCTTTATCCCACTGTTAGGCAAAGGGGTCGTCAATCGTTTTTTTTTTGGAGAGAAGAGTTAAAGCTTACACCTACCACGCTGCGAATTGGAATTCGATTCGAGAAGATATACGGGTTTCCTCACGATGTTTTCGTTCACCGAAAAGCGTGTGATAAATTACATTTAACAATTAAACACATAGGCTTTTTTAAAATAGAAAAACTCATTGGTTTCTGCTCGGTTTGAACCTGTGACCCTCTCAAAAGAGTCACAGATTTCACCGCTGGGTTATCACATTTTATTCATTTATTTATTTCATCAGAACGTACAAAAGTTACAGTTACATCATGTTAATGTAAACATAAACTCATCAGAGTTTTAGTACGCCAGAGCCGTCGACATAATATACATTATACATATATAGTACATTTATGATCAGCAATTTTTCGTATGATAATACATCTGTATAAATATATATACTCAAAGAGCTATTACTAAATCAACATATTTTGCTATAATCCGAAATAATTTGGTAATGGACTAAAGTAATATACTAAAGAAATACCAATAATAAATAAACCAGAAATATGGATCAAAAATATAAAAATATTAAGCTCCATATTACATGTCTCTTGATGTAAGCTGAAAATAATCTAGTACATTGCGCTTATGAAACAAAATATTATTTTACAGAAACAACTTAAGAATAGCGTGATAATAAAACGTGGTAATAAAACTCAGTTCAGCAGCCTATGCTATTCGAAAGATAAGACAGTTTACAGACGTCGAAACAGCAAAACTAGTTTATTTTGCTTACTTCCATAGCATTATGTCTTATGGAATAATGTTATGGGGTAAATGTGCTGATATTGAGAAAATTTTTGTATTGCAAAAAAGAGCCATACGTGGCATTTATAATTTGAATTCGCGTGAGTCCCTGCGAGAGAAGTTTAAGGAAACAGGTATTCTTACGTTAGCTTCACAGTATATTTTTAGCAATTTGATTTTTGTGCATAAAAATATACATAATTATAAAAAGATTGGCGATGTATATAATAGACAAAGTAGGAACCGACATAAGCTTGCGGCTCCTGCTTTGCGCCTTGTAAGAGTACGTAAGTCGTTTGTGGGTTTGGGTATAAGATTCTATAACAAAATTCCACAATCAATTTTAACTTTGCCATTACAGCAATTTAAAAATACTGTTAAAAAGAGGCTGATACAGAAAGCCTATTATACCGTGGAGGCTTACATTGATGATAAGAATGCGTGGATATAGCTGCTCTTTGACCTTGTGCAGGATAGCTATGACAAAATGTAATTAGTATTAAGAATCTTCTTTTTTAAAAGAGCTCCACCGAGTTTCTTGCTGGCTCTTCTCGGTAGGACGGCTTTCCGAACCAGCAGTAAAGTTGACGATTCAAAAGCACTTGTTTACAAGTTTACTTGAATAAAGAATATTTTGAATTGAATTGAATTGAATTAATAGTTAAAAACTCAGAACAAAGAGCGACGACGTTACTATCATAGAAAAACTCATAAATCCCTGCGCGTTCAACTCTTGACCACCTAGAGACAAGCACACATTCTGACCCTATTCCATCTTAATTAACACTACCCGACAGATGAATAACAGTATCAACTCGGATTTAAATTCAATTTCATATCCATATTGATTTGATATTAAGGGTATAATCGCGTTAGTCAGTCCACTAGTGGGGATTACTCGCTTTTTAATAAAGTTGCGCGCCCGGAGTGATGGGGACATTTTTATACAAAGAGGATTACTTGGGCCCCGTTTATCTGCACCTTACAGCTCCGCTTAGCGCTCTAAATACTCTTCCGCTGAATGCTCGCGAGTTTTACGGATAGCAACTATAGGTACTAGTGTCCTGTAGTCACGGTAAATTATATTTATGAATAATTAATTACTTCTGCCCTAGAAACGACTTGTCGTGAAACGGTCTTAAGACCCGTCGTAATGTATGGATTAGAATGTTAGGTAATATAAAAGATGGATGAAAGAAGAAGGCATGCCAGCCGAGTGGTATCCGGCTGTGTAAAATAGACCACCCTCATTTCTTACCGAGGTGTCCTATGGACACCGACGACTATGGTAAGTTGCCGTCAGGCAGGCGGCCGGTCTTAAAATACGTAGCCAAATCATGTGACAACATGTTGTGCCGACCCACTTAGAGTGGGATAAGGGCAGGAGAATGATGATAAAAGAAGAAGGCATGCAAATGCGATGAGAATGTTAAGGTGGATATGTGGTGTGATAAGACTACATAAAATACGAAATGATTTACTAGCCCAATAAAGGATAAAGAAAACCTTCTTTTCAGGTAAAAATACACACAAATACGTTTTTTGTATCACTGAGGGCGCTTAAACAAAGTTAAGTTGGCGCGATCAAAGTTCGGATACAACTAGAAAGTAATAAAAATGGAGCAATTTTGCTAGTCCTCGGCTACCCCAAGATATAAATGACGAAATGTAACTAGTCATAAGAATTTATTTTATAGCATATATATATAGAATTATGTTTCTTACTGGCTCTTCTCGGTAAAGGCAATTTTCCGAACAAGGACTAGACTCGACGATTCAAAAGCACTTATTTACTTTTACTTGAATAATTTATGATTTTATTCGATATAAATATTATAAATGCGAAAGTTGATCTGCCTGTTACACTTACACGTCTAATCTACTGCATCAATATTGATAAAATTTGGCACATTTAAAACTTTACACCGGGGCAATACATAGGAAAAAATGTATAGAAACCGTAATTCACGTGTTACTCTACCGGGTTAGCCCGACTAGTTTCGAGCCCATCCATCGCCCATAATCATGGGTTCTTCATACGGCGTTATTGAGGTGGGAACAAGAGGAACAGGGAAATAATACTCGTTTATCTATAGGTAACAAGGAAAAAACGCATTTTGCATTATGATACTTAAAAGCCTAAACTACTCTCGTGTAATTTTTTTCAAAAATAATTCCCACCAACCATCCCCCCCCCATCAACATATCATTATTTCAGATCAGGCGATCCCATTTGTGCAGTAATAGAAGGCGTCCTGGAAGACGGCAATATTCGCGCGCCCCGGAACTCGCCGGTTCCCAGCCAACTCCTCAACTCCTCAACGAGATAATTGGCTACCGGCGTCTGCGCATTGTTGGTGTCGTTACACCCTCGTTATTCAATTCAACAATTGCTCCTTGTTTCGTATCGAGGCTAATACGCCTTCTTGGAACTGGCCCGTCATTTATTGTTACTAGTGAGGTCCGTAAGTAAAAAAAAACCATACCATTATAATATAATAATAATAAGTTTATTTGACATAAAGCCTAATTAATACAAACATAACTTAACTTATAAAAGATTTATAATTTATGGCTTATATTAAGTTGCGTATAAAATAATGGTGACCTTGACTTTCAAGCTAGGATTGTGTTTTGAAACTGTAAACTGAACTGGTACTGAAACTGTGTAACTGTAACTGAAACTGTGTTTTGAAAGTCAGTGGTTCAGCTCGGACATTAAAAAAATGGCAACGGCATTCCTTATATAATTAAACATAATTAGAGAGACTTACATGCTATATAAAATATGTATGTATGGTATGTAATAGTTGTGTATCTGTGTGTTACTGAGTGTGTGTCAATGTGAGAGTATGTGTGAACGAAAAAAGTTCTCAGATAATAATCATTTCTGTTTCAAAATAGTTAAGTGACAACAGCCAGGACTTTACGGAGTTTTTGCAATTAAATTTGTTCTTGTTATGAATATCTAAAATGTTATTAATTTTATTATAAATTTTGGAAGTTGTTGAAGAAAATTGTCTTCAAGCAAAAGCTGGACGTATTCTAATAAAAAATCGGAGAAATTAAAGTCTTCACACTCCCAATAACCTACCCAGGTCGTTATTAGGTATCATACTATAAGCCCTATTATATCCTGTTCGGGCAGACAGGAGGCACGCTTATGATGACTTTCTCTAACGCTAGTAGAGCTTCTATGATCTACTCTCTGTGCTTCGCAAACTCATATATGCTTCTCTAATGTTATAATAGATAGATGTCTAACCCGTCCAACCCACTGATGATCTAAAAGCCTAGCCTAAGGACTATCAGCATACATTACATTACATTACATTGCAAAACAACTGTTATTGTAAATTTGGCATTTTTTCCAATTTCCTTAAGTTTTAGGTACCGAAGTTTGAACCGTCTTATTTATTTTCTATCAAGCATCGATAGTATCAAGCTCCTATCAAATAGGAGATTGATATGGCTTTACATATTACAAGAATAAAATTAATTGTATTAATATAGTATTAGGAAAACAAAAAATAATAATGTTATCCTAAGTGTCTTATGTTAAGATTTTTTTATTTAGATTTATATAGTCTTAATAATAGCTGTGGATTTGTTACAAATAAATAAATAAAGAAATATATGGTTCTGGTGACAAGTATCAAGCGCTTTAAGAACGTGTAATAAAATCATGTACCTAATACATCTTATTAATTTAATTTTCATCTATAGGTAACTTATACACTATATGATGAAGTTATATTTCATAAAACATAAGAATAAATTAAAGTAAAACCTTTGAAGAAGTCATTACCGTCCTTAGCAAGGTATAAAACCTTTTTTAAAGCAATGAGAAATAAAAAAGAAACTTAACGACGTCCTCTGCTAATGAGGCTGCAAAATCGACGTCAGATGTAAAAACATAAATAAGATAGAGGACCACCGGGTCCCATATGAATATCAATTTGTTTGCTTCTGCGACAACGTCATTAAATTAGCGTCCAAATTGAATCACAACTGCGACAACCTTGCCGGTGCGACGTCCCGCGAAACTTTTCCTCCTATTAATTTACAAAACATCTCCGTTGTCAGCGCGCAGTTGAATCTAGCCCTTCTCACCCACAATCCAAGACTTAACTTACTTCGTTGAAAGCTTAAGTTTGTTCATTATTTTTACATGTCATTGTGCAAGTAACACAACTGGAACTGTATCAAAATACGACTTTAAAACTAGCATATTAAGGTTTTTATTCCTCAGATTGCGTCATGAGGGTGTATCTGGTGAAATTATGATGCAGTCTTTATTCGTGAGCCGTCGGGAGCGGTTGTAGTAATCACCGCGTATCTCCATCCAGGGGTGGGCCGTGAATAGAGCCCTAATGAACTGGATTTAGGAGTTTTGTGCCGGCAACTCGTCAGCTCAGAGGTGCAACCGAGCAATTATGACGGACAAAACAAACGTGACCTACGTATATATAGGTGCATCTTTTTAATTACGCTGCTAACTATCGTTGGGTTTTTCTTACTAGTTAATTGCGTTTGTCTGTTCCAGGTTTACAAATCCCCAGCCGGAGCGGTCAACGATCGATACGGAGGTATACTCAGATTGATGGGCTATTCTCTAAGCCGTATCGAGCTTGCTATTATGTGGAAAATCGTCCCGTACCGACCTCCTTGGGACATCCAATCCTCTTAATCTTCTTAGAGCGGAGCGAACGGGATTATTTGGAATCTAAGTACCTAATATGCTTAGATAATAAAAGATTTCGCAATTGTTCGGACGGATTGTTAATACCTTTCCTTATATACCTACCTGAATAACCTTATAACCTCAATATTTTTATATATGGGACAAGACACAAGGCGTTGTCCATCCTCAAAGTTACTTAATACTTATATTATGGGTGACAGACAACTGATAATTGTACTAATTAAATCCGGCTGAGTAGAATAGATCACCCTGTTTCTTACCGAGGTGTCGTAAAAATACGACTAAGGTATAGTACGCGGCACTCTGGCTCTCATGGCCTCAAATTTAAAGATAATTTGAAGCTAACAAACAATACGATATAAATGTTCAGATATGTATTGTCTATTTTTTTATTTGCAAACAAATTTAGCAACGTTACCGATATATAGTTTATGTAATACAATTCATACTTTGTTCAAGTTGAGTATTTCACCGAAGTAGGTCACAAAACTTTCACCAAACACGTGTCCCGACTTTGAAACTGAGGAATATCATCAAACAGAGATATATATTCAAAACTACTATGATATACTTTTATATTATAGATATGTTTATATCTAAAACACATGCATAGTTTCCTACACAAGTTCACTACCCGAGTTTGCAATTTTAAAATATCGTATACGCCACTAAGACTTTCAAAGAATTATAGTCTTTAAAACAATATCTGTAAAGTTAAATTTTCAATTCGTATGTCGGAAGCGGCTGTAAAAGATGAGTCTGTTCTTATTTATTTACGGCGGTGCGGCGAGCGAAGTGGAGCGAAGATGATATGAATGATAAATGACCCTCCGAACGCCCCTCCCCTCCAGCCCCTGTCCCCCGTTCACACGTGAACACACGCCGTGTGATATTCTCCTTACTCTATGTCTGCTAAGTCCCTGTGAATCGAGATAGGTGTAGTAAATGGTTTAATGATATAAGTAATAAGTTTATAGAACAGTTCATAGTTTGCTACAGCTATAATAAAAAATAGCTACTAATGTAGGTAGATACTACATATACTTATATAAAAAACTAGGTTTTACTCGCGATTTCGTTCACGCAGACTTTAGAGTCTTGGAATAAACAATAGCTTCGGCTACTCGAAACGTGAACATTAAATTCGGCATAAAATTAAAAAAACAATGGAAACAATTGTAGCAAAACCATAAAAAAAATTTAAAACCCTTCTTATATTAGCTATATCTTTTAATATAATACTCTATCGGGTCTTCTATATAAATCTATTTCTTTAACTTACAGTTTCACTTTGACACGTTGTGAATAAAAAAAAACCTTTATGTGATAAAAATTTCATTAAATATACTGTAATCTTTGATAATACGAACGATAATAGAGGGCAGTTTTAATGTCATCCTATTCCTGTCGAATTTACAGGATTTCTATAGCCGATATATGTAGATCACGTGCAGGCGGCCGGCCGTAAAATACGTAGCCAAATCATGTGACAACATGTTTGTGACATGTTGTGCCGACCCCACTTTGAGTGGGATAAGGGCAGGAGAATAATGATGATAGATCACGTTTTTAATATCATCATCATCGGTTAAGCATTATTTTCTTTGAAACGGAGAGAGAGATCTTCGACCTAGCCTAGGTTTTATTCTATCGGGTAATCCCGACTAGTTTCAAGCCTATACGGGGCCCTAATTCATGAGCTCCTTGTACGGTTTGTGTAAACAATACGAATAGTATGAATGAGTTTTGATAATTAGTAAATTTTATAGGATATCATTACGATTAAATTGTAAGGTTGCCACTGAAAAGTATTTTTTTTATAATACTTATAGCAGAATGCTCGCAATTAATGTAAGTTGGGAAGTTTAAGTAAAGAGGACTTATTGCAAAAAAGGAATTACGAACATATTGCATTTCAGCCTTACGTTTAGATGCCGTAAATACTAGTGTTTCACGATGCTATCTTTACCATGTAATGTGTACGAATTAATAAATGTGCCTCTTATAAAAATACAATTTATACGGAGTTGTTTGTGCCGTTTTTATATGCCTATAAGAGCCAAGTAGAGATTAATTTATATTAAAGCAAATTGTGATTTACCCATCTGCCTAGCTAGAATTTAAAGAATAGCGTGATCTATTGCAGACCATTGTGGAATAGAAAAAAGAGATAGAGTTAGAATTTTTTTTGTTGTTTCGGTAATAATGAGCATGCTTCTTACCAACCTGGCGTTTAGTATATAGCAGGAATAAAATAAAGCTTATAAATACACAGCTTTAAGGGAACTAATAAATTCCTCCGATCAATCTCAATGTCTAGCCGAAGTCATCGGAGCTAAACGGATTTTTTCAAGCCAATGGCCGCGCATCAACATGCGTGACGCGCCGCGCGATTGGCCAGCTCTTTTTGTTCCATTTTCGAATCCTTTGTTTTTATTGGTTGACACTTAGCTAAGACAAAGGGGCGACGGAATGTGTGAGTGTATTTAGTAAGTGTTTTTGTCTGTGTGCGTTAAGGAATGAGCTTCCTGTCTGTAACGTAGGTAAGGCGTGGGACGGCGAGTCATGTGGGTAGCGAGTACGTGCCTGGGGTCCTGATTTTGATATAGGTTCGGCCCTCGGCCTATATAAAGTAGAGTGGACTATTTATATTTATTAAGTACTTTTTTCCTATTGTATATATTTACTGCAGTGTGAGAATAACGACGACAAAAATTTTCAAGAGTAAAATACTAACTAACTAAGTACGTACAGTAGCAGCCTGCTATAAGCTCCGTGATGAACTAAGAGAGAGCATAGAAGTTTTTTAAAGAGATAGAATATAGACAAAACATTGCTATTGAATGGCAAGGTGGCTATCTATATTCCAGTATTTTTTTGTATAATTCCATAATCAAGAAACGCATGAAGACATATTTAAAATATCAATTAAGAATCTAAGTTTTTATATTTTAGCAGTGCGAGCCAATAGTAAAACTCAAGCGCTCTTACGGTTCGGCCATTATGGAGTCATTATATTAAAAAATAATTCTTTTATATTTAAATTCGAATTATGATATATCTATCGCAAATTGTCGCAGAGTATTAAGTAACACATAAGTTTTAATAAAAAAACTGCCCGGGTTTGAACCCATGTTCAGGCACCAATGAGTTTTTCTATGAAAACTTTTGTGTCTAATTGATAATTGCAATTTATCACACGCTTTTTGGTGAAGGAAAACATCGTAAGGAAACTTGCATATCTCTAAATAATTCTAGGGAATATGTGTAACCTAGCAATCCGCATTGGATCAGCGGGGTAGGTCTTAGCTCCATCCATCTCTCCAAAAAAAGGAAAGAGGAGGCCTATTCCCAGCAGCGGGATATATAAACAGGCCGTTTTCTTTATTCAGTAACTCTGTTCCCAATAAAAACGTCTTCGATGTCTATGTTTCATCGATACATAACATCTATCTTCAGCTGAAATGGATTTGCCGATAGGTGTAACCTAAGCTTCCCACCTCATCAGACCTGAGCCTTATTGGAAAATTAATTAATACAACTTGTATCTAATACCTAAATGTGTTGATTTTGATATCATATTTGCCCAGCTTTTGTATATTAACATTAGTTAAACACATTTCAAAATCAATAAAAAACATACTGTGTCCTTATAAACTAGATGCTTCGAGCATTTTTATTCAGTCTGGTATTAAATTTTATGCTTATCCAAAATTCGACACTGAATGAATCACGAAATGAAACTCTTTTTAAATATTCGCTTTATTTTCTTAGAATTTGTCATTAGTAGATTCGTTTAAATTTGTAATCAATTTTTGAAATATATCCGATTTAGCTGAACTTTGGACGGTAATATAATATACTGCCAAGAAGTTTACTAACGATTAATCCGCGAACTGGCAACATCTTGGCTAAATCGGTAAGATCTCGAAGGTTAGATTTTTTCATTCAACAAGTTCATTCACTTTTGAATCTTCTAGAAGACAACTAAATCTTATCGTTAACTAGGAAAACTTTATTATAGTTAATTATTTTATTAAAAAAATTGGTTTAATAAATTTTACCTATATAATAACTTGCTTAAATGTAAGTTTCATCCCAGGGTATGCTAATCCAAAAGCCTATAGCTGCCTATAGGCGTCGAATCAAAGTCGCTGTTACTGAAAATAATTCGCGCTCACCTCCAGACGGGGTGTAATGATTAATGAATGGGATTATTCAATTAAAGACTCGGCAGGTTGCTGTGGGGGTGGTTTTGGGGGGAATGGGGGCACTCCCTAAGGCATTCTTCGCCTGGCTACTTCATAGCGCTACCCTAGATACCTTTGGATGTAATTTTGGTATAACGTTATCAATAACTACATGTAATTTGTCTGACCTGAAGGCCTACCATGAACTCTTATTGCGACTCTATTGAAGACGTAAACGAAATTGTTTTGCTTTTTCATACCATGACGTCTTAAAGACGCACACTTTACGTCGTTGCCGAATGAGCGTTCGGAATCCGTCCCAAGAGCATTTGAGTAAAAGAGACAGAGTTATCTATAGTTCATATAACGTTATCCTTTTTACGTCTTCAATTGAGTTGCAATAAGAGTTCATGGTAGGCCTGTTGTTAGCACAGGTGGCCCTGCCATCAGCTCCACGAGTCGCGACTTCAATTTTCGCCGAGGATCAACACTTCCTATAAACAATGTTTTTCTTCTTCGAGTCTGAGTGTATGTATTTATTTGAAATTTTATGCCTATGCATATATTTTTAATTTTATTCCTATATGGAGTACTTATTAACTCATTTTTAATTACTTCATCAGCTGTTATAGCTAAGAGTATGATTTTGTTTGTATTATTATACTGAGCCACGATATCCCATAGCCGGGTCTGCTAGTATGATACAATTAAAATTGAGTCCATTATATACATCACCAATTTTTTTATGATTAAATATTGTAAGGAAATAATAATGTTATTATGGTATTAACACTTACCAAGCCCCATGTGAACGCTCTAAAAGTTTTTAATAAAAGTCCGAGACAGCATATGTCTAGCTTTTAAAGTTAGCCCACTTTAACCATAATTAATATGTGTTACGATTTACTCAAATAATAAGACTGCAGTCCACGCGAAGGAAGCTGCGTTTAAAAGCTAGTTTTATACACTGGCTAACCCGGCAAACGTTATTTTGGCATATAAATTATTTCTAGGGAATTTTTAGAGTACACTATAAAAAAATGTTAGTGATGGTCAACCCTGATCAAATAGGATTATCAATCAATAATAAAGGATAAAGGTTATCACAAATGGTTAGGGGTAGACAACCTTTATCACATAAGGGGTGTGAAAACAGATAATAGCTGACGCTCCGAACTAATATATGCATATAGAATTTCATGAAAATCGGTCCAGCCGTTTGGGAGGAGTATGGTGGTAACTAACACACGCATTTTATATATAAGATTAAATCACTTCGAAGACAGGTATTTAGGCCTTTGAAACTATTAATATTCTTATTTAGACAAACTATGTACTGCAAACTATTGTAAAGAGACGTATGCATTATGTAATGTGTATTATATTATCGTGTTTGATTAGGGCGCCAATGGAATTTCATCCCGGTAATAAGGCCAGCCATTGTGCTCCATATACTTACCTGTTTTACCTACGTATAAATAGAGCGTTTGACCTGAGATTGTACTGAAATTCGTAATTAACAATAGAATTTACTAAACGAAAGACGTTGCAGTTTAAAAAATGTTTTTTTTTCACACATTGCCAAAAATGTCATGTCCTAAATACGTGTAATACCTACGTTCTATGTTTTTAATGATTCAATTTTGTCCTAGAAACCAGATTTGTTTGTTCAAAAGTTATATTTTTACAAAAATGCTTTTTTATATATCAATAGTGGTACCAGTTAAATTATTTGTGTCAAATTTTGTGTTAAAATACCCTCAATTTTGAACTATACTGTTTTTTCCTGGTCCCGAAGGAAAAACGGAAATTTTTAATCCTCTAGTTAGCTCGATATAAAATTTAAATTGCAAAACATTTCATGCTTAGTGGACTAGCCATGAAATCTAACTGCCAGACAGACTTTCTTATTCATCATTTTATTTCATTGAACTTATATTTTTTAAATATTATAATATTTTGTGCATGCGGTTTCGCCCGCGTAGGAATAAGTGTATTTCATTCAAATTTCGAATATAAAAGTAGTTATTGTAAGTTAAGCATAAGCACGGTCTCTTCAACGAAGTTTACAAAAAAACATTAACTTAATAATAATAATTAGATTTGCACTACTTTTTAGTATAAACCGTACAAAAATCTGTTTAATAGATTTTAAGAAAACCGATCATTTACGGGGACAGCTTTAGGGGACTTTGATTTATACTAAATATAGATTGGCCCAGTTGGCAGTGAGCCTGTTCAGTTCCGCGGGTTCACATTTTCTAAATAAAATTGTTGGTTCTTCGATTTTGAGTGTATATATGTATTTATTGTATATATTACTTTGGGGGCGGGCCGTATGTGTAATTGTCGAAATTGTTCGATATTTGAATCTGTCAGTTGTTAATACTGGTCTCCTAGTATCTCTCACATCATATTAGTGCCCCTGCTTTCAGCTCCGCGGGTCGCGGTTTCGATTTCCGCCGAGAGCCAACATTTTATATGAACGATTTGTTGGTTCTTCGAGCCTGGGTGTATATTTGTATATAAGTATGTATTTAAAATTATATATGTAATATATTTACCAGTTGTCCGTCACCCATGTTCCATCTACTCAGCGTTTGCCGTTTTCCCAGACTCTACTTCCATGCCTGGAAAAAAAACTTCGCCACCTCGCTTTTCCCTACCTAATGTCGGTGGGACCGGACGCATTAGTTATTTTACATATATTCGTATAGAACATATAATAGTATAAGAGAAATTTTAATTATAATTGACTGTCTTATATATAATGACATTTATTTGGATAGTGAGTTTTGTGTACCCAATAGTCGCCACCCACGCCACATATAACTCCCATAACAAAAGTATGAAGTTACTTACTTTGGGGACGGACGACCGTGTGTGTAAGTGTCCCATATATTTATTATTTTATTTATTATATTATTTGTATGTATCTTTCTGTATATAAAGATACATTTACAATTGTTACTGTGTTGTAAAGAGAAAAACGAAAAAAATTGTATACAGTAACCTTATAAACGTGTAAGTATAGAGAACTCACTGGCTGTAGGCCAGAAGCGCTGTGCAGTGAATACGAGATGGCCCTTAAGGGGTTCAAGTGGAGCGGCGAGCGCCATCCAGCGAGTGCCGGAGACATGTCAATGTCGCCACCGGACTATCTACTGACATTATCTGGCACATCTAGGCATTTCAAGCTTGTGTGTATCTGTAGTCATTTCTGCAGGCCTACCATGAACGACGTAAACGACGACCGCGAAACCGCTTTCTTTTCGTACCATGAAGTGTGAATTGCATTGGGGTCGTAATGTTTGAAAAGGATAACGTTATATGAACTATAGATAATAATTTATATGTAATATTTAGGTATATGTATCGCGGATTATAGCAAAATAATTATATTATTACTTTTGAACTATAGATAACTCTGTCTCTTTTACTCACATGCTCTTAGGACGAATTCCGAACGCTCATTCGGCAACGACTTAAAGTGTGCGTCTTTAAGACGTCATGGTATGAAAAAGCAAAACAATTTCGTTTACGTCTTCAATTGAGTCGCAATAAGAGTTCATAGTAGGCCTGCTGGATTGCTCATATAGTTTTAAATATTAGGTCCTTACATATGAAATTGACGTTTTGTCGTACTGGCCACTTTGATTTCAAATATTACCTTTATGGTTAGGAATTCCAAATTCAAATTCATACAGCTATTTACTCATGCATTTGTGTTTCAAACCCCCTAATTCATTTGTTTTTTCTTCTTTTGTTTTTTTCTTTGTGTCACTCTGTTTACAAAATGGAAAACATGAAATATCGCGCTATTTACGAGTATGAGTTCCACCGTGGCACCAGTGCTGCAGAAACGGCTCGAAGGATTAATAATGTGTATGGTGACGGTGTCGCAAAAGAAAACACAGTGCGTTTTAGGTTCCAACGTTTTCGTTCTGGAAATTTCGACCTGCAGAACAAGCCTCGTGGACGGCCGGAGACCAAAGTTGATAATGAAGAATTGAAGGCTATTGTGGAAGCGGATCCATCGCAAACCACGTCCGAGTTAGCTGCAGGCTCCGGTGTTAGTGATAAAACTATTCTAATCCACTTGAAGCAAATTGGGAAGGTGAAAAAGCTTGAAGGGTACCTCATGAATTGAGTGAAGCAAACCGACAAACGCGCGTCGACTGCTGCGTTACGTTACTCAACCGGCACAATAATGAAAGAATTTTAAATCGAATCATTGCCTGTGATGAAAAGTGGATCCTCTACGATAATCGGAAGCGCTCATCGCAATGGCTGAACCCTGGCGAACCAGCCAAATCCTGCCCTAAGCGAAAATTGACTAAAAAAAGTTGCTTGTAAGTGTTTGGTGGACTAGTGCCGGTGTCGTTCACTACAGCTTTCTTAAATCTGGCCAGACGATTACGGCAGATATCTATTGTCAGCAACTGCAAACCATGATGGAAAAGCTAGCTGTTAAACAACCGAGGCTGGTCAATCGCTCTAGGCCACTGCTGCTTCAACACAACGCTAGACCACACACTGCACAACAGACGGCTATCAAATCAGAGGAGCTTCAATTAGAATGTCTTAGACATCCACCGTGCTCTCCGGACCTTGCTCCAACAGATTACCATTTTTTTCGCAATTTGGATAACTACTTGCAAGGAAAAAAATTCAACTCCGATGGGGCAGTCCAAACCGCCTTCAAAGATTTTATTGATTCCCGCCCGATTGGTTTTTTTAGTAAGAACTACCTATGTGTAGTGAACTACCTATGAGATGGCAAAAGGGCATACATAGCAATGGTATATACTTTGATGAATTAAATATATTTCATTAAAAAAAAACGACTTTATGTTCCTCTACCCATAGAAAACGCCAATTTCATATGTAAGGACCTAATATTTTTATTATCATATTAGCTTCACTTCTATGTTTGTTGCATGTAACCGGTTACTTTGAACTCAATTTTGACCCACTTTGAAAGGACAGATTTAATTTAAGCTTTTTACTCTGATAAGTGTATTACCCATTATTTAAATACTATGCTAGACTAGCTGTGCCAACAACGGCTTCGCCCGCGTGAAATTCCGTGATTTACGAAAGTTTTCCCGAATTTTCGAAATTTTGAACATAAAAAGTAGTTATTGTGAGTTAACCGTGATAGATAGAGCCATGCTTTCGCGGACTTTTTTGTAGTAGTTTTATAGATCTATAATTCTCTAGTACATTACTTTAGCGTATCTCTGCTGGTTTACGCAGCGCACGCGACTAAAGCCCCCAGCAAGCAAGTTTTTTAAAAACTGCGCGATCTCTTCAACACAATTGGCATAATACCGATATGTGCTATTTACCTAAACCATCCAATATTGCATCTTTTGGTGAAAACTGTACAAAAATCTGTTCAGTAGATTTTGAGAAAATCGATTACATACAGACAGACAGCTTTTTGGGACTTTGTTTTATAATAAAGTATAGAAGTACCTATGTTGTGATAGCCCAGCGGTGAGACCGTGCGACTCTTTCGAAGGGAAAACGAGTTCAAACCCGGGCAGGCACCAATGAGTTTTTCTATTAAAACTCATGTGTCTAATTGATAATTGCAATTTATCACACGCTTTTCGGTGAAGGAAAAACATCTTGAGGAAACTTGCATATCTCTAGATAATTCTGGAGATATGTGTAACCTACCAATCCGCATTGGAGCAGCGCGGTAGGTCTTAGCACCAACCCTTCTCTTCAGAAACCGAGAGAGGAGGCCTATTCCCAGCAGTGGGATTGTAATAGGCCGCTACTTTTATAGAAGTACCTATAGATTAACTTCACTTCTATGTTTGTTGCATGTAACCGGTTACTTTGAACTCAATTTTGATGCACTTTGTAATTAAAGCTTTGTACACTTATCAATCTGTTCGATATACATACATATATTATAACAACAATGTTTAACTTATAAAATAAATAAGAAACAATTTTCAAAACCTTAACCCATTTAATTTCTTTCAATAAATCAATGATATTGACAACTATGTTTTTTTATATTATTGACAACTATACGCAGGAGGTTGTATTTGAAACATGTTGTAACAATATACAGAGCATAGTTATTGGAGGACAAGATGGGGCAGTGCCTCAGGCCCTCCAAGTTCAGAGGGCCCTCAAAGTTGGGGCCCCCCTGGAATCGAATCAGCATCGAATCCGGAACACGAAGAACACGGAACACCCGATTTTAAGTAGTTTATTGATTTGTTTTTTATTTACGTACCATGAAAACATTTAGATGGGACCCTAGTTTATTTTTGCTCAAGGGTCTATAGGTATAAGCTTTAACTGTTTTACATAAACTTTGGACCGTGATTATAACTAATAATAATGCCTAATACAAACAAATTTGTAGCATACAAAAAGACAAAGTAATGATCGAAATATTTTGCTATAATTAAGAATTAAGCTATTAAGGAAATCGATAATGCTATCTATAAGAGTAGGAAACACAATCCATTTTCATTACATTATACAAGCAGGTTAACCAACCGCACGTACCACTACACAAGTACTGCACACATTCAACACTGACGATCATTTCGCCCGAATTATCATTTGTATATACGCTGGACGACAGAATTGCGAAAATTGCGATTACACAGATTTCTTAGCAAACGTGAATTATAACAAAATAACTCTATCATTACTTTTGTAGGTACTAATGGAACGTACAAAGAAGTACTACTATAATATAATAAAACAATAGCATACATACCTACCTACTAATCCTTTCATACTAAACGAATCGATATTCAAATCGTATCGATTTTTCATACAATTAATCTATACTAATATCTATATCTATACTAATATTATAAAGAGAAAAGATTTGCATGTTCGTGTGTATGTGCGTATGTGTGTATGTTTGTAATGTTTCCACGCAAAAACTACTGGACCGATTTCAAAAATTCATTCAAAAGCTGCTTCTTTACTGAGCAACAGGGGCTATATTATATTTTCAAAAAAAATAGGGATCCCTAATAAAATTGTAATAAGCTGTGAAAAATTTAGTCATAAAAATCTTTCATCGCGCGCGCTGCGGAAACTATTGCGGATAGAACAAAAAAGGTTATTATAGAACGTATCAATATCTACGAAAAAGTCCGCAATAACATATGTCAACATAACTACTTTTCTACATTATAAAAGTTGATAAAAGTGGCGATAATAATCAAACCATAACATTTACATCGCCGTATTAATCCTTATCCCACTAAATGATATTTTATTCAAAGCTGTTTTAATACCTGTAAAATACTTTTTAAATCATTAAAATCTGACATCCCAATCAACAGATATTATATTACGAATTTAAGAATGTAAATCGAAAGACAATAATGCCATAACAAATTCTATGTAGCGACCGTTATAGCAGGGCCTGCATTTGGTGAGTTAGCTCTTATTCCAAGAATACTAATGATACCCATTTTTTATAATTAAATAATCTACAAATAAATCTATAGTCCGACTTCGTAGCCGTGTGGTATCCGGCTGAATAGAATAGACCACCCTCATTTCTTACCGAGGTGTCGTAAAAGGCGACTAAGGTAAGTCGACCCGTCGTGTGGTATCCGGCTGAGTAGAATAGACTACCCTCATTTGTTACCGAGGTGTCGTAAAAGGACCAGCGATCAAGACCTATTCACCTTCAGCGCGGGGTGAGAGAGGGGGACGTAATATCCCCGAAACTGTTCACCAACGCGTTGGAGGACTTCTTCAAAACCCTGGACTGGACTGAACGAGGCGTCAATATAAATGGAGAATACATCTCACACCTTCGTTTCGCGGATGATATCGTGATATTTGCAGAGACGCTGGAGGACTTGCGCGAAATGTTGAATGGCTTAAGTGATGCCTCCCAGCTGGTTGGTCTTGGCATGAACTTGGACAAGACCAAGGTCATGTTCAATGATCGTGTCGTGCCAACACCAGTATCTATGAATGGAATCCTTCTCGAGGTCGTGCAGGATTACGTCTACCTAGGCCAGACAATCCAACTTGGCCGGCACAACTTCGAGAGGGAGGCTGAAAGGAGAATTCACTTGGGCTCGGCAGCATTTGGCAAACTTCGTCAAGTCTTCATATCCGAGATTCCGCAATGCCTGAAGACCAAAGTCTTCGACCAATGCGTCCTGCCTGTGTTAACAATATGGCGCCGAGACGTGGACACTGACAGCGGGACTAATCCGCAAGTTTAAAGTCGCTCAGCATGCTATGGAGCGAGCTATGCTCGGAGTATCTCTCAAAGATAAAAGCAGAAATGAGATTATCCGCGAGAGAACCAAAGTAACCGACGTAGCTAGCAGAATAAGCAAGCTGAAGTGGCAGTGGGCTGGTCACGTCTGTCGCAGGACTGATGGCCGTTGGAGCAAAAGAGTCCTGGAGTGGAGACCGCGTCTTGGCAAACGCAGCGTAGGGCGTCCTCCGTCCCGCTGGACCGACGACATCAAAAAGGTTGTTGGGGCCAGCTGGATGCGCATTGCGGAGAAGCAGGATGTCTGGCGCAGACATGGGGAGGCCTATGTCCAGCAGTGGACTGCATTAGGCTGATGGATGGATGGATGGATGGATGTCGTAAAAGGCGACTGACTGAAAGGCGTTAGTTGACCCACCGTGTGGTATCCGGTTAAGTAGAATAGACCACCCTCTTTCTTACCGAGGAGTCGTAAAATACGACTAAGGTAAGTTGACGTCAGGCAGGCGGCCGGTCGTAAAATACGTAGCCGAATCATATGACAACATGTTTTTAACATGTTGTGCCGACCCCACTTGGAGTGGGATAAGGGCAATGATGATGAGTCCGACTTCGTAGACTTCCACTACCACGAGATCGGTATGGACGCGGGTGAAACCGCGGGGCATTCATTGTAAGTACAAGATAATTTATTAGAGTTTACATTTAAATTTGTGTAATTTCGGTAAAAATCAATAGCTAAAATAGCATTAGTCTAACCTTTTAGGGTTAACCGCATAGTAATGAATATCCTCGGGGCGGGGTGGTCGGAGGGTAGATTGCGTTTGTAATTAATGATCTTTGTACAAAGTGCGCGCCGCGCCGTGAACTGGGACATACATGCGTACCGGTGTACAAAAACGGGGTTTCATTCCTTGAACTAAATTACTTTAGCGTGCAATATAGAACTTCATATTTACCTTTATTTTAAACGTTTTATATTAGTTTTATCTCTATGTATCTATACTTATTATAAAACAAAGTCCCAAAAAGCTGTCTGTCTGTATGTAATCGATTTTCTCAAAACCTACTGAACGGATCTTTGAACGGTTTTCACTAGAAGTTTCAAAAGATGAAATACATCCGGACGATTTAGGTATAGAGTACATATCGATATTATGTTAATTGTGTTGAAGAGATCGCTCAATCGTTAAAAAACTTGCTTGCTTTGGAGCTTTTATCGTGTGCACTGCGTAAACCAGCAGAGATACGCAAAAGCAATGTACTAGAGAAGTGTGGATCTACAAAAATACTACAAAAAAGTCCGCGATACCATGTCTCTATCTCTTATGGTTGACTCACAATAACTACTTTAATGTTTAAAATTTGAATTCTAGAAAAAAATTGTGACACGCTGATTTCCACGCGGGCGAAGCTGGCACAGGTAGTAAAAATAATAAATATATGGAACAATAACATACACGGCTAGCCGTCTTCAAATTAAAGTAGAAAGTGGGTAGTAACATGCCTTGTAGTATCCGGCAGAGTAGAATAGATCATCCTCATTTCTTACCGAGTTGTCGTAAAAGGCGACTAAGGTAAGTTGACGTCATGCAGGCGGCCGGTCGTAAAATATGTAGCCAAATCATGTGACAACATGTTTGTTACATGTTGCGCCGACCCCACTTAGAGTGGGATAAGGGCAGGAGGATGATGCTGAAAGTAGGGTGATAGACAACTGTTAAATATTTACATATATCTGTAACAACGATATCTTTCCTTTACACTTATTCAATAAATAAGAAGCAATTTTCTCAAAAGTAAACCCATTTAATATATTTTAACAACTCAATGACATTGACAGCGAAAATTTTTTTTTATAATATTGACCAACTTTATTTAAAACATGTTGTACCATATCATTTTAAATACATAAATACACCCAGAGTCGAAGTACCAACAAATTGTTTATAGAAAATGTTCCCTCGGCGGGAATCGAATCTGTCACCCGCGGAGTTTAAGGCATGGTTACTGCTAACTACGTCAACCGGATAGCCAAAATGTATGTATGTAAGTAACATACTCCTTCGTTCTATCGTTCTTCTTTAATCTAATTTTATCCCATAGATAGATTTCATAAAAAGTTTGTACACCTATAAACTGGTGACACCAAAATAATGAAATTATTTAAAAAAAATTGACAATCCTTCGCACTATAAAGTGTAAAATATATAAATATAAAAGTGTTTGTTTGTCGGTCAAATAGAGACACAGATCAATATGTTTATTAATATTTATTTATTTATTTATGGACAACCAACAATATTCACATTTTAGACATTTTCTTAAAATTACATATTCTGAATTCGTTTACAAATGTTATATTACTTAAAGGTTATCTCGTCATGCGTACTTAAAGCTACAGTAAAATGTAATAATGTCAATATATAAAGTGTCAATGTCTTAATGTCAGATCATAAAGTAATAATTAACACAATAATTAATTATATTAAAAATAACAAGAATATTATCTAGTTTAGATTAAATAATATGGAGACGGTTTACGTTGGAGGCTGTTATAAGGGACTATTAGTTTTGAACTGAATTCCATGAGGTTGAAATGGCTGTAAGAGCTAATAAATAATAGAAAGCTATACTAAAAATATAACCTATTAGGGACCACAAACAAAGCGAGTTGTAGACTGCGATTAAATATCCATCTGATAAATTGCCCTGTACGTAAACCTTTGCCCGAATACCGTCAAAAGTTTTTTTTTAACAAAACGTCCATTAAACTCAACCCCCATCCCTTCCGTGGGATTATAATAAATGGCGCAATAATGGCACAATATAATATTAACACAAAGTTAAACGCGTTTTTATTTTCCCGCCAAACTCCGCTCCGTTGAACATGGCGCTCGACGCAATTTCGTCTCTTTACGCGGGTTCTCAAAAAATGGCTTCAGGAACAAAATAAATCGCAAATATTTATCAAATGCATACCCGTACGGATACGGGCTATGGATATGACTTTAGTGATGCGAACCTTTCAAATAAAAGCATTGAAACATTATTAGAGTAAGGTTTTATATTAATATTATACATAGGTATATCGATTTTGTTCACAAGCTGCTGCGTATTATTAGATTTTAAGGTCTACTTACCAAGACGTCTAGGTAGACGTCTGCACAGGATATACGTCAGTTAAGGTTAACTGACGTATACCCTGTAATGTCGTGATTCATCTTACCCCACCTTGAATAAAATCGTGTAGTTACATTGTTGTTTATCTCATGACCTCATGTTTGTTTTTCAGTTCCAAATTGGTCACGTAAATTTGCTTTTTATCTCGATATTCGATGAGTTCGACGATGCTTCTGCGCTCGCCCGTCCCGCCCGGTGACGCTGTAAAAGCCATTAGGGCTAACAGCATACAGTCAGTTCTAAAAAAAAATCGATATTCGATGACCTCCTGAATTATTTTAAGAACTGTTATTGTAACAGATTTTAGAGCCGTCGGTCATCATCCGTATAATTCTTTTCAGAATAATTTTTAACAGTAATTGAGATTTATTTTAACAGTAATTAAGATATATTTGCATATAAGTCATATTTTTTTAATGTCTCCATCGAACCATTATTATGTTAACGGTAATAATATGGATATTATACGTTTGCATCATAAATATAATAGAGACCATCGATAATTCCATAATTTAAATAAGCACCATCACTATCGCGGGTCGACAAGTTGTACGCCGGCGGACATTTTGTTTTAGAGCGCGAGATTACGACAGTTTAGGCGTTATGAGCGTGTATTTCAGTTTACGACGATCACATTACGTCGGTATTGCACTTCAAATTTGTAACTTTTTTGTATATTAACATATTTCATATTTAAGGTTTCATTTATAATTCGTCGTGTGGTATCCGGCAGAATAGAATAGACCACCCTCCTTTTTTACCGAGGTGTCTTAAAAGGCAACTAAGGTATGCGCCATGTGGTATCCGGCTGCATAGAATAGACCGCCCTCATTTCTTACCGAGGTGTCGTAAAAAGCGACTAAGGTAAGTTGAAGTCAGGCAGGCGGCCGGTCATAAAATACGCAGCCATATCATGTGAACACATGTTTGTAACATGTTGTGCCGACCTCACTTAGAGTGGGATAAGGGCAGGAGGATGATGATGAAGGTTTCATTTATAATTTTAATAACAGTGATAGCATGAGCGGTTGCTTGAGCGACTACGTACGCGCATGCACCATAAATGTAACGGCCTATAGAGGGCATGGCCATATAATATTGTTGACTCACCACTATGCTCTAACACAGATTGGTAGGTTATAACTATATATCCCAGGAATTTTCCACAGAAGCAGAATAAATAGTGTGTGATACAAATATCAATGGGGCACATAAGTTTTAACAGAAAACTCATCGCTGTCTGCCCTCGATTTGAACTCGTGACCCTCTCAAAACACTGTCTTACTGTTTGGCTAACATAGCCGTTAATGGATATGTATGTCAATTTACTATGTCATGTTAAATCAAATCTAAGCTTATGTCCAAGTTATTATTCACACAGAGGCTTCATGATATTTTTTTATTGAAGACAAAAACCGGAAAATGTGGTTGTTCAGTGCATATATGGGTGACTCAAGAGCCTAAACTATGAGCCAAGTAATGCACTCAAGTGATTATTAACCATTTTTCCTTGTAAAATGCTCGGCCATCGGATAATCGTCGGAAATTGTAGCCATTATCGACGCTCGGTACAACTAAAAATTATCATTGTTCGCTAAGAGTAGCCATTTTGCTGATTGCCGCGAGTGGCCAGCGCTGCTAAGTATTGAATAGTGAAACTACATGTTAGTTAAAAGCACTGTTACCGTATATTGCACGTAAATAAGTGACCTACTTACGCTACTGTGGTTACAATGTATGAAAAAATGTAATAACTTTCTTAATAACTCTTATGTTTAAAGACCGTGATTCTTATGAAAAATTAATATTGGAGCATAGCTCAAATTCAAATTCAAATTCAAAATATTCTTTATTTAAGTAAACTTGTAAACAAGAGCTTTTGAATCGTCAACTTTACTGCTGGTTCGGAAAGCTGTTCCTACTGAGAAGAACCAGCAAGAAACTCGGCGGTTGCTCTTTTTAAAATATAAATCTTAAAACTAGTTACATTTAGTTATTACTCTCTTGTACAGGGTAGAAGTGCACCTATATACACACATATCTAATCCCTATCTAAGTAAACTTCAACAGTATAGTAGGCTTTCTGTATCAGCCTCTTTTTAACAGTGTTTTTAAACTGCTGTAATGATATGGCAAAAATTGATTTCGGAATTTTATTATAGAATCTTATACCGAAACTCACAAACGATTTACGTACTTTTGCTAGGCGCAAAGCAGGAGTCGCAAGATTATGTCAGTTCCTACTTTGTCTATTATATACATCACCTATCGTTTTGTAATTCTTTATATTTTTATGTACAAAAATTACATTGTTTAAAATATACTGTGTCGCAAATGTTAGAATATCTATTTCCTTAAACTTCTCTCGCAGGGAATCACGCGGACTTAAATTGTAGATGCCACGTATGGCTCTTTTTTATCATACGAAAATTTTTTCACTATCCGCGCATTGACCCCACAGCAAAAATTACATACCGTTGTATGTAATTTTGTAACAATATTTAATGAGAATAAACAGGTTACATCTTTTTAGATCACTTAAACGCTAACCGTAACTAATCATCATAAACAAATCATGCCCTCTCGGAATGGTCCCAAAAATGCAAGCAACGTTTCTACATTGAATCGCTTAGCTGATTCTTTGTGACAAAAAGGAACTAGCTCTTCTTGTATGACAAAATATTAGTTTATTTATTTATTATTGGGAAACATACAGTTTAAGATATTACATGTTTTACATAAATCTTCAGTTTTTTTTACAGATGCCAACAAAGTTTACACTTAAAGATAACAACAAAGGAAGTGAACAGTAGTTCGTCGTGTGGTATCCGGCAGAATAGAATAGACCACCCTTCTTTCTAACCGAGGTGTCGTAAAAGGCGACTAAGGTATGTGCCGTGTTGTATCCGGCTGCATAGAATAGACCACCCTCACTTCTTACCGAATTGTCGTAAAAGGCGACTAAGGTAAGTTGACGTCAGGCAGGCGGCCGGTCGTAAAATACGTACCCAAATCATGTGACAACATGTTTGTAACATGTTTGCCGACCCCACTTAGAGTGGGATAAGGGCAGAAGAATGATGAAAGGAAGTGAACAGTAGTAGATTTTATATTTTAAGTTTTAAATTTTGATTTTAACTTTTAAATTTTAATAAACAAAAACAAAGAGTGTCCATAAAAAAACATAAGAAATTTACAACTAGACAATTTAGAGCATTATAATATTTTTTATTGCACAATTTTATTATTTAATACAAATATTTTGTACAAGACTCTTCATGATTACGATAGAAGGAAGCTTTGGAACGACACTTTTATATCGCAAGAGAATTACGTAAAAATGTGTGGATGAGGAAGCCGAGGAAGCAAAACAAGAAAGGTGATAACGACGTATATTTATTGTTTACTAATAGATATTAACGAGTACTTTCACGGTTAATTATTTAAATCATATCTTAAATATCAAAATTTTTTTACCTAAACTTTAGGTCTCGTAGATGTTCTGATATGAAAATTTTGATTCATAAATATTCGCATACTTTGATGTTCTATAAATAGTCTATCTTGTTCATCTTATTTAATAGTTTATCTTAGTTTACATTATCTTAAGTAAATCTTTAAATCTTAAGTTCAACTTAATTTGCAGTTATCTGTTTATCTTATGTTGATCTTATGCTATTTACGTGCTAATAGTACTTACTTGCATGAGAAATTACGAAGATCAGATGTCGTCATTAAAAAAACGTGTCACAGAAAGAGTACACTTACAGTAACGAGTAACGGCTGAAAAACGAGGACAAACTAAAGTAATGATATAATTTTTCTGCTATAACCCTTAAAGTAATTCTATCATGGATATTTGCGCAGCTGGCAGTGTCCCTGCATTGGGCGCTGCGTATCGCAGGTTCGATTCCCGCCAAAAAGCAACATTTCTAAAGCAATTTGTTTGTCCTTCAAGTCTGAGTGTATTTATTTAAAATTATATATGTATACAATTAGCAGTTGTCTGTCACCCATAACACGAGTATCTAGTTAATTTGGGGACAGACGTAATAGTTATTATAATCTTTTATTTAATTTGCAATGTATTATGTATGTGAAGGTGAAAACTTGTAAGTTAAATTTGACCCACCTCCCGGTGTCCGATTGAGCTGAAATTTCACATACTGCTCCAGTCCCGATGACAATGCATGTTAAGATACGCATGACCTCATGCTGCTGCCAGAATTGGCTCCAGACGAGGGAACTTCTCAACAGTTAACATAAGGGACATTTTAAAAACTTTTTTAACTTGACTTTTTGTCCCATATATTAATTATCATTACTTTTCAAGTATGGAATTCCGCAAAGTAAAGACTTTTTTGTAAATTATTTTGGTACAAACTAAGTTGAAAAAGGAAATGCGAATGAATGCATTATACAAGGCCGGACAACGACTTTTTAAGAACATTAAAGTTCAACAAACATTACCAAAAGTAATCAACACTGGAGAAGAAACTTAAAAATACCTCACAGTTGACATTACCCTCCGTCCTCCGAGCCCTTGCTTCCGGTTATCGCTACACAAAGAGGACCGCTCCCCGCACCCGCTCGCCCTTCCTACGGAACAGGAAACACTACCCTTCTATCGCAAGGTCTAACCGCGCGTCTCGCGAATTTCATATTTTTTATCTTAATGACAAATTGCTGTAAGAACTGTAAGAGATTATGTTATTATAAACAAAAGGGATAGCCTGTTACGAGTACTATCCCACTGCTGGCTTCTTTTTAAGTAAGAAAAAGCACATTCCCACCACGGTGCTCCAATGCGGATAGGTAAAATACATACATCCCCAGAATTCTCTATAAAAATGCAGGTTTCCTCACGATATTTTCCTCCACCTAAAAGGGTGTGATAAAATGCAAATATCAATAAGACACATAAATTTTAATAGAAAACCTCATTTATGATTTCACAAGAGCCGCATGATCTCGTCACTGGGCCATCACAGTTTTTATGTTATTATAAAATGTTTCGTTTACACTTCAATTTCAACCTTACTCAGAGTAAGTGTCTATGTAACTCTGTTCGTCAAATCAACAAATATAAATAGTTGTTAACGTATCTTATATAAGAAAAATAGTTTATTGTAACAAGAACTACCTCGCTTTGAAAAAAAGCTGGTTGCATGTCACATATGTGTAAGAATAATAACATAACATTCAATAAATGCCAAGAGTACGTTGAATACAAGAAGGAAAAAACGCAAAGGCACAATAATAAGTATTTTTTTATTTGAAGATGTAGTTGACAACAAGATAAACCTTAAAATATTTTAGAAGATCAATACTTTTTATTAGATTATAAGACGTTTGTTTGTGACGTGTTTTTAGTATTTAAAAAACAGAACTCAATTTTGTAATTTATTTGTAATTTCCTCTACAACTTTATTACTGATAAATTTTAGATACCTAAGTCATAGTCAAATCGATCAGATTCTAAGCTTTTTGCTGCCCTTAAAAAGGTGAAAGTAGCAAGGGCGACCCCGGAAACAGTACTAATGCATCCGAATGCACCCAGCGCCACCCCTGCCTGCACGCGATCAATTCATTAGCCAGGCATTGTTGCCAGCCCTAGATATTAGCCGTAATGTTTATACTAAATGCTATGTTATGATGTTTACTTAAAGAAAATTGTTTTATTAAGAGGTTTATTGTACAAAGTTTGCTGTTATACCGATAAGTTTCTCTTTATTAAAAACTTTAAGATGAGGGCTCACATCTATATATAGATGTATTTAGTAAGAGTTGTACATGTCGCCAAACTGTTACGTGGTAACACCAAGCTATTTGGCGTTGCGTCATTGTTGGTAGAAGGGCTAGATTCTGGAGAAGTTAACTCATATGTTTGTATCTACATAATACGTTTTCCTTTGTTTCTAAAGTTTGAGTGCCCTGTACAATATTGTTATTGGTTCAATACTGAAGGATTTTATTATTTTTATAATTAATTAAGATTTATGGTACCCATATTCTCGGAAGAACTTAGTGGCCATGAAATCTTAACACGGAGCTAAGGAACAACCAAAGACAAATGATAACCGCAATATCAGACAAAAATCGTAGTACCGAGACACCATTTTAGGTTATTTGTCTGAATTTAGATAGGGAATAACAATATCATTAATACAATAAGAGATTAGGTTTTTATAGTTTGGATTTTTTTTTAACATAACTATAACTAATACACATATTAGTAGTATCCGGCGTAGTAGAATAGACCACCCTCTTTCTTACCGAGGTGTCGTAAAAGGCGACTAAGGTAAGTTGACGTCAGGCAGGCGGCCGGTCGTAAAATACATAGCCAAATCATGTGACAACATATTTGTTACATGTTGTACCGACCTCACTTATAGTGAGATATGTGCAGGATAATGATGATACGTGTATTAAACATAATACATAACTTTCTTAGGCAGAAGGTTGCGATTTACGTTATAATAGATCTGTACGGAAGAGGCGTTAGGAATTGAAATACCACTTTTTTAATACCTCTAAGACTATATCTTTTAATATGATACCTGAAAGTTAGGAAAATCGATTTCAGTCCTTAGGCTTCTGAGCTATTACAAATTTGACATATTTTTGTTGGTGCGGCTATCAGTCAAATGACAAGCGATAGAACTAATACACTAATGATCTATTAATTGACATACAGTGATAAACTTTAAATAATATTAAAACATTTCCAAAGAAATCCTTATGAAATAATTGTAGTTTTTCTAAAAGCAAACCGCATAACCCCCCCGTACAGTGGTCCGGAAGCAGTACTTCGGCGACACGACTTGCCCATTTATCCCGCTGCGTTTGAAGGGTTAAAAGGTACTCGAGCGTGTGCGACAAAGTGTTTTAAAATTGAAAATTTTATTTATACCTTACTTTACCCTCACTGTATTGATGTATTAAACTTGTAAAAGAATATAAAACATATATAAAATATAGAATATAACTTTTTATACAAGTCTCGATATAATTAATTTGTAAAAATAGCTAACAATTACATTAACAATTGAATCATCAATTGGATCTGACATAATCTCTCAGAGGTGTAAAGGTACCCGATAAAAATGAAGAAAAAAAAAAAGAATTTCGATGTTGCTATACAGAGTGTCCCGAAACTCAACGTCAAGCGGAAACTGGGTGAAGTACCAGGCTATACTATACTGAAAATTGTGATGATAGTACCGAAAGATTTGGCACAGGGTGTCGATTATCGTCAAGTTTAGAAATATGACAGTTGTCCCTTAACCAAGAGTTGTAGATTTTTTTTCTTATTTTTATTAAAGCTGGTATAGCTGGTACTTCACCCAGTTCCCGCTTGACGTTGAGTTTCGGGACACCCTGTATACTTCTTTTCTTGGTTAGGACTAGTTGCTTTTGCAGTGTCACAGGATGGGCTGGTCAAGATATAGTATAGTGCAGAAGCTGTTGTGGCGTCAGGAATGTTGATATTTGGAAGCCATGTCTAGGCATTAAGTTTTCTCAATGCGTCTGTTGTGATCGTAACATGTGTTTAATCGGCTCCACATGATGCAGCTGCATAGAGCGGCAACTGCTGACGAGGGTGCCCTTCGTCTCCAGACAGTAAGGGAACACCATGAAGTTTTAGCCGGTTAGTGTCCGGTATAACTGCAATACCACTCCCCGCGGATTATAGTACCCGTGAAGGATTTCCATGTAAAAAAAATGTCTAGGGCGATCCTATATATAATGAAGAACTAGTGTTCATTATGCTATCGAGTTAAAATCATAAATCTTCAAATTTCATGAAAATGAAAGATATACTTGGAATATCTGTATAACGAATTTGTGCGAAACTTTACTTAAAGATAAATATAAAACGATATAGGCTAATTTTTTAGTATGGTAAAATGCAAGGTTCCAAGAAAACAAAACCATCCAATCTACATCGAGGTAACTTTTATTATCCTACTTTTTAATGACCTTTGCGCCATGGCATTCACGTTGCAGTTAGATAAGACATATCTAGTATTATTATGGAATGTCGATTCATTACATTAAAATTAAACGTAATTATAATAAAAAAAACCTCAAATATATTCTCGTGATTGTCTTAGTTGCGATATCGGAAGATATTGCCTTAAAACAAAACTCAAAACATTACCTTAACTTAAAATTTGACTGGAATCAGCTTTAATTTGGCGTGGCAGCTTTATGAAGAACATTCATCTATCACCTGCTTATAAAAGGGTAGATCGGGGTTGACGGCGATTGAAGCCTTTCTTATTTATTTCTGTGCCCTCTTGGCGCCAGAACGAACGACCTTTAGGGGGTAGAAGGGGGTGCACGTAGCGTACGATGACCGATAGGGTAGCGCGGTGCGAGTTGGCTTTTCCCGGTGACACTTTTTGTTATTTTGGGGCACTCACATACGCCATACCTTCGCTAAAAGGTTCGTCTACTAAGTAAACACAACTAAAATAGTGAAATGCAATAATAAACACCTATCGATGAAATCAATATTTAACTTTTCAATGTAAGATTTTAACAGTCCCAGTAGCACAGGTGGTAGTGATCCTGCTTTCAGTTACACGGGTAGCGGGTTAGATTCTCGTCCAGGGCCACTATTTTCGAAAAACAATGTTAATTCATCGAATATGGGCATATTTAAGTTTTTAAATAACACTTTATAATATGATTGCCATATCTATAACCATATTACTTTTTTCATACTAAGACTGGCTCGTTGGTGCAGTGGGTAGTAACCCTGCCTTCAGCTCCGCGGGTCGCGGGTTCGATGGTTTCACGTGGTGTGAACGAATGGAACAATTTCGTAATCTTATTGTTGTTGTGTTAATTATAGTCTTGTATTTCTTATGTAAGGAAAAAAATGAAAAAAAAAAGTTTAAGGAACATTAGAAAATTTAAAAATCTTGAATTTCGTCTATAATCTACATATCCATCTTACTCTTCATGCCCCAAACTACCTATTCGTTGCGGGTATACAAATACCCGCAACCCGCATTGATGTATATCAATTCAAATCTTACCAAAGAAATTTTTTTTGAAAGTAATTATACCCATGTAACACAGTAATTGTTTTTAATACGTCTAGTCCGCGCAGCATCGTCCTGCACGAATGGTCCAGTCCGCTATAACCGTATATCTTGTCTTTGTACGTCGGTATTTATGGCCATCCCTATTTTTATTTTAATGCTGATGCGCCCGGTGCCGCTAAGTCTAGCTCTGGGATTAATCTTTGGACACGGGTAGTGTTTTTCGGAGATTTAACATGCTATTCCTAAAATTTAACTACTCAATTTTCATTTGCTATAACATCTTGAGGAGGATTTTTTGGAGAGGAATACTGCTGCGAGAAGGTTAACAAGTATTGATAATTTAGTAACAAATTATTAATATATTAACTCCTTTTAACTTTGCTCGCTTCAAAGTACATATATTAATCAAATTTGTATAAGTGTTAATTATTATTATTTTTCATCACTCACCTATTATTATTTAATAATTATGTACATATAATTATTAAATAATAAAAACCACTTTACAATATACAAGAAGCTTTATAAAAAAATTATCCATATAACCGGGTTTCCTCGTTAGTAGTAAAATATATATAAAAACAATTTGTATTATAATATAGGTATAACAAGAAGGTTCGTATATATAGCCAATTTACAGAATCTGAGTGTTTTTTATTTTCTTTCGAAAAATAAGAGAAAAACAAACGCTATGACCTAAAACACACAATCAATAAATTTTATGTTTGCCATTACAGTAATCTAAAAAGGAGGCTGAACAGAAAGTCTTCTTTACTGTTAAAGATTACGTAGATGATAAGAACGCATAGATATAGGCTACTTTTTCACCTTATGCTAGATAGTATTGACGAAATGTATCTATATCTATACGAATGTATAAAGCTGAAAAAAAAGGTAAGTTTGTTTGTTTGATCGATTGATTGTTTGAACGCACTTATCTCAGGAACTACAGGACCGATTTGAAAAAATTTTTGAGTGTTAGATAGCCCATTCATGGGGAAAGGCTATAGGCTATATACCGTCACACTAAGATGAATAGAAGAGGAGCAGCAATAAAAAATATTGCGGAAACGGCAAAATTTAAAGCTTTCCTTGCGTGCGCTAAGTAAAGTTAAACAGTGAAAGTTATTAAAAAATCATGTATTACAAAATTGTTCCCCTCTAAAAGTTCTTAATAAAAATCTGCGACAGCATATGTCTAGCTTTTCAGAATAATCCACTTTAAACATGATTAATATGTGTTATGTTATTATTATATTTTTCGAGAAAAGCTGTAGACTATATAACGTCAAGCTAAGATGAATAGGAGAGAAACAGGAATAAAAAATATTTCGAAAACGGCAAAATTTAGTGCTATCCTTGCGCTTTATTAGCATTATTATTATTTAGCGCTAAGTAAACGGTGAAAGTTATTCAAAAATCATGTACTACAATATTGTTACGCTCCTAAAAGTTCTAAATAAAAGTTTGCGACAGCTTATGTCTAGCTATTAAGGTTAACTCACTTTAGCCATAATCAATATAAGTATTACGGTTTACTCAGATAATAAGACTGCAGTCCACGCGAACGAACTTGCGCTTAAAAGCTAGTCTAGTATTTTAAAAGAACTCTGTCGAGTGTCCTGCTGGCACTTCATAGCTTTCGGAACTAGAAGAATTGACGATTCAAAAGCACTTATTCACAAGTTCACTTAAATAAATAATATTTTAAGTCTAAAAGTAATAATTAAAGTATCAACGGATTTAAGGCGAGAATGGTCTAAGTGTTTACTTACCAGTTTGATAGCGCTAAGAAATCTTAAAGTAATTTTATTCTTAGCTAGGGTTGTACCCTCGATGCAAACAATATTTCACGGCTATAAGTTTCCGATACATGAATTTTATTAACTTTCGCACCCCTGACGGATGGAGTGAGTTTATTTGTTTTACGCGTCATCAATGTGTCGGGTACAGATATTGTTGGGGTTACCGACTCACTGTAAACTGATTTTGGCATAATTCGATTATGTATGCGGGTTTGGGATTGACAAGCCTTCTTATTATGGGTTAATAAGATTTTAATTGCGTTTTATTAATTTTGCAACATTGACAAGGGACATGAAGTAAGAGTAAAATAATTATAAAATCACCGTTACTCGAAAAGTACAATTACTATTTTTAATTTTTTTTAAATACAATTTATTAGCTCAATTGCTTTCTAGTTAACAAGATTATTTGCTTCTATATATATGTACTATTGAATTTTGAGATCTAATTGATAATTGTAATTTATCACGCGCCTTTCGTTGAAGTTAAACATCGTCAGGAACTGCTCCAACTCGGATAGATAGTTTACGCATATCCCCAGAATTCTCTAAGGATATGCAGATTTCCTCACGTTATTTTTCTTCAACGAAAGGTAGTTTTAACAGAAAAACTCATTCCTGGGATTTGAACGTGTGGACCGCTCGAAATAGTCAAACCGAGAATATAAATAAAGTCATAAAAAACTCAGAGGGAACCTCTGAGTTTTTAAGAGTCACACTTTTAAAAAGGAAAATTGCAGTTAGAACAGTTAAAATCAAAATAAATAAAAGATAAATTGCAAAGACATTTAAATTAATGATTCGTATAAAAACATGGTGGCGCAACTCAGTGAAGGGTGACTGGATGGTTTCTAACTTCGCTTCCGATTCGAGAGAAATTGGCTAAAAAATTCCTTCGCAAAATAAAAATCGAAGAGCAACTTCCGAAAGTTATCGAACTTCCCAACAATCCATTACACCGAGTTTCGCAAAAAATTTACTTGGAACTTATTATTTTGAGTGAAAACATCTTGAAGTTTCGACGCCTCGGATAAGTTCGCCCTCGGCGGCGACGGCGCCTCCACCTCACTCGAAACACGCTTTAGCCACATATTAAATATTACTTTCGCTTATATAAATAACAATATGTACCCGCGATGTCGTTTAGATCAACTTAAATATTAATAGTATACTTTGAACTTTCGCAATTCAAAGTTCTATACATATAAAAATTAGGTACCCAAAAGATGTTGGAGTTTCTCAAAATCTACTGCTTTGATTTTTGTACGATTTTTACTAAAAGATTTTGAAGGAAGGCTTAGGTTAATAAAACCAAACACAAGAATTCCCGCGAAATCTGGATTTATGCGGCAAAAAGCCTGTTACACACTAATTTCCACGCGGGGAAAACCGCGGACAATATTAATATGTACATACCGGTCACATCACGATAAAATCGGGTCACTTATATATAATGTTTGATATCTCGGCAAAATTGCATCCGTTATAATCATTAACGTATTCAGTTTTAGTGACTCAGTCGGTTCGTCACCACGGCGGATGCAAGTTACCTAATATAAAAGTAACATAATTTTATCGCAATGTGACCCATATATTTATATAATATTAAGCGTTAATACACCCTCAATTAAATACGATTTTTTTCTGAATGAATAAGATGGGTTTTTTTATATGTGAGCGGAATATATAAACTGCAATTGTACCAAATTCCATCAATATTGCTACAACGGAATAGCTGTGAAAGCACAACAGACAGACATTCATATTGGAGTATAAGTATTGAGATCGTATTAATCTACACTACAACGTCTAATGACGCAAAATCCATATAATTGGAAATTTTGTCAACAGAGTTCATTACAGTCACTCAACCTCGAGTATCATTTATAGTTGGATAAATTCCATCAATTACGTTAAAAGGATAGAATAGAAGAGTTTCTTCTTCTTTTTTACGTTCCTATATATAAATATGTATAGGCCACTGTCTTAGAAAATTAAACAATTCTTCAACGACAGTAATTTCGGTCCACTCTCGGGTATAACTGCATCCACGATTTATCCCTACGTCCAGCACGCCTCTTCCTTTAAGTTACCTGAACGTTTGTGTCGAACATAATGGGAGATACAGAAACTGAGGAACAGGCAAGAAAGGCCAAGATTTAGACACCGCCTATGGTGAAGCAATGCCGAAAGGTGGTCTTGCCATAGAAGGGGGAGGAAACGAGGAAGGGTTTTAGCCCGTAGAAGTCGGAGACTTCCCTGTGGAAAAGTCCGCAGGAACCACTTCTAGGAAAAAAAGATCAATTTTTAAGTTAAAACTCATTCAAACCGTAAACAGATGGTTGACCGCACGTAGTACCGTTAAGCCATTAGGCCACCTAAGCGCAGACCTAACTAATTTTACGAACACTGAAATCGCTACTTTTAGAGCACGAAAACTAAACAGCAAACAAAGCTAGTGGCGGCGACGAGCGGCGTCCGGTCTCGCCACAAAGGCTTTGTGGCCGGCACACTGACACGCTTTTTGCGTCGCCGCTGCTATCGCTCGATGACGTCCCAGTAGATCGATAAGAGGCTCCCACTCGACGGGAATGCTCCATTGTAACACTGACACTGCCCTGTCTGAGATGTGGAAAATCGTAACCCTTCGAATTCGTTTATACAAACCATGGACCGCGCATTCTTTTGTAAAAGAATCCAAATAGAGATTCGGTGATGCTCCACTAAAATATTATCTATTTTGATATTAAAACAGCATTTAAACATAAATACTAATATTCATCATCCTTTTGCCCTTATCCCACTCTAAATGGAGCCGGTACAAAACATGTTACAAACATGTTGTCACATGATTTGCCTACGACCTGCCTGACGTCAACTTACCCTAATCGTATTTTACGACTCCTCGGTAAGAAAGAGGGTGGTCTATTCCATTCAGCCGGATACCACATTGCGGATTGACTTACCTTAGTCGCCTTTTACGACACCTCGGTAAGAAAGAGGTGGTCTTTTCTACTCAATCGGATACCACACGACATACATAAATACTAATATTACAAATGCGAAAGTCTAACCATACAACTTAAGCTTAAACAACAAGGTAACATATCGCTCATAGGCTGCAATAGGCACAACTCAAAAAACACGTGTTCTGAACTAGGAATAGGTATAAATGTTATAATACACATACTTTTAGCAACAATAACGGCACAACTCATAATTCAAAATAAGGCCGTTTTTTTAAACCTAACGAAAATGTTTTTTATGCATTGTCTCTATCAATGAAAACTTTAAAACCATACCTATTACGACTCTATGTCAATGAAGACGAGATCAATGCAACACCACGATAATTATTTCAAAACAAGCAATTGACGAAATTTTAACTACTAAAAATCCGACCCATACGACAAAAGTACCGGCTACTTATAGTTTTGAGTAAAAGAACTTCATTAGCGCGACACAACTCGGTACAGCGCCGTCTACTGCGGAATAGCAGAAACGCAACAGGCCATTTATCTCAAAAATCCGGAGGGACGTTCCCTGCCTCGCGAGCTCCTGCGATCACCATCACCGCGGCCCGACGCGGACGACGATGGCGACAACGAGGATGACGCGACGAGAGAGAGGGCGACACCACCGGACAAGACGACACCACCCGATCAAGACAACACCCACGGACAAGACACCATCGATGTAGACACCGCGGACTGGGAGCTACCACTCCCAGTCCCCCCACCGAACTAGACATCCCTCAGGTCACCTAGGTGACCTGGGCCTACAGGCCCGAACACCGTCCAGGCCACAAGCCTGCGAGGACCAGCCCGGGCAAGGAGGTGCGCCTCGAGGCTCGTACCCCGCCACCCCTAGGGGTAGCGAGATGACCCCCCTACCTCAAAAATGATTTTTAGGTTGTGCCACTATTGCACCCATGAGCGATATTTTATTTAAAAAATCTCTTTTTTCCTTTGGGAATTATATTAAAACAATACACTACATAATTGAGGGTAGTTTAACACTAAAGCCGGGGGTACACAAGTGAGAAATAAGTAAGTGTACTCATTTATCTTATTATTAATATTAACGCAACGCAAGCGTGACAGCGTCAGGTCACGCTCACGTCGCGTGAGAAACAACATGGCGTGACACCTGTAAATTATTGTTTTGATTAATTCACCATTTCAATATTTGACACATTAATAATGAATTGACTTTGACGTTAATATTTGATTACAGTTACATCATTTTGCAAAGAGTTATTATACTAGAGCAGGGAAGTCATAGACGGGCCTGTAAGTGAGATTGGGAACGAGAGGGAAAAAGAAGACTCATATGCATATTTCATTTAATTAAGTCTCATTTGCTTTCTTTTTATTTTGAATATTTCGATTTAGGCTCCCCTACTCTAGTTAAATAATTGTATGTCATTTTGTTGTTAAAATGGGTGAATTTAGATTGTCGGGATTTTTGATAGTCCTTTTCTTTTCAAAAATTTAAAAGTTGAGTTTTAACGGGCTGCTAAATTCCATAACGTATTGATAATACCTATAGCAAAAAGTAACATTTCCAGTTGCGAAGAAAGCTGATTTTTTTGGAAGCATTAAACTCTAGAGAAAATAAAGTCCCATTTACATTGGCAATGAAACGTCTGACGAAATCGTAAGGTACACTACTGTACCTTTTACATTTCACGGCTAACGTTATTGTTACGTTTTATTTTCAAAGCTATTGTTATTTATAGCAAACATTTTTACAAACTTTTCTACATTTTTCTCTTATTGACACTTTTACTTATTTATCTATAGATACATAGAAACGTGATCAGGCAAATGTAATTAGTTAGAATTTTGAATTGTTTATTAATTTTTAACGTAAAAGCATGATCAGACTCAATATTAACCCAAAAGACGTTCTTCAATGAACGGATTAGAGCTTAGATCCACCGTGCTACGCAAATTTGGTTGGACAGGTTACACATATACCAGGATATATATCTTTCCTTAAAATATATAATAGACTATCTGTCCGGCCACTGTCCGGTCGTTGCTGTGGTTCAGTAAGATTTTGACTTCCCCTCGAAACAGAACTCAATCGCCATCAAACTTTACAGGATCATCCGCTGGGTCTTTCTAAAGATTGTCTGAATATTTCATAAAAATCAGTCTATCTGTTTCGGAGTCTTAGAAGGATATACAGACTAACATTCATTTTTATATAGATAATTATAAATAAATACTGAGACTGGTTTCACCATCAGGTGGCACCAAAACTATACTATATATATTTATAATACACGGTTTTGAATGTGGCTTTTCTTATTAAAGTATGGGTCATAAATATAGTCGTTTTCAAATCGAATGAACATGCCCCCTATCGCTTCAATACGCTTCCAAGAGTTTCAACTTTTAGAGTCTCCTATGAACTATAAGGAAGTATAAACATAGGGTATTTAATATTTTCTACACATTGTCCATCAGATCTCGCCACGCCGAGAGCAAACTTAAATACGTACGTGCCGTACATATTGATCGGTGACTGATGGTATAATTAGCATAAATTAGTTGTTAGTCGCGCGTGAAAAACGTGAGTCACATGTCATCTGTATGCGGGAATAATACACGAGCGAGACTCTTCGTTCCTCACGAATAATCTTCCACTTATAAACGATGACACTGCTAAGGCATTGCCTCGTAACGAATCCAACAAAAGGTTCGATATTATTTAATACCTCTTTGTTAAGGAGATATTTCTAATGACAGCCTGTAGTACTTTGCGATTAAACTGACTGATAGTTTGAATCTTAATTAGGTCAACTACATAGCCATGTAGTAGACCTAATTAAGTATAAAAAGTTAAATTAGCCAATTGAACTTTTAAACAGCACTTTTTAGTGTTTCATCTGTAAGGATGTATGTATGTATTAGATTTACCACACTCCTTTGAACTCGATATATTCGTATGTATATAAGATACACATAAAATAGTATTTTTCACAATAACCCTTACATTTTTCGTTCTCTTTTTTATCTTCACTTTTAAGTTAGAAAGCGTGTTTTTTTTCTTCCATCTTTATTGTTGTCCTTGATAAAAAATAATGATAAACAAACAAAAATACAATTAATTTCCCATGTTTTCCAAATCTTTTGCCAAGACCTCTGAGTGGGAAGCTTTGATGGGATGAAGATATACCTAATGCGCACAATCCGAAAAACTTAAACAATATAAATAAATATACTACATTAATAATTGTGTTAAATCATTTTTGTACAAATTATTTTGAATAATTAAATGAAATGTGTGTGATATTCTTAGTCCGGTTGATCTATATGTTTTATTTCTAAATGTTCGTATCTCTCTAGCGGTGCTTTGTAAAGGATTTAACGAAGACCTTAATAGAATTAGATATAGCTTTTACTAGTTTCTGCTACCACTACCACAACCACGACGTTTTAAAAAACATATGACGTATAAATATAGGTTTTTTGCTTCCATTTTTTTTGTACGGTTTATGTTGGCTTAGAAGAATCAGGTATTTCACTTATGATTTTAGCGTTCTCACATAGAAAACGTTACCAAACAATACGTCAAAATAAGATAAACGTAACAGGACACACAAGTATTGACAGGTTAAATTAATAATAATTTGGATTTATTAAGGCAGGTGGATTCTACCACCAGTTCGGAACGCTGTCATACACTGAGAAGAACTGGCAAAAAACTCAGTAGCTCCTCCTATGAACAATATTAATTGTTTAAGGTTAGATTATAACAATTCTAAACAATGAGGTAGGCGTGGGTCTACCTAGCTAACTTTAGAACAACTCAGTAAATTACGATACTAGTCATAGTCATACGATAATAATCATCACGATCTAAACACGTGGGTGTTAATTAATCGTACGAGTCAAGCTTTGCAGCATGACTCCAAGTGATAAAACGTTTTAGCCGCATAAGGGTTTGATAACCGTATGAGTCGAGTTTTACAACGGACTGCATTCAATGTGGTGAGATCCGCCTTATAAACAATTCTCACTCCAAAGCAAGCCCCTACTTTGCTATCGGTCACATGCTTACAATGTTGTCAATATACAAAAATAAAGAAATTACATTTGACTATTTCCATTCTTAACAGTACCTATATACAATCTATAATTTTAAAGCTTCTCGAGTCATGAAGTCGGAACAAAAAGAATAGAGAGCACTTAAACTTAGTTCCTTGCTTTCCCGAGAAAACATACAGCTATATCTGCTAATATCTTAAGGTAAATGCAGTATATAGAAAAAATAAAAGTTTCATTTAAATGAACCTTAGAAAAAAATAAGTGCTTTAGTCGCGAAGCAAAAATTCGTCACATTGCTCATGTAAGGTCGTTAAAATGTATGCTATATTATACATGTGAGAATATTCTAGAAACTATTTAGTAATGGGTTGTATAGTTCACGTAGGCGAATGTCAATTTACTTACGACTTGAAAGGTAGGTAGGGTCGGCAGACGGTCATCTTAAGAGATTAGATGTCTGTAGTAATACATAGAATTTATACATACTTGTAGTGTTGTTAAAATTTTGTTCTTATTATGGATGGTATGCATTAGGGTCAATTGATTGTTTTTTTTTAGTATGTAGGAACGAACTTATATTATACTATTTTAACTTATAATATTTTTAACGATGTAATTTTTGTACCTAAAAATAAAAAGAATTAAAAACGATAGGCGATATAATAGACAAAGTAGGAACCGACATAAGCTTGCGACTCCTGCTTTGCGCCTAGCAAAAGTACGTAAATCGTTTGTGGGTTTGGGTATAAGATTCTATAATAAAATTCCGAAATCAATTTTGGCCATGGCATGCCATTACAGCAGTTTAAAAACACTGTTAAAAAGAGGCTGATACAGAAAGCCTACTATACTGTTGAAAATTACCCTTCTTGTCAATAGGAACAGCTTTCCGAACCAGCAGTAAAGTTGATGATTCAAAGCACTTGTTTACAAGCTTACTTGAATAAATAATATTTGGAATTTGAATTTGAATTTGAACGCCTTAATGATTTTACGGCCAACGAGGCGTTATTTATAGATTTGAGGCGTTTATTTTGAAAGTCGGGTAAGTACATTTTTAATGAAAAATGAAGATAATCGTAATTGTATTTAAAACTTAGTATGATCTTTTTATCTGTAAACAATTAAGAGTAAAAAAATTCCGAGTCCTAATATTTGGGAGATGGAAGCTCTTAACAATATTGAACATGTTTAATTTGAAAATGGTGCACGACTGAAATATTAACCATTTAAATCAATACTTATTAAAACGAAAAAAATAAAAATGAATAAATATCAACAGGAAAACCGAAACATTTTATCCTGAATAAAAATTTTGATATCTATGCACAATAACGATATATTCAGCTTCAACATATTCAGTTACTTACGTCGAATGATACTACGATTTTTTAGACTGACAAATACATTACCATCGATTAACGTTAGTAAATCAAGACATCTATAAATTAAACTGTATATTACACAATATTTAATTCAATGCTTCCCAACCTTTCCCAACCATCGTAGCCTTTATAAAATATTATTCCCCTATATAACACATACTTTTAATAGAAAGAAATTGAAATGTTCACTTAAGATACTTAAATGTAGATTTTATGAAGAAGAATTTGCTTTTTTCTTTAAATTTGGCACCGTCATCTAGCATGTAAATGGCCCAGAGTAAAGGGATTATACACGTGTCAAGGTCATTTTTAAATTGTTAACGGTTAACCATCAAATTGTGACTCAGCGTGGCGTGGCCGCCACCTTGGGAAACACATCTTAAATATCAGAGCAGTCACAAATATTTAATACAATCGTTATATACTATAACCAATTTAAAATATACGAATACGTTTCCTCGGTAATTCTAATAATATAGTATATAACGAAGACTACAAATATATAGGAAAAGATACCAAGAACAATAATAAAGACAACCGAATACAAAATACAAAAGAAATATTGGGGTTTAATTTAGCGAGTATTTGCGTTACCAATTTGAGCTCTTTTCATTGAACGCAAAAATCAAAATCTAACGAAAGGCGTACGTTAAAGGTTTATTGTAATAAGCCGTCTAGTAGCCGAAGCAATCTTGCAAGTTGAATGTCGAGATCTCCTATAAGGCCTCTCGAAGAGATTTATCTGCCAATAATAGCAAAAACATATTTCTCAATGCAAACGTCTTGAAACCATTGTCTGTTTTAAGCGGTACTTAATATTCATACTTATCATTGTTTTAACATTCACTGCAATTAGTAGAATTAAATGCTTTACCTAAATTTTCGTTATATTTGTAAGGGCTGTTTCACAAATAAATAAATTAATCTATGGGTCAAACAAGGTCGTCCGACTCCAAAATTTTTAACTTGTTTTTTTGACACAATTGGTTAACGTATATATATATATATATATATATATATATATATATATATATATTTAAATATAAACACACTCAGACTTGATGAACTAACAATTGGTCTGAATTTTTTTTGGAAACAATTGGAAAAAAGTACTCTCGCATATCTGCCGTGAACTCGCTGTCACGTGCACTAACGGGCATGTCTATAAAACTTTTATAAAAAACGTATTTGCTTTATTGACGTTTAGAAATCATCATGCTCTGTGAGTTGATAGAGAACATCGTTTTAAAGCAGTCTGCATTGGAGCAGAATGGTGGGTGTAATTTCCATTTTTTCTCTCCAAAAGAGAAGGCATTCGCTATATAGGTACATTTATTCCAGGAATCATGAAAACATGAAGTTCTCGTTAATCGCTTCAAAGTATATATTGCACGCTTAATCTAAAGTGACCTACTGCGAAAAAGTTATTAATGGCAAATTGCAATAAAGCACAAACCTCGTGAGTCTCAAAAAGACCCGTCACTTGGAAGAAACAAAACACTAGCCTTTTTAATACTTCGCAGCGTGACGTCATAGATGTCGAAATGGGGTTTACAATGTATCTAACTCAATTATGGCTATTTTTGAATTAGGTCACTTTAATACTAAGTGTGAGATACATTCCTTTGACTTGCCCGTTGGCGCAGTGGGTTGTGACCCTACCTTCAGCTCCATGGGTCGCGGGTTCGATTCCCGCCGTGGGCCAACATTTTGTACAAACAATTTGTTGGTTCTTCGAGCCTGGGTGTGTATTTGTATTTAAGTATGTATGTAATGTAATGTAGTAAAACTTTATATATTTAAAGTAAAACTTTATATACCAGTTGCCCGTCAGCCATAACACAAGTATTAAGTTACTTACTTTGGGGATGGACGACCGTGTGTGTAACTGTCCCATATATTTATTATTATTATAATAATATAACACGAATAATATGGTGTAATAATTGTCATGAAATCGCAAAATATTAAATTAACGTCAGTAATTAAAAAAACCAATTCACTAAATATATAGAGATTCGCGATAATAACAATGAGTACGGGTCCCATAGAATATCCTACACTTGAACTATTACAAGTGGTTAATACGCAAATGTAGGGAAACTATATCTTTCATTGATTGCATGCTCGAGGGTCGCCGCAGTTGAAAGGGTTCGCTTAAATTATCAAACAGAAGCCACTTGAAAACTGCAATGACACATGTTACATTTCTGTCGACCTTTTGCATAGTTGTACGACTAGTCCGCCAACTGGTCTACTCTGTTCAGAAAAACTAAAGATGGCTCGTAGGATACCCAGACCCTACCATGAACTCTTATTGCGACTCAATTGATGACGTAAACTAAATTGTTTTGCTTTTTTATGACATGGCGTCTTAAAGACGCACACTTTAAGTCGTTGCCGAATGAGCGTTCGGGATTCGTCCTAAGAACATGTGAGTAAAAGAGACAGAGCTATCTATAGTTCATATAACGTTATCCTTTTCAAACATTACGACCCTAATGCGATTCACACTTCATGGTACGAAAAGAAAGCGGTTCGGTTTAGGTACTGACTTTGAATTGAATCGTTATCTAAAAGTTCATGGTAGGCCTGCTGAACGTGAAAGAAATTTTCGGCTTAGTATTTACATAATTAGTAACATTAGTAGAATTGCTTCCGTGGGTTGTGGGTTTGATTCCCGCCTATGGCCAATATGTTGTATAAACAATTTGTTACTCATTTGAGTCTGGTCGTAATTCAAAATTACACATGTATATGTTACGAGTTGTCACCCATAACACAAGTATTAACCTACTTATCTTGAACGAGCGACGGTGTGTATGATTGTTCCACATATTTATTTAGTTTGACACATTCTTAGCGAAATTATAGTTTGAAATAAAATCTCGCTCTTTGAATTATATTAAAAAATAAAATATTTTAAAAAATAATCATACATTAAGTATATACTTAAATTCGAATTCAAATTCAAAATACTCTTTATTCAAATAAACTTGTAAACATGTGCTTTCGAATCGTTAACATTTACGGCTGTTTCCGAAAGCTGTTCCAACCGAGAATAGCCAGCAAGAAACTCGGCGGTTGCTCTTTTCAAAGAATAATTCTTATCACTAGCTACATATAGTTATTAATGTCTTGTACAGGGTCGAAGAGTAGCTATATCCACGCATTCTTATCGTCTAAGTAATCTTCAATAGTATAGTAGGCTTTCTGTATTAGCCTATTTTTAATAGTTTTAAACTGCTGTAATGGATTTTAAAATGGTCCACACAGGTGTACACTAAAATAACTTAGGACTGTAAAGAATTGTCTAGGTTCCGTGGTACATACAGAATATCAATCTTGCATCGCTTCCTCAACTTATACTCCCAAAAACCCGCCTTATTCTATCTTGTGATGAGAGATTGTTCTTCTTCAATCAATTGATATCCACTCCTGGATATAGGTCTCACGTTTATTCGATTGACTATAATTTTTTCCAAAATGTGCAAGTTGTTTTATAAGGTACCCCTTTAACATAGAGCGCAACTACAATGTAATACTTAATAAAGTACTTAAAATTTATGAAAGACTTCTGCCCACACTATTCCGTCTGAAATTTCCTTCTTACTATTAAGTCAGCCCTCGATTACAGCAAAATAATTATATTATCTCTTATGTATCTTAAGGTTCGTATAAGTAGGGCCACCCAGGACAACCTAAGCATAACATTAAAATCTTCTTTATAATAAGGCTAACTATAACAACACACTTATATCGGTCTGCTACGTAAGCATGCTGTCTGAAGCGTAAAAGAATCGAAATTAAATCGCCTTGAATAGGCGGACCGACCAGTTGGAGGTAATTGATTGAGGCTCCCGAGCTGGAAGCAGCACTAGCATCAAACACCACACGTAACTTAGTGCTGGTGCTGTGCTCACGAAATACACCGTGATGCGGCATGAAGTAATGCGGTGTTCCGTACGACGAAACACGAGTCATATGCCCCAAACTTTCGTACTCGTGTATGAAATCGGCGTATAATTTTTTATAAGAAGGCGATCGCTGTAATCGCTTTTCTAGCGCTAACAATCGTTTTTTAGCTTGAGAGTACGAGTCGCCCAAGAGCTCGGGTGATGATTTTAACGGAATACTCACAATAAACCTTCCCTCACTATTGCGCGTAGTAGTACGAGAAAAAAGGTCTTCGCAAGCACGTTCCTCATCTGTGCGCGTATCCCGATCCCTAGGCAGCTCTTCGAGCTCCCAAAACTGTCGTTATTGCGTATCTTTAGATTGCGTAAAATTACACTGGATACGGTTATCTTTACGCGTATTAAAATCGATAGAACCTGATATTATCCAGCCTAAATGTGTGTTTTGCAAATAAGGCCCGTTAGGTAACCTTATATTGCCATCGTTTAATAATTCCCAAAATTTATCTGCGCCTATTAAAATATATCGGTCGGTCTATCGACAACGCTGCGCATCACAACTTTCCGGGACGCACGCAAAACGAACATTTTTCCGAACGGAACGCCCTCTCGACGCGAAACTCTATAAAAACGTCGAAAAAAATAACAGTAACATGGCGTATAATGACAGCTGGTCCACTTGAGAACAAAAGGGGAGAGCCGAGCCTCGTCGAGAAAAAATATACGAGAAGTAAAAACAACTACGCGTTCGTGCACTCGCGGACCGGCGGCGACTGTCCGCTAATAAATTTGCAATCGCGTTCGATTTAAGCGACAACGGTCATCGCATACAGCAACGGTACAGACCCCATATCGCTCCACATTTATAATTCTGAAATTCTGAAATTAGGTAGTGGCGCTGAGAAAACTCGTTACGAATATTGCTATATACGTCTCGTGGAGAATAGCGCCGCATTCGAGTTTAAAATGCGAATAATAATCGCGCCATTCATAAAAATCCCATGCGCGGAATGCAAGGAGAGGCCGTGTTTTACACGTTATAATTTTGCGCCGAAAGCAGGCCTAGTAGAGGCGGGTTGTTTTATACGAGTGTAGGCTCGGTTCAAATGCCGCGCACGGACCATTAGTTGATGAGCGCACGTGTACACGCCCTACGTCCGCGCCAGACGCAAGCTTGCGTCGGGAAGTAACAATTTTCAGCTGGAATATGAAAATATTTTTGCCAGTTAAAAATATGCTAAAAGTACCATTTTTTATGCACAATATATTTTGCTGCAATTTGACCATGCACTTAATGGTCTAATGACTGAGTAATTATTATAATCGCTTGATCTAAAAGCATGCGACGCGTGCTCAAAATTTGAACGAAGAAAAAAGAAACATATAATGTACACTTAGTGATATTTTCTAATAAACCATGATAAATATAATAAATAAATACATGTTGCACAGTCGACAGCCCCCAAAGTAAGTAAATTAATACTCGTGTTATAGTATACGTATACTTATATAATTTTAAATACATACTTAAATACATATATACATATATATGTAGTTATAAACTTATGTGTATAATTGATAATTGCAATTTATCACACGCTTTTCGGTGAAGGAAAACATCGTGAGGAAACCTGCATATCTCTAGAGAATTCTGGTGATATGTGTAACCTACCAATCCGGTTTGGAACAGCGTGGTAGGTCTTAGTTTCAACCCTTCTCTCCAAAAAACGGAGAGAGGAGGGCTATGCCCAGCAGTGGGATAGTAACAGGCCATTGCTTTACTTTACTTTTACTATGCGTGGATGGAAAACTGGTAAATATTAACATATATAAATTTTAAATACATATATACACCCAAACTTGAAGAACCAATAAATTGTTGTTAGAAAATGTTGCCATCGGCGGAAATCGAACCCGCGATCCGTGAAACTGAAGAACTTAGAACTGCTAACTGCCGCGTAATTCACAATTTTTTAATTTAATTGAATTATCGCACGACGCATACTTGTTACTCCTTTTATCGTAAGTAGCGTTTGCTGTTTTGAATTGAAAATCAGCAAAATTTCCTCATCAGCTTTCCCTGGTTATTTGCCTTCTCCAGTTGGCATACTTAAGGAAATCAGCTATTATAAGATCCATTTCAATTAGTAGATATACGATATTGCAAACAAATAATTTTTAATAACTAATTGAATTCCAGTCACTGTCATATACATTTATATTTCACTTCGGTCTTTTTTATATTATTCAACAAATAAAGCTATAAACATAGCTATCTACCTACTAAAATCTAACCCATTAAATGTAAAAGTTTATCTCAATTGATGCCCGCTTTGATCTTATGGCTTCGTCTCGACACGGGTAAGGGATTTATTTTCATATCGATCTATATAAATAGGTAGAAAATATGTTAAAATTTGCTCTCGCTCTTGCTGCTCTACACAATTATCACTACATAGTATAAAACAAAGTCGCTTTCTGTGTCTGTCCCTATTTCCCTATGTATGCTTCAATCTTTAAAACTACGCAACAGATTTTGATGCGGTTTTTTTTTATAGATAGAGTGATTTAAGAGGAAGGTTTATATGTACAATAACAGTCAATATGGAGTAGAGAAATACTGTAATTTTTGAGGTTTCTAACGTGATGTCGTAAATAATTACAATTTTTTCCGCTTACATTGCAAACGCAAGCTGAACACTACAAGATTTATCAAAATAATGTATTAAAAATTTGTACACCTTAAAAAGGTCTATAGAAAACTCCGCGAGGGTATATGTCTATCTCTTATGGATAACCTACAATAGCATTTTTTTGTCATTTACTTTTTACGAAAAATAACGCCCTCTTTTCGAAGCAATTTTTAGGCAATACAGCATCAATCCTTATCCAATTAAGTACCTTAAATACATTGTTGATTTAATATAGATCAATATGGCCGTTTACAGCATGTAATTTAAATGAATATTTTCGAAGATATTACAGATTTAATATGCGGCGCGTGCCTATAAATAGCGCATCGGAGGCCGCGCTTCGCCCTATAGCACTTATAATTTAGCAGCGATTGGATTAATTGTAAAAATAAAATACATAGAGAAAAATGTAAAAAGGAACTAGGTAAAATGTATTATATGAATTAAGATATTCCAAAGATAGCAGGAAATCTTCATGGTATAGGGAAAGGGGAATTGTTTTACTCCAAATTTAACGCGTGCGGGCCGCGGGCAGTAATGAATAAATCAAAACTACTGGATCTATTTTAATCATTTTTTTCACTGAGTGACAGCCTATACTTATATATTTTATACCCGTGCGAAGCAGGGGCGGGCCGCTAGTAAAATAATAAATGCAAGGGATAGTATTTTCCTTTCATTTTGTCCGCCGCAATATTATATCCTTTTTTTTGTACGAAATATACAGGTACATCAAGTATGGTTAAAAGCAACCAATATAAAGTACTTTTTCTTTGTCATAATATCAACCTAGACGATTATTTAGAGTTAAAATCGAATAGTCTACTTCATTATATATCGAATGATACAAAATCGGTCCTTTACCAAACGATATGTGTTTTATATGAATTAATTCCTCGGCTGACGGGGTCCGAAAGCGATTTACTCACGGGCCAGATGGCGCGCGGACAGATCAATTTGATGATTGCAAAAAAACAGCTTGTTTGATGTCGTCGGGCTTCTATACGATACGAAATGGTCTTCGGTCGTCTTTCGCACACTATTTTTGTGTCCAATAAGGGTTTAGAATAGGTCACCCGCTTTATTTCAACCTGTGTGGTGGAGTAATATGATTATTCGCTTCACATGATCGCGATTGCTGGGAGAATCAGTTGAAATGATTTTCTGTTCGGATACGTGTAGTTTAGTAGTACGCAAAAAAATATTTATTGCTTATTATTACCTACATCGAAAGTTGTAAAAAATAAGATTATATTGTTAAAGAACGTAACGTAATAGTGATTGAGGTAGAAGGAACGATGTATTGGAAAGAAATCAAAGAGGAATGGATTAGGATTCAAGATGGCGAATGTGTAAGATGTATTGTAAGAGACGTGAAAGAATTAAAATAAGTTATATCAAGTTTAAAAAAGTGTTTTAATATATCAACGAGTTAAACCATCGCTCACGTCCTTCCTTCAACCAGTCAAACCTTTGCCCGCGTGGATTAAAAGAAACTTTTCCCAAATTTTTGAAACTTTGGACATAAGAGTAGTTAACCGTGAGAGATAGAGACATGCTATCGCGGACTTTTTTGTAGTATTTTGTAGATCTACATTTCTCTAGTACATTATTTTAGCGTAACTCTGCTAGTTTACGCAGTGCACGTAACTAAAGCTCCCAGCAAGCAAGTTTTTTAACAACTGCTCGATGTCTTTTTCAACACAATTTACATAGTACCAATATATACTATTTACCTAAACTATCCAGAAGTATTGCACTATCTTGTGGTGAAAACCGTACAAAAATCCGTTCAGCAGATTTTGAGAAAATCGATTACATACACACAGACAGTTTTTTGGGATTTTGTTTTATAATAAGTATAGATTACATAAATACATGTATACACCCAGACTCGTAAAACTAACGAATTGTATTTAGCTAAAAATGTTGGCCCACGACAGGAATCGAACCCGTGACCGAGCTGGCAACTGCGCCGACGGGCCAGTCAAGTCAGGATATAAAAACACATTTTCACTTTGTCGTTCTATCACAAGTGTAATGACATCCACTATTTTTCTATTCCGCGCGACGCAGAACGCTGATCGAGGGTAGATACTGTCAGCGGCGAGCGACGTGTTTAATAAGCGGTTATCTTGCGTGTCTCGAATGATGTACGTGTCGTGTATATCTCAGTTTGGTAGACACAAAAAATATAGGGTTACCAGCAGGCCTACCATGAACTCTTATTGCGACTCAATTAAAGACGTAAACGACGACTGCGAACCGCTTTCTTTTCGTACCATGAAGTGTGAATTGCATTGGGGTCGTAATGTTTGAAAAGGATAACGTTATATGAACTATAGATAGCTCTGTCTCTTTTACTCACATGTTTTTTGTACGAATTCCGAACGCTCATTCGACAACGACCAAAGACTACAGTGTACATATTGAAATAAAAGTGTGCGTCTTTAAGACGTCATGGTATGAAAAAGTAAAACAATTTCGTTTACGTTCCATTGAGTCGCAATAAAAGTTCATGGTAGGCCTGCAGGAACAAGTAATGATAATGTGATTTCGTTATGATCCGGGATAAAACAAAATATAAGTAAGTAACAGCCTGTAAATATCCAAATGCAGGCCATAGGCCTCCTCTATTTGATTTTGGAGCTAAGATTACTGTGTGGTGTCCGACTTAGATGAATAGACCACTCACATTTCTTACCGAGGTGTCGTAAAAGGCGTGTAAATTAAGTCGATCCAAAGTAAGGTATTCGACTGAGCAGGATAGACGACTTTCATTTCTTATGGAGGTATTCGTCGTATTTCGGCCTAAGCCGACCAACCGCCTGTCTGATGTAAACTTACCTAAGTCCTGTTTACGCCATCTCGGTAAGAAATGAGGGTATCGATTCTACTCAGCCGGATACCGGTTACAATAGAAAAAAATATCACATTTACAAAGGCAGACTTATACTTAAATGGGATCTCTTTCAGTCAACCTTTGAGTAACAGAAGTAAAAACAAGATGTGTAATAAAAGAAATATGGTAAGAAAGTAAAACAAAGAAAACTTTGTACCTAGCAGAATATTCGAAATAACACAAAAGATAAAAAAACGATGCGAATTAGATAATAATTAATTTAAGTATTTAATTTATTAATTATTTTTTAATAAAGATGCTACTAATAAATTATATTATTAGTTTAAGTATCAGTACTAAGTAGTTGATAAAATAATATATAAGCTTTGTACACAGCAGTCGGATGCGACTATATTTTTAAATGAAGATTATAAACAAGACAAGTAAAAAGGCTTTTAAAAAGCCTTTGAATAAATTTTCTATGTTCCCACTGTTAACCATAGAGGAGTTCCCTCCTGTGGAAGCCAATCCTGGCACCATAGATACCACAAGGCGGGACAAGTTACCTTAGTCGCCTCTTACGACACCCCGGTAAGAAATCAGGATGGTCTAGTCTGCTTAGCCGGATACCATATGGCGGCAGTATGGTAACAAACATTGCGACACAAAATTTTATATATAAGATTATTCATATTATTCGGCCAATTTACAGCCACCGGAAAGCCTCTATTATAAATTATTGTTTTTTTACTTAGGTATTTCCACCCTTCCGACGTCGCAATGACTAATCAAAGTCATACATCAGCCCTCCACTACGCGTCGCCCTAAGCCGGACTCACAGGAGGCACCCTTAGGACGACGTTCCCCGACGCTAGTAGAGCTTCTGCGCTCTACATTTGGCAACCTCGACGATGCTTTTGCGCTCGCCCGTCCCGCCCGGTGACGCTGTAAAAGTCTTAAGGGCTAACAGCATACAGTCAGTTCGAAAAAAAATTACTTAGGTATAATATAAAACTTCCAAATTATTTTTCACATCAATTCCCCAAGTTATAGTATGGTATACATATGCAACTTATACGTACACGCAGCAAGGAGGATATTGTGATGTCATATAGAGGGATTAATTCAACACACGTCGTCACGGCATCTGATCTGGGGGACCGGCCTTTGATATGCTGTTATTATTTACTATTGTGATATAGAGGAAAACCTATTTAGGATTTATTTTCACCTACTTATCATTAATGTTTTATTAATATTCAAAAAGAAAAATAAATACGATGAAATATACTTTATTATTATTGACGATGAGATATTCTGATATATAGTAATTTTTGATTTGTGAACAATTAGGTACAAATACAATATTGTAATAGTTATTTTTTAAAGAGTGACCGTTGAATCTCTTGTTGGTTCTTCTCAGTTAGACCACCTTTCCGAATTAGTCGTAGCTTCATTGTACTTTGACGATTCAAAAGTGCGTGTAAAGGCTAATTTGAATAGAATTATTTGAATTTGAATGTATATGAATTTAATAATTGGAATTGTCTTGAATTCAGAATTTTGGAATATATACCTTATATTAATATGTGTAATTTAGGTAAATGAACCATGATGCAACAAAAATAAAGAAATTTTGCCTATCAGAGTGTAAAGTATGTCCGCGTATGATTTCAATTTTTTTAATTATTACTACTACTATGGGATATAAATAAAAGTAAAAAAATAATCAAATACATCTTGAGTAACATTCACATACTGAAATTCGAATATTTACAGTACAAGAGTAATAAGGATGTACTTGAGTTCAAGTAGAAGAAGAATGATGTACAAGTAATTATTTTTAGAATGCAATCATAAAATTCCTGACAAAAATTGATTTTAATTTTTGAGCACCTGTGTCAAAAACTTAATATTTTAGAACAACTGGAAGTAATAAAACATAACAATGAAACACATATTAACGAACAGATAAACGTCACAAGTTTCAGTGTGTTCTACATTTGTTCGAAGGCAATATAAATAATGGAGGGGTATGGCTGATGGCATGGGTAATACGTCGCTTTGCGATTTTGTCATGGAGTATCCTTACGATACTTCGGTTACGGAGCGAAACGATTGTTCAGATTATGGTAGTGAATGTGTGCAGTGCTTGTGTATTGTGTTGTTAGTGGCGGGTAGTGCGTGAGTTTTAAGGGATTCTGCATGTATCATGAATAGTAAACTCTGAATAATACATGGATCAGTAATGCTAAATATAGCGTTACTGATTATATAAATTTTCCTTTATCGCGGATTAAAGCTAAATAAAGAAAAGTAAAGTAGTGGTCTGTTACAATCCCACTGCTGGCAATAGGCCTCCTCTCTCCGTTTCTGGAGAGAAGGGTTGGAGCTAAGACCTACCACGCTGCTCCAATGGGGATTGGTAGGTTACACATATCTCCAGAATTCTCTAGAGATATGCAGGTTTCCTCACTATGTTTTCCTTTACCGATAAGCGTGTGATTAATTGCAATTATGAGTTTTAATAGAAAAACTCATTGGTGCCTGACCCGGTTTGAACCCGTGTTCCCTTCGTAAGAGTCGCACGGTCTCAACGCTGGGCTATCACAGCTATATGTAGTAGTAGTAGCGGCCTCTTACAATCCCACTGCTGGGAATAGGCCTCCTCTCTCCGTTTCTGAAGAGAAGGGTTGGAGCTAATACCTACCACGCTGCTCCAATGCGGATTGGTAGGTTACACATATCTCCAGAATTCTCTAGAGATATGCAGGTTTCCTCACGATGTTTTCCTTCACCGAAAAGCGTGTGATTAATTGCAATTATCAATTAGACACATGAGTTTTAATAGAAAAACTCATTGGTGCCTGCCCGGGTTTAAACTCGTATTCCACTCGTAAGAGTCGCACGGTCTCACCGCTGGGCTATCACAGCTTACAGCTATATTTATAGCTAAATAATGCTATTTAATTACCGGAATCAATCCGCAAATCTCCTTCCATTGTCACTTTTAAGTCACAAAGTAGAAAATATTTGTCCCCAGTAACTATATATTAATAGCATCTTCATTTATCTGCTTATTTTACAACAAATAATATATCAATTAAATAGATAAATTTAAATAAATATTATATTGCATCTTTTTTATCTTTTTGTGTTTCATGTACAAGTATTAATCTATGTATATAGTTTTTCGTTATTTTTATTTTTTTCCTTTCTTTTTTATCCGTATTTCACTTCTTGTCCTTTTCCTTCTGTCACTCGAAGGTTGACTGGAAGAGGGATAAGTCCGCCATTGTACATGTGCTATTTTTTCTTTTTCTCTCTTTTCGAACAAGATGTATGTACAATAAAGAAATAAACAATAGTTGTCAAACTGAAAAACACCAAATTAATATTAGAATTAGTTTATAAACACGCGCTTAAAAGAGCACGTGTTGTCCAAAAATTAATATCGCTATTTATTTCCAAAGTAATTCCATTACTTGCCATTACTTACCATAGATACTAAATGTGCCACTTATCCCGCGACTTTATATAATATATATGCCAGAGCACAAACGATAGCGGTACCTATCTTTGAACAGCGTTACCTGTTGTTGCGTTTGGAAACTATTAAATGAATCACCAAATAAAAAAAAATGCTTCAAAGGCAAAATTGATATCGTTTAGATTATAAAATAATTGTGCGTAGAGGGAACTTTTTAAAGGCTTTAATTTAACTTGCCGTGAAGGTGGAATCTCGCATTTTCAATTTTACCCACTTACCGGTGTCCGATTGAGCTGAAATTTTACATACTGGTCCAGTTCCCATGACAATGCATGATTATGATAAGCACGAACTGGTGCATGTATGCATGCGACGTAAGTATTGCATGCCTATAATACTACTTGAAATATTTCTACTAGAAAATAATATAATACACCTTATTGTAAAAAATGTTTCTGCAAATAAAAACAAAATAGAATTTAAATTTGAATGCTGGTGCTAGGATTGCCTTCCACAAGAGGGAACTCCTCAATAGTTAACAGTAGAAGCATGAAATTTTATCAAAAGGCTTTTTAAAGCGTTTTTAACTTGTCTTATTTATAATCTTTATTTAAAAATATAGTCGCATCCAACTGCATCGCTGTCTACAGAGCTTATATGTTATTTTATCAATTACTTAGTACTGACACTTAAACTAATAATATAATTTATTAGTAGCATCTTTATTAATATACTTAATAAAATTTAAATGTAATTATGAAATTTAATACTTAAATTTACTATTATCTAATTCCCATCATTTTGTGTTATTTCGAATATTCATCTAGGTACAAAGTTTTCGTTATTTTTCTTTCTTTCCATATTTCTTTTATTACACATCTCGTCTTTTCTTCTGTTACTCAAAGGTTGATTGAAAGAGATCCCTTTTATGGATAAATCCGCCTTTGTACATGTGCTATTTTTTTCTATTCGAACAATATGTAACTATGTACAATAAATAAATAAATACATACAACTTAGTACAACTTAACTTAAATATTAATAGTGGCTGAAAGTGGATTAGCCGTGTGGTATCCGGCTGAGTAGAATAGACCACCCTCATTTCTTACTGAGGTGTCGTAAAAGGCGTCTAAGGTAAGTCGACCCGCCGTGTGCTATCCGGCTGAGTAGAATAGACCACCCTCATTTCTTACTGAGGTGTCGTAAAAGGCGACTAAGGTAAGTCGACCCACCGTGTGGTATCCGAATCAGTAGAATAGACTCTACCCCTTTTCTTACAAAGGGGTTGTAAAATACGATTAGGGTAAGTTGACGTCAGCCAGGCGGCCGGTCGTAAAACACGTAGCTAAATTATGTGACAACATGTTTCTAACATGTTGTGCCGACCCCACTTAGAATGGGATAAGAGCAGGAGCATTATGATGAGCGACTGAAAGTGGATAGTGAATATGCTTTTTCTATCTATTATAGTTGTTTGAAATCAAAGCTTTTTCAAGGGTTCAGCTTGAACAAGAAAAAGTATTTTAGTCTGAACAAAGTCTGTGACAAAGTTCTGTTTCCACAAGTCTTAATATCCTTCTTTAAGGTAATATAAACAGTCGGTATAATATCGCAAAATTCAAATCAAATAAATAAATTAAATACATATGCTAAGTTAGGGATCCCACTATCACTTATATTTAAGAAACTACTTTCGATCTATAATAAAGTTGTGGTCATTTATTACACGCAAGCGACAACCATTGAGTCGCAAATTTGTTTCACAAATAGTTTCATAAGTTTTCTATCGTAATAAATTCACTCGGAAATAAATCATAACGACTGGCGCTCATTGAAATCACGTTTCACAGGCGAAGTACAAGAAAGGGGCCTCCCCCTTTCTTGTCCGGGGACAATCGAAAGCCCCGATGAAAGTCGCTAAGAGATACGATAACATCGCACTCTCGATAGCATGCGACCACTGCCCCTATCGCCCCCATCGGCTCACCAATAATGAGCGTACAAATCGTGACGGAAATTGAAAGAAAAAAACTTCCCAACGCAGATCTTATCGATACTCCTAAACGCTCTCGTAAAAATATTAATAAAACATAACTTTTTCCACCCAAACCCACATTAAACTCCGATCCCGTAGGAATTTATTGTCAATTACCAGTCAATGAGTGGCAATAAAAGCACAAAGCGTCAATGTCCACAGATTTGAATGTCAATTGTACACAATTGTGTTGTGCTGTTTTCGTGAAGCCCATTTTGATTGTGATAGTAACACAATTAAAGTTTGACTTTCGCTTATCGATTTCTATACGGGGTTTATTATTTTGATATACATGACTTTTAGTATTGTTAAAGAATTAATGTTCCATTCAATACTTCCGGTTTACAAGCATTAAGTTAATTTCTACTAAATATCTTTTTTATTTTTGTGTACGTTTATATCCTGTGTAGTAGCCGGTTGAGTAAAATAGACCAACCTCATTTCTTACTGAGGTGTCATAAAGACGACTAAGGTAAGTCGACCCGCTGTATGGTATCCGGAATAATAAGAATAATAGTGTATATAAAATTTTGTGTCACAATCTTAGTTACTGTACTCTATTCTGCTTAGCCGGATATCATAATATCCGGCTAAGCCATCCTGATTAAGGTAAAGTGTCCCGCCTTGTGGTATCCGGCTGAATAGAATAACCCACCCTCTTTCTTACCGAGGTGTTGTAAAATACGACTAAGGTAAGTTGACGTCAGGCAGGCAGGCAGCCGGTTATAAAATACGTAGCCAAATCATGTGACATCATGTTGTCCCGACCCTACTTAGAATGGGATAAGGGCAGGAGGATGATGATTTTTGTCTAACTGAAGTGTAACTTGTGATGTTCTGGAAGGTGTCAGCCCTTGTAACACGGGCACGGGTATCCACAAACCCTTTTTCGAATTACAGTGTTAATTATATAGTTTGCAGAAAAAAATGTTGTACCTAAAATTTTGTAAGCCTTCTAATAATATAAATAAAGCTGGTCACTTAAAATTATATAATGGAATATAGACATATAGTACCCGGCATTAAATAATGCACATCGATGTTTAGAACGAAACAGCCGGCCAGTTCAGTTTCGTAGAGCGCTGTCACTGTCACTCAGTATGTGACGTTTCACACGAGATTGTCAGTCTGTGCGACAGAGACAATGCTCTATGAAGCAGAATCTAGCCGATTTTGTCTCTCCAATTCTCTTCTCGATGTGCATTATTTATTGCCGGGTACTATATGTATATATTCCATTATATAACTTTAGTTACACATGCTCAAACTCGTAATTTTTTTAATCCTTCCCAATTGTATGAATTTTAACTTTAAATTTATGGTCAGTTTCTAGATCAAAACTTCGTAAGTGTGAATTTCAGTACCGAATAGAAAATAATAGTTGATACGGATAAATACTTGTCTGCCAAATTTTACAATAATATTTAGACTTTTTAAAGCCACGTAGGCTTTTAATTAAGTATATTTTAAAGTATATTAAATAAATGTATGACATATGAAAAAAAGTTGACTCAAATGTTCCTATTAGCCTAAACTATTATGTCCCTGACTTATGACTTTTGGAATTCAATCATAATAAGAGTAGCAAAAAAAGATGCTGTGATAAATTAAAATGACCCGCGAAAGTCGTGTACAAACCACTAATAAGGCGACATTCGCTTAACCTTATCTCCAATCGAGGAAGTCTAAAAAACTGAGGGGTTCGCGACGGAGACGGGCCGCGGGAGGGGGAGGGGTAAGAACAAGAGCCGTCAGTGAAATAGAGATGGATGAACAGTGGGAAATGAAATTCTTTGTGGCATCGCGGTCCCGCAAAAAATGCACAGATTAGATTTTTCCCCTCGCCTCGCCGAGGGCCGAGGGTAGACGGAGGCAATGATTTTTTACTACGCTCGCCGAGATATATATATAGGAGTTTAGTGCCGGGATTTGGTGTAACTGCCCTCTGTTTGGGAATTTTAATTTCCTTGATTTGTACGTCACTTATCCATACCAATGTTATAAATGGGAAAGTCTGTTCTAACTTTTAGTCTGTCTGTCTTACGGTCTGTCTGTTTGTTACGCTATCAGGACTAATTGATTGTGGTTGCGTCAACATGATAAAATTTAGTACGGTAAAGCTTATAGGTACATCCTAACCTAAATCCAAAAAAATTATGTTAATTCTAGTATTTAGTATTTTACAACAGCAATTTAACATGTCATTATAAAAATTAATCTAGTGATTGGAAGATTTAAGCAAGGCTGTACTTGGAGCCTCCATTCTTCTATAGCTCTAATGTAATGTAATAACACACACATTCACATTCAATGACTAAAAATATCTTTACATCTATAAGTATATTGTTTATATTGTGTGTGCGTGCGTGTGTGTGTGTGCGCCAGTTCGCGCTCGTGAGTATGTGTGATGTTCTTTCTCATAACATGTTCACACAACTTACCCACAGTTGTATGAACATGTTATGAGAAATAATTTTTTTTTATTATGTAAAAATGAGGTTGGCGCAAAGAGAGTCACTATAACTACTAGTATATTATATGAATAACGCTCACGATACAATTTAGGTTAGAAATGTTATGATATTACTGTTTTAAGTCGTTCTATTAGTTGCTATTAATTTTTTAATAATTAATATTTTCAAAGATAGATATTTAAACAATGAAATGTCTAATTAACTGAGTGAAAACGATTTTAGTCATACAGATGTGTAGAGAAATAATTACACGAATATCACAGACGAGCCCAAAAATTACTTCACATGTTAGGTGCTTAGCGCACCAGATTAGCCGCACCCTTCGTAAAAAACAAGAGGGATGCGGTAACCGAAGGCGTCCTGGTGATTTGGCACTTGTAATAAACATCTGTTAGGGCAGTTATTACCAACATTAAATTTATATTAAACGTGGCTTGGCACTGGTGAAAATCAGCATGTCCCAATATTTTTCCCGCGTAAATCCATACTCCGCGGGAATTTTAACTTAAAAAGCAGCCTATATTTTACTTTCAATAGTGCGATGTGTATTTTTCTTAACTTATTATACTTTAAAAAGAATTGTTATATCAAGTTAAAAAATCGAGAAGCTGTGTTTTTATTTTAAACTTTGTAAATAAATGCAGATTAAAAATAAAGTAAAAAACTGTTGCACTATAAAGTAAAAATATTTTACACAAGCAGCACACACAACCACCACCACAACAATCTCGACGATCGTTTCGTTCCGAAACCGAAGCATCTTCAGGAGGATAGGCTCCACGACAAAATCGCAATGCAAATATTATATATACGAAAAAGATGGCACCAAGCGATGTACAAGCGAGTGCGATTAATAGTCAATTTTTTTTTAAGTTATTTAATTGGGTCAAAACTGAGTTTTAAGCAGGCGGTTACATACAAACAAACATACAAAAATACAATACACACATACGAAACTAATCTATCTATACTTATTATAAAATAATGTCACCAAAAGCTCTCTATTTGTACGTGATCGATTTTGTCTAAATCTACTGAACGGATTTTTGGACGGTTTTTACTATAAGGTAGTGCGATACTTCCGGATGTTTTAGGTTAATAGTACATTGCAGTTTTATGTAAATTGTGTTAAAAAGGTTGCGCAACTCAAATGCTTGAAGCTTTAGACGCGTAGAGCTACTAAAATACTACAAAAAGTCCGCGACAGCATATATCTATCTCTTATAGTTAACTTATATTTTAAAAAAATTAATAAACAGTCTTCCATGCAGGTAAATCCGCATACGGCTAGCATACTATAAAGCTCCTAATGATAGTATCCTCATTTTTTCTTTCTTTCTTTCTTTTATTCATCTTTAACTTGTACCACGCAAATGCAACTTATATTATGATATTATTTTGTCTTGATTTATGTTTTTGTTTTTTTTATGTAGTTTTAGTTGAATATTGGTATTTTACATTTATTTTTATTGTAATTTTATGCTTTTTTGTTTATCTAGCTTATTTATATTGTATACTGGTCTCTGTCATTTTGCTCGGGAAGCAGCTGAAAATCAGCGCCGTATGTCATTACTCGCTGTGATGACATGCGGCAATGCTGAGCTCTGAGCCTTTCTGTTATTTACGAAATAAAGATTTCATTTCATTTCATTGACGATTTACTACTTGAGTGACTAAAATACCATTATTTATTTCAGGATGAGACTAAATGACAATATTTTTATTAAGAAACACTCTTCGCAGCCAGAATACCAATTAAAGCAACCACATTTCCCCATATACCCTCCGATCGATATAATCCTCTGCAAAGCGGTGTGTCATTTGGGGTCTGTGCTCTATTGCTTCGGAATCCCGTCAAGTGTATCAGCAATTTGTTTGCCTCCTTCAAAGTATGTTGTTTCCTATGGCTTCTTATAAATACATTGCTATAGATATAGCATGAAGTGATAAATAAATGTTTAAATTAAAATTATTATTAATTACGCATTATAGTTCAATTCAATTCAAAATATTCTTTATTCAAGTTAACTCATAAACAAGTGCTTTTGAATCGTCAACTTTACTGCTGGTTCGGAAAGCTGTTCCTACCGAGAAGAACCAGCAAGAATTGATTAATAAAATGTATATTTTTATTTATTGTAAACTTAGACTAAATTTGGTTTGAGTAAGGTATATTTCGAATAAACTAGAGATTTTATATGCCATAAAGTAATTTACATTTGGAAATAAAAAGAAATCTTCCCTAAGTTAGGCGTACTGTATTTAGACTATAAATTAGCTCATTAACCGAGGACAAGTTGTCTGCGAGTGGGAGGGAAATGGGAAAAAAGGATCGTTTCCCGAAACTAATTGCCAAACACGATAATTAAAAAACAGACTCTACCAAGAAACGGGAAAAAAATGCAAAGTGTTTTCCGTGATTTCCATTATAAAAACTCCGGTTTCCTTCGTTGTCCCCCAAAATAACCATTGTCTTGTGAGCACGCCTTTGTTTTTTTTCTCTTCGACGTATCTAATTTTCATTTCGCCCGTCAAAGTTTTTAATAAGATATGTAAATTTTTATTAAGGTACACCAAATATTTTGAATATTTTTCACTTTATTGAAATTAATTGAAAAATCCATGCGCGCAGTGGTAAAAACACGACCTCAACGAAATATGCACGGTTACTTAAAGTTTTCTTAAAATAGTTATATAATCAATAGATATTGAAAATTAACACAAAGAATCACAAAAAAATTGGTGATGTCTATAACAGACTAAGTAGGAACTGATATAAGCTTGCGGCTCCTGCCTCTGTGGCTCTACGCCTTGCAAAAGTACGTAAGTTGTTTGTTGGTTTTTGTATGAGATTCTTCGATTACAATATAAGATTATAAGATTATGCACAAGATAGGAATTACTAAATGTAACTAGTTATAAATATTATATTTAAAAAGAACAACCGCCGAGTTTCTATTTGGCTCTTCTCGGTAGGTACACCTTTCCGAAACACCAGTAGAGTTGAGTATTCAAAAGCACATGTTTACACGTTAACTTGAATAAAGAATATTTTGAATTTGAATTTGAATCTTATATTTTAATATTAAAGAAGAACATTGCGAACTCTCTGTACTCACATGGAATATCTAAGATTCGTTCAAATGAAATCTCTAAAATTTCTGTCATAACAAGTAGCAAGATGTTATAGAACCACCATCTCATTTTCAGGGGTAGATCAAAACAAAAGGGAAATATTATTAAAGTCATTCTTTGAAAATAATGAGAGAAAAATTATTTTTCATATATTTTTAACATTAAAGACAGACAGATAAATATAGATATTTAAGTCAAGCTGTCGTAAACACTCACAACAAAATATGGATTGCATTCTCCTTCGAGAAGAGAATCAATATCTTCTATATTACAACAAAGAAAGAAAATATAGTGAGGACAAACCTGAAAAATTTCACCAGTTCATCGAAAAAAGAGCTCATTTTAAGACATTAATTTATTTACAACACATCAACTATAGAAGCTGTGACAGACCAGCGGTGAGACCTTGAAACTCTTCGAGTAGTTACGAGTTCAAACCCCGGGCAGGCACCTATAAGTTTTTCTGTAAAAATGTATGTGTCTAATTGATAATTGCAATTTATTATAAACTTTTCGGTGAAGAACTTTTCTTGAGAATTCTAGAAATATGAGTAAACTACCAATCAACGTTGGAGCAGGTGGTAGGTCTTAAGGTAAGATTCCACCAATATAGTGTGCAGCATATTTGTTTAAAAAGATTGTGTACAAAGTTCTCGCACGGCACGTACTAAGCTGATATCGCGTTTAGCTTCTGTCTCCACCGGCAATATTGTGTGTAACTTGTGTAAGCGCACAGTGAAGCACACATGTGCGCGAACATGTTCATTTAGGAATATTTTATAATCTTTATTATTAGTATTTCACTTATTAATTATATACAAATTTACAATATATTTTTAGACATTTTCTATGAAATAATTCTTAATATTTTTTTCATTCCTCCACTCTTCATTAAAGATGCGCGTACAAACAAATGTTTTCGTTCCGGTAGCGGAAGCAAAACTGAGTTCGTGAACAACAAGTGCGTATTGTTAGACCGTCCAGTTTGGTTTATGTATAAAGAAAAACACAAACTGAACTTATTAACTTTAATGTAATCTAAACACGACTGGTACTTGGACTACTATTGCGCGAAACCCTTGTAGCGGGTTGGAGCCGGAGTATATGATCAATAGTCTATTGCTGAAGCCAGCCGCCAGGCAGGAGCCGGGTCCGTAGCTGGGCAGCAAGTCGACTAGATTACAAGAACTAAACGAATTTTGAAAAATGTATGAGTTTTATAGGCCTATATTGCTGATCGACACTTTATATCGGAAACAATAAGTCAGCAATATATGCCCATTTTGAATAAGGGTTGTAACATACGCGTCGACGCGAGTCCACTGTTTCGAATGTACGCGCACAAATGTGCATAGATGTGCGCAAACATTTCTAGAATATTCGCGCACAATTTGTTAATGTTTGCTCGAGAAAGTCGACCAGAGTAAACATTTGTGTCGCACACTGTGCACAGTGTTGCACAATTCTGCACACTGGTGGAATTCCACCTTTAGCTTACCTTATCTCCAAAAACGGAGAGTTAAGGCATATGCCCAGCGGTGGGATAGTAACAGGCCGTTACTTTTACATCAACCATACCACTCCTATGTCAAAACGATCACCGTAGTGTAGATTTGTAGCGTTCGCGTTGGTTGACCTTAATATCTTATTTACTTTTAAATAAATAGTGATATTGAATAGTTGGTTCTAATATCGAATTCAACTTTAAATAATATAACTTATATAAAATAGGCATAGTATGAGAATGCCATTTATTTGTATCATTATCTTCGCTCACGTGGTCCCAGGGTCCCCCTCTCTTGATCGGAGGGGGGCAAGCTGTAAGTGACAGACTGCACGATGTAGTTGAGGTTTTAATTATTTCAGCATTTGAGTTTTAATGGCCTATAGAAAACAGCTCTGTTATTAGACCCGGTTATAATAAGAAACTGACGTTTAATGCGTTTATCGATACACATTTAATATAGGTTTTAAAATGTGAAAAGTTAATATGAGTCAGCTTGCTAAAAAGAAAAAAAACATCTTTTTACTTAAGTTCTGAATATACTTATGGCTTAATATACTTTAATAGAATGTTAATTTAATGTTAAATACGTAACCCTATAATTAATATAATCAGCTGTTATTAAAATTTGCTATTGTTATCGGCAAATGTAATTAATATATACATAGTTTGCGTCAGTCGCTGTTTATTGTGACACGTGTCTCAAAAATTTATCCATTAATTATTATTTATTACATATATATACAAGTTCTAAGTTTTTTCATCGTGTGATAAGCAGACAAATAAATAAAATTGTTATTATAATTCAAAAAAAATTTAAAGCATATCAAGACTGTAAAAAATAAATATTCTATCATATGTTGGCGGTCATTTTGGATTTGCAAAAATATATTTATTACCATTAGATGCAAAAGTGTGTAATTGTTGATTCCAATACATAAAAACGAAATTTCAAAAACAGCTTCCATTATTCTAAAAAAGAACTGGCCGATTAAACAACGCAATCAATTCGCGATATAATAAATGAATTTACAACTAATGTATAAGTTTATTATGATATAAATAATTGTCTTCAATATAAATTTACCCATTTATTGCACGATGAAGATAACGGAAAGAAATGAATTCAAATCCAAAATTGAATCAACCACTAAATGCAGCGTTCAAAGTCAGATCGACCCCTACAAGGGGTGGTTGAGTAAATAAATAAGTAGCCCTGAGTATGGTGGGCGCATAATAACAGACGGCAAACAGCATCAGAATCTGCGAGATAAAATCGTATTGCGTTGTCAAAAATAAATGAATCCAGGGATTAGTCCCGAACACGGGCAGTGCAATATTGTCGCCCGGCGCCCGGCGTGGGGCAATAATAAGCCGCTTGCCCGGGATAAAATTTCTGCTCCACATTTTCGGAAATAATTACTTCAGGGTTACATGTATATCCTTAACACATTTAGCTTAAAAATAATTATTTAACGTAGGCCTTTTAATGATTTAAATAAATACCTATACTTAGATTCTAACAGACCATCATTCTCATGCCCTTATCCCACTCTAAGTGAGGTCGGCACAACATTTAACAAACATGTTGTCATATGATTTGGCTACGTATTTTTCGACCGGCCGCCTGCCTGACGTCAACTTACCTTAGTCGCCTTTTACGACACCTCGGTAAGAAATGAGGGTGGTCTATTTTATATAGCCAGATACCACACGGCATTTACCTTAGTCGCCTTAAGAGGCGACACCTCGGTAAGAAAGGAGGGTGGTCTATTTTATTCTGCCGGATACCACACGGCTTGATTCGAACAGACCGAAAGTTTAAGAGATTGCTCAAAGCAGTAAGAAAGCCTTTGCAAATTTTGTATCATATTTTGTTTCTCTTGTCTAGTCTTTGATTTGTAATAAAAAAATAGTGCAATCCATATATATTTATTTTTTCTTTTTCTGCCTAAAATTAAGTGACAGCGCGAACTCTTGACCCTTATCAGAGGGTCGGAAGTTTAAACCCCTATGAGTTTTCTATTAAAAGTTATTTGCCTGATTTATGTATACACATTATCTTCCCCTTCATAGTTAAGAAACATACCGTTTTTCTATACTACATATAAAATAAAATTTTTGGGATATGGAAAACCAGCTAAACCGCATTAGAATCTTTTGAGGTTACATACAACCTTTTTTTCAGCAGTGAGATAGTCCAAACCGTTAGGTTACTTATAAAATTGCTAGTACAATATTTACCTGGCACTGAAATAAGAAGTTTAATGTACATACAAAACACTTTGATGTCCGAACGATATCGACGCAAAGGGCTTTATAGCTGCCGATATTGAAAACGAGTTTTATATCCGTCGAATTTATATCGCTTTGAAATATAGTTGCTTGGCAACGCTCGAGTATGTCGTAGCGAAAATCGTGCTTATAAGTCTACTAGCTTCTAACTGCGACTGCATCTGTCATTGATAATAATGCTAATATTAATTTATTTTTCTTTTTCTTACAGACTAGGTCTGACTTTACAACATTATTTTATTATAAGCATAAAGCCTATTTTACTGGCGGATTCAACACTAGGAAAATCCTTTAGATTTCAACATATCAGTAGCAGAATTGAAAGTATTCTATGTGTTCATTCAAGTTCCGAACTTTTCAATGCCAAATTTTAGACAGTTATTTGGTCGTTTTGTGTATAAACGTACGTTTGCGTAATTTAGTAATAAAACATTAAAAATATATTTATTTGATTATTTCGTAAACGTGTAGTATATTTGTACATATAATAACTGTTATAGCATTTGTTGTCTTTTAAACAGCTAAAGCTCTAAGTGGGGTCGGCATAACATGTTGCAAACATATTTTCACTTGATTTCGCTACGTATTTTACGACCGGCTGCCTGTCTGACGTCAACTTACCTTAATCGTATTTTACCCATAACCATTGAAAACTTTCGAAACAAATATGTATTTTTTTTATTTAGGAATTGTATATTAAATAAAATGGTCTCTAGATCTACATATATGATCGAATTATACAATCATATATTTGTTCCTAAATTTTACAATATAATAAAAATAAATATGTCAATTACTAAAAAATAAATTCTAGTGCCAACAGTCCTGCTGAATCTTATAAACACCTATATCAACACCGTCTGCGGATTATAGCACTAGATCCCTCTGTCGGCTGCGGGCAAGTGAACGGATGAGATAAACTGGTTCGCGCGATTTCGCCGCAAAGAGAGAGCTCTACAGCTCCCACTAACGGAAACGAGTTTTATTCCAATCGAATTTACATCGCCATGAAATAGGAAAGCTTTTTGACGCCTAACTAGATGGGTACATTTGTGTACAGCGAGTATATTCTTTTAAAAATGCTACTACACCTATTAGAAAGTACGTAAATTTTGCGAATCTATACATAAGTATAGATTTTCAAAATTTATAATACAAATTCCTCCAACGCTGTCTGTATGTGATCAATTTTCTCAAAATCAACTGAACTTTTTATGCTGTTTTTATTAAAAAAGAAATTCTTGAATAAGGTTTATGTTAATATTATAGTATAATTTCTGAAACAGCATATAGGCAAGTAACTTTTTAAATATTTTCGCGGTTATAGTTAGATGTGAAAAATTTTATGCCACGTGCCACGTGGGCGTAGCCGTGGCTCAGATCGTATATTATATATATGTTTTTTTAATATATACAACAATACCTACCCGTTTCGTTACGTGAATTTAAACCAATATTTCATTTAAACGCTATTAAAAACAATTTACTCAGCTACTAAGTGATATTTACATTTTATTATAAATACTTTCTATTGTATTTCTTACATTATTATTTTTCTCATATTATTATATTTAATGTAAATTAATTTTTTTTTCCTAAATTAAGACTGGTTTGCTGGAACAGATTCCGATTCAGGAATAGGCCCGCCGTTGCATATATTTTGGTTTTTCTTATCATTTTAATATTAATTTCCATTTGTGCAATAATAACAAACAAACAATAGCAACAGTCCCGAAACCTAAAAAGTTGTCAAGAAACGTTTAAAGCGTATCAGAATTGTGTGAATTGTTAAAGGAGACACAATGATAACGGCTTTCAATGAACCACAATTTATCAATGGCGTGTCAAACAGTCGATCGTTCGAGCGTCATTTTATCCTATTTGCGTATAAATAGTGGCGTCGCGCGACGTTCCGAGTCGCCGCTAATGACACGGAAAATGACATCTTATTTCGACGCGTAAATCGAAGAAAAAATCGCTCATCTCTCGCCCGTCTGCATGAATATTTTATAGGCGCGTCAACAGCGAAATGACAGGTTTTATCGTTTGAAAATTCGTCGAAAATTGCACGAAATGACGCGACGATATTTTTTATTTAGTGAGAACATCCTTCCGCCAATCAGAAGCTTTCATTGTGGTCTCCCAACGAGACCTCTCCCTCGGGACGTTTCTGGCGTACTTTTTATTTAACTGATATGAGCAACAGTTTATTTATGAGTGTTTAGGTTTCATGAACTTTTGCTATTCATTATAAAACAATCAGTTAATAATTAAAGTTGCATACGATACAGTTCAAGCTGTTTTTATTCTCTCCAAAGCGGTGGTGGTTATTATACTGACGTATGTTAACATATAGAGTTTCAAAGTACTATAATTTGTGTTTTATAGTAAACTACATTTATTGTTCTGTTAAGTGATGAAGTTTTTTATGATTCTTTCTAATATATATTTGCAGTTGCGAACGACATCTTTTGTTTTATTATATGGATATATGGTCCATCCTCCATTTTAGAATCTTCACATAAAAAAGAGTAAATACAATAGTCCATGTACATATATATTGTACGCTTAGCATTAAAGTGACCGAATTCAAAAAAATTGTTTTGTGGCAAGTTGCTATAAAGCGTATCGTAACCGCCTATGGGACCTATAACTTTGAAGAGCTTGAATACACTAGTTTTTACTAGTTCTTAGCTGGATATGAAATAAGGATTACAATGTATCTAACTCAATTAAGCCAAAATGTTGAATTAAGTCACTTTAATACAAATGCGAATTTGAATTCTTCATTTTGATACTACGTACCAAAACTGTTTTGCTATAAATTGTCTCACTTCGTTGTTTAGTTGGTAGAGATCTCTGTCTAAGGGATAAGTTGAACTGTTTTTTTTTATAATGATTTTCTTACGCGTTTTTATGGTACATAAACAAATAAATAAATAAATAAATAAATACTAAGCGTGCGACATGTTTTACAGGCGCTACGATATGCTTTATTGCAATTTGCCACATCATCATCTTCCTGCCCTTATCCCACTCTAAGAGGGGTCGGTGCAACATGTTACAAACATTTTGTCAAACGATTTGGCTGCGTACTTTTACGACCAGCCGCCTGCCTGACGTCAATACTTTCCTTAGTCGTATTTTACGACCCCTCGGTAAGAAAGAGGGGTGGTCTATTCTACTGAACCGAATACCACATGGTGGGTTTACTTACCTTAGTCGCCTTTTACGACACCTCGGTAAGAAATGAGGGTGGTCTATTCTACTCAACCGGATACCACACGGCATTTATTGCAATTTGCCACAACTTTTTCAATTAGGTCACTTTAGTACTAAGCGTGCGATATGATCGCATTCGATTTTTACTAGTATTAAATGTAGAAGCAGCTAGTGTGAGAAGATTAATTTAAATTAGATCCATTGTTTGTCTACGACAAAGTCGCGGGCTTTCAATAGTTAACAATAAGCGTTTTATTGAAGAGCGAAACAATCAGCAAGTTGGTATCGATGTTTCAGAACTGTCAAACAATGATTATAAATCAATTCAAGAGCTTCCCAAGATCAAAGGCTTATTGAAATCCAAAGCGTATAAGTCAACGTTTATTGGCAGAATGGCATTAATATATTTATTAATCTGCTAATTGCTTATTATAAATTGCTGACATATGTTTCGGCGTGTTAATGAGGGCTGGCTTTGAAAGGAGTTAACGTGTTCATTTACCGAGCACTTAATGTTACACGATGAACATGTGAGCTTATATAAGTTATATCCGAGGTTGTACGAAGATATGTATTTCTGCTCACTTGTTTAAACATATAAGACATTCACATTGACTGGCCCGTTGGCGCAGTGGGTAGTGACACTGCCTACAGCTCCGTGGGTCGCGGGTTCGTTTCCCTCCGAAGGCCTACATATTCTATAAACAATTTGTTGGTTCTTCGAGCCTTGGTGTGTATTTGTATTTAAGTATGTATTTAAAATTATATATGTAGTATATCTACCAGTTGTCCGTCACCCATAACTAAAGTATTAAGTTACTTACTTTGGCAATTTACGACCGTGTGTGTAAGTGTCCCATATATTTATTTATATATTATTTAACTTTAACATTAAAATATATATTTGTCTATTTATTTATTCAATAAGATATGCCAACAGTGTTCTTAATAAACATTTTTTACGTATTATTCACAAAGTAAATCATAAAATCATCATCATTCATAAAAAATTAACGTCGGATACAGCGTGGTTAACTAAAAGCAACATTCAAAAGTACTTAGTGCACTAAAACTGAAGAAATTGAATTTTAACAAAGAATATAATTGAATTGAAATTTGAACAGTAATCATAGTTTATGTATAGAAACCGGATATACACGTACATCTTATTTTATCAGGTTTGCCTCACTGGTTTCGAAAACTGATCCCGCCGCGATAGCGCCTTAAATTGCTCATGAATGAGGACCCAGGATAAGCTCGAAACTAGTCGGGCTAATCTGATACAATTAGATGGGAGTATAGCCGGTATCCTATGCATGAACAGAAATTTTATTTGTTGATTTTTGTTTTGTATATAAAAATTTGAATATTTTATATACCATACTGAGTAAACTACAGTATTGGTGAACAACAAATGTTATAATACTAGCAGCTTTCTCAATATTCTTTCTATTAATAGTCGACTAGAAGTAATTGAATAAAACATGGCCACAGAGTAAAGTAATAACTTATGTAAATAAGTCGAAATTTTACAATATGCATAACGATGCATCATGCATTCATAATGATTACCTACTTGGTACAAGATAAAGAAACAAGAATCATCGTTGAAAAAACAACCGAATCTCTGTCATCTTTACAAAAATGTTTTTAATATAAAAATAAGTAAAGTAACAGCCTGTTACTATGCCCACTGCAGGGCTAAGGCCTCCTCTCTCCGTATTTGGAGAGAAGGATTGGAGCTACGACCTACCACGCTGCTCCAATGCGGGTTGGTAGGTTACACATATCCCTAGAATTCTCTAGAGATATGTAGGTTTCCTCACGATGTTCTCCTTCACCGAAAAGCGTCTGATAATTTGCAATTATTAGACACATAAGTTTTTAATAAAAACTCATTGGTGCCTGCCCGGGGTTTGAACCTATGTCGCCTCTAGAGAGTCGCACGGTCTCACCGCTAGGCTATCAAAGCTTGTTTTTAATATAACGCTGAAGAACTATGTATATGGATTTTAGCATAATTTGTCTGCTACTTAATAAGCTGTCTGAGGTATAAATATCCTTATAGTAATTTCGCAATAAATACGAATACAGCACAGCGAACAAGCATTCCCATAAAATCAATAGCGAAAGGAAATACAATCCAGTTTCACGGTGTCTGAAATAAACCATTCTTTGCGTTGAAAGGGGAATAATCTGCATATAGCAGCGGGGGTTTAATCAGAAATCCGTGAATTGCTTTAAATGGAGGAAAACGTAGGAAATATCCTTTGTGCCGGCAATTTCCCGCATGCGTGGGGCTAATGCGTTATCGGTGCGTGATGACTTCCTTAATTAATTCGCAATATTGTCGCGACTTGAAACACATTGATCACGTAAGAAACTTGATGAAGTATAAAATTAGTAATTTCCAATTCCAGACAACTAAATAACCAATAAATAAAGTTTATAATCGCTACGTTAGTCAATAATATTGTATATATATACATCTTTTTAAATATTATCGCATCTCATACAGTTCGATTACACCGCCGTGTGGTAACCGGCTGAGTAGAATAGACCACCCTTATTTCTTACTGAGGTGTCGTAAGAGGCGACTAAGGTGAGTTGACCCACCGTGTGGTATCCGGTTGATTAGAATAGACTACCCTCTTTCTTACCGAGGGGTTGTAAAATACGACTAAGCTAAGTTGACGTCAGGCAGGCGGCCGGTCATAAAATACGTAGCTAAATCATGTGACAAAATGTTAGTAACATGTTGTGCCGACCCCACTTAGAGTGGGATAAGGGCAGGAGAATGATGATAATTTGGGGTTCAATATAGGAAATACAGGAAACATCTATTGCGTAGACAATTTCTCGCAAGTATAACGTAAGCCTAATGTTTCATCGGTGTATGATGACTTCCTTAATTAATGTGCAATATTGTCACAAATTGTAACGCCTCTTCTCATGAATATAAATTTACTTAACATGCACGTACGAAATACATATCATAAGGACTCGTATATTCAATATTTGTTCTATAATAATTTCCTCTTTTACTTTTTCAAACATATATAAGACTAGCTTATAAACGCAATTTCGTTCGCGTGGACTGCAGTCTTATTATTGAAGTAAACCGTAAAACTTATTTTAATTGTGGTTATATACCTTAAAAAACTAGACATATACCTTCTTAGACTTTTATTTAAAACTTTTAGAGCGTAAAAATTTTACGCTCTAAACGTTCTAAATCAAATCTAGTACATGATTTGTAAATAATTTTCACCGCACGCAAGGAATTTGCTACTCCTTTCCTATTCATCTTTGCATGATGTTATATAGTCTACAGCTTTTCTTGATAAATGGACTATCTTAAACTCAAAAATTTTTCAAATCGGTCCAGTAGTTCCTGAGATTAGCGCGTTCAAACAAACAAACAAACAAACAAACAAACAAACAAACAAACAAACAAACAAACTCTTCAGCTTAATATATTAGTATATATATAGATTACACATATATATATTTCTCTAAATATATGCAGCTTTCTCCATGACTTTTTTCTTCATCAAAGCTTCTTTCTTCCTTCAGCATCGTGTGATAAATACAAATACCACTTACGAACATAAATATTAACAGAAATACTAAATAATACCTATCCAGGGTTCGAACCCATTTCTCCTTAAAAGAGTCACATGGTCTCACGATTGAGCTTTTACAGCTTACAAACTTTATATCATCATCATCCTCCTGCCCATGCAACATGTTGCAAACATGTTTTCACATGACTTGGCTACGTATTTTATGACCGGCTGCCTGCCTGACGTCAACTTACCTTAGTCGTATTTTACGACCCCTCGGTAAGAAAGAGGGTGGTATATTCTGCTGAGCCGGATAACACACGGTAGGTCAACTTACCTTAGTCGCCTTTTACGACACCACGATAAGAAATGAGGGTGGTCTATTCTACTCAGCCGGATACCACACAGCATAACTTACAAGCTTTATAAGTAGATAGATATGTAAATATATAGCATCAAGGAAAAAAATTCCTTTAAGTTTATTAAAGATCAATAATTTTCTTTTTTACGTTAATTATTTTGTTGAAGTAACAATATTAAAAGTAATACAACTTTTACATAAGCCCGAAGTGTTGTACTAGATTGATCCTTATAAGTCGTACATATCTGGTAAATTTGTCCCCGTGGGGGAACACCTGCCGTAAAGATAAGCCCCTGATGTTCGCAATATTCCCCTAAAATAACTTCTTACTGCCTCCGGTGCTAGGCAACGGTACCCTCTTCCGAGGCATCACCGTCTTATGTACAAGACATGTAAAACACAGGCTTATTACGACTTTTTTATTTGATATAGGTGTTAAAATTCTGTTTCGCTTGAATATGTTCAAGAAAAACAAAGAGAATCTATAAGCAACTGTAAGCAACACATTCAATAAGTTGATATTTATACCATATAAATGATTTTATCATTTTGGCTTCTTTCAATCAAGAAGACAGACAATTTAAAGAAACTGTATGTAAACTAGCAGCATTTGACTGGCTCGCTTTAATATTATAAGAAAAAAGAAAAAAATATGTAACAAATGAAGTGTAATGATTGTGTTTAGCAGACAGTTTTTTTATAGGAACACAGCTCACTATAGCTCAGACTCACTCAGCAAGCAATGGAGCGGGCTATGCTCGGAGTGTCTCTATGTGATCAAATCAGAAATGAGGAGATCCGTAGAAGAATCAGAGTCACCGATATAGCTCAGCGCGTCGCGAAGCTGAAGTGGCGATGGGCAGGGCACATAGTGCGGAGAAAAAAAAAATAAATAAAAGAAGAAGAACTCACTATAATTTGTTTCTAAATAGGAAAATATTCTCGAAATTTTAATAAACCAAAATGTGTGAACAACAAATACACCGGTTTATCTTCCAAATTCGTATCACCATACGTAAGAGAAATTAGACTGTAAAAGAATTTAAAAAAGGATTTGAACTAATTTTATCAAGGGCAAAAAACTGACACACATATAGACATACTGACAGTCTAACTTTGCATTTATAATATTAGTATGGATACATACATAGATGTACAGCGAATAGGGAAGTTTGTTTATTACGTATATAGGGAAGCTCCCGCATCGCATCTAGCCAACTTTAGATTGCCACAATAATTATTTATTCCGCTCACTCGCTAACTTGGGAACTATTCAACGTGGAAACGCTATTTCTCCACGGTCAGATAAGACGTTTGATTCTCCCCATTTTCGCTCCGGACTTTAATTATGGCCTCTGGTTTTGTGTAAAATAGTTTGCGAGTAATTTAATCTGGATATCTGTATGCAGGGCGGCGTGCGGCGACGGGCTATGGAAACCAATGAAACGGAACTGCTTTCAGAAAAACGAAACGAAATTGCGACCGCCTTGAGAAGATGCCTTTTTTGGAAAAACGCCTTATCTTCGACAAGCCTACACCCATGTATGTTGAACTTGAGTGCTCTACCACGCTGCTGGTGGCCGGGACAGGATACCGTTGAACACATTGCCCCCATCCCCGCTAGCAGCAACTCTGATTTCCAAAGTGCGCCACCTCTGATACATCAGGAGCACCAGATGCATCAACCGCCTCGGGGACCTTTTTAGATGTGCGTCTGATAAACAGCTTGGAAAGCTGCCTACATGAATGATATTCAAGAGTATGCTATTTATGTAGTTGTAATTGACAGATTCTCTATTCTTTAATTCAAGATAAGACAGTTATATACCTATGATAAAAAATACATAGATAACGTATAAAGAAAACTTAGTACTTCTATATGAGAAATAAAACGCCAACATTTCAAAACTAAAAAAGCGTAAAGAGTTAAGAATACAAATTTTCAGCAATAGAATGGCTTAATCTATAGGACTTTGAGATAAATAGTGCATTTAATGGTTTATATGCATTATACGTTCAAACAATACTAATTAAATGTTGAGTCTTTGATTTTATTATTGAACCATTTCCAAAGAGAACTCGCGGCATAGCAACAAAGCTTTTATTATTTTAAGGACTGGGTACTCTTTCGCGCTTTTCCCTAAATCAAAACTGCAAACATGTTTTGTTTACCTACTCAACCACCCCCTTATTCCTTCAGTCGTTGAACTGCATAACTATGCGAGAAGTGCCATATAGCATCGTAAAAAATAAGCGCGCATCAGACTTGAGCATGTAATTCTAGCGCGCTCTTCCGGCCCGAACAAAGGAGAGAGGGTAAGAACACGAGTTACTCAACACCCGTACCTTACGCAGATTTGTTTCTCACCGTCTCACTAGCTTTTAAACAAAAATACACCTTCAAAATAAGTTGGTAGAACACATTTTCATATAGCATAACATCGCGTCATCAAACATTTCACGGCCGCGGAGCAGCAGGAAATTCGCGATAGTCAAATTGTAGTCTTACGAGCGTGCTGCTATTAAATTATTACATTTACAACTGTGTTACCGACTTATAAGACACTATTTGCATTACAACGCCGCGGAAGGGCCCTTGGATATGTTAAGTACGTCACATGAGGACTGCGAAAGAAAAATGTAGTTTTAACAACGGCTGAATTGCGAGTTGAGAAAAATAAACTTTAACTTACACGTCGTTCTAATATTAATTTGAACCAGATTTTTCGAATCTGAGCCAAGTACTACCTAAGTGGTTTTTTTTAAACCTACCTACCCCATTACCATTTATAACTCACTAAACTTTTATGATATTATGAAAGATTATTTTATTATGAGGAAATCCGCATAACAATTCTGATGATAATTATAAATATAATATGTTGCGATTGTGGTATTTATAAATTCTGAATAAATGTATAATGTAAATGTATAACACGGGCGGGATCAAAGAGGTTTCAAATAATTCTTATTTTTAACTAATTCTTAAAAATAACATTTCTAATCTTACTATTGTTTCATAAGGATTCATGTTTTGCCTTTCCTTAAGCATTAATAGAATTAGACGTTACTTTGCGGAGATCCAGAATACAAAAGTAATAATAAAATTATTGGATTATTAGCGTTATATAGTTTATTATTAGTAATATAGTTTTATTATTACTTTTTTACTTTAACTTTTCCTTACGAAGCTTTAGGTTACATAAATTTGATTACAAAAAGATGATGGTGTGATGGCATCGGAATTTATGAGAGTTTATTTGCACACAAGTGACCTCACACGTCACTCACCATCACTTGAGGGGTCGTGAGTTCAAAACCTTTACGATCATCTTTTTTATGTGCTTAATTAAGATAATAACCTGATTTTCTCCGAAGAGAAAATGCCTTTGCCCAGCTGTGAGACATTACAGGATGCTATTTTACCTTTTTGTAAAAACATTTTACTTGACAATTTTCTAAGCAATAACAACTAGTATATGTCGGAAAGATCAGAGGGTATCAAGATGTAGAATGAAGGATCTTGAGATAGCAGGTAAAACAAGCAGGTAAAGGTAAGCACGTACGGTAACATTCTTAACAATTCACGTTTCTACACACAAAAATTGCTTTTCTAGCAACCAACAGCCTAAAGTGTTTATTTCGATTCTTCTATAAATAATGCTCTTCATTCTGTCATTCAGTCTGAGTTAAGAGTCTAATTTTGATCATGAAATTTAAAAATTATTTTATTTTATGAGGAAAACTTACAGCTATAGCAGAATAGTTAATAACATAAATAATGAAATATAGCCAATTAAAAGCTTTCGCACATTAAATCATGTACAGGTATTATAGGATTGTATTAATATATAGGTATGCTAGCATACATACATTCTCCTGCCTTCCATTCTTCTCTCTAAGTGGGGTCGGCACAACATGTTACAAACATCTTGTCACATGATTTGGCTATGTAGTTTACGACCGGCCGCCTGCCTGACGTCAACTTACCTTAGTCGCTTTTTAAGACACCTCCGTAAGAAATGAGGGTGGTCTATGCACACTACACCACATACCACACGGGACACATATATAGGTATGCTAGCGCGGATACAAAATCTATAATGCTTAAATACAATGTAATATTATTATACTTTATATTTTTGATATAAAAGAAGTTAAAATTCTACGAGCGAAAGTTGCAGACGTACAGAATAAGTGTAAATCTATGTATGTTATGTTATGTTATGTTGTTTAATCGCAGCTTTGTAGAATAAATCATTATATACAATCTTAACGGAACGGTAAACCCGTTGAGAAGAAATATTTTATTTTTAATCGTAAACAAGCTTTTTCAGTGCGGGGTAATTAGCCAGTACAAAAGCTACCCGACTGTGTAAAATAAATATAAAAAGTCTAAGAAACTTGATATTAAGACTAAGTCTAAAAAGCATATAAAATAATTAATAAAGTTAATTCAACTTACTCCCTTCTGGCTTTATAAACAGGTTATTCTAACAACTAAGTCACACATGGCACGATTAATAAAAAAATGTAGAGGGTTTTCTGTATTCGCCTAGCAAGCAAAATTGTAAACAAATAGTTTATTGAATTAGGCATTACTTTGCGGAGATCCATAATATAATACAAAAGTAATAATAGAATAATTAATTATTAGCATGGATTGCTATAATCCGCGATAAAGTATTTATATTATATTTTATTTATATACCTATTATTATATTATAGATTAGATTTAGCACGGATTATAGCAAAATAATCTTATTATTCCTTTTGTCCACATAAAGAGGCTTCAAGCTTAAGGTTTTTAGGAGTAAGGGTTAAAAGTAAAGTCCACAGCAGGTTTCTAGCCCACATAGGCAAATGTTTTCTCTCTCCTTTGAAAAAAGAAAGATTGGAGGATAAACCCACTACGATTTACTAATTCTAATTGGCAAACAACATATATCATTTGAATATATACATACGTTTCATTTAACGTTGTTCATCATCGTTAAGTGCATCGCAAAGTTTTTATATAACAATTATTGGTTTGACCTCATGAACCCTTTGTGCGTGTAATTAACTGATCGATATTTTTTCGTTCGCCATCGTGGTTGTGAATGAGAAATTTTCTATTCCAATTAACATCTTTATTTTTTGTGAACAATAGAATGTTGATTTATATATTATCCATGTTAAGTAAATTTAAATTCAATTTATTCCACCGCTTATTCCTTCCTCAGTCAAGTAAACTCGCAACCATAGACAAACATCAAAAAAGTGCAAATGTGTGTCCCATGCACGTGTGTGAAACTGTTCTACTCGGCCCTTCTGTAGCTACTTATAGGTAAGCTATCCGAGTCCTTTGTTCTAGCAGCTGATTGGAGCCGCGCCCGGAAATGCGTGTCACCCCACCCCCCATTGGTCCGCTTCATTTTCTTAGAGAGAGGGAGACGCAACTAACTGAAGTGTGTAGTTAAGGATACGGATCTGTGTACGACGGGTGCACGTCTTATTCCCTTGCTATATTTGTACGGAATATTTGTCTGAAGTTAGTCGCCTTATTATTCTTCGTTTTTATCCGGATAACTTACAATAGATTTTAATTATTACTTAGTTATGTCATGTTTGTAGTCTGAAGTGTGTATTTCGTCGATTAATATTTCATATTAATTTCAACAGATGACCGGCGTTGTAATATTTTGAAGTTTAATATTTTGTTAAACAAACTTCAACTCGCAACGTTATCTAAGGAGATAAATAATAGACTATTTTAACTTATCAACTATTTCCATATCAAAAAAGCATATCAATCAGTTACTACGTAAGGGCAGACTCAAAGACACTTTAATATTTATTATATTAATATCATGGATCAATTAATTCGTCGAGTTTCGATCAATTAATTTACATATTGGTAAAACATTCTTAATTACATGCATAATAATTTGGCCGATTCGTTGTTTTTTATTTGCTTGCTATTTTAACAACAGTTTTGAAAAGATTGAGATAAGTGCAGAAGCTATAGAGCTTCTGCGCTCGCCCGATAATAGTATCGTCGAGGATCATTGTTTTAAGGGTGCCTCCTTTGAAGCTTGACAAAGGCTTAAGGCGACGCGTAGTGGAGGCCTGATGGTATGACTATGATTAGTCATTACGACGTCGGAAGATATACTACTCAGGTACATTTGCAAGGCGCAAAGAAGGCGCCGCAAGCTTATGTCGGTAACTACTTTGTCTTTTCTATACATTACCAATTTTATTTATAATTCTATATATTTTTATGAACAATACCGTCTGGTATCCGGCTGAGTAGAATAGACCACCCTCATTTCTTACCGAGGTGGCGTAAAAAGCGACTAAGTTAAGTCGATCCACCGTGTGGTATCCGGCTGAGTAGAATAGACCACTCTCATTTCTTACCGAGGTGTCGTAAAAGACGACGGAAGTAAGTTGAGATCAGGCAGGCGGCCGGTCGTAAAATACATAGCCAAATCATGTAATAACATGTTTGTAACATGTTGTGCCGACCCCACTTATGGTTGGTATGGTTATGATAAGGACAAGAGGATGATGATATTTTTATGAACAAAAATTAAATTGTTCTAAATACTGTGAAATAAATGTAAGATTATATTACATAACCAAGAGGAGTATGTCTAAAATTTTTCGATACTGTGCCATCACACACAAATCAAATCAAATCAAATCAAAATATTCTTTATTCAAGTAAACTTGTAAACAAGTGCTTTTGAATCGTCAACTTTATTGCTGGTTCGGAAAGCTGTTCCTGCCGAGAAGAGCCAGCAAGAAACTCGGCGGCTGCTCTTTTTAAAATATAAATCTTAGAACTAGTTACATTTATTTATTACTGTCTTATACAGGGTAGAAGTGCACCTATATCCACACATCCTTATCATCTAAGTAATCTTCAACAGTATAGTAGGCTTTCTGTATCAGCCTCTTTTTAACAGTGTTTTTAAACTGCTGTAATGGCATGACCAAAATTGATTTCGGAATTTTATTATAGAATCTTATACCCAAACCCACAAACGATTTACGTACTTTTGCTAGGCGCAAAGCAGGAGTCGCAAGCTTATGTCGGTTCCTACTTTGTCTATTATATACATCACCTATCGTTTTATAATTCTTTATATTTTTATGTACAAAAATTACGTTATTTAAAATATACTGTGAAGCAAAGAGATACCTTACGATCGGAGTACACAGAGATACACAGAGATACCTTATGATCGGAGTGACATATAGTCGCATCCCTAGTGCCTACAAATACATAATATACCGCTAGACTTCCACGTCGACAGGCAGCGGATGGCTAATCGGCACTCTGTCACGTCGCCGTCACGCACAGTCGGCACGTGCCCGCATCGCACGTTTGTACCCATGAATTTGATTTACGTCTAAATAAGGACTTTTAAAATTCAAAATTAAGTGACTTTGTATATTTAGACCCACTGGTCTAAATATACAAAGTCACTTAATTTTGAATTCAATACCTAGCTACGCCACTGCGTAGCTAGGTATTGAAAAGCGGGTTGCAAACAAAGAGCTAAGCAAAGTTAGTTTAGTTTAGCTCACATAGCTAACGCAGTTTTTCATGCCTGTGTGCAGACTCCAAATTATGTAAACTAAGCTAAGTGAGCTAACTAAAATATACGAACCTAAGTTAGTTGTGTATGACGATGCGTAGCTTAACGAAATAAGCCGTCGAATTGAACGTCGCAACACTGTTGAGCTTTCACTTAGCTCTTGGTGTGCACTGGATATGTTTTTAGTTTATCTTAACTTAACCTAGCTAAGCTGGCTAAGTTTAGTATAGCAGTAGCTTAACTTTCGGTCTGCAACCCGCAAAAGGTCATCGGGCAAAACGGGCTAGTACTGTACAGTTTTGTCGTAAACTGAAAATGATCAAATCAAATCAAATCAAAATCATCCTTATTTAAACAAGCCATTTTAGGGACATTTGAATCGTCAACCATCAATATAATTAATAAAGCTACAATTGGTTCGGAATGTTGCTCCTACCGAGAAGAACCAGCAAATAACTCGGCGGTCAATCTTTTAAATATTTTAAAACTGAAAGGATTTTCAAATACTTTTTATCATCCAAATAATCTTGAATTTTGTAATATTCTTTACGTATAAGCGTATTTCTCACACTTAGTTTAAACCTTTCTGTAGACTGGTCTAGTATGGATGATAATGTTAAATGAATACCTTCACACAAAATACAGTAGTGTCGTATGACGTTATTATACAACGTTTTTAACGTAGGTTTAACTAATCACGGGTGGTCCTTCTATAGACCGTAAATCGAACTTCAATCTATATTTGTATTCGATTATTTACATACAATGGAAATCGGTGGTCGTTGTTATACTCAAAAACAGGTGTCGTATAGCAAAAGATCTGGTGCTTTCATTACAATGGGGAAGAGCTTTGATATGTTTATCAACCCTTTAAAATTCGGGGGCGGCCTTTTGAGCGGCGCACAATCGTTTTGAGAATGGTTTTTTCGATGATTATCATTACGGTGGGTTACTGACAGGTGACATGTCAACCACACGAATGTTTAGGCTTTTGTATCGCGGTTGGCGTGTAAGTTGACCCGATGAGATGCCCTTGTTAAGATATTTTTGACATGTAGAACATACTAACGTCATACGTCACGTGTGATTTTTTCGTTTCAGAAATAAGTTCGAAAAGTGATGTACTTATTTTATAGATTTGCTATATTACTGTACAATAATAAATATTAAAGCCGTAAGCAAACCGTATGATTCGGTACTGAGTAACGGGTGCGCCATCTAGTATCGAGTACCGAATCGTTACTCACTCGCATCTTTACTCGCATCTTTCGTATCGGTACGTATTAGTAACTACATAATACAGTACCTAATCTGCGGTTTCAATGTGTGCTGTCGGTGAATTTAAATGAACCTTACGAAGAAAAATGTTTGTTTTTTTTATTGTTTATTAAGCCCTTTAAAATAAATATTTTTAAATTGTATGAAATCTCCTTTAAAATATTTTTTTTTTATCATATTTTATGATAAATTTCATTCTAAGCGAACAATATCTATTTTATTCTCACAGTTAAAATAATAAATCCATTTCAAAATCCAGTAGATTCCGCCTACAATTAACTTGTGCTTTTAATTATTTTACAATTCTAACTTTTTTTATTAAATCAAGATTTTGTAAAAAAAAATCGCCTTACGCAGTTCGGTATGCAAGTAAGTAAGTAATATGTCGCGCCGATATCGTACCGTACGGGAATACGACGATCGAGACGTTACTTTAATGCTATGGTAGCAGGTATCAAAAGTAACGAATAAAGTACCGATACGATAGTAACGAGTACTACTTGTTGTAGTAACGAACACATACGGGTACGCCTTTTGTCGTTACTCTTACACCTCTAATAAATATCATATATTAATGTTAATATTGTACATTTATATTCAGTTAGTAAACCTACAATCAAATGAAAAGAGATCACGACATAATACACTAGTAAAATTAATTTCAAATCATTTATTTGTTTGACAGTGATTAAAAAATGTATATAACAAATATAACTTGAACATAACATAAACGTGTAAATATTTTTTCAAATATAAACTAATAAAACTAAAAATATATTCGCAATATTTAGTAAAAAACACAAATATTTTATTTATATAGTTCGCGTAATATAAGCAATTATATAATGTCTTTTCTTTGTCGCTCATAATGACAATCAAATGAAGCCTGGGAATAATTTAACGAGTGAAGTGAATAGTCTAAGATGAAAAACAGGAGTCATATACGTGCTAATGGCAATTGATAAATTTATTTTCCAGTTCGTCTTCACCTGAATCTATCCTCCAATTCTTCAGGAAGGATATATTAATAACTATTTTGTGTAAATTGTGTTAAAGAGATCGTGCGGCTGTAAAAAAAAGCTCACCTGTTGGGAGCTTTAGTCGCATGCGACTGTAATCTAACAAACACACTAAAGTATTGTACTAGAGAAATGTAAATCTACGAAAACTCTATATAAAAGTCCGCGACAGCATGTCTCTATCTCTTATGGTTAACTCACAATAACTACTTTTATTTTCAAATTAAATTGAGCTTAATTTTTTGACTCACTGATTTTCACGTGGGTGAAGCCGCTGCAGCAGCTAGTATGAAATATATGATAATTATAATAAATATACTCGCATGGCACATATTCAGTAAAACTTCGAGTTTAGAATGTAGTGGAAGCTAAAAATAAGAAATAAACAGTGTTTAGTGAAAATATATTTGAGAAAATCTCACACTGCTTCAGTATTAAAACAAGCGGGGCCTACAAAAGCGATACTCTAAAAAATGCACTGGAAAATACATCGCGAAGTTTCTGTTGAAAGTGAGGTAACGCACGGAACGTTGCGACTAACCAACCGTGGAGCTAAGGAAACGGTATAAGGCAGAGGAGGAAACTAAATGTGTACTGATAGAGCAATCTCTATACAAAAATTGCGTTGAATCAGACCGATCACATTTCTTTATACGTTCAAGTGCCAACTCCAGCGAGAGGTTTTATAAACTTTTGAGTCATTATGTTTCCATAAAAGTTCTAGGAATCTAACCAATGTTATACGTTCCTAGTTCAGTATACGTTAAAATATACAAATTCGTTTTGTGACTCTATTTGCATACGTGTCCCTATTTATTAATTTATTCGACGATTTTGTTTATTAAAAGTGCCTAGACAGATAAAAAATTAGATTTTACAGTTACAGTTTCTTACAAGGGTTTCTTGTTTCTTTAATATATGTATACCCTTTTTAATGATACTTATGTAACTTTCACTTTGGTATGTTACTGAACTTTAATTCAAGAATTTGTAAATGTTAAATTCGATGGACTGGTCTGCCATGGGTAGCCCACTATATAAATGTCGTTGTGGTTCAATTTATAAATATACACACATATACCAAAATATTTGTTACAATTAAATTCAGGCAAAATAACTAGGCTCTTCCTCCATTCATATCAACTGATCTAATTACCACAGACTGTAAAAGTACACTTAAGTTTAAAAAGTTAGAGTACCTTTTGCAAAATCTAGGGTTAACTATGGCATTAAAACTTTCAAATTAACTCAATTTTCTAAGAAGGTTATATCAGAGTGATGCAACGACGTTTATATTGTATAAGGCAAGTAAACCAGTAATGACTTTTAATACATGTGGAAGAAAATAACTCGTACAATTTACTAAAAATTATATTTGCCTGAAACAAATTCGCTATTCGCTTGCATCTGGGGTCAAATCCTTCAGCGAGCTGAATAGCTGGTGTCAGCAAGGCGAGCGCCTACTTCTGCATATTTATGAAGCGCCTCAAACACTATAAATACTTGATACGAGCCGGCCTCGTCGGGTAATGGAGTAAATACAACGGCGCCCGTAATTTGTGCTGCAATGTCGAATCATGTCGAGCATAAGTTAGCATATTTTGGTACAACTGGTTTCTATATTTGACATGATAGTCTGTAAAAAACAGTCCAAAAATTATCAACAACTCACTATTCTATATTTCTTTTCCTGCATTCTTAACCTTCAATATTCGATGAATATCGGATGGTTGGCTTTAAGTCTTGGAAAGTTTAGCACCTAACAATTCTAGTATTGAGAACGAACGAATCTCTAATAGTTGATAATACCAAAATAATTTAAAAACAATTACATAAGTTTAGATCTTAAATGAAATAATAGATCGAGAATTACCGATTATTGGGATCTTTTGTTTATTTTACGAAATCAATTAAGCAAGCATTGATTATAAATATAAAATAACATAAATTCATATTACAAAATGATGCATCGCAAAAATACTGAAGTCAAAGTACGTAATAATGTTTCTTATATCAGGTACATATATAGATAAACCGTGTATTTAGTTTATAAGAAAAGTACGAAGATTATGAGTACCTACTGATATCATAACATTTCTTACAAAAATGAATAAACAATATTAAATCTATATTTTGTTGTTATATTATTATATTTGATACACCAAAGATGATAGATAGTAAGAACTGAACCAACAACTTTGATATTTACAAGTATATCATTACATATTATATAAATAAATTGTTACATGTTTTGTTGAAAAAGATTAAATGGGTTGACTTTTGAGAAAATTGCTTCTTATTGATTGAATAAATATCGTTGTTATAAAAGATATACATGCTATAGCTGTGATAGCCCTGCGGTAAAACCGGTCGACTCGTTTGCGAGAGTTGCGGGTTCAACCTCGGGCATAATTACCAGGGGTAGTATATCTACCAGCTGTCTATCACCCATAACACAAGTATTAAGTTACTTACTTCGGGGATAGACAATTGTGTGTGTAAGTGTCCCATATTTTTTTTTTATTTTAACTTATGTCTAAGTAATTTAAGTAAATTAATAGATTGCAACTGATAATTGCAATTTATCACATGCTTTTCGACGAAGCAAAAAATTGTGAGGAAACCTGCTTATCTCTGGAGAATTCCGGGTATATGTGTAACCTACCAATTCGCATTTGAGCAGCGTGGTGGACCTCAACCCTTCTCTCCAAAACCAAGAGGGGCGGCCTATGCTCAGCCGTAGGATATTAATAGGCCGTTACTTTATACACATCTACAATTTTAAATGTTATGAAACGAACTCAAACCAACAATATCACAAGATAACATCAAACAAACAAAACATGTCAGTAAACGTCGACCTTCTGAACGCTGAATCTGCGTCACCGACGCCTGTGCCGACGATATAGCTTAGATAAACGCACACATAACTATGCAAACTACTTCGCTGAGAAAACTGTGTCTTCAAAATGTCATAAAACTTCAACAAAAATAAGCGAATTTAAACTCAAGCACTTTCAATATACAGTATAGTAATGAACGCAGCGTCTGTATAATCTGACATAGATGGTCCAGTATACATGGTTCACCATTAGCTAGGTAGATAACTCTAAGTGCGGTGGGAACGCGAGGTGAATACAGTATGGACATTGTAGTAAATCTAAAAATTAAAGCGGCTGAGAACGTTCGGAAATCTAAATAAGGAAATGAATGGAAGAATGCGCCCCGATGCATTCGCAACCTAGGTGTGTCTGTTTGTTTTTATTACGTATATCATTATTGTATCTATAAATTATATATACATATGTTTATTTCTAGTGAAAACCATAAGTATCAAATCAAATCAAATCAAATCAAAATAATCTTTATTCAAATAAACCATTTGAGGCACTTTTGAATCGTCAAGCATCAATATGATTAATGAAGCTACAACTGGTTCGGAATGTTGCTCTTACCGAGAAGAACCAGCAAGAAACTCGGCGGTCAATCCTTTAAATATTTTCAATTATACATTATTAAACCGCTGTCTTGTATGAAGCTGAAAGGATTTTCAAATCCAGGCTTTCTTATCAACCAAATAATCTTCAATTTTGTAATATGCTTTACGTATAAGCATATTTTTTACACTTGATTGGAATCTTTCTGTACACTGGTCTAGAATGGATTGAGGAATTTTATTATAGATGCGAATAGCGAGACCAACAAATGAGTTGCTAACTCTGCTGAGTCGCGACGCAGGTATCGCAAGCTGTTTGTGACCTCTCGTATGTCTATGATATACATCAAATTTTGTTTTATACGTACTTATATTTTTCCGTACAAATAGAATATTACTATATATATATTGTGAAGCTACAGTCAGTATGCCTATTTCTTGGAACTTTTCGCGAAGGGACTCACGTTGCTTTATATTATAGATAGCCCGTATGGCTCTTTTTTGGGCAACAAAAATCTTTTCTATATCGGCCGCTTTACCCCACAGCATTATTCCATATGACATAATGCTGTGGAAATAAGCAAAATAAACAAGTCGCGCTGTTTCAACATCGGTTAAATGTCTAATTTTTCTAACAGCGTAAGCGGCGGAACTAAGTCTTCCTGCGAGGACAGATATATGGGTGCCCCATTGGAGTTTATCATCCAAAGTGAGCCCCAAAAATTTAGTTGTATTTTCTATCTTTAGTATCTGCTTATTAATCTCTAACTTTATGTCTGACCTAATTACGTTTGGTAACACGAATTGCAGACATTTGGTTTTATTTGCATTTAAAAGTAAATTATTTACTGAAAACCAATTTGATATCTGAGATAGAGCATAATATCGATATAGAAATTATTTGAATTCTAATTTTAAGATTTATTTTGGTCGAAATTAAGTTACGGTCGATACTATCAATATAATCAATATAATTAGCTTTGCGATTTTGTCGTGGAGTCTATCTCCTGATGATGCTTCGGTTGCGGGGCGAAGCGATTATTGAGTGATTGTGATAGTGAACGTGTGTAGTGCTTGTGTATTGTGGTGGTGGTGGAGGTTTGTACATTTTTTGTAACGAATCCTACATGTTTCGGGTATAAAAACGAACACTCCATTCTACATTTAGCATTTAGATATTTGCTATTTACTTTGTCGCGGATTATAACAAAATAATTTTATTATTACTTTTGTATTATGGATCTCCTCAAAGTAACGCCTAATTCTATAAATTATAGTAATTTTTTTACAGAATGACGGATTCCGACCATAGGGTTATTACACTAGAGTAGGGAAGCCAGCCTTAAATCTGCTATATTACAAAAAGAGAAATAGAGAGAAAGCAAATGAGGGTGTATCTATCTATCTCTCTTTTTATGTTTAGATTAAGATAAATATTCGAATTTCATATTCCCTTTTATTATTTATTATGACACTCTTACTTACAGGCAGTCTGACTCCTCTACTCTAGTATAAAGCTTTATGAATACGACACAGTATTTCATAATATATAGGACTTCTTGTATGTCAACTCTACGGTATGATGTTTTTCTGCATAAGGAAGTTTCTCAACCTAGTAAATAATAATACAGTAGGTACTTATTTCAACCTTAAAAGTTATTTAATTCATTTTGTTTGCTTTTGGTCAAAATATATTTCAAGAATCATTGAACATGAATAGTCATTTCATCGAAAGGCAGAAAGACATACGATTCCAACACGGAACACTTTGAATGAATCAATTTTCTGGTTAATATTGGCGCTGTACAATTCCTCTTTATCTGCGGAAGGCGTAGCGGGTTGCCGGATTTAGGGGTCAATGGAGACCGGACGAGTGTGAATTTTCGTTGTGATGTGTTCAGGCAATGCGTAGCTAATATTAGGGATGCGACTAGATGACGAGACTTTAGGGTATCGATACTTATTAAATACTTTGAGATACAAATTTCCAAACAAACGTGGACTTATATTTTTTTAAAAGAAGTATATTATATAATATACAATTATTTAAGTATAAATTTTCATAATATAATTTTATTAAAATCACGGTTAGAAATTTATGCGGACTATTTATAGTCGTATTAGAGTTGTTGAGCATGGACCTTCAAAAAATATTTTAAATAGATAATATTTTCTGTATTCCTAGGAAGGCAAGGTTAAATAATCAGTATACCTGTAATTGATACACTATTATCCTATAGGGTAGACTATTTAACCGAGCTTAATATACGCTATAAGAATAAAGTAGGCCTGGGTTTTCGTCAAGCAATTGAAATTATTTATAAACATTACATATTGTATAAAAGTTGATGAAGTTTTATTACATGGAAGAAATTCGTATCTGTTATAAGGTTGAATTTGGGCAGGCACATACGAATCTAATTTATAAAAATACCTAATTGATAAGTACAATCTATGGCACTTTTCTGTAAAGGTAATCATTTTGAGGAAACCTGCTTAGCTCTTGAAAATTGTTAGTAAGGAATCTGAGCTACACCTTTTTTCTCCTACAAAGGAGAAACGTGATGATACCTTTACAGCTGTAAAAATTAACCCATCATCCTCCTGCCCTTATCCCACTTTAAGTGGCGTCAGCACAACATGTTATAAACATGTTTTCACATGATTTGGCTACGTATTTTAGGACCGCTCGCTTGCCTGACTTACCTTAATCGTATTTTATGACACCTAGGTTAGAAAGAGGGTGGTGTATTCTACTCAACCGGATACCAGACGGTGGGTCAACCTACCTTAGTCGCCTTTCACGACACCTCGGTAAGAAATGAGGGTGGTCTATTCTACTCGGCCGGATACCACACGCTCTAAAAATTAACTGACGTATTGAATATCGATGTCATCAATAATCGAAAACGCCGATCGATCGCAATCGTGACAGCACTAGCATACGTGGGCAGTGGGCGAGCATGCTAATCTGTGGAGTGTCGGCGATTGGGCAGACGCCGATGTCCAATTTTCCGGTGGCGACTAGCGCATTAGTTGGCCAGACAACGGCCGCTTGCTAACCGACAGTTTGAACACCTGACTATATTATGTTGATTTTGTAGGTGCAAATTGCTGCATAAGGTTAGTATATAAAGAGGCAAATTCAAAATTCGCTGAGGCAAAACTTAAACGTTATGTTTCAATCTATATTTATAAAAAAAGTCATGTTTTCTATTCACAAAATACAATTCATCGTAATTTCCGATGAATTGTACAAACGAAACAATTGAACTTACATATGCCTTATGGCATTACTGCGTGGTGGGTTTAAGCTTAATCAAGCATTCTTTCCAAGGGGGGGGGGGGGGTCCTCCAGATACGAAACGGTAAGTATAAATTTTAAAATTTGGAAAATATTTTACTGACGGTAGAAATTTTTTATTACAACCGCGTGAACTCTTTAATATAATTTACATAAAACCGTAATTAATTATTTACTTTATTATCCGGAAGTTTTGCGCTCTTTAATAAAAACCGTACAAAAATCAGTTTAGTAGATTTTGAGAAAATTGTATACATCCAGACACACAGCTTTAATGAACTTTGTCTTATAAAAAGTCATCATCATCATCCTCCTGGCCTTTATCCTACTTTAAGCGGGGTCGGCACTACATGTTACAACATGTTGTCAAATGATTTGGCTAGTATTTTACGACCGGCCGCCTGCCTGACGTCAACTTACCTTAGTCGCCTTTTACGGCACCTCGGTAAGAAAGAGGGTGGTCTATTCTACTCAGCCGGATACCACACGGCATATTAGCTTTGTCTTATAATAAGTATAGATACAGATATGGATAAGAAAGCATTATGAACATGTTCAAAAAGCATACACTATTAATAATTAAACTACTTTTAACTCAAAGTACTATGTAATTACCTATTACTACGTAAGTACCTACATTTTACTAGCGCTTTTTCTGTAGTCGCCATAAAATAATTTACGCAACTTCTATGAACCCTCAATCCCATGTTGCTAAAATCGAATAAAGTGCTAAATAAATTCTCTCAGTACACGGAGGGGCTTTTGAATTGCAGGTTTAATGAATTGCATTAATATTGCATTAACGGGTACCGGGTACTGCCCCCCGTAGTTCTATAGCAAACAATCATTAGAGCGCACTCCGTATGCTGTATTTGCTGCAAGATTTGTTTACGAATACAAATTGACTTTCAGAAATTTGTTATTATTTTACTACAATGTATTTTTTTGTTGGAAATATAATTGCTTATGAATCATTTTTATATAGAATCGTAGAATTTTAGAAATTATTTGAATAAAAATTGTGTTTGGACGTAGTTGTCTGTGTGACCGACCAGGTGGTTCACAAATTCGATTCCCGGGCAGGCACCTAATAACTATCCCAAAAAAAAACTATTCTTAATTCGCTTAAAATTTTCTTTATGGAAATCTTCAAAGTAAGAGGGAATATTTATCTTTTAGGGAAGCTGACTCCTGACTGCATTATCGCTTCCTATCAGGCATGATTGCAGTCAAGCGCTCGCCTATCTATATATATAATATACAGCAATATCACCATCAACTGTGTGTCTGTATATTGTATGTATATGAATTTTTGACAAAGGTTAAATTAACAGTACATTCTCCGGAACAGCTAAACCGATTTTGGTGGGAGTTTTACTGGAAGAACGAGGAGATTGTGGAGTAGAACATATAGGTCAATTATATATTAGGATTTCCCCCGCAGTGTCGGGATTTACGCGGGAAAAACTATGATACACTAACTTCTAAACAGGCGAAGCCACAGGCACATCTAATTAATTTAAGCAGCGAACCATATAATAAAATTTATTATAAATCAATTCTTACCCTAAGTCGACAGAACCCTAAAACGTTGTTTTAATATCGAAGCGAGCGAAATTAATCTCACACAAACAAGAACGCCTACGGGCCCTGTTACAAGTAAAAATATATGAGGCGCAGGAAAAGAAACCAAGCATATGCCGAGTAAATATTTGCTTGCGTCCCCCACTCCATTACGTCATTGTTCTCCATCGATTAGCACTGTGACGTCGCTTCATAATGGTCATAAGTCGTCCACTCCTGATTATTACGATTATTTCCGTATAGTTTGGAAATCAGCCGAAAGTTTTCATACAGGTTTCATACATTTTACAAATTCAGATCATATTTGTATCAATCATCTTAACAATTTTTTAAACTTAAAAACTAGAACGTAACAATCCCCGGCCGGCGCAATCAGTAGAACCTGTACCTATTTGCAATTTTCCGTTTTTTATGATGTCTCAACTCAGGATTTTAAAAAAAGAGGAATTCATGCCACAATTACCTAAAAACTGATAAATAAATCAGAAAATAGGTAGAATAAATACAACGAACAGAAAAATATTACTGAAAAAGCTTGGGGTGCTCGATATATGTAGGTACCTATATGTACGAGTCGGTTTCATACAAACAAATAAACATATAGTACCCGGCAATAAATAATGCACATCGAGGCTTAGAGAGAGAAATCGGCTAGATTTTTCTTCATAGAGCATTGTCTCTGCCGCACAGAGTGACCAACCCGTGTGTGATAGGGACAGCGCTCTACGAAACCTAACTGGCCGGGTGTTTCGTTCTAAACATCGATGAAATGACGTGATAGAATTAGCCGTTACTTTGCGGAGATCCATAATACCAAAGTAATAATAAAAATATTTTGTACACAATTGTGTACAATGTATCGCGGATTATAACAAAATAATTTTATTATTACTTTTGTATCGATGAGCATTATTAAATGCCGGGTACTATACCTCCAAACATATAAATAAACACACAAACATACAGGTGAAACTAATACAACGCGTGAGAAAATGAGTTTTCTATAAAACATGAGCTTAATAAAACATAATTTATAGTTAATAAAACATAATGCGAAAGTTTGTGAGTATGGATGGATGTTTGTTACTCTTTCACGACGAATCCGCTAAAACAATATCGACGAAATTTGGTACAATTTTTCCTTATACACCGGGGTAACATATAGGCTATAAAAATCCTGTTGATTCTACAGGAATAGGATGACATTCATAAGCGCCATCTATTATCAACCTTTCAAAGTTTAACATGGCAAAACAACGTTTGTCGGGTCAACTAGTACAAAAGTAATAATGAAATTATCTTTCTATGATCCGCGAAGTAAATAGAAGATATATATATAATGCTAAATGTAGAGGAATATCCATTTTCATACCTGCAGGCCTACTATGAACTCTAATTGCAACTCCATTGAAGACGTAAACGAAATTGTTTTGCCTTTTTATGTACCATGACGTCTTAAAGACGCACACTTTAAGTCGTTGCCGAATGAGCGTTCGGAATTCGTCCTAAGAACATGTGAGTAAAAGAGACAGATCTATAGTTCATATAACGTTATCCTTTTCAAACATTACGACCCCAATGCAATTCACACTTCACGGTACGAAAAGTAAACGGTTCGCGGTCGTCGTTCGATTGAGTCGCAATAAGAGTTCATGGTAGGCCTGCTGATGCACGCAGAATTCGTAAAAACACATGCACAAACGTCATGTTTCGTATATCAAACCACATTCATATTTGTTTTAGCACGTTTCTGTACCAATTTTTTGAACTTTGTTAACGGCATCTTTCGTGATATTGGAGATTACTCAACTCTTTTAATATCAATCTCGAAATGCAATGCGAAATCTCATGTAGGTTTAAGATACCGTGAGAATCGCTAGTCAGCGTGGCTCCCTGATTCAGAAAAACATATTTTCAACAAAAAATAAAACTCCAATAGCCGGCCGGGGGCGTATAGTGATCGAACTAACCTGTCAGCCCCATGTTAAGTGGTTTTGAAGGAACCTCGCAGCCATTGTCCGTTTAACCAGTAGCGTGTTTTCTCGGTAAATGTTTGAATTGGTACCGTATTTATTAATATTATCCTTACTCATAATAAATGTGTGTTTACGTTGAAATCCTAACAGCTTTATGCGATGTTTTTATAGGATTGGGAGCAAATTTGACATTCGTGAAAACCCCTTTAGTGTAGATAAAATGATGCCAAAAGTATTATGTATCCCAGTATCCCAAGTATCCCACAGCTGAGTAAAAGTCTACTCTCTGCTTGTTGTATATTGAGGCTTAAACTGTGCATATATCAGATATACAAGGAGTTTTACTTAGTATAGACAAGTTTTAGCAGGATGTTTGTAGCACATCTATACTAATACTTATATAAAGCTGAGAGTTTGTTTGTTTGAATGTTTGAACGTGCTATACTCAGGAACTACTGGACCGATTTGAAAATTATTTGAGTGTAAGATAGTCCATTTATTGAGGAAGGCTATAGATAATCACACTTAGATGAAAAGGTGAGAAGCAGTAATAAAAAATATTGCGAAAACGACAGGATTTCAAGCGTTCGTGCGCTAAGTAAACGAATAAAGTTATTAAAAAAAATTTTATGTGTATTACAAAATTTTTCCCCTCTAAAAGTTTGAAATAAAAGTTCGCGATAGCGTATGTCTAGCTTTTAAGGTTAACTCTCATTAACCATAATTAATATAAGTATTACGGTTTACTGTAATAATAAGACTGCAGACTACGCGAACGAAGCTGCGTTTAAAATCTAGTATTTAATAAAATTGGTTTTATAAAAAAATAAATGTAGTTTTATCAAACTTTTGATAAGGAACAAATAATTACAGTTGGCCTATAATGCCAGTAGATTAGACAAGAACTATTATATATTTTGCAAAAAAACTTGTACTATAAATGCAACGCTAGGCACTTATATTAGGTCCTTACATATGAAATTGGCGTTTTCTATGGGAGGAACATAAAGTCGTGTTTATTTAATGAAATATATTTAATTAATCAAAGTATGTACCATTGCTATGTATGCACTTTTGCCATCTCATAGGTAGTTCATTGATCCCCTTAAAAACCATTCGGGCGGGAATCAATAAAATCTTTGAAGGCGGTTTGGACTGCCCCATCGGAGTTGAATTTTTTTCCTTGCAAGTAGTTATCCAAGTTACGAAAAAAATGGTAATCTGTTGGAGTAAGGTCCGGAGAGTACGGTGGATGTCTAAGACATTCTAATTGAAGCTCCTCTGATTTGGTAGCCGTCTGTTGTGCAGTGTGTGGTCTAGCGTTGTCCTTAAGCAGCAGTGGCCTAGAGCGATTGACCAGCCTCGGTTGTTTAGCAGCTAGCTTTTCCATCATGGTTTGCAGTTGCTGACAATAGATATCTGCCGTAATCGTCTGGCCAGATTTAAGAAAGCTGTAGTGAACGACACCGGCAGTAGTCCACCAAACACTTACAAGCAACTTTTTTTTTAGTCAATTTTCGCTTAGGGCAGGACTTGGCTGGTTCGCCAGGGTGCAGCCATTGCGATGAGCGCTTTCGATTATCGTAGAGGATCCACTTCATCACAGGTAATGATTCGATTTAAAATTCCTTCATTATTGTGCCGGTTGAGTAACGTAACGCAGCAGTCGACGCCTGTTTGTCGGTTTGCTTCACTCAATTCATGAGGTATCCACCTTTCAAGCTTTTTCACCTTCCCAATTTGCTTCAAGTGAATTAGAATAGTTTTATCACTAACAACGGAGCCTGCAGCTAACTCGGACGTGGTTTGCGATGGATCCGCTTCCACAATAGCCTTCAATTCTTCATTATCAACTTTGGTCTCCGGCCGCCCACGAGGCTTGTTCTGCAGGTCGAAATTTCCAGAACGAAAACGTTGGAACCAAAAACCGCACTGTGTTTTCTTTTGCGACACCGTCACCATACACATCATTAATCCTTCGAGCCGTTTCTGCAGCACTGGTGCCACGGTGGAACTCATACTCGTAAATAACGCGATATTTCATGTTTTCCATTTTGTAAACAGAGTGACACAAAGAAAAAAACAAAAGAAGAAAAAACAAATGAATTAGGGGGTTTGAAACACAAATGCATGAGTAAATAGCTGTATGAATTTGAATTTGGAATTCCTAACCATAAAGGTAATATTTGAGATCAAAGTGGCCAGTACGACAAAACGCCAATTTCATATGTGAGGACCTAATAGTATAAATGCGATGTGTGTCGGTTTGTTTTTTGACGCCTCAAACATTGATCGGAATTACAAATTGAAATTATTTTTTTATATGGAGATAGATATAGGGCTGGAGAGCTATATAGTCACAAAAAGTATTATTAACTTATTTATTTCGTACATATATAGACAAATATTTTTAACAGAACATTTAATAAATATTAGTTTTTTAGCTATAAAGTAAACTTAAAATTTATGCCGTGTGGTATCCGGCTGATTAGAATAGACCACCCTCATTTTTTACCGAGGTGTTGTAAAAGGCGACTAAGCTAAGTCGACCCACCGTGTGGTATCCGGTTGAGTAGAATAGACCACCCTCTTTCTTACCGAGGGGTCGTAAAATACGACCAAGGTAAAAGTTCACATCAGGCAGGCGGCCGGTCGTAAAATACGTAGCCAAATCATTTGACAACATGTTTGTAACATGTGTGCCTACCCCACTAGGAGTGGGATAAGGGCAGGAGGATGATAAAAATAAACTTAAAATTTGTATTTCACGAAGTAAACTAAACTAATATATATCAAATAAACGAAAATAAAAATCAGAAATGGAAAATCTAAAGTGCTGTTTATAATTGAATACACATATCTTTTCACATTCACATCTCGATTGTAGAGACAGATCGATTTAATCACGAATACGCTTTTGTCTACGCTTACAATGGGCTTGCCCACATTTACTACAAAACTGTACTGTTGAGCTTTGTAGTAACATTGACCTATTGAACTAACATATGAATCTCTTTATATGTCTAGGTTATGGTCACTATAGCGGCTTATTTTCATTACAATATCGATTAAACACTATTTCATAGATCACTAACACGTACAACATAATAAACACACAAAATGTCTTCGACGAAAAATAGTACCCACTTTTCTGAAGTCGATTGACAGTCATTTATGTAATTCCAGTGATAGTTGTACTACATTCTCCACAGTTTAGACCTTCAACAATGATTTTATACTGGGTCAGTGACGTTGTAAAAGGTTTTAGGTTAGCACATTGTTAAAAGCATATTGTTAATACACAAAAATCCCTACCGTCGCTTTTTTTTCGAACTGACTGTATGCTGTTAGCCCTAATGGCTTTTACAGTGTCACCGGGTGGGACAGGCGAGCGCCGAAGGATCGTCGAGGTTGCGAAATGTTCTCTACATTTAGTAGAGCGTAGAAGGTCTACTAATGTTGGAGAACGTCGTCCTAAGGGTGTCTCCTGTAAGGCCGAACCACGGCTTAGGGCGACGCGTAGTGGAGGGCTGATGGTATGGTCGGCTGGATGGTCTTTGATGAGATATTGCGACGTCGGAAGAGTAAGACGTCGAAAGGGTCACTGAAACTTTTTGGGTACGCCTGATAGAATAAGACTTGAGGATAGCCGATTTTTTTTACATTAACTAAAAAATAAGTTGTTACTGCTTATTTCATTTTACTAATAATGTCTTAGGTGTGAAAACGCATAGTGCACTACATTTAGCATTACATATTTTTTCTATTTGCTAAATAACAAGATTATTATTTTGCTATAATCTGTGATTAGAGAAAATTAAAATAGTGTTAAATGTATCCCTTTTTATACATGCATGCAGAAGTTTCAAATACATGCACAACAAAAAAGGAAGCTAACGTTGCATTTGTATCTCGTCTCAATTGCACAGATGCAACTCAAATCGGTCCGATCCAATCGCTCGCATGCTTTTGTCGGCGCTCACAATAGCTTGCGTACATTCACCACAAAAGTCTGTACTCCTTGCTGCAACATTGACCTATTGAACTAACAGGTGAATCTCACAAAGCATTTGTTTGGGTGTCTCCGCTGAATTAACGCCCTTTGCCAGCCAGTTTTGTCAGCTCACTCCTTTTGTTGTATTTTAGCATCGTTTTGTGAACTTTTTATATCTTTGCAAACAGAAGACAGTGACTTGTGTGCTTCTTATTCGTATTGAATAAATATACATTTAACCTATTGCATTTATATTGAAAAAAGACGCAATCACTCAGTATTAATAGGTATTCGATGTAGGAACAATAAGGTGCCAAGCACGACCGTTACATATATTGCAGATATTGCACTGTATATAGCAACCCTTTGTCCCATTGACCGTTGCGGTACTTGTGCCGTGTAATTAGCATGGACCGATTAATTAATAGCTAATACACGTCTATACCTAATTTATGTCGCTATATAATTGACTACACAAGGTTGAGATTGGATGATGCTCGCTTTATATTCAGGATGTCCTGTAAAAATAGATAACGTTATAACACTTAATAGTAAAACTATTCGCGACTCAAAATAAATAAAATCTAAAATCAATTTTATTATTATTATTTTGTTTTATTATTTAGAAATTAAAATTAAATAAAAATATATAATTTTCAACAAAGAACCTTCTCCAGTTCTCCACCTCAACATTAAAGGAATAGCGTTGTTCCATCCGTTTGCGTGTGATTCGATTACATAGGGACATAGAGATTTGTTCTTAACTCCTTATTAGTTAAATTTATGTATAGTGTGATTTGATGTGATGGAAATTGTATATTTGTACCTAACATTTTGTAAACAATTAAAGAAGTAAATAAAATAAAATTCTTATATACATATATACATGTAATTATAAAAACTTAAATTAAAGTATTAATAAAAACAATTACATACAGATGTAATTGGTTGATATTAAAAGGAAAAAGACTATGTCAGGCATTCACAAAAGTTTTTTTGAAAAAGAGAAAATGAAAAATAAGGTAGGATATCGCAAAAAGGTGAATAATAAGAATTTGGGACGAGGAAAGGAATGAGAATTTTGGGATAAAGGGAGTTTTGTTGGTGGATATATTGGAGTTAAGACCCACGTAGCTTTTCTAAAACAGATTAATTATTCAATACTTGATTTGTAAGTCTATGAAATGTATTTAATTTAAGTTAGTTACAGTTTATTATTATTAAAAATCTCTAATTATAAAACAAATGTTTGCATAAAACAACTCATTTGTCTAAGAACTCGCGAGTCACTTTAATTTATTGAGAGCTATATTCATATTCGCCAGTTTTTCCGCTTTTCCACCGACTTCCCGAGATGGCGCGGATTCTGCGACTGTTTCGACCTTTGTACCTGTCTATTGTACGCCAGTATAGCTATTACAACGACCTACAACTTAGATACTTTAACTCAAGCTTAACTTTAAAATATAATTGTTGATGTACTTTGTAATATTAATAAAAGCTCGAACTCGACAAAAGTAATATTCTATATTACCTACAGTATAATTTTTTAACATATGATTATTTTAGTTACTCATAATTAATTGAAAGATAAAATTGAAAAACGTGATAACCACCTAAATATCAATTGTAAAAAATATGAGACAATATACTAATGAGAAGGAAAAGAAATTGAGTGTTCTTAAGACCACACGGCAAAAATCTTCATTAAAGCCACCAAAGGATTTTAAACCAACGAGCGTTATATAGCCGAGTGTGAAAAGGTTACCGAGCGAGTAGATCAGAGACCAGTAGAGATGCGTTAACTCCATCTCTCTCGTTTCCTTCGTCCGAGCCGACTTTACCCGAACGAGCGTTACAAAACCGAGCGTGACAGCTCAGTCTCGTTCAGTGCCCACAATCAACGCGCCCATAGAAATTATCCCTACAAAAATAGTATTTACGACTTCCAGCTAAAAAAAACAGTCTTTTATTTAATGACATGAAATCCTATATATAAAATAAAGCAGAACAAATAACGCTAAGAAACTATAAAATGTAGACAGATTATAAGAAACTAACTATACTTATATACTAGATACTGAGAATCAAAATAGTATAAAATGACGAAACCTTATCGGGATATAGTCTAACGGACATTATTAATAAAATTATTTCAACAAACTGATCAGAAGAACACATGAAGAATCTCTCTATATATCTGTAGATATTCATAAAGTACGCAATGTGTAAACTATACCGTGCAAGAAACTAAGATTATCATAATTATAATCTATATTTAAAGTAAATTTATTTTTAAGCCTTGTAATTGCAGTAGAATATAGTATGTAATCAAGTTAAACTTTTTTAAAGTATCAAAACTTACATGTTGAATTATATGCCCTGAGTTCACCCCCAGTTCGGTTGCAGCGAAAAATGAGCGCATTCGTAGCAAGCTAAACGAGTAATGTCTCCCGTTATTATCATAATAAAATGCACTACATAAACCTGAACAAAAATATTTACGGCGACTGCAATTTTACGCATATACGTTACTTTTGTCTTTTAAATAAAAGAGAAATACAAAAATCCGTACATTTAAAAACAAAAACTAAATCCGTTGTTCAGTTTTATAGGAACAAACCTCGCAAGAAGGTAAAGCGTGCATTAAATAACAAAAAAACCGTCTGTACCTAACTGACGTACCATTCAGCCGGATGAAGAATAATTAACTAATTTGTCATTTTAATGTCACATGCCATCACGTAGCGAATGACGAAAGAAATAAAAACGTATAAAAATTTAATCCCAGTTAAGTGTATCGTAAAAACTACAAGTCGGCATAACTCATGTGCCTTTGCCTTTGTGATTCAAAAAATAAAATGGAAGGTTTTAAAAAAAGAACATTAGTTTGCGCGCTGGATCAGTCATCCCCGTGTCTCGGCGGGCGACACGTCTTGGCCTTGCATTGAATGTACCTCAGCACGGCCAATACCTCTTGACATGTAAACTAATGACGATTTGATTCGTACCTTTGAAATATGAAAATATTATGGTCATCAATAAGATAAGGATACGTCTATATGGAGTATATTTAAGTACAATTTTTATTCAATACAAGTAGCTTTACCTAATTTAGATATATTTAGTTTACTATTTCGCGATCTGTGTGATATGTGGAGACCCTTATACAATGTTTGAAGACTAAAAGGATGAAAATTACTCAGTGTCAGTATAAAGACAAATTTACTCAGTGGTTGGTGATACAGCTCAAGAGAAAGCTATTATTACATCTGGGAGGCTGATGTGAAGATACACGAGGTACAAAGCAGTGATAGGTCCCGAAAGTAATGCATCAAATTGGGCAAAGTACTTTATTGTTAGAACAATTTTTTCCGTTAGACTTCATTCATCTTTCCTTACTACCCGTTGAAAGTATTTAATATACCAATAAAATATTTGTCGGTCAATTTAACTACACTTTCAAAGATTTTTTTAATAGTTTTGTTAAGGTAGATGACAAATTTTAGAGTTAGTAGTTAGTAAGTTAGTAACTGAACCGTTTTACTGTAAACCCTGAATAACAAGCGCAAAGAAAAATAAAGAAATGAATAAAGAATGCAAATGTATTAGCTTTGAATTCAAAGCGAAAAAACATTCATTGATCGCACCGCTTAGGTTAACGTCTCAAGTTGGAACCATCAACAAAACCACCCACCGTCCATCAGATTGTCCGGCCATCATTAATACTGACTGACTGACTCTCAACTCATTAGACGAAGGGCTTAAGACGTCCCGGCACTTAATCATTTGAACAAAGCACTACCTACTCGTGAGGAGTCGAAAACGTCATTCTTCATCAGGAATGCTTTAGCAGTGGCACAAAATATGTGCGGTAGCGATTTATGAATGTTACTTTCAAAACATAACTTCACATACACAGTTCAGTGAATGTGTGTGAAAATATCACTAGTATGCAATCTAAAGTAAAAATAATCCTACTAATATTACATTCGAATTCAAATTCAAAATATTATTTCTTCAAGTAAACTTGTAAAGAAATGGTTTTAAATTGTCAACTCGATTGATCTGGAAAGCTGTTCCTTCCGAGAAGAGCCACCAAAAAACTCGGCTCTTTCCAAAGTATAACTCCTATTAATAGTTACATTTAGTCATTACTGTCTTGTACAGGATCCAAAAGTAGCTACACTCTATAGTAGGCTTTCTGTATTAGCCTTTTTTGAACAGTGTTTTTAAACTATTGTAATGGCAAAGCTAAAATTAATTGCGGAATTTGATTATAGAATCTAATACCCGAACCGGCGAAAATTCATTTTTGTGTGTGTGTTTGAGCCGATTTTAAGGTCCATCGCTTGAACGGGTTTGTGCCAAATTTCATGTGACCTAACTCGTATACATCTTGTTTATCAAATCTATAACTAGGTCAGTATAGGTGACTACTTAGTTTTTTAACGGACTTTATTCACATCACTGGTAAATCCGGCGGAGCTCATTCGCCAATAAGTACCTAATAATGTAGTGTTATTTTTAGAATATCTTGTGCTTCATAGAATAATACCTATGTACTTAACATTTCATTAATATGACCTTATATGTACGTTGTCTTTTAAAGCTCACCATTTTATTTTTAAATATTTTCACAAAATATTTTTAACAATTTATTTAAGATTCAATACACATTTTTATTAAAAAATATACACATACATACATTTAGGTGTTTGAAACAGTCACCGCGGAATTCTTTTCCCATTGACCACGTTTCAAACGACGACCGAATTCGCACTTTGTAGGTATGACATTTAATATTACATCACCTTTAAAATAATTGAATGATTTTTCCATGGCAGAGTAAGTATTAGTTACTGAACAAATAAAAGTAAAGGTTTTTTACGAGAACTCATAAAGTAATAATTTCGTGTACTTATAAAATATACTTAAATGTTATGTTCGTGGTACCCAGTTGTAACACAAGGCACTGATTCTTTAAGCTTTTTCTTTTGCTTTTTCTCTTCTTATAAGCTGTGATAGTCTAGCGGTGAGACCGTGCGACTCCCTAGAGATGACATAGGGTAAAACCCCGGGGAGGCAATTGAATTTGATAATTGCAATTTATCACACGCTTTTCGGTGAAGGAATACATCGTGAGGAAACCTGCATATCTCTAGAGAATTCTAGGGATATGTGTAACCTACCAATCCGCATTGGAGCAGCGTGGTAGGTCTTGGCTCCAATCCTTCTCTCCAAAAACGGAGAGAGGAGACCTTACTCCAGCAGTGGGCATAGTAACAGACTGTTACTTTAATATAACTAATTTCTGTAATTAAATGAAATATGTAAAGGTTCGTAAACCCGAAGAATATAAAGCCAACGACCTTTTTCAACGATTTGTCTAGCATATGTGGTGACTGCATGAATATATATTTTGTTCTATTGGAACCGATCGTCATTGTTTTCCAAGATTCACAAAGCTGACTTAGGACCGAAAAACTTTGATAGATCTTATTATTGAGAAAGTGTCGCAGAGCGCTTCTGGATTCACGCAGCACAAAGTGATGTAGCACGTAAATCTCTTGTTCACCAGTGGACATGCATCGATTGACATTAGGATATACGAGGGTATTTAAAACATCTAAAAACTGTTGTCTATTTTTTTAAATCCCCACACCGAGTGAAATACGTCAATCCATACAAACCCAAGCAACCACAAAATCGAAATTCCCAGTGAACTAACACGTCCGCACTATGCCAAGCTGTTTAATTACCATAATTAATTAGATCCCGCGGTGTAGACGTGCACAGAATAGAGGATTGATGCGGATAACATATCGACGCCATTAGGTGACGAGTATCGCGTCGTATATTTTTAAAAGGCCGTCATTAGGAAGTGAGGAGTTGGAGGTTTTTGTTCGTCGGATATCATACCGCGCGCGATCAATCATCCTAACGCACTGTAACTCGCGCCGCGTTCCGTGTTTTGTTCCTGAACCGTTACGAATCGTACATGCCTAATACGTCGATACGCATACCAAATAAGTTTTATGATCTGTGTGTTGCCGCTAAGTGAGGTACGAGTATTTTTAATTTTATTTCCGTTTATTTTGGCAGTACCTGTAAGTTGGTGAAGCTAAATACACTGGAGTTACCCAAGAAGTCATAAATTTATCTTTAATAAAAAAGTGGATCGAAACCGTATTGCTGATTTTGATAAAATTTTCTTCACGTCTCACATATTATGTTTGGTCCAACATGAGAAAAAGATTACTTTTGGGACCGACAGGGGCACTGATGTCGAGAATTAAATTTATTGTAATGATTGCCATATTTTTCCAGCTTTTTTTCCCTGCAGAGAGTATGATGAAATATCAATTAAACACATAAGTTTGAGGAAGAGGTTCCAGTGGCTCTAAAGATTTAATAAAAATCGGATTAGCAGATTAAACATATTCCAGAAATTTTTTTATAAACTTGCAAGTTTCATCGCCCGCTACTGATTTATAGATATCAAGTAAAAATATAAGTTTATATAAAAAAAAAATTAAGTCCTCATCTCTTCGTTAGGCTACCACAGTTTCGATGATTCTAATAATATTCCGATGTAATTGCAATGACAAACAAGGGAACAATCAGTGAGTCAATTGGCAACCACAGCGGTTAACGAGTGTCCTACAGGGCTCGCGTGCCGCCCCTGCCAATTACGACTTTGATTACGATAGATTATATCATTGGTCGTTGCCAATATTACGTAACTCTTCTTTTTATCCTATAAAATGGAAATACTCAAAAACAGAAATAAATATTATTGGATCGTAAAGTAATGAATGGGCAATTAGTATTATAGCCACACATATATTGCAATATAAATAAATATAAATATAAATAAATAAATATATGGGACACTTACACACACGGTCGTCCGTCCCCAAAGTAAGTAACTCAATACTTTTGTTATGGGTGAGGGACAACCGGTAGACTTACTACATATATAATTTTAATATATACTTAAATACAAATGTACACCCAGGCTCGAAGAACAAACAAATTGTTTATAGAAAATGCTGGCCTTGGGCGGGAATCGAACCCGCGACCCGCGCAGCTGAAGACAGTGTCATTTCCCACTGCGCTAACGAAATATATATTAATTTTTTATAATAAAATATATTTTTACTTACACATTTACTTCCTCGTATTGAATAAAAAAAATCTGAATTCCTTTCCAATTCGCCTATCATAAGCATAAGACAATTAAGGTTTCTGCTACTTAAGGTATTAACCAGAAATAAAATCCTATTTAACTGCTGAAATGTACACAAAAATAATTTGTCCATCTATATCACAAGCACCTTACATTCAACTTGTTTATTGGAACAATAAAAAAATTATAAACATACCAACTAGATCAAACAAATTGACTAATGAACATTAGAATGAAGGAACTGTATGTAATGAAATGAAAGCTACCATCAGCCTGATGATTAATAGCGAGGCGGAAATTACAAGATACGGCCAGTCACGCTCAAGGTACTGAGTGTTACCGCCTTTAGGCAGTAATGGCGGTTTTAAGTGTACAAGTAAATAAAGGTTTGTAATGATAGAAGAAACCATAGGAATCCATACTTAAATCAATTTTAGACTTGACATAACACCAGTTTCAAATAACTCAAAGGATTTATATGCATAGCGACGATTGTATCATACGGGTTAAAACCAGGGACAGGAACCAATGAGTTTTCTGTTAAAACTTATGTGAATAATTGATATTTGGATCGTGAGGAAACTTGCAAATTAATAAAACAATCTGGGAATATGTGTAAAATACCGATCTGTATTATAGCAACGTGGTAGGTCTTAGCTCCAACTTTCTCTCTAAAAACGGGGAGAGTAGAGCCTATAAATAGTATAATAATAGTAAGAGCCCGGTAGGGTTCCCCCCCCCCGGTACTTTGCCCCCTTTTACTAAAATCAATGTCAAAATCTTTAGCTTAAAATAGTAACGACTGCTTAGACCGTAAAGGCGAATAAAATGAAGCTTTTGAGTCCTTCGTAATACAAATATTGCACACAAATCTCAAATCAAGTCTCGAACCAGTAATAAGTGGTAGATATTGACCCCTCTTTGCTCACAATTCACCGTCCATTACCCATAGAATGTGTTTATTTAGGGTTCCGGAGCCTGCCCTGAATTCTATGACTATAAAAATAACTGGACGCGGTAAGTAGTAATTATATGGCATACACAAAATATAAAAACCCAAAAATTCTAAATTTTTAATTTCTGCTCTAAAGGAATCCTGTCTATCGATTCTTGTGATTGATTTGTGATTATTAGTTAATCTTAGGTCTACATATAATAAAACAAAGTCCCTAAAGGCTGTCTCTCTGTATGTGATCGATTTTCTCTAAATCTACTGAATGGATTTTTGTACAATTTTTACGAAAAGTTTTTTTAAGTTAATAGTTTATTTTCCGGAATTCCGGAAAGTCCCAACAAAATCTGATTATATTTTGTTAGGACTTTCACTGGAGGATAAAGAAGGTTGTGGATGGCTAATTAAATAATTTCTGCGGGGTCAGGATTTATGCAGAAAAACTTTTGACACTGATTTCCATGAAGGCGAGGCCGCGGAATTAGCTAGTTAGCTATATAACGAACGAAGTCGCGAATGGAGCCGTAAACTGGCACCTATGTTTTTATATTATATGAATAATGAAACGATGTTTCTATAACCTGTGATGCTGCCGTCAGTGCCAATAGCACATATTCCATTCCAACAAAACGAATGAATTGACTGAAAAATGCATTATTGATTTTTTTTAAGTGGCGGATATTCTTTCTTAAAGGTAAAGGAAAACAGAGCGACGAGCCCTGCACGTCTCAATATCTATGATATCAACTCTTAAGACGACGTTCCCCGAATTAAGTAGAGCTTCTGCGCTCTACTCTACATATCGCAACCTTGACGATGCTTCTGCGCTCGCCCGTTCCACCCGGTGACGCTGTTATAACCATAAGGGCTAACAGCATACAGTCAGTTCGAAAAAAATAATAATATCAACATTGCTCTCATAACAATTGCAGCAATGTAGTAAATCCCGAGAACAGGAAAAACTGTTGTGGAAGTAGTTTCATTGTTTTGTAAAATATTTTCATTATTATGAATTTGTAGGGTCAGCAGAAATGTTACTTACCTACCAGAAAATGCGTAATGTGTTAGGGCGGACTAGGGGCGTTCCGGAAGCGTATTACTCGCCAGCGCGCGGAAATCGACAATATATTGCGATCGCCGGTCGCAGTATAAATAATCATGTGATAAGAAGCTATATTCATTTATCACTAGCTATAACTTTCTTGCTATTTGACGAATTAAATTTGTTTTAAAACTAATATTTGTCGTTGTTTCTTTTTTTTTCAAAACAAAGTGGTATGATATCACTATAGTTTTCTTCTTATATCTTTTTGATATCTTCTATAGTCTAACTGTATACGCATTTGTGTTTTGGGTCGATTCCCGGTTAATCCAAATTGTTACGAAAGTGCCTCACATTTCTGCTCTACATTTTATCATTTATTTTTTAAACAATTTTATCTGCAAGCGAATCTATTTGTTCTACGTGACAATTATGTTTTTCAGCTTCATAAAAAATAGATATCACAAGTTATGGTAGAATTATTTTGCTATAGTCCGCGTTTGTTAGTAAAAATCTATGTAATGCTAAGTCTAAGAAGCAGACAACGTTCACATACCTTATACATGCAGGACCAGTGACCACACGTATCACAAAACGCCGCCGCCACAACACACTACACAACACACTACACAAGCGCTACACACAATAACCACGACAATCTTAACGATCGTTTCGCCCCGTAAAATCTTGGAGCCTATCCTCCTGACGATGCCTCGGTTACGGTTTCCAAATCAAATATGTCTGTCACTTGATAAAGAAGACATCGCTTGTTTGAAACTTTAACCATCTTAAACCATGGATCTTTGTGCTATATATATCAGCAATCGCCATCTCAATTCGTAACATAATGAGTTACACTGGTTATTACAGGGCGTAAAAACATTTATAGCTGGCCTCATCAGCCGCTTAGATATTCCGAGCTTTCTTATAGGCTCGTAGTAAACGATCAAGTGTCAGATAACTTGCAGCAACCGGTGGTCGAAGAGTGGTTTGGTCTTAACGCAATGAGAAATTTTACACTAATTAATCTCGCGCAACTTTGCTGCTACATCCGTAAGTTCATTTGTCGAATTAACCATAGGTTATTTATAAATATTGGCTTAGATTTAGTCCTGAAAGAAGGTTTTATATGACTGGTTAACATAAAAATCTGTTTGATTGCTATTAGGTCATTATTAGATTTTACTAAACTACGTTTTTCAAATGTTTTAATTAAATATATGACGATGTTCCCAATGGTTTTATCCATATCATTAGCCAGTAGCAATAGACCACGACATTTATTTTACGGCATCCGGCTATAAAAGTGATCCACTGCCTGCATACTGCAACGATGGCCAATGTCCGCCAATGAATCATAGAGAATCTAGATGAGATATTGACGATGAAATCCTAAATTATCATTGTAATTGTTATACGTTCCAGTATGTTATTCTCTTTAATTTAAAAACTTATTTAAGGATTTGATCATGGAACCAAATCATATGTATAAAATACAAAAATCACAAAATCTACTTAAAAATCTTATGTATATTTTTTAAGTTATCCAGTCAATCTGAATAGAATTAAGTGTGATATATATGCTTGTTATATTATGTTACAAATACAGCCTGCATCATATAATTTCATCAATATCAATTAATGCTTAAAAAACATCATTATCACCGTCAATCTAACATTTGTGCGTGTTTTGGCTCTTTCGATTATTATGGGCTAATGAATGCACGGTTGCATGATCTGAACTTCTATTCACTTGTACGCTATACACTTTTCTATAGGTTGTCACAGGGTCAGTCTCTGACCAAGGCTCGAGTGACTATTAGATGCTTAGATCTCTAGATTGTGAGCTAAGCTAATGTGCCGTATGCTGGGCTAATTTGTGGTGTGGTTATGGCGTGTGCCTGGCTATAATAAATTGCGCAATGGCCACAAAATCTTTCGTGCGTTACATGCTTTTATACCTAGTTTTATATTTTTGGTAAAATTGGCAATATTCAGTTTTAAAAACCTTATTTGAAGTGATAAATTCGATAAAGCTAAAATTGAATTACTTGTAACGTTTCTACGGCAACTAATCAAACAGGACTTTAATTAATAAGTTGGCAAAATTAAAAAAAATAATTTAAAAAAAATTGATTATAATAAAAAAAAAAAAAAAAAGTTGGCAATAAGTAATAACATTTATATTTAGTTTCGTTCCATAACTTAACAATATCCTATTTGGTTTTCACAAAATACGAATAAATGACACTTCCATTTGATGGATAGCAGTGTAATCTTTGTATGTCCCCACGGAAGTGATAAAGCTTTTTGGTAAAAAAAAGGCATTCGGTCGCCGATGGCGTGGAAGCAAAGTGGGAATTTTTCACTATGCCCGATAATCTCGAGATGACCGAACGCAGTCATATAGCAGATTTTGTTACGTGAAGTGGAACGATAACTTTTATGACCTATAAAAATGCACAACGTCATTTTTATGCGGATATTTTCATAAAAAATGTCTGAGTGATTTAGTTATGATACTTAAGGCCAACAAAGTTTCCATCTCTTAATCTGTGATAGCGGAATGGTATGATCCTGACTCTTACAAGAAGTACGCAGAATCAGATACCAGGCACCCGTGGGTTTTTTAAAACATATATGCGTAATCGTTTTTAAAAATCACATTGCGTTTTACGGTGGAAAAAACATCATGATGTAAACTATCATACTTGCCTTATAACATAGTAGTATCGTGCTAGATCCAATCTTTCTGTCTTAACGATAGAAGAGACCTTGGTCTAGGCGTAGAATAGACCATAGTTTACGGTAAGAGAACACCGCCTCTGCCGTGATTACTTTAAATGAAATTAAATTTAGATCGTATAAAGGAGAACCGGAGTTGGGTTAGAAAACCTATATCTCCGACTACACCCGATAAAGAAATTTCATCGTCCATCCACACATTAGCTTAACTGTTGATCTATTGCCTGTATCCTAAATTCGATTCCTTGAATCTAATCAGCCACGATATTTATAAATAAAATTTATGATTAAACAAAATTATTTAAATGATTTATAGAAGCAGGCGTTACTTTGCGGAATTCCATATTACAAGCAATATAATAGAACTAACTACTTTGCTATAATCCGCACGGGTCAAGCGAATGCATGCAAAGCCAATGTGTATGAAGCAGGCAAAATCTACGCACCTTATACATGCAGGACAAGCCACCACATGCAAAATTATTTAGTAAAATTATCAATTAACAGAATTAGAATACGCTTGCTTCGGTAATTGTTGCATACTATTTTTTTAAAGTTTTTCGCAATCAATAAACTCGCTATTTTACTATTCAAAGACTTCAATAGCATTTGTTTTTAAAAAGGTATCATTTTGAAAAGTTGCAGAGTTGTTATCACCTTAAAGAGCGATTTAAAGAATAGTTTTTTTTTAATCGTACTTCAAGGTGATGAAATATACCGTAATTATCGATTTTTATTAAAGTAAGAAAAGGGAAGAAAAAGGTAAGAATAAAGATTCGATAAAATGTCAATAACTTAAATTGCAACTTTTTCTTTTTTTTGAAGTGCTATTTCTATTCATGCATGATGTATCTCAAATTTTCCAAATGATGTAGTTGATTCGATAGAGAGCGAATCTTTTGTCATCAGAGACCTACAAATTATTCGACTAACAAAAGATTTAGTAAATGCTTATAAATCACGAAACGCTCGACATTATTAAAACCAATCGACAAATTAAAGGTCTCTCCAGCCGAAATGTATTGACAAATGAACAGCGGGTAAAAAGGAAATGATTCTGATTCACAGGAAATAGGGCATTGATTCAACAATTCAATTTGAATCATTCAATTGAGAATGACGATATTAAAGCGTCACGGTCTATTATAAACGCTACCCAGTCTTCCTACTTATCCAATATAATGAGATAAATGCCCAATATACACTGTTTTTATCCTGAGAAATTTTTTCTATACGTAGTAATAAATATATTTATGTATATACGTCAAACATATTTAAAAATATATATTTAATATACGTTTAATGTATTAACGGAAGTTCACTTAATATATCATTATACATCTCAGTTAAAAAATACATAATTACTATGTCTTTTACACTCTTTTACACTGTTATGAGACTGTCGAACAATTTTTATGGGGCATATTATGCTATCATCCACTTAAAACAAATTCTAATACGTTCATTATCTGGTCATCAGAACGTCGTCAGTAAGATGTACCTTCGCAGTGATATAGGTGACAATTGCCGAAATAAAATGAAATTGATTCCTTATATATGAACCAATATTACTTTCTAGTCTTTATTTGAGACTCCGAATGTCAATATACATAGATAACAAATTAAAATAAAAATTTAAAAAGAATATAAGAATTGGTATAAAGTAAAGTAACGGCCTGTTACTATGCCCACTCCTGGGCTAAGGCCTCCTCTTCGTTTTTGGAGAGAAGGATTGGAGCTAAGACCTGCCACGCTGCTCCAATGCGGATCCGTAGGTTACACATATCCCTAAAATTCTCTGGAGATATGTAGGTTTCTTCACGATGTTTTCCTTCATCGAAAAGCGTGTAATAAATAGCAATTATTAATAAGACACATAAGTATTAATAGAAAAACTCATTGGTGCCTGCCCAGGGCAGTTTGAACCCATGTCGTCTCTAGAAAGTCGCACGGTCTCACCGCTAGGGTATCACAGCTCAGAATTGGTATGAGTATAAGAAATTAATAAGTATACTATTTTCTACTACTACTTTGTCAACCTAAGGACGTCCACTGCTGGCTGCTGCTGGCTGCTGGCATAAGTCTCTTCATGGGATCTCCACAACACACGATTTTGTGCCGCTTGAATCCAGCGGCCCCCGTGACCTTTTTGAGGTACTCAGTCCATCTCGTAGGGGGTCTACCAACACTGCGTTTTTCGGTGCGGGGTCGCCATTCCAACATTTTGAGACCCCGACGCCCCTCGGTTCAACGCACTATGTCCCCGTCTAACGCCACTTCAGCTTCGCGACACGCTGAGATATCACTGACTCTGGTCTTTCTACGGATCTCCTCATTTTTGATTTAACCACGTAGAGATATCCAAGCATCGCCCGCTGTATTACACGCTGAGCGACTTTGAGCCTTTTTATGAGGGCGATAGGGCGACCATATATCAGATCCGTAGGTCATTACTGGTAACACGCACGCTATAATAACTTTATATACTACGATATACGACTTCACATTCTCGTAGACACATTAAAATCTTCGTTATGATATCTGGACCCATCTTGAAAAATAGAACTAAAAGATTTTAATAAATATATGCACCTCATACTTGTGATAATTACATATCACTGCAAATTTACTTATTTATACGTTATAAATATATAACACCAATTTAAAAGGAATACTTACATGATTGTATAGTCTCTTTGCAAAATCCATTCTGAAAAAGAGAAATACATTATACAGAACATGACAACATAATTATTGTGCTTATTGATATCATTATTCATATTAAAATATATAGAACAAATTTTTCTCCCTTTCTTTATAGCTTAGTTTATTGACGTGACAGAATGTCGTCACTCTGTGACTACTCGTATTTAAATTTCATGTAAAGTGATGCAAAATGAAAAAGAATGCAGGAAAATAAAATTCGTCTATAATTAAATATCAAAAATATTCTGTCTCACAATTACGTATTTTTTACACAGAATAAGTGTGAGATAGCGTGTAAAACCGTCAACGAAACCTAAGGCAGAATTTATCCTATTGTCGTACAACTACTTCATTTCTTAGAAGAGGTGAGATGGCAGTTGCTTTTTATTAAAATAATAACGTGTATAACTTATGGAATACAGTAAAATAGGAAAGCTGTTCTAAATCCCCTTGTACTAAATAAGCCAAAACAAAACTTAAAAGAATCGAGATGGACGACAACACATTTAGTATTTCGGCTCAGTGTTCAATAAATTAACTCTTATGTTGTAAACAAACAAGTCGGAGAACAGATTTTAAAGGCAATTCTATTAGGAAATGATTTACTCATAGTCCATGCCACCCCACTTTCCCTGCAATTAGTTGCGTTCGGAACAATGTGCAGTGATTTTTAAATGATCACCCTAACGCCATCTGGCGCACGATCGGGGCTAAGTAATATTGATAATTGCTTCTCAAATTCGTTCCAAATTTGAGTTCAATGCATATTATTTTCACACACAATACATAAAAACAAATAATTTAATAAATTCTCTAAATAACACAAAGCCAGATTTCCTCTAAATATAATTAGAGTTCTTTAAATAAACATAAGTCAAAGTATAGTATAGTATAGTATAGATTCAGTATAGTACCCGGCAATAAATAATGCACATCGAGGCTTAGAGAGAGAAATCGGCTAGATTCTGCTTCATAGAGCATTGTCTCTGTCGCACAGACTGACGAACCCGTGTGAAACGTCACATACTAACTGAGTGACAGTGACAGCGCTCTATGAAACCGTACTGGCCGGCTCTTTCGTTCTAAACATCGATGTGCATTATTTAATGCCGGGTACTATATGTTCAAGTAACCACGATATGTAGTATCGGCTTTGTAAGTAAACTTGTCTGTCCTTAAATAATGCCTAAGATAGACAAATCTGTTTAGGAGCAGCGTGGCAGTAGTAGGCTTTAATACACTTTTCCAACAATAAAGGATGTATTGGAATTGCGGGTAACAGAGCGCTCCATACTTTCATTATAGTGATTTACTTTACAGCCACTATTTTCTTTACGGCGCCGATGATCACTGTTCTCAAATGACCATCGTATTTACATATCATATGATTGCAATAAATATATTTTATATAACGTCATGTCATATAATATAGCACCATTAAAATTATTTTCTATAGAAAATATTTTTTAGAATTATGCATATAGGTCTTGGAACACAGAAACTTGTTACAAATACATGCGAGATGTGAAGTTTAAAGTACTGAGACCATTAGTATAAAAATTTATGCAGAGAATAATCATACTTTTGATGTGTTTTTTATATTTTAGAAACCGCCTTTATAGAAACTTTAATAAATATAGTATGTGTACGAATGTTGTATTCGTTGTTAATTTAAGCGTTATTACTTTAGAAGGATAAATTTATGAAAAATATTTCCGAAAATAAAATTGCTATAATTAATAAACTTACAATAGGAGAACCAATGTTGTGATATTTTTTTATCGCTGCTTTTAATATTTTGTATTACTTAACACAAAAACTGTATTCATTATGCAATTAATATTTATGTGAAAATTTTTTGTACCTATTTGTAAACATTTAGTCTAAAGTAAATACAAAGTCAACAAACCTTTAAACAAATTCAAACTACCTAAATAATAACAAAAATAATAAGAAATAAATATATTTACACTAAATCGAAAACATTGATTCTACTGCAATCAGATTTAAAACATTATATTTGAAGATATAATTTTTCATAACAGAACTTCGAAGTTAACGCCAGATAACACTTTGGGAAAATGGGTTCTTAATATGCTGCTCTACGGCTTTGAGCAAATTCTAAAATTGCGGCAAGCTGACTTGTGTATAAGCCTAAACCAAAATCTCCAGAAAACTGTAACGTCGTGTTCCCAAGCAAAGATTTGCGTATTATATTTTTGTACAGGCAAGTTTAAATTCCAACTCAAATTCGAATTCAAAATATTCTTTACTCAGGTAAACTTGGAAAAAAAGTGCTTTTTAATTGTCAGCTTTACTGCTGGTTCGGAAAGCCGTTCCTACCGAGAAGAACCAGCAAGAAACTCGGCGGTTACATTTAGTTATTACTGCCTTGTACAGGGTAGAAGTGCACCTATATCCACACATCCTTATCATCTAAGTAATCTTCAACAGTATAGTAGGCTTTCTGTATCAGCCTCTTTTTAACAGTGTTTTTAAACTGCTGTAATGGCATGGCCAAAATTGATTTCGGAATTCTATTATAGAATCTTATAATCTATTCATATATCTCTTAAACCCACAAACTATTTACGTACTTTTGCTAGGCGCAAAGCAGGAGTCTCAAACTTATTTCGTTTCCTACTTTGTCTATTATATACATCACCTATCGTTTTATAATTCTTTATATTTTCATGTACAAAAATTACATTGTTTAAAATATACTGTGAAGCAAATGTAAGAATACCTATTTCCCTGTAAGAATACCTAATTACCTATTTCCTTAAACTTCTCTCGCAGGGAATCACGCGGACTTAAATTATAGATGCCACCACGTATGACTCTTTTTTGTTTTTTTTTAACTTGAATATGTGATAAATTCCATTATGGCTTTTATGTTTTCAGTGGATCTAATTGTTAAGATAGAAGGCAATTTTCGTAGTCATATCTGGATGTATTCCGATGCGGTAATATGATTTTAAGAAGCGGACTTCCTCCCACATAAACCACACTAATAGCTGTCCACTGAATCGGTTCGAATGTAAATAAAGGAACAAGAGAATATAAAAAAGTTACGACACCGGACTCAGTGCATTTTCGAAAACTTATGCTTGCATTAGGGTTAGTGCGTGCAGCAACGATTAACTTAAACCAATTTTAATTCTCTTGTTCCTATGATAGTAGTGAAATCAATTAGATGTTTCATTTATTAAAGAAATTCATTGTAAATCTACAACGATCAGTGCTCAATATATCAGAACTTCTCCATTTGCTGTACAAAATTTTATCCAGCAAGATCATAATTATCACAGCTGTGATTTTACTACAACAAATGAGGTGACTTGTTACCGACGCGCTGCTTTCTGTAAACGTTCAACTATTGACCTCGTTAGTTGAACAAAACGGCGCGCGTAAAACAACCGCACCACTTGACGTGCGCCTTTTGCTCTCCAAAATAACTCATCCCGCCTTTTCAGGAGGTGTCATTAAGCTTTGCTCGCTCCTGCTTTACTGTCGCAACTTAAGCATTGCACACACATAAGCGACAAAAGTGTGAAAGCAGTGACTATATTTTATCTATAAGAGATCTGCCAGTGGTCCCAAGTCGTTATAATGCGAACCCGCATCGCAAAGTGCCCTATTAGTAGACCTTCCTATAAGTGAACAGATGACCTTAAAGGTCGAGATCCAATAGACCTGTCACGATAGACTGGCATGTAGATCCCTTGCACAGTCGTATATCTAGCAGTGGACGGCTATTGATAAATATATAAGAAAAAGAAAATCTGCTAACTATACATGACATTTATGTTTTGACTTTTTTAAATCGAACCCTTACAAACAAAGTGAAATTTTAATAGTAACCAATTTTTGATATAAGTTTTCTATACTTTGAAATGTTTGGTTCTTTACGGAAAGAGTTCAGTAAGCTAAATTAGGCCTATCGTATTTTATTAAATGGAATATAGGTCGTTTTTGAAACTTTGGTCGCGTACGTGTAAACGCCGCTTAAGACTAAGTTGTTTTTTTACCTCATTAACAAAATGCTTTTCGCGATTAATGTTTGCGGCATTACGGTAAGTATTGCCGCAGTGGGGGATGGCTGCGCTATCATTCGAGAATGGATGCTGTAAAATTGGAAAGAGTTTGGAACGATTCCCATGACTTTAGATCTGTTGTGTTTATGATTTGAAGTTTTCGGAATCACCAGCATTTAGATTGATAGCTCGAATCTGGGAAAGTGTTTCTACTACATGTTGTTACATAGCATAAACTTTTGTAATGTGATTCTAAGTAATGTTTTTTTAAGATACCTGCTAGAGTGAAAATCTAGGTTATTTTGCAATGATGTATGCAATATCTTATCTCCGATAAACATCGTGAGTACGAGAACTTGTTCACGTTGTTTTGCCATACCGTGCTGTAAAGGTGAGCAATTTTTGAGTATAATTCATAGTTTATGTACAGTTTATGTAAGGCAGTTCTCATCGCCATAACGCCGTATAGAGCTCATGAATAAGAGCCCGGATGGGCCCGAAACTAGTCGTGCTAACCCGATAGAACAAGAGGTGAGTATAGACGGTTTCTATACATAAACCATGATTACGATAAACGCGGTATTAAGTAATTTATAGAAGCAGGCGTTACTTTGCGGAATTCCATATTACAAGCAATATAACAGAACTAACTACTTTGCTATAATCCGCAAGGGTTAAGCGAATGCATGCAAAGCCAATGTGTATGAAGCAGGCAAAATCTACGCACCTTATACATGCAGGACAAGCCACCACATGCACCTCCAAGGTGCATCCACCAGCAAAAAACGCATACAAAAGCAGCACACACACCCACCTCCACAATCTCGACGATCGTTTCGCCCCGAAACCGAAGCATCATCAGGAGGATAGGCTCCATGACAAAAATCGTAATGCGCCGCGCTACCCATACAGCAGTCTTAAATAGTTTAACTCCCACCAATACCCTCCCCTCCGAACACATGTAGCAAAACGGAATTAGATACATTTACTTGCTCGTTAATTAAGTGGCCATTGTTATTTTTTATTATCTCAAATTGCTCTAACGTATTGAGTCGGAGTCCCTTATCACAAGTGTGAAGAATATGAAATGAATGGTCATTAGGTACTTTATGCTGGATAGCGAGTTAGATACTATTTGCTGGAAAGCGGTCATAAATACATTGATATATATTGTCCCTATATTGTCATATTTAAGTTATATTTGTAATTTGTGCAATTGGTACATAATTGATTCCTTCAACCCCTTGTTATTGCCCTATATTCCAACATATACACATAGAATGAATAAAACATCAATACTATATTACAACCGAAAAAAAAATGTTCTGCCGACCAAAAATAAGCGCACATAATGAAGAGTCCTTATTATGGGGAAAATATTTCTTTCAAGAAAATATGTGGACAATAATTTTTGATTTTCCCCAGCCCTCGAGCGGGTGACCTCCGCTCTTTTAATTACTGCGGCCGGCGCGCCACGAGAAAATATTTAGCTACGTCCGCGCCCCGTAATTACTAATGAGCTTACATTTTCTGATATAGCTGCATAAAGAAATGGTAGAAATGTTAATAGTTAGAAAATGTGTGGAGAAATATGCACATAAAAAATTGCAACAACATTATAAAACTTCAAATAATTTATAGAATTAGGCGTTACTTTGCCGAGATCCATAATACAGAAGTAAAAATAAAATTATTTTGCTATAATCCGCGATACAGTAAATAGAAAATATATATTGCTAAATGTATAGTGGACTATCCGTTTTTTCATACCCGATACATGCAGGATTCGTAAAAACACATGCACAAACCTCCACCACTACTACCACAATATACAAGCACTACACACGTTCACTATCACAAACTCAACAATCGTTTCGCCCCGCAACCGAAGCATCATCAGGAGATGGACTCCACGACAAGATCGCAAAGCGAAGCATTATCCAAACAAGCATTGTTTCTAGTTCAAACTTGTTGCACGTGTTCAGAGGTAAAATAAATGGTGGGGATGAACCAATTACTATATAACAATGCTTGTTTGGATAAACGCTTTGCGATTTGGTCGTGGAGTCTATCTCCTGATGATGCGTCGGTTGCGGGCACAATTATTTTGCTATAATCCACGTTTGTTAAGAAAATCTATGTAATGCTACGCAGTCAACGTTCAAATACCTTATACATGCAGGACCAGTTATCACACGTATCACAAAACGCCGCGATCAACAACACACCACACAAGCACTAAACATATTCACTACGACAATCTCTACGATCGTTTTGCCCCGTAACCAAATCACCATCAGGAGACCCGCGACAAAATCATAATGCATTACGATTGTAATAATGGATTAAGGCAAAATAATATCATCATAACTTCTTTAAAAAAGTATAAAAATTTCGTTTCATGTAATCGGGAATTGAACTTTAACATTGTAATAATCTCTTGCCTACAAATTTTCCTCATCTGTCACTTGTATTTTACGTTTCTTAGGTTATTATAGACATAATTTATAACAAGCGTCAACGCGCAATATAAAATAACTAGATAAGTAGGAGATCTCAACAATAAATATACTTTTTTTACACTTTTTCGTAAGGAGTAGGTTGTCTTCGCACAAGATGGCGACGGAAAAATAAGAGGAAGTATTCCGGAGCAAATTAGAAAGCGCCTTCCGCAACAAGAGTGGAACCGAGCCTATTAACCGAGCCCATATTGTAGTATTATTTTTCATCTGCCCAAGTTTGCATAATTTTTGCTTTCGCTGTGATTAAATTTCTTGGGTCTACCTAGATTCGTAAGCAACTAATGGTATATCGTTTACTTTTGAGAAATTAAATAAAAAGAAAATAACTAACAAACTTTAAATCATTCTCGATTTTATCAATCGACAATTGACCATTTTAACACTGAAAAACAGGTATTGAAACAGTTTTCAATAAAATATCATGGGATAAGGATTAATACAGAGATATGAATAAAATGGTTTGGTTTTTGTCGGCAATTTTATCAACATTTACAATATAAAAAAGTTATATTGGCATAACTATAATAGTAAGACATATGGTATCGCGGACTTCTTTGTGGATATGATGATGCGTTCTATAATACTGTAGAACACTTTTTGTTCTATCATCAACAGTTTCTGCAGCGCACGCGATGAAAGATTTTTACGGCTTAATTTTTCACACCTTATTACAATTTTGTTAGGGATCCCTATTTTTTTGAAAATGTTATATAGCCTATGTGGCTCAGTGAAGAAGCAGCTTTTCAATAGTATAAGAATTTTTGAAATCGGTCCAGTAGTTTTTGCGTGAAAATGTTACAAACATACATACACACAAACATACAAATCTTTCCTCTTTATAATATTAGTATAGATTGGCTATACTTGAACAATGGAATCATTAATCCTTTCACATTCTGGCAATCGCGCAAAGTTCGATTTTAAAGCGGTTAGTACGATTAGTTTGTTGTTCGTGAGAGCATAACTCATCGATCGGTGACTCTTCACATTAATTTCATAGCAATTAATATATACGAGCAATTCGACAATTAATTGGTGCAAAAAGAGCCGGGAGCTTTGGAATCGCGACGGAATCGCGGCGGGTTCGCAGTAAATCACATTCGCACAATGAGGCAGGTGGCGGCGGCGCGCGATAGCTGCGTTTAATTACGCGGAATAATTAGTGAACGGAATATTTTCCGGGCCCTAACTATCTCCGCCGTCTTCCGGCGATAACTAGGCGGTAATTGCGGATTAACCTCGCATTCAGAATTTAATAGGTACTCCGCAGAAGCGCCCATAACACCCGACCCCAATAACACTATTTGTTTAGTGGCGTCGAAGTAATCGCTTACCGGGAAATATACACATCCCTATAATTGGACGCTACATGTACGGACGTTTTAATTGCAATTTATCAAAATGAATGTAGCTACGATTTTCAATAGGTGTCGAGAAAATTTAATATCGGAAAGTGGAGCTGGAAATTTTCAATATATTAAATTCAGCCGCGCTCGGCACCCAGTGGCGATTGTTTTAGATCGTCTCACGGGTGGATCAGTACACTGCAGATGTCACGTGCTGTCGATGTAATTTGCGTTTTATGGCACGTGGATAATTCGCGATGATCTCCTCCCCTTGTCCCACCCCGTCGGCGTCACCCCGCTGAGTAACCACGACGACGTTTGATCTCAGCGATATAAGGTGAAAAAAATAATAATATAAGCGCATTTGTCGCTTACCTGCGACAATTCGTCCGAAGTGTAGTTATTGCCGACCCCCGGGGGTGGCTAGTTGAGCGTGAACTTTTGATATCGGCGCGAAATATTAATTTCTCAGCGCCAATAAACAGCCGAGCGTACGTAATGCTGGCAAATTAAGCTGAGTGCCTTTAATAATATTTTGTAGGAAATTTTAATTATGGCACGATATTACTTCGCCTGACGTTCGATGGCATTATTTGAGAACCAATTAATTTCAGTTTAGATAATATTTATAGCTGGCTTTTATAATTTATATTTCTCATATATGTTTATTATTAAGAATGTCGGCGTAGGTTATACCAGTACATCGTAAACGTTAAAGCAATACCTTTAATTATTTACCTATTTAAATGAGATTATTGAGTTTCGTGTACAAATTACCAATGATATAAAGAGCGTAAAATATTTTTATATGCATGCATAAAATACAGTTCTACAGAATTTCTTTGACGCAGTAATGATATATTTTTGTTAGTGCAAGATAAAATTACTATAAAAAATGAAGACAATGAAATTAAAATACGAAACGAAGGGAAAGCAACCACACCACTTTCACATTCTCAATTTTCACATACTCGTACGTTCGGTATGCATAACGTTTTCCTTCCATGCAAAGAGTATGATGATATACTATAAAACAGACGAAACATAAGTTTTTAAATAGAACTAACAGTACATGTAATGAAGTCATTTAATGTACGAAAAAACTATGAAAAGGAAAAAATAAACTAAATATTGTGAAATATTTTAATCTGAAGTACTTTTTTTAGGCAGGAAAAGATAGTACAGGATGGGGACAACCAAATATGAAAGACAATATACTCCTAAATCGCCAGGCATTAGGCTTTGTCGATATGGTGGTAGCTAGCAAAAAGGCAAAAAAAAACTTTTCATAAGACCATACTAGGGGCGAACTTATCAGGTATAAATCATGCTCGGTCTAGTTTAAAATTTCACTCGAAATAAAACTCGGCAGTTTAAAAAATGTTCCGATCGCCACAAATCTTTACAGGATCATCTGCTAAAGAACGTCAGAAAATTTCATTAAAATCGGTCCAGCCGTTTCGGAGTCTATAAAGGACATACAGACAAACATTCAATTTTATATATTAAGACTAAATCAATCCCGAAATCTCCACCACACCAAACAACGTGCTAAGGAAATCATTATATCTGGTATAGCAGTAGTATAGCATCCTTGTATTCTGGGTACAAAAAAGATAACATCACTCTGAACAAAAAATTGTGTACGAACAAATACTTTACAACTCGCGTTACTCGTAAGGACGGCGAAAATACAAAATCCTCATATCGCATATCGACCGCAACGCATCTCGATTTTCGTCAGAAAAGAAAAAATTAAAATAGTATAAGGTTGATCAGAAGCGCCGATAACTCATGCTACCGTTTACGCGTTCTTTGTTCGAGATAATAATAAAAATCAAACAATGAGGGCAGAACAAGACCTTGCCTCAAACACGCCCTACTTGAAAGGTAAAAAAATATGTTTAGTGGACTCGGCTTTCTTATTACGTTCCCAAGCTCGTCGTGCGTGCTCCCGAACTTTATTACGGGTAAATTGATCCGCCCGATATTGTATAAATCACCAAAGATTGGTTTTAAACATGATTTTCCAAATTCAATATGTTATTCATATAAGCTCTTTTTATTTATTGACGGTTATGGTTTATGCTTGTTCTGATGAGACAGAAATATACAAGACCGTAAAAGATATCAGACATATTGTTACATTCCCAAAATTTCAGGCAACGGCAGTCAATATTTGACTCGGCAGGATAGACATAATCACCAGATATCACCACTCAACATAGATTTCTAGTTATCTAATCACTCGAGTCTCCGTAAAAGGTACATCTAATTAAATTATCTATGCCCCATTTCAGTTGACAGAAAATATTGCACTGAACATACACTTAGCATGCTAGCTTGCTTTAACATTATTAAAGGAATCTTAAGATAAAATCCGTATACAAAACCATTTTTTTTTAATAGAACAATTGCAGTATGACACTACTAGCCAAATTCAAATTCAAATTCAAATTGAAAATATTCTTTATTCAAGTAAACTTGTAAACAAGTGCTTTTGAATCGTCAACTTTACTGCTGGTTCGGAAAGCCGTCCTACCGAGAAGAGCCAGCAAGAAACTCGGTGGAGCTCTTTTAAAAAAGAAGATTCTTAATACTAATTACATTTTGTCATAGCTATCCTGCACAAGTTCAAAGAGCAGCTATATCCACGCATTCTTATCATCAATGTAAGCCTCCACGGTATAATAGGCTTTCTGTATCAGCCTCTTTTTAACAGTATTTTTAAATTGCTGTAATGGCAAAGTTAAAATTGATTGTGGAATTTTGTTATAGAATCTTATACCCAAACCCACAAACGACGTACGTACTCTTACAAGGCGCAAAGCAGGAGCCGCAAGATTATGTCGGTTCCTACTTTGTCTATTATATACATCGCCAATCTTTTTATAATTATGTATATTTTTATGCACAAAAATCAAATTGCTAAAAATATACTGTGAAGCTAACGTAAGAATACCTGTTTCCTTAAACTTCTCTCGCAGGGACTCACGCGAATTCAAATTATAAATGCCACGTATGGCTCTTTTTTGCAATACAAAAATTTTCTCAATATCAGCGCATTTACTCCATAACATTATTCCTTAAGACATAATGCTATGGAAGTAAGCAAAATAAACTAGTTTTGCTGTTTCGACGTCTGTAAACTGTCTTATCTTTCGAATAGCATAGGCTGCTGAACTGAGTTTCCCTGCGAGAGCTGTTATGTGTGTGCTCCATTGGAGTTTTGTATCCAACGTCATTCTCAAAAATACACAAAAGTCCGAAAAATCCCTTAAACCTTAAGGAACAACAAGAAAAATTTACCTCACAACACCTTTTAAATATTCTGATCAACTACTATACTATTTCGAGACATTAAATACTTTGTTTTTTTCATTTTTTTTTGTTATATTACTAAGTTTTAGGATCACTCAGTAGGATATAATTTCTTGTGTTGCATGCTCCCATCATTTCACCAATTCCCATGAAATAAATCATCATCGCTGAGCTAAAATTCTCACTCCAATTGGCCAAAACAAAATAATGCGTAAGTAGTGCTTACTTACATGTGTTATTATGACACTCTGAACCTATTGTCACTTGTGTAAAATCACAGGAACTCCCGACCTATTCAAAGTACACTCGAGTGAGGAAGTGATAATTCTAAATAAAAATGTAAAAGATTATAATTATGTACTTTTTATAGAACAAAAAATTTTTTTTGTCCTTTTAACCTTTTTTTATGTTTTACCTATGAGAATTTCCTTTAAATTAAATATACAAACAAAATAACCTAAATGTTGCACTTAAGTTCATGAAACCCAAACCCACGCTTCTGCGTGATATGTCTCGAAAAATATAGAACATATTCGTCTGCTTTTTTAAGGTTTTCCCGGGCATCCACTGCTAGATATGTTTACGCTCTACGGTGATATGTTAAATTTATTCTATAAACATAGAAATAGCAATTATATTTTATTACTATGGTCAATCACAAATGCTCATACATATTAATTTCCGCTTACTTCAATTGAAAAAAATATTAAAAAACTTTTCAGTTTCGCTGTACGAGTACACACCTGGGTCGCCGGGAGCTCTTATTCAAATGCAAATCAAACGTTCTATTTTTAAAATCTACCATCTCGACTCGCCTTGCTTCCGGAATGACTTATGTCCAATTGCTACCAACACACTTCAACCATATCAATCAAATTTGATCCGTATTAGTAGTTACGTTAAATTATATTTTCATTGGTGTATTTGTGAGTTAAGTCAATTTTATATTAAAATGATTTGTCGTTTGAGACCTTTTAGGGTAAATTTCGAGTACCCAGGTGTGCTCCCGATCCGGTTAAGGGAAGCGTCCTTGTTAGGGAATCTCGTATAAAATGGTTTAATGGTTTGTTTTTAATTTCATTTTAACATTCAACGGCGTTGAACGTAATTTATAGCTAATAAAATGTTTTACATTCCTCATATTTGCTTAATGATGAAACCTTATATTATATTGCCGATAAAAGAAAAATTATACCTGTGAAATTTCAAATTATTGTAAAAATTACATATATAAAGAAAACCTTATCAAGAAACTTGATATTTAGGTACAATTTATCACGCGCCTTTAGATGAGTGAGCACATCATGAACAAACATGGAAATCTACAAAGGTGTGATAGCTGATTGAGGTGGAGAGGGCTTAAACCCTGGACAGGCATCAATGCGATTTTGTCTTAAAATGTTATGTTATAATATCAACTGATCACACGCTTTCTGGTGAAGGAAAACATTGTGAAGAAACCTGCAAATTTTTAAAGGATATTAGGGAAATATGCAACCTACCAATCCGCATTGGGTTGTAGCTCCAACTTTTCTCTACAAAAAAACAGGAATGAGGAGGCCTAAGTTCAGCAGGCCATTACCTACTTTATACAGATTTTCTTCCATCCATGATTATATAGCAAGTAATTTTATTATTTTTATTCAACTTGAGATATATATATGTATAAACAACGTTGTTACAAATAAAAGGGACAGTATTCTTATTCGTCACATAGGTGTAGTCATTACCGTGATTCTATTGTTGTTTTGTAGTGCGAGGTCAATGCCCAACGTAACTGCATATGCAAACTAAACTTCTTTGTTCTAGCTTTCAAACCAGCCACTTTGGTCCTAACGGATTCTTTTAATAAATGAAAACGTTTTCGCCAATTTCACAACATATTACGAAAACTAAACATATAGGATTTTATTTTATAGAATTAAGCGTTACTTTGTGGAGTATTTCACGTATTCACACATTATACATACCGGATTCATAAACCGCACGCACTTTAACCGGCACCGCAAACACTAAAATACACTACTACACACGCTACACTGCATACATTCACTACCACAATCTTAACAATCGTTTTTCCCCGTAACAATCATTACGAGGTAAAGGAAGACTCTTCGACAATATTGCAAATTAAACAAATTTAATCAGTGTTTTAAAATAGAATTTGTGTATCTAATGTCTTATATTTAAACTTAAAGCACCTATTTCGATTTGGATTCATTTTAGCCATCACTCTCATGACCTTATCGCACTCTAAGTGGGGTCAGCACAACATGTCCTGCCTGACGTCAACTTACCTTAGTCGTCTTTTACGACACCTCGGTAAGAAATGAGGGTGGTCTATGCTACTCAGCCGGGTACGCTTACGGCGGGTACTTACCTTAGTCGTCTTTGCATTCATTTCAGTAAGTCGGGTCGACTAAGGTAAGTTGACCCACCGTGTGGTGTCCGGTTGAGTAGACCACCCTCTTTCTTACCGTCGTAAAATATGCCTAAGGTTACTTGACGTCAGGCAGGCGACCGGTCGTAAAATACGCAGCCAAATCATGTGACAACATGTTTGTAACATGTTGTGACATGAGCCCACTTAGAGTGGGATAAGTGTAGAGTGGATGACTAATTTCAATGTATCTCCGAGTATATAGACTAGCATCTTCGTATTTGTGTAATGCTTTGGGTATGGGTCGCGAATAAACTTATTTATGTAATGGTTGAACGTTTAGTAAGCTACTGACTAACACTACTGCATCATCATACATGTCCCTTAGTTATATCCAAACACATTTTGTTCACAAACATTTTCATACGGTTGATTTGCGGCGCATACACGGTCCTCAGTGTCGTATAGAACACTGCAAAAGAGTGTTAACAGTAGATTTCATAGGCTAAGGTCCATCTTAGCTGTGATAGCTCAACGGTGAGACTGCGACTCTTTCGATGGGTTTAAACTCCGGGCACCAATGAGTTTATCTATTAGACAAATAAAATGACTAAAACAGTTTTAATCTGTCCATTTCACACGTCGCATTAGGTTCAGTCATTACCGCAACTCCATTGTATTGTGTTTTGTCGCGAGGGGTCGAAGTCCGACTTAATTATACGTGCAAACTTAGACCTTTTGTTCGTGCGAACGAAATAAATGACTTTGAATAAAGAATTTTCTACCAGAATTCATTATAGGTTTCCTGCGTAGTTTTCTAACGTGTAAGCTAGACATTTCGCTGGTAAAGGTCTCCTTACCTTGGACAGAAGCATTGGAATTTTAATTTAGCTACCTAGCATGCTGATGTGGACCAGATTACAGATATCCTAACATTACTTAAAGGAGAGTAAAAGTGCACAAAAGCTGAATTGATATAAAAATATAATGAAATTTATTAATCCTAAACTTTACAGATTCAAATTCAAAATATTCTTTATTGAAGTAAACTTGTAAACTAGTGTTTTTGAACCGTCAACTCTACTGCTACCGAACCTACTTATCCTACCGAGAAAAGCCAGAAAGATACTCGGCGGTTGCTCTTTTCAAAACATAATTCTTATTGCTTTACATCTAGTCATTGCTGTCTTGTACAGGGTGGGAGAGTAGCTATAACCACGCATTCTTGTCATCTAAGTAAGTCTCAACAGTATATAGTAGGCTTTCTGTATCAGCCTCTTTTTAACAGTGTTCTTTATACAATTTATATTGTAAAAATAATTTGTGTGAATACTTTATGAGTGATTTGTAAATTTGAATGAGTTATTAAGATCATTTGTATTTATTTTTATTTTTATTTATTAGGATAACAACAAGACTTACATTATTAATACTACAAAATACTCTACAGGCTACTTAATTAAATGTAGTCTTAATTATTGGTTACCACGGCATGCAAAAGGGATGCGTACATTTTTTGAGTATATTATAAAATAAAAGATATATATTGCCGTGTGGTATCCGGCTGAGTAGAATAGACCACCCTCATTTTCTAACCGAGGTGTCGTAAAAGGCGACTAAGGTAAGTTACCCGCCGTGTGGTATCCAGCTGAGTAGAATAGACCACCCTCATTTTCTTACCGAGGTGTCGTAAAAGGCGACTAAGGTAAGTTACCCGGCGTGCGGTATCCAGCTGAGTAGCATAGACCACCCTCATTTCTTACCGAGGTGTCGCAAAAGGCGACTAAGGTAAGTTGACCCCACCGTGTGGTATCCGGCTGAGTAGAATAGACCACCCTCTTTCTTACCGAGGTGTCGTAAAATACGACTAAGGTAAGTTGACGTCAGGCAGGCGGCTGGTCGTAAAATAAGTAGCCAAATCGAGTGACAACATGTTTGTAACATGTTGTGCCGACCCCACTTAGAGTGGGATAAGGGCAGGAGAATGATGATGATAAAATAAAAGATATACTAATACTAATTATAAAAATACTGTCTACTTAATTAATTCTTTTAAATTTATAAAGAACAGACTATATTATAATACTGTAATGTCATAAATTCAATTTCTAATTCCTATAAAAATTTTAACACCGTTACTTTGCGGAGCTCCATAATACAAAAGTAATTAAAATATTCTTTTTCTTTAATCCGCGATACAAATGTTCTTATCGCGCATTATAGCAAAATAATATTTTAATTACTTAATATTAATATAAAAATACAAGTGTATAGTTTTTTATTGTATTATTCATGTGTCTAATAGCTGATGTTGAATAATAACTGGCATGGATTTTATTATTGTATAATGTAAAAGAAAATACTGTTTAAATATTGATAGAAGTAAGCGTTACTTTGCGGAATTCCAAAGTATAAAAGTAACGATAGAATAATGATCGATGTCAAATGCGGATTATAATAAGTATTAAAATACTGTTTAATTGGCAAAAGCTTCCTCTCACATCGGAAAGACGACTTTTAAAGCTTAGATCCACAATGATTGTTTTGTAGGTCTTGTTTGAGCATAATATTAGTATTGATTAAATAGATCTTGTTGTTTAATTTTATTTGTACGTCTTTTTTTATAATACTGTCGAAAAATGTATTATACTAACTTTGTGGCCAACATTTGCCCAAATATATGCCATAGTGCGTAATTTATGCCAAATATATGCCATTCTCATAATTAATGGTGCTCGTAAATATTGGACCAAAAAGAATAAAAAATAACACCCATTTTAAACACAAAAGGAAGGTGTAGACGTGTTAATTTAATTTATTTGTTATATTTGTAACCATAAAATATAAAGTTTGTAGGAAAAGCAATTAATTTTGTTATATGTTGTTTTTAAGCGCTCAGGTAAACATTTAAATGAGTTGACGTTAACCTTCTTAATTTGGATTAAATGTTACAAGTAACCTTCCACCCTTCCGACGTCACAATGACTAATCAAAGTCATACATCAGCCCTCCACTACGCGTCGGCCTAAGCTGTGGTCCAGCCCCACAGAGGGCAACCTCAGGACAACCTTCCCCGACGCTAGTAGAGCTTCTGCGCTCTAATAACCCGGATAAAAGTGCAGCCATGCACTTTATCGGTAATCGCTTTCGATCTCACATAGACACTCCTACGGAAATTTCCCTTTGCAATACACCGATTCACTGGCAACAGAAAGTCAAGTACCTAGGTGTCACCTTTCAACCTTCCATGACCTTCCACGAGCACATACACATAGTCTGCAACAAGGCTGCGTATGTCATGGGACGACTTTATCCGATGTTATGCAAGAAAAGTAAGATGTCGCTCCGCAACAAAGTGACACTACAAAACTTGCATCAGACCAATAATGTCCTATGCAAGCGTTGCGTTCGCGCACGTTTCAAAGGTCAGATTGCTCAAGCTCCAAAGACTACAGAACCGATTCATGCGGACAGCCACTGGTTGTCCGTGGTTCATGCGGAACGTTGACCTCCATAGAGACCTCGAACTCCCTACCATTACTCACCTCTTTAAACGCTTTTCGAAATCTTACTTCGAGAAATCTGAGGTACACCCGAACCCCCTTATTTCAGTTGCTTCCACCTACATCCCAGTTAGGTCTGACCACCGAAAATATAGACGTCCAAAAAGCGTCCTATATGACCCTGACGATCAAATAACGATCGCAAACACAGAAACACGTAATACACACACACAGCGTCTTCGCCGGCGAAGACGAGGTCCCAGTTTTCTGACGTCGGTCGGTCGTGGCATCTCGCCATCCTTCCGACGTCGCAATGACTAATCAAAGTCATACCATCAGCCCTCCACTACGCGTCGCCCTAAGCCGTGGTCCGGCCTCACAGGAGGCACCCTTAGGACGACGTTCCCCGACGTTAGTAGAGCTTCTGCGCTCTACTCTCTGCATTTCGCAACCTCGTCGATGCTTCTGCGCTCGCCCGTCCCGCCCGGTGACGCTGTAAAAGCCGTTAAGGCGAACAGCATACAGTCAGTTCGAAAAAAAAATGCGCTCTAATTTCTGCATTTCGCAACCTCGACGATGCTTCTGCGCACGTCCGTCCCGCCCGGTGACGCTGTAAAAGCCGTTAGGGCTAACAGCATACAGTCAGTTCGAAAAACAAATACAAGTAACCTTTACTCAATAGTAAAGATATTTTCCAAAATAAATTTTCGGTTCTCTTTTTGTTAAGAAAGAAGGATTATTAAAATGCATGAGAAAAATATATAAAAAATAAAAACTTTTTCATTTATGCCAATCTGTGCTTTATATTCAGTAACATGATTGAGCCAAAAGAAGTGTTTTTGATCCACAAAGAAGTACTTAATTGATAAAATACTGAATCGTGAATCGCATCAAATACGTTTAGTAAAGCTTAAGAGCTTAGGCGGGCTTAAGCTCTTAAGCATGCTGCTCCAATGTAGATTGGTAGGTTGCATATATCCCGAAAGTTCTTTTTAGATGTAAAGGTTTCCCCACAATGTCTTCGGTGTCAATATCTAATCTATACTAATATTTTAAATGTAAAAATCTGTATACCTGTCTGTTACGCATTCTCGTCTAATCGACCGGACGGATACTGATGAGATTTAGTAAAATAATATACTGGGCTAAAATATAGGATATAAGAATTCCAGTTTTGCCTTTAAGAAGGGAAATAAACACGAAGTTATTTAGGATATTTGAACACAATATAACGCGTGAAGTCTCAGATTTAACTAATTGTATATAAATATGAATATATTTATAAATAAGCATATGAACATCGCTCAGAGTTCTGAAAAGAATACTGGCTGTTCCGAAAATCGTGTCATGTTAGTCCATCTTGAGAGCTTTAACCGTACATACAGCCTTCGTAGATCACCAGTAATAACAGTTAATAGTTTACTCGATGTCCATAAAAAAATGATTTAATGCGCCCAAAGGTCCGGCAGTAAATCAAAAGCTATCGTATCGTTCAATATTCCTATAATAGACACAAGGCACGTGCTCATTACCTCATGTTATTCCAGGGTCGCATTATGGTGATTCGCGTGTGTATATGTATATTGTAAGACAAGCACGTCTGTATTCTTTGTTTTCTAAATATTATAAAACGAAGTTCTCGGCAACCTTTATATTTTAGATTGTGCCATGTTTTTTAAACTATTTGGATTGGATTCAGAACAAGAGTTTCTGGAACCAACCGTGCCTACCTCCATAAAGCAGGAGGCCTTTGCTCCCTGTCCACTGATTTTTCATGTTACGGTGGAAAAGTAGAGACAGGTAGGAACCCCAACGCCGTGGTGGGCGTTACCGCCCGATTAAGGTGATTTTTATATAGGTTTTCTTACTGGCAATCCGAAGGTCACCGTTCCTATTGCTGGGCTATCGGGTTTTGTAGACGGTGGCTGAAAACCATGTCCAGCTAGTCAAACAAGCCCAACCGAACCCGTCATCCAACCCCCGGACCCTCATACCCTCCCCCGCAGACCCTGACCCATCCAGATTACCTCTGCTAATCCGAAGGACGACTGGATTAGTCACACCACAGCGGTCCGTTCCCAAAACTAAGACATATATATGAGAGTACTCCAATGGCCTGCCCAGAGACAAAGAAACCAATATTCATGAGATACGATTTAGATTCATAATTTCTTATATAGTTGTGTAAATTAATTCTGTGGAAATATGGTGATAGCTGTTAAAAAAATGAACGCTTTGAAAAATGGGATTAAAAAACGTGGTTTAAAACATTCCACCCGAATGAACATAGAGGAATAAACTAGTTTAAAATAAATAAATTTTATTACGCCATCTGTCATGTCGAAGATAAATCGTAATGGCGGCTTGCCAGAAGTCGACTCACGCGCACGTCATTCACCCTTTGACGTTTACTGTCGATGGACTTATGTTACTGTTAATGCCAAGCGACGGCGGTTACCTCATTACTGAGGCGTCCGATTTACGACCTCTCAAATATTTAACTCGGATGTTTGATTACCGTATTAACATTAAGCAAAGGAAAGAGCAAGTTAAAAGACATAAGGGTCCAACCAATTAAATCGATGCATCACCCCTATTGAACATTTTAAAAGTTTATAACATGAAAAATAAGAAAAGGACCGTTTCTTAGGTTAGTTTTAGGTTAAATAAAGATATTTAATTAATTTAAAAAAGGAACATCATCTTATTAAAAATAAATAGTTTTCTTCTTTTCGTTACAAATATTTTTAACCGGGTCAATTTGTTGTTAAATAAACAATCTTTTTCTATTTTATTTTATTTTACTGAAGAGGAAGATTTATAGGTTTTATCAATATGTTTTTCATCACCTGAATTGGTAAGTTACTCATACCAAGAATTCTTTGGAGATATACAAGTTCCCTCACATTATTTTTCTGCGCGGAAAAGCGGACCATATATCGTGTCAATTAGGCACAATAGTTTTATGGAATACTCATTGATACATATCCGGAACTGGAAACTAGATGAGAGTCGTGTGGTCTCACCATTCGACTTTCACAAATAAAGCGCACTATAAATTAAAAATAACCATTAAGCACCAGTTACTAAAAGAAAACTTACTTATTTAAAAGAAGATCCGGAGAATATAACCAATCTTAACCTTTGACCAACAAAATTTTAGCTTCGTATCAGTGATAAAAACAACATTAGTGAAGCTTTCGACAAATTAATGCAGTGTGAAGATGTGCGTACACGCTCGAGCATCGCGCATACCCAATTACTAATGTAAAGTGTTGCTTTCGTTTGCGTTTAAGAGCTTACATTCCAAAACAATTTCACGCACAAATCTTTATTAGCATAATTTAACTAGAAGTCTGTCTTTAGATTTACTCAAAAGATCCCTAGACAAACTTATAGTATTTAAACTCATTGTTTCTTCCACAACGAAAATCCAATTGTCATAGTTTATCAGAATATAAGGCTGGTATGGCTACTACGTACGACATCAGCAGAATTATATAACTATACTACTACAGAGCCAAAAAAAGAGTATTTTCTTATATGTTATTCATTTATCATAACATTTAATAATAATAAAGTCCTGCTCATTTAAATATTATGAAAACCTTTGCATTATTGTATTTTTTTATTCCTAAAAACCTTTTTCTAATAGGGCAATAAAATGGGTTAATTCGATTGGAAGCAATCTCTTTAATCCTAAAAGCAAAAGCAAATCATTAGAAGATCGTACTTGAAACAGGCACTCAATTCTACAACGTTTTTACAACATAAATAAAAAAGCCGTCACCACTCAAAACTCCATCCAGGCAAATTAAATTCATATACGTAAAGTAATAACAGTGGGCATCAAAAGGCCTCGACTGTCCGTGGAGCTTTCCTTTTAATTAGACCTCTAAGTACTCGTTAAAAAACAAGATCTTCCCAAACAGACAAAACAGGTACTAACAAATGGAGGCTATATAAAAAACGTTGGATAAATAAGTGGAAAAATACAGGTAAGTCCAAGAGGGGTTTTTGTACGGCCCGGTCGGCCACTTAGGTCATCCTGCGAAATAAAGGCCCAAGTTTTTTTATATCACTTTTAAATGCGAAGCTCGTACGTCCAGCCGGACCCGCCTCATCCCCATCTACGATAATGTGAAAGGAAACAAACGAAAGAAAATGTTTCCGAGCGCCCCGTTCACTTTTATTGAACGTTTGTACGTAGTTTCGATTGCAAATAGTTCGTGTAATTCAGTTAGCTGCCTCTGCGAAACGAATAAAAATTGAGCATCGGCAAGTATTTATTGTACTACAGTTTACTTAGACTCCAAAGACGGTGCACATTTCTTTGGCAATGCATGATTGCTCACAGATTATAGAGACATAAATTTAACTTATAGTACCCGGCATTAAATAATGCACATCGATGTTCGCAACGAAACAGCCGGCCAGTTCAGTTTCGTAAAGCGCTGTCACTGTCTCTCAGTTAGTATGTGACGTTTCACACGGGTTCGTCAGTCTGTGCGACAGAGACAATGCTCTACGAAGCAGAATCTAGCCGATTTTCTCTCTCTAAGCCTCGACGTGCATTATTTGTTGCCGGGTACTATACTGAATCTTTATATTTCATTGTTTTTCGTTGGGTGATTATGACACACAATGATGATGTTTCGGTTTCGGAGCGAAACGATCTTCGAGATTTTTGTGGTGTGTATCGCTTGTGTGCATTGTTGCTGGTGGAGGCGTCTTGGGATGCATATGGTGACTTGTGTTGCATATATAAGGTACGTGAATTTTGCCTGCTTCATAGACATTGATTTTGCATGCATTCGCTTAACCCGCGCGGATTATAGCGGAGGAGTTCTGTTATAGTTCGTTCTGTTCTGTTAAATTGTTAACAAAATGCTGGGCCTCGGCGTGAACCGAAGTCGAGACCCGCGGAATTGAAGGCTGGGTCACTATCCACTGCGCCAACGGGTCAATTGTTGACCACAACCAATTCAACCAATAGCATTCCAAAAACTGAGACACAGTGAAGGGTGCAAACAATAAGTGTTCATTTTACATACACTCACAGAGAAAATCATTAAGAGTATATTACTTGTTATGGAAATATTGTTATTTTTAATCAATTCCGTGATAGCTGCGATGGCGAATAGCGCCCTCGTATTCGAAATTTATAAATCTTAGCTTGTTTACGGCTACCCGCCTTTGATATGGTTCCCGTGTGTGAAGCTATACGTTTTCAATTCGGCCACCAAGGGAGGGTTAGTGTGCTCGACGGTCACGAAGGGGAGTGGTTAGGGTATCCATATTAGCAGGACTTGATTAAATTGTCCCGATAGATGCAAATGAACATTAAAAACTATTAACAAGACTTGACTAGATTGTCCCGATAGTCTATCTATACGTCGTTAGTAAACATCAATGACTATCCCAGTAATTTTGTCGAATAATTAACGGTATAAATTACGATCAATACATTAGTCGTCAAGTTTCTTTGTTGCTTCCATTTGCTGCATTTATGGAAACGTAAGTTATCTTGCTAACACTTATGAAGTGTTCAAAGCTGGTGTAGAATAACTTTGACAATAAAAATAAACAAAGAGCGTGAGCTAGTTACATTATTATATGCAGTTTTATTAAAGTTTAAGTAATTTTTCATATATTTCCTATTGAAATTACCTAAATAATGTCGTGACGAATAATAGAAGATGCATTAAAAGTGGAGTTTCGTACCAAGCCAATTAGAATCTGAGTTGGCAAACAGCATATTATAACAATTATGTATACAACAACCAAGTTTATCAATTTTAAAGCACTTTAGAATACAAGCAGTACTCGAAACCTTAGTTTTAAAATTCTGTCAATTATGGGCTATGTCTTGTATCCGGAGGTGCATCGGGATTTCGACGTAAAAGGTTCAATTATACTACATTCAATTAAAATTGGTCCGGCGGATCAAATGTGAAACGTAACAGAAAGACTTTTGCACTTATAATATTGATATGTGCATTATGTAAAAATTGTACTTAAGTTTGTGAAAGCTATAGATTTACCACAGATGTTTTTTTTTTAATTTATTACGTAAAATCTCAAATGATATTACGACATTATATATTTGATTTTTAGAAAGAGAATTGATAGAATAGTGAAATTTTATATAATAATAAATACATATGTTTAGTGTACATATGCAAATTAAAAATCTATATGTGAATATTTTTTTCCCGATTTGACATTATCATTTGGATCTCCTAGGCGCGGTGTATGAACCGGTGATTAGTAATACGGTGGGGGCTTATGGCGAAATAATCTTAGTGGAGACGTTAATGAGAAAACATTTTACTGGTCGTGGGCACTTGACTAATAATTAATTTCCTTTAACTTTTTATAGATCCATTTTATTGCAGAATTGTATTGGGAAATTGAAAATTGAATAAAGTGACTATTCTATTTTACACGTTTAGTCTCATGGTTGTTTCACGGAACTAACATATAAGGGGAAAATTGTCATTATAACACACTAGCAATGCCAATGGTTTCGCCTGCTTTGAAATCAGCATTTTGCCAAGTTTCCCGCGTGAATTCCGGAAATTCTAGAAATTTAATAGTGCATATTAAAGAGCTTAATTTTAGCTCTTCATATGTTGCTATCTTACAGTGAAAATCTCATAAAATAGGTTTAACATTTTCGAAGAATGTAAAGTAATCTTTTAGTAAAAGCGCGTACAAAAATCTGTTCCAATGCAACTAGAATTCTTAATTTTATAGTAAAAAGTTTGCGAAAATTCACAATGTGGTGGAGAATTTAAATTCCTATAAATGAAGGCATTTAAATACAAGAAAAAAAAATTTATTTGACATATCGGTTGGTTAATTTGTACCTCAGTTTCGTTCGTAGCTACTTCAAAAAAGATAAGTTGGTGCGATGGTCAATCCAACCTATTCAGAAAAGGGGACATCGGCCAGTTAGTGAATTAAGTAAAAAATTTACAATAAAAGATAAAAATATTGAAAAATTGATACAAATATAACCTTAAAAATGCGATAATGTCGGTCGTTGATAATTCAATCGTTATAATTAATTATAACATTCTTCGTATAAGACAGCGAATGATAAATAATAATTAGCAATTGGGTTAAAGAGCGGGCAGTCGGCGCAAAGCACACCCATTGTCACGTTATCGGTTGCTCCCAGCCGACTGCTATTAACTTTAATTCTCTTTTGCTTGGAACATTTTTAATTTCGTCGATTTTTAATAACATTCTTCCTTACATATTTATACAAAGTAAAGTAGCGGGCTATTACAATGCCACTACTGGGCAATAGGCCTCGTCTCTACGTTTCTGGAGAGAAGGGTTGGAGCTAACACCTACCACGTTGCTCCAATGCGGATTGGCTGGTTATCCCCAGAATTCTCTAGAGATATGCAGGTTTCCTCACGATGTTTTCCTTCACCGAAAAGCGTGTGATTAATTGCAATTATCAATTAGAACTCGTGTTCCCCACTAAAGAGTCGCACGGTCTCACCGCAGGGCTATCACATAAATATATATTTAAAATATATATATATATAACAATATATATAAAAATTTACTTAATAAAATTATATTACCTTGAAGAATATGGCGTTTGAAAGTTATTAAACTCGAATCACTATTCAAACAAAAATATCCTTAACATTAATTTCTTCATTCATCATCATCATGAAATCAAGAAATTCATCCTACCCTTCTATCACACTTCATCCCACTCTAAATTGAGTTGGCACAACATGTTTTAAGAATGTTGTAGAATGATTTGGCTAGGTATTTTACGACCGGCCGCCTGCCGGACGTCAACTTACCTTAGTCGCCTTTTACGACACCTCGGTAAGAAATGAGGGTGCTATATTCTACTCAAACGGAATTCTATCTAGTCCGAAATATTTTAAAAACTATGTTGGTTTCAAGAGCACCAACGGCAGAAGAAGATTTCATGATTAAGAATCATATATGATTATAAAAAAGTGTCTTTTTTTATCGCGGATTATAACCTAGTAATATTTTAATTTTTTAATACGGTCTATGTTACGAATTATCCTATAAGTAACGCCTAATTCTATCTTTACTTATTATAAAACAGAGTTTCAAAAGCTGTCTGTCTGTCTGTCTGTCTGCATGTGATCGATTAAAATCTACTGAACAGAACTTTGTACGGTTTTTACTAAAATGAAGTGCAATTCTTCCGGAAGGCTTAGCTTAATAATACATTACTGTCTTATATAAATTGTGTCGCGCAGTTGTAAAAAAAACTCGCCTTTTGGGAGGTTTAGTCGCGTGCACCGCGTAAACCAACAGAGATACACAAAAGTAATGTACTAAAGAATTGTAGATCTACAAAAATACAAAAAAGAGTGCGCGACAGCACGTCTCTATATCTTATGGTTAACCCACAATAACTACTTATATGTTCAACATTTCAATTACACTGATTTTTACACGGGCGAATCTGCATGCACAGCTCGTATACTATAAACCTATCATTTTAAGAGACGATTTTCAAGTTGACAAAGAGGTAAAAGGTACAACGAACCAGACACGTGCGGCCACACTCCATCGAGTCGCAATACGCACCCAATCTGGATTATACAAATCCCTCGCGGCGATGGCGGCGGGGAAATAATTATGAACGAGCGAGCTAATCAAGTGACGCGAATCGGGGAAATCTCCTAATGTGGAACGCATTGTCAGAGATATCTTTAGTACAAACGTTGTAAAAGAATACTTAGTTACTGAACGATATCTACGTGAAATGTCTTACATACAAATGATATAAAATGAAATCATTTTATTATTATCGCATTACAAAAATAAAACAAAAACTGAATAGTAAGGGGAAGAATGTGGAGAAATGTGACCACTCAGCTTATGTTAAGATTAATACTATTTTCACCCCATAACTTATGCATCATCAGGAGATAAGCTCCACGACAAAAACCCGATGAGAACGAATTCTGTTTTCTTCACATTACATTTTCTTAAGAAACGCGGATTATAAAAAAAGTTATTCTTTAAATAAATATGTGTATTATTTATTGTGTTAAGAACAAGAACCATCACAGAGTTTTAAGTGAAAACAGATAATCCAGTAACAGATGCTGCGTCGAAAAATTGATAGACTGTCTGACTGTATAGGACGGCTAATTATTAATTAGACGCCGGGAAAAAACAAAAAAGAAAAAAATATAATTAATATTAAATATGTAATGAATTAAATTATATACTCTGTTGACAAATCTCTGAATGTCAAAAGCCACAGTATTGTTACAGAAGATTCAAGAAGTATCAGAAAGTAACTTTAATTTTTTATAGTGAAAAGGTAAATAAAAAATTGTGACTATTGGAATAATAAAATCACCTGGTTATAGTGTAAAGATTAAGAGTCGCTAGCTTCTAATATACGAATTAGTTCAAAATATATACATACTCGGTGTAAATACCCTTAAAATATCATGTATATTTTCTTACTTAGGAACACCTAAATAGAAAATATCATGATAAGCTACAAGCGCAAACTGAATAAAGATATAAATATTGTGAAAAGGCAAACAAATACGAGACTGGTAACTCAAAAATACACCTCAAATTTGGAATATACTTATGTAATTTACCAAAAAATCGTACTTGCAAAGGTACTTTCGTACAAACCCTTAATATTTTCGTTCTAAAATGGCTGATAGATGAAATGGAAAGGATGAAAGCGGACAGGAAAGAAATTGTCAAAATCCCGTGCACATGAGCCAATAAGCTAAATTGAAATACCTCCTCGGTGCACAAGTCTTTCAGAGTAATTGGTTGACGGAGCTTTCCCAGGACGATTAGGGTTGCCACAAATTTACAAAGTTTTGTTAAGATATAATACCTAATATTAGGAACCCTTTGTGAGACTCTTCGTCTGAGTGGACTTTAATATCGAAGTATAAGTCCTTTTAACTTTTTAACAATGAATAATTAATTATACATATTTCAATCAACCAAAAAACACCCAAAACGCAAAAAAGAATGAAGGTATTTTAGAGATAACTTATCTATAATAAACAAGTAAATTTTCTCTTCTGGCAATTTAAACTTAATTTTGTTTATATGTAGAGATAGAATTTCAGCTCCTTCATAAGTAAAGGAAATCTTAAAACAAAATTAAACAAAATTTATTCTTAGATTTATTTGAATTTAAATACTTTTTGAGTACGGCATATCCTATCAAAAAAGGTTTGCTGTTTAAAAAAATTAAATTTAAATTACTATTAATATATGCTAGTTTTATATTTAATTATGTTTTTTATAAATAATACCCAATTCTCCATAAGTATTCTGTTTGAAACTCCAAACCAACTTGAGTCAATCTCCTTCCAATTTGAATAGGAATACCTCACATTAAAAATATAGGGTCGCTGATTCAATAGCTCACAAGGACATCGCAGTTTCACTGCGGTATTCATCGGCTAAGCGAACCTAAACACGCCTTTTGAAGATAATTCGAAAACTTTGAAAGGCAAACTTTATACGTACTCCTTTTTGAAAATCAATTTAAGTAACTACGATTTAGTGAGAACGGTTTGAGATAACGGTTTTATCGATGTCTATTCTCGGGATACCTTTCCGCGATTAATAACTGAAATAAATGATTTGATGCCATAATTAAGACTTTTTAATACCTTGACAATCCAAGGATTTCGATCTTTCACTTTTTTATGTCATCTTTACATCTAAAAACCGGCTCGACATTCAAAACACTTTGAAACCCAATTTCATCAATTTTTAAAATTATTTGCTTAACCATCGCCACTTTAGCTCCAAGATTCGTTAAGCTATGGTTCAATAGCTTGTTTCTTATGTTTGCCATGTATCTTCTTCTGATCTCCTAATTTTAACGTAAAGATACTTTATATGATAGCTGTGATAGCCTGGCGGTGAGACCGTGCGACACTTTCGAGGGAAACACGAGTTCAAACCCGGGCAGGCACCAATGAGTTTTTCTATCAAAAACTTGTGTGTCTAATTGGTAATTGCAATTTGTCACACGCTTTTCGGTGAAGGAAAACATCGTGAGGAAACCTGCATATCTCAAGAGAATTCTGGAGATATGTGTAACCTACTAATCCGCATTGGAGCAGCGTGGTAGGTCTTAGCTCCAACCCTTCTCTCCAGAAATGGAGAGAGGAGGCCTATACCCAGCAGTGGGATTGTAACAGGCCGCTACTTTACTTTACTTTATATGATAAACTACTAGACTTTAGTTTCACTAGTCTCAAATTAAAATACTCTTGATCGAGGTAATTACAAGAAGTAATTGAAATATAATGCTGTTAATTATCAATTATACTGTTATGTCAAATTACTTAGCGATAAGGTGATTTCTAGCTTTACTCAAATCTCACAGAAATAGGTCTCCATCGTTCATTTTAGAAAAGACCCTATTGATGTAACCGATTAAAAATAAGAATCTGTTGATTTTGAAGTAAGTAATCGTTCCATTAATAAATGGAGGACTTCTACTTCCCACGTATAGTGAAAAATGAGCGACCCACAGCGATAGCAGCACAAACGGTCGAACGCCTAATGAAGCAGAATGTGATAATGTGTGCACGCGTCCTAACTTTTCGATAGCCTACTATTATTCGTAGTTTAGTCATTTAATATTTAAAATAATTAAATATATTCGTGAAAATTTTAATAGATTTTTAGTAGAGTTTCTACTCCCCAAAGGCGATTTAACACACCAAAATCTACAGTCTGTAAATCTAACAATGTATATTTGTAAATCTATCTAAAACTACAGGCTACGTCCTTCATCGTAAAATTGTTTTTCTTTATACCTCAAAAATAAGTTTAATGTGTTGACCATTTATTTTGAAATTAGTACTAACCGCGACTCCATATGCATCAATTACTTTCATATATGATTAATAGTCTATATCCTGTTCCTAAAGGAAAATTAATTTTTTATTCTATATTTCAACATCAATAAACCTAAATCGCCCCAAATTTATTTCATGTTGCTCTAGAGGAATATTCGTGAAAACGTCACGTCAGACTTGTGACTTTATGTTATTATATTAGTATAGACCGGCTGTGTCAACGGCTTCGCCCGCGTGAAATTCAGTGACTTACGAAACTTTTCCCGAATTTTCAAAATTTTGAACATAAAAGTAGTTATTGTGAGTTAACCGTGAGAGATAGAGACATGCTATCGCAAATAATAAACAAATAATAAATTTTTTGTAGTATTTTTATAGATCTACAATTCTCTACAACATTATTATAGGGTATCTATGCTGGTTTACGCAGCGCACGCGAATAAAGCTCACAGTAAGCAAGATTTTTAACAACTGCGCGATCTCTTCAACACAATTTACATAATACCGATATGTAATATTTGCGTAGACCATCCGGAAGTATTGCACTATCTTTGATGAAAACCGTACAAAAATCCGTTTAGTAGATTTTGGAAAAATCGATTACATACAGACAGACAGCCTTTTGGGACTTTCTTTTATAATAAGTAGATATTCGCGATTTAAAGACAGTTATATTTCTCAATTTCCGATCATACCATGGTTATTTGTGAATATTTTGATCCGATTACAAACACAGATATAGTCATGATGAGAAGAGCTTAATCGGATCATGGCCCGTGGAAGTAGGCCAAAGTCAAATATATTAATTGTAGAAACAATAAATAACTAAAACCGCCTTGTGAATGATAGCGCAATAAACTTCAAAACAATTAACACTTTGAACGGCGCATATATGTTTTCAAATTTTTTTTGTAAGGCACTACATTTTCTTATACAAAATAAATTACCATTAATAACGTTCTGCTCTTAAAACACGTGTTAAAAAACTAATGTGGCGCGGCGCTATCAGTCCAAAAAATTAAAGTCAATAAAGGCTCAATGACGTAGCTTGTAGGAATTAATACAAGCTTTAGCCGTTTATGCACGTTGATTAAAGAAAGACATATTTTTTACCGATGTGTATAAAATTTATTTTTGTAAGCTCATCTGTAAGCTGTGATAGCACTGCGGTAAGTTCGTGCGACTCTAGAGAGACGATCATGGGTTCAAGCCCCAGGCACCAATGAGTTTTTCTGTTAAGACTTATATGTCTAATTGTTAATGGCAATTTATCACACGCTTTTCGGTGAAGGAAACATCGTGAGGAAACCTGCATATCTCTAGAGAAGACTGGGGATATGTGTAACCTACCAATCCGCATTGGAGCAGCGTGGTAGGCCTTAGCTTCGACCCTTCTCTCCAAATACGAAAAAAGGAGGCCTATTCCCAGCTGTGGGATAGTAACAGACCGTTATTTTATTTTGACTTTACTTTAAACTTTATGTCAATTAGCTTTTATCAAATATGACGTGTAATAACGTTACTACGTCCAAAGTGTTAACGTAAAAATGTGATAGAGAAATGCCGTTTAACTTTATTAATTAAATAGTTTTTTTTAAGATTTTTTGTGCTATTCAATCACGAATTCCCTTAAAACCTATTGTTTACAAATATTCAAACAATATTACCTGAACAGAAGACCGCCTGGCAATTTAATTTACAGTCCCCCGCTGATCGAGGACAATATTCAAATAAGTCTTCATCTATTATCGTGCCCCATAGCACATGTATTATCTTTCGCTACCATCAAACCCTCCGGAAGGTTACCCCTTGTGTCCTATACTGTTTTACATCCTAAGATTTTTGGGGACCGTAATCAAATCAAGGCAAGCTGTTCCTTATTTGATTTAATTATCATTACGGTATGTAAATATACACAATTAGTAATATTAATTCTAAAATGGTGTTTATGGATATTTCTCAAGAAATTATACAGTAGCATTAGTAGCATACATCTATTTTAATTTATTTTTTCTAGTTCTTCATTTAAAAATGACATACAAAAAAGTTTACAAAGGTTTTTATAACCGTTTTATTAGTTTTTGTGTATTTTCCGGTTATACATATCCCAGAAATTTTCGTGAGATATCCAAAGGTATCGTAAAGATGAAATACAAATATTTACTAATCACAGAATATATTCTTGATGAAAAATCAAAGGTGACTGATATTTGTCCCGCGTACATACCTAAATAAAAAAAAAAGAAATTACGGACAATGCAGAAAATCTATACTTATTATAAAACAAAGTCCCAAAAAGCTGTCTATCTGTATGTAATCGATTTTCTCAAAATGTACTGAACGGATTTTTGTTCGGTTTTCACCACAAGATAGTGCAATACTTCCGAATGGCTTAGGTAAATAGTACATACGGTATTATGTAAATTGCGTCGAAGAGATCGCGCAGTTGTAAAAAAACTTGCTTGCTGGAAGCTTTAGTAGCGTGCGCTGCGTAAACCAGCAGAGATACGCTAAAGTAATGTACTAGAGAACTAGAGAACGGGCTATTTTATTGCCATAGTTTGTTTCACCCAGGCAGCTTAAATTTTTTAAGTTCATTCCGATAATATATCAATTTGCAGAGAAGAAATCATATAGCTGTCATGCACCAAACGAAAACGAATACATTAGCATTGATTGACACGGTCATTGCCTGAACAACGCAGCGGGATTCCTCAAGGGTTATTGAAAATGCAGTCCCGCCCCGCACATCACTCTAGGGTAAGATTTCAATCAGTGCTGGCAAATGACAGTGTACGGTGTATATTTTAACGAATGTGAAGTGGCTTAAAGTGCCATGAAAACCTTACTTAAAAAAATTAAAAATTAATTATTTATACCAATATTATAAATGCGAACGTCTATCTGTCTGTGGGTTATAGTTTTAACGGCTAATTCGCTAGACCAAAATTTATAAGATTTGGCACAATAAAAATTTACACACCAGCCTAACACATAAGGGATAAAAAATCCCTTTTTCCTTTGCGAATCGGAAAAATGTAGTACAAACATGAGGGTATTTAAGCACTTCAACTGGCCATACTAAGATTTAAATCCAAATTTTTTCACATTCGAACTACAGATGATGCGATTTTTAGCTTAATGATAACAAGGAGATTTCTTTTTACTCTCCTAAAGCTGGGCTATGCATTATGGATCTCCTTTAAGTCTCTTCTAACTGCCCACCCACGATTGCTCTAGTTCAGTCTGGTTGCGAATTCCTCTCGAAACAGAACTCAACAGTTTAAAAAATTCTCCGATCGCTGTCAAACTTTCCAAAGATTGTCTGAAAACTTCATTAAAATCGGTCCAGCCGTTCGCGGAGTTAATAAGGGACATACAGACAAACATTTTAGTATATTAAGATTATTGTCAGATATCTATCTAATAGGCAATGCTGAGTTAATACATCAATACTTATTATAAAACAAAGTACCAATACGTAGCTTTATATCTATATCGGTTTTCTCAAAATCTGCTGAACGGATTTTTGTACAGTTTTTACTAAAATATAGTGAAAGGTTTCCGGTAGGTTTAGATTAATAGAACATAACCGTTTGATGTAAATTATGTTGAAGAGATCGCGCGGTTGTAAAAACTCGTCTGCTGGGAGCTCTATTCGCGTGCGCAGCGTAAACCTGCAGAGATACTCTTAAAGTAACACCTAATTCTATCTATAATTATTATAAAACAAAATCCTCAAAAGCTGTCTGTCTGTATGTAATCAATCAAAATTTACTGAACGGACTTTTGTACGATTCTTACTAAAAGGTTGGACAATTCTTGCAGAAGGCTTAAGTTAATAATACATTACAAAAGTGATAATGAAAATTATTTTTCTATAATCCGCGATACAGTAAATAGAAAAAATATATAGTGCTAAATGTATAGTGGACTATCCGTTTCCGATACATGCAGGATTCGTAAAAGCACATGCACAAACCTCCACCACTGCCACCACAATACACAAGCACTACACACGCTCACTATCACAAACTCAACAATCGTTTCACCCCGCAACCGAAGCATCATCAGGAGATAGGAAAATATGCAGGATTACCTACTTACAATACCTACTTTTATGCTCAAAATTTCGACTCCGGAAATAATTTGTGACACACTGAGATCGACGCAGGCGAAGCCGCTAGGCATAACTAGTATAACATAATATCTGCAGGCCTACCATGAACTCTTATTGCGACTCAATTGGAGACGCAAACGTCGACCGCGAACCGCTTTCTTTTCGTACCATGAAGTCAGACTGGTCAGACTGGTCGTAATTTCGAAACCCGTTTTAAAGAACATATGGCCGCTTTCAGGAATAATAAGCCACTAAATTCACATTTCGCGAAACATTTGTTAGAAAGCGGTCATAAAGTTCCTAATGACCATTGTTTCGAAATACTGCACACCTGTGAAAAAAGCTTAAAATTGAATATTTTGGAACAATTAGAAATCATTAAGCATAACAATGGCACCCTCATTAACGATCAGATAAATGTTTCAAGTTCAAGCTTGTTGCACGTGTTCAGAGGTAAAGGTGGGGATGAACCGATTACTATATAACAATGCTTGTTTGCATAACGCTTCGCTTTGCGATTTTGTCGTGGAGTCTATCTCCTGATGATGCTTCGGTTGCGGGGCGAAACGATTGTTGAGTTGGTTATAGTGAACCTGTGTAGTGCTTGTGTATTGTGGTGGAAGTGGTGGAGGTTTGTGCATATGTTTTTACGAATCTTGCATGTAACGGGTATGAAAAAACGTATAGTCCACTATACATTTAGCACTATATATTTTTTCTATTTACTGTATCGCGGATTATAGCAAAATAATTTTATTATTACTTTTGTATTATGGATCTCCGCAAAGTAACGCCTAATTCTATAAATTACCATGAAGTGTAAATTGCATTGGGGTCGTATTGTGCGACAAGGATAACGTTATATAAACTATAGATAACTCTGTCTCTTTTATTCCTCCTATTCGTTAATGAGCGTTCGGAGTTCGTTCTAAGAACACGTGTTCTTAGGAATTCGAACGCTCATTCAGCAATGAGTTAAAGTGTGCGTCTTTAAGACGTCATGGTATGAAAAAAGCAAAACAATTTCGTTTACGTCATCAATTGAGTCGCAATAAGAGTTCGTGGTAGGTCTGCAGGTTCGATTTTATCCTTGAAAGTCAACAATGCGTTGAGCTGCGGTTATTATTACAAACGTAAACATACGATTCCGAAACAAAGTTTTAATTTTTCCACTTCAGTCCCTGTTCTTCGTGATTTGATGGAACTCTTTGTGGGAGATTAATATCGCGCTCGGATCATCGGTGCTGCACTTTCGAGTATTTTCATCTGTTAAACGTACAATGGTGGTGATTTAAAATATTGCGTAGAGTTATTTCCAAACGATACAAACTTTATTTTTCTTTTAATTTTGTTTAAATGGTGTAGTAAGTACAATGCTACCATAGATTGTAAAGTTTCGATGATACATTCTTTAGGGCTATGTTTCGAAAGCTGTGATGGACTATGAAACCGTAATTTTTTGAGTATATTAAATATTTGTAAGTTATTTTAATGCTGTAGTCTTGAATATATAAATCTAGACTTAAAATACTGTCAAGTAATAAAAGTATTTTAAATTTTCTGGAGCGAAGTTATTCGCATAATTGTAACTCTTTTGTCTTTTACCTAATAGTTCTATCAAAGTGAAGATATTAATAGAAAATATGAAAATATTTAAAAACTAAAAAGTGTATATTGTGTATATTAAAAGCACTAAAAGTTAAAAGATCATTTATTTGTCACTGGCTTTTTGTGGGCATACTAATTGGTAAAAGATCTTAGTTATTGGTATTTACTATTAGTGCAGAAAAATATATTCATAATATATATCACAAATGCATCTTTAGTAGAATGGTGTTTACTCGGAATAATGTACGTGTAATGTATAAGTATATTGCAGGCTCAGAACTGCACCTACATAAAATTTCGTTCAAATCTAGTAAGGAGAATACGAAAAAATCTACAAACACACTCACTTCCAAAACTTGGCGTTATAATTCGATAGGACCGACGGCAACAATTATTCCAAAATTAAATAAAAAAATATTGCAATTCTAAAATGCCTGACTACAAAATTAATATTCAGAAAATTTGCGCTATGAACCAATCTGACATAAGGAGGGTGCAAAGTGAAACAATAGCGTATCAACGACACCCCTCCGTCTAACCACAGGAGAATATCATAAACGTCGGCTTAAACACTCGTCTCGGCGGATAGTAAATAAAAACATAATAAAATAATAAATTCCACGCAACATATGGCCTGAGACAGCAATTCGGATTTGCGGACCCTTGGGGAGGGAAACTCGTCCGTCAACTAGTTGGTCAACTTTTTTTCGACATTTATTTATTTCATTTTATTTGATACATTAAACAGCAATGCGATTATTAACTAAAATGTATATATATTTTCCATATTTACAATAAAGATTCTCACCAAAATATTCATGTTAATATACAAAAGAGAGAGAGAATGATGTGTGATATCCGGCTTTAATAGATCACCCTCATTTCTTACCGAGGTGTCGTAAGGCGACTAAGATAAGTCGGCCCGCCGTGTGGTATCCGGCTGAGTAGAATAGACCACCCTTATTTCTTACCCAAGTGTCGTAAAAGACGACTAAGGTAAGTTGATGGCAGGCAGCCAGTCGTAAAATACGTAGCTAAATCATGTGACAACATGTTTCTAACATGTCGTGCCGACCCCACTTAGAGTGGGATAAGGGCAGGAGGATGATGAATATACAAAAGAGAGAAAAAAACATGTTGCAATAAAAAACTAAACGTAAACTAAAGCTAAGTAATCTAATAATCTAAAACACCGCCCTGTTTACTTTGAAGTACCTAGATATTTTTTATAGATGATATACGTAAGAGTTAGATGTGTGTTAATGAATAAACTTGAAAAAAAGATAAAAAATAATTGAAACGGTACGATTTCCTGCCTAATCTATTATAACTTTCAAATGATGTCAAAATGTCCTTTATATTCTAATGATATAATCCTAATATATCTTTATAAGATATCTTTGCGTATATGACACATTTCAAAACGCGTTGGAGTATCGTTGTGGGTATTTGCGCAAATGCTCAGCTACAAAGAGATGCCAAACCTTAGCCAAGCAGTAAAACAGTAATAGGCGGCTACTTTACTTTTTCATGTGTTCTAAGAATACACTAACAATGACCTGTGAATTCGTTCTTTTGCCTTTTTTGCTCGGTATATAAGCTTTATTCATACTATATTTCATCAATATTATCATAACGCAGTGGTTGGTGTATCAACTTATATATAAAGTTCCCCAGTTCTATTCCCTGCATGTGACGCACCATATTATCTGACAGTCTTTATTTATTATCGGTGAACGTAAAGTAGGCCACTGTGTGACACTAGTCAAGCGATTCGTCAACAAATCGAAAAAAATATGCAGCTACCCACGATGCATCGAGTGGTGTATCGAGATCGACTCGAGTAATAATCGAACCCTCGCCGCGATGTCCCGCTCTCTATCCGAGGGATTTGTAGAGAGTAGTGTATCAAGTAACAACGTTCAGTTCAAAACTGTTCTTTATGACTTAGAACATAAGATCGTTGATTATAATTCTCTACAGTATGTATAACTTTGTCGAGGCATTCCCTGTGTTGGGGTGACAATCCAAAGAATTGTGGACGGTTATTGAATTTCTTAGCATTTTTGATTTCTTTCATTTGGCGTGTACTTCGATATCATTATTGATATTTGATTATGTGCTCGCTTGGTTAGTTTTCTTGCCTTATGTTTACCAAACACCAGGTAATTTGAATTAAACTAACCAAAAAACACAGATTTTTTAAACGAATCTTTGAATTTACGAATATTTAAGAGATTTCTATTCATGACTTTTTAAGAATTCTTTCTTGGCAGATACTCTACTATTTTTATGAAGTATTTCTAGTTATTATTTTTCATAATTTTTGAGTACTCACAATATTTATTTTTATCTAATATTCTACAAGCTTATGCGCATGATTCCGTTTTTGTACATTACAGAAATAAATAGAAGCTCATCTCATTCTTCCACCCCATCTCTAAACAAAAAAATAACATCGTTCCAATGTTTTATTCCTGAAGGAAGGAGAAACAAACAACCAAACTTTCTTATTTATAAAATATGAGTTTAAAATAGGCAAAATATATAATTCATCACTTTAAATGCACATACTAACAAATATATGTATTAAAAAATATTTTACATGTTTTGACAGCGTGTCTTCACGAATAAATTGTTTCGTAACCAAATTGAATTGGAAGCTACCCGATTGGACATCCTCGAGGGGGAAGCAGGGTGCAGTGGTGCGCTACCATGAATTTATACTACATTTTTTATAATTGAGCAATCTATACAAATATTAGAAATGCGAAAGTCTCTCTCCGTTTCTGGAGAGAAAAACGGATTGGTAGGTTACACATATCTCCAGAATTCTCTAGAGATATGCAGTTTTCCTTAAAATGTTTTCCTTGACCGAAAAGCGTGTGATAAATTGCAATTATCAATTAGACACATGAGTTTTAATAGAAAAACTGATTCGTGCCTGCCCGGGTATGAACTCATGTTCCCCTCGAATAAGGTCACCGCTGGGCTCTCACAGCTCAGGTGTACGATAATAGGGATAAATAGTAATAAATTAGACAAAACTACGAGACCAATCCAAATGCGGCGAGGTGTGCGACAGGGAGATGTTATCTCCCCGAAGCTGTTTACCGCTGCATTGGAAGATGTCTTTAAGCTTTTGGATTGGAACGGATACGGCATCAACATCAACGGCGAGTACATCACACACCTTAGATTTACCGACGACATAGTCGTTATGGCAGGTTGTCTGGAGGACCTTAACACAATGCTCCATGACCTCAGCAGAGTATCTCAGCAGGTGGGCCTTAAAATGAACATGAGTAAGACAAAAATCATGTCAAACTCACATGTTCCGCTCCACCCGGTCATCGTTGAGAACTCTGCACTCGAAATTGTAGACGAGTACATATACCTGGGACATACGGTCCAGCTGGGTAGGTCCAATTTCGAGAAAGAGGTTAGTCGCCGAATCCAACTCGGATGGGCAGCGTTTGGGAAGCTACGCGAGATCTTTTCGTCCAAAATACCTCAGTGTCTGAAGACCAGGGTCCTCGAACAGTGCGTGTTGCCAGTGATGACCTACGGATCCGAAACGTAGTCGCTCACTATGGGCCTTATAAGAAAGCTCAGAGTCACTCAGCGGGCGATGGATCGAGCTATGCTCGGAGTGTCTCTACGAGATCAAATCAGGAATGAGGAGATCCGTAGAAGAACTAGAGTCGACATAGCTCAGCGTGTCGCGAAGCCGAAGTGGCGCTGGGCGGGGCACATAGTGCGGAGGACCGATGGGCGCTGGGGTCTTAAGGTGCTGGAATGGCGACCCCGCACCGGAAAGCGCAGCGTCGGAAGACCCCTACGAGGTGGACAGACGACCTCAAAAAGGTCGCAGGGAGCCACTGGATCCAGGCGGCGCAAGATCGTGTGGTGTGGCGATCCCATGAAGAGGCCTATGTCCAGCAGTGGACGTCCATCGGCTGACGAAGAAGAAGAAGCAATAAATTTTAAAAAATAAAACAACGCCTCATTCTCATCATAGCAAATTACCCATGAGAATTTAAAATTAGTCAATGGCAAATTAATTATCGTTCATACATACAAAACCATCAATACTAAAGGTCTGGTATATCACGAAAATAGGAAATGGGAATTTTATCTAGCATGCCTCACGCATCGCAATATTGAATTTCACAAAAAATTTAGGTCAACAGTTGTATTTTCAGTACTATTTTTTTTTCGCAAGTTTAATCAAAAAATTTCTTTTCAATGTTTTTGCAAGTTTTTTTTCCATTATTATTTAAATGAAACTAAATACTCTTATCAGTACCATTTTCTATATCAATTTTCAATTATTACGTTGTCTTTTATCTAACGAATCCTACATATATATTGTTCGACATGTCACCCTAAGTCTTCATTTCAATTACAACGGCAAACGGCCGAAATTAATTCGGCCGTATCTAGATTTTCCGATACAAGTAGCGGATTACAAGGCGATTTGCTAGAGCCACTGCAATCGCATCAATGTCACCCGATGTTTGACAAAGATTATTATAAAAAGTAAATAAAACTTAATCAATTCCAATTCAAAGTTTAGCTAGAATTTTACATTCATTTTATAATAACATATTTTTGTCATTAAACGAACAATTTTTTTAAGAGCTTAATTGCATTGCAAGCCAAAACCTGTCTTCTAATAAGAAGAACTATAATATATAAAGAAATAAAGAAAAGTATAAGTTAAAAAGAAAAATAATATACTGAAACAATAAATAATAGCTAAAAGCAGCAGCATTTTCATGAAATGTGAAACTATACGAAACTTTCCTACTAATAACCTATAAATTGATATGGTTCGTAACACAGTACACCTATTTGCATGAAGTAAAGTATACATTTTATCATAAAAAATTGAATCTCTATTTCCTTGGTCGTCGCATCACGTAAACGGATGCAACTATTGCGCTATAATTTTTATTGTGTTGATTATTAATACCAAAGTAAATTTTTGTAAGTTTAACGAAACATAAATATATTTTAGAAATCTTTTAAATTAGGTAATAGTTAAGACAGGAGTGTCTGTTGGGTCAGCTAGTCTTCTTGTCAATCTGTAGATGTCCACCGCTGGACATAGGTCTCCGATGAATTGGATCCGTGTACCTCGTAGTGGGTCTACTGACGCTGGGCTTTCAGCTAGTTTTATTATAAAATATTAAGAGCATTAAAGAATATATCGCACGCTTAGTATTAAAGTGACCTATTTCAAAATTAGGCATAATTGAGTTAGACACATTGTAATCCTTACTTCAATTTCATCTATAGCGCTCTCCATGCCATCTATCACGCAACGAACTATTATAAAAGCTAGTGTCTTTGTGCTCTTACAGTTATGGGTCTCCTTTAATACTCACGAGTGTTTGTGGCGCTACGCTACACTTTATTGCAATTTGCTACAACACAAGATTTACAAAACAACAAACATTTTTTTTTAAATTAAGTCGGTTTAGCACTAAGCATTCGATATATCTACTGTCATATCTGCCTAATTTACTCTTTGCCATAACTTTTGCACATTTTGATCGGCAGTGGTCTCGTGGTAATGGAGTGCCGGTAGCGCCGCGTGGCGGCCGCCTGCGCGCGCGCACGTGCCACCACTCCCACCGATTATATGTTTCCATGTGAGAATTGAGAGTATAAAAGTATTTAATAATTCAATCTATATATAAGTTTTCCTATGTACAAACAATTTTTTTATATAATTTAATATGGTAAAGAATATAGGGCAAGTATTGCAGGCAATGCATACAGTATTGCTGTATTTACGTTCTGTGAGTATTCAATAATATAATAAAGTCTGAAACTGCATAGAACTGACTTAAACCTACCGTCATTATTGACGTACGGACATTCACCAGTAAACCGATTACCATAGAATAAAATAAAAATAGATTGAAAATTAATTAACCGCCGTGTGGTATCCAGCAGAATAGAATAGACCACCCTCCTTTCTTACCGAGGTGTCGTATAAGGCGACTAAGGTAAGTTGAGGTCAGGCAGGCGGCCGGTCGTAAAATACGTAGCCAAATCATATGACAACATGTTTGTAACATGTATAGCCGACCCCACTTAGAGTGGGATAAGGGCAGGAGAACGATGATGATGAGATTGAAAATTAATTAAATAGATTGCAGTCGAATCTATCAATGAACAAAAATTTTTAATCTATCAATAGTAGAACATTCACTTTAAACCCTGGCACTGCTGCCTGTACCAATATTACCAATCCCGATCGCTATAGCATTTTACATAAAAGGCGATAAATACGTTGGGAAAAAAGTGTCAAAGGAAAATTGTCACGCCAATAAACTTCAAGAGCACTCGCAAGCCGCGTAACCGCAAAATGCCTGTATAGCGAACGTATACGAATGCGCTGAACGAAAAGTAATATCTAGGTGTCAACTGCAGGCGATAATCGGGGAGTAAAAAATTGCTCCCAGACCTCACTATTTCCACCCTTGCCGGTATCTGGGCGTTTATCGATAGTATCTGAGTGAGACATCGCTGGTGACGTTTGAAATATGATCGGCGGAGTCCCAGGGGCCCGGAGCGCGGGAGGCCACGTGCGACGCATATTCAAATCAGCATCGCACGCGACGAGACCCCCGGTGTTGGCTAAATACACCCGCCGCCCGGCCCACCCACTTACCAAAGGGTCGCTCCTATGTAATCGAATTTGAAAATTATTCTAAAACACTGAATAATGTATTTCGAAGGGACCCGCGCCGGAGGCGGCGGCCGGTCTGATTTTTAAAATAAATTAAAGTTAATCAAGTGGGTTCACGCACCTAAACGGATTAACTTGGCGCTGATTTGACTCCGGTGTTTTCGCAACATAAGGGTGACAGCTTATAGGATATTTGAGACACTCATTATGTACGATTAAGTAAATTGAAAAATTTTAAAACAACAACCAACGAGTTTTTTGCAGTTTCTTTTTTTTATGTGCAATATTCTAAACCAGTTCATTAAATCTAACTGAGGAAAGGTGCTTGGAAAAGCTAACTTGAATAAATATGATTTTCATTTGACTATCATCTACATACGTTTAGATACCTACTGCTAATTATTGATATCTTTCGATATCTTGATTGCTATTTCATAGCTTTCATAGATTCTTAATAGTGGTCAGCAAAGACCTCAACCCGGAGGTGGCGCTCTTCGGGTTGGAAAGTTGCTGCTGGTGGGGATGTATCAGCGTGGTGAAGCGACTGCCAGGTTTTTAGTCACTGGGAGTCCGACATACCCGCCGCTCGTTACCGTCGAACGGTGAAGACTCATAATGTTCCTGAACAAGTTTCCTGAGAAAAACATCAATGTATGCTCACGCTATACCTATAAAGGACTAAAAAGTATTAACGTTAAATGAATTAGTTTTATTAATAATAGCAAATGCCGGCATATGCCTTTTGGACTGCAGGTTCACACCGCCCGCGCCCCATTATTCTGCACTAAAGTAGATAGGTTGATTACAGATATCTCAGAATTCCTATCTAGGGATATACAGGTTTCCATTCAATGAAAATTTTTTTGTAGCAAACTCATTGGTGTTTACCTGAGGTTTAAATACACATCATTAATTTACAACAGTAATACAGTTTCAGTATCGATTATCACTGCTTATTTATTTATAAATACAGATTTAGAATTATCTTAACCGAATTAAGTAGATAAAGTCCATTGATTTTCATTTTGGAAGTTGAGAAGGAATACATCTGAAGGATCTTTTAAAATCAAAATATATCCATTAACAAATAAATACAATCTCACATTCCTTTTAGTTATCGCGACTACTCCTATTAGATAGAGAAGTTACTATTGAATGATGTTAGTATAAAATAACAAAACTTAATTCCTACAAAAGTAATAATAAAATTATTTTGCTATAATCCGCGATACAGTAAATAGAAAATATATATAGTGTTAAATGTATAGTGGACTATCCGTATTTTCATACCCGATACGTGCAGGATTCGTAAAAACACATGCACAAACCTCCACCACTTCCACCACAATACACAAGCACGACGAAATCGCTTGCGATTTTGTCGAGGAATCTATCTCCTGATGATGCTTCGGTTGCGGGGCGAAACGATTGTTGAGTTTGTGATAGTGAAGGTGTGTAGTGCTTGTGTTTTATTATTATATTATTGTGTTATATTATTACTTTTGTATTATGGATCTCCGCAAAGTAACGCCTAATTCTATAAATTACTTAACTCCTAGTTTTAAAATTGTTATTTTTATCTTTAGTTTTGATAATAAATAATAGAATGTATATTTTGCGTAAAATTAAAGAATATAACAAATTAATAACAATATAATGCAATGACTTTATAATCACTTTACAAATACTTTATAATCAATTCACAAGTCGTTCAAAATATCTCTTACCTGACTATATTTTATAACGAATTAAGTTATAGAAAGCACAAAAAACAAGACTTTCATATAAATCTTTAATAAGAAAATATATTTCTGAATAATGCACTCAATGTAAATAAAACCGCTAAATGTTAAACAAACTGTTATCATATCTGCCGATGATAATAATTGTTAATACAATTTATGAATCATAGGGTATTTCAAAATTAAATATTGTATAAAACAATATTAGTTCACTCGCTACATTGAGTTTTATTATGCCATGAATACATTTTCCTCGACTCAATTCGGCACGCAGGGCTGGGTCCCCATTAGCGCCCGATATGAAATTAAAATTAAAATATATAAAAAACTACGACGAGTACTCTCCACCGACCGCTAAGGGGCAGCCCTAAAGATTTAACTCTACAGAAATCTATCGAGTCGACTCATTTTTAATTAAATCCACGATATATCTTTATATATATTATAAATTAAGTTTGTCACAATATAATACATATATGACGGTACCTTAACACTAGAGTACGTCAAGTATCAGTTTGATATAAAATAATTGCAATACCTTTTTCATAAATCGTGTAGAAAGCTAGTCGACTGGCCATATTAGAAGCTTTCTACATAAACTAGACCAATATTCTAAACTAGGTCATGTCATTGGACTCGAACACTCATCTAGTCCAGAACTTGTGTATGAGTACCACACCATGGTGGTATAATACATGATTTATTTATTGACAAAAATTGCATGATTATCATTGATTTGGTTGCCGATTTTTTTTTATAAACTAAAAAGAGGCAACTTCTGGTTTTTTATCTGATATCATCTACCTTTGGACATAGGTGCCTAATCCGTTCCCCCCATCCCTTAAGGAATTTTCATATCAAAGGGCATTTTAAATTCAGCTATTGCCAAAAATATTTTAAAGCGTCTGTCTGCCTAGTGGACATTGGCCAATTCTGCACTTTTTCTAAAATACTTTTTACTTTGAATAATTGATAAACCTTTCTAAAATAGGTCATTCACGCCAAGGATCACTAAAAAATATTTTACATTCAACAACAGCTCTATACCATCAGTTGTAAACTATCATGTAACGGTGTACCGTAGGGGTGCCACTCGATGATTTGGTTTTTCGATTCGTTACGCCGTCAAACTACCCTCGAAAGCGTACCCTCGAATATGTTCCCTCGCCTTGAATATTATTTATACGTTTGTTAAGTGTACGCCGAGAGGATTATGGCCTAGAGCTGCCTGGAGCTCAGCACTTCAACAAACATCGGTTATGATTTCTAATATCGATCGCGGAATTTTAACGACTCTTATGGCTCGTGATGAGTCCCTCTTATCGACTAAATTGAAAATATCGCTTTACGTTCAAAGAGTGAACCCTAGAGAGCAAAAGTGCCTATTAAAATTTATGATTTCATATATTTTTATAATATCGTTGGCTTTAATGATTTGATTTGAAAGTGTGTTTCCGCAATAAGTGAACAAATGAGCAACGCAAAAAAATTCTTGTATAATAATTTGATTTATTAACAGAATGAATGAATTAAATAATATTTACTTTAAAATTACGATTTCATAATTTATTGTTTTTCGATTTGTTAATCTAAATCGTGTCTTAAAATAAATTGAAGAAGAATCAAATAAACCTATGTCAAATAAATTCAAATAAATATAAATTTATAATTTGTATAGCTTTCAAATGGTGAAAACAATTCTTAAACAGAAATTAATTTAAATACAATTTGATGAGTTTGGTAATTAGATATATAGGAAAAACTTTAGTGCGAGTCATAGCAAACTACAAAAAACTTATATATACAATTAACAACATATATTTTTTTAATAATTATCATTTAAAGATTACTATAATGATTGTCATTAAAACATCAACAGTTACCAAACCCCAATTTTAGAGATACCTCATTCCTTAATGAAACCCAAGATATCGTTGACTATTTCTAATACTCACAATATAAGTCCAGAACATAAACATATGTACAGACTGATTTATAGAAGCAGGCGTTACTTTGCGGAACTCCATATTACAAGCAATACAACAGAACTAACTACTTTGCTATAATCCGCACGGGTTAAGTGAATGCATGCAAAGCCAATGTGTATGAAGCAGGCAAAATCTACGCACCTTATACATGCAGGACCAGTCACGACAAAAATCGTACTGCAGTACGATTTTTGTCGTGGAGCCTATCCTCCTGATGATGCTTCGGTTTCGGGGCGAAACGATCGTCGAGATTGTGGTGGTGGGTGTGTGTGCTGCTTTTGTGTGCGTTGTTGCTGGTGAATTGCGCCTTGGGGTGCATGTGGTGACTGGTCCTGCATGTATAAGGTGCGTAGATTTTGCCTGCTTCATACACATTGGCTTTGCATGCATTCACTTAACCCGTGCGGATTATAGCAAAGTAGTTAGTTCTGTTGTATTGCTTGTAATATGTACAGACTAGTTCACCACAATTAACTTCGAATATAAGGTTCAAAAACATATCAAAGTACACAGAGGCTAGCAGTGCAGTTAAGTATGCAGAGCAAACATATTTTCTCTCGAGACTGAGCGGCGAGCAAACAGTGGACAGCGTGGAACGAAGGTCGTGCTATATTTGCTCTCATATATTAAACATAGCTAAATCTGTCTTGTCTAGGGATTTTTAGACAAGAGAAATTCGTATCCTTAATATATAAATTTTTTCTGATATATAAAAATGAATGTTTGACTGTATTCTTATATATAGTCTTTTATAGATTTCGAAACCTGTTTTAATGAAATTTTCAGACATCTTTAGAATGACCCAGCGGATGATTCTGTAAAGTGTGGTGGCGATGGGAGCATTTTTTTAACTGTTGATTTCTCTTTCGATAAGAAATCGAAACTAGACTGAGCCACAACGATGCCTGGCTGGATAGCTAGTCTTATATAAATTACGATAGGTTAACAATAAATTTCATTTTAAAAATAATTGATTCTTGATTCACACTTCTATGAGGAAAAATACCACACAACTACTATACTAAAATAGCCCGTAGCATCATCTCACACCGCATAATCTATACTAATATCATGAATGCAAAAAGAGAAAAGATTTCAAGATTTTAAATTTTTAAAAGAGAAGACAGAGTGTCTTCTCTTTTAAAAAATTGGATAGAAGAATTTCCATTTTTCCTTCATTTAATGGAATTAAGTACACGGACACGAACGAAATCGTAGGTACAGCTATCTATAACAATAACATTTAACTCGTATTTAGAGTTATATCCTCTTCAGTCAACATGTTTCAACAACACAACAATCAATCGACTTTTCACTTAACGAGAAGCTACAATTAAATATAAATAAACAATTTAAAAACAAATAGTTATCTTCAATGAAACGCAATTAATACATAGAAAATACGACCCAACCCGAAAGCTTTCAACAATTGTTCGCATCTCTAAATCGAGAATACCTAAATTCTGCAAGTTGTCATTAATCGATAATAAAATCGATTTCAAAGCCTCAACTCCACCATTTTTTTATTTTAATTATATGATATTACCATTGTTCTTCGCTTTGCAAAAGACGTAGAGATATGAATCCAAGCCATTGGATCAGAGTTCAACCCTTGGTCAGAGTTCAAGCTCTAAGTCGCTAGGCTTTCATAGTTTTTAAGTATGTAACGCAAACATGTTTCCTCTGAGACTGAGCAGTAGGCAAACAACTGCATGCTTCGGGAGGAAGCTTGAACTATGTTCGTGCACTACGTCGACTGCCCTCATATATTAAACACGACCGACTCTACCTCGCATTGAATTTTGGGACAGTTTATGGAATAATAACCTTTAACTTTCGGATTCAGAGTTCATCTTTACATATGATTCCTAAATAAACACTTCTTCCTATAGTATATCATGTTTAAATTAAATTCAAATTCAAATTCAAAATATTCTTTATTCAAGTAAACTTGTAAACAATTGCTTTTGAATCGTCAACTCTATTGCTGGTTCGGAAAGCTGTTCCTACCGAGAAGATCCAGCAAGAAACTCGGCGGTTGCTCTTTTTAAAATATAAATTTTAAAACTACTTACATTTATTTATTACTGTCTTGTACAGGGTAGAAGTGCACCTATATCCACACATCCTTATCATCTAAGTAATCTTCAACAGTATAGTAGGCTCTCTGTATCAGCCTCTTTTTAACAGTGATTTTAAACTGCTGTAATGGCATGGCCAAAATTGATTTCGGAATTTTATTATAGAATCTTATACCCATACCCACAAACGATTTACGTACTTTTGCTAGGCGCAAAGCAGGAGTCGTAAGCTTATGTCGGTTCCTATTTTGTCTATTATATACATGACCTATCGTTTAAAATGAATGAAACTTTGTTATTTAATCTATTAATTTTGCAACAATAAGAACTTTAATAGATGGTAAGATTTTTTATTATTGAAAGTGAAAATCGTTAAGTTTTGTCATATATGCTTGAAATGCCTGAAACTGTTATCTATATTTCTTTTACCTACGTCACGCGATGATCTAGAACAACGACCTCAAAAAATATAATTTTCTCCCGCAACCCAAAACCTCGCAACATAATGTTTCTTTCACTGTAATGAATCCGTTTTTCAGCAATTTCACATCAACATAAAAATAAGGTCGTGGCAGTTAACACGTTTATCGGGCGCTCATTAAAGCAGAGGGCGATCTTGCTTCGGAGTCGTTAAGCGCGCAATAGTTCGCGAGATCCTCGTAAAAAATATCTCGCAACCGACTTTACGAGCGCCCTTTGTGAATGCATCATTAAATTTCCATCTAAATTTAAATTACGAAAGGCACGATCCGACGCGCTCTCACGTGTTTCTGTTTTCCTAGTCGGTGGAAATGTTATAATTGCTGCACAGAGAAACGCAGCCGAGTCGAGAATTTGAAAAAAAGATGACGTCAGTCGGAATTATCTTCAGCGCAGCGCAATTGAAACGGCTTTGCGACGGGGCTTAGTGAAAAAGTTGGCGTTCGTTTTAATAATTCCCAGCTCCGGCGCCTCGTCAGAATGCCGTTGTCACTTCGCGGATTAAGCTCCGACACGGTTGAGTTGAGATTTGAGAGTTATTTTAATTTGCATTTTTACGTATAATTTGGAAAAAAGAGTAATGAATACTTTTTATGATACTACAAGCAATACAACAGAACTAAATACTTTGCTATAATCCGCACGGGTTAAGTGAATGCATGCAAAGCCAATGTGTATGAAGCAGGCAAAATCTACGCACCTTATACATGCAGGACCAGACACCACATGCACCCCAAGGCGCAATTCACCAGCAACAACGCACACAAAAGCAGCACACACACCCACCACCACAATCTCGACGATCGTTTCGCCCCGAAACCGAAGCATCATCAGGAGGATAGGTTCCACGACAAAAATCGTACTGCGCCGCGCTACCCATACAAGCAGTCTTAAATAGTTAACCCCCACCAATACCCTCCCCTCCGAACACATGTAGCAAAACGGAATTAGATACATTTACTTGCTCGTTAATTAAGTGACCATTGTTATTTTTTATTATCTCAAGGTGCTCTAACGTATTGAGTCGGAGTCCCTTATCACAAGTGTGGAGAATATGAAATGAATGGTCATTAGGCACTTTATGACCGCTTTCTAGCAAATGTTTTGCAAAATTAGAATTTTGTGGTTTATTATTCCTAAACGCAGCCATATGTTCCCGGAATCGAACCGCAAATCTTCGGCCAGTCTGACCTACATATGTACCGTTGCACTCAGGACAATCTATTTTATAAACCCCAGATTTTTTACCCTTATCATTTTATGATACTCTATCTAGCCCAGCAAACGTTGTTCTATCTTTCTCTTTATCATGGCGTAACCTTCCGTTTCAATTTGTACTCGTCTTATTTTTATTGCACTACAACCTCAACTTTACAATTAATAATACACTAATTTATAGTCGTCTAAGGTCTTATTATTTATTAGTGATATATTATGTCTTCAACTCCATAGTTGAATATATAAAAGACTACATTAATAATTAATTATTTGTTTATTCAAAGTATACATCACTTTTCGAATAACGTTTTATTGACAACAAAAACAAGATTAGTCGATTAGGCGTAATGATTCACGGATCGTTCTCAAATCCAAAAGCCCGTCTTCCTGAATTCTGGCGTTGGAATGGTGTATAAAACTGTGTGAGAATAAATTGTGACTGGATAAAGCAATATTTGTTCATCTGCCCCCGCATTACGACGGTGGCGGCCATTAGCGGGATGCAAATAACGTCTTGTCATTTTTACTTTTTTATTTCTTCTCGTTTCTCCGAGATTCGTGCCACTTGCTCCCCTCCCACGGATATCCCGAGCCGACGTAAAAATGGATTTTTCTTTAAAATATTATTATGGTAAACTATATTTGTTCAACAAGATTTCTAAATGAAAAATACGTATATTAAATAATTTGTAGAATTAGGTGTTAAATGGCAAGATCCATGATAAGAAAATATATTGCAGGCTTAGTATTAAAGTGACCTAATTCAAAAACTAAAAAAACTACCTCTAAAATATTTCTGTCACCATTAATCTTAAATACTACATCCATAAACATGTGGTATTGAAATAGATGTTTCTACCTAAATTTTGAATTAAGTCATTTTAATACTTAGTAATGCTAAATTTACTAAAGGTTTCAAAATTTCATGATGTGAAAAAAATATAAAAAACAAAAATTAATATTTTTTGAAAAATTTGAATTTTATATAACACTTCTAATATTAGTTTACTGTTTACATATAGACTTCAATACAAGTATATATAATGCCTTATCGATACTAGTTGCTATGGACATAAAAAGTGGGTCGCTCTGAGTCCTCTTAGCGCTGTTTATGGCAATATAAATCTGTCGCCAGTACATCTATCTATACTTATTATAGAACAAAGTCCTAAAAAGCTGTCTGTCTGTATGTAATCGATTTTCTCAAATCTACTGAACGGATTTTTGTACGGTTTTCACCACAAGATAGTGCATTACTTCCGGATGGTTTAGGTAAATATTACATATCGGTATTTTTTAATTTAAACTATCGTGAGTGGTATTCATAATTAATGTTGAGAGACTTGCTAAACTCACGTCTTATTTTATCGGTATTATCTTAATTGTATTTAAGAGATCGAGCAGTTGTTAAAAAACTTGCTTGCTTTAGTCGCGTGCGCTGCGTAAACCAGAAGAGATACGCTAAAGTAATGTAGTAGAGAATTGTAGATCTACAAAAATACTACAAAAAAGTCAGCGAGAGCATGAAACTTTCACGATCAACTCACTCTTTAATAACTACTTTTATGTCCAAAATTTCAAAAATTCGGAAAAAGTTTCGTAAATCACTGAATACAAAACGGGCGAAGCCGTTGTTACGGCTAGTAGGTACTAAATAAGACACTGAATTTTGCAATGAAACGAATTGACTAATGGAAGACACAAAGATATTGCTTAAGGAAGGGAAAGGGCAGGAGAAGATTACGATTAAATACGAATCATCATCCTCCTGTCCTTATCCCACTCTAAGTGGGGGTCGCTACAACATACTGTCACATGATTCGGCTACGCATTTAACGACCGTCTGCCTAACGTCAACTTACCTTAGTCGTATTTTACGACCCCTCCGCAAGAAAGAGGGTGGTCTATTGTGCTCAACCGGATACCACACGGAGGGTCAATTTACCTTAGTCGCCTTTTACGACACCTCGGTAATAAATGAGGGTGGTCTATTCTACTCAGCCGGATATCACACGGCGGGATATATTTGTACATAAGAAACAACACAATATATACCAACCATATTACCATTATATACAAATCTGGTCAAAAACAAAAAAAAACTTATTATATGACGATTTTACTAAATGCATACTACATTAATTAAAAATAAATAAAGTGACACTTAAGACGTTTAAATGAACCAGAATCATGGGCGAAACGGTCGCGGAAGGAGCAACGCGCAGTGCTTGCGTGGGCGCCTCATAACTTTCACGCAACAAGATGCGCGCGCAAATGCTAACTACCTACCTTTTATATAGGGTGTTTTTTATTTTGAAATTCATCTTGCCGAGTAATAAAAATAGTAACAAGTTAAAACTAGGCTTAGTGTAGCTTACTTTGATCACAGTTAGTAATAGATTCATCATCATCCTGCTGACCTTATCCCAATCTGAGTGGGGTCGGCACAACATGCTACAAACATGTTGTCACATGATTTGGCTACGTATTTTACGACCGTCCCCCTGACTGATGTCAACTTACCTTAGTCGCCTTTTACGACACCTCGGTAACAAATGAGGCTGGTCTATTTTACTCAGCCGGATACCAAACGGCGGACTCAGCCGTATAATGACATAGTTAGTAATAGATTCAATGAGATGAGATGAGATTTATCATAGTTAGGTACTGATGCTTCGTAAAAAATACAAGAACAAGGTGTCTCAAATACTAAAATAAAATAAAATAATTCAGTCAATCGATTCTTAGATATCAGTTTAGGTTTATTATTATATTATTTGTCAAATTATATATATTGACTGGCCCATTAGCACAGGTGACAACTACCTTGCCTTCAGTTCCAGGTCTTTCGGATACGATTTTCGCCCGCGCTGGGGAAAATTTTCTAAAAACAATTTATTAAGCCCTCGAGTCTGAGTGTATTTACGTATTTATTAAAAGTTATCTATCTATATACTTACGCCGCCCTCCTTTCTTACCGAGGTGTCGTAAGAGGCGACTAAGGTATGTGTCGTGTGGTATCCGGCAGAATAGAATAGACCACCCTCATTTCTTACTGAGGTGTCGTAAAAGGCGACTAAGGTAAGTTGACGTCAGGCAGGCGGCCGGTCGTAAAATACGTAGCTAAATCATGTGACAACATGTTGTAACATGTTGTGCCGACCCTACTTAGAGTGGGATAGGGGCAGGAGAATGTATGTATCTATCTATATACATACCAGTTGTTACCCATAACACAAGTATCATGTAGGTACAAGTCGTAATTGTCCCATATATTTACTAATATTATATAAGTTTAGGGTTTCTTATAAGTCTAAGAGCTACATTGTAACTTCTATTATGGATGAACTTTAACACATATCTCATACGTCTGATTTCCGACGCATATTTTCATAAATTTTAGTAAAAAAAAATTAAACGAACATCCTGTATTGCAGTTGGGCACTGCAAATCCAAATCATAACTATATCCCGGGATAGGTGCCACCGGATCACTCTTTATGGCCTATAAAGGTGTAATTCACGCCACTTTAATCCGGTCGCCCGAATAAATCAGGATTAACCGGTACCCGCGATTGTGCTATACCACGATTACGCCGTTAACAATCGTAATTGAAAAATAAATATCTACTTAGCACGTATCTAGTGAACCTTATAAGAAAGAAAGATTTATATTCCTTTTTCTTTGTTAATTATCCTATTTATTTATTCAAAAGTATTGCAGATTCATGGAGACTTAACATGGTAAAATGTTACACCCAAGATTGGTAAGAGTCTGTACTTCAGTACCTAATAACGATACACTATTGTAACTAATAAACTGTGTTAGCACCGCGGTGAGAGACCGTGTGATTTTTATAAATGGTTAATGGGTTCAAACTCCGAGCACGCACCTTTGAGTTTTTTGTTAAAACTTATTTGCCTAATAGATATTTGCAATTTTTCATACTTTTTCTTCAAAGGATAAACATCGTGAGGCCTGCTGCGTATCTCTAGAGAATTAATAAAAACTTTTCTTTTATTGTAACTGATTATAGCCATATTTGTTTGCCATCGACATTTCGTATCATTACTACAAGCAATAAATGTGATTTCGGTTACGTCAACTTAAAATAACGTCAGTTATGCACAACTGTACATTGTACAATTGTCCATATATACTTTTACCTATTACTGTAGGTATAGCAGGATTTTTTATATGTTAGCCAACTTCAATTGTACCAAATTTCATCAATTTTGAGCTAGCGGATTAGCCGTAAAAGAGGAAAAGACAATCAGATAGACCTCGTTAATACAAATACTAAGAAGATAGATACTGGTCCAATTTTTGGCCTGTAGTTATAAGACATTTTTTTAACTAGGAATCATAAATAATATTGCATTAAATAATATTGGATTATAAATATGGACAAAATTTTTCCTAAAAAACTATACTAAAAAAGCATTATTTAAAAGCATGATGTTTACGATGAACATGATGATTGATGCCCATGGTACAAAAAGATGGAAATATCGCTACACAGGGATTTCGTCCATCCTTTAAAAAGGCAAGTAGAAGAGAGACAATGCTATATAGATTTTGGAACTTGTTTGTCTAATATAACAAATCTATTTAAATGTATGAATTTTCGCTTATGTGTTAGTAAACAAGCGTATATCGCTCACCTTACCGGGTGGCTGCCTGCGCCTTGTTGAGGCGGGCTATAAATTAGCTAAAACAAGCGGCAGATGCCGTCCCCCCTTCCCCACCCTAATGGAAGCATTAGGCACTAATGGCCCTGGACGGTGACATTTACACATAAATTCGTGTCAAATTTAGGACGGTTTAGGCCTATACTGTAGATATTGCGGTTGTGTATACGAACTAAATGTTCGTACGGAATTACTAATATTAAATTATCTGTAACTAGCAACGGTTGGACTTTCATCATGTTAAGGGTTTTGAAAAAGTAGGATGGTTGATTTTATAGGAATAAAAGTGGCTTTCGTATTATTCCAACAAATTTAGTTAACAAATTTAGTTGAATTTCGTTAACTCTTTGAAGTGAACTCTGTATCGAAAGACTTCACTATCATTCAAATTTTTGCCTTTAACAGTATAAGTAACTTAGTACTTGTTATGGGTGATAGACAACTGGTAAATAAAAACATATATGATTTTAAATAAAAAGTTCAAGTTTGCGACTTGTGATAAAAACAAATTGTTTGTAGAAAACTGTTGGCCCTCAATCTCTATCAACAATTTGTTGGTTCTTCGAGTTTAGGTGTATATACATATGTATTTAAAACTGTATATCTATATATTTACCATTTATCATCACCCATAACACAAGTATTAAATTACTTACTTTGCAGACAGACAGTCGTTAATAAAAGGAAACCGCGACCCTTTGAGCTGAAAGCAATGAAACTACCACCTGCACCAACGGGCCAATCTAAATATATAGCGTTTCCACTATATTATTTTTATACTTTAAACAAATAGCAAAGCGATAAATCTAATAGCGTTGCGAGTCGTGAGAAAACAGTTCCCCACTGGCGCCCCTAAAACAAAGTTATCCCACTCGCAGGGGCATAGGCACTAAAAATTCCTCATAATTGAATGAATCAATTCTATCGCCATTAAATCGAGTTACCGAGCATATTGGGTGAGCAAATTTATTTAGCTAATAACCCCGCTCCGTTCGGGCGAGATTCATCCCTAGTCTGTTACGTGAGACGGAGATGGAAAAATAATGGATCGTTATAACTGTTTTATAAATAAAAAAAATATATAATTTAGTTTTATCACACTAATAATGTAAACGTGAAAGTCTCTCTTCTCTTTGTTTGTTTCAGGCTATAATTCGGCTGATTGATATTCATGAATATACTTAATTGAAATAATAATCGAAGCTTTTGTGCCAGGCCAACATAAAGAATAACAAAATTCCCATTTCCCCGGAGGGAAAAAAAACCAATAAATAAATATTTAACAACTAAGTACTTAAGAATATATAAAGGAGCTACTTTTTATAATTTTATGCTAGGCAAAGCTTTCTACGTTCCGGGGAGAAATCTTCCTTAAAGATACATATGATACACGTCAACAAAGAGGATAGAAGGGCTGGAAATAAGAACTACTACCAATAGGTATTAGCAGCTGATATACGTTCAAGGAATTTCTCGTTTTTGGTCTATCACATAAATAATGCTGCTGTGCGATACGTATCATGTACTAGGGAGAATATGTGCAGCCCCACGTAGAGTTCAGTACCAATGAAGGGTTTCCTCATGAAAACAAAGATGTGCAAATGGATATACGGAGTCTCGTTAGTGAACACCTAAAGTACAGAACAGGTCATTAAAATAAGTAAGTAGCGGCCTGTTACAATCCCACTGCTGGGAATAGGCCTCCTCTCTCCGTTTCTGGAGAGAATAGTTGGAGCTAAGACCTACCACGCTGCTCCAATTCGGATTGGTAGGTTACACATATCTCCAGAACCCTCTTGAGATATGCAGGTTTCCTCACGATGTTTTCCTTCACCGAAAAGTGTGTGATAAATTGCAATTATCAATTAGACACATTAATTTTAATAGAAAAACTCATTGGTCCCTGCCCGGGTTTGAACTCATGTTCCTCTCAAGAGAGTCGCACGGTCTCACCGCTGGGCTATCACAGCATTAAATCAAGTATGTCAGCATTAAAATTACGTGTCACTCAAATATCCAACAATAACTAAAAACCATTCACCAACTAGAAGTTACATTGACAAGTTACGATCAAGTTACTGTTGAAACTCGTATAAATATTTAATCCAAGTGAAAAGCCGTCAGCGGCACGCTCCGAACTCCGAACTCGAAGGCGGAACTGAGAACAAACTTACAGAGCGACAACTAACGTAAATTATTAATACCTGACATAAATTTGCCATAATACCGCCAAGTTTGCTATAGGCCAACTGCTAGACATTGCGAACGAGGTACAAGGTTTACTTACTATACAATCTAGACGATAATTTCGGTGAAAGCAATGTTTGATATCTATAATCTTTGACCTTATATAATACTTATATTTTTTTTAACTTAAATTACCACAAGTAATGACCTACATGGGGTGTAAGGGGGAGGCTCGTCCCAGTCAGTCTCCTCAATTGTCAACCTCACCTGCACGTGGTACACCCTGCAGATCAACCGACGAGGCTCTGGCGACCGATAAATGGCGGTATAACCATTTCATTTTGCTGACCTAAATACCAGACCGACAGTGGGCAGCAGCTCTGTCGGTGCGAAACGGTCAGCACTGCGATCACCAACCCGCATGCCAAGCGTGGTGATTACCGGCAATACCCTTCATGGCATTACAAAATAAATCACAGCCCCTAGTTCCCGGCAGCTCCGCTATTCCCAGCTCTGGCAGCGGTTTGGGTAACGGCGGGGCAGGGGGTGTCAAGAATCTCCGGAAGAGATTCCGCTGCCAACCCCGACGACTGGACCTGGCAACGTACAACGCACGCACTTTGAGGGAAGACGAAAAGATACTCGAGCTGGAAGAAATAGTAAGTAAGTTGCGGTGGGACGTGATAGGATTATCTGAAGTCCGAAGAGAGGGGGAGGATACGATGATCCTAAAATCCGGCAACTTGCTTTACTACCGGGAGGGAGAACAACAGTCCCAGGGTGGTATCGGGTTTCTCGTCCACAAGTCCCTTGTCAACAACATTGTTCAAGTCGAGAGTGTGTCGAGCAGGGTCGCGTTCCTTATACTCAGAATTACCAAACGGTATTCGCTGAAGGTCATACAGGTTTACGCACCGACATCGGCACATCCAGACGAGGAGGTAGAGGCCATGTATGAGGATTTATCTAGAGCCATGCATGCCTCTAAAACCTTCTACACTGTTGTGATGGGGGATTTCAACGCAAAGCTGGGCAAGCGAAGCGGCACAGAGGTGAGAGTAGGGCAATTTGGATACGGGCAACGGAACCACAGGGGCCAGATGCTGGCCGATTTCTTGGAGAGAGAGGACCTCTACATGATGAATTCTTTCTTCAAGAAACGGCCGCATCGAAAATGGACCTGGATCAGTCCCGACGGTTCCACGAGAAACGAGATCGACTTCATCATGTCGACCAGGCGTCATATATTCAATGATGTCTCTGTGATCAACACCGTTAAGACCGGGAGTGATCACCGTATGGTTAGAGGCACATTGAATATATGCGTACAGCTGGAAAGATCCAGATTGGTGAAGTCTACGCTCCGGCCAACTCGAGCCCATATCCAAAACCCCGAGAAGTTCCAACTCGAGCTGATGAACCGTTTTGATTGCCTAGCTGACTGCGCCTCTGTGGACGATGTAAACAACAGGCTGGTGGAAACTGTCCATACGGTGGGGTCCAAATTTTATAAGACACACCGTAAAAGACCCAATAAATTCTCGACCCAGACTCTCAAGCTCATGGATGAGAGGAACGAAATGAGGCTACAGTCTTCAGTAGATGCGACACGCTACCGTCTGATCAATAGACAGATTTCTAAGGCGCAGAAATGCGACCTGCGACACTTCAAAACCGAGTACATTCGAGAGACTATTGAGCGTAACAGGGGCTCAAAAGTGCTCGCAAGAGATCTATCTATTGGGCAGCGGCAGCTGACGCGATTGAAGACCGATAGCGGTAGTATCATTTCATCTCGTCCTGAGATTTTGAGAGAGGTTGAGAAGTTCTATGGACAGTTATACACCTCAACACAACAGCCTGTTGTCAGTTTGGCAAAAGACCCAAGAGCTAAGCTGACCCGACACTATACCGAAGATATCCCGGACGTCAGCCTATACGAGATTAGTATGGCTCTCAAACAACTCAAAAACAACAAGGCACCAGGTGATGACGGAATCACAACAGAACTCCTGAGGGCCGGTGGAAAACCGGTACTTAAGGTCCTTCAGCGATTGTTCAATTCCGTCATTCACGAAGGTAATACGCCGGAAGCCTGGCACAGGAGCGTGGTGGTTCTTTTCTTCAAGAAGGGTGATAACACCTTATTGAAGAATTATAGACCCATCGCGCTGCTGAGTCAGGTTTATAAGTTGTTTTCGAGAGTCGTTACGAATCGTCTAGCTCGTAGGTTTGACGACTTCCAGCCTCCCGAACAAGCCGGTTTCCGCAAAGGCTATAGTACCATGGACCACATATTCACGCTGCGACAGGTTATACAGAAGACCGAGGAGTATAACCAGCCACTTTGCTTGGCGTTTGTGGACTATGAGAAGGCCTTTGATTCGGTGGAAACATGGGCTGTGTTAAGATCGCTCCAGCGATGCCGAATCGACTATCGGTACGTCCAAGTGTTGAAGTGTTTGTATGAAAACGCCACAATGTCTGTCCGTATCCAAGACGGAACTACGGGACCAATCCGAATGCGGCGAGGTGTGCGACAGGGAGATGTCATCTCCCCGAAGCTGTTCACCGCTGCATTGGAGGACGTCTTTAAGCTTTTGGATTGGAACGGATACGGCATCAACATTAACGGCGAGTACATCACTCACCTCAGATTTGCCGACGACATAGTCGTTATGGCAGAGTCTCTGGAGGACCTTAACACAATGCTCGATGACCTCAGCAGAGCATCTCAACAGGTGGGCCTTAAAATGAACATGAGTAAGACGAAAATCATGTCAAACTCACATGTTCCGCTCCACCCGGTCATCGTTGAGAACTCTGCACTCGAAATTGTAGACGAGTACATATACCTGGGACATACCGTCCAGCTGGGTAGGTCCAATTTCGAGAAAGAGGTTAGTCGCCGAATCCAACTCGGATGGGCAGCGTTCGGGAAGCTACGCGAGATTTTTTCGTCCAAGGTACCTCAGTGCCTGAAGACCAAAGTCTTCGAACAGTGCGTGTTGCCAGTGATGACCTACGGATCTGAGACGTGGTCGCTGACTATGGGCCTCATAAGAAGGCTCAGAGTCACTCAGCGAGCGATGGAGCGGGCTATGCTCGGAGTGTCTCTACGTGATCAAATCAGAAATGAGGAGATCCGTAGAAGAACCAGAGTCACCGATATAGCTCAGCGCGTTGCGAAGCTGAAGTGGCGATGGGCGGGGCACATAGTGCGGAGAACCGATGGGCGTTGGGGTCTCAAGGTGTTGGAATGGCGACCCCGCACCGGTAAACGCAGTGTTGGCAGACCCCCTACGCGATGGACGGACGACCTCAAAAAGGTCGCGGGGAGCCGCTGGATACAAGCGGCACAAGATCGTGTGTTTTGGAAAGCCCATGAAGAGACCTATGTCCAGCAGTGGACGCCTATCGGTTGAGAAAGAAGAAGAAGAATGACCTACAAATGAGTAGGTTCTTAAAAAAAGGGGACTGTTACTATCACGCTGCTAAGCAAAACTTCCTTTGTAATGAAAAAATTACAACTACGACAAACTTTGCCTGATTCAATATATCTATCATAGAATCATTTTGCCAAAAAAAACTCATTTCTAGGAATATCATCATTCTCCTGCCCTTATCCACTATAAGTGCGGTCGCCACAACATGTTTTAAACATGTTTTGCCTCGTTATTTTACAGCAGGCCTCCTACCTGACGACATCTCGGTTAGAAATGAGTGGTCTATCTACTCAGCCGACATACCCCGCGGCAGCTCATTTCTAGGAAAATATCGTCAGGAAATTCCTTTACCACAAATACGTAATAAATACTAAATATAAAGATATATAAGTAAATAGCAATAGTTACATGTCGATACTCGTATCAAATGTCAGAAATAAGAAACTGTGTCGAATTCACAAGCGAATAACGCAGTCTAAATAGCCCAAGGTACAAATCGCAAGCCGGATGCGATCTAATGACGACATAAAACGGGGTCCGTGATGCGACCCTCCCTACAGAATCCTTGATCTTATCAATTTGCAGGACACGATGTTAGAGATAGCGAACTTCAACAAGCTTTAACAATTGCTATCAAGAAGAGAATCACATACGATTTTGCGAATAGCTTTATTTCTTTTGAATACTCTTACCCAATCGTCCTTGAATATAATCAGATAGTTTTATCAATCAATTAAAATAGATACGTTCTTTCTTAGATTATTCATGTTCGAAAATCTTCTTCGAATACAAAAACAAAGATATTTTTAGATTTTAATATTTTTATATTATATTGCTTTAAAACCTACGAGCTTTCAAAAACGTGTGTTCGGTGCGAAAAAGAGCTTTAAAGTTACGCAATACAAATAATATACGCACAAAAATAGTATGTAATGAGCTAACACGTAAACCAAAAATATGGAATCTAAATTACGTAATGTAATAGACAACTATTACATTACGTATTTTTGATTCCATCTTTTTATGATTATATATATTCCCTATGAAGCTAAAGATAGATTTCCTTTAACTGTGGTTATAATAAACTCATTAAAGCATTATTTGCGTCTTAGATATTTGTCTGCCACATTCTTCTAAGCTGACCATGAAAAAAAAGGAAACGTGGCTTACCTTACCTGTATCTCTTCCAAGTAATGTGACTAATAGGTATACTTGATAAAAATATTGCACGTTATTCCCAAATTCTCATAAAGTGTACAAAGATTCCTTGCAAAAACAGGCCCAATAGTCTATGAGTAGTAAACAATCACCTGATCCGATTGAGTAAAAACCCAAAGCTTCGACTTCTGTTCGAGTAGAATTACGTTTATAAGTATAGCAAGATAACAATGATTTTGAAATATTGAAGAAACAGAAAATTATTTAGCTAGCTAACACGTATATACAAACACGACACACGCACACACACACACACACACACACACACACACACACGAAACTTACACATTAAAGCACAGACGAGCATACACACAAATTTAAATTTAATTGTTATTATATTATTTGTAATTTTAGTAACGTAATATGTAACATAAGTATATGTAATAGTATAATATAAATATTATATACGTACTATATATCATATATACAGTTATATTTATTTTAACGAATTTGTAGAACATAAAGATTTATTAAGTTTTGGGAAGGTACTGGCCCCTAAGATACGGGTTTTCCTAGTTTAGGGGCCTAGGATAAGAATATTTATGTAAAAATATTGTTTTGGTTCAATAAATAAAAAATAAAAAAAATATTTGAACCCAGCAGGCCTATCATGAACTCTTATTGCGACTCAATTGAAGATGTAAACTAAATTGTTTAGCTTTTTCATACAATGACGACTTAAAGACGTACACTTTAAGTCGTTGCCGAATGAGTGTTCGGAATGCGTTCTAATAACATGTGAGTAAAAGATACAGAGTTATCTATTTCATATAACGTTATCATTTTCAAACAGTCCGTTATGGTACGAAAATAAAGCGGTTGCGTTTAAGTACTGACTTTGAATTGAATAGTTATCTAAAAGTTCATGGTAGGCCTACAGATCGCTAACATTGGCATGTACAAACTAAACATACCAATGTTTTAAGCGTTCGCAATCAAAACGTTCCTCAGTTTAGAAACGATTGGAATCACTCGTGCGTTACGCAATTAGCCCGGTGTGTACAATTCAAATAGGTCTACCAGTTTCAAATTAACACTATTGTATGTCAGTAATCAATAGACCAAAATATTATCCCACGTCAAGTATGAAAGCGTTAATAACGATAACGTTATTCAGAAAGTGTAGAAATTAGACATATTCCAATTAATTAACATTTTCAGCGTGGTGCTATGACAAACATATAACGTATATATATTGTTGGACGGCCAAGATTAAATAAAACAAACACGATTTCACTTTCACAACTTTATGATAGGTGTTCTCGCTATCACGTTACAAAACCCGACTGCCTGCTCAGAGAACTGATCTCTCCCAAACAAACAAGAATGGAAGTCAGCAACAATGACACTTCCCGGTATTATGACAAATAGTATCAATACAAGTACTAGGTATCATGACAAAATTTATACAATAACATTACATGCACAATACTACTAACCCATATAAAATAATATAATAATCCTAACAATAAGCGTGTCCTCTACAGGTAATTATTTGCGCCAAATCTCTCACTAGTAAATCAAAGCAATTAGATTAAAAGGGGTCACAAATTGTTTTTAACACATATCAAAACGTAAATAAAAACAAGCATGAATAGCACCGATATCGCAGGTGAAAATGAAAACACCAATATTCGGAAATAGCTATTATTAGTTATTACAGTCAGATAAAGACACGCTTATCTTCCTATGTATAAAAATGAATGTTTATCTGCAAGTCCTGGAGTCCTGGAGTCTGCGAGTCCTGGGCTGTCCTGGAGTCCTTACAGAGATGTCAGGTCGATTGGCGATATATTGAGGTGCTGAGATGTCTGTACGAGAACGCTACAATGGCAGTCCGAGTCCAGAACCAGCAGACGAAGCATATCCATCTGAAGCGAGGCGTAAGACAAGGGGACGTCATTTCCCCGAAATTGTTTTCAAACGCACTAGAGGATATGTTTAAGACGCTGAATTGGACTGGACTTGGTATAAACATCAATGGCGAGTACATCTCTCACCTCAGATTCGCGGATGACATCGTCTTGATGGCTGAATCCATGGAGAATTTGCAATGGATGCTGGATGGCCTGGCTGATTCTTCTCAACGGATCGGTCTCCGGATGAACTTGAGTAAAACTAAAATCATGTGTAACGAGCACGTTGCTCCGGGTCCGATATCCGTAGATGGGGTCACTCTTGAAATTGTTGACAGGTATATTTACCTAGGGCAGACGCTCGAACTAGGTAAAAACAATTTCGAGTGTGAGATTATGAGAAGAATACAGCTAGGCTGGGCAGCATTCGGCAAACTACGTCGAGTCTTGTCGTCACCCATCCCACAGAGTCTAAAGACTAAAATGTTCAACCAGTGTGTCCTACCTGTCATGACCTACGGTGCCGAGACGTGGACACTAACAGTTAAGGCGGTCCACAAGCTTAAAGTCGCTCAGCGGGCTATGGAAAGAGCTATGCTCGGGGTTACTCTGAGGGATCGCATTCGTAACGAAGTAATCCGTCAGAGAACTAAGGTCACCGACATAGCTCAGCACATAAGCAAGCTGAAGTGGCAATGGGCCGGCCATATCTGTCGCAGAACCGATGACCGTTGGGGTAGACGTGTTCTGGAGTGGAGACCGCGGATCGGGAAACGTAGTGTAGGACACCCTGAGACTCGATGGAGTGACGACATACGTAGGACAGCGGGCAGTGGCTGGAAACAGAAAGCCCAGGATCGGGCTAAGTGGCGAATTATTGGAGAGGCCTATGTCCAGCAGTGGACTGATGTAGGCTGATGATGATGATCTGCAAGTCCTTTATAGCCTCTGAAACGGCTGGACCGTTTCAATGAAACTTTCGTCATTTCTAGGAAAAAAAAATTAATTGTTTAGTTATGTTGCGGGAGGAACATGAGACCAGATTGAGCCACAGCAATACGTGACCGGACAGCTAGTTTACTTATATAATTACATGAAATTTCATAAGCGCTTATACATACCGTGTCGGAGTGCCTTTAAAATATCTAGTCACCATGAGTCACCCTACAGTCATTCTAGACTTGTAATATCGAATCGTATTTTGAAGCAATAACCAAAGTATAATCCTGCAAATTAAAAAATCCCTAGTGCTAAACGAAACTGTCTGTGAGAAGCGTGCCCCGTTAGAATTTCTGTTTACAGTCGCATCACGCGCGAGAGCGAGTGGTTCCTACGTCCAATCACTTCGCTAAACTAATCATTCGGATGGAAGCGCTGGCGCATACGGATTGCAACTACGACCTGCATATAAATAAGGCTAAGTTAAAAGTATGGGAAAGTAAATTGGAAATACGTAAAGCAGTTGAATTGGAAAATAAATACATTCCTGTAATGGCAATTTAGATTACTTTTCTAAAAGTTAACATTTCATTCACTGAACTTTGAATATATTTTATTAATAACAACATATTAATTATGCGTTTTACTTTTACTTCTTTTGTGTTCATGTGTTTGGATTCATTCGATCCACCAACAAATTTATATAAATCTTCTAGCAGACCCAGCAAACGCTGCTTTGCCATATAAAAAAAATACTACAGATTTGACTTGACAAATCGCGAATAAAAAACTTTGATAACTTGATTATAGATGGCGCTCTTTAATTTCATCCTATTCCTGTAGAATTAACAAGATTTCTATAAATAAATTAAATATTACCCCGGTGTATGTATATGGAATAATTGTGCCAAATATCATCGATATTGGTTCAGTGGATTCGCCGTAAAAGAGTACCAAACTTATATTATATATAACTTTATAAACATATATAACTTTCGAATTTATAATATTATTAGGATAGAATAGGATATGACTATAATCCTTTAAAATTCTGTTCTCAAATTATAAACGAATGCATACACATGAAACATTAAGTACTATTGAATTACAAAAATTGTTTTATAATCAAACATCGAACTCAATTCCGTTGTTGACCTGTGCATATCTAAACACTTGAGTCTTAACATAGTGCCAGTTATGACCTACTATTCCACCCGTAAGTGGGAGTAAGAAATTCATAGATCGCCCGATCTATGTTTTTCCCAAAAATCAAATTTTAAATAAGAATCTTTAATTAAAAAGATGAAGTCTTTTTAATTAAAGTAAAATTGCATATGCAAAAAACTCAAGTAGATATCGAATGACGAAACGCTTGAGCTGATATAGAAATAAACAACAAATCTCCAGTGAAACAGAAAACTAATTACGAAACGTGTATAGAAAGAAATCAAAAGCGCTCACAAAACCACTGCAGCTTCAAAAAGATGATCATCCATCGTGAACGTGGAGTCAATTTATCACCGAGAGAAAAATGAAAACGGCGTACCTACGCGTCCATTAAAAATAGTCGCGCATAGTCGCATGACCCATAAAACGAGAGCGCTACGTAAAGAGAAATACAACTGGCGAAAAAATAGTCGCCACCTCGTCAGCCGAGGCTGCGACGGCCCAAAAAGAAAACCAATTTGCCCGCATGAAAAGGTTCGATCCAATCGCGTCGACGTATCCACTCATTTGATATTTTCCGAACAAATTACAAACTGTCGATCCACTCGGAATTATTAGAGCTATTTATTTTTCTGTCACCTGTCGATCGCTGAACGGCTTATGGAAATCGGTTAGCACCTCATTCCAACTTTTCCTATTAACGTCCTTCATTGAACTCTTTGTAACCATTGTATTAAAATTGAAGATTGCCAATAGCTGGCTTTATATTTCCCAATACTGATGTTCCGTACGATTTCGCGATAAATAAACTTTCAACTTGTTTCCCATTTGAATATGTTATTCCAATATATACATGGAATTCAACCGTTCTTGTGAAAAAGTTAATGAATATTTAAATACACAAATATTCAAAAATCAACAATTTCAATATATTGTTGAAATGCAGTTCTCATAATTTTATGTTATTTTAGATAGATGGGTAGTAAAAAGCATAGCACTAGTAAAAAAAAAATTACTATAATTTACTTTTATTTAATAGAAACATACACAATTTACTAAACTTAAGTTTTAAGTTTTTATAAAATAGTCTATTTTATAAAAACTTAAAACAAAATTAAAACTAACTAAATAATTAAAAAAAACTATATATCTACCTATTTTATTAAGCTTATTTTGCATATTTTTTTCAATTGACGCAGAAAAATAATATGAATTAAATAGATTTGTAGTAATAATGTACATTTTCAAACGCTAAGTAATACAAGTCCTGTTTATTTGAAAGTTGAACCTAACAAAAGTAAAATTAAAATGTTATTTATTTTCAGAAAAAAATAACATCATAAATAAAGCACCTATCAACACATCCTTTATATAGTAACCTCGATATTATCCATTATATATTAGAATTGATAATGTCATATACAAATTATATTTCAATTATATATTATTATATATCAACTGCAGTTGCACATACATGTATAGCTTAACGACTCTCGAAGTTAAAGGTACAATGGATGGGGCAAGATATTAAATAACTAAATTTTTAAATCCTGAGTAGGCCGACAGAAACCTCAAAGAGGTCACCAAAAAGGGGGTCGCTAGTATAATAAGATCATGAATCAATTAAAACCAGTTCAAGCTGAAATTTTCACCATTAATAATAGCCCATTCTTCGTAACGTTTTTACCTGGCAAGTTAATGATAGGGACGTATTTAACGATCTATCAATCATATCGGCAAGATTGATATACCGGCGGACAGAGAATTGTCCCTAAATATTACTAAAATAGCTTTCGAAGACATTTACGTCGAGAAATCAAATATAAATAGAAATGAGCGGAATATACAATGAGATATGGGATATAAGAGCAGATAGGATATTTATTTATTTATTTATTCATTCATTAAAGGTTATCTCGTAATTCGTAAAAATAATTAAAGCTTCCGTACAAACGATCCGTATAAATGATGCTTCCGAAAATTTTGATATTTAAATACAATTAAAGTTTTCTATCTCGCACATTGCTTACTTAATGAGATGGCAGAGAGAATACATTTTTTTTGCCATCGAATTTGAGTTATAATAGCAACACTACGTCTCAATCCAACGGTTGAGTTGAAATTGTATTTTTTGTAATACAAAATTTTTTTCACTATCTGCGCATTTACCCCATAGCAATATTCCATAAGACAAAATGCTATGGAAATAAATGTTAGATCAATCTAACATCTTAAGACCCCAACGCCTATCGGTTCTCCGCACTGTGCTTCGCCTATCGCCAATTTATATGTGTATACTACCTAACCGGTAAAATGATTTTTTGCGATATAGATTACTACCCATATGAGCGGCTTTGCCCGGCCTGCGTGGAAATCAGAGTTTAGTATGGAATAGTCAAAAAACCAGTTTTTTTAATCGATTTGAATTTTTAATAGTAAAACTATAATCGTTCAATCCGAATAGATACTACAGACAACTAATAATTATAAATAAATAAATATATGAGACACTTACACACACTTTATATTACATTTACACACAATTAGTTATTGGTGGACTCTTTAATTCATACTAATAAATGCGAAAGTCTATCTGTGTGTCTGTTTTCACGGGCAATATGTACTAAATTTGACACAATAAAATCTTACACACTTATAACATATAGAATTTTAAAATCTCGTTTTTCTTTCTGGGAAACTGAAACACTGAAACGCTCAATTCGGCGCAAACGAACTAATAAATAACTATAAGTTTTGAATTAACATTCACCTGTGTTAATGTAAGGTGATATTTCAGCGGCGTGCAGCGTTCGATAAATCATAGCGGCAAGATAGATATGCCGGTCGAAAGGGAAATGTCCCTGATTTGTGAGCCGGTTGACAATGGCGTGACGTCACCGCCTCGCGACGACACGCTAACTATAAATAGGTATAGCCCGTATGTACGCCATTCATTGTTATTCGTTACTCTGTTGTGCGAACGTATTTTATTTAGCACGTGTTTTAGTTATATGTCGAAAAGTAGGGTATTTTTGGAATTATTTATTTTTAGCACGTTTTACTTTTCCCCCATTATTCCAAAGATTATTACGAACTCCTGTTCGCTGTTAGAGTTCTTACCTAATTTAGAATCGCAGGTCATTTTTTGCTTTAAAAATACAGTTAACAATACGTTTTAATATTATTCTTGCGAAAGAGTAAATATAAAGGATTAAAAATTTCCAGTTTTTATTTTCGGAAAAGATAGGCAAAAAAAATCATTGAATGTACTTAAACGCATAAATTGGCGCAATCGAAGTCGCGAATATTACTAATTAATATATGTGTTTTTGTATAATAATTTCGATAATTAGAGGACGGGAGAGTGATGTAGAATATTTTTTGTCTCTGTATTGAAATTCACGCAGAATAAAATCAACTTTATAGAGCATACCTACATACATATCGCCGACTGTCATAGTTGACTAATACGAAGTAACGTGACGCAGTTACGCGCTGTGTGGTTATTAGGGCTGTAGATACAGCCAAAATGCATTGATTATAAATTAAAAGAACCAGAAGTCTTTCACAGTAGAATTCAGCCCCCAAAAGTCATCAAAATCTGAATTATATTATTTAAATAATTATATATATACGATATATTACGATTATACTTACGATTCAATAAAACTAGGCACACAAGTTTTATTAAATAAATTAATTTAATATTATAACACACCGCCGCGGAAATCGTTGGAGGAAAACAGGCGTTATCAGTATGATTGAAATAGCATAATATGAAAACGCTGTATAAAAATACTGCGTTATAGGGGTATGTATATATTTTTTTAATATAAATTCATGTTATTTATAATTTTTACATATTTTATATTTATTGTCTATTAAGAATTGTAAGTTTTGATTTTTATAAGCTCTGTAATATTTTTTCAGTACCCATAAACGACGAGCTACGTCTGAGGGAGGATTCGTCGTGGGCCGGAAACGACGGAGAATTCATTTGGGCGTAATAGGTTTCCTGAGCCGTCCGGCCCGTCCGGGTCGCGGACGCGTCCGGCACGCAACGGAAATGACGCACGGCGGCTTATAAATTGCTGTTGATTTTTTATAATTGACAGCAACTTTATAATAAAAAATAATATTAACAATAACTGGTGTCGCGGCGGCGAGCCACTATCACGTATGAATAAGTATGAGTGGATTGTATATTCGTAGAATATATTTAGTATGCAGTGTCCACGTAACAAAGGAAAAAATATGACAGCGATTAGCGTTGCAAACACGACTCTATTGTCTTTTCTTCTTCGGCAACAGTGCACGTAAAAAAGGGGGAAGAATTTGATTGGTTAATAGGGACACTGCAATATCATAAGAAAAAAAATCATATTACAAGGCCACTGATGAAGGCCTTACAAATAACAATGCTTTATATCTCTTTAATATTACAAATAAATCTGTGTGATATTATTAGTCCTAATGTTACTTGAAACATTTTTATTACTATACATTAAACTATTGAAGGCGAGTAACGCCTGAACAAGACTTCCCTATATTTCAGGTCATCAGATACTAATATTCTAAATGAGTTATTCTGTTTGTTTGTTCGTCTGTCTGTTTGGTACAATCCTATAGCTAAACTGCTAAAGCAATTTAACTAAGTTTGGTACTGATTGAAGCATATATCGGACTGACATATACGATAAAAGAAATCCCATTTGCGTAACTTTCGCTGTCTTTCCAATTACAGTTATATTATACAAATCCGATCGAAAGACCAATCTACGTTCCTCGAATTATATCGGAATTTGGCAGAAAACTCATTCTTCAAATAACACTTAATTTCCTCCGAAGTTCGCAGACGAGAGGTTTCATTAAAACTTGTGTGACGTGTCATTAAGTCCCTCGTTTTAATTATTAATATTCAAATCATAATTCCGAGTTAGCGGAGTGAAAAAGCAAAGACGTGTTCACTTATGAATAATTTACTAACTTTTTGATGTTTATGCGTCTTACTCTGTATCAAACATGCATTGGAATATCGGAATTCCTTAACATTTTTATCAAGAACAAGTTTTGTTCTGGTATCTACCTATATAGACAGCATTCTAAGCTAATGATAACTTAACTCTACGATAAAACATAACAGGCAACTAACATTTAAAAACAAGTGAAAAACTATTTATATTTAAGCTCTTATTTTTTTTATAAGTTGAATAGTTTTTGAGAATATTATATAAAGTCAGAAGTGGGTTATTCCGAAATTTGGTTTTACAATCGCTGGCTGTAGATATTGAAATGAATAATATCTTTACCAAATATTTTGGTCTACACATTTTTTCTTTATAGCTTTTATTATTATTATTATTATTTATTTATTTTTATTATATTTATTAATCTATTTTTGATATTTTTTTTTATTATATATTTTTCACTTGTTTTAAAATAAATTTATGAATGAATATATGTATAAAATAAATATGTATGTATATTATGTCTAACAGTATTTACTTAAGTATATTTAATATGCAAACGTGTTTGAAATATCGATTTTATTTGATCGACCGATTTCCTTTTTGCACACCCGACACGCTCCTTAATATAATTCCTGTAAAAGGGCTGCCTGGAAGAGATCACTATTTAGTGATAAGGCCGCCCTTTGCACATATGTAATACATGTTTTTCTTTAAGTTCGCATGTATTTTCTTTTTTTTCCTTTTTGTGTTTTATGTGCAATAAAGTTTTATCTTATCTTATCTTATCTTATTTTATTATTAGAAGCATATTCATTATACAAAATATTACCACAGTCTCAGAAAAATAAAATATTAAAACCGTCCTAGGAAGGTTCTGCTTGTTTCAATTTGAACTTTTTCAGATATTTTCACCACATTAGCTGTTCAACAGAAACAACAGCCAACAGTTTCGTATCTGTACGCCGCACCCTCCGAAGTCTAATCCATGCGTTCACCCAGTATTAACTTCGCAAAACAAAAACCAACAACTCGTGAACCGACATAAAAACAAAATACTAACGCGATTTGCGTTCAAGAGAGCGCAAAATAAAATAACACGGCGTAGGCGCGGGTTTCTCGCCCCAGGCTACGGGCTTGTAATTTTTCTAGATATTTCACATTTTGCCGTAGACGCCCTACGGCGTTGCTGCGACGACGTAAGCGCGTAGCACTACGTAGTCTTGGGAAAATTACGGGGACGAAAACGAAAATTAAGTGTTGAGGAAAAATTAAAATGTTTATTGAAATGTGACATTGAAATAGCGAGTGGAAATTAATATTAAAATTCCATACCAGGACGCATTAGGATAGAACGTCAAGTAACTTAAAAATTTCTGTAATAAAATTCTAAGCATGGAATGTTTTGTCTTGGGTATAAGGTACTTCTTAAAGTCATAAATGTAATATTTGGTTAGTGAAATAATGGCACTAAACATAAAAATATTCAACCTTATTTTATACTCATTGATCCGTACTTATAATACTCGACATCTAAAGTGTAATGCTTAACACCGCCGATGGGGGTACGTAATGGGACATATGTAACGTTATGTAATCTTGCATTTAACAACTTGTACCACTTCATCTCAACATACTCAGCCTGATTATAGACAAAATATTTACACATTTTCGCTTATTAAAATGTGGTTAAAAGGATTTTGTAATTGAACACGAGATTTTGAAAATCGTTTTCAAAAATTGTATTGACTACTTTGATTTTCATATGATTCAAAGAGCTTTAAGTAACGTGATAATTGAGGAAAACACTTTTGTATGCGTCATACTTCCTTTTGGATTTTAAATCCTTGACATCGATTACATTATTCAACCACTATACTATAATACTTATATACTGGCCACGGTAACAATTATAACAGACCTGCACCAAAAAAAATAAGGCAGACATCATTTTTATTTTGCGAGTGAGTTGTATTTCAAATATCTAGTAGGCTTGACTTGGCTTCATTTTGTATACAGTATACACTCGACATGGTTCACTAGGATGGTCTAGTTTTAGTTTTGGAAGCTGAGGTAAAATAAATAGCCGGAAGAATCATTAGTAATTTATTTATTAACAATCTAAATGATTAATTGCTGCATCATTTTCCCGTTTAGATAATCATAGATGAACCGCAATTATGTAAGGGAAGGTATAAATTATTATATGCATACAATTTAATTCTGCAGTATTATTTATCGTCTTTGTTGTTATTTTTTATTCATCATGACTTAACCTGCATAGACCAAGAATATTTGAGGGATATACGAAAAATGCCAGACAGCGTCGGAGAATCGGGGTGGATCAAAGCTCTGTATCCATTACCCAAAGAAATATGTGGCTTTTACCCATTAATGGCCTTCGAATCAATCATATTTTTGTTTTATTTTATTAATAACTAAGTGTGCCTTCGCCCGCGTGGAAATCTGTGTATTTAATTGAAATTCTGAACACAAAAGTAGTTGTTGTGAGTTAACTATAAGAGTTAGAGGCATGGTATCGCGGGCGTTTTTGTAGTATTTTTATAGATCTGTATATCTGTATTTGTATATTTCTGTTGGATTACGCGGCGCACGCGACTAACGCCTCGTTCTGACGAGCGTAAAAAATACGTCGCGTTAAAATTCCGCAATAGGAGTTATAAGAAGTTTCGTATGGTATATTCAGCTTAACGCCCGCGTCCTAACGACTAAAATGGAACACTGCACGATAAAATAAGTCGCGATTTAAATACGCTGTCGTGTGAACAGATACCTAAATACTGTTGTTTCAATTCGAAATAATTTTAACGCACGATAAAAATCCTCTCGTGCGAACGAGGGTTCAAGCTACTAGCAGACAAGTTTATTGACAATTGCGCAACCTCTTTAACTCAATTTACACAAAACTGTACTATAAACTCAATGCACTATTAACGTAAACCTTCATTAAGAATTGCACTACCTTTTACTAACAACCGTACAACAGTCCGTTTAGTAGAATTTGAGAAATTCGATCACATACGGACCGACAGACTTTTGGGGACTTTGTTTAATAAGTATAGACATCCCTTTGACCGTCAAGGTGCGGGGGATGAACGAATTATTTAGATCATTTCTTTTTACTATATTATAATTACACCTATGATTTGAATACCATTTTCTTTGTTATAAAAATCCTCATTGAATACAATAAATCATTTTATAATAATAACTTACATTTATTGTTGGTGACGAAAACATTTTGATTTTACTAAATTGAATTTGTGCACATGGTGCTCATTAGACGTTTGAGTGGATATCAAATATTGAAATGTCATAATTTTGTTGGACAAATTTTTCACCAAACTTTCCTCTAATACCAGCCATTTTCTTAATATCCCCGCTCTACATAACTGGTGCAACACCAAGTTGGCATATAGCTATGTAAGGCTGTACCCTCAGCCGACTTGGCTGTAATTAATTAACGAGCTTAGTTTAAAAGCAGGGCCGTAAGACTTGGCTCGGGTGAGATCCCCCCGAGCTAGGCGGGGAGCCGCGAAGAAATTCGGGGGAAAGTTTATCATATTTAGGCGCAAAATGGCGAATCCAGCGCTCGGATGCCGCGAGATTAATATCTCGGTTTAACTCGCTGCGATGAATTTTGTGAATAATGCCGACATAACTTCGAAATTTTCATCGTGAATGTGTTGTCGCCATTTGATTGTTGTGTTTTGTGTTGGTGTTAAGGGAGTTTAATTGCAGGCGCCTTAGCATTATAGTTATATTACAGTTCACTCAGTATTTAGATTATATGAGCAGTGAGGTTATAAACGACATTGTCCGCAATAAAATAGTATTATATAATTCTACTCAGTATTACGTTATGAAATACTAGCTTTAAGCGCGACTTCATCCTCGTGGACTGCAGTCATGTTATTTGAGTAAACCATAACACATATTAATTATAGTTAGAGTGGGTTAATCTTAAAATTAATTAATCTTAAGCTGTGATAGCCTAGCGGTGGGACCGTGCGACTCTCTAGAGGCGACATAGGTTCGAACCCCGGGCAGGCACCAATGAGTTTTTCTATTAAAAACTTATGTGTCTAATTGATAATTGCAATTTATCACACGCTTTTCGGTGAAGGAAAACATCGTGAGGAAACCTTCATATCTCTAGAGAATTCTAGGGATATGTGTAACCTACCAATCCGCATTGGAGCAGCGTGGTAGGTCTTAGCTCCAATCCTTCTCTCCAAAAACGGAGAGAGAAGGCCTTAGCACAGCAGTGGGCATAGTAACAGGCTGTTACTTTTTTTTACTTTTAATCTTAAAAGCTAGACATATGCTGTCGCGGACTTTTATTAAGAACTTTTAGAAAGGAACAATTTTGTAATACACGATATTTTAATAATTTCACCGTATACTTAGCACATGCAAAGAAAGATTAAAATTTTGCCGTTTTCGCAATATTTTTTATTGCTGCTCCTCTCCTATTCATCTTAGCATGATGGTACATAGCCTATAGCCTTCCTCGATAAATGGACTATCTTGCACTCAATTAATTGATAATTTTTCAAATCGGTCCTCTAGTTCCTGAGATTAGCGCGTTCAAACAATCAATCAAACAAACAAACAAACTCTTCAGCTTTATATATTAAGTATAGATTTGATTATCTGCGTGTGCCAGACTTAAGTTAAAAATGTAAAATTGGATTCGCAATGATCATGATTAGGCGTGAAAAAAATTTCATCAGAACAAAGCAGCAAGCAGCAAGCATCAATATAAAATTGATGACTTGATAAGCTAACCATAGAACTATTAGAGTAAACTACATTGCTCGAACTTTCATTTCAAAAGTCACTCGTCTTCCCCAAATAGCCCGCTTCATACGATGCTTCCAAAAAATTGCAAAGAACTTAAAAACATTGTAGCATTGTGGCAGTCAAACAATATAATAATAGCAACAACTGATGACAATCGAATCTAATGAATGTTTCCAAAGAACATTATCTCTTAACTCCTTAGGAACTTCTAAACGAATGAATATGTTGCCTTTAAGACACAAGCAAAAAAGGTAAGGCCTGGGTTTCTTAAAAATTCGTAAAATGAAGGTAATAAATGTTGACGTAGTTAGCAGTGACACTGCCTTCAGCTCCGCGAGTAACTGGTTCGATTCCCGCCGAGGGTCAACATTTCTATATACAATTTGTTGGATCTTCGAGTCTGGGTATACACATATATTTTAATTTGTCTTTAACATTATATTTGTATATATTTACCAGTTGTCTGTCACCTATAACACAAGTATTAAGTTGCTTTGGGGACGGAAAGCCATGAGTGTAAATGTCCCATATATTTATACTACTTTTTTACTCTACATTAACCGCAGTACCTAACTGAAACTGAATAGAATTGCGCACTACTTTTTTTCATAATATTCTTATTTTATTATATTCCATGTAAAATAGATACATGTTTATAAATTTATAAATATGTCTGCGTGAAGTATTTATAATCGAGCTTTATTATTAAGAGATAATATATATAGTCCTAGCTTATCCCTAAGTTTCAAAGAAAGGTCACTTAATCTGAACACAAAACAATTTATATATACAATGTATCTATCAATATACTATCAAGTTGAAGTGAAGACATAAATAAATTAATAAAATATTAAATTTATTAATGTCTTTCTATTGTGGGCAAATATGGATGTATAAAGATCTGCGCAAATCTCACAATTAATAACAATTCCATAATAATAACAGGAATCGCGGGTCCAAGCAATACTGGCGACACTTTCTCAACTCCATAATTAATTGCTACTAAATTCGCCCCAATTTGAATCCGGTTACCAAGTCCACGAAGAAACTTACGACGTACATAAGACTTAAGGGCAGGACCGGCCGGAAGGAGGGTAAAATGGCGGAGGGCGCGACCCTCCCAGGGGGAAGGGGGGAGGAAGGACGTGAGATTTACTCTAAGTAATTGCAGTAATAAACACGCAAATATATCACGGCAGGGTAATGAGAGGAAGCGGCGAAAATTGCCGACGCAAATTGCGTGTATGAGATAAGCAATTTTTGACGCTCTTGAGATTCAACGTTGACTTTTGTTTCGCTTTTTTTATATTATTTTTAATATTTAATTGAGATACCCGATGTAATTATTATATAGCTGTCCGGCCTCGCGTTGCTGTGGCAGACCGGTTTCGAATTCTCCCTGAAAAAAAACTCAACAGTCAAACTCAAACACAAAAAATGCTCCGATCGCCAACAAACTTCATGGATCAACCAAATAGGATCATCCGCTGGATCATTCTAAACACTGTCTGAAAATTCGATTTAAATTTGTCCAGCCATTTTGGAGTCTATAAATGACATAAATACATACATTCATTTTTATATAAAAAAGCAAAACGTACACTACTTTGTGGTTATATTTTAAAAAGTTATGAAAACATTTCCTATACAAAAATATAATAACGACCTTGTACTCGTACTTTCCAAGTGCCCCAGTATCAGGCTTCATCTCTCTTTGAATAGACGAACATAAAGCTAACCACTATGCTGCCCTATTTCACAGTGGTAGATTATAATATGCGTTAAATTTCCTTATAGATTAAACACGATGTTTTAAAATTAGTTTTTCCGAAATTCGAACCAGCGAAGTCTCGGTATAAAACCACGCACTCTAATAGTAATCTAATCACACACAAAACGCATCAAATACAAATAACAACCATCACCACACTACACTAGCACTGCACATATTCACTACTATACAATCTCAACAATCGTTTTGTCCCGTAATGGAAGAAACCAGGTTTTGTAGTGAAGTTTTCACGTAAAGCTTTGATATATACAAAATTCTTTTACAATTCTATTCTAGTCCCTTTTGATCGCTGTGTTGGTTTGTAGTGCATAATTTTTATTATTCTGCATGTCTAGGGTATGAAAAAGGATACTACACTAAACAAATAACAATAAATTATTTTGATACAATCCGTGATAAGAAAAATCTGTGTATGGCCATTAGTATTAGTAGTAAAGTAGAAGAAGTAGCATTACACTCTTCATTTAGAATTCCATATTTTTTTTATTATAGCAAAATATATTTTATCACAATATATTATAAGGTCGTAATTTTTGTCATCTTTAGACACAAATGCTTTTCATTTCTTTGTATTATTTTATTAAATTTACTATGTAGGTCACCCATTGCTACTGCAGGTTCGGGACACGGGCTATATTAGTATTTCGGTTCACGTTTTGATAATCCAAGCATAGCCCACTCTATCGCCCTTCAAAAGACTAAACTATCTCCTAAGGCCTATCATTTTTTGTTCTTACTATTTGAGACAAAATAATAATCACAAAACTAAATATGATTAATAAGCGGCAAGTTTTGAACTAAAAACTCCCTCTTGCCTCATCTAGAACTTTTTTACCAAATACAATCGCGCGTCAGTTATTCATTTCCAAACAAATAAGAGAGGAATTTGATTATTATTTGAAAAATTCGGAAGCTCTAAAAATTGAAATATTTAACGCGTTTTGCTTTTGAATTTAAACCAAAAAATGCTATCAGCAAATTGATGATATTCTTTGTTCAAATGTTTTGCAAGTTACCTCAATCACCAAATAGTTTAATCCCAATATCGATTAAACGAGAATGCTTTTAGGTCAATTTATTTTCCTAGCAACAAAAGCAGACCGTCCCTCAGTCAATTAATTAAAAAAAACTGTATATATAACCCATTCGAGCATATACTGAGCTTTATTTTAAATATTATTTTAGCAACTAAAAATTAATACTAAATTTATTTCGTCATTGTTTCTTGTCTTATATATTAGAAGTTAGTGGTATATTATAGACACTGCTTATAATGGTTTTTTTTGTTAATGATTGTTTATTTTCCTTGCGTTAAAATAAATATATATTTCCACACTCGAAAGGCAACGGTAAGAAAAAGATGAGATGGACCGTGCCATAACAGGGCAGAGTTATAGTCCAAGAGAACGTTTATAGTGTAGATGAATTGTGAAACCAGAAATACCTCCAGGAGCACAACGTGCCTTGTAAACCATGACATAACACCAGAAGGGGTAACTGCGAAATAAGTGTAATAAATATTACTAGAAGGGCTACAATAATTGGATAGAGTTGAAATAAAAGACATATAAAGAGAGGTCATCGAGGGGTTGTCAAATTCGTCTAAGGTAAGCTGACGTCAGTCCGGTCGTAAAATACGTAGCAAAATCTTGTGAGAACATGTTTGTAACATGTTGTGCCGACCACACGTATAGTGGGATAAGGGCAGGAGGATGATGATATGAATCTATTACTAACTGTGACGGAAGTAAGCTACACTAAACCTAGTTTTAACTTTTTACTATTTATATTACTCAGCAAGATGAATTTCAAAATGATGATGAAGAGCAAGCAAAGTAATTCGTCTCACAAAGGAGTTGAGACGACTTGTGAATCATGAGGAAAGTTCACCAACATCATCAATGAAGTTCACTAACTTCACCAGCATGTCACATAACTAAAAATGGTGACTAGTTTCAAGACTATCACGCATAATAAGAATTAAACGCAGAATCTTCTCTATAGCGATATGATATTTGGCAACAAAACAAGCCGCGACTTAAAAGCGATACCGCATTAATTATTCGACCGAAACAAGAAAGGGGCTGGCCCATTTTCAATATTTATGTGATGTCGATGACTACGCGAAAATATCGGGCGTCGACTCCTTTTTAAAACTTGAAGAAAGGGCCTAGAAAGGCCGTCGGAAAACGGGGCTTTCTTAATGCACAAACAGCACTCGCTCGCCTCACCTGCCTACCTTGATTTATTGGGCGGCTTTGTTCAACGCTCGTTACAAGCTTGTTGTTGCGTTTTTAATTTATTTCCTCGGCGAATTTTGCACGTTATAATAATATTTAGTTAAGTAATATCGTTGAGGGAAAATTTCTTCTGACAAGTTTTCCGTTTGCTTTGTTATTAGCATTATGGATTACATTTAATACCTATTTGCCTATGTACCTATGATATCTGTTCAAATAAAAAGTAAACACTATCCGACTATTGTAGCTAAGACGGCCTCCCTCCTTAGGAGACAAATTAAAGTTTGGACCTTGGACGCTGCTCCAATAACGATCGGTAGCTAACACATATCACATATTCACCATATTTATCCCTTTGATGTTAACGCATAACGAATAATTGATAGACTAGTTGTAACCGCCACTTTGTTTATGTCAATTTTAATGTGAAAATACCCTCAATTATGCCCTTTATTGTTTTCGGAAAGAATAATGGAAATTTATTGATCCTATAACATATAGGATATAAAATTTGCATTATACAAAATTTCATCAATATTTATTAACCCTGTAAGGTGCGGAGTAGGTTACGAAAGCACACAACCGTATGCTTTGAAGTCTTCTTTAAAACTCTCTCTTATAATAGGCTAAATACTGAATCTTATACTAGTTTACACGTATGTAATGTATAATAAAATATAAGGCTCCCATCACACTACAACACTGAAAGCGTAACGGGCAGACTGCAGACAGAATTACGCAATTACGAATATAATATTAGTATGGCTGAGCTGTGATAGCCTAGCGGTGAGACAGTGCGACTCTTTCGAGGGAAACACGAGTTCTAACCCGGGCAGGCACCAATGAGTTTTTCTATTAAAACTCATGTGTCTAATTGGTAATTGCAATTTATCACACGCTTTTCGATGAAGGAAAACATCGTGCGGAAACCTGCATAGCTCTAGAGAATTCTGGAGACATGTGTAACCTACCAATCCGCATTGGAGCAGCGTGATAGGTCTTAGCTCCAACCCTTCTCTCCAGAAACGGAGAGAGGAGACCTATTCCCAGCAGTGGGATTGTAACAGGCCGCTACTTATGACTGTCTATTAAGGTCATAAGTTTTTGACACAAATTCATACTTGCCTCCTTTACTACTATTCAGTTACTATTCAGTTTTGGGATCAGTGGAAGGCGCCGTCAACGTAACATGGGCGTAATGCTCTGTGGTAGTATTTTAAAAAAAAAAAGAAATAATATTAAACACTAACAGAAAAGAGCCCGTCAAATTTCTAAATTCATATTTCACACAACACGTTCAACGATATAAAGCGACATAGCCATGGTCCATGAATACCAACTGATGCAACCACCACAATCGGCCGGAGTCCGATTGTCGACACTCATTGCTGATTCAACGGGAACGGCAAATTTAACTCTGGTTATTCTGGACCAATCTCTCAATGATTGCGTCTTGGACGTGGTTAGACTTATCTTACGTATTCGTCACCGCTTGTGGTTTGCTGTTACATACAAATTGGATTATTTCGTTCGTAACTAAATCGTAAACAGTTTTATATAATTCCATGAAATTACTACAAACTGAAACATACTGTACCCTAATTGTCAAATTGTGAAAACGCAGAACTCTAAACAAAATCGGGATTTCAAATGCACTATACATGTATATAGATATGTTTAAAAATATTGTTTATTCAAGTATCCTTGTAAGCAAGTGCTTTTGAACTGACAACTCTGTCCGGTCCAGAAAATTTCTCCTGCCAAGAAGAATCAGCAAGAAACTCAGTGATTGCTCTTTTGAAACATTATTATAATAATGTTTAATACAATTAGTTACATTTCATCAAAACAGTCTTAAGCAGGATCGGAGAATAACTAAATCCAGGTATTTCTATCATTTATATAATCCCAAAAGTATAGTAGGCTTTCGGTATTAAGCTCCATTTTAAAAGCTTTTATTTAACTTGCAATGTATGTATAGTACCCGGCATTAAATAATGCACATCGATGTTTAGAACGAAACAGCCGGCCAGTTCGGTTTCTTAGAGCGCTGTCACTGTCACTCAGTTAGTATGTGACGTTTCGCACGGGTTCGTCAGTCTGTGCGACGGAGACAGTGCTCTATGAAGCAAAACTCACCGATTTTCTCTCTCTAAGCTTCGATGTGCATTATTTATTGCCGGGTACTATATGTGAAGGTGGAATCTTGGGCGTTTAATTTGACCCACTTCGCGGTGTCCGATTTAGCGATTCAGAAATTTTCATAATGATTCAGTCTTGATAGCAATGCATGCTTATGATAAACATAACCTGATGCTACTGCTTGTATTGACTCCAGACGTGGAACTCCTCAAAGGATAATAGTGTGGACATGAAATTTTGTTAAAGGGTTTTAAAATTGATTTCTTATTATACAAGTGTATTTAATATTAAATTATTATATGGCAATATACCCCCAATTATGTACTATGCCATTGTTTCCCATTCCCGAAGGAGAAACAGGCTTTTTTATCTCATATGTCAATTAATATATGAGCATTAAAAATGACAAATTTAAATAAATATAATTCCAACGGATTAACTGCGAAGTCGTAAGAGACAACAGCAATCTTTTGCAATGGCGTAGCTAAAGAGTCAAAGTCAAGTAAGATAAATAAAATAAAAGTTATGAAACTAAATAAAGCTAATAACAAAGTGAAATCATAGCTTAGTCGATTCACAATCTTTTTGAATCTATCGCGCCGGTCCAAGAAGTCGAGTCGGAAATGCATTTGCATAGACGAACGCGCTGAGCATCTGAAAGCCGCAGATATTTGTATGAGCCAATCATTGCCTGCGTTTGATGCGCTCCGTTGAACTATCTCCTTTACGTTTTAACCTGATCCAATATGATGGTATATCAATATAACAATATATTGTGAAAAATATTTCGTTTTTAAACGGACGTCATTTTTTTACCGTTATTTTGAAACAGAATATCGCTCGATGGTACGTTCTTAGAGCTCCAGTTTGCTACAAGTGTTGGGAAAATCAGTAGTCGGGATTGAACTATTTGTATATAATACTGCTTGTTCAGCTGATGTGTCGCTTTGCGGTTTTATCGTACAGCCTATCTACTATGGTTCGATTTCGAGGCGAAACTATGGTTGAAATCGTCGTTTCGTTCGTGATCGTTGGTTTTTGCTTGCTATACTATTATACAAACATAGATATCCTACATTACATAGATTTTTTTAACAAATGTGTATTATATCATAATAATTCTATCATAACTTTTGGTACATTTCTACTGATAGGTACACTCAGTGAAATATACCACAACTATCAAAGTAAGAAATGACATTTGCCTATCAAATGAACAATAATTCCTTAGCTCAGCCTCCAACTTCCAACTTATACATGCATTGCTTTACATATTTAAACCACAACAGCACTTATAATATTCGCTAACTCTTTATCTCTTTTGCTCAGTATAGAATATATTACGTTTTTTTCCTTACTATTCTGCACAAATGTATATAAAACATATTAAAGTTTAAAAAACAAATTGAATCAAACGTAGGCTCCTTATATCGTCCATATCTTCAGTTTTAAGAAATATCGATTTATATTTCACAACAACAACAGAGCGTATGTAAAAATTCGGAAACCTTTCTGAAAAATTGCAGCTTGAACTAAAATAACTTTGCCTGTAAAGCGAACACACAAAATTGGGCAATAAAGACTAAAGAGTCAGCGAATTAAGTTTGAGATAGTTGTAGCGCCAATAAAATTCACCTGAACCGCAAATGGCACGTGACCAAAAGGGGCAACATGCAAAATTATATACAGAGTCGATGACAGGAGGTGATCACACGATGTTCACCCTTCCCTCATCAGTCATAGCGACGTCACACGGCTAAGCGTTCGCATTCAAATTGCCAACCGATGACGTCGTGCTTTCGCGACCCCTGCCTTGGCTATGGACAACGGTTCATAGAATATAACGCGTAGATGTATTTATGTTTATGCCTATTACTAAAACAAATATAGTACCCGGTATTAAATAATGCACATCGATGTTTAGAACGAAGCAGCCGGCCAGTTCGGTTTCGTAGAGCACTGTCATTCAGTTAGTATGTGACGTCTTGCACGGGTTCGTCAGTCCGTGCGACAGAGACAATGCTCTATGAAGCAAAACCGATTTCTCTCTCTAAGCCTCGATGTGCGTCATTTATTTCCGCGTACTGTACATAAATGTATACAACTTTTTTTATATACGTTTTATTATATCATTTAATGCAACGGTAACAATAATCGACTAGGTCTAAGTGGTACAGGATCGTATGCAATTCAAATCGCTAGAAAAGACCTATTTCCATCAGTTGATCAATTGATTTGTATCGGTTGAAAAGATGTACTAAAAGGCTACGCATTTAATCTTGTAACTTGTACAAAAATAAAAATTATTAATGCACACAATTGTAACTATAATTATTTTTGCGTAATATTCTTTCCTCCTGCGCTTTATTATATATTATATCATTATATCATATCACGTAAAACGAGGTCTACGTGTACTTGTAGTTATCTCCATCTCTATAGATCACCTTTTTGTCAGAAATTTGTGTCGCTTCAGAAAACTTTAGAAGTTGTGGGTTTTAAACAAATTTTTATTACTTCAAAATTTGAATATTTTTTTAACAAATACAGTAACAGTTACTTAACAGTTAAAGATCTTCATTCGAATTTTAAAGTTTTTGTGACATCATGATGAGTGAGCATAATTTTGCATTTCAATAGACAATAGTTAATTAAAATATGATTCTTAATTGAACCGTTCAGAAGTGTATTGTTATATAAGAAGAAACTTTATGTTTTTTTATTTATATATTTTATCTACTCTGATACTATAATACAAAGATTATAAAACTGAAAACAAAATTCTTACGACAAACATTACGTACAGAACAAAAATTAAAAATTAAAAAGTTTCATTACGATACAGGTCTTATATGGACACCTGTATCATAATGTAACTTTTTAATCATAACGATACACCTCAAAAAAAGGTTTTAATGAATGAGTCCGCGGTGACGCAACACGCATGCGCAATCGATGTTTGCGCCTTGGCGCCAATATATGACATTTAAAAAATCTCTTCAATATTTAAACGAAGTTTAGTTTTGTTTGTAAAAAAATATTTTTTTGTGTAAAAACATGTCTGAGAGCGGGGATAGAGGTAATTGTACACCACCAGATATTCTGAAAGCTGCGTCAAACATGACCGTGAACCTGTTGCCGACGAAATCTAGAAGCAACTATATTAAATGCTACCACGAGTTCATGGAATGGAAACGTACGTTTTACGTATTATAGTATGAGAGTAGATAAAGTAGTGTATGATACTGTACATAACTTGGTCTTATAACACTCGTGTGACACTAAAAAAACTCGCCTGCGGCTCGTTTTTTTAAACCACACTCGTGTTATAAGAACCCTTATTATGCAACAGTATCATAAACTACTATAAAAAACGTAAGAAATACATTATTAATAAAAGAAAGTGTACAAAGGTCAACTTATCCCTAAAAATAAAAATAAAAATAAAAAGAGAATAGACCATACAGAAATTTTGATTATAGATCACATGAGAATATATAGAATTATATCAATGGTACAGGACTTGCAACTATTTCATGATAACTAGAACCTCAGGTGTGTAGCTAAAAAATGCTAAAGGTGCTATATAATCAAGATCATGTATCATATGTCAACTTTGTTTTCATCGATAATTAATTCACTCAAAAATTATATGGGTGTCCAAGCACTTCAATAAAATGTCCCATCTATTTTTATTGCCAGTTTAATCTATGTTTGGGCCGCGGCCAGCGTTACAGCACAGACATACTTTTTATGTCATTAGATCGGGCTGGATCATCCCGAGTTATGGCGGTTGAATCGATTATAAACTAAGAGGGTGCGGGATGACTTACAAGCCCGCTGAGGGATTATTGGGGCTTCAAATATGTCATTACGTTACATCCTTATTTATTTTATAAAAAATACTAATAACATTTATGCTTTTTATCCATAGATATATTAGGTCCTTACATAGAAATTGGCGTTTTCTGTGGGAGGAACATAAAGTCGTTTTTTTTTAATGAAATATATTTAATTAATCAAAGTATGTACCATTGCTATGTATGCACTTTTGCCATCTCATAGGTATTTCATTGATCCCCTTACTAAAAAAACCATTCGGGCGGGAATCAATAAAATCTTTGAAGGCGGTTTGGACTGCCCCATCGGAGTTGAATTTTTTCCTTGCAAGTAGTTATCCAAATTGCGAAAAAAATGGTAATCTGTTGGAGCAAGGTCCGGAGAGTACGGTGGATGTCTAAGACATTCTAATTGAAGCTCCTCTGATTTGGTAGCCGTCTGTTGTGCAGTGTGTGTCTAGCGTTGTCCTGAAGCAGCAGTGGCCTAGAGCGATTGACCAGCCTCGGTTGTTTAGCAGCTAGCTTTTCTATCATGGTTTGCAGTTGCTGACATTAAATATCTGCCATAATCGTCTGACCAGATTTAAGAAAGCTGTAGTGAACGACACCGGCATTAGTCCACCAAACACTTACAAGCAACTTTTTTTTAGTCAATTTTCGCTTAGGGCAGGATTTGGCTGGTTACCCAGGGGTCAGCCATTGCGATGAGCGCTTCCGATTATCGTAGAGGATCCACTTTTCATCACAGGTAATGATTCGATTTAAAATTCATTCATTATTGTGCCGGTTGAGTAACGTAACGCAGCAGTAGACGCGCGTTTGTCGGTTTGCTTCACTCAATTCATGAGGTACCCACCTTTCAAGCTTTTTCACCTTCCCAATTTGCTTCAAGTGGATTAGAATAGTTTTATCACTAACACCGGAGCCTGCAGCTAACTCGGACGTGGTTTGCGATGGATCCGCTTCCACAATAGCCTTCAATTCTTCATTATCAACTTTGGTCTCCGGCCGTCCACGAGGCTTGTTCTGCAGGTCGAAATTTCCAGAACGAAAACGTTGGAACCAAAAACGCACTGTGTTTTCTTTTGCGACACCGTCACCATACACATCATTAATCCTTCGAGCCGTTTCTGCAGCACTGGTGCCACGGTGGAACTCATACTCGTAAATAACGCGATATTTCATGTTTTCCATTTTGTAAACAGAGTGACACAAAGAAAAAATCAAAAGAAGAAAAAACAAATGAATTAGGGGGTTTGAAACACAAATGCATGAGTAAATAGCTGTATGAATTTTAATTTGGAATTCCTAACCATAAAGGTAATATTTGAGATCAAAGTGGCCAGTACGACAAAACGCCAATTTCATATGTAAGGACCTAATATTAAATACTAGGTACTTATTATTTATATTTCAATTTTTTGAACATTACTTTTATTTTTAGTATAATATTTACGACGGTCAATATCATCGCTTTCTCATTTAAGAGTAAATATTGGAGATTTATCTTTAAAATTCTTACAAAATATACCGATTTTCTAACGATGTTTTCTTTTACCGAACCGGATAACTGTTTTGCAAGCATAAACAACAAACGTTAAATGTTTGGAATTTGATACAGTCGATCGATAATATTTGTTTCTATTATTTGTATGAAGTAACGAATAAAAATTTATTTATTTGATAGCTATTTACACGTAAAACTAGGAACTTTATTAACTATTGATATGGAAAATATATTTTTTTTCAGCAGTGGGACCCATAGGTGTCCCACAGCTGAAAAAACGCGCTCTCTCTACTTTGGAAAGAACGTTTGGAGCTTAGATCGCAAGAAAATGGATTGGCAGATTACTCATATCTGAGAAAATCTCATGCAATATGCAGATTCCCTCACGACGATTTCCTTACCGAATAACACATGACTGTCCGGGGTTCAAACGCTTTACCCCCTTAAGGTGGTTAGATGACCTCATTATGTGACTATCACAGCAACAGACATCCAGAAATGCGAAGAAGTATTATATCACTGCTGTGATAGCTGTGGTATATGATAGGGTGCGACTCTTTCGAGGGGAACACAGGTTTAAACCCGGACAGGCACCAATGATTATTTCTATTGAAACTCATGCGTGTAATTGATAATTGCAATTTATCGCACGCTTTTCGGTGAAGGAAAAACATCGTGAGGAAACCTGCATATCTGTAGAGAATTCTGGAGATATGTGTAACCTACCAATCCGCATTGGAGCAGCGTCGTAGGTCTTAGCTCCAACCCTTCTCTCCGAAACGGAGAGAGGAAGCCTATTCCCAGCAGTGGGATTGTAACAGGCAATCGTATATGCCCTATAAAATTAGCAACCTATTTCCGGAACTAGTGTGTGCACAACGTTTTAGATAATTCATTTTCGACGCACTTTAGTTAGGTTATACTCGGCGAATAATATAAATAACAAGTAACAGATAAAGCATCCACAAAAAAGGATTGCAGCGATTGAAAAAAAAGTAACAAAACATTTCGCGGATATCGAATCCAATACTCGTACGCGCATAGTGTAAACATCGCTCACAGAACAACTACATAGCAACATCGAAAACAAAAACGGAAACGCGGCAATAAACATTCATTTCGAAATTAAACACAGCTACCTGCGAGTTTACCATCACGAAATCACTAAATGAATAAAACAGTGAGGAGTTGGACGTAAATTCGCATTCGGCGAATATCAATTTGGGAGGGTCGCGGAGGGAGGCGGGATGATAAATAAAAAAAAATATAAAATACATAGTACCCACGAAACATGAAAGCGGTGAATGGCACTTGTGAAAAATGGACTTGCCGCTCTTCCAGGGAAGCAATCATTCAAACTGGTTGTTGTCTGCGCGCCTCTGCTCTTTTTCGTTGGTTATTTTTTGCGATTTTTTTTAGACTGTGTCATTGGCAGTTCAGGTGTGGGGACACGTGGTGTGGACAAAGGAATATAACATTAATAACCAACATTTTTTAAAGTCCTCACCGAAAGCAATCGTTTATTGTTGTCAATACTTCGTAAATGATTTAAGTATGATGCGGCGTTTTTTGCTATTACCTTGCTCGCTTCCTTTTGTTGGAAAGTGGGTGGGGCGGCGTTAACGCAGCTAAATTTCTCACTTTGTTATGTTTATTTAGGTGCCTAATGGACAGGTAACAGTAGCAGCGAATTTAAAATAATATATAACCTTTACAGCAATTATAGTTTACCTAATAAGTACCTACTATAAACTATGAAATTATAGATTATAGAAATCATAGAACACATTCGTTACGTTATTGATTCAAGACTGTGATTTTTAAACAATTTCTACAGAATAAATCAATTTGGTTAACTATTAATTAATTTAACAATTTTTTTCGATAGTTATTAAAAGCTACCGCCTTATTTTAAAAATGAGATTATTTAAGATTAGAAGGTTATTTAAATTAAAAATTATTTTTAGTAGTAAAAAAAATATGACTAAATATCTAGAGCATATGATATTTTGTACCTACTCATAAACGTGGACACAATACAAAACCCTCATTGTCGTTTGCAGTATCAAACTGTATTAGTACTACTTATTATAACTGTCTTCTCCAGGGAATATGTATCTATGTAGCAACGAGACAATTTTACAAGAAATCCTAGGTATGGTGATCATAAATTGAACAAACCCATAGTAGTATCGACCATCAGTTCAACTTTCTCCCTTCTCCCATCGACCATACTTCAAATCTCTCAACGTTACAAAAATCAAGAAAGTGGATGATGGTTTGCAACCCTATTTTATAAAATTGTATTTTGTATTAAAACTGGTATGACGGGAATTAATATTTTATTAATCACATAATTTTCGTTTATTTTTCATCAAAAACGATAAGTTATAAAATAAAGTGTTAAACTTTTTTTTCATTTTTTCAACGCCCTCAATATAAGCTATTAAGTAAAAATTTCAAAACACTATTCGTATTAATATCCAAACCTAATACATACTCGTACGAGTATGTACTTGTCAAACATATTCAACCCTACCTACCATACAGTCATTATTTCTACAAAGTTCACAGCGCATTCGTGCCGCTATTTTTATTCGTATTACTTCCACGTTCATAATATTAAAATGCATTTTGAATCAAGTGCAATTTATTAGCTTGCTCAGTTAGCCGACAACGGCGCGGCGTCCCTCGTACGTTTCGACCCCCGGCGCGGCCGCGGAGGAGTATACAACATTTTTTCCTAATTAAAATAATGCCTACTTCTCATTCTTCTTCCCCTATTCATTAACCCAATGTGCTGTAGATAAACGTTGCCTGAGAGGACGTTCCCTCACAAATATGCCGGTTGCCGCCCGTTTACGTAAATGAGAAACATTCAGCTTCCGTTTTTTCGGACACATTTTTGACTCCGCATTCTAATTAGCCGACGCTCTTTTGTGTATTTTTAATGAAATGTATCTCGTCTACTCTACCTTCACATTATTTGTGAATTTAAGAAATCAATATATATACATTTTATTTATATACACAAAGTTACAAGTAGAATTCACTTACATTATTGCTTTGATTGCTAACCGAGATGTGGCTTGAAATTATATTTAACTAGTGGTATCCACGACTTAATTCACGTCGACTTCAGTGTAGTTCACTCAATTATGAACTATATTGTTTTTTCTTGTTCCCTGAGGGAAAATAGAAGTTTATTTGAACTATATATTTGATTAGTATATAAGTCGTTTCAAGAACGCTTATTTTCGTTGAGTCCGTCAAACTGTAACGTGGAATCCGCTGATAAGCACATTCGGGTGTACCTTAGCTTTTTGAGTATGACTTTAAAAAAATAAGTTATAGTGGTTTGGTCAATGCAACAAAACACCGCAATTCGCCAAAATAATATTTATTATATTTTATTAATATTCTTTCTTTCTCGTGTGGTATCCGGCTGAGTAGAATAGACCACGCTGATTTCTTACAGAGGTGTCGTAAAAGGCGACTAAAGTAAGGTAAGGTCAGGCAGACGGCCGGTCGTAAAATACTTAGCTAAATCTTGTGACATGTTACAAAAATTAATATTCTTTTTTTGCAGATGTCATCTCTTTTGTAATAACTACAAATTAACAAATAAATATTACACTTTGACGTGTTAATTTTTATCAATTTCTATGCTTTCAATACATTAATTTAGTTTCAAATAACTTTTTTGAGGCCTATTAGTTCTAGTTATGGATTCACTTACACACGATAAGTAAAACAACTGAACAAAAAATTACTCTATTAAAAATGATCCTTGTGACATTGGAAAATACTCCACACTTCTCTCAGCTCGACATCTCGACCTCACATTTAACCCGAATTCCAGCAAACTGCATAATTTCGCCACTAATGAGAAGAGAGTCGGCGTCGTCTAATTAGGGAAGCGGAGTCGGTAAGACGCCCACTAAATAGAGGCTGGAGCTAGGAGCTGCAGCGAAGGGGTGAGAGGCAGCGGGGGTTCGAGGAGTGGGGGTGAGGGGTGTTCCACGGCCGAAGAGCGTCGCTCACCTAATGAAGTGTTTCGCTTTGACACGCGTGTTCGTTAGCAGACCACTTCAGCAATCGCGACGAGCTGTGTTCAGATGACAGCTTCCTCAAATTTACCACTTAAGTGGCGTGCAATGGTACTGCACTTGTTAACTAGACTGTTACTTATCAGTGGTTTATATTGTATCTGTAATATGAAGATACACTGAACTTAGGTAATCAAAACTTTAGAACTTCTTGTGGCCTAGTAGACAAAATTTGACCATACTTCATAATAAATATTAATAAAAAGAGTTAAGATAACTTTCTGGATAAATTAAAACTAATAAAAGCACTGTGAGTTTCAGTTTTAGACGTACAAAAAGTGATAAAGCCGATATCCAATTAGTGTAATTTATAGAATCAGGCGTTACTTTGCGGAGATCCATGTTTTCCGATTAGTGTCTTAACAATTGTCATTTGTGTAATTTCTGTAATAGACACAACCAATGTCTTATTAATAATATAAAAATCGTTCTGATACTTCATTGGATCGCAAGCCTTGTACACACTAGTACACGTAATTAGGCCTGTCTACAGTAGGGTTGTCAAAAAATAAAAAACTATTACAAAAGTATTTTTGATACAATTTACGTGTACAAAAAAGAACTCTATTTTGTTTCGTAAGGCTAATACTTTCAACATTTATAATGCAATCCAAAAGATTTTTGAAAAGTTGTCTTAGATATAGCATAGGACAGGCTGCTAAATTAAAATCTTTTACCGATACCTGAAATACCTTTAAAATCCAAGCGTAAACGATCAAAGTTTTATATTATCATTATTCTCTTCACCTGACATTTTCTGTAAAATTTAATTAAATATACAAGTTATTATTAAGATACAATATCGAATTAATGGTGTGGTAATGTCTGCTAAGATGAGATTTAGTTTTATATGTAGGAACATAGTTGTTAAGTTTGTACAGTATCAATTACATTTGTCAATAAACAAAACGTTAAAGACGAAAATGTTAATGTTATGCATGAAGAGAATTGTTGTGGGTTTCTAATCCTTTTCTCCAAATGAGAGAAGACGCCTTTTTCGTCCACTACTACTTCATAAGATTTCATAAGATACTGATGTGAAAGTATATAATAAAGACTGACAACTCTATAGATTTCCCCTTCAGGTCTCGTAATCCAACTATTCAATTTACAGCCCAAAGGATTGTCCGCCTATTATGTTTTTATATATACAATATCTTACTATACCCCAACATGAAGTAATAAGGAAAAGGCAATCTTACGCGTGGCAAAAACCGAACCCGCAATAACACAGATTACGCTTTTCTATGATATTTTTCAGAATTTTGACAAACTTACTTAGATTTTTGCGTTAATATTAAAGTTACAAAAAAGCAAATTGGCATAATTTGTTGAACTTTAATAACAATTTCGACGTATGGATTTATTTTTTTCGTCAATTTTTAACACAAAAGGATTTTTTAAGCAAGAAGACAATTAATCCTGTCGCCATGATTGGGAACCTACGTACCCGTTAGCTGAGGGTCGAGGGTTCAAATCCCGGGGATTAATGAATTCAGAATTTTGTGCACGATTTCCAATGAGGAAACGAAAATATCATAAGAAATTCTGCATATCTCTCGTGATTTTCTTGGAAATGCGTATTCTATCAGACCGGATTACAGCCGCGCCATTTTGGTTCTAAGTTCGAATTCTCCTGTTCCAAAAGAATAATGAAATCGAGGATTAGTACGGTTACTTTCGTACTATTTGCAAGCTTAAAAAAATACAAAACAGTTTATAGAAGCATTAACATAAAAGCGAACCCGTCCCTAAAACGCAGCCAACTTTCCTAATTGTAGCGAGATTTACGAAGGGAGTTAAAACTTCGCAAAGGAAAAAAAGCAATTATACTTCCTGTTTCACGAAGGTGAGGAAGCATATTAAAAAACTTGAACGCGCTGTCGGCCCTCGAGAGTGGCGCAGACACTGATGGCTATTAATTAGAAGGGTAAATGAAGATATTTCTTTATATTGAGACTTGCTGTTTTGCTTTAAAGGCGTTTGCAAATTAGTCATTTTAAAAAAAGCTCTTAGAACTACGGCCAGCTGTTTCAACTGCGTCTCTAAGGTAAGTTATAGGCAAAGAGCAGCAGCTTAGTTTGTTTATGGTTATTCTTGGCAAAAGCAACTTTTCCAACCAGTCGATTTACAATTTTAAAATCTAAAATGCTTTTGAATAAAGAATATTTAGTTGCTTTCCTATTTATAGATAAAATTTGAGTATTTTTTTCGCCGCAACTTTCATAATCCTTTGGATTGTTAAACTTGTACGATAAAACACACACAGAGAACCACGCACACACACGCCATTAGACACGTAAACGAGGAAACATACACATTTAAATGCACTCATGTAACGGTTGGTATAACCTTCCTATTCTGAGAAGTCTTTTCAGCGAAGAAAACCTGTAGTAATATATATGAGCTAATAAATATGAGCTAATTCGGATTTTTTACAGACGGATTAATATGAAAAATCTACCCTAATCATAAACACTTCTTGTATGCGCTTAGAATTAGTGAAAATCTCCGAATGGGACATATTTAACATCTATGCGACTTATCAACTTATCTCATAATCGAATGCTGCAGTTTGTTAACACGGTGCTAACTTCAGAATTTATGTAAACTGCTCAAAGCTCGTTCCCTTATCTGAGATTAAAATCTGCCTGTTACTGAGGTAGGCAGTAGGCGCCGGCAATCACTCCTCGGGGAGTTTGCGTTATTTTGCGGGATCTTATCTCCGCACAGCACATCTGCATATTCATTACGTGATCGATCAAATTATTGTCTTCCAACGCTCCACGTTCTGTTTCCTTGCTTATATTAATCTGGATTAGACAATTGTTAACATTCTGTTATAAATTGTGTTAAAAATACGAAACACAAGATTTCTGTAAAACACCTTTCGACACCTTGTTAAATCTTATATATGAAATTCTCGTATCATAATGTTAACTACCATACTCCTCCGAAACGGCTGGACCGATTTTTATGAAATTTTGTATTCATATTCAGTAGTTCTGAGAATCGGAGAATTTTTCATCTCCCAAAATGATAAGGATTATCCACCACTAACATTTTTATTTTTTATTTTTTGAAGATGATTTTTATTACAATAATGTTAAAAATTCCACTATATGTTCCCTAGAAGTAATTTATATGGCAAAACAACGTTTGCCCGATCAGCTAGTAATTTATAGACTTAGGCGTTGCTTTGCGGAAATCCATAATATAAAAGTAATAATAAAATTATTTTGCTTAATCCGCGATAACTTTTTCGCGGAGTATAGCAAAATATTATTACTTTTGACACCTTGTTATTTATACATTGATGATTATTTGCTAGTATTTTTGATTTTATGCAAATAGAGTAAGATGCTACTCTGCAAAAAAATCACTCTCCACATAACTAATATAAGAAAAATGATGACATTAAGACCGCTGAATATATAATACCTGGCACCAAATATACTTCCCATAGTACATAGGGCTATTTTACGGAAAAATACCACAAGCGGGCGACATAAGCGTTAAAATGCTTTCAACGGCTTAACCAGCGACACTAATTGTTAACAAGTTACATTGTTGCTATACGATTAGGTAAGCACCGATTAGATAATATTGCCTTCTGAAAATCATCATAATCTTTATCAGTAATACTAGGAAAATTTATAGAAACGGTTGATGTATTTGGGTTGACAGCTGTTAAGTAGTTTAAAATATGTGTACTCTAACTCAATGAGATCTTTACCAGATGCTTTCATTGAAACAACTGTCAAGGTATACCTTCAATAATTCACCTGACATCCTGCCCACCCAGTATAGGGTGGAAAAGGAACTTTGTTTCACCGCCCATTCACAAAAATCATTGATTGTTTTAAACAGACTTCGCGACGCCGACTTTGGTCCGTTTCGAATGAACGATAGATTTCGAAGGCATTGTGTTGCCAAAATCACGTTTGCTATGCCTATATCAATCAGTGCTGGACCCCTGGGGCTCGTTTCCGACCAGGTGTCCTTTTGGAATGTACGAAAAACTGCGCTTTAACTTCGGTTAGAGAAAAAAAATTGGCTATTGTGCGATTCTGCGTATTGGCCGCGCTTGAAATTACGCGGCAGGTAGAGACCGAATTGCTGATACGCATGCTTGTTATTTTAAAACCGAGTACAAAGTTCAAGTAATATTGAGCTATCTTCCATTTAAAAACCTTAAATGAATACTGCCATAGAATCTTAGATAGATATTTTGATAAAAGTAATAATATTTTTTATAAATACGTAATGAATACAGTCCTAGCTGTGCCAAAAACAGCTTCCTCCGCGTGGAATTCACTGATTTACGAAACTTTTCCCGAATTTTCGAATATTTGAACATAAAAGTAGTTATTGTGAGTTAACTGTGCGAGATAGAGACTTGCAACATAACGTTAGCGTATCTCTGCTGGTTTACGCAGCGCACGCGACTAAAACTCCCAGCAACCAAGTATTTTAACCTCTGCGCGATCTCTTCAACACAATTTACATAATACCGTATGTACTATTTACGTAAACCATCCGGAAGTATTGCACTATCTTTTGGTGAAAAACGTAAAAAAATCCGTTCAGTAGATTTTGATAAAATCGATTACATACAGACATACAGATTTTTGGAACTTTGTTTTATAATAAGTATAGATACTGCATTTTGTTTCACATACTAATATCCTCGTACTATCCAACGAATCGTCCAAAAGGCAAATTACTTTCCAAAGAACATAGAACGGATCAATTCGTAATGAAAAGTAGGAAAACTGAAAACATAGGATAGGCCCCAAAGCATAAATACGACAATCAAAATTACTTACGATAACACAAAATATTTGTATACATATACACCGACAAAGACGAGGTTTTAGTTTTCAGAAGTAAATCGGTCGTCATTCACCAATAATGTTATGACTAAACATAGTATACCAGACCTCAACTACAAATTGTCCAAATCCCCTGACCTTCGAATGACGTTATCCAACTCTTGTATTGTATCCACGATTTACATCACTTTACATTTCATTTCCTTGACGATATTTCAGCAAATGCGATGCTAGTCACCGTTTGATTACTCTGAAGGGTTGTTAAAGCTGACAGGATATTAAAAATCAAGAAAAAAACGACAATTGAATATTAAATGATAGATAACAAAAAAAAGTAATGGAGAAGGTAAAGTGACACCCACGAGCAAAAGAAGCTTATAGTACATAAATCTTTCAACATAAGTTTAGTAATAATATTTTATTATCATTATACTGTAATTGGAATTAAATATATATTGGTTATTACTTTACAAACTTACGTTCGACCTACCTCGGAAGGCTCAAATACAAAATTACGACCTGTCGTAAAAATCAATGAAATACGACGCATCGTTGACAATTGTAAAGCAATTGTCGATAGCTCTACAGGACATTAAATTTACCAATTTTTTTAAAACCATATTTCTCCGAATTTGGGCCTTGTTCGGTGGTAATAAAAACTATTTTCAATTGCTGAAGTTTGAAATATATAAATCATTAAAACTGGGACACTTATAGGCAGGTAAATGTGAATTTTGCAGATCTTTGTTCGTGACCATCAATGAATTTCGAGAATGAACGATAGTCATTTCGTTATACAATGAGATTTTTTTGGTGCCGAGAGATTTTTTGACTTAAATAAAGTTTCTCTATAGATTATCATATACGTAAACTGCGTTGGAGGATTAGCGTATATTTTGATACATATATTGTTTTATATTTAGGTTCTCGATACCTAAATTTGGGAATGTATATCTCCTATATTAATATTTTATTTTATCTACAAGATCGTTTTTGGATACTTTGGACACTTTTTTAAATATTTATATTATACAGTTTTAGTATGTATTAGTTCTTAGTAGATAATTAATAGTTGATAAGTCATATATCAAGGGAAATCGCGAGGGCAAATAAAACTTAAAACTCGAGATTATCGAAGATCGATCGAATGTGAAAATTAAAAGGAAAAAAGATGGTAGAAGCGCTAGTAACTTCTTGTTCTGTTGTTTGTTTGTTTTGTTGTGCATGAATTAGCAATTCCAATTGATTGGCAGAATCAATTGGAATTGCAGAAACATGATATTTGACAATATAGTTATTTTACTAAAGTACGGGACTAATAGGTAGAGCAAGAGATAGTGTATACATCTTCAAAATGATTTTGCTATCCCTTTATTGTTATATGGTACATTTTAGGCTAGCTTCCCTACTCTAGTACAATAATTCTTTTGACGCCTTAAAATATCATCGTTGAATTAGTGATAATAAAAAAAACAGTCAGCTGCCAAAGCGCGGGAATCCATTGCCTTAGCGAAATACCATATATGTCATCATTTTTATATAAAAAAAGATTTAAATCTTGCACAAGCCGAAAGCTCTAGGTGGGCAGATGTGCGCGTGCGGGCCACCTGTCCCACGTGGCAAAGGCGCCCGAAAGACGTTCTCTGACAGAGACAATAACAAAGGCTCAAAGATTCCCTTTGTTGTTATTCGTAGGTATCGATAGTGTTAGATCTATTGTTTAGTAAGACGTATCTAAAGGGCAACACCTGTGATTTCTTTTATAAGAAGTTTCGTAAGCGTTGACACAATCATATTAACCTTAGTGGTTAGTAAAAACACGAAAGCTTGTTAATAAAATAAGTGTGACTTAGCTTATAATAAAATCCCCTTCCCTTTCGGACACCGTGTGCGATGGACGTGTTTTAAGTGTGTTGATAAATAAATTTTTAAATTTATAATTAATTTCATTTATTTCATTTATTTATTTTATTTTATTTCGAAACAAGCGCAGCTTGACAGATGCACGAACGTGAAGTCTGAGTGGCTCTGTTTTGATATCTTGTCGTAATCGATTTTGCATATTTTGACAGATATTTTATTTACTTACCTACATTTTTTTTGCAATATTGTAATCAAAAGGAAAATAAATCGCAGATTGCGATAATCTTTTAGAACTTGTTCATCATGTATAAAACACCACCAAAACCATCACCTGCACTCAATTCGCCAACACGTCACTCCGATACTGACATACGTAAGTTATGTCAGGATGAAATTTTGCAAAATTTTCCTACTAGTGTAAGTCAACGAGCTAAACGACGTCGTCCATCAAATGCTCCCGGACGAGCTGGCGATTTTCAAGGAAGAAATGAGAGATTTGATAGGACAATTGGATTTCTACGCAAAATTCGCGGCTTGATAAATTAGAACATCTTATTCTTGAAATTAAAACGCAGTATTCAAACATCGAAACTACCAATAATGAGATTGAAAAGTCTTTGAATTCTATGTCCAGTCAGTCCAGTCTAAAATTATGGGTTTAGAACAGGAAAAAGGTTCATTAACTGAGCAATTATCAACGCTGGAAGAAAAAATTGAATCATTTGAAAGAAACCTCTCAAAAACTTGTATTGAACTTCGTAATGTTCCCAAACGACAGCGTGAGGCCAAAAATGACCTATTTGCTATGATTACACCATATCCAAGAACTTAAATATTAATTTACAAACGTCAGATATCCATGATGTGGTCAGACAGCCATCAAAAAAAGAATCGCCACGATCCAGCGTCATGGTAGAATTTTCAAATACATTATTAAAATTTCAAATTTTAAAGTCTGCTAAGGAATATAACAAAAAAAATCCAAATCAAAAATTAAACTCCACACATATAGGATTAAATGATCAGAATACCCCACTGTATGTTGTACACTTAACCACTAAAGCGAATAGATTATTTTATTTAACTCGCAATTTTGCCAAATCACAATATTATAGCTACTGTTGGACGTCAAATGGCCGTATAATGTTAAGAGAACATAACGATAGTGCTTATATTATTGTTAAAAATGAAACACAACTTCAAAAACTTGTTAAAACCTCGAAATTGTGACTATTTTACTTTAAGCATTTTTTTCCTATATTTGTATCATTGTACTTATGTTTTAATTTACTTAGCTATAACTTAATGTATCAAATAACAACACAAATTCAACACATATTAACATTACACAATACACACAGTACAAAAGCTTGACTCGCTTCAATTCCTATACTTGCGTAACTTTTCAATTATTATTATTAATGTTAAAACAATATCATCTTTTATACAGAAAAAAATACAAATACTTATCGTCTACAATCCTTAGTAAACCATTATATTTATGATAGGCAATATAGTTCCTACTTCATAGAAAATATCATTTACATTGTATTACACATAATTTTTCCTGGCCAATTTCTCTCATCAACCCGTTTAAGATTTAATTTTTACTCTGGATAGTCAACTAAATATTTTAAATGGTTATAAAAAAAGATAAAGATAAAAATATTTATTCAATCCAAAAAAGGTTTACAATTCACAAGTAATCCGTAGGGTACCCACACTAGGAAGCCTGTATCGTGGGAACCCGTATACGATTTACAATTTTAATATTGACTACGCTCAGTTAACATTTATTTAAGCATAACTTATTCTAATTCCATGGCACAATAATAATTAACAAAGAAAAGTTAGATTTAACATTAATTTTTTTTTTTTTTATTTTTATTTTTTTTTTTTGTTTTACCTGATTCGACTGAGTAGTTTTTCAGTCGAATCGTAAGATAACGATGCGAGAAAAGAAGTGATCCTGCTTTTGGCTTCTCTTGCAGAGCAATGTTTTATATCACAAAAACAGACGAGTTTGTTATAGACTAGCGAATCTATGTATGGGCTAAAACGTTTGGCGAAACACGTGTTAACTTTGGGCAATGAGATTTTGAAAACGCGACGCTCGAGTAGTTTTACATAGTCCTCAGACGAAATAATCGACCGATGGACATTTAGTGTTAATCTTAAAAAGAATAACTGACGTACGCTGAGGACTTTACTCTCTCTATATAGTTCAGTTGTCGAATACCTAAAAGGCTTTTTTAAGAAAGTTTTGAGCACTGACCTCTGAGCTCTCTCCAGTTGCATCATATGAGTTTTTGATGCGCCACCCCACGCCGTTAGGCAATATGTAATCAAAGATTGACATAGCGCTAAATAAACAGACCGCAAAGTTTTTGCAGAGGCTGTATCTCGAAGCAGCTTCATAACATTAATAATTTTGCGAACTCGGCCTGAGAGTGAATTTATATGAGCTTTAAAATTCAGATTTTGGTCAATAAGAATTCCTAAGTATTTAACAACTTCAGTTTTAGTAAGTGGCTCGCAGTTACAAGGATGTTGGATGCGTTGACAAGTGTGAAGTTGTAGCCGTAATGCCGAACTTGGTGCTGAGTTAGCTGTCTTATGAAAGCAGACAAAGCTTGTTTTAGATAAGTTCAGCGTTAGAAGGTTACGACTAAGCCAGGTGTTGACATTTTTAATTCCCTCCTCTGCCTTTAAAAAAGCTTCTGGCCAATCTATTCCTTCAAAGATTAAAGCTGTGTCGTCAGCATAGCAAACAATCTCACCTTGAATATTAGCGTGAATGTCATTAATATATAAGATGAAGAGAGTGGGCCCAAGGATGCTCCCTTGGGGTACTCCATAGTTAACTTGTTCAAAGTCACTATCCAGTCCACAGACTCTGACACACTGCCTTCTTCCAATGAGATAACTGCGAAACCAGTCAAGAGTTATACCTCTCACCCCAAATTGGGATTCGAGTTTCTGCAGGAGTATTGGAATCGACACCGTGTCAAAGGCTTTACACAAATCTAAAAATACACCAATGCTTGCCTTACCGTCATCCAAATAAGTGGCAACCGTTGATGTTAATAAGTTAACGGCATCTTCAGTAGACTTCCCAGTTCTAAATCCAAATTGCCTGGAAGAGATCAGATGATTAGCTTCTACAAATTTTACCAATCTTTTGTTGACAATCTTTTCAAGGAGTTTTGAAAAAACAGTCAACAAAGAGATAGGTCGGTAGTTTTGAGAAAGATCTTTTGGCCCAGCTTTATAAATTGGCTTTATACAAGCTCTCTTCCAGGTTTCAGGGAAAACTCCAAGTTTTAAACTGAGATTAAATATGGCAGTGAGAGGGGGTGTAATAATGTCCATGATTTCTTTTAATAGGACATTACTCAAATCATCAATACCTGCGGCTTTATCATTATGGAGTGATAATATGAGGGCTTTTAGCTCGAGTTCATCTGTGGGATGCATAAAGAAAGATTTAGATATGACATGTTTTGGGTAACAATTTTTTGCCAGCGTTTTTTCGTCAGTTTTCAATTCTTTAAGAATATTGTTAGCCAGGGTTAGACCTACAGTCGCAAAGTAGCTGTTGCACATATCCAGTGACACTTTTGCATCAATTGCACCATTAATCTTCAACAGCTGTTGAGGTTCATGATTTACTGCATTGAAATGACAAATTTCTTTAATCGATTTCCAGAGCTTTTTTTGATTATTAATGTTAGATGATAAAATTTTATTTTCATATTCTCTTTTCAGTGTTCGCAACAAGCCGTTACAAAAGTTACGGTAGCGAGTGTAAATGGTTCGCTTAAGAGAGTCATCAGGATATTTCCTTGACAAGGTGTGAAGCCGATCTCTGTGACGCATACAACGGATTAGTCCTGGTGTGATCCACGGCTTGATAATACATTCTCTTCGTTTTATTAACACTTTCCTGGTATGTCTATTGATCACATCGTGTAGACGAAGGCAAAATGTATTAACTATTTTATTGATGTCGAGAGACTCGAATGTTTCAGACCAGTCCAGTTGTTTAATCTCCTTCTTAATTGCCTCAAAGTCATGTTTTAGTTTGAAACGTTTTATTACGTTGGTATTGAGCTTTCTCAACGATAGGCCGATAAGTACTATGTCATGGTCCGTTACATCACTGCGATATACAACACCGATAGCCCCTTCTACTTTGTTAACAAAAGCATGGTCAAGACACGCATTAGCTCTGGTGGGCACAGTTACAGCTGGAAAAAGACCATGTTCAGCTGTCAACAGCAGATATTCAGTGTCTTGATTAGACGTAGCAGACAACAGATCTATATTTATGTCACCAGCCATAACCCAGGTAGTGTTGGTTGACAATTTACTTAGGATTGCGTCAAGTGAGGTCAGAAAATTGTCTATTTTTCTGAAACATGGAGGACGATATATTCCTAGTATAACGAGGGAGTTTAAAATTTGAATCTCTAGACAGTTAGCATCTTTGAGGTCTGGCTCGGATATTTTGGCATCCCAGCAGTTTCTAACGTATGCTACTACGCCACTGTTTTGATTAATGACTTTATGCGTCGAATAAGCAGTGTAACCTAAAATTTTTGGAATAACTGAAGCCTCACTGAGCCAACACTCAGTTAAGATAATAACGTCAAACGCTACTTCAAACCTCTTCAAGGACGTCAAAAAGGAATCAAAGTTTTTACATAAACTTCTAATGTTGAAATTAAGTACATGAAAGTTATGACACTTATCTATAGTTAATCCATACTGCTCGGGTTCGGATACTGTGTGGCAGCTTATACGTAGTGTTTCCAGATCATTAGTTATTATTTTACTATCGCCTTTTGTAAGAAAATAATTTTCTATCAAATAAAAACAGTACAAAATAAAAGTTTGCAAAGCCACCACTCAGTACTTTTACAATTAGATTTAAAAGATTATTTAAGTTTCTCAAAATATTTGTGCTCCTGTGCATCCTAGTTTTCGGAATATCGGATATAATACTTCTTATATAACGTTTTGAGAACCATAGGTTATTAGATTTAAGATACAGAATGAAGAAATGATACAAAAATATTACATAAAGGACTACAACTGCAAAATTACAATCACAGAGATTTCTTACAATTATTGTTATTCTAGTATACATCAATATAAACAGGATTGAATTCTCGCCAAAGTTTTTGTATAAACCAGGGGCTTTATTAATTTGTGCATCCCGGCAAAGAGAGGAGACCAGAGAGATCATCACGTGTGCGAATTGAAATCGCTGGCTTGCCATCCTGTTTGCGAATAAAAATACCTCCCTGGGAGCACCAGCAATGCGCAAAACCCAGCTGTTTAGATTTAGATCGAGTTTCACGAAAAAGTTCACGGTTTTGTTTGGTCAACCGTTCATTACAGAAAACTTTTTGAGGAGGACCAGGAATATCGTAATCCGCGCTGGTTACATTTCTTCTCACTTTTGCAGCTTTGGTGATCTCATCCCGTTTAGCTTTCCGTAACAGGCGTACCACTACAGGTCTTGAAAATTTAACATTGTCACCAGCGATGTTGGTATGTCTGCGAGGTCCTACTCGCATCGCCCAATCTATATCACTGTCTTCCAATTCAACACCAATTTTGCGTGCTGTTAATAGAATTATATGGTGGAGGTTTTCGTTGTTCCGCTCAGGAATGCCCGACAGTTCTAGTTCATTGCGAAGGTAGTTTTGGGCCTGCATGTTAAGTTCTTGTTTCAGATCATTTACAGTACCTTTAAGCATAACTGTTTCCTGTTCCCGGGATTCTAACTGTGTGATACGTCTGTCATTATTTGAAATTGTGGACCCTAACTCGTCTAATCTCTTTTCGCAGGTCGATAGTGATGATATGGCGTTTGCGAGTTGCTCTTTTAACAAGGAAATTTCTTTCGTTAAAAGACGCACTTCACCGATTAGTTCTTTAACCTCGGCATTTGGATTAGGATCAGAGACAGCGTCGAACTTTTTACGGAAAGATGTATTTTCTTCCAAAGATCTTATGGGTGTTGAACTGTTGTCTCCACCTCTTCTTTGTATAGCACAGCAGTCAGGGCATTTCCAATTTGTTTTCTGCTCACTAGACATCCCCGATATGTTTATACATAAACAACAGAAATGTTTATTGCAGGTGGATGCGGAGCATTTAATTTTGATCAGATCCTTTGTGGATTTTAAACATCCGTAGCACTTCATTTTGATTTAAAAGTCAACTAAGTTCTATAAACCGTAAAAAGACTCACAGAGTAAAGCGTCGAAAAGTGACTGTTCTGTTTATTTAATCTTTGACAAGTAGTGGAACCGGTCACGTATGAATCACTTGCACTGCAGTTTAAGCGATTATGATACTTGCACCGAGCACGTAACCGCGTTAATTGCTCGCCCACGGCACTACGCTCAAACACGCACTCATCAGCTGATTCGCTTTGAACTGTTATTTATTTCACGTTCAATTATAAATTTACACTATATTTTTAAGTAATTTATTAACAGTCAACTAGAAAAAGTATTTGGTAACACTGTAGATCACTTATTTACGCGATCACAGGATAAATAATGCTTTTCAGTGGAATAATGATACAGAGATACGACAAGTAGATATTAACCGTTTGACCGAGCGTCAAAGAATCCGTAATATGTAGATGATTTTCTGTATCGGATTCTTACACATGTTTTCCGGAAGACACAAATAGATACATACAAACTCCTGAAAAATATATGAAAATTTTGACTCAGAATATAAGATCAATAAATTGCAATTTCCTTAATTTACAGACTCTTTTAAAACGCATACCCTTTGAAAATGATTTTATATTCTTAACTGAATGCTGGTTATCTTGTAATAGTAATCAAAACATTCCAACTATTAAAAATTATGCAATGCACCATTCAAAAAAACACTTAAACCAGAGTGACGGCGTTGTAGTGTTTGTTAAAACAAATATAAACTATACTCTGGAAGAGCCAGACTTTTTGTTTTCCGCATCTGGATTAATTGTGAAACTTAACCAAGACATTGCTATTCTCTGTATTTATAGATCTCCGTCAAACGAGAATACTGATATTTTTATTTCTGCTCTCAATAATATACTTTCGTCACTCGTTAATTTTAAATCTGTAGTTATCACAGGAGATATTAACTTAGATATAAAGCCTTTTTCCTTAGATTCTCGCTCACATGATTACCTCAATAATCTTGCATTTCATGGGTTTCTGCCTGCACATACATTTCCAACACGAGGCAACAACTGCCTGGATCATGTAGTAATACGCACGAAATTATCGACAAAAACACTGGTTCTTGACAGACCACCAGGCCACGTTTATCGGCCTAGCTGTACAAGTTCTCAAAACCGCTACAATTAACTCAAGTACTAAAATTAACTTCCTAACTCTAGATAACACAATTCAAAATTTAGATCTATCGTGTATAAAAACTATTAAAAACCCTAACGATGCTACAGATTTTCTAATTAAGTCATTGGTTGATGCTGTTTCAGTAAATTCAACTATTATTCGAGTATCTAGTAATAAAAGAATTCTAAAACCTTGGATTACTTAAGGTCTATTGAGATGTATGCGAAATAGAGATTTATTGCACAAAAAAGCGAAAAAAAATCCAGACAATGAAACATATAAACTAACCTATAAACGATACAGAAATTATTGTAACAAAATATTGAAAACAGCTAAACGGTTATATGATACACAAGAAATTAATAAGGCAGGAAATAATATGAAAAAGTTATGGAACACTATTAAAGAAATATGTCATCAAAATCTAAACAGCATAGCACTCAGCTATTATCAGATAAGTCTCCAATAGACTCTTGTAATAAAATTAATAAATTTTTCGATAATATAGGTAGAAAACTTGCAAACAACATTACAAAGAATTGTGTCAATAATTAATTGCCCATCCCCTCCACAGCAGTCAATTGTTTACCATCATTTACTCTCTTACATACAGATCCTGATGAAGTTGTCTCTATTATTAATTCTTTAAAAACTAACGCTGCCACTGGCTGGGATAGCATTTCACCTTTAATTTTAAAAAGGTATGCACAAATTTTATCACCCTTTCTCTCTCACATTTTTAACTTATGTTTTGATTTTGGTATTTTTCCGCAGTTATCTTACTGGTCGAATACAAGAGACAAAAATTAATAAGTACTTTAGTGACGAGATGCCAATATCTTATGGGGTTCCGCAAGGTAGCATTCTTGGGCCAACTCTATTTCTTGTTTTCATTAATGATCTCTGCAATATACAGATTCCTAATGCCAAAATAGTTTCCTTTGCTAATGATACAGCCATTACATTTTACGGTACATCATGTCTGGATTTACAAAAAATAGCTCAACATGGTTTTAATACAGTTTATCATTGGTTAATCTCTCACTCTTTATCGCTTAACATCTCCAAAACCAAACTCATTACCTATTCAATCCGGACAATTACTCAACCTTTGACACTCTTAGTAATTAAAGCTCACACTTGTTCCAATAACCTTAGTGTAAACTGCCAGTGTACATCTATATCTTCCGCAGACAATATTAAATACCTAGGTATCGTGCTTGACAAGCATCTAAGCTTTAAAGATCACATAGACTTGCTTACTAGTAGGGTCCGTAAATTAATCTATATCTTCAAAAACCTTAGGTCTGTAGCTAACTTTTCAGTAATACGTAAGGTATACTACGCTCTTTGTCAGTCCATAGTTCAATACTGCATCACATGTTGGGGTGGGGCCACCAAAACTGCTTTAAACCCTCTAGAAATAGCACAACGTGCAGTTATGAAAGTGGCAACATTTAAGCCTATACTGTTTCCGACTCACATTTTATACAGTAACTGTGGAGTTCTTAGTATAAGAAAATTATTTATTCTGCACACAATACTAAATCAGCACAAAAGAACCGCGTACCGAAATATTGAAAGTAGGCGTAAATACAATATTTGTGCCATGAACCCACCTAAATTTGTCTTTATCAAACGCTTTTGTTTTTTCCTTGGCCCATATCTATAAAATAAGATCAACGCTATATTACCTATATATAATTTTCCGTATGCTCTTTGTAAACAAAAATTAATTGCTTTTCTTAAAGATAAAACATATGATGATATTGAAAATTTCCTACTGGTACTAAATTAATCTTTACCATATACCTTCTCGCAAAAACCAAACGCTCACGCTATTATACACATACACACATTCACACACACTCTTACACAAATACACCCACACTCATACTCACACATACACACACTCACAGGTAGATTACACTATCATTTTCTTTTATTAAATTGTTATTTAACTAGATAACCTAGTAAAGGTAAATTAAGCAAGTAGTTTTTTTTTCTTCTTAAACTATGTTAAATTGTAGTAAATGCAATATGCGCTCTATTTATTTACTTATAAAGTGTATTATGTAAATGTGAAAGGGACAGGGGTTGTTCTCCTTCACACAGATTGTAAAAATGTAGGAAGGGAACCAGGTCTTTGTTTAAATCGGTTCTGATTATGTTTGTTAATATGAAGTTTTAATATTAAGCCTTATGTAATACCATCTTTGTTTATTTGATTGAAATAAATTTGATTTGATTTGAAAAGAAGGAATTAGATGATACAGCTATTATAAAACAAAGTCCCAAAAAGCTGTCTGTCTGTATGTAATCGATTTTCTCAAAAGCCACTGAACGGATTTTTGTATGGTATTCACCAAAAGATAGTGCAATACTTCCGGATTGTTTAAGTAAATAGAAAATATCGGCATTATGTAAATTGTGTTGAAGAGATCGCGCAGTTGTTAAAAAACTTGTTTGCTGGGAGCTTTAGTCGCGTGCGCTGCGTAAACCAGCATAGATACCCTATAATGATGTTGTAGAGAATTGTAGATCTATAAAAATACTACAAAAAAGTCCGCGATAGCATGTCTCTATGGTTTACTCACAATAACTATTAATATGTTTAAAATTTTAATTTTAGATTAAAATTCTGCCACGCTGATTTCCACGCGGGCGAAGCCGCTGGCACAGCTAGTATATTATAATTTAGATTTACACGTTGGCGCAGGTGGCAGTGTCCTTGCTATCGGCTCTGAAGGTCGTGTTTCGATTCCGCCATGTATTAGAGTATTTATTTAAAAATTACAGTATATCTGTATATTTCGCACGGTCAGTATTAAAGTGACCTATTTCCAAACTAGGCTAATTGAGTTGAGATACATTGTAACCCTTATTTCAAAGTCATCTGTGACTACACGCTACGAACTATTCCAAAAACTTGTTTTTTCTTGCTCTTCCAAGTTATCTCTTTAACATGAGTTTTGTAGGCGCTACGCTATCTGTGCTTTATTGCAATTTGGCACTAAACAACTTTTTTGAATTAGGGCGTATTAATACTAAGCGTGCGATTTATATTTATGTATATTTAATAGTTTTTACTAGACATGAAAGAATCGAGCTGTGATAACCCAGCGGTTGTCGTGGAGTCTATCTCCTGATGATGCTTCGGTTGCGGGGCGAAACGATTGTTGAGTTTGTGCTAGTGAACGTGTGTAGTGCTTGTGTATTGTGATGGCAGTGATGGAGGTTTATGCATGTGTTTTTACGAATTCTGCATGTAACGGGTATGAAAAAACGGATAGTCCACTATACATTTAGCACTATATAAATTTTCTATTTGCTGTATCGCGGATTATAGCAAAATAATTTTATTATTACTTTTATATTATGGATCTCCGCAAAGTAACGCCTAATTCTATAAATTATTCATGTGTCTAATTAATAATTGCAATTAATCACACGCTTTTCGATGAAGGAAAACATTGTGAGGAAATTGCATATCTCTCGAGAATTCTGACGTTATGTGTACCCTACCAATCCGCATTTGAGCAACGTGGTAGGTTTTAGCTCCAACCCTTCTCTCCAGAAACGGAGAGAGGAGGTCTATTCCCAGCAGTGGGATTGAAACCGGCCGCTACTTTACTTTTTTTATGACAGAATCAACAATCACTTAGTGATCATGATATCATCATATGATACCATCTGCTACTGGCTTTTAAAATAAATATCAAAATCATTTTGCACAGTAATAGCGATTAGCAAAAACGCTACCCGCTTTTATATTATTTAGCTATTAGTTATTAATCATTACTAATCATTGCTAGTACAAACAAATGTAACCCTATACGCTTGCATACTATATAAGGCATACATTTCATTTTACACGCAATAGCAGTAGCGATAGCAGGTATAATCTATTGATATCAGATCATATCTCTTGATCATATTAAGGAATGCCTATGATTCCTAAATAGCAATCATACCCAAGCTTAGTTGTTAGTTGTCGGTTTGAAATACCCGCATACAAGCATAGTACACAATGCGTATATTAGCATGTAGTAAAAGGCAAGCGAAGTCACGCGTGAAGCTTGTAAATAACTGGTGATTTCAAAAAAATACGTTAGTACAGTTTATCTAAATTTGACTTCAATATGTTAAATAAGTTGCCCGCCTGTGTTTCTTTAAGTAGGTGGAAAGCGCGGATCGTGTACCCCATTAGAATATACGCGACAGGAATGCGGCAGGCTCTAAAGCCTCACGCGAGCACAATATGGCACAAACGGCGCACTACACACCGATTACCCTCTCGTCTTGTGATAGACTCGCGTGTCGATGTTAATATGGTAATGCAATGAGATTGATCCTCTGTGAACATATCTTCACACTCAAACCACTGAATTGTAATTTATAATTTATAGGAGTATGCGTTACTTTGAGAAATTTCATAGTATGAATATTATGATAGAATAATTGGTACTAACAAAACTATACAAAATATTAAATAAAAGCTAAGTATAGGAAACAAAATCCGTTCGCATCTCTTACATCACCACTAACACTAATAAAATTTAAATATAAAAACTTAGACAAAAATAAACAGAAAAACAAATATCATCCGTCTAGCGGTATTCGGCTGAGTAGAATAGACAACCCTCATTTCTTAGGAGTTGCCGTAAAAAGCGACTAAAGTAAGTCGACCCGACGTCTGGTATCCGGCTGAGTAGAATAGAGCACCCTCATTTGTTGCCGAGGTGTTTTAAAAAGCGACTGAGGTAAGTTGACCCACCGTGTGGTATCCGGCTGAGTAGAATAGACCACCCTCATTACTTACCGAGGTATCGTAAGAGGCGACTAAGGTAAGTCGACCCACCGTGTGGTATCCGGCTGTGTAGAATAGAACACCCTCATTTGTTACCGAGGTGTCGTAAAAAGCGACTGAGGTAAGTTGACCCACCGTGTGGTATCTGGCTGAGTAGAATAGACCACCCTCATTACTTACCGAGGTATCGTAAAAGGCGACTAAGGCAAGTTGACACGCCGTGTGGTATCCGGCTGAATCGAAAAGTCCGCCCTCATTTCTTACCGAGCTGTCATAAAAGGCGCCTAAGGGGTGTTGACGTCAGACAGGCGGCCGGTCGTAAAATACGTAGCCAAATCACATCACAGCATGGTTAAAACATATTGTATATAAACATATATATATAGCATGTACTTGTACGGTATATATTTTTATATGTTTTCCATATTACACACCACGTACCCATTACAAAATTATGTCCTTTTATGTCCAAAGTTATGTCCTTTCTCCGATCTGGTTGTCTGGAAGAGATCGCTATGTAGCGATAACACCGCCAGTTTGTACATTAAAAAAAGTGTATTACGATCTTGTAAATTTTTGTGTGGTGTACAATAAAGTATAAATAAATAAATAAATAAATATTGTGCCTACCCTCATTTAGAGTTGGATGAGGGCAGAAAAATGATGATGATGAATTTAATATTAATTTTAACAATACAAAATTTCACTGCATTAGAAGCGATCAGAATAAATCGTATAAGTATTTACATCAAGCAGCCGAGGTGCGAATAAGTGGTTCCGTGGAAATATTTCAAATCAGTACGGCCAATGGCACAGGCAATAACGGGTGACGTGACACGCATGCCGCTCATGTGCAGACTGCCTAATGTAGCACTGAAAGGGGCCTATTCAGCCTTTCACCCTTATTATGTCTTGTTTCGAAAAAGGCATGAAATCCTGTACTGCCTACTAAAAGGTAACATGTTCGAAATAAAATTATTTCCAATCGAGCAGTTATCTTATACGGGTGTTTTTGAACATTTTACTTTTACTTAATTATTTTATACGTACAGCGAATTAATGGGCCTTACAAAACTGTATTTTTCATTGAGTATTATTTGTTAGTATTATGGCCTAGTTATGGCTGTGACTTCGTTCGTATTATCAAATCATTGTTAAAAAACTGGGATTGTGATATTTACGCGACAAAACGGGTATTTTCCATCTATTATGTCATTTTATCCTGCAACTCGCTAAATTTAATTAACAATAAATGATTAATAAATTAATAAATCATTTCTTTTTATTACGGCTATTTTGTACTATCTATTTAGTCTTTGTATCCTCGTAAAAAAAAGTCATTTAGCAAATAATAGTGTAAGGAATTACAGTTGCCTAAATTCGTTCACGAGTTAACGATATTTATCGTACTTGTAGCGGTACAGACACAAAATTTTTAAACTATGTTGCCCTTCTTCTAGTCCCATATATTAAACTTCTAAGCTTTGATAGCCCAGCGGTGAGACCCCGCGACTCTTTCGAGAGGGTAACGAGTTCAAACACCGAGCAGGCCACCAATGAGTTTTTTTGTTAAAACTTATGTGTCTAATTGATAATTACAATTTATCACACGCTTTTCGGTGAAGGAAAATATCCTGAGTAAACCTGCATATCTCTAGAGATATGTGTAACCAACCAATCGGCATTAGAGTTGGTAGGTATTCGCTCCAATCCTTCTCTCGAAAAATGGAGAGAGGGATCGTAACAGGGATAAGTAAGGCTCTCTCTTTAACCATCGGACGATCATTAATGAATATAGGTCTCGTCAAGGAATTTTCAAGCTACACGATCCTATGTCACATAAATTCAGAATTCTCTAGAGAAGTTTTTAAATCGTAAACTGCTAACCCACCATTTTTCTGTATGGTGTCGCAACTCGATCACCATAGTATTCCTATTGCATTCGTTTCTTCAAATTAATAACACATAAAGTCTAAATTTCAAGTTTTATAACATAACATAACTGTTGCCATCGTTTGTTAGGTGACTATGACTTTTTTTATAGTACTAGTTAGAGTGACCAAATTTTAGAAACCATAAGTGATCAGAAGCGAGATTTTTGTTGCAAACACTAAAGAACTGTTTGGAGAATTTTTGGACGTAAGAATCACGTGCTATTTCCTAAATGTTTTAGAGCTAAGTTTTACCAATAAACTTTATTATTCATTGATTCAGAACTAATATGTAATATGTTAATGCCTAATCATGCAAAAGTCAGTTATTATAATTCTTAATTCTTTCTTTAACTATATATATATTGACCAGTAAGGACCTTTTTTTCTAACACTAACTAATGCTATTAGCCCTAATGGCTTTCACAGCCTCAACGAGAGAATGGGCGAGCGCTGAAGCATCATCGGGGGTAAAAACTGGGAGACCGAGTTTCAAGCGAGCCACGCAACATCTTGAAGCGTCGCCTTAAAGCCTCCTGTGAGCCCGGATCTCGGCTTGAAACAACGTGGAGGACTGTATCGGGTTGGGAAAAGTTCTAATGTCATAACGGATGGGACAAGATGCCCCGACCGCTAGACGTGAGGAAGCGAGGACCTCGTCTCCGCTAGCGAAGACGCTGTATGTAAGTTTTTGTAGTTTGTGGCGTTGGCGATCGTGATGTGATCGTCTGGATCATTAAGAACGCTCTTAGAGCGTCTATGCAATATTGATTTAAACTTTTTATCAAAACAGGTGCATTTGACAATCCTCCCGACGAGCCGGTTATGATGTACCTCAGCCTTTTCAAAGTATCTTTTCGAGTAACGTTTGGATAGCTGTGATACAAAGGACCGTCGATACTTGTACTTTTGTACTCCAATTAATATGTAATCAAAGGAATGCGCGCGAGCACTATTCGAGCTATGAAGTATGTACGTACCGAATATCCTAACCGCGAATCCCGAATACCAAAAAGCCAAATGATCGGACCCCGCTTTGTGACATATTGGAATGTGACTCCATTTATCCCCGTTTCCTATTGGAATCCGGAGTGACGCGGCAAATTGAAAATTGTGGTGCCTATTTTTGGCGATATTGATAATACCAATTGTAACATTGGCGTCGGAATGTCGAATTTCATATAATGATCGGATATTTCGACAGTAAAATGGCGCTCATTATTCCAAACATACAAATTTTTCCAGACATATTTTCCTGTGTAATATCAATAATAATATAATAACTGCGAACGTCTGTCTGTCTGTTACGCTTTCACACCTAATCCGCTAGACCAATATTGATGAAATTTGGTCCAATTAAAGCTTATACATTGGAGTATAATCAGAAATAAATATATTTGTTGCAATATTCGTTTTACATTAATTTCGATATATATTGCTCATGCAATTACGATTATCGAGAAGAGGAGTTTAGATCCCGTTCCCGTTTAAATAAAAACATAATAATTACTCTACTTACATTCAACACGTGGATTACATTTACTACAAATAAAATTTATTAAAAAAAAATGAAATTTATATGTTTTTTTATAAATTTTGACAAGATAACTACGTTTTTAACTTAACTTTTAGGCTTTTTAGATCAGCACATTGAAAGTAATTGAAAAACTTGGCGGAAAATATAATATACGTAAAATAAAGAATAAAGTTTAAAAAGGGGCTCACTTATGTAGCGGAATGAATGAAATACATTTTTATTATTATATGGGACTTGAAAAAGGAAAATATATTTTTAAATTTTATGTCTATATTGCACGCATCACAATAAATATCGTAAACATGTGAACGAATTTAGCCATACTGTAAGTTTATTCCTTACAATAGTGTAAATTTCTATTGTTTTCTAACGAGAATATAATGAGATACACATAGTTCAAAGACCGAGATATGTAACCGTAATAAACTGTAATGATTTATTAATCATTTACAGTTGATTAAAATCAGCGCATTGCTGATAAGACATTATAGATAACCTGTTTGGTCGCGTAAATATTACAATCCCACTTCTTATTCAATGATATGATACTACGAACGAAGTGACGGCCACAACTAGTCGATAATAATATTATTATATCGATCTGTTATCCTTTCACTGCAAATCCGCCGCAGCAATATTAACAAAATTTATTACAATTGAAACTTATAAACCGGGCTTCATATAGGATAAAAAATATCCCTTTTTTCCTTGGGCAACAGGAAAATAAACGAGTGTATGTTAGCAATAAAGTCGTCGCGAAGTCGCGGGTAGAACGAGTATTAAATAAATTCACCATGCCCGTGACAGAGATGCGGCCAAACTGCACGCATCACACGTCAAAGCGCAGTTCAACCCTTGCGTGCGATATTAAATCGCATTTTGACAAGCGTACCGTGAAAAATTAATCGAGTGTCGTCGAGTGAGCGGGCGGCAGAAAAAATGAAAACATGATGGCATTTCGGTCCCCGGAGCCAGAAAGGTCAGGCGGGCAGCCGCTCGTGAAATGCCTCGCCCTCCGGACATCGGCGACTGGTCCACTGGGGATAGACCACTTGTCGCTATCGCGGAAACAATATCACTATGTCGTTTCGAAGAGAAAACAAAAGAGCCCGTTGAAATCTGTGAAATATTAAGTTTTTTTAGTTTTCAACGGAATTTCATTTCGTCCAGGGTGTTTCAGGCGATAAATGAAAAGAGTCTAGCAGCACAAAGTTTCATCATAAAATACACATACTTTACCTTTGTAAGCAATATCTAAAAGCAAAGCAATATACTCGTAGGTTTCTTCTGCTATCTAGCATATACATAAATACATACATTAGTCTCCTTATAAAGTTTGCCATGGACGCATTACCATCACGTGCCATATTATGAATATGTAACATAAACCTGCGTTAGCAGTATATCTACTGCTACGCAGCAGTATATGTAAATTATATGCTACTAGCTGTGCCAGCGACTTCGCCCGCGTGGTAATCTGCGTGTCACAATTTTTTTCTAGAAGTCAAGTTTTAAACTAAAAAGTAGTTATTGTGAGTTAACCATAAGAGATAGAGACATGCTGTCCAGCTTTTTTGTAGTAGTTTTATAGATCTACAATTCTCTAGTACATTACTTTAGCGTATCTCTGCTGATTTACGGAGTGCACGCGACTGAAGCTCCCAGTAAGCAAGTTTTTTTACAACTGCGCGATCTCTTTAACACAATTTACATAATACCGATAATTACTATCTCTACCTAAATCATCCAGAAGTATTGCACAATCTTTTGGTGAAAATTATACAAAGATCCGTTCAGTAGATTTTGAGAAAATCGATTACTTACAGACAGACAGCTTTATGGGACATTGTTTATAATAAGTATAGATTCATAACTTAACTTTCAATACCTTGGTCTGCTTGTTAACATGTGTGACATGTTAACTTTTATACACAAAAATTATAAAGGCCAGGCCTTAATGACGACCTCAAAGCCGCGGGGAACTGCTGGAGTTCAGCGAAGCGAGATCGTGTTGAATAGAAGACCTTCAAAGAGACATATATCCAATAGTCGACGTCTATTGGCACAAGAGAGAAAAAATAGATTTTTATAGTATTCCCGATTAGGTAAAGGCTCTCATATTAGAGATTCTTTGAAACGTTTCTTTCAAATCTGAAAAGACAAAAAGAAAAGACGATCAAAAATCCTAAAATTTGCTGCGTAATCCCCACATACCGACACAGTATATTACACTCTCTTGATAACAATAATTAGTCCAATAATTCACGTCGCCATTACGCTATGATAAACGAGATTCTATAATTAGAAGGGTGCGAAAGTGCCCCTTGATAGTAACCATTAATACTTATCTAACACGAAATAATGCAATTAATAGCGCAAACTGTTTTAGAACGTATCGTGAGAAATACGCACTTGTTTGGTAAAAAACAAGGAGATACCGTGTTGGCGAGCATCTGAGCGATCCATCATGCCCGTCAGATTAATGTTATGATGTATGTGCTACATTACGGAGGAAAGAATGATTGAGCCGACGTGTCAATACAGTCCCGTGTTTGAGCAAATAGATTTGACAATTTTTTATACGTATCGAACAAAATATCAACTTACAATATATTCTAATACGCTATTAGAAAGCACTTTTGAATATTGATAGCCCAGCGGTATGACCGTGCGACTGTTTCGAAGGACATCAAATACCGGGCAGGCAATAAGCAACAACGGTTTTTCTGTTAAAACGTTGTCTAATTGATAATTGCAAAATATCACACGCTTTTCGTTGAAAGAAAACATGTTTAGGAAACCTACATATCTTTAAAGAATCTAGGGATATATGTAACCTAACCAAAAACGGAGAAAGTAGAGTTATGACAGTGGGATAGTAAAAGTACTTTACTACTTTTTACTTTCAGCTTTTTTTGATGTTACTCAAATTTAAAATACAGTAAGAGCCCTGTTAATGTTCTGTGTTCAAATGTAGATCGTAATATGAAACAATTTAAAACTAGGTTACCTCATCATATAAATAATTGAGTTAGGGAAAGAGGGATAGAAAATTGGTCAGGTATTTTATTATTAATTTTATTAATTATGTTTTTTATAACAATAAAACAGAATTTTATTTCTTAAATATAGAAAAATAATAATTGTTAATTTCAATGCATCACCAATTTGAAATTGAAGTTCACCGGTATAAAATATAAATAAAATAGACTTTTACAAGCCGCGATAACCGAACGGAGCGTGTGACTCTTAACAAACGGTCATAGATTCAAATCTTGATTAGACACCAACAGTTTTCTATAACGCACATATTTTGGTAAAAGAAAGCATCGTGAGGAAAGCTGCATATCTCTAGGAGGATTGAAGTATAGCGTATTTGTGTGGTAGTTTTAAGCTTTGACCCTTCATTAAATGGAAAGATTAGGTCTTAGCTTTACGGTGAGATAGTAAAAGTCCGCTACTTTCCTTTAATAATTTATATTCTTTAGAGCACTTTTGAATCGTATCATGTCATCAACGATATGTAGATGTCATGATAATCTAAACAAAATAATAAAAACAAAAAAAAAATTTTGCTATCTTTTCAGAACATATTTCTTAGGATTTAGTTATAAGAAATAAATTTTTAAACCAATGTTGTTTATTAAAATGTTATGAATTATATTTCAGTAAAGTATATGAAAGTAAAAATGTTAATTAAAAATGGTTAGTATATAATCCGTTCTTAAAATAAATAAATGATACATAGCAGAGTAACAAATATATATAAATTTACTGACTAACAATAACATCGCCGCAAGCAATAATTTAAATAATTAGCTATACCATCACGTTAGGCCGATCTACCCTCACAAATGTATCCTATGACGATCGCGTTTCCGCGTGAGCGAGCACATAACAATATCCGACACTAATAAAGGTCTCAATCCTTTTACAGCGGCAACATTGTATACTCTAATTGGTATTAGAGGAAAAGAATTGAGGTACCCCCAAATAAGCGCTTATCAACACATCAGTGAACTAAATCGACATCATCCCCGCAGGACTACGACTAATAAATGTTGTTTGCCCTCAGGTATTGCAGGAAGACAGATAAAAATATGCAATTTTTATTGTTTAAACTATACAAAATTTTATTTTATTGGCAATCATTGTTATTTTTATCGGGCAACACTCGTACATAAGTTTAATTTGTCGTCTACGTCTACTATTTCAGATTTACGACCAATGCTAAAAAATAGTTTCAAGCGGTTTCCACGTTAAAGGAAGTATTTGATAGACTGCTAACTTTTTTCAACTTTGACTACAATTAGATAATATTTGCACGCTAAGATACCAGTAGGACATATATGGCATGAATTTGAACATTTACATCACATTATGTACCCAGGTTCTTGCAATAAATGATTTATTTTTAAAGACTACTGTAATACTGATATTTGGATCTAACGATACCAAACGATTTTTTTTAAATCGTCATTTTACCTCATAGGTGTCTAACAACGCTGCGTTTTTGATGTGGGTTGTTTGAACCCCGCCTATTTACCATGTCAACTTCGTGAAATACTGAGATAAACTATAAATAAATTAGAATCATTTGATACATATAATGTCATAGAACTTGCTAAAATAAGACTATACTGTTCAAAGAGCCAAATCATCTTGAATTTTCGTGATACCGACGTCTTGTTTAGTTGGAATAATACCTGATCAGATAACTTAACAATACAATATATTATAATGAGGCAAAGTTCCAAAATAGTTTGTTTTTTAAATGTAGGCTAAATACATTTATTCCTGTAGTTGCGCTCGGCTTTATCCTGTGGTGGAACGGTACGTAGAAATAAGTAACCTGTGGATACCAGTTATAGACTGAATTGTTTTCTCTAGACAGCAAAAAAAAACTTTTGAGCTATTTCTTAACAAAATTGACAAAGCAATAAAAACACACATACACAAACACACACACACTTTAAAAAATTATGAGTGCTATGTATGTAAATCTACATTTGCCCAGATTTAATTTAGGTACCCGGGCAAAGAGTATCTATATTACTTGACATGGATAGGTAACGAAGCCCAAACATTTAAATTCTCTCATTGTAAATATTACAAAATCAACGTCCGCGTAAGTACAAAGCCGAAGGGAGAGCGCCCTCAAGGGACGCGGCACATTATAACCGAGCATAATATCTGCGTCGTCACTCGAGCGCAATAAATACCTAAATAAAGCGCAAATAATACCCAAATCGCTCATCAGAACACCGGAGACTCCCCAACTATAATTATCTATAATCAGACCGCACCCCGTGAGTAATCATTGCGTACATCGCGTATTGATTACAATTACTATGATTTGCGTACTGTTTGCATTATTGACTTCACCCTTGCGGCCGAATACATATTTTCGTTCGAATCAAAATTTCAATGACTTCACCGTGATTTGATTTACGCGGCCCCGGATAAAAAGCATGTTTTGCGCAAGCTTTTTTTCAGTCATAAATTATTGAAGCGAAGGGACGCGCTGACCCCGACCTCCAGTCGATTAACCATCACTAGGTCTTCCTTGAATTTCATATTTATAAACGGGGATTACGCAAAAATGCCAGTGTAATGGATCACCTACAGGACTTAGGCCGGGCCGTTGTCGGAGGGGGTGGGAAGGCAAATTTAGGAGGGGGGCATGGGCTGATGGTCGGACTCATCCATCACGCGGCTCACGCATGTGAATTGGGGCGTTTTATCTGGAGATAGCCGTGGATGGATCGTGGATACCTATTTAAATATTTCGTCGTTTAGCGAAGGCCGCCGAAGGTACACAACCATTAGCTAATGGTGCCGCATAATCTTCACATTAAAGGCCAAGTGTGACACTAAAAATAGAACTACGGAGCGTCTTCACTGTGTAGATAAAATAATTGTAACGTAAAATTTTGCTTTATCAATTATGTACTACAAAATCTCTAGAATACTGTATGTATTTGTTCATATATCAATGCGATCATGAAAGTAATAATACTGTTTAAGAGTAAAAAAGTATTATAATTTTTGTCTAATAGCAAGAATCTATTAATAGAATTAATTGATATAATCTATTCTTTATTTCCTTGTCTAAGGTTTGATATAAAAACAGAGAAAATAATATTTCAAGCATTGAAATGGATTTTTGAAAAACGAAAATACAAGGTAAATAATTTGGGACGACTTACGGAATGAGATTTTTGAAAAAGAAAGTTTGTAGATAAAAAATCATTAAGTCTTAACATAATAATAACGAATTCCACGAAACAAGAAAGCGTAGTGTGGAATTCATAGTTTTAGTCATATCTTTTATATAAATTTATGAATTTAATAAAGATTATTATTTATCAATTCAGGAGTAGCTGATGAAAAAATATAAATATAAAAGGGAAATACTTATATAAAATGTGAGTTTCATTTTCTTATCGGGTTCGAATACTTGTGGTTTGGGATACGTGTGGTGACTTGTCCTGCATGTGTAAGGTATGTGATTGTTGCCTGCTTCATACACTTAGCATCACATACATTCTCTTAACAGACGCGGATTATAGCAAAATAATTCTTATATAGCTTCTGTACTTATATTTATAATTTGGGATGGATTCAATTTGTGAAAAGAATAAAAATAAACTTAGGTTAATATGTTATGTTCCGATATACCAAATGATTCTTAATATCTGTTAAAATATTTTGTTTCATGCCAAACTCGTCCCGGACGTGACGTCGACACAGCAGTCTCAATTGGTCTCGTTCATTTACCTGTCACTCGTCACGACTTTTGAAAACATACGGGACTTGTTTCGATTTTAGATAGGGAAGAAATACCTCCTAACTTTCCACAAGCACATACAATTATTATGTATTCAGTTGCTTCCGCAACCGCAACCTGCTTATCTCTTGTACATTTCTATAATTATATATATGTAACTAAACAACAGGCATTTATAAAAAATAACAGGCCGTTACTTTTATACTAGAGAAGAGAAGCCAGCCTAAAATGTGCTATATTGCAATAAAGAGAAAGAGAAAGCAAATTAGCGTATATCTATCTGACTCTCTTTTTTATGTGTGATTAGACAAAGATGATACGAGTTTCATTTTTCCTCTCATTGTTTATTGTGGCACTCTCACTTACAAGCCTGCCTATAGCTCCTCTACTCTAGTATAATATCATAATATCATAGTCATAAAGAGCACTCTATGACTTTTGTAACATGCAAGAGTAAGCAAGGTTTATGTAACTCAGCGTGTTAAAAGGCATTATATTTCCGTATGTTTTCTAAATTTGAAGAGAAGACGCCATTTCACATAGAAGTGATCGAGGACGGGCCTCGACATTTGTAACGTGATGTTCGATATGGTAATGTTTTAAATGAGTCACCTAGTCGTTTTGTCACGGTGACTTCTTGACTCCTTTTGATGTTAAAGATGGATCGAATAAGTAATCGATAGGTATATTAGTACCTAGATTTGTACCATAGGAATTACGTGGACGGAAGAGTACGAAATTTGTCACATTTCACAATGCGGAATAAAGAAGAAGACGAAAAAGAAAAATTAAGAAAAAGCAAATGAGGGTGTATCTATCTCTCTTTTTTATGTGTGATTAGACAAAGATGAAGTGTACGAATTGAATCTTCCGTTTCATATTGTGACACTCTCCCTTACAAGCCTGCCTATTGTTCTATACTTCTAAGGTGCCTATGGTACTAAAGTAAGTGTAAGTACAGTAAAGGCCTGTTAGCATCCCACTGCTGAGCATAAACTCCTCTCTCTGTTTTTGGAGAAAAGGATTGGAGCTAAGACCTACTACGCTTCTCCAATGCGTATTGGTAGGTTATGCATATCCTTAGAACTCTCTAGAGTTATGCGGGTTGCAGGCCAAGAGCTGAGCTAAGCTAAGTTAGTTTAGTTTAGCTCACATAGCTAACGCAGTTTTCCTCACGATGTTTTCCTTCGCCAAAAAGCGTGCGATAAACTGAAATTAGCAACTAGACACGTAAGTTTTACCTCATTGACTGTGCCTCAGTGCCTGCCCGATGTTGGAACCCGTAACATCTCAAAGAGTAGTACGTTTCACCGCAAGGCTACCACATACTCATGGTTCTCTTACTCTAGTATAATAATTCTATAGTTTGTTATGCTTAAGGAAAATTAATCTATACTTATTATAAAACAAAGTCCCAAAAAGCTGTTTGACTGTATGTAATTGATTTTTACAAAATCTACTGAACGGATCTTTATACGGTTTTCACCAAAAGATAGTGCAATACTTCCGGATGGTTTAAGTAAATATTACATATCAATATTATGTAAATTGTGTTAAAGAGATTGCTTTCTGGGTGCGCTGCGAAAGCCAGCAGAGATACGTTAAAGTAATGTAGTAGAGAATTGTAGATCTATAGATACTACAAAAAGTCCGCGACAGCATGTCTCTATCTCTCACGGTTAATTTACAATAAGTATTTTCATATTTAAAATTCCTGCGGGCGAAGCCAAAGGCACAGCTAGTTAACAATAAAAGTTAAAAGTTAAGTTAAGTTATTATTAGTTAAAAATTTTGCAGCATCCAATTTGATCCAACTAAATCGATGCTTTTGATAATGCGCAACAAAGTGAGACAGATAGGTAGCGTTTACACTCTCTTTTATTTCGACAGACATATTTCAAGCCTGCTTCCCTATTCTAGTATAATAACTCTATGAAAGTTTTACCAAATTTTAGCCTCACATCAATAAATATAGATTACAGGAGTCGTCGATCTTTATTGTTATTATAATCAATACAATCGGCGCTAATCTTTTCATCTTTGAACTCAGCATCTCGTTAGCGTTAACCTCGGTATGCATATCTAAATCAATCTTCCATTGTTAGGTACCAGAAATATTTATGCTTAACTAGCTTCTATATGTAAATTAGTCTGCATTTATATTAGTATCACGAAGCTGTGATAGCCTAGCGGTGAGACCGTACGACTCTCTAGAGACGACATAGGTTCAAACCCCGGGCAGGCACTAATGCGTTTTTCTATTAAAACTTGTGTGTCTAATTGATAATTGCAATTTATCACACGCTTTTCGATGAAGGAAAACATCGTGAGGAGACCTGCATATCTCTAAAGAATTCTAGGGATATATATATATACCTACCTATGTATGTATACCTACCAATCCGCGTTGGAGCAACGTGGTAGGAGACGTAACGGAGAGAGGAGGCCTTAGCCCAGCAGTGGGCATAGTAACAGGCTGTTACTACTCTTTTTTTATATTAGTGTCGAGATAATAGCGTGGCATAAACTAATGCCACTCTCCAGCTCTTTAAGTATGTTCATAATAGAAATAACAATGTTACTTCAAACGGATTATAGATTTGGACGTTACTTGGCGGAATTTCATAGTACAAGTTATATTAGATTTTGTTTTGCTAAATTACCATTCCTTTAATATTCTAGACACCTGAGATAAGTAAGACCTTCGACTTAATATTTAAAAGCAATTAGAGATAAGAAAATATAAAAATCAGCACCTTATCAACGAACAAGTAAACATTACAAAATCCAGTTTACTACACGTGTTTGGAGACAAAATCAATGGTAGTGGGTTGAAATATTTGTGTACAACACTGCTTGGTGCTTGGAGCCTATCTCCTGACGATGGTTTGGTTACGGGGCGGAACGATTATTGAGATTGTCGTAGTGAATGTGTGTAGTGTTTGTGTAAAATGCTGCTGTGGTAATGGTGTCCTGTGATAGGTGTGGTAACTTATCCTGCATGAATACGGTATGAAAACGGTTTAGCTTCATATACCTAGCATTACACAGATTTTCATATGAAACGCGGATTAAAGCAAAATAATTCTATCATAACGTTTTGTAATGTGTTACGCTGTTGGAATGTGAAAGAAAGTATTCTGTATTCCAAAAGTAGTCTAGTATAACACCTCTATGGTTATTTAGGTTGCATTTACATAGCAGTGACATGTATGACACTTTCTGAGTTCCTTCGTAGCGACAGTGCTTTAAGACTGCATGCCATGACCCCTTGTTGCGACTCAATCGAAGACTTAAACGACGACCGCGAAACACTTTCTTTTCGTACCATGAAGTGTGAATTGCATTGGGGTCGTAATGTTTGAAAAGGATAACGTTATATGAACTATAAATAACTCTGTTTCTTTTATTCACATGTGCTTAGGACGCATTCCGAACGCTCATTCAGCAACGACCTAAAGTGTGCGTCTTTAAGACGTCATGGTATGAAAAAGCAAAACAATTTCGTTTACGTCCTCAATTGAGTCGCAACAAGAGTTCATGGAGGCCTGCAGGACTTAGTATCATATTAGTATTGATACCGAACCAATATAGGTTCGGATTTACGCGACTTTTCTTATTGCTTTTTGAGAAATTTTTGATAAGTATCAAAGCTATACTAAAAAAATCTAAAATGCCTTGTAGAAGGCAGCATGGTGCTGCTATATTGAAAAGGCTTTTTGAAAACTGTAAATTGTCTTTGAAAATGCGTGAGCGCGTTTCTGAGAAAATCGATCACAGACAAACAGACAGCTTAAAAGGACCTTGTTTTATAATAAATATAGATAATACATGCATTGTGCTTGAAAACTATCCAAAAACGTATATTCACGTACAACCGATTTTCTGCAAACATTTGTCCAGTATGGATCTTCTCTAGAACTTTATAAAAGTATAAAAATCAATTCTAAAGGAAACAATTAAAAAATATTCAGCTCAAAGATTTTATTAAATTCCACTAGTACTCTCTCACTACTCCACTCAACTACGATCTGGGGAGTTTCGAGATTTGTCTTATAAAAGAGTGTTTTTCATGATTTAATAAACAAAAGTAACAATCGATGACACAAGTCACAAAAATATAGTAATTAATTAAAGAAGGAAGAGGAAGCACACTGCTGTTAAGTCTTACGTAACTTCTATGCTATAAATTATTCTACGAGCAAAATGTAGACAATAAAATACCAACACAACAACTGCAAGAAAATAAATTCACAATACTTTATTCTCTAACCTCGACTAACAATTCTTTAATCTTAATGAAACGCTAAATAAGTGACTTGTAACTAGTTACGACGACTGACGAAATACCTATTGCAATCAAAACATACATGAAACTAATCGCTAACTAATCATCTTGTTAGCGTTGACCCCTTCATACGATACGTAAACAAAACCACCGAAACCTTATGCGTCATGTATAGGAATCAACGCTGCGTATAATCCGCTCGACGATAGCCGTAATCGGTGGTAATCGTTACTCGTTAATCGTTAATCGTTAAGGCTGTAAACTCAAAACAAGTCCGGCGCGCGGCGTCGCAACCGCCCTTGAACTGAGCGGCGGAGGCTCTCGTGGAGGCTGCGCGCGGGGGGCGGGGCCGCCGCGGCCAATCAGCGCCCCTTCACATTTTTCAGCCCCCGCCCGCATCGCCGGACGCTGCCCAAAAACAAAAGGATCAAAGTCGGGGAAACCTATCTCTTTCTTTGTGGGGCCAGCGAGCGGGCTTCGATGAGAGGATAGATACAGTGTGTCGCGCGGGCGCGAATCGATAGCCGGGCCCCCGCGCGTGGCCCCCTGCCCCGGCCCGGGGCCCCGCGCCCTCGCCCCTGCCCGCCCGCCGGCCATTTGCACGGATGTTTACTATTATTATTTTATTGAACGGACGTTATAAGTGGCGAAATAAGAATATTACCAGATCGCGGGCCGAGCGATTACCGCAGGCGACAAACCTGTTACATTTAATTGTGGGCACGACGCGACGGCGGCGGCGATTGTTTCGTAATTGCGCCGCGACGCTTATTACCTAATATACCTACTTGCAAATTTATAAACACCATTACGGTGAGGGCTTTGAACTTAATCATGTATACTTATTATAAAACAACGTCCCAAAAAGCTGTCTGTCTGTCTGTATGTAATCGACTTTCAAGATCTACTGAACGGATTTTTGTACAGTTTTCACCTAAAGAAAGTAGAATAATTCCGGATGGTTTAGGTAAATAGTATATATCGGTATTATGTAAATTGTGTTGAAGAGATCGAGCAATTATTAAAAAACTTGCTTGCTGGGAGCTTTAGTCGCGCTGCGTAAACCAGCAGAGATACGCTGAAGTAGTAGAGAATTATAGATATATAAAAATACTACAAAAAAGTCCGCGATAGCATGTCTCTATCTCTCACAGTTAACTCACAATAACTACTTTTATGTTCAAAATTTTGAAAATATTCGGAAAAAATTCCGTGAATCATTGAAATCCAGGCGGGCGAAGCCGCTACTAAAATTATAAATATAAAAGTCTGTCCGTTCATCTGTCACGTTACGCTTTCATAACTAATAATCTAGAGCAATGGCGATGAGATTTGGTAAAACATTTACGATCATCATCATCCCCCTGCCCTTATCCCACTCAAAGTGGGGTCGGCACAACATGTTACAAACATGTTGTCACATGATTTGGCTGCGTATTTTATGACCGGCCGCCTGCCTGACGTCAACTTACCTTAGTCGCCTTTTACGACACCTCGTTAAGAAATGAGGGTCGTCTATTCTATGCAGCCGGATACCACACGGCACATACCTTAGTCGCCTCTTACGACACCTCGGTAAGAAATGAGGGTGGTTTATTCTATTCTGCCGGATACCACACGGGGTAAAACATGTACTATAAAAAGAGAATATAAAAAAATCAACAATATATTTCAAACTAAAGTCAACGCGAACCAGATGCCAAAAACTATATAGTTACGTAGGATAGCCGGCAGAGATCTCTGTCTAAAGGATGAGTTGACCTTTGTACAATTTTTTTTTATTAATAATTTTCCTTCGTTCTTTTATGGTACATAAAGAAGTACTTAAATAAAAGTTTATAGTAAAATCTTAATATTTAGGAACCTAAAAAATTCCAAGTGGTAACTAATTCAACAAACATAACATAATTAAAGATAATTAAGTATTATTACAAATTATTTATTTAACGATTACGAATAGGTACTTCATTCAGTAGGTTACTTTGATTTAAAGTTAAGCGAGTGTTACAAGTTTATGAAACTAATATTTTTAAGCGTTTTAGTATATGATAATGGCCTTAGAAAGACATATCCTTACCTATTATAAAACAAAGTCCTCAAAAGCTGTCTGTAATAGATTATCTCAAAATTCATTGTTGCCGTGTGGTATCCGGCAGAATAGAATACCCCACCCTCCTTTCTTACCGAGGTGTCGTAAGAGGCGACTAAGGTATTTCCCGTGTGGTATCCGGCTTCATAGAATTGACCACCCTCATTTCTTACCGAGGTGTCGTAAAAGGCGACTAAGGTAAGTTGACGTCAGGCAGGAGGCCGGTCGTAAAATACGTAGCCAAATCATGTGACAACATGTTTGTAACATGTTGTGCCGACCCCACTTAGAGTGGGATAAGGGCAGGAGAAAGATGATATCTCAAAATTCATTGAACGGATTTTTGTACGGTTTTTACTTATGTAGGTTATTAATATAAGTTAAATTGCTTTTTCTTTAAGTAAGTTTATATTTAATCATTGTCCGAAACGGCTTAACTGATTTTTATGAAACTTTCACTGACAGATACAGGAGCTTTCATAGCAAAATATAAGCGAGATATAAGCTTTAAGCGGGAAAAACTTTGTGACACCCTGATTTCTACGTAATCAAAATCACGGGTAAAGAGCGGTAATATTTTGTCTATAATAAAGTATTACAACATTACATCGATTATTGATAGAATTAGGCGTTACTATGTTCATAGTACGAAAGTATCATCATGTTGCTTTAGGAAATAATCCGCTGAAACAATATTGACGAAACTTAGTAGAATTTAACATGTGTTAGGTTAAATTCTACATGGCCTAATATATTAAAACAACCCCGTTTATTTTTAGCGAACAGGAAAATAAACATAATTGAGAATAAATTATAAAATATGTAATAAAATGATGATGAACTAATTACTTTTAGCCATGACTCTGTTGTATAGGGTAGAGTATTAGCTATATATCCACGCCTTCTTATTATCTATATAATTCTGAATAGTATAGTAGAATGTCTGTATCAGCCTCCCTTTAACAGTGTTTTTAATTAAATAGTTGTAGTAGTACAGATAAAATTGATTGCGGAATTTTATTATAGAATCTTATATCCAAACCCACAAGACTTACGTTCTTTATCCATTGCATTGATCCATGGACAAATTGATTACATACGATTATAGAAATGAAATATAAAAAAATACAACTCGCTGTTCACTAAAGCCAGCGAGCGATATATAACTTAGAAATACTCGGAATCCAAATAGGCTGGTCGTGCCAGTCCGAATTAAATCTGAAATTTTCCAAAGAAATTGTTATACAATGGGTATAAAAATATATAATACCAATAGACTTTAAAATAGATACACTGCCATAGTGTTGTAGAGTAATAAATAATGCACATCGAGGCATAGAGAGAAAAAATCTGCTAGTTCTGCTTGATAGAGCATTGTCTCTGTCGCACGGACTGACGAACCCGTGCGAAACGTCACATACTAACTGAGTGACAGTGACAGCGCTCTACGAAACCGAACTGGCCGGCTGTTTCGTTCTAAACATCGACGTGCATTATTTAATGCCGGGTACTATACTTGGGTAGGTAATAACATGAAGATATGTAAGTCGATCTGTAAATACAGAGTCGATCTGTAATATAAGAAGATCTGTAAATACAGCAGATTGTGTAATTATTATATTCTTGACGTATTTTATAATAACAATTTGACATAGATGTATTTTATTTAATTTGTACATTGTTTTACCTGTAAATTCCTTGTAATAAAAAGTTTCTGTCAATATCTCTAAACTTTTAAATTTTGCATGTTATTTATTAACGAAACATGTTGCTCTGTTATTTATTAGCTTATTCATTTAATTATAATACCGTGTTTCATGAAAACTAAAAAGATTTGATTTGTAAAGTAGTAGTAAAGTAGCAGCCTGTTACAATCCCACTGCTGGGAATAGGCCTCCTCTCTCCGTTTCTGGAGAGAAGGGTTGGAGCTAAGACCTACCACGCTGCTCCAATGCGGATTGGTAGGTTACACATATCTCCAGAGTTCTCTAGAGATATGCAGGTTTCGTCGCGATGTTTTCCTTCACCCAAAAGCGTGTGATAAATTGCAATTATCAATTAGACACATGAGTTTTAATACAAAAACTCATTGGTGCCTGCCCGGGTTTGAACTCGTGTTCCCCTCGAAAGAGTCGCACGGTCTCACCTCTGAGCTATCACAGCTTAAAAAATTTGATTTAATTTGGCGAAATTTACGAAACCGTCTAAAGGACATATTCGTCTGTCGTCTTCGAGTATGATCGCCAACAACCCGGGAAATGTCGGTTTTCGGACACGCATCAAAGAGAATCGTTGAATGATACGTATGATAATACGGATGATCGTGTAAACACTTGCACGATGTTTGTGCCGACACAATCATCACACTACATGTAGTGTATACACGATCATACGATCGACGATCATCGCCGATAGTGAAAAGCAGGCATTAAGTAGACGTGTACGAAGTCTCAAGTACAATTCACTATAGAAATATAAATGACATTTGCATTTTTTTGCTAGTTATTTTTTGGTCGGGAGTGAAGAGACAGAGAGATCACTGCAAAAGTTTTTCTAACGCTAGAGCAGTGATTCCCAAACATTTTTGTACCCACCTCAGCCTTTCTAAAATTCTTAAGTAATACACATATTTTTTACTATTAAAGACTTTTCTATTACTGTTCAATTTAGTAATTTAAGTGATAGGTTTAAGATAGAAGAATTTGTTTTTCTTTTTGTCAAATTTGGCTCCAAAACCTAGCATCCATTTTCGAATTGCCACCCTTAACAATTACATTTCCCCCATGTGGAGCGTGGGTCTCATATTGGGAAGCACTGCATTAGTGGATGTTCTGATGATGCTTCCGTTCAGGGCATGGCTAATGGTAGAGGATGGTACAACTATGTGGTGGTGGAAAGCTATCACCTATTCATAAGATAATAAATAAATGCCGGAATATCAATCATTACAGTAAATAAATAACAGACGCTCATGATATAAATAACAGAACAGAATATAATAACTGCATACAATAATTTACCATTACAACAGTTGAAGAAAACTATTAAAAGAAGGCTGATACTACCTACTAAATAAATAAAAAATATGGCGAAAACTGCATAGTGCATAGAAATTAAATTTCAATATTTACTATACAAGTATTTTACTGCGCCATCTGTACTAAATAGCAGTAACTTCGAACTGTATCTTTCTGTGAGAGCTACGTAAATATAAACTAGGTGGCGCTGTAAAAATATTTACTCATAAAAATTAACTGCATTGATAATTATATCATAACCATATTTTGTCATTGTTTTATCATATAATTAAAAATTTAAACACATATAAACACTAAATTTAAGGCACATTTATATTCATTAAACGATTTCTTTGTTTGCTGCGTAATAGACCGCTTTGCCGACATCGCAAATAACTTCCGCTTGCCGCTTCGCTCGACATCACACACACGCAAACGCGAAGTAATGTAACCAACTTCACTCTGTTAATGTTCGATCTCTTTTAACTACGTCGAGGCTTGTACTTTTTAGGATTGCGCTTTTCGGTAATTATTACTTTTCTTATTGCAATATGGCGTTTTTTAATACTTTGTGTTTATAAACTAGTCAATATAATTCTGAGTATAATAAGACAGTGCCGAGAATAGAAGAATTTGGCGCGTTGGTTTCTGTCAACATAGCATCTATAAGTTTGCACGCAGTGGCGTACATGCACGTGTAAATTGGAATACAATTGTTATTATTTGTGTTTGCAGACATGGCTTTATCAGTTGCACTACCTCTAGGCGGATTGGAGACAGAAAATTTTAACTCGTTTAGGCATATCATAGACATAGCGGGCTTATCCAAGTCGCAGACGAGCCCAAGCCCATCTGTCTCCAGTGAATCTAGCGGTATCGGCTCGCTGGGCTCGTTGAAATCAGAGTCTGTTAATAACGATTCCTTGCCGTCTAGTCCTCAAACAACAGAGAAGGTAAGTTAATTAAAAAATATGCACTGTTTGTTTGCGTTCGTCCTGGCCTTGACCTCTCTATTTTCATAATATTCCGTAATGGCGAACGTCTTGTCGTTACGCTATCAATGTGTACAATTGACGTGTGATAATGGAAAAATTTCGGTTTTTTTGATTTGCATAAATATTATTTGTGTTCATATAATTATAAACAAATAAAATAATGAAAGAAAAACAAATCTTAATAATACTTAAAATTTTACTATAAAACGAAAAAAAAATATCCTTTTTATTATTAATGAAGTATAATACTAAAACTTCAGTATCAGTTATCTCAAACTGCTAAAAAACAAACAAAAAAGTTCAATTTTTTATCTTGTCTTTCAGAAGTTGTTCGAACCCTTTGTGCAACCACAGCCACGCCAGAAAGAAACAAAAGTTGATGATTTAAAAGTCATTTATGGAGGACATGATATTCTCAACTTGAGTGCTAATCTCACGGATCCTCGATGGAATTATCGTGCCACAGTGCTGCCACCTAACAACCCTGCTCTGTTCTTTGCCAACCGGTCTCAATATCATCGGCTGGGACCCTATGGAACACGTACACAGTATGTAAAAGATTGTTGCCGTATATGTGGCTTCACATATGTTGTGGCTGCCACAGAGTAATTTGACAAAGTGTCTATAAGCACTGAACAAAAGTCAAATGGGTATGACTGGGACACAACAGGGTTCAAATATTTTTTTGAAGTCACATTGGTGCTTAATTAAACCATTGCAATTTTTTAAACAACTTCAGTTCATCTTCTCAAAATAATCTTATGACAATCTGTCAGAGTAGCTTTAGAAATGGCAGGCATTCCTATTTTCTATGATATTTATTTAAGATAATCATTTATATGAACAAATGTTTCTGATGAACTGGTGTTGCTAGATTTGTGACATTTATTATTTTGCTCAAAGTATTTGCCTGCTGTGGCCCAGTCCTAGAGATGATGACTGTGGAATATGCATGTGGTTTTCGTCGCGCGTATTCATAGAATTAAATTTTGAATGTGACTTAATACTGTGATCTTAATTTAAAGAAGGCAATTTTGACAAATTCTTTGAATCGTGTGACGATGCAAATTTATTTCGTTTTGATTTTTAACTTATTTAATTTGTGTGATAAATTAAAATTTAGGTTAATTAAATAATGCCATAAGTTATACAGACATACAAAATTGGCATTTTAAATCCCAAAAACTAGGATCTTAATGACTCAACCATGTATTCCAACTATGAATTAATATAATTTAAAGACAGAAAATTAATAATAATATATTATGCTACAATTAGTTCCTCTTAGAAATATTAATAATTATTTGTTATCCAAAGAATTTTTTGTTTATAAATTGCATATTATATTATCTATAAATTGTTGATCATAACAATTTATTTGATTTGTTGGCATAAAATCAAGCAGGTGATAACTCACCCTTTGGGTTTTGTGCCCTATTACTTTAAAGCAATATTTAAATTATGGACATTACTTATAAATGAGTTGTTCCCACCATTACATCATATAGTTATTATTTAAATATTGTTTTATGATAATTTTTAGTCTGTAGACATAATAATATTAAATATATTCCACAGTCATTTATAATTAGTTCATCATCGTTTAAACCAAAAGGCTGCTTCTCGTATATTCACACTTTGACTTGACGAGATAGCATCAATTTATAGCCAAGCTGTATTTTAAGTTTAGGATCTAATTATGATTGTTGGATTTACCGTCCGAGCATTACATAATAATAGTGATGACGTAATCTAGAGGAAACAATCTTGTTACATTGCCCATAAATAAAAATCCTATTAGACTTTGTGTGAAAGGGTGTACAAACTCATAAATTATATGACCCACCCATGGGGAACTTAGTCAAAATAGGTTATCAGTGCATATCATCACAAATTAAAGCAGTGATTAGATATTCTAAGGTATTAGTAGTTGTTACAGACCGTTTTAAAACGTTCGAGTCATTGATGTGCCCAGATACTGGGTTTCTAGTGAAATTATAGTAAGTGTCGTTAACAGACTGGCAATATCTCTATAAATGCATATTTAAATTATAATATCCATGGTCTCTTAATTTAGTCAAATATTTAATAGTGTGTCTTTTGATCTATGTGTAAGTAATGTGTATTGTACTAACTATATGGATAACTAATAGTACTGTCTTGTGCAAATTTGTTTCTGCTATGTTGTGATCAGCTTTAAATTGTACACAATAACGTTTGAAATATTTCCAAGTTATTTTTATAAAAAAATGTTGATATTTGACAATACAGACTCTAGTTTCAAAAATTTCCTTTATATATGTGATTTGTTTCAAGATTTGGCAAATATTCTGGAAGGGACCAATGTCAATGCATTGATTTATTACAATTTTGTGATGATCAAAATCACTAGCAAAACACATATAGTATCTATATTTTTTTTACCATGTTGAAATTTACATTGCATTTTATGAACTGCTTTATTTTGCCACTTTTCCTGTAATGAGTATAATGGGCTATGAACATAAACACATATATTGTTATCACTAAGTAAATGTTTACAAAATTTTATTTATATATTTATGATTCAGTGGGTCATGACTGAACATATAGCATGGATCTCAGAATGCAGCTTTTACAGTGACTTTTACCTAACAATAATCATTTATGCCTAAAGAAGACATCTCTAGAAAATTATTTTAAAATTAAAAAAAATAGAGGCACCTTCATAGACATAGTGTGCTATATTCTCAGTCACACATACATCATGGTTGTTATGGTTATAAAATGTTGCATTCAGATTATTATTTAGTTATTTAACTTTAATATGACAAGTTTCAATCGAATGTAGTTCAAAGGAAAGTATTTGGAGCGATACGCACAGTTTTTATATAGTTGCTCTTGTTGTGAAGTCTCCCTAGTATAGTATAGGAGTCCTGAGGTGCGATGCAATACATTGCATTCCAATTTGTGTTTAAGTTAGCAGCCGAGGGGTAATAGTCGTTAATGTTTATTTTTGTCCACATTGCCAAATATTTTGGTTGTTGTACTATTTATTTTAAATTGATGAAATTTTGTTTTTCTTAATATCAATTTAGTACCTACCATTGCAAAGTGGTCAAGTGATTTTTTTTTTGTACTATAATTTTAATCATTTGAATATAATGCATTTTATTTTGTTTTAGTCAAATCATATTATATAAATGATATTATACATATTGAGTTATATATTAGCTATTCATTCATATTTATGATAAATATTGTTTTCTCATTGAACTGGTAGTCAAATGACAGTATTTTTATAACGGAAATTGTATAAGGATGAAGGGTTTTGTGCCTAGACGAGGCGCCCGCGGCTCGTCTGGCCGTTCCGGGTTGCGTGTCCAGTGTGTATTATAATACGTATCTCTGATAAGCATTATGTAGGTTTAGCGAAATAGAATTAACTCGGAGACAGGCTCCAAGTACCAAAACTTATTGGTTTAATGTTCTCTTATTATCGTGATATAGTGCGTCGCCGCGTGCGGCGCAGAGCTCAATATTTTAGTAACCCTTAAGAAAATTAAAATACCTCTTTTGAAAAGAATATATATATTATATAGTATATCCAATCGATGATCACATATTATGTATTCCCCTGTTTATTTTGATGTGATATCATAAATGACTGATCTGAAATTAGTTTTAAGTTGGTTATCGATATGCAGTGCTATTTCGAGAGTGTAAGTAAGGTTTAATATTGAAAGTGCCAATGCTCGTAATTTAATCTATATGACTGTTCCTTTAATGTAGCTGTTGGGGGCCCGGCAATAGCCGCGGCCGCACCCTCGTCGACTTCAGTATAAAATATAAGATCGTCCTTCCTAGCGCTAAGTTCAATTTGTTAATTTTAGTGGATTCACGTAACGTGCACAATCTCAGTAATGCTTGCAATATTATGTATAACATGTAAATCCTCGTTTTTTTTTTGTTTGTTTAATTTAATCCAGCGTAATGTTAAGAGTACAATATGAGATGATGTTATATCAATCTAGTATCAAAATTAACCGAAGATAATATTATTATTAGTAGGTAAAATTTTAACATAGCTTTTCGTATAATTGGGATGTTTTAGTATTTAGTAGTGTATAATGGCGTAGTGGCAAGCGGATGTCTAGTGAGTGAAGTAATGTAAGTGGCAATAATACTCGTTGTAAGTCCCCTGCCAAGAGACTACAGGGTCGCGCGTCACAGTCGGAACGCTGCGCACTAGGCGTTTTATTTGTTGTAATTATAATAGCCGTAGGTATTTTATCGTACTTAAATAATTATTCTTGCGATGCCTTAATTCTGGTTGTCAATTAGACACGTCTGCCTAGAGTGTTATCATTGTTTTTATTTATTTTAGTTTTTTTTTTTACTGTTCCGGCTTCCTCCGTGAACTTCCAGTCCAGGCTGTTCTTTTGAAATGATTTTGAGGTCGATTTATTTTTACCTAAGTGTTCTTATTAAATGTTACCAAAATGTTTTTAATAAAATATTTTTATATGTAATGTTTGTTTTTTTTATTACTGACTTGACCACAAATTGCCTTGGCATGTCACACAGTTTTATATCGACTGTGAACTGGCAAATTGTCCTATCTTATTTTTGACAACTGTTCAGGAAGAATAAAAAACGTGATTATTAATACATTCGCAATAATTTTTATGAAATAAAAAACAGATGACTTTAAATATGTTTATTTATTTGCAAGTTTTCTAGTAGATAATACATGTTGATACGGTAAATGATGGGCAGTAGTACCCGATGCCCTTAGAAAGTGATTTTGCTTAAAATTGAGATAGGACGTATTGCCGGTTCACAGTCGATATGCACAATTTATTTTATTTACTATATGAAACGTGGTTGATGTTCCTCATTTTTTATTGAGCATTACATTTTATAACGTAGGTATTATGATAAAGCGATTATCTTAATCCTTTTAGTGATTTATCACTGAGACCGATAATTAAAATTTTTTTGAATGAATCACCTTGTTATAGATAGAGGACAGCTTTGCAAAGCAAGGAAATAGTTTTAAAAAAATGTGATGACCATCAATTTCAATACCTACTACAATTGTTTTTTGTTTCTCTTATTTTTAACATAGGAACTGAGGAAGGGATTGTGATATATTATAGGAAGATCGTAAGGTGAGACTGAATCGTGAAAAAAATCCTAATGAGTATATATTGATTATTATAAGAAACAACAGTTTTTGTGCAATGTAAATTCTTATCAGGTATACCTACAGGTTAACCGCGCGAAGAATAGTAATTTGTAAGTTAAAAAATTCAAACTACAAATAAAACAGTGCAATACTGAATGCGCTCTTATTAACTTTTTCCTTTATAGCGTGCAAATCAAATCAAATCAAATCAAAATAATCTTTATTCAAATAAACCATTTCAGGCACTTTTGAATCGTCAAGCATCAATATGATTAATGAAGCTACAACTGGTTCGGAATGTTGCTCTTACCGAGAAGAACCAGCAAGAAACTCGGCGGTCAATCTTTTAAATATTTTCAATTATACATTATTAAACCGCTGTCTTGTATGAAGCTGAAAGGATTTTCAAATCCAGGCTTTCTTATCATCCAAATAATCTTCAATTTTGTAATATGCTTTACGTATAAGCATATTTTTTACACTTAGTTGGAATCTTTCTGTACACTGGTCTAGAATGGATTGAGGAATTTTATTATATAAGCGAATAGCGAGACCAACAAAAGAGTTGCTTACTCTGCTGAGTCGCGACGCAGGTATCGTAAGCTGTTTGTGACCTCTCGTATGTCTATGATATATAATTCGGAATTCTGATAGGACGCATAGGCTGCAGGACAAAATCGTAATGCGCATTATGATTTTGTAGTCTTATCCTGGTTATGCATCGGTTTCGGTGCGAAACGATCGTCGAGATCTTGGTGGTGCTTGTGTGTATTGCTTGTGTGCATTGTTGCTGGTGGAGGCGTCTTGGGATGCATGTGGTGACTTGTCCTACATCTCTAAGGTACGTTAATATTGCCTGCTTCATACACATTAGCTTTAGATGCATTCGCTTAACCCGCGCGGATTATAGGCAAGTAGTTGTGTTTTAGTTTCTATAATTCATTATTTAAAAACGTATTCGTAACAATCATATACTTTTTAACATTAGTATTGGATACTTATCAGGGTGGTGTGTTAAGAAACGGTAGATAGTGGATTCGTATCTCATTTTGATTTCGGTATACTGTATAAGTTACTTGGCTCATAGGTCATTTTGCGGAGTAAGAGGTTCATGGGACTCATTGGCATTGTGACTGGAGGGCTAGATTGAGCCCCGGGGCCGTCAAGTTCAAAGGGCCCGTCGAATTCTTACTTACAAACAACGTATTGAATTGAATTAGTCCAAATTCGGAATATAAATAAACCAGATTCCAGGAACCATTAATTTATAATGGCAAATTATTTCAAACAATACAGGGAAATTCATCTCGACATCGAATTCGGAACGCAGCTAATTCTGAACAAACGGCCCTACTAAATATTTTGTTCCAGGGCTTTTGGTTTTACCTTACCTAGCCTACCTACCCTATTACCTTATAGCTACGCCACGGATGGGATTAGAATGAGTTAACGTATGAATAGTAAAAAAACGAGGTATCCCTCGTTTTTTACTCGTTATTATTAAGCAGTTATTATAACTTTCAGCACAATATAGTCGGGTCGAAAACATTGCACCCAACTGACTTTTACCCCGCCCGCAAAACGTCATTTAAGCGGTACATATACATATATAATTATTGTAACACACATATCATATCTTCTACTCTTATCCGCGTATTAACTAGATAATTATATACAGCAGTTTATTTGCGACTGCGATAAACCGAAAACAAATAATTTAACAAAAATAACATTCTATTTTTTGACTGCGCATGTGATAATTCTTAGCAACATTGTCACGAAGTCATAATGTAAACATTCAGGCGATTGCGGGCGCCATGCCAACTATTAACAGCTAATGCACAGTAATCACCATGTGCTTTTCTCGAACTAGTTTCTAAATTACCTTAATGCCCTATCCGAAGAACAAAGTTACATATCCCATATAAAAGCATAGGAAACGTGACTTTGATTGATAAAAAAACTTGTAAGTTTTATTGATAAAAATATATTCAGTATGAGAAAGACACTATTAAATATCTTCCTAATTAATATAAAGATTTAATAAGCGGTTAGTGTGTATCTAGTCCTTATTGACTTTGGTCTCACTACCAGTATAAATACTGTATTAGCGAATTAAGGAGCCCTAGTTAACATATCATGCACAAACCCTTAAAATACGAACTCGTAAATGGCAATTGTTTTTCGAAATGAGTATATTCTGTTAACGGCTTTAACAGAGTCACCAGGCTGGACGAAATGCGAAATGCGGAGAGTAGAGCGCAGAAGTTCTAGTAGCGTCGTGAAATATCGTTCTACGAGTGAACGAGTTTTACGAGTCCTATGAGGCCGAACCACGACTTAAGACTACTTAGTGGAGGGCTAATAGTGTGACTTTGATTAGACGTCACACCGTTGTCGGAAGGGTGGCGAGAAGCCACGGTCCACCGACGTCAGAAAACTGGTAGGTACCTCGCCTTCGCCGGCGAAGACACTGTGCGTGTTGGTTGTCAGGTTGTCAGCCAGTAGCAAGTTCAATTTTTTCCCGAATTTCACGATTAAAGTATTAGTACCCGGATGACCGAGCTTGCTCGGAGTTTTTTTTTACAAGAGATAAAACAGATGCAATTAGAAAAAAAAGGATAGATAATTGGGCTAATTTTTTTTTTTTTTTTTCGAACTGACTGTATGCTGTTAGCCCTAATGGCTTTTACAGCGTCACCGGGCGGGACGGGCGAGCGCAGAAGCATCGCCGAGGTTGCGAAATGCAGGGAGTAGAGCGCAGAAGATCTACTTAAGTCGGGGAACGTCGTCCTAAGGGTGCCTCCTGTGAGACCGGACCACGGCTTAGGGCGACGCGTAGTGGAGGGTTGATGGTATGACTTGGATTAGTCATTGCGGCGTCGGAAGGGTGGCGAGAAGCCACGACCAACCGACGTCAGAAAACTGGGACCTCGTCTTCGCCGGCGAAGACGCTGTGTGTGTGTATTACGTGTTTCTGTGTTGGCGATCGTTATTTGATCGTCGGGGTCATACAGGACGCTTTTTGGACGCCTATATTTTCGATGGTCGGACCTAACTGGAATGTAGGCAGAAGCAACTGAAATAAGGGGGTTCAGGTGTACCTCAGATTTCTCGAAGTAAGATTTCGAAAAACGTTTAAAGAGGTGAGTAATGGTAGGGAGATCGAGGTCTCTATGGAGGTCAACGTTCCGCATGAACCACGGACACCCAGTGGCTGTCCGCATAAATCGGTTCTGAAGTCTTTGGAGCCTGAGCAATCTGACTTTTGAAACGTGCGCAAACGTAACGCTTGCATAGGACATTATTGGTCTTATGCAAGTTTTGTAGAGTGTCACTTTGTTGCGGAGCGACATCTTACTTTTCTTACATAACATCGGATAAAGTCGTCCCATAACATACGCAGCCTTATTGCAGACTATGTTTATGTGATCGTGGAAGGTCATGGAAGGTTGAAAGGTGACACCTAGGTACTTGACTTTCTGTTGCCAGTGAATCGGTGTATTGTAAAGGGATATTTCCGTAGGTGTGTCTATGCGAGATCGAAAGCGATTACCGATAAAGTGCATGGCTGCACTTTTATCCGGGTTTATTTCGATTCTCCATTGGCGGAACCAGCGTCCGAGGCTGTCTACCGCTTTCTGGAGACGTCTAGTTATTACTTGAGGCCGGCGGGATGTGGTAAATACAGCGGTGTCATCCGCGAAAAGGGCAAGATGTGTACGCTCTTTGATAGGCGCCCGTGGAATGTCACTCGTGTAGAGCGAGTACAATAAGGGTGCCAGCACAGATCCTTGAGGGACACCAGCACGAATTGTGCGGCGAGACGATAAAGTGCCGTCTATGATTGGGCTAATGCGAGGGACTCGCACAAGGATATTTACACTATGAGACCGCCCGATCCCAACTGAGCTATTATGACTTAGTAAATTACAGCGAAATTAACCTTTCTATTTTTAATAATATTGTAACAGTTTCTCAGGGATAAAACGATATTTTTGAAAAGTGAAACCTAGCTAATTCGAAAGCCCCCGAAACATCTTATTACATTTTACGAAAATCGTTAGATGCCTTTTCGAAATTCAGATTATATATATATTTATATACAAGATTAGCTCATTTAAAGATAGTTAGTATAGATAGGCATAGTTCCTTTGGCTCAAATAATATTTTAAAATGTAATATTATTTATATCGCGGTTTTTAGTTGCTTACCTTAGGTACATCACGATCATGACAATTGTGCATGTACGCTTATGTATACTAATTATGTTTTCGTTATCGTCCGTGAAATGTCCGTCAGGGTTATATAAGACTAGCTGCTCCTGCAACATCGTTAGCGTCAACTTAAGCATTAAGCTACCCTACGTGCGGTAACTAAGCCTACAAGTATAAGGTATGAAAACGGTCTTGGCTTCCTAAACTTAGCATAACATAGATTTACAAACTTGTTACCAACGCGTATTATAGCATAATAATTCTATCATTATTGTTTTCAACTTTATAGAAGTACTTTAAATAAGAGACTTTAATAATATTAGACATTTATATTATTATGGAAAGTTTTAATGTGACTATGTTTCGGAAGGGTCAAACTCTAAGTGTTGGGTGAAGATTGGCTGTAGGATGATGAAAACTTTTTAGAAATATAACTGAGAAGCGCTGAAGGTGGAAGTACTGCAATTCCTTTGGTCGTCAATCAATTAATTAATTTAATAATGAATCACTTAATTTAAATATTTTTAATTATTTATCAGAAATCATTAAGCCATTAATCAACGCCGTGTGGTATCCGGCAGAATAGAATAGTCCCACCCTCATTTCTTACCGAGGTGTCGTAAAAGGCGACTAAGGTAAGTTGTCAGGCAGGCGGCCGGTCGTAAAATACGTAGCCAAATCATGTGACAACATGCTTGTAACATATTGTGCCGACCCCACTTAGAGTGGGATAAGGGCGGGATATTGATTAAGCCATAAATCAAAAAGAGTGGCTATTCACATAAATCAATTCGTTTACTATTTGCTTGAAAATGACGCTCGCGTACAATAGGTACAAATTAGGTACTGGTTAAATGAAACCTCGCCGGGGAAGCCGTAAGCAAATGTCGATAGCATTTAAAATGGATTACATCGTTATTATGTGACATTACGTATATATTGTTGCAAAAACATTGCGTAAAAATGTAATACCACTTACATAATAGGCTTTACAAAATAGTAATCACGAATAGACACAAACTACAAATAAATAAACACAATCGTGTCGATTGAATGAGGTAACAATTCGTGACCGACCGAATGACGACAGCAATCATATATTGGTGTACATATTACCTATTACAAAAAGAAACAACTACGTCACTTATTTTTTTTAAACAGATTTATAAAAGACAAAGATCTCAAACATCATTGAAGTCAGGCTCAGAATTGTAAGATTTACGATTTACTTTAAAGAAATGTATCCGGTTGAGTAGAATAGACCACCTTCATTTCTTACCGAAATGTCGTAAAAGGCGATTACGGTAAGTTGACCCACCGAGTGGTACTTGGTTGAGGAAAATAGACCACCCTCTTTCTTACAGAGGGGTCGTAAAATACGACTAAGGTAAGTTGACGTCAGACAGGCGGCCGGTCGTAAAATACGCAGCCAAATCATGTGCCAACATGTATATAACATGTTGTGCCGACCCCACTTAGACTGGGAAAAGGGCAGGAGGATGATGATTACATTTTTGCTATTGGTGAACTCGTATAGTAAAGGTTAATATAAGAAATGAGCATTAGTTTTTTTTTTTGGAAAATTAAAACACGTGTCTTTATGCTATCATCATCTACTATCTTTCTAATAATATATTTTTAGTTCATATTTAATATTACATTTACATTTTACATAATAAACAATAAACCTGTGAAGTTTCTATACGTATTTATATTTAGTTCGAGATTTCTGTAAATTTTCTTTCTTTAAGCGCCATCTCTGATATCTTTGCTTAACTAAATGGCTAGCACATTGTTTGATACGCAAACTACTTACGTCTCACAAGATGGCGCCACCTGTTCTGTTCATTAAAAAATTATAAAGTCCTACTTTGCAACAAATCTTCAATTTCAGAATTAATATGCTTATTTTATTTAAGAAACATTATTTATAGGTAAAAATAAAATACACTTTTGATAATTCGAATAAAACTCACGGAATACATTCAGTCACCGTCTTAAACACATTATATTTTATATAGAGCAAGGGAGCCATTGGAAGGCGTGTGAATGAGAGAGCGCACAAATAATGAGAGAAGATGAAACTCATACACTTATCTTTGTCTTACCAAACATAAAAAAGAGAGACAGATAAGATCTCATTTGATCCTCTTTATCGTCGATGGACATATTTTAGGCTTCCACACATCGGACACATTCACTACCTACCACAATCTCGACAATCGTTTTAACCCCGTAACCGAAGCACCGTCAGGAGATAGACTCCACAACGAAATGGCAAAGCTTTGAGATTATGGTAGTGAATGGGTGCAGTGCTTGTATTTTGTTTTGTTATTGGTGGTGGGTAGTGCATGAGTTTTTACGAATTCTGCATGATCACGAATGAGAACGGATAGTACACTGCATTTAGTATAGTAAAGCCTGTTACTAAGCCCACTGCTGGGTTAAGGCCTCCTCTCTCCGTTATTGGAGAGAAGGATTGGAGCTAAGACCTACCACGCTGCTCCAATGCGGATTGGTAGGTTACACATATCCCTAGAGAATTCTCTAGAGATATGCAGGTTTCCTCACGATGTATTTTCCTTCACCGAAAAGCGTGTGATAAATTGCAATTATCAATTAGACACATAAGTTTTAATAGATAACTCATTGGTGCCTGCCTGGGGTTTGAACCTATGTCGTCTCTAGAGAGTCGCACGGTCTCACCGCTAGGCTATCACAGCTTACTGCATTTCACATTATATATATTTTCTTTTACCGCGGAATATATTAAAATAATATTTCCATTATTTTTGTACCATTTATGATATCAATTTACTTTTATCGCGTCGCTGTTATAATTTGTTATATCCACTTTAATCCACATAAAAGTGTATAATGGATATTTGGATTTATTTGGATATATATTTTTATGAATAGTTATTCGACGAAATACCAAAATATATATATACTTATGTAACAAATAATTAAGGCGATAAAAATTATTCTCATATCAAAAAATTATTGTATATTATTTTAATCAACACATTTTGCACTATAATAAATGTACTATTGATGTAATGTAATGTAATGTTTACCTATAATAAATATAAGTGTTCAAGCTCAAATATATATACCTGGCTCCTGATCGATCAAGAACAAATAGTTAATTATTTACTATGTATATAATAAGCAAGAAAGTTAGTTCTATGTAATTTGGTATACCGATTACGCGAACTTGACATAAACAGGCGTTTAATTTGTGATCCATCATATAAAATAGACACGTGTTAACCACAAGAACATTATGGTAATGTACATCTTGAATAGGCCGAAATTGGAAGAAATTGGGCCGGAAGTACCCATATATCTTACATTTAATATTCATGTACGAGCGCGACGTATTTCCTATGTGAATCAATACCGCCAATTCAACTTATAGACACTTGATTTATTTGTTAACATATTTTTTTTTATAAAAATACAAGATTTATTTATGGGATTATAGTTAATTCAGATTTAAACACTCATGTTACTGCTACTTAGCTCTCCAAGATCGCTCTTAACGACTTAAGGCAACTTTCTTCCTCTCACACGTTAGAAAAAGATTTTGGATGGTGGATTTGTGGGTTAGACATTTCTATATCTAGTGGACCGAATATCTCAAGTTCGCATCTAGCGAACGTTTTTAAGTTGTAGACTTATCAGATATCTTTTACCTGGTAGAAGGAGAGGATGTACGTAGAATAACACAAGTTAAATCCGTGTGATTCCCTGCGAGAGAAGTTTAAGGAAATAGGTATTCTTAAATTTGCTTCCCAGCATATTTTAGTCATTTAATTTTTTGTACATAAAAATATACAGAATTATTTGTTATATTATATATAGGCGATGTACTCGTATATAATAGACAAAGTTCGAACCGACATAAGCTTGCCGCTATTGCTTTGGGCCTTGCTAAAGGACGTCAGTCGTTTGTGGGTTTGGGTATAAGTTTCTATAATAAAATTCCGAAATCAATTTAATTTGCCATTACAGCAGTTTAAAAAAACTATTAAAAGGAGGCCGATACATAATGTCTACTATACTGTCGAGGATTATATAGATGATAAGAATGCGTGGATATAGCTACTCTTCAACCCTGTACCAGTGATCACTAAATTTAACTAGTTATAAGAATTGTATTTTGAAAAGAGCAACCTCCGAGATTCTTATTTGCTTTTCTCGGTAGGAACAGCTTTCTGAACTATCACTAGTGTTGGCGATTAAAAAGCAATTATTTAAAAGTTTATTTGAAATAAAGAATATTTTGAATTGGAATTTGAAAAGAAAAATGGTTATTTACTATTACAGAAATGGATAAATAAACTGCAATAAAAATTAAAGTTAACTGTGAAATATAATAAAGACAAAATAAATTAATTGGGAAAAATATAATATATTTAAATAGACTATCATAAGAGTCGACAATTCTAAATCTTATTTAAGTGTATAGTAAAAAGCAGCAATGACACTAACAGTCCATCTACTTTTCAAATAGCATCCCTTTTCCAAAAGAAGAAGAAGAATAGGGACATTTGCAGGATAAGTACAGCGGCGAACGCAGCCGCTTTGATAAAGCACTTTAGGTCCAATGCCTTAGATTCATACGCCGGAGGCTCCTCATAGACATTCTCACATGCTGGCTTATTTAAACGAACCGGCATGCTGTTTACCAAAACACAATTGTAAAAAACTTAACAACCAATTAACTATGTTCAGTTTAAATTAAATTACTTTTGTTCTTTAATAATAACAAAATATGTATGTATAAACGTATAAACTAAATAGGATAAGAACAGATAAGAAATTGAAGAAATATTTTGACATAATAAAATTGGTCAAAAATCTACCAAAAGAGTTAATACTCATAACTAACAAGTGCATACTCAAAGTGCTGTCTAAATAGAAAATATAGATGAATATGAATATGATTGGCTTAAACAATTGCCTTTAATTTATTGAATGGTGGTTTTATTTACAATTTATTTGTTTTAAGAAACTTCTCATAATAAGTAGTTATTTTTTCCTCGCTATAAATAGTTAATAGATTTTTTTTTCAATCAACCAATTAATAATTATTATTTTTTATATTAAACTCAGCACTATAAAAAGTATGTAAAATTTAAATGTCATCATTTTACACTGCGCTATATATAACCTAATGAATACAAAGTCAATGAAATTTATACGAAAAACAAGCTCTGGAATTTATCCAGAGTTATGTAAATATAAGAAAGGTAAATGCATAATTTAAAGGAGAAAAAGTATGCAACAAGGATATTACAGTATAAGAAAAGTAGAGTTTTTTTAAATTAAGTAGAACAAAGTACACCAGTTAAAATTTATTGACGTATTTGAGCAAAATTAACGTTACGTCAATTTTGTTAGTTCCTTCACCTTTACCTTATTTAACTACTTTTTAGTGACAATTTTCAGGTTTAGACCCTTGCTTACTTATATTATTTAAATAATTTTAGCTAGGAATGCGCATTGGAATGTAAAAGTGACAGGTATGAATAGATAATAATATATGTGTATGCGCGCAACATCTTATCTTAAAAAACAAGAAAAAAGAGAGTAAATGAAAGAGGAAAAAGAGGGTAATTAATACAATAGGTTTTAAAAAATCGATTCATAATGTTTAGAAAATCGATTATGAAAATAAAAAAACAATCGATTAATATAAAAATCGAGTATTCCTTCAAATTCTTAATTTTAACTTATTTAAATTACAAATCCTTTCTGGGTACACACAAACTTCCAAGGAGCACATTAAGGCGGCAATTTTTTAATTTATTCATTGTATTATTATTGTCATTTATAAATATATATTTTCTTACCATCAGTTCAATTACAATTTTATGGTCTACATTATTAGATTGAAATATTTTTCAGTCAAATAAAGGCAAGTTTAAATTATCCTGTAAAAATAACCATCTAATTTATATATATTCGACAATTCTCTTTTATACCCATAACTTTTTTAAAGCCAACTCCTATTTAAAGCAACGGCAAAGACAAAACAATTCTCCGCCCTCTCGAGTACTTACAAATTTCTGAACTTACTGGGTTCTGTAAAGAAAATAGTCCAACGAGCGGTGTTAAACAGTGGGCTATTGAAATAGGTGAAGCTTTAGAAAATCACCCTCCTTTCGACGTTACAGCTTCTATTTATTAATTTCAACATTTTCTATACACAATTTCGAGCTTGTGATGCGAAATGTCCTATTGAAGTAACACACTCGAGAGTTGAGTCGATTCTAGAGTAAATTAACACCATTCAAAAACGAAGGACGCCTGAAATATCTGCCTTTGAGAATACTTATATTTAGGTATAGATAAGACCATTTGCATTGTATTGTCTGGGTAGTTCTACTTAGCAGAGTAATTATCAAACGTTTTTTAATACGTTATTAAAAATAGGTACTATACGACGGTAGTCGATAATTCCTATTTTCTAATTGTCTTATAAATTTCTGAAGCTGTGATAGCCCAGCGGTGAGACCGTGCGACTCTTTCGAGGGAAACACGAGTTCAAACCCGGGCAGGCACCAATGAGTTTTTCTATTAAAACTTATGTGTCTAATTGATAATTGCAATTTATCACACGCTTTTCGGTGAAGGAAAACATCGTGAGGAAACCTGCATGTCTCTAGAGCATTCCAGGGATATGTGTAACCTACCAATCCGCATTGGAGCAGCGTGGTAGGTCATAGCTCCAATCCTTCTCTCCAAAAACGGAGAGAGGAGGCCTTAGCCCAACAGTGAGCATAGTAACAGGCCGTTACTTTACTTTTTACTTTACTTTTATAAATTTCGATGGATTATATGAAAACAAGATAGAATATCTTATATCGAATCATCATCATTCTCCTGCCCTTATCCCACTCTATGTGGGGTCGGCACAACATGTTACAAATACAATACAATAGCCAAATCATGTTGTCACATGATTTGGCTACGTATTTTACGACCGGCCGCCTGCCTGACGTCAACTAACCTTAGTCGCCTTTTACGACACCTCGGTAAGAAATGAGATGTTCTATTCTATGCAGCCGGATACCACACAGCACATACCTTAGTCACCTCTTACGACACTTCGGTAAGAAAGGTGGGTGGCCTTTTCTATTCTGCCGGATACCACACGGCGTAATATCTTATATCGAATAATACACAAAAATACACAGGTACCTTACCTATTTAGTGTAATGCGATACTTTTTGAAAAGAAGTGCAATCATAAAAAAATAAATTCTCTATATTTAATAAAGTACTTTTTCCCTCATTGCGGCTTTATTATTGTTAGAAAAGTAATCAGATATATTTATTTAATAGAAGACGCGTTAAGAGTTTAAAGCGCATCAGTGTATGTAGTATTTTATTATGGTATTATATTATATTATCGGTGTATGTAGTATTTCAGCAGTCTAAAAACACTCAGCAGTTTAAAAATTAAAAAGAGGCTGATACAGAAAAAAAAACTACAACATTATTGAGGATTACTTAGATGATAAGAATGTCGCCGCATTGTTAGCCGCACTTCTACTCTCAACAAGACAGTAATGACTAAATGTAACTAATTATAAGTATTATATTTTAAAAAGAAGAACCGCCGAGTTTCTTGCTGACTCTTTGTGTTATAGAGATATAGAGTTGACTATAGAGTCAGCTATAGAGTTGACGATTCAAAATCACTTGTTTACAAGTTTACTTATATAAAGAATATTTGGAATTTAGATTTGTATTATTGTTTTAAGCTGTATTACTAGTTACTAATTACTATTAGTAAGTTACTTATATGTAAAGGACTCAACCGTATGTTGTTCCCTCATTTAAATTTATTTAATCAATTATGTGATGACCTAAGCACATAATGCATTTTTAAGGTATTAGGGCTTAAAACTTGCGAACCCTTGGTCACTGGGTCATAACGTGTGACCGCAAAAACAAAGCAACGCGATAGCGTTACGTAAAATGGCTATATTATTGGTAACATTTTGAGCCACCTTTAGTTTTATAGTTTTACCTCATTTTATCACGGCAACTGTAATCAGCATGATATCTAATACATATTTAACACTATATTGCGATCCTGTAGATTAATTCGCGAGTGGAATAAAGGAGCAATTAACACGATGACAATACCGCTCGCGTTGCGAGGCTATTATTCTAGTAACAGTTATTCTAGGCCCCAAGCGGACATGGAACAATAGTTGGCCCAATTGTGTTACCAACCAACTACTTTTTGTTCACCAAAAAGGAAAATGATTCAATGGAAACCTAAATAGGGCTTCTTTAGATCAAATGACACATTTTTTAAGAATAATTCATGGTCTGTCATGGTCATTCTCTGTAGAGAGGTCAATTCTGTACATGAAATATATTTCCAAAATAACTATCAGTGGGTGATTAGGGATCAATACTTATGCCAAAAATGCAATCACTAAAAAATATTGTCTGTCTGTCTGTATAACCGTTATAGAAACAAAAACTACTTAACGGATTTTAACGAAACTTGGTACAATTATTGGCACAAACCTCCACCACTGCCACCACAATACACAAGCACTATACACCCACGTTCACTATCACAAACTCAACAATCGTTTAGCCCCGCAACCGAAGCATCATCAGGAGATAGACTTCACGACAAAATCGCATGGCTTTTGCATGTGTTTTGACGAATCCTGCATGTAACAGGTATGAAAAAACGGATAGTTCACTATACATTTAGCACTATATATTTTTTATATTTACTGTATCGCGGATTATAGCAAAATAATTTTATTATTACTTTTGTATTATGGATCTCCGCAAAGTAACGCCTAATTCTATTAATTATACACAACGTCCCACAAAGTGTAAGAAATGCTACGGAGTTAATCTAGACTTTATGCTTAAATATCTTTACTGTTGATAGTAGCACATGTTGAGCTACTAAACAAAATTATTTTTTGTTATTACAGCAGACTGCTATTGTTCCAATATATTGAATTATGAAGTTACATTTTTTAACAACTCAGACTTTCTAAGATATAACTACATAGTTGCAGGAATACAAGACATCAACCCGCAAAAGTTATAGGTATTGTTACATTTGCTTCACAGTATATTTTAAACAATGTAATTTTTGTACATAAAAATATAAAGAATTATTCTACGATAGGTGAGGTATATAATTGACAAAGTAGGAACGGACATAAGCTTGCGACTCCTGCTTTGCGCCTAGCAAAAGTACGTAAATTGTTTGTGGGTATGGGTATAAGATTCTATAATAAAATTCCGAAATCAATTTTGGCCATGCCATTACAGCAGTTTAAAAACTACTGTTAAAGACAGGCTGATAAAGAAAGCCTACTATACTGTTGAAGATTACTTAGATGATAAGGATGTGTGCATATAGGTGCACTTCTACCCTGTACAAGTAATAAATAAATGTAACTAGTTCTTAGATTTATATTTTTAAAAGCGCAACCGCCCAGTTTCTTGCTGATTCTTCTCGGTAGGAACAACTTTCCGAACCAGCAGTAAAGTTGACGATTCAAAAGTACTTGTTTACAAGTTTACTTGAATAAAGAATATTTTGAATTTGAAAATTTTTTAGGTCAAGCAAATATAACACGAATGTAAATGAAGTTAGCAACTATTAATATGGTGACAATACCACTCGCATTATTGCCTATCATTCTAGAAACTGTTTTCCTAGGCGCCACTGAAAGAATACGCCGCGGCGGTCGTGGAACAAAAGATGGCCCAATTGTGTTACCAACCAGCCACCTTTTGTCCACCAAATAGGGAAATGGTACAATGGAAATTTACAAATGAAAAAACCTGAAGGATTTTCCTTTGAAACTCTTTTATTCATATGAAAGCAAAGTGATCTTTTGATCTTATCAGTTTTGAAATCGATGCGAAAATTATAACAATATTACCTATATTATTTTAACTTTTTATAATTTACGAGACTTCAAAGCCGTACCCAAATACCACACGAAATTATTTTAGAAGTAATGAAAGGATTTAAAACAATAAAATACACATCTTAACGAAATTTAAAACGTAAGTATCAAGCACTATTAACAAATGTGTGTTAAATAATTCTATTAAAAATCGTTGTAAAATTTATCATAAACTGTATAAAAAAATTGTTACGTAATAGAGTGAGCGCGATAATTACGATTTTGAATAATCCTTGTTGCAATTATATACGAATCCTTGATAAATTTTTAATTGCTGTATATGTGAAATATTTACATAAACGAGTAATCGCTTTAATTACTTTAATGTTTATACTCTACTAGCTGTGCCAGCGGCTACCCCCGCGTGAAAATCAGCGTGTCACAATTTTTTTCTGTAATTCAAATTTCAAACATAAAAGTAGTTATTGTGAGTTAACCATAAGAGATAGAGACATGCTATCACTGACTTTTTTGTTGTAGTTTTATAGATCTACAATTCTCTAGTACATTACGTTAGCGTATCTCTGCTGGTTTACGCAGCGCACGCGACTAAAGCTCCCGGCAATCAAGTGTAGTAAATTTTAACCTCTGCGCGATCTCTTCAACGCAATTTACATAATACCGATATGTACTATACCATCTACTAAGACTTAAACCATCCGGAGGTATTGCTCTATCTTTTGGTGAAAACCGTACAAAAATCTGTTCAGTAGATTTTGAGAAAATCGATTACATACAGACAGACAGCTTTTTGGTACTTTGTTTTATAATAAGTATAGATAATAAGCTAACAAAAAATTAAATGCGAGCAGTAAAAGAGATTAATTTGAATGAACTTTGAAATTGGATCACTAAGTGCGCTCAACTAAAATATAGAACATTTTCCACAAAGCCATTCATCGAGCCAGCTAAGAAGTGAATCTTTATGAATGCCACCAAATTGTATGAGAGTAGTCCTCTTTGAAAACTTCTCATGAATAGTGTTAATTCGCTATAGCGAATTTGCTCGGCGCTCGTCAATGGACTGGAGCCTTGAGGAGCGTAGGTACTGGCTCACAAAGTCGCAATATTGTGTATGGAAAACGCGGGAAACGTGAATAAGGGTTTGAGGGAAGGACCAGGCAAGGGGGCGCTTTTGTACACAGAGCAATAGGAAATGTTATACAATATACTATAGGTACGTACCATTTGATTAAAATTATATATTGTTTATTAATTAAGGGGAACACTACTATAACAGTCTCTCTTAAACGTTACTTATTTTAAGTATTGTACTAGTCGCAGACCCAAAATTATCGATATAGTTCATCGTGTTGAGAAGCTAAAATGGCAATAGGTAGGCCACAAAGTATCGATAACCGATAACCGAAAAAAAAGGTAAATATTTATTGATATAAAATTTCATTATACACTAATAAATAGCAAGGGCCCCTGCACTAGGTGTTAACCCGTATTGCTGGGTGCCCCGCTCATCCACCAAGACAAGGAATTTATATATCAACTGGACAATTAAACTTAATTTTTTAAATATATTCCAATGTAGGACTTATTATATAAGTCGTGCCGTGTGGTATCCGGCAGAATAGAATAGACCACCCTCCGTTCTTACCGAGGTGTCGTAAGGTATGTGCCGTGTGGTATCCGGCTGCATAGAATAGACCACCCTCATTTCTTACCGAGGTGTCGTAAAAGGTGACTAAGGTAAGTAGACGTCAGGCAGGCGGCCGGTCGTAAAATACGTAGCCAAATCATGTGACAACATGTATGTAACATGTTGTGCCGACCCCACTTAGCGTGGGATTAAAGCAGGAGAATGATGATCGTGTAGGACTTATGTAAGGGTTTGTACATGTGTCTGCGTGCGTGTGTGTGTGTGTGTGTGTGTGTGTGTGTGTGTGTTTGCGTGTCCGTACGCGCGCGCGTACTTCTATCGGTGGTAGCTCTTGTAAGAGATACCACCGATAGAAGTTGATTTCTTCTGGAATGACAACCATTCCTTAAAGTGCAAAGTATGCTAACCCCCAATTGGACAGATTGTAACACTGTTAATAAATCGTGACAACATCACTTTAAAATGTTCTAGTAAGAGGGCCCATGTAGGAACAAAGCGGTACAAAAATATTTGAAGCATGTCAAGTTTAAAAAGCTTTTAAATCAAATCAAATCAAAACCTTTTATTGATAACACCACAGTAAAGTTGATAAACGTAAAGATAATAATAAAAAAATACAACCATTCAGCTTAAGTAGAGGAGTAAGTACCTCAACGCTGGTTTTCAATGGCGACAATTGTTCCTTAAATCTAAATCTTGGTCTAAAGACAGTAAAAACGACGAAAAAAAGCTTCAAAAAAAATTTCATGTCCCTACTGTAAACCGTTGAGCATTCCCCTCGCCTGGAGTCAATCTTGGAAGCCGCATCAGGTCATGCTTATCATAAATATGCATGTTCATTAGGATTGGCGCAGTATATAAAATGTTAGTTCAATCGGGCAACGGGTAGTTGATCAAACTTCACATTATACCTTAACATATTGCATATTGAATCAAAGCTTTTAAAAAGCTAGTAACTAGTAGCTTTTTAATCTAGTGGACATTTCTTGGTAAAAAATTAAGAGGTTAAAATTTCTTCATACATGTATTTCCCAAAGTTCTCACGGAATCGAAAAATTCCAGACATTGCTATAGTAAAGTGGTGCTAGGTGTTAGTAATAGCCTAATAAATTAAGCGTTACTATTTCGTACGAAGGACACAGTCATGCGCTTCTAGCTATTATGCATAATTTGCTGTACAAGTATGTAATTACAACAACCCTTGTAGCCCCTGTTTTTCAGCTACATCGCATCGCTTGGAAAGCCAAAAGAAAAACCGGGGCGTGCCTGAACAAAGCGACCAATACAATAGCGCCGCACGAACAATGCTAACTAGGAGAGATGCTGGTATAGCTCATGACATTCGTAGATAAACTGGAGGGCTGCAAAAGTTAATGCCTACACCTAGAGTCAAGGTCAAGTTCCTAAAAATATTTAATCATACTTTCAATAGATCCTTGCTGATTTTACCATGACCTACGTACCATATCGTATCTTTTATCTAATTTTTACCGAGACAATGAGGGTTGAAAGATATTCACGGGTTAACCAAATAATATTTTATTTGGTGAGGACTACAAAAAATAAAAAATCTTTACGGTTAGACAAGTCATGGGCACTCGTTAGTATACTTTAATTGTGTAAAAATATAAACCTAAACTCATCCCATTAGCGAAAATAACATAAAGCTTTAAACCGGTTCGATTCTCAACTTATTTTCAAACCATTCCATAAAGTTAAATGTCATGAGTGGGAGGAGACATACATATTGTATTACATGACTTACACATACAATAATAACAAATATTGATTTTGAATAACTAGATTGGAACAATCAAACCAGATAAAAGTTTAAAAAACAATATTACAATATTTACAGCAATTAATAGATATGACTGACGTCAACGTGAGACGAAGATTGCAACACTATGCCGAGATTCGTTGGGCCATCGTTACCAATCTCGCTACAAGTGAATTCTCTGACGCAACTCTATCCTTCTGTGCAACGTGAAAGTTTTCGATTATATCCAGGTATTTGTAAATTTTCATTGCGTAGTTAGGAACCACTTAACTTCAAACAATTCGAATAGAAAGCGGTCTTGTAAGATAAAAATAAGACCGCCTAGAAGTCGAATATAACTGATAATTTTAAACTACCTATTATTATCTCAAATACCCGAATGCGAAACAAATAAACATCGTATTAGGAATGTAACAACCACTATATCATATTAACAGTCTCCTTTTAGTTTATACCTTTAGTTATATTTACTGAACTGAAGCCTTATGAACCATAATTTCTGATTTTCTTCTCTTTAATCTTCTATTTCCATGATATTCTTCATCTATTGGCTGTCTTAGAAGAATAGATATATATTATTTAATATTATAATAATTATTAATTATTAAATATTATTATTTAATATTTTAATAATAATAATAATAATAAGGAAGCATATAATTCGCGACATCACTCTCACTCTAGATTTTTGCTTGGCCAAAAGCCCGTAAAAATTCTTAAAACCACCCTCATTCAACGAGAGAATAAAAAGACATGAATGAATAATAATAATAATAATCATTAATAATAATAATTTTAAATGTTTTTTGATTATTATTTTTTTATAATTAGAAATATTTAAAAATGTAAGGAGTTAGGTTTTAGAAAAATAAAAGAGAATAATAATCAATTTATTCAGATATGGTGTTACAAACAGATACTTAAACTAATGTGACATCCTGTCTGTAACACCATACGGAATAGGTGTACAGCTCAGCGTATGTCCTAGGCGCTGATTTTCAGCAGTATCCGCGATGGCAAAGTATGGCATCAATGTAACGGTATATAAATGTATATTGTATAAAATTTTAAATAACATTATACAATTTATATAAAAACTTAACGTAGGTATTTGTGTAATATTAATGAGTCTCTAAATAACATACATAAAATAAATTTAATGGAAAAATAATACGAATAGAGTAGTTAATATATATAATAAAATAATATGTAAATAATAATAATTATGAACAAGAGAATGTGATAATATGCCGCTTTATAGAATAGATGCCCCCACCGTAAAGCTATAATGTTCAATTTGTATATTAATCATAAATAATTTTAGTTTATTCTTAAATGCAATAATTCTCAGATTTCTAACTAGCGAGCTTTAACGAAAAATACACGATAAATATAAAATGGAGTTAGAACTCGAAAATGTTGTAAAGAGCCACGTGGTCTTACTTTTTGACAATTACGAATTCGCTATTGAATTTCTTCATTTATAATTTTAAAAAAACTTCCTCTGACACGGAAAAAAGAATACTGTTCTTTATTTACTTCTATTCGATTATTACCGGTTGTCATGACTAAAGAACATTTACCGTTAACCATAAAGTTTATTCCATAAAAGAGCATCGGCATTAACGCGCAATATCAACCATCGTATTAATATTCAAACGACACTTTTCACATCGCACATCCGCAAGCTCAGCACTAACAACAGAGTCCGCAACAATGTGCCCTCTGAAGAGCTCCGAACAATCGAATGAAGACAATAAGCAGCGATACTCCGAGACAAAAAGAGGCGAAATAAAGGCTCACTTGTTTCCTGGCCGCATTGTGAGGAACGGGAGAGGGCAGAGACAAAAGCGTAATGTGCCACGGGCCCAAACAATGGGGACTCAGCCATTATTGTTACTGTAGCGGCGCTTTAGCGAAATATGTACGCGGTGGCTCCAACGAACTTGACATGCTGAGGCGGCCTTGCATTGAGTTGACTTTGTGACGCGGACGCACTGACTCATGTCAATCGCGCGAATATTATAAAAAAAAAAGTAAAGTAACGGCCTGTTACAATCCCACTGCTGGGAATAGGCCTCCTCTCTCCGTTTCTGGAGAGAAGGGTTGGAGCTAAGACCTACCACGCTGCTCCAATGCGTATTGGTAGGTTACACCTATCTCCAGCATTCTCTAGAGATATGTAGGTTTCCTCACGATGTTTTCCTTTACCGAAAAGCGTGTGATTAATTGCAATTATCAATTAGACACATGAGTTTTAATAGAAAAACTCATTGGTGCCTGCCCGGGTTTGAACTCGTGTTCCCCTCGAAAGAGTCGCACGGTCTCACCGCTGGGCTACCACAACTTATAACAAATATAACGACGGCGAATATTATAACAAAGGCGAAAACGCGAGGAATGCATTCGCGTTCTTAAATAACAATCACTGAAAAACACTTTTTTGTATTAATTACTACAGATTTTTTTTTCATTTTCATCGAATTTTATAAATTATTGATCTCTCAAAGGTTCCATCGGATTTATAGTCTACACTACTCTTTCATTGCAGGAATAGAATGAATGCAGGATGGATGAAGTGGCGACAGGTCTCAGGGACAGTATGTGACCCCCGAATGCCCCTTAAACTTAAAGGGAAAATTTATAAATCGGTCATAAGACCTGTCGTAATGTATGGATCAGAAAGTTGGGCAATGAAAAAGATGGATGAAAGAAGAGTGCATGCAAATGAGATGAGAATGTTAAGGTGGATGTGTGGTGTGACAAGATTGGATAAAATAAGAAATGAGTATATAAGGGGAAGTATGAAAGTTGCGCCCATTGAAGAAAAGATGAGAGGTGCAAGATTGGGATGGTATGGACATGTAATGAGGAGGGATGAAAATCATGTGACTAAACGAGTGTTGGATATGAATGTGGATGGATATGTGACTAGAGGGAGGCCTAAAAAGAGATGGTTGGAATGTGTGAAGTACGACATGCATATAAAAGGAGTAGCGCCAGAGTTGACGAATGATAGAAGAGAATGGAAGAGGAAAACATGTTGTACCGACCCCACTTAGAGTGGGATAAGGGTAGGAGAAAGAAGACTACTCTTTCATTGCATATCATTAACCGATATGTGACCACAGTTAATTAGATTGAATAGGATATTGCCGATTAATGACGTAAATGTATTTTTTTCTATAAAAATACATATTTTGGAAAGAGAAAAATACACACTGTCTCTCTCTCTCTCTCTTTACCATTTTTCAAGCTTATAACTTTTAACATATTAAGAAATAAACTCCAGCACTCCATGAGAGCAATGAAATCAGTAAAGGGTAGTAAAAAAATTAATCTCAAAAGTTTTTTAAACACACGGACGTTTTGGTTTTAAATAGTATTATATATCATGCGCGAAACAACTCTCTACGACATTGAAATAAATTCGTCATTCAATAATGCATATTGCGATAGCCCTCGATTCTGCCCTGCAAAAATCATAAAGCGAAAAATCAAACGCACGGATGTTTTTGACCGCGCTAACGAAATGATACTTCAATCACCAGAGGGCAGCAATATAATGAACTTGTAATTCTATATTATTATCTAAACATAATACAAAATAGGACAAAGTTTTGGTAAATTACTACAGTAATAAATAAATACATTAATTAACTATATAATTAAGCCTTAATTTATTCAATTTTTTTTAATTTAGATTATACTAAATAAAAACAATTGGCGAACTAAGTAAGCGTAAGAACTATTTAAGCAAATAATTTTAATAAAGTAAAGAAGAAATAATAAAGTAAGAAACCAATTAATCTTGAAAGAAATCATCATTCTCCTGCCCTTATCCCGGATCGGATGGGGCTTCACTTCTGTTCTATCCGTGTACTCTGGCGCTACTCCTTTTATATGCATGTACATAACCACACTTATACTTCACACAATCCAACCATCTCTTTTTCGGTCTCCCTCAAGTCCATATCCATCCACATTCACATTAACTATATCAAGGGGGCGACTGTTGGGTATACAAACTCACTTTGTCCAATAAAATTTATTTATTTATAGTTAATTAATTGTAATTTTTCTTATACTATGTACTATGCTAAAATCTTAAATACTAATGGCGTCCTATCCCACCGATGTTGAGTAGGGAAAGGCGAGATTGAGCGAAGTGTCTTTCCCAGGCATGGAACCTCAGGTGTCGAGTAGAGTCTGGAAAAGCGGCAAACGCTGAGTAGATCTTACACATTTAATACTTGTTTGGCCACATGATTTTGTGTTGAAAGAAGTATAGGATATAAAATACACAAATATGTGTTCACTAATATATTTTCAGACACGCATCAAGTTAATGCATAGATTGGATAATTCACATTTTTCCTGAAATTAATTATATTTCCCAATCCTATTCGAATTAATGTTCAGCCTTTTACTCCATACATTCGTATAAAATTATTATTATGTATGCACCCTGATACTATGTTGTTCACAATCCGCTATTGTTTTGAAATACAATGAAGTTATTCTGCTAAAACATAAGTGGCCAGAGTTAGCACATGAATAAAATGGACAAAAGAGCTAATGCGCGCGAATCTTAATAGGGTTGGTGAATAGAATTTTTATGGGATGGTTATATACATCTGCGATAATGTACTTTTATTGTCTCTGTGGACATTGCGATAAAGAAAAATTTATATAAGCATATAATTTTTCGAGACGATGTTTGATTCAAATCTGGAAGTAGATTAAGTGTTTAAAAACCGTTAGACACTTTAACAAATAGGCCAATCGTCGATATCAACATTATAAAAGGTTTCACTTTAAATTTAATATTTGATCATTTTCGAATATATTTTATTGAGTAAATTTGCAGTTACAAAAATATCGTAAAAAGAATTTGAAATCTGACTTAGGTAAAGTAAGTGTTAGGAGGTATCGTTATTTAAAATTATTACAATTTGATCCACAAAGTAGACTAAACAATTATTTGTAGTATGATGTACACTAATATATTATTAAATGTAGTAATGAGTTTTCCTATATGTTATTACAAAAAAGAGCCATACGTGGCATCTGCAATTTAAGTCCATGCATTTGCTTCACAGTATATTTTAAGCAATTTAATTTTTGTACATAAAAATAAAAAGAATTATAAAACGATAGGTGATGTATATAATAGACAAAGTAGGAAATGACATAAGCGGCTCCTTCTTTGCGCCTAGTAAAAGTACGTAAATCGTTTATGGGTTTGGGAATAAGATTCTATAATAAAATTCCGCAATCAATTTTGGCCTTGCAGTTTAAAAACACTGTTCAAAAGAGGCTTATACAGAAAGCCTCCTATACTGTTGAGGATTACTTAGATGATAAGAATGTGTGGATACAGCTGCATTTCTACCCTGTACAAGACATAAGATTTATATTTTTAAAAAGAGCAATCACCAAGTTTCCTTCTGGCTCTTCTCGCTAGGAACAGCTATCCGAACCAGCAGTAGAGTTGACGATTCAAAAGCACTTGTTTACAAGTTTACTTGATAAAAAATATTTTGAATTTAAATTACAAAATAGTTTTATTGTTTTTATGTCCTTATATAATAAATAAATTAACATATTATTCAATTCAATCACAAGCTAATATAAAGATATGAGAGTGCTTCCGTTCAAAAAAATGTACTTTAACTGAAAGGTTTAAAAAAAACGCCCTAACCTCGACGAAACCACACATCTTGCACAAAGTCCGATGTAATCCTTAAAACTTCTAAAATATTCGTGCAGATATGAAGCAGGGAATGTGAGTAAAATAATCCAATTTTCATATTGCAATGGTAACAGTGAAAGATTGAATTTTGATACGCCCTCGCGGCCGATGGCATTCAGATTCGTCCGAGCGTGCAGCCGCCGGCGCGGGTAGAAATATTTGGATGATGTTCCTTATGTATTGAAAAATGCTTATATATCAATGTAGTATTTAGTGTGTTTGATAGATTCTTGTTTCTTTAAGACTTTTGGTATACGGCACCAGAGGCTGTAAACGCGATGTCTTTTTCGTCAATCGGTCAATCCATTTAATTGTGTTGTTTTTCTCATTTATGTGTTTCTCACTGTTGCCGAAGGAATGCGGGACAGAAGATTCAATTGGGGCAAATTTTATTTATATCGAGCGAATTAGCCGTGAACGAAAGGTAGACTGAAAGATTCGTATTTAAAATATTAATATGGATGATCTTGAAGATATATTAGACAAACTAGAGGCCTGTTCCTATCCCACTATTGGGCAAAGGCTAAAAACGACCGTAGACCCACTATACTGCGGATGCGCGTTACTAAAGTGTATTTTTTTAAATAATATTTATTATTTATTAAGCGGCTTTATCAAGACATTTTTATTCACTTTAGAGCGCTTATAATAAATTACAAATTAAGCACAAAGTTTTTTTATAAAAACAATTTAGATGCCTTATGATGACAATCGATATGACTTGAAATAATTTATAGAATTAGACGTTATTTTGCGGAGATCCATAATACAAAAGTAATAATAAAATTATTTTGCTATAATCCGCGATACAGTAAATAGAAAATATATATAGTGCTAAATGTATAGTGGAGTATCCATTTTTTCTAACAGATTATAGCAAAATAATTTTATTATTACTTTTGCGATATGACTTGATTGATACTTGGTATTTGAACCCGTGAACTCTTAGTAAAAGTGACGCGGTCAAATTTAACCGTTTTTGTAAAATAGGAAATGCGACTAAAATAATTTAGCTTTCTAAAAACAGTTGTCCTAGGTTATTCTAGGATATGGAAAAAATATATATGAAACGCATTATGCTATATTTTGTCGAGTTTGTTGCTGATTTTTTATCTTCCGGCAGTTCATTATAATTCAACTAACATTTGGCGATACTAAGTGCTTTAAAACAGCTTTTTTTTAACAAACGACACTAAATTGTAAATCGAATTTAAGTACTATCGATATAAACAAGAAGTAAAGTGAGAAGAAAGTGTCGTTATTGATTTTGAGAGAAAGATATTGGAAAATATCTCACACAATCTTTCCAAGAATAAAAAGATAATTTAAAGAAGCAGGCGTTACTTTGCGGAATTCCATATTACATGCACTATAACAGAACTACCTTGCTATAATCCGCACGGGTTAAGCGAATGCATGCAAAGCCAATGTGTATGAAGCAGGCAAAATTGGTGACTTGTCCTGCATGTGTAAGGTGCGTAAATTTTGCCTGCTTCATACACATTGGCTTTGCATGCATTCGCTTAACCCGTGCGAATTATAGCAAGGTAGTTCTGTTATAGTGTATGCAATAGAAAGATAGTAGTAAATAATAGTGTAAATTGTACGAATAGTGACATATTGCACTTTGTTCTATTTCGATACTAAACTCATAAAGACCTCGCACCAAACAGCCATTAAGTATAAATGTTGAAATGTCTTCATTATGGTAAACTTACCATTTACCATAGCAACATCAAGTTATTTAACTTTATATTTTTCTAAGTGTTTATCTGGAATAGTTTACGTAACTAACTTGCTATTAAATTCTCTTATTGTTTATTAGTTCTTAATTTTAAAATTTTATGTTTCCATAAGCCATCGCGGAGATATCTATATATTATAATATCTACGATCAGTTTCCGTAGTTAACGTTATCATGACGTATTCGATGCCTCGCACAATTATCACTTTGCATCAATAAACCTATATCAATTGTGCCGAGTCACCGCAAACAATGGAATAGTTCCCAAAGCGCAGGTTCGCTTCTATTGTAATATATTAATTAATAAAATAAAGGGGGTTGGGAGCTTTTGTCCGGCCAGGATGGATCAGATCTCATTAACCAGTCATTGTGAGTAGAACAATGTGGTGGTCAGCCGAGGCGGTGTCGCGTCATGCTTCTATACAACTGGTTACAACTTACAATCCATGAACTATTGGGAAAGTGGACCTTAGGTAAGTCTTAATTGATTCAATATTTGATTTAGATTATTACAAATGATCCGCTTTTAACTGTTTAACTATAATGAGGTTCAATTTCAGCGTAGTCATTATAAGGCACAATTGTATCGATTGTCTTATTTTATTCGTTTATATATATTATCTGTAGGTACACATATTAAACATTGCGAAAGGTGAATACAAATATTAGAAAACATCTTATATATACACATGTACTTACAAAACAAATATTAATAAACAAAATTTCTAAATATTTTTGATCCAAATAAAATTTTATTCATAGCTGTACTGCTGGTTCGAAAAATTTCTGTGTAAATGTAATTTTTATTCACTACGCACAATTCATCTTTGCTAACTTTTTCAAAGTCTGAGAATAGTTTAATGCAGTTATTTTGCTCATTTATATATTTCCCAAGACTATCTTTCTATATCAGCTATAAGATAGGATTTATTTAGGCTACTTGTGTCGAACTAACAAATAAATGGGACTTCACTTAACTTTTCTTGTGTTCGCAAACGTTAAATTTAACATTCCAGTCAAATTTACATTAGCGATACTTTTTTGTACTAAGCTAATTTAGTTAATTAATAAACCATCAATAATTAAATCATATTATATTGGCTAGTATTCATAGAATATAAAATGTAAAAAGCTTTTACATTTTGAATAGCCTTTTCTTCTCTCTTTTCTTTGATAGAACAGTTAAAAGACCATTCAGAACAATGGCTTTTAAATAATTGTTAGGCACGTCGTCTTTCTAATATTATTTATTATAGCCTTTTTTTTAATGTGATGAAGGTATATAAACTTTGTTACATCCAAGAGAATCCATTCTCTATCTAGTATCTGTATCTCAAATATTTTTATAAATTGACTGTAAAGTGTTTAGCTGTGATTCTCTGTCTTACATACTTTTTCTTCTTCAATCAATGGACTTTCACAGCTGGAAAACGGATAGTCCACTCCACATTATATATATTTCCTATTTACGTTTTCGCGGATTATAGCAAAATAATTATACTATTCCTTTTGTATTATGGATCTCCACAAAATAACGCCTAATTCTATAAATTATCTAAATAAGCGACTTTGATTCTTCTTCTTCTCATTTCGTATATACTTCAATAGCCATTAAAATATGATACCATAATGAGAACTATACGAGCAAAAGCTACTAAAATTATTAAACTTCTACACTGGAAATCTCGTAGCAACGTGTAAATGCGCCACGCAAATATGTCACGTGCGGCAAATGTCTTTGAAATCAACAGTTAAATAAAATAATAAAATAAAAATAAAGTATTGTCGAAAGTATCTTCTTATACGGCGAAAAAAAATTATTGAGTAGTTTATGTTAGACGTACGTTCTACGTAATATAAAGTTGAAAGCAATGTCAATTATAATTTCAAAGTAAAAGTTTGCGAGTTACTTTTTTCTATAATGTAAAGTAATGGTCTGTTACTATCCTACTGCTTCTCTTTCCTCATTTGCAGAGAAGGGTCTGACCGTTCAGCCACCACGCTGCTTTAATGGTTGATTGGTTAGTTATATGTGCATATCCCCAAAATTCCATAGAAATATAGAAGTTTCATCGAGATGTTTTCCTTCATTAACAAGCGTGTAATAAATAGCAAATATCAATTAGGAACATAAGTTTTAATAGAAAAATCGCCGTGTGGTATCCGGCTGAGTAGAATAGACTACCCTCATTTCTTACCGAGGTGTAGTAAAGGCGACTAAGGTAAGTTGACGTCAGGTAGGCGAACAGTCTTAAAAACCTAGCCAAATCGTGTTACAACATGTTTAAACATGTTGTGCCGACCCCACTTTTACTTTTTAACAGAAAAACTAATTATTCGTTCGCCGGAGTGGCCTCCTTGAAAGAGTTACATGGTCTCACCTTTCAGTTAACACAGCTTTCTTATACTATTTATATACATTATATATATTATATATATAATACATCTTAAGCTCTGTGAATATAAGGTATATTAAGATCCTATCCAAGCTTCTGTTAAGAAAGCGAAAACGTACACAAAAGTCTCCGCCGGACAAAAGATGGCGCTTGATCTAGATAACGACATGTTAACATTGTCACAATAGAGGCGGTAATGGCACGATTGTACTTTGGCACAATGCTTTTAGATGTCACCTCCGACAATGGACTCGTTCGATATCTGCTACTCCTGTATTGTTGTACTGTTGTGTTCAGTCAAACGGGACAATCAAACGAAAATATTACTCAATCAATACGTGCATATTATTATTTTGAAGCGTTTTATTATATTATAATTAATAATACAAAATTTATTCTAAATTGACTATGATATTTTTAAAAATAATACTTTACTCATAAAATATATTGCCTTTATGAAACAGAACTTTTAAAAAATATTTTTAGAAAAATAATTATTAAAATTAGAATATGTTTCTTGTTTTTTACCTAAAGTCTAAACAAGTACAAAAAATAATTGGAATATTAAATTGTGTACTTTTCCAAACGTGACGAAATATAAAAAATAAATATGACAAAATATTATAAATTTCGCTAAAGTACCAAGCAAGCAGTATGTTATTAGATAGCGTTTGTCTAAGATCCATAATTGTATAAATAATAATAAAATTATTTTGGTATAATTTGCGATTATCGTTATTTATAAGGGATCTTGTTTATCGCGGATTATCTTCTTCTTTCTTCTTCTTCAGCCGATGGACGTCCACTGCTGGACATAGGCCTCTTCAAAGGCATCGCGGATTATAGCAAAATAATTTTATTACTACTTTCGATACTGATCCTTACAAAAGACAAAAAGGCGACAAAAATTATATAATCCAACAAAGCAAGACACAGCTTGTGAATAAAATCTAAATCGAAATATTCTATTGCTTAAATATATAAACAGATTTGTAAAACACTGGAGTCAGAAATACAGTAATTATTTCTTCTTTTTTAATTAATAATGCGTTTCTTATGAATTTAAATAACTTATACCTTTACTTTTTAATAATCTTTTTCCTGATTTGTATTCTATTTTTAAATTTTTTATGGCTTAGTGAAGTATGCAAATTTTACTTATTAACCGTAAAAACAAAAAACGGTCCGTATATAACCTCGATCACGTATAAATTGGAGAGTCGATGACAGAATTGACAATTAATTACAGGAAACAAACACGAGCGATGTGGAACAGGGGTTGGTGACGAAATGACCTAAGGGATGACCGATAAGGGTCGTTTATTATTACCCTCTCAGTTATTCTCTACCCAATGTAAGAAGAGATTTACCAAATTTAACGTAATTTATAATCTATCATTGCAAATTAAGGTAATAAATAAAATTTATTTATAAATGCGGATGAACCATGATCAACCAATAAATAAATAATAAATATATGGGACACTTACAAACACGGTCGTCCGTCCCCAAAGTGATTAACTTAATACTTGTGTTGTGGTTGACGGACAACGGGTAGATATCGTCTGTGAACCGGCAATACGTCCTATCTCAATTTTAATCCAAATCACTTTTAACAGCACTGCGTGCTACTGCCCATTATTTACCGTATCAACATGGATTATGTACTACGAAATTTGTAAATAAATAAACATATTTAAAGCCAACTGTTTTTCTATTACATAAAAATGAATGCGAATGTATTAATAATCACAATCTTTCTTCTTCCTGAAAAGTTGTCAAAAATAAGATAGGACAATTTGCCAGTTCACAGTCGATATACTACTTATATAATTTTAAATACATACCGAATTGCAAATATATACCCAGGCTCGAAGAATCAAAAATTTTTTTTTAGAAAATGTTGATCCTCGGCGGGTATCGAACACGCAACCCGCGGAGCCGAAGGCAGGGTCACTACCCACTACGCCAATGGGCCAGTCAACGAACAAATGCTTGTCTGCATGATTCGGTTCCGAATTCAACAAGTTACATTCGTTTGGAATATTTCATAACATATTTGTTTCTTCAGTTATCACTAAGAATTACGGTTTTTTTATAAAAAAAACCCCCACAAAAACATTTAAATATATAAAACATATAAATAAAAGCAGACAATACGTATTGGCTATTAAAAATTCAATTATTTCAGCACATGTGAAATTTAATTGATGTATCATAAGTGGAAGCATTGTTCGGCTTGCTAATAGGAAAATCTGTCAACACGAAAACAGGGCTGTCGACTATGTAACTTGACAATCAGCTTTAAGTTAACCTAGTTAGGTTTGGAGGAATAATGTGTTCTTGACGTTTGATACAATGAAGGGTACAAGAAAAATAGTACCACCTAACCTGAACGGTTCGAAATAATATTAACTAAGTACTAAACAAATATTCAAATTCAAATAATTTATGGAATTAGGCGTTACTTTGCGGAGATCCATAATACAAAAGTAATAATAAAAATTAATTTGCTATCATCCGCGATACAGTAAATAGATATAGAAAATATATATAATGCTAAAGGTATAGTGGACTATCTGTTTTTTCGTACCCGATACATACAGGATTCATAAAAACACATGCACAAACCTCCACCTCTACCACCACAATACACAAGCACTACACATGTTCACTATCACAAACTCAACAATCGTTTCGCCCCGCAACCATCAGGAGATAGACTCCACGACAATTTGAAGCGATTTTGTGTGTATCGCACAAGTAAGCTCTTTACAAGCACTTTTGAATCGTCAAGGATCAATTAGATTTAATGTTTACATTTTATTATTAATGGCCTCTTCTTCTAGGTAACTACAGTATTCCTTACATAATAATCATCTATAGTTAATAATTAACTTAACTAAACTACCTAGATGACAAAAATAATTTAGTAAATTAAAATACCGGTTTTAATGCGGAAAACTAGTTATAATGTTTTGTTCCGTAGTCATGTGTAGACTAAAGTTGCATAGTACCAGCCCTGTTCGGGAACAATGCAGGAAGTTACATAGATCAGGAATTAGCAGTCATTGTCCTTGGCACAATAGGCCGCGGAGCCGACGTCGCAGAATCTAATTAGATAACATTACTATTTCATATATCTACACAAGTTCGCGTCTTGCGAACAAAGAGTGACGACAATATGTAAAGTTACGTACATCTGCTGAAGCGACTGTCTTAAGTTATTTGTCTTTCTGCTTAAATAAGCTTTATTTACTATATACTTATATACTATATACTTGGTAAATTGTTTATATATAATCTAAATAAATAAAAATAAATTACCGAAATGTTTGGAGGCACATAACTCCTAACGATTGCATTAAATTAGATAAATCTTTTGTATGTGTTCGTTATTGTGACGAAAATATTTGTATGAACATCATCATTCTCCTGCCCTTATCCCACTCTAAGTGGGGTCGGTACAACATATTACAAACATGTTGTCACATGATTTGGCTACGTATTTTACGACCGGCCGCCTGCCTGACGTCAACTTACCTTAGTCGCCTTTTACGACACCTCGGTAAGAAATGAGGGTGGTCCATTCTATGGAGCCGGATACCACACGACACATACCTTAGCCGCCTCTTACGACACCTCGGTAAGAAAGGAGGGGAGTCTATTCTATTCTGCCGGCTACCACACGGCGTAAAATATTTGTATGAACAAAGATTAAAAAAAAAAATAGCAAATATTTAGCAAGTATTGACGGCAAAAAGATATGACGGAACGAAGTTCGCTGGGTCAACTAGTAATACATATTATAAAATAAGGTTTATAAAATCAGACAAATTTGTCCTCCAGTATCTAACAGGATCTATACATAACACACACAGTTATACTAAACCTAAACAACCTTCTTTTTTCTTGTTTTGGTACCATTTTTAATATCAGTATTTCCCAACCTCTATGATGCTTCTGCGCTCTCCTGTCCCTCCCGGTGACGCTGTAAATGTCGTTAGGACTAAAAGCTATAATAAGTTAAAAGCAACATTACTAAAGGTAGTGTATATTACAAGATAAGAAAACAATAAGTTGATAAGTTCAAAATCATATATTACTCAAACCCACAGTGCTGCCACATATTGGTTCTTGAAATGTAACAGTATACATTCTCCCCTCCAAAAATGTCTATAACGCAAATTGAATATTTGCACTGCACTTCATTTGGAAACTTTCTGTCGCATTTCTTACTTTTCTAATGCAAAATGTGCTGCGGACTACAATATTTATACAGGAATCACGTTACAATTTTGTCAAACGTATTATATTCATAGAAAATACCCATATTTCTTTACTGCATATATAAAACTGTTAGCAAATCTCTTGGCTAAAATAGGCTAGTTTTTATTAGGTAACAATAAATGTATAAGGACTGTTAGAATTGTCTGTTATAATTGGTAAGAAAAAATAACAATTTTATCAGCAAAGCGATGAGCAAAGCTATCTCAATTCCTTACATTCGTATTCTTATAGATAGGCTAAAATTGAGATTTTTAATAAAAAAATCTGGATATCGATAATTTCATGTAGTTATTCGCAAATCAGCGTTAACCTATGATTAGAAAGTATTTTTTTTACATTTGAAGTCAGTCTTGACCACGCTGTAAAGCATTTGTAGTAAAGTAGCGGCCTATTACAATCCCACTGCTGGGAATAGGCCTCCTCTCTCCGTTTCTGAATGATGCAGATTGGTAGGTTTCACATATCTCCAGAAATCCCTAAAGATTTGCAGGTTTCCTCACGATGTTCTCCTTCACCGAAAAGCGTGTGATCAATTGCTATTATCAATTAGACACATAAGATTTAATAGAAAAACTCATTGGTGCCTGCCCGAGGTTTGAACTCGTGACCCTCTCGAAAGAGTCGTAACTCAACGTACTTGAGTTTAACCTTATTTTAAACTAATAAAAACTATACCCGTGAGTTTTTTTTGTTACAATTTAATGTTATAATACTCACAATTATTTACTATATGTTATCCTGTTCGCGAAGTAAAAACAGAAAATTTATATTTTATATGTAAGCTTTAAATGCACCAAATCTCATTTAAATTGCTTTAGCGGATAAGCGTGAAAGCTATACAAACATACGAACAGAAAGATCGACCTACATTCGCATAACATATTACTATCGATTAGCTGCAACTTCGTTTTTAAGGACTTCTATACTAAGTCTTAAAAGCCTGGCTGGCTTTTAAGACTTAGTATAGAAGACACTGTTATCTCAATAAAAAAAATTGTATCGATCGATGATATTCTTACACTGGTTAGGGTTTGCTTACAGCATTCGTCTATTGGAATTATGTACCAAGAAATTAGTAGCTTATTTCGCTCTCCAGTACTATCTAGCATAACTTCTTTGATACCAAAAATCATAAAGATCCCACTCCACTCACTAGTTCACATTTTAAATTCAAAATATATTTCATTCAAGTAAACTTGTAAACAAGTGCTTTTGAATCGTCAATTCTACTGATGGTTCGGAAAGCTGTTCCTACCGAGAAGATCCAGTAGGAAACTCGGCGGTTGCTCTTTTCAAATTATAATTCTTATTAATAGTTAAAGTGAGTCATAGCCACGCATTCTTATCATCTTAGTAATCCCCAACAGTAAAGTAGGATTTCTGTATCAGCCACTATTCAACAGTGTTTTTAAACTGATGTAATAGCAAAGCTAAGATTGATTGCGAAATATTATTATAGAATCTTATACCCAAACCCACAAACGAATTACAAGAATTACAAGGCGCAAAGCAGGTGCCGCAAGCTTGTCGGTTCCTAATTTGTCTATTATAGACATCACCTATTATCTTATAATTTTTTATATTTTTATTGTATATAAATTAAATTGCTTAAAATATAATGTCAAGGTATAGTTTCATTATTTTGAACTCAAATTCAAATTTCCGTAATAACTTAATTTATTCAGGACTAACAAAGGCTTAGAATTTTGCCGCTCCGGCGACCTTATTCACTTGCGGTCACTTTAACCACCATAATGTGCGGGTCCTTTATATGTTTAAAGACAGCAACTTTGTACGCCGTCATTGTGTGATGTAAATGGTTTCCTAATAAGCTTTCACGTGTGCTTTTATAATGTTGATAACTTGAGAATGATCTTTATTAAAATTATATATTGAAAAACAACCGTGTTTGTTATCTTGGTAAGAAGTGCTTACGCCTGACGTATCGCAGATTGAGGTCTAAGGAGACCTCACCAATATTTTTACAAGCTTTTATTGAACTTTGCTACATATGTGAAGGTGGAGTTTCGCAAGTTACATGCACGACAATGGCCAAATCAGATCACAACATAGGTAAAACATGATGTGCCGACCCCACCTAGAGTGGGATAAGGTCAGGAGAATGATGATGAGGCATTCAATTTTAGGAATAAGTATTTAAATTCATTCAAATTCAAATTCAAAATATTCTTTATTCAAGTAAACTTGTAAACAAGTGCTTTTGAATCGTCAACTTTACTGCTGGTTCGGAAAGCTGTTCCTACTGAGAAGAACCAGCAAGAAACTCGGCGGTTGCTCTTTTTAAAATATAAATCTTAAAACTAGTACATTTAAGTATTACTGTCTTGTACAGGGTAGAAGTGCACCTACATCCACATAGCCTTATCATCTAAGTAATCTTCAACAGTAAAGTAGGCTTCATTGACGCCGGTATCAAAATTCAAAGAATAATTTATATATTTGTTGTAAAAACTCTTTATCAGGACTGGTTAAGATAGATAGAGAGGTAGGAATTATTGCACACACATTACATTACACAAATGACATAAAATCTTTATCTATTTTATATGTATTTCGGTTCAGTCCAATAATGTATTGTTAATAAGAAAATTGATATGAAACTGCAAACTACACACCTCACGAGAGACTTGTTCAGCTGAAGTTAGACACAAGCCCCTATAATATTATAATATAGAACGGCTCAGATAACTAACTCATAATGCAGTTCGCTGTTGAAAGCTCCCGCAACACTTCCCCGATCGGATTTTCCACGATAATCGCGACAAAAGAACTTTGTGCCGCCGTACATTCTGCCGAGTTGCGACGCACACAGCTTCTATTCACATCGTCGCGGACGGATAAGCAGTTATCCGTGAAACATCGCATTCATAATTCAAACAATGGCTTAGATTAATATAAATATACGTATTAATACTACATAGCGATATTTTATAAAATGTTTATTGCGCTTAAACGTGCGGTATCCGGCTGAGTAGAATAGACCACCCGCATTTCTTACCGAAGTGTCGTAAAAGGCGACTAAAGTAAGTTGACGTCAGGCACGCGGCCGGTAGAAAAATACGTAGCCTAATCATTTGACAACATGTTTGTAACATGTTGTGCCTACCCCGCTTAGAGTAGGATAAGGGCAGGAGGATGATGATTGCGCTTAAGCGTGGCACGCAATGGAACCGAAGGTGTTCAATGAAGTGATATGACGTGATGAATGTATATTTTATTGACTACATAGTAAGTAGACAATAGTTACAATAAGGAATGATATAGATAAAACAATCTTTATTGTACAGTGCAGAATTTATGATAATACTAAAATACAAAATCACAATATAAACTGCGTGATACGGTGAGGCCTTTTCGCTAACAAGCAATCTCTTCCAGGCTATCTTTGGTCCTAGGCAACTTATCAACTCAAGGAAAGATAAGATGCTAATTGACAAGTGAGTAGTAACGAAGAAAAATACCTTACCTTATTTTAGCTAGAAGGTATACTACAGATTTCTACAGGGGCACTGATATACAGGAAAAATACGTTCATGTACATTTTATTTCCTATATGCCTATCTACCATAACATTATTTTATTTATCCATAATCTACGTACTAGTTATTTAAAATTATGCAACATGTGACCTATGGTTTTGTGAATTATTTATGGCTGTACGCCATAATATTAAACCCGTAGTAAAGTAAAGTAACGGCCTGTTACTATCCCACTGCTGGACGAACATAGGCCACCTCCTTTTTTGGAGGGAAGGGCTAAAAAGCCTTCCAAAGGGCTCCAAAGATAAGACCTACCACGCTACTCAAATGCGGATTGGTAGGTCACACATATCCACAGAATTCCCAGAGAGATATCCAGGTTTCCTCACGATGTTTTCCCTCACCGAAAAGCGTGTGATAAATTGCAATTATCGATTAGACACATAAGTTTTTATAGAAAAACTCATTGGAGCCTCATTAGTGGCCGGGTTTTGAACCCATGATCGTGTCTAGAGAGGCGCACGGTCTCACCCTTGGGCTATCACATTTTAAACCCTACTGAATGTAAATCGCAATTATGAAAAAATATTTCTAAATTTATAAAAATTATGGGATCTTATCTGCCCTTTTTTAGCGGTTATTTTTATCTTTACAACATCTTTTTAACCAGTACATTGAAGCGCTGTTGAGACCAACGACAACCTATGGTTTAATTTTAAACCTTCAGGCCATCAAAGTTTTGCTACGAGTTAGTTATTTTTAAATTACAAAACGAAACAATAAATAATAGCAGAACAGCGCCTATTTCTATACATTATATATTATTGTTTGAAATACTGAAAACAACCAAGCACCTTCTAAATAAATACAGATAAATTTCAAGATAAAAAAGTCTTATAACACATGATTATGATCCACCTATTTATTCGATAAAAATTATTTAATCGCTTATTAATCGATCACTTACAAAAAAACGTACAGCCCACATTAAAAGTTTTACCGTGACAGCCATAAGCGATTAATGGTACGGAGTTCGCAACTTCATTCTGATTATACCAAACCATTGAAAATATCCATAAAAGTCGAACATTACCCGAAACAAAGGAGGGGAGGGCCGGGTATTAGGTGCTGTGCCGCCATTGAACAACTTTTGTTCCATTGTGTTGTCCACTAGAGGGAGGCCGAATACAAAGACACGGCTCAGACATAGACCGAAATTCATCAGCAACACGATTGTTTGCTACATAAAGGATACCATTGTCGACAAATATGATATAGTAATACAATGTGGATGGTCTAATTAGAACGAAACTTCGTACTGGAAAGTTTCGTTTGTACTAGAATATTTCTGTAAATATTCTAGTACAATACAAACTGGAATGGTAAAGCTATGATATCCAAATAGCGAGACCTTGTGCTTCTCTGTAGACGTCCATGGGCTCAAAGTACGCGCAGGCACGAATGAATTCTGTTAAAATTTATGTGTCTAATTCGTAAGTGCAATTTATCACACGTTTTACCGTGAAGAAAAGCATCGCCAGGAAACACCTGCATATATCTAGAGAATTCTTTGGAATATGCGTAATCTACCAGTTTGCATTGATGCAGCGTGGTGGTTTTGAGCTTCAACCCTCCTCTCCAAAAACGGAAAGAGGAGGCCTAGGTGGGATAGTAACTGACCTTTACTTTTATTTTTGGAACACATGAAATATAGAAAATGTGGCTTTAAAATTTTATATATAATATTGAGTACATATTTCTTTCGCATAGACGTAAATGTTACGTAAATACCCTCAAACCATACTTTGTTATTTTTCCTTTTCTTTCTTCTTTTATCTTTTTATTTTTTAACCCAGTAAGTAAGTATCAATTGCACTAAATTGCATCTATTGCTCTTATGGATTAACCGTGAAAGTGTCACATACAAAAAATTATAGACGATTATAGACTTTCGCATTTATAATAAATGCGAAAGTCTAGTGTCTTACTGCTTACTGCGTTTTACTGCTTACTTCCAACTTCAATCGAATATTTTGCAGAAAAAGTTAAAAATAGCGTAGTTTTTAGTTGACAATGAAGGAGACGTATTACGAATTAGCGTTCAACGAAATCGAAATATAAATCCCCCTTCCAGCATGTGTTGGAGTGATTCCCGATCACAATAGAGTCCCAGCTTTCCCTTTTTTCCTATTTGAACTCACTTAAACCGACCGCGATTTGTGGTTTCTCCCGCTTTGTTTACCTTATTTGCTTGCGACGTGCCTTTCACATTCGTATGGGCTCGAATAATGTTATTTTAATATCATTTTACAATTTTTAGATGCTTTAAGAAATGTCTTTTGTAGTTCAAATTACACTATAACTAGTATTGTAAATAAAATAACGACAATAGTAATTATATGACACAGTTACGACGACAATTGCGATTTTCAGCAGTAGACAAAGTAATTGACGACGAGAGTTTAGTATTTAATTTGTTTAGATTTCATTTATCCAAGTTAACAAAGGAAATTTTCAGCGAATCATGATTCAATAAATTATAACACAAGTCACTTTAAAAAAAGCTTTTAACAAAATTTCGTGTCCCTACTGTTAGAAATACAATCCCACTGCTGGGAATAGGCCTCCTCTCTCCGTTTCTGGAGAGAAGGGTTGGGGCTAAGACCTAGCACGCTGCTCCAATGCGGATTGCTAGGTTACACATAGCCCTAGAATTCTCTAGAGATATGCAGGTTTCCTTACGATGTTTTCCTTCACCTAAAAGCGTGTGATAAATTGCAATTATCAATTAGACACATGAGTTTTAATAGAAAAACTCATTGGTGCCTGCTCGGGTTTGAACTCGTATTCCCCTCGAAAGAGTCGCACGGTCTCACCGCTGGGCTATCACAGCCCTACTATTAACCGTTGTGCTATTCCCTCTTCTAATCCTGGCATCTAGTCATGCTTATCTCAAACATGCATTGTAATCGGGACTGGACAATATATAAAATTTCAACTCAATCGGACCTCTCGAACTGGGTCTAATTTATCTAGCAAGATTCCAAATTCACATACACGTCAAGTTACATAAAAACTTTCAATAAAAAGAACGACGAACGACATTTTTAAAGCGAATTTACTAATATATACAAATGTTTTGCAATCCATTAAAATCTTTCATTTTCTAGATACAACGCATTCCCTTTCAAACAATGTGCAATATCGTGAAGGGAGCATTGTCGCCTAAATACATGTTTAGGGTGGCCAAAATATTTAGGTACAGACAAATTCCAACATATGTAGAGAATGCTAGAAATGAACTAATTATATCATATTTTTTATGAACACTACAAGTAAATAAATTTAATGATTGCAACTTACAAAAAAATAGAAAGGTTGACTTGTCTTTCGTGCACGAGTATTAAAATAAGTATTATAATGTGAGAAACTTCCATTTGAATCCGATAAGAAAATGAAACTCAAAACTTACATTATTATATTATATACCAATAGATCATTAATTTCAATATTTTCTATTTCATCTCCTCCTTATTTAAAACTAATTCCTCCGAACTAGATAAAAAATCATTGTCGTTTTATTTTTCTTCTTTTTATATAAACCCTTGCTTCTAATGTCCCTTATCTGTCTCTCATTAGGGCGATCGACAGTCATTAACCTTTCTTTATTTTAACTAAGTGTAACCTTAATTTAAAATTAAATATTTTAAACTACTATTCATAAGGAACTAAATAAATGCAGATTGATTAACATAAACAAAAAAATCTTTTTATATATGTTATCAATCGATTGTATTTATATAAACAAAATTTCTATAAATATTTTGCACCAGATAACTGGTGAGTTTGAACAATTTTTTAATTAATAAACTTTTATTCTACCCAGATGTAGTATTTGTCACCTAGCTAGTCTGCTATCACGAAAAGCTAACGAACCGATGGGAGAACATCGAAACCAATTAGTTTTGTCAATTGCAATGAAAGAATGCAAGGTACCGATCATAATGGAAATCATGACGCGAACTTCTACTTATAAGACCAAGAAAATCTTATTTTTGTAGCTATACAAGTAGCTATCGTATTCGATAGTTCAATACCTAAAGATACTCACATCCTAATACAAAGAATAGGGAATGTCACCATGCCTAATCTACCATCGCTTGTCATTCAAAACTATTGTGCCTCATCGCTAAGCCATTGTTTAGGGCATTCGATAAAAATACTCTTTGGCCGTTTTCCAAGTGGGGAAATGTGTCCCTTTGTAAGGGTAACACCGAGGGTATGTCGTATCACAAAAAACTAAGCGAAACATTTGACGTTCAAGAATTAAGCAACGAGTATATAATATTGTTAATCCTCAAATACATTATACACCAAATTAGTGTCTATTGAAATAAAAAACAACACGAATCTATGTCAAATACGATTTGTGCATTTACTAATATTATGTGTTCGTTTGTTCGTCTAGCGCCCGAACAGAGAATAATTTTCGATAGAAGATGATACTGATGATGAATTTGGTATGCGTGTTGAATTAACAGGCACAACAGTCCTAGTGGTTCGCATATATATGTATGTACCAATCAAACTAACATAGCTTTTAGCCATTATAGCATGGAGTGTGCCTTGTTTAAATCTACCTCTACATATCTTCATTTCCTGCGATGCAAGTTTGTAGAGAAAAAAATAGTAATAAACCAACAATTGATTGTGCCTTAATAGCTATAGATAAAAATGTAAAATCACGTTAATATTCGGAATCTTTACAAATCAAACCAGTGTGTTTACATTGATATGCAGAACTGTCGCGTGTGTTGCGGGCGTCAACCCCAAATCGATACCCCTCCAAAATTATTGCGTGAATAGTCTTATACAGTATAGCATTAATACTGCCAAATTATGCTCGCCTTATTGGATTTTTTGTTCGCTACTTCAAATTATTTCACTTGTACATATCTAACAGTACTTCATTTTTGTGGTCAAATTCTGCATCTATCAGGTATGAAAACGGATAGTCCAATCTTTAGCATTTAGCATATATATTTTCTATTCAATTAATCGCGGATTATAGCAAAATAATTTCGCTTTTACTTTTGTATATACAAATGGATCTCCGCAAAGTAACGCCTATTTCTATAAAGATTAATCTGTAGAGATTTAAAATATAATTTCTAACTGGTTTTCCCTTAAAGAAACATCATATACTTATTTTTATCGTATTTTTAAACGGTATTTGTAAACGGTAAATCACAAACAGCAGTTTTATACACGACACTAGGCGGGACTCCAGTCGCATCACAGACCACACAAAAGCTAAAGAATGGGGCCAACTTACAAAGGAAAATGGAAAATGGGTTACATTGGTAAAAGGTTGGCGAAAATTGAAATATACATTTCAATGGTATCCAGTCACCAAAGAAACCTAGCACGTGAGTATCCACTTACGATGTATAAAATATTCTCCAAATTTATAAGTTTGACGTATGCTTATATCAAATCATATAAAAACAAAGTAACCCGCCGCGTTTGTGTATCTGCCTCTATCTATCGCGACAATCTCAAAATGTACATAACGAGTTGTCGTGCTATTTTCACTAAAAAACGAGTTAATTGGGACGATTATAGTGTATAATTGGATAAGGTTCGTAAAGTAGTCGAAATATTAAAATTATATTATTTTCAAAATTGCGGGAAACGTATATAGTGTATTTCGAAAGCTATTTATATAAGAAGGATATAGTATCATTAATAAGTTATCAACTTAAATTAATTACAATAACGATGCTTTACAATATAATCAATAACGTAACTTAATTGATATGAATATAAAAATGTTTTCGCAAAATTAAACAAATAGTGCCTAAAAGAGCGAAGCAAAATTGAAACCTAACTGGTCTTGCTATCTATGCCTGGCCGGCCCTACGAGGCACTTGCAGGCCTACCATGAACTCTTATTGCGACTCAATTGAAGACGTAAACGAAATTGTTTTGCTTATTCATACCATGACGTTTAAAAGACGCACACTTTAAGACGTTGAAGAATGAGCGTTTGGAATTCTTCCTAAGAACGTGTGCGTAAAAGAGACAGAGTTATCTATAGTTCATATAACGTTATCCCTTTCAAACATTACGACCCCAATGCAACTCACACTTCATGGTACGAAAAGAAAGCGGTTCGCAGTCGTCCTTTACGTCTTCAATTGAGTCGCAATAAGAGTTCATGGTAGGCCTGCTGACCACGCATTGCCAAGTATATTTGCTTTCCCTTTTTTTTATTTCTTTTTTATCTAACAACATAAATAACAACAACGTATCTCAGAAATTAAAAGTTACAATTTTTATGTTTGATATCTTCTCGGCCTTTTTTACTAGAGTTAATAATAATAATGCTCATTAGGATCTTTCAAATGTTAGACTGCGTTTACGAACATCATATACTGTCAAAGGAAATACTACGTAAACTTCGAACTATATTCTAAAGAGTACCTGTGAGATTGAAGTCTGAAAAAGCAAAGTTTATTAAGTAGAATCTTCTTTCATCACTTGTTTGCATGTTTACTTGAATAAAAAATAGTTTGACTTTTAATTTGAAAAAGATTTTGACATTGCTAAAATATTTTTTTTATTAAAGGCTTTTATTTAACTAGTATGTATGTGAAAGTTGACCGATTGAGATGAGATCTTATATACTTGTCCAGTCCTGATGACAATGCATGTTTATCATAAGCTGCATGGCTTGAAGCTGCTGTCAGGATTGGCTCCAGATGGCTACCAGCAGCGACATGAACTTTTGTTAAAAGCTTTTAATATATTTCGATGAAAAATCATGAAATATTTTATTATATATATATATTAGTTCAAAGTTGGTTGAAGAAAACAGAGATCACTAAGAATAAAAGAATCCATAACAATATTTTACAAAGCTTATTTTTATGTGCTTTTTTCGTGATAATATACAAAATCATAATTAAAGCCAAGTAAAAATATCTCATTTCAAAAGCCACTGAATTTGAAATGTATTTAATTCACAATTCAAAAAGATAATAAAAGACTACGTGTCGTCAATTATGTTCAAGAATTCTCTTTGATATTTTTTATTTAAGAAATTCAATCAGTTCTTAGATCATTAGTTGCAAATAAACCACATAAACTCTAATACTCCTACATTATACCCGTCGGACAATAATGCTGAAATACAGTATCGGCTACAAAGAGATCCATTCAATAAAGCGGAGATAAATCACAACCGCGATCGACCGAGCACTTTAGAAGCGGTTTTAAACACTACTTTATTAACCTAGTTTAGAAGCAATGGGATTATTATCTATTATAGAAATTATCTTTTTCTATTTATATATATTCTATAGCTCTGATTTATTTATTTTTCATTAAAATTAAAATATCTATATAAAGTTTATTGATATACACCGTACAATGTATTCATGACACGTAGTTGCTATGTAGGCATATAATGAACTAGCAGTGCTTGCGTTATCGGTTAAAAAAATAGTTAGTGTGACTTAACCATAAGAGATAGAGACATGCTGTCGCCGACTTTTTTTGTAGTATTTTGTAGATATACCATTCTCTACACTAAGCTGTGATAGCACAGCGGTGAGACCATGCGACTCTTACGAGGGGAACACGAGTTCAAACCCAGGCAGGCACCAATGAGTTTTTCTATAAAAACTCATGTGTCTAATTGATAATTGCAATTTATCACACGCTTTTCCGTGAAGGAAAACATCGTGAGGAAACCTGCATATCTCTAGAGAACTCTGGCCTCTTCTCTCCAGAAACGGAGAGAGGAGGCCTATTCCCAGCAGTGGGATTGTAACAGGCCGCTACTTTACTTTTTTTTTTACTATATATAATAGGAGCTTATGGATGTAGTTCTTTCATATCTGAATCTGTTCTGAAGGAGATTCTAGTAATCTCCTACAATGCAAATTTAACTTAAAAAAACTTAATATAAAGAAATGACCCGGCTAGCTAGAAGTATAATCCGTAATAATATTTACAAATGTTGGAATAACAATCATAGGAAATTAAGATCATGGTATTAGTTCACGCGACTTCATTTGCGTCAACGTAAACGTTCATATATCCTCAATGTATTTTCTACTGTTGGCTAAGGAAAAGTTGGAATTTTTCATCTTATATGTAATCGTGATACAAAAGCTTTAATTTTGTTATAAGTAATTTGAATTTGCATCCGAATTTAATTTTAGTGTAGACACGTTCTTAATGTTCGCCTATGCATATGTTCTTTTCTCTTATGTGAAAATACTTAAATTAGGGTGTTTAAATACTAATAGTGGTATATTAAAACACATTTAAATTTCTTCTTATATACACCATTTAAATTATAGTTTTATTGCTTTTAAAATTCATGTCTTTGAAAAAAATTCTAAAAACTTTGAATAAAAGGTCTTCATGAAAGAACAAAATCAGGCTTCAAACATTATTAAGAGCTATCGGCATTCTGATGAATTTCGGTTTATGCTCAAGTTCAACGCCGTAGAGTCTTTGTGGCTCTTTCAGAACACAATAGGGACAAAAGTTATTCAACGACAATGCGAGCACCAAATACCGATCGTCCAACACCCTACCCCCCATCCGAGTAGGTGACTAACCATTGTTTACTTTAATACTCTTCTTTTATGTATATTATCAATACGATCACAATACTCCTAATCGCGAAATTGAATGAGCAAACAAAAAGTCAGAAGCTACATCTTCGCATCTTTATTATAGAATATTTACTGTAGTTTATTAATGCAGTGATGATACTTATTTTATTGTATACCACAAAAAAAAATACGTAGTGAAAATTATAACAATTTAAAAGTAGTACATTCTCGCGGCCTTATCGTTATATATAGATAACAATGGCATACTAATTACAAGCACTATAACAGAACTACCTTGCTATAATCCGCACGGGTTAAGCGAATGCATGCAAAGCTAATGTGTATGAAGCAGGCAACATTTACGCACCTTATACATGCAGGATAAGCCACTACACGCACCCCAAGGCGCCTCCACCAGCAACAATGCACACAAGCAGCACACACAACCACCACCATTCCATATTACAAGCACTATAACAGAGTGCTTGTAATATGGAATTCCGCAAAGTAACGCCTGCTTCTATAAATCATTTAAAAAGGCTACTAATTAACGAACAAAATAAACATTACGAGTTCCAGTTCGAGACACGTGTTCGAAGGCAATATAAATGGTGGCGGTTAAACTTATTACTATATAGCTCAGATTGCTTGGGTAACACGTCGCTTTGCGATTTTGTTGTGGAGTCTATCTGCTGACGATGGTTCGGCTACGGGGCAAAACTAGACGAACTAACTAACTAAACTAGCGATAGTCATTTGGATGTAATAATAAATCTTTCTTTCTAAATAATAGCTTTCATTTGGTTCAATAAACGTTTATATTGGTGTATGGTTACAACATTAACATCATTCTGAAAAGTTTTGATAAAATCACTACTTCTTAATGAAACAGAAGCTGTCCATACTTGCGTGTAGCATACTGATCTGGGAATTGGATTATTTTAATTAAATTTTCAAGTTAACATAGTGTCCTTAACTAAATGAATTTTGTGACAACATTCGACGCAACTCTATTGCGGCCTTATAAATCTCGTTGTAGATGTAACATAGACAGGCAGACACTTTTATTTATTTAAAATTAAATAAATAGTTTTTATTTAATATTACATAAATAATTTATGCAGACTGTATAGTTCAATACTGTTTAGAAAGATGAAACCACGAGATCAATTCATTATCAACACAAATATATGCAATAAGTATGTGTCTAAAGCTCAAGATACAACAATAGGTACCTATACTTAACTCTAAGTGATATTGGCGTAAAAAAAAAAGACTGATGCAAACGAATCAGAGGTATGGTGCAGCTAATCTAATAAATAAAAATGATTTTTTTGTCTGTATATCTTTTTAGACTCCGCCGTGTGGTATCCGGCTGTGTAGAATACACCACCCTCATTTCTTACCGAGGTTTCGTGAGAGGCGACTAAGGTAAGTTGACTTCGGGCAGGCGCCCGGTCGTAAAATACGTAGCCAAATCATGTGACAACATGTTTAACATGTTGTGGGAACCCCATTTAGAGTGGCATAAGGGTAGGAGAATGATTATGTCGTTTTTAGACTCCGAAATTGCTGGACTGACTTTAATGAAATTTTCAGACAATTTTAAGAGCAATCGAGCGGGCAAGCTCGAAAAGTTTAGTGGCGATCGAAGAATTTTTTAACAGTTATGTTTCGTGGGGAATTCGACACCAGACTGAGCCACAGCAATGCGTAGCTAGACAGCTAGTTTACAATAAAATATATAAATGAAGTGCGCAGAATTTGACTACTCGATATACGCGTATGATGTTAGGACTCATGATTTAATTCTGTTGGGCTTAAAAACAGTACCGGTACATTTTTCTTTTTACCGCAGCAGAATTCTAACTCTTACACTTCCACAGTTTTGAACAAAGCCGGCCGAGATGATATCGTGCTTAACAATATTTCGTCAGTTACTATTCACGACGGCGGGCCGTTACAAAAAGCCTGAACGTCTCTACAAAAGCTGCAAAGAATGAATGGGAGTGGGTGGAGGGGGTATGTCGATTCAATAGAAGAAAAGAGGGATGTGTAGTTACGTAAGTATGTTTTGTGGTGCGTGCTAGCAAACGAGCATGAGCTACTTTGTTCGAATTGTGAAATCTTTGAAAATTTTTCTCCTTTGAAAATGTATTATAAAATGTTTACTTCTTTAAACAGAACAAAATTATATAAATAAACTAGCTGTACCAACAACGGCTTTGCGCGCGTTGAATTCATTTATGAATAATTAACGAAACTTATCTCGAATTTTCGAAATTTTGAACATAAAAGTAGTTATTGAGAGTCAACCGTGAGAGATAGAGACATGCTATCGCGGACTTTTTTAAAGTATTATTATAGATCTACAATTGTCTACTACATTACTTTAGCGTATCTCTGCTGGTTTACGCAGCGCACGCGACTAAATCTCCCAGCAAGTTTTTTCACCACTGCGCGATCTCTTCAACACATTTTACATAATACCGATATGTACTATTTACTTAAACCATCCGGAAATATTTCACTATCTTTTGGTGAAAATTGTACGAAAATCCGTTCAGTAGATTTAGAAAAAATCGATTACAGATAGCTTTGTGGGACTTTGTTTTATAATAAGTATAGAAGATAAATTAAATTTATGGGACACTTACAGTTAAGTGACTTATTACTTGTGTGTGTTGGTAACAGACAACTGGTAAATATATACATATATATTTTTACAATACAAAATACACCCAGACTCGAAGAACCAAAAAATAGTTCGAACCCTTAGCCAGTCGAATAATAATCTAATTTGCTTCAGAGACTCTGACGAATATTTGACAACTGACTTCTTTCTCAAAGTGGGCTTAAGGGCTCGTATAAGGGGATTCCCTTTTGTTTTAAATCAATTCTAATTCTACTTAGACATGTTCTAATTAGAAAATGTTGCCCATTGTCGATAATGCACCAATACGGCTGCTGACATTTTCCATAATGCATCTGTGATGTTACTGCCATTTTCGATAATGCACCAAAAATGTTGCAGCCGATCGTCGATACCCTATACTAGTATTATAAATAAGAAAGATTTGTATGTATGTTTGTAATGTTTTCACGCAAGAACTATTAGACCGATTTCAAAAATTCTTTCACCATTCGAAAGCTGCTTCTTCACTGAGCAACATAGGCTATATTACATTTTTTTTTAATAGGGATCCTAATAAAATTTGTAATAAGGTGTGAAAAATTTAGTCATAATAATCTTTCATCGCGTGCCCTGTTTGTTGATGATAGAACAAAAAAAAATGTTCTACAGTATTATAGAACGTAACAATATCCACAAAAAAGTCCGCGATACTATGGTATCACATTTCAAGCTTTACAATTTATAAGACCAACTAACAACTTACACTTACTCTTACGCTAGACTATTACATTTCAAATAAGCATGACTAATGAGTTCTTAACAAGTAAATAGCAGGTTCTTTTTAGTAGTCCCTCCAACGCGGGGCTACACAAAAGTCGTATACTGGCGGTTTCACGAATAACTTTGAGTGTGACCCCACAAAGCTCTGGAACGTCATTTAAATGCACACGTTTCATTGGCTCTGAATGCTTCAGGGAAGTAGAAAAAGAACGGGCCAATTACGACGCTTTTGTGGCGACGCGACCTCTCGAAGACTCGAGTGTAACTTTATTTTGTGGGGATTCACGACTTCTTTTATGTTAGAATTTTAAGAAATAATATAAAAAATAAAAAAAAGTTGCATTATAGCAACCTTAATTAATGAGTACGTTAAATGGCAAATACCGCAGACAAATTTTAAAATTTTAAATTACTCTGAAAAAGTTTCTTTAAAATGTAACGAAAATACTGACGCGGCAAAGAAACTCGCAATCCATTGGCTAACCAACCGACTGAAGCCAAATCTTTGCGGTTACCTTTCCGTTTCTTCGCCTTCTTTGAATTGGAATCTTTTGACTGAAAATATAGAGATTCAGCGTTATAAATACGCATTAGTTCTTTCACGACTTGATAGGATTTCTATTGTACAGGAATTTCTACCTGCCTATTCTAAATGCCTATAACTACTTTATCAAATTGTACTATAGTTCTATAAAGTAGTTATAGAATTGTACTATAATTCTATAAAGTAGTTAGAGGCATTAAATAACACAACAAATACATGTTTAGAACGAAACAGCCGGCCAGTTAGGTTTCGTAGAGCGCCGACACTGCTGTCACTGTCACTCATTTAGTATGTGACGTTTCACACGGGTTCGTCATTCTGTGCGACTGAGGCAATACTCTATGAAGCTGAACTAGCCGATTTTCTCTCTCTAAGCCTCGATGTGTATTATTTATTGCCGGGTACTATACATATTTAGATAATGCAAAAGTAATACAGTTATTTTGCTATAATCCGCGGTAAAAATATATAATGCTAAATGTAGAGTGGACTATATGTTTTCATACCCGATACATGCAGGATTTCTAAAACCACATGCACTACAAACCTGCACCACCGCCACCAAAATATACAATAACTACACACGTTCAATATCAAAAACTCAACAATCGTTTCGCCCCGCAACGGAAGCATCATCAGGAGATAGACTCCACGACAAAATGACAAAGCGACGCATCACCCAAACAAGCATAGTCATGTAGTAGTTGGTTCAACATTAGTTTGTAGTGCATGTGTTTTTGGAAAACCTGCATTTATAACAAAAAGGATAATCCACTCTACATTTAGCATTGTAAATATTTTCTATTTATTACATCGCGGATTATAGCAAAATAATTCTATTATTACTTTTGCCTCTAACTACCTCAATTAGAATTATTGTAAATGCGCATAAATATTTTATGAGAATTCTTTAAGATTGTTTGAATAAGATCAATTTTATTATAAATACCTTAGTCCCTATCCTGGGTCTTTACCTTGAACTACCTCCTAGAATCTCGATAGAATATAAAATTTAGAAAATATTAAGCTTAAAGGTACAAAGATTGGTATGCTTAGGCTGAGCTGCTTGTTGATTAAGACGGCGTACTAAACCTTATCAAACTGGAACTTCAAACCCTATATCGCCATATGAATCATAATAGATTATTTTAATGATTACTACAAAAGTGTCATCATGATTACTGAAAATGTACTTGAGAACACGTAGTTATTTTAAATGTGCACTTAATTACATCAGATGTATTCATATATGTATATATATATCTATAGGATAAGTATTCTATAGGAGAAAGTTTGTTCTATTGTGTTTTTCAAACTCACCTGCATTAATTACACCTTATGATGGACCAATACAGGCCAAATGGTACACACATAAATACCACCTGCAGGCCTACCATGAACTCTTATTGCGACTCAATTGAAGACGTAAACGACGACCGCGAACCGCTTTCTTTTCGTACCATGAAGTGTGAATTGCATTGGGGTCGAAAAGGATAACGTTATATGAAACTATAACCATGTCTCTTTCACACACATGTTCTTAGGACGAATTCCGAACTCTCATTCGGCAACTACCTAAAGTGACCTAAAGGGACCTAAAGTACTTAAGACGTCATGGTATGAAAAAGCAAAACAATTTCGCTGTCTTCAATTGAGTCCCAATAAGAGTTCATGGTAGGCCTGCCCATCTTAATACGCACGACGCAATCTTAATCGACGCAACGAGGCCTGAATGAACTCGCTTTTTCTTTTTACTCCTGCATATATCAAAAAGTGGAGGGGTAGAGGTTCTTTCCTTTCATTTTATTGTAATTTTTTGAACTAACTTTAATTTGTAAGCACACACAACACACATCTAACAAATCAACGACCGGAACGGATGAGCGTAGAAGTATCGTAAAAGACGCTATTTTAACGTACATAACAATGTTCGACTCCGGTATATTTAGAAACTCTTGAAGTGCTCAGTGGATATTTTATCCAGTGAGAAAATAGCAGATGACCAATGATGCAGAGCACTCGCCGACTGAGCGAATAGGTCAGTGTCATCGATTTTCCCCAACCGATTTCACAGGCGCCCTAAGAGCGTCCTCAACGACCCCGACGATGCTATTACAGCATCCAACAAGATATACACACAATACACACACAAACAGCGTCTTCGCCGGCGAAGACGAGGTCCCCGCTTGCTTGTGTCAAGCGGCCGCAGCCCTCTGCCGCGGCCGCCGTGATGCAGACTTCTTCAAAGTCAATGTGTTAGATACAGTCCTCCAAAACGCGCCGCTTTAAGCCGAGGTTCGGTCTCGCAGGAGACACCCTTAAGGCGACGCTCCCAATAAGTTACGAGTGCCTAAAAAACACTCGCTTCTTATCAATTTTACCCGGCGAAGCTTCTGCGCTCGCCCATCCCACCGGTGACGCTGTAAAAGCCATTAGGGCTAACAGCATTAGACACATTCGAAAAAAAAAAAAGTGTCATCGATAATGAACGCAGCAACGATCAAGATGCATTTATGGTGTTCGACCGTTCGTTAGCAAGCCGTCAATGCGGCGCGGTCCACCCGCTATAAATTCCATATTGAGCGGGCATACAACAAAGCACGTTTTGTCTTGCAAATGAAACGCGCACATTTCGCGGTATTGTGCGCGGCTGTTTCGGTGCCCGCCATTATTAACGGCGAACATGAAAGACAAAAGGTTCGTCTGCAGCACTGAGGCTGGCCTAGATAGCGGATTATTGTACTAACACAATAGGAGCGTTAATTCCCCGACTCTACTATTATTTTGTTGTTTGCAAGTTTATCGCATCAATCGAATTGATCGCGATCGGCTTTTGTTTTGCTACTGTTGGCACCATTCATCGGTACGCGATCACGTTTTATTATATTGTTGCTTTATGTTGTTTTTATTGCATGATTTATCAATACATATTGACACTATACATACCGTTCGGCTTGATGAAAGATCAATGTTGGTTGCTAAATTCGACTTCATAAATGTGTAGACATTTTGAATACTTGGACACATATTTCACTATGTTATGTTATGTTTATTTAACGAAGCAGTTTTCGTAATCTGCTTCATTCAGTAATTTAGAAAAAACGAATTAGAAAACATTCGAACGAAAAAATGATTTACAAAACTTTATATGCCTCGACTTAGTAACGGGTATTGGAATTACTGTTTTTAAAAACGTAATTACTAATTTACAGAATTTTCTAGAGTTAAAATTGGCATATTTATTAACAGGGTCTCAGTTTTTGATTTAACCGATTACTAAACAGTGAGATCTTGAAATCTTGTATGATTTAGATTATTTAAATCATGGATAATACTTGTAGTCTCCTCGGGTATTGATGAATTGTAGCAAATAGTACACATTAGAAAATTGGAAATTGGTACACCAATACAATAATATAATAAACTTACCGCTTATTCTATCCTGAGGCTCGATGTGTGGATAATATTCCCAATTCAAATAAATGGCACTTTCACAAAGCACATACGGCAATCACAATTACACTAAAAATCCTTTGACACAACAAAAAACAACAACAACCGTTTGGCGGGAAACTGCCGGCGGAAAAGTTCGAGATTAGGCCATAGCTTAACAGCAAAGCGAACGTATAGTATCAAATACAGTGTGCGACTGCGAGCCGGCCGGCGAATGACGTACAAGCTTTCCCGCGCCGAATCCTTGCGCACCACGCGATATCTTTCACCATCCCTCCACATATCCACCCTATATGCATTTCTGTAAAGTAGTGCATACGACTTAAATCTCGTAAGGTTTTAATGCTATCCAACAAGAAGAAATAAGAAAAAAACAAAAAAAACTATGTTTGAAGCGAGTTAATCAACCACGTGAGCGAATATTACAAAACTTAGTTCAGCAGCCTACGCTGTTCGAAAGATAAGACAATTTACAGATGTCGAAACAGCGAAACTTGTTTATTTTGCTTACTTCCATAGCATTATGTCTTATGGAATATTGCTGTGGGGTAAATGCGGATAGTGAAAAAATTTTCGTATTACAAAAAAGAGCCATACGTGGCATCTACAATTTAAGTCCGCGTGATTCCCTGCGAGAGAAGTTTAAGGAAACAGGTATTCTAACATTTGCTTCGCAGTATATTTTAAATAACGTAATTTTTGTATATAAAAATATAAAGAAATATAAAACGATAGGTGATGTATATAATAGACAAAGTAGGAACCGACATAAGCTTTCGACTCCTGCTTTGCGCCTAGCAAAAGTACGTAAATCGTTTGTGGGTATGGGTATAAGATTCTATAATAAAATTCCGAAATCAATTTTGGCCATGCCATTACAGCAGTTTAAAAACACTGTTAAAAAGAGGCTGATACAGAAAGCCTACTATACTGTTGAAGATTACTTAGATGATAAGGATGTGTGGATATAGGTGCACTTTTACCCTGTACAAGACAGTAATAAATAAATGTAACTAGTTCTAAGATTTATATTTTAAAAAGAGCAACCGCTGAGTTTCTTGCTGGCTCTTCTCGGCAGGAACAGCTTTCCGAACCAGCAGTAAAGTTGACGATTCAAAAGCACTTGTTTACAAGTTTACTTGAATAAAGAATATTTTGATTTGATTTGATTTGATTATTATGAAGGGATGGACCGAGAACAATTTACCGAAATTTTACTATTATCAATTATAAATGCAAAGTTTTTTTATAAATCAACCAAAGATTAATTATTACTGCTTTTTTATCTTTCCAAGAACCTCAATATATTTGTAACACATTAAGCAGACTATAAAAATAATTGAGGAATAGTTCAGTGCGTATTCTTGAACACAATACTGATTAGAAGTAAATTAGTGATGTAACCTTTTAGCACAGACATTTTAGTATCGGGTTTTGCTTCTTATTGGATTTAATCGGACTTTCAAAATAAGCTGTTTTGATGTGTATTGGCAATATACACATAATCCAAGAAGTTTCTAGGTATATACAGGTTTCCTCGCAATGATATTTACAGTTTTATTTGTAGTTCGCGATCAAATAAAACTGTAAATACCGATTATTATTAATAATACAGTAAATTACGTAATATTTATATTTATATAAAAATCGTACTAACATCTAAATGAATATATTATACCCTGTTCCTAAAATAGATAAAAACTAATATAATATGAATCCTATTAGAATAATAACAGCAATATTAGATCCTCAAAAATTTTTATTAAAGAATGCTACAAATAGTACGTGTCTTCTCAAAAGAGAAGCCAAATACAACATAAGCTGATATAATGTAAAACGTTGGATAATATATATCTGATGACAATGGTGCGAATGCGACACAAAGCCCACAGCGTATTGTGTAAAAACATACAATACACCTTGCATATACAAACATAACCAATTTTCTTTTCTATACAATAGAATTTGTCACGCAACTAACAATCTTATGCCAATATAATTATTCGTTAAATTTGCCCGTCAAAGAAACCCATCGTTGTAAAAACACGAGAGTTGATATTTTCAATAAAACACGCACGCGTTCCTGAAAAATAAGTTGACATAGTGCTTCATTTCTCATATAGTGACATAAGTAATATAGTGTGAAGTTCTTTAATTACATTTAATTGACAGTAACAATTTATCAATTTACCATACGCTTTTCGGTTAGCTAAAAGGGCTGTCTTTAGCAATATATAAAAACTTTTTTAACATCCGCATATTTACCATAACAGTATTCCATAAGACATACTGCTATGAAAATAAGCAAAATAAATAAGTTTCAACGCCAGTGTAATTACTTTCTTACTTTTACAGACATCACGCTCAGTCTGTATGCTATGCTATGCTATGATAATGAAAATTGATCAATTTACCTATACGATTAAAAAAATTGGAAACATTCATTAATTTCTAAGAATTAAATTCAATTCTATTAATGACTTAAACCTTAGAGTTATTATACTAGAGTAGAGAAACCAGCTTAAAATATACCTTATTACAGTAAAGAGACAAATAAAGCAATTCACTGTATCTAACTGTATCTATCTGTCTTTCTTTTTTGTGTATGATTAGACAAACATAAGTATACGAGTTTCATCTTTCTACCCTAGTATAATAACTCTATACTATATAGTCTTATGGAATAGTAAAAAAAAGTAAAGTAACAGTCTGTTACTATGTCCACTGCTGGGCTAAGGCCTCCTCTCTCCGTTTTTGGAGACAAGGATTGGAACTAAGACCTACCACGCTGCTCCAATGCGGATTGGTAGGTTACACATATCCCTAGAATTCTCTAGAGATATGCAGGTTTCCTCACGATGTTTTCCTTCACCGAAAAGCGTGTGATAAATTGCAATTATCAATTAGACACATAAGTTTTAATAGAAAAACCCATTGGTGTCTGCCCGGGTTTGAACCTATGTCGTCTCTAGAGAGTCGCACGGTCTCACCGCTAGGCTATCACAGCTTCTATTGGAGCATATTTACCATAACAGTAATATTCTTATGGAATACTGTTATGGTAAATATGCGGATATTAAAAAAGTTTTTATATATTGCCAAAGACAGCCCTTTTAGCTAACCGAAAAGCGTATGGTAAATTGATAAATTGTTACTGTCAATTAAATGTAATTAAAGAACTGACTATGTTAACAAATATGTGCTAGTACTTATCTAAATTTTTAAAAGATTATTATCTAAAGCTAAACTCGATAGAAAAAAATTAAGGTGTTGAAATTTTACACGTTTTTAATAGAAATCTAAAACCGGAAGAACCGAAAGAAATCTAAAAAATTATTTTTATCACGGATCTGTGTATATTGCAAAAATGATATTTTATTTCATATCCCATTATTATTTATTTTCATATCCCGTCACTACTTAGGCAAGGTTAATTTTTAGTGCTCGTCAAGAATAAATTTAAGAATTCTTTCTAATATAGCTTTATCTATTATTTGAAAAAAAAATTAAAAGAAGCTAGGCAGTGGAAATAAATAAGTGTTAAGGAATAAAATAAGTTTCGCGGTCCACCATTGTGTGAGGGACCGCCTTCCAGTCCAAACAGTATTTCCATTGTGTCTGCCATTACCTAGCCCTCTTTTCGCCTTTTGTATTCGCCTCTTCTATTGAAGTGAGACCTTCCCAATGACGCTTTATGGTCGCTTTGAAGTATGCAAGATATATACTGCGTACATCTACTTCTAAATATTACTTAAGTTACAATATTTTAGAAATATGTATAATAATCTTGCGCCCATTATATAAATGAAGAGGACTTGAAGATTAAAATGGTATGGACATAAAGGAGGGATGAAAATCATGCGATCAAACGACTGTTGAGTATGAATGTGGATGGATATATGACTACAGGGTGGCCTAGAAATAGATGGTTGAATTGTGTGAAGTATAACATACAAAAGTAGTGGCGCCAGAGTTAACGTATGAGAGATGGATGGATGATGTATAAAAATCGAAGACATAGATCATAGTATAATAATACTTTGTTTTATATTAAAGTGACGGCCTGCAGGCCTACCATGAACTCTTATTGCGACTTAATTGAAGACAAACTAAATTGTTTTGCTTTTTCATACCATGACGCCTTAAAGACGCACACACACTTTAGGTCGTTGCCGAATGATTGTTCGGAATGCGTCCTAAAAACATTTGAGTAAAAGAGACAGATCTATAGTTCATATAATGTTTTCCTTTTCAAACATTTCGACCCCAATGCAATCCAAACTTCATGGTACGAAAATATAGCGGTTGAGTTTAGGTACTGAATTTGAATTGAATCGTTATCTAAAACTTGATGGTAGGCCTACTGTTATCTCACTGCTGAGCATATCTCTCTCTCCTTTTTTGGAGAGAAGGGTTGGATCTACGACCCAACAAAATGTCAATAAGGACACAAAAGTTTTGAAAAAAAACTCATTGGTGCCTGCCCGGGTTTGAATTCGTGACCCCCTTCACAAGAGTTGGACGGTCACACCGCTGGGCTATCACAGCTCATATTACAAAGATATTAATTTTTGGATTTTGTAGTGACTAACAAAAAACAAATTACTTATAGTTCTGCCTTTCTTTCATAATATCGATTTGTTTCTATTTATATTATTAGAGCTTTAGTAAGATATGTGTCGAAATATCCCTTTTTTTTCTGTATTAAAAATATGTCATATGGATCTTTTTTACTATATAAAACTTCTTATAGTGTAAGCAGTTTTATATGGTAAAAAAGAGTCTTTATATATTTTGGCGCATTTTGGCAGAATAATTATAATTTTCAGTAACTTCTAATATATTATCTTAAATTATATGATGTACCTACTCGTAATCATGATCATGTTAAGCATGGAATGCTTAAGGTAAATAACTAACAAAATAATAAAGCTATTTTATGTAATCTGTAATCTATATCTAAACTAATATATAAAGCTGAAGAGTTTGTCTGTTTGATTGATTGAACGCGCTAATCTCAGGAACTACTGGACTGATTTGAAAAATTCTTTGAGTGTAAGATAGACCATTTATCGAGGAAGACTATATACAATATAACATCATACTAAGATGAATAGGAGAGGAGCAGCAATAAAAAACATTGCGAAAATGGCAAAATTTAAAGCTTTCCTTGCGTGCGCGAAATAAAAGGTGAAAGTAATTAAAAAATCATGTAATATTACAAAATTGTTCGCCTCTAAAAGTTCTAAACAAAAGTCCGCGACAGCATATGTCTAGCTTTTAAGGTAAATCCACTTTAACTATAATTAATATAAGTATTACGGTTTACTCAAATAATAAGACTGCAGTCCACGCGAACGAAATTGCGTTTAAAAGCTAAATCATAAAAATATATTATAAATATCTTTATCGCGGATTATAGCAAAATAATTTTATTATCACTTTTGTATTATGCATCTTCGCAAAGCAACGTCTAATTCTATAATTTATGTAACTAATGTATTTGAATTGATAATAATTGTGGGTAATTTTTTTTTTAAAGTTAGTATGACTAAGTTTAGATATCTTTAAATTATAGATATATGATTTTTTTGTTGCCAAGGAAAATAAATAACTTCACCATAAGTTGTTTTATTATAACTCGAACGGATTAGGGATCATTTTATATGAAAGTGACCAGGCGGCTTCATTGCTACCGAAATTTAAACAATTATCGTCGTATTCAACTAATTTACAAACAAAAACCTTTCTCGCATATCTATTTTAAATTCTTATTGTTATGTAAACTATGTCCATTAATGATAATGATCGAAGTAGAATCAGTTTAGTAGTTTTTACTTATAGTGAGTGGTAAAATTAATCAAATGAGAATAATGGAATACTTACTTAAAAAAAGAGTCAAAGAGTGACGGATTTAACAATATGACTACACGTTTACTTGACTATTAAGATGATAGAAAAAATCGATATGATGACATTATTTTGATCCTCTCTACAATATGGTAGAGAGGATGCAACCCTGCAGTACGCATTTTTTGATTTAAAACACTCTCTTGGAACACTCTCTTTTAATCTTTACAAAAGATCGGTTCTGGCACTATAGATTCCGGATCAGACAAACAACGTGTTTAGGTACGCCAATTCTTTCAGCACCATCCAAAGTCTACTCTAGTCCACACAGTCAAAAGCCTTGTCATAGTCTACGAAGCACAACGAAACAGGATTGTTAAATTCTCTGCTCTTTTCTATTATCTGTCTGACGTTGAGGATGTGTTATCTTGTTCCTTTTTCCTTTTACAAATCTTGCCTATTCATCAGGTATCTGTCGATCAAGAAAACTTAACCGTTGGTTGAGCACATGCAGAAAGATTTTACTGGCTTGTAAAAGTAAGGAGTTGGTTCTATAGTTGCCGCATTCAGTGGTGGTGCCTTTTTTATGTAAAGGGATAAGGACTGACACAGTAGTGTCCTGGCCAACTTCCCGTATTCCAAGTTATACAATTTGGTCAAAATATTAATGCCTTCTGAACCGAAAGTCTTTAGAAGTTCTGCTGGTATGGCATACTTTCCTACGGACTTGTCCAAAACTAAACCTAAAACTTGACATCATCAATAAAATATAACCGCCATGACAAAGTTCATGTTACGTTTAAATTTTTGAATAAATAAATTATACAGGGTGTCCCGTAATTAATTGATAACCTTGTAACACCTGATAGTGGACTCAGAATCAATTAAAAAATATATATTTTCGAAGTGGTACCAAAGTTCATCATCCACATTTTCCTGCCCTTCTCCACTCTAAGTGGGGTTGGCACAACGTGTTATAAACATGTTGTCACATGATTCAGCTACGTATTTTATGATCGGCCAGCTGCCCAGCGTCAACTTACCTTAGTCGTATTTTACGACTCCTCGGTAAGAAATGAGGGTGGTCTATTCTACTCAGCCGGATGCCACATGGCGGGAAATGGTACCAAAGTTATGTTTTTTTAATCGTTGTATTTTTTCACACTACTTTGGTATTTCTGTTTACCAGAACTATAAATAAGTGAAATTTGTGTATTTTTGATACAAATTTTCATGGACTGTACATATAGATATGTAGTAAACCATATGAGTGGCGGTCATAACTTTTTGGACAAACGACTATGAACTTCAATTTTAATGTAAAATAAGGTGAATATTTATTTGATGTAAGTTTAAGCGCGCGGGGTGTAAAAAAATGTATTAAAGCATAAAGTACAAACTATTTCAAAAATTTGCGCGTTTAGTAGAGATTTTAAAATGGTATATTAAATGCTTTTATCTGATGAAAATAGTAGGATATCATCATTTGTATGGAGAAGGACTAAATTTGAGTAAAGAATAATTAAAATATAACATTAAATTTATGGAGTAAATTTTGGTACAATACAACTACTGTGCGTAGGTATATACACCATAGTCCACAATCCACAGTCCACACACGTAATATTTTAAAGTGGATGTTGAAAGTGGCTACTAGCAAGTAGCAACCATAGACTTTTTTTCCTTCCATTCGCCCGTGTTTTAACAAGCAGGCTAAGCAACCATAGACTACTAACTAGCAACTTAGCAAGTAGCAACACTTTTTGGCAGAGCGCCATTTTGTTTTTAGTCTTTTAGTTTTACCCGACACGGTTTTTGATGATCGTAATGTGGAGAAGTTAAAATATAACTGTAAAAATAATTGTGAAATTTCAATAATTGTGACCGTAGTTGTTAATATTTTGTTTAGGTAATTATATTTTTTTTGTGTGTGATATTTTCATAATTTTTTTATTATCTCTAAAGCACATAGCCTTGCTCTTGTTGAAATAAGTTCAAAATGGCGGAGCCGACGCATTTTCGGCGTTAAGTTTCTGTTTTATCCAAGTTACACTAAAGTAGTTAATTTAAATTATAAACTTTTGATAATATTGTAAGCATTTTTGTCCAGTAGGATATCAGCATGGATGCACCGTTGGATGCGTCCTTAGTGGCGCAATCCATAAATTATCATGGTCAGCAATTACAAAAAACGTGGGAGGCCGAACGGGGCGAAGAGGATTTGGCTAAAATTGGAGTAGGATCATTAGATTTTGCGGTTTACCAATCCAGACATAAGCATCTCACTTTTCAAGACCGTAGCAAGCGTTTAAAACTACACCAGTTTATAGCCAAAGAAGCAAATGTGCTCTTCGACTCTTCATTATCTGAGGAAACTCCATCTTCTTCAAGTTTGGGGGCAGACTTGACGACTCCGGAAGACAGTAAGATATTTTATTTCTGTAGTTATAATCATTGTTATAATCATACATATACGAAAACGCATTAAAAAATTTCTCCATCTTGGAAGATTATTGTTAACAGATAATTCAATGATTAATTAATTCGCACAGGTGAAAATTTTTTATCTTACATGACGTTAGAACGTTTTCATTTGCCTCCACTTTCTATTTTACCTATTTTGCTTTTGTTATTAACAAATACATGGCATTGATAATTTTCTTCCATTGTGCTAACAATTTGGATGGATACAGGAAACACTTTTGTATTCATGCATCAAATTACGTTATATTGTTACAAAAAGACCTTGAAAATAATGCATAGTCATGTAACTATTTTCTGACAGCTTATATTGAAAGATTTTCTCTTGAATTTTAGTACTGTGAATTTTCTATGTATTAGATCTAATAAAATTAAAGAAACTCCTGAGCGTTATTAATTTTTTAATACGATTTTATATAGTGTTCATAATATTACAATATATTTTACTCGTGGGTAAATGGTTTCTAAATAATTATTATACTAGTGTGTTCGATTCTGATGTTTCAACTGTCACTCAACTCAACTGTCATTGCTACAAAATAATTGAATTTGAACTTTCCTGTGTAACAGCATTAACACATTATATTGTTACAGATTTATATGCGCTGATGCCGCCGTTTGAGACATTTTTGAATGTGGATAAATCTGCAAGACTGAGACACTTTTTTGATGTAAGTAATTTAAGTTTTTAAATACTATAAAAATCATTAGTAGTTTGAGTAAAGTCCAATTCAAGTATACATGGTAATGACAAGTATTTATAAATTTGCTGATAGAAATTTACCCATATTGTTATATTGTACAATTAGGTTAAGATTCAGAATGATGATCACAATGATTTCTATTATATTCAAACTTGCTTGCTCTCGCTTGCTGTTACCTATTCTAATGTGCTCTAATATATAGAAAAACATAAAATTATTTTACATATAATTATAAATGGTAAATTATGTTGTGATGTTTTTTTGTTATAAGAATGTGAAGACTGGTGAACTAATCATTGGAGCTGTTATCAACAGAACTGCATCTGGAATGATGTTGAAGGTGCTTTGTACAGCTGGGCCCACATCTAGATATGTCGCTGACATCAATGTTAAGGTAAAAAATGTTCCTACATGAACATTAAAAAAAAGTTTATTTTATAGCATCCATAACTATTGTGCAGTAAAATTATTATTTTTACTTTAATTTGATTTTGTTTGAAATTAAATGTTTTTCTTCATTGTATATATATTATAAATTCATTATATTTTTAATTTTTATCAAAATATAAAAATAATTTTTATATTTTGATAAAAATTAATCTAAAAATAATTAATATTAATTTTTGAAGCATGATTGTTTTAATTTTTATTTCATGTTATTATTTATAATAATAAATTAGTCTTCTGCCACAACCTAAGGGTAACTTAAACATCATATTATATATCTATCTTTCAAGGATAACTTAATATACCAAATCAAGCTTTTTAAAATGACCCCAGGTTAGGTGGTGCTTGGAAAGCTTATGAGATAGATACAATATTAATCCTTATCAAGTTAATTTATAATAACCAAATGTGGGGTTCACTCAATGCACTAAAATATAAAAAATAACTATTGCATAATATTATTATTTATTATGCAAAATATTGCATAACATATATAGTAATATTGTGCAACTCAAGAACTACAGGAATTACCAATTTTGATAAATATTTTCAGTTTGTGTATTAATATAATTTTTATTCATTGCTCTCTCCCAGGCATTTTTACCTGTGGCCAATATCATGCCAGCAGTGGACAAGAAAAATGTGTCAAGAAACTACCTGATGAATGACACAGTCTGCTGTGAAGTTATTGAAGTCATTCCAGACACAGACAAAATGGTGTGCGGCATGAAAGGCGTCACTCGTGGACCTGACGACCCACCACCCAAGCCCCCATTGGGACTCCTCAGCACTGATGACTTCCCCCTTGTGTACAAGTATGTAATGTTTTATGCTGAAATACACACACCTTGTCACTGTTTTTCAACACTTGCAGGACTTTTCACATTTTGTGTTACAAGTATTTTTTATATATTTATTTTATCATGAAGAAAACATAAAATTCTGAAGTTAATTAGAAACACAATTGAAGACTTCCTGACTGATTATAATATTCATGAGCAATATTTGAAGATAAATGTATGACAACATTAACTTGAAAGTATAAAAGCAATTGAGAAGATTTAAAATATTGTGTTGATGATTAGTGATGGACAACAGTGCAGTCTCACTCAAGACAGTTTATTAAGACTTGAAAAGCTCTTGCTATGCTTTGTGGTTTGTTTCATAGTTTTCTTTTACTTTCAATGTTTTACGCTATTCATAGGGAACACTATATGAGAAGCGCTTAATGTGCATAAATGTTTTCACTGTTTTCTGGTCACTTTTCAGTACAGATTTATACAAAACACCAAACTACTAGTGACTGTGAATGCACAAAAATATTATTTTGAAATTGACAAACCCCTAAAAATATTGGATTATAAATCAATGGATGTTATTTATAAGCCTTGTTTGGATGCCTCTTTGAGATCTTCATCTGATTTTGTTTCAAAATCAATACACTTTACGCACATGGAAAAGGTCAGTAATTATATGTAGGGTCTCTTCTTTCTGATGTCTATAAACAGAATCTGTCTCTCTGTATTAAAACTAATATTTAATATTGCAGCCTAATCTCAAAACATTGATTGGACTTTAATATAATCGGCATTTGTTGGATGTTGGCGTTATTTATTTATTAAAAGTGGACTTCTCCAGCCGTTACATATTTAGCTGATGTGAGGCTCCCAAAGATGATACAATAGTTTGACAAGCAGCGACAGTTCACATGATTGTGTACTGGATGGCAGTTGTGCAGGCTTTAAGAGAATACAGCTTCGTCTATTATTTTAGGGTGTTTTTTTCTAGGTATAGCATCGACCCCCAAGATCTATTCATACCTACATTATGCTGTGACTGTAGCTGAAATATATTGGTAATATTAATGTCACATAGTTGAAGCGGCATCACATAATCTATGATGTAATATTTGTGTGTGAAAGCGATAAAATTCAAGTAAAATAACATTTTTTGAACAGCTCCAAAGGAACAGGTGAGGATGAGTACGTGTGACATTCTGACTGACTTAGGAATCATTCTATATTCAAATTAATTCAATCTTTTTATTTTAAAATAATAGTGTCATAACTCCTTGAAAATTAAAAGGAATAAAAACAGTTTTGTTAAATATATATGTTTTTAAAATTGATGTGTTTTGACAGGAAAACTATGGAAATGAAGGGTGAAAGTTATGAAGCCATTTTGGAGAAGAGCCCAGGCTTCAATAACCCAAACTGCGTCCAATACCTCTCTGAACTCCTTGGAATCTCAAACATGCACTGCACTAATTTTGCATCTTTGAGGTAAGTTATAATTACGACATCATTGTGGTATGTTAATTGGTCTATTATGGTGTGATTATATATATGTAAAAAATAATGGCTAGGACTGAAAAAAGCTAATGAATAGTGCAACTGTGAATGAATGCTAACTTTCTTTCCTAACTTTCTAGTCCCTAAAAATGAAAACTTTTTTGTGTCTTTATAAATCTGTTACTTTATAGCCAAATGTCTAACTCATAATTTCCTTTTTTATTTACAGGGGAGGATTTACATCGACAGAGTATGCAGATGAACTACGTCAAGCACAAGCAAGCAAGTGGGCTTTCCGGTCAGTAGCTGAAGGAATAGAACATTTTAAAGCAGGACGACATTCTGAAGCATTTCAGTGTCTAAATAAAGCATTAAGTATTGATCCTAGAAATGTTGAAGGATTGGTTGCAAGAGGTGCCCTCTATGCAAATAGTGGAACATTCAAGAAAGCTATAGAGGATTTTGAAACTTCATTGAAACTAAACCCAAATCATGCCAATGCTCGGAAATATTTGGGTGAGACATTAGTTGCACTTGGACGTAGCTATGAAGATGAGAATAAAATTTCAGAAGCACAGAAAGCATATGAAGATTGTTTAGCAATAATACCATTTCATGAGGAGGCTCAGAATTCATTGGACTTTCTGAAGAGCAAAACATCTACAACAAAACCATTAATAGAACCAGATGAGCTACTCTTGCCTGGATTGACTGGAGCAAAATCCTTTGAAATGAAAGAGACACTCAAACAGTTACTTAACTTGACAGAGAAGAAGGATAAAAAAAAGAAGAAAAAGCGAGGAAAAGGAAAGAAGAAGAGATCCAGTAGCTCCTCATCCTCATCAAGTGATTCATCTAGTTCTAGTTCATCATCTGAATCCTCTTCGTCTTCATCTGATTCCAGTGGTGAGAATAATTTCAGATATTGGTAGTTAAAATTAATATAGCCTCTTTAAAATAACATCGTGATATTTGTCAAACCACAACTTTACAGGAGAGCAATTTCAAACATTTAAAGGTTGATTGAAATATTCATAATTTTACTGTGGAAAAAACAATTAAATTGTTATTGTTATTAATGTACTTTCTGAAAATAAGTAAAAAATAAATAAAAAAGAAAAAAAAACTTTTTTATGAGAAGTCACGATGTTCTTGTAAAGAGGTGATATATTGCAATTTTATTAGGTTAGTTATCCTAGTTTTATCCAATAATTATATGCATCTTTTATTTGAGACATACTGAGTTTCTTTCATTTTCAATTAAACATCCAGATGATAGCCTACAAATACCAAATCTGCACGTAATTAATAACTTAATTACATTCAAGTGGCGACTGGGCCTTTGGCGCAGTGGGTAGTTAGTTCGATTCCCGCCGAGGGCCAATGCTTTCTATAAACAATTTATTGGTTCTTCGAGCCTGGGGGTATATTTGTATTTAAGTATGTATTTAAAATTATATATATAGTATATCTAACAGTTGTCTGTCACTCATAACACAACTATTAAGTTGCTTACTTTGGGGCCGGACAACCGTGTGTCCCATATATATTTTTTATTTAAATGACTCCTTAATCAATTCATATTTGCATAAACTATATGTAAAGTTTTAGCGATCTTTACTTTACTGGTAACTATTTCATATTACATGTTAGCAATAACAGACGTGAATTAGATCCATGATTAATAAAACCATGAGTAAAAGTCAAATTTTAGAAATCTATTTGGTCTTTGATTTCAAGTTACTCTTTAGATATCGGTAGATATGATTTTTTATTACGTAAATCTGTCTTGTCATCGATACAGAAAGTACATGATTTCAGGGTCAGAAGGACCTAATCGTAAGAAGAAACGTCGCTCGCACTCCAACAATAAGCGACAGCGGTCGCTATCGCCGCTCAGCAAGCGCATGGCCATGTTGGGCGACGCGGACTCCGCATCCCGGACGCACAACTCCCAGTTCAACCACCCCTACGGCTACCAACCACCACCACCGCCAGTCGAAGAACCCAGCAACGTGCCAATGCGCTCGCAAGCCGATATAGATTATGAGCTTAAGGTACGTGTCTAGAATTCGTTAGCCAAATGGGCGAAATCTTTAAAATTTTATTCTATGAATATATTTACTGTGTGACTCTGGCATTGTATTAAAATTAAGAGTTAAAGTTGTTGTCTTATGAAATGTATACTCCTCCTCTTAGCCTCGCATTCCTCATTACTGAAGGTTGTAGTACCTACAATTAGGAAGCATACTTTCACATACAACTTCCTTTCATCTGCTCCTGTCTTTGGAAACTAGGGTTTCCCATATATAGACTAGTCTTAGGATAAAGTCAAATTACAAAATCATGTTTTGAAGGATACCGGGAGATAGTAACAAAATGACAAGTAGGAATGTGTAGGGTTATAGTAGGTAATAATGCAACAATCTATACTTTATATATAAAACAAAGTCCCAAAAAGCTGTCTGTATGTAATCTATTTTCGCAAAATTTACTGAATGGGTTTTTGTATGGTTGTCACCAAAAGATAGTACAATACTTCCGGATGGTTTATGTAAATATTACATATCGGTATTATGTAAATTGTGTTGAAGAGCAGTTGTTAAAAAACCAGCAGAGATACGCTAAAGTAATGTACTAGAGAAGTGTAGATCTATAAAATACAACAAAAAAAGGAGCAATATCTTGTCTATCTCATATGGTTAACTCACAATAACTTTTTTTTTTTTAAAAACTTGTGACACGCTGATTTCCACGTGGGGGAAGCCGCTGGCACAGCTAGTATTATTATAAATATAACTTCAAGGTAAAGCTGTCTTCAAAAATGACGAAAAATTTGCAAAGGTTAGCCATAATGTTTTCATATGGTGTTACATGCACTATGCATTAAAAATAATTTTACAATGCATTAAAAATTAATTTGAAAATTTGCTAGGGCTTAAAGTATGCATTTACTATCTTGATTATCTTTTTGTATTATAAAAAACCTTATCATAGTTTTAATATTTTATTATTAGGTGAGAAAATTCTTAGAAATGACCAAAGAAGATTCTGATTATGAAGACAAAGTACGCAACTTCTTAGAAGAAACTGCCCAATATAAACGCAACCGGAAGATGCAAGAGCTTGGACAGCAGCCACAGCCTGGACCAGATCACGACAAAAAGAAAAAGAAGAAGAAGGATAAGTTAGTGTTTATTTAAATAGACTTAAATGTTTCAAGGGTTTCTCAACGCAAGGCATATTACTGGGTACTTAGTCCCTTTTTGTCACTGATAGCACAAGGCAAAGAAGTCTTTGATGATTGATGTTGTACTTACTCCTCATATAATTTAAGAGATTTATGAGAGCAAATTATAATTATTTTTTCCCTTATAGGAAAAAGAAGAAAGAGTCCAAGCGCAAGCGGAAAGAACAAGAGAAGGAAGAAAAAAGAAAAGCCAAGTTAGCACGTATGAGCAACAATTCAGAGTACAATCTCCGTGAAATCGAAAATATTGGTGATAAGAAATTAAGAGATGCTATAAGGTACATCCATTTATTATCTATTGTTTCTAGGTTTTTTTCTCTTAAAACTGCTATAATATTTGCCTAATATTGAGAAATCCAAAGAATATCCTTTAATACAATGGCTTCTGAATCTTTCATTACAGAAAAGAATTAAAAGGAAAAAAGAGGGACCACAGTTCAGAAGGCGAATATGACCGGAAACACGAAAAGAAGTAAGTGAATTAAAGATGACAGTATTCTTAACTAATAAAAAAAAAATTTGTAATAATCTTATTTTTAATTGTTACAAAGTTGTTTTACAAATAATTTATAGAATCCGCGTTACTTTGCGGAGATTCATAATACTAAAGTAATAATAAAATTATTTTGATATAATCAGCGATACAGTAAATAGAAAATATATATAGTGTTAAATGTATAGTGGACTATCCGTATTTTCATATCCGATACGTGCAGGATTCGTAAAAACACATGCACAAACCTCCACCACTTCCACCACAATACACAAGCACTACACAAGTTCACTATCACAAACTCAACAATCGTTTCGCCCCGCAACCAAAGCATCATCAGGAGATAGACTCCACGACAAAATCGCAAAATAGCAAGATCTTTGTTTTACAAAGTTCTAATAATATATTTTATATTGAAACATAATTGAAATAAATCATATTAAAACTCAATATACATAAGCGACGGATGAAAGGAAACCTTGAAAATGGTTCAAAATTAAACATGAATATTTTTGATAACATTACCTACAAATAACTAACAGTTTAATTTATATTTTCTCTTATAATCAGTCGTATGCTGGATGACATGCATGGACTAGAAGAGCTGGAATCGAAGTTAAGTGCGTACCACGTAATGGTTGAAAAAGAGGTCCTTGGTAAACGTGACGGACGCGGCTCCGTCAGTCCCATCGACCAGGCCCCACCGCCTCCTCTCGAGAAACCAAAGTGGAAGATGTCCATGAGTGCAGTCAAAGAGCCGTGAGTAGCGTTACCTTATGCCTTATCATGTGTACAGGATCTAAAATACATATCAAACAATACTTGTATGTTATATATAAGTATAGTACCCGGCAATAAATAATGCACATCGAGAACTTAGAACGCAACAGCCGGCCAATTCGGTTTTGTAGAGCCCTGTCACTGTCACACACTAGTTCGTCAGTCTGCAACAGAGACAATGTTCTATGAAGCAGAATCTAGCTGATTTCACTCTGAGGCTCGATGAGCATTATTTATTGCATTATAGTACCGACTTGTACTATTTATCTAAACCAGAAGTATTGCACTATCTTTTGATGACAACCATACAAAAATCTGTTCACTAGATTTTGAAAAAATCAATTGCAAACAGACACAGCTTTTTGGGACTTTGTTTTACAATAAGTATTAGATAATTGGTACATACTTGCAAGATTATGAACATTTCTTACTATCATAAATAACACTCAGAACCATAGAGTTAATGATGAAAAATCTAGAACTTTTATGTCTATTACATGATTTAAATTAGTTTTATTAATAATCCATTTGTTAGTAGGGTTAAGAAGAAAGAAACACCAGTACCTAAGGGATATAAGGAACGTTACGCATTTGAAGACAGTTCTGATGATTCACAAGAACATTCTAAGGTAAGTTTAAATCATCAATCATCCATATTGTATTTGTGTCTACTCTTTTCTTTATGGTTAAAATCTTTGGTCATATCGACAAAAGATTTATATTATTTGTCTCTTATTGAATTTGAAACTATAATAAAAGCTGTGTATAGTCCAGTGGTAAGATCCTGCAACCTCTTTGAGAGGATCACAGGTTATAATCCTGGACAGGCAGCAATTGAGTTTTTCTGTTAAAAACCGAGTGATTGATGATTGCATTTTATTACATGCTTTTAGTGAAGCAAACATCGTGAGGTAACCTGCATAAACCTGCATATCTATAGAGATTTGTGGTAATGTGTGTATCCTACCATTGGAGCAGTATGGTAGATTTAAGATCTATCCATTCTCTCCTAAAATAGAGAGGAAGTCCTATACCCAGCAATGGTATAGCGACAAGCCATTACTATATAACATGATTTAAGGTATATTAATTTTGGTCATGAATGGGCGACGAGTAGTATATTTTAGTAGTATAGTTATTGCAAAAGATTTTGCCTTTTGTACAGCCAACTTCAGGCGACAAGAACGTGTCGGTACGCCGTGCAATGGCTATGAAGGAGCCTCCGCCACTACCCAGCGCTCCGCCTCCCAGTAAGCCCAGCCGTGAACCAGACCCCCCTGGAACTGAGCCTCCTCATTCACACCAGACACACCAACACGCACCGGTAACAATAAAATTACATGTTATATAGTATTAATCATTTGAATATGTCAATAAAGGTTTTGGACTTTAGACTAAGCATTGCTGTTAATGTTTAGATGACAGCTAGCCTAAAAATTCTGAAGAAATATGCAGTTTTCTTTATTATGGCATCCTCCACAAAATAGCTTAAAAGCTAAAAATATAAAGTACAAAATACTGGTGTGCAAAAAAACCTCTCTTTTTTTTTATTAAGAAGATTGTAGTTTACGCCCAATCATGCTGTTGAAATGTTGAATGTTTTATGACATTCCAGGAATTGTCTAGATATGTGTAAGTTTTGTCATGATGTTTTATTTAATCTTATATTTATATAATATTTTTAACATCAATATCATTAAAAAAAACAAAGATTGTGATGTAGTCTCATAATTATAAGAGGATTATAATTAATCGTATATTAATGAATGAAGAGAATAAGAGTGAAATTAAAGTAAGACAGGTGAAGATAAATCTATTATGATATGACTGACTACGCGGTATATTACTTACCCCTTTTTTTAAAATGTAGTATTTTATAAAATAATGTTGTTTTATAATGTTTACCACTCTACAGCCGGTACGCAAAGGCAACATAGTTCTCGATAAATTCGGCTCATTCCGCCTGGCGCAAGAAGGTGAAACACCTGTATCAGTGCCCGATGGTCGGCCGGAGCAGTTTGTAACGCGCATCAAGCCACCGACGCCATCTGGACGCAGACCACGCTCACCGCCTTCACCACGAAGACATTCTTCAAACTCTTCAGAGGATGCAAGACGATCTCCGAAACGTTCAAGGAGCAGGTAAGTGATTTGGAACAAATATAAGCTAATATTAATGACCATTAAATAATAAGCATACTTATTAGTAGTAAAATGAATATTGAAATGAAATCATCATTCTTCTTCCCTTATTCCACTTGTAATTATGCTTGGCATGATATGTTTTCACTTTCCATTCACTTCTATCATTCTGGAATGTTGTTGCTACTCTTTTTATATACATATCATACTTACACGATCTTTATTTCAGCATCCTTCTATCTTTATTTCAGCATCGTCATATATCTATCCAAATTCATTATTCTATATTTCTGATTTTACTAATAGATATAACTAATTGAGCTGTGATAGCCTAGCAGTGTGACTGTGCAACTCTTTTGAGGGGTTACAGTTTCAAACCCCGGGCCACGTCCAATAAGTTTTTCTATTAAAAACTTATGTGTCTAATTGATAATTTCAACTTATCACACACTGTTCGGTGAAGGATAACATCGTGACGAAACCTGCATATCTCTAGAGAATTCTGGGGATATCTGAAACTTATCAATTCGCATTGGATCAGTGCAACGTGGGTGATCTTAGCTCCGACTCTTCAGCAGTGGGAATGTAACAGATAGTTACTGTTTTGAATAAACTGACGGGCGCGACGCGACCGGCGGGATCAACGACCTTTTTATGCATTCGATTGCCGACGCGAGCGGCCGACAGTTAGTGACGTTTCGAATACGATAAGGACAGGCCGCGCGCGCCTGTATACGGCATTCTGTTATAACACACACGTGTAATTTTGCGTTTCGGGTGTTATTCTCAGTAGTGACACGACTTTATTGACATTTGAGACTGATATAAGTATTTAGTGACGCGTTTAACCAGTGAAGCGTTTGAGAAGACGCGACCGTCCACGGTTTTAGTGCGCGTTGAGTTAGTATTCCCCGATATAGGGACGATTCAATAACGTGTGACCTTACGAAGGTTGTGTGCACACCGGGTTTTATTTAACCGATATAGTGAAGTGTATACTCCGGGAGAAACAGACATTACGTGTCCGTGGAATATTGCAGAGGCGAGCCAACGGTTTCGGGAATCGTCCAAGTGCATACAAGCACACACATACACGTACACATATACACGCAGTGACTCATGAGGCCGGACCACATACAGCTGACGGCCGCATAAGGTAGGTTGAGACGCCGAGACGACGGGCCCAGGTCCCGGAGGTTGTTTCATCCGTCCGCACGTTTGCGCGGAACAGTTACTTTTATAGTTTATTTGTTTCCTAGGTCCCGTCCGCGCAAGTATCGTTTCCGGTCCGGATCTAGGTCGGCTTCTAGGACTGGCTCCAGCGCGAGCGGCTCTGTGGCATCTCGCCGGCGCCGCTCTGCCTCTCCGCGCTCGCGATCCCGCTCCGACGCCAGCCGCTCGTACTACTCGAGGAGTCGCTCTCGTTCCCGGTCTGTCTCAAGGGATAGGTAAAAAATATAGTGATACTAGTAGTATGCACTACTTCGTTCGCGCCAACTGTAGTGTTAAAATACCCTCAGTTCAGTTCAGTTCAGTTACTTTATTGTTTTCTCTTATTCAATAAGGAGAAAGTTCTTATATCGTATAAGACAGTCCAACATATAAGCTTCAATTGTACCATATTTAATTATTATTTTTATTTAAATAAAAATAAATATATGGACAATTGCACATACTGTCCTGTTTTCCCAAAGTAAATAATACATGTAACACACATGTGTCTGGAAAATTAGTACATAAATATGTGTTAATTTGGCATATGCTTTCAAACCATTTGATTTTAAAAAACAACTGGTCCTCGTCGGGAATCCAGCGACCCTGGGAGCTGAAGGCAGGGTCACTGCCACGTGTGCCAACAGGCAATTAATAAGTATTAGTATGGATGCACCGCTGTTATAGCCCAGCGGTGAGACCGTGCGACTCTTTCGAGGGAAACACGAGTTTAAACCCGGGCAGGCACCAATGAGTTTTTCTATTTAAACTCATGTGTCTAATTGATAATTGCAATTTATCACACGCTTTTCGGTGAAGGAAAACATCGTTATGAAACCTGCATATCTCTAGAGAATCTAGAGATATGTGTAACCTACCAATCCGCATTGGAGCAGCATGGTAGGTCTTAGCTCCAATCCTTCTCTCCAAAAACAGAGAGAGGAGGCCTTAGCCCAGCAGTGGCCATAGTAACAGGCTGTTACTTTATTATTTTTTTTAGTATGTATGCAGTGATGTTAATATTTTGTATTGAGACAATCACCCTAAATACAGAATTTTTATCTCAGAGTTCGTCGAATGGGACGCCGTGGCAACTGGCGCGGTCGTGGCGGCTTCGAGCGCGGCACGTACTACCGGCCACGGTTCCACACGTACAACGGTGGCGGCAACAGGGGCCGAGGGCGCGGCGACTTTAGGCGAGATGATGGCCGTCGGTTCCAGCACGAGTGGCGCGATAATCGCTCGAGAGGCGGCCGACCGTTCAGACCGCGACGAGGCGGTGGCGGACGGGGACGGCCATTCAGGTACTCCTCGAATACTGGTTGTGTATGTATGTGACGTCGAAACAGCAAAACTAGTTTAAAAGCAATATAACAGAACTAACTACTTTGCTACGTATAAGGTATAAGGTACTTTGCTACGTATAAGGTACGTAGATTTTGCCTGCTTCATACACATTGACTTTGCATGCATTCACTTAACCTGTGCGGATTATAGCAAAGTAGTTCTGTTATATTGCTTGTAATATGGAATTCCGCAAAGTAACGCCTGCTTCTATAAGTTATTTAAAAACTAGTTTATTTTGCGTACATCCATAGCATTATGTCTTATGGAATAATGTTATGGGGTAAATGTGCTGATATTGAGAAAATTTTTGTATTGCAAAAAAGAGCCATACGTGTCATTTATATTTGAGTCCGCGTGAGTCCCTGCGAGAGAAGTTTAAGGAAACAGGTATTCTTACGTTAGCTTCACAGTATATTTTTAGCAATTTGATTTTTGTGCATAAAAATATACGTAATTATAAAAAGATTGGCGATGTATATAATAGACAAAGTAGGAACCGACATAAGCTTGCGGCTCCTGCTTTGCGCCTTGTAAGAGTACGTAAGTCGTTTGTGGGTTTGGGTATAAGATTCTATAACAAAATTCCACAATCAATTTTAACTTTGCCATTACAGCAATTTAAAAATACTGTTAAAAAGAGGCTGATACAGAAAGCCTATTATACCGTGGAGGCTTACATTGATAAGAATGCGTGGATATAGCTGCTCTTTGACCTTGTGCAGGATAGCTATGGCAAAATGTAATTAGTATTAAGAATCTTCTTTTTTAAAAGAGCTCCACCGAGTTTCTTGCTGGCTCTTCTCGGTAGGACGGCTTTCCGAACCAGCAATAGAGTCGACGATTCAAAAGCACTTATTTACAAGTTTATTTGAATAAAGAATATTTTGAATTTGAATTTGAACCTTTGACCGCTATTTCTTCACCATGTGATCAATTCGTCACTTACAATTTTTGAGTTTTATTTTTTACTATATAATAAAATTAGCATACAATTTTCTTCGTTATAAAATTTCCCATTGAATACAACCATCATTTTATAATAGTAAGTTACATTTATCTTTGGTGCTTGCTCTTATGTGCACATGATACTCACCGGACTTTTAGTGTGTTAGGAGATTGAATATATTGTAGGATTTTCAATAGCAAATAAAAATAGCATAGAAAATACATAATAATACTTACTGAAAATTTGATTTTAATTATGGAAAATAAATGATAATAAAATTGTAAATGTTATTATAAAATGATTTAATGTATACCATAAGCAAGGAAATGGTATTATTATTACATGGTATTATTATATAGATATTAATTAATATGATTTAAAAATGAATCTCAAAAATTCGTTTTTGAGCAATGAAATGATCGTATGATTCACATGACGGTCATAGGGTTAATGGAAAGGTTTATAAGAATAGAATTTCATTTATTCACTTGCCAGGTAACCCGCATATCTCTGGAGAAGTTCTGGGATGATGTTTGTTACCTTAGTAGGTTGGTATCTGCAGTAAAGAAACCTACCAAGATGTAGGTAGGTTTGCAAATAGGTTTGGATCTACTTTAGAGGGGTGTGTCTATGGCCAGCCATGGAGTAGTAGCAGACTGGTACGTATGGTAGTACTGGTATATACGAAAGACTTGCTTTGTTTGGATGCTGTGTACAATGGTGTTATTAAAAGTTATAGTTTACTCTTTCTATCCCACTGCTGCAAGTCCTCTCTTTTATGAAGAGTAGGATAGGAGTCATTAATCTATCATGCCTCCAACATAATTGAATTTCAGGAATCATTCAAAGTTATGCACTTTTTCTCACAATTTCACCAATATATATACACCATAGAAAAGTTTGCTTAACCAAAGATTGCTTAACTGATTGATTTGAACTCGCGACACTCTTGTAATATACAAGAAGTCTCACTGTTCGAAAATCCTAATTATTTTTTGTAAAAATAGAATTACTTATTCCGTAGACTCTAGAGATATATAATAATAAAAATCATCATCATTTATTCAGATTCAGATAAGCTGTGATAGCCCAGCGGAGATACCGTGCGACTCTTACGAGGGGAACACGAGTTCGAACCCGGGCAGGCACCAATGAGTTTTTCTATTAAAACTCATGTGTCTAATTGATAATTGCAATTTATTACATGCTTTTCGGTGAAGGAAAACATCGTGAGGAAACCTGCATATCTCTAGAGACTTCTGGAGATATGTGTAACCTACCAATCTGCATTGGAGCAGCGTGGTAGGTCTTAGCTCCAACCCTTCTCTCCAGAAACGGAGAGAGGAGGCCTATTCCTAGTGGGATTGTAACAGGCTGCTACTTTACTTTACTTTTTTTTTATTCAGATATGGTGTTACAAACAGATACTTAACCTAATGTGACTTACCTGTCTGTGACACCATACCAAATAGGTATTACAGCATATGTCCTAGGTGCTGATTTTCAGCAGTACCCCACAATGGCAAAGTATGGCATCAGTGTAACTGTATATATATGTATTATATAAAAGAAAATTGTACAATTTATATTATATAAAAACTTTACGTATATGTGTGATATAAATGAATATGTCTGTCTAAACAACATAAATAAAATAAAGTTAATGGAAGTTAATTTAAAGTTATATGCAACCTATACAATGAAATCAAAAATTCCAGAGGTGGTTTCCGTGATTTCCGTGATCGTCGCGTCGGTCGCTACTCGCGCTCGCGAAGCCCCGACAGGACTCGCCGTTCCAGATCGTACAGCCCCGAGAGAAGGGAGAAAGAGAGGGACAGGTTGGTCTGGAATGTAGATTGATTCATAATCTCTTTCCTAGTTATATAAATATATAGGACACTTACAAACATTTTTGTCCATCCCTAAAGTAACTTAATACTTGTGTTATGGGTGACAGACGACTGGTAAATATATACCTATATAATTTTAAATACATACTTAAATACAAATGTGTGTGTAATCCAGGCTCGAAGAACCAACAATTTGTTCATAGACAATGTTGGCCTTCGGCGGGAATCGAACCCCGCGGAGCTGAAGTGTCACTAGGGTCACTATCCACTGCGCCAACGGGTCTGTCATATATAATAGTCTTAGCAGATTTTCGTTTCGTATTACTGCCCATTAGTTTTTATTTGCCCTAGAAGCAAAATTCAATATATTAACATTTTGAATTAAATGTCTCAATAAATAAGTAATATATTACGATATTAGCAAATAAATATTTTATTTTTGTGAATTGACCCCGTCTAATATTACCTTTTAACTTTTTCTAAAAGACAAATATATCAATACAGTTTTCATTTTATTACCTTTATTGCTATGTGCCCTTGGTAAATCGAAATGTAATAAAAATATTCATACCTAAAAATAAAATTTTTAGCTCACACACATCACACGGAAAAGTGCTTATCAATTTTACTATCACGATTCTTTATATACCGATAGTTACTGAATAATATTAATTAGCATTTTTAGTACCACGACATTTCCCTATATCACGTCAATTTTCCACAAAAAAAAATAATCCACTAAGGTGTAGACAATAAATTTTAAATAATTTTTATACATACTTAATAAAAACTTATAACTGTTGGCCACCATGAGGTTGATATAACACCATGATAACAGTTAGATTCCTACTAAGAGTTCACGGGCCTTAATCCTGAAGAAGCATTTATTATAACTTTTAGTATACAACCAGATCATTTGTTTCATGAATTTTAAAAAAGTAGAGAAACTTATACATTAAAGCCTAACATGGATTGTTTTTTTTTTATAAATCTTAAACCGAGTACTAGAACTAATTTATTAGATTGATATAGGCAGCGGCGCCTCTAGCTTGTGTAGCGCTCGTGTGCAATAAAACCCTGGCGCCCCAGGCTTGCCCCAGAGGCTATAACTATTTACTTTTCGTAAGAAGAAAGTTTTTTCATATTCCAACAAGCTATTTTATAAGTGGGTATAGCTTACAGTATGATAATAGTTACGTCGCTTTTTCTTATGAAGGCAGTATAACACTCCTTGTTTTTATGCCTTTACGTGAAATAAGGTTTATTACGAGTTGAAACAAAATGTTCGAAAAAGAAGCCGCCGATAGGACGCTCGCGTTTGATAACTGCCGCCACAGCGTTGGCTGGCTTCTGTCATATCATTGTCCATTGTGCAACTGACTGAACTGACTGACTGTATGCTGTTAGCCCTAATGGCTTTTACAGCGTCACCGGGTCGGACGGGCGAGCGCAGAAGCATCGCCGAGGTTGCGAAATGCAGGGAGTAGAGCGCAGAAGCTCTACTTAAGTCGGGGGGTAGCACTATATGTTAAGCCGCGCATGGATATAGGGTTCTTAAAAAGGCAAGTCCAGGGCATTATCTTTCATTTCGCACTGTACGTCAGCAATGATTACAGCTACTCTCGTTGTTCTGAACGCGACAGCCACCGTAGCGAAGGCGAGTACGAGGAGGAGAGATACGTGGACCGGAAGGAGTACGACGGCAAGTGGGCGGATGGCAACGAGCCCGAGCGGAACCACCCCGAGGAGAAACCGGAAGAACCGCCCAAGGAATGATACCGTCAGCCCCGGACACTGAGCGCCACTGGTCCAACTAGTACTCTTAATTTAAGGTTATTCTTGCTATCAGTTTTGTTGTTAGAGGTGCTTTGTTTCCCCTATATTAATTATTTGTAAATATTAGATACGAAGATGTATACCATGTTTTCATTTAATCTATTGACGCAATTTTTATTTGTTTTCTATTCACCTTTGACTTAGATGATTAATATTTACTCTGTCATTAATCCGAAAACCATTCCATGTTTAGAATTATAACTTAGATTCGAGTTACACTTGTGGTTTTTTGTGTGAATATAAAAATTAAATCTTTTTAACAATATGTTTTATTTTTTCATCACCAATATATAATATGTTAGATATTGTCCAATGTTTTTACGATAAATCTTGAAATAAAAGAAAAAAAAAATTTCCCTATAGCTAAGCTCGTTATATTTTATTATTTAGACCTATAGGTAGATCCTGATTACTGATTGAAAATAGAATTTCTGGCATCATAAATGTTCATATTTCTCGACTATGCATATCGCGCACTCTAACATGCTTCTGCGCTCCCATTTGGCGACCCTTGAGCTATTAGGATGTTAATTAAAAATATGTATATTTAAAATTTATTGAAATAAGTATGTAGTGGCTCAATGCCCTAAAATTCTTTTTACAATAATATATCTTTGTTTTATAGCAAATAAGCAAGTTTTTTGCCAACTGCTCGATCTCTTCAACACAATTTACATAATACCGATAAGTACTATTTACCTAAACCATTCGGAAGTATTACACTATCTTTTGGTGAAAACCGTTCGAAAATCCGTTCAGTAGATTTTGAGAAAATCTATTGTATACAAACAGCTTTTTGGGACTGTTTAATAATAAGTATAGATTTCGAGATTTTAGAATAGACCACCCTCATTTCTCACCGAGGCGTTGTAAGAGGCGACTAAAGTAAGTTGACGTCAGGCAGACTGCCGGTCGTAAAATACGTAGCCCAATCATATGACAAAATGTTTTAACATGTTGTGCCGACCCCACTTACAGTGGGATAAGGGCAGGAGAATGATGATATAGATTTCGAAAATATTAGTTCTGCTGCTCTCACGTGATACGTTCACAGCGTACAGACATTTTTTTTATTAGCCTCTATTAGTCCACTGAAAATTGATTATTTTTATTTCTGTGCAACTTGTCAGGCCCAAAATATTTAATTTTAATATATCACTAAATTAATTAGAGCTAGAACATTAATAAAAAAAAGGTAGGTATTTATAACGCACGGAAAATTTTGTGTTCATGGCGCTATCAATTTTGGCCCGGCAAGACGCATGCTATCACCACACCTATTGATATAGATATCTAATAGTCGCTAGTCTCGACAAGAGACTCGCTCTGCGACAATCCACTGAAAAGCGCTTACATGTTAATAAAAGGTCAGGTGACGCTGCCTTCGAGAACCCAGTATAATCTAGAGAGTAGCAACGCACAATTGTGATATTAACGGCGACAACGTTTTTTATATTATTAACGTAATTATTTCAAGCACGTTGTATTTTAAACATAACATATTTGTTAAAGCTTTCAACCACGAGAGCTATAGATAATAAATATTTTAATACTTTTGTAATGCTACGGGTATTTCAATGAAAGAAGAGATAAAATGGATTAGGATTATAAGAGAAAAATGAGACCACAAATTATAAATTAACAATTTACTTCAAGCAATAGATCACTTTAACTTAATAAACTATGTGCGTTTTTTCTTCTTCTTGTTTTTGTTATTGTTAGTCTTATCTACATTCCAATACCAGAAAAGTTGTAAGACCAAAGCACCATTAGCAATTGTTGATACACAATATGTGACTATTATAATAAAATCACCAGTTTCTTGTATCGAAGTGAATATCCTTGCAATACTTCCTCCAAATAAAAGCATGCATGTCACAGCAGAAAGCTGACCTGTACTACCATTTTTGTAATTTGTTATGACTTGAATGGACTGAAACAAAAACAATATTTATTTTAATAATGTTGGAGAGAACATTTATTTTAATATTGTTCCTTTAAATTCCAGAAATTAAGCAAATGCCGCTCTCTATTGTATCTATGAACCTATCTATATTCTGTTGTTTATCTAATTATTTGATTTAATAATATAGGAATACCAAGTGATTGACAGTGAAGCTGATATAATGTTGTATGTTTTATTTTCACATAATTTAACCCTGTAGTAAAGTTAAATAATAAATAAATAATATTAATAGTAATATTTACCTTTGCTATAACTATTATAGGAACATTAATAGCTTGCATGGTCCACAAAACATCTTTAGGTGTGTAGTCACTGACTACAGCTGACACAAGCCCTACATAAATAGCTAGAAAAGTAGCTGCTTTTCCAGGTGCCCCACCATAATGTAGCACTAAAGATGCAATTATTGCAGTCTGTATTGCTAAAAATGTACCTTCACCCCATGCACTGGAAAATATCACATTATTAAAATGAATGTATTGTAAGTCTGTTTATATATATTGGTAGAAATAAAAAAATAATTGTTATATGAACATTTTTGGTTTTGATAATAAAACGTTACAATATAATATAAATATATGATATAAAATATTTACCTGAAAGGAAAGTTCATAATATAACTGTAGGCAAAGTTTGCGGTGATCGCAAATAGCTCCAAATACACTCCATATATATTTATACCTTTAGCACTTTTACTGTTAAGGATTTTTAAAATTTGTGGAACTTTTACCAGAATAGAGCCTGCGATTATACCTATACCAAGACCCTTACTTAGTGTAGCCTTGAAACATGGTTCTAAAAGATAAATAATGTTTTAAAAATCATGATTGCATAATTTAATTGCAAAATTTAGGCAGTACTTGTACCATCAAGGAAGTTATATTTGATGAAATATTCATTGTAGCACTTTTCCGATAGAACTGTTAATATTAATCCTTTCAAAAAATTAGCCATTATTGTATATTATTCGCATAAGATTTAATAAATCTTAATTATGTTCACTTATATTCCTTTAATATACAGGTTTTCGATAAGGTTGAAGTATATTATTGAATGCTGATTGTATAAGTAATCATGAGTAAAGTATTCATAAAACTATTAAAAAAGTTATGTTCTGCTGAAGTTTAAACTTTAGACCACCACATTTAGTTATACTAATTCTAGAATTTATCTAGATACGATATAAAATGAAACAAACGACTCGGCAACGGTGACGTTTGGTGACGTTGTTGACTTTTGTGTAACGTTTAGTAATACAATATCGTAATAATTTTGCCAATAAATACTATTTTGTTTTATAATAGAATAGATCTCTCTCATACGAAATACTTTATCTTAAATTATCATAAACAAATGTAGATTAGAAAACCATACATGTTTAAAATCCAAATAAAATTATGAATAACACAGTTAAATAACATTTATTATCATTTTCGAGCTGCCGAAAATTTTTTTAGCTTGTAGATCGAATAATTATCGAATGTAGCTGTACTAAAATATGATTGTATTCATGGTATTGAATGTCGTAATCATGTATAGTTTTGTTTTATATACATATTTATATAACATATTTTGTTTTCACTCTCAAAAATATTTTTTTCACCAATTCAAAACTCAAAATAATTTTTACGAATTTAAAAATGCCTGTTAAAGTTTCACATACTATGATCGCTATCAAGAAAAAGCTTATAGGATGCAAGAGATATTTAATATCATATTTTATTATTTAAAAAAATTTAATTTATTGGTTCAATCAAGAAATATAAATACAACCACTCCATTCCAACAGTCACGGTGGCAATATGAAACATAAAAAAGTTTAGAGCCTATCATATATATTCTTAATTATAACCTCATCATGTTTTCGGGTGTTAGCCAATACCATACAAAAACTTACAAGAAAAAGTAGGGTTAATAAATACATGAGAAGAACAAATATGGTAATGAATTGTAGTGTTAAATTCGAATATCTCATTATTTTATAAAAATAACGCATTATGCTCTATATTGTTTTTACTAACGTTCCAGCTACGCGTGGCTGCGGCTCATTCTGGTTTCTAACAAAACTGTGATTTAGTTCAAAAATGGCCCGCTCACCATCAAACTAAAGGATTATCAACTGTTTCAATCGTTAGATTGACACAGTCTGAAGATTTCATTAAAATCGGTCAAGGTTTCCAGTGTCCAAGCGACATACTTACATAGTTTCTCTTTTATACATACCTATAGAAGATTAAGATGAATGTGTATTCGACATACGTAACTCCGATAATAACACACTTAAATTAACAATTTGGCTTAACCCCAAAGAAAATCTATCCAGAAAATATAAATGACACTAATTAGTGCGATACTTAAAAATTCTAAAAGGTATATAAATTAAAGAACATTAAATGGTAAATGCATGTGTATTTATTTAATTTTTTATGTTTTAAGAGGCTGATTGTCGATAAAAGATCTTGTGCTTGTAGTTCGCAGACTTCTTACACTAATTAAGCCTAGATAATACAAAATGTACATTCCAATGAGTTTCCTTGAAATATCTATAAGACGAAAAATTGTAGAAAGGTTTGACACAAATGAGGTAAATTTTTTAATGAGATAAAAACATTTAAACAGGAGATATTGTATTGTTAAAAATAAAAACACGATGCTGCTGTATACAATGCCGAATTTATATAAAATCTAATCTAGTTCCTTATCATCTAAACTTATCGACATATATTTATACAACAAGTCCTACACTTAAAATTATCTTGTTAAGTTTATTGTTGTCGATATTTCATCGCTGCATCTATGTATGTTTTATTCATTCATAATATTTTGTTACTTGTATTAAATCCAGAAAAAAGTTCTTTTAATTTTCGTTTAGGTTTTAGTTTGGATGTGGGAGCATATTACGTCATTCCAAATAATATCAATTGATTAATTGGGAACAAAAAGAGAATTGATGTCGTTGTTAAAAAAATGTTTATGATTAGTTACAAATGGAATAAAGGACTACCAAGCATAAAATTATATACATTTTTCCTATTACTTATAACAAACATTCTCGGTACTTTCATTTCTGTTGTAATTGTTTGATCATTTTTGTTGTTATTGTTTGATCATTTTTGTTGTAATTGTTTGATCATTTTTGTTGTTATTGTTTGATCATTTTTGTTGTTATTGTTTGATCATTTTTGTTGTAATTGTTTGATCATTTTTGTTGTAATTGTTTTAAGGCATTTTAGTTTGTGAAAACTAAACTAAATTAAACTGCCTTGATCGCGCCAGGTTTTTGGATTGGACAGACGAGCGTAAAAGTTAAAAGGTTTCGTTGAATGATCATTGAGAATAGTCCTAGGATGTTAGGGGGGAGCCTTCAATTGCCTCAAACTGCGAGAACACGAATCTCCTTTTTTCAGCGGGCTTATGAATAGCATAGTCTAGCATGTTCACTACTTTATTAACTATGTTTAGGCCAGAATAGTTAATAACTAATTAAATGTGCAAAAGAAGATATTAATTGGGACTTTAGCCATGTACTATATATTCAGTAGATGCAGTGATGGATTAGAAATCCATTGATTAACTTTAAAAAAACGGCGTAATCATCTAATCATTCTATACAACTGCTAATACCTACATAACAATATTACAACACACACACAACGAAGTTATGACAATGAGCTTTTTAATTTTCTGGATAAACAAGGGCTATGTCATTTATAATTAGTCAGGAATTATCGCTATTTGCACATACGCGATTTCATAACGCAGTCGTTTCCCAATATTTTACAGGTGCTGTGTGTTAGTTTGTCCACAAATTGAACATTAATACAGACTCTGGAGTACTTTATCAGATCAGAGCCAATTCTGATTGTCGTAATGAAAATTTTTCATAAATTCCGCAATCATAATGGAATCAGCAGGCGTACCATGACTCTTATTGCGACTCGATTGAAGACGTAAACGACGACCGCGAACCGCTTTCTTTTCGTACCATGAAGTGTGAATTGTATTGGGGTCGTAATGTTTGAAAGGGATAACGTTATATGAACTATAGCTAACTCTGTCTCTTTTACTCATATGTTCTTAGGACGAATTACGAACGCTCATTCGGCAACGACTTAAAGTGTGCGTCTTTATGACGTCATGGTATGAAAAAGCAAAACAATTTCGATTACGTCTTCAATTGGTTCGCAATAAGAGTTCATGGTAAATTCAATTCAATTCAAATTCATGGTAAAGTTCTTGTAATGTTGAATATCGATCGAATTCGTTAACCCGAAATGATAGCAAATTGTGTAGATTATTAGTTTTATTTATATAAGTAATTAAGCCTTGTTTTATTATTTTTATTTAAGTAGTCATATCCCTTATACAATACAAAGTGATACGATCTAAAAGCAGTCGCTGGCTAATACTCTAAATGTATTGTTATAAAAAAAAATATATAAGAGTAATGTGAAATACTTTAATGCCTAATTTAATGAGCAAAACAGGTTTAACTTTAGAAGCACCTCTTAGTTTTATATATAGAATTAACCTTAACGGTTAAATATAAAACATGGAAATGGACGTTGATGAGCTCTTTTAAATATTTTAAATAATCTGATTGAGGAGTTAACTAGTTTTCTTAATAAACATTGCTTAAAATGAACAAACAAAATGCCTAATGTTGATCCATTTCAAATAATGATGAAATATTACGTATATCGCCGTGTGGTATCCGGGTGAGTAGATAAGACCACTAATTTCTCACCGAGATGTCGTCAAAGACTAAGGTAAGTTGACGTCAGGCAGGCGGCCGGTCGTAAAATAACTAACCAAAACGTTGTAACAGATGTTTAAAACATGTTGTGCCGACCCCACTTAGAGTGGGATAAGGGCAGGAGAATGATGATGAAATATTACGTATACTTTATGCTATTTTCTCGACAGAAATTACAAAGACATTAAAATAAACAAAATAGTTTTGCATAAATTTGATTCAGTTTTAGTTTAGGCTAATATTAATTTAAGAAGTATTTATAATTTTATTCATGCTTTGAAAGAACAAATTGTTCATAATAGATAATAGTATTTCAAGAATAAATAAAAACAAAATCTGAACAAAATTACGATCATTAAGTCAAATGAATGTTGTAGAAAAAAAGAGAAATTTGGTTTTAAGCATTTAGTTGGTGAAAATTGTGAAAATTCGCATCCTTAACTGCAATGGACAGCCATTTGTTAATAATAAATAGTGTCATAGCTAGAGAAACTAACTCTCTTCCAACTTGAAGGTCCAGATTTAAATGCAATTGTATTTTTCATTGTTGCAAATTATTATGTGACAGCCTCAAACAATCATATTGAAACATTTAATTTTAATTGTGATTCAATTTTAGGATATTGCAAACCACAACCTTAATTATCAAGTAGTCCCTAAAAATCTTGCTAATTTCTTACTAATTTTTAATACTAAAACAGTTAAACTAGAAAAAGTAATGAACATATTTTGCTATAATCTCTGTCAAAAGAATATATGTAATGCTAAATCTCGAGTGTACTATTAGTTTTCATATCTGCAGGCCTACCTCTTATTGCGATTCAATTGAAGACGTAGACGACCGCGAACCGCTTTCTTTTCGTACCATGAAGTGTGAATTGCAGTGAGGTAGTAATATTTGAAAAGGATAACGTTATATGAACTATATATAACTCTGTCTCTTTTACTCACATGTTCTTAGGACGAATTCCGAACGCTCATTCGGTAACGACTTAAAGTGTGCGTCTTTAAGACGTCATGGTATGAAAAAGCAAAACAATTTCGTTTCCGTCTTCAATTGACTCGTAATAAGAGTTCATGGTAGGCCTGCTAATAAATGCAGATTTCCAAAAACTCATGCACAACCCGCCGAAAAATTGCAAAGCAAACCGATTGCGATGCGGTTTTGTCGTGGAGTCTCGGTGACGATGCTCCGTTTACGGGGCGAAAGATTGTTGAGATTGTGTTAAGAATGTGTGCAGTGCTTGTGTATTGTTGTGTTGTTGGTAGCGGTTGTTGGGAATTGCAAAGCAAACCGATTGTAATGCGGTTTCGTCGTGGAGCCTCGGTGACGATGCTTCGTTTATGCGGCGAAAGTTTGTTGAGATTGTGTTAAGAATGTGTGCAGTGCTTGTGTATTGTTGTATTGTAGGTAGCGGTTTTTGGAAATTCTGCATGTATCAGATATGAGAACTGATACATGAAGAATACTCACAGCAGATACACTCTATTCTTTCATCACTGAATATAGCAAAATAATATTTTCATCACTTTCGCATTATGGACCTCAGCAAAGTAACGCCTCATAGTATAAAATATTGTTAAACTAGCGTTTTTCAGCCAAAAACTATGTGTACAAAGTTTTTTAATTAGATTTGATAATATGTAACTCAAATTAATCATAATTATATATGTTAAATTGCCATTATTTCAATGAAAACAAAAAAAGCCCAAGTTTGTAAATACATTCACATACAGAAACATTTGTATACAGTCCTAGCTACAACACTATAGGAATTATTTCTAAAAAAGGAAAAACACTTTTTCATTTAGTAAACCCATCATAGTGGCTTCAATGAAAATGACAATTTGGGCCTTGAATTATTTTTTCCTAAAATTTTTTTTTGTTCTTCTTTAATTCTCTTTTCTTGTTCTCTCTTAAGTTTTTGTCTCTCTTCATCCATTTTACGTTGTTCTTCTATCATCGCTAATCTTTCTTCAGCCTGTAATAAACATTATCAAATATTGATCATATCTTGTCTTAAGACTGAACGTAGATAGAAAGAAGAAAAAAATTCTAGTATACATTCAATATAATAATATTCACATTCAATATATTTAGAAGAAATATATGTTACAATGCATACGTCGTGTGGTATCTGGCAGAATAGAATAGACCACACTCCGTTCTTACCGAGGTGTCGTAAAAGGCGACTAAGGTAAGTTGACGTCAGGCAGGCGACCGGTCGTAAAATACGTAGCCAAATCATGTGACAACATGTTTGTAACATGTTGTGCCGACCCCACTTAGAGTGGGATAACGGCAGGAGAATGATGATGATGATATATTACAATGCATAAACAAACCAGTGGTAGTCTTTTACTCTGAGGCAACTTTTTACTTTATTGCAGATTATAGCAAAATTATCTTATAACTTTTGTATTATCTTCACAAAGTAACACCTAATTCTATAAATTAGTTAAAAGTGATCATTCTAAATAGTAACTTACCAATTTCCGCTGGGCTTCTTCAATCTTTTTATTATTTTCTGCCATGATATCCTCCAGCTCTTTCCTTTTACGAGCTTCTTCCACCTGTTTGATAAAAAAAACATGTTAACACTACACATAAACAAAATCAGATACAACAAATAGTTATAACAAATATGTATTTCTAACACTATAAACATGTTTCATTCAATATTTCTCATTTATAACAGGTTCTTTGTATATGAATGATACACATACTACCATCAGCTTTCAGTTACACAAAAATAATTGCATATCAATTCAAAATCCTATTGCTTTTATAATTTATTTAATTAACATTAATTTTAAAGTTCGAGAAATTTTTTTTTTCTACATTCCTCAATTATATATTTCATGTGGTTATAAATGTAAGTTTTTTTTTCAGTTAACATATTTTTATGCAAAAAATAGTTTCAAAAAATACCTTCAGCTGTCACGGCTGGATCCACAAGCAGCAACTCCTTAAAATTCTTAGGTCTTCGGGCTCTTGATCAGTCTTCCGACCTGACTTATACACTACGTGACTGCCAAGGACAGTCAAGTGAACAATTTTAAAATTCTAGCCAGTCACCGTAACGGCGATTAAATTTAAAGATATTGGACAAGGAGTCTGCCTTGAATGTGCAAAGGAACATGCATGTTACTTGATGCAATATGGAATAATATTACAATGTTGTTTATTTCAATGAGCGAATAATTTAACAATTCAAGAAATAATTCTTGTATGCACTCGAACTACACCTGACTGGACCTTTAACAGATATGATCGAAAGAATACTTTTATTAGTTTACTTTGTTTTATACAATTTTGGTATATAAATCATAGATCAGTATATGCAGTATGTGTAAGGGGGAACAAATTAAATTGTTCCCTACAGTAATTGGGTCACATGTAAGAGCAACTTAACACATGTTGCTTTTACACATGACTGGCAAGCCAGAGACATAGTTACCTGTCTTGCCATCTCCTCCTGCCGTTGTTGTTCTCTTTGCCGTTCTAATTCCTCCATCATTTCTTTTTCCATTTTCCTTTTTGCTTCTTCAACCCTTTTTGCTACTTCTTGTTCTATTTCATCTTTACGTTTCTCAAGTTCTTCTTCAACCTTCTTTTTAACAAGAAGCTCAATTCTCTTTGCAGCTTCTTCTTCAACAACCTATAATTAGAGAAAGATGAATCTCAAACAAAAGGTAGATAGCAATCAAGAAAGTTAAAAAAAAAACTACATTATGATTAACTATAGCTTTTGTTACCTTTTGTTCGGCTTCTCTGATGCGCCTCTGTCTTTCCATTTCTGCAAGGCGATCAACTTCGTCCATTTTGCTGCGCCCTTTGGACTTTTTCCTGGTATGCCTGTTGCCATCGTATGAGCCATCACTACTAGATGAAGAAGACGCGGAGTGTGATCTTTTGCTGAAATATTAATAATCAAGCATTATTTCATAAGTGAAACGTAACAAATAATTATAGATATGCGTAGACATACCGAGACTTAGAACTTCTTTCTCTGATCTTTTCGGCGTGTTTGGAAGTTCTACTTCGCGACGAAGACCGATCTTTAGAGCGACTTTTCTTCCTTGAATGTTTACTAGTTTTGTGATGCCGCCTCGGTGTTTTGCTTCGAGATCTAGAACGACCCATGTTGCACGTAACGTGTAGTCTAGCACAGAACCATTAGTTAAAAAGTAGAAATTTATTTAACAATCATTCGACTTCTCAAGCCGATCAACGCATTCCGCTTTTTTTTTTAAGTTCTCGGATTCTTGTACTAGATATTCATAGACAAATTGATCATTATTTTTATTCTTAAAAAAACCTGCAGCCATGGTGTTTAATTTATACTATTTAAATTTAAGACATTAAAATATTTGAAATGAAGACAAAATTGCATTTTTTCTTTTCTTCTTTTATTTTTATTTTCACTGATTTTTCTACTTCCATAGACAAAGGATTTAATAGATGATAAATGATAATTGAATAAATTGATAAGCATTTCAGATTCAGACGAAATAAAAACTGTTCAACTTTAAAATTACAATATTATGAACTGTTATAGCTTTATGTTGAAAGTATGGACGCCTGCACATAATTTATGGCACATGCATCTTTAATTTGTTAGTTGTCTATGCTGTCGGCGCTCTCAAAAACTTGTATAGTCAATAGTCATTATAAATTGCTTTGATTAAAATAAATTATTTAAAAACTTCCAAGTGCCTTTACATATATTTCATCAGGTTATGGGCCGTCCCGAACCTGCCGTATAGAGTTATTTTTGAGTTTTAAACAGTTTAAAAGTATAAAAAGTAAAAGTCAAAAAACTCACGTGTATAACCTCACTTTTAGTTACCGCGCACGCGAGTGATTTTTCTTTTTTAGCACTTATACACTTAAATACAAGTTGAATATTACATAATTATGACTGGAAGTAATTCTATGATGTCGATTGAGAAGCTAACGGGTCGAGATAATTGGGCAAGTTGGAGTTTTGCTGTCAAAGCATACTTACAACATGAAGATTTGTATAGCTGCATTATGAAAGAACCATTAGCTACAGATGCTAACTCTGTGAAACAGGACATTAAAGCTAAGTCAAAGCTGATATTATTAGTTGACCCAATTTTATATGTGCATATTCAAGAAGCTCAAAATTCAAAACAGGTGTGGGAAAATTTGTCAAAGGCATTTGAAGACAGCGGATTGACTCGAAAAGTCGGGTTACTTAAAGAGCTCATTAATACTAACTTGGAAAGTAGTTTATCGGTTGAAGACTATGTAAACAAAATACTGACAGCCGCACACAAGTTAAGAAATATAAAATTCAATGTAGACGATGAGTGGTTGGGCACATTAATGCTGGCAGTGTTGCCAGAACAGTACAAACCCATGATTATGGGATTAGAGAGTTCCGGTATGAAGATTAGTGCTGATTTAGTAAAAAATAAATTACTACAAGAAGTAAAGAAATCAGATACTACTGCACTTTATACAAACTCAAAGAAATATCAATACAAGAATAAGAAAGGCCCTAGATGCTTTAATTGTAATAAGTATAATCACCTCAGTAAAGACTGCTGGTATAAGAAATCAAACAATAATGAAAAACCAAATAACAAGAAAACAGGATATGTCGCAGCATTTTCAGCATCCATGACATATAATTCTAGTTTATGGCATGTTGACTCAGGGGCATCCATGCACATGACAATGCACCGGGACTGGCTCACTGAAATAAAACCTTCATCCATACCGAGCATAATCATTGCTAACAACAAAGTACTAAAAGTTGAATGCTGTGGTAATATATGTATAAAAGTAATAGCAAAAAATGGTAGCACCGATTTAATACAGGTAAGAAATGTATTATATGTACCAGAATTAAAAACAAATTTGCTATCTGTTAGTCAAATAATTAAAAATGGCTGCAAAGTTACATTTAATGAATATGGCTGTCAAATTCACAATCAGAGTAACAAATTAGTCGCAAAGGCTGAATTAATCAATGAGACATATCTGTTAAATACTGTTAATAGTCAAGAAATGCAAGCCATTATTGCCAGAACTGATGATGATATTTATCTGTGGCACCAGAGGATGGGTCACTTAAATTTCAATAGTTTAGATAAAATACCTAATTATACAGAAGGTGTAAAACTGTCACAAAAAACAGAAAATTCTATTTGTGTTACTTGTATAGAAGGCAAGCAAACGAGAAAATCATTCCCCATTACAGGCTCTCGAGCTACCAGCTTACTAGAGCTTATCCACAGTGATGTATGCGGACCTATGGAGCACACATCTATAGGAGGTGCAAGGTATTTTGTAACCTTTATAGATGATTTTTCTCGTCTAGTACATGTATATTTTATTAAAAATAAAAGTGAAGTATTTGAAAAATTTGTTGAATTTAAGAATAGAGAAGAGAATGAATTAAATACAAAAATAAAAATTCTCAGAAGTGACAATGGAACTGAATACAAAAATAACAGTTTTAATGCATACTTGAAGAAAAATGGAATACTACATCAGACATCGAACCCATACACTCCTGAGCAAAATGGTCTCAGTGAGAGGATGAATCGAACTTTAATAGAGCGTGCTAAATGTATGATTCTAAATGCTGAATTGCAGGTCTCTTTCTGGGCAGAAGCGGTCGCTACAGCTGCATACATTGTGAACCGCTCTCCCACCTGCACTTTATCTGATGCTACTCCTTATGAAGTATGGTCTGGAAAAAAGCCAAATCTGAGCCACATGAAAATATTTGGATGTCCTGCAATGGTGCATATCCCTAAAGAAACCAGAACTAAGCTTGAAGTCAAGTCACGTAAGTTAATATTTGTTGGCTACAGCGACAGTACAAAAGGCTACAGATTCATAGACCCTGAAACAAAAAAGGGAGTAATTAGTAGAGATGTAGTTTTCCTAGAAGCTTCAATTAAAAGAAATATAATACTGAAACATGGAAATGAAATTAATGAAAATGAAATAAATAAAAATGAAATTAATGAATATGATTTAAAGATACAAGAAAATAAAAATGAAAATATAAAGGAAAATTGTACTGAATTTAAAGAAAAGAAAATTGTTTCCTTACCTCTATGTGCAGAACCAGAAGAACCTATAGGAAGAAATACTGATTATCATGAAAGAATAGAATCACAAGAAACATCTCAAAGTATATGTAGTTCAGATGATTCCGTTCAATTTCAAGATGTTAATGATAACACATACTTACCTGATAGAACACTCGACTCTCCACCGGTATCTTATATAACATTGCGACCTCGACAGCGCAGAATGAGGAGTCCCATTAATGATATTAATCAAAGCCCTTCATCACTGATATGTCAAAATGTTGAGGCAACAATAAATTTTTTAAGCAATGATCCACAGAGTCTCGAAGAAGCTCTGAAAAGTGAGAGAAATAATGAATGGAAGAAAGCTATGGAAGAGGAATACCAATCATTAATTTCCAATAATACATGGACATTGGTCGACTTACCTGAAGGAAAATCAGCAATACCCAGCAGATGGGTTTATAAAACAAAAATGGATAGCAATGGATCAATTGTTCGCTATAAAGCTAGACTTGTGATCAAGGGATATAAACAAGTCAAGGGTATAGATTACAATGAAGTATATGCTCCGGTAGTACGTTATACATCTTTAAGATACCTGATTGGTCTTACTGCCAAATATGGACTTAAAATACACCAAATGGATGCAGTCACTGCATTCTTACAGGGTGAAATCAATGAGGAAATTTTTATGTCCTTACCACCTGGTTATGAAAATGAAAACAAGGTGTGTAGATTAAACAAGTCAATATATGGACTTAAACAAGCAAGCAGACAGTGGAATAAAAAATTAAATACTGCTCTGATAGAAATTGGAATGATTCGTTCAAACATAGATCCATGTGTTTACTATCGCATATTAGATGAAAGTGATATGCTTTTTATAGCAGTGTATGTGGATGACATACTTTACTTCTTTAATAATGAGGAAACATCTCAGATGACAAAACAACAATTAAAGCAAAAATTCTATATGAAGGATTTAGGAAAAGCCAAACATTGCATCGGTTTTAGTATATCACAAAATGAAAATTTAGATGAGATTTCCATCGATCAATCCATCTACATAAAAATGATACTTGCACGATTTGGAATGAACAATTGTAAACCGATGTGGACACCTGCAGATGCTAATGTTAAACTGAAAAAAGGCAAGGATGAACAAGACATTTTAAATAATATTCCATATCAAGAAATAATTGGATGCTTGTTGTATTTATCACAGGGAACTCGACCGGATATTACCTATATAGTAAATTCTTTGAGTAGATACAATAATCAACCTACTAATGAACATTGGATGGCCCTGAAGCGAGTCATGAGATACCTGAAAGCCACAATGCATACGAAACTGGTTTATAAAAGGAATGTTGATGGAAAAATTTCAGGCTATTGTGATTCAGACTGGGCAAGTGATGTTGAAGATAGAAGATCATGTACAGGCTACATATTTTTATTTCAGGGTGCAGCTATAAGCTGGAACTCTAAGAAACAGCAAACTATAGCTCTTTCAACTAGTGAAGCAGAATACATGGCTTTAGCATCGGCCATACAGGAAGCTCTTTGGTTAAAACAGCTGGCAGATGAGTTTCAACCTGAACTCAAAGGTATACCCTTAACACTTTATTGTGATAATATGAGTGCAATTAGTCTTTCAGGAAATGCTGTACATCATGCTCGAAGTAAACATATAGATGTCCGCTACCACTTCATACGAGAGAAGATTGCCACCAAACAAATCCTGGTTCAATATAGATGCACTCAAGACATGGTCGCTGATGTTTTGACTAAAGGACTACATCGGCCAAAGCATGAAGACTTTACCTTATCAATGGGTTTAACTTTAAAACGTCTGCGTCCAGGAGAGGATGTTGAAAGTATGGACGCCTGCACATAATTTATGGCACATGCATCTTTAATTTGTTAGTTGTCTATGCTGTCGGCGCTCTCAAAAACTTGTATAGTCAATAGTCATTATAAATTGCTTTGATTAAAATAAATTATTTAAAAACTTCCAAGTGCCTTTACATATATTTCATCACTTTATATACCTGAATGCATTTTCAAAGGTTGTTTTGACTTTGAGTTTTGGAATCAAAGATACCTACATAATATAGCTATTTGTAATTTTTTAATTTAATTGTCTGTTTCGTAGATTTAGACTAATACACAATTAAACAATAATTAATATTGAATAACACGGTTAAGATTTAGTGACATCACTGATATTGGTACTATATGACATTATATGGGCCAAAGTCTATCTTGAATGAAAAAAAAGAAAACAGCGCTGGCAACTAAACTAAACTCACTTTATAACTCCTGTGGAATCGCTCAAGTTCGTGTAGTTACGCTCAAGATTGTTTGAATGCTCGCATGCATTTATAGTTCATGTGAGTTTATATCATTACATTATTAATAAATAACAAAATCTTTCGTTTGCCACTTCGTCCAAATCAAGAATCAGGTAAAAATAATATAAACCTTTGGTATTAAAGAACGAATTTAATAACTAGCAGTAACATATTTTTTTTTTATAAAATTGCTTGTTACATTCTAGGTATTTAGTATGACCTGTACTCTTTTTCTTTTTCATTAAAAAAAGACACAATTTTGGAAGTGGCTTGTATTATTTCTTGAGAAAAACTACGTATTGGTTCACAATATTTTGGTGATTGTATTTTAGTAACGTTAGTCACATTTGTAAGTTTAGAAATCACATGCCCAATTTTGCTAAAATTCATAACACTGGCCTTACCTTGTGGACCGTCATCTAATTTACTGAAAGTAAAGGCAGTGTGTACAAAATCTTTACAAGCACCATATTTATTTACAAGAGCTTTAAAATCAGTAACGCTGCGTACATAATCTAAGCGATTTATATAATTTGAAGATGAGCGGGAACATGAATCGTGTTCAAAATCACTTTTAAAACTACAACTATTTTCTGATGTAATTTTGTCCACCAAGTCTTCTAATTTCTCTGTGATAGCGCTGACTGTGATACCCATTTCGTAGTCTGATAATGTTTTGTGTGTGCAGGTATCTTTTTCCTTTTTATCAACAAAGTCGTAATCCTCTTCAGGTTGTTTCATTACCATTTCAGTGTCATACACTTGCTTTAATTTGTATAAAATTGCCTTGATATCATTATGTTTGCCAATATCGGGATCCTCGTATGTTTCGTTGATCTCAATGTTGCCACTGTAAAAGTATTCCGAAGGCAACGCATAACCACGTACACTCAATTCAGCTGCACTACCGTACCGCGGTAAAGTGACAGGCTGGCGATATATGCGTTCGAATTTTCCAGTAGAAGCTTTAGGATCTTTTGCGTGATCTATAACAACTAAAACGAATTGTATGTAATTTAAAATTTTAAGTTAAATTACTCATTCATACTTTTACACAAAAAACCTATTTTTTATAGTAAAGTATAAATGAGTGTAGGTACAAAAGAATAAAGAATATAGGATTACCTTTAATTATATCAGACACCACGGCGGGACAAATTTTAGCTGTTACTTGTGTAGTATGGTTTAAATCTGGACACGAGTTGATTTCTATAAGCCATGGCTTGTACTCCTTGTCGAGTATGAAGTCACATCCGTATAATTCAAAACGATTTTTGCTTACTGACAAAGAGTCTTGGCAACTAAGCATGATACTAACAATGGATTTCTTCATTCCCTCATAAATGATGTCTTCCCAAACATTATCTTTACCAATTTTATTTAAGTATGATTTATACTTTTCCAAGTCCCACATATTATTACTTGGTAAGTCAGCATGCCTCCCTATACAATTACCATATTTTCTTTGCACCGCGTTATTTGTAAGATGTATAGATTCATGATAATCCTTAAGATTATATTTTTGTGAGCTGAACTTCAAATAGCAATCTTTGTACATCCATATTGTTAAAGGGTACGTGCTTGTAACAAGGTAGTATTGCCTTATATCAAATTTTGTTTCGTATATAAGCAGTGGTTCCTCTGTGTAGAAATTGGGAATCAATAAAAATTAAAAATTAGTAAGAATAATATTTCTTATGTAAAATTCGACTTAAAATACGAAATCACCATTATCTTACCTATATATTTTTGAATTACATATTTTGAATTTGCTTTGGTTAATAAATTTAATATAACGCCTAGTTTAGAAGCCAATCGGATGCCTCGTCCTCTTGAACACCAACCAGGTTTGATTATCCAAATATCGTGACAACCTTCGCAACTTAATTGGGGCCGATATCTATGGATTTCTCTTAGTAAAAATTTTGAGTAGGTTAAATATAATGGTAATTTATTTTCTTTGTCAGATTGAAATACATCATCCTTAGCAATAATACTATAATACTTTTTCAAAAAAGAATTCCATTGACCCACGCTGAGAGACTGTATGGGCTGATCGATATCTTTGTTTTGTTTTCTAAACAAATATTCCTTGCACCGATTTATTGCAAAAACCATGATCTTTATAGAGATTTTTCCAGCATCTACAAATACTGGTCTATCATTGGCAACCATTGACAATATCCATTTAAGCAGACTTGTACAGGCAGTGATTTTATAATCTTTCACAAATCCTTCTATTTCGGCGTAATCAGAAGTGTTATAAGAACGAGGACTATTAACCTCGGCTATATCTTCGACATAAAACCAATAGTTTCTTTTTATCGATGAACATAAGCCCTCTTTAGACGTCCACGTAGCATCAATTTCTAATTTGTTAACGATTACATTGCAGTCTTTAGCCATATCAATAGTAGTATCCCGGCGTTCATCTTTAGTGCGCCAAATAAAGTTTGGACTATATTTTTCAACGAGATTGGATAAAAGCAGTCTCTCCAGTTCTCCCTGTATTTTAGTTTTACTTGAGAGTCTCTCATTTCGTATTCTTGATAGGTTCATATGATTTGCCGGTATTTTTTCGACCCAGCCTCGATCTAATAAAGCTTTCCTTACTGCATTACAGGTGCCATATACGGTAAATATCTTATTCTCTCTTACGGCACCAGCTGCTAATATTTTTAAATTTATATATCTACTACATTTATTTTGACAGCTGCATATAACATAAGATTTTTCCTTGCGTGATAGACCATCAGAAAAGTAAATACTTCGTTCAGTCATTTTGCTCGAGGTTTTTTCAGATTGCCTTGTTGTGAGTTTACTAAAAGGTGAGAATATCCTTTTCACACAACCTTTATCATATATTTGTTTCTGTAATACATTTAAAGCAGGATTTTATCATTAGTTTAAAAATCTACGATATATAGACATTGCTAATGTACCATACTTGATGTGGCTTGATAGCAAGCGTTGCACCGTACTTTCTTCGAGGTTCCTTAACACGAGCATGCTTTTGCGAGCAAGTTTTTCTTAAGATAAGCGCTTGATGCAATTATATTCTAAAAATATTTTCGAATATTATGTAAATTTTAATCCGTTAAAATTATTATAATAAACGGTTAAAATCTGTTAAATATTTTTTAACATTATGTAATTTTCATCTCAAAAATAACTTAAAAATATTGAATGTAGATTACCTTTTTTCGTTTAAAAAGTTTTTTTTTTTAGTAGGCATTTTATTAGTTTAACAAACTATGAATTCTGCATTTTTATGTACCAAATGTATGTATTAAAGAGCGAGGAAATAAAATATTTTCGTACATATATTATTTCAGATTTTTCAATTTTGCCAAAATATTTCCTCTTTACCTTCCTTCAGATTTTAAAAAACCTGGAATAAATCTTTTTTTAACGAAAATAAACACTAAAAATAAATAGCTTTAAAACTGAATTTCATACTATTTAGACTTAAGAACTATAGGACAGATAGGACCAGATGTGAATTGAAAAGATTAATAATTAGAAACTATCAATTTAATTGAAAATATAATCAGTTGGATCGTACCTTTTTTATCGTTCTCAATACTTTCTAATCATTTTAAATACATATTTACTTTTTTCATGTTTATATTTTTGGCATTTCTTTACAGGAATTTTGAAAGAATGTTTAGTTGGATGACGTGTCGTGTCACTGTAATTGACTAAACATATTAAAAAAGAATTAATAATAAAATATTTGTGGTTTTTAGATTCATAGGATTAACGTGAAGGTCTTAATGGTCGAATTGTCAGAAAATAATGAAAATTGTTACATATCGACAAACATATTTTATTATAATACATAAAATTTCAAAGCCCCAACATTTAGATACTGTACGAGTATATTTAACAATTTATAAATAATATATGAATTTCGAGATTTATAATATTCAATTATTTTATGTATTAGTTTCATATTTAAAATTCTTATACCAAAAATAATTTTCGAACACGATTTAAGAACACTTAGTTCGCTTTTGCTTTTTACATATAAATTTTATTAATAATCTTTTAGAGGTGTCGAGGTAACACGATAAGGCGTATATATAGAAGTACAACTGTTTGAGAACCTAATTGACTTCTTAGTTCTATTTTCCCCTGATAAGTTAGATATACTTTTACCGACAGCGCTTAATTTTTTTATAGTATTCTCCTTGTTCTCAAAACTGCGTGTACTTGTCGGCTCTATAAGAGTATTGTGTTTGGAATTTACAATTACCGGTTTAGGCTTTGGTAAGTTGACAACATCTGATACATTTCTAGCTGATATTTTGTTCTGAACGGAAATTGTCGACCTGAGAATGCTAGCAGTTTCTCGTTCCCACTCAAACGGATCAATGTAACATCTCTTATTACCCACCGACCTATCAATCTTTGAACCATTTTTTTCAGTTTTTCTATCTGACTCGGTCCGGTATTTACCAACATGATTAAGAGATTTGTTATCCTCTGTATGGCAACAGGAGTGTGGCACAATTCGACGTTTAGATTCTACATTTCTTTCGCGTTTTCCTCGATGAGTCCTAAAAGAGAGCGCCGATGTTTTACGCTTTTTGATATTGCTCTTAAGTGATTGACTAGACTTTACAACCGTGACAGCTTGGCGTACCGTAAGAGATTCCTTAGCACAAAGTACCAGTCCATCTTTGTTTACCGGCAGGGTATCGTAAGGATTCAACCACGACAGAAAATCTGTAATTATAGGTCCATTGTATTCTGGTGGAACTGGCTGGTCAGAATCAGGAACTGTATCACCGGATAGAACTGGTGGTCCTAATGGAGTAATATTTTTTAGCTCATGTTTTCGTTCCTTTGGCTTTTTGATAAGTTTTTTTCCATTGATGCATAATGATAAGCCTAGATATGCGGGGGCTTTTGGAATAACCTGCCTATAGGCCAGTTCGAAGAATCCCGTATCTGCGTCAGGGTTAAATCGTCTATCTAAAACAACTATAAGCAATCTAATTAGTGGATTCATCATATTTATTATTCTAGTTACATATATAATATATTACCTTTTATTACGTCTTCTAAACACTGCGGACATAACCTCGCTGTAACGGATGTGGTCGGTGCCAAGTCAGGACTAGAATTAATTTCAATCAGCCAAGGTGTGAAATCATCTGTCAACATGAAGTCAGCTCCATATAATTCAAAACTGTTTTGTCTCTTATCCATAGTCTCTTGACAGGCTAACATAGCGCCGATTAGGCACTGCTTGATTCCAGGATAAATCTTCGAGTCCCACAATTCATACTTTCCTATCTGTCTTGAAGTAGACAATGTATTATTAATTACATTTTATTGAATTAATGTTAAATCATACTCATATAATTTAAAATTTATATTTACCTTAGGTAAGCTTTAAATGTGTGACAATCCCACATATTTTCGTCAGGGAGTGCTTTATCCCTCTTGCCGTTGTTCTTATATTTGGTCTGTACGGCATTATTTGTTAAATGAACAGATTCATGATAGTTTGATAAGCTGAATATTTGAGAGCTGAACCGCAAGTAGCTGTCCCTATAAAAATTATAATGTAAACTGGGCACAAATAAATAAACTTGGTTATATAAATCTCGCTTTATTTCTTACTTATAAAGCCATATTGTTAGTGGCTGGGAATTGGTTATTAAAAACCATTGTCGGATATCAAACTTAGTATCGTATATAACCAAAGGATTTTCTGGAAATAAAAAGACCAATGTTAAAATTCCGCAATGCAATCTATATAACTATATCCGAGAATAATATGTATATACCAATGTATTTCTGGACAACATATCTTGTCTTTTGTGCCGGAACGTTGATAAGAGCTATAATGTCTTTTATATTATTCATAAGTTGTATGCCTCTGCCTCTACACTTATTTCCAGGTTTAACTATCCAAATATTGAACACGCCATCGATTTCAATTTGTGGCCAAAATTTTGTCATCATAGCTAGAACTTTAGATGCTTTTCGTTCCAGCTGTCTACAAAATATAACTTAGTATAACAAACTTAGAAATTAATGTGACTTTTTAAATTGCTAATAAATATTTTCTAAAGTAAGCAAATGATAATTCATTTATTGTTTGAAAATGATTCAATCGATAATCGTGATCTAATCACCACTTACGTAATCACGGTCGTTTACAATTAATCGGAACGATCAAACAATAGAGTAGAAATATAATAACGAGGATCTATTTAAAAAGGTGACTAGATGATGTTTACCTTATGCTAGCATTGTTATCGTCGAGAAACTTTGCATTTTCATGTACCAAAAGATAATGATGCGTAAGGAATTGATCCCATTCATGTTCCCAAATATGTTTTACTTGATCTTCAGAATCGTCAATATCTTTGTGGGTGAAGAAAGAAATGTACTCGTTTAATCTGCTTATGGCAAATTCTATCGCTGTAAATGGTATTTTGCCATTATGAGTCACGAGGTCTTGTTCATTTTTTGCCAGTACTGTATTCGTTAACCATTTTAAAGTACTTATACAGGCTGTTATTCTAAAATCATCGATGAACTCCTCAAGACTATCGGAATTGTGAATATTATAGCATCTTGGAAACTTCGTCAATGCTACACCCGGTTCAGTATACCAATGCATTTGAATTAGAGACGTAGTCAAGCCTTCCTTCGTTGTAAAAATCGACCTGCAAAATCTTTTATGCAAAGGAAATATTAAAGTTATGAAATTGATATTTTGAATCTAAAGATACGATCTAGTGTCATTTTATCATACCTGCTTATAATTACTTCTTTATTACTCAGAAGCCAATCGTATTTGTCTCTTTTAGTCGTCCAGAGAAAATCGACAGAGTGATGTTCCATAAATTTGTAAAGAATCATTCTTTCAACCTTTGAAAGCTCCCTACCTGAAACTCTCTTTGGGTCTACAATTGGAGGTGGATGTCGTACCTGAAAATTATTTTTTACTGAAAGTTATTATATTACTATAGTTAGACCCTATAGTTTTATTAGTTATTAAAGGCAAAATTGATATTCAAAGGAAATTTCATATTTTATTGTTTGTTTAAGCTCTCAAATTAAATAAAAGTTAATTCATATTACTAATTTTTTACCTTATGTGATTCATATTTTTCGATCCAGCCCCTTTCTAGTAGTGCATGGCGTATGGCGGGAAATCCCCCACCTTTTATCATAAACACCTTTCGTTCTCTCATTGCCGTATCTGCGAGCTTTTTGAGTTCATTCCATCTTTCATTACTTACCCAAGTTTTGTACTGTCTTAACTGTTCTACAGAGGACGTAGTATCGGCTTAAATTAGATTAGGAAATATTAATAAAAGTTAGTAGTGGAGTTGGGCAAATAAAAAAAGTAACAGCGTTATCGTCGTAAGAAGATCACTAAGATGCTTTATTTATGTAAAAAAGATCACAACTTTATTCCAAGCAAAGTATGAATAAAAATCTCAGTAGTATGAAAATTTAATAAAATATTTTTAAAACTTTCAGGTTCATCGGAAAATGTTTGCATTGCTTCCAGACACACTAAAATATTTATTTTATAGGAGTTAACATTTTTTTTCGTGATTTACTACAAAGAAATCTTGATCTAGGTCTTAGTTTTTTTTTATGACACACCTGGTCCATGTTCTGATTTTGAGAAGGAGACTGCACTAGAAGGCCTCAGTTCCTTTTTCGCCAAGCTTTCTTTGTGAAGCTTGGAATCTGAAACGCTCTCTTCCAGTTCCATTGTTACAGCCATCGGCAATCACTTGAACATTTCAAATGACTGGAAAAAAACGACGAACCTATCGACATTTTAAAATATTTTAACAAGGCGTGTATTCTTGTTACGACTCTATCATGAACTGGTGACTAACTACATCAAATCAAACCCGGTAGTGCAATAACCTACTTGAAGTTAACCTACTTATCCTAAATATCGTTAAGGCAGTCGCGCGCATCACCACCTGGTACAGTACCAGTGACGTCAGAACGTAAGGCGTCCTTCAAAATATCATAATGGTGCGGAAATTCAAAATTAATTACTTTTACTCACGTCCCGGTCGTAGATGTAAAATTGTAACTAATAAAGTAAGTCAATTGTATGAACACAGCAATTTTCATTAATAAATTTTGTAATTACGGGATAATTTTGAACTATAAATTTATTGTCATCATAAAATCAGAGCGGTTTGGTATTTGACAACGAATGAAGGACGAATTTGGACGTATTGACAAAAAATTAAATGTAACTACTTAATACAGTAAAAAGGTTTTCATATTATATAAATATCTGTTAAATGCTCTTTGAGTAATATCACTTAGTAACGGTAAGTTATGAGGAATACATTCTTTATTATATCCAAGGTTACGTTATTATATTTATTCTAAATTACTAATTGAATGAAATGTTCATAAGAACGCGTCCAGTGATTTCTTATTAAATCTCAGCTAAGGTAAGCAAAAAACGACCCAGCCATTTGTAAAAAGGCAACTAATGAAGTAGCCGTGTACTTATAACAAAATAAGACTTTTTTCGCTTTGACTCCATGGCTCTAGGATCTAGGCTGTATAAATATGTAACCTGTTGGATTTGGCCATTTCCGCCATAGCTTATTAAAGGTCTGTCCCGGTTCTCAGGGATATAATCTTGTCTCTCCTAGCAACCTAATTATAAAAAAAAAATTATGAACATTAAAAAAAATTAACATCCGTAATTGTTGTTAGTCATTTAGTCGGTTATAAAATTCTTGTAACTTGTCTGTGGTTGCTATATCGTTATCTATGTTACGACTATTTTAGTTAGTAATCTATGGTCACGACTAACTTCAGACATTAGTTTGTTATATTGCCTAACTTGCGAATATGTTGACATTCTGGACGGCACTTTATGTTTTCAATATTGTCTACATTGTTTGGTGACATGAAAGCAAGATGGCGAGTTCATCTCCGGTTGATCGTTCGTTCCGTGTTACTCTACCACACTCTTGATAATATTTTCTGCTCGTTTTGTATTAAATAAAAACTCTAGTACTTTACATTTTGTCAAAAAAATATTACGAGTACTGCACTAGTGATAGAAACTTTAAAAGATTAATAATATTATTATAAATCGGATGTGCATCTATCCCACCTGAGGAATGTTGGTTTTTTTTTCAGTGATTTGTGATTCGGTCAGGTGTTTTCGTTTTAGAAAATAAATTTTGTTCTTGCGCAGTGAGTGTTACTGAGTTCAGATGTATTTGTGTCGTGGGGATGTTAGATGTCGGGACTGTTTTCAATGTTGGGAAACAAAAGCGTGAACTATTTGTTTTGATAGACCGATATAGAGCAAATTGAGAAGGTTGGACGAAGATAAAGATCCGGCCTGAGTAATGGCCTTCAGTGAGGTAAGTGCTATTAAAATATTGTTAAAATTATGCTAAATTTTTCCAATTATTACTTTTATCACCTATGGCAAACTAAAATACACTTTAACGGAAATGATAATTTGATCCCTCAATATGTGGTTGTTAAATTTTATTTTAATTTCATAATACCAGTAATGCCTCGTTATTTATTATCAATTCGAAATCCCCTGAACGAGTATTGGCAAAAGATTATTTTTATGAATAAATGTGATATCTATATTGTATGATAACTTCTAAACAAGATTACTATGCTGAACATAATTTGAAACATAATACTTGGTAGTTAGTCACAGATACTTTATCTGATATGATTTTAGTATGATTTATTTCTTTATATACTCTGTTTCATATGTTAACTTTTTTGGTAGTTTAAAATATTATTATCCCTGATAAATGTTTTTTACATAATTTAAAATTATAGATATCAATTGTCTTTTTCAGTAATTAACTTAAATTCTATAAATTTTATATACTAAAAATATCAGTATAATTATTTAAATCTTAACATAACATAACTAAATTAATTGATTCATATGTATAATTATATATTTTATTAGTGTTCGTTGACATATAAATTGTAAAAATGCAAGTTAAATAGTGATTTTTTAAATTTTATTATATAAAATATATCAGACATAATAAAATTATTAAAATAAAGTAAATTATTAACACTTCACTGTATTTACTTCTCTAACACTTTAATTAGTTACATTAATTCAAAAGTTTTAAAATCATTACAAGTAAACTCTGACTGTATTACTATTGTACACCTTGGTCAATTATAATGTAATTTTATTCTGTGAGGCAAATGAATGTGGAAACATTGACTTTGAGTTCTGAAATCCAACACTTTTAACAGGTTGTATTTATCCTTAGTTAAAATTTCTATCATTTGAAGTTGATGTTATCATGTTTCTTATATACATTTAATTTTCTTTTCAGTTTGGTCTTACCCCACAAGTATGATCATAATATTAAATTCCTTATAATTTATTATATGACATTGATAAGCACATTATTTACATGTTGAATTGAATATAATTGAGTAATATTTTAGAAATAATGTAAAAGGTGTTCACTGTATATAAGAACTAACACATAAATAATATACTGCTATAATAAATAAATAAATAAATAAATAAATTTTTAATGTATGCTATTGGTGTTCCTTCAATAAAAGTTGCACCTATAATTATGGTCACATCAACTTAAGCATAAACTTAATTATGTAAAGTTCCAGGAAAAAGTAAAAAGTATACACAATTTTATTTATAAGTATATGTGAGTCAGATGTATAAGCATTGATTGTACTCAATTTCATAGATATTGTTGCAGTAGATTAGTTGTGAAAATTTAAAAGATAGATTGACGTTATTTTGTTTTTATGAAATACATCACATCCTTCCTCTTTTTTCCACTATAGTAACCATTTAATGTATATAAACATAAATATAATATGAGATACCAAGTAGTCTGCTCTCAGCTTTATCTGCCTCTTCATAAAAAAATGATATTGATCTTATGCATTATTAAGACAAGAAAGAAGTTGTCCAACTTTTATATAGCATGAATGAAGGAAAAATAGCAAACCAGATTTGATTGAAGAATTTTCATTTTTTTTCTTTAGTTCTGTATCAAACATTTCATTAGCAACGCTAGGAACATTCTGACATACTCAATGCTATACAGCAATCTCTTATTTACAACCAGTTTTATTAAAGAACATATTTATATACATAAGGTAAGCTCTGTATAGAATAAATGATGTTGGGTTACTGAGGTACTAGAATAACGACTAACGACTGTATAGAATAAATAATGCAGCGTTGGTTGAGCCCATAGGTAAATAGACGCTTCAATAAGGTCGCTGAATTCATTTAGCGCTAGATCGTGTGGTCTGCAGATCCATTGTGATGAACGTCTATTAGTTGAATAAGAAGACTGAACGATGATATTTGGAATTTATTATTAAACACGCTAATTCCTGGTTGAAAAAGATTGTGTGTGAGTTAGATTTGATTGTTTATAGGCGACAGGATGAACGTTGAATATATCTTATGTGTTAAATATGCCTGAACTATACATGTTTCCTTTAAAGTAGATTGGTTTGTTCTCTGTGACTAAACTGAGTTAGTTTAGTGTCAGCATTGTAGTTTCATAATTGTAACGTTTACTGGTGTATTCCCACGGTGCTATTGTTATTCCGCGCCCGAAGAGAGTGCGTGCGTGGCCGAAACGATATCGCTCGTGAGACCCTGCGGCCTGCTTCGATTTCGGAGGTCAAACTATACCGTAACGAGTTTAATAAATGCACACCGGTTGGCCATGCCACTAGCCGACGCCAGTCAATGTTACAGAAGTTTCAAGTTGTCTCGTCAATTGGATTGCTTATTATTAGTTGAACGGAATAGGGCTTGGTTTCTTGTTTGATTTGAATACAGCCATATTTAGCTATACAAGTTTAAGTTGAAATAGAAGTGAGAAAATTTAAAGTAACTGCTTGTTTGATAACCCAGCCGTGTGAAAAGGCCTTTGTCTGTGCTATTAACGATTGACATTGTTTGGTAAATATGATGTAATTTCTCGTTGAACCGATTGGCATTTAAAGTATAGAATGCCGACTATGCACTGTAAAAAGCAGCTGATTATCACGAAAAGTGGAGATTCCCTTAGATAAACCTATGTTTATGGATTAAATTAATAGAAGTAATTTATAGCCTGTAAGTGTTTTATTTACGACAGGGTAAAATGAAAGTTGTTATCGTAATAAGTTTTCTCAGATCTAGTTCTATCAACTTCAGTTATATTAAATGAATAAATAAATATTTTCGAATTAACAATAAAAAAGAATCATTTAGATGTTTAAGAGACATACTTCTTTGAGTGTTGATGACGTAGTTGTCGAGGGTAAAACTGCCGTAGATAAATATATCGAAATATAAAATAATTAAGAGCAAAGCCATAATTAGGAATTAATTTAACAGAAAATGATTTCCAAGTTATAACTTTCTTGTCTGACATTCTAATGTCAAAGTAGAATATTTTAATATTATTACTGTTAGTTTGAACGTATTTTACGTCCAAACAGACAGTTAAAGTTTAAAGAAATAGTTTAAGGTCTGGATAGTTGCATAGGCTACATTTCGTCTTGTAGAGATTTTATAAGTCGGGGATAGTAGCCAGTAGCTACTTATTCTAAATGCATAAAAATGTATAATTTCCAAGAAAGTTTTCAATTATTTCGCTTCGCGTTTAATTTTAATTTCCTTTTATAATAATTTTGCGTAGTATTGCCTAAAGCAAGGTCACGATAAAATCAATTTTGTTTTATAAAGTAAAAATAAGCTTATTCTTAAAACCATAGTGATACTAAAGTACTGGGTAAAAAAAAAGTTGTTCTAATTTCAAAGTTTATGTAAATGCAGTTGTGTTTGCACTATGGATAGTGCGTTATCTATTTGGGTCGTGGTTTCCTCGTAGGGCCCCCAATCGCACCCGTATATAACACTATGCAGCCGTGCGTAACCAGTTTCACGTGACCCGACTTACTCCTTTAACAAAAACGACACCCATTTAAATAAACAAACTAGTTTGGTCTACTGGTGTCCTAAAAAACTGGACGTTCTTTATTTATCAACTTTGCGGATGTGGCTTTTAATGTTTTCATTTAAAAGTAACTAAATAATGGAATTTTGGGTACATCTAGCCAGTATGTATTTCGATTCGGTAATAAAAAATCATCATTCTTTTTCCACTCTAAGCGAGTTTGGCACATGTTTTTCTTTGTTATTGTCAACTTCGGCACCATTTCCTTCAGAAGCTTGTCATACTTCACACAATCCATCCATCTGTTTTTCGACTTCCCTCTTATTTTATATCCTTCCACATTCTTTTTTTTTCCTATTTTAAGTGGATCTCGGTTCGACTTTTTTTCCACTGGCGAGAAACGCCGAACTTATGTGGCCAAACTCGCTACAGATCAGGGGTGACGGCTTCCGATATTGGATACGTCCACCGCCGCCCCGCCTGTGCTTTGGGAATGGGAAGACCATTTTACTTTGGCGAGACCACATTCATATTTAACATACCTTTGGTGACATGATTTTCATCTCTCCTCATTATTATAAGGAGTCATCATCATCCTCCTGCCCTTATCCCACTCTAAGTGGGATCGGCACAACATGTTATAAATCTGTTTTCACATGATTTGGCTACGTATTTTACGACCGGCCGCCTCCCTGACGTCAACTAACTTAGTCGTATTTTACGACCCCTCGGCAAGAAAGAGGGTGGTCTATTCTACTCAACCGGATATCACACGGTCGGTCGACTCACCTTAGTCGCCTCTTACGAAACCTTAGTAAGAAATGGGGGTGGTCTATTCTACTCAGTCGGATACCATACGGCATCCTCCTAATAATATGTCTATACCATCTTAATCTTGCACTTCTCGTCTTTTGTATAATGGGTGCAACTTTCAGACCTGCCGTTAATACTCATTTCGTAGTAAAGTAAAAACGCAATGTAGCGGCCTGTTACAATCCCACTGCTGGGAATAGGCCTCCTCTCTCCGTTTCTGGAGAGAAGGTTTGGAGCTAAGACCTACCACGCTGCTCCAATGCGGATTGGTAGGTTATACATATCCCTAAAATTCTCTAGAGATATGCAGGTTTCCTCACGATGTTTTCCTTCACCGAAAAGCGTGTGATAAATTGCAATTATCAATTAGACACAAGCTTTTTAATAGAAAAACTCATTGGTGCCTGCCCGGGGTTGGAACCCATGTCGTCTCTAGAGAGTCGCACGGTCTCACTGCTAGGCTATCACAGCTTATAGCATAGCATAGCTTATAGCATTTCGTATTATTTGTCGGTAATACAGACTATCGAGCTTAAAGTTATTTCAAACGTGTTTAACTCTGCAATTGTTGTTTCAAACGAGAAATACCCGTGTTTTTGTTGCGCAGAATACCTTTATCATTACTGTACGTACGTTTCGTTTATTTGCATAACAATAACATCAAGTGAAATTTGCGTGTTTATAAATAAATATTTCGGTTAAATAATTTCCGTTGTTTATTTATTTTTAGTTGCAATAAACATTATCAAATACATCATAACAATCGTTATTCCTCCTGCTAATAATAAAGTTTTTGTGAAAAAGGCGATTAGTTATTAAGTATTACCCCTGGGCACTAGGAGGTGTTAAACTAAAGTTAGTTACTATGTAATTCTGATAAGTAAATTATTGAACTATACTAAACAAAATTATTCTTTTACAACTTTTCAATCATTTATTGACCTATTATTATGTTTAAATATGTTTCAGTTTATATGGTAGGTATGTTAAGTACTTCAAGATAAGATGTTGGGCTCTAATTGTTTGAAAGATGATATAATATATTAATACATCTTTGATACCTAGAAACTTAGGGAATGTATAATATATGAATTGAAATCGTTGGTTTAATTCACTTTTAATATTAAGTCACCTCTCTTATTAGCGTCTCGAGTATCGCGGTGATTTATTTATATAATCATATTAATATGCATATATGCTGTAACATATCTCCCCACAACTAGAAAGTGATTCGATATATATTAAATAATAGGCATTATGTAGGCAAGTGTATTTAATCGTAGGAAAATTCTCTTTAAAAAGTAATTCATACTTCTACAAACTTAAAAAAAACATTCAAAATCAAAAAGTTCAAAATACATATTTATTCATTCTTTTAATATGGCTTGAACAAACTAGTGCTAGTAAAAATACTCCAATGACTTCGTAATGTTCTACGTCCACTGACAACTTTGTGACAAGTTGAACTATGCCCGTATATATTAATTCTTCTATGTATTTTGTCATCCACCAATTTTTGTTAGTGCATTAAATTTCCTGGATCCTTAACCATGGCTAGAATTGGCAATTACTTGGAAAACACCGCATTCTTATAAACGCTCTGAAAATTACTACTTTCGAATCAACTGTTGCAAAATTGCACTATTTGTTGCAAAAATGTTCTCTCCAAGATATAGCTGTTGAAATCCTAGGCGATTGTTGTCCAGGCACGAGAGCCCGCGAGGTAAATATCCACTGAGTTCGAGGCACGTTCAAATTGACCCTCGGGTTAATTAAGATGTCCCACTAGTGGAAGGAGGTAATGTCGAACACCGCTTTACGTCTCGCTCGATATACCTAATGATAATTATTTTTTAAATACCCAAATTATCGCACTCAGATGTGCAACAATAAAAATTGCAGCAGTTTGCAACAGAGGTGCTCGTAGGTTAACTGCAACGTTTCGAAGATGTTCCTTCGATATTGAAAAGTTTAACAGATTACATAAAAATTTAGGTGGACGTTAGAATATAAGCGGCTACATTTTAATTATAACAAAATTTAAAAAAAAGTTATCAATAAAGTGGAATGTCATCGTTAGTGATTTTGTTGATATAAGTAAATCGCCATCGGTCTTGCGCACCATGTCGTTGACCCGGACGTTATCACCAACCAAATTTATATAGTTCTGTTTTTGTGAAAATTACATTTGTGCGAATCACAATACTTACAAACCAAGTTTATTCGTTTCCAATATTATTATTAATCTTTTGGTTTTCTTAGCTATGTATTATGTTTTTTGTGTGTTCGTCTTAACATTTTTGCGAATGTATACGCGAGAGGTACAATTTTTCAAATGCCATTTTAAGTTTTCCGTTTTAATATTTCATATACGAGATCATAATAAAATTAACGATCTGTTACTATCCCACCGCTGGACGTAGATTTCCGCTCACCCTTTTTTGGAGGCAAAGTGTTCTGTTCCAATGCGGATTGGTAGGTTGCAAATATCCCCAGGATTCTAGAGATACGCAGGTTTACACACAATGTTTTCTTTCACCGAAAAGCGTGTCATAAATTGCAATTATCAATTAAACACGGAACTCATTGGTACCTGCCCGGGGTTTGAACTCAAACCTCGAAACAGTCGCACGGTCTTACCGCTGAGCTGGCACAGATATTTCATATATGAGATAATGATCATTCTTAATTTAATAGTTACTTGCAGCAGATTATAAACCCGTTTGCTCAAGCATGGCGATTATCTCTAGCGAGCATCATGACGTAACAATTTTCCCCCAGTTCCTGGCAACCTTGTAATGCAGAGGATGCTCTTACGTTCATACGGATGCAATGAATTGATCATGGTCGCAAATAAGTAAAAAAAATTATTAAGGCCAATGAAAATTGTAATCTTACAGAAATGACAAAAATGATGTTTAATGGACCCTTGATTCTGAGACAATTTATAGAAACAAAGTTTACTAAATATCAGCTTATGACGTGAGCTGCGGCTTGTATAAATTCTTCGTCTAATTCCGTGATGTTGCTTCTGCGGTGTAAAAAAAATGCAATTGAATTATAAATTCGTCGTCGAAAGACGGACGGACGAATGCAATGAATTAAATAAATAAGCACAATAGCACAATAGGCAAAGTCTTTGTAAATATGATTCTTGACAAAAACTCTTCTCTCATCGGCTCTTTTACTTTAATACATGTAAGATTATGTAGCTAATAAGATAGACTCCTATTATTTAACTACATCAGCATCACAACAATTTACTGCCAATATCATTTCGACTTGTCATTATAACAGACTCTTAAGACAAAATCACAGTAGTCGAGGTTTCTCCTTAAAAAGAAAATTCATATTACACTAATTTCCCATCCGATTGAAAGCATTTGGTAATACCTTAGATATACTGTATCACTAAACATGTAGTCGTGGTAAATTTCGTACTAAATCTTAAAGATCGCAATAAAAATATGATATAATAAAATATTATATAATAGATCGTAATCTATATCTATACTAATATTATAAAGAGGAAAGATTTTTATGTATGTTTGTAACGTTTTCACGCAAAAACTACTTGACTGATTTCAAAAATTCTTTTACCACTGGTAAGCTGCCTCTTCACTGAGGAACATAGGCTATATGACATTTTCAAAAAAAATAGGGATCCGTAACAATATTGTAATAAGGTATGAAAAATTAAGTCGTAAAAATCTTTCATCGCGTGTGCTGCGGAAACTATTGATGATAGAACAAAAAAATATTCTACAGTATTATAGAACGTATCAATATCCACAAAAAAGTCCGGGATACCATATGTCTAACTATTATAGTTATGCCAATATAACTACTTTTTTACATTGTAAAAGTTGCTAAAAGTGCTGACAATAATCAAACCATTTTATTCATATCTCTGTATTAATCCTTATCCCCATAAAAGATATTTTATTAAAAACTGTTTCAATACCTGTAACATACTTTTTAAATTATTAAAATCCAACATCCCAATCAAAAGATATTACGAATTTAAGAATGTAAATCGAAAGCAAATAATGCCATAACAAATTCATTGTAGCGACCGTTATAGCAGGCCCTGCATTTGGTGAGTTAGCTCTTATTCCAAGAATACTAATGATACCCATTTTTTATAATGAAATATTCTATAAAATAAATCTATAGGCCGACTTCGTAGACTTTCCACTACCACGAGATCGATATGGACGCGGGTTAAACCGCGGGGTATTGCTAGTAATTTATAAAACTTGAGCTACTAAATTTTCATACTAATACGGAATCCCTGTCTAGTTGAGAACGGTATTTTAAAATATTAAACTTAAATAACTTATTGAGTTTATTGTGTAATACGGATAACCTAGTCAATGGGGTGACTATTTACATAGTTGACCTCCTTGACGAAGTTACGGGTGTCTGCGAGCTTGGATAATTTCCTAAGCGTTAGTAGTTTGGTAACATCGAAATGTTTGTCGTACAGTGTAAACATCTGCTTGGGCCAGACGTATTTTTATTTGACTTTCTTGGATTTCGAAATATCCAATTCTCTTTGATAGGCATACTTTGTTACGTTCATAATGAATTAAGTGTGTAAATACTTGGATGGAGTTCAAAGCGAAATATGCTTTGTCTGATCATAATATTTGAAAGTTGCGAATTATATTTACCAAATTCCTCAAGTAACGATGGTGGAATTAGAGCATATATAAAAAAGTAAAAAAGCTTATTTTTTAAATGAGTCAGGTTACATGCGTTTCTTTGACATATTAATGTATTAACACCAAATTGATACTTGCAATTTATCACGTTTCTCGGCAAAGGAAAACATCATGAGGTAACTTGCATTTGGGGATACGTGTAACCTGCCGTACAGCAGTGGAGCAACGTAATGGGCCTAGCTATGGGAGAGTGATAGACTTACTTATACAGAAAAAAACAAACGTATTTCAGTAGAGTTAAAAAAAAACAAAACTATATTGCAATTGTTCGTCACAAAAGCGTCATTCTACTCGACTAAATCCGGACAGGCTCTATTTATGGTGTAGCTATAATAAAAACGACCTCTGACCTCACCGCTTTGTGATTCATGTGAACTATTAGGCTCGTGGGTGAAAGGTGGGGGTACGTGCTGTTTAGTTGGCACGATTTTACTAAAGCCCTTGTTACACGAAAGCTCTTTATTTGTTTGGTATAAAATGGTTACGCATTTACGGCGAGATAGTATAAAAATGTATGTGCTTAATAGATATAAATAAGTAACTCTGCACGCAGCTTCGGCCGTTTGGAAATCAGTGTATCAGAAAGTTCTTCACGTGTCGATCCCTTTATTTTATTCTGAGTTAAATATATAAATTAACCATAAAAATTCTAAAACAAAGTCCCCAAAGCAGTCTTTTTGTATGTGGTAAATTTTTAACAATCTACTGAACCGATTTTTGTACGGTTTCTACTAAAAGGTAGTGCAGTTCTTCCGGAAGGTTTAGGGTTCATTACGGTTTTATGTAAATTGTGTTGAAGAGTTGTAAACTTGCCCTCTGGGAACTTTAGTCGCGTACGCTGCGGAAACCAACAACACACACACTAAAGTATAGTACCCGGCAATAAATAATGCACATCGAGAACTTACAACGAAACAGCCGACCGATTCGGTTTCGTAGAGCGCTGTCACTGTTACACACGCGTTCGTCAGTCTGTGCGACAGAGACAATGCTCTATGAAGCAGAATCTAGCCGATTTCTCTCTCTGAGCCTCGATGTGCATTACCTATTGCCGCTTACTATAATGTATTAGAGAACCTGTACTGTAGACCTACAAAAAAGTCCGCGAAAGCATGTCTCTATCTCTTATGGTTAACTCACAATAAATATTTTTACGTTCAAAATTTTGAATTAAATACACTGATTTCCATACGGGCGAAGCCGCAAGTATCGCTAGTACAAACCATAACATTGTCACTTATCACATTGGATAAACGATCCAATATACATTTGATACAACAGTGTTGCATAATGTTGTTTATTACCCCGGTTTGTCCCCACCGGTTGCCCTACTTACCGATCATTTAACAAATCGCCACTTTATTATGGCGTATCACGGATAAAAATAATAAATGGCATTATTGTAGGGGACCAGTTACGACCTGGAGGGACCGGTGATTGCTAGTAATTCTACGAGCGAGACTATTATACCTTTCTTCTAGCTATTGCTCCAGTCGCCTCGATTATTTTGTTGTGCGCAGAATGAAACTATTTTTTGTTTTTGTTTTCGTTGAATCGAGCCTGACTAGGCTAAATTCTCGTCTGATTAAACTTTCTTATGTATGTTAATTTGAAAATACTTATCTGGAAAACGTAATTCAGTACGTCTTTATGGTGATTGCAAGGTCATTAGTCTAGGAGTTCAATTCACTAAATATGTATTTTATGGTTTGTGCCGGTGTTGTGTTAATTAGCCATGTACGACAATGTTTTGAAAAATATAGTCTATAGTAATATTATAAATTCGGAAGTATGTTTGTTTGTAACGCTTTCATGGCCAGTCTGCTGGCAATATTGATGAGATTTGGTACAAATAAAGCTAAACACACCTAGGTAAGATATAGGATATAAAATCCGTTATTTTCTTTCGGAAACAGGGAGAAATACATATTGCATTATTAACGGTACTTAAATGCTTCAATTTGTGTGTTCTAGTATAATTTGAATTAAATTCAAGAGAAATAATTATCGAGATTTTTTTTATATAACTGTTTGCTATGAAATAGATTTCTATTGATAGTATAAGATAGTATAACAAAAACATGTCACAAACTCAATAGTTTTAAAATGTACAATCTTACCAGTACTATTAGATTTTCATATTTCTCATGCTTCATAAGTCCTACTTTCTATAGTATCTATGATACCCAAAAAGACCAAGTTTGAGTAGGTTAGGATTGGAATTTATTTCCTATTATTTCATGCCCGTGGCCTCTTACAAATGGACCTTTCCGGAATAAAACCTACCCTCTGTCAGCCCTGCAAATATCTCGTCGAAAAATCATATATCGTATTTGGTTGATAAAGTATATCAAGGCATTTACACACATTGTAATTGTAATAGTATACTTATATGCTATTTATATAATTAATCTTCACACGCCGATAACCAGATAAATTATTAATGAACATTAACGGCTTAAATAAGAACACTTAATTTATTGCAGCTATAAGACGTTTTAGGTAGCTTTTATAATTTCTGACTTACTATAAAAATAGGTCGACTCGAAATGGGGACAAATTACTTAAGTCACGTCATTGTAAGACTTTAGGAGACCTAAAAGAGATTTTTTATTATTACGCTGAAAAAAAATTTTTCTTAGGAAGTCTTAGTTCTGGAATGTTTATTTTAATATTAAAAATGCAACATATGGTTGTTATTCATTAATGTCTATGAAGATGAGGACATGTTTTGAAGAGACCAAACAAGTGTTAAATATGAATGTGAATGGATATATGACGAGAGTAAGGGCGAAAGAGAGATGGTTGGATTGGGTGAAGTATGACGTGTATATAAAAGGAGTAGCGCCAGAGTTGACGAACGTAGGAGAGATTGGAAGCGAAAAACATGTTGTGCCGACCCCACTTAGAGTTGGATATCAGGAGAATGATGATACATTAATGCTTATACTAAGTTTTTAATTAAGAGAAGACCAAAGTGGATCTAGCAATTGTGGTTTGCCATAAATCTTACTAGATTACGAATACCAAACAAATTCTTAACGTTGTTTTAAACTTGTTCACTCTCAGTTTACACTACCACCTTCACAAAGATGAAACAATCATCTGAACATTGTGTAACCTTGACGTAACACGCAGAACAATAAAGAAATTGGCGCCTCCAACTTGGTACATTCATGATGCAAGCGATTGGGCAAGGGACAATAATTCCGCAATACGACTGATAGCTGTTATTAGTCGAAAGTTTCAATAGTACAGACGCAATACAGTTTCTTTGCCCGCAGTAATGGTCTAGTTGGTTTATAAAATGGTAATTTAAGCATTACCTTTTCTTGTTTTATTATATTTATACACCTTTCAATTGGAAAATCTTTTTCACATATGCTAGTATAATGCGCAACTTACTAGTTACTACCACAATTATTGTAAAGATTTGATTAGTAGCCATTATAATACTGTTTTATTTGGGTTTTTTGATGATCAAACAGCTTGAGAATTTTTTTTCTTACCATTTAATAAATTTCATATCATATAATAAAATATTAGGTCCTTACATATGAAATTGGCGTTTTCTATGGGAGGAACATAAAGTCGTTTTTTTTTTAATGAAATATATTTAATTAATCAAAGTATGTACCATTGCTATGTATGCACTTTTGCCATCTCATAGGTAGTTCATTGATCCCCTTACTAAAAAAACCATTCGGGCGGGAATCAATAAAATCTTTGAAGGCGGTTTGGACTGCCCCATCGGAGTTGAATTTTTGCGAATTTTGAAATTTTTTTGAAAATATTTTTTTTTTATTTTTTTTTGTAATTGCGAAAAAAATGGTAATCTGTTGGAGCAAGGTCCGGAGAGTACGGTGGATGTCTAAGACATTCTAATTGAAGCTCCTCTGATTTGGTAGCCTTCTGTTGTGCAGTGTGTGGTCTAGCGTTGTCCTGAAGCAGCAGTGGCCTAGAGCGATTGACCAGCCTCGGTTGTTTAGCAGCTAGCTTTTCCATCATGGTTTGCAGTTGCTGACAATAGATATCTGCCTTAATCGTCTGGCCAGACTTAAGAAAGCTGTAGTGAACGACACCGGCACTAGTCCACCAAACACTTACAAGCAACTTTTTTTAGTCAATTTTCGCTTAGGGCAGGATTTGGCTGGTTCGCCAGGGTTCAGCCATTGCGATGAGCGCTTCCGATTATCGTAGAGGATCCACTTTTCATCACAGGTAATGATTCGATTTAAAATTCCTTCATTATTGTGCCGGTTGAGTAACGTAACGCAGCAGTCGACGCGCGTTTGTCGGTTTGCTTCACTCAATTCATGAGGTACCCACCTTTCAAGCTTTTTCACCTTCCCAATTTGCTTCAAGTGGATTAGAATAGTTTTATCACTAACACCGGAGCCTGCAGCTAACTCGGACGTGGTTTGCGATGGATCCGCTTCCACAATAGCCTTCAATTCTTCATTATCAACTTTGGTTTCCGACCGTCCACGAGGCTTGTTCTGCAGGTCGAAATTTCCAGAACGAAAACGTTGGAACCAAAAACTGTGTTTTCTTTTGCGACACCGTCACCATACACATCATTAATCCTTCGAGCCGTTTCTGCAGCACTGGTGCCACGGTGGAACTCATACTCGTAAATAATGCGATATTTCATGTTTTCCATTTTGTAAACAGTGACACAAAGAAAAAAACAAAAGAAGAAAAAACAAATGAATTAGGGGGTTTGAAACACAAATGAATGAGTAAATAGCTGTTTGAATTTGAATTTGAAATTCCTAACCATAAAGGTAATATTTGAGATCAAAGTGGCCAGTACGACAAAACGCCAATTTCATATGTAAGGACCTAATATAATAATAGAATAATAGCCGACTTCGATTTTTCTTTGATAGTCGTGATAGCAGCTTTCAATTGTTTAAGATCGACCAATTTTCAGATGAATACCATTTTGAAAGTATTGCTTGATTTGCTCAATTATAATTCCAGTCTGGTTAAGAACTGTTCAAATCCACATTGAAAATCAATATGAAATGTAATATTATAATGTTTTTTAGCATATTCTCGATATTTAATTTACATCAATGTAAAAGCAAATTTGTGTTATTTTTGATCTGCAATATTTTACTAACATTAACTACACTCGTACATTATTTCATTTTACACACTGACTATATTATCTTAAATATATATATTCTAGTAAAATACAAGTAAAATAGCGATATGTTCATTCTATCACTATTCTTATCTTCTATCACTGCTAGGCAAAGGCCTCGACTCTCCAAGGAGTAGAAAGTCTTTAAACCACCACGCTGCATTATTGCCGACTGCCAGATTTGTTTAAACAAATCTCTATAATTCTCTAGGGATATTAGGAGGTTCCTTCAAGACGTTTCCTACATCGCCCGCATGTTGATTAAAAGATTTAAATGCGAGTTTGTATAGAATGTGTTTATTTTTTAAGTCCAGTAATTCTCAAATTAGTCCTACAGACTTAAAGAAATGACATAGTACACAACATCATAAAATAAACCTGTTATGTACCTGTTTGTAATTTTATGACGCACATCAAATCCATCTATCATGATGTGATTACGTTTTTATAGTGATCTAGTGTACCTATTTAAATCGCGTGCGTAACTGGTTCTTATGGAATAGGTACCAGTTTTTGCTTTAAACCTCTTATGTAGAGTATTAAATTATTTTGCAACAACGAGTTATTATAGGACGAGGCGTATTTGTTCAATCTAGGTTGTAAGAAAATATTATTTTAATATTTGTTCTTCACAGACAAAAGGATATTTCATAAGGATATCAGACCAATTCTATTCCGAGAGCATTTATATTGGTTATATATCCGTATTAAGTAACAGTTTATTTCTATCACATGGCTTGCAAAATATCTGGTAATGGAGCAATGATACATCACACAGCTTAAAATCGATTGGAAGGTTATTTTTGGTAACGTTTATACACTAAAATTATTGTTGGGCACGCTAAAGATATTAAGGTTACATTTGTTTTCTTTCATAATACAATTTGATATATGTACTTTCTTTTTCATTCCATTTTAATTACATACTGTAACTAGGTTAAGTACATTTATCATTACAGGATCTATCTACGCTTCACCCAACCATCTTTTCGGGGTCCATCACCTACCAGCATTTTGTTGCAGGTTTGCTACGTTAGAACCTTACGACCAGCCATCTGCTTTATCTTCTTTGTCTATGTGCTTCGTAACTTCTTCGCGACACGAACAGCTATATACATATATCAACTCGCACCTATCAATAAAATAAATCCTACATTATAGTTTCACTTTAGTAAAATCGGACTAGCGTCTCTTGGGAACATTGATGTATGAGCTAGAAGCGAATTTCGGTAGTTGTGATTTTAACGTGTTTTCTTCACATGCCAGCATCAATAACATCTAGGTAGCAGACTTACAGTTAAGTTTAATATCACTGAGACGATATAAAATTTTTCCTTCACGTTATTGTGATATTAAAATTGATTTGTCGAAGAAACATAGACGTAACAAACAAACCGAACGAGACTTTACCTATTTGCAGTAAGTATTGAATTAAATTGCCAAGAAAGAATCACGAATACAAATGTTTACCAAAATATGAGAGTGCTATTTAAATCACACATCTGTGTTCGGGTTTCGAAAATCGGTTATCAGGTGAATAGGTGACCTTAAAAAAGGCGAAGGGAATCGTTAGATTTAAACCCACACGATTCTACGGTACTTTATAAAGATTATTATTTAAATAAACGAATGACTCTCGTCAGTTCGTGACCATGGCGGATGCAACTCTGCCGAAACGTCGAACCTTGTAAAAAGGTAACTCGATTTTGCCGCGATATGACTCGTTTATTTATATAATAATAAGTATGAAGCGCGAAAGTTTAAAATTTACTTTATAAAGATATTTTTCTAAAGATACTTTATGTCTAACATTCGATTATGATTTGGATGTCCATTAAACATTTCCACGTCTAATTTCTATTATTTATAATGAGCATTTCATTAAATTCGTCGTTTATTGTCTATTGCATTTATCTATTTGAGTCGATTAATACATTATTGGATGAATTAGAATTACGTGCTAATCTGTCCTTGGCCTTACTTCTAGTATTACTTTAAGAGCATTATGCGGTTCTTTGTTTTACAGACACAAGATATCGGTGAATAACAAGTTAAACAATTATCACATTACAAGCTGTATTTATGTTTTATGTATGTATGGATTATGAATTTTACCGTAATAATAATAATAATAAAACTTGCTTATGTGATATTTGACCTTAAGACAGGGCTTTAGAAATAAATTTTGTGCCGTTACATTACACACACAAAGTGCTACAAACACCTAATAACAAACTGTAGCTTATTAGTTAGATAACTTCTACGTTTAAAATGTACTCATTGTACAAAATTATGGTGTGTAGTATCCGAGATAGTATGTCGGATACCACACGCTGTGTGGTATCCTACAGAATAGAATAGACCACACTCATTTCCTTACCGAGGTGTCGTAAAAGGCGACTAAGGTAAGTTGTCAGGCAGGCGGCCGGTCGTAAAATACGTAGCCAAATCATGTGACAAAATGTTTGTAACATGTTGTGCCGACCCCACTTAGAGTGGGATAAGGGTAGGAGAATGAATGATATTCGTAATTCCTCCGCACGAAATTATTTTATCGATTCTATAAGAAACTTGTCATGGCAACTTAATTGATTTTATATGCGAGCTTAATATTAGTTTATGCTTAAATAAAATATTTACGCATACATACGTATAGTTAGTACAAAAATCGATTATAAGTTAAAAATATTGTATAGAGTCTATACACTATTTTTAACGTTTTATACTTTTCAAACAACTTAAACGGTCTATACTATAGACCGTTTAAGTTGTTTTCAAAGTAGGTTACGTGGATGTTAGGTGATTCAGCGCTAATAATCTATTTCGTCACTTGTTATTATTTATTATTACATATATACTGTAAAGCTGTTAAGTAATAATCTGTAATATCTTATAATTTTTGGTAAAGGTTGTCCGCCGAGGATTTTTTTGGTCCTTCAAGGTAGATGCAAAGTTCCGAACCAGTGGTAGCTTCTTTAAAAACATTTGACGATTTAGAAGTACTAAAAAGATTCTATTTGAATAAAGAATATTTTGAATTGATCCCACTTCAGATATCTCCGAATGATTGTTTAAATGTACAAGTCAAGTAAGACGTACTGTGTTTTCAAAGAGCAAGCACGACATGAATTACTGATATCAAACGCACAATCCCCAGTCCTCGGCAAGAAACCGCAAACTCTTACCGTTATGTCATTATAGCGCTGTTACAGACGATCTTAATTCATGCTAATTGACGTCGCTACGACCTTGTCAGTCGTTCTATAGGTTCCTGGTGTTATATCTTGTTATGAATAACTATTGTACAGTCGGCAAAGTGTTAAGGGGAAAGATAAAAACTGAAAAACAGTTTTGTTTTGATGTTCATTGTTTTCCAGGTTAGGAGCTTGCTTAAAACTAAGCGTTGATAATCTATTGTCGCTACCACGAAAAAGTAAAACTAATCATCGATACGATAGAGTTGTATGACAGATAATAAATCGTGATGCTGCCAGTATTGATTGGGGTTTCACGTCTTTAAATTTTGGACATAATTTATTTTATTATCAGTGGGACACGAAGATATTATGAGTCTAGTCTGCATAATGTGAATCGCTTTATAACAGTGTTGGGACTGGATTTAGGTTCCGTTTCAGTGTAAGCCCCAAGAAATGAGAATGTTAAAGAATGGTTACTCTTGTACTTTGAAATGTAAATTAAAGTAAACATTGAAGTAATTAACTTGTATATCTGCGCTAAGTTTAAAAGCTATTTAAGTCTTAGTAATTAATAAAACGAGCTGTGATAGCCCAGCGTTGAGACCGTGCGACTCTTTCGAGGGGAACACGAGTTCAACTCCGGGCAGGCACCAATGAGTTTTTCTACTAAATTTCATGTGTCTAATTGATAATTGCAATAATCACACGCTTTTCGGTGAAGGAAAACATCCCGAGGAAACCTGCATATCTCTAGAGAATTCTGGAGATTTGTGTAACCTACCAATCCGCATTGGAGCAGCGTGGTAGGTCTTAGCTCCAACCCTTCTCTTCAAAATTGGAGAGAGGAGGCCTATTCCCAGCAGTGGGATTGTAACAGGCTGCTACTTTACCAATCCGCATTGGAGCAGCGTGGTAGGCCTTAGCTCCAACCCTTCTCTCCAGGCCTATTCCCAGCAGTTGGATTGTAATAAATAAGATAGATGCGTTTAATATTCAAAATACTTGTTTTATGGGTAGAACTTTGTGAATATAAATCTAAGTACGTTACTATAAATTTTACTTTTTTTATAATTTCGCCTTTAACGTCTAAAACTTTACTTATAAAATTGTAAATAATTATATAAATATATATTATTTACAGTAGAAATGTAAACAGTATTACAGTAAAACTATTATAGACCTTAATAAAGTTTTAATGGCACACATACGCATTGCTTTATTTTCATTTGCGTATTATTTGCTTTGAAGACTAAATTTTAAATTTAAAGGTCTACCTCAGCTTAGGCATTTGTTATATAAAACTCTCTATTACTTGAGCAAATAGGACTATGTACACTAAAGTAAAGATATATTGACGAGTTGACGAAGTAAACAAGGCATCACATCATTAGTCTAGATCGTCTAATACTTTTTAATAATTATTTTGTCAGATTAATTATACTATTAATATTAGTATATGACAGTTTGTTTATTTGCCCTTTTTCAGCTCGAACGAAGTAACGGAGATAAAAGTAACTTAACTCTTATCTTAGAATTAATAAAGACGAAGTCTCGGAATGAAGCGGCTTTTGTTTTAGATAGATCAGATCCATTATTTTTATTAAATTTCAAATTTAAATTAAAATATCTACTATGAAGCTTCTTTCATACATGATTAAGCATTTAGTTAAAAGTTAATATACACGCCTATTCCAATTGCACTGTAAACTACTTTCCAAATGCTGCAGGTTGTAAGAAATTGATTCATAAGGTTTGCAGGGATCTATTCTACACCAATACCGTTTTCGTGCGAAAAGTTGATCAAAGATTTCCTTACCTTCCTTGTCCTTTAACTTACTAGCTCACTATCACTTCATCTAACTTCTTCCTTTTTTACTTTTCTTTAAAAAAGTAATGATTTAAGAGTATTACAACGCACTCGATACTTGGGATAATCTGCCGCCTAAATTAAATTATTATATATATAACACGATGTCAAACCCGGGCAGGCACCAATGAGTTTTTCTATTAAAACTCATGTATCTAATTGGTAATTGCAATTTATCACATGCTTTTCGGTGAAGGAAAACATCGTGAGGAAACCTGCATATCTCTAGATAATTCAGGAGATATGTGTAACCTACCAATTCGCATTGGAGCAGCGTGGTAGGTCTTAGCTCCAACCCTTCTTTCCAGAAACGGAGAGAGGAGGCCTATTCCCAGCAGTGGGATTTTAACAGGCCGCTACTTTTTTAAAAAGGTAACTCTATTTTAACGCGATGTGACCCGTTTATATATATAATAATCAGTATGAATCGCGAAAGTTTAAAATCTACTAAATTAAATTAATTCTGAAAAAGCATCGTATATATAAAGTCTTTGTATTTCCTCCTGAGAGACTTCATTTTGAATTATTTTTAAATTGCCAAAAATAATCTATTCATTTATATGGTTGAAAATTTACGGGAGTGAAGTAATTTTGTATAGATCGTGAAACAAAACGAAAAAGAAAGCCAACACATAAAAACTACAATCTCGAGAATTCGGCGAAATATTTACAAGGTTAGTCTTTGTGCTGAAAATAAAATTGCAATAACTTGTTTCTAAGTGACTTTCGAAAATCTTAAATTTAATTAATCGCTTGCGTTAGTTGATGAATTAGTTATAAAACCACAATAATTATAGTGCCTACGTCGAACCGTAATTGCAGCTTAGGTTAATTGTGTTAACACCAAAGTTATCATTAATTCAGATTGCGTTCCTTTAATAGGCTGGTTGATGTTGCGTGACCGTTCGTATTTAGTCGTAGGCACTTTCAAAAACTACGCTCATTCTGACATACGCCTGTCCGCACGCCAGTGTTGCGACAATTATGTTAATGCGCACTCATGCTAATCTCGCTGTGATCAAAATCTTATGAATATTGTTCCGAAAATCTTATGAATATTTTAAGCAAATTTTAATTTATATAAATTGAAAGATATTATACTTAACGAAGATATAATTAAAATTAACTTTTTTAAACGTTTTCTTAGTTAAAGAAAAACTTACATCGTAATCTGTTTCTAAATACAAGGTTCAGTTTCGGTATATTTTTGGCTGCAAAAACCAAAAGTATTTTATGTTTACGGGGTTTTTTTACACAACGCATATGTTTTTTAAAAGGTTTTTGAATAGTTTTTATCCTGAAGCTCTTAAAGAACAGAGAACAAAGGCTTCATCCACACTGGTGCGTGTATAAATTCGGCTACTCATAATATGAATAGTAGATATAATATCAAAGCTACTAGATAGTAAATGAAGACTTCGCGAGCTAAATCTTAAGGTGACTTTATATTAAGGCAATCATTACTCATTTATTGAATGTCTATCGCGTAAAAGATTAATAAATTGATTGTATAATTAAGTTAATAAGAGTAAAAACACACTCTTCCATCATAATGCATAAATAAAGCAATTTATTTAATATTCTTTATGCATGCATGCTTATCTTTTTCCTTTCTTTGGTCTCAAAAAAGTCACAAACTCTTTTTCTTAGCCCAGACAACGAGTAAATAAATGAAATAATATAAAAAAAGAAATAATTTGCTTTAATCCGCGAATATTATGAGGATTATTATTAATCACGGCCGCTTTGTAGTATCCGGCTGCATAGAATAGACCTCCCTTATTTCTCACCTAGGTGTCGTAAAACTACGGTAAGTTTACGTCAGGAAGGCGGTCGGTCGTTAAATAACTAGCCAAAACACGTTTAAAATGTACTCATTGTACAAAATAATGGTGTATATATCCGTAATTCCTCCACGCCGTGTGGTATCCGGCAGAATAGAATAGACTACCCTCCGTTCTTATCGAGGTGTCGTAAGAGGCGACTAAGGTATGTGCCGTGTGGTATCCGGCTGCATAGAATAGACCACTCTCATTTCCTTACCGAGGTGTCGTAAAAGGCGACTAAGGTAAGTTGACGTCAGGCAGGCGGCCGGTCGTAAAATACGTAGCCAAATCATGTGACAACATGTTTGTAACATGTTGTGCCGACTCCACTTAAGAGTGGATAAGGGCAGGAGAATGATAATGATATTATTAATCACGGATTATAGGAAAATAATTCACAAGAAAACGCCTAATTTTGCATCATAATAATGATTGGAAATCAATAAATATCTAGATTTGAATTATTTACATTTAATTTTGCAGAATTCATAAAGAATGAGGAGATAATTTGATTCTGGTTAAAAGGAAAAATTAGCTCCACACAAAAATTGTTTCTAGTCACGAAACTACGTGCAAAATCCTTGTGTGGAGAAATAAAGTTTGTGACCGAAGCGAAACGTGTTATGAACTAATTCTGGAAGTGTACAAGAGCGGGTAGTGCTAAGTGCTTTAAATTTGTTACAGATTGTTCATGTATGTAACAACTCAAACTGAATTTACGACGCAATTTTTTTTGGCTTACATAGCAGTTAATTAAATAAAAATAAAATACGTACAATAATGTATAAATAACGGCCTGTTACTATCCCACTGCTGGACTTAGGCCTCTCTTTGTTTTTGGGGAGAAGGGTTGGAGCTAAGATCTACCAGGCTGCTTCCATGCGGCTTGGTATGATAAATAAATTCCAAGAATTCTCTGAAGATAGACAGGATTCCTCACGATGTTTCCTTCATCGAAAAGCGTGTGATAAATTGCAATTATCAATAAGCCACATAAGTTTTAACAAGAAGACTCATTGGTGCCTGCCTTGGGCTTACCGCTAGGCTATCTCAGCCCAAATACAAAAACAGACAGTTGATATTTCAAATTATTTAAACTTACAGGCACTATGACAGAACTACCTTGCTATAATCCACACGGGTTAAGCGAATGCATGCAAAGCTAATGTGTATGAAGCAGGCAAAATTTACGAACCTTACACATGCAGGACAAGTCACCACACGCAACCCAAGGCGCCTCCACCAGCAACAATGCACACAAGCAGCACACACAACCACCACCACTCTCGACGATCTCGACGATCATTTCGCTCCGAAACCGAGGCATCATCAGGAGGATAGGCTCCACGACAAAATCATATTGCGATTTTGTCGGTGGTGGTTGTGTGTGCTGCTTGTGTGCATTGTTGCTGGTGGAGGCGCCTTGGGCTACGTGTGGTGACTTGTCCTGCATGTGTAAGGTGCGTTAATTTTGCCTTCTTCGTACACATTAGCTTTGCATGCATTCGCTTAACCCGTGCGGATTATAGCGAGGTAATTCTGTTATAGTGCCTGTAATATGGAAGTAACGCCGGCTTCTATAAATCATTAAAATTACCCTTAATAAAATTAACGATTCATTGTACAAGGACAGGATGAGATATACAATTTTATAAATTCCGAATTTTAACACGAAACACATTTTTAAGATATTTAATATCGATTAATGCTTGGACTTGATTAGTTAATTAATCCAGTTTGGCATACCTTATCGCAATTTGCGACGTCATTGTACGTACCTAACATTGGCATTCGCCATTCAATTATGTGCAAATTATAGCCAGTTTTTGCAGACTAGTTATAAGTAAAAATAAAGCTAGCGTGCAGCGGCATACAGATGCCGTGCTTGCATGTTAAATGCAACATGCAGTTTTCTACCACCGCTGTATGTAAAAACCCAACTACCTTTTTATATTCAATCTATTCAAAAATAAATTAAGTAGCATTTATATAGCTCAACTTTTCCGAAATGTATTCTAAACTCTTAACTTAATTCTGTTTTTTAGAATTTAAACTATCGTGATTGGTATTCATACTTGATCATACAACCGGCTATTATCACGTCTTGTTTTATCGGGTGAGCCCGGCTAGTTTCAAGCCCATACGAGGCTTCTATTCATGAGGTCTTTACACGGCTAATCAAGTATAATTTTTTATACTTATCTTTGTATATAAAATACGTTGATGTTTAACAAAGTATCGTTTAATCCATCGTATTTATAGGAGTAATCCCATTACACGAGAATCGCTGCCGCCTTCATAACATTTATCTTTAATAATTGAAGATTATGCCAATGCCGTGTGGTATCCGGCTACATAGAATAGACCACCCTCATTTCTTACCGAGGTGTCGTAAAAGGCGACTAAGGTAAGTTGACGTCAGGCAGGCGGCCGGTCCTAAAATACGTAGCCAAATCATATGACAACATGTTTGTAACATGTTGTGCCGACCCCACTTAGAGTGGGATAAGGGCAGGAGAATGATGATGATATGCCAAACTTGGACTACAAGTAAAAACACGGCCAAGATAAGACAAATGTAAGCTTTGTTTTAGATGATCTGAAATGTGTATTAGTGATAAGTGAAAAAACAGAAATGTTTGCTAAACGGTTTCGCAGCGCCAATCAACGGCCGCCTTAGTAAGGCCATCAATTTTATCGCTGTATTGTATGAGTATGGAACAGGCTCAAACGCATACTAGCAGTATGTCACTATACGTCCACTCTTGCCCAGGGCCGTGATGTTAATAACGTGGTGCGCTTGAGACAGTGTAAGGTTTGCCTTGTACACTAGTAGTATAACGTTTTTGTGTAAGTCGGTATATTTACGTGCATATTTTGTGTCTTACAAGACAAAATATTGAGGGATTTTTAATATATTTGTATACAACAAATATATTAAAAAGCACTCATCTCCGCCCCTATACACTATAATTGTGTCAAAATCTTTTACCCTTATATAGTTTACCAACAACGTTATGACGCGCTTTTGGCACCACTGAAGAGGAATTTGCTACATTGTTGCACGTCTAACAACGCAAGGTACGCTGTTGTGGTTGCTGTTTCCCACAAACACCAAAGACGAAGCCTGTTTCACTCACTAGAAACGTTTGTGGTGTGCCATGATTGTGGTTGTCCTAATGCGGGGATAGTTTTAGTTGCTTGACATATGTAAATTATGATAATACTGTGATTCTATTTATCAAATGAAGTAGATCATGGAACTAAAATACAACGGAAATTAAACCAATCGGAGTGATGATTTAAAATGATATCTTTATTTACTTTTTGTTTGGAAAATGGTTACGGAATTGAAATCACCCATTTTATACGTGTATGGTAAAAATTGCACAAACTAAAATAATTTTTTTTGAGCTAATCTCTAAATTCATGTTATTTATAACTTTTACATTATTGAAGCTTTTTCATTTGTTAATTTGTTGTTGATTTAATAGTTATTAATTATATAATATACTTATAATAATCTGTTCTGTATGTACGATCGTGTTAACTAATCCATTCAACAGCGGCTTGGAAATAAATATCGACTAATAAAATAATTGTTTATGTAATAAAATGAATATTATGGGAGTCATTTATTGGAAATTTGCCATTCATATTAACAATCTTAATTTTTTATTAGATATTAAATCATCAAAAAATCATCTCTGCTGTACGATAAAACTACACATTAATTTTAAGATACATTAATATTCGAAACGATTCATTTATAAAAAATAAATAAAAAAGTAAAAAAGAATAATTTAAAAAGTATAAAGTCGTTCAAAGTATATACATTTTTGGTGAAAAGGTCCCGATCCTCCCACCGTGATGGTGGACCTTATGGACCTTATCGAGACTCTTATGGACCTCGGCAGACTATATTTATACACATTCTCCAGATTTAAGCAGGTTTCATCACAATGTGTTCACCGTTTTTACTTACTTAACAAGCTTTGAGCTTGCTTAGATATGGTAACGATGCACGTATCGCTAGTACATCATTTTTTTGAAGTTGAGCCTCTAAAGGTTCACTAATGCTGTTTGAAAATATATTTTTAGTGAACGATGTTATTAAAAACACTTAGCAACGTCTTATCTGAAGTGATTGCGGCGACAGAGCGGTTTTATTAAGAAATGCTATTTCATCGAAATGTTACCGGAAGTAAAATATGCATTTGGGTCACATTCTCGCGTATTTTCGAAGCGTCTTCTATGCGTGTGTTACTTTTAGCTTACGTAACAAACTGAAAAATAATATATTCATATATAAGAATGTAAAAGAAATATTTCTGAGTTTCACTGACTATATGACCCTGACTTTTATGCAACAGAAGATGGTATAAAACGCTGTAACTGATTACACCGATATATTAATTATGCTTTTAAACATTTGTTATTAAATCTTTACCAAACAACTAACTTGAAATCTTATTATTTCAAATATTAAATAGGATTTTTTTTTTGTTTTTGCATTCAGCAATGAATAAATAAGCAAATAAATATTGCGAAGTGATTGAACACTACTTTAATTTTTATTCATAACAAATATTATGATTTTATTGTTATTATTAAATGTTATTTTTATGAACAAAATTTGTTACTTGTAAATTTTTTAGTATATATTATATTCATAAATATAATATATATATAATATAATATAATATAATATAATATATAAAATATAATATAATATAATATAATATATAAAATATATTAGTGTATAAAGCTAAAACTTGAACCCCTTTGTAAGCTAGTTGCACACACGGTTCCTCTGTGAGATGTACTTATGTAGCATTATAAAAGTTTTGCAGATATATAGAGATACCTTAAATGAAATGAATATTTTTCGAATTCACTTAAGTTTTTATTCTTTTGAACTATATGTATATGTTAGCAACTTTTTAATACGTGAATTTGCATTGACATAGGTGTTATGATACAGGTTTTAAACAAGATTTGTCATCTTAGCTTTTAAATTTCGTTTTCTCATTGTAATGCTGATCTACACTTGAAAAGATGCGTTAAGCTTAGCTATTGAAGCGTTTTTATGGTCCAAAAATTGTAGATTCTATTTATTTGGCGTCGTGTTACGTCTCTTAAATATACATTTTTTAATATCGTGATTAATACTTTTATCGGAATAATTCAAAATATTTGCGTAAGTATCAAAAATTTCCTAAGTCTTATCAGTCATTGCCTCGTATGAAAAAATGGCTAATATAGGTTTAGGTACTCTGCTTATTGCATTCCAATAAATATCAACGGCTTTGGTGATAACTTGTATTTATAAGAAAGATAATTAAAGTAAACTAATAAAGAATTTTTTTTGGGTCGGTGTTTCGTTACTCACCTCCCAACCCCTCTCCTACTTGCTTATGACGATTTGAGTACTAGTCACAATCGTACTCTAAGACTGCGAGTATTTTATCCGAAGATATTTTGCACTGTACTCACATTTTATCGACGCTTATATCCATCCCATGGTGACGCTTAAATTTTTTTACAGCTAGCAGCATATTATCCATGATTCATCTGTAAAATCGATGTCTACAGAGCATTCGACCACCTATTTTTGAAAGCTTCTTAAATTCTTACTTCGAAAATACCTCATTACTATAAGCCGCATGGGCTAATAAGATATTGACAATTTAAAGAAAAACACTATAATATCATCTATATGAAAAAATAATGATAACCAATAAATCCTCTAGGTTAGTGCGAAAAATAAGGAGACTCAGTATCAAACTCGTCATTCATAAAAGCAGTTTTATTTTGTATAATATTATGTAAGCGTACTTGATTGGTGAGTGTTATTTTATGTTATCATTGTTCAAATTAGTCAGTACGTCAAACTAGACAGTTTGACGTTTCCTCTTCAACCGAAAAAAAATCAGTGATATGCCAAGTAACGCGATAAAATATTCGAAATAATTTCGTTTTAAAATGATAAAAGCGTCTACAGTTGAGACAGTCAGACGCGACACTAAATTTTTAAGATATATTCTTGAAACTTGATCATACCCAATGGTATTTTCAATTTCAATACAAGAAATTTCATGAGAATCTCAGGGTTGTATCTCAAAATGAATGTAATTTAAACGATCTTTTTAAAAAAATTGTTACAAAAAATAACGTTGTCGTAACCTAAGTTGATTTTGGGCCTGATGAAATTTAGAGAAATATGAATTTTAGATGAAGAATATTGAATTCGGACATTAAATTGAATCTTTTTCAAATAATCTTTTAAAAAAATTGTTACCAAAAACTTACGTAGTCGTAAGCTAAGTAGAGATTGTGGGCCTGATGAAATTAGGGAAACATGAATTTGAAATGAAGAATATTGAATTTGAACTGGAAATTCATTAGTGTATCAAATAGTACTTACGCAATTGCAGTGATCGTTGTAATAGAAGTGGAAATGAGCGAAGTAAGCTATCCTACGAATACCTAAAAATACGTTTCTAGACCTATAAAAGTGTTCTACATACATTGTTATATTGTGTCTCAAAAACACCTTTGCTGAAAGTTCCAAGGCAGCTTGATTTTTTTTCTGACAATTTCAATAATTATCCGATTTACATAACACCTTTACAAATTATACATCTACACCTTTATCGTGGTATATATAAGTTAAAAAATCATTTAAAATCCGTTCAGTATATCACAACAAAATGAAAGACAGCAGTATTTAAATTGCCTCTCTTTTTTATTCTCTCTCTCTAATGCAACGCTTTTAAAAGGATGCTAAATGTTAAGAAAATAATGTAGAATACTACAAAATATGAAAAATGAATGATACGTTCCACGCCCAACATCTTTTAAAAGCTTTTCCCCGTTTGTGTGTTCCCACACGAGTTTTCTTTCTATTTTATTTGAACAAATCTAAAATACGATTTCAAAAGCGTCGGGCCATCGATTTTCTCATTGGCGCTTAAGGTGGAAATAGCTCTTTTCAGACCATTGCCGATGCACCGCGCACAAGTCTGTTCAGTTTAAATAAATCGAGTTCTCTTAAATAAGACGCCACTGGACTGTAAACATTTTATTGGATTTCTTCCAGGCTTTATAGAATGTCAGTTGATAAATGAGATTGAAACTATCTAGTGCATCATTATTAGTAATTAAGGAACTTATTTAAACTCAATCTAAAGGAAAAATATCTTATTTAAATGAAAACAAAAACATGATTGGTATAATATATATATTCTTATATAGGTACATTAGAGTAGCCTAGTTAACTATTATCTCTGTATCAAAGTTGATATCTATTTATCACTATGTGTTAGCATGAAGTGTTGAGTTCTGTTGAACAAGGCAAATTAAACATACAAACATTTTTATGCAGTATGTTCATATCTATATTTCACATTATTACAAGTGTCACTGTTGCGATACCGGATCTTTCTTAAAATTTGAATAACGGATATATTTGAAATTGCTAAATTGATATAAAATATAATTATAATTTCATGTTTGTTCCGTACTTTATCTTTATACCAAATCGTTATAAATTATTTTAATAATTTAATTTAACAGGATTTCGCCACGCCTACTCCACCTACCTTTGTTTGGGAATTTGATATAAGACGAGATTCGTAGCAATATCGTTGGTGAGCCGTTTTTTTACTGAATGTTCCGGGTTGGATTCCTATTAAGAGATGTAGATAAATATGGTTTTCTAATTTTCTTCTTCTTAAATTCCTCTAGTCCCGTTTGTCAAAAGCTGCTTTGGCTGGTTATTACTCCATCAACATCCAGTGAAATTATGTTACCCCAAAATTAAAATATATCATTAACGAACGTGCTACAAAGTCGTGAATAAATCAAATTAAACGCAATACATTAAATGGGATCTTTAATACCATTTGATTTATTGAGACTGTTCAAACTTTATAATTACTTGCATAAATGCCTTAGTCAATATTTGTTTTCTTTCAAACAAAAACAAGTTATTAGTATTTGATTGAGCCGTTGCACAACACTTCTACTGAGATAAATGTCCAATATGACGAACGTATAGCGTTGAAATTTACATTAACAGCAGTACAGTATGTTGTCGGTCGGATATTGCGCTCTTATGGCGTCGTCGCTTTCGCTTAATGCGCTTCCGATGTGACGCAAATGGGATGTTTTGTACACCTATGATGTGGACCAGGTGCTATCTATCGGCCAAATATAATGTCCGGCGCTGATTTAGATTCGTATTGTTTACATGTGAATATTAACGCTTATATTTATTTATCTATTTACTTATCGTACTATGACTGAGAACAAATGATCTTTACACCTTGAAGATTTTATAAATTTATACAAATTCAAAATATTCTTTATTCGATAAACTTGTAAATTTGTAAAAAAAGTGCTTTTGAATCGTCAAAATCTACTGCTGGTTCGGAAAAGCTGTTCCTACCGAGAAGAGCCAGCGAGAAACTCGGTGGTTGTTCTTTTCAAATAAAATTCTTACATTTGCTTATTGCCATCTTGTACAGGGTAGAGGATTAGCTAAATCCACGCATTTCATCATCTATATAATCCTCAATAGTAAAGTAGGCTTTTTGTATCAGCCTCCCTTTAACTCCCTTAAACTGCTGTAGTGGCAAAGATAAATCGATTGCGGGTTCTTGTTATAGAATCTTATATCCAAACCCACAATTGACTTATTTACTTTTGCAAGGCGCAAAGCAAGAACCGCAAGCTTATATCGGTTCCTACTTTTATATAAATCACCATACATAATTTCATACTTAAGCCAATGCTTTGCACTAATTTAGCGTTTCAGTGATGTAGTGCATTGCTTATTTCAACTTTCGATTCGGACATTTTTCGAGAAAATAAATGATGAAAAAGAAACTATAATATATAAAATTTGACATAAGCACTTAATAATTTTTTAATTTGTATATGTGTTGGTGTACTGGTAGATAAGTTGTCTATATAACGCAATAAAAATTTCTGTCATTTATCTGTAATTGTTTTCGACTGCGGCATTTCAGTGCCATTTATCTCTACCGCTTAACAATGCTGTGTAATAGAGTATGAATGGATGAATGGCATAGTGGCTCTATCGTGAACAGCGAAACGCAAATCGTGGCAATAAATTTTGGGACCAACTCGCTAGTCGCTTGGACGATTTATGGGCTGTAGTACCTCAAGTGAGCTTACTTCAATTGCGCTAACTATATTGTACATGTATTCATTTATATATTGACTGGCCAGTTGGCGCATTGGATTGTGATCCTACCTTCAGCTCCGCAGGTCCTGGGTTCGATTACCGTCGAAGGCCAACAATTTGTTGGCCTTCGACGGTAATTCGAACGAATTCGACGGAATTTCTATAAACAATTTGTTGGTTCTACAATCCTGGGTGTGTACTTGTATTTAAATATGTATTTAAAATTATATATGTATATATTTACCAGTTGTCTGTCATCCATTAAGTTGGGGATGGACGACCGTGTGATAAGTGTCCCATATATTTATATTTATATCGATGCAGTTACATCTGAAGTCATTTATGACATGCCGTAGTTGTTGTATACTAGAAACTGAATAAATCTTCTGTCCACATTTTATTATGTATAAATATGTATTTCATTTTTTAATCTTCCATTGGCGGTCATAATAGATAAGGACGTGGAATGTCATGATAAAACATCTTATCACGTTATGAGAACAAAGATTTTTTCCAAGTCGTGAATCTTTAAGGTTTTTAGATTTCTTTCATCACACTGATTGTGCTATTAACATTTCGAAGGTCTGCAGCAATTTTGAGAGTTTTTACAATATGCGTAGGTACCTCTATAAAATGTATATGCCACTTCTTTCAATGCAGTATTGTTGTCAGTAATTTTAGTCACGCGTAGGCATCGTTCATCGGCGGTTGTATCGGTTTTTATTGACCTTCATGTATTTAAATGTTAAATTGTTTGCAAAGCGCCGTTACTGTGAGAGTGGTTGTAAAGTCACGAAGAGTTACTAGTGATTTGTTAAGCTTCAATTTTAATTCATTTGATCTAGTGTTATAATATTAATTTTTATTATTGGATTAGTAATTAGTGGAAGTATTGCGGAATATATAATGTAAAATCCAAAACCAACCTACGCGTTGGACAGTTCCTGATTTTGTTTTACATTGATAAATTCCGAATTTCACATTTCCAATTATTCATACATACGTCTAAAGCTCCTAATCCTAGGAACCCTTAGTATTTGTTAACTTGTTGTTATAAATGATATTAATCTTGCCTAACGGGTCAGAAACTATGTGTGCCGCATTTGCCTACTTTGAACACGCATAGTTACACATTAGTGTGGTCCGAAGGGTCGGTATTCCAATCACGGTTTCGCGGACGGTGACTCCTTGGGACAGTTTACCCTGCAGCTACTGCTTGGACTGTGTACTGCAATCTGAATACAAATGACTTAAACCACACTAAGGCATTCTTCGTCGCGGACCAGCGAAAATTTTGCAACGTCTTTGTCTCATTGACTTTCGCATTCACTACCAACGCCAAAGCGATAATGATTCTGGCCCAATAAAAACAGTGTTTTATCGTTACGTACAGTATCTATATATGATATTGAAGCCAATATCCGTAGTTTATTAACCCTTTATTACAATGATGTCAATAAATAATAATGGTATAGAAAAGGATTGGTAGTAGGATAGCAGTACTATCATTGAGCGATAGTTGATGTTTGCTGGTATGTTCCGCGACGTTGCTGCAGCGGAGCGAAGCAGCTGGTGCTGCACGGTTCGCTGGCGCCGTTGGCCGCCCGTCGCCCGCGCGCTCGCCACTCCCCCGCTCTCCCTTGCGAAAAATCATAATGCAATTGCCAGGACGGCCGATGTGGAACGCTTAACGACCACTGCCATCACGCTACCAGTCTACACTCAAATGCGTTGTAACTCACACGCCATCCATCACTATGGATTAGTTGTGTCGGGACAGATTTCTCTTGAGGTGGCGCGGTGAAGTGGAAACTAGTGGCCGTCTAAGTTACCATTGGATTGGATATTCAGTGATGTGAACTTTTCGCTAGTTGTGGTTAAATTATTCATATTACTAAATACTCACGTTTCTTTTACTTGATCGGTATCATTTGACTGTTATTGCTCGTGAATCGTTCGGTTAAACAGACCGTACGATTTTTAATGGCTGTAGTGACCGATTTTTTTTATATATTTTTGTACAGCCGTTTAAATTACTTTGAATTCATTAGTAACCTTTTTCGTTGAAACAATCGTCTATCAAAGGCGAATTTATTCATGACGCGTCTCGCGAGCGTCCGGTGTTTTATGCTTTCCAAGTGCTCATGACTTCAGTCTTTCTTTGTGTACCGTTGGCTAGACCACTTGCTTGTGGTCCGCCTGAGTGATGTTACCTTATCAGACTATTAATAATAAACGGTAGTAATCAACTAATTATCTTTTTGGGGCGATAAAGCTATTAAAAAATCGTGTAATGCCTTGTCAGTGCGCGATCGACGTTGGTGTTAGCAGGTGTTTTTTCGTATAGTGTTTGTAAGTGTTAGTGAATTATTAAAAAATGTGGGGTGCAGCAGTGTCGAGTCCACCTCATTATCATTACATACAGGGACCTGGATCGGGGGGTCCTGGTCCTCCACGCGGTCCATCTGGGCCTGTATTGTCCGGTCCCAGCCCGAAACATTTGCGCCCTCAATCGTCATATTCGTTGCCCCATGGAAGTAATGGACCTGGCCGTTGGGGATGGTCCGGTAGTAATGCTTCGTCATTTGACCGAAGACAGATGAAAGTACCGCCTCAACCAGTAAGACCAGCGCCAGTTCGTCCTTCGCAAAACAAAAACCTCAATAACGTAAGTGCTGAGTAATAGCTAAGTCTTTAGAGTCATAAACATAACTGTATTATTTAAATAGGTATTGATTAATGTAGGCAATTTTTTTAGGTTCAATTATCGGATGATAGAAATCTACCCAAACAAAATGAGAAATTATTGAAATAAATTATCTATCCTTGATTATTATCTTTATTGTCATATCTACTTACTGTGATTACCATGTGTTTTGAACGGAAATAAGATATAGTAAAAGAGCAAATACCAATTTTTTTAGCATTAGTCTTATACGCAGGTTTTAAAAATGGCGGTAGATTGAACTAGTGACTTTTAATAAAATTCATTAGTACGTACATTTATTATTGAATTTATTGTTTAATATTTCTCACTCACTTTAATTATATATTACGTACACGTATTTTTTTTAGATATATCTAATCTAAATTGTATAAAAAACTTTAGATACTTCATTTGTTTAAAGGTTGTATACGTTATACGTTAATGTGGTCATGTGTAATCTTGTATTCATTTGGTGCCTTTAACTGTGGTTTTAACAGTACAATAGTAATAACAGTTTTATTTCCTTGTCTCTTGCAATACGTGTCGGATATCGGCTGCGCACGCGTTACACGACACGAATGCGTTTCTAATATTCGCTCAAGGTATGCGGCTTTTGTCACACTATCTATTAGGCCATACGCCAATAACTATTATTAAAACCAAAGAAAACGATAAAAGGTATCGTGACATTTATTAATGTCCATTTATAAATATTTTCTACTTTCCTCCTTTTTTCAAGTTTTATAGGGGCTTTATTTATAAATAAAATGAAAAAGTTTTGTGAAATGTACGGTTCGTTCCATCTACGAATGATCGTTGAGACCGCACGTTTTTTGTCGACATGAATCTTATTATAGTAAATCGATAAAAGTTTTCGTTAAAAAGGTTCTTATTTCCATGTGTCTTAAGAATGGATATATTTGTCAATAAGATTCAAGTCCAAGGGTCAAGCAATCTATTTATTTATTTATTCATATTATAAAAATTAAATAAATATTTTGTTTGTGACAATTAAAACTTTAGTACCAAAATCATTTGATAATACAATATGTCGTTAGCTTTAGTGTCAATTGTCGAGTTAATAAGTTAAACTGACTATGGGATTCGGTTATTACATTGTTCATCATTCAGATTGACTTTAAATTGACTTGCAATTATACAGTGCCATATCATATACTCATAGAAGTATCATTATGAATACGAAACTATTATTTTATCTGTAACTTTTATTTAACTTGATTGACTAGTATTCGTCAGAATATTGCGATAAATAAGAGATGAAATTGTTTTGTTAAATATTTTTATCCAGTCACTCGTACCTTTCATGTTTTGACTTACAACTTTTATATTTGATGGGGTTGCTAACGATAATTGAAATACATTGGAAAAATCAATATGATATCTATTTATATCTCCTTAATGCTTTTTATGCATATAAGGGTGAATTGCAATCGCATTTGTAATTTTAGTACCCTAGCTCTTTGCCTACAATATCCGCGTATCTCATTACAGTTATAAAATCGCGAAACTTGCATTACTTAAAAATAAAAAGTGGCAGCCAGCTAACTACGTCACTTTCATTTAGTTCTGGTTTATAACGAATCGCTGTTCAGTGATTGCGCTGCGGACAGTGTCAATTAAGAACAGTAATTGGCCAATAACTTCGTTTTCGTTTGCGATTATGATTTATAAAATCCTGCCCGAGCCGGTTAAGTTTTCATGTCTATATTTGTATTAAATTATTTACTGCTAGCGACTGTACCTGCTTTGCACGGGTAGGTGGGCGATAGCGAGAGGCGCGAGGTTGGTACCATCGAGCGAGTGAAAATCGCACTAAAATTTAATGCGCGGTGTTAGTTTAATTCAATTATTTATTTATTAATTCTATAGGTCTGCCAACGGATTATTAAAACAATGTCAAACATATTAAAGCATCAAAATGTCAAAAAATACATACGAAGTTGTCATTACAATATATCAAAATAAATGTCAAATTAGCAAATATCAATAATAATAAGACTAATAGCGTAGGATACAGAAGACAATGTTGTTTGAGACGGCACATATAGTGAGGAGGTTCCTCACTCTGTAGTCCTAACCACCAGGAGCTTGGGGGCCTTGCTCCGCTCTCCGTGGATGACAATTTTTTATAAGTTTTCCTTTAAAGGTAGTCAACCATTTACTAGAATCTTTCTTATTGAGTTTTTAAAGCGACCCGTTGAGTCATGTGCAATATCTATTACACCATATATCTATGTAAGATTATTGTATCCTGCTAGAAGTCGCGGTATTGGATGTTGTTATAAGTGCCAAATATTTTTAGATTATATGTATATTTAAGTATCATAGTTGATATATTATTCGCTATCAACAAATAATACTTTATCCGTGTAAATAGCTTTTCAATTTTCTTAGTAGTCAGAATACATATAGAAGCTATCTTCGATAAAAATCCCAGAGGGGATTTTTCTGTGGAAAAGACGAATAATCCTACCAACCATTGTTTTCTTATATTCCGGATTTCGATTTAAGGTTCTAGATTGATTGCCTTTTTATAGTTTCTACAATTATCTTCATATTTCAACATATTAACAGAAAACATTCCGATTTTATACTCATGGTTTCTTAGGTTCCCGATGGAAGAACAAGAATCTTTTTTCATATGTTAGTCCTATAACCTTCAATTATACTAAATTTCATGAGCGATAATAATTTCTCATACAACGATACATAACATGTAGTTTCATTTTATGTATACAATAGACGTAGGTTTTATTTAAAGAAAACAAAATAATACAACAGTATATTCACATATTAAAATCACATTTTTTTTTCATTTAAGAACATCATGAGATGATGTAAGGGCTTAACCCATTTACGTAACTCTTACGATTACTGCAAAAAATATATACTCGCATTCCGATGGCCCGTTTATCGAGCGGTTGCTATATAGGGTAGAATCTAATGAATGGCAAACGCGAATGTGAGGACAAGCGTGGACTAGCGCCAAGTTTCTAGACAGATTATGAAGGCAACGACGCTTTGGAATTTAACGAAATCCATATATACTTGTTTATATTAACACAGAATATACGCTTAAGCGTCGCTTTTGATTGGACCAGTTGTTCTCAATCCTATTTATTACTAGTGACACAAGCGACTAATTTAAGCGTAAGTACCCTTACAAATTCAATATGTGTTTTATTCAAACCTTCCTTATGAATCAGTCAGTCTATTAGAGTAAACGGAATTCAATCACGTTCAGTAGTTTTCGAGTTTATCGTGAACAGAAAGACAGGCAAACGTGGCTGGCACTTTTATTTTATTACTTACTAGTGGTTCGTGATGCAACTTCGTTAGCATCGACTATAGTGTTTATATACCCTCAATTAATTAAATTAATACTACATGGTGTTCTACGGTTTCCGAAAGACAAACGAGTATCTTTTATCCTGTATGTTACCCCGGTCTATTAGTGTTAATTGTGGCAAATTTCATTAATATTGGTCCATCGGATTAGCTATGAAAGCGTTACAAATAGACAGACAGACTTTCGTGTTAGTAAAGGTCACTTATTGTTGGCGGGGATGTAGACAATGTAATCCTTCTTTAATCAGGATGCATGGGGTAGCATATGGGTTATAGCAGTCCGACAGGGCCGAGCAGCGGATATGTCGGACTCACACCGACTAAAAAACCCGGTCCTCCACCACGCTGTTGGTGGCGAGGACAGTGTCGTATAGTACGCGGAAATAAATAATCCACATCGACGGTAAGAGAGAGAAATCGGCTAGATTCTGCTTCTTAGAGCTTTGTCTCTGTCGCACAGACTGACGTGTGAAACGTCACATACTAACTTAGTGACAGTGACAGCGCTCCACGAAACCGAACTGGCCGGCTGTTTCGTTCTAAACATCGATGTGCATTATTTAATGCCGGGTCTATACATATTTCCGTCATCCTCGCCAGCAACAACTCTGTATCCCTAGGTTGGCGTCCGCTAATCCCGGTTAGGAACGCCCGAGCACAACGTAACCAAGTCCTCGCCTCTACTGCTTATCCCCGTCGAGTGACGACGACCCATATTGTCTTACACTCACTTGTAGAATCATTATCAAATCACTAATGCGTTATATTCGACTGGCCTATTGTCGCCGTTGATAGTGACCCTGCCCTCAGCTCCGCGGGTCGCGGGTTCGATTTCCACCGAGGGCCAACATTTTCTATAAACAATTTGTTGGTTCTTCGAGCCTGGGTGTGTATTTGTATTTAAGTATGTATTTAAAATTATATATGTAGTATATCTACCAGTTGTCCATCACTCATAAACCAAGTATTAAGATACTTACTTTGGGGATGGACGTCCGTGTGTGCATTTATGGGTCGTTTCCTGTTTCTCAGTTTTAATTTAAATTTACAATGAGACTAAACTAACGAGTGTAATGTTCTCTGAGCCCGTTACCGCCACTCTACACGCCTTAAGCGCCCACATGGGGGCGTTATCACCTACTTTGAGAAAGACGGGTGTCGACTCTAGCGAACTTTTCAGTCGCTGTCATTAACCTAAGTGAAAATATTCCTCAAGTTCATTAAACTACATTATATAACTGATTCATTAAAATTTGTGAGAATGCATATGTGCGTAATAAAGACAAAGTAAGTCACATCATGTTTAAGCAATATCTTATTGTTACTCTATGTTAATATTACACTTAAAAAGAATTCATTCGCTAGGTTCGAATAATAATAATAATATAATAAATAAATAATAATAATAATATAATAAATAATATAATAAAAATTAAATTATGTTCTTGTAGTGTTTCTTTGTCATTCTAAATAAAAGAAATTCGCGCCAACTTATTTAGAAACCCGGCAAATTTTTTTTCCATTACTACCTGTGCCAACAACGGATGCGTCCGCGTGGAATTCAGTAATTTACAAAACTTTTCCCGAATTTTCGAAATTTTGAACATAAAAGTAGTTATTGTGAGTTAACCGTGTCAGATAGAGACATGCTACCGCGGACTTTTTTGTAGTATTTTTATAGATCTACAAATCTCTATTACATTTTTTAGCGTATCTCTGCTGGTTTTCGCAGCGGACACGACTAACGCCCTCAACAAGCAGGTTTTTTAACAACTGCGCGATCTCTTCAACACAATTTACATAATACCGATATGTACTGTTTACTTAAACAACAATTTACAAGTATTGCACTGTCTTTTGGCGAAAATCGTACAAAAATCCGTTCAGTAGATTTTGAGAAAATCGATTACATACAGATAGACAGCTTTTCGGGACTTTATTTAAAAAAAGTATAGATAGAAGTATAGATGTTGTTGTACCAACCAAATTGTACCTACCATAACGTGTCAAATTATAATTTAGACGTGGTACTGTTAATTCAACCGATTTTCTCAAATCCCCCAACATCACAACCCCCAATATCCAAGGGAGAGTTATCTCTGACTGGTAGATGACAAAGTTTTAATTACCTTTTTCAACTTATCACATAAATTTGTTCCCTAAAAAGTTTTTTCGCTAGAAAGTTTTACGGAAAAACTGTCTCGCTCCCTAAATATATTGCGGTAATATTAAGTTATTTTTACCTACCTGAAAATTGTGAAAGCATTTTTAATAAAATTTCAATTATAATCATGTTGTATCTTAAAATTTATAGTGTGTAGGATTTAATTGTCGAATAAATAAACAGCAAAAGGGTACATTTTTTTAGATAAAAGGAATAAATAGAACGTATATAAAAAGTAATTTGTTCTGATGGGTTAGTTTTACGAATTTTGAGAAGATAGGGCCTACATGACCTACAACATTTATGTATAATTTTCTATACACCGTTTCCGATACGATACACCAAGTAACCATAATGAAGTATGAATCAATAAACTTTCACATTAGAATTTAAGTTACTTCGATTATGTATTTTTTTCTACATTAGCTGACATGAAGCTGTGACACTGTGCGACTGTTTCAACGAAGTCATCGGTTCAAAACCTAGGCAGGCACCAATCAGTTTTTCTATTAAAACTTATGTGTCTAATTGATAATTGCAATTTATCACACACTTTCGGTTTGCATATCTAAAAAGAATTCTAATGATATGTGTAACCTATAGATCCGCACCTTCTTTCCAAAAACGAAGAGGAGGTCTATGCCTGGCTGTGGGATAAAAACAGGTCGTTACTTTTAGCTGACATAATGATTGCGAATAAATCCAGCGCAGATAAAGTAATATAAAAAAAGAAAATCACGTGAGATGGAAAAATCAAACCGCGGAATTAATGTTCTGTTATACATTTTAGAAAGAATAATTCTTAATTCTGTGCATTAATAATCTGGTTATGTGTTAGAATGATTTATATATTTCACATTTGCAGTTATGAGTACGAGGTTGAGAGACTCAAAATTACGTTTGCATTTTGTTACGTAAAAATAAACGAACATTCTCTATGTGCTCTAAAAATTTTGTTACCGTTTACAAAGGAGGTTTTAATCTTGCCGTTATCCGATTCCTCTATACACGGCCATCATTTTTTAATTAAAATCCGAATAGCGTACCTACAAAGACCTACGTAATACAAAGATGGGTTTTTCAGGATACAAATCACTTTTGGTGGAACGTTTTTATTACTTGCTCGGTTTCCAATTTTGCAGAATAGACTTTTACATTACGATACATTAGTTAAATAAGATTGATTATCTGTTCAAAGTCTGATCCTTTACCAAAGCTTCGGGAAACCTGTGAGATACAAACTTTACTATTCTATATGGAAATCTTTGTTGTATAAGAGTACCTTGTTACCAGTTATCCCAAAGAAGCTTAAGAGTTCTCGTGTCAGAAAAACTTACACCCACTAAGAAAGAGGCATTAAGACAGAAGAGAAAATCATAAGTCCAAGTTTTGATCTGTTAGTAATTATTGTATGGAGATAGGCACCATGGATATAGGTCCCTAATAATAGAGATACTGGTGCAGTCACCCTACTACCAGTTGTAGGGAGCTCCAGTATTAACTCCGATTTACAGAGTCCGGGGTCACCAGTTGTAGGGGACCTTAAAGGGTATAGAGTTCCTACTAATGATGGGCGGTGGCATCGTAGTTCCACGGAGATTATTGTAGTAATGCATTCAAACCACTCGTTTTACTCTCCGACGATTTTAATTAAAGTTTGGTTACTCTAATGACATAGAATTTATTACTTTTCGTAAAAAAGTAACTTTCTTGTCTTTTTTATTTATTCTGCAATATTGGGCCGAACTCAATAAACGCTTTGTTTCACGATATTTTATCACCCTTCAGGGCCTGTTACCAGTGGAATTTAAAGAGGGTATAATGACATTACACGCGGACTCGCTTGTTTACGTGTTGGGGCATGAGCGCTATGATCGTAGGTTTTAAAAAAGGACATTATTTTATATATCAAGTGATATAGTCAAGAAATTTCTATTTGTATTATTGTGTTTGGGACAAAGATTTAACAATTTTTCTGATCTTGTTACCTTGTCTAAGCTACAAGTAGTTTCTACTAACCCTAAAACTACGCCTAATAAAAAAAACGGTCATTAGCACATCCTTACCTAGTAAAGTAACAGCCTGTTACTATGCCCACTGCTGGGCTAAGGCCTCCTCTCTCCGTTTTTGGAGAAAAGGATTGGAGCTAAGACCTACCACGCTGCTCCAATGCGGATTGGTAGTTTACACATATCCCTAAATTCTCAAGAGATATGCAGGTTTCCTCATGATGTTTTCCTTCACCGAAAAGCGAGTGATAAATTGCAATTATCAATTAGACACATAAGTTTTAATAGAAAACCTCATTGGTGCCTGCCCAGGAATTGAACCTATGTCGTCTCTAGAGAGTCGCACGGTCTCACCGCTAGGCTATCACAGCTTCCTTACCTAGTATGTATCATCTAAGTAGTGACTAGATAGGAAATTTATAAGAAAGGACTTATTACTTCCTCTTCTTTTCTGTATTCTGTACACAACATATATCTTCTTTTATTTCTATTACTGTGTAACAGGTAATATCCAGTTGCTTTTTCAACTGTTTTATTAAAAGGTCTAAAAAAAAATGAATCCACCAAGTCTAAAGAGACCATCCACACGGAAAATACTACCTCTTTATGTTGTCTTGCAGCCATGGAATAATGTGTACACACATTTATGTTTTCATTTTTCACACTATGGAAGCTAAGATCTCCCAGATGTAATATTTGTATGTGTAAATCCTATATTATATTATATGGTGTATTCAGTAATCCTATATTATATTGTATGGCCACTTATATTATATGGTGTATTCAGTTCACTGTTTTTAACAAAAAAGGTTAATTTACTAATTTTTCCAACAAGGCTAACAACTTTTGTAATTGTTAATAGTTAGTTTATTGTCTTAGTCTAGTATTGAATTTAAATATTTTAATTGAAAGTCAAATTCAAAATTTAACCCCTGTAATACTTTTTTGTTTTCTTTGATTGTAGATGTGAAGTATATTTCATAAGGAATATCATCAACAGTCATAAATTTTTACAGAACGCGCAACAAAGCTATTTTCTTCGTACATTCCAGCATAACAACGAAACGGTTCCTTATGTTTAAAGAATACACGCATAATGAAAAGCATAAATGAATATGTTGAAAACAATTTACGACATCGTTAAGTAAAATTTGAATGACAATCGATTTTTTACGCAGTCGCCACCGTTTTGTAAAGGTGTCACGTAGCGCGGTCGAGCCTTGACTCCACTGCAATGTCAGCCAAATGCCAAGAGGTCTCGACTCCGTAGATGCTTCGGCTTAACTTCCCAAATATTGCGGTATTTTATTTACTACGTAGGCGTGCTTCGAGATCGTGCTGAGATCTTTCTAAATAGACCAATGATTTACGTACGGTAGGTTTCTCTAATATATAAAAATGAATGATTGTCTGCATGTCTTTTATAGACTCCGAAACGATTCTGGACCGATTTCAATGAAATTTTCAGACAATCTTGATGATCTAGCAGAGGATCATGTAAAGTTTGATCGCGATCAAAGCATTTTTTTAAACTGTTGTATTCGGTTTCGAGTTGGATTCGAAATCAGACGGAGCCAGCTAGTTTAAGCAAAAAAAAATTTTTGTTGTAATCAATTAAAATGTCCTCATGTGACCAAATGAGTGTTAAGTATGAATGTGGACGGATATCTGACAAGAGGAAGAATTAAAAAGGGATGATTGGAATGTGTGAAATATGAGACGCATATAAAAGGCATATAAAAGCGCCAGAGTTGACAAATGAGGAGAGAATGGAAGAGAAACATATGCCGACCTCACTTAGAGTAAGGTAAGGGCAGGAGAATAACGAATCAATTTCTTAATTATTCCAATCTGTTTGAGATGGCCATGATTGCAAGTCTGTTGATACACCGTGAAAATAAAAACAGTTGAATATTAGATCTGTACTAATGCAAAATGCAAATGCAAAGCTGTGTTTGTTTGTGTCTTTCTTTTAAGTTAGAACTGAGCAACGTGTTACGATTTAAGTAGAATAATATTGAAATCTACGCTACAAGTTGCGGGCGTAGTACGGATTTATGCGTGCGCTATGATTTATAACAAATTTTGGCCTTGATTAAATGAGTCATTTTTCATTATGTTAATTTTTTGTTATAGTATTCTATACAAAAATTTCCTATTTGTTATTGCGTTAAATGTAAGTTGCTCTTTTTTATTTATTCATTATATACAAATCGGAAGTTTTAATACATTTGTTAAAAAAATAAAAAAAATAGCTAAAAAAAAACTCCAATGACGACACTTTTAAAACCCTGTTATCTTTTATCCATATTTATGATGATCCATATCGTATTCAAAATTTTTTGCTTATGATTTTATTAATTATCTGATAATATGATTTAAGTTCCAAAAACATTATTACGAAATTAGATTAAAGCAACGCAAGTGATATTTGATTGTACCTAATATTTATAAATAGATACAGGATTTGTTGTTGATATGTAATAATTTATAAAAAGCAAAATTATCTTTCTAAATTTGGATATGCAATAGGCAAAAAAATTAGTCTTCGTCATATTGGTATTAAGAAGAGCCAATTATGAGAGTTAGAAACGCGTGAATTCATGGAAGGAAATTATTAAATGTTACGCTCATCTGATGTGAATGAATTCTTCGATGAAATCATGAGTTTTTTACTGGATCAAACACATCCTTATTCATTGTTATTTTTTTGCATATATACATAACTGTAGCAAAACAGAATGAAAAAATTGAAGTCGTAAAATGTCTTACAGTCGAGGAATTTATTTCTCGTGACATATTTTTGGATAAGTAGAGTGCCACCTTATTGTTGATGGAATAGGTTTTACGGACTTATGTCCTCTCATCCTCTTTGAAGGTGAGAATTTTTGACAATGTAACGGCAAGTACTTTACTTGTGTTAGTACCAGAGCTTATATTCGTATTTTGACGACCTGTTCGCATAAGATGAAATGTATATATTTCAAATTATCTATTCCGTTCCGTTACTCCTAGTACGTTCCGTTCGAAGGGCACTTTGGTTGTCATGAGTTAAAATCCTACCAGCAAATGATGAACGATTAAGTATTACAAGCCACAAGGGTTCTACCCTTTAAAACAAAAGTTTGTATGTATATTTATTTATGTCTCGTTTGTGTTAGTTAGTTCAGGTGTAAACCTGTAACCAAGAAAAAATCTTAACCAAGACTTGGCTTTAACACATGAGAGCGATTCCTTATAGAAATTTAAAACATCAGTGTCGATACACTTTTTTAATGAGATTAACTAACGTATTGTTTGTCTTCCACAGAAGGTCGATCCTGAGCTGATCTTCACAAAACAAGAGAAGATCGGCAAGGGTTCGTTCGGCGAGGTGTTCAAAGGTGTTGACAACAGGACGCAACAAGTGGTAGCGATTAAGATAATTGACCTTGAAGAAGCTGAAGATGAAATCGAGGATATACAGCAGGAGATTATGGTGCTGTCACAGTGCGATAGCCCGTACGTCACTAAGTATTATGGATCATATTTAAAGGTAAGATACCGATATATTTGTTTATCCAAGCATTGTCATTGCATTATTGCAGTGCAGTGTTATTCTAAAGCTCAATGCCGAAATAAGAGATTTGGTAATACTTTTAAGCAACAATATGATTTGACAATCTATTCAAGTGAAACTATTACCGTCGATTAGAAATGCCACAACCTTATACCGCCGTAATTGTGTTTTGTTTTTCCCTTTTTTTACTTTATTTTTGATGTATGTTAAATGATGTTTAGAAGTTGTTAAGGTAATATAATAATTACTTTTTAATTAAAAAATTTTCGTAACGTATTCCCACGCGGTAACTAAATAATTGTGATGTGATTAAAGTATTTCAGGTCATAAAAGCAGTATTACTCAATTGGCTATAAAATGCCGATTGCTAAACTGCGATACGTAACCTTTCGCATTATAGATTAGATCCGACCCACGACAGACATATGAGTATGCCACGTAAAATGTGAATACATCAGCTGTGCATCAATCACTGTCAGTTCTTGTTTATAAACCTGTAAATTTCTGGACTAACGTCCATACATAACGGAGTACATTAGTCTAACTTGACTTCAGTTGCTCTGCCCTAAAAGGATCTATTGCTGTAACATATGGATTTTGTTTATTTTTTATCAAATATTTATGTCTCAATATTGGCAAAAGACTATAAATGTAAAAGAGAGGTAATCAAATGGCTTTTAGACCACTTCGAAAGTATAGCAGGTTCCGAAACGGAATGTGGTTCTCGAGCTACACATTCGTCTCTTACATAATTTCTTCTTTTTCTAGTGCTTTTCATCAGGGTCTGAGTATCATTATGACAATTGGACTTTGTGTAATTTTATTATCGACATAAGCTGACTTGATTATTGTCATATTTTTGTAAGCCCGGAAATTCTTCGTTGGGAATCTTTGGCTATTAAACTTGCCATAAATAAAAAGCAGAAAATCGTAATTACTAATCCGGGTGATATCAATAATACTTAAAATTAACTTATTATACGCCAATGCCGTTAACGAGACCATTTTTTCTTGAATTCTGAAGGACAAACACTATTATAACATCATCAAGATTTATCGTGTAAGTTATACCGCGGCGTATAAAATTGCGTTGTTTGCCGTGTTTTTGTTACTTACTCAGCTGGAATATCAGAAAGCGTCAATATAATGAAATACTCGGCTAGTTATTACAGTCAATTTTGCGGAATTGCTGTTGTCTCTTTTGTGATTGTACGCGCTTGGTTATTTCAAAGTCTAGTAAAGAGTACATTAAAACGTGAGTTGGCGAAATAAGGTTGATCGTGATTCGTGATTGACAAGCAGCTTCTACGAGTACATAAGATTATTCCGAATGACAATTTGGATTTCAAATAATTAGATGATGCTGTTCTTACGATGTCCCATATTTCAAGATACAATTTGTGGATATTTTGTTTCGGAATATTTTCCTATTTCAGCGGAGTGCTTTATGGCGAAATAATAGCTTCCTCACGATTTCATTCGGATCATCAGATTATTCTATTTACATTTTGATACCTAAAACCGATAAACTTGAAAATTTACTACCAAATATATTAAATATGTCGTGTATAACTCATTCTTGTTGAAAATTAGTCACGATTAAAGCTAACGCTTGGAGATTGACACGAGGTAGGTCATTAATCACCGGCTCATTGCCATTCTTAGCTGGCGTGTTAAAAGGCGTGACTCGTATGTAGGCGATTTCTTGAATGGCGTCGAAAACAATAGGTTAGTGATTGTTGCGTAAAATACCTCTACTCACGAGAAAGTTTGGATACATTACAGTAAATATGCTTTTGTTGTTCTTAGAGTGGACCAAAATAATTCGTTTAAAAACTTACCTTGTGGTTATTTAAATATCGGGTATTATGTAAATTTAAATTTAGCATATCCTTTGAAATTGTCTTCAAAGAATCTATATTCTGTAATTAGTTTGTCCATTTTTTTAATACTTAGCATTGATTTAACAATGAAGGCCATAACTTACTCTTCACTCTGTGGATGACTTTATGGAAATTAGCAGCGGGTGTAAAAATTTGTATGTAGCAGAATCATATAAAACCTAATCAAATAAAATATTAAATAATAATATGTTAATAAAATTAGTTTATAGGACCGAAATATTTTACATTTTGTCTATAGCTGTAGACGAGATCCCTAAATTAGTAAAAACCCGCATTTTACGGGTTAGTAACTTTAATATTATTCTTTAGGTTTCACTTCTTAATATCTATATTTATCTTTAAAATGTAAACTTTACAGCTGGTGTAACGGTTTTTCATTTTTTTGATGGCATGATAATTTTTTGAATTTTCGTTCGTGATTTAGGCATATGCAAATAATTTACGTGTAATGTTGTTAGTGCTGAATTTCTAAACATTTTCCTCTTTGTGTTATATTAGTGGACTCACTGTTTATACTAGTTTGGCTATTGTTAGGAATATGTATTGTCGAAAGCAGATTACAATAGAAACGATATATGACCGGATCTGTATCACGATCCCTTTGAATTCACAGAAAGGGTGGCATTCCGCCAACGCCGACAATAAAGTCTAGTCCCATATAAAAGACTGGTCGATATTTGAATTTTTTTTACCGCGTCTGCTCACCGTTCTATCGTGCATGATATTTAATACATCCTCTGTTTACTTGTCAAGTTATTTATTGCTTGTTTATATTTGGTTTGTTGATTTATATGTCAATCAAGAAGTATTGTTTTTTAATAAAACGGGTGTTCACCTAATTGTGCAATAATACTATTGATTCTTTTTTATTCTTATTGATTTGGATTTATTGTAACCTTATTATTGTCGTTTTATGCATTTGCATAAAATAGGAACATTTCTTCTTCATACAATAGTATAGCAGCGATGTGACGAGTGTTATTGACAAGCAAAACGTAAATGTTTCACGCGCACCCGCTGCGACAGGCGACGCACTCGCCTTATGTGACGTACTCACAGCGTGTCCGAGCTAGCAAGAATGAATCCGTTAGTGTTAGCACGTACGATACTTCGGCGCAATAATCATCCTACTCCTCTCGCCATGGTGACTTTTTCTTCCCCCTGTGGTGTGTCAATAGTATGTGACGAGGCATGTCCATTCGTAAACAGGCTCAGTGTGGTGTTGCTAACTGTCGGTTGACCCCATCCTCGTCGCCACTAGACCGTATGAGAACACAAGTAAAACGCACCGTAGCTGTATTCGCACTGTTTTAATAATATGTAGGCCGCGGCGAGGAGGCACCCTTGCACACATATATATATTCGCGATACACACATATACAACAGTTAGTGATTGAAGAAATTGAATCTTATTTCCCACTGCTGAGTATAAGCTTCCTTTCCACGTTTTTGAAGAGAAGGGTTAGAACTGAGTCCCACTGTGCTGCTCCATTGTGGATTTATTGGTTACACAATAGCTCAAGAATTCTCTAGAGATATGCAGGTTTACTCACGATGTTTTCTTCACTGAATAGCGCATATCAATTAGACACAAGTTTAAACAGAAACTCATTGGGGCTTCAATCCATGGCCCTTCGAAAGAGTCGCTCGGTCTCACCGCTGTGCTTTGTAGCTTACTGTCGTACTTCGAGGAAATAATCATTGTCTTTAAACATAGTTGCATATCATTTTTCGTGCATTATTAAATTAAAAACTTAAACTCAGTATCGACTATATAATAAATAGGCCCAAAGAGTTATTATTCACGCGGTGATATAATAATATATTTTAGACGCAAGTAATACGTGCATGTTTGATTGATGTATTAAACAAGAAATTACACAAAATGAAAGTAAAGAAAGGCAATTTTTTATCGTCCATACACGAGGAAGAGCGCTTAACACTTTTATTATATTGCATTTAGCGAGTGAATCGCTTGGAATACGTTTACTATTGCAATCTTGACACACTTTCGAATGCCGTTGTTATGCGTGCCTTGCAAAATACGATGCAATGCAAACGGTTTGCCACTCGAATTTGCAATAAGAGTTATATTAAGAGTACTTGATAGTCTATTTACTACTTAACGTATAACGTTATTTCAACTAATGTAGCATTTAGTGATTTTATTCTTCTTCACAGTCAATGGATCTTCTCTAGCTGTTTTCGCGGCTGGAAATTCTTTGTTGATTGATAACTATTTAAATACGCGTATTTCAGTGGAACCTCAAAAAAAATTTCTTATTTATTTCTAATTATTTTCTGAATATTTTCGTGGAATTTTTTTTTTTTTAAATCAAATATGTAGGCTTCGCGACTTTGTCGTTAAGCCTATCTCCTGATGATGCTTCGATTACATGGCGAGCCGAACCTTTATATATTGTCGTAGTGTGCTCAGTGCTTGTATAGTGTGTTGATGGTGGTGGTATAAGCATTAGCATTATATATAACAAACGCGGATTGTAGCAAAATAATTTTCTATTTCCAGTAAAATAATAAATATATGGGACAGTAGTGTTATGCCTATACTGAAATATCGTATACTGAAATCTTATTTTACTGATAAGTTACTTCGGCCTGTGTAATACGCGACGTTCAAAGAAACACCAGACCCATTATACACTGTCCATTATATTAACCATCTTTTGACAGATTGACGATTTACATATTTAGTGATGTCCTAAAGATTCTCGTATGCGATACCATTCCGATTATAGTGCCTACTATCATTAATCGAATTACGTACGTAATTAACCTACGTAAACTAATAACAGATATAGAAATCAACATTTTGATTTAATATTGCCTTAGTTTTTTGAAAATAAATGTTAATCCGTGTGTATTTATTATAATCATAAAAAACATATTATACATCAACTGGCAACATCAACAGACCTTCCGCTCGGCCGCCATTTTGACGTGATCTGTCACTCTCAACGAAACGCCCGTGATAGTCACACGCATTTACGTTCGCTGAGTGTTCTCTCGCATCTGTTACACCTTGAGTTAAGTAGCTTTATTCCTCGGAAAAACTTTTGTGAAACTTATATTAATTGATCGTGAAAATGCCGAAAGGACGTGTGTTGAAAGCACAATCGAGACAGTTAGTGTTAAAACTTCATGAGTATTTTGAGCAAGAAAATCAAAATGGCGGACCTCTTATACCTATCACGCAAGTCCGAAACCGTGTTGCAGCCGCGTTGGGGATCAGTCTATCAACTGTGACTAAAATCACTACTGATGCCTACGGCAGGAGCGGCTTGGAGCAAAACAAACCATCTACACCAAAAAGAAAGCGCCGGGCTCATAAGGTGACAGCTGTTGATGACTTTGACGCTGACGCTATTCGTCGTCATGTATATGATTACTACTTGAGAAAAGAAATTCCAACTTTGAGAAAACTTATTGTTTCTTTGAAAAGAAGTGGTCTATTTCATGGTGAAAAATCTTCTTTGGTCAAAGTTTTGAACACAATTGGCTTTTCATATAAAAAGTTAAATAAAAGAAAATTATTAATGGAACGCACAGATATAGCTATAGCACGTTGTGATTTTTTAAGAGAGGCAAAGAAAATACAAGATTGGGCAAATATTGTTTTCACGGATGAAACATGGCTCAACGCTAACCACACACTATCTCGTTTCTGGACTGATGATACTGCTGATTCCACTTCCTCAGTACCAATGGGAAAAGGTGAGCGCCTAATCATTTGCCATGCTGGTACAGCAAAAGGATTTGTACAAGACGCACTGTTGGCATTTAAATCGAAGAAATCAAATGACTACCACGAAGAGATGAATGCAAATGTGTATGAAGAGTGGTTCAAAAAAATGCTCATTTCATTGGAAGAACCATCAATAATTTTTATTGATAATGCGCCCTACCACTCCCGTCAAATTGACAAAATGCCAACACAGGCTAATAAAAAGCATGAAATAATTAATTGGCTTCGGGACAATGGAGAAAATGTGGACGACTCAATGTTAAAAGTTGAATTAATAAAAATATTAAAAACCAAAAAGAGAGCAAAACGCTATGTAATCAATGAAATAGCAGCAGAATATGGCCATACTGTTCTTCGGATTCCTCCATACCACTGCCAGTACAACGCAATAGAACTTATATGGGCACAAGTAAAAGGGCATGCTGCGAGATGCAATACAAGCCCCCCATTCACAGCGAATAAAATGTTGCAATTGCTAAAAAATGCTTGCACCCACGTAACGGCCGAGAACTGGGCAAGTGTGGTGGAAAGAACTAAAAGAGTAATATTCTCTGATTGGGAACGTGATATTGCGTTTGATAATATATTATCTACACAAGAGCTAATATTAACTGCTACTGAAGACTCCTCATCGGAGGAGTCTAGTGTTGATTATCATTCCGACGACTCGTGCTAATAAAATAAATTAAAATATCCTGATTGTTTTATTTGTATTCATGTATTAACTAAGAAGAAAGTAAAACTTTATATAATGTTATTAAATGTCTTTTAATACTCGTAACATCGATTTCTACCGATTATTTTTAATCTGTGGCATAATCGTAGTAACCATTATGTGTGACATCACTAAGTGGGCGGTACCCATCCATAAAGTACAAATATTATTTGTATGATATTTGTACGTAAGCAATACAAAACTTAATGAGCGTGAGCTGTCAAAAGACTGATAATATGATAGACGCAGTATACAATGTTCTGTATTTCAATAGAGTGAAATGTAGCGTCGTCCTTGAAATGTTTCCGTGCCAACGCAAGCCTGGACTACGTATATGTTATTCACGTATTTAAATAAGACGGCCTGCCTACTTATATATCTATTCTGGTTTATAAGTTCCGTACATTTATTTAATACAAAAATATACAAGTTATATCTATTTTAAAATGTAGGAGTATTCAGCCACGTGTAATGAACTACGCCTGAACGTCACACGTGTATTATCTGAACGAAATTTTGGTAAAATGTATGGTTTTCACCAAAAGATAGTGCATACTTCCGGATGGTTTAGGTAAGTAGTACATATCGGTATTATTGAAATTGTGTTGAAGAGATCGAGCAGCTGTTGAAAATTTACATTCTGGTAGGTTGAGTCGCGTGCGCTGCGTAAACCAGCAGAGTTACGCTGAATTTATATATTAGAGAATTGTAGATCTATAAAAATACTACAAAAAAGTCCGCGATAGCATGTTTCTATCTCTTACGGTTAACTCACAATAACTACTTTTATGTTATCTTTGTGACAACTGATTTCGACGCGGGCGAAGCCGCTGGCATAGCTAGTTATTATATAAATTCCTTCTTTTTTTAATCTCATAATATTTCTTTACGTTGTAAAACATTAAAGTAAAGCAAAGATCTGTTTTCCCTTGGAACTTAAACTTCGTTACAATTTATGATTTTTAAACTTTCGTCATAACAATTTATTATTAATTACACAGCCTCAAATTACTCGTGTCGTTTCGTGACCATGGCAGGTAAAACTTTATCGAAACAACGTTTAATTTTCATAACATAGGTAATTATATGACCCTGATGATGATAAAGTACATAGATTTATATTGTACTGTCACTGTATCTATCGCCTTTATTAAATTTGTATATACTAATTTATGCCTTCCACCTTGACTACGTAGACTTATCGAGTTAAAAATTTACACTATTTTGCCTTTTTCCTACATCAATTCGTTGCGCTCTTCATACATGAAAGAAGAACAACCAGCAATCAACATATTTTCGCAATTACAATATTTGTACGTTGATTGTTAATTATATTTATTACTTACTTCCAAGATATTAACTAGTTTAATTAAAATATATGATTTATGAGTGAAAACGAAACCGACAAACCAGTGAAGGTTAACAGAGACGGGTAAACAAAATCTATATTGATTTTAAATAAAGAGTAACCTAACGAGTCTATGCATAGTACATTTAATTACAAAAGGTGAGTAAGATTCTAATTTATCATAATTTAATAACAATTATACAATAAGGGGTGTTTAATTTGATCACTATCTCGTTATATGATGAACCTACTATAAAAAAAAATTATGGCTTTGCAATATACAAAAGTAATAATAAAATTATTTTGCTATAATCCACGATACATCATGTATCGCAAAGCAAAATAATTTTATTATTACTTTTGTATTATGGATCTCCGCAAAGTAACGCCTAATAAGCTTTGCAATATGATGATTGTGACATGAATTAGCCTAGTACTGGGTATAGCAACAGGCCGCAATGTCAACTACATAGTGATTAACAATCTCGTGATCAAGCACTAATACTAAAAAATGAAAAGTTTTGTATTATACATTTATCAATTAGATATGCGGAACTCCAACATATATGTCGCTGTAAACCTAACACACGATGTGTTATCGTGTGCTGTTCAAATATTTGTCCAAGCCGTACACACTTATACGTTAATATTGGCCCGGAACGTTCATTACGCTACATTAAATCGCTCGTTAATCGCGATTTGTTCTACCTGGTGAAAGTATTAATGTTGCTTTCGTGTCGGTGGAAAATTGTCCGTGTATTGTTGTCGCTTGATGAGATTCCACTGCGAGTAAATAAACAAAACGTACCGTGGATGTCGCTAAGGTTGTTTTCTCTTAACAATGTTTTTGACCTTTTCTCCGTACATTATAAATTTCAAGAGCTGCTTATAAATATTTAAAAATACTGATGTCTTTTATGCCCACTAAAATTAGTCTAATATCAGACGTTATAGGTATTAATTACCGTTCTCGACTAATACTTGATGTTTAACGACAGCCTCTTCGTTATCCTAATTAAAATCAAGCACAAGATTTAGCTGTCTTATCCTTCGACCGGCACATTCCTGCTGTTTAAAAGCCTAATTATAATTTTAAATCGATTCCCAAATTTATTGATTATTTTCTTCAATTGACAAATTCCTGGTACTTAACCGGAACCGCATGTTATTCCAATCCAATTTAGCCACTAAATTAATAAGATAATTTAACCAGAATACCATTCCTCTTGTTATATCTACTTCAAAAGGGGAAATAATATAATTATTAAGTTTTCTTCTTCGTCTGGCAAATCCCACTATTTAACCAGTCTTTCAGACACCAAATTTATTAACTATCTGCTTCGACTGGATATTTACTTAACCAGGGTCTGCATGATTAATTGACATGCATGATGCTGTTTTACACAGAACATCTGCCGTCTGACCTCCATGACCTAATTCAGTTGTACAGAAATAGAAAAAATTGTTGATATGATCCAATCATATGGAATTAGCTCAGCTTTACACCCTCAAAAATTTATTGACTGTACTCGCAAAATCTTACTTATATTAAGTAATTAAAGTTCGAATTGTACTCGGGGGGTTAAATAAATATCCTAAGATTGATCTAGGCGTTATTGAGACTTCGACAATGCCATACGTATTCTTTAGTCTTTGAACGACGTATTCTTCAGTATGGAATTCTCACATAAATCCTTAATGCTATAATTTGGCTTAGTTCACTTTAATATAGAGCGTTTACAGTGTTTTACATTAAAATTTCAGCAGCAAAGTCCGGGTGCATGTAAGGTTAGCATTTGAAGAGACACTTACACATCATAATTACTGATTTAATAACTCTGAGGAATGGATAGCTTTAAAACAAGATGTTATCCATTTTATGATTTTATTATATGATGAGGTTGTAGGTTATATCTTGAAACAAGTGTTTATATATTGACCAACACGTTTAACGTATTACATGTGTGTTCATTGAAAACATACCGGTTTATTAATAGCGTGGTGCAACGTGATCGAAAGACGCACCCAATCTCCGCATTTACGTCATAGCATCCAATGAGTTAAAATGCCAAGCTGTGGATTAGCTAGGCTTTCCGTGTTGCGATTTCATTTGGATACTGAACGTTTTGTTTTCGTTTCACAGCTTATAGACGGTCATTTATATGCTTTTAATTTTTTGATTTCTGATATGATTTAACTAAATCGGTTTAATTTTTCTGTGGTTTATTAGTTCAGTCGTAAATATCAGTATTGATTGCAGTACAGATTACAGAAAAAACTAGACTGGAACAGTTACTAGTAGAGTCAAACAGCTCCATGTTATACCTAAGAATAACAAATACTTTGGATTTATACGAAAATATACTAGTATCATGGGGTTCAAAAACGAACGTACGAGTTTGTTAACTGGCGAATCTCGTGCAAGTCTCCTTTTTAGGTATATTGAGCTATGTCTAAAATCACGGCTCAATTTCAGATTATTAGATTATAAATATTTAAGGAAAACTCTAGGAATATGCAGATTTAATTATCATAGTCTTTTAGTTGAAAAACTCATAGTGACTTATTAATAAGATTTGAGTGCATAAGTATTCGTTTAAAACACAAGAAATTCTAAACAATTCCAACAATTCTAGGTGCGAGTCAGTTGCTTCAACCGTTTGGCTATCATGGCTATACATCAATAATTAAAATGACATCAGTTCTTGTATGATTATAAATATTTATGTATTTAAAGAACCGGTTTTATATATATATAGACTTTCTACGTCTCTAAGCGAGCGTTCGATTTGGTCAGTACAATTAATATATTAATTCGATATTTTTTTATTAATAACTGGTTGGACCGTGGTTCTATCTTGTGACGGTTATTTAGATCTATTTTGTGACGGTTATTTAGACTAAGTTCCGCTTATATGGAGTCAAATTGAATTTACCCGGAATCGAGATTGTAATACAATCAAAGCAATGCTACTAGTTGGGTGATAGCCGTGCTATGGTAATCCATCAACCAAACCATACCTGGACAAGATTCAACATTCAACAACAAACCAATAAAAAAAACGCATCGATTTTTTTGGTGGTGCGGTTTTTTAGTTGAACAAAGTTTTTGCAGTGATTCGAGCACTACCACAAATCTGCGCTAAAAAGGTTAAATGGGCTCAAATTCATATTATATAGATCACCTGTCGATTTAAATATCTAAGCTTGAATCTCGCTTGATATTTGTTTTTTATCATTATGTATGGTCAGGTTTTTTGTTGTGACATTGATATATACATAACGTCAGTTTGAATAGGAAGGAAAATGTTCTATGATATTAATTAAATCACACCACTACATCATCAATCACATCGTTAACTGCTGATTATACTAGTTCATGAGTGTGTGTGTTTAAGTGTTTTATCGCACCAACAAAAGATTTATACAAAATTTAATATAGTCGGGTAGGTCTGGATCTGAATAACATATAGGTTTCTTTTTATATGGCAAGATACAAGATCGCAGTTCAAATTCAAAAACTTCAAGTTTGTCTTTTATCTTTGCTGCGGGTAATACATGTTTTTTTTTAATTAGATTACTCATAGTTCAGTATGCTTTTGATATGAAAGTTAAGACTATATATTTTTTAGTATTTGGACACACTAGGATCAATCAAGGGGTATCTTACCTTATCCACCAATATAAATTATCGCCTGTCTATTTAGACCAACGTCATTTTGTGATTCATCTTACTTGAGTGCGATATTTACCAAGTAGATATTGAGAATACCAGGTACTTTTGGGCTTAATATTTGTTTATAATTATTAAAAATATAACGTCGGCTATAATAGGAAAATAAAATGGCGAAAGAGTAATCCTACTGAGTAACTGGAGGGTATATTGAACGGATGGTTAACAACAACAACAACAGAACTTTTGTTGTAAGAACCCTATTTGAAGTAGATGTACTTACTAGATGTAGTAGACAACTTTACAAGAGCTTACACTAAAACTTAATAAATTTTTGTCATAATTTGTATCATCATGAGGCCTATGGAACTTTCAATAGGTCCAATTTTTAGTTATCAACATTTTAAAAGATAATTATAACTTTTTTCATGAGGTGGCGCAAAAAACTAACTCTATAGCGCGTTACCAACACAACCATAATTAGTATTGTTAGACTATTGTTAGGGTTGTCATTCGAAAACAACATTTTTTTTATATAACACGAAAGTTCGGCTCATACAGGGCCGAACCGGCCAATTAAACCGTGGTTTAAGTGTTATAAATTGCTATTAAACTTTTAAGTAGACATTGAAGTTATGTGCTATGTTATTATAGGTGTGTATTTTTGGTAGCTATAACACTTTTATGCTTACTCAGTGTATGCATCCATACTAATATTGTGAATGCAACAGTCTGTTAATCTATCTGTTTGTTACGCTTTCACAGCTAATTCGCTACAAAAATATTGATGAAATATAGATCAATTGAAACTTATATAACAACTTAACATATAGGACAAAAAAACTCCCGTTTTCCCCTCGGAACCAGGAAGATACGGCGCATAATTTAGGGAATTTCAACACTAAAATTGACACAAACGAAGTCGTGAGTATTGTGCATATTTAGCGAGTAAAATTATATAGCCGGATGTCGAAATGGCCGAGGTGAAGGCCGCTGTGACTCATCGGACTTTTAGCCTCAAGGAAAAATCCAAAAATACTAAACAAATGGGCCGAACACCCGTCCATTCATAAAATCGAAACAATTTTGTTCGTAAATGTAAATGGCCGTTGGTTTTTAAACGAGTTTTTTTTCAACAATTTAAGGAGTTCATGCTATAATATTGCCGAAATTTAACTAAAGCCGGAAAAGCGATACACCCATGTATAGCAGTATCAGGACGTGTTATATCACGAATCTTAAGACGGTATTGACAAAATTCCATTAAAATATGATATATCAAGAGACTTGATATATCAAACAGCAATATTGGCAATAAAAACATTTCTAGGAAATGAACGTATAAAATCCTATGTAGTGGTAGATATCTATACTTATTATAAAACAAAGTCCCAAAAAGCTGTCTGTCTGTATGTAATCGTTTTTCAAAAATTTACTGAACGTATTTTTGTTCAGTTTTCACCAAAAGATAGTGCAATACTTCCCGATGGTGTAGGTAAATAGTACATATCGGTATTGTGTACATTGTGTTGTAGAGATCGCGCAGTTGTTAAAAAACTTGCTCGCTGGAAGCTTTAGTCGCGTGCGCTGCGTAAACCAGCAGAGATATGCTAAAATAATGTACTAGAGAATCGTAGATCTATAAAATTCCTCAAAAAAGTCTGCGATAGCATGTCTCTATCTGTTATGGTTAATTCACAATAATTATTTTTATGTATAAAATTTGAATTCTAGAAAAAAATTGTGACACGCTGATGTCCACGCGGGCGAAGCCGTTGCCACAACTAGTTTTATTGTAAATATAAAATTTAATGATGGGAAACTGTTTGCATGTTTTTTGTTCCTTCTTAGACGTGAATTTTAAACGAAACGGCATCTACCGAACGCTTTGAATCAGCAACGTTGCTCCGGATCAATGTGATTTTTTAAATGGATATCTTGTACTTATATATATTTGGAAGGTTACATAGGATACACTTATTCTTGATGGAAAAGTCTACGCAGGTAAAGTATCAGGCTTAAACTACTAGTAATATATCTAATAATTTCTAGTGGCAATTACTAATTTGGTAATGTGAATATGTGATGCGTACATATATGCTTAAACTATTAAAGTCACATTGACTAGAATATTCTTATGGAATTCGTTTTTTTTTCCACATAAATTGCAAAAAAATCCGACGCACCATAATTGACTATTCATAAAAAAAGTAAAGTAACGGCCTGTTTATATCCCACTGCTGGGAATAGGCCTCTTTTCTCCGTATTTTTGGAGAGAAGGATTGGAGCCAACCACGCTGTCCCAATACGGATTGGTAGGTTACACATATCCCTAGAATTCTCGAGAGATATGCAGGTTTCATAACGATGTTTTCCTTCACCGAAAAGCTTGTGATAAATTGCAAATATCAATTAGACACATAAGTTTTAATAGAAAAACTCATTGGTGCCTGCCCGGGTTTGAACTAATGTTCGTCTCAAGAGAGTCGCACGGTCTCACCACTAGGCTAACACAGCTTATGACTATTCATATGAATTACAAATGGTACCAGATATATCATTCCTTAACTCCCGAAATGCAGAGGCCCGCAAAACTTTCCTGTAAACAAACATATTAATTATAGACTCCGTTTCCGTAGATTTATTTCCACCGTTGGCCGATAAGTTTCCTTTCACTATCGGATTACTAAAGCACTTATACCTAATCTCTCTCTGGTTATTTTTTCACTGTTGATGTGTACGAAGTATTCTAGAAATTACGTTAAGACAGAAAAAAGCCGATTTCTTAAAATCGAGTAGGTATCTAATTTTAAGTACTATCGTAAAGCCATGACACTTAAATTGTAACGTTAAACTTTTTACGCGTTTAACGCCTCTTTTGTATTAGGAATAATGGTTTCAGTCGTATAAAAACAATAAAGTTCAGATGATTGTGGGCATTTACCGTATCAAAGCTACCTTGACCTCGCTTCATTATCATCGTGCCAAGGACCCCACCGTTATTGATGACTTAGCTTCTAACAATGGTAGTTTCATTGCAAAAGATAGACACGAATCAGACATTTGTCCCCGTTTTTCATAACTAGTACCTATCTTGTTTTGTATTCATAGTAATTTTTGGATTTCGTAATATATTTTGCTAGAAAACGAATAAATCCCAGAAAATATGTATGAACCCGTGTAGCTTCGGTATTGTTCGCTTAAACTTTCGCGATCGTTGTATCGTTTATTTACTAGTATTAGGTCCTTACATATGAAATTGGCGTTTTGTCGTACTGGCCACTTTGATCTCAAATATTACCTTTATGGTTAGGAATTTCAAATTCATACAGCTATTTACTCATGCATTTGTGTTTCAAACCCCCTAATTCATTTGTTTTTTCTTTTTTTGTTTTTTTCCTTGTGTCACTCTGTTTACAAAATGGAAAACATGAAATATCGCGTTATTTACGAGTATGAGTTCCACCGTGGCACCAGTATTGCAGAAACGGCTCGAAGGATTAATGATGTGTATGGTGACGGTGTCGCAAAAGAAAACACAGTGCGTTTTTGGTTCCAACGTTTTCGTTCTGGAAATTTCGACCTGCAGAACAAGCCTCGTGGACGGCCGGAGACCAAAGTTGATAATGAAGAATTGAAGGCTATTGTGGAAGCGCATCCATCGCAAACCACGTCCGAGTTAGCTACAGGCTCCGGTGTTAGTGATAAAACTATTCTAATCCACTTGAAGCAAATTGGGTAGGTGAAAAAGCTTGAAAGGTGGGTACCTCATGAATTGAGTGAAGCAAACCGACAAACGCGCGTCGACTGCTGCGTTACGTTACTCAACCGGCACAATAATGAAGGAATTTTAAATCGAATCATTAACTGTGATGAAAAGTGGATCCTCTACGATAATCAGAAGCGCTCATCGCAATGGCTGAACCCTGGCAAACCAGCCAAATCCTGCCATAAGCGAAAATTGACTAAAAAAAGTTGCTTGTAAATGTTTGGTGGATTAGTGCCGGTGTCGTTCACTACAGCTTTCTTAAATCTGGCCAGACGATTACGGCAGATATCTATTGTCAGCAACTACAAACTATGATGGAAAAGCTAGCTGCTAAACAACCGAGGCTGGTTAATCGCTCTAGGCCACTGCTGCTTCAGGACAACGCTAGACCACACACTGCACAACAGACGGCTACCAAATCAGAGGAGCTTCAATTAGAATGTCTTAGACATCCACCGTACTCTCTGGACCTTGCTCCAACAGATTACCATTTTTTTTTAATTTGGATAACTACTTGCAAGGAAAAAAATTCAACTCCGATGGGGCAGTCCAAACCGCCTTCAAAGATTTTATTGATTCCCGCCCGAATGGTTTTTTTAGTAAGGGGATCAATCAACTACCTATGAGATGGCAAAAGTGCATACATAGCAATGGTACATACTTTGATTAATTAAATATATTTCATTAAAAAAAAACGACTTTATGTTCCTCCCATAGAAAACGCCAATTTCATATGTAAGGACCCTAATATTTTTAGGATATTTAGCATAACTTTAAAGCGAATAATCCGTAATCAAATATTACGTTCTTGTACTGATATAAGAGTTTTAAAATCACGTACACCAAAAATAATTTTTATTTAAAAGATATTGTGAATTTGCAAAAAATAATTTTTATATTGTGAATTTGGGGACTATATTAATTTTCATAAATCTGCAAATAAAATATTGGGCGACAAGCCACTAAGCGTGAAAAGAGTTTTAGTAGAAACAGTATACCTACATAAATTAGTTTATGTCTGTATATCGATACAGCCAATAAACGCCACACGTTTCGCAGGTCGATGACTTCATTGCAGACACGGCAAACTCGAGTTTATAAGCAAGATTAAAGGAGTTTTAATAGTACTCATGGCATTGGTGTTGTTCTTTTGGCATTAATTTGAACGTCCTTTACTTCGACTGCAATGCGGACCCGCGTGAAGGTTATAAGAAGGAGGGGGTGGCGCTCCTCGCCTAAAGTTAGAAGGTCAAGAAAGTTTGCAATTTGCTTTATTGGCAGCTTTCGAAGCGATGAACGAGAAACTTTAAATTTTGGCAATCAGATTAATTGCTAGTGGACAGTTATTAAATAAATTGCGATAAAGTTTTTGTTAATAAATTTATTTTAGTTTTGTAGTGTATTCATTAAAACCTTATAGATATTCTTTTAATGAAATACGTTCAAGTTAATGACAAAAAAAAACTATAGCTATCTGACTATATCTATGGATAGAATTAGTTTGATTTTAGGCGGTAAGGGTACCCTTATACCTTTACCAGATTTCAGCTTTAGACACTATAGTAAGAATTAATAATATATACACGATAATATTAACCAAGCGTTCGTATGAATTTTCTCTTTCTTGCGATGGATGTCCGATGCACATAGACCTTTCCAGGAATTTCCTGCGAAATCCCCAAAGCACATTCATGTATTCTATCGCCGCCTTAATTTCTTGACATGAGGTATGGATATAACTTTAGTTCTTCTGCGAATTCAGAAGTTCAATCGACTCACGTGGATTTTTTTGTTAAAAGATTTTATTTAACTTGCAATGTATGTACATATGTGAACAATGTGAAATGTACATATGAGATGGAATCTTGCAAGTTAAATTTGACCCACTTCTTGGCGTCCGATTGAGCTGAGATTGTACATTATGGTTCAGTCTCGATGACAATGCATGCTTATGACAAGCATGACCTGATGCTGCTGTCAGGATTATCTGCAGACGAGGAGACTCTTCAACGGTTAACAACGGTAGGTGAATTTTTTTTAAAGCTTTTTTTTACATTTTACATTTTCTGCTTAACGCATCGTTAAGAACTGAGAAAAGTAGGTTCAGCTTGAAAGATCAAATTCATAGGAGAATATAGAGGAGTCTTGCCAAATCAAAATCGGGTGTAGATGTGTAGGGGTGTTAATTCCTTTTCAATGATTGTTTTAAACTACTCCCCACTCATAGTAGAAAGCTGCATGCAAATAATGGCAAATGTTATTACAACAACGTAACGATTACCTTAAAGTGTAAATCATGAGATTGGTATTAAAAAAAACTAAGCAATAACTCCCTTATGTATCTGAGTTTGATTTTGATTATCAGAAGTATCTTTTTTTTATCTTACAACAAGAAACGAGGTTACAAATTTATATCATCGTTTTGAAATATGCATTCACGGCCTTCGTATTATATTGAGATAGTGTGGAATTTTTTTCAAATCGTCACAGAATAAAAATAGAATCTATGATTTTATATCTATACGTGTCTTAATACCGTTTGATAAGCGACCACTCACTTTAACTATTGTGTTCCTACTATAAAACATTCCGAGACTCGTATCATGTTTACCTTGATACGATGCCGATTACTAATATTCTTTCAAACGACTTGTATTTTATTATTGATACGACACGTTGTATTATATGGGACTCTCAATAGTTAGGTTTATTAATGTCACAAATTCATAATAGCTTTTGGCTGTTAAGGGTATGTTTAGACGAACAAAAATGTGAACTCTGAAATATAAAGTTTTCGTAAATAAAACAAATTTTATCCGCTAAATTAAACGACTCATCATGCGCTTTACTGTGAAGTAAAACATTGTGATGTCCAAAAAAATATTTATTATAGTGGCTGTCAACTTGAGATTTCTAATATCCTTAACAGCTATTGTATTGCAGTGGCTTAGCCTAGTTTCGAATTCGCACTCTCAACAGTTAAAAAATGCTTCGATCGCCACTAAACTGTACGGGATTATCCGCTTGGTTATTCTAAAAATTGTCTGAAAATTTAATTAAAATAGGTCCAGTCGTTTCAGAGTCAATAAAGGAAATACAGATAAACGTTTATTTTTATATATAAGAAGAATATGAATAAGATTAATTAATATGTAATATTTTATTTTCTCAAAGGGAAAAACCATTATTTTTTCCGATTTGTTAGCCCAGTATGTAAGCTTGCATCTTTCAATTTGCAATATAGCCCTGTAATTTCATCAATGTTAATCCAACGGGTTAGCCGTGGCAGCCTAATCGACAGACAGACATTCGCAGTCATAATATTATTTTTGACAGTTGCATCAGGCGCCTACTAACATTAAGTAAATATTATATGTTTCATTTTACGAAGGTCGAGTTCTATATGTTAATATAATTCCGTCTTGTAGGTAATTGTTTGCAATTAACGATGACTTGTCACTTTAAAGCTCTTCACCTAAGTGACGATTCCCTCGTTCCCCATGATTGATGGTGCTTCTAATTTGAACACATACAATGACTGACGGGTCCGAAATCGTTTTGTAGGAAACTGATGTTTCACAATTTTCTTCAAGCTGTTTCTTTACCAAAAAATAACTGTTAAATAATAATATAGTAAATGACGAAGATAAAGAATTAGTTAGGAAACGAAACCACCTTTGTTGGTACGAGAGCGGGAGTCCTATACTTATTAGTATACGACTCCCGCTCTCGTACCAACAAAGGTGGTTTCGGTTACGCGCTATTGCGAGTAATTAATTCAGAATAAATGTTGACCATTATATTTTAGTGTAAATAAATGATTAAATGGCAAAGAACATAAGAATATATCTGGGAAAAAGAGTAATATAATGGTATAGTAGCGAATAGATTCTTTACTCTGAAAATTCTCTCTTCTTTGGGGAGAAGCATTGGACTTGGAAAATTCATAGGTTCCTGCAAGGGTTACACCCACCATCCCTCGGAAAGCGTCACGCGCTCTCACAATTCGGTCTTTTTGTTACGGTTGGTTATAAAGCTATTGTACTGTAGTTTTTGTATATTTAAAAATGATTACTAAGACTACCTTCTGTTTTTGTACGGCACTCGAGGCGATCGATTGATATTTGTTGGTGTATATTAAAGTACTGAGTTCCAAGTCTTGTGATGTGAGTTTTTATTACATAATATCGATGAAATTTGGGACAACTGAAGTCTATTTGTATATATGTTATACGATAACAAAAGTTGTATTTTTCTGTTGGGACCAGGAAAATATCACGCGTTACATAATTTATTGTATTTTAATACTAACGCGAACGAAGTAACAAGTACATTTTGTTCGAAAATTAATAATACGATTAAAATGACTTCATTAAAATCGAAATGAGTAATAACAGTTTATCGTGTTGACTATAAAAAATAAATAATGAACAATTTTGTCAATTGTATACCTCTTATATTATTTTTGACAAAACGTAAAAAATATTTTATACTAGCTGTGCTTGCGGCTTCGCCCGAATGGAAATTAGTGTATTTAATTGAAATTTTGAATGCAAAAGTAAAGTAAAGTAAATAAACCATAAGAGATAAAGATATGCTGCCACGTGCTTTTTTGTAATATTTTTGTAGATCTACAATTCTCTAGTACATTACTTAGTGTACTCACGCGAGTAAAGCTCCCAGCAGACAAGTTTTTTTTTTTATAAATGCGCGACCTTTACAACTCAAATTACATAAAACCAACCGTATACTATTAACCTAAACCTTCCGGAAGAATTGCTCTATCTTTTAGTAAAAACTGTACAAAAATACGTATAGACGACTTCTAGAAAATCGATTACATACAGACAGATAGCTTTTGGGGACTTTGTTTTATAATAAGTATATATATATATATATATATATATATATATATATATAGACTTCTGTAATGTGTTTTGTTCCATATTTTTGTATTGAGTGAAAACGTACTTAAGATAAATATGTGTTAACGTACATAATTAAGGATAATTATATTATTAAGCCACGTAAAGATAACTGGACACCGGCGTAAACGGTACGTAGCGGTAATTTTTGAGTACTAAGCTGTGACTTATATGAAAATAATTCGACAAAAAATCAAACAACTAAGTAGTTAGAGCAGAAAAGTAAACGCGGTTTATATTCAACTATACTGTAATCTGTAGAGCAATAGACTTAAATTTGCAGTTATTGTTAAAACGTGTGTTTAAGCAATACAAATGAACTACAACTGTACAGAACGGAACAGTGTCATTTTTGAATTTAAACTATCGTGAGTGGTATTCATAATTAATGTTTAGAGACCGGCTATGCTCACGTCTTATTTTATCGGATGAGCCCGATTAGTTTCAAGCCCAAACTGGGCTCTTATTCATGAGCTATTTACGCGGCGTTATCGCGGCGGGAACTGCGTGTAGCAGCTCGCTGGACGCGACTCGTGAGCGGCTGGTGCGGGGCGACAGAGTAACATTGTTGATGGTGGGTTTAAATTTGAGTTATGATATTACCAAATTTTTCTCTACACTTCTTCCCTTTTTTATTCTTGACTGCTACTAAGTAAATAAAGTTTGAAATAAAGTTTTTATTTATTTAATAACACTAAATACAATCCTAGTAGACCGAGTAAAGAGAATGATCTGCTACTTGGTGATGAAATTTGCTAAAATAGAAGTTTATACATTGGGCTAAATTATATGTTAATAATATATATGGTTAACAATTTCCCATTTTGCTTTCCGGGAACATTAAAAAAACCTATTTAAAATATAAAGTAAAAAGTTAAGGTTCGTATTTAGGTATTGAGTGTTTTCTTTTTTTAATTAAAGTTTTCTCACCAATGCCGTGTGACATCCGGCAGAATAGAGTAGACCACCCTCCTTTCTTACCGAGGTGTCGTAAGAGGCGACTAAGGTATGTGCCGTGTGGTGTCCGACTGCATAGAATAGACAACCCTCATTTCTTACCGAGGTGTTGCAAGAGGCGACTAAGGTATGTGCCGTGTGGCATCCGGCTGCATAGAATAGACCACCCTCCTTTCTTACCGAGGTGTCGTAAGAGGCGACTAAGGTATGTGCCGTGTGGTATCCGGCTGCATAGAATTGACCACCCTCCTTTCTTACCGAGGTGTCGTAAGAGGCGACTAAGGTATGTGCCGTGTGGTATCCGGCAGAATAGAATAGGCCACCCTCATTTCTTACCGAGGTGTCGTAAGGGGCGACTAAGGTTAGTTGACGTCAGGCAGGCGGCTGGTCGTAAAATACGCAGCCAAATCATGTGACGACAAGTTTAAACGTGTTGTGTCGACCCCACTTAGAGTGGAATAAGGGCAGGAGAATGATAAATTAAAGTTTTTTCACATTACCAACATCAAGCTTTGTGATGTAGCTCTTATAGGCTCTGATCTGCTCGAGTCATTTCCTTCACCTATTTTTCTGAACTGTGCACAATTTTTTATTTTTGCTAGAAAGTACTTACTAAATCTTACTTAGAGCAAAACAGGGTATAAAATTTTCAAAAATTGGCCTGCAAGTGCCTTAAAAGGCTTTTTTCTTAGATACACGTGAATTCTTTCAGTTTGCAAGCAAGCTTACGGGCTATTGTTGTAGCAGTGGCTCAAGATAGGAGATCGTGAAAAAGGATCGCTGCCACCCTAAGTTCGTTCGTCGCATGGGATGAATACATTATCTCTGTAGAGATAAAATCTTATTTGACGTAGACAGACGGATAATAAAGTGAAAGGATGATCCTTTTCAAATTAAATGTGAGGAACAGATTTCTTTAATTCAAAAATGCTATGATAACAGAAAATTGCTACTGATTTTATATAATATTAAATTAAAGCAAAAAGCGTCTTTTTTGCGATTTTGTCGTGGAAGCTGATGATGGTTCGGTTACAGGGCGTGCGTTTTTACGAACCTTGCATGTATTAGGTATGAAAACGGATGTTTTTTTCTCTACATTTCTATAATTCTATTTGCTGTGTCGCGGATTTTAGTATAATAATCTATCATTATCATTATCATTATCTAAAATTTGTGGGATCCGGCTGAGTAGAATAGATAACCCTAATTTCTTACCGAGGTGTCGTAAAAGGCGACTGAGGTAAGTTGACGTCAGGCAGGTGACCGGTCGTAAAATACGGAGCTGAGTCATGTGACAACATGTTTTTAACATGATGTGCCGACCCCACTTAGAATGGGATAAGGGCAGGAGGATGATGATGATATTATTATTAAAATAAAGGAATTCTAAGAACTGCTTTACAGCAAGTATTATGACATACATTCTAACAGAAAAATTCGTAAAGTATTAAGTTGTTTGCTATCGTGACAAAAGCGGGTGTTGTTTTTTTTTAGTATTGGTATATAGGTCAGTGAAAGACTTAATTTATTATATATTAATCGTATCTATTATATGAATGGTCCGATAAAAGCATGTATAAAATTTTTATAATACTGAACAATATTGCGATTTTGTAACAATTATAAACTTTCAAAATAATTTAGGTTGAACTATTATTATTATTATTTTTTAAATGTGGTTACATTATTAATGGTGAACTATTAAATTATTTGGTATGTGTTGTATATCAAGAATTATGAGATAATTATTTGTATAATAAATCGAAAAAAAACGCCGTGTGGTATCCGGCAGAATAGAATAGACCACCCTCATCTCTAACCGAGTTGTCTTAAGAGGCGACTAAGGTAAGTGCCGTGTGGTATCCGGCTGTATAGAATAGACCACCCTCTTTTCTTACCGAGGTGTCGTAAAAGGCGACTAAGTTAAGTGTACGTTAGGCAGGCGGCTGGTCGTAAAATACGTAAACAAATCATGTGACGACATGTTTGTAACATGTTGTCCCGACCCCACTTAGAGTGGAATAAGGGCAGAAGAATAATGATGAAATCGAAAAAAAAGAAGTTTAAATAAAAGGAAAAAATATAACAATATTTTATTGAAAATAAATGAATTCGTAAAACGGTGCGAAATTATTCACATTCACAGTAAGTGAATGTTGTTACCAGGATCCCTTTTAACATTGAATTTACAAAGACATCGCGGCGAATAGCTGTATGAATTATTAATAACCAACTAGGCCGTAGATATCCTGTAAGCTTTTAGGTCGCTGTAATCTTGATGTTATCTCCATACGGAAAGATCTTATCTTATACAAAATAAATAACATGATATTTTAATACAAGAATGTTTCACTGAGAAATCTATTTTCATTTTCTTTACTTTTTCTTCTCTATGAAAATACTGATAGTTCACTATACATTTAACAGTATATACATATATTTTCTATTTACTGTATCGCGGATTATAGCAAAATAATTTTATTATTACTTTTGTATTATGGATCTCCGCAAAGTAACGCCTAATTCTATAAATTATGTATTTTCTTCCTTTTTTAAGTATCATGCTAAAGTTAACTTAAAGCCACTTTACGGGCAAATTGCTTCTAACGACCAAGTTCAGGTGCGATGTATAGAAAAAATTTATCATATGTCTATCATAGTAACCTATACTATAATTTATTTCATGATTATTGCTTAGCATGTAAAGGGCAAGCGACTTTTCCAACCAAGTCAAATGTAATGACATAATCGATTCATAACGCGATTTAGCTTCCTGGTGCTGTCGTGACGTTACTGCTAAAGGTGTAGTTGTTTCAAGTTTGCGTTCTATTTCAGTACCGTAACTAAGTTATTATTTTAATAAAATCAATTCGGGACAAAAGTTACATAAAAGTTTGTAATAGAAACAAATTGTATTCATTTTGGAAACTCATTTCATTTCTTTGTTGCCATATTCATTAATCTTTATTCGTTCGCTTTCTTAGCGGTAAAAGTTTTTAAATCGTATACAATTTTTGAACAAAGCAATATAACGGTGAAACTTCGGAAATTGTTCAAGGAATATTATATATTCATATTGAACAATCATAAACATACCGAAAACTTTTTCTTTGTTCAAAAAGCTTATACAATTTAATATCAACAAGGTACTTGTTAAGAAGTTATTCGATTAAAAAAAATTATGTCCTACAGTCAATAAAACAAATACTCTTGTTACTTGTTATTAAAAACAGTGCGAGTTATTTTAACCTAGTCGATCAGCAGCAGGGTCTTCTTACTTAACCTTGAGGTGTAGGCGGGGGAGGGGCGTAGAGGCGAACCTCTTTGCTCGGGCCGGTCCTCGCAGGCTATAGGCCTGGTCACTGTTCGGAACGGGACCCAAGAGATGTCGTTGGGGGTGTCTGGGAGTAGTAGCTCCCGGATCTCGGTGTCAATCTCAGGTGGTGTCTAGATCGGTGGTGGTGTCATATCCGGCGCTGTCGTCCTCTCGCCCGTCGCGTCACTATCATAGTCCGCGTCGGGGCGTGGTGATGGTGATCGCAGGAGCTCGCGAGGTAGGGAGTGTCCCTATGTCCCTCGGGTGGTCGTGCGAGGATTGGCGCGATTGGCGTGGAGATAATTTTCTTTTAACCTAGTCGATTGCGTTAGCGTAACGCCAATTTGTATGACGGTGACTAGATGTCGCTGTTGCAGCATCACCCAAATTGGCAGAAGCAGATAGATCATTTATAGTAGTAGACAGTGAGAATTTTTAAGATTTTCCGATGGTTATCTGTAGATGGTCATTTTTAAAAATAGTTATAATCATTGCAAACATCGTTGTTAAAAAATGCAATACAAATCAGTATATAAACATACATTACACAAACTATACATTAATTCTGTAAATTCTGTGCAAGCTGTTTGTACATCGGACTGAAACATTCTGCACCATAAGCGGAAACACTTACCCCACCAATAGTTGTTGCCTACTTACCCCACCAATAAGTAGGTATGCCTCAGATATCCAGCCAACGCCACGAAAGTATACTTATCCCTAAGTACGAAATTTTTGCGTGCAAATTACGATCGAGTATTCTCAATGTAAATTGGTAAGAAAAAGTCTTTACTTACTTTCATTCTCGATAAGTACATGGTTCATGGCCCTTACTTTGAGTTCTCACAACCCGTTGAGATGGTAATATCAAAAGCCTTGAAATTAAATAAATAATGTCCGCTGTTTATTGTGATTTGTGTATTTGTTTCTCGAGTTTAGATTTATTGTTGGTAATTTATACAAAGCATGATTCTGTACATGTATTTATACACGACCCTCATAAAAACGTTTGTGGCAATTTGTTTATTGATTTATAAAGTTCTAAAACCAGGTTTTGCTTGTTTAGCTATAGAATGTAGATTTTGAATGTAGAATTGAATTGAAGTGTAGAATCTTTTTAAATGCTGAATTTATAGTCTTCTATATATTTCAGAGTCTAAACAATGAATTCATAATTTTAATATAGTGCTATTTTTGAAAAGTAACGTTGAGTCATAGCTCGTCGTGTTTATGTTCAGTTTATATTAAATCCATTGACACGGTTAATTGACGATAAATTCGAAGAGTAACAGGCGACCTGGATTGCAAACATCTTGATCTATAAACAAGATTACAACATTAAAAGCGACAAAGATGTTGGATAGTTTGGAACAACTGAAAAGATACTATTCGTCTACGTTACGTTACATATCACAGATATGCATTTATGACATTTTTGCGATACGTTTTTAAATGACTAAAATATATTATATTCACAATAACATTACGTCAGCTTTTATTATTCTACTAATACTGGTCTCTGTCTTTGCATTATGCGGCAGGGCTTAACTTTCACCATATACAATGGGAAATGCTGTACCGTTTTACCCACAAAACCACAAATTTGATATTCTATTCAAAGCAATGATAACATCATACAGCGATCCAGTGACCTGGTTCATTATATGCATATTTACGCATCCAGGACGTAAATTGTCGAGGTGTCACATTTCAACTCGTGGCCTTTTAGCAGGCGAGGTTCGTTAGATAATGAGATTTTATCTAAGACTTAGAAGTAACGATCATCTGTGAGTTGTGAGTCGCTCGCCGACTTGATATGAGCGTTTCGCTCATCATACCAGTAGGCCTACCATGAACTTTTAGAAAACGATTCAATTCAAAGTCAGTACCTAAATTGCATTGGGATTGCATTGGGGTCGTAATATTTGAAAAGGATAACGTTATATGAACTATAGATAACTCTGTATCGGTTACTCAAATGTTTTAGAACGCATTCCGAACGCCCCTTCGGCAAAAACTTAAAGTGTGCATCTTTAAGACGTCATGGTATGAAAAAGCAAAACAATTTAGATTACGTCTTCAATTGAGTCGCAATAAGAGTTCATGGTAGGCCTGCTGTAGGCATACTAAACGGATTATGCGCGGTATGTAAGAAATTTGAAGGAAACATTAAGCAGGAATAACTATTTTCCTACTAATATAATTAATGCGAACGTTTATATTATATACGTGCTTTTGTGCGTGTGTGTTCCGCGTGGAACATCCAATGTTACACATATATTTAAAAAAATACAATTAGGAAATACATAAATTTGGAACAAAAACATATCGCGCCTCCTGTCAGTCATGGTAATGAACGTGGATTACGGTAAGCCGGCCAAGAGTGAGCAATATGAAAGAATCATGCCACAAGTCTGGAGTTGGTTTAACTTGTTACGTGGGTCGCGGTTTAATCTTGTTAAGGGCCTGGAGGGGCTTCTTTAATAACTTAAACGCTTGCGACCTCTAATTCTGTACTTTGACGAACTAGCCTCTAGGCACCTAATTGAATATTGTAACAAAGAAAAATGAAATAAATCGCATAATTCACATTGACTAAACCTTTGACTTTGTTGAACACGAATAAAATAAATTAATTTAATATGGAAATTTACATTTTGTTTAGGATTTCATTCATTTTAAATAATAATAGTTCTGAGAATATTAATATAATGTAACGGTTGCAGTGACCGTAGCTTGTCTGTAAGGGAGTTTAAACCTTTTAAACATGTTTAAGTTTATACATATAGATTCTGAAACCAATCGCGTGTTCTTATACGCGCGAACGCTAAGGGATCGCGGATTCAAATTTGGCACTTATAAATCGGTTCTATAATAAGTTATGCGCTTGCGAGGTTTTTGCCAAGTAGTGAGTAACTAAGCCCTACTTTACTCGAGATAACATTACTCACACCACAACTTCAGTCATCCAACAACAAATTCAAATTAAAAAATGTTTTTTATATTTCTTCTTTATTTAGGTTGAAGTTTTAAGTACTTTAAATAATCAAATGTTACCACGAAGCTACCACTGATTTAGAATTTAACTTCCACCGAGAAGAACCAGCAAGAAAGTCGGCGCCAGGCGAATACACTTTTCAAAGAACGATGATACAGTTATACAAAAATGATGCTACATCAGGAAGCTTATTCATGATGAACATCTAATATAATATGTTTATAATATAATGTTCCATTCAACTTTTTCCATTGTACGGAAAAACACTTACTACTTGAAGAAGTAGCTTTAAGTAAAAAGAACTGGAAACGTTTCTTGTCTTCGTTCCACCACAGAATAAATCGTTTATATATTAATGGATACAACTATAGACGCTGTCGAATTGAATTACACAACGGAGCTGCATACTAAATTGGAAGTAATGCTATAAGCGAAAATTAACGTTAACTCGATAACAACAAGCCTTCGACCGGTCGAGCTTAACCTGTAAATGGAGGTTATGTGTCGATAAAACCGGTGTTGCTTGATTGGATTAACACAGAAATATTCAATGTTAACTTTTATATGCACTCATTGCTTTAAGATGTGCTAGTAGTCTATTACTTATAATATAATTGAATATTTCCAAAACAACAGGTAAAGTGTTAGATTACCTAGATTGTTCCTGTTACTAAAAATATTTAAATTTTATGCCAATATAATTTTCTTGAATATAAATTTTAAAATTCACATCGGAAAAAATTAATTAATTGAATATAGTAATACCAAAAATAACCAAAATTATTTTCAAAATTCCTACTATATATGAATCTCTGTTATTGATTATTTTAATTTTATTGAAAACGAAGTGACAACTAAGCATGCATGAATTATTTTTCACTTTGAATTCTAGGTACCTGATATTCATCATCCTCTTGCCCTTATCCCACTCTAAGTGGGGTCGGCACAATATGTTATAAGATGTTGTCATATGATTTGGCTACGTATTTTACGACCGGCCGCCTGCCTGACGTCAACTTACCTTAGTCGCCTTTTATGACACCTCGGTAAGAAATGAGGGTGGTCTATTCTATGCAGCCGGATACCACACGACATTTACCTTAATCGCCTTTTACGACACCTCGGTCTATTCTATTCTGCCGGATACCACACAGCTAACTAAGCATGCATATGAACATAATATTTCCATAAATATACCATTTCGCAGTATTTATTCATTAAATTGTATGACGCAACTCTGTGGTACGATTTAAATTATTGAAGTAAAAGCAGTAATGCAAATCCTTTAACCTCAACATCATGAAATATTCTATATATGATAACAAAAAGAATTAATACGAGTATTATAAAATTTATTTAAAAAAATATAGAATCTAAGTATCGTAAGTATTATGTGAAAAATTATGAAAAGAAGTAACGAAAAATTTAAGGTAAAACTCTGATTAATATCGGAGTTTTATCGCCCCTACAAATTGTCGGCTCATCTTAGCTCATGTTGTCAAGACATCACTTTTTAGGACTCTAACTTTGTGTAAGATGGTATCTATAAACCTATTTTTTGTTTTATTCTGGTAGTCTAAGAAAGTTATGGTTTTGTTTCGTAATCTGAATCGTAATGGGTCGTTATCCTTAGACGACCTTGCAGCTGCTATAAATTCAGTAAATTGACCGTTGCGCAGGAGGAGCGCATGCGTCATGGGGCCGATGATCTCGACTTAATAGTATGTAGTATTTATAAGATCGTGTAGCTTACGTTACGGGACTTCTTCTATGGTATCTTCTTCTTCTTTTGTAGTCTGATCTTTATGTGTTACATGTTTATTCTAATTATCCCAAATTATAAATTCATCTTTATCTAGATGATATTTATTGTTAGAATTTAAACTATCATGAGTGGTATTCATAGGTAATGTATAAAAACCGGCTATACTAACGTTTTACTTATCGGGTGAGCACGAATAATTTCAAGCCCATACGGGGCCCTTATTCATGAGCTCTTTATGCGGCGTTATCGCGGTGGGTACTGCATATAGCAGCTCACTGCTAAATTGTTATTTTTCTGTTATTTCTTGATTCAAAATCTTCTTAATCGTATAAATAGCTTCAAAGGGTTTCGGGAAGAGATCACAACAGCGTGATAAAATGCTCTTTACACATTTACTGTATCTATTATTTAAGTCTTATATCTTTTTATTTGTGCAAAAGGTTATTCTTCTTCTTCTATGAACTTACAATAGCTTCATAATTGCATCTGTTGAGCGTTTGCTGACAATCTTCCTAATCAATGTGATAGAACCGGTCGGCTTCGCCTGTGCTCGTTATAGTAACTCGATGTAATCCCACCTGTACTGATACTTGTTTTTACAGCTACAACTGTAACTCATACATCTAATGTAAGCATTACCTCACGACCGTCGCAACCGGTCTCAAGGTAGGTCTATTCTTTATCACTTTTTATTCACGTACGCGTTTAATTACTAATCCAATCTTTTGATATGATATAAGTTTTTAAGTTTATAATATACTAGCTGTGCCAGCAGCTTCGCCCGTGTGGAAATCAGCGTTCCACAATTTTTTTCTAGGATTCAAATTTTTAACATAAAAGTAATTGTGAGTTAACCATAAGAGTTAGAGACATGATATCGCTAACTTTTTTGAAGGACTTTTATAGATCTACAATTCTCTAGAACATTACTTTAACCTATCTCTGATGGTTTATGCAGTGCACACGACTAAAGCCCCCAGCAAGCAAGTTTTTTAACAATTGCTCGATCTCTTCAGCAACATTTACATGATGGCAATATTTATTATTTACCTAAACCATCTGGAAGTATTGCACTATGTTTTGGTGAAAACCGTAAAAAAATCCGTTCAGTAGATTTTTAGAAAATCGATTACATACAGACAGACAGCTTTTGGGACTTAGTTTTATAATAAGTATAGTTATCTTTTACGGTCTCCGATTTCGGCTAATGTTGTGACTGGTGTGTTATCGGAGGTCCCGCTTTCTATTAGCGATATAAGATACAATTTATATTTCCGAATAGTCATCTTTACTGAGCTCTCATGGGAAGCCGCCTGAGTCGTGGCTTATTATCATCCTGCCGTCAATACGGAACGATTTAGTGTTTGGTTACGTTGTCTTACTAAAACCATCTGTGCGCATTAATCCAAGATTATCTTTACTTACCATCAGGTAAGATAACAGTTAAGCATGTAGTCAATAAAAAATCTCATATAAAACTTCGTAAAGTAGTTTGACTATCTAAATCTCTTGGAATTTTTATCACTGAAATTGTTACGTGTAATTTACTGCTAAAAAGGATAGGAAGGTTATTTCATTACGAGGGGAACGTGCTAACGAATAACTAATGTACTTACGAGCGAATTCTATTTCATTTCTATCCCCTTTGACCATTGTAGCAAGTGATTGAAAAGCGACGACCAGTTGTTCGTTTATTCTGAAAATGAAATAAAATTTCGGACACAGCTGAGTCTGGGAAAATTGGTTTGGCGATCTCGTCTCTTAATATATATTGGATTATACTTTTCGGAATCAGCTATTATTATATTATTTTACAAATAACATCTAGTCTTAGTAATATTAATTCAGAAAATGTGTATATTTATTGGATTCATTCGTGGGCTCCTAATATGACGAAGCAATGATTTGATGTGCCTTCAGGCATAGCGGTATCTGAAGGGCTAGAGTTTCAGTTACATAAAGGCAATTTTTTTACTTTTGCGCTGAAGTCCACGCAGACAGCTTTCGATTTTATAATTTGATGGAATTTACTAGTCCAGTTTAACATTTTTCTATGCTGACAAGAAACACATTTAATATGGGTATGGCAATCAATTAGGTTAACCTAGTAAAAATTTTTTTATTGGCTCGTTGCACATTTTAGAACTTTTTTATGATATAAATTGTTTTAGACCTGATGATAAAAGTATATATAGTCGGTAACAATCTCGGAGAATCTTTTATAAGGTTTTTTCCATAATAAGTGTCCATATCCATTTAAATGTCAAAATTCGTCCACGGACAGCACGTACGTGACCTCACGACCGATATGGGAAATTTAAAATGTTTATTTTTAAAAAAAGCGTTGTTTTTTCTTTCTTTAAGTCTGTTATCTCGTTATATGGGAAGTGAAGATAAATTTTTGATGAAACATAGACCTCTTTACGGTTTCTACACAAAAAACTGTAAAATATTGCATCATTATAGATATTAGATACACTAAATGATTTGGCGTACAGCTTTTCAATAGGGTGTAACTAGTTTTGGTCAACCTCCATCCTTACCAGACTACAGGCAATTATTAAGGCTAATATAAATTGCATTTCATACCGAGGCAGCCCAACAACCACAACGCCGTAGAGTTCGCAAAAAAAACAAACAATGATTAGTTTCTTTAACAATTGCTAGTTGTCCCTTTGAAACATGTAATGCCTACTTTCGATTGTTAGTTTTTTTTTGATTAATCATTAAGGTCCACTTATTTTTTATTAATTAGAAATAAGAAACATTCTATCTTAATCAACACCTAAGATGTCCTAAGACTTATTTCACACATGTCACAACATTGTCATGTAACAAAATTATCACTTCTTTGAAACACTGCTCTTTTCAATAAGCCTTGTTAATTATAGGAAACTTTTCCTTGTTTGCGTCGCTTTGATAACAATATTTCTCTTACGACAGTCATTTTTATTCTAACAGATTGGACGCTACAAATAATATACACGACTAGATCGACATCAATCAATATGTAGTTTATCATAATTGTGAGCTGCCTTATTAAAGTGAAGATGACGTGCTCAGAGTAGGCCGGACGGCCGCTGCCGCCATCGCCGATGTCAGAGTTAAGTGCACTGCTCGTCGTATCTACACAAAGGCCGCTCTCACCGCTTTGTTCCGCATCTTTGTTTGATGTAAGGAATGTACAATAAAAACAATACCGACGGCTCTGCTTCACTGTGCAAAGAAATTTCGAGCAAAAAGAACGATAAAATAATTTACTTTATACGGTGATTACATCAACCTTTAGGTTTTACTTATGGTCACGTTAGGAAATACCTGCTTTTATGATAGATAATACCAAATTTGGAAGCTTATGAACCGCTCTTATATCGAAATATTCTTGCTGTGAATGCCAAAATTGACGAATAGACAATTCTACTTTTCACCTTTTACTGTTATGTGCTAGTACAAGCTAGATATCCTCAGGGCTATTTTGGCATAAACTTTGTTCGGTGTTGATCACGTCAGTCAAGTCAAAGCACGGGTGTATTCTCTTAAATTCGAATTTCCTTAAAGTATGCTATTTTGACGGGCTTTCTTGCTTGCATCGGTTTTATTGAGTTGTCGAGCTCATGTTGAAGCAAACAATACTATGTAGGTACTTAAAGAATAATAAAAGATTGTTTTATTATGTTTTGAATTTTACTTCTTTCTTATCTTTTTTAAATAAAAATTTACATGTTCTTCATTTTTATTAATTTAATCCTTTCTTAACAATTGCTCGATCTTTTAGAGAGCTTACAGGCACACCGTGCAAGCGGAACCCTGTGTAAAGGCTACAAAGTTTAGTTTTACGCAAGACAGCGATCGATGCCCTAATTTTCAGTGTCAAATTATACTAATAGGTCCTTTCCTTATTGAGGCTTATGAGACGTCAAGCTGCGGAAATAACCCATTGTTGTCTTACCCTTGTTCTAATAATAATATGAGGTTTGGGTCGGTGTTCTTTTTTTAGTATTTTTTTGTTTGATTTAGTTTGTTTTGTATGTTGATTAGAATCAGGTTAATATTCATAAATAGAGTATGGAAAGCACGCGATTTTGTTTACGGAATAAGGTTTAATCACGATGCCGAGGAAAAACTTATCGTTCCTTCCCATCTTTATTACTGACGTAAAATAACTTTTAACGCGGCTCACTGTGATAAGACATGTATCGTTGATTTTGTAACGTGAGATACGTTACGTCACAAAATTCTTGACATATATTTTGTCACTGCTGCCCTACTTAGATATGAATATAAAGATGAATAATGCATCGTTCAAGAGGTGAAAGGAACATCTTCCGTCTCAAGGTATAAAAAAATGCAAACGTTCTAAATTAAGTGTAATTCTAAATTCTAAATAATGTGCACGAAACTATGTAAAGAATATAACGTTGATTATTTTCTAATGTATCAGAGGTGTTGAAACTCATTCGTACCTGCCTGTTGTTTAAACCCTCGACCTTATGTAAAGATCACGTTCTTTCGATCACGATCGTTTGTTCATTATAGCTAGTTACGATATAAAGTACAAAAACTTAACGAGTTTCTAATGCGAACTTAAACGTTGATGAAAATGTTTCTCAAAATTCATTTAGCACAAAGAATTTAATTTGCAGTCTTTATAAAGCGCCATTGACAGGGTTAAAAAAATAGTTCTGAATACTATTGCCATTTGATTTCAGCCCTGTCACGACAAGTCAACGACCGACCGGCTGCACGGTTGACCGGAGCGGTCGCGATCTGATTGTTGCGCCAATAAGCGATTTGCATGCGTTGGCGTTTGCCATTTGTTTAGCCGAGTGGTGCCTTCACGTCCGTCCATGCACTTGTATTAAGTTCTATTTTGTTGCCGTGCTCTCGAATTTATGATTTGTGATTGACTTTTGTTTGAGCGTGGTTATTTCCGCTGTGACTGTCAGCATTTTTTGGTCTCTTCAAATTAATAAACAACATAAGGGAAATATTTTTGTAACTTTTAAGTCTATTTAGAAAAAGCCTTAGCACAAATGATAGAAAAAACAGAGTTTTTGTGCCTATGTCATTTCATTTTTGTTTTTGTCATTTCGTATAATTCCGACAATAAAAAAAAGACAAAATGATTCGATATCTACACGACGAAGTACTCTATATATATTAAAACATCTAACTACTTTGCATATACAATTCTGGCGCTACTTTTAAGTACAAAACTAATGATGGAATCATTTAGTGTAAACTTTTATCAACGAGGATTATGGAAAAATAATAACCGAGGTGTCGTAAAAGGCGTATGACGTAAGTTGACGTCAGGCAGGTGGCCGGTCTTGAAATACCTAGCCAAATCATGTGACAACATGTTAACATGTTGTGTCGACCCCACTGAGAGTGGGATAAGGAGGATGCTGAATGATAATCATTGATTTATTTATATACGTCACTAGCTGTGCCAGCGGCTTCGCCCGCGTGGAAATAAGCGTTGCACAATTTTTTATAGAATTCAAATTAAAACAATAAAAGTAGTTATTGTGAATTAACCATTGAGACATGCTATCGACTTTTTTGTGGTATTTTTATAGTACGTACTAAAATCCGTTCAGTAGATTTTGAGAAAATCTATTACATACAGACGGACAGATTTGTTGGGACTTTGTTTTATAATAAGTATGGATTAGTTAACGGTATTTAATTCATAGAGTTGTAGAGAGAAAGCTTTAAGCAAGCCTGTAAGCGATAGTGATTCAATAAATAATGAGAGGGCAGATGAAACTCGTATACTTCATCTTTGTCTAATCACATATAAAAAAGAGAGACAGATAGATCACCCTTATTTGCTTTTTCTTCAATGTAGTGTGGCACATTTAACGTTGGCCCTACTCTGGTATAATAACTCTATAATTTTACTAGCATAGGTTACAAAGCAGTGACAACGATTTATTTCGTAATACGCCTTATAACGCGTAGTTACACAATATCTGTCTTACAGAGTTCACTTAAATTACAAGGCACTGATGCTTAGATAATCATTCAAACTAGTCGTATCGAAGTATATCGACAAGATACCGTTGTACAAATTTGCTTGCGGTACCTTTCAATACTTAAAGGTAAACCGAATCGAACGACTAATATTTAGACTAGCTCCCCTCTATATACTCTGTTGATATTGTAAAAATGTTTGTTGATAGCGAATTAAAGATTATATAGGGATGATTTGAATATTACTTTAAGTTTATAAAACTGTCATTGAAAAGTGGGTTGAAATAATCTTTGATTGGATAAGATTTTATACAATATAAAAATATATATTTGTATTTTATCGCGGCCGGCGAGTTTTAATCATATTTTTGTTTTCGTTTACTAGAAGTCGGAATAAACAATCTATTTTGCCTGTAACTGTTGCCAAACAATTTTTTTTTATTTATACAACGGTAAACGTTTAATTTAGTTCTTTCTCAGATATTAATCAACAGTCTACTTTAATTTAGTTCTTTCTCAGATATTAATCAACAGTCTACTTATATAACTAAGGAACGAGAGCTCTTCTTTGGCAAGCGGTTTCTGGCACTTGAATCCATAAGGCTTCAATAAAGGATTATAGAGATTGATAGTTTAGTATTTAAGTTTATTCATTATAAGCATCATTTAAGGAGAATCGGAACTCGAAACAATTCAAGACATCGCTCAAGATACGTCGACTTGGCACGGACCGAAATCACTTGTTGCATGAGAAAGAATTTTCTCAAAACATTTGCCGTGATCAGTAGTTCCAGGCCAGTCCGATCAGATATTTCAAAAATATAAGTTTCCTAAAAGCATCCTATATAGCTTTGACATCGAATCACGATAGCAAACAAACATGCGTAATGCATACACTAACCCCTCGTACGCACGAGAGGTTTTTACCGTGCGTTAAAAATACGTCGAAATGAAACAAATTGGTATCCAGATATCTATACACACGACAGCGCTTTTATAACGCGGCATATTTTTATCGAGCCGTGTTCCATTTTAGGCGTTAGGTGTAGGACGTTAAGCCGAATATACCATACGAGACTTCTTATGACGCCTATTGCGGACGTTTTAGCGTCTTTTCACGAGACGCTAGTGGAGTTTCTTCACTCTACTCTTCGTATTTTGCACCGTCGGCAGTGCTTTTATGCTCGTCCGTTCAGCCCAATAACGTGTTTCAGAGTCATTAGTTCTAGTAGTACAGTCAATAAAAATATCAGTTACGCGCCTGATAGAGCTCAATGATGATTCCAATATTACAAGACAAGACTAAGCGACGAAGCTACTACAAATTTCAACATCAGTCTGGCCAAGTTGATTAGGTATAAGTCAAGTTCAAATAATTCGTTTATTGAATCGCAAAATCTTCCATTTAGGTAGCAATGGCAAAATATGTGCCAATGATAATACAAAATAACTGATATATGTCTTATTACGACTAACAAATTGTCTTTATAGACTTTTGCATATAATATATTTTTTTACTGCCGTGTACAATTATAGTTTGTAAAAATATCAACCAAGTTCTTCTTCTGTCGGATTCTTCATTAGTGAAGGTCGTGTCCTAAATGAAAGTCCTTCATAGTGCTTACAATCTTGCTCCATTTCTCCCGGTTTTCGGCCTTTCTTAGGGCGGATGTTACGGAGAGACCAGTAAGTGCGGTCACTTGGTCACACCAGCGGCTAGGGGATCGGCCGCGGGGTCGTTTTCCTTCGATCTTGCCCACTACTATCAACTTGTCAAGGTTATCTGGTTGACAGCGAGCAATGTGACTAAAGTATCCCAGGATTCGTTGGTAGCACACTGTTCAGAGACGAACCTGAATTTTTAATTGAGCCAGTATAGACTTATTGGTCCTCTTGGCGGTCCATGGAATGCGAAGCATCCTTCTCCAGCACCACATCTCATCTCAAACGCGTCTATTTCCAACCAAGTCAACCAAGGTACACACACAACTACATTACACTCACACACACTCTATCTCTCTCCCTTTCTCACAATCACATACTCACACTCCGGGCTCGCAACACAAACGCAACCTCACACGCATATACGAAATATTTGTTATCACGATCCGGATATAAGTATTATATCTGGCTTATAGCAAACATTTCCTTAATTTTAGATTATTGAATGATAAAAACTAATTCGCAATTGTAACAATTTATTTTTATTTTAATAATTATTTAATTTTTTTTACTATTTTGAGAAGGTTGATGCTCGATATCTGTTGATTAAATTTATAATGCAATTGTGAAATTTAAATAAATAATTAAAAAGTTCATGCATATGCCTTTTGTGATTAATCAAGAGCATTATTTACGTTCGTTCTTAATGATTATTAATCACTTCGATCAGTGTAATTGCTGCGTACGTTACGGTAATAGGCATTATGAAATAAGTGAGATGTATTGGTAGTAAAATAACTCTTAATGGGTAACTTTCTCTGAAGATGCTGTATGCATTTAGATATAAGGATTTCAGAGATGATTTATGTTCAATGTCTGCAGATATTACTTTAGAGTATCGTAATTGTTTTATAAGTTATTGCGAGCATTGTAAATGATAGTCTACTACTGAAATAATAATTTTTTTTTTTTGAAGTTAGTTTTTACTCATAAACGCAAAAACTGATTTTAATTAGATGTACTTTAACCTGAAATCCTACGTAATGCCAAAAGAAAGTAGAATGTGATAATATTTAGTTAGTAGTGATTAGTAATTAGTAGGTACAGGTAGGTCATATTAATACCCATTTTATAAGAACGTGTACACTTAGTACACTTTATTTACATTATTTACTCTACTACACTCCAGTCACAAGATTTATTAATAAACCAATTCGTCCCTAAAGCTCGTTAAGTCCACAAAAACTGGCAACATTCACAATTACTTCCAATATCACCGTTATCGGACTTCTCATTAGGCGCGCGGAGGCTGTATTTAATCGAATCTGTGCCGCGTTCCACTTGGGAACCCATATTTTTTCACTCTTCCACATTTTGCTTGATTATAATTTTAACCATGATTGAATTAGAAAATCTTTCTTGAATATGTTATAGCCTGTTGTCATCACGATGCTCTCTCTCGCTAGGGAAACTTTATCTCATTCGACAACGGGTCATTCAACTCAAACCCAAAAAGCTAAATTGGGTTAAAAAAATCCACCTCTACGGACATTCTTCAAGAATTTCCATGAGAAGATCCAAAACCGTTCCGTTCAAGTAATTCATTCATCATACATTTAGTAAGTAGTAAAGCATTTAAAAAAAACATTTCGTCAACCAAAAAAACTTTTTAACTTAACAATTCCAAAATATTTTTTGGTACAATTAGAAATATTATTTAGAACAATTAGAAATCATAAAGCATTACAATGGCACCCTCATTAACGATGAGATAAATGTTTCAAGTTCAAGAAGCTTGTTGCACGTGTTCAGAGGTAAAATCAATGGTGGGGCTAAACCGTCTACTATATAACAATGCTTGTTTGGATAATGCTTCGCTTTGCGATTTTGTCGTGGAGTCTATCTCCTGATGATGCTTCGGTTGCGGGGCGAAACGATTGTTGAGTTTGTTATAGTAAACGTGTGTAGTGCATATGTATTGTGGTGGCAGTGGTGGAGGTTTATGCATGTGTTTTCACGAATTCTGTATGTAGCGGGTAAGGAAAAAACAGATAGTCCACTATACATTTAGCACTATATATATTTTCTATTTACTGTATCGCGGATTATAGCAAAATAATTTTATGATTACTTTTGTATTATGGATCTCCGCAAAGTAACGCCTAATTCTATAAATTATGTAAATACTTAAATATTCTGCAAAAGTAAGAGATGTTTAAACATAACGATATTTTACGCTGGAGGCAATATCTAGATTTTATATACGCCGAGACGCTATCCTATCAGGAGACCTCTAATGCTCTGTTAAAACGCATACTTTCACTTAACGATTAGTGACCTTAAATGGTGTATATAAAGGAGTTGCGTTATCGGCTTTGTGAGTCAGTGTATTGTTTACGGATACCACACGACCCTTCGTATATGAAGATGTATGTATATAAGTGGACAAAAATATGAAATTCAATTAGTGGTGTGTCATCCAAGTTGATGAATGGCTATCGACAGCATGTTCATACGGGCTGTTTGCCAAGCCGTTATATTTTTTACATATACGCAAATATATTAATTTTCGCTTCGATGCCATCGATGAATTATTTTTCACTTTGAATTCTAGGTACCTGATATTCATCATCCTCCAGCCGTTGTCCCACTCTAAGTGGGGTTGGCACGACATGTTCCAAACATGTTGTCACATGATTTGGCTACGTATTTTACGACTGGCCGCCTGCCTGACGTCAACTTACCTTAGTCGCCTTTTACGACACCTCGGTAAGAATTGAGGGTGGTCTATTGTACTCAGCCGTATACCACACGGCGGTCTAGATACCTGATATTGAATTGTCTAATTAAAAAAACTATGGGTAGTTAAGGGGTTTTGTAACGTAATAAATTAGTCGTAGAATATGATCTGTTCTATTTAGTTAGTCGCTATGGGCATCATAAGCTGTGATAGCCCAGCGGTGAGACCGTGCGACTCCTTCGAGGGGAATACGAGTTGAAACCCGGGCATGCACCAATGAGTTTTTCTATTAAAACTCATGTGTCTAATTGATAATGCAATTTATCACACGCTTTTCGGTGAAGGAAAACATCGTGAGAAAACCTGCATATCTTTAGAGAATTCTGGAGATATGTGCAACCTACCAATACGCATTGGAGCAGCGTGGTAGATCTTAGCTCCAACCCTTCTCTCCAGAAACGGAGAGAGGAGGCCTATTCCCAGCAGTGGGATTGTAGCAGGCTGATACTTTACCTTTACTTTTTATGGGCATCATATACAAGTTAAGAACTTAAGCGAGAACACCTTGTACCAGAAGGCGCAGCGTTGTTAGAATCACCCAAGATATTTAATAAGATAGGAAATTTTTGGAATAAATGTAGCAGCATTGTATAAATGTGGCAGCAGCATTAGGATATGCCTATCATTGCAAGTTAGTTAAAAGCTTTTTACAAAAGTAATAATAAAATTATCAATAATTTTTACACAATCGCAAAGCTTTGCGATTTTGTAAAATTGTCGTGGAGTCTATCTCCTGATGATGCTTCGGTTGCGGGGCGAAACGATTGTTGAGTTTGCGATAGTGAACGTGTGTAGTGCTTGTGTATTGTGGTGGGAGTGGTGGAGGTTTGTGCATGTGTTTTTACGAATCCTGCATCGAGTATGAAAAAACGGATAGTCCACTATACATTTAGCACTATATATTTTTCTATTTACTGTATCGCGGATTATAGAAAAATAATTTTAATATTACTTTTGTATTATGGATCTCCAAAAAGTAATGTCTATTTCTATAAATTATTTTATCTACTCTGATACTATAATACAAAGATTATAAAACTGAAAACAAAATTCTTATGACAAACATTACGTACAGAACAAAAATTAAAGATTAAAAAGTTTTATTACGATACAAGTCTTGTATGGACACCTGTATCATAATCTAACTTTTTAATCATAACGATACACCTATACAACTTCCAGCCGGACCAAGGAGGTTGAACCTCTACCTTTAAAAAAAAGGTTTCAATGAATGGGTCCGCGGCGACACAACACGCATGCGCAATCAATGTTTGCGCCTTGGCGCCAATATATGACATTTAAAAAATCTTTTCAATATTTAAACGAAGTTTAGTTTGGTTTGTAAAAAAATAAGTTTTTGTGTAAAAACATGTCTAAGATGTCGGGGATAGTGGTGATTGCACACCACCAGATATTCTGAAAGCTGCGTCAAACATGACCATGAACCTGTTGCCGACGAAATCTAGGAGCAACTATATTAAATGTTACCACGAGTTCATGGAATGGAAAATGAATATTCAGAACATCAATAATTATTACAAGTAAAAATAAATTTGTTGTTATATTCAGCGTTTTTATGCAACAGTATCATAATCTACTATAAAAGCTTTTTTTAAATCAGTAAAGAATAACGACTACAGTGATTGTATAAAAACTGGGAAACTTTAACGGAATGATATGTAATCATAACAACCTCATCAATCATTATTTGCTCCCAATCCGAAACACTTGCCAATTCAAAAGTGCTTATAAAAATCTACTCTGACTTATAACAATGAACTTACTCGACAAATGAAGTTCATTATTCTATTCATTATAATTCCATTCGAGATAACGTTATTATTACTTGTGCTAATCAGGGATCGTTACTCACACTTAAGGTATGTTCATATTGAATATTGCGATATCTGTTATTACGTTTTAGATAAATTCAATAACGATATATGTATGCAAAGTGCTAATTCACAAGGCTAATAAACAATATCAGTGTCACTTATGATAAAGAGATTATTTTGTTACTTTTATAATATAAGCTGTGAACGATCAATCATTAAAAAACATGTACAGATTGGTCTCCTGACATTTATTTTAGCACAAAATAAATAAATATACAGGATATTACACCCAAAGTAAGTTAATTTAATACTTGTATTATGGGTGATATACAACTGATAAATAAATTACCTACTTATACAATTTAAAATAAATACTTCAATGCATAAAGAAACAGATATTCGAAGAACCAACAAATGTTATTTAGAAAGTTTCGGACCTCGGCGGAAATCGAATCCGTGAACGCATGAAGTGATGGCAGCGTGTGTGCCTCGCCATCCGTGCCAGCGCGCCAGTCAAAATAGTTTTCGCAAAATATTATCAAAAGTAATAATAAAATTATTTTGCTATTATAATCCGCGATACAGTAAACTGAAAATATATATAGTGCTAAATGTATAGTGGACTATCCGTTTTTTCATACCCGGTACATGTAGGATTCGTAAAAACACATGCACAAACCTCCACCACTGCCACCACAATACACAAGCACTACACACGTTCACTATCACAAACTCAACAATCGTTTCGCCCCGCAACGCCTAATTCTATAAAATATTATCAATTTAAAATATTTGCAATCTTATAACAGTATTTTAAAGATATTTGGTATCAATCACAATGAAATTCAGTGTTGGCATTTTATCGTGTTGTTTATCAAGATTTCACTAACTCTTTAGGGGTCTCATTTTTGAATGCGTTGGTGTTATACAAAAACATGTCAGTCATTTTGTGAGCGTGTATGCGACACAATACTTAACCTAAATGCAACGCGGGCGGCCTACTCGATGACTAACCGATAAAGGGTTGTCCCGTAATGCGAATGGCGATAACACGGAGCCCACACTGTTCTCATAACATCCTTGTTGTTGTGTGGCTTTGTTTATGTAAATGATTTGCCCTATCTATCTTTCCATCTGTAAATGATGGTATAAAGCGGCCAAAATAAATTTAAAGACAAAAACTAGTCTAATCAGACGCAAGGGTAATGCACAAATCGCCAATACAACAAAATAATACGAAAAAAAGAACCAAAACTTTGTATGCCTTATTACGAAAATTACGCGGCTGAAGGAGTATGAAGTTTGGCACACTTATAATTTATATAGAGAAGGAGTCCAGCGTGCTAATATTTTTAAAAATGACGCATTAAAAATTAAATTATTAAATAAAATAACACACACATACGAGTATTTACTCTTTTATGTTTACAATGTTAAGAAGATTCATTGATTCACTCTACTCATAATTTTTATTATTTGTATTGTTGTGTATTTTTATTATTGTTTTTATTATTAACCTAAATTCATTTCGGATTAGAGAAGTGCATTCACTTCTTCATATCTAGTCATTTTTCTATTGCTAGTTATAGGAGATATATTTGATAAAAAAAGTCGTGCCTAAAATATATTAAGTTTAAAAACAAGTTAAAACAGAAATGAGTTGAAAGAGTTTCATATATATAATTATTCAAAAAAATATTCTTATGTAGAAAAATATCTATAAACTAATAATATTTTCAATAATAAACACCTCTGTTAACAGATAAGATCTGTTGAAAATTTAGGAATTTGTTATAGCCTACTTTATAACTTCCTACGATTATCTATATATATTACCATTATTTTTATTGTTATACAATAATATATGAATAAATAGTAATTCATATATTATTGTTTTACAGCACTAACAAGTTGTGATAGCGTAGCCATAGTATAGTAGTGTGACCATGCGATTCTTTCGAAGGGGTCAGGGATTCAATCCCGGGCAGGCACTAATGAGTTTTTCTATTATAAAGTTGCATCTAATCGATATTTGCAATTTATCACACGCTTAACGTTAAGAAAAACTTGGAGACCTCATATATCAGAGGTTAGTCGTCGGATGTTCGCTGCCTATGGTAAATTAAAACGGTGGAAGAATCTATTACCAGTAAAGACAAAGATAGTTCTGGCTAACACGCTCCTTCTTCCCATTTTAGATTACGCCGATATCTGTTGCATGGATTTGACGGAGGAGCTCCTTAATAAATTAGAACGCCTACAGAATTTATGTATAAGATTTATTTATTGTTTAAAAAAGTTTGATCATGTCACGGAGTATCGCCTTAGGTTAAAATGGCTTCCAATACGGTATCGGCGTAATCTTCATGTCCTCTCAGTCCTTTACACTACACTTTTCCTACCTCATGCGCCACTTTATGTCAAAGATCGGTTCAATTTCCTTTCCTCCTATCCTCATCATCATTCTCTCCGTTCACAAAGTGATAGCAGACTCAAATGGCCCCCGTTTTAACACCCATTTGTACAGTGAGTCCTTCACAGTCACAGCTGTTAGGTTGTGGAACGCACTTCCACCACAAATTCGGCAGTCTAAATCTTTGTATATATTTAAGAGGCGTGTAAAGATTCATTATCTATCTATGTAATTTACATTCACTATTATTATAATTATTTATGTATTTATGAATGTATCATTATGTATGTATTATTGCTTATATTGCATATATGTAGAAATATAAATATTTATTGAAGTATTTATCTATTTCATATTGATTTATTACTATTTTAGTGTATGTATTAGTATGTACATTTATATATTTATTGAATCTTAGCTGCACTTATCCGTTTCGTTTTGTTTTAAGGACCTTAGTGTAATGGTTGCCTGGAAGAGATCACCTTAGTGATAAGGCCGCCCTGTGTCTATAATTTAGTTTTTAACATTATTGTTTGTATATCCTTGTTTGCAATAAAGTTATCATAAATAAAAAAATAAATAAATAAAAAACATCTAGAGGAAACTCGCATATCTCTAGAGAGTTCTGTGGATATTTGTAACCTACCAATCAGCATTGGAGCAGCATGGTGGGTCATAACAACAACCCTTTTCTCTTAAAACGTAGAGAGAAGGCCTACGTTCAGTTGGATAATAAGAGGATGTTACTTTATTACATACACACTGCGTATAGAAAAATTAGCCTATCCACAATCTCCTCTATATTCCAATGAAAATCTGTTTAGTTCTAGAGTATGTACTATTAAGGTAAACATTGCTCAAAAATGGCACTAACTTTTAGTGAAAACGGTACAAAAATACATTCAGTGGAATTTGGGAAAATCAATAACATACCAACGTACATACGACTTTTGGGGAATTTGTTTTATATGTATAAAAAATTTGCATATTCATCGTTCGATTATGAGCATCGACAGAACATCTAAGTTCATGATGTTGTCATAGGCAAAGTGGTACCGTTTTTATGAGATGCTGCACGTAACAGTTATTTGACCGTTATATTGACTCGCGTAAAGTATCATCCCAAATTTAACTGAGCATTTTCATCTCTTATAAAAAAGTCATCTAACATGCATCGATATCTGGTGTTTAAGACGTCATTTTTTGTAAGGGGTTTTTTAGCTTTGTTGTATATAATTGTGGAAAACGATTAATATAACAGGAGAGACGAAAAACTTTCGCATTTATAATATTAAAGTACATCTATATTAATCTGTATCTATACTGATATAAATGCGTTTTTATTGCATAATTGATGAAAATTGATACAATGATCTCACATACCGTGTCAATATAAAGGGAAAAATTACCGTTTTTCGAAATAGGAAAACGCATTATATTTATTATAACAGGTTTTATCATTTTAAAAAGTTGCCGTAAAAAAAAACCGCGCTTATGTGTTGTTTTAAAACATATGATAAAAAGTAATGAAAATATTACTTTTCTATAATAATTATTTATTTAATTAAATACTTATATAATATAGTGTAATATATATAACTTATATGTAGTGGATTATAGCAAAATAATATTTTCATTAGTTTTGTGTAATGGACCTCCGCAAAGTAACGCCAAATTCTATAAATAAATATAAGGTAAATTTACGTATAAATATTTGAACTAAATATTAACCTATCATCGGGTGATACGATGCGTACAGCTAAATCGTTATCGTCAAATACATACAATTGTTTATGACATCCTTGAGATTGAACTCAGGTCGTATGAACGCATTACGATGTTTGTAAATAATTTGACTGGCTCGTTGGTGTAATTGGCAGAGACCCTGTCTTCAGCTCCGGGGGTCGCTGGTTTGATTCCCGCCCAGGGCCAACATTTTGTTTATAACCATACCCATAACACGTAGGCCATAAAACGAGTATTAAGTTAATAAAAGAAGTGATAAAAAACGAATTAGTTATGAAAAGCGTGTGATAAATTGCATTTATCAATTAGACACATAAGTTTTAACAGAAAAACTCATTCGTGCCTGCTCAGGTTTGAACTCGTGACCCACTTAAAAGAGTCACACGGTCTCACCGCTGGGCTATCACAGCTCGCAAAGCAAATGCAAATTGCTAAGCAATAGATACACTCGAATAAAATTAAAATATAGGAACTAGTTTTTCTAGTTTCCTTATAGATATAGCGAGATTTTTTTATATCCTACAGTTAGCTCGGTATATAACCTTTAAGTATACACGATTTCATCAGCACCACAACACAGCTCTTGATACATCTTTTCATTGAATACTTAAAGATGCGTCATTATTTACTACATGATGATAGATTCTTCATATATAATATTACTAGAAAGCTTAGAATTTATATGTGTACGCTTGGCAAGTATTTAAGTAACCGAATTAAAAAAGTTGTTTTGTGTTGAATTGCAATAATTTATTGCAATAGCCTACAAAACTCGTGAATGTTAACGAGTCTTTTAACTTGGAAGAGCAATAAACAACTAGTTTTTTAATAATCGTAGCGTCTTGTCATTGAAATAGTATTACAATATCTAACTCAAGTAAGCCTTATTTTGAATTAGGTCCGTTTAATACTAAGCGTGTGATTTATATACAACGGATTAAAGTATCGCCTTCATTTGCGATATTTTAATACGGAACAAGGAAGTTTACTGGGTCAGTTGGCAAACAATCCGTGACGTAACTTTCAGTGTTTAATTAAACGGCAAACAAGCGTTACTAAATTTGTCTTACGAACTTTCCGCAAAGGCGTGCTCGGCTCTATAATTAGAGGCGCGTGCGGACGAATTTATATAGGAAGGGATGCGATAGCGGCTCCTGGCACGGCCCCGCGACCTACATTATAATGATATGCGCCGCTTGAGACAAATGCCCTGTGCATACATTAATAACGTCCCATTAATCTAAATCCAATTATTTAACGACACTTACACAAATTAACAGACACATTTCTTCAATTATAACAATTCTCGCTCAGCGTGATAAAAAATACCTTTCGGTATTTATATTTCTTATATACGATTATCAACTTAAAGAATTATTAAAAATTCCCTGAGCAAACCATTAAAACGTCCCATTAATCTAAATCCAATTATTTAACGATACTTACTACCCTTTCAATTTATAAGAATTATGTTTATATTTATAACGATTTCCCCTTAACACGATCAAAAAACCTTTGATATTCATTAATTATAACAGTAATCAATTTAACAATATACTAAAAAGCCACCTTTACATACATTAAATAGCGTCCCATTATTCTAAATCTATTTATTTAACGACACATAGACACTGAGATATTAATGTGTTTATTTATAAAGATTTAATTTAACTCACTGAAAAGTGCTTATTGATTATTTATAATTACAATTACTTATGTTTCACGTTCATAAACTTAATAATACCTACGTTACGTATTTTCTGGGGTTTGTAATATTTTAATTGAGTCCGCACAATTGTTTATAATAATATAAGTAGATTAGTAAAAATTAGAAAAAAATTATACTTATCTGAAAAAAACCTATAGAAATATATATATCTGTTTGTAAATATATTTTGCTTAAAATTATTTTGGTGCACAAAGTGAGAAAATACTTCACTTGTATATTTCACTTACCCATAACATTAAATTCATAATATGTATGTAGTTTTAAATAACATAAAATCGAAGACTTGTTTGTTTACTCCTATTCAAGCAGTTAACCGTACAGTTATCTTCAATCATACCAGGTTTTAGAACAATTAATCAAACCCATAGATATAATCGACGTTCGTCAACAAATTTATTTAGATCATCATTTGCCAATATTACACGAGCATTGACTGTCATAATTAATTATCTTTAGTTCATGATTGAAGTGGCCGATAACAATATGATCCGTGTAATGTCTTAATTATAGTGTGTAACAGTCGTGTAATAAACTTTGATGGATATATAAAATTAGTGTACAAAAGTAGTAATAAAATTGTTTTGCTATAAACAGCGATAAAGTAAATAGAAAATATATGTAATGCTTAATTTAGAGTGTACGAATAGTCATTCGTTTTCATTCCCGATACATGCAGGATTCGTAAAAACACATGCACAAACCTCCACCAACGCCACCACAATACACAAGCGCTACACATGTGCACACGGCAAAGTCGCAAAGCTTTTCGGTTTTGTCGCGGAGTCTTATTTCCAGCAGACCTACCATGAACTCTTATTGCGACTAAATTGAAGACGTAAACGACCACCGCGAATCGCTTTCTTTTCGTACCATGAAGTGTGAATTGCATTGGGGTCGTAATGTTTGAAAAGGATAACGTTATATGAACTACAGATTACTCTGTCTCTTTTATTCACATGTTATTAGGATGAATTCCGAACGCTCATTCGGCAACGACTTAAAGTGTGCGTCTTTAAGAGGTCGTGGTATGAAAAAGCAAAACAATTTCGTTTACGTCTTCAGTTGAGTCGCAATAAGAATTCATGGTAGGCCTGCTGATCATGCTTCGGTGGCTGGGCGATTGTGGAGTATGTGACACTGAACGTGTTTAGTGCTTGTATACTGTGCTGGCGCATTGCATGTGCATTCGAACAGCGTGCTGGATAGATCGGCTCCAATTTGAATTGGTAGCCATAAGCCAGGAATGCCAAAGATATGTTTTCGCTAAATATCTTTTCTCACTGGAAACCGTATGATGAATTGTAAATATCAACGAAGAACATAGATATTTATGTTATCAAGAGTTTATGAAAACTTAACTTAGTGTAGTACATATCGTTCATAGGCGGCAATAGTGATATGAGCGATTTTTTATCTATAAAATATATCTGTAAGTGTATCGTTCTAATCATAAAATAACAATCACAGATCCAGTTAATACTAGGAAGTAGGTAAAAACTTATACACACATACTTGTAGATCTACTTCGAAATGAAGTTATAGTATATAGAACCAATTTTACGCCTTAGCTGTTCTGTATGTACAATTGGCGCGTGCCGCACGGCTGCAATGCAGGCAAATCCTAGCCATTGTGCTCCGATGACAATAGTTCCGGTGCTAATTCAAGGGCAGCCCGCCATTGTAGATCGGGGCCACTCCTGTGTTGCGCCATCCTGTAATCGGAAAAGCAATTTTATAAGTCTATAGAATAATAATTCTCTTAGGTTTATAAATCTATGAGCCGTGGAAATTGATTAAGGCGACCGATGACTTATTAGGGATTCACGAATTCAAACAAGGATCCAAGTTTTGCTATAACTTATTATTGGTTTGCTTTTTTTGGTGAAGGGAAATATAATAAATATAGCTGAATATCTTACAAGAATTTTTGTGATATTTGTTTCTTTATCCCCAATTGATCTTTATTCAAGTACTTTTCAGTGAAGGAAATTGTAGTATGTGTTTTGAGAATTTTTGGGTTGTTTGTAACCTTAGACCCATCGCTTTAGAGCCGCGTTTTAGGTATAAATTCTCTCCAAAAAAGAGAAACGGGTCTTCAGACAGCAGTGGCGAGCAATATTCCTCTACTTTACATTTGCTTATATATATTATTTTATAGAAAATCCGTAGACGTCTGACTGGGGATGGAATTAGCAAATCACGCACACATTCTAAGGTTATCATACTTACCTATATTCCATTTGGAGTTAAACGAAAGAAATTCTATAATACATTTTTGTAAAGCAGTAATGAAAAAAAGTTTTGTCTCTTTTTGTTCATACAATACTAAATGACTCAACTATTTGGTAATAGCAGACGTTGACTTAAAATTATATCATGCTATAATGCAATTTGCGTTACCTCCGTAAAAAAGACGTGATTTATGACAGTGATAATTTCCGTGTTGAGGTAGTTGTTTCCAGCTGGTTGGACGATGTTAGTGGTTTCCCTTAATTGCTATTTGCTAAAACTGCTTATCATAGAAGTAATGCGTAAAGTTTGATTGATATGAGATTATTAATTTTACCAATACTGAAATACGATAAAACGTAACTTTGTCCGCGTCAACTGAAGCGATACAAACCCGTTACATATTTACTCTATGTTTTTCGTGTTCCTAATGTAAAAACGAGACCTTTATTCTATATGTTAGCCTGCTAGATAATTTCAATTTTTTATAAATTTCATCAATATTGGTCCAGCGGCTGTGATTAAAGGGTTTTTATGTTAATACAGATACGGAGAGATTCATAATAGTAGTATGGATATGCAAAAACGACAATGCGGAAAAAATTTGCGAACGATAAAAGAATATTTGTTTATGTGACTATTGAAGTGTGAAGTTGGCTTTGGCGGGTTGTCTGTAAGAGACAACTTTGGATATAAGACTAATCTCTGTTCGTATCGGACCCTACATTACATACAGTTTTATTGGTTTTGATTTTTACTTGTTTTTGCTATTAATATTATACTAGTTGGAACATTGTATTGTAGCATCACGATGTTACTTCTCTTGCCAGAAGAATACAGTCCTCTTTGGTAGAATCGAGCAAACTGTCGCCTACTGTCATAAATTATTTGTATAATACCAGAATAATATCAGAAGGAACAATGAAATTATATTATCGTTCCATTATTCTCATATCGTTCGAAGTTCTTAGAAATTGTGCTGCGATATCAGTAATGACTAATTGTTCGCGAGTTGGGACAATATTTTATCTGCAGACGACAGCGATTTTGGCGCGACTCGTGTAATGACAAAAGTTGTAGTCTGTTTTTGCACTTCGCCTCTACCTCTATGGAAAATCTAATCTGTTTAAGTAATACTGAAGATAAAAAAAAGATTTTATCTTATCGTTTTGTAAAGGTATGCGGTTTAATCAAGATAAAGAATGTTTTGAATGTAGTCATCATAGATTTCAGTACGAAGTTTTAGTTTGATTTACTTTAAAAAAATATATATTTTTGAAGAACTCGGTGATGATGATATTTATACTTTACAATGTTGAATTGGTTAGTTTCTTGAATAATTGTAATAATGTAGTACATGGTAAGATAAATATTATTTCAAAAGAAATAGGAAGCGTGTGATATAATCGTCCATTCAAATTATTAATACAGGCATTAAATATTAACAGGCATAATTACGCACCTTTGTGAATTTTGACTATGAAGTTGAGAAAATCTTTTAATTTTTTTTCTAACATAGGAATCTTTTTGTTACAGGTAACTCAAGTAAAATCTTTTATGCGAAACAAAGACGACTATCACACGAAGATTCAGTGCGCAATAGGTATCAGTACGTTGTAATGTCTTTCTATTCTAAAACTTATCATTGAACAGTCTCCTGATCTGTCGCTGTGTCTGCGATAAATTCAATAATTACTAATCGGATTTTCAACAAAAGAGGATGGTTTAGGTATTATTTTAGATACTTTTTTGATTAAATTGGTTGAAATGTGACGTTAATTTTTCAAAATGGAAAAAATGGCTGTCTGGTAGTTTTTATCGAAAACGCAGCCCAATATTTTTGTTATATAATCAATAATGTGAAGCGTTGATGGTAATTGTTCTCTAGCACCTATATAAACATATTATACGAAATTGTAAGAAAATAAAAGATATATCCGAAGTCCCTTTTGATATTATCGGTAATAAGAAGGCCAGCAAACATGAATATGTAATGTAGTAATGAAATTATTTCACTTTGTTTTTAGTTGGTTTTCTATAAAAACAACCAGTGATGATTATATAGACTGGCCTGTTGGCGCACTGGGTAGTGACCCTGCCTTCAGCTCTGCGGGTCGCGGGTTCGATTCCCGCCGAGGGCCAATATTTTCTACCAAAAAATTCTTTGTTCTTCGAGCCTGGGTATATATTTGTATTTAAGTAGGTATTTAAAATTATATATATATTATATACCAGTTGTCAGTCACCATAATACGAGTATTAAGTTTCTTACTTTGGGGACGACCGACCGTGTGGGTAGTGTTATTATAGTCTTTATCTACTCTGATACAAACAAAGATAATAAAACTGAAAACAAAATTCTTATGACAAACATTACGTACAGAACACAAAAAAAAAGGTTTCAATGAATGGGTCCGCGGCGACGCAACACGCATGCGCAATCGATGTTTGCGCCTTGGGGCCAATATATGACATTTAAAAAATCTTTTCAATATTTAAACGAAGTTTAGTTTTGTTTGTAAAAAAATAAGTTTTTGTGTGAAAACATGTCTGAGAGCGGGGATAGTGGTGATTGTACACCACCAGATATTCTGAAAGCTGCGTCAAACATAACCGTGAACCTGTTGACGACGAAATCTAGGAGCAACTATATTAAATGTTACCACGAGTTCATGGAATCGAAAATGAATATTCAGAACATCAATAATTATTACAAGTAAAAATAAATTTGTTGTTATATTCAGCGTTTTATTTGCAATATTGTTTTACGTATTATAGTATGAGAGTAGATAAAGTAGTGTATGATATAATTTATAGAATTAGGCGTTACTTTGCGGAGATCCATAATACAAAAGTAATAATAAAATTATTTTGCTATAATCCGCGATACAGTAAATAGAAAAAATATATAGTGCTAAATGTATAGTGGACTATACGTTTTTTCTTACCCGTTACATGCAGGATTCGTAAAAACATATGCACAAACCTCCACCACTTCCACCACAATACACAAGCACTACACAGGTTCACTATCACAAACTCAACAATCGTTTCGCCCCGCAACCGAAGCATCATCAGGAGATAGACTCCACGACAAAATCGCAAAGCTATTTAAGATTAAGCTTTGCGATTTTGTCGTGGAGTCTATCTCCTGATGATGCTTCGGTTGCGGGGCGAAACGATTGTTGAGTTTGTGATAGTAAACCTGTGTAGTGCTTGTGTATTGTGGTGGAAGTGGTGGAGGTTTGTGCATATGTTTTTACGAATCCTGCATGTAACGGGTAAGAAAAAACGTATAGTCCACTATACATTTAGCACTATATATTTTTTCTATTTACTGTATCGCGGATTATAGCAAAATAATTTTATTATTACTTTTGTAGTGTATGATACTGTACATAACTTGGTCTTATAACACTCGTGTGACACTATAAAAAAACTCGCCTGCGGCTCGTTTTTTAAACCACACTCGTGTTATAAGAACCCTTATTATGCAACAGTATCATAAAGTACTAATATTTATCAATGATATTATGTCATATGTCGTAATATATGTGAAATAATATCGTCATAAATATAATAGTCTAGCCGATTTCATTTCCAAATCTTAAGAAATTATCTTAATTCGTTGATCTTGTAGGCCTACGAGTAACTTGATTGTAACAAAAACATCACTATTATTAAAATTGAATCCATAGTAATACAAAAAGCAGCTCAAAGGCCATTAGCTGAGTTGTGCTTTAAGCTCCCTCTAAATCCTTTTAAGTGAAACTTTGTTGCCTCAAGGCAATTTCTCTCCATTTCACATCATAATACCAGTGTAGCCACAGAGCTTGTTTGTTCGAGACTAGCGTTGAAAAATTGAAATATAATGGTCGGTAAACTTGAGCTTATTTAAACGTTACATCTTGTTTTTCTATAAAAAGAAATTGCTTTCCATTCAATCTCATACTGGTGTTTGCGAACATAAAATAACTTCGCTCATATTTATTTATATACGCTTTTTAGCCTACTCTTTTAGCGACTTTATATGAGAGTAAAGAATCATTTGATTCAGTTAACGCTGTCCACTTAGACCGTTAAATTCTTTAGATTATCATATGAGATTTTCGAACTCTATATGTATTTAAGACATATACATATAGAGTCAAATCAAATGAAAAAGTCTTTTAATGTTTTGGATGTCGACACATGAATATGCTTACACTAAGAGCCAGTATGCCATTGGCGGCCTCCTCTCTCCGTTTTTGTAAAGAAAGGTTGATATCAAGACCCACCACGCTGCTGCAAAGCGGATAGGTAGGTTAAACATATCCCCAGAATTCTCTAGAGATGTGCAGGTTCCCTCACGATGATTTTCTTCCCCGAAAACCATGTGATAAATTGTAAATATCAATTAGATCAATTATCTTAGGTTTTAACAGAAAATATCAATGGGGCCTGTCCGGGCTTTGAACCCTTGACCACGCTATCTCAGCTCAATAATACTTAACAATAATATTGATACTATAAATAACAGTCTAGAGTACAGTATAAAATATTTTTTATTAAAGAAATAAAACTCAAAAAGTTTTTATTATTGGTATTGGTAGGTATTTAAATGTTAGTGTTACAAGTGTTGTTTTTAACTAGTTTACTATTATTCAACTTGGGAAATGTCTCCAAAAAATACGACTTTAATATAAAACTTTTGTTAAAAATGTACTGTCGTAAAAGGACATAAAATAAATAAATAAATAAATATATGGGACATTTACACACACGGTCGTCCGTCCCCAAAGTAAGTAACTTAATACTTGTGTCATGGGTGACGGAAAACTGGCAGATATACTACATATATAAGTTTAAATACATACTTAAATTCAAATACACACCCAGACTCGAAGAACCAACAATTTGTAATAATAAATAAATAATAAATAAAAGAAGCCATACTTATTCGAATAGAAGGACGTAGACGAAATTATTGAAAAACCTTGTCAGATGATCTTTTCATAAGATTTGTATAACATGTTTTTGCGTTACAAAATATGCAATAGTTATCACACAGACCCTTCGGCGACTTGTTCTCGTCGCCAAATTAAATCATACACGGTGGCGCTCGTATTTCTTGGCCATTATTTGATATTTTATTTTTCGTACGACGTAACATTTGTTATGATGTATTGCTTTACTCCATATCTCATCTTACATAACACGGAATCGTAATTGTTCTTTAATATTTATAAGGTTAAACCGTATTTGTCAATTTCGTAGACACAAGTTTTTTTTGGATTGGTAAAAATATTATTTTATACGCATACGATAATGTTAATAATTTAATTTTCTGCTTAAAAGATATCATTTATTGTGAACAGCAAGTTTCGTGAAAACAAAATTTATGAAACAATATATTAAAGGTTAGTTGACATCAGGCAGACAGCCGGTCGTAAAACACGTAGCTAAAATATGCGACAACATGTTTCTAACATGTTGTGACGACCCCACTTATAATGGGATAGGGGCAGGTGAATGATGATATTAAAGGTCGTAGTCCTATATCGTAACTCACTAACAAAGAAAAATAATTTTTTTAGGAGTGTACTTAATGATGATGTGTACTTTTAGGATGACAACTTAATAACATGATTAACTTATAAACAAATATAATATATAAATTTAAATATATATCTCTTTTTTTATGTTGTTTTTTTAATCATTCAATTAGCTCAAATAGTGCTTTGATGCCGTTTTTAAACTTGGTTAACATACCTTCAGTTTTTAGTTTCAATTCATGAATAGTAACATTTTTCTTGTTGAAAGATAAACGTTATTTATGGAAATCTCTATATGCTCTAATCGCCAGTTCATCACAATTCTCATCCCAATGTTTATATGTATGTACTTTATTAAGAGCCGTTATGTTGCGATTGCACGCGATACTATGACTTCCACAGCCATAGAAATGTACTAATACATTTTTCGATTCACAAACTAAACTATATAAAAACAGTCTTTTCAGAATGAATTTTTTCATATCAAATATTGCATTTCAAATCTTTTCATACATCCTATAAAACGTAGGATATATAGCTTCCGTTTTTGTATTTCATACCAAATAAAAATAGGCTTTATTTAAATCATGAAAAGTATCTACAAAATGGACCCATAAATTTTGTATCAAAATTATTACTTACGATAATTGATATATATGATAATTATGCCGTGTGGTATCCGGCAGAATAGAATAAACCACCCTCCTTTCTTACCGAGGTGCCGTTAGAGGCGACCAAGGTACGTGCCGTGTGGTATCCGGCTGTATAGAATATAGACCACCCTCATTTCTTACCGAGGTGTCGTAAAAAGCGACTAAGGTAAGTTGACGTCAGGCAGGCGGCCGGTCGTAAAATACGTAGCCAAATTATGTGACAACATGTTTGAACATGTTGTGCCGACGCCACCTAGAGAGGGATAAAGGCACGAGAATGATGAATTGATAGTTATGATTCGCTGCATATCTTTGAAGATTTCCTGGCTGCATGCTTTCTTTTCAAGTTAGAGAGGAACGAAGCCACTTCTTAGCACTGCGATAGTTTAAGGTCGCTAAATTAATAATGTTTATATATAAAAAATAATGTTTATCTGTTTTTTAAAGATTGCTTATAGAAATGGCTGGACCGCTTTAAATAATATTTTTAGATTTTTTTTAATGCAGGATCATTTTAAAATTTTGTGGTGATCGGAGCATTTTCTAAACTGTTGAGTTTCGTTTCGAGAAGAGTTTAAACCACACTGAGGTACAGCAACTTGTGGCTGGACAGCTAGTTACAGATATAATTACTATATCCCAAATAATACCCATAAAGGTTTAACCATTTTTAATGATTATTCGATAGAAGGCTGTCGGTGGAAGATGAAAAGCAGAGATATTCATTTATTTTGTTTTCGACTTTGGCTTCCACGAAACAATGCAATGTTCCGATAAACACTGTCACAATAACATACCTCTTATGAAAGACGGCTTTTTATGAATACCAATTGATTAAAACGCCGTGTCTAATGCTTGCTATAAATCGTACGAGCGATGTTCCGTTGTGTTTGCGGTTGCACGCGATACTCGCTCGAATCCCGGGAACATAATACTAGAGTTAGATTTCTCTTCACGCTAGCCTCCCTTGCGGGATACAGCCATTAGCAACAAAGCACTTTAGCTCGATTCACAAGTTTTAGGTCGGAAAGACTAAGTTGAAAGTTGTTTCCTTTGTGCGATATATAAAGATGAAAACGTGCGGCAATTTATTTACGAGTACTGTCTGATTAAAATTTAGATGTCACCCAATAAATATTTATCTAAACTTACAAGAAGTTACTTGTCGTTTTTGGTTGGCAAATAGCTACCACCGAAACATACTTTTTTGATCTATTTTTTCACAAGGTAAGGTAAGGGTAAACCTGCAATAAAATACATCGCAGTTGCTCTGTTATGTTATTACATAAGGAAAACTTAATGGTCGCAATGTATTTTTATTCCGTTTAACAATGACAAATTTGTGGTTTAAATCATTTGAACACAGACGATTTTCATTCAATAACCCTAATGCTGTAGCGTTAAAATCATTTATGGTCATATAAAGTTTATGTAGTAAAATTAATTAAAGGACGTTAAGGGCAGTTTCTTTTCTAGTGGAACAGTGGAAGTTAATACGGGTTAGTGTAAATTAAATATATAAATATATTTAATCACATTTTATAAAAGTGAAGAAGAAGAATGTATGTTGAAGAAGATATTTTCCATGTAAAACAATAGACATTTTGTGTGCCATTGCAACAGTTTCTAAATTGCCTTACAGAGTACCATATAATTTAGTGTTAGCCACACTGTAAAATCTTCCTGTGAAGACTCCGTTATTTACATTATGTAGTGTATTGTTAAGTCTTATCTGTGCTTATTGTTGTGTACCGCATAATTTCGGACCTTATTCTGTTCGAAAATTTAACGGTTAGTTTTATCACTTCTTATATGATTTTAAGGTTGCTGCCAAATAATTTATAGAATTGGGCGTTACTTTGCGGAGATCGATAACACAAATATAATATTTTTATTATTACTTTAATTGCTGCCAAATGTATATCGCCTAAATAATACGTACCTAATATTTGCATTTGACAATCGATCCTTCCATCGATTAAAGTGCTCTAGCGATATGCAGGTGTCTTCACCGAAAAGCGTGTAATAAATTGCAATCATCAATTAGACACATAAGTTAATAGGAAAACTTATCGGTGCTAAAAAGTGTAAAAAAAATTTCTTAATGTTATATTGTAGTCCCGTATATAATCTTCAATCACACCGAATACCGAATATTGTTTCAGTCAATTTGCTGTGAAAACATAACAGACTGACAGAGAGACAGACAAATAAAAAGATAAACTTTCGCATATTATAATGTATATTTAAGAATGCGTTAAATAGTGTCCCTTAAGAAATTGATTATAATGTTATATGGTGTCATCACTTACAATCATAATAGACACGTTTTATATCGATTACACGCAATAAGGATTGCGCAAAAAGTGTAATGTATGAATATTTGAATTATATATTTCTTATTATATGCAATTAGGAAAAATTACTCTTTTAATCTATTCAATGAATGTTAAAATATTCATCCTATTTTCAATAAAAATTAATAAAATATAAAATTAACTTTTAGAGTGTTCTAGTACAAATAGCAAATTAAGATAAATAGCAGTAAAGCACCACGTGCTATATTCCTGAAAATTTTTGTAACCCCAGTTCATACTTCGAGCAATGCATATACGCAATTATCTAGCAATTTAAATCTAATAATAAAAATAAATATAAAATTGACACGATGATTAAAGAAAGATCCGTCATTGAATATTCAGGTTTCAATAATGACACTTTCATCAATTGTATAGAAGACTGACTATCAAAAATCAATAAGAGTTATAGAATAGCCGCTAATTCTATCAACATTAGAAAGTACCGTTTCGTCATACGACCTATTCATCGTAGTAATGGGCAGTAAAACGACATAGCATCTACTCACGAGGCAATAACAACGGGTGGATACGCATAATACGTCTGTTGTTTGCGTGGGAGTCGTCCTATTTTGCGAACGTACTTACTTTCGGCACGCATAAGTGATTTTTGATTGTACACCATGAGCTCTGTTGCGTCATGTGTTAATTACGTATACAACACAATAGTGATATAGCAATTATATTATATTTTCACGATTACAACGTTACATTTGCACGTTCATTTTTTAACTACTGATATCTGCGTCTCTTTGTTTATTTCGAAATTAGTCTTAAAATACCCTTAATCTTTTATTTCAAGTTCCCAAAGGATTTCATTACCCATTATTACTCAAAATATGTTACCCATTTCAAGAAAGGTATTGTATTTCCTGTCACTGTATAATGTATATACATAAACATTAACGTAATGTGTCGGTGTAAATAAAACTATTTTCTAAGCTAAGTTAATATATAGAAAGCATTATTATCTATAATCGTATCTGTAAATAATACGTACATCAATATCTACTTTAATATAAAAGCTTACGTTAAACAAACATTGACTTATAACTTCGACTGGAATGCTTATAATGTCGAGTCGTGACACCGCGTCCGTGGTACAAAAGTGACCTAATTTAAAATTTGAATTTTTATTGAGAATTTGATAGTTGAGAAAGTGTAGTTCAGTTTCTTCAATACATATTTTATTAATAATTTTTACTGTCATACTTACATTATAAATGTGGAAGCTTTTGTGTGTCTTGACGTCAAAAAGACGCATTTAGGTGATTTTTGTTATGGAGATTTTTGAAAGGAGCATGTGATGGCTATTATTTGACTTTAAATTATAAGGCGCTCGAAAAAGCTTGCCAATATATATAATTGAAATTTTAAACCTAAAACAAATTTGGTCAGAAAATTATAGTTCATTAATATGTTCAACATTTTTCATATCAGATAATTTGTTTTAATTTAATGAATTTCACATTCCAAACCTACTTTTAATATCTTTTTAGAAGTGTTATATTACTAAAGTATTATACGAATGATAAAATGTGTATATAGTGACAAAAATATTTTACTGTAATCGCCGATTAAATGATTAATGGTGATCGCGGATTATTAATGACCTCTGCTTATCGATACATACTAATAATATTTTTGTGGACACAAGAGTTTATTTTGTATTCACGTAATTTTTTAAGTGTTTAAAAAATATTAGAAATGATCACCGCACATAGTATAAGTCCAATTTTGTTCATTAAAAAAACCTATTATTATTGGATTAGGTCACTTATGATTTGCAGCTTTATATTCAATATTTCGTGATTGCTTTATGGCCTTTGACTAAGCTCGCCACGTCATTTGTTCGTGTACAGCTTAAAAGGTGTGAGTACACTTTTTTTATTGAGTAAATTAAATGCATACTTTAAAAATTTGTTTTGTTTAAGGCTATTGCAATTCAACTTGACCGTTCAACGAATATGTTATTGGGCGAATATATAAAAAGAAAGTTATTAGACGCTTTCACGTTTGATCGGTTCAACGCATCGATGTGATTTTTGTTATGAAGATAGAGAAAGGGCTAGAATAGTAGCAAGTAATTTATGTTAATAGTTTTGAGTGTTAATGTAATTTTAATTTTTGGATTGATAAAAAATATTACAGAAAATGATTAGCACGAAAGGCAGTTAGTTATACTTTATACTTTAGTATATAACAGTGATACTAATCGATATAATTTTTTTAATTTATGCCTCTATGATTATAGACTGTGACCAAGTAAAAATATAGTGGCGATGTTACCCTTCTTTTCATTGTCATTGACCGTGACTAAGTGAAATTATGTAATATATTTTTGCAATAACTTTATGTACATTATATTATCAAGTTACAATCCTAAAAGTTTCACTTGTTATGCTAAGTAGTATATAACAGTAAGCTAACTAGTATATAACAGTGACACTAATCGATATAATTTTTTTATTTATGCCTCTATGATTACAGACTGTGACGAAGTAAAAATATAGTGGCGATGTTACCCTTCTTTTCATTGTCATTGACCGTGACTAAGTGAAATTATGTAATATATTTTTGAAATAACTTTGTAACTAATGTACATCATTATATAATCAAGTTACAATCCTAAAAGTTTCACTTGTTATGCTTATATAGATATACGTCATATTATTTTTTTATATTAAATTAGTGCTACTGGCAACTTCATCCGCTAGTAATATTTTTTTTTTCGTAAAAAGGTAATAGTAAAATTACTATTACTGTTACTATCCCACTGCTGGGCATAGGCCTCCTCTCTACTTTTCGAAGAGAAAGTTTGTAGATATGACTAACTATACTGCTCCAATGCGGATTGATAGGTTACACATAATCCAAGAATTCTATAGAGATAATATGCAGGTTTCCTCAATTTTTTTTCCTTTATCGAAAGCGTGTGATAATTTATCAATTAGACACATAAGTGGATAGAAAACTTAATGGTGATAAGAAGAGTAAAACAGGAAAATATTATATTGTAGCCCGGTATATAAGCTTCAATCATACTGAATATCAACAATATTGTTTCAGCTAATTCTCTGTGAAATCGTAACAGACTGACAGACAGACAATCAAAAAGGTAGACTTTTGCATATGTATATTTAAGATTGCATTAAATAGTGTCCTTTAAGAAATTGATTGTAATGTTGTATGGTGTCGTCATTTATAATAATAATAAACACGTTTTTTGTCTATTTTGCTATGAGGAGAATATAAGCTAATGATGACGCGACGATGTCACTATTACCAGGTTCTTATCATTTTCACAACAAATAAGGTTCTTGAGTTGTATGTACAATTCGTGCACTTTGTGATGAAGATTAATATTGTAGGGAAACCTGGATATCACTAGATAATTTCTGGCATATGTTGAGTCTGTTAATCCCCATCGGAGCAGCTTGATAGTTCTATGCTCCAAATGTTCTTTTCTGTTCAAAGAAAAGATTTTGGTCCGGTGGTATGGACAGTAATAATCATAATAATAAAAAATAAATAAAAATTATTTATTTTACAAACTAAAATATAAGAGATACAGAAAATCTTAATAATAATTGCAGGCAGTGCAAAGGCGGCCTTAATACTAATAGTAATGTCTTACAGGCAACCTTACTTAAGAGATAAACTAAGACAAGTAGTATAAAAGACGTTGCACAAAGTATTTATTAGTAAGTAATAGGCCATTTTTAACAAAGAAAACGTGAAGAGAAGATTCAAATCGTCAGTGTGCACCGACCATATGATGATTCAAAGTTTCAAAAAGTAAAAGTGTGGACTATCGACTGGTGATAGGTCAAGGCCCAATTGCTTTGTTGTCTACCTACAGCTTGATCTGAATTGGCGTAGATAACAATTGCTACTGGGTTAATAATAGCTTAGTGGACATAAATTTGATAACCGCTCTAAGGTGGGACGAGTAACCGTGTAAACTACCAAGAAGGGTAGGTACACTTGTGTATCAATAGAAATGATTGTTACATTGAACATGCCGAATTGCTTTCTGTTATTTAATTGTGTATATTTTATTTTTCATAACTTTTTATTTGTGAAGTTAGAAATATATTTCATTTAACATTGGTATGTCTAACAAATGGATTTGTTGATTGTAACACCGGGAAGGCACTTTTTAGGTTTTCTTTAAAAAATTGTTGCTTTAATTGATTTAATTATAATTGATCACATGTAACCTACCGATCTCCATTGAGCAACGTAGTGCGTATTAAGCACCTATCCTTGTCTCTAAGGACATAAGGCTTTTACAATGTTTAATTACTTATAAACGACCTCCTAAAAAGAAGACTTTTGTAACCCGATTTCTCCGTTATTTTTGAACTGATTTTAAAAGTTCTTTTCCTATTTAATACGATATATTTACAGATTGGTCTCATTTTTAGCAAATGTAGTTTTAAAGATGAGGAGTTCTCCTCAAAATATTTCAAGCAGAAATATAGCAATTTTGATATTTTCGATTACAATCCAGGCATATGCATTCATAAAGTATTAGTTGGTAAAGTGGAAATGATTAAAAAGACCTCATATGGCCACGGCATTCCTTAAATAAAATTGTTTTTTTTTTAATTAATAACAATACGACCGCTTTTTTTAATCAAAATATATTTCGAAGGAGTGACAAAAACATGAGGTGGTCAATTAATAACAGTGGTTTATTCAAATATTTTATCCCAGTTAAGTTAAAAAGTTTCCCGCAGTGAAGCCATGGCTGGTGTAAGCTTTTTCTCGACGGGAGATCTCTTTTTCCCCATTTCAGTGTCGCGAAAGAATAGTAATAAAAATCAGAATATTCATGTCGAGGATTTCGCCTTGTGATTAATGGTCCCCCGGTATATAAAACTTTATAGCTTTGTTGGTGATAAACGAAGTGAAAAGAGTTCGCAGAATGTAAGACTTGAAATTGTATGATACAATCAGTTTTTATTCGCATTAATTTAAATAAAGTGTTATGTTACACGTGAAAGGTGCTTTTTTTAAATTTTAATAGCTGTTAAAGCTGACGGCGAATTTAATAATATTTTGACTTATCATTGATGAAGAATGAGGTTATGAAATTAGGAAAGCGTCTACTGTAATTATTCTAACTAAAATCATATACGGATAAATAAGAATTATAGTGTCACAATCACTAATAATAACAATAAATAATAAGCTTATAAAGCCGCCATTAAGCTGTGATAGCCCAGTGGTGAGAGCGTGCTACTCTTTCGAGTGGGGTCACAAGTTCAAACCACGGGAAGACACCTATGAGTTTTTCTAAAAACTTATCCGTCTAATTCATAATTCTAGTTTGTCATACGTTTTCGGCAAAAGGAAAATACCGTGAGGAATCCTGCATATCTCTAGAAAATTCTGGGGATATGTGTAACCTAGCAGTCCGCATTGGAGCAGCCTGGTAGGTCTTAACTTCAACCCTTTTCTCCAGAAACGGAGAGAGCAGGCCTATGCCCAGCAGTGGGATAGTAACAGGCCGTTACTTCCATTACGAATAAAGCCCTGATGTTCGAACAGCGATATTGCATGTCTCTTATATTTATAATTTGATTTAGCGGATTCAAATCCAGGCCAGGCACATACACGGAAAAAATATTTATTTAATTGATATTTACAATTGCGTCATACGCTTTCCGGTGAATCAAAACTTTGTTAGGATACCATTGGAGAATTCCTGTGATATTTGTAACCTGCTGTACTTCTCAATAACAAAGATATAAAACTTAATACAGCTTTAGTTGTACTATATTTTCACCGTGAAAGCGTAACAGATGGCCAGACAGACTTTCGTATTTATAATATTAGTATTCTGTGTAAAAACGTAAATATCGAATTTATTTTATTTGAAACCTATTAGCTCTCCCTCTCGTTTCAACTTAAAAATTAAAAGATCTTCAACTGTTTTTTGCTGGTAAGGAAATACAGGTTTTTTAAAATTCTATATGTTATCCAGATTAGTAAGTTTTTATGGGTCAACATTATATAAATATTGGTCCCATTAGCCTTACCGTAATACCGTAAGATACAGACGGATTCCGCGTGTATAATATTATAATGGACTTCATGTTCTCGTTATGCATAATACAAAGCCAAGAGTCCTTGTAAAATATGAGTCAGCGGGTAGGGTACCTTTCTAACCGAAGTACAAGATTACCTTTAAATTTGCATTATGACAACGTCCATACTGTAGTACGATTAGATTTTTGCCATTCAAAATATTCTTTATTCAAGTGAATTTGTAAACGTGCTTTGGAATCGTTGCTGGTTCTGAGAAGGGCCAGGAAGAAACTCGGTTACTTTTTTCATTCATTCATGAGGAAGAATACCTTAGTCTGTATAGTACTATAAATTAGGTTTGTGGCAAACTGCAATAAAGCGTAGCGTAGCGCCTACAAAACTCGTTATTGTTAAAGAGACTCATAATTTGGAAGAGCAAGAAAACATTTTTTTTTTGAATTGACTGTATGCTGTAAAAGCCGTTAGGGCTAACCCTAACGGCTTTTACAGCGTCACCGGGCGGGAGGGGCGAGCGCAGAAGCTTTACTCGCGTCGGGTAACGTCGTCCTATGGGTGCCTCCTGTGAGGCCGGACCAAGGCTCAGGGCGACGCGTAGTGGAGGGCTGATGTATGACTTTGATTAGTTATTGCGACGTCGGAAGGGTGGGGAGAAGCCACGACCAACCGACATCAGAAAACTGGGACCGCGTCTTCGCCGGCGAAGACACTGTGTGTGTGTATTACGTGTTTTTGTGCGATCGTTATTTGATCGTCAGGGTCATATAGGACGCTTATTGGACGCATATATTTTCGGTGGTCAGACCTAACTGGGATGTAGGTTGAAGCAACTGAAATAAGGGAGTTCGGGTGTACCTCAGATTTCTCGAAGTAAGATTTTGAAAAACGTTTAAAGAGGTAAGTAATGGTAGGGAGATCGAGGTCTCTATGGAGGTCAACGTTCCGAATGAACCACGAACAACCAGTGACTGTCCGCATGAATCGGTAATGAAAACACTACTTTGTTTAATATTTCTTGATGTGACAGATGGCATTGAAATAAGGATTACAACGTATCTAACTCAATTAACCTAATTTTGAATTCGGTCTGTTTAATACTAAGCGTGCGATATATTTATATTTTAAAAAGAGCAACCGCCGAGTTTCTTTCTGGTTCTTCTCGGTAGGAACAGCTTTCCGAACCAGCAGTAGATGTTGATTCAAAAGCACTTGTTTACTTGAATAAAGAATATTTTGAATTTGAATTTGAATTTGATATGTCGTGAGAACTTTCATCGGTAATAATGACCTGAATAATGAATAATGTTTTGTTTACTACCAAATTATCCGCGTGTCTGAACATTATATATATATATGAGGAATTACAAAGTATATTTCCATATTAAAAATGTCATTGCTTAATTGATCCGTTCGAACTGAAATTGTTTATCGGAGGATAAAAAAATACACTTTCACTTTGGTACTTTTGGCATGAGTATGTCTGCCATAAGTAGCTAATGACATTTAATTGTACATTAAAGAGTGACGTCACATTATAACCTCGTTTCGACAGCGCATATCAAACTATTGCGTTGTTTTCGTAACTTTGAGATTCGAGTTGGTAACCGAATGTGGGATCCGACACGTCTGTCGTCATTGTTAAACGTGTACCGGATAATTTGCAGAAATATCTGATAAATGTACAAAGATATTTTGATTTTTGAATATATACAACTTTATCTATACTAGTATAATTTATAGAATTAGGCATAACTTTGCGGAGGTTCATAATACAAAAGTAATGAAAATATCATTTTGCTATAATCCGCGATAAAAGAAAATATATGTTGTGCTAAATGTAAAGTCTATTATACGTTCTCATACCTTATACATGCTGAATTCGGAAAAACTCAAGTTCTACCCACCATCAATAACACAATAATACACAAGAACTGCACACATTCCCTACCACAATCTCAACAATTGTACCGCCTCGTAACCGAAGCATCGTCAGGAGATAACTCCACACTAATGTTATAAATATGCATATTAACGTTAATATACTGACGTGAAAGAAATCACTTGTTGTCAGGTTATAAAAGTCAGAGTACTGGTTCAGCTTGTTAGGTTATAAAAGTCAGAAGTCGTTATGTAAACTGTTTATGTAAAACAGCATGTAAAATTTGAAGAAGTTGATATATCGGTCTAAGATTAGTAGACCTCCTTGGTGCGTCTTATGGAAGTTCCAACTTCAACCAGCGAACGATAAGTTGCAATTTATATTTCTGAATTGACTCCTCTAGTTTTATCTAACGTCAAAGACGGGTCGTCAAACGGTTTAGAGATATGGTACACACTGCCATTGTATAGTAACCGTAATAAGGTTTCCCTTTCCAAGTTGGCTTCTTCCATCTCAGACTGTACCTCCATTTATCATCAGGTAACATAACCGTATAATGCAAACTTATAACTAACTAGCTTTTAAATGCAACTTCGTTTGCGTGAACTGCAGTCTTATTTTTTGAGTAAACCGTAATACTTATATTAATTATGGTTCAAGTGGGTTAACCTTAAAAGCTAGACATATGCTGTCGCGGACTTTTATTTAGAACTTTAAGAGGGCAACAATTCTGTAGTACATGATTTTTTAATTTCTTTCACCGTTTACTTAGCGCACGCAAGGGAAGTTTTCAATTTTGCCGTTTTCGTTATATTTTTATTGCTGCTCCTCTCCTATTCATCTTAGCGTGATGTTGTTTAGTCTATAGCCTTTCTGGATAAATTAGAAAGATTAGCGCGTTCAAACAAACAAACAAACTTTTCAGCTTTATATATTAAGTATAGAAATAATAGATACAAAATAAATAATTTAGAAGTTACTTTATACATGCCTTTGTTTCTCGTTTGGTGAACGTTTAATAGATAATACATATCTTGCGTTTAGATTTATCTCTGTTGTAATTGAATAACAAGGCTATTTAACGGTAATTATTGGTCAAATCGAACCACCATGTTGTGATAGCTCGAATGTTGCCGTATTTCCGCTTTGAATCACTAATTAATTACAATTAGCGCTTCGCTAATTCTTTGCGCAAAAAACGAGATAGCCTCCTTTGATCACGTTAGGAACCAATCGAGCGAGGTGTTGCTTTGAAGAACATTTGTCATGTATTTGCATTAAAACTCCATTGCTTAGAACAGCGAGAATAAAATTTCTAAAGTAGTAGGTACTCTCTGATACTATGTTGTCTTATTGATAACTTTATTCAACCCACGACTCATCTTGCGATTAATTGCGTAATTAACAGAATTAATTGAATAAAAACTAAAAATACAAAAGGCTTTCTTAATCGGAAATATTTTCGTTTATATCTTTAACATTTTGTGTCGATTAAAGCCAGATTAGCTGTTTAGGTCCTTATTCCATCTAGCGAGAGGTTTTTTAATATTAATAGAAACAATTGTCTGATAAACTGATAGCCAGTTATTCATATTAAAGGCATCACCATTCTTCTGCCCTGCACCCACTCTAAGTAGGGTCGGCACAACATGTTACAAACATGTCACATGATTTGGCTACGTATTTTACTACCGGCCGCCAGCTTGACATTAACTTACCTTAGTCGTATTTTACGATTCCTCGGTAAGAAAGAGGGTGGTATATTCTACTCAACCGATACCAGACAGTGATTCAACTTACCTTAGTTGCCTTTTACAACACCTCGACAAGAAATGAGGATGGTCTATTTTACTCAGCCGGATACCACACGGCGGTTCGACTTACCTTAGTCTCCTTTTACGACACCTCGGTAAGAAATGAGGGTGGTCTATTCTACTCAGCCGGATACCACACGGTATAGTTATTCAAATTAAAGTATTTAAATAATTAACTCAATACGTGACAGGTTGCGGATAATAGCGTATATAATATACGCCTAGAATTATAATCAACGCAATATTATGAAAATAAATCTACTCAAAAGTATTGCAAATCCACTGTTAAAAATTAACTTCTTGGTTTTTATTCAGCTTTTGCTTTATTATTTAAACGAATTCTTACATTTATACTCGTATTTTCGTATATATGCAAAATTACACTATTAAAAGGCGAAAAGAGCACATAATAAAATTTGAAGCTTTTTTATCGTTGAACCCGATGTATCGTGCGTATCGAAATATTCATAGATAGTATTTTATGAACGGGATTTATAGCCAATGTCATATTAAATTATATCTATCGTAACATTACTCTCATAAACAGGCATTGGGGTTATCGTGGATGTTGTAAAACTTGCGTGCGTAAACTTTCGACGAACGACTACGTCACATACTCATGCATTACCATATACAACAAGTTGCTTTTGAAAAGAGTTTTCATGCAACCACATTAAGTTTGTAGTTCGTATTAACATATTCGACTTTGTGTTGACTGGCCCGTTGGCGCAAATGTATCTGTTTATCCCTTCAGATCCGCAGATATACGAAGACTACTATAAGTAGGTCGTCATAGTCTTGAGAGGTCGACAGCAGCGTTCCACTTTAGCAGCTATTAACGATTGGGCGATAGTTTAGGATGATATTTTCCATACAAATCGAAGTTAACCTAAAGTTTAGTTGAAAAAATGACTCATCCTTGTTGTTAATGATGCAATAAGTGATTAAAGCTCTTAACTGGACGTTCCACTTATGTATCATGACACAGTAAAATATACTTATTTTTTATCAAAATTATTACAATTTAGTAAATGTCTTCAGATCATAAACGCAGTGTCAATTTGTCATTCCGAAAATATTATGCGACAACCTAAGTCATAAACACGGTTTCCTGAAAATCTAGTAATAACCCTTTTTTTATTAGCAGTGAATACCCTAAAAAAGGGATATTGCGGTATTACAGTAACTTAAATAAGATGTCCATTTTCGTAAAATCGTAATGACGTACTAAATTGCGAACGTGTAACATATACGTACTGCACGTATTTCCCCCTAATGCCTTGTTGGGTTTGCGTGACACTTTAGTGTCATGAAATTTAAAATTACTGGCTTCTGCTCGCCACTTCAACTGTGTGAACTTAAATACATATATTATAATATAATCACAGCTTATAATGGAAACTATACAGGCGAACAAATAGTGAATAAAGATTAGAATTATTGCGGTCTGAGGACAAAATTAAACGAAATTAATTTGGTATTAAAAAATCTTCCTTTTTCATTCTTACTTAAGATTCTTAATTTCGGTTTTTAATAAAGTTATTGGATATATACTGAAAGATTTTTGGACAAATTAAATTATATAGTGCGAAAGTGGCAAACAAGAAAAGTGATAAATTATGTAAAAAAAAACAGTTTTCCTATATTACATTCTCTCTTGTTAAATTAAATAGCTGGCGCAAAGATGTTTCGGCAAAGATTTTCCGAGAATGTCGTTTTATAAAGAGTATTACATTTTTTACCTTGAAAGAAAAATCTGCTATTCAGATATTCGAGGGTAACCTAGCAAAAATATAAGTTGTTTTTAACGATATCTTTTTCATATTTTTCTCGAGCTAATTTAGGGTTCTAACAGACAGAGTTCGCATTTGTAATTTAAGTATGGACATTATTAGCATGTATATGTGACGTAAAGGTTTTTCCAGGTTGTATAAGAACATTTGTGGCATTCAGTTTACTAGGATAGCGTTGAGGGTCCTTGCGGGGATTTTATGGGACGATTTTGCCGACGGCTTTATGGCTACACGCTCGGAAGTGCACTCAAAATATTTGAACCGAATCCTGTAACTGCTGCGAAAGATATTTTGTACTTAAAGTTCATTGAACCTTTAAATGATTTGTCTGTAGATGTGATACTCAAATTCGTTAAAAGGAGGTTACAAAATATTAACTGAATAGCAAATTTTTATTAACGAAGGATAAAAAAGATATTTTGCTATAATCCGCGATAAAGTAAATAGAAAATATATATAATGCTAAATGTATAGTGGACTAATCCATTTTACGTTTTTGACGTGGAGTCTATCTTGTGGAGTCTCCTGATGCTGCTTCGGTTTCGTGGCGAAACGATTGTTGAGTTTGTGATAGTGAACGTGTGTAGTGCTTGTGTATTGTGGTGGCGGTGGTGGAGGTTTGTGCATGTGTTTTTACGAATCCTGCATGTATCGGGTATGAAAAAACGGATAGTCCACTATACATTTAGCATTATATATATTTTCTATTTATTTATAGCGGATTATAGCAAAATATTTTTTTTTATCATAACTTTTGTGTTATGGATCTCCGCAAAGTAAAGCCTAATTCCTTAAATTATTAACGAAGAAAGAAATTAACTTTTGAAATAATAATATTTTACAGAAACGATATGTATTAATTTAAAAATAGGTTTAAAATAGTTCAAGAAGTTCTCCTTCATTGTTTGTTCGGACATGATGAATTAAAAGTATAAATTAATCATTGCATAGAAAACTCCTTGATACATGCCCTGGTTTCGAACCTGCGCAGCTTTGATTAGGGTTGCGTGCTCTCATCGTCTGGCAGTCACGGATATAGCATATTATATTCAAATACATTTAAGCTTTAAACTTCATGCCTGTTTGACGAACATTCATAATTTCATATTCTTTACAAGGCTAAGGTCATAAAAACTCTTTTCATAGTCTCCTTAGGGACGTTAACTTTTCGAGTGGCATTACACGTCCGGATGAATTTTCTCCAAAATACCCCGCCCGGAGGGATTATGCCTTGTAATGTCAAGATTACTCGGCTCTTGGATCTACGGCGTCCCCGATGACGAAGGAGAATATATCGAAACAAACTTCTGTCGTAAACCTAATGAACGAGGAAAGTTTATTTTTTCTTATTATGTAGAGGTTTACGTTTAGGGCAAAATGATGAATACATGTAACAATGTTTGTAGCCGAGTTCATATATTTTATTCAACATTGAAGATATTTTTTGATCTTTTTATTGTCCTTGATAAGAAAATATACAGATGTATAGAATCACACGAAAATTCCAAGTGAGCTAAAGATCCATCTTTTATTTTGTAAAATAGTCAAATATCCTGTCGAAGATTACTTAGATGATAAGGATGTGTAGATATAGGTGCGCTTCTACCCTGTACAAGACAATAATAAATAAATGTAACTAGTTCTAAGATTTATATTTTAAAAAGAGCAACCGCCGAGTATCTTGCTGGCTCTTCTCGGTAGGAACAGCTTTCCGAACCAGCAGTAAAGTTGACGATTCAAAAGCACTTGTTTACAAGTTTACTTGAATAAAGAATATTTTGAATTTGAATTTGAAAAAAAAGTTTTCTTTCACTCCACATTTTTTTTTCTACCTTACCAACTAGCTAGTTACTTATCGCGATCATTTGTTATAATTTTGCGGTATTTCGATTTGCTTACTTAAAAATTTTTATTATTTTAACCTGGTGCCTGGGAAATAACTGCTGAACTTTAAAAATTCATATACTGATCTATTAATTTAAATAAATAGGATAGATAAAAAATGGATGCGATCATAGAATTTATTTGGACTCTGAAAACTTCATTAGATAGAATTATATACCCAAAAAGTTCCATAGAACCATCAGTCTTATATGTAAAAATGACTATTTGTCTGTAAGTCCTATATAGACTCCGAAACGGCTGGACCGATTTTAATGAAATTTTCAGACAATCTTTAGAAGCGGATGATCCTTTTAAGTTCGGTGGCGATCGGACTATTTTTTTAACTAGTTAGTTCTGTTTCGAGAGAAATTTTGAAATGAGACTGAACCACAGCAACGCATGGCCGGACCACTAGTCACCTATTTGATTAGCTATGAAAGAATTAACATATATTCGAAATGAGCGTACGATAAATAACAAACTTAGGTACAAATATAAATAATTGGCTTCAAAAATCGATACATAAAACAAGTTATCGTGTGTTATACTCTTATTCTACTCTTACTCTTCGCTTACAATTTCTCTAATCGATATGATAATTGATGTTTATCCTGGTCTTTATAAAACGTTTTGCATATCCATTTTTGCCTACGCTACATTTTCGCATATAAACCATTCGATCTTAAGCTCCACTAATTCTCCCTTAAGTGGGCCCTCCCCCTTGGATTTGTTCAGGGAGGCTCTATAAAACAAATCCGGAGATAAGTCCATGAGAATGAGAAATAGGAAACGGAAATGTTATCTTAGCACTTATACCGATCCTCGTTTTTACTCGTTTTCCGTTACTCCGACGAAATTGATTTCGGCACACGATTGCAAGTGAAATAGAATTAATTTTGTACCAGATTGAAAAGTTATCGAACTTTCAGAGGCGATTCGAAAATTTTGTAAAGGGAATGTTAATTGAAATTTATATTACTTGACTTAAGTAGAAAAATATTATTTAGACTATTTCCACTGTGTTTTTTTAATAAGAGGGGTTCAGGTGTTAAATTTTTTGTCATTTTGTTATTTTTTTCTAACAATATGACTATAATTGATCAAAATTTCGTTTACCATTTTTTGAGATATAATAATTATGTACGGATGTCTTTATTCCTATTTTATAAGTCTACAGAAATGTCCACGGAATTTGTCTATCTTTTAAAGATAGTTTACTATAATTATAACTTTTAAATGGTCAGGTAACATGCAATAATAATTGGACAACAACTGAAATACATTTTATGCTATATGAAGATTTCTTACAAATATATTTTAAAGCATAGAGAACATACTCTACAGCCGTGGAAAACAGGGCTAAGGGTCTAGTATAGCTAAGGAACACATATGTCTTATGTCAGTGAGATAACTATTCTTATAAGTTAAAAATGGTCGATGCTGTAACTTCTGTATATACATCTTAGTTAGGTAGATGCATCCATCATCATTTGTTCCCGTTGTTGCTTATATACGTTTTCTGCTCTACTATTAGATTTAGTAACATGTTTTGACAACAAACAAATTTTAAGTAAAAATAAATGAAATAAATACTCAGCTTATGAAAATTTAAATAGGAAAACCGTTTTAATTAAATCTAATTTTAAAATATAGAAAACTGTTTTTACGTTACAAATATAACTATGAATAAAAATAATGTCACATTTAAGACAATTATGATATTGAATTTTATCAAATATTGAACAAATATCGACGTATTTACCTCAAAATAGTAATGTAATGAGTTGTTGCTTGATATATTTATAAGGAAAAAGTTATGACATCCAATAGAGCAAAAAATTATTAAGGCGAAATAGAGGGGCGGGTGAGCTCGCGTTGCTATGACGACTCGAATCTTGAATTAATTGAACCAATGTACTTACCCCTTGCTTTTCTATGATTGTTATTATTCTCTGCTTTTGTTTACTTCAATTTCTTTACTTATAGAATACTTTCATGTTTATTATTTATACTGTTTTCTTCACGTCCCCATCTTACTTCGCCAGCTTTAGTCAGTGGACTTTTGATGTATATCATGTATATCCTGCTAACATTACAAGGTGAAAATTTTGTGTGTGTGCGTTTGTACCGCTTTTCAGCTCCAACGGCTTAACAAATATGCACGAAATATTACGTATAAGTAGTCCACAATCTGGAATAATACATAAGCTACTTTGGCGAAATATTTAGGTGTCTATTATGAAGTTAAAGAAGTGTTTTTGATACACCCAGTTTGGTCACTTCATCCAGTTGCCCTACCAGTTAACTGTAGTTTAATCAATAGTAATCGTTTGATATAGACTATTAGAACTAAGCTGTACCAGTTTGTATTTATAAGTAAACTAGCTTAGACCGTAACCTTCGTCGACTTTATTTTTTTCGATACGAAATAATAAATCGTTCTGTTTTTGTATTTAGAAATAACAAACAAACAAAACAAACATACTTTCCCACCCCGGCGAAGCTTCTGCGCTCGCCCATCCCACCGGTGACGCTGTAAAAGCCATTAGGGCTAACAGCATTAGACACATTCGAAAAAAAAATACTTTCCCATTTATTTTACAAGTATGAATATTAATATGTATGTACTCTATACTTTCACGTATAGAGTAATGCAGTATATTCCGAAGTTTTGGTGTAGTATCTTGTTTATAAATTTACGTAACTCATACTCATTTGCATATATTCGGTAATAGTGTTTTTAATAACATGGCGGACGAATAAGATAATTTTGATTGGAATATATATTGTGTGTGTTGAAATATTTTTTGTAAAATTATCGCTTGACCTACAGAAAGTTTGTGCTCAGACGAAGTTCTGCTGTTTTTAATGATCGTTTACATATTTTAATTTAAGATATGATTATAATTTAAGGTTTAATATGCTATATTATTCGTATATTATTTCTTTTAGGTCTCAGAGGTGTTATATGGTTTTTGTTTGAGATGATGGTAGAGTCGGTACTTTGAAAACTTTAAAAAAATCATACTTATTGACTGGCCCATTGGTGCCTTCAGCTCCGTGGATCGCGGGTTCGATTCCCGACGAGAGCCAACATTTTCTTTAATCAATTTGTTGGTTCTTCAAGCCTGGGTGTATATTTGTATTTAAGTATGTATTAAAAACTATATATGTAGTATATCTACTAGTTGTCCGTCACCCGTAACACAAGTATTAAGTTACTTTGGGATAGACGACCGTGTGTGTAAGTATCCCATATATTTATATTTATATTTATTTATACTTTTGTTTTTTAATAGTGTTTTTGAGGTCACCGGATCCGAAAAGCTCTACTATCGTTTAGCTGGAAAACTGGAACAGGGCTTAGGATGTTGTATAGTAGAGGACTGGTGGTATGACTGCGATTCGTAATCATGCCGTCGGATGTGTGACGGGAAGCCACTGCAATAAGTTTACAGTGTAATTTATGCGTACTAAGTAAATAATAACGTCACTACGTCGTAAGCATCTTTCGAATTTGTAATGTCAAAATTTCAGTTAATACGTGAACGTATTACCGAAATCCGGACAGTGACGCCCGTTCAACGACTCTAAACTTGTTTAATTAATAAAATTTCACAGACTGCTCTGTCTGCTAAGCACGTCTGTCTGTTATCAAGACTTGGAAACACCCTTATTTAAACTTCAGTCTCTCACGGATTAATAGTCCAACATTCTTGTTTTACTTTGATGTCGCGACACAGGGGGTCTTTGACCGATGCCTTGCGTTGTCATGGACACGGGAATATCTACGTGATAATGAAAAGTATAGAGAAAGGAGATAAATTTTGTTTTGTATAGTACTTTATACACTTTATGTTCATTACACAGCTTGCTTAAAATAACTTAAGCGTTTCTTATCACAACTAATCACAACGACAGGAATTATAAGCATAGGTAGTTTCATTTTCTCATCATCATATTAATATCAAAACTTCTCTATAACTAATCTGTTGAAATGATCAAACAAGTTTATTCATATTATATGAATATACTTCATCATCATCATCCTCCTGCCCTTATCCCACTCTAAGTGGGGTCGGCACAACATGTTACAAACATGTTGTCACATGATTTTTAAATGATCAAACAAGTTTATTCATATTATATGAATATACTTCATCATCAGCATCCTCCTGCCCATATCCCACTCTAAGTGGGGCCGGCACAACATGTTACAAACATATTGTCACATGATTTTGAAATGATCAAACAAGTTTATTCCTATTATATGAATATACTTCATCATCAACATCCTCCTGCCTTTATCCCACTCTAAGTGGGGTCGGCACAACATGTTACAAACATGTTGTCACATGATTTGGCTACGTATTTTACGACTGGCCGCCTGCCTGACGTCAACTTACCTTAGTCGCCTTTTACGACACCTCGGTGAGAAATGAGGGTGGTGTATTCTACTCAGCCGGATAACACACGGCGGATTATATGAATTGAATGATTATATGAATATACTTGGATAAAAATAAATTGAGTGTTCGTACCAAGATCATTTGAATCAGCTATTTTATCAAAGAGGTCAGAATAATGGTTGCTTAGGAAAAAGTCAATTTTGAATACGAGATCTGGCATTATGCTTCCCGTTTAGTGGTGTTAAAATAATCTGAATTATATTCCCCATTCCCCTAAAACACTTGCAAGACTACGCATGAACAGCATCAGCTGTATCTAGTGACTATACAAATAGTACTGTAAATAGTACCTAAGAGTTACGATTGACCACTAATGTATTTAATTACATACGTGGTCTATGTAATATAAACGCTGTAGTAGCCCAGCAATGAGACCGTGCGACTTTCTAGAGATGATTATGGGTTCAAACCCCGTGCAGGCACCAATGAGACTTTTCTATTAAAAGTTATGTGTCTAATTGATAATTGCAATTTATTACGCACTTTTCGGTTAAGGAAAACATCGTGAAGAAACCTGCATATCTCTAAAGAATTCTAAGGATAATCTACCAATACGCAATGGAGCAAGATGGTAGGTCTGAACTCCAATCTTCTCTCCAAAAATGAAAAGACCTGCAGGCCTATCTGGAACTCGTATTGCGACTCAATTTAAGACATAAACGAAATTGTTTTGCTTTTTCATACCATAACGTCTTAAAGACGCAAACTTTAAGTCGTTGCCGAATGAGCGTTTGGAATTCGTCCTAAGAACATGTGAGTAAAAGAGACAGAGTTATATATATATAGTTCATAAAACGTTATCCTTTTCAAACATTAGAACCCCAATGCAATTCACACTTCATGGTACAAAAAGAAAGCGGTTCGCGGACGTCGTTTACGTCTTCAATTGAGTCGGAATGAAGTTCATGGTAGACCTGCAGAACTAAGCCCAGCTGTATAAAAATAAGAAAAGTTGTCATTGAAATCTTTCATTATTAAGATTAAGACGTCTGAACATCGGAATAAACTGGTGTCTACTAATTAACCTGCAACGTCTCGCTACGTATCTTGCATCACGTAACTGTTATCTAATTATGACCTAAATGAACCTTGACTGTTAATAATCAAAGGTTTACTTAATGATTTTTATATAATTAAGGCATGCACTTGTAGTGGTATTTTTTGTACCACACTCGTACCACTTATGTAACTTTCCATTTTAGCCACATTAGGAAAGTTATCACACCTTAAACCCAGCAACTTTTGTATCTGGATATTCGACTTCAAATTTAAAAATATTATTTATTCAAGTAGACTGTTTTAAGTCCTTTTGAATCCTCAAATTTTATCAAAGAGAATTCAAACGATTCGCTTTAGTTTACTGCTTCCGAAGGGGAATAACTAGAAACGTAGGAGATACTCCTTAAAAAGAGTAGGAGGATACAATGTTTGGTTATTTATTTATTATTATACTAATTATTTATTTTTGTTTGTTTTATTCTTGCGTAAGTAATGTTATTTAATTATCGATTGTTTTTAAAATATACTTATAACATCTTGTGGATGTTACAAAAAGTTGTTATTTATTGTCTAAAGTAAATGACATAGAAATTGGTGAAAACCTTAGTTTTAAAGTCCTCGTTATGTTACAAATACACCAAACTTATTAGGGACATTATAAAACAAATAAACATGATACAAACCCCAAACAATAATACAAAATACCTTTTAGATCAATAACGGGATCCCTTTTAATCTTATGCAAGCCCTACCCGTACTTTTGTGGGTCAAATTAAATGTTAACATACGCGCAAGTATGAACTTTGTGTTATTTTTCAGTTGTCGAAGGAAAATCTAGAATGTTAGCTTGTATGTTAGCTTACATATCAGATATAAGCAGACTTTAGCATTTATGGAGTAGCTCGAAGTCCTTAAAATTAAGAAAAATAGTTCTTACACTTTGTTCAACGTCGCTTTTATTGTTTTCTGCATTAATTTTTTTTCAGATCGTTACCAATTATTATTGAAAATCCAAATGTCAATGACTTAATTCTTTGCTAATTGCGATTCGCTAATGTCTGGTTCTATATGGTAACAGGATCGGAATTGCACTAGATAATATTGGTGACGTAATTTATCTGAGTACTTACGTAAATAACCCATCCGTCGCATACATATCATCAGGTCAGATGGAGCGTGAACGTCCCGCGGCGGATCCCCGCTCCGTTGCGCCCATTGTCATCTCCCGCACCGCATCACGTAATGTCACATATTACATGAGGCTTTGTATTTATATATCCATAATTTACGTATTTCATCGATTACGACACGGCCTACTTCCGACGAATATGTCTTACAAGTTTCGAAACCTTTACTAAAATGCAGTATGTGTATTGTTTATTATTCAAGTACTTAAACTTAAATAATTTATAGAATTAGACGTTACTTTGCGGAGATCCATAATACAAAAGTAATAATTAAACTATTTTGCTATAATCCGCGATACAGTTAATAGAAAATATATATAGTGCTAAATGGACTAACCGCTTTTTTATACACGTAACATGCACAAACCTCCACCACTACCACCACAATACCCAAGCACTACACACGTTCACTATCACAAACTCAACAATCGTTTCGCTCCGCAACCGAAGCATTATCAGGAGATAGACTCCACGACAAAATCGTTTTGCGTTGTAGTAACTTACTTACTTGTAGTATCTTGGACTACGTTCGTGTTGAATCTAGAGTTAAAATACTCTCAATTATGTTATATATATATATATATATATATATATATATATATATATATATATTATATGTATATTATATATATATATATATATATATATATATATATATATATATATATATATATATATATATATATATATATATATATATTACATATATATATATTTCTTATTCCCGAAGAAAAAACTGGATTATTTATTTATTATGTTAGCCCAGCAAATTCAACGAATAACGTTAAATGAGTGGAATGAGCGGAATGAATTGAAAGTTAATTGTAAGCAACAATTAATTTTCAATTAGAATATTAAAATAAACAAAAATATTTGTATATGTATATAACATTTATATGTGAGTGTGCTCCACACAGGCATAGGGAATTAAAATTCATGTTATTGTATCAATAATGCTTTTCGTTCATTAAAAATTCGTTCTATTGATCTTCACATATAGAAAGCAGTTTAAAGCTCTCCTCATATCTTTTTTCAATTCCGTTGCGTTTCCGTCTTAAATGCCTCATCACTTAGGTGAGATAGTGATTAAGAGCAAACCTGTCAGGGATAAGAGAACACGACGGCACGATTTGTGATATCTTTATACAAATGAGGTTTAAAAAAAGTTAAATGATACGATAGCTCCGCGCTAGACACGCGTTATATAGAATAATACATATCTATATTAATATAACGTAAGTTTGTCTGTCATTTTGTTCCTCTTTCATTGCTAAACCGCTGGGCCAATATTGATAGAATTTAGAAAAATTAAAGTCTTTATATCGGATAATACATAGAATTTAAGAATCCGTTAAAATTCTTTCCGGAATAGGGAAAAGCAAATATTGCTTCATGGAAGGTACTTAAACGCTTAAGTTGGCGAGTACTAAAGGGTTTTTTTACAAGATAAAGCTAGCGACTGGCTACGATCTCGTCTAGTGGAAAGCGAAACATGTGGCCTAAGGTGGATTGCTAATAGCCCCTATTGACACCTTTTTTAAAAATTTTGCAAATCCTAGGAATCCACGAAGATACATGCAGAAAGGGAATTCCACGTCTTGGCCGTAAACATGAGATAATATTGAAGCGTTACAACTAGTAATAAATATTTCCGGTATCAGAAGTTTACAAAAGTTTAATGAAAAGCAAATATATCTTACGGGAGCGGCATATTCCGATTTCGGCCTTTCCTCTTTTATTGTCTCCCGCGGCTTTTGGCTCCGGTTCGGAAAAATTTACGACTCGCATCCTGCAGAAGCTATTTAATCGACCTGATAAATAACAACGTCTATAACGAAAAACATTTATGAACTGTAAACGCAGTATTTTTATATTTACAATTATGCTGAATTATGGCAAAGAAAAATTTCATTATTCTGATGAAAACGGTAAAGAATAAAATCTTTATGTTGTTCCCTTCAGGATTTAATGAAGATTTATTACTTTTATTCATTATTTACTACTTGATTTATACTTTTATATAATTAGCAAACAAGACATGATGTCTCCAACATTAGAAAATTTTTATTTACCAAATAACTTTTGTACAATTTCCCTTTTAATAATTTGTCTAAGAAGAGCGCTATCCGCACATTGAGTAGTTCCTATTTAATACTACGTTCAGTAAAGATTAAAGAGATTGCCTTTTTCTAGAAACGAAATATTTCGGCTTCGCTTTGTAGTTGTGAATAGTTATCCACTCTAATACTATAAAAGTCAATGAAAGTTTGTTTGTTTTTCTCTCACGTCCAAACTATTGAGCGATGTCAGATTTAGTATGAGATAGTGGAAGGAAGGGCTTTAATTAGCCTATTTGTCTTCCCTGTGGTACCCGGCTGAGTATAAAAGACCAACCATTTCTTACCGATGTGTCGTAAAAGGCGACTAAGGTAAGTTGACCGACCGTGTGGTATCCGGTAGAGTAGAATAGACCACCCTCTTTCTTACCGAGGGGTCGTAAAACATGACTGAGCTAAGTTGACGTCAGGCAGGCGGCCGGTCGGTAAATACGCAGAAAAATCATGTGACATGTTCGTAACATGTTGTGCCAACCCCACTTAGAGTGGGATAAGGGCAGGATGATGGTGAGATTTCTATTTATCTTGTCACTAAAAGCCACATAGGCTAAATCGCTGACAAAATATAGTATATCCTTGTTTATAAATCCTTGGGGTGTGAATGAAAAAAGTGAATAGTGCCTATATCAGCCATAACTTTTAAATAATGCTTCCGTGTTGAACAACGTAAATATTATCAAGTAAAGTACTGACCAAATGCAAAATCTGTCATATATAATAACCAATTTGATAGTGATGTTTGTTTATAAGAACTATATACTGGGGTTATCTTTGTTGAGTGACGATATTTATCACGAGAGGATCATACGATGGAAATTAAATTGTGTGCGTCATTTGTTTGACACATTCGCGAACTTGACCTTTATCCCTTGCCATTTATTATCAATTAGTCACTTATTAGTGTTTGCCAATTGATTCCTATTTAATTTATATTAATAAAAGAAAAAGTATGTATGTATGTTTCTTATAGACTCCGAAACAACTGGAACGATTTTAATGGAATTTTCAGACAATCTTTCGATGGACCCAGAGTGCTGTTTTGTATTGTTGATGACTGTTTCGTTTCGATGGGAAATCGAAACGAAACAGCCAAAGAAACGCGTGGCCGGACTGGTAGTTTCTTATATTTGAATTCTTTAGAGTTCTAACAAATTTAACTTAGAAGCTTCCATGGAAATTCTTTATTTGGTTCCTCCTTATATCTTTCTGGAAGCTTATTTTCATAAGTAGGTAATTATTTATGTACAGTTTATAGAATTAGATAATACGAAAATAATCTATGTATTGTGAAATTTAGACTGTACTATTCGTTTTTATACGTCTTACTTTAGAACTATACCAACTACGATATAAATTCACATACTCACTAAGAGTATGAGAGTGACAATAATGGATTGGTGTAAAATTTTGCCTACAGCAGGCCTACCATGAACTCTTATTGCGACTCAACTGAAGACGTAAACGACGACCGCGAACCGCTTTCTTTTCGTACCATGAAGTGTGAATTGCAGTGGGGTAGTAATGTTTGAAAAGGATAACGTTATATGAACTATAAATAACTCTGTCTCTTTTACTCACATGTTCTTCCGAACGTTCATTCGGCAACGACTTAAAGTGTGCGTCTTTAAGACGTCGTGGTATGAAAGAGCAAAACAATTTCGTTTACGTCTTCATTTGAGTCGCAATAAGAGTTCATGGTAGGCCTGCTGGTAGGTCTAAAACTGGAATATAAACATAATTATTTACGTTTTATTCAAGTAAATTCAAGGTCGTAGAGAAAATTAATAAAAAACTCGATTTACGTTTGTAAAAAGGTACGTGTTATAATTTTTACATGACCTTTCTACTGCGAGTGAAATTGTTGTATTTAGATAGTCAAGTATAAACTGAACTGTATATTCTAACGGTTAAACGTTGTCCTTTCTCCCCAGGGAACAAAACTATGGATTATAATGGAATACCTTGGCGGTGGGTCGGCGTTGGACCTTATGAAGGCGGGAAGCTTCGAGGAGATGCACATTGCCGTCATCCTCCGTGAAGTATTGCGAGGCCTCGACTACCTGCACTCGGAGAGGAAGTTGCATAGGGATATTAAAGCCGCTAACGTGTTGCTGAGTGAAATGGGTGACGTCAAGTTAGCAGATTTTGGTGAGTTGATCATTTTATAATATACTAGCTGTGCCAGCGACTTCGCTCGCGTGGAAATCAGCGTGTCATAATTTTTTTCTAGAATTCAAATTTTAAACATAAAAGTAGTTATTGTGAGTTAACCATAATAGATAAAGACATGCTATCGCGGACTTTTTTGTAGTATTTTTATAGATCTACAATTCTCTAGTACATTACTTTAGCATATCTCTGCTGGTTTACGCAGCGCACGCGACTAAAGCTCCCAGCAAGCAAGATTTTTAACAACTGCGCGATCTCTTCAACACAATTTTCATAATACCGATATGTACTATATACCTAAACCATTCGGAACTATTGCACTATCTTTTGGAGAAAACCGTACAAAAATACGTTAAGTAAATTTTTAGAAAATCGATTACATACAGACAGATAGCTTTGTGGGACTTTATTTTATAATAAGTATAGATTATTTTATAGCTGACTGTCTCGTTGGCAGAAGTAGCATTGACCTTTTTTCAATTCCGCGAGTTGCGGGTTTGATTCCCGCCATAGGTCGTTTTTTAAAATCATTTTTTGGTTTTTGTTATGTTGATTCTTCGAGTCTGGACTTATATATATATATATATATATATATATATATATGTATTTAAGTATTTTATTTACAGTTTATATATGTACATATTTAGTATCTGTCTGTCACCCATAACACAAATAAGCAATAACTAACTTATCTTTGGAACGGACAACCCTGTCCATGATTAGCTGTGTGGTATCCGGCAGAATAGAATAGACCACCCTCCTTTCTTACCCAGGTGTCGTAACAGGCGACTAAGGTAAATGCCGTATGGTATCCGTCTGCATAGAATAGACCACTTTACTTACCGAGATGTCGTAGAAGGCGACTAAGGTAAGTTGACGTCAGGAAGGCGGCCGGTCGTAAATACGTAGCCAAATTCAAATTCAAATTCAAATAAGTCTTTATTCTAATTGGCCTTATTACAAGCACTTTTGAATCGTCAAATTAAAATTAAATTGAAGCTACAACTGGTTCGGAAAGATGCTCTAACCGAGAAGAACCGGCAAGAAACTCGGCGGTCACTCTTTTAAAAAATAAATATTACAAATCATATGACAACATGTTTGTAGCATGTTGTCCCGACCCCACTTGGAGTGGGATAAGGGCAGGAGAATGATGAACCCTGTCTATGATTGTCCATTAATTATGTATACTTATTTACTTAGCTAAACTACGGCTCGTTTCTATTTTTCAACCGAATGACGTCCACTGGTGGTCACCAGTCAAAATTATGGCTTTAACCATAAGTTTATTCAAAAGTTTTCTATTCAATATGATTGTTGAGGTTACTTGTCAACCTCGCAAGGATCTACTACCAATGTACTTTACCTATCTAATGCCTATTACAATCTAAACTTACCGATACAATAAGCTTTATGACTGATATTCCTCGCCATATCACCTAGTGTAATTTTTTACATTTTAGGCACATATTAAAAGAAATCCTTTCTGACGTTTATAATTTTCCCTTCTACTATAGAAATGCAACGTCGCGTAAGAATTCTAAACCAATCTAATTAAAGCCTGAATTTTTATGCATAAAATTTAATTTTCTCTTCAGCATTATGCATATGTACGAAACGTAGACGTATGCTGCTCAATTTTTAAACAATAAAGAGACCTATGTATAAATATGTATGAAGCTCAGTCACTTAGCGAGATATGGAGCGAGCTATGCTTGGTGTATCTCTACGTGATCAAACCAGGAATGAGGAGATCCGTATAAGAACCAGAGTTACCGACATAGCTCATCGGGTCGCGAAGCTGAAGTGGCAATGGGCGGGGCACGTAGTACGTAGAACCGATGGGCGTTGGGGTCCTAAGGTGCTGGAATGGCGACCCCGCACCGGTAAACGCAGCATTGGAAGACCCCATACGAGGTGGACAGACGACCTCAAAAAGGTCGCGGAGAGCTGCTGGATCCAAGCGGCACAGGACCGTGTGGTGTTGAGATCCCTTAAATGAGACCTATGTCCAGCAGTGGACGTCGATCGGTTGAACAAGAAGAAGAAGAGATGTATAAATATGTATTTATATTGTCTAGAGCCGTAAGCAAACCGTTACTGAGTAACGGGTGCGCCATCTAGTACCGAGTACCGAATCGTTACTCACGAATGCTATTCGTTACTCGTTACTCGCATATTTCGTATCGGTACGTATAAGTAACTATATAATACGGTACCTATTCTGTGGTTTAAATGTGTGCTGTCGGTGAATTTAAATGAACCTTACGAAGAACGATGTTTGTTTTTTTTTATTGTTTTTTAAGCCCCTTAAAATAAATATTTTTAAATTATTTGAAATCTCCTTTAAGATTTTTTTTAATCATATTTTATGTTATCTCAACAATATCTATTTTATTCTCACAGTTAAAATATTACATTCATTGCAAAATTCAGTAGATTCCTACTACAATTTACTTGTGCTTTTAATTATTCTGCAATTCTATTTTTTTTTATTATTAAATCAAGATTTTGGTGTATTTTGTGCAAGTAAGTAATATGTCACGCCGATATCATACCGTACGGGAATACGACTCCAGACGTTACTTTAATGCCATGGTAGCAGGTATCAAAAGTAACGAATAAAGTACCGATACAAAATAATGAGTACTACTTGTTGTAGTAACGAACACATACGGGTACGCTTTTTGTCTTTACTCTTACACCACTAATATTGTCTAATACCAATCCACACAACCATACAATTGACGTCACTTACACGAATATATTAAACAGTATATAATTTTTATTTTAATGCTTGAAATTCTTTATAAGTAATATAATAAATGCTTAAAAGTGTGTATATGCAAATAAAGTGTCTTCTCGGGTAATATTATTGATACGGGTTTATTGATTTTTTATATCATATTATTAATTAAATATTGTTTTCCGTTTGGTTTTTATCATTATAAGTACTATGTTAGTTTTATCAATATTAATTATATTTTGCTGTAAGTGTATAAGATATAGTTAATAGCGCGCTCGTAAATTGTTTCCTTGTTTAATCTATAGTTCCAACCATAACTTAGCTAATATGACCAAAATAGATGGTGTGTAATAAACACAATTTTCTGACATGAACATCTTAATCATAACTATGTAACATATGCACTAAATGTAAAAATAAAAATTAGCAATGAAAAATTAAAACTTTTTTAACGTTTAAAACTTTCATCTAATAAAGTTTTAAAGTTGTCTTTTTTATATTATTGTATGTGCAATAAAGAAATAAATAAATAAGTTTCGAACACCATTAAGGGGTTTTGTTTGAACGTATAAATTATATTTTGAATTAGTAAGATTAGGTGTTGTACCTGACGAAAATTTCACTAGAAAAAATTCTGGCAAGGTATTATTATTTATGGGATATTGAAAGTTTCCATATTTATAATTTTATGCTGGTCATTATGTGAATAACATGTCGTGGTTGGTATACAAAAGTAAGAATTGAAGCTCGGCTGAGTCTTTCCTAGTAAAGGGATCTTAGCGCTCCCAAGATTTTCACTTTTATTCTATATAATACTAATAATATGTATCTTCTTATATATAAAAATGAATGTTTGTCTGTAAGTCCGTATAGACTCTGAAACGGCTGGACCGATTTTAATGAAATTTTCAGAAATTTTATGGAATGATCCAGCGGTTGATCCTGTAAAGTTTGCTGGCGATTTTTTAAAACTATCAATGAAGTGTTTATACTACTGATATCTAAATTAAGTCCAGCAAAGTGGGCAGGGTATGCTAGTATTATATACTCGTAAAATGAAGCAAGCCTAATTTTTTTCCTAATTTTAATATTAGATTTTTTTTTAATGAATTCTTAGACAAATTCAAACATGTATGAGGAAAAGTTTGTTTTAACAATATTTACTGATATACAATCCTATAATGCTTTATTTAAGTATTTTCTTAAAACCGATTCTCTATTATGTAAATTGTAGAAAATAGCTTTATCTGAAAGTTTCCATTGTGTAGGTAATATCGAGCTTGTACTCGGATTCCATATTGGACGTGTTCTAAGTTGTTATATTGGGTTACGACTACGCTGCGCTTTGGTCAAACTTAAATTTTGTTCTGCTATAACTTAAAGTTGAAACTATTTGATGTGTTAAGCATTTATTATATTACTTATAAAGAATTTCAAGCATTAAAATAAAAATTGTATACTGTTTAATATATTCGTGTAAGTGACGTCATTGTATGGTTGTGTGGATTGGTATTAGACAATATTAGTGGTGTAAGAAATTGAAGGCAAAAATGTACTTAGTAAACATACTAAGTACATTTTTGCCTTCAATTTCTTTAATTTAATTCGTTATAAGTGTGATCGATTGTCTTATTACTGGTATATTATTTAATTCAGTGTGGTAAATAGAACAAAACAGTGATACTTACCACACTGAATTTAATTCCCGTTATTGATTGCTAATACTGAATATATAATGAATGCATTGCTGTCACCAAAAGTAACAAACAAACAGTAATAAATAAATCTTAGAAGTTAATTTTATACAATCGATTTCAAAGTTACACACTTGAATCACTCACGCAAAAGAGTAGTGTTGTCTGCCAGGACACTTATCAAAATATAACTTATATCTTATCCACACTAAGGTCATAAATGTGAAAGTCTGTCTGCCTATCTGTCTGTTACGCTTTCATGACTAATCCGCTGGACTATTAGTTTTGATAACATTTAGCATTTAGCACATTTTTGCAGTAATATAAAGGATAAAAATGTCCGTTTCTCCTTTGGAAACATGGAAAAAACCGCATTATTAAAGGTACTTAAACGTTTGAGTTTGCGCGAACGAAGTCGCAAACCGCAAGTAGTTTTATATTTACCTTCATTCATTTAGTAATTACTATCCAAGTCATGTTCACATGGGTTAGTACCAAGAATGCTTGGTTGCTTAGCTCGTATTGAATCACTGAATTAATTGTTTCTAGAAAAGAAAACCAGTTAGTGCTATAATATCGTGCACGAATAAAAGTTAATTCTTAGCGGAGAAAACAAATCTACGAACAGTTTTACATAATGTTTAAATCGAATGTAAGAAATATTACAAAATTGAAAATCAAAATTTATCATATTACAAAATTTAGGGTTATTCGGATGATTAAATTGCCTGGATTTGAAAATCCTTTCAGCTTCATACAAGACAGCGGTTTAATAATGTATAATTGAAAATGTTTAAAATATTGACCGCCGAGTTTCTCGCTGGTTCTTCTCGGTATGAGCAACATTCCGAACCAGTTGTAGCTTCATTAATCATATTGATTCTTGACGATTCAAAAGTGCTCGAAAGAGCTTGAAAAAAGAATATTTTGATTTGATTTTATACATATGTATGTAGTAAATGTATATAGTTTTTACGTTACTTATGTACTTTTGGTAGGTGTTAAAACAAACAAAGAATCCATATATACTAGTCAAGATAATTTTGTATTCTTATCATAATAAAGATAAATTAACAAAGATAATTAAAAATACTTCGCAACAAACATGTACTACATTCTTAGGCAGAAATAACTTTGATAATGTATTCGATATTACATTTGATTGATACCTTGAACTTACACGTTATAAAACAAAGTACAACTTTTTTAATACAACAATTTATTTTATTTTTAATTAATTATTAATTTATTTAATCTTTTTATTATTAATTAAACAAAAGCTTTATTAACTCGCCGTGAATGTATCTAAAGGTGGAATCTTGCAAGTAAAATTCGACCTACTTCCCGGTGTACGATTGAGGTGAAATTTTACATAATAGTCCAGTCCTGATGATAATGCATGTTTATTATAAATATTACCTGATTCTGCTGCCAGGATTGGCTCCAGACGAGGGAACTCCTCAACGGTTATTAGTATAGACATGAAATTTTGTTAAAAACTTTTTTGTTGTACTTTACTTTGTGTACTTCAAATTTATATGTGCATATGCATGTGTATAATCTGTATGCATATAAATTAAAAATGATTCTTTGATATTTACAATTTATCATGGGCTTTAAGGTGAAGGAGAATTCTGGGAAATGTGTTATTTGGCAATCGGTATAAGTTGCAAAAGCTCTCTCTATATATAGCAAGCTTTAACCATTTAGTAGAATACGCCGTATGGTATCCGGCAGAATAGAATAGACCACCCTCCTTTCTTACCGAGGTGTCGTAAGAGGCGACTAAGGTAAACGCCGTGTGGTATCCGGCTGCATAGAATAGACGACCCTCATTTCTTACCGAGGTGTCGTAAAAGGCGACTAAGGTAAGTTGACGTCAGGCAGGCGGCCGGTTGTAAAATACGTAGCCAAATCATATGACAACATGTTTGTAACATTTTGTGCCGACCCCACTTAGAGTGGGATAAGGGCAAGAGAATGATGTGAATGATGATGAACCATTTAGTAGAATATTAATAAAGGTATTACTTTGTGAAATAATACATATGAAAGTGAAATTGAAATACATGAGGAATTAAATTTTTTGTTACAGATCATTTCTCATAAAGTAGAAGCACCTTTCTATTAGCTCTTTTAGTAACTTGAACTCAATTTATGTTTATATAACATTTCAATAGATTAGCCAATGGTGACCGTATTACAAAATTGATTACGTTTACTCTGTTTAGTAATATTTGCGAGTCTTACGCGAAAATATCAAAACGCCCGCCTACATGCTAACAAGGTTATGGAGACAAACATGTTTGCATATTTGTAAAGCCACGGAAACTGGTCAACGGTGTTTATTCACGAGACTGTTAGGAAAGTAAATATTTTACTCACTGTTTACACTCCCGGAATATTTATCTACTTCGCTTTTCTTGGCTCGAGATTTTTTCCATCTGATTGGAACTAAGTTAGTCTCGAATCAGTTTTCTTTTACGGGAAAATCTCATTATATTCTCTCCCACGATTAACTTTAAATGTTACGCTTTATTATGCTCATTGTTTTTAATTAGGTGACCTTATTGTGCTGAATTAGCAAAATCATGTACTTGGAAAAATGACATAAATGTAATATTTTATTTTAAACTTAAAAATTTATTATTTTTGTCGTTTGGGTCGATGTTGGACTCTATTAGAGAAACGGTACAACAATAAAAAATATTTATCTAATTGTATTTTGAAAAGTCTATTAGGTCAAAGGGGTATGGTAACTGAGTCCGCTACTCTTTTAAAGGAGTTGATTAATAAAACGAGTGATTGTTTAAATTCATTATCAAACTTAGGCATTGACGTTTAGCAATGGGATATTATTGTTATTCATATTGTTTCTGTAAAACTTGATGTTGATATTAGAAGACAATGGGAGTTAAAAGTTAGTAGTGACACAGACTCAGATTAATTACAAAATCTTACTCAATTTAATGAATTTCTAACTGCTAGATATAGAGATTTAGAATTTTTAGAGCCAAAATCTAACAATAGTTATAAGCTACAGTATACAAGTAATATTAATTATAGGCCCAAAGTAATGCACGCGGCTAATGTTCAATGTCAATATTGTGGAGAAGATCATAAACTTAGTCTATGTAAATCTTTTTAAGATAAGAATTAAAAAAAAAATCAATATACGCATAAAACACATCACACAATTTCTGCCAATTGAAATCAATGTATGTATTTCTGCGTTCTTTTTTTGGTTCGGATAACGCCTAATTCCGGTTTATTTAATACTACTTAAATTACGTTTTCAAGTTGTATATGCCACTATGTGGTGACGAAGTCATCACATAGTGGCATATACAACTAAAACAAAGTCGGTTCTTTGAACACCTTATCCCTCCCCAAAGTTTTCTCAACATCGCGACATGATGTTATTCGCTTTGGTTAGTCTACAGATCTACTCGTTTCTGATCTGCTCTGAATTTTTTGAAACAATGAATTATTTTTAATCATCGTTTACCACTGATATTTTTGAGTTGGACTTTTTATGCGTTACTGTAGTTAGCAAAGGCCAAAGAGACCCTCTTTCTTACATCTCTATAGCAACTGGCATAAAGCCAGCAGTCAATATTCGAAACATTTGCGCCTTTATGTACCCGTTGTAGTCAACATTAAATGTGTTCAAGTTTACGTACGCTGGCGATGTAAAACGCCGTCTGTATATTTCGCACAAACTTATTTTATTATGGGAGGCCGGGTCGACATCTAGAGTGCCGTCGAGTCTGAACAGGACGAGAAGGACGAGTGCCAAAGTGGTCTTGTTCCTTTAAGAATATTTAAACCTGTAAAACCGTTTTCTATAACGTTTGTTTATGAAAAGAAATTTTTATTCCGCTTTGTTTGCTCTACGTTTTTGCATTATAGCTTGACTTTTGAAAATGTAGTAATAACATTAATTTGCTATAATCCGCGATAAAGTAAATTGAAAAAATATATAGTGCTAAATGTATAGTGGACTTTTCATTTTTCATACCCGATACATGCAGGATTCGTAAAATCACAAGAACAAACCTCCACCACCGCCACCACAATACACAAACACTACACATTTTCACTATTACAAACTTAACAATCGTTTCGCCCCGCAACCGAAGCATCATCAGGAGATAGACTCCACGACAAAATCGCAAAGCTTTGCAATTGTTGTATATTTTCTATTTCTTTATCGCGGATTATAGCAAAATAATTTTATTATTACTTTTGTATTATGGATCTCCGCAAAGTAACACCTAATTCTACAAATTACTTGACTTTTGGATCAACGAGAACAATTTTTTGCACAATTAAATTATTTAATTCTAAAAAAGACATTTTTTATTGCTAAATAACTTAATTAATCATGAATTTCTATCATTTTCAGGTGTCGCGGGTCAATTAACGAATACAACTAGCAAAAGAAATACATTCGTCGGTACGCCGTTTTGGATGGCGCCCGAGGTCATAAAGCAGTCGTGTTACGATAGCAAAGCGGACATCTGGTCCCTAGGTATAACCGCTATAGAACTAGCGAAAGGTGAACCGCCCAATTCGGAACTCCATCCTATGAGAGTGTTATTCCTAATACCCAAAAACAACCCCCCACAGCTGACCGGCAACTATTCAAAACCTTTCAAAGAGTTCGTTGAGGCGTGCCTTAACAAGGACCCCGAAAATGTAAGTACTCATTTTCTTTTTTATTCTTGAATTTATTTTTAGGACTTAATGATCGTTGGAATATTTAAAAGTGAATGGACGTTAAATGGTCTACTGAAGATGTCATATATGACTATGATAGTATAAAGATTTATAAAAATACATTAAAATACTCTCGCTAAACGCGTACTTCTATATTGGTAAAATAAGCTATTTTTCACTGATGTATAAACCAGGTAATGTCAAAAAAGTTATTGACTAAAAGAGGTTTCTATATTAACTTAATTAAAGATGTACTTTGACTAGACGTTAAGTAATTATGTAGAATTTGTAAGATCAGCAGAGCTACCATGAACTCTTATTGCGACCCAATTGAAGACGTAAACGACGACCGCGAACCGCTTTCTTTTCGTACCATGAAGTGTGAATTGCATTGGGGTCGTAATGTTTGAAAAGGATAACTTTATATGAACTATAGATAGTTCTGTCTCTTTTACTCACATGTTCTTAGGACGTATTCCGAACGCTCATTCGGCAACGACTTAAAGTGTCCGTCTTTAAGACGTCATGGTATGAAAAAGCAAAACAATTTCGTTTACGTCTTCAATTGAGTCGCAATAAGAGTTCATGGTAGGCCTGCTGTATTCATTAAGATTCAACATGGTCCTGTGTGTTATGAAAGCTGATCGGCTTTAATATTCCTGTAATTTTAAAATAGTCATACGTAATCAGGCACCATTAAGAATGCTTGTAAGCTTGTTCGGCCGTATCACAATAAGGATCCCGAAAATGTGAGTGCTTTTTGTGTTATCTGTGATCGATCGTGATTGATGTTCGTTTGAATGACGTGAATGTATTTCCAATGGACCCTTTTCAATGTGATCAGTTTGCGTTGAATGATATGTCCGTAGTTGTATAACTATATGGACTTTTTTAATATAATATACCTTAGAATAAAACCAAGAGCATAATTATTGTTGTGGAGATTATAAGGGTCATATATCATCATTCATCATTCTCCTGCCCTTATCCCACTCTAAGTGGAGTCGGCACAACATGTTACAAACATGTTGTCACATGATTTGGCTACGTATTTTACGACCGGCCGCCTGCCTGACGTCAACTTACCTTAGTCGCCTCTTACGACACCTCGGTAAAGGAGGGTCTATTCTATGCCGGATACCACACGGCGTTATAGGGACGATATATATGGAGTTAATTTTTCCTATATTTGTGAATCTTGATTTCTTGGAATTCAAGATTCTGAACGTTAATTCAGAAGCTTTGCTTTCTTTTAAGAGATTTATTAAGAACTTTCTCCATTCAAAGCCTATTATATTTCCCACAGGATTTCTGATATCTTGATATTATGATTGTGTTTATGTAGGAGATACAATAACTAGTGATTGTATTAAAACACAAAAGAAATTAATTTCAAGATTGCGTCTTCCATATGCTTTTCAAATTTATCAGCGTTACAAAACTACAGTTTTATAAATAGATACTAGGATAGAGATATAACATACAGAAAACTAGAGGATAAAGGAAGAAAGAAAAGAACAGGGATTACATTTAAACTGACTTTTAAATGTCGATCAACACGATCCGTAGATTGAATTCAATCATAAAGCTTTATTATTGAATTATACCTCCGCTATTATCAGTTAAAGTACAAAACGAATACATACCTCTATTATAATTCTGTTCTATATTTATTTCAGAGGCCAACAGCGAAAGAATTACTAAAGTTCCAATTTATCCGAAAGGCGAAAAAGAACTCGTATCTAATGGACCTTATAGACAGGTATAAGAAGTGGAAAGCACAGAGAAGCGAGGAGAGCGAAACAGAATCAGAAAATTCGGACTCGTAAGTGTTATCAACCTTTTTCTACTGGCAATATGGTGTATGGGGTTGTAGAAAATTCTTTAGTTTTTTTTGGTTAACCGATATATGCTTTCATTAAGTGATTTTTTAAAATACATTATAGACAATTTATGCATAGAATTGTTGAAATAAAATATATTTTAGGTTTTAATATACAGGTATGTATGAGAGATCAAATATAGTGTTGTAACGGTAAAACTGTAAACCTATATTATTTTGCTATAACCCGTGATAAAAGAAAATATATGTAATGCTAAGTAGAGTGTAATTTCCGTTCTCATACCTGATACATGCAGAATTCGCAAAAACTCATTCACTACCCACCACCAATGACAGCAATTCACAAGCATTCCACACATTAACTTCCTAAATAATTCCACGATATCAATAATCGTTTCGCCTGTAACCAAGCATAATCAGAGACAGAATCCGCGAAAAATTCCCAAAGCGAAGCATCACCCAAGTAAGCGTAATTATATAGTAATAAGTTTAACCTCCTCTGTTTATTTTGCCTTCGAACACGTGTAGCAAATTGGAACAAGTAACGTCTATCTGTTCATTAGTAAGTGTGCCATTGTTATGTTTTGTTATTTCTAGGTGGTCTCATGTAATTTTTTATATCATAATGCGTAGTAGATCGAGACTAGACGAAATTACTGTTTCTAAAAAAAACATAATGGTCCAGTTGTAACTATCAACAACTAAATAAATAGATTGAAACAACCATAAACGAATGCAATCAATTTCTGCCTGATTATAGAATCGCGTGAGAGGCCGAATTATATAAGGATCAAAGGTAGTCCTTCGCAGAACAGCGGCGGCGTTCTATTCGTATAAATGTAGAGTATGAATCACTGGCAAATATGTTTTTAGGTCATATTGCGCATACGTAATTTGCTTAAGCGGAGATTAGCCCGTGTGGAACTTGCCAAATGTTCACTATTGTATGTTAGAACTAACAAATGTGTTTTTATTAAAGGTTTTTAGAATTAGTATGTACCTTGAAATATAAAAATATATATACATTGACTAGTGATTGTCCAGTAGATAGAAAATGGCCAGATATAAAATGAATGCAATTCTTTCACCCAAAGTGACTTTAGATTATAAAAAGTATAAAAATAAAAACTCTTAAAATTACATGGAAATATATCGGGAAATTCCGCCATTTTGTATAATATTCAAAATATTTAAATTTACATGAGTCATTAAAGGATTCAAACCAAATGCTTAAATATATAGATGCACCCAAACTCGAAACGCATAAATATTTTTTTTAGAAAATGATGACCTTCGAAGGGAGTCGTATCCGCGACCCTCGGCTGAAGGGAAGTAATGACTAAATGTAACTAGTTATCAGAATTATTTTAAAAAGAGCAACCGCCGAGTTTTGTGCTTGCTCTTTTGGGTAGGAATAGCTTTCAAAACCAGCAGTAGAGATAAAGATACAAAAGCACTTGTTAGTAAGTTTACTTGAATAAAGAATATTTTGAATTTGAATACAATGTTGTTGTTCTCTGTGATAGCCCAGTGGTGAGACCGTATGACCCTGTAGAGACGAACATGGGATTCGAACCCGGGCAGGCACCAATGAGTTTTTCTATTAAAACTTATGTGCCTAATTGATATTTGCAATTTGTAACACGCTTTTCGGTGAAGGAAAACATCGTGAGGAAACTTGCATCTCTAGAGAATTCTAGGAATATGTGTAACCTATCAACTGGAGCAGCTAGCATTGGAGCAGCGTGGTAGGTCCTAGCTCCAATCCTTCTCTCCAATAAACGGCGAGAGGAGGCCTATTCCCAAGAGTGGGATATTACCAGGCTGTTAAAAGTAACAGTACAGGCTGTTACAAGTAAAGTAAAGACTTTACTTTACCTTTTTTGTTCTCAGAGAGGAGTACAGTCGCGGGGACAGCGAGGCCGACGAGCCGTGGATCATGACGGTCCGAGGCGGCGCGGGCGCGCGCTCCGCACAGCCGCTCGCCGCCGTACCGCCGCTGGTGCTCGCACACCTCGCCGATGACAAACGACGTTCGATACACGAAGATGCGGGTACACTATTATTATACTATACTGGTTTTTTTTTAAATAAATATATGGGACAATTTTATGCATAAGTAAATATAAACTCTAAAATATGTGTAATGTATGTATCTGTCACTTGTCTTTGGTTCTTTCCTTCTACCGTGTAACTAAGAGTGAAATGTTGTGTGCTTCTGTGTGCAAATAAATATTAATAAGTAAAAAGATACTAAATAGACAGGCTACTAAATACTAAATAGGTTCAGTAGAAAAATAAGTAAATAAATAATAATAAATAAATATATGGGAAACTTATACACACGGTCGTCCATCCCTAAAGTAAGTAATTTAATACTTGTGTTATGGGTGACGGACAATTGATAAATATACTACATATATAATTTTATCTACTCTGATACTATAATACAAAGATTATAAAACTGAAAACAAAATTCTTATGACAAACATTACGTACAGAACAAAAATTAAAAAGTTTCATTACGATACAGGTCTTGTATGGACACCTGTATCATAATGTAACTTTTTAATCATGACGATACACCTATACAACTTCCAGCCGGACCAAGGAGGTTGAACCTCTACCTTACAAAAAAAGGATTCAATGAATGGGTCCGCGGCGACGCAACACACATGCGCAATCGATGTTTGCGCATTGGCGCCAATATATGACATTTAATAAATCTTTTCAATATTTAAACGAAATTTAGTTTTGTTTGTAAAAAAAATAAGTTTTTGTGTAAAAACATGTCTGAGAGCGGGGATAGTGGTAATTGTACACCACCAGATATTCTGAAAGCTGCGTCAAACATGACCGTGAACCTGTTGCCGACGAAATCTAGGAGCAACTATATTAAATGTTACCACGAGTTCATGGAATGGAAACGTACGTTTAACGTATTATAGTATGAGAGTAGATAAAGTAGTGTATGATACTGTACATAACTTGGTCTTATAACATTCGTGTGACATCGTGTGTTATTATGCAACAGTATCATAAACTACTATTAAATACATACTTAAATACAAATACACACCCAAACTCGAAGAACCAACAAATTGTGTATAAAAATGTTGACCCTCGGCGAGAATCGAACCCGCGACTCACTGAGCTGAAGGCAGGGTCACTACCCACTGCTCCAATGGGCCAGTCAAACTAGTTGTGCCTGCGGCTTTGCTCGCGTGAAAACAAAGGAGTTATTGTGAGTTAATCATAAAAGATAGAGACATACTGTCGCGGACTTTTTTGGTCGTATTTTTTTAGATCTACAATTCTGTAGGTTAAAGTTAAAGGACTTAATCCATTTTTGTATTTTCAATGATTCTTATTCAGTATACGTTTATTGATAAAAAGGTTAAAGACATTTAGTCCTGCATCCACTAATTTCATCATTATCATCCTCCTGCCCTTATCCCACTGTAAGTGGGGTCGTCAAGTATTGGCTACGTATTTTACGACCCGACGAAATGAGGATGGTCTATTCTACTTAACCGGATACCACACGGCGGAAAGAATATATATATATATGCGCGATCGGGCTATTTAAGATTTTTTTTTAAACCGGCTTACAAAATTCGTACGGTGGAATAGTTTATATAGCTTTAAGGCATTTTTATTAACTAAGAAAGTCCTATTTACATGACTTGAATTAACCCAAATTACAAGTCAATACAAGTCCAGTCCAATTACAAGTCCAGTCCACTCATGTTTCTAATTGATAATTGCAATTTATCACACGCTTTTCGGTGAAGGAAAACATCGTGAGGAAACCATCATATCTCTATAGACTTCTGGAGATATATGTAACCTACCAATCCGCATCAGAGCAGCGTGGTAGGTCCTAGCTCCAACCCTTCTCTCCAGAAACGGAGAGAGGAGGCCTATTCCCAGCAGTGGGATTGTAACAGGCCGCTACTTTACTTTTTACTTTTACAAGTCCATAGCGAAGCACTGACGATACATATTAATGGTACGCTATGTAAAAACACAAACACTTTTCCTTCATAGATTTATTTTATTTGCTCACTTACTGTAAAAACACAAACACTTTTCCTTTATAGATTTATTTTATTTGCTCACTTCGCGTCTGTCGTGTTTGCACGCTTATGTCTAACTGCCCGAATATTTCAAAGCCGCCATTTTAGGCATTCTCACTTGACCGGAAACGGAAGCGTATGGGACGACGATAGATTCACAGAAATTATGACGTATTATATTCTAACACCTTTTATATAATTATAATCAATAATATTATTGTAACAATGTAATTATATTATAACAATCAACTAAACACTCAAATGTTATTAAGTCAAATGATTTATGAAAATACATTTATCGCCGCTGGAAGTAATTCCAATGGAGCTAGCAGTCAAATACTGTTCGTATAATGTTAGATATATTACACTAAGTGATTGATCCTAACAGCTATGTTTTAAATTGCAGTAATACCTTCCCCCACATCGCCCGTGGCGCCCAAACAGAACGGCTCGCTGAGCGCGCGCGGCGACGATATGCCGCCCGACAACCACAAGCCCGCGCCGCTCAACAACAACACCACAGACAAACCAATGGTGAGTACCGCTTATTAAATTGTTGTTGTTGTTGTATATATCTTTATTGTACACGATTTTACAAATAATTATTACACAGTAGAAAATTAAAATTATACAAATATATAAAAAAGCGTACAAAGGCGGACTTATCCCATAAAGGGATCTCTTCCAGCCAACCTTTGAGAAACTGAAAGAAGAGTAAAATTTTATGAGTAGCGTTTGCAGCATAGACAAGAAACAAACGATAAGTGTACAAAAATACAAGTTCATACGAAAATACAAAAGAAGAGAGAAAAAAAATAGAAGATATATAACTATAAAAATATTATTTTTTTGATATACATATTATATGTGTATACGTATAAAAGAAAATATGATGTATATACATCATATGTAGCTCATCTCACGAGTTATGTTACCAATCGAGCCCGTAGTGTTTTTTTAAGTTTGCGGCAGACGAAGGACTCAAAAAAAATGGAAAACATTTATAATTTATACTTATTATAAAACAAAGTCCTAAAAAGCTGTCTGTATGTAATCGATTTTCGAAAAGCTACTGAACATATTTTTGTACGGTTTTCACTAAAAGATAATGCAATACTTCCGGATGGTTTAGGTAAATAGTACATATCAGTATTATGTACGGTGTGTTGTAGAGATCACGCAGTTGTTAAAAAACTTGCTTACTGGGAGCTTTAGTCGCTTGCGCTGCGAGATTCCAGACTGCTCGAAGTGGTGGAGGTTTGTGCATGAGTTTTTACGAATGCTGCACGTATCGGGTATGAAAATACGGATAGTCCACTATACATTTAACACTATATATATTTTCTATTTACTGTATCGCGGATTATAGCAAAATAATTTTATTATTACTTTTCAAGACTATTTTGCTATAATTAAATCAATATAAAATTTTGTTAAATGTAGAGTAGAACGCTTTGCGATGTTACGAATCCTGCATGTATTAAAAAAACGGATAGTCCACTTTTGCACATTGGAATTGAATTCAAGTAACAATAATCACCAGTGAAAACCAGCAGGCCTACCCATGAACTCTTATTGCGACTCAATTGAAGACGTAAACGAAATTGTTTTGCTTTTTCGTACCATGACGTCTTACACCCGTATTCAAGAAGCATACTCAGCTAAGTAAGCACAGATTACTATGCGAAGGAGGCTAGTTCACTGTGCGTTCCTCGTGTCAAGCCTTCCATTTCATAAACAATACTTAGGCCACACTCAACTAAAGGAACGCTATGCGTCCAACTGCGCGCTCTGATTGGTCCATTTGATGTGGCGTACTTCAGTCTAGTTTTGACAAATGTCAATGTTATTAACAATTTGTTGTGTTGTTAATAACAAATAAACATAACCTTATTTTGGTATTCCCGTAATTTGCAGTTGATTGTGTTAATAATTTTTTTATGATATTTTGTGTATTGTGCGGTGTAAATTAAATATAGTTTAGTACAATGACTTCGCCTTTGTATTTAAATGCAAGCACTGCAACTCCTAAGAGGTAGAACTATTTTTCTTTAATTTATTATGTATGATAATTTTGTTGTATAGTTTTACTTATATTATTTACTAGACAAAGTTAAATGATTATAAGAATAAAATATAATAAATAGATAACTAATAAATAATTTTGCCTTTAACCAAAGCGGCGCGAACACTATGCGTTCGCTAAAGTAGCTCCTTATCTATTTTAGCTGTGCGTCGATTTTGACAAACGCATAGTAGTTCGCATAGTACGCATAGTACTTCACTCAAGTAATGTCTATGAATTGGTTTGAATGACCCTATGCGTCCCTGAGCACTGTGCATTCTCATAGTAATGTTTATGAATACGGGTGTTAAAGATGCTCACTTTAGCCAAATGAGCGTTGGGAATGCGTCCTAAGAACATGTGAGTAAAAGAGACAGAGTTATCTATAGTTCATATAACGTTGTCCTTTTCAAACACTACGAGCTCAATGCAATTCACACTTCATGGTACGAAAAGAAAGTGGTTCGCGGTCGTCGTTTACGTCTTCAATTCAGTCGCAATAAGAGTTCATGGTAGGCCTGCAGAAAACAAAAATGACCATAGACCAAAAACCATCTACTATTTTGTTACGTCACATTTCTGTACATCGAACTGTTAATGTAGTGTTACTAATAAAAGTTTTTGATTTGTTTTCTTTTCACTCCATGTTAATATCCAGTTAATAATACTGTAGTGGTATCAATCTGCATAAGCTGTGATAGCCCAGTGGTGAGACCGTGCGACTCTCTAGAGACGAACATAGGTTCAAACCCGGGCAGGCACCAATGAGTTTTTCTATTAAAACTCATGTGTCTAATTCATAATTGCAATTTATCACACGCTTTTCGGTGAAGGAAAACATCGTGAGGAAACCTGCATATCACTAGAGAATTCTGGAGATATGTGTAACCTACCAATCCGCATTGGAGCAGCGTGGTAGGTCTTAGCTCCAACCCTTCTCACCAGAAACGGAGAGAGGAGGCCTATTCCCAGCAGTGGGATATTAACAGGCTGTTTCTTTTATAAATCTACATCTATCTAATCTATAGGAATACTTCGTATTACTCTATTAGTATAAATATAAATGTAACGTTATACTAAAGAGCAGTACATATCCAGCACTCAAGTGTTTCAATACATCTTCGCATCACAATACAGTATTTTGGAGTATGATCGTTCTTTTTTTCCACTCAAGTGTTTCAATACATCTTCGCATCACAATAGAGTATTTTGGAGTGTGATCTTTCTTTTTTTCAGTCGAGACAGATGCCAATAACGTCCACTCCTGTCGAACAACGCATCACCAAAGAACGAGGAGATCGTGGTGATCGGGACGACAGGAAGGATCGCGAAGAACGAAGCTCCAATAGGGATAGCGTAGTCTACAATAATAAAGCCGTAAGAGAATTGTTTATGGTTATTATCATGTTATCTTCATAATTTGAATTAGGGATGTTACGGAGGTGGGTTTACCGGAACGGGAGTCGGAACCGGAGATTTCATACTTGAATTATCGGAGCCGAAGTCAGAATCGGCGGCGGAGTCGGAGGTGGAGGTTTCCATTTCCGCCTCCTAGATTATTAATCTAAAAATTGACCCGTAAACTGTACTTAGACAATATGACCACCACGATTTAAATAATTGAATACTTAAGCGCGTCTAACCATTCATACTGAAAATAAACAAATTAAGGAGAGTTGCGCGTGCGAGGGGAGATACAACGACGAGTTACAACTTGTTGCTGCGCGTTCTGTCCGAAATCGTATGACAATTTCACCTTCGTTATACCTCCGACTAAAATTTATCGGAGCCGGAGTCGGAGACCGGAGGTGTGAATTCGATCGAGGTTCCGAACTTCCGGAACCGGAAGTCGGAGCTCCGTAACATCCCTAATCTGAATACCTCAAGTATCGCACGTATGTATATTTATATATCAATTCGTTAAACAAAAAATTTGTACCTATTTTGATGAAAATAGAGCTGACAAAGGGTATGAAATGTGGTACATTTATAATTTATATATAGCAGATTATTACACTCAGCACACATCTGTACTCTTTTTTGTTTATGGTTTAAGTCTGTTGTCAAATTCAGTAGAAATAATGATTCAAGGTGTTCTTTATTGCAAATTTTATGAATTATGGTAGAATATAGATTTCGATTTGTCGAGGTTCTCGCTAGCTCTTCTCAGTGGACTTTCTTTTCTTTATTGTCGACTAACAAAAATTTAATTATCTATTTTAATAAAGTTTTATTTTACATCTATAAAGTTATATAATATCATAGAACGGTCATAAATGTTATTTGTTTTCGTAAATTGTATTATGAGATGAGATTTCGTCAGCTAATGCCTTTCATTAATAAAATTCATAGAATAGTCTGCACATTAACGAGAATTTATATTGCCGTGACGAAATTAAGTTATTTTTGATATAAATGTCCTAAAATCTGTTTTTGAGAGATACTAGTAGGAAAGGAGAGAATTATTTAAGTCCACCTAATTAAATGTATGTTGAGACGGTATTAGAATATAGGAGGACTATTAAAGACTCAGCAGACTCAGACTCGCGACTCAGCAGAGTTAGAAACTGATTCGTTGGTCTTGGTATTCATTTCTACAACAAAATCCATACTGGACCAGTCTACAGAAAGGTTTAAATTAGGTGCAAGTGATATTATTTAGACTTATTTGGACGATAAAAATGCTTACATTTGAAAAGTCTTTCGGCTTCATACAAGACTGTGGTTTAATAATGTAAAATTGATTTTTTTTAAAATTTTATATATATAGAAGACCGCCGAGTTTCTTGCTGGTTCTTCTCGGTAAGAGCAACATTCCGAACCAGTTTTAGTTTTGTAGCGCGAAGTCAGCGGATCTCAAATATCCGTATTGAAATAATAATAGATGCAACTTATAACCAGTCGCTAATTAATACGCAAACTTGTAAGACGTATCCAAATAAATTGATCTTCACCGGCCTTCTTTAATTTCGCTCCACATCAAAAGAAGTAACATCATCAAATTCAAATTTAAAATATTATTTATTCAAGTAAACTTGTAAACAAGTGCTTTTGAATCGTCAACAAACACATCAACAACACCCCAAACAAACCTACGCCACAAAGCTTCATTAATCATTTGATCCTTGAAGATTCAAAGTGCTTGAAAGAGCTAATTTGTTTGAAAGTTATTTGGATTTGATTTGAATTAGTCACTTATTGATATGAATCTTTTGCAGTCCTCGCCGTTAGACCATAGAGGAGCGAGAGAGAATAATGAAGAGAACAAAGTTAGGCGGCATGCGTATCTTCAACAGCTTATTTATCCCTTACTGAGCGAGGTATGTACTTATACTAACTGACTTTAAAAATTGCATTGAAATTTGGGCTATTTGTTTGTATTTATTTAGATTATATGACAGACTTCCAATATACACATAATTATATTAAATATAAATATTTTGGGCCTTATTAAAATAACGAATTCACTTGGAGAAATTTGATAAGTTAGAGTTGTCATAGTTGTAATAGTTGACATTCGTGGTAGTTTTGGATATTCCTATCTGCCATCTTTTCGAATGTTTATTCGGTTTCCATCAAGTATATCACAGTACAGTAGTCATCATCATCCTCCTGCCCTTATCCCACTCTTAATGGGGTCGTCACAACATTTTGCAAATATGTTTTGACATGATTTGGCTATGTATTTTACGACCGGCCGCCTGCCTTTTACGACACCTCGGTAAGAAATGAGGGTGGTCTTTTCTACTCAGCCGGATACCACACGGCGAGTCGACTTATCTTAGTCGCCTTTTACGACACCTCGGTAAGGAATGATGGTGGTCTATTCTACTCAGCCGGATACCACACAATGGGTCGACTTACCTTAGTTGTCTTTTACGACACCTTGGTAAGAAATGAGGGTGGCCTATTCTACTTAGCCGGATACCACACGGCTGGTCGACTTATCTTAGTCGCCTTTTACGAAACCTTGGTAAGAAATGAGGGTGGTCTATTCTACTCAGCCGGATACCACACGGCATATAACAGTGCAGTAGTGGTTTTTTTAATACTTTCTCGTTAAATATTTTCAGCTTTATAACTAAACAAACCCTTGTACGTAAGAAGGGTTTGTTTAGATAGACGACTCTAGACTAGACACTCTTTATCACAGAATTCACAAATGCATATTAAAATTTAATTATTTATTTTAATATATTTTTACGTATGGGGCAGACAAAAATCAGCTTCCACTGATACAAAAAAACATATAACTATATCAATAAGATAAACAAATAGCAATAATTAAAATAATTCTAAAAGAGTACAAAATTAATTTAAATAAATAATACTAAAAAAATGGTTAAAAAATTAATTAAATATCACTCGCTGATTAATATCACAAAAATTCAGGAATTGCAATTTTTTCTTAAAACTATACATTTTATCGAGCATAATATTAAAATTTTTACAATTTTTATGGTATATTCTGCATGCACGATAAATAAATGTATTAATAACATATTTGGATCTACATAATTCAAACACCACAATACACAAACACTACACACGTTCACTATCACAAAGTCAACAATCGTTTCGCCCCGCAACCGAAGCATCATCAGGTGATAGACTCCACGACAAAATCGAAAGGCATTGCTTTGCGATTATGTCGTGGAGTCTATATTAGATTATAGCAAAAAAATTTTCTCCACCACTGCCACCACAATACACAAACACTACACACGTTCACTATCACAAAATCAACAATCGTTTCGCCCCGCAACCGAAGCATCATCAGGTGATGGACTCCACGACAAAATCGAAAGGCATTGCTTTGCGATTATGTCGTGGAGTCTATATTAGATTATAGCAAAAAAAATTTCTCCACCACTGCCACCACAATACACAAACACTACACACGTTCACTATCACAAAGTCAACAATCGTTTCGCCCCGCAACCGAAGCATCATCAGGTGATAGACTCCACGACAAAATCGAAAGGCATTGCTTTGCGATTATGTCGTGGAGTCTATATTAGATTATAGCAAAAAAAAATTCTCCACCACTGCCACCACAATACACAAACACTACACACGTTCACTATCACAAACTCAACAATCGTTTCGCCCCGCAACCGAAGCATCATCAGGAGATAGACTCCACGACAAAATCGCAAGGCATTGCTTTGCGATTATGTCGTGGAGTCTATATTAGATTATAGCAAAATAATTTTCTCCACCACTGCCACCACAATACACAAACACTACACACGTTCACTATCACAAAGTCAACAATCGTTTCGCCCCGCAACCGAAGCATCATCAGGAGATAGACTCCTCGACAAAATCGCAAGGCATTGCTTTGCGATTATGTCGTGGAGTCTATATTAGATTATAGCAAAATAATTTTCTCCACCACTGCCACCACAATTCACAAACACTACACACGTTCACTATCACAAACTCAACAATCGTTTCGCCCCGCAACCGAAGCATCATCAGGAGATAGACTCCACGACAAAATCGAAAGGCATTGCTTTGCGATTATGTCGTGGAGTCTATATTAGATTATAGCAAAATAATTTTATTATTACTTTTGTATTATGTTTCTCCGCAAAGTAACGCCTAATTCTATAAATTATATTAACGTATCGCAGCTGTCTCGCAAGCACGGCGCGGGAAGCGCCACCGCAATAGAGGAACTCCGACGTGCCTTCGACGCGGCCGAGCGCGCCGCGCCGCATCTTACCAGAGCTTTTGTGCAACAGGTGAGATGAATATTAAAAGTAAAAAGTAAAGTAACAGCCTGTCACTATGCCCACTGCTGGGCTAAGGCCTCCCCTCTCCGTTTTTGGAGAGAACGGTTGGAGCTAGGACCTACCACGCTGCTCCAATGCTAGCCGCTCCAGTTGATAGGTTACACATATCCCTAGAATTCTCTAGAGATATGCAGGTTTCCTCACGATGTTTTCCTTCACCGAAAAGCGTGTGATAAATTGCAATTATCAATTAGACACATAAGTTTTTAATAGAAAAACTCATTGGTGCCTGCCCGGGGTTTGAACCTATGTCGCCTCTAGAGAGTCGCACGGTCTCACCGCTAGGCTATCAAAGCTTGATGTATTTATTTAATTGATAGTAAATATAATGATTTGATAGGTTGATAGGTTGAGCGCTTGACGTTGTACAGCAAGCCTACCATGAACACTTATTGCGACTCGATTGAAGACTTAAACGACGACCGCGAACCGCTTTCTTTTCGTATCATGAAGTGTTAATTGCATTGCATTGCGTAATGTTTGAAAAGGATAACGTTATATGAACTATAAATGACTCTGTCTCTTTTACTCACATCTTCTTAGGACGAATTCCGAACGCTCATTCGGCAACGACTTAAAGTGCGCGTCTTTAAGACGTCATGGTATATGAAAAAGCAAAACAATTTAGTTTACGTCCTCAATTGAGTCTCAAAAAGAGTTCATGGTAGGTCTGCTGATTTCAAATTCATGCGATAATAAAAATAATATCTATCTTAAATTACTTACACGCTACTACTATACAAATCATGCCCACGTGGAATGGTCCCAAGAATGCTGGCAGCGTTTCCGCGTTGAATCGGTAAGCTGATGCTTTGTTCGAAAAAGGAGCCAGCCCTCTTGTCACCCGAAGAGGCGATCAACCGAGGTGTTAAAACGGACAAAAATTTCTTTGCACTTTGGCTCCATGGCCCTAGGGTCTCAACTGCAAACGGCACAAATATATAACTCTCAACGAGAGATGCATACTTTCGCCGTAAATGCCGATGTTACAAATCTTCGTCTTAGCGCACTCAAGCTTTTTTAAACGCTATTTTTAACTTTTTTATTATACTCCAGGTAGTGCAGAGGGTCGCAACGCAGTCGCACTCGAGCGCGCCGCCCTCGCCGCCCGCGCACACCCCACTACCCAAGCACCAGTGGATGAGGTAGGTATGGTCACTTTTTTGTCTTTATTTAATTTAATATATATATATATGTGGGATTATATGTGGGAGCTGTGATAGCCTAGCGGTGAGACCGTGTGACTCTCTAGAGACGACATAGGTTCAAACCCCGGGCAGGCACCAATGAGTTTTTCTATTAAAACTTATGTGTCTAATTGATAATTGCAATTTATCACACGCTTTTCGGTGAAGGAAAACATCGTGAGGAAACCTGCATATCTCTAGAGAATTCTCTAGGGATATGTGTAACCTACCAATCCGCATTGGAGCAGCGTGGTAGGTCTTAGCTCCAATCCTTCTCTCCAAAAACGGAGAGAGGAGGCCTTAGCCCAGCAGTGGGCATAGTAACAGGCTATTACTTTACTTTACTTTACTTTTTTCAGGGACGTATAATATCAGCGGCTATCGTCCGCTACTGCAAGCAGCCGCGCGGCCGACGCACTGCGCGACCGCAACGCACCGCAACCTGCCTTAACACGCGGCACCGCGACTAAGCACAAAGCCGCATATCAAAGCGAACAGCACCGCAAATCGCATACGAAACCGCAACGCATCGGATCGCAAATCGTATGAAATCCGAGTGCGTTTCGCATACACACCGCAGCTTGCCTTACTGGATGCAACTGTGCGTTACCGCAATGCATCTCGATTTTTTTTTATCACTATGAACGCCGTTCTATGCGCCATTAAAATTATGGAAGATATACAGAGTGGTACCGATACGACATTAAATTAGTCCACTGACCACTTAAATTCAATGTTTGTGTCGAAGAAAATACATATAGGCTCTTTACAAGAATAACGTGATATTTGTCAAACTACAACTTTACCTGTAAAGTTGCAAATTTTAAATAAGTTGCAAAGAGCACTCCGCCTTAAAACATATACGATCCTACCACTCATCACGAGTTCTCTATCTAAAAATTATTTCACTACCCAATACATCGCTGGTTCTGTGTTGAACAACTCGAATTATTTGCTTTTAAAGACAGCAATGATTATAAAGTCTATGATAAAGATGGATACTTAAAAGGTAGTGTATTTCTTTACGATATCCTCATACAGGTTGAGAGACGTAAAGTTTACTCACTGTTCTCCAAGAGTTAGAGTCCTTGTATAAGGGATGAGCGCGTGACATGTTAAATATTCAAGTTTACTTGTACAGGGTGTTGACGAGGAAAAGTCTACTTGTTGTAGAGGAAAGAATTGTTAACCGAAAGTATTTTATAGAGAGCAATTTGAAACATTTGAACGTTGATAAATTTAAATATATTGAAAATTATTGTGTTGAAAAACAATTAAATTGTTGCGGTAATTAATATGCTTTCTAAAATTAGCAGAAAACATATAAAAAAAGAAATATTAAAAAAAAATAATTGTGAGATGTCGCGTTGTTCTTGTAAAGAGGAGATATCATTTAATTGACATCTGACCTTGTTAGTATTTGTATAGTAATGTTTGACTGTTGAAAGAACAGGAGAAATAATTTCATTATATTTTAGTTTTACCTACCTTTTGTACCGTATTTAGTTTTTTAGGCCAAGGTTGGAATGGCGTGTACGGTCATTGATCTCTATAAATTCCTGTGGCTAAAATATTTCGCTGAATTAACTGATACCTGAGGTACCTCAAAATAAAAATTAACGCTATGTTCGGTACCAACCTGTTTATAAAGAGGACCGACTCTGTAAGTCAAAAAGTGTAAAATGGCGGTAGTACACTGTGACGTGTGTCGAATTTTTATTGGATGTCCCGGGTTTGTTTTTCAGTTTATTTTCCTAAATATCGCCTGTAGTTTTTGGTGAAGACCGGTTCGGAAATGGATAGTTTAGAAGTTCTTCTAACATAGAATTTAAAAGTACTGCTACTAACGTGCTACAATCGTCTACTTATATACTTATATTAGTCGGTCTTTCTTTCCTATATCTTCCATAATTAAATCATCATATTCATTGTATGCACATGTTACCCATAAGTCCACGAGGTTTCTCGTTATGGCGGTATTTAAATATACAGTCGATATCCAGTAATAAACAAATAAAGATATATTATTTTTCTACCCGCAGAATATGTAAAATTGCACCTATGTACATCCTTAATAAAGTTTCAGGAACTTTACCGTGTTAAAATAAGTATTTTGGATAATTTATCAGTTTTTAATCATATATAATATGCTGTAATTTTCAAAATTCACAATAATTACAATAGTTTTATCACGCCGTTTGGTATCAGTTGTCCAATTCTACCCACATATATACTTAAAAAGGTTCAAGTAACGTCCACTACATTTAAATTAAATTCTAAATTATATCTGATAATAAATCCATAGTATAGTTAAAAAATAATGTTGGATGACGTCATCAAGCTTAAAATTAATTTTGAAATAATCACTCAAAAAAGGGTTAACTTGATCGTGGTATATTTATATTATAATTATACTAGCTGTGCCTGCAACGGCTTCGCCCGCGTGGAATTTAGTGATTTACGAAATTTTTCCCGAATTGTCGAAATTTTGAACATAAAAGTAGTTATTGTTAGTTAACCGTTAGAGATAGAGACATGCTATCGCGGAATTTATTTGTTGTATTTTTATATATCTACAATTCTATACTACATTACTTCAGCGTATCTCTGCCGGTTTACTCAGCGCACGCGACTAAAGCTCCCAGAGAGCAAGGTTTTTAACAACTGCTCGATCTCTTCAACACAATTTACATAATACCGATATGTACTATTTACCTAAACCATCCGGAAAGATTGCATTATCTTTTGGTGAAAACCGTACAAAAATCTGTTGAGTAGATTTTGAGAAAATCGGTATTACATACAGACAGACATCTTTTAGGGACTTTGTTTCATAATAAGTATAGATAATAAGCTAACAAAAAATTAAATGCGGGCAGTAAAAGAGATTAATTTGAATGAACTTAGAAATTGGATCACTAAGTGCGCTCAACTAAAATATAGAACATTTTCCACAAAGCCATTCATCGAGCCAGCTAAGAAGTGAATCTTTTTTTTCTTTTATAATAAATATTGAAGAGTACTTAATAAAAAATTAGGACAAAACCACATTATCAGTTTGTTAAATATATGGGCAGAGTTGTTTCGTTTTGAAATACGACACTTCCATTTTTAATATAAGGGGCCAGAATCAATACTCGCTTCGCCGGGCTCAACTTAAAGACATGTAAATTACAGTTTCTAAAAGTTCTTCGACCCCCATCAAGCTTTACAGAATCAATCTAAAGGTTGTTTAAAAATGCCATAAAAATTGTCCAGCCGTTTCGTTTCTATAAGGAACATATCTACAAACTTTCTTTGTTATATAAATAAATTCATTCAAGTTGTAGATGTAAAATAATTAACTACTCTACAGGATTTAAAATATAAGGTACCGAGCAACTTGATTTCAGCAATAATCGACCTCTACAAATACAAGATCAAATGGTCATACCATTTGGTCATTTTGGTAACTTGTCGGCCTTTCCGATATATGGTTTACCCATAATCAACTTAGCTTTCGAATATCGTTCACTTAAGAGAATTTTTATAACTTGTTAAGTTTCTATCTTCGAATTATCATACTCTTAGTATTAAATCAGTTTAATTATTCCGTATGTGCTACATATTTTTGACGGAACGTTTATCTTAATTGTCTTGTTAGGGTTGAATGGTATGAACGTATTATAAGATCCTCAAAAGTTTAATTATATTTCTCAGTTATACCGATAGTAACAGCCCAGCGCCTAAACTTAATTTCGTTCTTTAATATTTCTAAGAAAATTTCAATATCTCCCTTGTTTGCTGATTTCAGTATCGCGAGTAGATATTACTAATATATATTTTTAAATACTTAATCGGTCATGGAACATGCTTATAACTAATAGCATGAACAGTCGTCCATAAAGTGGATCATTTTTATATTAAGTATGTTAGAGTCTATAATTTTGTAACTACAGACTTAAAAGCAGTGAAATACTAATGTATTTCACTACATTTTTATATAAAAATGCAGTTTTAAAATGAGCCATTTTTTTATAATAAAGTAGTTCGTTTTTAATTGACAGTAGTACTAACTTATTTTTTGTTACTAGCGAGTCTATAGAAAACAATAACATAATAACAAATTTTTGCTTTCAATATCTCTAAACCTTTTAATTTATACACATGTTCATTTTGTCGAAAAATCTCGAAAAATATTCATTCTTTGATCACGCCAACCGTGTCTATCATCGACTTCTAAAGGTTAGTTGAACGTTTGCCGGTTGGTCACGTCGTGTATATCACGGGCTGTCATCGCACCTCAATCCCCTTGTACCCCGCAGGCGAAGGCTAAGTTAAGCAGTTAGTTTATAATATGTACTTGAAAAAACTATTAATATCACTTGACTGAATAACACTTGAATTTGACTTGTTCTACAAAGCTTCCTTATCAATTTTTATTAACGTTTTACTATGTTTCTTAAAATACTTCACATGAGGTAAAATTTTAATCGCTGCATTATAAAATATGTAATTAGATATTTTATTGTTTGACTACTTACTTACTTACGTATACTTGATCTAAGATTTGAGCACATTTGGACGGATGGTGAGATAATACTGTATTTCAACGACAATTAAAATCATGCTTCAAACAAGATACATTTGAGTTCCCATTTTTATTTCCTTCTGCTCCTTTAATCGGTCCTTCATTAGTGAGGATCGTGGGCACCTGAACCCTTCTTTCGTATGATTTGCCTCCATCTATTCCGGTAAAGTAACCCTTACTGTCTGATAGAATTTGGATGAGGAGTTAGCTTGTTTCACTTGGTCAGACCATCGTGTTGGCGACTGGACTCGTGATCTCTTTCCTTCTGTATTGCCAACATGACCAGCTCTTATCTTACGCTTTATCTTTATTTCAATATAAAGTAAAATATCAAAACCGATAGCGGAAGATCGTATGCATCCAACCAACCAACCAACATGATTAAATATTTTCAGTATAACTTATGATTTTGAACTACACGAGCTTCATTATTAGCTTTAACTACTGATAAACGAATTCCAAGCTAGTCTTATCCGATGATTATTCCGTATTTACAATTAATCGCCCATTTTCAGAAAATATACATCTCGGGTGGCTTCTAGGTGTGTGTATCTTTATATGTGTAATCTGTTAATCCGAATTAAAACAGCGGGGTGGAATATAACTCCTAAATAGTCTAGAAATGGGAGTGAAACAGGCCTGCTTAAGTTAAAACCGGCCGGACTTAAGTGGAAACGTGAACGAGTGGCTATATCAAAGTAGCTCATCATCGCCAGTCTAATCTGTTCGACTATTTGCACTCTTTAATAAAAGAGACAAATCGTAATAAACTTTTTCCTCACACACCAATAATTATTACGATTGAATAACTAAAACGGCGACAGAAATCAAAACTGAGTCACAAACTTGCTATGTAATAGATTAATTACGTACTAACACTGCGGTAATGTATCTTACGATTATTATATATTTCTTGTATCTATATATGTAAATATGTAACTTTTATACCCCGTTTGTATATGAAGTTTATATCCCACATTTAAATTATAATTTATTTGGTTTAAATTATTGTTCTTTTCATTCCTATTGATGTAACTATCGTATGCGTAGGTTATATGAGAAAAATGTTAAGGATGACGATCGGCTTTTATTGTATTTCAAAATAGACATGATTTGTGTACATTTCTTCTAAATGTACGTTAGAGAAAAAAACATTGTATATTTTACTCGAACTAATGACGCATTTTACTATTCTTGAACGTAGTTATACATATATTAGGACGTACGAAATTAGCCGATCGTCATAATTAAATAATTATTTTCGTCATCGTTTTAAAATGGGTGCAAGTGACGGTTTAAACGGTATACATCCAACGTTTATATCAAAAAATAAAATAATAACTGGCGAGTTAAACCTGTAATGTCATTTAATTTATAGAATTAGGCGTTACTTTTCGGAGATCCATAATACAAAAGTAATAATAAAATTATTTTGCTATAATCCGCGATACATTAAATAGAAAATATATATAGTGCAACCGAACCGCAACCGAAGCATCATCAGGAGATAGACTCCACGACAGGTTGCGGGACGAAACGATTGTTGAGTTTGTGATAGTGAACCTGTGTAGTGCTTGTGTATTGTGGTGGAAGTGGTGGAGGTTTGTGCATATGTTTTTACGAATCCTGCATGTAACGGGTATGAAAAAAAACGTATAGTCCACTATACATTTAGCACTATATATATTTTTTATTATTACTTTTGTACCTGTAATGTCATTATTTATAAATAATATACAAATTCACTGCATAATACATATTTATTAACATTTCTTATATATGTCGGGCTGATAATCTTTCACTTTTTGACAAATATGCTACAAACTGTGCCACATACAGCTTCTAATTGCATAGAAATTCTGTGTTGATCGTTAATTGTCCGTGTGTTAAGTGATATTTTATTCGGCTTATATCGTAACTTTAGGTGCAAATGATTGGCCAGCGGGTGTTTGTATGCGGTCTCGATTGCTCTATACCTGACCTTGTTGACTTAAAAATATTCGTGGAGAGCAAGTTTGCTACACTTCGCTGATATTTTGCCATAATTTTGTTCTAAAGGTTTTTTTTACTAACACGTTTTGTATAGAGGCTCGATCGCGTCGGCCGTCAAAATTCTAACGTATTTATGTGCTTAGAGATATATTGAAATTTGGTAGTGTTTCTTTAGTGTCATTCCAGACAAAAGACAACATTGTCAGCATTTATAGATTTATTTGTTTATATTTTTTGTTGAACTTGATTTCGTTCTCGTTCTTATTTTTATTCACCGTGAAGCTAAGGCACCGTGTGCACTGTGACCGTTAAAACCGTGTTAAAACAATTATTTAGTTTAGTATAGTTATGTAAAATTAGTTTCTAGTTTGTCGGTTGAGTGCCGATTTTTGTAATAAATCTGTGACTAATTAAAATGTTCTAAAACATTAATCTAATATTTGTTGCAAATTTTTATCTTAATTTTATTTCGTTTAGATAATTGTAAACCGGAGGTGATTCGGAGTTAACTTTAGTGTTTTGTAAATTTAAAAGTATTCCCGACACCGACGACTATACGGTGTCGTAAACATGCTTAATATGCGACAATATTTAGCAATCGGAAACTATATAGAGTATATAATGAAGACTACAAAACAATTATTATCGCTGTGTAAAAATGTAAACCTACTATAAATGTGTAAATTATGTAGTATAATATAAAGAAAGCTGTTTCATAAAGTGTTCTTATAAACGTACGGGGAGACTAGTGCGGCACGAGCTTCCGACAGCGGCGCGCGAACCTTTAGATAATAAGCCTAATCTTAATTCCTAATCTTATGCTAAGATTAGGAAGCACTAAGCATTGCCTCTATATCGCTGTCTGTACACTTCCGGACTGAGAGACGACACGACTCTATCTAATTTTAATACAACGCAAAGAACTCAGTGTGAGTCGGCTGTCGGTCCGGGCGTGTCAAGGCGGCACGCACGGCTGCCGGCGTTTCGTGCTCTGCCCCGTATTTTTTTTGTTTTGCCATGTGAAAAGACCATGGGATATGTTATGTTAATTTCGATGGAGAAACAAAAATTATTTTTCCACTTGATGGTATTATAATAATAAAGCGTGTAGTGTTAGAGGTGGGCGATAATTGTTGATTATTGATAAAAATTAGGTGTTTGCGGCATTGGATTGTAGTCGAGACGCGTATGCGTGTGCCGCGATGCACGAGTCGCGCCGCGAGCGCCGTCTCGTACGTCGCGTGCCCCGCTCGGTAGTGGTTTGTAGACGTTACCTACGGTATTCGCAGTTTGTAAGGGAGTGCGTCGTTTGGTTCATGGGTATTGTGATCGTAATTGCATAGTTAATAAATTAAATATATATTATTATGATATAGATCGGTATCGAAGCCGGACGTAGAACTGCGTAGTGTAAAATATCACGCGTCGGCCCGACATCGTGTGGTTTATAAGCATGTCAGTCATGAAACAACGCTTTACTGAGTAACTGTGATATAATGTACGGTGAATTTTCATGGATGTTAGCGAATAATGCGACTGTCGCGCGTTTTCTGTTGACGCGGTGTCGGGGCGTCGCGGTGCGCGCGTAACGAAGTATAACCCACTCATGCACCAAGTCGAAGTAACAACACACGACGCGTACCATTAGTGTAATGGTCAATTAATGTTGCGGCGTCATTCTAACACGTTTATGTAGGAAACAAATTTGACTCTGAAATAAAAGAAGTTATTTAATTTTGGACCTGTTCGTTTTATTTCTTGTTAGATCCTAAAATGCGAATTAAACTTTACAAATTATCATAAAATTTTATTCAAACAATATTTTCAGCATTTAGAACAGTCGATTTTAAAAAGAAGTTAATTCAAAAATATATTTTCACAAAATTTAGACCGTGTGGTATCCGGCAGAATAGAATAGACCACCCTCATTTCTACCGAGGTGTCGTAAAAGGCGACTAAGGTGAGTTGACGTCAGGCAGGCGCCCGGGCGTAAAATTAATTTGGAACATTGTGCCGACCCCACTTAGAGTGGGATAAGGGCAGGAAAATTATATTTTCAAAAAATTTCATGTTGCTAATGTAATACCGTCGAGAGAACTCCCTCGTTTGCAGCTAATCCTGGCAACAGCATCAGGTCATGCTTATCATATACATGTAATGTATGTAAAATTTCAGCTCAATCGGAGACCGGGAAATTGGTCAAATTTAACTAGCAAGATTCCACCTTCTACATACAATGCAAGTTAAATAAAAGTTTAAAATAAATAAAGTTTAATTTATTAATATATTTCGAGGATCATTAAAATTGTTCGACATTACTAAGCATGCAAGTCAAGCCTTAAAAGACAAAAGCTAGAGATGTAGTTCTTCGTAGGTCTAGAACAAATCTGTAAAGGATCGTGTAATTTAAACAGCTGAAGTCAATAGAACTAAAAATGGACATTGATATGTTCAATTGAAACTTTGTCATTTTGAAATATTTGTAAATGTTTTACAATATGGAAGTGAAAATTACAGCTAATCACCGCTCTGTGTATTTTTGTCTCCACGATGAACGATGCCGTTATGCTCGCTGAGGGAAGAAGGTAGATCGAAGCATAAGTTATTGTTATAAATGAATAACCAAAATAGTACTTTATTTTTATTGACTAGGTTACGATCGTAAGCTGTAGATCTCCTAGGCAGTAGGTAAAAATTTACAAATGTATAAAAAGCTAGATTACATATTTTTATATTAAAATAGATTCAGTTGACGAGATTCATTAACATTTATATTTACAATAACCTTTAATTTTGAGCTGCAGTTAAAATTAAGCGCCGTTACAGTTTCCGGTTTCCATACTTATCGACTATAACAAATTTCACAAAATAATATATATATTACTATGTGAAATTTGTTATATTTAAAAATTACATAATAAGGTGAATAAAAACAAATATTTATGCATAATAGATGTAAAAAATAAATGTTTATTTAATTGATTTTCTACTATATATGAAGTTTTATGATTGCAAATATATAATCTCTTAAACTATATTGAAAGCAATAAATAAAGAACATGAAAACAAAGATCTTCTGATCAGTCCCTTAAATTTAATTCATTTAAAATGTGATGTATTATTAATGGGATCGTTAACAATAGGCATGAATTTATAATGATAACATTCACACATATAAAGCTATTCGGTAGATAAAATTAAGTATAAAATATCAGGGTTAATGATACAAACGAACGATAATATTTACAAATAACGTTATCAAGTACAATGCAGTCGTCATAGCCTAGTTTATATACATCCTAAAAGTAATTTAAAGTAATATAAAACATTCAAGACCGTGTATATTTCAATTGCAACGCAATATTTTTATTGTCCTTCTATATTCAGAATTAAATTATTTGAATGGCGTCTATTACTTTTAATTCAAAGATATATTAGGCGTTGTCTACTGATTAAGACACCTAATTTAAGTAAAGTAAGGGCTTGATACTTTACTTAAATTAGGTGTCTTCCTACTGCTCGGCATAGGCCCTATCCGTTACTGGAGAGAAGGATTGAAGTTAAGACCTACCACGCAGCTTAAATGCGGGTTGGTAGGTTACACATATCTCTCTAGAGATTTCTGGAGATATGAGTAACCTACCAATCCGCATTGGAGCAGCGTGGTAGGTCTTAGCTCCATCCCTTCTCTCCAGAAACGGAGAGAGGAGACCTATTCCCAGTCGGATTGCAATAGGCCGCTACTTTACTTTTTTACTTTACTGTAGAAATATTTTTTAGTATATTGTTACTTGTATTTATACACATGTACATTTAAATATGTTATTTTTATAATACAGACATTTGCAATCCGTAAAATAGCCATAATATAGCTTAGATAATTTTGCTAAGAAGTTTTACACTTGTTCAGCAAAGAATATTGGAATAGATGTAAACAATAGTGAATGTAAACTTGGTGAATCGAAACAATATTGTTCGTAACTCTTTTAAGGTGTGGGTATGTGTCAGAGGTTGCACAAAAACCCGTTAGTCAACAGTTCCGTTTGATAGCAACACGGAGATTCTGCCCACGGACAATAGGCCGTATCTAACACAGTGCAGTAAAAAATTTTGTGATTGTCCTACTTTCTATACAACACATGCCTTAAACCTGGATAAATAGAATAATCTCAATATGCAAATATATGAGCTGCGAGCCTAACGGTGACACCGTGCGACTCCTTCGAGGGGGTCACGGGTTCGAACCCAGGGCAGGCATCAATGAGTTTCTTAATTAAATTTATTGATAATTGCAATTTATCACACCCTTTTCGGTGAAGGAAACCATCGTGAGGAAATGTGCGTATCTCCAGGAAATTCTGGGGATATAATCCGCATTGGAGCAGCGTTGTAGGTCTTATCTCCAATCCTTCTCTCTAAAACACGGTGAGAGGTGGCCTATGCCCAGCAGTGGGATAGTAAGAAGCTTAACTTATATTAATATATCGCAGCCTTAGTTTTAAAGTGACCGAATTCAAAATTAGGCTTGTTTCAATGCCAAAAGCATAACGCATCATTTAATATCTATTAAAAAAACCAGTGACTTCTTTCTCTTCGAAATTATGGTTTTCTTTACCACTCACTTGTTTTGTAGGCGGTACGCTACGCTTTATTGCAATTTACCACAAAACAACTTTTTTGAATTAAGTCACTTAAATACTAAGCGTGCGATATACGTCCAGATCCAGAAGTGGACGTCAACTCTTTTTAAAAGTAATGATTTATTGAATTCCTATACACGAAAATGCAGCATTTCAATACACGAATTGTTACATAAAATCTAATGAGAAGTATTCAAAAATTGATACAACTACAGCCGCTTCATTAGCATACATTACACAATACTTAATTTATATACAATGACGCAACAAAACTAATACAATCACATGAAAAAGAATATAAATAATTAATTTATATTCTCGTATCACTTATCTTTATATTTACGCCAGTCATAGTCGAGTCGAATCATAATCGAGATACGTCTTCAATGAGATCATGTATTCATAGCAACAGATACGTCAAGTTCAAAATTCAATATATTCCTCATTCAAGTAAACTTGTAAGCAAGTTTTAAGTGTGCAAGTTAAATCGTCAACTTCACAAAATTTGGTACCGAGAAGAGACCATCGAGTTATATACTCCTAATCTATGTAGAGAATATCAGCTTTAAATTTGTCCATCGACAATAAAGAGGAAACAAATAGAGAGAGACATAGAGGAAGATATTATCTGTGACTCTTTTTATGTGTGATTAGACATAGATAAGTATAGTACCGGGCAACAAATAATGCACATCGAGGCTTAGATAGAAAAAAATTGGCTAGATTGACTGGCCCGTTGGTGCAGTTGGCAGTGACTCTGTCTTGGGCTCCATGGGTTGCGGGTTCGATTCCCACCGAGAACCAACACTTTCTATTTAGAATTTGTTGGTTCTTCGATTCTGGGTGTCTATATGTATTTAAGTATGTATGTACCTATATATGTATATATTTACCACTTGTCTCTCACCCATAACACAATTATTAAGTTACTTACTTTGGGGATGGACAACCGTATGTATAAACATCCCATATATGTATTATTTATTATTATTATTATTAGATTAGGCTTCATAGAGCATTGTCTCTGTCACACAGACTGACGAACCCGTATGAAGCGTCACATACTAACTGAGTGACAGTGACAGCGCTCTACGAAACCGAACGGGCCGGCTGTTTCGTTCTAAACATCGATGTGCATTATTTAATGCCGGGTACTATATATGAGTTTCATCTTCACTCACTTATCCCTCGCACGAGAGGATTTTTATCGTGCGTTAAAATTACGTTGAATTGAAACAAATGGGTATCCAGGTATCTGTTCACACGACGCGTATTTAAATCGCGACATATTTTATCGTACAGTGTTCCATTTTAGTCTTTAGGGCGAGGGCGTTATGCTAAATATATACATATTTAATATATGTATATAATACATATATATAATACGAAACTTCTTACAACGCCCATTGCGGAATTTTAACGCGACGTATTTTTTACGTTCGTCCGAACGAGGCGTTACAGGCCTGCCTATGCCTCTACTCGAGTATAATAACTTTATGGAAGAGACAGTTTATATCACATATGCTTTAACACAGCATATACGAGTAAATTAGAATATTTTCATTCTATGAACTTCAAACAAATTCCATAAATATCTGTGGCTAAATTATAGGAATATTAAATTGTTTCAGGTCGCCATCCTTCTCTGGTTAAAGTTGAGCAATTAATGTTAATTGTTAATTAATAGTCATTGCTCAGTTCTTAATTGCTTCACTTAATATTTAATTTATAATAAGATTAATTATTATAAATCAATCTTATATGAAATCTAAATATAATAAGATTAATTATTATAAATTAAATAATAAAATATTTAATTATTAATTATTATTAGGTCGGTGTTATGACAAACAGAATAGATGGCACTTTTTATAGGAAAATGTGTAAAACAGTTAAAGGACTCTGACTAACCAGGCGATGATCTCATTTATGGATCTCATTATTATCAGTTAATGGTTCCCTATTTCAACATCCACAGAAATCATAGATCTCTTAAAACTAATTTATATATACATTTTAAATACAGCAGGCTTAATTCTACCGTACGACCCACATTGGAGAGAATTATGGAGAAAATCACGAATTATATCGGATGTATAGAGTTTGTGCTATCAAAATATAAATAACAAATGCAAAAAATATACGTCCGCTTAAGCGAAATAATTTACAGAGCTGGGAATTTTTAGTTTACATATTGTTCATCAGGCTGTGATTTTTATGAAACATACAATAATGTACATAAACTAAATGGATATAAATATATAGGACAACTACACACACGGCCGACTGTCCCCAAAGTAATTTAATACTTGTGCTATAGGTGATAGACAACTGATGAACAGACTCGATGAGCCAACAAATTGTTTATAGAAAATGTTGGCTCTCGGCGGGAATCGAACCCGTGATACGCGAAGTTGACCGCAGGGTCTCTGCCAACTGCGCCAACGAGCCAGTCAATAGTAATTTGTAGTGTCAATTACATTGGTTTTATCAGGGAATTACGAAACTTTCGAAATTGCTGACTTGAGAGTGTTTTGCCAACAAATAATAATCAGTTGTGAGCAACTTGAAACACTTATAACACTTACACACACGGTCGTCCGAATTCAAAGTAAGTAACTTAACACTTGTGTTATGGGTGACGGATAACTGGTAGATATACTACACATATAATTTTAAATACAAATATACACATTGGCTCGAAGAACCAACAAATTAATAAAAATATCTAAATTGTATATTAAATTTGCATAATCAACAACAATTGGCAAAATACGAGTAGCTTATTGCATTATCTCCTTGGTTGCGGTGTATTAAATTTCGTTTCGTATCAACACCCACTCGAAATATTAGTTACTGTATTAAAGAAATCGCTCATACATAAAATTTTACCAATTAAAGTGATGTTATCGTATAGGTGTAATTTATTTCAGTCACATGTGAATTTTAAGGTCACCCTGCGCGGTGCGTCAACCGCGAGTTTATACGATATTGCTAATCAAAATACACCATAAAGCATAACACGTATGAGTCACAATATAAACTTATTACTTAATCATCTTAAATATCACAGAGGCATTACATAACACGCGCTATCACTATTTACTACTAACGGTATACATAGTTACAATTTGCGACGCTGACACCGGATGAATGCAATTTCTTCATCATACCGCGTTGATCACAGGCAGTGTTGGAATGGGTAGCGAAACGGGATACTGTATCTTGTTCCCGTATCCCGTTGACCCGTTGGCCCCAAAGTCCTTGATGATTCAGGTAACACCTATGGGGAAAAATCATACGTGAAACGCGTGTCATAGTGATTCATATAGGAGTTTTGTGACGCAGAATATGAGTCAGGCGCATTAGCGGTCACTTACTGGCCGAATACCGATTAACGACTACTGTTTGTATTTGTTCAAATATAAGAATTTAAACACGTTAGTAGGAGAACGTGCGTATTTGTTTCATATCATCACGCAAACGGAAACGTTATGGGGGCATTCTAATAAACATCCTACAGGAAAATATACGAAAACAAAATTACCAGTTTATAATTCTAATTAGAACTTTGAATATAAGAAACAATTTTCCGCGATTGCGTACGTTTTCAATGATTATTACAGATCAATACGTCCAAAAATTCGTCTAAAAACATTGTAAAGCAGCCTTTTTCATTAACGCATGTAGGTACTCATGCTCTATTTAAAATATAGTTTACGACTAAAAAGATTAATAAATATTTGATGTATATTAATCGATACAAAATAAAAATACTTACATAAATAATAAAATAAAAACATAATAATAAAAATACTAAAATACAATAGAGTTCTTAGATTTTATTGAATTTTCGGTATTCAAATCTCTATCTTTTGACATAAAGTTTTGAATATTTAAAACTATAAAATGTATTTGTAAAAATTTAATTTTTGCTTAATATAAATTTAACTCTATGTAATTAAAAAAAACAATTACGTTAAATAATTTTTCAATATTGTAATAAAAATATGTTACTATCAATGTTGGATGAACGTACATCATATACACCAATTTTTTACTATTTCCTGTAATCCATATTAATATTATAAAAAAAGTCTGTCTGTCTGTTACGCACAGCAGCTAACCTGCTGGAGTGTCGATGAAATAGATTATAGATTAAATTTGTTACATTTGAATCGTATATCCTGGGCTATATAGAACAAAAATCCATATTTTCTACTGGAAAAAGAAAAAAACAATGATTACGTAATTAAGGGTATTTTATTAGTCAAGTTGATACGAACGAAGTCAAAGGAACAACTACTTATATAAATTATTAAACATGAGTGTGGGATAGTCAATCCACATTGATTTGATTCGCAGCTTCCCTAATTACGTATTAGCGTAGAGTTAAATTAGAACTAATTGAATCGATAACGGATGTTACAATTTAACTGTAATTGCTAATTATAAAATGCGTAGTAGCTGTCATCTCTTTGAAGGTTGAATTCGTAATGAATTTAACAACCGGAATAGAGTTTTGAATTTTGCAATTTTAACAAGTAAAAGTTGTTTTTTGGAAAATTGCAGCGAATTAGAATATTGATATAATAACTTTTTCGTGGATTACCGTCGATTATTATTACTTTTGTCTTATGGATCTCCGTAAAGTAAGGCCTAATTTTATAAATTATTTAAAAATACATCTTAACTCGAATAAAAATAAAAGGACGAAAATTAAATTCTTCAATATCATTCAATCGTTCAGTCAGGTATGAAATGAAACTATACTATCAGACCGCTATTTTATTTTTACTATATGCATACTTACTATACATATAGTAAAAAAATTCCTTTTCATATAGCAAATATTTTTACATATTTTACTATACATATAGTAAAATATGTAAAAATATAATACTTTGTATTATCATTAATGAAAAATCGACAATTAGATTAATTTGACAATTATCGTCTTACAAATTTCTATTATTATCGAAAACTATCAAAAAAAAATCTAGATATTTTACCAAATTAAAATAAGAATTGAATTTGATTGGCAGAAGTAAGAATCGACAGTTCTAATTTTTCAAGAAAATATATAAACAAACATAGCTTTGCGATTTTGTCGTAGAGCCTATCTCCTCATGATGCTTCGGTTGTGAGGTGAAACGATCGTATAGATTGTCGTAGTGAATGTGTGTAGTGATTGTGCAGTGTGTGTTTGGTGGTGGTGTTTTGTGATACGTGCGGTAACTAATACTGCATATATACGGTATGATAACAGGGATTGCTACCTACACTAAGCATTACTTGTAAATATATTTCTATCTATGATATCAATACGGAAGAGCAGTAAATTCGAGACCATAATGACAGAGGGTCCTTTTATGTAACTCGGTTCACAGTGCGATATCAGTACGGCGCATAATGAACGTAGAATGTAATCTCCAATTACTTATATACGTACCATTCAGTTCTTTACAAGTCCCACATATGTATATTGTAATGCCCATAGAGCATAGCGATACAAAGTTATGTCTAATAAAATTGAATATTGATTGACTCAAAGAGGTACGTAAGTTTGATATCCTTATTACACTGTTCGGAAGGGAATCATATTCGATATTGCAGTTGGTTTAGTGTTGTTATTATACGAGTATTTTCAATCAACATCGGTAAGTATGGGATAAAATTTACCGTACAAGTGGTACCGACTGAATTTCGATTTTTGATGGTTTTAGAATTTGATATAATCACCTAAAAATATAGCAGCTCTAACTTTATGATTTTAACTATAACATTAGAACAAATAAGTTCAAACCTCGAACAGGCACGAATGAATCTCTATGTCAAACTTAGGTGCCTCATCTACGTGCCAGGTTTTCGAAGGAAAATATGCATATCTCTGGAGAGACGTGTAGTGGTAGAAGTAACGGCCTGTTACTATTCCATTGCTGGGCATAGGCCGCCTCGCTGCGTTTTTATAGAGAAGTCGCTGCTCCAATGCGGATTGGTAGGTTACAGATATCCCTAGAATTCTCTAGAGATATGCAGGTTTCCTCACGATGTTTGCCTTCACCGAAAAGCGTGTGATAAATTGCAATTATCAATTAGACACATAAGTTTTAATAGAAAAGCTCATTGGTACCTGCCCGGGGTTAGAACCCATGATCGCCTAGAGAGAGTCACACGGTCTCACCCCTGGGCTATCACAGCTTTGGACGTGTGTAACCTACTAATCCGCATTGGGGCATGGACCAAAGCTTCTCTTTAAAAAGTGTAATAAAACTCCCCTTACTTCCCACTATTTATTGAAATACTTATTGACAATCTCTCTTATCTAATCCGACACGAAACCCGTCCACCATCTTTTTACTTTTTCTTCTTCAACCATTCTATTTGAGTATTATTTCGTAGTACTATCGAGTAAGTATTTGGAGACAAAAATTTATAATAATAAACAATATCTTGTTTACCAATATTTAAGACCTAACAAAAGAAATAATAAATCCCATTCCCATCAATGGGATAGTAGGAGGCTACTAAACCGGGACGTCCCGACTTTAGACGGGACATCCTGGTAACAACACTATTCGGTCGGACAGAGCGCTGGCAGGACAAACATGTCCTTATTCGTCATGTGAGATATCCTCGGAGTCTTGACCTTTTATCGCGCGCTCGTATCGTGCACAAATGACCCTTTCATATTTAACTGAACTGTATTTGGTAATTAACTTGTGGAGGGCTCTATGATATTTAATTTACCGTTTGATATAAGTATTATTAGAATATTTTAAAAAGATACTAATTCTTTTAATTCTTATCTACTACAAAAGTAATAATAAAATTATTTTGAATATATTCGAAGCATCATCAGGAGATCTAGTCCACGACAAAATCGCAAAGCGAAGCATTATCTAAACAAGCAATGTTATATAGTAAACGGTTCAACCCCATTTATTTTACCTCTGAACACGTGCAACAAGCTTGAACTTGAAACATTTGTCTACTAATGTAAATGTAGAAGTGTTATGTCATGGTGAATATGATTTTTCAGAAGATAATGCTTGAAGTATATTGTTCTGAAAAACGCAATTTGGTTGTACATACAACCAACTTGCTTACAACTCTGATACTACCTATAGGTAATACTTATACCTCATAATGACGCTACTTAGAAATGCTACGTATAAAGTACTATTAGAAGGTCATGACTAATATTAGGCTGAATTTCGATTATCTACTTAATAAATGAAATAAATGTAAATCACTGTTAGTGAAAATAATATGTTATAGAAGATAAGATTGGCGACATATATAAATAGACAAAGTAGGAACCGACATAAGCTTGCGGTTCCTGCTTTGCGCCTTGCATTGCGTACATAAGTCGTTTGTGGGTTTGGGTATAAGATTGTTTAATAAAATTCCGCAATCTATTTTAAATTTACTATTACAGCAGTTCAAAAACACTATTAAAAAAGGCTAATACAGAAAGTCTTCCATACTATTGAGGATTACTTAGACGAAAAGAATGCGTGGATATAGCTACCCTTCGACTCTGTACAAGACATCAATAAATATATGTAACTAGTAATAAGAATTATTCTTTGAAAAGAGCAACCGCCGAGTTTCTTGCTGGTTCAGCAAGAAACTCAACAGCTTTCCGAACCAGCCGGTAGATGTTGACGATTCAAAAGCATTTGTTTACAAGTTTACTTGAATAAAGAATATTTTGAATTTGAGTTTGAATGTGGTAATTATAATACTTTGTATGTTTATAATTAACAGAATGTGCCGATATTTATGAGACGTCATTGTAAAAATTTTGAATGGCATGGAGATTATTATTACTACATAACTAAATATAAATACAATAACGACAGAAATAACAAATTACGAAATCCATTTTGGCCCGACTAACAAGTCTTTAGCGTGGCATTCTACGTGTTAAATATGCAATTCAAATTACTATAAGTCAAAGTTTAGTTAAAAAAGTTGAATTTATTATTCGTAGAAAAACCAACCCAAACAAACTCTCTTGTAATCTAAAGGGGTAATTTACCGAGGCGTTAAAGAATTTTTAATAGCACTTACATATGCATTTTACGTGTCTCAAGTGCTATTTGTTAAACAATTTTTTCGTGTCCCATAAAATCGACAACTTTAAGTTAAGTGGTTGTGAGGTCGCTAAAGCACGTATTAAATATAAAATCATTAAAGCTGTGATCGTAACATAATACGATAGCTACCTAAAAAAATATTTTAATTTCAGACAAGATATTTTTATGGACATTAACTATAATGGGTTATAAAGTAAATACGTTATGTTATTCAATATTATTTACTGTTCGAATGTCTAATTAAAAGTTTTGTGTTTTCATCATTTCGTTTTTCAGCTTTGATTTTCATTATAGGTAAATACTACAATCCGCGCTACAGTAAATAGAAAATATATATAGTGTTAAATGTATAGTGGACTATCCGTATTTTCATACCCGATACGTGCAGGATTCGTAACGGACGTTAAACGAGACGTTAGTGCGCTCGTTTTTATTCACGTCCGAATGGGGAAATAGTTGATGGGATTTTTGGTAGGTAATAGTTAACGGGCTGAAGACTGGCATAGGATCCTCGGTAATTAAATACACGTAGACGAAGTCCACTGAAGTTAGTAATGTATAGATAATTAAGATGATATCGGTGTTATTTGTATATACATTGAACGAGGTTTGATTTAACACAGAATATTCTCAGTAATCAGCTGTAATAACGGTCCACAGTAAGCAAAGGATTGCTTTCGATGAACAAGAACAAACATTGACGGATGACTCAAGTCGGTTGATCAAATATGTAAATGTTTGTGTCTGCAGTCCGTGCGTTCATACCGAATAATATCTTCTTTAACAGCCACAATAACATAATCGATTGTTCATCGCAAAATCGACCATTAGACAAATATTTTAAGGTTTATATTAAATTGAATTTGTGCTTCGCTATCTTTTGTTTCCACATGTCTTGTTATTAATAATGTTAGATGAAGCCTTTGTTTGATTGATTTTGAATATCTATGCATGACTTATTGCATTATAAAGATACGTCAGGAAGTTGTTAAACGATAAAAAAATTACGCCGTTATTTTATTGTTAGATTGATTGATGAGTGTTACTTTAGAAAAATGTGTCATATGTTTTAAATTTGTTTAGTTTAATGGAATTTACTACTTAAGAATCGATTTTAATAATAAGGAAACCTTATGAGTAGTGAAATTTTTACAAAAGTAACTTCAAAGTGTTATGACATACATAGATATATTGATACACAAGATTTTTAAGTTTTAAAAGAGTTTCTATATATATAAGTGTTTTAGAAACTTGCTAAATTATTACACTTTAGCTAATCTGTAAAGTTGGCTAATCGGCGTACTAATAAACGATTTGAGTTCATTATATGCCTGCCCAGTTAGTACTGCTATTACCGTGACCTTGCTTACTAATAGAGATTACAATCAAGTGCAAACCTATAAAATAATACTAATTCGCAGTTAGCCAAAACAGAGCAAGAGGAAATTATCTACTTCGACAAAGCGATAAACATTTCACTTGCAAGTATTTGCAATTTACTTATCAGACACCTACACAATCCCTGTTATTTATTCCGAAATAGGTATTCATATACTATAGCAATGTACGAGCAAATCGACACGGTAAAAGTAGTTGAGCGTTTGAGCACTTTGAAGACTGGATTGTCCACCCACACATTGTACCTAGCTGCGGAGGGAAACAGTTATGAGTACGTCTACCATAATATTTATAAATAATAATTTAATTCGGGACACTTTTTGTTGATTGGTAATATGGGTAGGATCAACGCATGCAGAATCATCTTTAAAATTACATAATGTGAACAGTCAAGCACAGAAGTTTTGACTATAAATGTGGGACTGATGTTCTTAGAGTACAATCTGTTATAATCCCACTGCTGGGCATTGGCCTTCTCTCTCCAATTTTAGAGAGAATGGTTGAATCTAATACCTACCACGCTGCTCTAATGCGAATTAGTAGGTTACACATATTACTATAGAAATATGCAAGTTTCCTCAAGATGTTTTTTTTTCATCAAAAAGTGTATAATACATTGCAATTATGGATAAGACCTTAGTTTTTTAATAGAAAATCTCATTGGTGCCTTCCAGTGGTTTGAACCAAAGACTGTCGAGAGAGTTACACGGTTACACCGTAGCGCTATCACCGATGAGTGCCATCTATGAGGTAGTAGAGGTAGAGATAGAGGAAAACGAGTTATCCCTTACAGGCCATTTACTTTATCATAAGTCCAACTATAATTTTCTAATAATATGGGAGTTTTCGTAAAAACGCTGGAAATATATTTGCCAGTTTCTTCATAAAGAGTAAATACACAAGTCTCGACCTACGCCGCGTGGTATCCAGCTGAGTAGAATAGACCACTCTCATTTCTTACCGAGGTGTCGTAAAAGGCGACTATGGTTAGTTGACCCACCGTGTGCTATCCGGTTGAGTAGAATAGACCACCCTCTTTCTTACCGAGGGGTCGTAAAATACGACTAAGGTAAGTTGACGTCAGGCAGGCGGCCGTATCGGCCGTATTCGCAGCCGAATCATATGATAACATGTTTTTAACATGTTGTGCTGACCCCACTTGGAGTGGGATAAGGGCAGGAGAATGATGATGATACTAAGTCTCGACCTTTACATTGGTATTTCTGAATCTATTACCGCACATATAATATGCACTACCGTCAAGAGGTTTTTGGAAAATTGAATGAATTAGAGAGTATGAACCTGATATAAAGCTTTTGCCTTCATCTGCACAGGCTTAAGTCCCGAATTAAAACGACGCCTACCCAATTCTTCAAATATAAAAAAAAATCACGCGGAATTTAAAATTTCTTTCAAATATAATATAAAAAAATGTACGCAGATTACCAACCCGTACACTCGTATGCATGAAATGTAATCATACTAAGATACATGTTCTAAAAAATCACGTGATATGGTCCCACCAACATTACCGATATTTGACCGTATTATATATCTTATGATGGAAATCGTCGTGAGCCATCATACACCATGGGGGGTGGAGCCAAACATAACAATATGATATTGATTTGATGTGTCTACAAAAATTCAGAAATTGTTGAAGGTAGACGACTTTATTGAATCGTCTAAAATGATCGTTAGGCTTAAAACAGATACAGCGAATATGTAAACTTTACGTTCTGGATAACGAAAAAAAAACAAGGAACTGTTATGAAATATTGATAAGTGAAATAGTTAGAAATATGGTGTAAGAGAAAATTATACGCAACGTATCTTTCTTAAATTCTATATAGTCGCAGTATAATAAAAGTGACTTCAGGTTTCTTTCTGTATAGACTATGATGCATCGGTCGAAGCCTTGTTAAAACTGGTGTCTAATTAATAATTGCAATTTATCACACGCTTTGCGGTAAAGGGAAACATTGTAAGGAAATCTGCATATCTCTAGAAAAGTTTAGGCATACGTGTAACCTACTAATCGACATTGGAGCAGCGTGGTTGGTCTTAGATTAAATCCTTATTTATATATGCCTAGCATTGGTATAGTTAAAGATCGACACTTACTTTACTTCAAGATTCATCATTCTCCTGCCTTTATACCACCTAAGTGGGGTCGGCCCAACATGTTACAAACATGTTGTCGCATGATGTGGCTACGTTTTTTACGACCGGACGCCTGCCTGACGTCAGCTTACCTTAGTCGCCTTTTACGACACCTCGGTAAGAAATGAGGGTGGTCTATTCTATGCAGTCAGATACTACACGGCACATACCTTAGTTGCCACTTACGACACTTCGTTAAGAAAGGAGGGTGGTCTATTCTATGCAGCCAGATAACACACGGCATATACCTTAGTCGCCTCTTACGACACCTCGGTAAGAAAGGAGGGTGGTCTATTCTATTCTGCCGGATACCACACGGCGTGTAACTCACTTTACTTATTGAACATTAAAAGAAACTTTTACTACAAAAGGCTATCTATATTAACGCTGTTAAATATTTTTGCATTGTATATGCCACATAATTCACTGAATATTTTCAAGTGAGTTTGGTCTGGTTTTATCAACAAACGAGCTCGTTACAGCAGGTATGCGTTGAACAATTATTTACCTGATGGCAGGTCAATTCTTATAAGGGCGTTGGTATTGGTGCAGTAGGTATATAGTAATAAATTTCTTAATTTATAACATCGGAATTTCGAAAAACGGAAATATCAAGAGTTTTATTAACTGCTTGAGTGCAATATAACCCGACTTATTTATAATAATGTAAAGTTTAAGTTAGGTGACAGAGTTACTGGGAACGATTCGTTCTTTTTCTATGCCACGTAAATTATCAATCTTTTTATCTATATTTATAGAGGAATAACAGACACATATTTATATACCAGCGCAGGTAATGAGATATATACTGTTTTATCAGATAAAAATAGACCTTATTAGGAATCTGCAGGTTTTATTACAATTTGATGTTGAATTAAATATTAATTAAACACAAGCTTTTATACTATAATAACTATTTTAATAAATAGTAGTAGTAGTAGTAGGCTTGAACCCACGTTACGTCCTTTACGATATAACAATATGCAAACTAAGAGTACAGCTTTCAGGGCTTACTAAATTATTATTTATAAAATATTATAGACCATATTTAAACATAACTATGACGTATTTTAAATTCCACTATAACAAAAAAGATGACATTTTTGTCTACGGCAGGGGATTTCCCATCTGGACAGTCCATGGTATAGAAAAACAAATGGGAGTCGTATTTGTAACGCGATACAACTGATTCACTATGTAAAAACAGCTTGTATAAAACAGGTATTTACCATTCTCCGAATAAAACGTCTACAACTCGCAGATAACCTGTCAATAGACCGCGAAGGACGTTTTTCCCAATACGATAAATAACTTGTTGATTAATAGTTTTATTACACACGAGATTGAGTCTATTAAATTATTAGTTTATCATTACTTGAAACGGACACGTATTATTTAAACCTGCAAGTAAGTAGTAGAGTTTGCTTGTGTTTGCTGATCAATCGTATAGATGTTCTTTTTAGTGGCTGTTAATAGGAATAATAAATATGTATATCCCGAGACTCATCTTAAGATAAAAAGTAGCTAATGTTTATATCTGGCTTCTCTATAGCAAAACGCGTCATGCAAACTCGCAAATCGATACATCATGGAAACTTTGAAATAAGAATACTTTAAATACTCAATACGCATTTATAATATTAATTTTGTTTCTTTTAACAAAGAGATTTAATAAACTCATAGATAATTGAAACGTTAATCAGTGAGGTTCTACTTATTAACACCGATATAAGGATAACGTACCAAAAGGGTACGAATTAAATAAAAACTGAACGGTACACTGAATTATTGCATCTAGTCTTCGTTCGAGTTTAAACTCTATTATATTAAAATTAAAGTTCGAAATGATATACAACAGGCCTCATTGATACTCGTTGCAGTTAATTTCGAAGTACCGTTCGATTTCCGAGAAAATCATCGCATTTGGCTTTCCGTATTAATTATGAACGGCTGGTCATCCATGATGTCACGTTCCGTTGACGTGTCTAACGTTAATTGATTTTAACAAACTATTTTCATGTATATTGCTGTCAATACAAACTTAATAGACATCATTTTACCATCTTTAGAGATAAGAGTGTGGCTTTCGATGATACTGGATTGTGTTGCGTACTTAAATTTGTTATGGTAAATATATTTAACTATCCTCAAGAAACATTTAACAAAGGTAGTAAAATATCAAGCAATAAAAGTTTTTACGATTGTTATTTATCTGTAAAAAAGTAAAAGTAAAGTAACGGCCTGTTACTATGCCCACTGCTGGGCATAGTAACAGGCCTTTCTCCATTTTTGGAGAGAAGGATTGGAGCTAAGACCTACCACGCTGCTCCAATGCGGATTGGTAGGTTACACACATCCCTAGAATTCTCTAGAGATATGCAGGTTTCCTCACGATGTTTTCCTTCACCGAAAAGCGTGTGATAAATTGCAATTATCGATTAGACACATAAGTTTTAATAGTAAAACTCATTGGTGCCTGCCCGGGGTTTGAGCCTATGTCGTCTCTAGAGAGTCGCACGGTCTCACCGCTAGGCTATCACAGCTTAATTTTATTGATATACTAATATATTTATCTGTATGATCACGGAATTAAGAGGAGTATTCTATAGAATGAATTTGTTTACATTATCTTCAATCGATGAACGTCCACTGCTCGATATAGCTCTTCATGAGATCTCCACACCATGCGATCTTGTATCGCTTTGAGCCAGCGGTTCCCTGCTACCTTCACGCTTGTCTCGCCACTGTTTCAAGAATTTGTTTTACACACTGATGGAAAGTGAACGTACCCGTATCACGCGTGTCAAAAGTACTTTTTCCTTCTGTCATCGACTGCTCTTGTAAAAATACGTTTTCAATATATCTGTGTTATAAAATTTCTCTTTTATTTATGCTCGCGAAGTTCAATAAGTGCCGAATTAATAGGAATTAACACACACACACATTAAATTTTGTCAAACTGTAAGTCGGTTCAACAATTATACAATTTCAAGATAAGCATGATTCGATAATTGGTCCCTATATCAATATAATATTTCACATCATCATTCCATCGATATAATGATTAAAAGATGTTCTCTCGTTTGCGATTACTCATATCTCTCACTCAGTATATGCTTTCCGGATTCCAATCTTGGTGGGTCAAATGAAAAATTTGTCTGACTATACAAAATTAAGATTCAATGTATGATATTATTTGGTTATAAATTGTGTTGTTCGAATTTTAGGAAAAACAATTAAATGAATTAAGATCATTAAATTCTAATATTATAATAACGTTAAAAAATAAAATTCTACTAAATATATTGGTAATCATGAGCTTCTACTGTTTACAATTTTTCTAGTAAATCGTAATTTTAAATTACAATACTTGTAAAGTCGCGTCGCGTAAGCAGCATTTCAAAAAAAAATATATATATAAAATATATAATTTTTGGAGTGTGTTTGTGTGTGTTTTTCAGAATTGGAATTTAATTCTCGGATATTAATTTTAATTAATTGTTATTCAGAAATTTATTTTAAATACACTAGGCTATTTGGCATAAAAATATAGAGATGTCGAGTTTTCCATATAACGAAGTTTTAAACTAAGTATTAAACGCATTTCTATTGCTACATTTCGCTGTCAAGTAGATTTTATATTATATGTATTCAGTTTTTAATATTTTTATTTCAACATTTATCCGTAGAAACAAATGCTACTCAGAAGTAGCAAAGATTCTGCTTCGCTCACTCTGGAAGGCCAGCTTTACGCGGGTTGCAGACCAAGACCTAAGCTAAGTTAGTTTAGTTTAGCTCACATAGCTAACGCAGTTTTTCATACCTGTCTGCAGACTGCAAACTACGCAAACCGCTATATGAGCTAACTAAAATATGCGAAGCTAAGTCATATGACGATGCGAGCTAAGCCCCTCCCGCTTACCCCGCACTTCCTTCGTCCGTCGAATTGAATGTCACGACAATAATTGAGCTTCCCCTTAGCTTTTGGTGTGCACAGCACATATCTTTAGTTTCTCTTAGCTTAGCCTAGCTAAGCTGGCATAGTTCAGCTTCGGAGTAGCTTAGCTTTCGGTCTGCAACCCGCATTATGAGTGTCACCGCTACTCGAGACGAAGGGGAGGATGATGATACGGAGGTCAGGAAAGGTTACCACACTGACCTTCGCGTGTTATCTGAGATACATCTTGCTAAGGACATCGTTATTGAATATAATTTTATCGTAAATATTGGATTTTTTTTCACATTTATTTTCTATAAAACATTTTTGGAAACATTCTTTTGGAGGTTCTTCCTGATTAAAAACATCTTATCGGAAAACATTTGATGATACTAATAATGATAAAGTGTTTGGAAGTTGTATTATAATCTAAAATCGATGAAAAATAAAACTCTGTTCTTAACTTTAAATTTGTGGTCCGGCCTCATAGGTGCCATATATAGCGTTTCCTGACGTTAGTTTCTGGACTATTGTCCAGAAGTAGTATAATCTTTGAACATTCTCGCAAATAAATCCTCGATAATACCAAATGTGAGACCTACCAGTATTGAGTCAATGAAAAAAAAACCTTTTATTCGACTTGAGAAGTATAACGTACAAAACATTGCTGAATACCACAATTGGTTGTTGAAGTTGTATCACACTTATTTTTTTACTAATTCTTGGTATTTCATTAAATTCTTATAAGTCTCAAAACAACAGTGTAATTGTAAATGCGATAGGATGCATAGGAAATAGGTTGCGGTTAATATAACTTAGAACAGAGGCCACTTGTGTTGGTAACGAATGACTTCATCCGATGCGGTTGGACATTTTGACGCACTCCGTTCAAAGGAAGAACTGATAAGAAATGCATAACCTACATACATCAATAACAACCTTTAGTTCTTCAGAGATCTGTCTTCTTTACAACTTACTTCAACTCCAATACAAAAAAACAGATACACAGGTGCTCAAATTTATCAAGTTTGCGAAGTTCTAAAAAAATAGTAGGCCACTAAACCTAATGTAAAAATGGATATGGCAAGCATACAGTGCTATTCCATATTAAACAGAATTTGGTGGTAAGAATATCTACTTTGTTTTTTTTTGTTATTAACAGTATATAATAATGCTAATACAAATACTATTTTATATTATATTTAGTTCTCTTTAATTTTTTTTATATAATCAATCAGAAAACTCAATTTTTTTATATTTTTTAATAGGTATTAATATTTTTATTTTTAATTCCTTTATAGTAAAACATGAAAATTATTATGAGGAATAATACTTATATATTTTTTTGGTTAGCTATGTTAATAACAGAAAAAATTATATATATACCCTTTTTATTTCTTTTCATAAAGTAATCTACGTTCATGTTCATGGATATAATCATCAAATAAAATAAATAAATAAATATTTGGGACACTTACACACACGGTCGTCCGTCCCCAAAGTAAGTATCTTAATACTTGTGTTATGGGTGACGGACAACTGGTAAATATACTACATATATAATTTTAAATAGATACTTAAATACAAATACACACACAGGCTCGAAGAACCACCCAATTGTTTTTAGAAAATGTTGACCCTCGACGGGAATCGAGCCCACGACCTGTGGAGCTTAAGGTCCGCAGGTCGCTACGGGTACACTACCCGCTGCGCCAACGGGCCAGTCAACGTCAATTAGTAAGTAAGTCTAGTTAGTAAGGCCAGTCTTTTATTATGGAATAGTACATAAATTAATAATAAATGTCCAGTTCTTTGTTTGGTAGCCGGCGCCAGTGCATTTAAGTTGCGAAGGAAATTGCAATAGGAAATAAGTCAAGTGGTAATCATGGTTTGTATATGGATATTGTCAGTGCATTTATTCTCTTCGTAATAATCTACGTGTTATGTTAACGATCACAAATTATATGGTATAATGGCGTAATATATACAGAAGTTGTAAATTCCTGTTAAAGTAATTTGTTACGCAGGTTCTGATCTTGTTTTGATTTGCGTGTCGAATAAAGCGACAAGGGTTCGGAATTATAGCCTTTGTTCATATTCAATTCAACTTCAAATTCTAGCCGCGAATGGATATTTCTACGTTGCGGGCTTGCTATCTTTCGATACTATATTGCATGACCATATTTTCTATAGCCAAATAATGGGTGCACGTAACTTATATTTTTTCTATAACACAAAGTCAAACCCTAAATATTCTTTATTCAAGTTATTAGTTACTATTGAATAGCTTATTAGTATTCGTTCTAAAAATCCACCACACAGCTACAAATAAGGCTAAGGTACAAACAAAATGCTTTGTCATAGATTTCGGCAAACTAACGCCCACTAACTTGTATTAATCACGTAACGTAACATTGATAAATCAAATAAAATTACATTGCCAATTAGGTATAACATATAATTTATAGAGCTAGGCCTTTACTTTGCGGAGGTCCATAACACAAAAGTAAAGCCAATAATATTTTGCTATAATCGGCGATTAAATAAAAAGTATCAAATAAATATTAATCCTAAAAATAGAGAGGTATCATAGTTGGTGGTTTTTTAAATTTCTTAATAGACTGCGCATGATTGCAATCATGCCTGATGGTAAACAATGAGACATTCTAAGATGGAGGGCGCTTGCCTAGATGTCTATTCACTCTTGCTTTAAAGATACCCATTTTATATGAACTGGGACAAATATATGCCGGTAGACAGTTCCATTCCCTAGCTGTGCGCAACAAAAACGAAGACGCGAAGCGCTCTGTGCGCCTACGTGGGACGTCAATAACGTAAGGGGTTTCTCAGTGCCTAGCGGTGTTTTACGATTATAGGAAGGCGATGTAGGAACAAGGTCATGGAGTGTAGTAAAGTATCATTATTAAAGTATTACTATCATTAGTAAAGTATTACTTTTGATTTATATCAACCTAAATAATGGTACACAAGATACGTAGTCTGATTACTATCTTCTATATCATTGCCGTGTTCCTTCACTCAGTTAGGTTCATTTCGTATTTCTGGAATATGGATTAACGGGTCCATATATTATAGTTCTGAAGACTGATATAGAAAAAAGTCATATTCAAGGCTATCCGAAAAAAAAATTCAAGCAAATTTTAAGCACTCGAAGACCGGTTGCCCGTTCAAACGCAATACTTTGATATACGTTGTCGCAATACAAAAAACCTTCGAAATAAATTGTAAGAATAGTTCTGATGAACAGTTGTACTATACTTCTATGTTTATTAGACGTACATTAAAATGCTACAAATTCATACTGATATATTCACAATTGAATTTACAACAAAAATAATATAATATGGATTATCATATTATGTTATTGCAAGGCGGCTATTATTTTTTGTTTATTTGTTATAAGTAGTTCCTTTAAAAAAATCGTAGCTATAATCCATACAAGCAACGGATCGATGGGATTTGTGGCATAGATATATTGATTGTTGAGTGAAATATTTGAGTTTTTTAAATTAGTTAATTAATAAATATTAAATAATAGATATCAAAATGGGACAATTACACACACGGAAGTCCGTCCACTAAGTAAATAACTTAATACTTGTGTTATGGGCGACAGATAACTGGTAAATACATACTTATATAAATTTAAATACATCAATACACCCAGCGTCGAAAACTAATAAAATGTTTTTGGAAAAAGTTGCTCCCCCGCGGGAATCGAACCCGCGCCCCGCGGTGCTGAAGGCTGGTTCATTGCTAACGAGTCAGTCGATTATGACATGAAGTCGTGGGCCGAATCTAATAAAAGATAAATTTATATTTAACACAACTAATTTGCGGTTGACATGTAGATGCCAATAAAAACTATATCTTTTTATCACCAATGTAGGCATTAACAGAAAAGTATGCCATATTAGCATTAGCATGTTTAATGAAATAACTTTTTTAGAGCATGTATTTGTTACTAAGCCGTTTACAACACATGTAGGCGTTTTACAAGCATTACTATAAAATTACGACGTTTTATACAGTTTTACTATTTCGAAATCCACATTTATAAACTAGATAGCAACTGGCTGAATAATATTGGTTTTACCAATTAGTTCATTTTCTAAATCATCAACTTTGCAATACTGATGGCGGCATGATTGTCTAATGACACTTGGGTATTGTCTTTTGGGTGAATTAAAATAATATTTACTGTACTAGTAGCAGCATAAGTGCAGATATAGAAAAAAAGGTTGAAGACTCGTCAATCAAGTGGATCATTTTTGACGTATTTATTTAGAAATGTGTGTCCGCGTAGGTTTCTTTCGCTTAAGCTGAGAATCGGCTCAGTATCATAATTAAGCTGGCGTTTAAATGCTAATGCTTCATTTTTGGTTCCGGGTACTAAATGTTTTATTTGTTCTGAGTAGTATATTGAATTAATTATGGCATATAATATCGCATCTTTCGAGAACAACGTGATATCTGTCAAACCACAACTTTATGAGATGTCACGTCGTTCTTGTAAGGTATATCTCCTGTTTACTATGTGGTTGTTAGAGATCCTGATTCGGAATGAGCTCGCAATCGTACATTCATTTCGTTTGTATATTGTTTTTTTGTTACTTTTAAATTCGTAGATATTGTGCTACTGCTGTGGTATAACAATACTGTAATAATACAATACTGCACATACTATGTCACGTTTCTATGTCTCTCTCGTTACGGAGACAGGAAAGGACATTTTAAGGAGGAAGTATTATCGGGCCGAAGCGTAGGTGTAGTCATAAAAATAATAGTGACCTAACATGGTATCATTGTTCGGGACCGGGAATTTGTCGGTCGACCGATCTAGTTGATTGTAACCTTGATATTTTGTTATCTCGTAAGGTCGTGCTACTTTCACTCTTACGTTGGTGTAAGTTGACACGCGCGTTTGCTTTTGTCTTGTCTTTGACAAGTAAAGGTAATTACTTTTCTGCTTTCCCTTTGTTACTTTGAATAAAATTAATGAACTATAGTGATGTAATAGCTGATAAGCGTGACTAATGTTACAGCATTGCTATCAGTGATGTAATGCACTACAATTATAATGTAAGAGTATTTTTTGAATTAAGACTATTGTGCGTATTCAAAGTTAATGTAGAAAACCGACTGTACTTTCTGGTTTTACTGGGTGAACCCGACAAGCTTAAAGCCCATTTGGGGTCCTTATTCATGAGCTCTTTATACCGCGATATTCAGCGCATTACCTTACCTTGCCGAGGTGTCGTAAAAGGCGACTAAGTTTAGTGGTCGTCTGGCAAGCAGCCAGTCGTCAGTTACATACATGTTTATAACATGTTGTTACAATGATGGCAAGAAATTATTTCCTTGCAAAATTAACTTTTTAGCCACAGTAAACATTGTTATAGACATTTGAAATGAGAAAAGGAATGTAACGATTCTTAGACCTTAGACCCGCCATGCTGCTCGAATGTGTTGTCGAATTCACATTTCTTGAATATAATGGCTTCTACTAAATACGCCGGTGGTATCCGGCAGAATAGAATAGACCACCCTCCTTTCTTACCGAGGTGTCGTAAGAGGCGACTAAGGTATGTGCCGTGTGGTATCCGGCTGCATAGAATAGACTACCCTCATTTCTTACCGAGGTGTCCTAAAAGGCGACTATGGTAAGTTGACGTCAGGCAGGCGACCGGTCGTAAAATACGTAGCCAATTCATGTGACAACATGTTTGTAACATGTTGTGCCGAGCCCACTTAGAGTGGGATAAGGGCTGGAGAATGATGAATAGCTTCTACTAAATGTTTTTGTTTTATACAAATATCTAGAAAACTTCAATATTGTTCTTATAAAATTTACAGATAGATCATTCATTAATCTTCTTCATTAAGTTTCTAAATTAGACCGTCTCTTAAGACAAGTAGGAAGGATAAAAAATTGCCTTTTCAAAATATAAACGGAACAATGGCTTTAGCGCATTGACTCTGACAAATCACCGCTATGCTTTTAGACTTGTAAATGTAGAAAGTGTACCTACTAAAGATTTAAAGAGCGCGATTTGTGACTGTCATCTTTCAAAGTGACCGTTGGTTACTGATAGTCGCGTTGTCAAACTGTAAATGCAAGTGATAAACGACAAAGCGCTAATAGTATTTAAATGTGCCCTTTATCTTAATTGCTGGGCTTCGTTGACAGTTAGAGAACATGATTTTTAAAATAAGGTTTTACTTTATATGCAAAACAATATTTTTAATGAAATTTAGGCGTTGGCATACTTTTCTTCTGACTATATTTCTTTATCACTGACGGCTTTTACCAGGCTGGGAAGATATACACAGTATTTTATACGCTATTTCATCTGTAGGCAAGTAACTTTATAGGATATCTAAATCCGTTTTTTTAATTTAATTTTTTATTTTTATAATTCTCTGATCATGTCAGAGGAAGCGTCCTCTGACATGATCAGAGCTCTTATCTGCTATGTTCATTTTACAAGTATATTTTAGGTATATACCCTTAATGGGTGGCCGACAATATTTTTCAGTCTTTCTGCTGTCACAAATTTCTTATGTTATAATTTTTTACATTTGTACTTATTATTAATTTTACATCTATTTTTATACATTGTTTTGTTAAGTGAGCAACCTTTTTTCGCTGCATAGAGATGTAGTTCTAAATGTAAGCATGCCAGAATTGAAGCTTTCCTTAATGTTCTCCCTATTTTTTTTTACTTCTAGCTGATAATTAATTCAGGGTGTTATTATTTGGTATATTGTATCCGATGACATAACACATTTGGTAATATATATTCATGTGATGTTAGTGAGAGTAAGCGAAAATAGTTTAGACGAAAAAGTAAAGACGATTAAAATGTGTCTTTATAATAATTGTCGACCCATCACATTACTGACTAACTGGGAGGTATTAAGTTAACTAATGCAAAATGATATAGCAACTTGCACTATACCGGTTTTATCGGTCTTGAAATCGCTTGACGGATAAAGTAACGGTAGAGCGAGATAACGTTATCGGGAGAGTGATCAAGATCCCTGGCCATATACCTTGGAGCAATGGTATTTGGGACAGCCTGTATAAACTGTTGTACAACTGTGGTGGTACATCCACAGCGCTGGAAGCTGAAATTAGATATCGAAAAACAAATTGGTAGATATTAAGCTTATAATATTCTGCTTCGTAAATAGCACAATGGCAAAAAGCCAAACTTAACTAAAGACGGCAGTGATTTAAATCGCATAATCGATGAGTTTAGTAATAAGGATTTGTCAATTACAGACAATTTTGTGTTCGCTCTTCGTAAACTAATTATAACATATAGACAAATGCGGAATATCCTCCAGGATTCTGCCTTTCGTGCTAAGTAAATATATTAAATTAAGGGTTTATAGGAGTCTTGACGACGCTTTCCATCTTTGATAGTATAATCAGTTCATATATATGTTTGCAAAGTACGAGTATGTCTATCAATTATGTAAACAAGGTAAATAATTTTTCCGACAAGTTCGACAAGTTGATACATTGTTTATGAGGATAATTATTTTATTTATGGAGAGATAAGAGTATGAAACAAATTTAAATATACAACTGACTTTACGGAAATAAAAATTGTACATTAAGCCAGTTTATATTACACTCCGGAAGAGGCAAAAATACTTGACATTTGCCATGTGCAATAAAATTAAGAATGTTATTGAATTTTTATAAATAGTAAGGCGCCACATGGGTATTTGTTCACTGTGGAATTACATGGTATTAAGGCTACAAAGAGGTAAAAGGGGAAAGTAAACATAAATGTGGTTAAAATATATAAAAGGTTGTATAGTAAAGTTTTAAGACAGCCTTTTAATATGCTTTACTATTGGAAAAAGGAAAACAAATATAAATATGCCGAGGAACAAACTAGCAGGGTCAATATATTTGTGACTGCAGGCCAAGATTCCATCTATATTATGTATAAATTGGCAATTTTATTTAACTTTAGACTATTTCAGAACAGCTAGCGCCAACAACAGATACTCTCTATATTATTATAATATCTTTTGCCCGCGATTTTGTCTGCGGGGAATTCAGTATTAAAGAGAAGCGTAAGTTGATCTCCAGTCTTCTGTCTTACATTCGAAAATAGACAAACACACTTTCCTAGCGATTTTATTGATCTGGATTGTTGTCTTGATAGGGTAAAGTATATGGTACCAAAAATATATGGTACTTTAATTAGCGTCAAGTTTTATTCACTCGTTACTATTCCGTATTACTATTCCTAGACAAAGGTCTCCTTTATTCTTTTGGAGGAAGCGTATCTAATGTAACTGTTTAATTATTCTCCGTATTAAGTTATTTAATTTGTCTTGGATTTTTTCCTGCATCGCCATTTTTATCGCTCCACTCGACCTTACGTCATCAACAATGAATGTTATGAAAGGATTTGACTCATGGTTTCTCATGATCACAGTAAATGTTGTAGAAAAATCTTCCGGTATCCATCTTTAAATAAGTATAGTATGGATAATATAAATAATAATTATTTATACATTGTGCGAACACGCTCCAGCTTATATGTGTCATAGTTTTCTGCGAGGCGTGATAGCAGTCAACCATTGCTCTATCATACAATAAAAAAATAAAGGAGGTTATTTTTTTCATAGAGTTTTTATATGATACTTAAACTAGGGAAGACAGCCTATAATGTGACATATAACAATGAAATATATAATAAAATGAGGGTGAAATACATAATAGAATCTGTCTTCCTTTAATTTTCTCATTCCTCTCATTATTAATTGTTTCATTGTCACTTACAGGCCTGCCTATGGATCTTCTACTCTAAGTCTAATAAATCTATGGTTTTTTCCACATAAATAAATATGGTGACATATTATATATGGTAGTATCAAATATGAGACATAAAATATTAAAATATAAATTTAAAACTTGTGAGACACAAATGTGATTATTATTTTGATAAATTGCATCAAGTTGTCCCATTGATTGGATTGCAGCGCCGTATATCAATTCAAATATAAAAATGCTATTAGAGATTGTTTATCTTTGCTCTAAAGATTTATTAGTCAGATTTATGTTCAATAAAATATGTTATTATGTTTATAAGTATGCATATGCATTCTTCTAAATATTTGTAGCTCACAAAATCAATGGCCCTATAGCAATGCTCAAAAACGTTAAATTTTTAATATTAATACTAGCTGTGCCAGCGGCTTCGCCCGCGTGGAAATTTGCGTGTCATAATTTTTTTTTAGAATTCAAATTTTAAACATAAAAGTAGTTATCATGAGTTAACCATAACAGATAGAGACATGCTATCGTGGTCTTTTCTGTAGTATTTTTATAGATCTACAATTCTCTAATACATTACTTTAGCATATCTCAGCTGGTTTACGCAGCGCACGCGACCAAAGCTCCCAGCAAGCAAGTTTTTTAACAACTGTGCGTTCTCTTCAACAAAATTTACATAATACCGATATGTACTATATACCTCAACCATCCGGAAGTATTGCACTATCAAGAAAATCGATTACATACAGACAGACAGCTTTTTGTTGTTTTATAATAAGTATAGATTTATACAATTTTCATGAAGATGGTTCTTTTTAGCACATGTGGAAGACACAATAATTTGGTATATAAATAAATCTTACTAACAAAGTAATTTATAATGACGTTAACCCTAGTAAAAAGCTCTAGCGCATATTGGGAATAACCGAAATATGTGTGCTATACTTTTCTTAGTACTTGTCATGAGGTAGTATTGCTAATTATCACGTAGCACTTTACTTGCAAGAACTTTGTTACATATGTTTCTTGATACTGTAAGCGCATAATAAGACAGTCGCAAAATTAAACAAAAATGTCGATCAGAAATTACCGTTTCTATGAGCGATTTTGATTTTATTTCCACAATTATGCGCCTATAGTCTAATTTAAATGAAATATAGATACAAGTCTGTGATATGATCGCGTTCGGATATATCTTTGTTTTCTCGAAATATAATTTGAGAAGTTCTATAGGGTAGACTTATGAAAACTCTTTCATTTTTTCAAAGAGAGTCAAAGTTTGCGTAAGTCAATGCCAGCGACCAGCTGTCTACATAAATTGCTTCTGTATTTTAAAAAAATATTTTCAAAATTAAACCAATTCTAGGATATGTCTAAATTGCCAATTCACATTGGACGAACTCAGTCTAATCTATAATCCGTCACTCTAAAATGTTTGCATAAACCACGGACGGCAACCGGCTGTATACGTGAATTGCTTCTTTATTAAAAAAAATATACGAATCCTGGGATATATGTACACTGGAACTTTGAAATTAGACCAGGTAAGTTTAAGCTAAAAGCTGTGATAGACCAGTGGTGAGACCGTGCGACTCTTTCGAGGGGAACACGAGTTCAAACCCGGGCAGGCACCAATGAGTTTTTCTATTAAACTCATGTGTCTAATTGATAATTGCAATTAATCACACGCTTTTCGGTGAAGGAAAACATCGTGAGGAAACCTGCATATTTCTAGAGAATTCTGGAGATATGTGTAACCTACCAATCCGCATTGGAGCAGCGTGGTAGGTCATAGCTCCAACCCTTCTCTCCAGAAACGGAGAGAGGAGGCCTATTCCCAGCAGTGGGATATTAACAGGCAGCTACTAAGTTTAAGCTTTAGTTCATCGCTCTAAAAGAACGTAGAAGCCCTAATATAGCAACATGGCGATATGTTTTTCAAAATCAAATAATATATAAACTGATCACTGACTCATAAAACCGTACTTAGTATAGCGTATTATAGTATGGCATTACATACATATAACCTTATCGGGTTGATATATACATTGATGCTGTACATTCCATATTCTGCAGCAAATTGATTTATAATGTGTAATAAATTAACGTATCTTCGTATAATGATAACATATTAAGGTGGTACGGCTTAATTTATTATGGTTAAGCAGGAAATATATTTCTTTATAACTACTTCTCGATTATACTATGTACTTATTTTAAGAACCTTCATGGCATTGGTATTTGTTATTTGTTTTATATGTGAGATCTTTGGTTTGATTAACAGTTACATATTGACTGACTGGCCCGTTGGCGCTGTGGGTAGTGACCCTGCCTTCAGCTCCGCGGGTCGCGGGCTCGATTACCGCCGAGGGCCAACATTTTCTATAAACAAATTGTTGGTTCTTCGAGCCTGGGTGTGTATTTGTATTTAAGTATGTATTTAAACTTATATATGTAGTATATCTACCAGTTGCCCGTCATCCATAACACAAGTATTAAGTTACTTTGGGGACGAACGACCGTGTGTAAATGTCTTATATTTATTATTTATTATTATTATTTATATATCGCATGCTTAGTATTAGACTGACTGAAAACAAAATAAACTAATTGAGTTAGATACATTGTTATCCCATTTTAATACCGTTACGAACTATTTAAAAAAAACTAGTCTTTTCTTGCTCTTCCAAGTTATAGATTTCTTTAACAGTCACCCGTTTTGAAGGCGTTACGCTACGCATATATGAAAATTGCCACAAAATATCTTTTTAAATCGGTCACTTTAGTAAGCGTGCGATATAAGTGCGAAGTTTGTTTAGTGTTGTTTTATTCTTGTTTCTTATTGTATATTACATAATAATTGACAAGTAGAAATATATTAAATGTCGATGAGTTATACCATACCTTGTTAAAATGTAAAACTGCCCTTTAAAAGTTATTATAATAGTGACTAATTTTTCGTGTCATTCAATGACGTGATCTTTTGAGCTTTTGCAATATAAAATATCTAGGTATATAGAAACTTAAAGGGTCGTTGACGTTGCAAGCACAACTTGCATCGTGTGAAAAAAATCCCGGCGTGCAATGCAGATGACTGCGAGTGATTGTCTGTAAAGGGTGTGGTCACATCAATAGGGTTGTCAACGACATCAAAACCAGCAATTGCTATAGAATTCGCCATTAAGAAACCGTTGTCTTTATGGATTACGGTGTATGCACTTTTTTGTAGAGTAGACACCGCCTTACAATGGTTTCAATGATGAGATGTTTCTACAGACAGATTACACAATGAAGGGGCTACTTATAATATAAGGATGTACACTAAGTCTGATAAATAACATCGACTTCAATAACTCATTGCGTTAAAAACAGTTGCCAGTTATAATCTCATTGCTTCACCCCAACCAAGGGGTCTAACAATGGAATATAATGGTGAACCATCAAACGCTACTAAAATATGGATTCTCAAATTCATCCCAGGAACTCTTTAGGAATGCACAGATTTCAATATTAAATGTTTCCTTTACTCGGTAAAGGTTAGGTTTAAATTTATGAATATCCATAAATCATATTTTTTGTATAGATTAAACCATAACGTGTGGTATAAATAATGTACCACATTACATATATTCCATAGTTCGATAGGACAGGTAATTTTCTGCATTTTTTTTTACATAAATGCTTGATACTCCATTTGCCTACACGCGATGCACGCTATATATGGTGAAAAGAGCAGAAATTCACTCAGTTTGAGAATTCTTAATCTTTTCCAAGTCTATATTAATATAAATCACAACCCTAAATATAGTGACAAACATGTGGCATTGAAATAAATAAAATGACATGATGCTTTGTATATTCTGTGGTTAGGACCGTAAATTATTGTGCATAATTCATAGTACGTATTTGATTGAAAAAATTTCCTTCTCGTATATTGAATTATACACCTACGTGTATTATATACGCTTCCCGTCACCCGTTATAGTAAATGAATATTACCTAATATAAATATATAGTCAATGATAGTTTTGTTCCGAGAAGAAGTGGAAACGAGACAGACTGAGCCACAGCAATGCTTGGCCGGAACGCTAGTTCTTGTATACAATTACAATTATTGTGTTTATTAAAACTTATATTGTTGAGTCCAAAAGACTTCGAGACTCTATATTCGCCTTTTTCATATTTTATTATTTCTTACTCAGACAATAAAAAAACGAATCTGCTTTCTTTGTCATATAAATAAATTGTTTATATATTATAAGTATACACTTTAATTTATATTGTTTTGTATCACATGTTATAAAAGGAAAAGGTAAAAAATATATCTAGAAATATATAACAGCAGTACAGACTATTCTTTTTCATATTTACAATGTTTACCAATCCGCCGAGTGATATCCGGCTGAGTAGAATAGACCACCCTCATTTTTTACCGAGGTGTCGTAAAAGGCGACTAAAGTAAGTTGACCCACCGTGTGGTATCCGGTTGAGTAGAATAGACCACCCTCATGAATAAGTGCCCTGGACGGGTTCGAAACTAGTCGGGCTAATCCGATAAAATTAGACGTGAGTATAGCCGGTATCTATATATTAACTATAGACCACCCTCTTTCTTACCGAGGGGTCGTAAAATATGACTAAGGTAAGTTGAAGTCAGGCAGGTTGCCGGTAGTAATATACGTAGCCAAATCATGAGACAACATGTTTGTAACATGTTGTGCCGACCCCACTTAGAGTGGGATAAGAGCAGGAAGACGATGATTTACAATGTTTACAGTGTTGGATAAACGTATAAATTATAATTTAGTAACTCTTCCCAAAATGATTGGTATGTTGAACAAAAGCTACCATTCTGTGATTCATTTCTTATATTGCCTTAAATATATACAAGACATAACTTTGAAGTTAAGGCACATGAAGAAAGCTCTGAACGAATTACGCAATACTCTCTTCGAATTGTCTTAAATATTTTACAGATACAATGAATTGCATTAGGTTATATAAAGTATATAATAAACACTTGTTGATGGATTATGTCTACTTTATATGCACCCAACACCATCAGGAATACAATTCACAATGGAATATATAATTTTATGCATTCATCTTTGAAAATCCTCATTGCTGTTTATACATTTTAAATTAACACCCAGGCAGTAGCGTCATGTAGGTATTATTAAATGAGCATCATATCGCACGCTTAGCATTAAAGTGACCGAATTCAAAAAAGTTTCAAAAACCTATCAAATTTTTTCACCAAAATTTGCCAAATATACACCCAGGCTCGAAGAAACAATAAATTGTTTTTATAAAATGTTGGCTCTCGGCGGCAGAATTACCCTTATATTAAAAAGACCTTACGTATACTAAGCGGGTCAAATGAGGGTAGAAAAAGAAAATAAACGAAAACGGAACGATGTTTTCAGTCAGTCCATGACCGCGGTAGACGCGACTCTGCTATAACGTGGAACCTAATATCACGCACGACTTTATCGTTATGACCTGTATGATTTTACAATATACAAGTTTAAAATCTGTATTATTGAATTTTGTTATTTCAACAGAAAAAGCACTACGTGCAAGGGCGTAGGCAGAATTCTTAGAAAGAAGTTCGTAACTTAACGTCATAGATGGGATTAAAATAAGAATTAGTATCTAGGATATAAAGTAAAAAGTAAAGTAGCGGCCTGTTGCAATCCCACTGCTGGGTATAGGCCTCTTCTCTCCGTTTCTGGAGAGAAGGGTTGGAGCTAAGACCTACCACGCTGCTCCAATGCGGATTGGTAGGTTACACATATCTCCAGAATTCTCTAGAGATATGCAGGTTTCCTCACGATGTTTTCCTTCACCGAAAAGCGTGTGATAAATTGCAATTATCAATTAGACACATGAGTTTTAATAGAAAAACTTATTGGTGTCTGCCCGGGTTTGAACTCGTGTTCCCCTCGAAAGAGTCGCACGGTCACACCGCTGGGCTATCACAGCTCATCTAGGATATGTATCTAGTCAATTATGCCTAAATTTTGAATTCGGTTAGTTACATACTATGCGTGCGATATATGCAACTTGTTAAAAAATAAATAAGTAATAAAGTTATCTTTTATTGATATAAAATCATGCGTTCTAATAGTGGGCTGTGACCGCAAACTAGCGTATCATTTACGTGTTATTATTTTGTTATCAGCAAAATGTGGTGCAACCCCACAACTCTCCCGCAACGAGTCACGTAATCCAGTCCGCGGCACTAACTGCGAATGCAAACGGTTCAAGCTCTCGATCTCATATAAATTGCTGGCATATCGCAAGGTCGTTTGTAGCAATTGCACTTTGGACCGTTTTTTTTAGTTGTTAATATGTATGTCATTAGATTCAGATCTTTAGTTGTATGGAAAAAAATATTTTATAACGCGTAGGAGTTTGAATAGCGATATTTACAATCAACGAAAGAATTGTACATCACGTATTTGCATCGTAGAGTATGCCGTGTGGTATCCGGCTAAGTAGAATAGACCACCCAAATTCCTTACCGAGGTGTCGTAAAAGGCGACTAAGGTAAGTTGATGTCAGGCAGGCGGCCGCTCGTAAAATAGGTAGCCAAATCATGTGACAACATGTTTATAACATGTTATGCCGACCCCACTTAGAGTGGGATAAGAGCAGGAGAATGATGATGAACTGAGAAATCTACCAAGAACCATCATCATTCTCCTGCCTTTATCCCACTCTAAGTGCGGTCGGTACAACATGTTACAACATGTTGTCACATGATTTGGCTACGTATTTTACGACCGGCCGCCTGCCTGACGTCAACATACATTAGTCGCCTTTTACGACACCTCGGTAAGAAATGAGAGTGGTCTATTCTATGCAGCCGGATACCACACGGCACATACCTTAGTCACCTCTTACGACACCTCGGTAAGTAAGGAGGGTGGTCTAATCTATTCTGCCGGATACCACACGGCGTTGATAGATTTCTCAGTTATGAATGAACAAAGAACTTTCATTTTAAATAATCATACCAGAAATTTCAGACAAATTTTATTTACCTCTAATATCTCTAGGTATATCTAGTCATATTAGCAAGTAACCAAACATGTTAGACGGAGTTCTATTTTTTAAAATTAATAGTAAGTAGTCTCATAAAATTTATAATAATGTAATAATTCTGTCGTAATGTATGGATCAGAATGTTAGGCAATGAAAAAGATGGATGAAAGAAGAGTGCATGCAAATGAGATGAGGATGTTAAGGTGGATGTGTGGTGTGACAAGACTAGATAAAATAAGAAATGAGTATATTAGGGGAAGTATGGAAGTTGCGCCCATTATGGAAAAGATGAGGTGCAAGATTGGGATGGTATGGACATGTAATGAGGAGGGATGAAGATCATGTAACTAAGCGAGTGTTGAATATGAATGTGGATGGATATGTGACTAGAGGGAGGCCTAAAAAGAGATGGTTGGAATGTGTGGAGTATGACATGCGTATAAAAGGAGTAGCGCCAGAGTTGACGAATGATAGAAGAGAATGGAAGAGGAAAACATGTGTACCGACCCCACTTAGAGTGGGATAAGGGTAGGAGAAAGAAGAAGTCTCATAAAATTTATACCAAAAATTTTATGAGATATACTATATATACTACTATATATACTACGTCACGAATCTCGTGTATAATTACGCTTGCAGTTTTTCATATTTTTCGTATTACGTATAAAAAATATAATAATTTTTAGTATTTGGTTTCGATTTAACTTTTGAATTGTTGATTTTGGTGCGACTTCGAGACAACGTACTATACCGCAGCGTTATTGTTTGAACAACTGTGCGATGTCAGTGTCTACGATTGTATCATTAGTATTGCCTTTTCGTTTTGTTTTGATTAAACAATAACAAAATATAATAGGAAGATGTCATTAAATTTTTCATTTCTAATATCACACATCACATCACATTCAAATAGGGACCAATTCTTTTCTTTTAATGCAAACTAATTAGGCAATATTTCTTAAACAGATTAAACAGCCTTAACTTCTGGCTTTTTATTATTGTTATTTATTTATTATATTTTTTGTAAGTAAGTTATGTTTAAATTGATGTGTAAATTATATAATGATCTTTAATTATAGTACCCGACAATAAATAATGCACATCGAGGCTTAGAGAGAGAAAATCGGCTAGATTCTGCTTCATAGAGCATTGTCTCTGTCGCACAGACTATACGCCTTATAAGTATGTACTTTATTTATCTATGTTTTATACAGTGTTTAAATAAATATTTTTCACTCATTCTTTCTTTTTTTCTTTCTTTCTTTCTTTACATCATCAAGTTAACTGCGACATCTATCGTAGGTAGCAAAAGTCCCGTTCGCTTTATATAAGGATTAAAAATATAATAAGCGGCAATAAATAATGCACATCGAGGCTTGGAGAGAGAAAATCGGCTAGATTCTGATTCATAGAGCATTGTCTCTGTCGCACAGACTGACGAACCCGTATGATATCACATACTGAGTGACAGTGACAGCGCTCTACGAAACCGAACTGGCCGGCTGTTTCGTTCTAAACATCAATGTGCATTATTTAATGCCGGGTATTATATTTTGGTGCACTCAGTCGTCCACATGCGGAGCTGTATATTTTTCAAGATAACATAAAATTTAGATTGATTATTTGATTATCACTGTATTTATTGTATTGTAAGTATTTATTATGTTTTATGCAATGTTTAAATAAATATTTTCCTTTCTTTACATCATACTCATTCCTAAATAAGTGTAAGGATTAATTAATACGTATAATATGCACAACTTACCAAATCTACCATTTTCCGTACGTAGGGTTCTTGAAGGACGAAGTTGGTGGTTTGTATAACGGATTTTCCCCGGTGCAGTCCTCGGCGCCGATGTTCTGGTACATGGGGTCGGTTAGAGGTAAGGGCGGTGTCCGGTTCTTCCAAACGATATAACCGGCTGTCGCAGCCGCCACTGCTAGCATCGCGATGACTCCCAGCACTACTGGGAGTGTCACTGTCGGGGAATTAAGATGATATATACTTTATCATAAAAAAATATTTATTTGTAAAATGAAATTACAATATTATAAATGTCTGTCCGAAAGTCTGTCCGTCTGTTTGTCTATCTGCCTGCCCGTTTATTACGCTTTGCTGTAAATTCGTAACAATCATTGTAGAGTAATGGTCTATTATCTCACTGTTGCTTAAACATAGGCCTTCTCTATCCTTTTGGAGAACCTTACAGCCACCATGGTAGGTTACACAGATCCCAGGAATAAAAGAAATAAAAAAATTATTTTGCTGTAATCCGCGACAAATTTTTATCGCGGATTAATAATTATTACTTTTGTTGTATGGATCTCCGCAAAGTATCGCCTAATTCTATAAATTATTCCCAGGAATAAAATAAAGGCACGGTTGTATTGTTTTTTTTTTCAAAATTTGCTTAGGATTCAGAATTCGCGATCGAGCACATGGAAGCTGAATCACACGATAAGCTAATCAAGCTACAGAACACGGGGAAAGGTAAATTTTTATTTACAGATAAAAATCCAAAAATTCGAATCGCAATGTGATATAATTAAATAAAAGTAAATCAAAAAAATTTCAAACAAATGTTTTTTTTCCAAGAGCAACACCAAGACTACCTAAGTTACGTATTTGTCCAACTAATACGAAGTTCTCAAATATGGACATAACCAAATGGTTTCTGTTTTGAACAAATTGATAATATTGTGTTAATGATTATTGTTATAGGTGTGAAAGAGAAAAATGTATTGTCTATAGTTATTTCCTTAGGAGAGACAAAGACAAATACATTGAGTGAACATATGGTGTATTCATGGAGTGCCATCACGGTATGCAACTGTGTAAACTGGATTATTTGACGTTTTGGCATCTCAACTGTATTGTTCGAACTTCTGAATGAGAAAATGTTTAGTTTGTGTATATAAATTTATTTGGCATTTTCAATTTGTTTTTTTACTAAACATAGTTTAAGAATAATTTATTAGCAACGTCTGTAGACAAATGAATACATATTTCTCGTTATAAACTAAGTCAGTGGCATGTACAACTAATTACGCGCTTTTCGGCGAAGGAAAACATCATACAGAATTCCGAGGAATGACGTAAAAAATCTGGTATAAATTAGAAATTTATATTAATTATAACACATAATCATCATTCTCCTGCCCTCATCCTACTCTAAGTGGGGTCGGCACAACATGTTACAAACATGTTGTCACATGATTTGGCTACTTGTTTTACGACCGGCCGCCTGCCGGACGTCAACTTAACTTAGTCGCATTTTACGACACCACGGTAAGAAATAAGGGGGTGTTTTCTATGCAGCCGGATACCACGCGGCACTTACCTTAGTCGTCTCTTACGACACCTCGGTAAGAAAGGAGGGTGGTCTATTCTATTCTGCCGGATACCACACGGCGTTCATATAAATTTTAATACGTGAGCTTAAAACAAAGCAACTACAACTTAAAGCAAACTATCCAAGAACAATCCATAAAGATAAAGTCGAATAATTTTTAAAATAACATATGTACAATAAAATTGTCCTAAAAATCATGGAGAATGTTTCTACTCACTTAAAAGATCAAACTCTATTCAAATCGGGAATTTGAATATTTAAGAGGAGTTATTGAAAGCATATTAAGCAAAAACGAACGGAACAAATATGGTCGCAAGTGTCCGCACACATGTAGAAATCTATTTACGCCCCTATTTCTGAGAAGGAACTGAACGAAATTCCGATGTACCGCGGTACAGTTTGGCGTTAAGCTTTGAACGTTAGGACGTGGCGTTAACTTTGGGCGTTAAGCTATGTCCTATAAGCAATACCTAAATCCTAAGAAAAACTAACGTCGACCCATAGTTATGAAAGCGAAAGTCTGTCTTTCTGCTACGTTTTCACGGCTGATCTGCGGAAGTATATGAATGAAATTTGGTGTAATTGTAGCTTATGTATTGGGTCAACATCATCATTCTCCTGCCCTTATCCCACTCTAAGTGGGGTCTGCACAACATGTTACAAACATGTTTTCACATGATTTGGCTACGTATTTTACGACCGGCCGCCTGCCTGACGTCAACTTACTTTAGTCGCCTTTTAGGACACCTCGGTAAGAAATGAGGGTAGTCTATTCTATGCAGCCGGATACCACATGGCGTAGAAATCGATAAATATTATTTAAAATTCAGTAACACATGTTTTTCTTATCAGGAGCATCTTATAAAACGAGCCCAGAAGGTCTTAGGACGTAACATCTTCACTTTCTCACTATTAAACTTGTATTAATTCACTCTTCTCTTTCAGCTTGACTTTACGAATCAACTCAAGGAAAAAGTAAAATATCATCATCCTCCTGCCCTTATCCCACTCTAAGTGGAGTCGGCACAACAAGTTACAAACATGTTGTCACATGATTTGGCACGTATTTTACGTTACCAGCCGCCTGCCTGACGTCAACATACCTTAGTCTATTTTACGTAGCCTTCTACTCAACCGGATACCATACGGCGGGTCAACTTACCTTAGTCGCCTTTTACAACACCTCGGTAAGAAAATGAGGGCGGTCTATTCTACTCATCCGGATACCACACGGCTTAGGAAACAATAAAATAGGTATATCAAATTACAGTATATCATTTTAACAGAAATTGAAAATTATTGTACAGGAATATCTGTAGATCAAGACAAATTTGTCTTGATCACTTTATACTTTAATTTACTCACCATTTACGCCACCAACGACCTGTTCGCCAGTAACTGGATCACAGGAATTCAACGTGATCATGTAGAACGTATCGCCTTTACTATTCTTCATCGCCGCATATTCAATGTTACAGTCGTTAATAGTAATATTGCACTTGATCCATCGCTTTCTGTTGTAATCATCCCTAATCCCCATTTCCGATTGATTGTAAGGTAACCGGTACAATGGATTCGGACAATCCTCACATTTTCCAGGCAGAGGGCTGTATATACACTGGTCACAGTAATTTGTCGTCGTACAAATGTCTGCGCAGGAATTGTGTTGGTCGAAATACTGAGAGCCCTCTCTGTCTGTGAAGCACTCGCAAGTGCTGCAGGGACCGTAAACACCGTTGCCATGACACTGCGACTGTATAAAAGAAAACAAAGAATTAAGGAAATATCATCATCATAATCCTGTCCTTATCCCACTTTAAGGTCTTAGGACGTAACATTTTCACTTTCTCACTATTAAACTTGTATTAATTCACTCTTCGCTTTCATCTTGACTTTACGAATCAACTCAAAAATACTTTATGTATTGGGTCAACGTATAAATTAAAAAACCCTACTTTTTCTTCAAAACAATAAATACTAACGAGATCATTATGAGCTGTTTAAATAAAAATAAGATTTTATATAAAAGGTACAAAATCACACAAATTATGCCAAAATTTAAGTTATAGAGAACACAAATTGTGAGAACGCCACTAAACTAGGAAAAAGTAAAATATTATCATCCTCCTGCCTTTATCCCACTCTAAGTGAGGTCGGCACAACATGTTACAAACATGTTGTCACATGATTTGGCTACGTATTTTACCACCGGCCGCCCGCCTGACGTCAACTTACCTTAGTCGCCATTTATGACACCTCGGTAAGAAAGGAGGGTGGTCTATTCTATGCCAGATACCACACGGCGTTATAAGGGCGATATATATGGAGTTATTTTTCATATATTTATGAATCTTGAGAATCTTCTTGGAATTCAAGATTCTTAACATTCAACTTACCTTAGTCATATTTTAAAACCTTTCGGTAAGAAAGAGGGTGGTTAAGAAAGAGGGTGGTCTATTCTAATCAACCGGATACCACATGGTGGACCAACTTACCTTAGTCGCCTCTTACGACAACTCGGTAAGAAATGAGGGGTGTCTATTCTACTCAGCCGGATACCACACGGCATAAAGTATTATTATATATATTAATATGTTATGTTAATATGTTATATTAATATGTTATGTATAAATATGTTTTATGAAAATGAGGAGTGTCAGTGATTTGCTCTTCCCAGTTTTTCTCCAATACCAAATCTGCTACTCAGTATAATTACCAACTGATTCGAATTCTACTGAAATTATCGAGAAATGTTTTACTCACAATAGATCCTACGTCGTGTTAAAACTTTTACAACTACTACAACAAGTATAACGGCTATGAGATTGGCAATGGAAAGAGTAGATATTATTACGAAATTGGCGCTTACATCCAAAATTTATTTCTATAAAATAAAATCATAAATCAAATCGTATAAAATGTTCATGATGAACAAGAAAAATTCAAATGATTTACTTTATTGAAGGCACATGTATCAGAGAACCCCTCGTACGCACGAGAGGATTTTTATCGCGCGTAAAAATTACGTCGAATTGAAACAAATGGGTATCCAGGTATCTGTTCACACGACAGCGTATTTAAATCGCGACGTATTTTATCGTGCAGTGTTCCATTTTAGTCGTTAGGGCGAGGGCGTTAAGCTTAATATACCATACGAAACTTCTTATAACGCCGATTGTGGAATTTAAACGCGACGTAATCTTAACGCCCGTGCGTACGAGGGGTAAACAAGACAAAAATCAGTTTTGGATACAAAAAACCGCGAACACATTGGATGATTAAATGAATTTCGAAAGGTCTAAAACTACGACTAATGAAGGCCCTAAAAATGCATTAATAGCAGTTTAACGGCTGGGGAAATACCAACGGCTATATTTGGTGTTATTGTCAGTACAAAATAATATACGACCTTTTTGCGATCGTAGTGACCTTCAACCAAGTTTTATAAATATAACATGTGACATACATAATTTTGCGTAACACTGATAATATTTGAACTAATTAAAAATTTTAAGACACATTTACACCACAGACTGGCCCGTTGGCGCTGTGGGTAGTGACCCTGCCTTCAGCTCCGCGGGTCGCGGGTTCGATTCCCGCCGAGGGCCAACATTTTCTATAAACAAATTGTTGGTTCTTCGAGCCTGGGTGTGTATTTGTATTTAAGTATGTATTTAAACTTATATATGTAGTATATCTACCAGTTGTCCGTCACCCATAACACAAGTATTAAGTTACTTACTTTGGGGACTAATGTCCGTGTGTGTAAATGTCCCATATATTTATTATTATTTATTATTATTTTAATTTTAAAAACATATTAGCTTTTATAAATATATATTCTTCATTAGAACTCAGACCATAATATACGAGTCTGTCAATGATTCGTTGTTTGCTTTATAGTACCTATTTTAACCTAGGTGAATAACTAGTTACTGATGGTTCTAAGCTTATTATAATTCCCACTTATCACATTTAAAACGTCTTAAGGGCATTTACAATGTAGAAATAGTATGCCTGACATGCACACAAATCATATGGTACTACAGGCTTTAAATAAATCTTATAAATATGCATATTGTTATATGAAAATAGGATTTTTCTGGCCCCTTGGCGCAGTGGGTAGTTACCCTGCCTTCAGCTCCGCGGGTCGCGGGTTCGATTCCCGCTGAGGACCAACATTTTTTTTATAAACAATTTGTTGCTTTTTCGAGCCTGTTTATTTGTATTTAAGTATATATTTTAAATTATATATGTAGTATATTTACCAGTTGTCTGTCATAACACAAGTATTAAGTTACTTTTGGGGACGGACAACCGTGTGTTTAAGTGTCCCATATATTTATTTATTATTATTTATTTACTTATTTTTCTACTGGACCTATTTAGTATTTAGTAGCCTGTCTATTTAGTATCTTTTTTACTTATTAATATTTATTTGCACACAGAAGCACACAACATTTTACTCTTAGTTACACGGTAGAAGGAAAGAACCAAAGACAAGTGACAGATACATACATTACACATATTTTAGAGTTTATATTTACTTATGCATAAAATTACTTACATTTTTCTTGGCGGAGTCTGTAAATTCAATATCACCTCGATTACTTTCACAAATAGGTTGCTCGCAGAATGTGCCTTTCCTAAAAAAAAAAACACGACGTTTAGTTATTTATTCTGGTACAACATATAAATTACACCTAGTATAAATTTTGAGTATAAATCTTCAAAAACGTTTTAAAAATGGCAAACCCACTCTGGCAGACACAATGTTAATTTATACAAGTATCTCAATATCACAGATGATTGAGACTAGACTGGAATTTGTAAAAGTAAAAAATAAAGTAAAAAAATAAAAAATAAAGTAAAAGTAATAGAGAACTACTTATTCCACGCGGTCGATTAGAAAGTAAATTAAGGCGCTGAACAGAGCCAAATAGGCTGACTTTAAACACGTTTTTAACAAAAGCTATAGGGATGACGATTAAAAGAAAAATATATGTTAATATACATCATATCTCAGAGAGAATGTAAGATTTCAAAACACGATTACGATACTTCTATTCGATAAAAAAAATTGGTAAATAGACCTCTGATTTTTACTTTGATCGTAAATATCTCTAATATTTATCAACAAAAATTGGTAAAATTAATAAGAATAATAAATCATTATAATATAAAGAGAATGTAAGATTTAAATTTTGAATTAATTAAGATATTTCATTCAAATTAAATATTTTTTAGAAAATAGCAAAACTGAAACGAGTCATCGTCTCGCTTCTCTTTTACATCTACGAAGATAGACAGTGATCGCTGAGGCGCGCTGCTATACGGACGTGTGTCGCTAGCTGCCTGCCGCCTTTTGTGACTATTCCTTGTTGATAATATGTCTTTTTTTAGGTGTTTAGTTATAGTTTCAGCATACTTAGTTTTATAAGATTAATTAGACATAAGTTTTTTAAATAAATTGTACAAAAAAAGTTTGGATAAAATAGTGTACACCTACAATGGGTGTTAAAAAATTAATTTTGTCGCTACGCCGTCGCAGAAATTGTGGGCGTGGCTTATATGCCGAAATCTGAATTTGCGCCAGCTCTGTTCAGCGCCTTAAAGTAAAGTAACACCATGTTTCTATCTCATTGCTGCATAGGCGTCCTCTCTCCGTTTTGGAGAGGATTAGAGACCTACGACGCTGTTCCAATGCGGATTGATAGGTTACACATATCCCTTTAATTCTTTACATATGTGCAGATTTCCTCACGATATTTTAATTCGCCGAAAAGCAATACTCTGCTAGCTATATATCACTGCTTTTTTATTAAAAATTTTGTTTTTATGCGAACCACAGTAGTGCATCACATTGAAACTATTGTCTTTAACTGATTAAATAAAGTACACTCTAATTTAAGTTCGGTAAATCATGAAGATTTTAACATTGTTCTTTTTCTCGTAGACGTGTTATCTCCGCGATTTGAGATTTGCGTGTAAGTCATGTCGCGCATCCAAAAAAATAATGGCTATAGTCATTTATTATGCTTCACTACAAACCTTTAGAAGTTTAGGACCATAGAGTCCCTTAGAATAACAATCTATTACTCCAGAAGAGTATTTGTTCTCTATACATGCATAAGCTGTGATAGCCTAGCGGTTAGACTGTGCGACTCTCTAGAGACGACATAGGTTCAAACCCCGGGCAGGTACCAATGAGTTTTTCTATTAAAAACTTATGTGTCTTATTGATAATTGCAGTTTATCACACGCTTTTCGGTGAAGGAAAACATCGTGAGGAAACCTGCATATCTCTAGAGAATTCTTGGGATATGTGTAACCTACCAATCCGCATTGGAGCAGCGTGGTAGGTCTTAGCTCCAATCCTTCTCTCCAAAAACGGAGAGAGGAGGCCTTAGCCCAGCAGTGGGCATAGTAACAAGCTGTTAATTTACTACTTTACTATACATGCATAATTAGCCCTTACCGTGACTACTGACTTGGCAAAAGTCGTTAAGGTCTTTATTTACTCATTATAATTTATGAGTTTAGATAGACAGATGAATAGATTGAAAAATCATATTCAAAGGCATCATTATCCTCCTGCCTTTATCCCACTCTATGTGGGGTCAGCACGACATGTTTTAAACATGTTGTCACATAATATGGCTACGTACTTTACAAATGGCCGCCAGTCTGATGTCTTACAGTAGTCGTTTTCTACGACACCTCGGTAAGAAGTGAGGGAGGTCTATTCTACTCAGCCGGATACCACACAGTGGGTCAACTTACTTACTTACGACACCTCAGTAAAAGCCAATTTGTAAATTAACGTAAATCAATATAGAAACAAAAGATTTCGTTAATGTTATTATTATTTACAATTAAATTTGTCTTTATTGATAGTAAAAATAAGGTATATTATTGTTAAGTATAACGTAAATTAAAAAAAACAAGCGATTAGCACACTTTACTTGATTTATATTCCTCTTGCGCTAGAATTTTATCGGATGGTAATGGGCCATTGACGTGTAGATCTGATAAAATGTCATACTAGGAATGCGTTATGTTATAAATATAATATTCAAAAACCTACTTAAACTTGTCATCACTTGTTCTGATTTTCGTTGGTATTGAGTAAAGTTCACTTATAAAATTAACCGTAAGTGTTCTATTTACCTAATATTACTTTGAGTAGAGCTGTGGTAGCCCAGCGGTGAGACCGTGCGACTCTTTCGAGGGGAACACGTGTTCAAACCCGGGCAGGCACCAATGATTTTTTCTATTAAAACTCATGTGTCTAATTGATAATTCCACTTTATCACACGCTTTTCGGGGAAGGAAAAGAACGTGAGGAAACCTGCATATCTTTAGAGAATTCTGGAGATATGTGTAACCTACCAATCCGTATTGGAGCAGCGTGGTAGGTCTTAGCTCCAACCCTTCTCTCCGGAAACGGAGAGAGGAGGTCTATTCCCAGCAGTGGGATTGTAACAGGCCGCTACTTTACTTTACTTTACTTTGAGTAAGGATTTTTTCGTTCTTAAGCAAACTATAAACCGCATTTTTAACGTCACGGCATGGGTCGAGCGAGTATATTCAAATTGCAAAGGGCACGGCTTAAAGAGAACAGAGTCAAGAAGCTCTACTAACTTGGGTACATGGTAATCGACTTTTGAAATTTCTAGGAGTACTTCTTGTGTTGCCAGATCATATCTTATGACGAGTTGTAGAGTATGAGTTTCGGATTATTTACCACACTCACCAAATTCAGCAAGGTAGAGCATAAAGTGGCTTGAGTAAATTAAAAAGTTTATTTTTATTTATTTTTTTATGGGCTGTCCGTGAGCAATAGTAGTTAAATGAATATTTGTGATATGGGTGACAGATGGGTATACATATATAATTTAAATATAAATATAAATACATACTTAAATATAAAGCTAGACTTGAAGAACCGACAAATTGTTTATAGAAAATGTTGAAAATGCTCTCAGCGGGAATCAAACCCGGACCCGCAGACCTGAAGGCAGGGTCACTGACAACTACCCCAACGGGTCAGTCAATAGTTTATATTACTATAATAAATAATTTAAATCGATACCATATTACAAAAGTTTAATACTAGTAATAAGCAGTAAGGAATATTATTCGTCATAATAATTATTAACGATCTTACCTTCTGATAAATATTTTGTCGATACTACTACTAAATACGACAAATGCAAAAGGCTACATTGAGTATTTATCTCCGATGACTAAGCCATGAAAATCACGTACACTCGGAGTTCAAATTTAAATATTATTAATAATAATTGCACGTTCTGCATAAACAAACAAACATTAAACGTAAAACACCAAATACTCATTTGAAACATGTAAACTGCTCTAATAATATTTTATAATGCAAACTGGTTTTGTACGTAAATATTAGCTTGCAAGTTCAGTGAATTAAGTGCCTTCAAAACTTTATTAGAAGTTAAAACCCAAATAATATTTTTTCTCTTGTTGATTCTGCTTAATTCTTCAGCTGGGTAAAGGCCTTATCTCTTCTTTTGGAGGGAAATGGAGCTAAGATGCATCACACTTCTTCAACGCGGATTCGTAGGTTAGATCAATAGAATTCCTGATATGTAGAGATTTTCTTGCGACGTTTATATCCATCAAAAGAGCATTACAAATTATGGCGATGTATATAATTAATAGAAAAAGTAGGAACCGACATAAGCTTGCGGTTCCTGCTTCGCGCCTTGCAAAAGTAAATAAGTCTTTTGTGGATCTGGGTATAAGATTCTATAATAAAATCCCGCAATCGATTTTATCTTTGCCACTACAGCAGTTTAAAAACGCTGTTAAAACGAGGCTGATACAAAAAGCCTACTTACTATACTACTGAGGATTATATAGATGATAAAAATGCGTGGATATAGCTACTCCTCCACCCTGTACAAAGATAGTAATAACTAAATGTAACTAGTTATAAGAATTTTATTTGGAAAAAGCAACTACCGAGTTTCTTGCAGGCTCTTCTCGGTAGGAACAGCTTTCCGAACCAGCAGTAGATTTTGACGATTCAAAAGCACTTGTTTACAGGTTTACTTGTATAAAATACATTTTAATTTTAATTTAAATTACATATTAAATAGGCACAAAGGGTAATTGTGCCCACCTGTGCCTGCTCAGGGTTTAAGCCCGCTGCCCCATAGTTTTAATATGGGGTAGAAAGCGATCGCATGTCTGACTGGACTGACGACCGGCATATACTATACATAAAAGCTTAATTCAAAAGCTTAAACTTATCATCCGCTATGTTAAGCTGCGGCAATCTACAAGTATCCCATAATTATAATTAGACATGGAGTAATGATGTCAAGTATAATGTAGCACTTTTAATGCCGCCGCGTAAAGAAAGTGGGGCTCGCAAGTCTATAATTAGCCTTGCTACCAGATGAACAAGGGTGTTTGTGCTCGGTGCATTTGAATATCTGATTAATACTTGTGTAAGCTGCACCACATCGTTTAAATTATTAAGCCGAAGAGTTCATGCTTTTTGTCGAAAAAAAGTTAATTTATTGGAAATACCTTTTATATCCATAACATAACTTTTTTCTGAGATATATTCCATTAATAACAAAGTTCAACATATCGATTATATATTGATATGAATAGCGATCGATACTAAGTCATACTAACATTATAAATGGGAAAGACTATCTGTCTATTTGTTACGCATCCGGGATTGATCCGATGGAACATAGTCGATGAATTTTTTTATAATTGAAGCGTCTAAAAACCCCGTTTTTCCTTGGTTAAAAAACACATATAATTATTTTGACACTTAAGTTAACGCGAATTAAGTAGCTGAAATAAATTTCAATCAATATTGCTCTAGCGGATTTCGGACATACATACATGCATTTATTTATTAAAATTGTCTATTGACTTAAGGCGCTGAACAGAGCCAAATAGGCTGACTTTAAACACGTTTTTAACAAAAGCTATAGGGATGACGATTAAAAGAAAAATATATGTTAATATACATCATATCTCAGAGAGAATGTAAGATTTCAAAACATGATTACGATACTTTTTTTCGATAAAAAAAATTGGTAAATAGACCTCTGATTTTTACTTTTATCGTAAATATCTCTAATATTTATCAACAAAAATTGGTAAAATTAATAAGACTAATAAATCATTATAATATAAAGAGAATGTAAGATTTAAATTTTAAATTAATTAAGATATTTCATTCAAATTAAATATTTTTTAGAAAATAGCAAAACTGAAACGAGTCATCGTCTCGCTTCTCTTTTACATCTACGAATATAGACAGTGATCGCTGAGGCGCGCTGCTATACGGACGTGTGTCGCTAGCTGCCGCCTTTTGTGACTATTCCTTGTTGATAATATGTCTTTTTTTAGGTGTTTAGTTATAGTTTCAGCATACTTAGTTTTATAAGATTAATTAGACATAAGTTTTTTAAATAAATTGTACAAAAAAAGTTTGGATAAAATAGTGTACACCTACAATGGGTGTTAAAAAATTAAGTGTGTCGCTACGCCGTCGCAGACATTGTGGGCGTGGCTTATATGCCGAAATCTGAATTTACGCCAGCTCTGTTCAGCGCCTTAATTGATTTAATCGTATCTTAGAACTTTCTTTAAAATTATAAGGCATTACTTTAACAATAATCGATTTATATCGATGTAACGATTTATGAATCTCAAAGTATGTTATTACGAGCTTTTGCCCGCGGTTTCGCTGGCGTGGATTTTGGTCTGCCATATTGTTTCTTGACAGATTATTTAGCTATATACATCGATTTAGTTATTCATACCCAAAATTTCATATATCTTACTTCGAAAGTGACGGATTCCATACAATCTTCGCGCGCCGCGCATATTAGGCACTCTATCATATCGTGATAACTTTTAAACTTTTCGGACAAATTAATAAGTTTAAAAGACAAAGTTTATCTACATGAAATACTGTAAGCGATAAATGTATTGGTTTTGTTAAGAGTTTGATAAATATACTAAAATCTGCATTTTAAAATAATAATCAATTTAATTAAATTAATGATTCGAAAATTTGGTGTTAGTGGCTTCCCCATAAAAGGTAGATATATGCTGTCACGGACTTTTATTTAGAACTATTCTAGACGAACAATACTACGGTACATCATGTTTATGTAACTCCAATGTTTTAGGCAGCGTACGCCAAGATAGCTCTCAGAGGCCAGATTTTTTCCCACTTTTCTGACATATATCGTTATATTGCATAAAATGATTATAAATTGTAGCCTATATGTTATTCCGATGTATAATCTATATAACTGTAAAGTTTCATCCAAATCTGTCTGATAGTTTTTTCGTGAAGAAGTAACAAACATCCATCCATACTCACAAACTTTCGCATTTATAATATTAAGTAGGATATTAGTAGGATTATTGTGAAGAATAGAACACAATATAGTAAAGACAGTACTTATAGTCAGTACAGTCATTATAGTCAAATATCCATAAGGATATTTGACTATAATGACTGATTTATTAAAGTGCTATTTATAACGCACGTTATGCTAATTAAGATATGGTTGCGGCTAACTAGCGATAAAATGTCGACAATATCAAAATAAAGTAAGAGTATAATTATGTTTCTCTTAAAATTCAAATTCAAAATATTCTTTATTCAAGTAAACTTGTAAACAAGTGCTTTTGAATCGTCAACATCTACTGCTGGTTCGGAAAGCTGTTCCTACCGAGAAGAACCAGCAAGAAACTCGGCGGTTGCTCTTTTCCAACAATTATTCTTATCACTAGTTACATACAGTTATAAATGTCTTGTACAGGGTTGAAAAGAAGCTATATCCACGCATTCTTATCTTCTAGGTAATCTTCAATAGTATAATAGGCTTTCTGAATTAACCTTTTTTTAATAGTATTTTTAAACTGCTGTAAAGGTAAAGTTAATGTAGATTGTGGAATTTTATTATAGAATCAAAAAAGAGAATTGCCTTTGCCCCATAACAGAATACCCTATTTCATAATTATTTATTTTTATATACTTTATTATTTTTTATATACACCACACTATAAATACAAAAATTTGTATTGAAACTAAATATAAAAATAATAATTTTTACTGCACAAAAATCGCTTTATCGCTTATTAAAGATTTCTTCCAGACAAGCTTTTGGATTAGGAAAACTGTAATGCATAGATTAGGTAGGTGGTGTGTTATGAAATAAACTTACATACTAATAAGTACAAACTAATATATAAACAAATAACAAATAATAATATTATAATACATATTATATATCAATTAAAAAATATTTATATATTCATGTACATAAATATTTAAATGAACTAATTCAGATGTAATGTCACAGTATTAGGAAAAAGCAATATATAACACGATTTTTAAAGACGTCTAGCGGACTGGAATTGCGTCTGCCTAAAGTGCATTGATAGTGAAGTGCCTAAAGTGCAAATGACTTGGCAAAGAATTTAGTTTTGAATAATGTGATTTCACAAAAGTTCTGGTTCCTAAACTAAATTAAACTTTACCTTTGACTTAATCATAATTATAACATAACAAAGATTATCACAGATGACTCACCAATCATTTTGACACGTACAAACGCCACAAGAGTAATTTCCTCTCGTATTGCACTTCGGAGAACGTTCTTCAACTTTCTCGCTGCAACCACAAGCGCAAGGCACATGGAATTTAACAACCGCGCCTTCATCTATTCCTCCAACTGATAGCTTTACGTTGAAATATTCATATGTGCTGCTGTCAGCCGCACAGAAAGTCGTCTTCGGTGATGCTTCGAGAGTGGTAATACAGGTTTCCCCCTGACAGTACGTTTCCTTTGTAACCTGGATGTCGGAGTTCTGTGTCGAATTCACGACATAATCCACCTGTGAAGGAAATCTATATTATATTACAGACATCATATTATTTAAAGGGCGTTTTCGCGATTAAAACGCGCTATAAATAGCTCATGAATAAGGGCTCCAGATGTGCTTGAACCTGGTCGGGCTGATGTGATAGATTAAGACGTGAGTAAAACTGGTTTCTATACGCTATGTTATACTACTCACGATACGAGTAGTTTAAATTTTAATAAAAATTAGAGGCACCATCACATTTTTTTATATTATGATTTGTTTACGAGAATATTCGATCAGAAGTTATTATTGATATACGCCGTATGGTATCCGGCAGAATAGAATAGACCACCCTTGTTTCTTACCGAGGTGTCGTAAGAGGCGACTAAGGTAGGTGCCGTGTGGTATCCGGCAATCCGGTAAGTAAGGGATGAAGCGATGCTATGCTTGGAATGGCTTTATAGGATCAAAGTAGAAGAATAAAAAATTAAAGATGGTTTAAAGACAGAATATTCGTAGAAGAGTAGAGTGAGTAATGGGTTTCTAAGGAGTTGAATTGGCGAACCAAAACTGGAAGGTCAGAAAGAAGAAGTAATATTGTTACTTGCACTGCCATAACTAGCCCGTTCGACATTTATGGTTATTATGTCGAAAATATTTTTGGGAAAACAGATGACAAATTAATTTGAGTGGATAAAAATAACAATACAATTTAAATTTTTTTAAAGCCCTAGGGCCATGGAGCCAAAGTGCAATAAAATTTTATCCGTTTTAACACCTCGGTTGATCGCCTCTTCGCGTGACAAGAGGGCTGGCTCCTTTTTCGCACAAAGAATCAGCTTAGCGATTCCACGCGGAAACACTGTCAGCGTTCTTAGGACCATTCCACATGGACATAATTTGTATAGTACTAGCGTGTAAGTAATTTAAGATAGATATAACTTGTACATTTTTGTTATAAAAAAAAAATTATAAGCTGTAGTAGAATATAATTGCTGGTGTGAATCCCTTATATTTCAATGGGTAGCGCCGAAGTTTACGTAAAATGTCAGATTCTAAATGTATCAAGTGATTCGAATATTTTGATTGCGCGGTCGGCAATATCAACGTTGCGCCAGAGAGATCGTCATTATTATGTAATAACACTTACCGACTACATCATCATTGTGTCTAGATTGTTGTTAACAGCGGAACCACACAGTAATTTTGTAATCATATATCTTTACTCATCGTATAAACTTTTATGTGCAATTAAAACTGACTCAATATAATAACATAATTCGATTTGGTAAGCGTAGAGTTTCGATGAAATTTTCAGTGCTTTGTTGGAACAAAGGTACAGTCACCAGTAGAATACATTTATACAAATACATACACAGTTTTAGATAAAAAAAAAACTCAAGTTATAAGTAAAGTTCTGTTGGAAATATTTATTATATATATTGGTAAGAAAAACACTCCAAAGAGCGAAGGATACTCTAATCATCTAGTGAACTATACAGCTAGAATCTTAAACAAGTCGTCTTTCAATACTCACTCTTCGTTTGCGTCAGGTGTTAAAAATTTAAGAACAATAAAAATATATCTTTTATCTACTCATAATATATAGCTGTAGAAAGTTTTTTAAATTTATTTAGTGTCTACATGTGTAGATTACACTGTAAAGCGTTTCCATCTGTCAATTGATTCGCTTAACCCAAAATTGTATGTCGAATTAATAATTACAAGAAATAGTTTTATAGAATTAGGCGTTACTTCGTAGAGATCCATAATACAAAAGTAATAATAAAATTATTTTGCTATAATTAATAATATAAAATTATAGCAAAATAATTTTATTATTGTTTTTGAAATAACAGAAAGTTCTAGTTTCGCTCAATAATGTTAAGTTTCATTTGTAAATTCAATTTCAGATAGAATGTACTTATATTCAAAAGTATTATTAGTGTGAAAATTTCTTTAATCACCTACAGTGTAAAAGTACATTTAAGAATAAAAGAATCTTCAAGTTGATATAAACTGGCTTTATCTCCCTACTTTTTATTCCAAGAATTGCTAACATTTACGCTACTTTCATTACGCTTTCCATACTAAGTTTCTAGTTCCATTCGTGGAATTGTTCACTAGTTTTGATTAACGATCTGTTTGGAAATAATATATAAAATACACTAGCTGTGCCAGCGGTTTCGCCCGCGTGGAAATCACCGTGTCACAAAAATTTTTTTTGAATTAAAATTTTAAACTTAAAAATAGTTATTGTGAGTTAATCATAAGAGATAGAGACATGCTATCGGACTTTTTTGTAGTATTTTTATAGATCTACAATTCCCTAGTACATAACTTTAGCGTATGTCTGCTGGTTAACGCAGCGCACGCGACTAAAGCTCCCAGCAAGCAAGTTTTTTAACAACCGTGCGATCTCTTCAACACTATTTACATTATACCATACAATACATAATACTTTTGGTGAAAACCGTACAAATTGATTTTAAATACCGTTGATTTAAATATTACAACGAAGGATTAACCTATGGCTATCCCAAAAGGACGGCTGTTTTATATGAAGAGATAAAAGCTCTCTAATATTAGGATATAAGAAGAGAACAAATTCGACGTAGACGGAGGTTTTAGATACTGTTAAAACTTAATAGCTTTCTTACTTGTGACAATTTAGTACAATATTTATTGCTATGTAGGTATTTGAACATGGAGAAAACTTCTTTTGACTTTAGAGAAGGTGTGTCGGTATCTTTTCTAACAGCTGTTTCTAGTATTTTTTGTGGAATATTTATCATAATAAAATAAAATAATGAATTAGTTTGCTACAATCCGTAGTTAGAAAAAATCTATGCTATACAAAAATTAGAGTGTATTATCCGTTTTTATACGTTATTTATGCAGAAATCGTAAAAGAAATGCCCTAAAAACCACCAACCACCAATACATTAGCACTGCATACATTCACTAACACAATCTCATCAAAAACAATTTCATAATCGAAAATCATAAGGCGATCATCGTGAAACGACAAATCGCGAAGCCTTGAATAAAGAAGTAAATTTCGGTCAACTACCCTGTTACAGACCTGAGTCAATATTGATTAAATGACGCCATTATCAGACACATTGTAGGCACTTAGACAAATCTTGCAAAGACATCGTTCTCGCAATTGGTATCTATACTTATCAGACACACACTTATTAAAAAATCCAATTCCAAAAAGCTGTCTGTCTGTATGTAATCGATTTTCTTAAAATCTTCTGAACGGTTTTTTGTACGGTTTTCACCAAAAAATAGTGTACTTCGGGAATGTATAAGTAAATAGTACACACCAGTATTATGTAAATTGTGTTGAAGAGATCGCGCAGAGGTTAAAATACTTGGTTGCTGGGAGTTTTAGTCGCGTGCGCTGCGTAAACCAACAGAGATACGCTAACGTAAAGTACTAGAGAATTGTAGATCTATAAAACTACTACAAAAAAGTCAGCGATAGCATGTCTCTATCTCTTATGGTTAACTCACAATAACTAGCTTTATGTTTAAAATTTGAATTCTATAAAAAAATTGTGACACGCTGATTTACACGTGGACGAAGCCGCTGGAACAGCTACTAATATTATAAAGTAATATTATACCTTTTGCTCATCCGTTTTTGAAGGAAATGTGAAGTTCAAACGAGCACGACTGCCGACGACGACTGTTCGTTGAATGTACTTGGGGTTTAAATTAATGCCTTTCTCTTCAACAGTAGTCGCTCTTGGCAAGCTTTCCGCATTTCCCGAACACCATTTGCCGTGAAAATCTTTTGAACAGCGTCTAACCTGCAAAGAAAAGAAAATTCTTAAATATGCTAGAGATTGAAATGTTTTGTAATTTATATTTTGTATTCTTTTTAAGATGAAAACCTAAATTATTATTTTTAATAACTTCATAATAATAATAGTTGCTACTATCCGATGTTTAAATTTTCTATACTTGCTCAAATTATTATAGAAATGTTTTTTAGAAATCCAGCCTTCCTAGGGAAACCAAGTTTTAATTTGAAGATATCAATTACTTAAAATTATGAATTCTTCATAAAAATGTACATAAAAAATTAAAAGTTACACAAATAAGCATAACTGGATTTAAATTACGCTACTAAGAATTTATGTTAGTAATTTTTCTTTTATGATTAGTCATAGATGGGAAGAGACCGTATTTTTGATTGGTATTTCCTTTCGTTCAACGCCTCTCTGCTCACGTAGCCGTTAGTCTGCATAATTCTCTATAATTCTAGAACTGGCGCCATAAAGTATCTACTGCGAGGAAATAACGTATGCTATTTGTCTGCAATGCAATTAGGATAAAGGTTGTTATTAATTACTGCATATTTTACTGAAAACGACTACATAAGAATTTTATAAATAAATTATACATGCAATTATATATTCAAGAAAAAACGTCTCTTAGAATAATATCTGTTAGAAAAACTTTATGCTACATATTTGTGCAAAATGATCTGGCGCCAATATAAAGTTCCTTATACAATGTCTTGATTTTTGAATTAATATGAAAATATTAAAAGTAAATATTGGCAAAGCGCGAGATGCTATAAAGTTTTGCTCCATTAAGAAGAATTGCAATTAAGAAGAATTGTAAGACATTTTCTTTTAGACGCAAAGACCTTTGCCGCAAAGTAAAATTTAGCGGAATATTACCTCTTCTATACTTATATTATATTCTGTCGTTACTCCCGTGAAAAATGATGAAATGGTAAGTTAATAAATGTTTTTAATCGGATCTGGCTGTTTGTCCACAGCATGGCCCGCGTGGAAATCAGTGTCCTACAAAGTTTTCCCGCGTAAATCCCGATCTCGTGGGAATTGTAGAATAAAAATGAAGCCTATTTGTTGCTCCACAACCTCCTCTATCTTCCAGTGAAAGTCTCATTAATAACAGTTAACATACTGTAAGGTCTCTCAGATATCCTAAACCTTCCTCAAGAATTGCACTTTATTTTATTAAAAACCGTATAAAAATCCGTTCAGTAGATTTTGAGAAAATCGATCACATGCAGACAGATAGCTTTTTGGGGACTTCTTTATAGCATGTATAGATGTACACTCGGCCTTAGTTATTTATCGTAAACAATTAAGCTAATCTGTAAGCAGCCATAACGCCGCGCCGGCGTGTGCGAATTGCACCTGACTTGTGCAACATGGAAATGATATATAAATTGTCCATTTCGTTAGCAAAATTAAACAACTCACATTGCTACAACTCACTAACGTTGATATTAAGCAATGGTTTGCGAACTGAAAATATGCTGTTATCATTCAAGATTATTACAGTGTAATCGAGAGGGACAGGAAAGCGTGGACTCGTAATTGGGAGTCGTGAAATCAGAAAAAATAGAGAGTAGAGCGCAGATGTTTTATTTGCTTTAGCTTTTGTAATTTTAAGGAATTCTCCTCTTAGGTCAGACTATAGCCTGATATATAGATGATGTGTATTGATGGGCTGGTTTGAATTTGACTGGTCCTAATTCTATCACGTGTATGGCAAGAGGACGCGATTGACCGGTATAAGAAAACTAGAACTGGCAATGGCCAGCGAAGACAATGTGTACTATTTTTATTTAGATATTTTTATTATTAGTATATAAGAGTGTTTGCGGTCCCGATTGATCGTTAACGTTATATGGGATGCTTACGGTATCTACGTAGGTTCCTTTTTGGTAGGTCGATATAACTAGAGTGGAGCTATCATAATTTTTTTATCAGTTCAATGATAGCAAATTTCTTAAATATAGGTCCAGTGGACCTATATTAGCAAATATAATATTGTAGACAGCAACAATTTTTTTATCAGTGTCTCAATTTATTGTTGCTAGCAACACTTTATAGTTACCGCGCATCCAGGGGTATATACTTATATCACTTGACCAGGTCATTAACAGAGCTCTCTCTCTTTTACGGTTCTCGCCTGCGGAAGCTCTGTTAGTTGGTCGATTCACGTGACTCTTTTTATCTATTGTGTTGTATGGTTACAAACGTGTTAATTTTGTTTTCTTTTTATAAGCTCTACTTTGGATCCTAAAAATATAATAACCTTATACTAAATTATAATAGTGGACGCAAAGCAGTTTTTGAGCAAAAAAATAAACGCAAATTAGGTCAATACCTAATTTGACAAAATTAGGTATTGACCTAATTTTGTCAAATTAGTCAACAAGTGATTGGAAAGGATACCTATATACCTACCTAAACAAGTGATCCTTTGGATCACTTGTTTACTATAGACCATAGACTATATTGATCTATCGGTTTTCTATAATTGAATTAACTCAGCGAGGATAAATATAACACTTACACCATTGTGTTATTATAATAGAGTGGGAGAGACATCAGGAAGCCTGCAATAACACGGAATATGAAACTCATATTTTTCTGTCTAATCACAAATTAAAAAAGAGAGACAAATAGTCAGATAGTCACATTTGCTTTCTCTGTATTTTAGATGAATACAGTCAGGGCTGGCTTCCCTACAAAGATTGGAGGATAATACCTCTATGGTCTCTTCTCGTTGGTACTACATTTTATGAAGTTGAGTTGACGATTTAAAAGCACTTGTTTACAAGTTTACTTGAATGAAGAATATTTTGAATTTTTCTACTTATCTGTTGCTATAAATACATGATATCCGATGATGATGACTTACACACAGATGATTGTATAAATACTTCAAAGATACCTGTCGACTGTCAAAAGTTGTAATCCGAGACGAAATGAAAATAGTTTTTTTTAACTTCTCATAGAGGTCAGCGTTCTAAGAAGTATTTAACGGAGTCGTCATTATTGGCCAGAAGCCACGTCCTCGTTATGACACACTAGTGCCCATGGGACAAAGAAATTCTCCAATCAGAGTTAGGAACCAGTTCCAAAAAGAATAACTGTTAATTTTCAAAAGTTTCCTAATAATTAGTATAATTAATCCGTCAGTATGCTACTGTATACGTGAACGTGGCTTAATAAGGGCATCAATGAATTTCAAATGATAGTAAACACGTTTTGAGATGTTTTTACTAACTTGTTTTATTAGTTTTCCGTTTATTCGTGTGTTTTAAACCGTTGTCAATTTTATAATGTATTGAATTACACAACCCGCTTCATGGTTTTGTAAACAAGCCCTTTTTTTGTTTGTTCCCTGCAGTAATAAAATCGATCGAGAAGATAAAATTTATCTATGAGATATAAAAGCTATATGATATAAGTGAAAAAATAACATAACTGTTCATAAAGTATGGGTTTGCATTGAAAAATCATCATCATTCTCCTGCCCTTATCCCACTCTAAGTGGGGCCTACACAACATGTTATAAACATGTTGTCACATGATTTGGCTGCGTATTTTATGACCGGCCGCCTGCCTAACGTCATCTGACCTTAGTCGCCTTTTACGACACCTCGGTAAGAAATGAGGGTGTGTATTCTATGCAGCCGGATACCACACGGCTTTTACCTTATTCGCCTCTTACGACACCTCGGTAAGAAAGGAGGGTGGTCTATTCTATTCTGCCGGATACCACACGGCAATTGCATTGAAAATATCTATGAGAGAAAGAATGTTATGATTATAAATAAACATTATCATTTTCTTAGATTAAATTATATAAAATCTTTGCCCGGTTTTAAAGCTATGAACCTATTTTATAAGTATGTATTTACGTATTGTGTTAATTAAAATAACAACATATAATGTTGTTATTCGGAAAAGTCTCCAAGAGAAGAGAATTGTCCCATATAGAAGGATTGGAGATTAGTTCTATCACGCTGTTCTAATACAAATTAGGCAAATATACCAGAATATACCTTCTGTCTAACTTCTCATAATATATTAAAATAGCTCATTCTTCTTATGATAGACGATTCCATACATAACTGATATTTTATAGAAAGTATGCATTATAGATTAAATAAAATTACATTGTTTCTGCGACTATTAAAGTTACTTTAGCACGTTACTATCCCCCTGCTGGTCGTAGGCTTAATATCTTCTCTTTGGAGAAAAGATGGATTGGTAAATTACACATAGCCCAGGAATTCTCTAGAGTTGTCATGATTTTGCTTTACCATATAATACATAGGTTTGTAAAAAAAACATATTGATGCCTGTCAGGACTTTGACCCATTGTGACCCTGTTTGTAGAAGTATTGACTAGAATTTAATCAACAACCTATATTATAACGTGCTCTGACTTCTAATATTAAATCTTCAAGTGCATATTGGAGACGCCGTAAATTAGTTCGGTCCATCTTTATCTAGTTCATAAAGATTAAACGAAACCGCGATATGAGTGCAGCGATAAAAATCAGAATAAGGCGTGAGGCTGAGGGAGAATAATCATCGACATCTCGACTATTATAACTACTCCCACACACCCCGCCGAGGGTTTATTGCCCTTTTAACTGTTGCTTATAATGAAGGGACATTTCATAAGTCCCTTATAACTTTCTCTTATATTTAATGTAGAGAACGAACTTTAAACGATTTTTTTTGTTGATATCATGTTATTTTAACGATTATGTATTCTATATCAACTTTTATCGATTATCGTTTTTTAATATTAAGATTGGTATGGACATATAATGAGGAAGGATGATAACCATATGAACAAATTGATATGCATATAAAAAGAGCGGCCAGCGTTAACGAATGATAGGAGAGAATGAATTAGAAAATCATGTTCTGCCGAATCCATTTAGAGTGGAAAAAGGGTAGGAGCAATATGGTTCTTAAGTATTTTTTCGATCATTCAAATGTTATTATATACTTGACTGCAATCATATACAACACATGTGTGATTGCAGATAATTGTATGAAGTATGTCCTAATATTTATTCTGTTGTTTCTCTGACTGCGTGAATTTCAGTACCGGAATAAAAGATATCTCAGATAAATCTTATAATTGCGAAAGTCAATCTGTCTGTTCCGTTTTTGCGGCTAATTCTACTGAATAGGATTGCTAAAATTTTGCACAATTGAACTTGTTTACCTGGCAAATAGGATAAAAAAGCCCGGTTTTCCTTCGGCAACAGTAAAAGATGGATAGTATACCAAATTGATTTTATTTTTACACATTGGAGGTAACGTTGTTATGGAGTTGAAAAACGATGGAAAAATAACTGCGTGTACACTAATATGCATGAAAACTATAATATTACCTGGAACCTTTCGAACTTACGTGGGCGTTAAAACTATACCGAGACTTAGCGAACCTTAACTACAGAATAAGCCTGTTTAGTGTGGGCGGTGCACATTACATTTAATACTTGCGTAGGGTAGGCTATTGCGACACCTCCTAGTTAGTTTAGAGCGCCTGGTAACCAGAAAATAAAGGAGTATGGAAATAAATGTAACCGGTCTGTTTGCCTCTATCATCGAGAATTTTTATGGACCCTATAAATTATAGGGAAAATTCAAAATCAAAATTCAAATATTCTTTATCCAAGTAAACTTGTAAACAAGTGCTTTTGAATCGTCAACTCTACTGCTGGTTCGGAAAGCTGTCCCTACCGAGAAGAGCCAGCAAGAAACTCGACGATTGCTCTTTTCAAATTATAATTTTTACATTTAGTCATTGCTGTATTGTACAGGTCGTCCAGGAGTCGAGGAGTATCTATAACCACGCATTCTTATCATCTAAGTAATGCTGTTGAGGATATACTATACTGGCTTTCAGTATCAGCCTCTTTTTTAACAGTGTTTTTAAACTGCTGTAATGGCAAAGATAAAATTGATTGCGGAATTTTATAAAAGAATCATATGTCCAAACCCACAAACGAATTACGTAATTTTGCAAGGCGCAATGCAGGAGCTGCGAGCTTATATCCGTTCCTACATCACCTATTGTTTTATAATTCTTTTATTTTTATATACAAAAATTAAATTACTTAAAATAACTGTGAAGTATAGTATAAAATATGTAAATATAGATATATGATATAAATATGATTTCAATTCTTTTTATTGTTTAGTTTATTTCACAATTTTCTAATCTTTTTACAGTTCGTGTATGATAGGTTTTGTACGTTCGATGGTTCTAATGATATTTTTTTTAAGTTCCTAATATCCTGGTACCCTTAAGTTTAGCCTGTTATTCCAGAATTACAGAGATTCGAATGGGCCGAATGCATAAGCAATTTATAGGTGTCCAATGCAGGTAGAAAATCAAATTGGCTGAAATTTCCATACGCTTGCTTCCTATGTGGCCGGACCATAGATTAGAACGACGTGTAGTGAAGAGCTGATGATGGGATTTCGACTAGCTATTTCGTCAAAAAATACATGGCGAGAAGCCACTATCCTTCGACGTTAGAAACTATCCTGTCTTTGTAAGCAAACGCTTTTTGTCTGAACTCAAGTAGTAGGATTTATATATGGTGCTTATATGTTCGGTGGGGCGATCTAGACGAATATGTGATTGTAAAAAATCATGCAGCTTAGAATAAATGTGTACCTAGCTTAGAACAAGTATATACGAAAAAGATTAAGCCGTAAAGCCAGCTAAACTGATAAAACCTTAAATATTTTAATGTGAGGCATCATCCTCCTGCCCTTATCCCACTGTAAGTGGGGTCGGCACAGCATGTTAACATGTTGTCACATGATTTGGCTACGTATTTTACGACGGCCGCCTGCCTGCCTCGGTAAGAAAGAAAGTGGTCTATTCTACTCTACCGGATACCACACGGTGGGTCAACTTACCTTAGTCGCTTTTTACGACACCTCGGTAAGGAATGAGGATGGTCTATTCTACTCAGCCGGATACCACACGTCGGTTCGACTTACCTTAGTCGCCTTTTACGACACCTCGGTAAGAAATGAGCGTGGTCTATTCTACTTAGCCGGATACCACACGGCGGGTACGACTTACCTTAGTCGCCTTTTACAACACCTCGGTAAGAAACGAGGGTTGTCTATTCTACTTAGCCGGATACCATACGGCGGAAATATTTTAATGTGAGGCGAGTAGTTAAAAAGAAGAAGGAAGAATAAATAAATAACTTTAAAACGTAAAAAGGTCAAGTATGACAAGTAATTGTTCTTCCCACATCATAATTGAACGCCTGTATACATCCCATTGTTAAGTCTGTGCAAGATTTTTTTTCAATTTGATCTTTTTAATTATATGTACGTTTCAAGTTTATTTAGGAGTTAGTCCTTATATAATCGTAGATTATATAAGGACTAACTAATGTCTGTACAAAATACGTCAAAATTGTATTCAATGGGTGTGAAAAAGAGAATTGAAACTCATCGATATCGCGTGGACTAACCGTGATAATTAATTAATAAATTAAGGTGCTGGAATGGCGACCCCGCACCGGAAAGCGTAGCGTCGGTCGACCCCCTACGAGGTGGACAGACGACCTCAAAAAGGTCGTAGGGAGCCACTGGATCCAGGCGGCGCAAGATCGTGTGGTGTGGCGATCCCATGAAGAGGCCTATGTCCAGCAGTGGACGTCCATCGGTTGACGAAGAAGAAGAAGAAGAGAACCGTGATAACAACGGACACACTGACTAGCGAATTTATAATGGTAGTATGGATATGTTTTTAGTTTTTGAGATATCTTGATGATTAAGAAGTATTCTAACTTTTGTATGGGTGTATGGATTAAGCTCTATTTTAAAACAACGGGGGAACAAAAGGAGACTGCGTTGTTTTCCCTAAGTAATGAGATCACCCGCATATGTGGTATTTAAAGGTAATTTCATACCGTTGACTCAGAAAAATATTGCTAGTGTTACATTATACGAAACTCTGTTGCGTTCGGCGTTTGGTAATTCCACGAAAATTCTACTAAATTTGTGGGTGACTTAAGAAGTTTTTGATTACTTAGCAGTTACTATGTTGATTACGTTCACTATCTTTGCGATTTTGTCGTGGAGTCTATCTCTTGATGATGCTTCGGTTGCGGGGCGAAACGATTGTTGAGTTTGTGATAGTGAACGTGTGTAGTGCTTGTGTATTGTGGTGGCAGTGGTGGAGGTTTGTGCATGTGTTTTTGCGAATCCTGCATGTAACGGGTATGAAAAAACGGATAGTCCACTATACATTTAGCACTATATATATTCTATTTACTGTATCGCGGATTATAGCAAAATATTTTTTTTATTACTTTTGTAATATATAAGTATTAAGACGAAAAAACAGGAAAGTATTAATGGTTTATTTTATTAATCGTCAGGAAAGTGGAAAATCAATTGAAAAGCATTGATTCGACTCTCATGAAAAAAATATTGCAATCAAAAATATTTAATTTGTGCTCTTTTCAGATTTCACGTAGGTACAAGATTATTATTATCCTTTATATTACAAAGTTTTTAATTACCATACGCTTAATGTCAAGCATAAACCTGTTATAAATATAAAGCCGCAATCACAATTATTCGATAGACCAAAAAAATATTCTCTCGAAAAGGTCATTGTGCTATAAGTGAGTTGCAGACGTCGTGAGCGTCTGAAGAAAAATCTATACGACGTTGGCCAACCTCCAATCTGTTTAGTGCAGTTATAAGTTGAAGAATGAGACTGTAAATAGTGGCCAGATGAAATTTGGTTATTGTAGGTTACACATATCCACAGAATTCTCTAAAGATATGCACGTTTTCTCACGATGTTGTCCTTCGCCTAACCACCGTGCGGTATCCGGCAGAGTACAATAGACCACCCTTATTTCTTTCCGAGGTGTCGTAAAAGGTGACTAAGGACGTCAATTAACGTCAGGCAGGCGGCCGGTCGTAAAAAATAGCCAAATCATGTTACAACATGGTTAAGACATATCGTGCCGACCCCACTGAGAGTGACATAAGGGCAGGAAAATGATGATGATGTTTTCCTTCGCCGAAAAGCGTATGATAAATTGCAATTATCCCATAAGTTTTATTAGATTAGAAAACTCATTAGTGCCTACCTCAGGTTTGAAGCCATGACCATCAGAAAAGAGTCACACGGTCGCACCGCTTGGCTATTACAGCTCTAAGGGATGTGTGGAATGATTTAATTTGCAAAGAGGAATTTGATAACCTTTTAAGTTAGTTAAGTATTAAATACATATAAAACTATAACATAGCTATAAAAAAAGTACTATTCCATTACACGGCAAACTCTTCTCTGTTTAGAGAAAAGGAGTGACTCACCACTCTAGAGATGTACAGCTTTCACGATATTTCGCTGCATCATAAAGTACAATATTAATTGTTTGTTGATAAAACAAAAGTTCATAAGTAAACTAAATCCTGGCCCTCGGGCACACCCTTCTTCCTCACAGTAATACGAGTGTTAATATTTAAATAATTTAGCAGTAAATAAATAAAAATCATTCCTTTAGGTTAAAATAACTGTTGGCTTTGATTACAATTATGGCTTGCTGCGTCGTTACCTTTAATTGTTAATAAATAAAGATAAAATACAACATTATGCTTTGTCAATTTTACGGTCAGTGGCCAGTAGATGGCAATAGAATACTAGTATCGTCGAAGTACCGACGTTATAGCGTAGGTGTCTGTTTTGATCAACATATCAGTATCTTTCCGTGTGGTCGATCACAGAATAAAATAAACATGGCTTTATCTTGTAGTCTACACGAGTCAACATTAACATTATGCATAGAATGCAAAATTCAACAGTACTACAAAGTACATAAACAGGTACAGTCAAAATAGAAAGTATACAATGAAAGGGTCGTGAATCAGTAATCGAAAGCTTAGGGACTAGTTTAGATTTTATAATTTACCTACGTTTTTGTAGAGGATTCTCACCTGATATCGGTTTTATTGGCAATATTGAGCCTATTAGATCTAAAGTCCCGACAAACGACTAAAATGTCGTGTCCCATTCGATACAAGTAACAGATGGTACTGGCTTATGGAAAGACGAATTGGGCTTGGGTAACCAAGCAAGCAGAATGTTTTTCAGCGTATTTTAGACATTAAATGTAAACATACCTATTTCGTCTAAAATAAATTTAAGAAGCAACAAAATTACACCCAATATTCATATATCACAATGCTAGAGTGTTATGTTCTTAGCTACTTGTACATATAGTTACACTTACTCTTTAGTATCAAACAGAATGCTCTAGCTCAAGGTTTAAATTACGAACTGAATATTCTGGCATTCGATACTTCAACATCACCGAGCGATTCATTCAATTTAACTACGATCTATCTGACATTCAGGTTTACAAAATACGATGTGGGTTGCGCCATTCATGTAATGGCGATTACGAAACGGATAAAGTTGTCTGGTTGCGATACGGATAAATGTAACCTAGGATAATATTGTAAATGCGGAAATGTGTGACTTTGGTATCCCTACGAAGATTTTCCTGCGATTTTTGGTATGGATATAGTTGGGTGGCTAGAGAGTGTATATATTGTAGCATTTACATTAACTTATCTATACATGCGCTATATTCAGATGGTGGGAAAGTTAAATCGTCCCCCTAGCCACGATCGTTTTTCCGAGTACCTCCTTTTGATCTCAGTACTAGAGTTAACGCTAACGAATTCGCGGGAAAATGCTACTGACATATATGTCGTATTTTGCCGTTAAAGACGAAAATAAATTTTAAACGTTAGACACTTTCCCCGGTTAAAAGTCAATGTCCAAATGACATACATATTGTTGGCATATGTCCACATTCTTTCACCAGATAGCACGGGCACTGACCTACCCGTCTACTTATTACCATTTCCGGTATTTTATAATTGAACAATCTATCTTATTTATGGTATATTGTGTTTTTTTTGGTCTAATTCACATTTGAGACTCTTCTTAGAATAAAGAATTATAGAATATAGTTTAGTTTTAATTACTTCTTAAATGTTGATTGTTGTAAATAAGTCGTGACGACCTAACTTCTAGGGTTCGTAATACTTCACTTCAGGTTTCCAACACCGTTTAAATACAATACTTTTCTTTAAGTAGTTATGTTCTTTATTCATATTTTACAATGCATCACACGCTTTATCATAAAACACATCACAAACTTGCGAATATCTAAAAAATGGCAGGGGTATGTCAAGCCACATAGAAGTAGAGTATGCATCAGGACTAAATCCATCTCTAAATGAATTGAGAAGGTCTAGCAATCAAAATCAAATCAAAATAATCTTTATCCAAGTAAGCTATTTCGAGCACTTTTGAATCGCCAAGGATCAATATGATTAATGAAGCTACAACTACAACAATATGACGGTAACAATATCTTTCTTGTTTTTTATAGAATTTGGTTAACCGTTTGCGTGTTGTATAGAGTAGAATTGCCTAAAATACCGATATATCTTTAAAGAGAGATTTAGTAGCCAACTGCGTGGAATTTAAAAATTACTAATTATTCTCCTGCCCTTTAAGTGGGGTCGGCACAACACGTTACAAACATGTCACACGATTTGGCCACGTATTTTATGACCGGCTGCCTGCCTGACGTCAACTTACTCGGTAAGAAATGAGGGTGGTCTATTCTTCAGCCGGATACCACACGGCACATACCTTAGTCGCCTCTTACGACACCTCGGTAAGAAAGGAGGGTGGTCTATTCTATTCTGCCAGGTACCACACGGCGTAATTTAAAAAATTAATAATGGTGCCGTAATTATATATGACGACGCAATATCGCGTGAAACTATTAATCAGTTATTGAAAAATAGTGCCCTTTATGTTGTATAGTTTTTAAAGGTTAATTACGCAAACATTTGCAATTTTCACATAATGGATATATTTAAGTTAATGGGTTTGTAGAGCACGAGAAATAAGGAGATTGAGTGCGGATAATGATGAAATTTTTTAAACCAATTATTTATCGAAATATCAGCGTAATGCTACTTCGCTTGATGTATAGTCAGAGATACAATCTTAAGAACTTACGGTTGGCCAAATAATTGCCTATTCACTGTCATTTTACAAGCACATGGGTTAAGTATTTGTAAATACGAAAAACGTCTCGTTAGCCTTTTTTCTTGTTGGGTTTTTATAAGTTTCTGTAAGATTAAAAGTTCGATCATTTGCGTTGTATATGTCTGAAATATTTTTTAGTTAAGAGTTCAGTTTTGAAATGCTTTTTTTTCTGCAAGTTGGGAATCATAAAGTTACTTGTTCGTTACACATTTTTTCGTATTTTCAGCGTAGTTTAGCATCAAGTTGCACTTCTTCCTCCCGTCTGACTCAGACTTATATTTTTAGAAAAGTTTCTTATTTGATTAAACTGGGAATTCTCTTGATTTCTCAGATGTTCTTTGTTCATTTTTCTTGTTCATTTCTTTTGTTCATCATCATCTTCCTGCCCTTATCCCACTCTAAGTGGGGTCGGCACAACATGTTACAAACATGTTGTCACATGATTTGGCTGCGTATTTTACGACCGGCTGCCTGCCTGACGACAACCTACTTTAGTCGTTTTTTACGACCCCTCGGTAAGTAAGAGGGTGGTCTATTCTACTCAACCGGATACCACACGGTGGGTCAACATACCTTAGTCGCATTTTACGACACCTCGGTGAGAAATAAGGGTGGTCTATTCTACTCTGCCGGATATCACACGGCATTTCTTTATTTAAGGTTAAAACTAATATTTCTTAATTACAGATCTAGATTAGGGATGTGATAACCGATTGTAATTATTTGATTAATTGATTATGTTATTATTATAATTGATTTTTAATAATCGATTTTTTAACAATATTAATCGTTTTTAAGGAATTGATTACATCGATTAGTTACCCTCTTTTCCTTCTTTTTTAAATAGTCAAAATCTTTTTATTAATAATAGTTTTTTTCGATTCTAGTCACTTCCCTAGCCTAAATCAGAACTTTTCTAAGAAGAGTTCACATGAAAGAAGATATCATAATTGTACTTTTACATTTAGATAGATAGAAAAAAAATATTTAATAGAACATGTCATGTGTTAGAAACGTATTATAAAACAGCATGACCATATTAATCGTTTCGCAATCTCCAAAAGAGGATTAATATAACTGCAAACTAGATTTTGAGTCACGGCCGAGTAGCTCAGTGTCGGTCAATGCCATTCCGAGTATCACAGTTTTTTTATTTGAATTTTATGTCAGTAAACTTACTTTATTCGATAGACCGGCGATAACACGATTGATGGGAATGTTCATCGCAGAGTTATTATACTAAAGTAGAAGAGCTAGCCTAAATCGTGTCCATTGAAAATAAAGAGAAAGCAAAGAAGATCTGTCTCTTTTTTATGTGTGATGTGACAAAGATAAGCATATGAGGATCATTGTCCCTCTTTTATTATTTGTTGCGACACTTACATTTACAGGCCTTCAGTTTGCTCTACTTTAGTGTAATAACTAGTACATCTAGTATAAGAAGATAATAAATAATAAAAAAAAAAAAGTAACAGCCTGTTAATATCCCACTGCTGGGAATAGGCCTCCTCTCTCCGTTTCTGGAGAGAAGGGTTGGAGCTAAGACCTACCACGCTGCTCCAATGCGGATTGGTAGGTTACACATACATATCTCCAGAATTCTCTAGAGATATGCAGGTTTCCTCACGATGTTTTCCTTCACCGAAAAGCGTGTGATAAATTGCAATTATGAATTAGACACATGAGTTTTAATAGAAAAACTCATTGGTGCCTGCCCGGGTTTGAACCTATGTTCGTCTCTAGAGAGTCGCACGGTCTCACCACTGGGCTATCACAGCTTACAATAAATAATAAGATTCTATAATAAAATTCCGCAATCAACTCTAGTTTTGCCATTGCAGCATCCTGTTAAAAAGATGCTGATATAAAAAACCTACTATATTGTTGAGGATTACTGAGAAATTAAGAATGCGTGGTTTTAGTAGCTCTTGGACCCTGTACAAGACAGCTACGTACTACGTACTAAATTTAACTAGTAATAAGAATCATGTTTTGATAAGAGCAACCGCCAAGTTTCTTGCTGGCTCTTCTCAGTAGGAACAACTTTCCGAACTCTTCTGAGTTGACGATTCAAAAGCACTTGTTTACAAGTTTACTTGAATAAAGAATATTTTGGATTGAATTGAATATAATAACTATAATAACTCTATAATGTTATTAAAGTTATTTTTTTTTTAATGAAGGTAGTACAGATTACCAGGAGTGTAATAATGTCAAAAAATGCGCTTTCAAATTAAAAAAATGCATATTGTGTATAAATATAAGATAATTTATTGTGTACATACAATAAATATTTAAATTAAAACTGGCTTTATTTGTTGTAAACTATACCAGCAATCGAGTAATCTTGAGGAAACTTGCTCGAGTTGATTCACGGAGTATGTGTCATCTTGCATTGCTGCAGCTTTAATATAGAGATCCGTATGCAGAATATCGCAAACGAGCATCGTATAAGCTAAACATTGACTGATACGTCTAACGCCAACGCACTTAGGAGTATGCTTATAGCATATAAGACAAAATTTGTATGTAATCGATTTTCTCAAAATCTACTGAACGGATTTTTGTACGGTTTTCACCAAAAGATAGTGCAATACTTCCGAATGGTTTAGGTAAATAGTACATATCGGTATTATGTAAATTGGGTTGAAGAGATCGCGCAGTTGTTAAAAACTTGCTTGCTGGGAGTTTTAGTCGCGTGCGCTGCGTAGTCCAGCAGAGATACGCTAAAGTAATGCACTAGAGAATTGTAGATCTATAACAATATTACAAAAAAGTCCGCAACAGCATGTCTCTATGTCTTATGGTTAGCTCAAAATAAGTACTTTTATGTTCAAAATTGCAATTACATACCAGTGTATGTAATTGCAATTTTGTAAGCCAGTACTTACAGGCGGGCGAAGCCGCAAGCACAGCTAGTATATAATAACAGTATAAGTTCAAAGAAATAGGCATACTTACTGTAGCGTCACAATATATATATAGTGATATTGTTCGGTGCTTAATGTTTATTCGTAAGGAAAAATATCCATATGTATAAGACGAAATTTGATGTATATCATAGACATACTAGAGGTTATAATAAGCTTTTGATTCCTGTGTCGCGACTCAGCAGAGTTAGCAACTCATTCGTTGGTCTCGGTATTCGCTTTTATAATAAAATTCCGCAATCCATACTAGACCAGTCTACAGAAAGATATGCTTACGCGTAATGCATATTACAACATTGAAGATTATTTGGATGATAAAAATCCCAGGATTTCAAAATCCTTTCATCTTTATACACGATTGCGGTTTAATAATGTAAAATTGAAAATGTTTAAAAGATTGACCGGCGAGTTTCTCGCTGGTTCTTCTTGGTAATAGCAACATTCCGCACCAGTTGTAGCTTCATTAATTATACTGATACTTGACGATTCAAAACTGCTCGAAAGAGCTCACTTGAATAAAGATTATTTTGATTTACTTTTGACTTCATTTGTCAAAATAAAAGGACTCGAAGCCCTTTAATTAGGATTAGGTAGTATATTAGTTTCGAGTTACGAACTTTCTTATCTAATGCATTTACGAAAGGTTGAATGCCCGGATTTTATTGGCTTCTAGGCGACAGACTCGGTTCAAGTAAGGATTATAAATTGGATTAAGTCTACGCCACAGCTTAGGATCACTAACTGTGTCTTGTTGGTTAAAGTGGCAACTTTAAACTTATATGAATATTGTTATTGATATAATTCTGAATGCTCTACGTTCAGTTAAGGCTAGTGTTGAAATATTGCGGCTGAGATGTTTCATTATACAGGGTGGTACCATCATACTATATCAATTTAAATATCAGTTACCTCAGTACCCTGTAATAAAAATCAACTCATTCAGCGAAGTAGCCACAGGAATTATTTTGCAGTTTTTTAAATATAAAAAAAGATTTATAGAGTTCCACGACCGTACCCTATTTAGCAACACGAAACAAAAAATAACCTTGACCAAAAACTATTAATATTTTGGTGTAACAAAAATGTTGTTGTTTTCTCTTGGTTTTTGAACAAGCGCCCCATAACTAAGAAAGGCAGATTTCAATTAAGTTATATTTATTTTCTACTACAGTACATTAAAAAAATGATATTTAAGAATTTATTTATTTATCTATACTAGAATTATCAACAGGTTACATCAATTAGGATGTAGACCCACTTAAAGATAATCACAACTTGCGCTTTGGTTGGGTCTATATCCTTCACATAGTGTTATAAAAGCTGAAAGAAAAAAGTTAAATTAATACACACACACACACAAAATTATCCCAAAGTTATCTATTACGTCCAAATGATCATCGTATCGTCGGTGCCAACCTGTGTATATAACATGGCTGTGTCCCGACTTATGCGTGAAAATCAGTGTGTCACAAAGTTTTTTCCCCGCGTAAATACCGGCCATGAGCTGTGATACGCCGGCGGTAATTCCGTACGACTCTCTCGAGAGGGTCACAGGTTCAAACCTGGACAAGCGCCAATGAGTTTTTCTGTTAAAAGTTATGTATATTATTGATAATAACAATTTAGCACACGCTTTTCGGTGAAGGAAAAGAACGTTAGGAAACCTGCATATCTCTAGAGAATTCTGGGGATATGTGTAACCTATCAATCCGCGTTGGAGCAGCGTGGTGTGTCTTAGTTCCAACCCTTCTTTTCAAAATCCGGGTTAGTAACAGGCCGTCACTTTAAATACCGATCCGTGCGAATTCTAGGATAAAAAGTAGCCCATGTTTGCTTAACAGACATATTTGCTTTCATCTTCGAGTGAAAGTTCCATCAAAATCGGTTTAGCCGTTACGAAAAATATATTATTAACTTTAGCCTTTCCGGGCGAATGTCTTCTTTTAGTAAAAACCGACGAGAATCCGTTCAGTAATTTTATAAAATCGATCATATATCATATATATTATATTTAGGGTAGTTTGTTTTGTATTATGTCGGTATAGTTTTAAGGCGTTTAAGGTCAAATTATGTGTATTTCGAACTTTTTATTTTATATCCATTTAAAATCCTGTTAAAAAAAAAGCTGATACAGAAAGCCTACTATACTGTTGAAGATTACTTAGATGATAAGGATGTGTGGATATAGGTGCACTTCTACCCTGTACAAGACAGTAATAAATAAATGTAACTAGTTCTAAGATTTATATTTTAAAAAGAGCAACCGCTGAGTTTCTTGCTGGCTCTTCTCGGCAGGAACAGCTTTCCGAACCAGCAGTAAAGTTGACGATTCAAAAGCACTTGTTTACAAGTTTACTTGAATAAAGAATATTTTGATTGATTTGATATAATTATACAGAGATGTATTTAACACCTAAAGCATATATTTTAAATAAAATATTAAGGTAGGTAAATATTAGGGTTGATTTTAGGCGGAAGAAAAATGTCATGTATATAGTGGGATGACGTCAGAATGTCGTGAATATTGACTACTCAATTGATTTTTACTTCAGGATTTAAAAAAAACTAAATTTTTTTGTTTTATTGTACATGAGATTAACATTCTTAGTGTAAGGCAGGATCACAGATTGAAATAAGATAGTTGTTCGAATAGCACTATTTCATCAATAAAAAATATACAAATAACATATTGCACAAATTATAGCCTCATTTTTTCTATAGAGTTGTAGTTCTTTATTTTTTCTTAATAACCACTTTAAAGCCAGTAATTAAGCTCAGTCAAAGGTGACCCTTTTCATTAAATACCAACGTGCTGTGTCACATTATATCGAAATTACGTTAAGCAATTATAACTTAGCCCACGCAATCAATCACTACAAGCAGGATCCCATTATCCTCAATTGCTTCGATATATTCTTTTCACGTGTCGAAATACTGTAAAGTTCATGTAAATGTCTCGTTGGAAAGACACGAATTTAAAAAACGTTGCTGCAAAAGTAATTGCATGTTCTTGTGGGTATTACTTAAATGATATTACGGTGATTGATGCGAGTGATTACTTTGACATATGAAGATGGAAAACCACTAATGTAGCGACATAAAGTTCATATAAAAGTTACTATCCCGCTGCCAGGCCCCTTCCTCCGTAACGGCAGGTAAGAACCACCTCGCTAATCCAATGCGGATCGGTAGGTTACATATATCTCTAGAAATATCTAAAGATAATCATTACTTACGCTGTTGTCCATTACCGAAAAGCGTGTGATAAATTGCTATTATCAATTAGACACATAAGTTTAATCAGAAAAGCTCATTGATGCCAGCCCGACCTTTTGAACCGTGATCCTCTCAATAGATTAGCGGACTAACCACTAGGCAATAACAGCTTAAAAAACAAAAATACAAACGAAAGGCAATTATTTGATCTATTGTCTTCAATTTTAAATAGCATTTTTTGTGTAGCAAAATAAATATCATTCAGTTTAAAAAGCACTGGTGATATATTTATTGTCTTTGATATTGGAATGATACTTATATCGCATGTGACATTTTTGATATATGGAGACTGATAATAATGAATATCACGACAAACGTTGTTTTGCCATATAAATTATTTCTAGGGAATTTATAGTGTAAAAGTAAAAGTAAAGTAGCGGCCTGTTACAATCCCACAACTGGGAATAGGCCTCCTCTCCCCGTTTCTGGAGAGAAGGGTTGAAACTAAGACCTACCACGCTGCTCCAATGCGGATTGGTAGGTTACACATATCTGCAGAATTCTTTAGAGATATGCAGGTTTCCTCACGATGTTTTCCTTCATCGAAAAGCGTGTGATAAATTGCAATTATCAATTAGACACATGAGTTTTAATAGAAAAACTCATTGGTGCCTGCCCGGGTTTGAACTCGTGTTCCCCTCGAAAGAGTCGCACGGTCTCGCCTCTGGGCTATCACAGCTCATTTATTGTGCACATACACATTTATAGTGTATATTATAAAAAAATAGAAAATTTTGTCCAAATATTTAAAAAAAATGTTAGGATTGGACATCTCTCATCACTTAGGGATATGAAAAATGAATAGTAGCCATAATGCATACAATATTTCATAAAGAGTATATATAGTAACTAACTTTATGACACGAGAATTTTATATTTAAATACTTTTTACAAGCTTTCGAATGACAGTAATGAATTAAATGTAATGGTTATATTCATAGAAAAAAACAAGAAACTCGGGGTTTCTTATACTATTTTATCATTATGATCTGGTATGTGGCTAAAGAGAATAAATTTTGTGGTATTTTGGGAATTCTAGCTACCGTGAATAGTATTCATAGTTTATGTAAAGCCACGGCTATACTTAATTCTTATTCTATCGGGTCAACCCGACCAGTGGAGCCCATCCCTACTTTATACGGCGTTATCGCGACGCAGTTCCCGCCGCGTCACGCCGTTTAAAGAGCTCGTGAATAAGAGCCCCCGATAAGCCTGAAACTAATGACCTGATAAAATAAAATATTAGGTCCTTACATATGAAATTGGCGTTTTCTATGGGAGGAACATAAAGTCGTTTTTTTTTTAATGAAATATATTTAATTAATCAAAGTATGTACCATTGCTATGTATGCACTTTTACCATCTCATAGGTAGTTCATTGATCCCCTTACTAAAAAAACCATTCGGGCGGGAATCAATAAAATCTTTGAAGGCGATTTGGACTGCCCCATCGGAGTTGAATTTTTTTCCTTGCAAGTAGTTATCCAAATTGCGAAAAAAATGGTAATCTGTTGGAGCAAGGTCCGGAGAGTACGGTGGATGTCTAAGACATTCTAATTGAAGCTCCTCTGATTTGGTAGCCGTCTGTTGTGCAGTGTGTGGTCTAGCGTTGTCCTGAAGCAGCAGTGGCCTAGAGCGATTGACCAGCCTCGGTTGTTTAGCAGCTAGCTTTTCCATCATGGTTTGCAGTTGCTGACAATAGATATCTGCCGTAATCGTCTGGCCAGATTTAAGAAAGCTGTAGTGAACGACACCGGCACTAGTCCACCAAACACTTACAAGCAACTTTTTTTTAGTCAATTTTCGCTTAGGGCAGGATTTGGCTGGTTCGCCAGGGTTCAGCCATTGCGATGAGCGCTTCCGATTATCGTAGAGGATCCACTTTTCATCACAGGTAATGATTCGATTTAAAATTCCTTCATTATTGTGCAGGTTGAGTAACGTAACGCAGCAGTCGACGCGCGTTTGTCGGTTTGCTTCACTCAATTCATGAGGTACCCACCTTTCAAGCTTTTTCACCTTCCCAATTTGCTTCAAGTGGATTAGAATAGTTTTATCACTAACACCGGAGCCTGCAGCTAACTCGGACGTGGTTTGCGATGGATCCGTTTCCATAATAGCCTTCAATTCTTCATTATCAACTTTGGTCTCCGGCCGTCCACGAGGCTCGTTCTGCAGGTCGAAATTTCCAGAACGAAAACGTTGGAACCAAAAACGCACTGTGTTTTCTTTTGTGACACCGTCACCATACACATCATTAATCCTTCGAGCCGTTTCTGCAGCACTGGTGCCACGGTGGAACTCATACTCGTAAATAACGCGATATTTCATGTTTTCCATTTTGTAAACAGAGTGACACAAAGAAAAAAACAAAAGAAGAAAAAACAAATAAATTAGGGGGTTTGAAACACAAATGCATGAGTAAATAGCTGTATGAATTTGAATTTGGAATTCCTAACCATAAAGGTAATATTTGAGATCAAAGTGGCCAGTACGACAAAACGCCAATTTCATATGTAAGGACCTAATATTACATCAGAAGTATTTTAAACCTAGATGATTTAATTTAAATTTTGTTTTCACTTGATAAAAAAATTTCAGCCCAACACGGAGTTTATAATGTTCGTGTTTCACACCCCTGATGCTTTAGTTGATTGCACCGCGAGACATAAAAATTATGCAACATTTTAATGTCCAAAACAGGATCGTATATGGGTCAGCGGGCTTATTTATAATTTCTCAGTAACGGTTTGATTGTGCGGATGTTTTGCGCTTCGTACTTTACCGCACACGATGTTATTTACGCGTTAACTGGAAGTCTATACACGTAAATGTTTAGTAAATTAACGCTAAGTGGCAATGAACACTTTCCCAACGAAATAATGATGGATTAAATCTACCATCATCTTCTACAGTTGCGTGTATAACAACGGTTGCATTATTATATCTTGAAGACAACCATCAGCGAAAACAATTTTTAGTTAGAACTAAAAATTTCATTTAGTTTATATTTTTATGTCATCTATCAGTTAAGAGTTTGTGACTAAAACAATTAAATATTGTAATTAAATTGTTAAAACGGACTTTTTCGGAAGTATTAGATTCTTTTAAATTGCAATAGACGAAATTTTCTCTATTTACAAATTCTGTCCATTTGACATTCCTATAATATTCATATGGTTATTATATTGGATAGGGGAGGCATAGGCAGGCCTATCTCACTTATAAGCCTGCCGGGCTAGGAGTTTCATATTCCCTCTCATTATTAATAAATAATACATATATACTTATCTTTGTCTAATCACACATAAATAAGGGAGACAGAGACTAAGGTAAGTGAACCCGCCGTGTGGTATCCGGCTGAATAGAATAGACCACCCTCATTTCTTACCCAGGTTTCGTAAAAGAAGACTATGATAAGTTGACCAACAGTGTGGTATTCGGTTTTCGGTTAAGTAGAATAGACCTCCCTCTTTCTTACCGAGGTGTCGTAAAATACGACTAAGGTAAGTTGACGTCAGGCAGGCGGCCGGTCGTAAAAAAGGGAGACTGTATCTATGATACAGTCTCATTTTTCTTTATATCTCATTATATTATTTATTGTAATAGTACATTTTAGGCTGATTTTGATACTTTAAGCTACTATTACTTAGTCATAAATATTAAAGTTATTTATTTTGACAGTGATTGGTCCTTTAGTTTTGATTCTTATAAAATCTTAACTGTGCCCACGGTTTCGTCCGCGTGGTAATCATTGTTTGACAAATATGTATTTGAGTCAATTTATATTAAGTTAAACGTTCCTGAAATTTACACTATCTTTTAGTAAGAACAGTACAAAAATCCGTTCAGCAGATTTTGAGTAAAATCGATCACATACAAAAATCTCTTTTGTTGACTTTGTTTTATAATATTCAATAAGAACATTAAATAAAGATAATTCATCAAATAAGCTTTGATAATTATGCAAAACAACACATTATGCCAAGTTCAAGCTTAGTGTTGTTTACAAATCAGTCACGTGGGTTTGTATGCTTAACTAATAGGAAATAAATATGCAAGTCAGATACTTATACAAACACAGTACAGTTTAGAATTCAGATATACGTCTAGATAAGCGAAGTTATGTGGCGTTAATATGTGCAATAATTTTATACTAACATGTAACAATAAGCTAGCGAGTATAATAGAACTGAGATGGCGCTGAGCCAGGACTTTATCCAGCGTGATTCACTGTCTTTGTAAGGAATTAAATCAGAACATCAAGCTTGGCGACATGTTAATAAAATCAGACAAGGTAGACCCTGTGAATTACAACGAGGTTCCGTAAAGTTTATAAAAATGAATGATTACTATGTATAGTACGCGGCAATAAATAATGCACATCGAGAATTAGAGAGAGAAATCGGCTAGATTCTGCTTGATAGAGCATTGTCTCTGTCGCACATCCTGACGAACCCGTGCGAAACGTTACATACTAACTGAGTGACAGTGACAGCGCTCTACAAAACCACACTGGCCTGCTGTTTCGTTCTAAACATCAATGTGCATTATTTAATGGCGGATACTATATGTGTATCTATCCTTATTTATTTAACGTATTATAATGTTGCGTAAATGGTTTTTAATTTTAATATAATAGAATAAGGTAGTAAGATAGTATGTGCTCGAAACTAGTACTTACTTTTACTTACTTTACTTTACTAAATGGTTCTAATAAAATAAGGTTCTAAAGCTTCCAAAACTTAACTTTTATCTCTTAATAGAGCTGGGGGCTAATTAATATCCCTGATTGAGATTTTGCTAAGATGCTGTACTTTTTTATACACATAAAAGTTTCCGTAAATAGATGATTAGTAGTTCAGAAATCTATTTGCTTAACAAACTGCTTGATTATTTCTGAAACATAACTTTATGTCTTGAAACTTTGATGCAAACAAAAATTAATACTTTTACTTAAATACTTCATAGTTCTTCTTCAGAAAAGTTTTAATCTGGTAATTATATGGAAATAAACTATTCATATGGAATTCCCACTAGGAGTCCATTTGGTTTTTTCACATGCGTAACCCTAAAAAGAGCAAAATACCCAAGATTTTGCCATTAACCGTGGTACTAAAAATAAAATAATGCAGACTATTTATGTCTCGGTGCAGGGCAAAGGCCTTTGAATCAACGAAGTTAATTTATCTCTAGAATAACTAGAATATAAATCTTAAGTATTTTAGTTACAAGATTTTTAATAGTATTTCAGCTAGATAAGTATTATCCTAGAGTTGATTACATACTCGTATATGAAATATATAAATATAAATAATAATTATTTTTTATATTTTTTTTAATGATAAGTATTTTGCTCTTAAAATATCGGTATAACTTTGATCATATTTTATGTATTCTTGTTTGGAAGCGAAATAATTTTATATTATTTTAATCATTCCTATTATCACTTTCATATAAGATTCTTGTTAAGGCATAAAGGTTTTGCAAAATTGAGGCGTAATCCAAATGCAGTTACTATTTGTTTTGTGCACTATTTACTAATCTGTACGGTATAAGAGATCGGTTATTGGATCTGCTCTTTAATGCTCCTTTACGTTGACGCTTAGTTATTTTTATTTTATAGAACATTTTAGTAAATAAATTTGTTTTCCCTTTATCGTAATATGACTCATTTTAGGCTGGCTTCCCACTTCGAGTATAAGACCTCTATGGTTGCTTTAATGGCTCCCATAAGATATAGATAGATAAGCTGACAAGACAAGCAAGTAACTAGCAGAATAAAGCACGGACAATTTTTGTACATAACAAGTATATTACCCGTTTCGTCTGGAATCGATGTGAAAGCCGTCTGGCAGACAGAATATTATAATTTCCAAAACACTAAGCTACTGAAAATATATGATGTAAATCTATGCTTCCCTTATTTCTAATATTTATTGAACGTATAAGATTTGAATTTAGCGTTTCATACAGGTTGTTCGTTAAAGCAGAGACCGGATATTGGAAATTGGGGTTACGCAGGAAATTTGTCTATCGATCTACGTCCCTACAACCCCATGAGCACTTCACCTGATTGTGTAGAATCATCACAAAATTAATAGCCTACAAATTATGGATAATGGACTCGATTGTTACGCTTTTAAGCATTTTACAAAATTTGTGCAAAAATTCTTAAATATAACACATACATATATTATAGGTAAAGGATTATACTAGCTATTTGTAATATTTATTTATTTATTTATTAACTTTATATTATAGGTACAGGATTATAACTATTCGTAATATTTGTTTATTTATTTACTTTATTGAACATCTACAATACATGAATATACAAATAATTGCACAAAAGGCGGACTTAATGCTTTAAGCATTATCTCCCAGCCAACCTTCAGGAGTGATTAAAAAACGTAAGCGTGCTAATATAATATAATATATGTCATAGTAAAGTATAGTACAATATAGATTTGTTGCTATTCCTGCTGGTCAAAGGTCTTCTCTATCTTTTGAATCTATCGTCGTGTTGGTATAAAAAGATGGGGGCAGCAACATTCTTTTAAGTTTACCAATGACCAGTTTGAACGCAATATGACGCGTTGTTACATAAAGTAACATAAAAGCATTACACACACAATATTTCTCAAATAAATTAATAAAATGGTTACAAGAAAAAAATTTTTATTCACTTGAAAAATTTTTCCAGCGTGACAAAGGACAACTTTTATGTATATTTTAAATCATTATTTATTGAACGCTTTTGTAAATTTTAAAACTTAAAACTGTAATTGTAGTTACTATAAATTGTAATTGTAACATCCTGTAAACAGATGATATGGAATAAAGATTTGTTATTTTGTGTTGAATTGAAATAAATAACCAGTAACCTTATGATCTCTTACATAAAAATGAATGTTTGTCTGTATGTTCTTTAAAGACTCCGAAACGTTTAGACCGGTTTTGATAAAATTTCAGACAATCTTTGGAATGACCCCGGGCGCAACGCAAAACGCATTATAGGTAGACACACTACTAGGTGGACAATCTACCTCTAAAAAGGTCCCAGAAAGCCGTTGGATCTACGCGACAGATGTTCGTGTAGTGTAGCATAGAAGTCCTATCAGGCCCGTCTAAGCACATAGTGTAGGGGGTGCAATACACCCTGGCCAAAACTTTTTGATAAGGGGGGAGAGAGGATATGCGTTGACGGAGTATTGCTACCCGGGCGCCTATTTATGTTAAGACGGGCTTGAGACTATGTCCAACAGTCGTCTATTGGTTAACGAGCGAGAGATTGGTTACGATAATTACTTTACAGTTTCGGCTGTACAATGATAATTTCATCTCCAACCCTGACATAATAACGCAATACACGAGTAGTTACATCCTAATTTTACTCTGTTACGTGAATATTAGCGTTATTAGCGAAGGCCAATTAGCTGGTCAGGTTCACGCACTCTGATAGAAATGTCTATAGAACAAAACTATTTACGCAAAAATAAGCAGTGTTATTTAGGTGTTAAAGAATAGATAAGATATTACACTGAGTACAGTGGGAATACATACTGAACCAACTGTTGAGAAAATGAGCTGTTTTAGGAACGTGTAAAAATCACTAATTCAGGTCAATTAATGCTCTCGCAATCTTACACAATAGTGATGAGTTTATTAAATGATTTCGTAAACGTCATAGATTTTTAATCTCATAAATGTGTCATAGTAGTCTCATAATGCAAATTAAAAATGTTTAAAAGTTTGACCGGCCATTTTCTGGCTGATTCTTCTCGGTAAGAGGAACATTCTAAACCAGTGGTAGCTTCATTAATTATATTGTTCCTTGACGATTCAAAGTGCTTGAAAAAGTTCATTCGCCGTGTGGTGTCTGGCTGAGAAGAATAGACAACCTCATTTCTTACCGAGGTGTCGTAAAAGGCGACTAAGCTAAGTTGATCCGCCGTGTGGTATCCGGCTGAGTAAAACAGACCACCTTCATTTATTACCGAGGCGAAGATGACAGGCGGCGGTCGTAAAATACCTAGCCAAATCATTCAACAACGTATTTAAAACATGTTGTGCCGACCCCATTTAGAGTGGGATAAGCATAGGAGAATGTTGATTTGATAATGTTACTAAAAAAAAAATTAACATGTAATATTTACATTATAAAAAAGAATATTTTTTTATTGCAACATAAAATTTACAATATACAATGTAAGGAAACAACAACATAAGTAATTTACATGACACAATAAGGCAATACAGACCGCATGAAAGACTAATTTATTTAGGTATATATTGGGTTTCATTCTGTGGAATAAACTGTAAAGAGAAAAAATAATACCCAGACGGAAGGAAACAATTGAGTCAATAACGAGGACTGAAGTTGCAGCCGATCTATTTTTGATTCTGCCAGTCGGGCCGCTATGAACTTTATTGGCAACCCTGACCATCGGGCTATAAACTGTGTAAGTGCTATGATAAACGAATCGATTATATATTGATCTTGTTATTTTGATAGTTAATTTTATTTTCAGTCTTTATTCTTAAGACTCTGTGCTATGTGGTATCCGGCTGAGTAGAATTGACCACTGTTATTTCTTGCCGAGGTATCGTAAAAGGCGACTAAGGTAAGTTGACCCACCGTGTGGTATCCGGTTGAGTAGAGTAGACCACTCTCTTTCTTACCTTAGTCGTAAAATACGACTAAGGTAAGTCGACGTCAGGCAGGCAACCGGTCGTAAAATACGCAGCCAAATCATGTGACAACGTGTTTGTTACATGTTGTGCCGACCCCATAATAGTTGAACGTGAAAATCTTATATCGGGAGGTGTGATATTAACGTATGAAAATCGTATATGCCGGTTCCATTTTAATATAATTCTGTACAATAATGTTTATTGTACGTAAAAAATAATCGGTAATCTATACTTTTTATAAAACAAAGTCCCAAAAAGCTGTCTGTCTGTATGTAATCGATTTTCCCAAAATCTACTGGACGGATTTTTGTACGGTTTTCACCAAAAGATAGTGAAATGCTTTCAGATTGTTTAAGTAAGTAGTTCATATCGGTATTATGTAAATTGTATTGAAGAGATCGCGCAGTTGTTAAAAAACTTGCTTGATGAGAGCTTTAGTCGCGTGCACTGCGGAAACCAGTAGAGATACGCTAAAGTAATGTAGTAGAGAATTGCAGATCTATAAAAATACTACAAAAAAGTCTGCAATAGCAAGTCTCTATCTCTTATGGTTAACTCACAATAACTACTTTTATGTTTAAAATTTGAATTCTAGGAAAATTTCGTGACACGCTGATTACCACGCGGGCGAAGCCGCTGGCACAGCTAGTAAGATATAAATATACAAAGGCCAAGTTATCCCTAAAAGAAAACATTTCCAGTCAGAATTTGAGTAACTGAAAGAAAAAGAAGAAATTAAATAATAATTGATTCTATTTAAGACATATACTTTATTATTAATTAATATTAATTATTTTGGGAGGTAATATGTCAATTTTAAAGCCAAAGCTAAAGAAAGGAGTTGTTAAGATAGAAATTAAAATGGCAAAATTCATTAAATTTTAATTAAGAGTATTGAAACTGCATAGAATAATTGTTCAAAATTCAGTTACGGGCGCAGAGCATAGAATCTTGTAACAATGTATGCATAGTTATCAATCGAAATTTTAATTAATATCTTTAAATTTATTATAATTAAATTTATCACAATTTATTTATTTAATAATTACCTAATATATATAATAATAATAGTAATAATAAATAATAAATATATGGGACAATTACACACACGGTCGTCCGTCCCCAAAGTAAGTAACTTAATACTTGTGTTATGGGTGACGGACAACTGGTAGATATACTACATGTATAAGTTTAAATACATACTTAAATACAAATACACACCCAGGCTCGAAGAACCAACAATTTGTTTATAGAAAATGTTGGCCCTCGGCGGGAATGGAACCCGCGACCCGCGGAGCTGAAGGCAGGGTCACAACCCACAGCGCCAACGGGCCATTCAGATACCTCCTCGTCATATACCTAATACATATTCAATTGGTCATATATTTGCATTTATTATAATTTTAAAAATATATGGGATATATTACACATATACACATATATAATATACAAACGTTTAACATCGGCAGGATACCTTATAATCTATTTTAAAGCGGCGTTTAAAATGTTTATTATTCATAGAAGCATATTACCATACTAATAGCGGAAAAATACAAAAGACGAGCGTCTCAGCTGAATAGTGCATGACCCTTAGCAAAGGTTAGCGGGTTCAAACCCCGGGCAAACAAGCACCTACTGGATTTCTTCTATGTATTTAATTCATATTTACTAGTCATGCGCTTTATACCGTGAAGGAAAATATTGTGATGAAAGCTAAATATTCTTAATGCCTAGTATTTATGTAACTTTACAATTTGTGTAGCAGGCCTAAGATCCCATACTTCTCTAAGGAGAGAGGATGTCATTTCCCAGCCGTATGATAAGATGTTTTTAATACTTACTAAAGATATCGAGAAAATGGAATAATATTATCAGAGCATGATAACATCAGCCCTTCAACTTTATCTAAACCAAAAATTGCTCTACTGTAATGTGAAAACCGAACAAATAAACACTCTTGCGCAAGTATCGTAGTTATATATATGTAGTATAGTATGTTGTAGTAGTGTATATATAGTAGATATCAAACAATAAATATAAAATTTCCCAAAAACTCCATTTATTATTATATATATTATCTGTATTAAAATTTTCTTCACTATAAATATTATTTTTAGGTCGTACGTTTTATACAATTTTTCTCTAACATCGATTTCTGTCCTCGATTTCGTTCTCGATAAAATTTACGACATAAACGTAAATATACTCGGGAGTCTATTTGTTTTCAACGTGAATATATACTATTTAATTTTTTGTTCTAGTGTAGTGAGCTAAACCAGTTTTATCAGTAAGTAATCTAGGTTTTAATACAGTAATAATTAACCGAAATGATTTTTTTATCGAAAAATATAACAAACAATTAATTTATTTCAAGTCTGTCAATAATATTGAACTAGAGAATACGGAAAAATCCTGATCTCCCATTATTAACTTCAGTTACGAGGGAGGAGTTAAGAGAATTTCTCCTTTTTGCAACAAATTATAATATTTAAAAAGTAATAATTAAGTATATTAATTTTATATTTCGTATGAAAGTGACACTTCCGGATTCTATAATTGAGTCAGATTAAGTTTGAAAACGTAATCTGTGCTAATATTTTTATATGACTATTCCATTATAATAAAAATATAATGAAATTTGTTCTATATATTAAATTTAAAAAGAATTATGTTGTATATACTTACTTCGTTAGGATCGTTGCACCATTGACCACCACAGCGGATGCAATCGTTGCAATTTTTTAAATTTTTTAATTCCGCGCAATCACGGTATAATGCGAAAACTTGCTGTATCGAAATCAAAATAACCACTAAAAACCACACTGAAGCCATTTTTGGGAATATAATATTACTTTACAATCATTAATACAAGAAACTTCCACAAACACAAAATATTACAACGCCCGAAAACGAATCCAGACAAATCAGACGCGTTCGAAACGAAATACGCGCTCACACAGTGTCACGAGCGGGCAAAGACTACGAAGAACGAATGACCTTTCTCGCTCACTTGATCAGACATTTTACGAGATGAATCATCGCTTCCAAGGAAATTCGCGATTTTCACCTTTTTATGGATGTTTCAATATTATATTATAGCGTTTGGTTTTCAAAGCTCGTATTGCTTATTATAAAACCCGCCCGTCAACGATTCATTTGCCTGTAAGTTTATTTGACAATCCAGATTTAATATATAATTTGAATACAATATTCTATTATAAACGCGAAAGACTGTCTGTGACGATTTCACGGCTAATCCGCTGGATATTTATTATATATACTAGCAAAGCCCCGCGGTTTCACCCGCGTCCATACAGATCTCGTGGTAGTGGAAAGTCTACGAAATCGGACTATAGATTTATTTTGTAGATTATTTAATTATAAAAAATGGGTATCATTAGTATTCTTTGAATAAGACTTAACTCACCAAGTGCAGGCCCTGCTATAACGGCAAGTTAGGTTTGTTATGGCATTATTTGATTTCGATTTACATTCTTAAATTCGTAAAATCTTTTGATTGGGATGTCGGATTTTAATAATTTAAAAAGTATTTTACAGGTATTGAAACAGTTATTCATAAAATATCATTTAATGGGATAAGGATTAATACAGAAATATGAATAAAATGGTTTGATTATTGTCGGCACTTTTACCAACTTTTACAATGTAAAAAAGTAGTTATATTGGCATAACTATAATAGTTAGACATATGGTATTGCGGACTTTTTTGTGGATATTGATACGTTCTATAATACTGTAGAACATTTTTTTGTTCTATCATCAATAGTTTCCGCAGCGCACGCGATGATAGATGTTTACGACTAAATTTTTACCAAGTTATTACAATTTTATTAGAGATCCCTATTTTTTTGAAAATGACATATAGCCTATGTTGCTCAGTGAAGAAGCAGCTTTCCAATGGTGAAAGAATTTTTGAAATCGGTCCAGTAGTTTTTCCGTGAAAACGTAACAAACATACATACAAACAAACATACAAATCTTTCCTCTTTATAATATTAGTATAGATATAATATTAATGAAATTACAATGAAAGTTTACAAATTATAGAAACGGGGAAGCTATAGAATAAAATATTCCCGTTTTACTTATAAGAACAAGGAAAAAAGCAGATATTCGATTCGGGTACTTAAGCGTTTAAGTTTGCGTTAGTAGTCGCAGTTACAAATAGTATTTCTACAAGTAGTAAAACGGTATAACATTTATTGTTTACGTAACTATTTATAATAAAAATGTATATATAGTAAATGATTTATAAAAGCAGGCGTTACTTTGCGGAATTCCATATTACAAGCAATATAACAGAACCAACTACTTTGCTATAATCCGCACGGGTTAAGTGAATGCATGCAAAGCCAATGTGTATGAAGCAGGCAAAATCTACGCACCTTATACATGCAGGACCAGCCACCACATGCACCCCAAGGCGCAATTCACCAGCAACAACGAACACAAAAGCAGCACACACACCCACCACCACAATCTCGACGATCGTTTCGCCCCGAAACCGAAGCATCATCAGGAGGATAGGCTCCACGACAAAAATCGTACTGCCGTATCACATTGGCTTTGCATGCATTCACTTAACCCGTGCGGATTATAGCAAAGTAGTTGGTTCTGTTATATTGCTTGTATATATAGTATTTAAAGAGTTATTAAAAGTTTTTACATTCATATCTCCCTATCCGAAGAACAAAGTCACATCTGCCGTATATAAGCATATAAAATGTGACTTTGTTCTTCAGATAGGGCGATATGTCAAAAATGGAGTCAAATTTTCTACAGCAGTGACTTCGAGGTACTATAGTCTAGATACCTCAATACTCGGTTTATGAGACCGTTTGGTTACGATGGTCGTGTTGATCGACACTACGTATGGTTAGATTCTACAAGAGAACCACACCTGGGCCAGTAAGAAAGCACCAGGCCGTTACTGGAGCGGGGGGCTTTAAGCAGTCCTCCATTGCCCACTGTGGTTTTGAAACGCATAGCGTCCTTCACCCAATACCAGTAAATATACCAGCATGGTTAAGGGTCTGTCACAGCAGTTCAACCCATTTTCCTGCCTCCCTGTGTAGAAACGGACTCCCTACGTACACTTCACATATTTTTGTATTTAATCATAAATTACAAAAAAAGTTTATAGCGCGATGTAAAATTTAATATTAAATACCATTTATTTAATTTATTTGTTATATTTTTCGGAAAACTAATATAAACAATATAATAAAAATATGACATAATTAAATAATGTTCAGAAATATTTATTAATTTATACGAATAAGATGAAAAAACCGCTAAAAAGGAAAATCTAAAACAATTTAACGTACAGCGTCATCTATTACTGATATATTAACTAAAATGGTTAAAAAAAACAGTTGCTTGCTGTAGTTTACTTAAATTATCAATGATTATATACGATTATGAATTGAGAATTATAAGTATACATAAATTTAAATTAATTTGGCGCACGTAGCTTTAATAATAATATAATTCTTTTTATACTATAACTCGGAATCGTTCAGAATAAGAGACCACATTTTTCTTTCTTATACAGAGTTAATGAATACAATACATATATATAAAAAAATATCAGTATAAACTAAGTGCCACAATAAGGTGGCATTGTCGCTAAATAGCTATTTCTTCCAGGTAACCTTTGGGTTAGAGAAAAAAGGATAGGTGTTGCTTCATAAAATTAGTACGTGTACGAGTACGAGTAACGTGAATATACATATCTACATGGTAAACAATATATTAATTAAATACGTACAGAAAGTTGACTTTGTTATGAAGTCGACATCATAATTTTTATGAAAGGAGATATATAGTAAAAAATAATGTATAAGGCAGCGCCATCTAAACGCTAATTATGATGATATTTTCACTATTACTATTACAGCGGCATCTATACACCACTAATTGTACGATTACGTACTACGGAATGGTTCGGCTAATAAGGTCGAGGATTTTTAAATAACACTGAAAACTGTTCGAATGTGTTACCCAAAAGAAGAAAAAATATAAGCAATCTAATTGAGATCTGCAACACCGTCTATTATTTTTATTAAGTAAATCTAATTTTTATGCGTTATAGGCACTATAACAAAACTACTTCGCTATAATCCGCACGGGTACCCGTATATTATGGCGAAGGATTATAGCGAAGTAGTTTTGTTATAGTGCCTGTAATATGGAATTCCGCAAAGTAACGCCTGCTTCTATAAATCATTTAAAAACGGTTAGCTTGACCGTTCAGGCTAGACTTTTACCCGTGCGGATTATAGCGAAGTAGTTTTGTTATAGTGCCTGTAATATGGAATTCCGCAAAGTAACGCCTGCTTCTATAAATCATTTATGCGTTATTTCTATACTAATTCTGTTTTGAAAGAGAAATAAGTTCGAGTCCTGGAAAAGTTTTGGGTAATGTAGCTTACCACTGTTTTCTTTTTAAATGAGAAACGCTAAGCTTTATTAGGGTTGACGACCATTGTACAAAAAGAAACGTGAATAGGATTGTGAGTGTCTTTAGATAATTAGACCTGAAGTTTTCAATGATAGTAAAACTAAAAATATTTAGATTTGTGTATTGATAAATATTTTATTCTTTATTTAATATTAAACGACCTCTTTCTGAATCCAGGATTATGGAACGTCGCAGTTGCGGGAACATAAATTCTATTTACACATGGATCATTCATAGCTTCTGCCTCTTTTACGAAACGTTCGTATTCAAGCCTATCCCGCTTATCAGTTACATACTTCCATGTGATTAGTGTTGCCATACCAGTAAATATTAGTACGCCAAGACACACACCTCCGTATACTGTAAAAATAACAAGAAAACTTAATTTAGTTTTGCAGCCTGCCGCAATTTACTACCAATAATAATGTTTTATTGCAATGCATAAAAATCCAAAATACAAGCAAATAAAATAACTTATACAAGGAAATAAAATATCTTTAGTTGCTATCTGCTGAGAAACTATTCCCAGGCGTCGAATAATTGTCTAAACGATTATTTAGTGTTGTTATTATGATCGACAGGTAGCCCATAGTACTAGGCATGCCATCGTTTACTCTTTGCAGTATATCGTATCTGTGTATTTATTGAGTATATCTTACTTGGCAACATAATACTGAACTCTCTCGCTTTGTAGAGGGTGGTTCTATGCTTCTATTGACTACAATGGAATATTAAGAAACTTAATTACGAGAATGTCTTTTTTCAACGAGTTTTATTACATTTTATGTTTAGGATAATATGGGATATATATTTTTTAAATAAAATAGAATGATTAATAGAAGCAGGCGTTAAGTTGCGAAATTCCATATTACAGAACTACTTTGCTATAATCCACGTTTTTTAAGAGAATGTGTGTATGAAGCAGGCAAAGTTTACATACCTTACACATGCAGGATAAGTCACCATACGTATCCCAAGATGCCTCCACCAGCAACAATGCACACAAGCAATACACATAACCACCACCAAAACCTCTACAATCGTTTCGCCCCGCATCGGAAGCATCATTAGAGGATAGGTTCCTCGGTTAGTGGAGCAACACGTGGAGATACGATTGGTGACTTGTTCTGCACGTGTAAGGTATGTGAATTTTGCACTTGCATTACACTTAGCATTACAAAGATTCTCTTAACAAACGCGGATTATAGCAAAGTAGTTCTGATACAACTTCAGTAATGAAATAGAAGATAAACTTCAAATAAAGTCAGTAATTCAGTAATTGAGACAAAATTTGTATCAGAATTGTATATAATAGTTAGATATTGGTGATAACGCTCAAGGAAGAAACTATTTAAATAATATCTATAGCAATTTAGTTTATATGTTTAATAATAGATCAGTAGCCATTGCTAAAAGTGAGCATTTCGGGGTCTTAATAGTGAGTACAGACAATCTTTCCGAAGACGTAAGTAGAACTTTGCGGTTTACTATCTGCATTTCGAACCTTGAACGATATGTTGCGATAACGCTGTACAACTCGTTGGATTAAAACCAAATTGTTAATTTGGGACATGTACACTTAAAATGAAAATAAATATACTTGTAGCTCTATGCCTTTGAGCTAATCCCTTTAACTAATTTGTCCCAAAGCATATTAAAACCTATTTTGTCATATGTTAGGAGATATGCTTGTGCCGTGTGGTATCCGGCTGAGTAGAATACCCTCATTTCTTACCAAGATGTCGTAAAAGGCGACTGAGGTAAGTTGACGTCAGGAGGCCGGCTATAAAATAATTAGCCAAAAATAATATGATTAATACATGTTGGGCCGACCCCGCTTAGAGTGGGATATGGGCAGGAGAATGATGATGATGTTAGGAAATATACTTACAGTAATAACTTTCAGCGCAGTTTGAATGTGGCTGCACTTTAATCTCGATTCCATAGTTATCCGTATTGTAACGATACAAGAATGAGGTGTAACAACCTACATCAGTTCGTAAATTTGGACAATTTTTCCAATCATCGGTCGTATTATATATTACTCGATCATTGTCAATATCTTTTATATTTACATTAGGATTTGAATGTATTTGACACTGTTTCTGTGTCAAATAGCATAAGACAACGGACTCTAGTAATTGGCATTGCTGGTTGTGACATGATTTTTCGTCGGGGCAAGACAACGTGCAAAGATCTCCTTCTTTACGGGCATCCCAACTAGATTGTTTTGTGCACTGACAAGAGCCACACAAACACGTACCTCGGTCGTTGCATATCTAGAAATATACAAGTCAAGTTAAAAAAGATTTTAACAAAATTTTACGTCCGTTAACCCTTAAGGATTTCCCTCGTCTGGAGCCAATCCTGGCAGGAGCATCAAGTCATGCTTATTACAAACATGCATGTTTGTAATAAGCATTCATCGGGACTCAAATCAAATCAAATCAAAACGATCTTTATTTAAGTAAGCTTCTTACAAGGACTTTCGAACCGTAAAGGATCAATTAGATTTTATGACGCTAAAACTGGTTCGGAATATTGCTCTTACCGAGAAGAGCCAGAAGGAAACTTGCCGGTCAATCTTTTAAACATTTAAATTTACATTAATTAACTGCAGTCTTGTTTGAAGCTAATAGGATTCAAATCCGAGCATTTCTATCATTCAAATAATCTTCGATTCTGTAATGTGCCTTACGTATAAGCATAGTTCTTCTGTAGATAAGTCTAATGGACTGGACTGGACCGGACCAGTATATGAAATTTCAGCTCAATCGGACGGGATTTAGGTCAAATCTAACTTGCAAGATTCCATATTCACCACCATTCGTTTGTCAATTTCAACCATTTGTTTTAATTTCTTTATTGTACATCATAAACACACAAAACACAAATATAAAAATAAAAATGAAAAGGTGATTGTACAAAGGCGGACTTATCCCAATAAGGGATCTCTTTCAGCCAACCTTTGAGCTCTGAAAGGACAAACGATATAATAGGCGGGCAGTGCCACAATAGGACAAGAATATAAAAATAACAATAAATACTTAAGTAAATAGTACTTAAGATATATACTCGAAAAATTAAAATTTTCAACTATAATTATTTAGTTGATAGTAATTCGTTACACTTTTCTTAAAAGTGTTGAGTGAGGGTGATTTCCTGACAGAAATGGGCAGAGCATTCCACAAAACGACTGCTTTCACTCTGAAGGATTTTGAAAAAGTAGGGGAAGAACACGCTTAGTATTAAAGACTGAATTTTATACATACATAAAGACAGCCTTTGGTACTTTGTTTTATAATAGGTATAGATAGGTTAACAGTTAACCTAAAGTAAGTAAGTACTTACTTACTTTAGGTTAACAGTAAATAAAAAATAAGCAAGCCAAGATCGAAAGCGTCTTAAAAAGCTTTTACCAAATTTCATGACATGCTTATCATAAACATGCATTGTCATCGGGACTAGATCAATTCAACTAGATCAACAAGATACCAAAAGTTTAGTTCAATTGGACACCGGGAAGTGGGTCTTTTTTTTTCGCTATCGCTTCACTTCATCATTTCTGTTGCACACAGCAAGGGAATGGAATTCTCTCCCGGCGTCTATCTATTCGATTACGATATGGGTAAATTCAAGGCAAAAGGTGAATATGCATCTTCTAGGGAAGCGTGCTCCATATTAGACTGTATCATTGCTTACCAGGCATGATTACAGTGAAGCGCTCGCCTATTTATCATAAAACAAAATAAAATAAAAAGTTGGTCAAATTTAACTGGAAAGATTCCACCTTCACATACATTGCAAGTTAAATAAAATCTTTTAAAAACCAATTGCACATTAACAGCTTAGAGCTGATATTTGAAGATTATCACACGCTATTCGATCGACGAAAAAACCATGAGAAAACCTGCGTATCTCTGGAGAATTCTGACGAAATGTATATTCGACCATCGTGGTGAGTGTTCCCTCCAACCCTTCTCTCTATAAACGGAGAGAGAAGGCCTTTTCCCGGCAGTAACAGGCAGTTACTTTATTATTACTAAAACCTTACTTTGCCGTCAAGGATACAACTATTTATATCCGTAGGACAATCGCAAGCCTCGCCAGTGAAGCCGGAGTAACAATTGCAAGTGCCGCAATAGCATTCGCCATTTCCCGAACAGACTCTATTGTTCTGTTGCTTGCAGCTACTTGGGTGGCACTCGCAGTATTTTCCAGAAAATCTTAAAAGGAACAAAATTTAACACATGTGTTGAATACGTAAAAAAAATGTAGATTCCTAAAATTTTAACACCCCTCCGGAAATAAATCGATTTTTGTAAAGTTAAGGGGTATAAAAAATTAAAGTAAAGTTTAAAGCTAAGGATTTATTTGTATTTATTTTATTTTATTAGTTCGCTAGCGATTACAACATTATAGTTATAAGCACAATTATTCAGTTTTAAACTATAATCTATCGTCATATAAGCTCAAATATCTAATCTATACTTATTATAAAACAAAGTTCCAAAAAGCTGTCTGTCTGTATGTAATCGATTTTCTCAAAATCTACTGAACGGATTATTCTACGGTTTTCACCAGTTTTTACATATCGATATTATGTAAAGACAGGTTTATGGGACTTTGTTTTATAATAAGTATAGATATATTTCGATACTCATAAAATTTACCCGATTTATAGGGATCGATGAAGATTGTTAATACTAAATGTATGTACATATTCATCTGTATTAAACTTATTACTTTAAAATTTTACGAATAGGTCATATAAGTAAATTCACTAAGTTTTCCATCCTTATCAATAGCGAATTCCGACAGAAATATTGGCGATGCTTTTCCACAAAAGTCATACGGCATTACCGACAAAACAGTTCAATAATCTTCCGAATTCCGGCAATACTTAATATCTTCGTATAACTTACTCGTTTTGACAAAAGCAGTTTCCACAAACACATGTACCTTGGCCGCTACACAAGCTGCTTGTGAGAGAAGAGTTACAATTTGAGTCGTCCTTTGCTTGCGTCGTGTTGCTATTTTTCTCACATATACAATTTTTACCATATCTATAAAAGATTTTATATAGTATTTAGTCGATATAAATAATGGAGGAAATAATTATAATCATCATTAAAATTTGATATTACATCTACTATGTGACTGTGAACATAATTTGTTGCGCTGTAACGACCTAAACACTATCGTATCGAAAAAAGACTAACCAACACTAAACGCGGTCCAATTGCAGGGCGTCTAATAGTCGGATCTAGTCTGCGTAAAATAAGGCTAACTTCGCAAAATCCAGATTTAATGCCACGAGAACGTAGCAAAACGACAGATACTCTTTTGAATTTATGGATTTAGTACCTAGTAGTGGATGCCTATTTATATGCAAGTGAAGGTGAGTGTGATCAGCTTTCAGTAACACATATTCTTCTTCTTTTTCAATCGATATCCACTGTTGGATATGATATTCTTAGTGAATTATGTACACGATTCAACTGGAAACTGTAACATTCCGAACCAGTTATAGCTTCATCAATCGTATTGATCCTTGACAACTCAAAAGTGCTTGACAGAACTTCTTTGAATAAAGTTTATTATTATTTGAAAGATCTCGTACGCTTGGATCTCACTTAGTATACGGTGTATTAACCACCAAAGCAATATAAGTAATTAATCTCATTAATTTGTTATTTATTACTATATTTTTCTCACCTATCAGAATTACAGTCACAAACGCCGCATATGAGAGCACCAGCAGAACTACAGTGTTTTGAATTTTGCTCAATATTACAATCGCATTTACTTAGCAAATTTATTTTTAACGTCAGTTTTTCTTTAATTCCTTCAAATAATACATTTACGTCAACACTTTCAGCGTCAAAGTACTTTAAAAGTTTAATTCTGCCGTTAAATTTCTTTTCAGTCCCAGCCTTAATCTTACATTTTCGATTTCTTTTAGCAGCGTCAGAAAAACAATCTGGATCAAATGAGTAATCAAAGTACTGCCGAATGGCGCTATTCGTATGTACTTTCAATTTTATTGTTTGTGTTATTTTCTGGAATATAAATTTTACTTTGGTTAGTAAGAGTTTATCCAAAAAGTCGAAGATATTTTATGGATCAATATTCTCCAATATTGATATAATAAGTAAGTGTGTTTAAGATTTCAGTTCGTAAACGTCTAAAAGACACTAAAATAAGAAATATACAACAAAGCGGCTAATATAAATGCATTAAAATATCTGATTTTAACAATTGATGACAATTATTGTTGTGAAAAGTTAGAGCTAGACATTGGTGGGTTACAAAAGTGCCCAGTATTCTCCAGAGATGTGCAAGTTTTCTCACGATAATTTTCATCACCGAAAGCGTGTGGTAAATAGCAATTATCAATAAGACACACAAGTTTTAACAGAAAAACTCATTGGTTCTGCCCTGGGTTTGAACCCGAGTTAACCTCGAAAATATCGCACGGTTTTACCGCTGGGTAATCATTATTCCAGCTTTTTGCAGAAAGGAGGCCTTTGGCCAGCAGTGGCAATAATATCAGGCCATTACTTTTACTTTTTATTGTTGTTTAAATACTCATCTATACAAAGTTCTACAAATCGTCATACCTTATACGTTGACTTCAAAATATCAACCAAAACCATATTATCGTCATTTTCATATGCAACGGTTTTAGCTCCGGCTATTTTTTTTGCTAGTTCTTCGTAATAAGTTTTTGCTTTATCAGCTACTACGAAAATGACTATTATCTCTTCATCGGCCGCTAATTTGTTAATGATACTGACGGAAGGATAATCCATTTCCACTTCCTTTGTATAAGTACCATTTAAAGTATGACATTTGCCATCGTACGGGTGATAAATTCCAGCAAGTTTACCATCTCCAGCAGCGTGATACGGTGCATCGGTAAACACAAATACAAGTTTTGTTGACTCATTGCGCCATCCAATTTCATTCTTGCAAGTTAACACTTGTGATAGTGCATCTAGAGTGCCTTCTTGTTCGTCATGGCTTATTCCAAACTTTGTTAAATTTAAAATTTTCTGAAAATCTTTGTATTGATTTGTCAATTTCAATTTGTTACGAAAAGAATAAGCTGAATTTTTACCTACATTTCTGTAAAGACAAATGAATACATAGTTAATAAAGATACCGGCTATACTCACGTCTAATTTTATCGGATTAGCCCGACTAGTTTCGAACCCGTCCGGGGCAATTGTTCATGAGCTCTTTACACGACGTTATCGCGGCGGGAAATAAAATTTAAAAACAAATGAATGCGTTAGAAATAAGTGTGTAGTGTGGTAACATACCATAGATATATAAGTATAACGTCTAAAATTGTACGCTTGGTATTAAACTGACCGAATTCAAAATTAGGCTTCATTGAATAAGATAAATTGTTATCCTTATTTCAATGCTATCTATTATGTCATAACATAACGTTACGTACAATTAAAAGCTAGTGGTTCATACTCTTTCAAACTATGGGTACTCTTTGACACTGACGATTTTTGTAGGCGGTATGCAAAGCTTAATTTTTATATCCGAAGTATTTTTGTTTAAAGTTATAGTACTTCTTAACACTCTATACGCAATTATATTTTTGTCTATGCATGGTCTCAACTTACCTCACAAAAGGTAATATATTTTTATCAATAAATGATCCCGTTCCGATAAATATATTTTTGGTCATGTTTTGCATCGTACGATATATATTTTCAGTCTGATCGACGATTTGTCTCGTGATATTTGTCATTGTTTTCGAAACATCCAAAAGAAAATATAAATCAACAGGATAATCTTGGGCTGGTTTGATAAAGAACTCAAAATCATACGAGTCTCCTGGCCTCATTTCGATTTTGACTACTTGCGGTTTTATTTGAACAATTTTACCAATATTAGAACTAAAGTCTACATCTTCATAAGTCGTTCCATTTGTCTTTGGATCTTTTATATAACCAACACACCAATTGTCTAGATTTTTTGTTTCTGACCTACATCTGTACACAGTGTTGTCAGAATAGTTATTCTAAAACAAATTTATATTTTATTATAAATTAAAGTCCTATTTTAAAATTCTAAACTAAATTTCTAATTTATAATATATTTCTAAAAGACTTCTTCTTTTACGTTATTAACAAATTAACGTAAGTTCTGAAGGAAAACCTTCATTTATTTATTAACTCTTTATGCATACATTAACACAAAAAAATAATGTTGTATTTTTTTTATATGTATGTTTTTATTAGCAAGAACTTGCAAGGGCGGACTTATCATTTACAGCGATCGGAAAAATCTTGATAAAATCTGCATCTGCATATATGCTTAGAAGATTTAGGGCCATCTACTTATTCGCATTACCGTCGCGTTACCTTAGTCTTAAATTCTTCTCTTCAATATGGAGGAAGTCATTGGCAGTCATGTGACAATAATAAGCTTTTATTCTTAGGTTCGGTTAGGCTTAGGTTATGTACTCTTCCACATTACGGCTTTTGCAATTACTTGGCAATTCAAAGTCTCAGTTCATATACAACTTTTGAATAAAAATAATGACTTACCATAGCGCACCAGACACATTTGTTTGGATCTCTTATACATTCATCACATGTTTCTCTCAAACGACACGAGTTCGACGCGAATATATTTTGAAAAATTAAAAGTATGGTTACTGTGAAAAGGACATTCATTATATATTTTTTACAGTTAACAAACACATTATACAGTTGAAACTGTTGATAACTTATGTGTTAGTGCCCGTTTGGTAGTTATTAAGGAAAATCACTCTTAAGGGCAAGTGCTAATTCTTTTTTTAATGAAGCTACATACATACCACAAGAAAAAAAAGCAACTTCAGTATATTATTAAGTACATACAAAACTGACTTTGAATTGAAGAAAATACATAATTTTACGATAACAACGGTGAAACCATGTGACTCTCTGGACCAGCGGTGAGACCGTGTGACTCTCTGATCATGGGTTCAAATCCCGGACAGGCACCAATGAGTTTTTCTATTAAAAACTTATGTGTCTAATTGATAATTGCAATTTATCACTCGCTTTTCGATTAAGGAAACCATCGTGAGGGAACCTGCACATCTCTAGAGAATTCTAGAGATATGTGTAACCTACTAATCTGCATTGGAGCAGCGTGGTCGGTCTTAGCTCCAACGCTTCTGTCCAAAAAAAAAACGGAGAGAGGAGGTCGATGCCCAGCAGTGGAATAGTAACAGACCGTTACTAAACTAACTAACAATAAAAACTATAACTGAAATCACTGTTGTTACCGCCATACGAGTATGGCCGACTTGGTACTTTGTATAATAGACCATTACAACAACTTTACTAGAAAAATGACAGCATGAATGAAATCTACCAAAATGTAACAATGAAAATATGCAGCATTTATTTTAAGATTACTAACTGATCTAAATTTTTCATATTCTACTTTTTGTTTTTATGCAAAATTCACACTTTGTTTTGCATTGTCATCATAAGTCCGTGTTGGCGATTAGATTGCAGAACAAATGGATACAAAAATACAATTTACGTGATTTTTTATTCCCTAAAATTTACTACTAATACAATATAATCCCAAAAACTTAAAAATAAATATTTTTAAACAGCCTTCCCCTTAAAAAACTGCATAGTTATAATTCCTTATTTAAGTTATTTTTAATAACAGGAAGATTATTATTAGGAACACAACATATAAAAGGTTTTTTATATGCCTAAATACAAATGTCAACTAATTTCACAATCAAAATAATACATATAGCCTTAAGTTACCATCACTAGTTAATTATGATTGAAAAATAATCAATAAAAATTTAATTATGATATTAACAAAATAACTGATTATGTTGTAAAGAGCGTGTCAAAATCAGGTATTTTATATTATAAAAATGATTCAGGTATTCGATTCCTGGGTGCCCTGGTTCTCCTCTTGCTATTCATATAAAAAAAAATTATAATAAGCGATCTAAATTATGAACGTATAAAGAAGGAACATATTATATTCAGGAAAACGGGTGACATTGTTGAATCATGACCAAAATACTGTTAATTAGTTGATTAATGCATATGTACTGTGGTTTTTATAATTAGCGCTGTAGTACAAATAAATAACATTAAAGTATCCTGTATAACGTTTTCTGAACCTAGATACATGTTGTATGTTTGTATATTTTTAAGATAACAATTGCTCGTAAGTATTTAATAATTTGGGGATTTTATGTGCATTTCTTTCAGAAATTTGGCCAGTTTCCTATTGCGCTCTAAATTATAAATTAAATTCTAATATATAATTATATTTATAATTTAGAGATTAATTCTAATATTATTTTGTATAGAAATTTTCTGGGCCTACTGGGGAAAAGGTTATAAAATAGTTTAATAATAGCATAGAAATGTTAAGGTTATAATAAATTGTATAAATAACAAAAAAATGAGATAGGAAAGTAAGCCCAACTTTTTTTAATTGTATCCCTATGAGCATTCGAGTTTCTGGTCAAATTTGGAGCGCTGTAAAAGAGCGCCTAGATAAATAAATAAAAGTAAACAACTTTCTAGTGAAAATTGTTGGTTGAAAAACCCTGTATAAAATTGCTGTGATGTCATTTTATTGTAAAATGAATTGAAAAAAAAGTTATAACCTCCAAAAGGAAACTTTCTACAAAATTGTCACTTATTTTTGTTTATAACTTTTTTGATGGTCACTTGAGGAAAAAAAGTGATAGAAATAAAATTGAGTAAAATTTAATTTGCTATATTTTATGTTTGATTTAATTTTCTGTACGGTTGCTAGTTTAGGACAGCGTGAAAATCTTTTGCACATCTTTTTCCAAGATGGCGGCCGGGGGAAAAGGGTTTGGACCCTGAAACTTGAACTTAAGCTTCTATTGACCCCCCCCCCTAAACATAAAAAATAAAATTGCGTCCTTTGAAAAACGCAACCCTTAATGTAACTTTTCAATGGACTATGGAGGCAGAAACGGCGTTCCGCTATATAGTATTGGTCTTGTAATCTATTTATATTTATAGCCATGAGTCAGGATCACAAGTTAAAATGGTGTGTTATAGTAACGTTGTGTTTCCTCGTATCGAATGGAAGTAAAATAATTTACAATGAATATATCAGGTTTAATTTTTGTATTATACATGAAAGTTTGCTTGATATCGTGTCAATTTGAGTGCAAAAATTTATATACTTGTGGCGAATGTATTCGTTTCTCCTATGACACTTGTGTTTGGTGTTCAGCTGTAAGATTTTTTTTGTTACTTTGCATGCACACTTATTTAGATTGATAAATAATAGCCGTTCTATGCAAATATCCCTTTTCACCCCTGTCTGTAGTTTACTATGCCCTGTGGTAGCCTCAAAGAGATATTATTGAGAGATCTTACTTTGTTTGTTTGTCACACAGATTTTATTTTCAGTAATTTTTGGTGTTAAATAATATTAAATGAATAAAATACAACACATTCATTATCATTATAGTAAGAAATCTATTATTGACTAGAACTAATAGCCTCTATGAGTATATCAGCTATTTCACTCAGCATGGAGTTGTATAACTCATGAAAACTTGATAGAACAAATATCAGCATTAGTTTTAAATTTTCAGGAAAATCATTTTGGACCAAGATGCGAATCCAAAGGTTTAGTGTCAAAGTTATTTAATAAAACTGTGCCATGGTGCAATGAAGATATGTACGATCCCAAATTAAACGAAATTATAAATGAAACAAAAGATGATTTTAATGACGGCAAAGATAAATCAAAAATTATTCAATTTAAACCACAATTTATGAAATTGAAAACTAGGACGAACGCCCCTTTAGACATTAAGATAGCATACAAACCGGCAAATGATTACCCGCTAGATATTTATTACCTAATGGATTACTCTGATACGATGAAAAAATACGCACAAACTCTTCGCAAGCAAGGATCCAAGATTTTCAAGAAACTAACTGAAATAACTAATAACGTCAGAATGGGCATTGGGTCTTTTGTAGATAAACCAGCTTTACCTTTTGCTTAGTAAGTGAAATATATTTCATAATTAGTTTGCGTTTACAACAACCTGGTTACGACACCCAACAGTATTGTTCTTGATCAGATAGGATAGTATCTGAATTTTGCGTAAAAAATTTGAAAGGTGTTCGATTAACTAACAATACTTAATAATTCTTTTAATGCTCAGGGATTAATCCTACAAATTCCTTTTTTATTTTTTTATAAGATATATTATTAAACCAGACTAAATAATTTGTTATTAGAGATATTTAGAATAATCATTCATAAAAGAATTCTTAGTCATGATTTTTACTGTTATGAATGTTCTTGCCCCTGTTCCTGACTGCAGCACTAATATTTTTTTCTATTACCAGTCCTAATGAGGGAACCTATTCATTCAAGCATCATTTACGTTTGACTGACAATGTTACCTTATTCGAAAAAGCTTTAAAAACGGAACCGAGCGGGTTTAGTAATGACAAACCTGAAGCAGATTTTGATGCCCTTATGCAAGCAATGGTGTGCAAAGAACAAGTGGGCTGGAGAGATAAAGCCAATCGCATTATATTTCTTAGTACTGATTCTACTTACCATAGCGCTGGTGATGGGAAATTTGTGGGAGCGATAAAACCAAATGATATGAAATGCCATCTTATTGATGATAAGTACTCAGAAGCCCTTGAATTCGACTACCCATCTGTGAGTCAAATTAATAAAATAGCAACAGATAATAATATCATGATTATATTTGCTGTTTCTTCAAAAGTTAAGCGTGAATATGATATTTTAACAAGAAAAATTCAAAATGCTAAATCTGTTTATTTGAAAGAATCCGCTGATGTTGTAGATTTAATAATAAAAGAGTATCGCGTAAGTAATTATCGGTAAATACATAACCTTGATAAATTTTACAAATTATTCAGAATTTAAACATTTGTTTTACTTGTAGGAATTAGTAGACAGTGTACAACTTGATGCTGATATGCCAACTTTCACTAGTTTGACTTTCGAGCCTGACTGTACTGTTAAAGGGAAGTGTTTGTATAAACAAAACGAAACTGTAAAAACAGTTGCGACTCTAACTGTAAAGTCATGTCCAAAAGATAATAAATTTTCAATCAAAATTGGTCCAGTATCTCTTCCTGAAAAATTACTAATAGAAGTAGAAGTAAACTGCCAGTGTGATTGTGAGAATGATGAAAAAGGTGAAAAGAAATCGGAGAAATGTAGTGACGCTGGCACATATCAATGTGGAATTTGCAAATGTGATGAAAAAAGGTAATAGCTAACTTTGTTATTTTAATTCTATTGGTTATAATGTACAAAGCCGTGTGGTATCCGGCAGAATAGAATAGACCACCCTCCTTTTTTACCGGTGTCATAAGAGGCGACTAAGGTTAATGCCGTTTGGTATCCGGCTGCATAGAATAGACCACCCTCATTTCTTATCGGGGTGTCGTAAAAGGCGACTAAGGTAAGTTGAGGTCAGGCTGGCGGCCGGTTGTAAAATACGTAGCCAAATCATATGACAGCATGTTTGCAACATGTTGTGCCAACCCCACTTAGAGTGGGATAAGGGCAGGAGGATGATGATGATGATGGCTATAATTACAAATTGATATCTAAGTTTTTTTTCAGATACGGAGATATTTGCAATTGTACCGGGAATTCCACAATAACAGAGGATTTCAATAAATGTAAAGCAAATAAAAATGAAGCTAAATTTTGCAGTGGTCGTGGAACATGCAGGTAAAATTATAATTTCCTTAAATTTATTGGGCTTACGGTGTTCAGGTACAACTTTATTCTTAGTATACGGTATATGTATAACAATAGAATAAAAATGGAATAAATCGAATTATTGAAAATAAAATTAGTCATCAATATAGTAAAAAACTTTAAGAGCAGATAAAGAGATAATTTATAAAATTACGGGCATATATTTCTGATTTATTTTCAAATCCTTTGCAAGTGTGACTGTTTAACGGTTAGATCTAATTATTCTTAGAATCAACTACCAGATATCAATCCTGGATTGATAACCCCTTCTCTTCAAATAAGAGAGAGTTACCTATGCCCAGTAGTAGGGTTGTATCGGGCCGTTACTTTACTTTGTAACAGTTGATATTAAACAAAATTCAGACTACAAATATTTATAGGATATGATGTTCATTGTTGTAGCTGTGGTAAGTGTATAGCTTGCGCTCAGGGCTTTTCTGGTCAGTTCTGTGAATTTGACGACGACTCTTGTCCCCGTCGTGGCGGTGTTCAATGTTCAGGACATGGGAAGTGTGTCAAAGGCAGATGTGAATGTGATGCGCACTGGTTGCCTAATGATTGTTATTGCCCGGATAATGATAAAAGCTGCATTGGACCAAATTCTGACAAGGTAACCTAACGCTTATTTCTCATATACGTTGGCACGGGCAATAGTTGGCAATTATTCGGGCGCATTGATTGGTAACAAAAAATTTTCATAATTTTCGAGTGCGTACTTTTGTTTTACTTATGTTTTATAAAAAAAAATCATTTACACTTATTCAATCAATAAGAAGTAATTTCCTCAAAAGTCAACCCTTTTATTATTCTTCAACAACTTATTACATGGTTAACGATGCTGACAGTGTTTTTTATTTTATTGATTGGTGTATTCGAAACATGTTGTAGCATATATTTTACATTCATGTTACTTTTTTTATCTTGATTGATCTTGTTATGATTTAGGGAGAAATAATTAGATCTTTTTTCGTTTAACTTATTAGCTTTTATGCAGTTAAATAAAATTTTAATTTAAACATGGTAATACCTTCCTGATTAAGAATTAAGAATAGTCATTCTACCACTATTGGTATATGTTACACAAATTAAAGAATTATAGAAATCTTTTAACAAAGATAATGTTGTTGAAACGTGCAGAAACTACCATAAAACAAAACTGTGCTTGTTTCTAGTTAATATAGTTAACTAGTCAGTTCCTTTTTATGTAGATATAAGAGTGCAACATTTTCGTAAGAGTATATTTTTATTTCACAGCCATGTTCTGGGAGAGGTGAATGTAAATGTGGCGAATGTAAATGTAATCGTGCTGCAGCAGTAAACGAATCTTGTTCCGGCCGATACTGTGATGAATGCGAGGAATTACCCGGAATGCGTTGCAAAGAATTAGAGGACTACGCCTTGTGCAACACCGAAGCGAATATGACTAAGGTGGACTGCGATCTAAAGTATTCCTTTACAGACACAGAGGTTGTTTTCGCAAACAGGACTGAGATACACTCGGCTAATTGGTATATGGCGAGGATGTGGTGTAATAAAGTATTGGATGATGGACGTACTTTCGTATTTAAATATCGTTCTCCAACATCGACGATCAGGAATTTGCTTGTGATAATTCAAAACGAGTTGGATATGCCAGCGATCGCTGAAGTATGGGGTAAGTTCATTTTTATATTTACGTGGATGAACAAATACCTATATGTTCTCTAGATTATAAAAAATGAAAGACTTAGATATTAGTAGACCAAAGGCTGGATTTGGAAATGAGAGATAACAGTGGTCAGTGTATCTGTGGAATTTCATTTACAATGGAGTTATGTTTTGCTACATGTTCTGTTGTCTTTGAATCATGCACGAAATTTTATAGGAAAAAATTGAAAACAAGCTACGTGAGGGCTCTATCAAGAACTGATAGGTTAATAATCCCTAACTAGTCTCTAAAATCTTTCAAGTGGCTGGTGGCATCCCAGTCTCCGACAAAGGTGCCGCCCGAACTATTTACAGAGAGGTGCATATATATCTACATATACTATTAACCGATATGAAACATGGAACAGAGATAAGCAACACGCGGCCCGTTAATATTTATGCGGCCCGCCAAGCACATCTAAAATTGAATTAATTGAATCATCATCATTATTTTGTTATAAAATTAATTAAAACCAAGAGACTGATCTTCACTTTTTTTTAATTGTGTTTTGTTATTCATTAATAAGTGTTACTTTATGTACGGCACGAAAATAAAATTTAAAATTTTAATTCGCCCGTTCATTAAAAAGGTTGCCCACCCCTCATATGGAATTATATTTTGTACACATACATATATGCATAAATACATACACCCTCAAGGCAACCCTGCTTCTAATTCAGTCGGATGAAAGACATGTAGTAATATTTCTATGTAGTTATACTGGTATTTCCTTTAGTGCGCTCGTTCGCAACTGAGCTATTATAACTTTAATTTGACAGCAAAATTAACCTTTGTATTTATATTTTTTATAATCCCTGTATCCCTTAAGGCATAAAACGATATATTTTAAACTTAGATAGATAGATTTATTGTTCCCGAAACCCCTTACTTACTAAGCTTCATGAAAATCGTTAGATCCTTTTCCGAAATTCAGATTTTATATATACATTTACATTAGCTGATTTAGATATTAAAGATTAGCTATTTATAAAAAATGTATCTGCTTATAGTTGTGGTGGGAAGCACGATAGGAGCCGTATTATTAATTGGAATAATAACAATAGTCGCCTGGAAAATCCTAGTCGATCTGCACGATAAAAGAGAATACGAAAATTTCAAAAAGGCTTCTGCTGCTGCGGGATATGATGTATCGAATCCACTATACCATAATCCTGCCACAAATATACAAAATCCTGCGTATAAAGGTTAATACTATGTATTTTGGATTTCAACCTAAATGTGCGTTGAAAATTTTAAAATCCTAGCATGTATTCCAAACTGAAATGGATTTAAAATAAATGAAAATAAATGTTCATTTAAATTTGTTTTATTAATAACGATAACATTTTGTTCTTTAGTAATCTAATATTAAATAAATACATAAATAATTTATCAAAACACTTGTAAAAATAATCCAAAATAGCTTTTCAATGTAACGACCAATACCGATAATATTTCTGATACGAATTTTGGACATGTCAAAAATGACATGTCAAAAACATCAAGTTCCAAGTATTTTAGTTTCTTGTAGATTTTTAATTAGTTGGCGTCAAATTTCGGCAAATAAGTTAAAAACATTATATTGATATATTAATTGGGCCATTGACTTCCACTCCTATCTTAACTTAAAATTCTTCTAAAGGAAGTTGGACCTTCTAATGCCTAATTTCGAAGTAATACAAGCATTAATCTAATAAATACGTTAAATACGATTTTTTATTTTTTATCTAAATCTGTATATAATATATTGTGTAAAGGCTGCAATAACGGCACAACTCAAAATACGTTTTTGGACTATGAATAGGTTAAATGTTAAAATATTCATTCTTTTAGTACCGGTACTGGTAAACTCATTCCTCAGGCCTTTCGTTAAAGCAAACTAAAGTATTTTTTGCATTTATCGCAATTATTTTCAAAGCAATGAAAACTTTAAACAATTGTGGCACAACTCAAAACATGATTTTTTGAGTTGTGCCACTATTGCAGCCTATTAGGGAAGTAATATCTTAAGATATTAGAATTTGCATCGCTAATGTATACGTCGTGATTGTGCAATTTTATTCCTGAAAGTCTTCGATACATTTATAAAGTTCGTGGAATATTTTATTCGATGTAGTTGTTATTTTTGATTTGATGATTTTCGCCCAGTTATTTTTTACGAATCCGACTGTTGTGTCGATCGTGCGCACGTTTTAGACGAGTTGGCGTCTCATCGCAAACTGCTAATTTTTCTCGACGTCCGTCAGAACCATCCAGTTTCGCTAAAACCGCCTATAAGAAAAAAAAGACACATTTTGCTAAATATTACAGGGAACATTCAGTTTGGTATTTGAAATTTTGGAAGCTATATTCAAAATTAAAACATTTATGGGGCTGGGCATTGAAACGAGGATCAGAATCTCGAATTGGTTAAAAGATCAATAACACATGATAAATTTACGACACTAGCTATAGGCCGCACAGGAAGGCTTCGAGATCTTTCAGAGGATGATGGACCCTTATTACGCTTTTATGGGTTGTTACAATTTGATGGATCAATATTGATAAAATACAATACAATTAAAGCTTAGATCGTGAGCTACCGGTTTAAAAAAGGTTTAAAAAATCCTGCTTTTTCTTAGGGAAAAGAAACAACAAATAGAACATAATTGAGAGTATTTAAACAATGAAGTTGACGGGTAATGTTTGTTATCAATATTAGTTTTCATATACTAACTCTATTACTCTCTAGTTTCCCGCGTTTCCTCTTCCAACCTGCTGTGATGGCACCCGATATTCCAGACACCAGATCTCCCGCCGAACGTCTCTCCGTCACAGTTATATTGCAACTTGTCGTATTGCAATTACACCTGTTTCAATCAAAAGAGTGTATTAGCAAACAATTATTTGACCGAATATTACTAGCTGGTAATATCATCAAATAGTCCACACTGGTCAGTTAAACTGACATTTAATGAACAAAACCTTTTATAGAATTAGGCTAGAATACTACGATACATCATCTTTGTGTAACTCTAATAGTTTAAACAGCGTATTCAATTCAAGTCAAAAGCGAGCATACCGAGTAGCCCTCGGGTTTTTCACGATAAAACTAATATTTTTCGTTATTATTGTTTTAGAAGGGTGTTTTTAGTTTTTGTAAATTATTTATAAATAGGAGGAATGGTAGATAAGTAATTTATTCCGTGTGGTATCCAGCTGAGTAGAATAGACCTCCCTCATTTCTTACCGAGGTGCCGTAAAAGGCGACTAAGGTAAGCCGACCCGCCGTGTGATATCCGGCTGAGTAAAATAGACCATCCTCAATTCTCACCGTGGTGTCGTAAAAGGCGACTAAGGTAAGTTGACCCACCGTGTTGTATCCGATTGACTAGAATAGACCACCCTCTTTCTTACCGAGGGTTCGTAAAATACGACTAGTTTAAGTTGACGTTAACGTGTGTAACACGTTGTGCCCACCACATTTAGAGTGGGATAAGGGCACGAGGATTATGGTAGGTAGGTAATTTAAAACTCGTTTTTGAACTTGTGCTAAAATTATTGTTTATAATTTAAAAAATGGCCCTTACTTATTTTTCTCGACAGCGTTAACAGGAATCGCGGGTGAACCGGGACTGCTATCACGGGATTCCATCGGTGAATTTCTACATACCGCCTCTCTCACTTCCTGTAAACGACGCCATTCCTCTGCCACCTTGCGATCTAAATCAGCCACTACACAACAATAGCTATGAATTAAATTTGCTATTAATTATTATCATTGCATATCATGCATCTTTTACACCAACACACCTACATGATACCTATTTCAGTCTATGATGACCACATAGACTGAAATAGGTATCATTTGTACAAAGTAGTAGGCAAAACAATTTTGAATATTTTAAGAAATATGTCCGCCTTGTGGTATCCGGCTATGCATAATGAACACCCCCATTTCATACCCTGGTGTCGTGAAAAGCGACTAACGTAAGTTGATCCGCCGTGTGGTATTCGGCTGAGTAGGATAGACCATCCACACTTCTTACCGTGGTGTCGTAAAAGGCGACTAACGCAAGGTGACCCGCCGTGTGGTGTTCGGCCGAGTGCAATAGACCTTACCCTCATTTCTTAACAAGGTGTCGTAAAAGGCGACTACCGTAATTTGACGTCAGGCAGGCGGCCGGTCTCAAAATAACTAACCAAAATATGTAACAACACGTTTAAAACATGTTATGCCGACCCCACTTAAGACTGGGAGAAGGGGAGGAGAACGTGATGATGTATATATACAAATACGTAATACGTGCATATTAAGCTCAATGTTTTAAAATATTTATGTGACAGTGAAATCATAATTCTTTTATGTAAATTAAAAGTATATCTAATAACTATGTATATTATAGTAATCTATAAGTATACCTTGTCGTGTCATCAAATATCATGTCATGTTATATAGTTATTGCTCATCAAGTTTAGACTTAAAGAGATCTTTTAATGTCGGAAAACTTTAATAAATACCGCGCAAACATCGTTATAAGCATCCTAATCAAAATAACTAGAAGGAAATTCTAATTTAGTACCAAATTTATCTTGAATCATATAATATATACATAACAATAAATACAGCAATATTATCCTGAAAGTAATATATTATTGTAATTGAATAACACTAATGGTAGGGGAAATAAGTTAACTAACAGAAAACTGTGAACATAATTAAATAAATTTATGTCTTCATATTTTTAATACTTCGATTATATTAACGCAATATATAAATCATGGGATATAAAGTTACTATATGAATCCAAATTTTAAGACGTAAGTTTTAAAATGTATCGTACATTTTAGATAACTTTTGTTTTTGATTAATTTAAATTACAGCCGTTGCACGATCTTATTTTAACTTTAGTATCGTAGTTTTGATTTTTCTAATCTATAATTCCAAATTTCCAATTTATTTTTACAATAAAAATTATTGTCTTACGGGTTTAGAATTCAAACTGTGTATAGATACAAAGCTAGAAATATTATATATAGGTATAATTGTATTTGAATACTCACTATGTTTCTGGGTTTGACGTTGCTTGCTCATTAATTCGTTTTCTAAAGAGTCAATTTTTTTTTGAAGAACTTCCTCTTTGTTTAGCTGTGTCTTCCATATTCTACATACTTTAAGATGTAAGAAAGACAACTCTTGTGAATCCAACATCTACGGATAATGAATTCATGCTTAAAAGTCAAATAAATACTTTTTGACCTACTTAATTTTATTTCCAACTTACCTCAACATTGCCATCTAATATTTTATTAGCAATATACTTTAAATAAGCCTGTTCAGCTAATTTCCGTTGTTCAACATCAACTTGTTCGAATATGTTACGAATCGTTTCAGAAATATTCAAATCAAGAGAACAAGTGCACGGTCCATGTGATCGTCGTTTTGGTTTTACATTGAAAGCTTCTACGTTTGTTTTTGTAAGTGTTTTAGCGTTCAATCGACATTTGCATCTTTTTCTTTTTAAACCAGGAGAAGGAATTTTAACCGGTTCCTTAAAATTAAAACTGCTTAGAAACTGTTACAATTTTGATAAGGATAACTATTACAATTCTAAAATGAATATAAAAATGGATTTAGATTAAGGTCACAAGAAAGATAGGTATAAATAGCAGTTCAGGTTGTCGGAGTACTAGACTTCATCCAGTGCTATTAGGGGACTGAATGAAGTCTGTTGTGAAGGTGTACGTAAGTCAATCCCCACCTTACCTTCGCTTCACCACCTTGGTAGCCTCTGAGCGAAACGCCTAAAATTTAAGCACAAAGCAGCATTTGTTATTTAGTAATAGCAGAGGGAACTACCAACGAGAGCTTGAACACTTTTATCATGAGTCTGGAAACGATGATGTTTAACGAGGCCACAATATTGTCTTTGCTACATATACAAAACATTGGCTCTGGCATGCAGGTCCCTCCGACAGTCATCGAAACAGGCAGATAGCCAAATGCATACTGGTCTTCTCGCCTGTTTCACGCCATCCTGCTGGGCCTCTTAAGATTTTCATTTAGCCCCTGGTAGATCCCATCCCATCCCATGTTAGATCTAGACCGAACTAATGCCGCAAATGCCGTAGATAATGTGTTCGCTACAATCATTACACGTAAATACTTTGAAATGTTTTACCTGATCCAGTATAGACGTATTGTCCTGAAATTTAGCTTTAAGGCACCGGTTTTCTAATTCGAGTTTTTCTGCTTTACGCATAGCTTCAATGCTCATGGTTCTCAAGTTTTCTACTTCATTCTCATAACTTTTTCTCATATCGTTTAGAGTTTCCTCGTGAAGATTTTGTATACTTTGAACTCCTTGATGATGTTCATTTATTATACTTTTGACATTGCTGTCGTATTGAATTTTTACAGCGTCGATTTTCTTTTTGTAATCTTTTTCGATGTTCTGTAATGCCTTTGTAAGTTGTTCAATTTTATTTTCATAATCTTCTATTGCATCCATTTTTACTAAGATGCCACGGTCTGATACAGACTTCATATAAACTGGACTATTTGTTGACATTGTTTTATATTCAATAGACGTCATTTTTAAAGCACTCAACTGTTTTGATTGGCTTGATCGATCGAATGACTCACTTGTGCTGACAAATCTTTCTTCACTATGGCTTTTATTTAAAGATGTAAAGTTTTGGATATTATTTGGACTCATTTCTTTTTGCACATTATTTAATATGTACTCTAAGCCATAATTACTTTTCACATTACAGTCCTTTGCATGTCCTTGCATTCTAGGATTTGTAGTATATTGTAAAATGAGAACATCTGCACCAACCCTTGATAATTTATGTGAACTTTGTTTAGAAAAGATAATATTTTTATCCAGGTTTCGGACTATTTTTGTTTCTTTAAATTTAATATTTTTTCGAGCATGATTTTCATCCAATTCTTTTGAAGAACTATTTTCCGGGAACATTTCTTTTATTAAATTGTTTCTAGGAGCTTTAGGTACTGAAAAAATATTAACTTCAAACTTTTCAGGGCCGTTGATATTGACTTTTGTATCTGAGTACACTTTTCGTTTAGGCGACGCATAAATAGCATGTGTATATGAATCTGAAGATCTTTTGTCAATATCTATTTTGTCTGAAGTTGTTATTGTAGAAGGACTATCATTAATCACACGGGGCAAATTGATTTTGAGTCTTGGTTTTATACTGTCATCATCTCTTTCGTCGCTTATATGGTGTGGTGAGTAAGTATTTTCGTCTTTATCTGACTGGTTGATACTTCTTTGTTTGACTTTTTGTTTCATGTTTCGCGTATTTTCTTTGGTCTTAACAGTCACATTGGTACTTTCAAAATTTTCAGGAGTATCCTTATCAAAAATGATTTCATTATCTTTGTAAATGACAAATAAATCTTTTTCTGTTGAGTCAAATGATTGGTTGATGCTATTACTTTCATTTTGAATACTATCTTTTATATAACTGATATTAGATTTATCAAGGCTTTTGTCATTTGTTTTAACGTCCATCAAAAGATGTTTAGGTTCTTGGCTTATATCCGTATAAATATCATCGCTAATTTTAGTAGAATTAGTGGATATTTGAGTATTATAAATGTCTATAATGCTATCGTTGTTTAGATTTGTTGAAAAATTTAGATTTTTGCAAAGTAAAATTTCAGTGCATTGAGTTTCACTTAGTATATCATAACTCGGAGACAGCCCGTCCAAATTTGAAAATTTTGTGTCATTTTGAGATGCGATGGAATACTGTTCTAATTTTCCAGGACTTAATCTCTTTATTTTATATTTCAAGTAAATATTTTTAACAAAATCAATCGTAGGTTCAACGTTTGCTGTAAGTATGTGAACTTCATGAACAGGCGATGATCCTATACTTGAAAGTACATTACTAAGCTTATTACTTTTAAGTGACATTTTTTTCCTTGAAATACCGGATTCATTACATTCATCACTGTATTTATTTGGAAGTCTTACATCTTCAGGAACGTTCTCAGTAGGCAATGTCTTTTTAACATCTTTATATCCATTTTCTATTTCGGTTTGACACATAATATTATTTTTAGTGAAAAATGAAACGGTTTGAACTTCAGATTCTTTAGTAAATGGTTCACTTTTTATCTTTTCCAATTGCTTTTGAAATGCTATAACTAACTGATTTTTCTCTTCCAAAGTTTTTTTGATGTTGTTGATTACATTGTCAGTTTTTAATTTTTGATCTGATGTATATTCTAAATTTTCCTTTAATTCTTTGTTATCGTTGCAAAATTTTTCACATTGTAGTTGAAGTAAATGATTATCTTCTTTTAATTTTAAAATTTGGTTTTCTGTATTTTGTTTTATTTTGTCAAATATTAATTTTTGGTTTGATGCTTCTCCTTGCTCATCTTTAATGAGTTTATCATAATTTGTTTTTTCATTTTTCAATTTAACTTTTAAGTCTTCTAATTGCTCTTCGATTTCCATTCTCTCTTTTTTATGTTGCTCTCTTTCATATGCAATTTTTTGATTTTCCATTTCTGCTATATTTTTGGCTTCATCAGCTTTGGATTGAAGCAGTTGATATGAAGCTTGTACTTTTACTAATGTTTGTTCTAAAGACAAATTTTTACTGTCAATACATTCGCCAATTCTTTTTAAAGACACTATCACGTCATTTATGGAACAAGTACTTGGCGAAAGGTTACTATTGCCAATGAATTTTATTTCTAGTTGTTTTATGTCAGAAATTATAAATTCTCTCTCTCTTTGTTGTTGATCCATCAGAAGTTTATAATCATGCTTCTCTTGAAGTGACCCTTTAGTTATTATGTTTGTATTAGAGAGTTCACCTTTTAGCTTTTCCTTTTCGTTTTGCAATTTCACTAGTTCCATTTTCATGTTATGTGTTGCCTTGGATTCTGCAAGTTACAGAAAATTATAAATGGTGATTGTATACGTAAAGGATTTTTTTGTAAAAGTTAAAAAACCATTGATGAACTACTTACTTTGTGCCTCTAATTTTTTTAGTGTCTGATCAAGTTTTTCACAACTTAGTTGTTTTAATTGTTCTCCTGACTCTACTACTTCTACCAAGTTCTTTTGTAGGGCTCTAATTTCTACTTCTAATTCATTAATATGATTTTCTAAATTTGCTATTTTCTTATCTCGAGCAATTATATCTTCCGTTAAATTAGTAATAACCCAGTCCTATAAAAAATTGACTCAATAAAAATATTGAAATATTAATAGCAAAAATAGTAAGTATACCAATACCGATTCATCTAATTTGTCCATCAAAATTTTGATTCTCTCGTGATCGTTGAGTTTCTGTTCCTTTAAATTCTCCATTTCTTTTTTTATATCAGTATATAAATTGCTTATGGATTCTGCTCTTGGTAAATTCTTAAATAGGAAAATATATAAGAAACAATCATTTAGTGTACTATATATTACATATATGTGTGATAAAAGATTCACGTCTTATTACCTCATTACGAGATTTAATAAGAGCTGTTTCCAAATTTTCACTATGCACTAAAAGATTTTTGTTATGGTTATTCAAATCATAATTTTCTTGCTGCAATTTTTTGAAATCACTTATTTGAATATTTAAATCTTTAGACAGATTTTCTTTTTCCAGTTTTATTTGATTGTGAGCCAGTTTTAATGTATTGTAATGACTTTTTAAGTTTTCCAATTCATTAATTTTATCCAGCAATTTAGCGCTTTCTTTTTTGACAGCCTCTAAATTCAATTGCATTTTATAATTTTCATTTTTCAATTCAGATATATTACTAGTGGATGAGAATTCTCTTATCTGTAATGATTTTATTTGGCCGTGTAAGAATTCGATCTCCTCTAGTTTTGTTTCCAAATCATTGTATAATTTTTTAATCTCTTCAGTTTTACTAAAAAGATCTGTTTGTAGTGTATTTTTTTCTGTCTTTAACTCACTGTATTTACTTTGCAATTCAATTAACAACTGCTTTAATTGCTTAATTTCTTGCAACTGTAAGGACAAATGGTCATTTGCCGATTTAAGTGAAATTATAGATGAACCTAATTCCTTTATTTTTGAATCTTTATCACTTATATCTTTTTGCAAAACGCTATTGTTCATTAGCAGTGTTTCATATATTATTTTTAACTTCGTGTATTTTTCTTTAATATCCTCAGATGTTTCTAGTAAATCTTGACTTGTCTTTTTCGATAATTCCAAGTCCTTACATATATTATCAAAGTTATTTAAACTGCAGTGTAATTCATTCTGAAGTTTTTCGTTTTCATTCAGGAGATTTCGATTAGATTCTTTTAAATTTTCATATCTTTGGAGCAAATTTTCCTGACTAATCAGTTTTTCCTCTACTGTTTCAAATTCTTTCTTAGCTAGGCTTAATGATTTTTTTAATTCTGCATTTTCATATAGCAAAGTATTAAAATTACCAATGTTTATTTCCTGCAGTAACTCAATTTCCTTAACTAAATCGTGCCTATCTATATTTTGATTATTGTTTTCCTCTACTATTTGGATTGTACTACTGCTGTTTAATCTTTGATATAATATTTCTTTTTCCATAGTTTGATCATTTTTCTTGCTATTATCTGTATCCTTAAAATTCTTGATCATTTCCCAACTTTGTTGTTTTGCTGCGATAATTGATTTCATGATTACTTTTCGTTCATTTAGTAGTTGAGCTGAATTTGTATCAAACATATTACGAACAGTTTTTATTTCGTTGATGAGTAATATATTTTCATCATTTTTGTGGTCTCTTTCCTCTATTAAATTATGTATTTCTTGTGACTTAATACCTAAAATATTATTTAAGTTTTCTATCGCAGTCGTTTTGTTTTCTAATTCTTCATTCATAATAATTTCTTTACTTTGTAGTTCATTTACTTGGACTTGAAACTCATCCAGGTATTTTTCTAAATAATTGCTATTGATTAAAGCTTTTTCGTACTTACCTGAAACACATTATTAAAATAGATTATTGAAATTGAAATAACTATTACGCTTTGTTAAGTGATTGATTAAATATTTTACTTTTCCAATCTTCTATATTATTTTTTAGGTTATTTATAAGATCAAGTTTTTTTTCGAACTCTTCTTGAAAATATTGTTTTTCATCTTCACTGCAACATAAAGCGTCTTTAAGATTATGGATTTGTTCTTTTTGTGATTCAATTTCGTCAATTAATTGTACTGCCCGCGGTGTATCATCGTTTGATGGTATCTATTGTAAGAAAAGTAATAAATAAAATAATAATTTAGCCTCTTAAAAAGTAATAAATTTAACAATGTTTATACTTTGTTTGTATCATGTTCAAGTAGTTTATCTATTTGACTGGACAAACTTTTTATTTGTTGTTCTTGACACATCATTTTACACTCACATTCTTTTAGTTTACAAATCAAAACATTTTTTTCTTTCTCAAATACTAAAGAAGCGTTTACTACTTTTTGTTCAAGCTTTATATTTTCATTTCTAAGTTCATCAATAGTTTCTGATTTAATTTTTGTTATTTCCTGTTCAGCTTTACACTTAGTTTCAATATTTGATGTTTCTTCAGATAATATTAAGTAATTCTCTTTTAATATATCAAGATCCTCTGATCGTTTTCGATAAAACTCTTTTTCTTTCCACAATTCATTGTATTCTCTTAATTTATTTTTTAAGCAATCGCATTCATTGTCTAAATTTGCAAATGTTTGACATCGTAAATAAAGACAATCTCTTTCATGTTTTAAATTATCATAACAAATCAATAGTTCATCGTAGTTAGCTTGCAAGTTTTTTATACGATTAAGATTTTCAACATCAAGACTGTAATTATCAACTTCAAAACATTCATCAAATTGATCGTCTTCAACTTTAAGGCATAAACTTTCTTTACTGAGAATTACCTTCATCTCTTGATTATCCATAATATCAGCAACAAGTTGGGCCCTTTTATTATCTATGCTCGGCTTTTGATTTTCTGCAGATGTTAAAGCAAATGTAGTTTCGACGTGTGTAACTACCTCGGCGCGGTAACATGAACAGTCCTGTGAAGCGCGGCTGAAATCTTGAGAGCATGGAGCAATTAAAGCGAGGCTAAACTTTTCTAATACCTTTATTTTAAATAGAATCTTCCCTTTTATATCAATACCTCTTGTATCCTTTCCAGCAGTCTGCAATGGGTAACAATTACATAATGAACATTAAATTTTTTAAATTTTATTCGATTCCTACTCAAATAATAACTTACTAATAAATCTAAATATTGTTTATATTTCAAATTCTGACATAAAATGCCAAATATTTTTTCTAGTGCGGTGTAAATATGAGCGTATATACAATACGGTTCACATACATCGTGTTCCATTACCTGCAATGTAAAAACAAAAATCGCAGTAAAATTCAAACTGTTATTTTTCGAATCATATTTATTTTAAATAATATGTTCGAAATATTTTAAATTTAATATACGAATATTGTATGCTCGACAGCTATAACTTAAATTGAATACAGAGATGAATTTTATCATCATCATTTTCTTACCCTTATCCCACTCTAAGTAGGGTGACACAATAAGCGTGTTCAGACTGTCGATGTCATTATCAGTCCGAGATAGGTCCGATCTCGCTCCAGTCAAATATTCTTTTCGACGAACCGGTACTGGAGCGATATTGGATCGGAACTGGACCGATACGGTAGTGTGAACACACTAATTGTTTGTCGTTTAAGAATATTTTACCGGATCGAGATGGATTAGTCTGAATCCAGCCTAAATCTTCATCTTTCAGTCTCTTCTATCATACGTCAAATCTGGTGCTACTCCTTTTATATCCATATCATTCTTTACACAATCTGTCATCTTTCTTTGGTCTCCCTCTAGTCATATTCCATCCACATTCATATTTAAAACTCTTTTGGTCAAATGATTTTCATTCCTCCTCATTGCATACCAACTTAATCTCTTACTTCACATGTTTGAAAGTCATAAACTGACTCACTGAAAGCAAACTTACAGCAATAGTGTTTTGCATTGCATTCAGTTTTGCATCTTTACTGATTATTGTTTCTTGCATTTCGACCACTTGAGAATCATGGGCAGCTGAAAGATTTTGATGAAATTCTTAAGAAAAGGAAAGGTTATATTTATTTAAAAAAATGAAATTTAAAAGGTAGCATGATACTGTTGAATAATTAAAAAATTATAATATATATTTTCTTACTATATGGGATATGATGAATGACGATGGGACAATTACACATAAGATCATTCCAAAGTAACTTAATATCGTGTTATGGGTGAGAAAGAACTGCTAAATATATACAATTTTTATATAGTTATAATACTTAAATAATTTGATTGGCCCGTTGGCGCAGTGGGTGACCCTGCCTTCAGCTCCGCGGGCCGCGGGTTTGAATCCCGCTGAGGGCCAACATTTTCTATAATCAATCAGTTGGTTTCTCGAACCTGGGTGTATATTCGTGTTTAAGTATGTATTTAAAATTATATATGCATATATTTACCAGTTGTCTGTCATCCATAACACAAGTATTAAGTTACTTACTTCGAGGATGGACGACCGTGTGTGTAAGTGTACCATATATTTATATTTATATTTAAATACATAGAGACAAGATTTGAAAAAAAAACGAATTCAATTTAGAAACCATTTTATAACTTACATGTACTTGCATCACATGTGCATGATGTACCAACTTGACTGCTCTTCGTTTCTTTGCGAGGTGTAGATTCTTTCTCTTTGTCAAATGTCCACTAAAAAGAATATTAGCATTTTCCATGAGCAATCAAAAACTAAATATACATATATATATCTGGTTATCGCATACCTTAAGCTCATCGCCTCCAGATTTTCCGGTCTATAAAGTAAAATAACCAAATTAAAAAGCATATCTATACTGATTAATAAAAAAAAATTTATTATAAAAAAAAAGAGCCATATGTGGCATTTACAATTTAAATTCGCGCGATTCCCTGCGAGAGAAGTTCAAGGATACAGGTATTCTTACATTGTCTTCACAGTATATTTTTAGTAATTTAATTTTTGTACATATGAATATAAACAATTATAAAAGGATTGGCGATGTATATAATAGACAAAGTAGGAACCGACATAAACTTGCGGTTCCTGCTTTGCGCCTTACAAAAGTTCGTAATTCGTTTGTGAGTTTGGGTATAAGATTTTATAATAAAATTCCACAATCTACTTTAACTTTACCATTACAGAAGTTTAAAAATACTATTAAAAAGGCTAATTCAGAAAGCCTATTATACTATTGAAGATGACCTTGACGATAAGAATGCGTGGATATAGCTTCTCTTCAACCCTGTACAAGACATTAATAACTATATGTAACTAGTAATAAGATTTATATTTTAAAAAGAGCAACCGCCGAGTTTCTTGCTGGCTCTTCTCGGTAGGAACAGCTTTCCGAACCAGCAATAGATGTTGACGATTCAAAAGCACTTGTTTACAAGTTTACTTGAATAAAGATTATTTTGAATTTGAATATTATAAAACAAAGTCCCAAAAAGCTCTCTGTCTGTATGTAATCGATTTTCTCAAAATCTACTGAGCCAATTTTTGTACGGTTTTCACCAAAAGACAGTGAAATACTTCCGGATGGTTTAGGTATAGTACATGTCGGTATTATGTAAATTGTTTTGAAGAGATCGCGCAGTTATTAAAAATCTTGCTGGCAGCCTTAGTCGCATGCGCTGCGTAAACCAACAGGGATACGCTGAAGTAATATACTAGAGATCTATAAAAATACTACAAAAAAGTCCACCAGAGTTTGTCTCTATCTCTTATGGTTAACGCACAATAACTACTTTTATGTTTAAAATTGTGACACGCGGAAATATGTTTTTTTTTATTCTTACGTATAAAAAACACAAATATTTAAACACTAAATAAATACATAGTACCTCATCTCCTTTTGTTTTTATCTAAAAATAAATTGATTGCAGTATTAATATAAAAATAAATAAGCGGATTAATATTAAATAACGAAATTTTATTATTAAAACGCTAAATGACAATCTCTATTTTACGTGACGTAACAAGAGCTTTTACATGATGATATGAATCTTACTGATGATTATTATTTTCGTATTAATGATATTAAAGCTGTAAAATATAAAAAGGAATAACATTTCTGCTGACCATTGGAACTTTAAATCGGTTCGTTTGAAATCTTTTTCATTTATAATCAAATTAGTTTGAATAATTTATCAGGTTAATCATAATTTGTGAAACGAAACTCACTTCATCCATATATTTACTGGGCTGAAAAAGAAAAAAAAATTCATAACTGAGTTTAAATAATAATATTTAACTATTTAGTAAAATGTAAGATGTACCTCATCACCTCTAGATTTTCCTGTCTGAAAATTAAACTTAATTAGTATTCTAAATGACTTATGGCACATTCAAAAAGTAAAGGAATAATATTACCTCAAAAGCTTCTGAATCGATTCCCTGAAAAATAAATTAAATGAATACAAAATATGACAAAACTCTGAGTTGCGTGGTTAGTATTCTTACTGGTTAGCTAGATAGCGTCTTTCAACTGTTTCAAATAGCTTACCTACTCTTTATAATTATGTACTGTGCAAGGCTAATATTCTGAGAATATATATCTTCAGTTATTCCTACTCGGAGTTAAATTTTTAAAAAAACTTGAGAAGGTGTCGCAATTCTGAATAACAGACCCTTAAATAACAACACATCCGTTTTTCAAAGATTATTCGGTATAGAACAATCAGAGATTTGTATAATGGCCGTAAAATATTTGTTTCAGGTTAAGATTATCTGTCGTTTCGTAAATGTAGAGTCACATTATATAAATTTTCAAACTACGTAGAGAATATAAATGAATTACCTCTGTGAAGCTTGATAGATCTAAATCCAAATACTGAAAACAAATAAATGATTAAAATTCGGCATTCTTCATGATAACTCGAAAGTTATTGTTTTAAAGTTACCACAAAGAAATAAAGTAACTTATTAATGTAACCATATTTCTTTGTAAACAAATTCATTAACATTTGACGGTACCAGTTCATCCAGTTCTTTATTTGCTGCTTTTATAGCTGCATGCTGAAACAAGATTAAACGTTAATCGAATAATGATGATGACAATATTTTCCGAATCAGTTAAAAGTCTTACTGCGTTTGCGATATCACATTTTTGATCGCATGTCAGATCCAATTGGTCATATGCTGACAGCAGCTGTTCAAATTCTTCAATCTTCCGTTTCAGTCTAGCGATTTCAGCATTTTTAGCTGTCATCAAGGTATTCACAATCACATCAGTTGGTATATACTTCGGACGGACGGTTTCATTGTTCCTTTTAATGATTTCAACCAAATGTTCAGATTTATCTGAACAGAAGTGCGACCAAGCTCTTGCGTCCGTACACGAGGCGTAAGCTTTCAACTTCCCCTCATTTCTTGCTGGTAAATCAAATAGGTCATATTCATTAAATACACGCTCCCTTTTCGTGATAAATGACATCGCCAGTGACTTTATCCACTATCAATAAATATTTTTTTATACATAAAGGCGTAAAAAAACTATGGCGCTTTATCAGTGCCATTCGTTTTGCACATTATTATACTGTTTATTATTTATTTTGCAAACATAAAGGTAAAATATAAATAATGCAAATATCAAATATTTTAGTTGTCATTAAAAAATCGAGACGGAATGGCGGCTTTAAATAGAATGTCATTATTTAAATCTTTTCAGTGGTGTTTTATATTACCAGTATTAATATTGCGAAAATAATTAATTTTTGATGCGGTTTCGTGAGCATAAATTATATGGCCAAGGATACCTATTTTAAATATCAATGGTAATAAAATTTATGTAAAAAGCGAATTAAACTTAACCTCCAGTATCGTACGAGTATATAACATAAAGTACGGCCAGATACTATCCCACTACGGGGCATAGGCGTCCTGTCTCCGTGTTTAGAGAGAAAGGTCGGAGCTAAGACCTAACATGCTGCTCCAATGCGGATTGGTAAGTTAAACATATTTCCAGAATTCTCTAGAGATATGCAGGTTTCCTCAGGAGGTTTTCTTCCATCGAAAGCGTAAAATAAATTGCAATTATCAATTAGACACCTAAGTTTTAATAGAAAAACTCATTGGTGCCTGACCGGGATTTGAACCCATGATCGTCTCTAGAGGGGCGCATGGTCTCACCGCTGGGCTATCACAGCTACTTATATAACATAATTTCTGAGGAAGTAGCTCGCTGTACACTATGTTCTTTGGTAACTATTATCGATTTGGCAGCTCTATTGATCGATTTGGATCATGTCAATGTCACTTGCTCTTTAATTTCATTTGGACGCTAAATTTGGATAATAAGAAGATATAAGTAATAAATATGACATAATATCTGGAACAATAATTTCAATATAAATGTATAAATACATAATATGCATACTATGAAAAAAATAATTCAATGTTTTGTACAAGACAGAATAAATTGAAATTGTTATCACGTAACGAAGGTAAAATAAAATCGCATGAATCTTGTGCGGACGTGAGAGCATGGAGTCATGATCAGCAGGCTCGAGATCGCTATATTAGGGATTGGATAAGGAGCGATATGCCTATTTGTGTCATCCCAGTGTGTACGGTGTCAAGCTATTTGAGAACTATGACTTTGAGAAGTCGTGGGAAGGTAATCTGTTTTAAATCCTATCCTACTATCCTACTTACTATAGTATTTTAAATGCGAAAGTGAGTGAGTAAACCATTGGAGTTACACAAAGATGATGTACCGTAGTATTTTTGTCTTGAGTAGTCCTAAATAAAAATCCGCGACACCTAACTTTTATGTGGAAGCCACTATCAACAAAATTGTGAGAAATAATTATAATTAAATTAGATACTATTTTACAATGCACATTTTACACGATACAAACTCTTGTAGAGCAGTATTCAATCAATGTTCGTACCAACATTTGTGGTAAATGCATTGATTAAAAACCTTAGGTTCACATAATTTTCGATAACGATCAAAATAATAAAAAATTTGACTTGGTGAATATCATACTAAAATAAGAATTGCTAAAGTCCGTCTGTCTGTCTGTTACTCTTTGTAGGCTAATCCGCTGGAGCAAAAAATATGAAATTTGATATAATTAAACCGGGCTTATAGAATACAAAAATTACCGTTTTGCATTTGGAAATGGAAAAAAATACTTTCATAATTGACAGTATTTTAATGCAACGGTTGACGCAAATGAAGTCGCCGATACCAATAGTTTTACGTAAAATTATATGACATGGGGTTTTATATGATTAAAAATTTTAGGTAGCTGATATTGTTCTCTCCTTTTCAGTCGTGATTATTACTCCTTGCATTCAAAATATAATTTATTTATTTGTACACGTAGTGTTATATTTTATCACTTGTTAAAAATAATAAACATTTACTTGTTCTGACTTTAATATGAAGCGTTACCATACTGAGGTAAAGTTCACTGGTAAACTATATGATATATGCTTATATATAAATATACAAGCATATATTTTAATGTTGTTGATAGCATTTGATATCTTCAGCATCATATATAAAGACAAATATTTTGCAGTCAACGCCTAGATGTCATCCAAACTGTAAATCAAAAGTAGTCATAGACAGCATTTGCAATTCTTGTCATGCAATGAAAGAATGTTTAAAAAATGATGAGAGTTTTGAAAAATATTTCGACGATGTAAGTACCTCTTAAACACCTGATTCTGTATTATACACTATGTTTTATTTAATAAACTTCTTTATAGGAAGAGTTTGAAACAAGTCATTGGCCTTGTGAAAGATGTTTAGATGCTTTAAAGAGTATCAAAATGTTTTGGAGAGTAATAACAGACAGAATTTTTAACCTTAATTTTCCAAAACATGACGATTTATCTAGCGATTGCACTAATAATGAAAGTGTACAGAGTGTAGCTAAAGCATGGGAAGATGAACTAGTGCAACAAGCTCTTGTTGTTAAAAATTTGACACCGTTTTTAAACAATGAAGTAAATTTCAAGCCAGCTTATAGTTGGAAATCATACACAAAATACTTAAAAAAAGTAATAACACTTGATAGCGTAAAGTACATTGTTGAAGACAGTGATAATTGTAATATTTTACATCAAAAAGAAAACAAGAAAAAATATGATTGTCAAGACAAAGCAGTTGAAACTACATTTAACCCTCCTAGTGGAAACAAACAAAGTTCTCGTTCGTTACACAAGAAAGTAAGCAGATCAACATCAGTCAGAGTCAAAACTATCGATTTTAGTGGCGATGCTTGTCATATTGATGATAATGAAATTAACATTTATAAAAATGATTTAGAGTATTTACAACAACGTTATAATTTTCAAACCGATGAATTGAATCAGCTCAAATGTGAAAACCTATCTCTAAAACTTCAACTTCAAAATATGTCTAAAATTAGTGTACCTTCGTATACTCCAGCGATTATTTCTGATAGCGTCTCTGTTTTACCAAAGCCTTACGAGTCATGTTGTGATAAGGAGGAAAATGTAAAGAATATTGACTCAGAAATGATAATAACCATAAAAAATTGTGAGAATGAGGTAAAAAACCAATGTGTTTTTTTTTATTGAAATAATGGGAATTTTCTCAGTATAAATTTGAAACTATACGGAGCCGGATCAAAGCGGCTCAGGATATTGTGGTGATCGTTGAAATCTGTTGAAGACTCCTATGTTCTACCGGCAAGGTAGACAGACGTCCATCGGTTGGAAAAGACGATAACAAAGATGTTACACTGCCAGTATAAGAAACCGAAAAAATGCAACCCATACTATTTTTTTTTCATTGTTTTATGTTTATTTGATACAGCTGCTTTTGATATTTATCTTTAAAATAACTTCATTCATACAATTATACAATTTCGAAATGAACCTTTTACAGAATTTCAAACATGTATCAATGTTACAAGTGTTACATAAAACTAATGATGCATCAGTTAATGAGACTTTTGATGAGAATCGTTGCAAGAAAAGTGAGGATCCAATAAAAATTTTAACCAAAGGTAATTGTGATACAATTATGAACAAATATTAAGATTTTTTAATTTTGCATTGCCTACTTAATATGCGTTTTGACTGTCATGTATAAGAAAATCTTTTTATTATAATGCTATGTTTACAGTACATAATACTTTTGGAGCTATTGTAAGAAGAGAACTCACGATAGCAAATCAAAGACAATATGATTCTAAAAAAGTAAAAATAGATGCATCGTATCACAAAATCAATTCTACTCGATCTGTACCTTCCTGTTCAACAGTATCGTCCCAATCTACAGTATCGGATACAGTTTTTGTAAGTCATATAAACTTAAATTTCTTTGATCTAAAGATGTCATATTTACTTCTTAAAATTTTATTCCAATCTGTATGTATATTTTTATGTTTTATATCTTTTGATTGAAAAGCCTAAATGAGAACTTTATTTTAGGTATTATACTAAACACGCACTGTTCATTTTTATTCTTATGTTATATTATTAACGAATGTGCAAATAATGGTAGATTGTGAAGCTACTTGAAGTTTTGTAAATCAATACATAGACTAGATGTATCGCACGATTAGTATTAAAGTGATCAAACTCAAAATTAGGCTTTATTGAGTTAGATACATTGTATTCCTTATTTCAGTGCCTTCTATGACATCACGCTACGAACTATTAAAAAAGCTAGTGATTTCTTGCACTTAAAAGTTATGGATCTCTTTAAAAATCATTATTTAATACTTTTAATTTTCTTCCACTTAATATCTAACCATTTTCATTTTTAGGTATCTACAACCGAGGTGTAGTGTAACGTAAAATTGTGTAAGTTCGATGTTGCAAGAATAAATAAAATTCATTTGTACTGAAACCTTTTATTTAAATAAAACGTGTCATAATATTTAATAAGCGATTGTATAAAAGTTTTTTGACGTCGATAGCGAAAATAAAATCTAAGTGATTGAATTTAGGGTGCGCCACTCTATATTTGCCAACTACAGTTTTTATTTCACTCCACAAATAAGTTACGTCTTCTGGAGTGGACAGCCAGTCGTTATTGCCATAGTGAAGGAAAACCGGTGTGGTTATGGCGCTTAAATTGTATGTTGGCGGTGTAAATGTTCCATAGATTCGCTTGTTTTTAAACCAACCGTGATTGAAATTGGCGAACTTTTTAGATTTATATAACTGTCCGTAATGAATAATCTGTCTCGTTGATGCACCGGCTGGTGTGTGACCTAGTACTACTGGCAGCATTGTCTGCAAAAAAAGTTACTTTGGTAAAGAATGTCTGAATCAGTTATAAACTAGTAAAGCCCAGCTTTCTGAGAAAGTGTTGATTTGAATGGAAAAGTTCGAAAAAACCTAACTCTATATGATTTAGGTTTTTTCAATCCTGAATTTATTGATTAAATTTGTTCATCATGGACTACTTTCTGTCGACTGATCACGTCGACTGATGTATTTGTCAATAATTAAGATTTTCTTAACCTGCGGTAGATCCATGATAATTTTTAATGACTGTAAGTGAGAAAAGTTATTTCCGTTAATTAGGTTTTGTTGTATTAATGACTTAATACTTAAGTAATTTCTTCAAAATGATCCAAAACTACTTATTGTTTCTTCTGAAATATTATATATGAACATAGACATTTGTTTTTTTATTATGTTTATCTACTGATATTATGAATAAGCCTATACTAGTATAATGTAATTACGATTTTTGTCGTGGAGCCTATCCTCCTCATCAGCCTATCATCCATCATCAGGAGGATAGGCTCCACGACAAAAATCGTAAAATGTAATTACGATTTTTGTCGTGGAGCCTATCCTCCTGATGATGCTTCGGTTTCGGGGCAAAACGATCGTCGAGATTGTGGTGGTGGGTGTGTGTGCTGCTTGTGTGCGTTGTTGCTGGTGGAGGCGCCTTGGGGTGCATGTGGTGGCTTGTCCTGCATGTATAAGGTACGTAGATTTTGCCTGCTTCATACACATTAGCTTTGCATGCATTCGCTTAACCCGTGCGGATTATAGCAAAGTAGTTAATGCTGTTATATTGCTTGTAATATGGAATTCCGCAAAGTAACGCCTGCTTCTATAAATCATTTGAATATTATATTTCTGCGATAAATTATAGTTTAATGCTAACATACATAAAATTTGGCCTATCAGGTAGTTTTTAACCACAACCTAATTCTAGGAGGAAAACTAGGAAGTTTATTATTTATAACTTGAGAACAAAAAACAGAATTCTTACTTTATTCATTTGTTCACTATTATATCCACATAATAGGAACAATATGTTCGTGCAGAAAGGTTGAGTGATCGCTTCTTCCTGACACAATTTTTGGCCCGCTACCTCGTTCAACCAACCATTCGCTAAGAACTCTTTTGCTCCTAGTAGCCGTAGTATTCTCTAAAACAGAATAAATTTTAGGTTTATTGAATAAGTGACTTTAGAGTTATTAAACTGTATGAAAATCTTCTTATTATTTGTTAACCGGTGGAGGTCCATTGCTGGACATAAGTGTCTTCATGGGATTTCCACAACACACTTGTGCCGCTTGAATCGAACGGCTTCCAGCCAGCTTTCTGAGGTCGTCAGACCATCTCATAGGGGGTCTACCGACACTGCATTTTCCGGTGCAGGGTCGCCATTCCAACACCTTGAGACGCCATCGCCACTAAATTCCATAAAAATGAAATAATTGTACTATAGGTAAATGTTATAACCGATAAATCAATATCACGTTACACGGTAACCTAATTTTGTACCCACTCATATAATGAATTTGTACAGCATTTCCTCTTCAAATTGAACAATACTTGATAATGGCTTGTCAACTACTTGTGATTAGTGTAATGCTAACAATAATCGAAGTGAATTTATTAAAATCGGGCACAGTTTACTTAGAACTGAACAATCAGCGATATCAGGGTACTTAATGTAAAATCAAATTCAATAATTTACTTCTAGTACACTTGATAGCCCAGCGTTGTTCGACTCTCTCGAGTGGGCCATAGGTTAAATCGGGGCAGGCACCATTGAGTTTTAAAAGCCCTGTACCTAATTGATAATTACAATTTATCATACGCTTTTCTGTGAAGGAAGGAAGAAGTGAAAACATCGTAAGGAGATCCATATAACTCTAGTGAATTTTGGGGATATATGTAACCTACCGCATTGGAGTAGCGTGACGTATTTTAGCTCCAACCCTTCTCTCCAAAAATGGTTAGAAGAGGCGATAGCGTAACGCCAATACGTATAACGTTGCAACCGCGACATCTAATGACCGCTAACTAGCACCTTACAAAAAAAACCCTCGCGCTTAGCTACAGTTCGAGACCTCGGTGGATGCAACTCTGCCGAAACGTCGAGACTTATACAAAGGTAACTCGATTTCGTTGCGATGTGACCCGTATTTTTATATATTAATAAGTATGAATCGCGAAAGTTTAAAAAACCTGTTGAATTTCTATTATTTGCAATAAAAGTGAGTTCAACATTATTGTCCATTCTTCTTTACAAATTACTCATACTTACTTCAACAGAATAAGTGAAAGGTGCAATTGCCCTTATGATAGGACTTCTAACATTTCCAACATAAGCAACAGGCGCTAACGCTTGCATTGCCACAATTTTATTGTTATACTCCGGTCTTGTTGAAGCCATAACCCAAAACGCCGTGGTACCTTGCGAGAATGCTACGTACTGAATTTTCTGAGAGCCACTCTCTTTTATCATGTAGTCAATCATGGCAGGGAGATCGTAGTAGCCAATCTCATGCCAGCTGAAGTTCCAAAATTCTGAAGATGTTGGGTTCAACGTGACGTGTTTTCGTGAGTACGTGTTGCCTCTAGCGTTTCCCATCCACACGTCATAGCCGGCTTCGACTAAGATATAACCTGGAGAAAAAGTTAAAATTATTTTGCTATAACTCTGCTATAACGCTGTTAATATTGTTTACTATACGAACAATTATTTGTAAAACAAAAACTATTTGTGTATCCTCATATGGCCTTAGTATGAGTAGTCATTTTAATATGTATAAAATAAGAACTATGTCGCGCTGTAGGATTACCTATTAAACTAATAAATAAATAAACACGCCATAACATTTATCAAAACAAAATGAATCAGTTTTATTTATCGGTATTACTGCTGCCTTGTGGTAAGAGTTACATTTCAATAAAAAACTTAATTAGTTTACATTTGTAAGACAATAGTTCTAATAATATAATTGTATGTAACGTTTTCTTTTTTTAAAATACTAATAGCATATGGTGGATAGCGATGTAACTAGAGGGAGACCTTAAAAGAGACGGTTGGAATGTGTGATTAAAATAATAAGAATATTCGATTTAAATGATTTTATGCATTTAAAAGGAGTAATTTTATGCATATAAAAAGAGTAAAAGCAGAAATTTTACATACGGGTCCAGTCCCGATGACGATGCATGTTTATGATATGTTTGACCTGATGCTACTGCCAGGATTGGCCTTTTGTTAAAACCTATTTTTTAATTACTTGTTCTCCCGTTTTCCTTCACCAATTTAAAATCTAGTTACAAAAAGCCGCAAAACCAAGCCGGCTCGTCAAGTTACTATCCCACGGCTGGGCATAGCCCTCCTCTCTTCGTTTTCGTGAAGAGGGTTGGAGCTAAGACCTACTACGCTGGTCCAATGCGGATTGATAGGTCACACATATTCCTAAAATTCTCTAGAGATATGCAGGTTTCCTCACGATGTTTTCCTTCACCGAAAAGCGTGTGATAAATTGCAATTATCTATGAGACACATAAGTTTTAATAGAAAAACTCATACAACCGGGATTTGAGCCTATGATAGTCTCTAGGGGGTCACACGGTTTCAGCGCTAGGCTATCACAGCGTTTTTGCTAAAGTTATTAAGACGTATTGTCAATTTGAAACAAAACTTACCTAAGCCTTTTTCTGTACCCATTAACAACCATTCGGCAGATGACGATAGGAGTCCATGTTGTAACAACACCACAGGCCGGTTTGTCTTGGTGGTATTATATTTACCATAGGGTATTCTATGCATTTCGAGAATATATTTGTCTTCTGTGTAAACTCGATGTATTTCACATGGATAACCGTACTTCCTTGCCAGACTGAACTAAAATTAGTTTTCTAATTTTTATATAATTTAACTTTATTAAATTATTTAGCCCTCAACTAATTGAATCACTGTCATGTCTAAATACAATCGAATCGTCGTATTTTTTATTTCGTTCAGTATAACCGTTATATAATATATAGGAAAAAGATAAAAAAATAACCTGCACGTAATTTCTAAGAATCTATTTTATTTTCTTTACGATTCTATTTCTAAGAGTTTATTTAAAAATGTTTCCTAAAAATTCAAAAAAATATGGTGATTGCCTGATTGGTTTATTTCAGTAGTAACTTATTACATTTTATTCTGCAGATTCTGAGTGCAGTATAGTTTATTCGTTAAAAGTGTGTAGATTCTCAAGTGACAATAGAAACAAAAGTTTTTACGAGGATAGCAAAAAGGCCTAGAAAACTTCACGTAAGGAAAAAAGTAATTAGAAAAAAAGAAAAGTAGTAGTCAGAAAAAAGTATAAAACAACTCGTATATAACTACGTAAACTTTTTTTAAATTACATCTAAACAACGACAAAACCGCAAGCTATTTAGTTTCAGACGGGGGTTAACCGACACATAGCAATCGAACGCTTTCAATATTTGTTTTGCTAGTGTATGCATGACGAATCGACATATGTACATCTTGATACAAAACCAAAAAAATCAATATTAAATAAGTCTATATAATAGTGTTTTATGTACAGTTTATTTTAAATTGTATAAGAATGATAAGGTATATCAGCCTTTTCACAGCTAATTTTAGCTGGATAAATAGGTTTATGATTCTTGCAAGAATTTTTTTATAAAAATTAATAATTGCACAACTCATTATAATATCCTGATAAATTATATAGAATGCTACATCAGTTTAATGACAAGAAATTAGAAATTTATCATTCAAATATGCCCAGTAGTTTTTTGTTTGAACTGGATTCTTGCTAATTCTTCTCGGTAGGAGTAAACTTCAGAATCTGTGTTAGCTTCTTTATAAAACATTTGACGATTCAAAAGTACTGGAAAGTGTCTACTTGAATAAAGAATATTTCAAAATTTTAATTTTATTATACATACGGTATCCAGTAAACCGTCTTCATTTATATTTTTGTTTAGAACTTCTATATCTTCATTGTTTGCTAAAACAGTATTAACAATCATATAAACAAATAATAAAAATTTAAAAATCAATTTCTTCGATGGCATTATGGTAAAGATTACGGAACATGTGTTTAGTTGTAGTTCGAGGCAACACTACTAAATCGTTTTTAATTTTGAAAACATGTATATCACAGATGGATTAATGACTGATAAGCGTAAGGGCTAAATATGTAACGTGCGGTGATTTCGTTTGTTTGTTTGTCTTATTTCAATAATTAAAAAATACATAATTATACAACACAAAATTTTTAATTCGAGCCTATGAGGACAAGATAAGATAAAAAATTAACAAAATAATTTCCAAAAGACAACAAAAAATTAAGGAATTATATTTTCAAAATTATACTTTTAAAATTATACTTTCAAATTAGACTAGTTCTTAAATATTCCACAATTTGTTCTCTTAAGTTTGTAATTAATTATAAATATATATAATACTTTACTTAAAATAAAAAATATGTCCCTACTACTATTTTTTATAAAGAAGAATATAGTAAAGTAAAAAAAAACGTAACGGCTTGTTACTATCCCACTGCTGGGCAGAAGCCTCCTCTCTCCATTTATGGAGAGAAGGATTGGAGCTAAGATCCACCACACTTCTCCAATGCTGATTAGTAGGTTAGACATATCCCTAGAACTGTCTGGAGATATGCAGGCTTCCCCACGATGTTTTCCTTCACGAAAAGCGTGTCATAAATTGTAATTATCAATTAGACACATAAGTTTTAATAAAAAAACTCATTGGTGGCTGCCCGAGTTTGAACCTGTGACCTCCCTTGAAAGAGTCGCACGGTATCACCGCTGGGCCATCACAGCTTTTTTTATATAAAGGTAGATATTTTTATAATTACAAGGTTGGGTTATATAAAACTGTTTGTTGCCTGACCTTTTCGATGTCGTTGATTACTCGATGATATTTTATCTTTTTTAAATAAAGAGGTCAAATTAATTAATCGTATTTATCAGCGTATTGGTGTAAAATTTCGAAACAGTTTAATACGAAGGTTTCAGATAAAATAAGATATGTAGTTAACAATGCAAACTAAAATTTTTCTACTACATATCTCGTCATTATCATTTAACGGCTTCATCATACACATACATAAATATTATTTCCTAATGATATTCGGTATCCGTGAAAATTTTTTCTTATATTTACTGCTTGGCAAACACTGAAAGATATTATGTACTCTGATGAAGTTTTGCTCCCTTGATCAAGCAAAATTGTATGATTCATTTATCAAGGACATACTGAGGGTTCTAAGGATATCCTTTATAAGTGTCTAAGTAAGTTTATGTTACAAAATTTGGTTTTTCAGTGTATGACCATATATGTATTAGGCATAATATTATATACGTAAAGTTTGGATATGATAATTATTATCAACCCAAATTTTTCCCGGACATTTACTACGATAAATTACAATACCTCTTTTCTCATAGGTATAAAACTACGACTTTTTTTGTAACTACAACACTAAAATCATATTAAACTTGTTAATATAATTTACTCTGTGACTTGTTCTTCGTCCATGTTATCCGTGGCTCGGAATTGATTTCTAATTCATGTTTTTTGTCTATATTGTTTTCATTCAGCGCGATTGAAACAAACAAAATTCACGCATTTTGTTTGTTTTCACTTTTTTTTGTTTTTAATAATTTTTAAAATATAGACTTGCTGTATGACGACGCGATATGGCAAATCAAGAAATCAGTTTAAAGTGGAATGGTTATCAGAATAATATTTTATGTAATGTTAAAGAGTTATTTAAGGATGAAGGTTTATCAGATGTCACGCTTGTTTGTGATGGACAAAGCTTTAAAGCTCACAAAGTAATTCTTTCAGCGAACAGCTCTGTATTTAGAAGTATATTTCAGGTGAGTAATTAAATTCAATTGGCTAAGCACAAAGCGGACCTATAATTTTTTTAGCAAGTGACTTTATGTGTAACGCCCACCCGTATCTTTCTTAGCAAAACCCCCACAAAGATCCAATTATAGTGCTTCATGACATCAATACGGATTCATTACGTACTTTGTTGAGGTTCATGTACAATGGAGAGGTAAATGTGACTGAAGAGTTTTTACCTATACTGTTGAAGACTGCAGATGCCTTGAGGATATGCGGGCTGTCTGCCGGTGCTGACGTAGCTCGAGATGATGAGGCAAGAATACCTTATATTGTTAATCCACTTAATGCAAGCTAATATTATAAATGTGTATGTCTGTCTCTGTGTTATGTTTACATCGCTAATCCATTGCAGCAAATTGATAAAATTTGCACAACTGAAACTGATACATTCAGCCAACATATAGGATAAAAGTTATAGCCAAACCTAACTCAGCTAAGCTGCTCTTAAGCTCCAGATGGGGCATGATATTATCAGTTGCATGTTATTATTATTGATCTAAAATATTATCACAGATCATGGGCTCTCTAAGTAAATTATATATCTTAAACAATAAGCACAGATAAAAAGGACAAATTTCTTTGTTGCTATTTTTTGATTGCTCTAATAAATATAAAGATTATCTTTATAAATACATTATTATCAGGCTGTTTTCAATTTTCAGAAAGCTGCAACATCTACTCAAGCTGTACCGAAAAAAAGAAAAAAGAGTGAACATGAAGATAACAAAACATTGCCAAGCCAAAAGAAACATTTTCCATGCTCTGTTAAACCAGATACAGTAGTTACTGTGACTAATTCTGATGCCTCAAAAAACTCTGTGAGCATTGATAGCTATAGTGATACTATTTTATAACATGTATTAAGTATATAAAATGACTCATTACTCAAATACTGCATAATTTTCTTAGATTGAAAATATCTAATTTTCAATCATTTGCCTAAATGCATTATAATTTAAAATAGTTTCAGGAGATTAAATACAACATTATTCTTACAATTGCTACTTTTTTAATTTGTCAATTGTAGTTTTTTACTATGTAAGAATAGATAGCATGTCACTTATAATTAAAACATTAAGTAGGAAATTGAAATAAAATATTTCTCTAATAAAAAAGATATAGTGTAAAATTAAAATTATTTTATGTCACTGCATTTGTATATGGGAGGTTTGTGCTACATATTAGATAATTTATTAGAATAATATATTAATAACATTATTAAAATTATAAAAATTAAAACCAAACATCATAATTTATATAAATTGTCAATATTAATCAATTTAAAAACCAGTTAAATTATTAAATCTAGGGAGGAATAAAAAGATATCCAGTTCTGTTTCCTTCTTAACAGAATCAACATACAGTTACTGTTGTCTTACATCTATAACTTCTTTAGAAGTAAGCCAAAGAAAGTAAGATTGATTCCACCTGAGTATAGTTGTTGTAAGTTTTAACTTGCCCAATGTGTTCTGTAAAGACATTAAGAAACCTGCGAACAACAAACATATAGAAGAAAGTTAAATTGCTATATGATGACTAATGTTTTTGAATTTTTGTTTCAGAACATTGTACCGAAAGTTGAACCAGTCGACTCGCCATTAACTGATTATTCAGGAGACAATACTAATGATACAGACATAGCTGTCCTGGATGACAGCTTGGAAAAAAAATATAGTCTCAATCCAGAAAGCCCACCAACCAAATCAGTATGCACAGCAGTGACCAGTGATTGTGGTGTTAAAAAATGGATCAATGAAGTGAGCAGTACACAGCCGTGTTTAAATGTTGCCAACGATAAGAACAGTGACCATGATGATGAAAAAGAAATAGAGATAGATAAAGAAGTTGAGACTGTCCTACAAAGTGGAACAATTGTGGAGTCTTTAAGTATAACTACGGAAAATTTAAATCTTGTTTCCAGTGAGGCTCAAAGTGTAAAAGGTAGGACTATAAATGACATTTATTTTGTGTAACTTGTGCCCTTATTATAATAAATATTGAAACAAGTTGTTTCAATAGCTGTGTGGTATCCGGCTGAGTAGAATAGACCACCCTCATTTCTTACCGAGGAGTCGTAAAAGGCAACTAAGGTAAGTTGACCCACCATGTGGTATCCGGTTGAGTAGAATAGACCACCCTCTTTTTTGCCGAGGTGTCGTAAAAGGCAACTAAGGTAAGTTGACCTACCATGTGGTATCCGATTGAGTAGAATAAACCACCCTCTTTCTTACCAAGGTGTTGTTAAAGGCGACTAAGGTAAGTTGATCCACCATGGGATATCCGGTTGAGTAGAATAGACCACCCTCTTTCTTACCGAGGGGCGTAAATATGACTTATTATAATAAATATTGAAACAAGTTGTTTCAATAGCTGTGTGGTATCCGGCTGAGTAGAATAGACCACCCTCATTTCTTACCGAGGAGTCGTAAAAGGCAACTAAGGTAAGTTGACCCACCATGTGGTATCCGGTTGAGTAGAATAGACCACCCTCTTTTTTGCCGAGGTGTCGTAAAAGGCAACTAAGGTAAGTTGACCTACCATGTGGTATCCGATTGAGTAGAATAGACCACCCTCTTTCTTACCAAGGTGTTGTTAAAGGCGACTAAGGTAAGTTGATCCACCATGTGATATCCGGTTGAGTAGAATAGACCACCCTCTTTCTTACCGAGGGGCGTAAATATGACTAAGGTAATTTGACGTCACGCAGGCGGCCGGTCGTTAATTAAAGAGCCGAATCATACGACAACATGTTTTCGACATGTGCTTAATCTACTTAGAGCGGGATTAGGAGGATGATGATAATTGGCAATTTCTTTGAACTAAGATTCCTTAATAAGATTGAATTATCTTTATTTTTGTATATTATTACTTAAATGCGAAGTAGAGAGTATGACATTTTGCTTTGTAATAATTAGATATATTTTACTCAGGGGTTTTTAAAATTAACTAATGACAAAAACTTCTAAATTGGCAAACCACTGTTAGCTTGAGCAGGGAAGGAGAAAATATTTCATATAATTCGTTATCAACTTTTTTTTCTGCTTATAATTTTCCTTCAGTGTATATTAGTTAGTTGTTTTTGTCTGTAAAACACATTTATTTATTATAATTTTTTTAGTATGTAGGATTTTTTTTCCATTTCGCTATTAAACAATTGCTATACTATATTATAATTATAATTTGTGTAACTATATTCATAATTTCAGACAAAACCAGCACCTGCTATGCAAATCCATCATTTCCATGCCCATTCTGTCCTCGTGTATATAACAGCTGGGGCTATAGGAGGAGGCATGTCAAATCTAGACACATGACAAACAGGTATATATAGATTATATATAAAAGAAAGGTTATATAGATTATATTATATATAGGTTATATATACAGAAACTATTACATAACTACTTTGCTATAATCCGCGTTAAGCGAATGCATGCAAAGCTAATGTGTATGAAGATGTTTCCCTTCACCGAAAAGCGTGAAATAAATTGCAATTATCAATTATACATATAATATTTGAATAGAAAAAATAATGCAGTATTTATTAAAAGATAATGCAATTCTTCCAAAGGTAGAAGTTTATAAAATTACAGTTTTTTTTGTTAATTTTACTAAAGAGGTCGAGCAGTTGTGAAAAAAACTCACCTGCTGCGAGCTTATACAGTGATATACCAAAATATATGACAGAATTCTAGAACTACAAAAATACTACAAAAAAGTCCGGAACATCATGTCTCTATCTCTTATGACTTCCTCACAATAACTACTTTTATGTTTAAAATTTCATTTAAATACACTGACAAAAGTAGTAATAAAATTATTTTGATATAATCCGCGTTACAGTAAATAGAAAAAATATATAGTGCTATATGTATAGTGGACTATCCGTTTTTTCATAACCGTTACATGCAGGATTAATAATAATAATAATAATAATAAAACATTTATTCTCTGATAGGTAATATACAAGAAAATAATAAACTAAAAAGTTGGCACGCTAATATTACCCCAGAGAAGAGGATGCGTCTCAGTATTTTGCTGCAATATGGTTATTGCAGCACTGATTTTCAGACGCACCCTAAAAAAATTCGTAAAAACACATGCACAAACCTCCACCACTGCCACCAATGCACAAGCACTACACACGTTCACTATCACAAACTCAACAATCGTTTCGCCCTGCAACTGAAGCATCATCAGGAGATAGACTCCACGACAAAATCGCACCTCCACCACTGCCACCACAATACACAAGCACTACACACGTTCACTATCACAAACTCAACAATCGTTTCGCCCCGCAACCGAAGCATCATCAGGAGATAGACTCCACGACAAAATCGCACCTCCACCACTGCCACCACAATACACAAGCACTACACACGTTCACTATCACAAACTCAACAATCGTTTCGCCCAGCAACTGAAGCGTCATTGGGAGATCGCTTTGCGATTTTGTCTTAAATAATTTTATTATTACTTTTGTATTATGGATCTCCGCAAAGTAACGCCTAATTCTATAAATTATTTGAATGGACTGATGTAAACGCGGGCAAAGCCGCTGGCATACCTAGTTGTTAATAATATGGTAATGAAAATATTAAAGAAACTATAATCAGAACTACTTTGCTATAATCCGCGCGGGTTTAGCGATTGCATACAAAGCTAATGTGTATGAAGCAGGCAAAATTCACGTACCTTACACATGCAGGACAAGTCACAACATGTCCACGACAAATACGATTTTGTCGTGGAGTCTATCCTGATTATGCTTCGGTTTCGAAGCGAAACGGTCGTCGAGATTTTGGTGGTGGTTGTGTATTGCTTGTGTGCATTGTTGCTGGTAGAGGTCTTGGGATGCATGTGGTGACTTGTCATACATGTGTAAGGTACGTGAATTATGCCTGCTTCATACACATTAGCTTGTGTATGCAGCGATATATTTAGTGTTATATAAATTTCGTCAATACCGTGACAGCCGATCGGCGGTCGCAGTTTCAAATCTCTACCTTACAAATACTTGTGTATTATTATGTTTATGCCCTTATCCCACTCTAAGTGGGGTCGGCACAACATGTTACAAACATGTTATCACATGATTTGGCTACGTATTTTACGACATGCCGCCTACCTGACGTCAACTTACCTTTGTCGCCTTTTACGACACCTCGGTAAGAAAGGAGGGTGGCCTATTCTATGCAGCCGGATACCACACGGCACATACCTTAGTCGCCTCTTACGACACCTCGGTAAGAAAGGAGGGTGGTCTATTCTATGCAGCCGGATACCACACGGCACATACCTTAGTCGCCTCTTACGACACCTCGGTAAGAAAGGAGGGTGGTCTATTCTATGCAGCCGGATACCACACGGCACATACCTTAGTCGCCTCTTACGACACCTCGGTAAGAAAGGAGGGTGGTCTATTCTATGCAGCCGGATACCACACGGCACATACCTTAGTCGCCTCTTACGACACCTCGGTAAGAAAGGAGGGTGGTCTATTCTATGCAGCCGGATACCACACGGCACATACCTTAGTCGCCTCTTACGACACCTCGGTAAGAAATGAGGGTGGTCTATTCTATGCAGCCGGATACCACACGGCACATACCTTAGTCGCCTCTTACGACACCTCGGTAAGAAATGAGGGTGGTCTATTCTATGCAGCCGGATACCACACGGCACATACCTTAGTCGCCTCTTACGACACCTCGGTAAGAAATGAGGGTGGTCTATTCTATGCAGCCGGATACCACACGGCACATACCTTAGTCGTCTCTTACGACACCTCGGTAAGAAAGGAGGGTGGTCTATTCTATGCAGCCGGATACCACACGGCACATACCTTTGTCGCATCTTACGACACCTCGGTAAGAAATGAGGGTGGTCTATTCTATGTAGCCGGATACCGCACGGCACATACCTTAGTCGCATCTTACGACACCTCGGTAAGAAATGAGGGTGGTCTATTCTATGCAGCCGGATACCACACGGCACATACCTTAGTCGCCTCTTACGACACCTCGGTAAGAAAGGAGGGTGGTCTATTCTATGCAGCCGGATACCACACGGCGCTTCATAGAAACCTATGTGTTGAAGAAATACCTTCACCCTACGTTTCTCGGTGAAGACAAACATCTTAGCATATCTCTGTTAAATATATTTGTTTAAAGAAAACTTGCCGATCTGCATTGCTTGCAGAGATGCATTGCGTGCATTCGCTTATGTGATAGCCCAACGGTGAGACCGTGTGAATCTTTCGGGAACTCAAGTTCAAACCCGGGTTCAAAGTTTCGACTATCTCGAGTCGACGGTGGGTTTAATCCGGGCACCATTGAGTTTTAAAACTCATGTACCTAATTGATAATTGCAATTTATCACACGCTTTTCGGTGAAGGAAAACATCGTGAGGAAACCTGCATATCTCTAGAGAAGAGATATGTGTATCCTACCGATCCGCATTGGAGCAGCGTGGTAGGTCTTAGCTCCAACGCTTCTCTCCAGAAACGGAAAGAGGAGGCCTATTCCCAGCAGTGGGATTGTAACAGGCCACTACTTTACTTTTTTTTATGCATTCGCTTAACCCGCGCGGATTATAGCACAGTAGTTATGTTATAGTTTCTGTAATATGGAATTCCGCAAAGTAACGCCTGCTTCTATAAATCATTGAAATTTTTTTTTTATTTTTTTTTTTTTTTAATTTTTTTTATTATTATTTTTTTATTTTTTTAATAGTGACATTACTCACCACAGACTTTATGGCCGTGCCCTTTTTTAGTTAGTTCATTTGTATTCTTTTTTTATGTTATTGTACTTAAAACGAACTTATTTTTTTTTATTTTATTATTTTTTTTTATATTTTTTTTTAGATTACAACTACAACTAATCTGTATACTTAGTTTTTATGTGCATAAATATGTTTTTGCTATTATTTTAATATTTTCAATAGTTTTTCGGCCACCTCCATATTTTTGTCTTTTATTGCCATTTTGACATTGAAAATATTAAAATAGTTTATTTTTATTTCAGACTGTCATGCAAATGGTGTGTCTCGATTTTACCATCGACGGGGGCGTGGTACTCCCACGCCACTCGCTCCCATGGCGTCCCCCATGAAGAGGCAAGGAACTCCCTCGTGGTTATGGTAGAAGCTCACGCGGTGCTGACACTGAACGAACCGAGTGTTGCCCAATTATTGGGACAAGTGGGTATATCTGATAGCAACACTGCAACTGCCAGCGAGAAGACCAATTAGGGTATGCAAAATTTTCAAAAATTGGGTGTTTCAAAAGTATGGAGGTTGGTACAGTAGACCTACCATGAACTTTTAGATGACAATTCAAAGTCAGTACCTAAACCGAACCGCTTTCTTTTCGTACCATGTGACTGGCCCGTTGGCGCAGTGGGTAGAGACCCTGCCTTCAGCTCCGCGGGTCGCGGGTTCGATTCCCACCAGCATTTTCTATAAACAATTTGTTGGTTCTTCGAGCCTCGGTGTGTATTTGTATTTAAGTATGTATTTAAAACTTATATATGTAGTATATCTGAGTGAGAGAAGTGAATGAAGATGAAGTTAGGCCCATTGTAGAAAAGATGAGAGGTGCAAGATTGGGATGGTATGGACATGTAATGAGGAGGGATGAAAATCATGTGACTAAACGAGTGTTGGATATGAACGTGGATATGTGACTAGAGGGAGGCCTAAAAAGAGATGGTTGGAATGTGTGAAGTATGACATGCATATAAAAGGAGTAGCGCCAGAGTTGAATGATAGAAGAGAATGGAAGAGGAAAACATGTTGTACCGACCACTTAGAGTGGGATAAGGGTAGGAGAAAGAAGAAAGAAGAAGATATGTAGTATATCTACCAGTTGCCCGTCACCCATAACACAAGTATTAAGTTACTTTGGGGACGGACAACCGTGTGTGTAAGTGTCCCATATATTTATTTATGAAGTGTGGATTGCATTGGGGTCGTAATGTTTGAAAAGGATAACCTTATATGAACTATAGATAACTCTGTCTCTTTTACAAGCAATATAACAGAACTAACTACTTTGCTATAATCCGCACGGGTTAAGTGAATGCATGCAAAGCCAATGTGTGTGAAGCAAGCAAAATCTACGCACCTTATACATGCAGGACCAGCCACCACATGCACCCCAAGGCGCAATTCACCAGCAACAATGCACACAAGCAATACACACCCACCACCACAATCTCGACGATCGTTTCGCCCCGAAACCGAAGCATCATCAGGAGGATAGGCTCCACGACAAAAATCGTACTGCGCCGCGCTACCCATACAAGCAGTCTTAAATAGTTCAACTCCCACCAATACCCTCCCCTCCGAACACATGTAGCAAAACGGAATTAGATACATTTACTTGCTCGTTAATTAAGTGACCATTGTTATTTTTTATTATCTCAAGTTGCTCTAACGTATTAAGTCGGAGTCCCTTATCACTATAAATCTTCTTCTTCTATAAATCTGTCTCTTTTACTCACATGTTCTTAGGACGAATTCCGAACGCTCATTCAGCAACGACTTAAAGTATGCGTCTTTAAGACGTCATGGTATGAAAAAGCAAAACAATTTAGTTTACGTCTTCAATTGAGTCGAAATAAGAGTTCATGGTAAGCCTGCACATATCACAACATTCAGTAATTCAACATTCATCAGTTAATTCAGTGAAGTATTTTAGCCACAAGAATTATTTTCTTATGATATATACCGTTTAACATATAGAAATATACATAACACGGCCAATTTATCTGAGCTTAATTAAATAAAATAAATTTGATATATAAAGCTAATTTTTAAGGTATTTGCAAATTAAAAGTATACATCAGATTACGGTAGGAATATATTGGATGATATTTATATATTTCTAAGAAATTTTGAAAAACTTATTTTTCTTAGTCGATATAAGGTAAATTTTACAAAGTGTCCCATATATTTTTGCATAATTTAGCTGTAAGAATCATATAATTAATATAAAATGACTATAAAATACTGCCTATATGGACAAAGTGAGTTTATCTGGTCTTATAAAGTTTGTCGCTTAATATAAATGTATCGTATATTTATTGTAAACGGTTAAAATATTTTTGTCGAGCATAATGAAATTTTTTATATTTATTTTCTTACTACATTTAATCTATATTACATATATAAAGCTGAAGAGTTTATTTGTATATTTTTTTTGTTTGATTGTTTGAACGTGCTAATCTTAGAACTACAGGACTGATTTGACAAAATTCTTGTCAAGTGTAAGATAGTCGAGGAAGGTTAAAGACTATAATATCACGCTTATATGAATAGGAGAGGATCAGCCACATAAAATGTTGCGAAAACTGCAAAATTTAAAACTTTCTTTGCATACGCTAAGTAAACGGTGAAAGATATTAAAAAATCTTGTATTACAAAAACTGTTCCCCTCTAAAAGTTCTAAAAAAATTAATTAGATCAATCAAAAGATATTACGAATTTAAGAATGTAAATCGAAAGAAAATAATGCCATAACAAATTCATTGTAGCGACCGTTATAGCATTTGGTGAGTTAGCTCTTACTCCAAGAATACTAATGATACCAATTTTTTATAATTAAATAATCTACAAAATAAATCTATAGTCCGACTTCATAGACTTTCCACTACCACGAGATCGGTATGGACGCGGGTGAAACCGCAGGGCATTGCTAGTATTTAATATAAGTATTACGATTTATTCAAATAACACTGCAGTCGACGCGAGCGAAGTTGCGTTTAAAAGTTAGTGTCTAATATAAGAAGTGCGAGGTTTGAGGGTTTAATTTTTTCTAGGCCACACAATAACGCCCGTCACAGTTCAAACACCGTGTTGATTCATTAAATCCACTTAAACACTGAATTCACTTTTTGCCAAACAAAAGTCATGCCTTTTACCATCAAGCTTTATAAGATATTCAATAAATAAATCAAGAAATAGTCTATTGATTCAAGTGAAACATATAATATACTAAAACATATTGAACTTGTCTAGTTAAAAATCAGTTCTGGGGATACTACTAAAAAGAACACGCTATATAATTTTTTTTCATACAAATAAGCATTCGGCCGTATTGTGTGACGACGCAAGTTCACATTCAAAAGTTAATGCTTAAAATATTGTATTGTATTCACTGAGGAATACTTCATTTATCTTTTTTATATATGAGGACAGCGTCTTAACTATGAATTAGACGTTTATATAGTACTAGAAGAGGCCAGTAAGATGTGCATATTGTAACACAGGCCAGTAATATATGGATATTTCTTATTCGACTGGCCCGTTGGCGCAGTGGGTAGCAATCCTGCCTTGAGCTCCGCGGGTCGCGGGTTCCCGCCGAGAGCCAACATTTTCTACAAACAATTTGTTGGTTCTTCGAGCCTGGGAGTATATTTGTATTTAAGTATGTATTTAAAATTATATATGTAGTATATCTGCCAGTTCTCCGTCACCCATAATACAAGTATTAAGTTACTTACTTTGGGGACGGACGACCGTGTCCCATATATTTATTTATTTATTTCGATGCTCGTGCAAAAGCGTAGTATAATCTTTTTACAGTAATTACAGGGTGTCCCGTTATTAATGGATAACCTTGTAACACCAGATAGATCTATACACGACTCAACTGCATTTAAAAATATATATTTTCGAAGTAGTTATAATTTTTTGGAAATCGTCGATTTTTTTCAAATTTTGCGTTTCTGTTTACCAAAGCTTAAACTAAGTGAAATTCGTAGGTTTTTGGATATTTTAATAATTTCCATAAACTGTATAAATAGAAATGTAGTGAAACATATGAGTTGATGTATGTAACTTTTGGAAGAATTACAATAAACTTCAATTTTAATGTAGAAATATACTCTTTTAAGTGCACGTGGTAATATAGATTAATTTATTTAATTTGATTCGATTCGATTAACTGCTGTTGTTTCTGAGATTATTATTTTAACAAAATACCTATTCAAGTTCTATGTAATAGAATCTTGAATGCTTAAAAGAAAAATTGATCAAAGGTACTTTTGGTCAATTTACTGGTCACTAGATTTTACGTGATTCGCTGAATTGTCCTATAGAAGCAATGAATGTCTTATTGATAGCCACACAATGAAGATTAAAAAAATATTCTATTTAGTCACAGCTACAATTTTTTATATTTATAGTCTTAGGTTGAAAATTTCGGCCTCATTAATATATGAAATGTGTTTAAGCGTATTTTGCAGATGAAACTTAAATTTGACGTCTTATTGTGTAATACACTATTATAATTTTAGAGTAAATGCTCGTGATGACACTCAATGCTATTTTAATTTTAAGAGCTTTATATAATCGACACTTTATTTACTGTCTTATTATTTGCAAACCGACTTATTTATTGTTATCTTACAATATTGTTGTATTCATTTGTATTATAATTTATTTTTTATTAAAGTATAGTTAACAGTTTAATTATTAATTCTATTCGTTACGGCCTTACAGAAATGTTTTACTTTTATCATTTTATCCAACAAAAGAAGTTGAATTTCAGTCAATTTCAGTTAATTATAATTTACAAAATGTACATGAAAAAAGTTATACATCTAAGTATATTTTTTTTAGAGAGACTGTCTTCAATTTGTAATTTGAAAAAATGCTCTTTATTAATAAGGTGAAGATTATTTTTGTGTATGTATTTATTAATGATCTCAACTTAAACAAGTCAAAAGTTTAGCCGAGTAAGAATTATGATAATGCCTCTTTTAAGTCAGGTCACTGTCCTAAGAACTTTATTAATAAAACTAGTCTAAATAGGGCACAAATCAGGGCTAATATTATTATTTCACAATCTTGTACCCTCGATAAAAAGAAAAAGGTAAAAAAATATAGTTTATTCAAACTTGTTTTTTTAAAGAATGGATAAATATAATATATGTAAGTTAAAATAAAAAGCATATCTTAAGTATATACGATTGCTAAATCATATTTTTTTACATGTACTAGCATCCTGAGATTAATTATTTCAATCTTTGATAAATCTTTAATAGAAATCTATGCGTCGACTGAAATAATAGAGATTAGGATTAAAGTTAGGTAATAATGCTAAGATGATATTTTTATACTGTTCTTTTAATATGAGTGTAGATTTAAGTCAATTATATAAATACCAGGCAATAAATTTAGGATGTGATTGATAGAAATAAAAGATATTCAATAAAAAGTATTTGGTCAGTATTTTTATATGGGATAAAAATTTGGGTAAAGATTTGTCGATGTTTATATTCATAGTTTATTCTTTGGTGTAGCTAGGTCATTTTGAAGATAAAAAATGTCACCCTTATGCTTTGACTACCAGCTACATCTAAATAATTACTTGCAGAATTAGCCGAATATCACATTAAAAAAGAGACCCTTTTAAAAAGATGTAGAGTTCTCACCTACAGTCTACATATTGATTGATCTGCAAATGTCTGGAGATAATAAATAACATACTACTTCTTTATTAATGTCTATAGTTTTATTCTTTATTAATGTCTATAGTGTTGGAAAAATGATTTTATTCATAAAATACTTTCTCTTACCTTACCTTACTTCTCTGTCTCTAATAAATGAGATCACCATACAACTTAATCTTTTCTGTAAAATTCTTGCTTTATTAGTAGTATTTAAGCGTTCTATACCTACAAACATTTTTTCATTGCATTTTCATATTATATTGCAATGCATTGCTAAATTCTTTATGATTTCTAGTCTGGTTATAGAGATGCAGAAGATGTTTAGTGGGTTAAGTTGCAATATGTCAGCGTTCAACTTAAAATGTTCCCAGTTACAGTCGTTGAAATTTCTGAATAATACCAATTAAATCGGCAGTATAATTAAAGACAGCATTTAAGAAAAAAAATAAAAAAGTAATGTTTTCGTTCCGGCTTTCTAAAGAATTTTGACAATCAATGATGAATTAGTAAAGTTTTGTATAATATCTGGAACCCAAATAGTTTGTCGATGCCCAAGTTTCCTCTTATCTTTGGCTACACCAATGAATTTACCAAAAATGTCCAAACTTAAAAATTGAAAAGTTTATTATCAGTAGACTTACTTTTATACAACTTAAGCAAATTAATGGATGATTTGTATCATAAATATTGGAAAAAATTATGAAGAAAAAGTGTATTTTGTATAGATATACAATTTAAATTTCTATGCGTAGAATTCTATTCATATTCTTATAATATAAAAAGGATGGTTAATGATTAGTATCTTGTAAGATGTCTTGTATACTGAGGATCCTGATTACGGTAGCAAAATTCTTCTAAGTACCAATTAAAATGTCTGTATACCTAAACGACTGGATTAAGGCTATGTCACATACAGTTTTGCTTTTCAAAGCAGCCATTTGATATTTGTAAAGCGATCGCACCTATGAATAGTAAGTACTCTGGTCAAAGAAATTATTGGAATTCTTACTTTACTGGGTCAATATAATTATTTACTTATAAATAGACTAACCGCATTTAGGAACACTCAGAAAATACGTATAACAAATATAAATGATCATAAAAGCAATAAAAATCAAAGGGTCAAACTGTTTATTGTAGAACACAATATGCACACAAATACTTAGTACTAATATAAAATGGAGATTTCTATTGAACACGAATAATTATTATAGGAAACATATCAAATCGTACAAACATTTATCGCGAGCTTCACAAATATTTGTGTAAGGGTAAATATACGTAAAATTTTGAATCTATGGTAGTAATTAATTAAGATGATTTGTGATATTTCATAAATAATAACACTTACCTTAAACTTTAGGAAATGATATAGTCTTGAAAATAATTATTAAAAGTTGCTTAATGTAGTAGTAAGAGGTAAATATGTGATAACAGATCTATTGTTTTAACATGTATATTTGGTTTAAGGTATTTTGTCATAAAAAGATTTTATTTTATCCTCTGTTTATAAATAAATATCTAACAATAGCCAGTTTCGTGGACCATACGCCGAACTTAATTCTATTTTATTATATATTTAGGATAATCAATAATTAATAAGTTACCAAAGCGATTTCGAATAAGCTATATTATAGGGGAACTAAGAATGACATATTTTTCTACGAATTGATGTGTTTTTGTAAAGGAAAGAATATTACTATCAACTTTGTAATGTTATTGGTATTATACAACATAACTATATAGTAGCATAGCTAGGTAAACGAAGCTAAGGATTTCTCAATGCCAATAAATCACATAAAATAAATACGACGTGCGATTAGTGATAGTAAGACCATACCATTGGAACTATCTTCAATATTGCCACTATAAAACTACGTTTTCTAGCTATGCAACTATTATAGTGTGTACCTATACTAAAGCACTTAAAATATGGCTTTAATTTTGCAAGTCAAAATGTTAGTCAAGTCGTAATGTAATGTGTTAAAGTAAGTAAGCTTATTTCTAATGAAACGGAGATTAAATATATTTTTACGACAAACTTTTATTTTGATTCTACAGATCAGCTACCTCACCCTCTACAGTTAAACCAGGCGCAATCTCAATCATTTCCAAATTGTTCTTGTTCTCCATATAGCCACGTTGCTCTCTAAAATTTCTCTCAAAATTAAAATCTTCGGAATATCGACTCTCTCGATCAAACTCATATTTTGGTGGTCCTTTATCAGAGCGAATAGAATGAGCCGGTGACATATTGTCGATCGATTCTTGGCTTGGCGAAAACAGGTTTCGTTTAGGAACGTTATCGACTGAATCTTCAAATACTTCTTGTTTTTTCTTATATATTCTAGTGTGTGACGTATTATTGAATGATTCTTCGTTACTTTTCATGTACATGCCGTTACTGTTAGAATTTCTAGACGGGCTATCATATGCGTCCTGATTAATTTCACCGTGTCTCTTCATGGAGGCTCTATTCTTCCGTGTCTTCTTTAGCATTGCCTGGAAATTAAATGGAGGATCATCATCATCGTCATTATCTCTGTAACTTCTTGTAGATTTAGCCATAGCTTGGAGTTCGCTAATAGGATTCGGTAGGTCGCTTTTGTTTACTGTGTAAATACTGTCCGATACGTTACTCGCTCTGCGACAACCGGTGTTTTCTAAAACGTTTGTCTCGTTACTACCACTGGACCAAGGAACTGGTGGTTGATAATAACTTTGAGGGGTAACGCATGGCGACTGTTTATAAATTACAGGTTTGCTGAAGGTCTCACATCTTGAATGTTTTCCAAGTTCGCTTGGTGGTAATGTTTGCAAAGGTTGAGTGGGGTCTCTGCAGAAGGGTATAGTTATGAGCGTTTGAGTACTCATTGATGCCATTAAATTTTCAGTTTGCACTGCGCTGCAACGACGCTTCAAAGGTTCGTCCCACTGTTCATTGTCAGAGTCGTACGGACTTGCGAATGTGTCCCTACAATGAGAAGACGATAAAAAGATTAGATACTAAGAACTAATTCTCTTATACGTTCAATATCGTCAAGTCGAAAATAGGAATATTGGTAAACTCGTCGCAATTGTTAAGAAACTTGGAACGTTAAATCAAGGATATGATTCAAGAGCTATTGACATATCTATATATTAATACGTACGTGCTCTTAACATTGGGATCGCACATATGCGATGTATCGTAAAATTGTATTTGGTCTATTCGGAAAGGCAGCTTCCATACTGTAGGTGGTCCAGTGCCAAGGTAATTCTTTTTATTGGCATGAGGGTCCACTCGATCGAGAAGAACGGATGTACTGGTATTGAGAAGAGCTTCTACTACAGCCTGGTTATAAATATGGACCTGAAAATATTATTATAGTAATACTAAGCGTTCCTTAACAAGTTTCAAATATCTCTCGAACTTTTATTAGTCTCTATTTTCTAAATTCGTACGACAATATATGTGTCCTTTAAATAAATATTGGGTCTTGTTGATAGTTTAGATTGTATGAAAATATCTTGAAAATATTAATGAAATATTATATGAAAAAATAAAAATATATGAAAAAATCTTCAAAGTTACATATATAATTAAATAAATAAATATATGGGAATATATTTTTTAATGTTAAGTTGTAAACTATAAGCTGTGACAGCCCAGCGGTGAGACCGTGCGAATCTCTAGAGACGATCATGAGTTCAAACCCGGGCACCAATGAGTTTTTCTATTAAAACTTATGGGTCTAATTAATAATTGCAATTTATCACACGCTTTTCTGTAAAGGAAAACATCGCGAGGAAACCTGCATATCTTTAGAGAATTCAAGGGATATGTGTAACCTACCAATCCGCATTGGAGCAGCGTGGTAGGTCTTAGCTCCAATCCTCTCCAAAAACGGAGAGCGGAGGCCTATGCCCAGCAGTGAGATAGTAACAGGCTGTTAGTTTACTTTACTTTACTTTACTAAGTTGTAAATTTAAAACATTGTACCTGTTGTGAAAAGTTCACCAAGTCCTGATAGCGCAGCGCTCGATATTGCAGAAGAACTTGAAATAACGATCGGCTCTTCCATTTCATAGCATATCTTTTCAGGAAGCCTGCTGTTGCCTCGTCGATTTGGCCAGTTGACTTGTTTACCAGGGGTCCGTATGCCTTTCGTACTATATAACCTCTGTAAGCTAAACATACTATATATTGTAACCGGGGACTTGTGCGATAACCTTGTCATGGAGAGAGAAAGGAGAGCTTTTGCGGTCCGTTGTAATATGCTGGCTCGCAGGTTCGCACGTTGCACGGTAAGTGTAAAAATAACACTCTTCAAGGCTTTTTGTCAATCACTTGACACGTGCTGTCTGTGGGTCAACTAATACGCAGAGGGCTTATAATGCTCTCCGTGTTCACTACAATGACGCCTTCGGGGTGCTGTTGGGACTCCCGCGCTATTGCAGTGCTTCTGCGATGTTTTCGTCGCGCATACTAACGACTTTGTCACTGTCAGGGGCAAACGAATCGCATCGCTGTTGCGCAAAGTGCGCGAAAGCGTTGGTGATAAACCTGATTGGATACGGTCTACTGGCTAGATACGATCACACGTCCATATATCTAGTGCACCGGTTAGTGGGGCAAAATATATGAAATAGGTTAAATTTAGAGTTAAGGTTTACTAACATATTTTATAAGCATAATTGTAACTAACATTTGTGGATCATTGGTCTGAATTAAATGTGTTATTATTATTATTGCAGATCATTTTTTAAGACAATGCTCTTAATTGTTAAATTAAATTCTTATATTATATCCAAATGAATATATTATATGATTAAAAGAAAATAAAGAAAGTGTGATCTCGGAAAATCAAAAGTACATTATCGTTTTGTCCGTTCGTACTGTTTGCAAACACAAATACAGTCAAAAATGTAAGTGTGGGACTAAATTTTTTCAAGAAGCGTATATTTTAATGTGAATCCGTAAACTACAAATGATACTAGCTGTTTTAAATTACCTTTTTGAATTATTAAAGCTGCCTCTTCGTCTGATACGTTAACTGGTTTATGTTTCTTTAACTCTTGAACTGAAATAAACATAATAAAATCAGGTAACTAATAATATAGTTAGTTAGTTGATATTATTATTTCGAAAATCGACTGCTACTAAGCAGTCGATTTTCGAAATAGTTATGCTGATTGTTAGGGATACTTTGCAGAAAGTCACTCACCATGCATTACTTTTGATTTGTTTTTCACAGCATTTCTTTTTGCTAAAAACAGCCTCATCATGCTTTGTACTTTTACAATTTTCTTGACTTGTGTTTCGTACAACCTAGGAAATTTTAAATATGTATTACAAAATATACAAAGAAGCGAAATATCTTGTTTATAAATAGTAACTTTTTTAATTTTTAAGAAAATTATTACCTGGATAAAAATTCCTCGTTGTAATATTTCAAGAAAACTTTAGTTTTTCCTAATTCCCAACCTTCCATCTTCAAACGGATCATCAATAACCTGCAATTGTCTGCAGTTTCTTCCACATTTTCATCAAAATCAAATGCTAAGAAGCGATACCTAGTGGAAAAATATATCTTAAGAAACTTTTCCTTAGTAAAATATTAGATAAAAACTTTAGAACCCAACCTTCGTATGAACTCCGCAAATGGGATGCGGTAAGAAAATCCGTTTTGACGTGCTCTGGCAGTTTCTAATACAGCTAAGGCTCTTAATTGTTGTCTCACTAATTCTGATTGAAATCCGTATGGCGAGTCGTTTAAGTCTGTTCGAATACATCTTACGTAGTTCGTTCCTCCACTACCAGGACCGATGGAAAGCTGTTTTAGGAGCTCTAAACTTGTGGACCTGTATGTTGCAGCGGCCGTTCTCATTCTGCGTATTTGTGAATATTGACCTCTTGAAACTGTGTTAAATTTCTGAAAATAAATATTCGTTGTCTTTATTAAAATAAACCAATATTCTGTCACTGCATGACTTATCTACAAATTTTACCCTAGCTTTAACATTTTCCATTTCCTTTTCTGTTTTTGATCTTGTTGCCGCAGCAGCTGCTGAGCTTTGATTTGAGGCGGCCGTAAGATTTCCAGTTTTAGTTAATTTGTTTTTAAATAGTTGCTGTAATGTAAGATTAGTTGATGCCCTCATAGTTTCAATCATTTCAGGTGGAAGAAAATCTTTATTTTTATCGGCCATTTCTCTAGCATCATAATTCACTTTACCAGCGAAATGTGCTACGCTAAATTCGTGACTTCCAGAAAGCTTGACATAAGGCCCTTTGCATTTGGATTTAATTGTCGCTGAAAGAACAAAAAATAGTGTCACATGGAAGTATGTAAACGTAATGCAACTGTAAATGTTATTAGCATATCAAAATTAGATACACACTCATGATAAACTCCTGGCCACTACCAATGCGGCTGGCTTCATCCAAAATATAGAAAATTCCTAAAGGTTTTCCCATTAACTGGTCAATAGAATTTTTGTTGTCATAAAATTGCAAACCTGACACCGGTATTTCTTCTTCAGCTGTCTCTTGCAATTCCCAAGCAAACATTCTTTGATTATACAAAAATTGAATTTGTTCGTTAGTAGTGTTAACTATCAATTGTTCTAAACGGTTTCTATGATAACATTCGAAACCGAACATATCTATTAGACTCACAGAATATTTATCACCGCTAAAACAGGAAAATATATTTATCGAAGATTGTATTTAAAAAAAATAATTATGAGTATTTATTTATATACTTACAATACGGAGCGCATGAACGATAATTTTGCGTTAATTAGATTAACCAACCAATCCACAAGTCTTTTATAAAGTGCACTTGCTAATGTATCTCTGGCATCTCTTGCTTCGTCAGTAGAATGTTTTCTTTTTACGGCAGTACCGTTTTCAATTAGGCAATAGTTTAAGATTGCCCAAAGAAATTTTACTTCCTCCAGAGACAGCAGTTTGGCTACTTTTTTTGCTTCTTCGATATTCTCTATATCAGCTGAACCGTGTTTGCCATCTCTAAATCTTACATTTCCTAAAACTAGTATTGCTGCCAAAACTGTTTCTAAGAATTTTATGTCTTCTTCTTCCCAGTCCAATATTTTTAAGTTTTCTATAAAGTCTTCGTACTTTTTTACATTATCCGCAGTAGACTCCCGTGCCCCTTTTACATTTCTTGTCGGTTCGTCTAAAATTCTTAGATATCGGTGTTTTCTGTTTTTCTCCAAACAAAACTCATCTAATCTATTTTGTGTTTCAAGTGCGTCATAAAAATAATACAACAAATTAAAATTGGCATGAGACCTGTAAGAAAATTTCTTTTATTTTATTTTAAAAAGCCTGTACTGGACATATAATAGATATATACTCTATATATCTATTAATTTAGACTGATTGACAAAATTGCTTACATGTCTGTAGATGATACACGCCATTTTTCGAGCTGATAAAGCCAGAATAGAGCTCCACTCAATTTTCCTGATGTACCATACGTAACTTGAATCTGTAAAATGCCTCGAGTAGAACTGGAATTAATTGGAGTTGCAGAGCTAATACAAGCTTCTATCACATTAGTAGCTTTTTGAACTCTCTCCGCTGTATTGTTTTTCATAGATCCTAAGTAAGTAAGATGGGTGAGTGCATGAGTCATAAAAGTAGATTTTCCTGATTTGCTTTCTCCAGAAAATATTATATACTGTGGTTCGTTATGATGTAGGGCATCCTGATATGCAGTATCAGCTACAGCAAAAACGTGAGGTGCATTGTCCGATCTTGATTTACATTGATACTTTTGATGATACTGGAATTCAGAAATAAATAATGGCTTAAGTGTCTAATTATTTACCACAACATTATAAGGTTTTAATTGATAATATAGAAAATTTAACTACGTATAACCTTTATATATAACGTTATTATATAGTCTTTTAGCTAAAAAGATTCGAATATATTATATACACATCTTGTACAAAGAACAAAATAGATTAATTTATAAGGTATTCTAGGAAATTATATATAAAAACTGTTATATTTACTTCTTCATTATAAATATCTTCATGGCTGTTAGGATTAAGTATCAGTAAGACATCACCGATAAATGACATAAATGTCCCTTTATGATATTTTATTTCCAGTTCGCGAATAATATTATCTTCTGTTAAAGTTTCTAAGGCTGCAAGATCTTCGACTTGCATAACTTCTGGTTCTTTACCACCTTCAGCATTAAGAAGGCCATTTTTAATTATTCTCTCTGGAAATTTGTAGGGTACGTCTTTTTCAATGAGGTCATTTGCTAGCATTTTTATTTCAGTAGATAGCTGCAATGAAAAAATATTTTTAATAAAAAAATATTGAAAGTAATAACGCAAGTATCAAATAAAAACGAATAACATACATGAAAATCATTTTCAGGAACAGATTGGATGAATGGATGCTCTTCTAATTCCATCATAAAAGGCCGATGTTCCGGATTTTTTTCTAGGCATCTGTAAAACTCTTTCGGTTATTCTCTATCAACTATTAATGTATATCATGTGTAAAACTTTTTTTATGGAATTCGAGCTTAACTTACTCGCTTATGAAATCGTTGAGGTCATTTGATGACATTGACGGTTTCGCTACAGACGGTGGAGGATTTCTAAGAATTTGAAATAACGCTCTGGTTGGATGCATATTTTCGAATGGTGCTTTTCCATCGACCATTTCAATTGTAGTTATTCCTAAGGCCCAAACATCAGCTCTGTTACCATATCCTTCATCACCGCCTGCAACTATCTCTGGTGCCATCCAACTTGGTGATCCAATATTTGTTGTAATTTTATCATATGTTCCACTCAATTTACACGATAGCCCAAAGTCTGTGATCTTGATTTCACCATCTTTAGTTATAAGGACATTGCTGCATCGTATGTTACGATGTATTATTTTGTTCTCATGTAGATAAGCTACCCCCTGAAAGTTTAATACCTCCATAAAAAAACAAAATTTCTAATCTTAACAAAAGGTTATTGCTAAACCGCAATATTGACACATTATCTAAGATTCTGAGTTTCATCGTCCTGAAATTTACTGTGTTATGTCAGGTAATCATATTGAGCTATACTATCGCAAAGATCGGAGCCCATATCTGATTGATTACAAAGAGATGGATTGATACATATTTTATCGGAGCTCACGCGTTTAATTAATCGTTTGGTCTTATCGTTTTCAATAAAATAATACTAATAATTTTGTTTGGTTTATATGAAGTATTTAAAAAACTGGAATGCAAATTTCATTCAGTCCTAGAAATTAGACTTAAGACGTAAATCAAGTCATCTTGTTTTAGTAGTTACTTAAGTTACGTTATTGCTGCTCAGAAAATGTATCGACCAGAAAATATGCACAAGCATTGTATACCAAGTGGCTTGCATAAAGATAATACGTATTTATACTTCTCCAACTGCTTGAGAGCTTAAAAAAGCGATATGCACCTGGGATTCTGGGCCTTATACCGATGGCTTTAGGATAGGTTCTGTATTCTTAGAAACGATATCGAGGGATCATTGGCTACTGCAGCATCGGTTCGTATATCTTGTGTGTGCGAGCATTATTTACGATAATTGAGCGATGCGCCTCGATGGGGGGCCATCATGGTGTTGTCGAGCGCGCAGACATTCACAGCGACAAGTTCGACTGTTCGGTCGCAATCACATCGAATAAAGCGGCCGTGCATTTTAAGTAATAGCCTTAGATAGTATTTCAATGTACGTGGGCATTCGCCGGGCAATATTTTATTCGACGTCATGCTACAAGGAATCGCCCAGACGCAGGTCGGAGAACAATTGAGTTTGCATTCGAAGTAACTACCAATTGATTCTGCCGTTGAAAGTTGGACTGGCAGGCCCTTTGTTTTATAAACAACCATCTCGGCTCGGATGTGACGAACGACATGTTTATAGTCTGTCGACAATGGACTTACCTTGATTATGTATTTGAGGATATAAGCGATGTGTTCCTCGGACATTTTTTTGTCTGCTGCTTTAAGTTTTCTGACAATATCGATAACAGATCCATATTGGCATAACTGGAAAAAAATGATTTTAGTAAGTAAGTAATGATTTAAGTCGAGTTTCACTAAATCTTAGTTCTAATTAAAATCCTTTTTATGGCTTTATAAATATTATTCATGTATGAATACGCGTTTAAAAAGTTTTTAAAGGCTTAACAATAAAAAAAAATTGTGTGATGGGTGTGCAATAACTGAAAAATATAAACTTATATACTACTAAATAAATACATGAATACACCACGACTTTCGAAGAAGAAACATATTCATTTAGTTGGCCGTCGGTGGGAATTGAATCCGCGACTCCAGGAGGTGGAGGCAGGCTCACTGCCAACTGCGCCAACGGAACAGTCATCTTATATATAAAAAATGAATGTTTGTCTATATGTATATACACTTACATACATACTACATACACTTATAGACTCCAAGAAGGGTGGACTGTTTATAATGAAATTTTCAGATAATCTTCAGATTGACCCAGTGGATGTTCCTGTAAAGTTTGGTGACCATCCGAGCGAGATACGAAACCAGACTGAGCCACAACTACGCGGGCAGTTAGTACATAATATAATAGTGTAAACTGCACACTATTTTGTATTTTCCTTACCTCTAATACGAACCATATTTTTTTCTGGTATTCAGATTTATCGCAAAAAACGCCATAGAAATCTATGAGATTGGGATGTTGGGTGAAATCACGTAAAACTTTGTACTCTTCTTGAATATGTGGCTCGGTTTCTTCGTTAAGTATTAGAATTTTTATGGCGACTTCTTTTCCAGCTGCCTGGGTGTCCTGTGCTTGGTGAACTTCACCAAAGACACCTGTTCCCAACTTTTTTATGAGGGTGTAGCGGTTTTGGTGACTTTGCAGGGACGGTATATTTAAGCCGTCCTTCATGTTGTAGGGTTGATCATGTGTTACGATTCTTTAAGTTGAAGGAATTCTATTCCTGAAATTATTCTGAAAATATATATTATTAGGCATATTTACGAATTAAAAAAAAGATATGCAGTGTGGTATCCGACTGAGTAGAATAGAGCACCCTCATTTCTTACCGAGGTGTCGTAAAAGGCGACTTAGCTAAGTTGACCAACCGTGTGATATCCGGTTGAGTAGAATTGACCACCATCTTTCTTACTGGGGGGTCGTAAAATACGACTAAGGTAAGTCGACGCCAGGCAGGCGGCCGGTCGTAAAATATGTAGCCAAATCATGTGACAACATGTTGTGCCGACCCGATTTACAGTGGGATAAAGGCAGGAGGATGATGATGATATCCGAATGTTAAAAATGTGAAAGTCTGTCTGTATTTTATTATTTATTATTTATAGTCTGTTTCGCTTTATCGACCAATACACTAGATCAATATCATTAAGTTAAAAATTATAATCCCGTTTCTCTGTCGGGAACAGGAACATTGAGAAATACATTATTGAGAAATACTTAAACGCTTAAGTTTGGCAGAAGTTACCACAAGTGAAGTATTTAAAGTAGCTTTAAATTAATTATTGACAATGCTTTAAAATTATTTTATTTACTACAGGATAAAATACGGCAAAAAATAGGTTTTTATACTTTTTTAAATTAAAATTATACAAGAAAATAAAAACAAAGCTTTTTATTTCGTAATTTAATTCTTCGTTTATTACAAATGGTCATTTGAATTTTGATACGAATAAATTTAAGCACATCTTATAAATAAAATTTAGTTCTATAAAGCGAAAGCTTTCCAATTTTTATTTTTAAGTAATTCTAAGACATTTATTGTTTATTTATTTTTAAAATTTTTATTTATTTTAGTAGTGTTATATTGCATTTAGTTATAACTTGAACCAAAATAAAAATGAAAATATTTAAAACTGCTCACCGTAAGTCTGTATCACAACTCGACAGAGCCTATACTGAAACTTGGACTGGGCGATCCCAAACAAGTGCTAGCTAGGGCTTCAGAAATTAAATCCGCAGTAATCCGCAGTAATAGTCTTACTAAGTGACTAGGTTTTTTCGCGGTTTTGTTCGTCGATTTTATATAAAAATCTTTTGAATAACATTTTACCCAACATTTATTTCCACCATCTTCATTTATAACAAAATAAAGGCATTTAAATATCAATGTCATTTTTTTATCAATAAAACATAGAGAGCCATAGTTCCTTTAGATCCATCATCATTCTCCTGCCCTTATCCCACCCTAAGTTGGGTCGGCACAACATGTTACAAACATGTTGTCACATGATTTGGCTACGTATTTTACGACCGGCCGCCTGCCTGATGTCAACTTACCTTAGTCGCCTTTATACCTCGGTAAGAAATGAGGGTGGTCTATTCTATGCAGCCGGATACCACACGGCACTTACCTTAGTCGCCTTTTACGACACCTCGGTAAGAAAGGAGGGTGGTCTATTCTATTCTGAGTTTGTTTGGATCCATAGGCAACAATTCATATTGAAATCTATCGTACGAAAAATTACATGATTAAATTTAGGATATTTGTAAGTGACTTAGCGCTCCCGCCATTAATTTACCAATACAATGGTACAATAAAATGTTTATTTTATGTTTTCTTTGGTTTAAATCTAAAGAAGACTTATGTAATTTTAGCACCTCACATCCACTTACGATGGTTGCATAAAACCTAATTCAATTACGTAGTGCTACAACACGAATAACTTATTTTATCTTTTGTCATTTATATTTTTACCTGTGAAGTATAAACTTTATATAACGTTCTTATACGTCATGCCAAAACTGAAATCATACCTCTAGGATAAGATAATTTTTGTCAATAAAGCTGCGCAAATTGATATTTTTTAGTAATTATTTAAAATATGTTAAGTAAAAAATACATTTCTATTTTAACTTTCGGCCCATGGGCTGCATTAAAAAAATTACAACCATGTAACAAAAATTGCTACTTTGGTTATTAGTTGTTTGTGATATAAATTTAGACAGTTAAAACTACTAGGGTAGGCATAGGGTTTCTCATTCTTTCTAGAGGGGTTTTGGGCTTTAGCCCACCAAGCTGCTCCTTTGCTGGTAGGTTACACATATCCCCATAATTCTCTATAGATATGCAGGTTTCCTCACGAAGGATAACTCTTTCACCGAAACACTTGTGATAACTTGCAAATATCAATTATGCGCATAAGTTAACAGAAAAACTTATTGGTGCCTGCCCGGTGTTTAAACCCGTCATCCTCTCGAAAGTATCACACGGTTTTACCGTTTGGCACAACTGACTTAAATAATTTATAGAATTAGGCATTACTTTGCGGAGATCCATAATACAAAAGTAATAATAAAAAATTGTTTTGCTATAATCCGCGATACAGTACAGTATGCCGCGTGGTATCCGGCTAAGTAGAATAGACCACCCTCATTCTTACCGAGGTGTCGAGGCGACTAAGGTAAGTTGACGTCAGGTAGGTGGCCGGTCGTAAAATACCTAGCCAAATTATGTTACAATATGTTAAAAGCATATTGTGCCGACCCCCCCTTAGAGTGGGATAAGTGGATATATATAGAATGAAAATATATAGAGTGCTAAATATATAGCGGACTATCCGTTTTTTCATACCCGTTACATGCAAGATTCGTAAAAACGCTTTGCGATTGTGTCTTGGAGTCTATCTCATGATGATGCTTCGGTTACGGGGCATTGTTGAGTTTGTTATAGTGAACTTGTGTAGTGCTTGTGTTTTGTGGTGGCAGTGGTGGAGGTTTTTGCTGTGTGTTTTTACGAATCCTGCGTGTATTAAGTATGAAAAAAAGGATAGTCCACTATACATTTAGCACTATATATATTTTCTATTTACTGTATCGCGGATTATACAAAAATATTTTTTATTATTACAACTGATTTAGTTGTTTAGTTATTGCTTGTTAATTAAAGACTTGATATCTCAAAATCAATCTTTCAATTTTATTTCACTCATATTTAATTATTGTATCTAATAAAAAACCTATGGCACTTAAATTGTTTATTTATTTGTTTAAACGGTAGCCCTCTCGGTTTACAAACACGTCGCACTTGCGTTCGAATCAAAATGGCCTCTCGAACAATAGCTCATTCAAGCATCCTGACTTTAAATCTCAATAAGATGTTACTGATTCATCATTGACAGGATCTTTATCCAAAAAGCGATCCGTCATCCTCTTACTCGCGCTATCAAGCGCATGCAACACTAAAGGGCGGAACAATGCGAACAGTTATTTTTGCCACTTGAGAGATCATTCGAGATCTTGTGTACCGTAAACCTGTCAATAATGTTATCCTGGAGAGGCAATCTGTCTAAATCCATTGTCGTTCGTCTCTTTGATACATCGAACAATGGTAATGCCGAAATGCATACGATTTAGCTTGAAATATATTTCAGACGACTTTTATCCGCGGTTTTGTTTGGATAATTTATATTTCTGGTATTTAAGATCAAATTAAGTTCGAAGTTTCTTCAAGTCATGTAAAGAGACTAAAGAATTTCTGGGATGTATGTAATCTCTAATCCACATTGGAACATGGTGGATTTAAGTTGTAATTGTTTTTTACAAGGAAAGAGGAAAAAAACTAAAAACTAAAAAAAAAATTTCACCACAACACAATATTCAAATCCTTGTCTCGATTCAGTAGAAATTATGTATTAAATATTAATTAAGAAAAAGTTTATTTGATGTACTTCGATGGTAGTCACAGGCTGTTCTTTAAGTTTTGTTGTATAATATGTGAAAAAATAGATATCTATTGAAGCGCCTACGAGTTATAGACACTTGCGTTTCAACCCGCGAACAAATAACATTCTAACAATATAGAATAAAAATTCTTATGATACTATAAAAAGGCAACATTATAAAATTCTTTAAATGCTATGATAAAAGATATCTAGTATTTAATAATAATATAATAAAGTTAGTAGTTAGGGGTACAACATCATTGTTGTCTTGTCAGAATGCCATTTATCCCTAGCTCTTATTTGAAGTACAATTAAAAAAAGTAAATTCGAATTACAAAATAAGACTAATGAAATTAAAACGATAGTTTTTTTACACGTTTACTTGCTTAAAATTTTACATTGTTGCATTAAAATAAAATAAATAGTGAAATTACAAATAAATATCACCAGAAAAGGGAATGTTAATCGTTAAAATATTTACAACTTATGAAATATATGCTAAAAATGTACATCTTGTTAAAGTAGATAAATTTCGACCGCGATTACGCCCTTTAAAGAGCTCATCAGTAACTGTCCAGGATGGGCTCGAAACTAATCGGGCTTACCCGATAGAAGAAGACGTGAGTATAGCCGATTTCTTTACAAAAACTAGATATTTATGATTCAAACGTATCTATTACACAATCTACACTAACTTTCCTATACATGCACTTATTCTAATTTACTAATCCACACTTAATTCTAATTTAATGTAATAGTCGCTTCAAGGTTTTTTTAAACAGTGGCTTACCTTTTTAAATTTTTTGGAAATCAATCCAATTCTATTTTAATCGTTCGACGTGATATATAAACAAAAATATTTTCGGCATATCTAAGTTGATCTTTAATCATAAACTACTAATGAATGATTCAGTATTTCAGCTTAAAGTAAAAAATATTATAATGTAAAATAAATTAATTTATTTACACTCGTACTTGAATACTATGACGGCGTAATTAATTTTACAATTAATAAAAAATATTACCCGTAATTTGTGACTTAAAAATTAAAAATTGAATTTTACAGCTTGCTACCCCTACAAGTCATGATAGTTGGCAACACAGTTTGATATGTTGACTAATAGATGTGGGTCTACATTATCTTTTTTTGCTAGAGTTATTATGCTAGAGTAGGAGACCTAGCCTAAAATGTGTCCATGATAATAAAGAGGAAGTAAATAAGACTGATTATCTGTCTCTCTTTTTTATGTGTGGTTAGACAAAGAACATATATAGTACCCGGCATTAAATATAGCACATCGATGTTTACAAGGAAATAGCCGGTCAGTTCGCTTTCGTAGAGCGCTGTCACTGTCACACACGGGTTCGTGCGACAGAGACGATGCTTTATGAAACAGAATCTAGCCGTTTTCTCTCTCCAAGCCACGATGTGCATTATCTAGAATTTCACCGTCCCTTTCCCTTATTTGTTGCGAAACTCTCACTTACAGCCTTGCCTGCGGTTCCCCTACTTTAGTATAATAACTATAATTATTGTGGTATATGTTACAGCATTACTGACTCTCCTACTAGCTAAAGACCTTTATTCCTCCTGAAGATTATTGAATTTATTCATTCTCTCTATTATCCATTCTGCTCCATTGCGAATAGGCAGTTTATATCATATGTCTTTAACAAACCCTATATTGAACATGCAGATTTCGCGATGTCTTCCTTCACAAAACTTTTGATTAGAACTTTGGCACAGAAATTTATTGAAAAACTCATTGGTACCTCCTTCAACTTTTGCAAACATGGAACAGACCACATTCTAATCATAAGGCCGTTACTGTAATATTACTGTGTATTTACTATTAAAATATTTATAATACTGAATAACATATATAGAGTTATGCGAAGACAGTTAATAGGCAAAATACTTGGCTCAATGTTGCCAATAGTTGTTGATTCAAATATAGCGTTACCATATTCTGTAATCTAATAACTTTTTAAAGACAATACATTTGAAGAAATTTTGGATATATCGATTTCAAAATGCGTTGTCATACTGCACCAACAACACCAACAATTTAAAACCATTAAAATTGCTGATTAATTTTAAATAATCGTGCAATATTATGAGATTTCAAATTCGGCCACATTAATGGAATGTAATTTGTAAAATTACCATTTTATACAATGTTAATATCGAATATATAATAATATAATCACAAATAATGGAATGCGTTATTTAATGTCACTATATGAGATTTCAAATTTACACTTCGAATGTGTTCTATATATAACTTTTATATTTTGAGCCACTTTGAGTAATTGTAAACGTTTTGGAATTCCATTCAGTTGTTAGACTTAAAGTACAGAGTTCTTTTGAGGCTATAATCAAAATAGGCTTATAATCAAAATAATGGAATGCGTTATTTAATGTCACTATATGAGATTCCAAATTTACACTTGGAATGTGTTCTATATATAACTTTTATATTTTGAGCCACTTTGAGTAATTGTATACGTTTTGGAATTCCATTCAGTTGTTAGACTTAAAGTACAGAGTTCTTTTGAGGCTATAATCAAAATAGGCTTATAATCAAAATAATGGAATGCGTTATTTAATGTCACTATATGAGATTCCAAATTTACACTTGGAATGTGTTCTATATATAACTTTTATATTTTGAGCCACTTTGAGTAATTGTATACGTTTTGGAATTCCATTCAGTTGTTAGACTTAAAGTACAGAGTTCTTTTGAGACTTAGAGTTTTACTTGCAAATGGAAATCCACTTATCGTCCTGACATTTCTGACAATCGACTCTACAGCACCAGTGGAATGTGCAGTTGCAGGGTTTGATGCTGGATTTCCTGATCAGTGCATGACCTCGTCCACAGCAAAGCAAATCACAGGAGCCCGTTCTTGACGTTCTTCCGATGCGGCAGACTCGGCCTGATGTACCAGCGGAATCCAACTTTGGGTCCGCTTCACAAAAGCTTGGCGATCTGTAGGTATATTTTTAAATATATTATAATAAAAAAAATCTTATTAATGCTTGCTTCATTCAACGAGACATACTTTTTCTTTCACGCAACGACAAGTTTGGCTTTTAGAACAATCTCTTAACTTTTTTATGCTTTACTAGATTGTTTGTGATGTAACAGAAGCTTGAAGGGGGTTTGTACAGTGTAAAACTTCTTGCTTTAAATTTGTGCTGTACAATTGTTTTTACATATTGATTCACTGTACCTGTACAAAAAAATTGTTTGCTTCTATCTCCGAAATGGCAACTGCTTTTATAGGCGTCTTCCCATTTCCTATAACTCCAAAAGGAATATAGCACAAAGTACAATTTTTTATATATACTGTTTCTACTTTTATTACCGCCGTATGGTAACCGGCTTAGTAGAATAGGCCACCCTCATTTCTTACAGAGGTGTCGTAAGAGGCGACTAAAGTAAGTTGACCCACCTAGTGATATCCGGTTGAGTAGAATAGACCCACTCTCATTTCTTGCCGAGGTGTCGTAAAAGACGACTAAAGTAAGTTGACCCACCGTATGGAATTCGGCTGAGTAGATTAGACCACCCTGATTTCTTACCGAGGTGTCGTAAAAGGCGCCTAAGGTAAGTTGACGTCAGGCAGGCGACCGGCCGTAAAATACGTAGCCAAATTATGTGACAACACTTTTTAACATGTTGTGCCAACCCCATATAGAGTGGGATAAGGGCAGGAGGATGATGACTGTATCTACTTTTATTAGACATATTTAAAATTTGTAATTGGCATGTTTTGAATTTTATGATAAATTTCTGTTATCATCTAAGTTCGCGCCACAATCGTTAAAGTAACCCAAATAATGTAATAGTGTATAAAAATTTTCCTTTTTCCAAATGAATAATGGGAAGTTTTTGTATGCTATGTTTTGCCATATTTCATCAATATTAGTTTAGAAAATTTGCCTTGAAAAGTTTAATAGACAGACGGACTCTCGCATTTAAAATATTAGTATCGATATTAACTTTTTAATAAAACTATGCATACTTTTCAAAGAAGAGCAAGCTATTTCTTGGAGCTGGTCGGGCTCGACTCTTCCTTTTTCCTCGTGGCCGACCTCGCAGTACTGAAGGTCCATTGTTTAACTCTTCTTGAGCCACTACCAGTGCCTAAACAAATCATAAACGGTACTTAGTTCTCGTATAGATGGGGTATTTATACTTTTTATATTGTGTTGTCGCATCAAATTCAAATTCAAATTCAAAATGTTCTTTACTCATGTAAACTTGTAAGCAAGTGCTTTTGAATCGTCAACTCTACTGCTGGTTCGGAAAGCTTTTTTTACCGAGCAGAGCCAGCAAGAAGCTCGGTGGTAGCTCTTATCGAATATAGTTCTTATAACTAGTTACATTTGGTCATTAGTATTTTGTATAGGGTAGAGAAGTAGCTGTATCCACGCATTTTTATTATCTATATAATCCTCAATAGTATAGTAGGCTTTTTGTATCGCCACCCTTTAACAGTGTTTTTAACCTGCTGTAGTGCCAAGACAAAATCGTCGTACTTTGTCTATTAAATACCTTACCTATCTTTTTATAATTATGTATATTCTAATGCACAATCATTAAATTGCTAAAAGTATATCGACTTTGGTGCGGTATTTAGCGAGGGTATTTTACATCATTTATGCCTAAATGCTTCAGTTACAAATTAGTCATCTTAGAATGAATGTACAACTAAATGTATGAATATAATAATAGGCATTTATTTTATTTTCACCTTTAAAAATATCAGAATTTACATAAACTACATAGGTATGCCGTGTGGTATCCGGCTAAGTAGAATAGACCATCCTCATTTCTTATCAAGGTGTCGCAAAGGCGACTAAGGTAAGTAGAATAGACCTCTTTCTTACCGAGGGTTCTTAAAATATGACTAAGGTAAGTTGACGTGAAGCAGGTGGCCAGTCGTAAAATACGTAGTAAATTGTGTGACAACATATTTGTAACAATTTGTGCCGACCCTACTTAGAATGGGATAAGGGCAGGAGGATAACTTAAACTGTATAGGTAATGTAATATTTATATTGTATGCAATATTTTAATTATTCAATTGTTTTGGTAACTAGTGATAAGAATTATTGTGTGAAAAGAGCAACCGCCAAGTTTCTTGCTGGTTCTTCTCGGTAGGAACAGCTTTCCGAACCAGCAGTAGATGTTGACGATTCAAAAGCACTTGTTTACAAGTTTACTTGAATAAAGAATATTTTTAATTTGAATTTGAATATAATAATAAGAACATTAAGATTGAATTTTAGACTAGTCATCGTTATTTCTGTTTTCAAAATAGGGCTGTTCGTTATAATTCTTAGGCATTTTGAAGTATAATTAACGCACCTTACGATATTGTCTCTTTATGGTGGACGCCACAACCCTAAAATCCGGCGTTGCTCGCCAGCACGTCCTTAGCTGGCAGCTACCAGATAGTCCGTGGCATTTGCATCGCACCTCCATATGGGATGAGAGTACCTGAGGAGGTCAATGGAACGTTATCTATACAGTGGAATAAAAAAAACTTTTTTAACGCCACGAACTACATGGACATACGAACGGGAAAAATATCGTGCAAATGACAGGATAGTAACTTTATTGTCATTTATACGGAGAGCATCGCATCCTTCACAGCATTCCAAGTATGGATGTACCGGAAAATGCACCGTTTACAGTTTCGCTTAGGCGAGGTGTTCCAGCAGGACGCACTTAAAACTAAAGGAAATGATAGGCGATGTCGATCAACGAAGATTTTGTATGGGGACTTGTTATGTAACTACAAAGCAGCACTATAGCGAGGAGTAATGTCAAATTGGCGCCATCTATTATTCTAGCGAGGAAAATACGTCCGTAAATCGTGTTACTAGTATAGTACCCGGCATTAAATAATGCACATCGATGTTGAGAACGAAACAGCCGGCCGGTTCGGTTTCGTAGAGCGCTGTCACTGTCACTTAGTCAGTATATGACGTTTCGCATCAGTTCGTCAGTCTGTGCGACAGAGACAACGCTCTATGAAGCAGAATCTAACCGATTTCTCTCTCTAAGCCTCGATGTGCATTATTTATTGCCGCTATATGTTATGTTACACTTTTTTAAATATGTAATTATTGATAGTCATTTAATATATAAAAAAAAACTTACATGTACTTTTCAATCATATCAGCAATAATATAAGTAATCTAATATTGCTGACTGTACTTAAAAGTGTTATCTGGCCCGGTGTCCACTAAAGCGGAGAAGAGAGGAGATGGTTTATGAATACCAAACATATATCGTCATTTAAGCCGAGCGAAGGGAAGATATGGAAATAACTATATCTGATTGGTGTTCAAAACTCATCTCGTGGCCTCTCCGCTTTGGTGGAAAACGGGCCTCAATTTCTATGATGAACTAACAGAATGAACATATGGCAACGGAAGGGAATGAAGCTTTGAAAGTAAAGTTAACTTTGTTTTCTTAACCGATGTTTTCTTGGTGATATATTAACGGAATCAATGTATCAAATCGCAATGATGCTTTTGAAAGTAACTATTAAAAAAAATATACAAAAGACGGGGGCAGTTTCTTATGTACATTATTCTTCTTCGCCAAACGATAGAAGTCCACTGCTGGACGTAGGTTTTTTCACAGGATCTCCATACCGTTAGTTATTTAACAATGACATTATTTAGTTACAAATACTAACCCGCAACTTGTATGTCAATCGCCCAAGTTGTTCATTAAATGAAATTATTTAGAACCCATGCGTTACAAACGGTGTCGTGCGAAACCATAAATCGGAATTGTCCCATTACGTGACCGCATCTCACACAATTACGCGATCAAGCCACCCACTAGTTCATAACATTTACATAATTAAACGCCTCACTGCAATCACGCTGACGTCTTAATTTTGCCAAAGCCGCCGGCGGAATAATTTCCCAAATTGAGTCGGGGCAAAAATTCAAATAAATCGGTGTCCCAGCCCACCTCTCGATCCTGTGGGCCTTAATAACCTGGCATTAAGAGCGCCCGCGATAGAATTCGCCACCCAAGACGTTTGTAATACGTCGTAATGAAGCCGGAATATTAAAAATGGCCTCGAACCGCTTATTATGTTCTCACCTCGGCGGGCGTTTCGTAAAATACGGCGGGCTAATATGGGCCCCGGAGCGAGGGCCCGACCACGCCACCGCTGCATTTGGCCGTGATGGTGGCGCTATCGTAACACTATAAAGGCCTTCGACACTGTAGCGATTCCATACCAGCAGGCCTACCATGAACTCTTATTGCGACTCAGTCAAATCAAATCAAAATATTCTTTATTCAAGTAAACTTGTAAACAAGTGCTTTTGAATCGTCAACTTTAATGCTGGTTCGGAAAGCTGTTCCTGCCGAGAAGAGCCAGCAAGAAACTCGGCGGTTGCTCTTTTTAAAATATAAATCTTAGAACTAGTTACATTTATTTATTACTGTCTTGTACAGGGTAGAAGTGTACCTATATCCACACATCCTTATCATCTAAGTAATCTTCAACAGTATAGTAGGCTTTCTGTATCAGCCTCTTTTTAACAGTGTTTTTAAATTGCTGTAATGGCATGACCAAAATTGATTTCGGAATTTTATTATAGAATCTTATACCCAAACCCACAAACGATTTACGTACTTTTGCTAGGCGCAAAGCAGGAGTCGCAAGCTTATGTCGGTTCCTACTTTGTCTATTATATACATCACCTATCGTTTTATAATTCTTTATATTTTTATGTACAAAAATTACGTTATTTAAAATATACTGTGAAGCAAATGTTAGAATACCTGTTTCCTTAAACTTCTCTCGCAGGGAATCACGCGGACTTAAATTGTAGATGCCACGTATGGCTCTTTTTTGTAATACGAAAATTTTTTCACTATCCAATTGAAGACGTAGACGAAATTGTTTTGCTTTTTTATACCATGACGTCTTAAAGACGCACACTTTAAGTCGTTGCCGAATGAGCCTTCGGAATGCGTCCTAAAAACAATTGAGTAAAAGAGACAGAGTTATCTATAGTTCATGTAACGTTTTCCTTTTCAAACATTACGACCCCAATGCAATTCACACTTCATGGTACGAATAGAAAACAGTTGGGTTTAGGCACTGACTTTGAATTGAATCGTTTTCTAAAAGTTCATGGGAGGCCTACTAATCTTCCTAGGGATGTCACTTGGAGTGGAAGGAATTGATTAATAAAATATTATATTGATAACTCGGACCGAAAAAATCGATTGTTAATAATCGATACTACGATCAAACTAGAAATAGAAGTCATCCGACAAACTATTGCGACTTACAAAGATTGATATTGTTGTTTGGCTTTAACTTTTTTGAACAAGCAAATAGCTTAATATTAGATTATTATGTTCAAAATATTCATATAAATAATTTCGTGTACAATTATAATACTAATTTACTATTGTGACGAAACCGCCTTATCTAAGGATCAAGGATCCGTTTCCTACTAATTAACATTTTATATCTTATATATTAGATAGATACATGCCGCCGTTTGGTATCTAAGTAGAATAGACCACCCTCATTTCTTACTGAGGTGTCGTAAAAGACGGCTAAAGTAAGTCGACCCGCCGTGTGATATCCGGCTGAGTAGAGTAGACCACCCTCAATTCTTACCGAGGTGTCGTTAAAGGTGACTAAGGTAAGTTGACCCGCCGTGTGGTATCCGGTTGGGTAGAATAGACCACTCTCTTTCTTACCGATGGGTCGTAAAATACGACTAAGGTAAGTTGACATCAGATAGGCGGCCTGTCGTAAAATACGTAGCCAAATTATGTGACAACATGTTTGTAACATGTTGTGACATAATCCCACTTAGGGTGGGATAAGGGCAGGAGGATGATGAGGATGATGTTCTTATTATAAACGTTCTATTAATAACAGGTTACCTCTTCATTCAAAAAGTTATAATAAATTAGAGCAGTTCCAATCTTTCCAAAAAATAGAGGAGCCTTAGTATTGTACTCAACGTTCTGAAAATATAATACCTTTCAGCTGTCTCCCTGTGAAGTGGTAACTAAATCAAGTGGTATTAATTAGTGATATCGTTAAAATCATCAATACCCAAATCAAATGTTCAGGAATTTATAATCATTCGTCAAGTCTCGCTGGGGCAGTCTGTGTACGCGTAACTATCATCAGTCTATTGCTCCCAATCAGGCACTCGGGGGGCGAAAGATATGTTTATGTCTGCTAACGATAGACATATTAACACTTTAATATAAATCGCTCTCAAACTAGACTACTATGTTATTAAGATATCCATCACACTGGCACAACTTGTTTAGCGAGATCTGTTAATTAAAATTAGATTTCGAACACATATGACAGCATTCCGGATAAAGTTAAATACTTTTTTGAATTCTTTGTTTTTCTTTTGTTTATGAAATAAATTGTTCTTCTTCTTTATAGAATTAGGTGTTACTTTGCGGAGATCCATAATACAAAAGTAATAATAAAATTATTTAGCTATAATCCGCGATACAGTAAATAGAAAATATTTATAGTGTTAAATGTATAGTGGACTATCCGTATTTTCATACCCGATATGTGCAGGATTCGTAAAAACACATGCACAAACCTCCACCACTTCCACCACAATACACAAGCACTACACACGTTCACTATCACAAACTCAATAATCGTTTCGCCCCGCAACCAAAGCATCATCAGGAAATAGACTCCTTGATAAAATCGCAAAGCGAGGTTTGTGCAAATGTTTTTACGAATCCTGCACGTATCGGACATGAAAATACGGATAGTCCACTATACATTTAAGACTATATATATTTTCTATTTACTGTATCGCGGATTGTAGCAAAATAATTTTATTATTACTTTTGTTCTTCCTTTCTTTCATACGTTCAGTTTATTTTCTAGTTTAATGATACAGTGACACCTTGTAACGCTTATTAGGATTTTCGGTTGAAGGAAACATCGTAAGCAACCAGTGGAAAACGTTTGTAACCTACGAATCCGCATTAGAGTAGTTGTTTTCTCCAAAATGAGAGAACAGACCTTTGTCCAGCTGTGTGATATTGACTACTTTACTGTTTCCAGGATTTAATATTTACGATGCGTAGAGTGGAATGTTATTATTGAAATCTATTTCATGGTTTATTCTTATATCTGCGCAAAGTGATTCTGTCCTTTTTTACGCCTTACGTATTAGAAAATATAAGTAACTAGCTGTTCCAGCAGCTTCGCCCGCGTGGAAATCTGCGTGCCACAATTTTTTTCTAGAATTCAAATTTTAAACATAAAAGTAGTTATTGTAGGATAACCATAAGAGATAGAGACATGCTATATATTTTTTTGTAGTATTTTTATAGATCTACAATTCTATAGTACATTACTTTAGCGTATCTCTGCTTGTTTACGCAGCGCACGCGAATAAAGCTCCCAGCAAGCAATTTATTTAACAACTGCGCGATCTCTTAAACACAATTTACATAATACCGATATGTACTATTTACCTTAACCATCCGGAAGTATTGCACTATCTTTTGGTGAAAACCGTACAAAAATCCGTTCAGCAGATTTTGAGAAAATCGATTACATACAGACAGACACCTTTTTGGGACTTTGTTTTATAATAAGTATAGATAACTACTTCTAAAGAAAAAGCAATCATTGTTTCTTCTTAATTTTCTTTGTTCTCAGTGTGAACAAAGAAAATTATTTTAGCAATTATTTTATTTAATACACTGTTAACTAATAACCTAAATAGTAATCCTAGGTCAATATATTGTCACGTGCGTTTTTAATTTCAAGAAAAAAGGATTATTATGCTATGAAAGGAGTAGTTTTAGAAAAAAAAACTGAAGAATGTTAAATATATAACTACCGTTGTAAGCCGACAATAAAAAAGGCATTAATATTACGGTATTTCGTTATTTAAACATCGATTTACTGAGCATTACCGAATTTGCCACATTTTTAGCTATAGACTTTTCCGACATTGTCACAAATAATTTTAGTTTAGATTTTTTATCCGATTGTCTTATGTTTCTTCTAATATACGCCGCTCAGTTGAAAATTGTGCGTATGTGCTCGTAGAAGGTTGGAAAGTTCACCAGATACTTGCCTTTCTATTGCCAGTGTATCAGTTCATAGATAAGCTAAGACTAAATGGAATAAGCGCCATAAGGTATATTAGATTCTGTCTGTTAATAATACAATACTTTCTTCGATTATCGCATTCGCTAAATTATGTGGTTAATGTGATAGGGGCTTAACATTAGAGCGAGTACGGCAGCGGTAGCAAAAAGTAGAGAAATAATGACAGGTCCATTCAAACGTATCATTATGTACAATAGCTCCAATTAAAAAATGTTTTCTAGTATGTAATTTTGGTTGATGTGTGTTTAAAAATAATAATTTAAAGGTGACTTTGTCTAGAGGTTGATATTATCATAAATTTTAAATTATTTATATCCTTAAGCTTCTTATGAGCGAACTGGACAAAGCTTATGTTAGGTTTTTAATACTTTTTAGTTAATTCTCTATTGCATATGCAATGGATATCAGTGTTCATGACCCAGGCCTAGAGATCTGCGTCCTACGAAAAGATTGTGTCGCTAGTGAACATACACGGAAATGCAATGAAGTCGCTGAATATGTGCTAAATAAGAAACCCCCCTGAGTTTCGATAAATTTCGACGTGTTTTTGCATAATATTTGCTTTTACTATGACCAGCTGGGGACTTCTATCCTTTGAAAAACGTACAGAAATTTACTTAGATTCCATATTCAATATAGATTGTATAAAATCTAAAACAATAAATTTAAAAACGTTTTAAGATCTACGTAATTATTCCTTTTTGGTATCCCATATTTGTCTCCTACACTACAGCGTTGATATCCGCTAAATATTAGCAAGATTAACCCGACCCACCTTAGGATTTATTATTATGTTCAAACCAAATAAAATGAATAAATTATTTGGAATAATAATACACAACGACAACAAGAAACAACGCACCAGTCACATTCACAGTAGACTAAATAAATACAACACAAAAAAAATTGTGACCTAAATTTAAAATTGTAGCAAAGTATGAAATGGAAGCAGCTAAGATCTAAGTAATCCGATAGAGAACCAAAACGCCTCTCAAAATGATGATTTAGAAATGGTATTGGCCAGTCACGAATATGAAAATTACGCTGATCAACTATCAGCAGTGTTTTCAACTTTCCACAAACATCAATTAAAGCTGGATATATTTTCTAAATGTAAACATGCCTATGTAAATAGGCCAACAAACAATTAGACCTTACGTACTCTTTGTTCAATCCTAAACGTGGTACACCATCCGTTTTTACGTGCAGCGAACTGCTTTTGAAATCAGTTTGAAATGGAGTGAATGATCACAAAATAATTACCATCTATCGGTGATCGATGTAATTTTACGGGATCATCCGCTGATCATTCTAAAAATTTCAGCGCTAAAATAGAATCGATTTCGTTTCGGGACATACAAATAAGCATTCATTTTTATATATATAGATAAATATAAAGTATATATTGAAAACATAGAACTTTGTGATATCTGTTTTGAGGAAGAGGGGAGCTCCTAACACAGGAATTATGATTAATGCTCAAAACGAGATCACATTTTATAACAATTTGCAAAATTGTACTATGCATGTTGATGAAACAATGAATTATTTTTTAGATTTCGTGAAAATGAAAATGTCTTTTAAACGTAAAAAAGTTCACCATGTAGCGTTGATTGCTATTTTGCTTTAGCCATTTTTAATAATAATGTTCGTGATTCATAGGTTAATCTCTGGGACGATTAGAATTAGCAGTGACTAAACTAATCGGTTTAAAATGGCCGTAGCTAATCTGATGGACGAATTAAGCGGGTCGTTGGTAAAACCGCGCACAAGGACATCACATTTTTATGGACTCGGATTAATTTGTTGCGTAAAAACGTGTATGTGTTTTCCGTGCTTGCTTTAAAGAATTCCTACAATGTTGAAAGTCCACAGTTTTATAAATTTTTTTTAATTAACCACTTTGCTTTTTAATAAAACACTACTAAAGCAATCTGCAAGCACACGCTCCCGTGAGAATTTACGGTTCCTAATTTTTGTGAACTTGTATATAACAATGAAACGAATTAAAAAGAAATCATGACAATCTATACCTAAAGTACAGAATTTTATGTTTCATGTGAATTATAAAAGTAAAAAAAATGAAATAACAAAGCAACCAAAAAATTTGTTTTTGGACTCTGAAATAAATTTGAAAGATTAGTACCGAAATAGGAAAGCAAGAAAGCATTATAATTATGTAGTTAGCTTGATGTATTCTGATAAAGAAATGATACGTAAACTAGTATGTAATTAATAGTACTAATACGTAAAGTAAATGAAAATGAAATATTAAAAGAAATTAAAAGAAGTAATATAGAAACTAGCAACACTGACATTAAGACGCATAAACATATTATTCAAAAAATAAAAATAGAAGAAAGTATAAAAAATATAAGATTTTCAATCGACAATGCAGATTTGTTTCAATGTATTTTATTTACATTTATGTCTGTAATAATAAAGGCTGTATGTATTATTGTTGCTTCATAAAGTGTTTTCTACGACTTCAGTAATGGGATAATTCATGGTTACACGTTTAAATCTCCTGTTTGTTCATGTAGAAACCTTTATATAACATTTTAACGCCTACGGTAAAAATAGACCAGAGTAAAATAGAGGCCAGAGTTAAAAGAGTAGGTCTAGTTTTTTATTTTCTCGCTTTAGTGGTATAAAAGATATATACAAAATGTTGCATGCATACATTCATTTTCCCAAAGAAAATAAAAAAAAAATTTACTAATTTGCTGTATTTTTTTATTTATCTCTAAAGTTCTATGGAAAAAATTGTATCGTAACTGATTTAAGTATTGTATATACGCGATATTTTAAAGAAGGCCATAGCACTCGAAATTTGTTAACCTCCGATGGAAGAATAGATAAATTGACTTCTCGTACTTAATAACGGCTTAACTAGTAACTTACTTATTTTTTATACTTCATTTTTGATCGTTATATCATTTATAAGGGATGACATAGTAATAATAAAATACTTTAAAAAACCTTAAAAAGCTAAGTATTTAACTGCTAGTTTTTCGATTTATAAATATGACTTGGAAGCACGGTTTTGCCGATAATGTGATAATGGTAGTGGTCTGGTCCATATGGAAACCGAAAAACGGACACACCATTACAACGTTGGTTACATAAAATTTTAAAAAAAATCTGTATTAAAATGGACCCGCGTGTGATATGCCTTAATTATTCCCCTCATTACTAGCGAGGTGTCGTAAAAGGCGGCTAGGGTAAGTTGACGACAGGCAGGTGGCCAGTCGTAAAATAACTAGCCAAAAGATGTAGCAACATGTTTAAAACATAATGTGCCGACCCCACTAGAGTGGGATAAGGGCAGGAGAATGTTGCTGGATTAAACTGGATGTGTGTTGCAAATGTTAGAGAGGCTTGGAACAAAATGAAGGAGGTCTATATTCGTTAAACTCTTAAAGTAATAAATAAATTGACACTAATAATTTTGATATTTACGAAAATTACACACACATATAAACTAATTTAATAATAAAGAATACGAATAAAAATAATGTGAAAGTAAGACTACAAGTTATAATAAGGACAAAATAAAGACTATTAAAAAATGGTAATGAAGGTATTAAATTTTCTTTCACACTTTTTAAAAAAAAAGATGCAATCTTTATTTGCCAAATATAAATAAAAAATTAATATAAAAAACGTTGTAGATATTTATACAACTATAAACCTTTTTACCAAAGTTAAAACTGATGAAAACACAAATTAATATCGAAATCCATCTACATACGATAAGAAAATATTAACTCATTCGAATCGATTTTTTCTAACATAATTATCACCTCTCGCTCACTAATGTAAAACCTAATTTCTTGCGTGGGTTGAAATCTTTTATTGCACCGGTATAGGGAGGGACTGGACGCCGATTACATCGTTACGTTACGCATAAATAGTATTAAAATCGTTCTCAAGATATATTGAAACGCATCGTAATGTTGTGATGTAGTCTATATCCGTGGAGATGTATCCAGATAGGAAAATCCAATAAAGGTGTTTGATAGTGTCGTTTTTCCGGTGTAAAGTGTCCATTATTACGTAAAATTGACATATTGGTAAAAAAGTTTCAGGTGGTATTAGAATTTCTCTGCTCTCCTTCCTATATTTAACATTTTAGGCTAGACTATAATGTCAATAAGTAGAAATTGAAAACTTCGAAAAGTATCTGAGTGAATGACGATTCAGAACTGTCATAGAGCGTCGTCTGATAAGAAATTTGGAAAGTAATGGTTAGTATTTACAGTTTTATTTTGAATATTGAGATATAACTGCTTTAAAAGAAGCTAAGTTTTAAAGAACCACATGAGTATTAAAATTATATTTAAAAAAATACACGACAATGATTTGTCTATTTTCAGATCCCTAGATATGGCTAAAAAAGAAATGGCTAGAAATCTTCTATCAGTTTATGATATAACGTACCCTATCAATGATGATTTAGTGTTGGTATCTTAATGTATCGGATTTATTAAGATGAATCATCGGACTTGCTATTCAAGAGTTTGAAAGACAGTTTTTTTTGTTTAAACCACATTCGCTTATTTAGTTACAGTAATCCAACAACTCCGTTACGGGATGGTGTGTAAGCGGTCGACTTTATTTTGACATTAATAAAAATATCATCGTGGGTTATTATAACAGAGCGTGTCTAACAGAGATCCCACTGGGTTGGAGGCTGTTAATTATGTAGCTACAAAACAAAATGGAGGGAACAATGGTCAAGTGTGGTCGGACCACCGGGGGCGTGGGCCGATTTCTCTGCATCTTTATAGGTCTTGATCACTGTTAATAATGGGAAGATTATTCTTTATATTCATTAATATAAGATTCTATAATAAAATTCCACAATCTACTTTAACTTTACCATTTCAGCAGTTTAAAAATACCATTAAAAAAGGGCTAATTCAGAAGGCTATTATACTATTGAAGATTACTTAGACGATAAGAATGCGTGGATATAGCTTCTCTTCAATCCTGTACACGACATTAATAACTATATGTAACTAGTGATAAGAATTATTGTTTGAAAAGAGCAACCGCCGCGTTTCTTGCTGGTTCTTCTCGGCAGGGAAAGCTTTCCGAACCAGCAGTAGATGTTGACGATTCAAAAGCACTTGTTTACAAGTTTACTTGAATAAAGAATATTTTGAATTTGAATTTGAATATACATAATATAGAAATTAAGTAAGTTTTTGAAGTAATATCAACTTCTCTCTATATACTTTATTCTCTATTCCGTTCTCTCTAGTCCTGTAGATATTCTCAAGTCTTTAGTATTTGTTTCATTAAAAAAAAAGTTTAACTTTTTAGTATATTTTATTTTTGCTTAATCAAAATTGTATTTGCTTCCGTCTATTTTATAGTGACCATAAGTGACATATTAACTTATTTCATTGCTTGCTTCCTTCGTCACCATACAAATGGTGACGAACCAAGCAACCGGTTTTTATTAATTTATTTGTATTTTTTGTGATATATTTGTAGTTGATGTTGTCTTACTAAAATGAAAAAAATGTACCAAAATGAATTATCACAATTTTTTTATATCACAACCAAAAACTATAGCCCAGTCTTGTATCGTCAAAAGAAACGTGCCTGATTTCTAAACCATATTGACTCTTATCTCTTCAACATATATTGTAAATGTCCCTAGGCTATAAATAGATCACATAAAATATCATGCAGACAACATTGTAGGTTAATTATTAGTTTTGGCATGATTTTATGGTGACTACAGTTGGCTATAAAACGTCAAATCGAAATGCTAATAGCGTTCTCGTCAGAACTAATGTATGTCTCCGACTTTTTGCATAGTAAAAATATATTAAATTTTGATATGAAAATTTAATATTTTTATATGAATTAGGCACAACTACATCGAGAATCGTCTAGGGAAATTTCCTGCTTCCTTTGTTAGCTGGTATTCATTTGTTTTAGAATGCTTATAAGGTAACGGCCCGTTATTATCCCACTGCTGGGCATAGGCCTCCTCTCTTCGTTTCTGGAGAGAAGGGTTGGAGTTAAGACCTACCAGGCTGCTCCAATGCGAATTGGTAGGTTACACTTATCCCTAGAATTATCTAGAGGTATAGGTTGTATATATACATACACTCGAAAATCATTATCCTGCCGATAGTTCGGTGAAAATCGGTAAAAAGTATGTAATTTTTCTATGTAATTTCTTTCTGGAGTGCAATTGAAGGCAGTGGCAACGGGGTACAGAGGGTGTACCCCGTTGCCACTGCCATGTATGCAATATACATTTTTATTACAATACCTTTATCTATATATATAAAAAGAGAAAGTATGTATGTTTCTTATAGACGCCGAAACGTCTGGAACGATTTTATTGAAACTTTCAGAAAAATCTTTATTTTGACTCAGAGGATAATCCTGTAAAGTTTGGTGGCGATTGGAGCATTTTTTAAAACTGTAATATATCTTTAAATTAAGCCGGGTGAAGCAAGTTAGGTATGTTAGTTAATTAATATATTAGCGGTCAAAAGACGATGTCATATAAATCTATCTACTAACATTGCAATAACTATTTAGTTATGTGATATAATTCACATATGTTTTGACTTGAAACGTACAAACGTTCGGTATAACATTTGAATGTTTGATATATAAGCTAATTTCCATATTTAACGTTAGCTACTGGTATAAGACTAATTGACTAAATGGAAGCTCTAATTTACTGCTCTGTTGTTTGGTAATCGTCACTCGGGCTTAAGAGGAAAAATTATGACTTTTTTTGGTTGGATTAAGGATTGTCATTGGAATAAACTTCAAATTATAATCTCTAATACTTTGTGGGCGAAAATTTGAGAGCATGTTTTTTTTGTAGTAACTTCAAGAGTAGTAGTACTACTATTTACTGCTATCTTGGGAAAATCCACAATACCTTAATTTACGGATATCTATAATACAAAAGTATTTATTAATACTTTGCTATAATCCGATTTATAATAACCCGATTCTTAAAATATAAAAATATATGTAATAATCTGAATAATCAAAATAAAAAAAATACTAATAATCACAAGAGAATCACAAATCTTAGCGTTTTTGTCGTGAAATAAATCTATCTCCTGATTGAACCGAATGCAGAGGTTGTAGTAGTGAATTTGTGCAGTGCTAGTGTGGTGTGATGTTGAGGGTAGAGATTTGTAGTGCATGCATTTTTATGAATTCTGCAGGTATACAAACTGATACTATAGTCTTCATTTAGCATTATATTTATTTTCTTTTATCACGACCTATAGTAATCATCATTATTCTCCTGCCCTTATCTCACTCTAAGTGGGGTCGGCATAACATGTCAACATACCTTAGTCGCCTTTTACGACACATCGGTAAGAAAGGAGGGTGGTCTATTCTATTCTGCCGGATACCACACGGCCTATATTAATATTAAGCAGAGAAATTTCTGATGAAAACTCCTATAGGTTCACGGGCTCTAACCATTCGGAAATCACGTCATTAGCTTTATATATCCAGCAACAATAAATAAAGATTTAAGAAGTCAAGCTGCCAGTTATAATGACAACGTTGTGATCGCATAAACATGACAAACTCTGATTTGTTATTGTCGGCTTACAAATCTACCGGCGATCATCGGCAGACAGCTGAGCCAAAATACTCGACCGACCCTACCGGATTACTTCTAATAATTTAATAGGCCTTCCGCCTAATAATAAACGTGTCAAAGCGACTTTAAATACGACATAACAACTTTAATAAAGCTCCCAAAAAAGCCTGTTTCAAACAATAATCACCTCTATTGTATTCAAATAAGATTCTTTATGTAATTTAGTGGATGTAAATATGGACGTGACAGGGGATATTATGTCTGTTCATAACAAAATCTGACATTAAAGCCGCATACCAGTACTTAATAGTATTTATATAATTACGTTTGTTAGAACGTTTTTTATAGCGTTTTTTGGAACAAATTGTTAGATTTATAAATCGTTCATTGTGTCTAATTATGTAGTGGTAAATTTATATTGATTGAGGCCACCCGTTAGTGACATTTGTTGAGGTTGTCTGATTAAGATGTGTTTTGATTAAGAATCACTTACAAATACTTAATTTGTTGCTTTATGTTAGAAGGCTCGCAGTAAATCTTCTTTAGTTACAAACAAAGACATTTTCAACTTCCAAAATCCATGCTAACATTATAAATGTGCAAGTCCGTCTGTCCGTTTTCACGTCTAATCCGGTGGAGCAATATTTAAATAAATAAATAAATAAATCTATGTGGTAAATGCGCGGATAGTGAAAAAATTCTGCGGATAGTGCCATCTACGATTTAAGTCCGCGTGATTCCCTGCGAGAGAAGTTTAAGGAAATAGGTATTATTACATTTGCTTCACAGTATATTTTAAGCAATTTTAATTTTTGTGCATAAAAAATAAAGAGTTATGAAACGATAGGTGATGTATATAATGGACAAAGTAGGAATCGACATAAGCTTGCGACTCCTGCTTTGCGCCTAGTAAAAATACGTAAATCGTTTATAGGTTTGGTATAAGATTCTATAATAAAATTCCGCAATCTACTTTAACTTTACCATTACAGCAGTTTGAAAATACTGTTAAAAAAAGACTAATACAGAAAGCCTACTATACTATTGAGGATTACTTAGACGATAAGAATGCGTGGATATAGCTACTCTTCGACCCTGTACAAGACATCAATAACTATGTGTAACTAATAATAAGAATTAATCTTTGAAAAGAGAAACCGCCGAGTTTCTGGCTGGTTCTTCTCGGTAGGAACAGCTTTACGAACCAGCAGTAGATGTTGACGACTCAAAAGCACTTGTTTACAAGTTTACTTGAATAAAGAATATTTTGAATTTGAATTTGAATATGAGAAACTTACTTATTGATTAAATTTTGTATAAATTAAGCTTTTGTACTGGGTACATCTTTTTCACCCTGTTTGTAGGTCAAAGTGTTCGGACAGTTCGTGTTGTCAGTAATGACAAATGGATCCGAAATTTCTTTTCTGACTAAACTTTTTTATGTTCCCAATAAGCTAGCTTAGAGTTTATCCAGTATGGATGGCTGTGACAAGCAATAATCAGAATGTTCTTACTTGATTAAATCAAAAACTAGAAAACCCATAGAAAAATCATTAGACTCCTGCCCTTATTCCAACCAAGTGGGCTGAGTACAACATATTTTAAACAATTGTGATATGATTTGGTATTTAACGAGCGTCCGCCTGCCTGACGTCAACTTTCCTTAGTTGCCTTTTACGACACCTTAGTAAGGGTGGTCTATTATACTCATCCCGATGCCACATTTGGTAAGCCCATAGAAATATGAAGAAGAAAAGTGCTGATAAAGTTTAATGGGTCGCGAATTATAAAGCGTGCCATAATTATAATTGTTAATTTCCGGTGTATGTAGCTTCTTAATCTCCTTTAGAGCACCACGGTGGGTTTTGTTTAATTCGTTTCTCCAAATCGAGAGGAAGCTCTTCCACTGCACTCGTAAATTATCAGGCCATTCACTTTTATAATAATATATAACTTGTTTAAAAGTAATAATAAAATTATTTTGTTATAATCCGCGATAAAGAAAATAGGAAATATATATATATTGATAAATGTAAAGTGGACTATCCATTTTCATACCCAATAACATGCAGAACTCGTTAAAACACAGTCGTATACAGCTGGTCTTTCAATATAAATATACCTAACATCCATAATTCCATGATACGTCAATGATACAAGGGGTGTATCTCGAAAGTGTTCAAAATGGCCGTATAGACGTCGAGAATAAGTTATAACACATATTTAGTTTGAATTGTAAAGCGGTAAATGGGCGTTGGCCCATTATGGCCAGGTGGGTGGTCCAAAGACGCTCAGATATAAAATTACAACATAAATAGGGTATGGCCCTGTTGTAGAAGATACCTGATGTTCTGATCAGGTATCTTCTACAATATCTGGTTGTGATACTCACTTCGTTGAATTTTAAGTTCACTGAACTTCATATCATCATTTAGAGAAGAAAAACTCGCGTCTAAGTAATTTAGGATTGATATAACTTGTTTATCGGTATGTATAAAACAAAATTTGATGTATATCATAGACATACGAGAGGTCACAAAAAGCTTGTGATACCTGCATTGCGGCTCAGCAGAGAAAGAGAAACAAGCAAGAAACTCTGACTAAAAGAGTCAACATTTTTTTTATAGAAAACTTTGGCCCTCGGAGGGAATCGAACTCGTGACCCTCGGAGCTCAAAGCACTGCCACTTGAGACAACAGACCATTAAAAAAAGAAATCTGTAACATTCATAAGAGATATTTAAAACTACTCTGGCTGTTACCGCAGCGTCGATCTTATAATTGAGGCAATTTTAATCCGTACTATAAATTCCAATCTTATTATTCACCCCTCCGATGATCAAACTGGTGTTATGCGACGACGCATCTAATAGACTAATTGAAGAGCTGTCGATTGTAGTGTCACTGAAATCTTTGTTGTACCCTACCGTCTCCTGACATCAAACAACTGACGACTTTCAAATTGACTTATGGTAGGGTGCGATTTCTTAAGCGTCTGCTTTTATTTCGAAATTAGAACCAACTCAGCAAGAAAAGGAAAGAAAATTTCGACAGTTCTTAAGAACATCCTAATCTATAATCGCTTGAAAAAAAAATTATATATACGTATATGTATATAGATATTAGTCTCAATTAAACTTTTATAAGTGTAAATAAACCGCATCAAAACGGCTTGTCAACTTATAATACTATGTGACTGAAAATTGATATGATGAAATCATTCACACACGCAGGATTACATACAAGTAAAAATAAGAAAAAGAAGAAAATATATGAGAATAAAAAAGATTATGTCAAGCATTGGAGGTTTTTAGATACAAGGAAAATTAAATTGATGGTATTGCCAAAAAGGAGGATAATATTTGGGACGAGGAAGGGCATGCGATTTTTTGAATAAGCGAGTTATTGTTGGATTAGAGCACTATCTAGTTCGGACAGATTCCAAAATTAGAAGATATCAAAGAGAATATTCAAATTAAAGGGAATTTCATACAATAATGTAAAGTGTGAGTTTTATGTTATTAGGTTTGATGACTAGAGTGTATTACACTTTGTTTTGTTGTCTTTAGATTTTTACTGCTTACTGATTATATATAGCTATTCCATTCATTTGTATAAGTTATCACTTACCGATCTTCCAGCATTGTTATTGTGCACGTTGATTTTCGACTGCAAATCGTCGACTTGTTCTCGGACATCTAGAAACTTCTTGGAGAACTCGATGCCGTATGCAAGGTTGTGTGAACAGCCGCTCCATTCCCATTTGTTCGTCCTTGCTCGACCTCTGTCATGGGCGGCGCGGTATCCCAGGGCGTCGCAGCCACAGGATATCAGACGACCCTGGGCACATGCTCGTGCTACTGAATGTGCCACACCCGCTGCAGTCAATGCGTAGAGAAATGCAGCCTCGCGAAATCCTATTTATGAAAATTGACTAAATTTATTAATATCCTATGAAAGTCTGTCGGTTCATTTGTTACGATTTCACGGCTAAACCGCTGGACTAATATTAACATATAATTTAGAAAAGTTCCCAATTAAATAAAATTTAAAGTTCGAATTTTTATTTTGTGTTTTGCGACTTCACCTCTAACAATATTGATGAAATTTAGTACAATTAGGCCTTATCATTGGTCGTACGTTTAAAACTTGATCGGTTACATATAAGTTCTATAAAAATGGCTCGTATTTACAACTTATGGGATATGTGTAATCCGCAGATTGTTCCGTTGCAGATTTAAGCTTAAATCCATCTCTTTAAGCAAAGTTTTACTACTTTTAATATAATTATCATTGCAGAGGCTGCATGTAGCATGATTTAATATTTTTATATATAAATACATTACTTTGAAAATCATTAACAATGGGTATTTAAACTGCTTTACAGTATATCCCAGCCCTCGTATTAGTAGTAGTTTAAATATCACATCACTATTATCTTAACTCTGTCTGATGTGAATTCAAGTTTGAATTGATTCTTTCCTACATACCTAGGTCATTTCTATAAAGATACTAGCTGACCCGGCGAACTTCGTACCGCCTAACAGTCAATGAAAGGTGTGTTACCTTTTAGCTGAACTAATTTAGGCTTCGATGAACTTAATACAATGACACAAAATAAATAAATATTTTTCTAAACTTCTATGTATCTGCTTAATATATAATATTATACTTCTCAATCTTTTTGATTAATTTTTTTTTAAATCAATTTATTCACCCTTTTAAAAAGTTTACACAAAATACATTTCTGAACGCATGCATAAATGTCAATCATTACTTACAGTATCGACAGGATGACAACAAATGTTTGACAGGTAGCGAAATAAATGAACATTTAATTATTTTCATAATTATGTATTCGTCGATTTTTCATTGTTTTCAAGATGTATTTATTATATGAGATCTCGAGTTATAAGTGTTGTAACAAACCCGTCTTTGTTTTATATATATAGATATATAGATATATTTTTGGGGTGGAACACATAGTACGGAGAATAGATGGGCTTTGGGATTTTAGGGTGCTGGAATGGCTACCCAGCGCTGGTAAATGCAGCGTTGATAGACCCCTAGGGGTTGAACTGGCGACGTCAAAATGGTCACAGGGAACCGCTGGGCTTAAGCGGCCGTGAAGAATCTATATCCAGTAGTTGTTAGTTGAGGAAGAAGAAAAGAAAGGAAGCTATTTGTAGGACGATAAAAATAAAATAAAGAGTGGTTAACTCCTTGTAGAGTTAAATCGATAGAACGTAATGTCTTTAATTCCTAAGTGAAACAGCATTGTATCTTCGCAATGCATCTGATATAATATTAACTAAGCTTTCACGTTCTCCGCTTCCATCCACGGAACGCGGACGTCGCGATCTCCATTTATCTATTTCATTGCAATAAATTAAATACAAACCATTCGAGACTGGATGATAAGCTATTGGCCTCTAACAATGTAATCTTTTAACCATAAAGATAGCGATTTGCATTTTAGTAAGGTATAGTATTCATCAGCGCAAATAACGCAACGTTTGTTTTTGTGTAACCAATGAGTAAACGACAAAGGTATGTACATATATGAGTAGAGTTTTAATAATCCAGAACAGAACGTTCTTATTTATGATTTTTTTAAAATTTAAAAACTCCATATCGACCATAATATTAAGCTCTTTAATTTTCTTTGTATGTATAGTTAAATGATGTACCGTGCAGTATTAAAATAATATTATCATGTATCTAGATTTTTTCACTTGCATCTTCATCAGCATTAGATATCATTTTTTGCATTCTTGTCCTGGCACAAATTAACTGGCAAAGACATAAAGCATATCGTCGAAACAAACATTTATTCAGTCAAGAACTTACGAATCAGAAGTAAAATTCATTAATTTTGGTATATAACATGAACTTTTAACTTAATATGATTATAAGAAGTACAGTATTCCTCAGCAAACTACCCAAACTACTTGTCTAAATTCTACTGTCGACTACCATATAACCACCTTAATCCTTTATAAGTATACTAATATTGTATAATTAATCGTTTTTTTTTGTCAAACATCGACCACATATCGGTCACTCATTTAATAACCTACTAGGGTTATTAATGTTCCATAGATTTTATCGTAGCAGTATTTCCGCTCTTCTATACTAAGCCTTATTTTCATTTTAACCGGTGCTTAGCTAATTGTATTCGGTTGTAAGTCTTCAAGGATAATTATGTGCTATTCCTGCTATTTCATTGTGCTCGTGTCAATAGAATCGCTACGTTGACTTGTAAGCAATAATGCGCTTCTTAAAGCTATCTTCGATTAATGGGTTAGTAATTGCTGCGATGTAACTATTCAACGTATGGTCTGGCTTGAGATTTATTTAAGTTATCGTCAATTGATCGTTAAATGTTGAGGAAAATCTATATAAGCTTTATTAGTCTCATGATGATCTCACTTAATAGTAAATAATCCTATATACAAATAATACGCAGTACGTCATGAGACGGCTAGCATAGATGGGTAAAAAATTATTAAATAAAAATATAATTATAGTAATAATTATTCAATTTCGTGAATTAAATATGCTTGTATAATTAAAACTTTCAATTTTCACTTAATATATTGTAACTTTCTAACTATAAAAGTGCTCTTCCTATGTTTAATTTATTGAAGTAAACTATATATTGCACGCTTATTAATAAAGTTAATTGAGTTAGTAAAATGTAATCCTTATTGCAATGCACTATGACATCAAGCTACTAATTATTTAACAAACAAACTTCTTGCTCTTCTAAGTTATGAATCTCTTGAACTTTCACGAGTTTTACAGGCGCTATTTCAAACAGAATTCGACAGATTCGCAAAACTTTAGCAACTCTGTTTATATATCTCTCTTAAACCAATTTAACTTTTTACTTTTCCCTAATAACAACTTTTTGAATTAAGTCACTTTAATAATAAGCGTGCGATATATTATTTGTTTATGACTTTTTATACATATTCATCGAGTGCCGAAAATGTTACTCATTAATAGTTTAGAGAAATAATGTATTAATTAGTAAAGTTGAACAGTAAAATATTCAGACAAAAAATTATCCACACAATCGTTTTGTATCTCTTTAAATGCGGATAAACGACATGAAAATGTATAAAACTCTTGGAACATATCCGTCTCGATTCTAGGTCATCAAACCGCGCAAAAAGGAGCACGGCATGATTTAGGATGATTCGCGTATAATAATATGATAATCATTATAAATCAAGCATTATCTCGGTGAACTGATCGCTCGTCAGATGAATTAATACAGAGGTCTAATTTTATCGGATTAGCCCGACTAGTTTCGAACCCGTCCGGGGTACTTATTCATGAGCTCTTTACACGACGTTATCGCGGCGGGAACTGCGTGCAGCAGCTCGCTGGGCGCGCCTCGTAGGTGGCTGGGGCGGGGGGGCAGACGGTTGCGGCGGTGGTCGCGCGTCTACCGACTGTTCCGTGTCGCTCTGGTCTTCTTCGGACGGAACAGTCGGTAGACGCGCGACCACCGCCGCAACCGTCTGCCCCCCCGCCCCAGCCACCTACGAGGCGCGCCCAGCGAGCTGCTGCACGCAGTTCCCGCCGCGATAACGTCGTGTAAAGAGCTCATGAATAAGTACCCCGGACGGGTTCGAAACTAGTCGGGCTAATCCGATAAAATTAGACGTGAGTATAGCCGGTATCGTTATTAACTATGAATACTACTCACGATAGTTTAAATTTAAGAATTAATACAGCCTTAAGATAATAGGTAGTTTTATATCTTACGACATTTTGGTGATGGTATGATTTGGATAATTGCTAATCATTCAAAACACGTCTTTCTAGGTGATTTGGTTTAAAAATCGAATCAACAGTTAGTAATATTTTAGAATATAGACGGTTTTGTAGGTACACCTGTAGTTATTTATAATTTATCGTGGGTAATACGGTAACATAAACTTTCATATGTGTTTTGAATTCTCAGAATATATGTATCTAGCTGTGCCAGCGGTTTCGCGTGGAAATCAGCGTGTCATATTTTTTTTCTAGAATTCAAATTTTAAACATAAAAGTGGTTATTGTGAGTAAACCATAATAGATAGAGACACGCTATTGCGGACTTTTTTGTAGTAGTTTTATAGATCTAAAATTCTCTAGTACATAACTTTAGAGTATCTCTGCTGGTTTACGCAGCGCACGCGACTAAAGCTCCCAGCAAGAAAGTTATTAACAACTGCTCGATCTTTTCAACACAATTTACATAATACCGATATGTACTATTTACCTAAACCGTCCGGAAGTATTGCACTATCTTTTGGTGAAAACTGTACAAAGATCCGTTCAGTAGATTTTGAGAAAATCGATTACATACAGACAGACAGCTTTTTGGGACTTTGTTTTATAATAAGTATAGATCTGCCAGTTCGTATTTCAGTAGTATGCCAAACATGCTACTCAAACAAATCTTTCTCTGCGAAAGTAAGGAAGCCTTTGACCGTATAACAATAGTCATCCTAAACATATGATTTTAACTGAAGTTGAATAATAATTCAAGGTGTCTTCCACACTTTTAGGAAAATCGAAAATTTCCAACGAAATTGCCAACGAGAAAGTTATAAAAAATATTATTTTTAATATCTTCATCCATATATAATATTACAAATACGATAGTCAAGCTGTCACGGCTAATTTGTTAGAGTATACTAAATTTCATGAATATTTGATGAAAATTGAAACATTACGCATCACATAAAGCATCACTATATACCGTGTTCAAATTCCCATTTATTCTTCAGGAAAAAGAAAAAAAAACAACACATAATTGACTTTTACCGCTAAAGTAAATGCAAACGAAACCGCAGGTTAATAACAGATAATAACAATAATATTTCCGCACATATACATTATTTGTGTATTAAACATCGCTACAGCAAATAAAAGATAAAAAGATATAACCGTATAATAAATCGACGTAAATTAAACATAATCGGAAAATCTCAATCTAAAAGTCGTATAACATAAACAGGATTCTACACTATCGTTCGAAATCGACCACGGACCATCGAATGTTACGGTGTACGAGCCAAATAGGGGTATGTTATTGTTTATTTATAAAGTTGGCCAGCTTTTTCCGAAAGACCAGTGACAAATTTATACTTGTCGATCGACGGAGACGCGATAGAATGGATACGAAGCAATTTATTGCACGCTCCGTTGATCGATTTTGATGATTTCAACTTGTAGTTTCAGACCCGGTAGTAAGATCTCTTGCGAATTGAATAAGAGGATTTTTTAACGGTTTCGTATAATTAGTTCTAACTTTAATCTCTGCGTTGTAATTTATAGAATTAGGCATAACTTTGCGGAGGTATTCCTAATACAAAAGTAATATTTTTATTATTTTGATATAAACCGCGACTAGAGCATCTGTGTTCATACCTTAAGCTCGTTGGTTTCGAAAGCCGTATGCAAATCAGCACCGCCGACATCGCCCTCCACTACTATAGGCCAACTGCTTAACTCAGTCCTCGCGTTCGGGGTAAAAAGAGGCGGAGGTAGGACTAGAGCGGTGACTGAGGTATTTGCGGGTGGCAAGCGCTCGTAGCCGTGATATACAAGAGGTGACCCCCACAATCTTAACAGTCATTTTTGCAAATTCGTCGTCGAGTCTATTTTCTGATGATGCTTAGGTTGCAGGGCGGTTCGAAAACGAAACATCTTCAAAAAAAAACAAAAGCGATAACCAATTCATTAAATAGAAAATCTCCGTCTCTCAGTCTATTTTTGGACTTTCCGTTTACTGTTATAGAAGAATTTATAAGTGTCTAGATGTTTGTTTGCTCAACCAATGACATATAAATCTGAAATATTTATTGCTGAGCTTCGTCACTATTAATAGGTGGTTTATTGTGTGATAATTTAATTGGTTATTTATGCGATTGGTAGTGTATAAAGATTTGTTGGCACACCACGGTCGTAAAGGGAATGTGAGGTGTTGCACTGTGAATTGAAAGTGAATTATTGAATACGGATTTTGTGTAATAATTCAGGCGCAATTCGCTTCAGAGGAAATTCTTATTCAACTTGACTAATCAATACTTTGTAGTCAAGTTCGAAGACCGTTCAGATGCTTCGTAAATCTTTCGTCTTAAAATACATTTATTACGCTACCTTTTAATGGAATGTCTATTAATAAAAAAGTGGAAACCCTGGTAGACCACACAAAGATATAAAACCGTAATTTATTAAAACGTTACATGGTTAATAATTATAAGTCTACCTTTGTTTGATAATAGGTAAATATAATGGATATGATTGATGAGATTTTCGAGTCAAGGAAGTGAATGAAGATGAAGCAATTACATTACATTAAATGCCAAGCTTATATATGACCGCCTTATCTGCACACTTCCAAAATAATAATATACTACAAATTTATTTAAATACTAGTAGCAGCCTGTTACAATCCCACTGCTGGGCATAGGCCTCCTCTCTCCGTTTCTGGAGAGAAGGGTTGGAGCTAAGACCTACCACGCTGCTCCAATGCGGATTGGTAGGTTTCACATATCTCCAGAATTCTCTAGAAATATGCAGGTTTCCTCACGATGTTTTCCTTCACCGAAAAGCGTGTGATAAATTGCAATTATTAATTAGACACATGAGTTTTAATAGAAAAACTCATTGGTTCCTGCCCGGGTTTGAACTCGTGTTCCCCTCGAAAGAGTCGCACGGTCTCACCGCTGGGCTATCACAGCTCATTTAAATACTAGTGAAATTATTATGTCAATAAATCTTGCAATATGGCGTTTTTCGGTGTTAAATTACTATTCACAGTATGAAGACTTATGTCCATCGGATATTTACAAGCCGCCGTGCTTCCTCGGTGGTGTTAGATTTCCACAGATTTTCTTACGTCCAATTTTAGAACGTTTTAACAAGTATCTTTTTTTATTTGCTGCGGAACGAAAGGGGAGCAAATAACAAAATCGCAAATTTGTATATTCTTGGACTTCAGTTACGCAGCATAATTATTGGGAATACGCATTTTGTGTGAAAGAAGCATCAGAAAAATCAGCTTATAAAAAAAAGTTTTACGCAGAGTCAGTAAAACTAATCACTAATATTTGACTTGAACGAGTACCATTCTCGATAAATTTCTATACATTGTAAAATTAACAGTCAAAACAATTCCATTTCATCGATCGTATCTTTAATTTATCTTAATGAATTCCGCTTGTTCATTTGTAACTTTTTTGAACGAATGCTGAGAATTTCGAACGGGTGACAGATTTTAAATTCTTCCCTTACACTTGTACATCTCCTCTTTTTATCCGAGCTCGTTTTAATAATGCATGACATGTAATTATTTTCGATAAAAGTTGTGAACGAAAAACAGATTCCGATTTACGATACACAGATTCTGCAAGTGAAATTCGAATGTCGTATAATTTTAAAGGGAATGATAAATAAATATTAACATAATGTTTGGTGTTATACCCGGTGTAGCGTTTTGTGTTCGCGATTTTAGTTGTAATTGGGTATCGGATAAGATACGGTTGGGGTAAGATGGAATGCGGTCCAATTGCTAGGGCAGATGAGTCGAGTGACGCGGTCGCAGGATTCGCAGGGCGTTCTCGATTCTTCGAACCGCGGATTACACTGGCAAATCACCATTCAGGCCATGTACGGCAACTCGGCGCCGGACGACAAAAAAAATTCACAGCGCTCCTAAGTAAATACAAATTTTAATTATCATATTGAACATTTTGTTTTCATCTTCGATTCTTTATTTAAAAAAGTATGGTCGAACGTGGACATTTATTTAATGGGATGCGCATATTGATAAGTTTTTCCGATAGCCCTTGCGGTGGTCGACTTTTTGCGCGATGTTTAACATAGTTTTTGAGGCGCGCACGCAGCTCGCTCGCTGTTGCGCCCACTCCTGCTCACGTCTTCGTAATTTACGATTCCGTACTTTGTTATTTTAAATAGTTTTTCGCGTTCATTCTCGCTTGCAGCCGAATAGGCTATAAATCTGGTGCCAAAAATGAATTAACTCACATTTATTTCTCTGATTTTGGCGTGGATATAATCTGTATTTGGGAACGACATTCTTGTAAACGTTAAAAAATACCTGCATATTAATGCTTAGTGGTTGGTGTTCGAAAACATCGAAGATAAAAGAGTGCACTCTTTTAGATTCGATGTTTTGCGTTTCAATGATTATAACAAACATAAATTACAACGATCTTGAAATTTTGATTCAATAGTTTGAATATTTTTTAAGTATTTTAACTAAAATATCATGTTAATCAATAACAAATTTGAATATCCTTTAAGCAATGATACAAAAAAGGTAGTTTTTCTTCAGTCACAAACGTGCATCCTGCATTCTGCGTAAGGGATAATATTCGATACTTCGATTTTAAGTTGAGTGATGTTTGATGTATTATATTTTTTAAGTTAAAAAGGGATTAATATATAATTTCCATAGTATTCCTGTAGTATATTAAGTTCAATTTTATAGATTTTTTTGGGAGAATTTTCTTCATTGGTTTTCGCTACTTATAACCAACAAATCTACATCGGGACAGCATGTAGCCATCAAATAGGTCTCTCTCGAGCAATAAATGAGGTCCTAATTCAGCCTGCTGATTACAGACAAATCTAAGTAACATTGCACAGCTGGGAAATACGATATTTCCTTAACCGTAAAGGGCATCATGAATTTTAATTATTTACATTCAATTTTCATTCAAAAGTCAATCGTTTGATGTTTGAATACGGGAATCTTTGCTAAATTTCACACGCTCTAATCAGTAGTAATTGACATCAATAGCGCAAATAGTTCTAAATTTTTTTGATGATTATTAAGAATTAGACGGCCGGTGATTTAAACCGAAATAAGCTTTCGGTTTCGAAGTGTTGCGAATTGGTAATCACCGAAACGATACCCTGCCACGATTAGAGGTTATGGCGATTGTATCATGTTATATTGTCCGTGCGTAAGCGTTAGACTTTATTTAAATATTGAAACTAAATGATCTGTACTAATATTATGAATGCGAAATTTGGTTTGTTGGTCCTGACTTTTTCACATCACATCAGATCCAAAGATCTGATTTCTTATAGGGATCTTACCTAGTTTTGCAAAAAAAAAAACTTTTTTTCTTGGTATAAAAGGTATAAGTGTGTTATATGTACTCATCCTCATGCCCTTATCCCACTCTAAGTGGGGTCGGCACAACATGTTACAAACATATCGTCATATGATTTGACTACGTATTTTACGACCGGCCGCCTGCCTGACGTCAACTTACCTTAGTCGTATTTTACGAACCGTCGGTAAGAAAAAGGGTGGTCTATTCTACTCAACAGGATACCAAACGGTGGGTCGACTTACTTTAGTCGTAAGAGACACCTCGGTAAGAAATGAGGGTGGTCTATTTTACTCAGCCGGATACCACACGGCAAGTATTATACGTAATATAATAGATATTATAGAAATAAAAGCAACAATTAAATAATGCTCCGATTGCCACCAAAATTTTCAAGATCATCCGCTGGGTGATTCTAAAGATTGTATAATAATTTCATTTAAATCTGTCCAGCCGTTTCGGAGTCTATAAAGAACATACAGACAAACATTCAATTTTATACATTAGATGAAGATATTTTTATTTTATCTTATTTTGTGCTAGTCTAAATTCTGCAACCTCATAGTGAGGTTCACTTTCCTAATTAGCCCGTAAGAGCAACCTTAATAAAGCAAGATAAAAAAAACTGACATCACGTCCGAAGACGGGAACATTCGAGTACTTTGGACAAATTCATATTTTTATAGCCCTTTTATGTTTTTCTCACCGTTTAGACGCATCTGTAGGAGCACGATCCAGAAAAGCACTGAGAAAGATGTTATCATGCCCATTAGGAGGTGGGGCATTGAGACATTTTGACACGTTCCATTCTTTCTTTAATTTCATACCATAGACTGTTATTTTAAGATATCACTTGAAAATTATGCTTAAAATTCTTAAATTCCTATTTAGTTATTAATATTAGATGTTTTACACGCAAGTTTAAAGTAAAGTAGTAAAAAAAACTCGTTCTAATGATAAAGTTGTCAGTATATTTCCTGACAGAGTTCCCACGACCGGCCGTCAGATAAGACGTCTCATAACGACGCATCTCGTTTTTGCAGCCTCATAATCATACTTTGTCGCCGCCACTCCGTCACCTGTTGACACGTGGTTGATATAAAATGCCAATAAATGTCACTTTTTATGCCACAATCTCGCCGCGTATTCAGGTCACGTGCGCTCGTCAGATTTGTATCGAGGCTCGCGCGCACTCCGCCACCCTCGCTGTTCGGCCGAGCGCCATTCTCTCATGTCGAGATTCGACTTCGTCATCCGACATCTGCGCTAATCTCGCCTCCGATCGACTATTAACGCCCGAGACGAATACTTTTTCCGACAATCGTCTCATTAGCCTCACAAAGATCATAAAGTCCTCACACATTGTCCTCTGAGTATTGTGCCAACGTCACGTACGACAAGAGCGCTAACAACGTGTGGAGGATCTCGGGGAAGCGGAACGAATACCGTGATCTATCCCGAATGCCGTTCTACCATCCTTTCATCAATGTGTCTACACGATCGACTAAAAAATTCCAAAGGTCCGGATTCATTATTATCTTTCTTCGTCGATCATCGATCGCCATTATCCTATTTAAAAGCCTCTCTCAGATTGTTCTTCGATTTTTTTTACGTTCGCTCACCCGACGTTTCAATTCGGGACTCTAACAATGGACGAGTTAAGAAAGATGTTTAAGTGTTTAGTTACGCTATTTTTTCACAATTTTTCAATTTAAACGGAATGGCCTCGTTGAAGGGCCGGAAGGTGTTGTTACGGAGTGTTACCAATACTAATAGTGTCTAGCGGACAATGGAACGAGTAACATAATCCTTGTCAAATTTATGTATACACCTTTGTGTATACACGAATACGGGATACGTATCAATCTTAAATTTCACTTTTTTAGTAACGGCAAATAACGACAGTACATGCTGGCTTTGTACAAAACTTGTTTCGTTAAAAAGTCATTATCACGAAGACGCTGATGAAAATAAAGTTCATATTCCTTGCACAAAATAATATGCAAGAAAATGAAAAAAAAGCTGCTGTATTTTTCGTAAATATAACCAATTATAATTATTTCTTACCTAGGAAATTTTTCGTACCGTTGAAATTCCGTATAAGGTCGAAAGCGTTGATGATAGTTTAAAATTAATAATGCTTTGATATATCTACATATGATCTGATATGACTTATAACTTTATAAACTTTTAATTTTTTTTATACGACACACATTCGGCACACAGTTGGATATGTCAATTTTTGAACAGGATTAAAAGACGTAGTTTTTGTTAATTTTCTAATAGTTGGACGACTTTAACATTTTGTAATGAAAATTTCTTTCTTATTCTGCTCACGCAATGAAGTTAAGAACAAAAATGGTTATGTGTTGTACAAATATCCCGCAACATTTAATTTTTTACAATTACTTTCCACGACCATTAAACACTCAAAAGGAAATTGGATATGTCAAATTAAATCAAATAAATTAATAAAAACAATAATTTATAGAATTAGGCGTTACGTTGCGGAATTTCCATAATACAAAAGTAAGAATAAAATTATTTTGCTATAATCGGCGATAAAGCATTTATCAAATTTGTCAAATCAAAATAATTCAATGGAAGTAAGCTTTTGCGAAAACTTAAGAATCGTCAAGGATCAGTAAGATTGAATGAAGCTACTTCGGAATGTCGCTGTATTCATATAAGCTCAGTAGAAATATTAATTGGTGTATGGCGGGGTGGGGCTCGAAGGACCATCGGCGGACCCACACGTAGCGTGAAATCGCGGGGTGCGGGAGCGGCACCACCTGGACTCTCATTATTTGTTGTCTCCCATCATCCACGCTCGTAAATTTCCCCGTCAACGTGTGCGATGATTGTGGAAAAAACAAGATCGACAAAGCCCTTCACACCCGGTGATACAGACGTAAAGACTTATGGGCATCGGTGTCTATATACGTAATAAAAATGTCGACCGCTCGCGTCTGTTTGTGGATTGAAAATTCTAATCCCTTTAGAAAAACTATTGCTATAAATTACTACCTCTTGTTAATGGGATGATGTAGAATGATGTATTTTTCTTGTAATGAAATACAAATGACATCATCTGAATGCTATTGCTCGAAGCTTTTTATGCACTTTTTCCATTCATTACATTCTTGTGTGGTACTACTGTTAATAGTGTTTTTTTGCTTTAGTATTTTATTTATATTAAATTAAAGTAACATAATTTTTAATATTATTGCAACCTTACGTTAAAATGTTTGTATATTAGTATGTAGTTATGGAGGAGCGAGAACTCCTAACACAAGTATTTTTTACTTAAAAGGAGATCTCGAACTCGTATGTATTTTAAAAATATTGTGAAATTAAATAAATTATTTTTATTTTTTTAATTTATTTAATACATTCGTTCAAACAATAAATTATTAACACTTTTGTTGCAAGTATGAGAACTATAATTGATGCGTTTTTAAAGTCATTTTAGAGAAATTACGGACATTCTGCATTTGTCTAGTAGGTTTGAATTCTGATATAGCAAAAAAATATTTCTCTATTAATTACAATTTTAAACGATTTATAGAAGTAGGCGTTACTTTGTGGAATTCCTTAGTACAGAAGTAACAATAGAATTATTTTGCTATAATCCGCGTTTGTCAAGAGAATTTATGTAATGCTCACGTATAGTCGTAGAGCCTATCCTCCTGATGATGCGTTAGTTTCTGGGCGAAACGATCGTGGACATTATAGTAGTGAGTGTATGCAGTGTTTGTGTGGAGTGTTGCTGGTGGCGGCGTTTTATGATACTCACGCTGACTTGTCCTGCGTATATAAGGTATGTGAACTTGCCTGCTTCATACACTTACCATTAGATTAATAGCAAAATAATTATATTGTAACTTCTGCTGTATGTTATTTTCTGTACCATATTATATATTACAAATTTCCAATATCTTGTCATTTTTGTGTGAAGTAAAAAAACATTAATAAAAATAAGCAAAGTCGAGGGTTCATGAAAGTTAAGATATAATGCAACGATCTTACCGGTAGGTCTTAATATGAGTTTATAATTTTTCGTCGTAATAAATTCGGATTGTAATGGCCGATCGCGATCGGTTTTAATGTTTAGCTGCGTTTATTTGAATACTATAATATATCTGTGACTTTGTCCGTGTGTTTAAAACGATTATGTTTGGTCTTTAAATATGCTATTACTTCGAAAAAAACGGTTCTGCTATTATTTCTAAATAAAATTTAGACGCAATAACTGTGAACTATTACTTCTAAAAGATGTGATAGCCCAGCGATGAGACCGTGGTACTTTTTCGGGGGGAACACGAGTTCAAACCCGGGCAGGCACCAATGAGTATTTCTAAAAACTTGTGTCTAATTGACAATTATAAACTGTCACACGCTTATCGTGAAGCAAAACATCGTGTGGAAATCCGAATATCTCTAGAGAATTCTGGGGATATGTGTAACCTACCAATCCGCTTTGGAGAAGCGTGGTAGGTGTTAGCTCCAATCCTTCTCTCCAACAACGGAATGAAGAGGCCTATGCCCAGTGGGATATTAATAGGACTTTAATTTACTTTTTTTTATCACCTCTTGCCAACTTCTTTTAGAACATAAATTATTTAATTAATTAACGTATTAAATATTAAAATTAGTCAATTAAGATGTAATCTTTTAATTTACTAATTACGAACTGTTAAGTAATACAAACAGTTTTTATTTAATAATTTATAGAATTAGGCGTTGCTTTGCGGAGATCCATAATACAAAAGTAATAATAAAATTATTTTACTATAATCCGCGATACAGTAAGTAGAAAATATATATAGTGTTAAATGTATAGTGGACTATCCGTATTTCCATACCCGATACGTGCAGGATTCGTAAAAACACATGCACAAACCTCCACCACAATACACAAGCACTACACACGTTCACTATCACAAACTCAACAATCGTTTCGCCCCGTAACCGAAGCATCATCAGGAGATAGACTCCACGACAAAAACGCAAAGCGAAGCATTATCCAAATAAGCATTGTTGTATAGTAATTGGTTCATCCCCACCCTTTATTTTACCTCTGAACACGTGCAACAAGCTTGAACTAGAAACATTAATCTACCTCGTTAATGAGGGTGCCATTGTTATGCTTAATGATTTCTAATTGTTCCAAAACATTTAATTTCAAGCTTTTTTCACAGGTGTACAGGATTTCGAAACAATGACCATTGTTTGATTGTTATTTACATTTAACACTATATATATTTTCTACTTACTGTATCACGGATTATAGCAAAATAATTTTATTATTACTTTTGCAGTTTTTATTATTTTATGTACAAACAGACAAAAGATTGACCAGTCGCATACTTTTATTATTTGTAAGGAAAATTTTCATATGAAATTACGCGTCGGCACTGGCCTGTTGTTAATTGCCGCCACCTACGTTCACTGTGAGGCCTACAATGTCATTGGCGGCCAATTTGCGACAAAGGTTCATAAATAAATAAGTATTTTTATTGTCGTTTTGAAGCTTTTATAACGTTGTTTAATTAAACAATCGGTTCTGTGTGAAAGTAATTTCGAACACGAATAACATTTGTTTTATATAAATTACGATGTACAATGTCGCAGTCTGTTCGTTTGCCTCTTTATTTTACGTGTTAAGTTATCGTTTGCTTCTTTGATGTAAGACTACATGAACTCATTATTACACTGGCCTTATCCCGTTCTAAGTGGGGTCGGTAAAACATTTTATAAACATGTTCTCACATGCTTCGGCTACGTATTTGACGAAGCGCCGCTTGCCTGACGTCAACTTACCTTAGTCGTCTTTTACTACCCCTTGGTAAAAAAGCGGGTCGTCTATTCTACTCAACCGGATACCACACGGCGGGTCAACTTACCTTAGTCGCCTCTTACGACACCTCGGTAAGAAATGAGGGTGGTCTATTCTACTCAACCGGATACCACACGGCGGGTCAACTTACCTTAGTCGCCTTTTACGACACCTCGGTAAGAAATGAGGGTGGTCTATTCTACTCAACCGGATACGACACGGCGGGTCAACTTACCTTATTCGCCTTTTACGACACCTCGCTAAGAAATGAGGGTGGTTTATTCTACTCAGCCGGATACGACACGGCGGGTCAATTTACCTTATTCGCCTTTTACGACACCTCGCTAAGGAATGAGGGTGGTTTATTCTACTCAGCCGGATTCTACACGGCATCCACATACTACTACTCCGACTACATGGATGGATGGTAAATAATCATTAATCGAAAAATAATTTTTTTGTAAAAAACTAAGTAACGAACTCTTTTTGTTCCACTGCTGGGAATAGGCCTCTCCGTATTTAGAGAGAACAGTTGGAGCCAAAACACTCGACGCTACTTCAACGGGGATTGGTTAGGTTGCACATATCCCTAGATTTATCTAGAGATACCCAGGTTTCCTCCAAGAATCCAAATGTCCAAAGCAGCGATGACTAATCTCACTAGGATATGGAAAGACCGCAAATTATTCCTCGATTTACTATATTCCCGATATCCATTACAAGGTATGTTAGATTGTTATGAATCGCGAAAGATTTAGAATTTTTAAAGCATTTTTTACGGGTTTGGTTTTTTCAATCCTTTACGAGATAATTGAGAATTCTCAATTTTGCAGCTTTTACAATTACAATTTACAAATTATTATTTCCACTATTAATGCCATTGTTAAATAACGTTCTGCCCAAAATGTATACTAATTTACACATTACTTTTTACTATGTATCTGGAATGCGGTAAAGGTTTAAGAAACGTGAAACGTTTCTTCTTATTTAACATATTCTCACCGCAACTGAGTTAAATTTCATGGTTGATAAATAATGTGACATTCGAAGAAAATATATTTTCTCTTCTTTCTGTAGTCTTATTTGGATATCGTTTATTGTATAAGAAACTTGTATTGATTTGCCATTTAAATTGTTTTATGGACTGGGGGCGTTCGAGAGAGCAAAATTGGAGTGATTGATTTACACAAATTCAAAATCGAGCAATTTATCATTTTTATATATATGCAACTACACGATTGTGTGTGTGGTATATACACAAGTAATTTTGTTTATTTCGGATGCTTATACATATAGCTCATTCGTAGGTAATTCCGAATTTTTTATTAAGCTAGAATAATTATTTCTACCAATTTACCTCTTTTCATAATAGCGCTGGCATGGGGATTGGAACTCTTGGCTAACAGGTTGGAGCAGTTCCATCTGTGCCAACGAAACTGATGCTGGCATTCCCTGACCGCCATTTGTAGACCCTCGAAAGCTATAGATGCTGTATCAGCCGAGTCGTGACAGACAGATCGCTGTTCTCTGGTCAGACCGCCGATAAGTCGGCATGTCAACGTCGAGCTGAGCTTCAAATGATGCGGAAGCATGTTGTCTCTCGAACTGTGAAAGAAATTTAAGTTTTAAAGTATTATTATTATCATACTATTTTGATTTAATCCGCGATATGTAATGCTCAAAGTAGAATGTTATATGTAATGCTCAAAGTAGAATGTACTTTTCCCTTGTCCCTTTAGAATAGAATGTCCCTTTTCATACCCAAGCAGGATTCGTAAATTCTCATGCACTGCCAATCACCATCATATTACACCGGTACTGCACACATTTATTAGCAATATCTCAATAATCCTTTCGCCACTCAACTGAGGCATCATCAGGAAAATGGACTCCACGACAAAACCGGAAAAGCGTATTATGTATATGGAGCATAGGCAATAGGTTACGGGCAAAACGATCGTTGAGATTGTTGCAGTGAATGTGTGTAGTGTGTTTGTGGGGATGGTGATGGTGTTTTGTGATATGTGCAGTAACTGATTTCGCATGTATAAGATATGAAAACGGATTTTGTTTTCTACATTTAGCATTACATATTTTTATAACAAACGCGGATTATAGCATAATCATTGCATCATTAATATTTCATATTTTATTTTATTATATATTCATATGTATTTTTTGTTATATAAAATCTACTATATCTTGGTGTTAAATTGATGAATATTTGGCAATTTATTTCCTGCTTCACTTTCACTGAATTTGTACTAATTAACAAAATAAGAATATAAAAAACGCACTAATAAGATTATACGGCATTTAATTATGAATCATTATGTCACTAATATTCATGTCCACCAAAATTGACCGTTAATTGGGGGCTTATAAAACGTTGTTATAATTAATAGTTCAGGAGCCGATAGCCGAAAAGAATCATACCTATTCCATATTACAGAAACTATAACTGTAAATATAGATATACTTTGCTATAATCTGCGCAAGTTATAGCAAAGTATTTTTATACTTAAAACCTCTCACTATTTTAAACCTCATTGCTTTTTTTTGAAATTGAAAATATAGGTACTGTAAGCCCTAATTATATATCGTCGTGTTTTCGAAATTTGAAGAGTAAAGCGTTACTTCTAGGATTCTAAGGGTGCCTTTGCCTTATTTTCTGCATGCCGAAGCTTTCACACCCGTTTATTATTAGTTATCGGGAGTAGTGGCTATGCCGAGGCACCGAGGCCTTCCTCGGAGCCCAGTCTCAATTCGACTAATGCTAATCTACTCATATTGTAATTGCCACTACAGTTCGCTGCCAATGCCGATTCCAGGATTTATAACCTCCGTCGGGAGTAAAATGTGCAACCCTAGGATAGAGTGTCGATGATGAATTAGCGCAAGGTAGCTACATAGGATATGCATGGACGTTTCCTTCGGGTCTAGGCAGAGTCTGCACGATCCAGAGTCTGATAGCTTCAGGTTTAATAAAACCTGAAGCTGTCAGAACCTGAACCTGAACCTGTGTCTATTTAGTCCAAAGTGCTCTGTAAACGCCCACGCTAGTTTATATATATTTTTTCTTACTTAGCGTTAAGATTTTGCAAGTAGCTCCTTCATTTAAGGTTAAGGGTTACTTTACCAATAAATATCTTTCCATTAGATTATTAAGGTAGATTAGGGAGATAAATATTATTAGTAACTATAGTATGTATACTATTGGTATTCGTAGTGTCTGCATATTTTGTTATTCTAAAAAAAAACATTTTGCCTGAGGTACTTAGGATACTTGCGTACAAGTTTTATGGGTTTATCATCGATTGTCTCTTATACTTTAATTTATTTAAATAGATGTTATCACACGCGCCTAAAATATTTTATTAATGAAACAATTTGTATTCGCTCCCGAGTTTGAACAAATATTTTGAAAGTATTCCGGAGTATTTCACGTTGGAATTATTTAGGGGGATTTTAATTAATAATATCGTATCAGGCCTGCTCTTGATGTTCGAAGGGAATATTTTCGAAATACTTTTCTCTGATAAAAGTTGGTTGCTATTTGTTAAGATCTTTATTCTTTCAACAGTATGTTATTTTTAGGCACAACATGTTTATAACATGCTATGCCGACCACCGACACTTAGTGTGGGATAATGGCAGAAGAATGGTTGAGTAGTCTATATTGAAATTCACACACAGCGTCTTCGCCGGCAAAGACGAGGTCCCAGTTTTCTGACGTCGGTCGGTCGTGGCTTCTCGTCACCCTTCCGACGCCGCAATGACTAATCTAAATCATACCATCAACCCTCCACTACGCGTCGCCCTAAGCCGTTGTCCGGCCTCACAGAAGGCACCCTTAGGACGACGTCCCCCGACTTAAGTAGAGCTTCTGCGCTCTACTCTCTGCATTTCGCAACCTCGATGCTTCTGTGATCGCCCGTCCCGCCCGGTGACGCTGTAAAAGCCATTAGGGCTAACAGCATACAGTCAGTTCGAAAAAAAAATATATATAATGAAATTTCCCGACTAAATAAATACTATTAAATAAAGATAAGGAGATAATCCACTTAAATTATAAAAACACCATTTGTGTCTTTCAGTGTTTGTACGCCCAAATATTTGCGATCTTTTAAGATTGTAACTGCCATTCATGTCGCATAGCAAATGGTAGTGACATTTTGTTTGCGCTTTTTTTAAAGCTTTATTTAAATTGTAATCCTGTTCGTATTTTTTGATCTAGAGCCATATAACCTGACAGGTTTACGTCACGTAGTGTCAGCTACGTGTCATCGTTGATCTGATGACTGGGTACGTGATTCGACACTTTTCGGTTTTCTTTCAGAGCTAAGGTGTGTTAGTGAGACGTGACAGAATAAAGTAAAGTAAAGTAGCGGCCTGTTACAATCCCACTGCTGGGAATAGGCTTCCTCTCTCCGTTTCTGGAGAGAAGGGTTGGAGCTAAGACCTACCACGCTGCTCCAATGCGGATTGGTAGGTTACATATATCTCCAGAATTCTCTAGAGATATGCAGGTTTCCTCACGATGTTTTCCTTCACCGAAAAGCGTGTGATTGATTGCAATTATCAATTAGGCACATGAGTTTTAATAGATAAACTCATCGGTGCCTGCCCGGGTTTGAACTCGTGTTCCCCTCGAAAGAGTCGCAGTCTCACCGCTAGGCTATCACAGCTCTATGAATAACCATACTAATATCTATTTATTTATTTATGCAGTAATCCTATAGCGTTTACAAAATTCTTACTTAAATCTGTATATAATAATATTAAAGCCAGGAGTGCCGTAAATTTACTTACGTTTAACAAGGATATATAGAGAGATAATAATTATTATTATTAGTCCCCAAAGTAAGTAACTTAATACTTGTGTTATGGGTGACGGACAACTGGTAGATATACTACATATATAAGTTTAAATACATACTTAAATACAAATACACACCCAGGCTCGAAGAACCAACAATTTGTTTATAGAAAAATGTTGGCCCTCGGCGGGAATCGAACCCGTGACCCGCGGAGCTGAAGGCAGGGTTACTACCCACAGCGCCAACGGGCCAGTCGATGCCAATAAAGTGTTATTAGGTATTAGATGCGTGTGTGTGCGTGTGTTTGTGTGACCTGCAGGCATGTAGTGTTTTTTAGCCACTTAAAATTTGATAATCTTTGTTTCCGGTTAATTCTTTTATAATTTTCGTTTAGTGTTAGGATTTATTATAATAGAGTAGGGAAGCCAGCATTAAATGTGCCACATTACAGTAATGAGAAAGTAAATGTCCGTCATGTTTACAGCTAAACCAAATATCGATTTTATATAAAGGATTCATGACTATTTTTTAAATTTCTTATTTTTATTTACGTTCAAACTTAATAAGTCTTAACAATTTCTTATTTGGCAAACGTACGGAAACATGTTAAAATACATAATGCTAAAGTTTTTTAAAGTATGTACGAATTTGAAATATAAAAGGAATATTATTCTCTTTAACGGTATATTTTTGGAAAGATAAACAGTGTGTTATCTTTGGTTAATGTGTATACACCGGCTATAGTAACTTTATTTATTTAAATATAAATTAATTAGCACGGTAAACCAATTAACATTCACATTAAATAAAACATAAAAAAGGAAACATAATAAACAAAACAGGATATAAAATGAAAACCAGTATTGAGATTAAAAAAAATAAAAATAAAATAAAAAACTTAACTTAGGCACATAGTACAATTATAACGTTCACTAAAAAGTAGGCAACAATACACAATCTTTAGCCAGTGGTCTGAAAATATATCGCAGTGAGGCTACTCCATTAAAAGCTCTAGACGTTACTTGTCTAAGTTTATCGGGTTAGCCCGACTAGTTAGTTAGACGAGCCTATTCGTGGCACTTATTCATGAGCTCTTTACATGACGAGAAAGAGGAAATAGAGAAGAACAGCAGGCCTTCCATGAACTCTTATTGCGACTGAATTAAAGACGTAAACGACGACCGCGAACCGCTTTCGTTTCGTACCATGAAGTGTGAATTGCATTGAGCTCGTAGTGTTTGAAAAGGATAACGTTATATGAACTATAGATAACTCTGTCTCTTTTACTCACATGTTCTTAGGACGCATTCCCAACGCTCATTCAGCAACGACTTAAAGTGTGCGTCTTTAAGACGTCATGGTATGAAAAGCAAAAAAAATTCGTTTACGTCTCCAATAAGAGTTCATGGAAGGCCTCCAGGCCAGCATAAAATAATGCTGAAGCGGTTCCATGTTGGCCTGGGCGAGCAGGGGAGATCGTTCAGTCCGCGCAAATCAGACACTCCTTGAGGGATTTTTCCTCCCCACGAAAAAAAAATATTCGTTTTTAAAGGAGGTGAAAAAAAGAGGAAAAAATGTTAAGTTTGTTTCCATATTTCCGCTTAAAAGGGCTTAATGATGGTAACAATTGTAGTTTGTATATAGTTTAAGGTGTGTACACATCTATTTAACTTCTAAGAAAATGCTCCATCCGTTATCAGTTGATTGCGCTTTAGAGAGTGCAACACAAAGTTTACAGGGTAAATATGTGAGTTCCGTGGAATTGTGGAAGGCTGGATACAAGTCCAAATAATGAAGAATAGAGAGTTTTTGATCAACATACACGCTCTAGCAGAGGTATATAAGTTTATAAGTTTTCTAGAAAGCATTAAATTAAATTACATTGAGGATGATGTTTTTTAAATCCATCCTTCAGTTAGAATGATAATTTTTTATACTAAATATATTAACTATCTAAGAACTTGCAAAGTCTCATGTTTATATGTACGGAGACAAGAATAAAAAAGTTTTCTAGACTACCTTGAAAGTCTAATTTTCCAAAGAAAAAGTCTTAAAAAGATGTGTTGTTCAATTTTATTTCAGCCATTTTTATCGTACCTATATAGCATTAAGAAGTTGTTTTAATTTAAACCTAATAAACTTTCCTAAGCCCATGTTATTGCACAAGGAATGAACTTAATCCTAAATTAAAAAATATATTAAAAATTACTCTTTTCTCTTTTATTTAAAAATTAATTCGGTTAAGAGTTTACTTTATGATTATAATAATTATTTTTAACTAAATTAATCCAAATTACTATTTTTTTTAAAATAAATAATTATAGGGGACACTTACACACACACGTTCGTCCTTCCCCAGTAAATAGCTTAATACTTGTGTTATAGGTGACGGACAACTGGTAAATATACTACATATATATTTTTAAATACATTCTTAATTACAAATAAACACAGGCTCAAAGCACTAACAAATTGTTCATAAAAAATGTTGGCCCTCGGTGGGAATCGAACCCGCGACCCGTGAACCTTAAGGCGGGGTCACTAACCCACAGTGCCAACAGGCCAAAAAGATGAAGTACTAGTTATTTTTACAAAAAAATATAATGCTATGAAGAATAAGATTCCATTTGTAATTCAAATTCGTACAAAAACTGACTTTTTAATCTTTATTTACAAAAAAATATAATGTAAATACAGGTCAACAAGCCATTAACTTCTTCTTCTTCTTCTTCGTCAGCCGATGGACGTCCACTGCTGGACATAGGCCTCTTCATGGGATCGCCACACCACACGATCTTGCGCCACCTGGATCCAGTGGCTCCCTGCGACCTTTTTGAGGTCGTCTGTCCACCTCGTAGGGGGTCTACCGACGCTGCGCTTTCCGGTGCGGGGTCGCCATTCCAGCACCTTAAGACCCCAGCGCCCATCGGTTCTCCGCACTATGTGCCCCGCCCATCGCCACTTCAGCTTCGCAACACGCTGAGCTATGTCGGTGACTTTAGTTCTTCTACGGATCTCCTCATTCCTGATTTGATCTCGTAGAGACACTCCGAGCATAGCTCGCTCCATCGCCCGCTGAGCGACTCTGAGCTTTCTTATAAGGCCCATAGTGAGCGACCACGTTTCGGATCCATTAACTTATGTATTATGTTATACATATTGTAGCGGAACACTAAACGTTCATAACAAAAGACAAACAGTGTTTTCCGTCTTTACATAACTGTGTAAGTTATCGCGTTACCTTCCCACGCTCAGGCACGCCGCTGTCATTAAAGGGTTGGGACGAATAACACATTTAATGATCTTAATGATACGCACCCGCCTTAATAATCGTTGTATCATTTTTGCATTGTTCTGTGGTTATTTTGATTAATATAACACTTTGTATTAAATATTTTTTAAACTTGTAAACAAGTGCTTTTGAATCGTCAACATCTACTGCTGGTTCGCAAAGCTGTTCCTACCGAGAAGAATCAGCAAGAAACTCGGCGGTTGCTCTTTTCAAAGGATAATTCTTATTACATATTAATGTCTTGTACAGGATCGAAGAGTAGCGTTATCCACGCATTCTTATCGTATCCGTAATCCTCAATAGTATAGTAAATAGGCTTTCTGTAATAGCCTTTTTTAATAGTGTTTTTTAAACTATTGTAATGGTAAAGTTAAAGTAGATTGCGTAATTTTACTATTTTATTATCTTGTTATAATCCGCGTCTGTTAAGAGAAACTACCTATAGTACCCGGCATTAAATAATGCACATGAATCTTTAGAACGAAACAGCCGACCAGTTCGGTTTCGTAGCGCTGTCACTGTCATTTAGTTAGTATGTGACGTTTCACACGGGTTCGTCAGTCTGTGCGACAGATATAATGCTCTATGAAGCAGAATCTAACCGATTTTCTCTCTCTAAGCCTCGATGTGCATTATTTATTGCCGGGTACTATAATGCCAAGTGTGTGAAGCTTTACATTCTATACATACACTAGCTGTTTCTGCGGTTTCGCCCGCGCGGAAATCAGTGTATTTAATTGAAATTTTGAATATAAAAGTGTGAGTAAATATAAGAGATAGATATACGCTGTCGCGGACTTGTTTTGTAATGTTGTTATAATGTACTAATCTCTGGTACTTTATTTTAGTGTATCTCGGTTGGTTAACACAGCGCACGCGACTGAAGCTCCCAGTAGGCCAGTTTTTTTAACAAACGCGCGTATTCTTCAATGCTGTTAACATAAAATCGTAAAGCACTATTAATTTAAACCTTCCTGGAGAATTGCACTACCTTTGAGTAAAAACCGTACAACAATCGGTTCAGTAGATTTTGAGAAAATCGATTACATACAAACAGACAGCTTTTGGTGACTTTGTTTTGTAATATGTATAAATATGTGCGGTACAATTTTGTCGTGTAGACAAAATCGCAAAGTTTAGAAAAAATCCATGACACTAATGTTAAAACGACAGCTGCGAAATGCGATTACTTAAAATAAAATAAATCTCATTGTTTCCGCCGTCGTGATTTGTGAATGTTGTAATAAAAATTAGTTTTTCCCCCGCAAATTGTCCCGCGGGAGGGAATTAACCAGCAGCTAACAGCTTTTTCCAACAAGTCGTTAAACTCAGTGATCCAATTAAAACTCCAGCCTGAGCTTAATATAATTGCTTCGAAAATTCCATCCGACGAGATAAAAACAATAATTTCGTGCTTTAAGACCACGCCAGTAAAAAATAATAAATCCAATGCCGGGACCGGCTGATGAAATGCTACGATACTCATTCAGAAAGGTTATTTCAATACAAATTACAGCTACTTGCGTTGCTTCTCTCTGCATGCCGACAATTCTGCAAATACTTTTCTCTTCTCTAACCCGCGCGTGCATAAAGACTTCACCGAAACGTTGCTTTACAAAAAGCAGCTTTAACTTAACGTAATTTAAAACTAGATTCACGATGTCGAGTATGCAAATACGCCTTTTTTAATACGGGTAATGAACGGTCTGATTGAAATTCCATGTTCCAACAATGTGTACCCTTGCTTAATACCTATTCGCTTGGCTTATTACGCACTAGCAACGTGACTCGGATTTACTTTGTATTTGAATAGAATAAGTGAGAATTTGAAAAAGTGGCAGAGGTCTATGCCTTTCTAATCATCTATCATCTTAAAATCAATAACCATCTTACAACAATTTATGATTAAATTTCCGTATGTTTTATTTTTCTTATGTTACGTCTGAATAGAGCAACGGATTTGTCTAATCTTTTATAGAGAGTCAAAGGGTCTAGAGTCATACAGGCTTTTTATTGGTATTGAACGCACACATCCACGCAAACGGAATCCCGGATAGAAGTAGTTATTAAAATATATACAAAAATAAAACATACCACTAATTAATTACCTAATTAAGTATGAACAGTAGAATTACTACACAGAACAGTTAAGTAATCTGTGCTGAACACCATTTTATTAATTTTAACCATTATATTTAAGCGTATTATACAATTTCCTTTTATGTTATAATAGTGTATTCTGCATATTACAATTTGTGATATCAAGTTTTGTGCATACAGCGTAATGTCAAAATCAAACAGCTCCGTCACTTGAAACTTCTACAATTTTAAAGCAAAAATTCTAGTCTACGTTGTAAAAAGTCATTACCTTGCTGATTTAAAATGAAATCGTAAAATGTTATATGAGCTATTCCTTATAATTCCCATCATCATGATATCCTCGCAATTCCGAAGACTTAATCACAACTTTCCTTCCCTGACTCTTCTATTCTCTTATTAGCCTGCAAACCTCATACTCGATAGCTAAACAAATCTTATGTTATCATATTATTAATTCTGCTATTATTATTTATCGCTGCTTTAAAACATTATTATTATTTTTGTATAAAGGATTTGAAAAGGTGTTTTTTTATATTAATAATAATTTAATTGTAGCATATTTTCTTTAACTTGAATATAAACTCTTCGCTTTTATTTGAATACAAGTATACACACTGAGTATAAAAAACACTTTGGGCGGGGCAACGACATTACATGTCAAATTTTATAACCCCTAATTGACACAACGTTTATGAACGTCAGAAAAGTATGTTTATCTTTAAACAACGTGCACAAACGTTTGAAGCTTGTCCCAACTCCTTTAAGATACGTCATTGCGCCGTATTACTTTAAATTTTTGGACTGATAGTGGTATCCGGCAGAATAGAATAGACCACCCTCTTTTCTTACCGAGGTGTCATAAAATACAATTAAGGTAAGTTGACGTCAGTCAGGCGGCCGGCCGTAAAATACGTAGCCAAATTATGTGACAACATAATTGTAACATGTTGTGCCGACACACAGTTAAATTACGTTGTTACAGTTAAGTTGACGTCAGGGAGGCGGCCGATTGTTAAATACATAGCCAAATCATATGACAACATGTTTGTAACATGTTGTGTCGAACCCACTGAGAGTGGGATAAGGGCAGGAGGATGATGAGAATAGGTAGTGCCATAAAAGAAACATTTGAAAACCCTTATGAGCCGCTCAAAATAATACAAACAGTAGTTTTACAACAAGTTTTTATATATTAAAGTAGCAGAAAACTGCTAATGCTATTTATCGTACTGAAGAACATATAAATGATAAGTGAACAAACAAACAATCGTTATCTATTATGTAACAATAGATAAAATAGTATAGATAATTTGTAGGTATATTTAAGTGTTACCAATATATGCAATTAGCTAAATCGATTACGGCCATATTTTCTGTATCGATCCCTCAGTAAATTGAGTGAGATAAAACATTTAAAAAATGCCAGGAGCCTTAGAGTTAATAGCGTGATAAAGGTTTCTTGCGGAGTTATTTTAGTCTGGACTTGTTGTATCCAAGTATAAAAAGGTTTTTAAAGCTTATCGGGGCGTGAGCAGGTGATATGCGCATTGCCACGTCGATCGAAGATCTACGACTGGTTTTATAGCGTGTTGTATTAAGAATAATGACTTATTATATATTTTATTAATTTACTTATAAATATTAAATAAGTCAATAAATATATGGGACACTTACACACTTAGAGTAACGGCCCGTTACAATCCCAATACTGGGCATAGGGCTTGCTCTCTTCGTTTCTGAAGAGAAGGGTTGGAGCTAAGACGGGACGGACTAAGATTCCAATGCGGGTTGGTAGGTTACACATATCCCTATAATTCTCTAGAGATATGCAGGTTTGCTCACGATGTTTTCCTTCACCGAAGAGCGTGTGGTAAACTGCAATTATCAATTAGACACATAAGTTTTAATAGAAGAACTCATTAGTGCCTGCCCGGGGTTTGAACCCGTGACTACCTCAAAAGAGTCGCACGGTCTCACCGCTGGGCTATCACAGCTCTCATACACGCTTACACTTATTTAAATAAAAGGAGTTTAGGTGTAAAATTTGTTGAGATTTTGTTCAATGTTTTTGCAATACTATGACTATAATTGTTGAAAATTTCGGAAATAATCAAGCTGCGTTTTTATAAACCTTTACTGGCCATTTTTTGAAATATAACAAAAAACTATGTATAATGTCATTATTCTTATTTTATAGGTCTGCAGAAATGTCCACGGAATATTTTAACTTTTAAAGATAATTTTACTATAATTATAACTTATAGAAAATGGTCAGGTAGCATGCAAGAATTAAATAAATATATGGGACACTTACACACACGGTCGTTTGTCCCCAAAGTAGGTAATTTAATACTTGTGTTATGGGTGACGGACAACTGATGATATAGTACCAGGCATTAAATAATGCACATTGATGTTTACAACGAAATCATCCATTCTTTTGTCACTGTCCCACACGGGTTCGTCAGTCCCGGTTCGGTTTGCGACAGAGACGCTCTATGTAACAGTATCTAGCCGATTTCTCTCTCTAAACCTCGTTGTGCATTATTTATTGTTGTACTATACATATATAATTCTAAATATATACTTAAATACAAATATATACAAAGGGCTCGAAGAACCAACAAATTGTTGTTAGAAAATGATGGCACTCAGTGGGAATCGTACCCGCGACCCGTAGAACTAAAGGCGATAAACAAGCCAGTCGTATCGTTATACAGTATATAGCAATAAATAAATTAAAACAGCCGAATAATAAAAAAGTGATTGGGTTATTTGAATAATAGCAGAATTCCATAATACAAAAGTAATGAGAGAATTATATTGCAATCATCTTATTTGCTTTATATTGAAAAAATCGCAAAAAATGCGAGTTTTTACATGAGGTCAATCTCCTCATGAAACAATTGTAAGTTCTTAGTGGAAGTGTGTAGTGGTTGTTGCAGTGTGGTGTGGTGGTTTGTGATACATGTGGTAACTTTTCCTGCATGTATAAGGTATGAGAACGTATTGTATCTCCTACACAATTCTTAAAAAACGCAGATAATAACTAAATAATTTTCTCATTTCTTTTAGAGCAATATTTTCTTCCAATACGATATGTAGTTTCCTATTTTTTCGTGGGGTCTATCTCCTAAAGATGCTACAATTATGGGGCGTGACTATTTTTAAGATTGTGGTAGTGAAAGTTTTACACACTTGTGCGTGCGATTTAGTAAAAATAGCACGCACCGGTTGAGTAGAATAAACCACCATCTTTCTTACGAGGTGTCATAAAAAACGACTAAGGTTAGTTGACCCACCGTGTGGTATCCGCTTGTGTAGAATAGACCATCAATAGACATAATACCAAGGTGTCGTAAAATACGACTAAGGTAAGATGACGTCAGACTGCCAATAGCTGTGCCAGCGGCTTCGCCCGCGTGGAAATCAGCATGTCACAATTTTTTTCTGGAATTCCGATTTTAAAAGTAAAAGTAGTTATTGTGAGTTATATAATATATAAGAGATAGAGACATGCTATCCTGGACTATTTTGTAGTATTTTTATAAATCTACAATTCTCTAGTACATTACTTCAGTGTATCTCTGCTGGTTTACGCAGCGCACGCGACTAAAGCTCGCAGCAAGCAAGTTTTTTTAACAACTGTGCAATCTCTTCGACACAAGTTATATAATACCGATGTGTACTATTTACCTAAACGATCTGGAAGTATTGCACTATCTTTTGGTGAAAACTGTACAAATATCCGTTCAGTAGATTTTGATAAAATCGATTACATACAGACTGACAGCTTTTTGGGACTTTGTTTTATAATAAGTATAAGCTCAGTTAAAGATATTAGATAGATAAGATACATATATGTAGCTTGAATTCTTGCAGCAAAGTGTATATTGAATTATTTGCCTTCAAGTCGAAGCTTTATAGCTAACTTTGTTATCCACTCAATTTCAATGGAAGTAAATAAATTGAGTACAATTAAGCGTATCTAAATTACCGTAAAGATAAAGGTATTCTGTCCATTAGTACACTAGTTCAATATAGATTATTCTCTGTGTTACCATTTATAAAACTGTACATGCAACAGTGTGGATGAAATCAATTTTAGTTTTAGTTTAAATGCAGATTTATTTCTCTTACAACGATTAAATGATAAACATTGTATTTTATATCAATTTCAAAGGAGCGCCAAAGCATTTTTTCTAATCATAATTTTGTTATTAACTGATTTTATATATCTCTCTCTCCGGTCGTTTCTTCGTTCACTCGAGGATAGAGTCTATCCAGGACCACGATCCTAATAATATATATTAACCGATTTGATAGGTGATAGTTATCTTACAACTCTGGTTGTGAAAAATCGAAATAGCTAGTACGAAACAGTTGTTCTTAAGTACATTCAGATATAAATAATGTTACTAGCTGTTAGTTATGACTATCCATACTCAGAAAACAGGCGATTATACGACAAACTGCAGTGTCATTTAGAGATTTGAGTCACATTTACATGCTCAGTTAATTATTATTCAGGCATTATGATTTCAGTACATCTGGTTTGATAGATGATAGTTATCTATCAAAATAGCGTTGTTGTTGAAGTACATTCAGATAGAATTCTACTGGCAAATACTACTCGCTTGGGTGGCCGATAAATGGCATTAAGATTCAGTACCTTATTATACTGATTTGATAGGTGATAGTTATTCAACTTGTTAATAAAAATCGAAATAGTATGGTCGCTGTAAGACATTCAGATATAAATAATTCTTTATATATTCTACTCGGAAAACTGGTCAGCGATTATACGACCAAGTGCAGTGGCATATCGAGTCACATTTACATACTCAGTAAATCCCATTCCACTGGGTGGCCCGACAAATGATTGACACCTTTTAAATTTGCATTCATTACCATGTTTTAGCTGAACCGAACTCACATTAATCATTGTGTTGTCTCCTTACGATGCGTGATTAGTGTCGTGTTGTTTTCGTTAAGTATTCATCGTGACGCCCCTGTTTGTTTGCGATAACTGTTCGCGATTAATTCAAGTATGGTAATTAGAACCCAGTTACCTGGACTTAAGAGTGATTGTTGTTTGTGTGAAATATCCACACATATATTAATTAGGGCGTAGATTTGTACATGTGAAAAACATTTATGTATAAAGGTAATTCTATATTAAATTTCTCACGATTACGTAATACCATTTGTAATGTACCTTGTCTGAGGAATGCTATTGCGTTTCACGAGCAAAAAAGGAGATTATATTATATTTTCCTTTTCTATAATAACATCGGTAAAGTTCTTAAAAGTTCTCAGTTGCTTAAAGTTGCCATATTGATGAGAAGATGAGTGATAATGTTATATTATTCCCCAATTAATATTCCATTATGTGGAACTCACAGAAAACTTTTAGAAACTTTTTTATTTAGCTCCGTGTTCATATGTCTTTCGATTTCACGATTTATAATCCGTTACAGTATTTTCAAATAAAACAATATTTTCCGTAAACACTCATTAGACGAGTAATAAAATTGTAAAAATAAATGGTATAACAATTTATTTCTTTCACGTAGATCTATTCTTAAAAGATTTTTTTTGAAATATTTTTATTTTAGTAGAAGACGATTTGTCTTGATAATTGTATAAAGTGGTGCTTTGCGATTTTGTCGGGGAGTCTATCTCCTGATGATGCTTCGGTTGCGGGGCGAAACGATTGTTGAGTTTGTGACAGTGAACGTGTGCAGTGCTTGTGTATTGTGGTGGCAGTGCATGTGTTTTAACGAATCCTGCATCTATCGGATAAAAAAAAATGGATAGTCCACTATACATTTAGCACTATTCTATTTATTGTATCGCGGATTATAGCAAAATAATTTTTATTATTACTTTTGTATTATGGATCTCCGCAAAGTAACGCCTAATTCTATAAATTTTGTATAAAGTGTGTTACTCACCTTACAACTTCGAAAAAAGCAAGCAGCACAAAATATATGGCTGCAGGATACGTCCTGTGCATCCTGTTTTTTCCAACAGCAACTCGCAGCTTCTTCATGTTGGTAGCACTACATCCTCTTTATTCCGGTTCATCCTTTATTTAAAACTTCCGCGAAACTTTCATCGAGTAAGAAAAGATGGACCAGTTAAACCTGCACTCAAATCCACATAAATGGCATTATTGTATTTTTACGTTATAGGTCTAAAATCGATATCAAAGAGTAAATAGAAGTTATGTCCTTTTGTCTTTGCCGGCAATTCGTTATTTGGATATAATTGGGCGAAAAGGTCGTTTTTGTTTGTCACGGCTAGGTTCTTTGTTGACTAGATTCGGATTAGATTCACTTATTGGCATTAGAAGGGATTAAATGTTTGTTTACGTAGAGGAGGCCGTCGGCATGATGCCGCCGCGTCGGTTTCTCTTAACGGCGTTTGACTCGGACGCGTGGGACTCAAGGCGTTCTCGCTGCACCGCCCAGACGTCGGGAAAAAAGTTAGAGGGGCGTGCGTACGCCTCTGTCGGCCCCACCTACTCTCATTATCCTTGTTTACGTAATTGTTCCCCGATATTTCGGCACAGATTCGTTACACCGATGAGGAATAGGCGGCCGTGTGTTCGCTTAGCGGGCGCGTTTGACAGTGGCACCGTGGACACAGTCCCTGCCTATATAAAATGCCGCCCCACGCGCTTTATTCCCGACCATGGGAAACGATATCCCGTCGTTATTGGTTTTTGGCTTTTAGATTGTTTTGTTGTGAAATTATTTCGATTGTATCGGCTATACTGTAGCTTAAATATTCCATCGTCAAATCTATAGCAAACTCAAATATTTTTTCAAAACTTATATCATTTCGTAAGTTAGCTGGAACAGATCTCTGTTAAAGGGATAAGTTGATCTTTGTACACTGTTTTTTTTATTGACAATGCTCTTTTACGTTTTTTATGGTACTTAAACAAATAAATAAATAAACAAAAAATTATTTTACTAAGAAATTTGTTCTTATATTTGCGTTGTACAATTATCTGGTTTTATTCATTAATTATTTTTAAAACTTATTGCGAAATATGTGTTTATGCCGCCGTGTGGTATCCGGCTGAGTAGAATAGACCACCCTCATTTCTTACCGAGGTGTCGTAAAAGGCGACTGAGGTAAGTTGACCAACCGTTGGGTATCCGGTTAAGCAGAATAGATCACCCTCTTTCTTACCGAGGGGTCGTAAAATACGACTATGGTAAGTTGACGTCAGGCAGGCGGCCGGTTGTTAAATACGCCGCCAAATCATGTGACAACATGTTTGTAACATGTTGTGCTGACCCCACTTAGAGTGGGATAAGGGCAGCAGGATGATGCAAAATATGTTTTTATGATACCGGACATATTGTTATAAGTAAATTTTTACCGAATAATACAAATAAATTACAAATGAATACTTGGTATATAATATCAGACTAAATAAGCCATATAAAGATCCTGTTTGTCAAGTTCAATTTGTATTTGCTTTATTGAAATAAGTTGTCTCAAATCGTCAACATTTTACGACCTACGAAAATGGTACATTCACTGAGAACCGACAGGAAACTTCTCTTTTAAGAAATAAAAATAATGTTAAAGTTTACATCTCTTCTTGTCTTTACATGAATCGGTTTCCGTTATAAAATTTGATACCTATTTTACCCAAGCGAAACCGATATTTGTAGATTGTTTTTCACTATCTTTTCATTTCTTTGATAAACTTTGAACATGTGTTTCCAAGAACTTGTTAAGTTCGTTTTTAACTAATTTCAGATATTCCAAATATCGTATAAGTAATTACAAATCTGACAACGCTTGGCGAGAGGTAACGAGTGATGCATCATTTAATAAAAATACCGGCTATACTCACGTCTAATGCCAGTTCCGCCGTGATAACGTCATGTAAAGAGCTCATGAATAAGTGCTGCGGACGGGTTCGAAACTAGTCGGGCGAATCCGATAAAAATTAGACGTGAGTATAGCCGGTATCTTTATTAACTATGAAAACTACTCACGATAGTTTAAATTAAAAAAAAGATGCATCATTACTGAATTATTACTGAATATGTCGCCCTATCCGAAAAAGAAAGTCTTTGGCGCATTTGGCAGTCACCCTGCCTTCAGCTCCGCAGGTCACGGGTTCAATTCCCGCCAAGGGCCAACCTTTTCTATAAACAATTTGGTGGTTCTTCGAGCCTGGTTGTATATTCGTATTTAAGAGCACATAACCCAATTACTTACTTTGGGGACAGACGACCGTATGTGTAAGTGTCCCATATATTTATATTTATCTCTCTATCTATCTAGTTATTTGAAATGTGACTTTGTTATTCTGATAGGGCGATATATTGAGTAAGTTTATACATAACCAAATATATGTTCAGTGAGTGTTAATGAATTCAATTCAAATATTCTTTCTAATTCTTGATTGCGCATAAATGGAAAGGGCTACTATTATTTAGTGCGATTTGCTTGTGTCTTAGCGTGCTTGTGTTGGTAATATACAAAAGTCAAAGTTTCATTTATAAAATAGAATGCTATTTTACAAATACGAGTGTTATTCAGTTATATTACTTGCATTATTAAATTGTCAATTACCGTTGACAAAATGTTGAAGATAAATCGTTGAATGATTGAGAGGGTCGTGCATTGAAAGTGACCCGAAAGGGTGGCTGCCCCTCATTAGGGTGACAGACGCGTGCGCATTGAAAATATGCAAATGGCTTCGATAATGTTGTGCTTAACTAAAAAAAATGTATTTAGTGTAGTTGGATTAACGAAAAAACTCAGTAGGTTAGTATTGCTTCAAAAAAGGGTGGTATGGCTTAATTAAGACATTTACTTATAAGCAAGTGTGGAAAGAGTCCGCTGCAATATCGTCGGGTATTCTCCACCAGATTCATACATATATGAAAATAGTTTACAGTAGTTTTAAAAAAACTATTAAAAGGAGTGTAAAACAGAAAATATAATAAATATAATAGACAAAGTAGGAGCCGACATAAGCTTGCGGCTCCTGCTTTACGCCTTGTTGTAGAGTTGACGATTCAAAGGCACTTGTTTACAAGTTTACTTGAATAAAGAAAATTTTGTTTTTATTTCCTATTTACATTGGTTCATTTGTAAATTAGTGCCTGAGAACCGTTTGAGCTTTTAGCTCAGTGAAACTCATAACAGGAACGGCTGATGGCTTCTGCTATGGGATACGTGGACCACCACCCCCTGTATGGGACTAATTTAAGCCTAAAATATTATATTTTTAATTTGAATTTGAATACATATAGACTACTAGCTTTTAAACGTAACTTCGTTCGCGTGGACTGCAGTCTTATTATTTGAGTAAACCGTAATACTTATATTAATTATGGTTAAAGTGGGTTAACATTAAAAGCTGGACATATTCTGTCGCAAGCTGTGATAGCCCAGCGGTGAGACCGTGCGACTTTTTCGAGGGGAACACGACTTTAAACCCGGGGAGGCACCAATGAGTTTTACTATTAAAATTCATGTGTCTAATTGATAATTGCAGTTTATCACACGCTCTTCGGTGAAGGAAAACATCGTGAACAAACCTGCATATCTCTAGAGAATTCTGGAGATACGTGTAACCTACCAATCCGCATTGGAGTACCGTGGTAGGTCTTACCTCCAACCCTTCCCTCCAGAAACGGAGAGAGGAGGTCTATTCCCAGCAGTGAGATTGTAACAGGCCGCTACTTTACTTTTTTTACTTTTATATTCTGTCGCAGACTTTTATTTGGAACTTTTAGAGGAAAACAATTTAGTAATACATGATTTTCAAATAACTTTCACCGTTTACATGGCGCACGCAAGGAAAGCTTTAAATTTTGCCGTTTTCGCAATATTTTTGATTGCTTCCCCTCTCCTATTCATCTAAGCGTGATGTTATAAAGTCTATAGCCCCGATAAATGGACTATCTTACACTCAAAGAATTTTCTAATTGGTCTAGTAGTTCCTGAGGTTAGCGCGTTCAAACAAACTCTTCAGCTTTATATATTAGTACTAGTTTTTACCCGCGGCTTCGCTCGCTAGGAATTTTGTCTGGTATCTAATTCAATTTCATTTATGATTCACAATTTTGGTCATAGTGGCTTCCACATAAAAGATAGATATATGCTGTCGCGGACTTTTATTTAGAACTATTAAATACATACAATACTACAGTACATCATCTTTGTGTAACTCTTGGTTTAGACAGCGTACGCCGAGATAGCTCTCAGAGGCCAGATTTTTTCCGACTTTATTGACATGTATCATTATATTATATAAAATAATTACAAATGTAGCCTATATGTTATTCCGATGTATAACCTATATAACTGTAAAGTTTTATCCAAATCCGTCCAATAGTTTTTTCGTGAAAGAGTAACAAACATCCATCCATACTCACAAACTTTCGCATTTATAATATTAGTAGGAGATGCAGATTTCCCAAGAAACGATTGGCTTAGTTACATCTGCCTGTTTATGCGCTGTCAGGGATATGCTAATACCGTCTTTGATCTGGCTGCCACACGCATGCCGTGAAGTACGTTCGTATACAAGAATTGGTTTTATTTGATAAATTTGCTTATTTCGATCTAGTTTGAAATATTTTGATTATAATCAAGATCCAAACACTTTAATATTAATATAATCTTTTGGAGTGCTGTTTATTTAACTTATATATCTGAAATATAAACTTTGTTATATGTTATACGAATTTGAACCAGAGTTGAAAATGGAACGTTTATCGTTTCATAGAATTTCTTTTCGTTCATTTCGGTACTGTTAAAGATTATTCAGGAGTGAGTATTAATGAATCCTCAATCTATAATTCAAGTTATACTTCCTTGCTCGCAATTAATACAATAATACAAAACATCCGTCACATCACACAAGATGGCTCGTTGCTTTTCTCTGTCTCCATGGAAACCACTATTTATTGTTAGGCGTTCTCGGACGCTCGGTGACAGCGTACTCTATAATTGCTTTCTGCAGGCCTACCATGAACTCTTATTGCCATAGAATTTTTTTGTGGATATTAATATGTTCTATAATACTGTAGAACATTTTTTTGTTCTATCATCAATAGTGTCCAAAGCCCACGCGATGAAAGATGTTTACGACTGAATTTTTCACAACTTATTACAATTTTATCATAATACATCTCATAATATTATACAATTGCTTTATTAAAATTCAGTTAACGTTTATCAAAGTGTCCGAAAACATTTACCTTGTCTTATCTCCTCCGCCTACGCGCCATTCATCATTTCTACAGTTTTTACGTTCCCCTTATCTCTTTGAATACTAAAAGTAAAACTGATAATTGCATACGATAATCAATATACTTGTTACTTAGCACGTCTATCATTTGACAATACATGTATAGAGCAAGCCAAGGCCATAAACCGCCGGTGGTCACTGAACATTTATTACGTTATAAAATCTCGGTAATCACAAACGATATTAAAAGCATTTAAAAGCTTCCTGAGATGGTGTGCTGTTTCGTCGTAATTATCATCAATGAACTAAGTTAGCTCTAACTTGGCTTAAAACATGCCGAAATGTATTTAATACTATGAGATCTTTTTAAGCAATTGCTTTATAAAACACATGTTCATAGCTTAAAGCTTAAAGGTTACGGCACAAACACTTTTTGTCAAAATACAATACAATACAAATATTATTTATTATACAAATATAATAATATACAGCACTGCTTCTACTTAAAAAAAAATTAAAACAAACTTAACATAAATAACATAAAAATTATTAAAACAGTTTTCAAAACTTAAAAGATTAGAGATTAGTTTGTAGCTTTAATCAATTGTATTGATGTCTAAGGATCAAATTTGACCGATTAGTTTTCTTATCCAGCTTTGAAAATGACTTAAATTTAAAGTTTACTTCAACTAAAGTTGTTAGTTTCTAGAAATATGAAAACGGGCACCGTTGATTATATTGTAAAAAAGGTATATCAATAGGCTAAAATGAGTAAAGCGCGTTAATACAGCGTGATTTTCTGCAATACACAATTGCCCGTCATTAGGACCTAAACAGTAGTCTATAAATAAATTTCCTCCCTGAGAATGTTTAAAGGTTGTAATTGTGTAGCAAGCTAAAAAAAAATTCCATTATTTAAGGATAAAGTTTTGGAATACCATACAAATCAGCACGCGCCTTTAATAATAAAATATTTTTTACTGGCTTCATAATATTTGTGTGTAGCGAATTCATTTAAAGATTATAAGTCGAGTAATAAATATAGGGAGGGGTTAATATCGACAATCTCAGTAAATGGTAGAGTTGACTCTACCATTTACTGAGAAAACATTGTAAGTCGGCAAGATTGAAAATAAGCTATAAAATAAAAAAAAAGGATATTTTTACCATAGAATTAGGTCTCTAAAGGCGAAATATTTATGTTATTTAGCCAGTGAAGTATAAGATATATTTTATTTTTATATAGTATAAAAATTCAAAAAATTCTAGCATAGTTTTTCCGTCAAATTCTACGTTTAAATAAGTTAGCAACACTTAAATTAGAACGTTTAAAGAACGATTGTTTAGAGTTACAGCATAACGCTCGCAGCTACTGTCATGCATCATTTTCTATTATTATCAATTACCTCTTGAACGTGTTTGAGATCTGACGCGCTGAGAAACAATTTTGCGTATCGGTGTTGCCAACTCTGTTGCTAAATTACCAACTACGGTTATTGTTGTGTGTGGGGTGTGTTATTTTGATAAATTTGTTGCATCGAAATTATTCTAAACTTTAAAGCAAATAAATGATTAGTGAGAACCATATAGGATATATTTTTGTATATTTTAAATTTGTAGTGGCCTGTCACTAATCCACTGTTGGGCTGTTGCCCAGAAATAAATTATAACACACCAACCTGTTCAGAATTCATACGCATATAAGTTCTTTTGATAATCTACTATTTATTTAAAAGAGCGCGCCGAAAAAAATCATAATCAAACCTGCACATCTCCGGGGTATGCCTGGGATATGTGTTACTTTTTCCATCTACATCCTTGTTCTTCAAAGCGACAGAGGAGGCCTATATTCACCAGTTATATCAGTAAGCCAGTAGCCTGCCTGGAGTTTAAAGCCATGACTCATGGTGAGCATTATGTGAACCCACAACTCGACGATAAACTTTAATGCTATTTTATACTATTTGTTTGTTTACTGAGAGACTTATGACGTCACTATATCATTTTATGAAAAGGCCTCTACATAATATTTTTGAATCATAAAATCGCAGTCCTGTTGGACCATCAACACGGAATTCTCATAAGCTTACGCTAATTACTAAAGATTGTCGATTCGATGCTCACCATTGGCTCAATTAGAAAACTTAGGGGCCATATAAAGGGGCTATAAATCAGTCGAAGGGCGATGTTTTTAAGAGGAATATACACAGTATAAAAAGCAACTGCCAATTTACTAAACGTCGCTTCAAAAAAACGTGTTTAACGTACAATGCAAAATAAATATAATCACTATAATAGAAAATCACACAATAAAATTAGGATAAAATATAAATTTTCGTTTCTTCTCTTTAACAAATTATACTTTCAATTATTTACTATGTATTTTATTATATTCTCTAATTAAAAACGGTTTTTTATTCAATACACTAATCTGGTATGTAAGCTTCGATTCCAAATTTGATCTATATTTGCCTAGTCGCGAAAGAGCGAAACACGGACAAACAAACAAACAGAACCAGTAATTTTAGCATTATAATATTAGTATGTCCAGCTGCCCAGATGTATACGCAAAATTAAATTTCAAACAAATGAATTACAACATATATGAAAAAGTTCAAACTTTAAAAAATAATAATAATTCTAAAATATATTATTAATGGGCAGTAATATATTTTTACTTTGTAACATCAAACTTTACTCTTTTAACCTTAAGAAAAGCAATTATTTGCAAAGATAATATACATAGGGAATATGATGATAGCCTAGCGGTGAGACCGTGCGACTCTCTAGAGACGACATAGGTTCAAACCCGGGCAGACACCAATGGGTTTTTCTATTAAAACTTATGTGTCTAATTGATAATTGCAATTTATCACACGCTTTTCGGTGAAGGAAAACATCGTGAGGAAACCTGCATATCTCTAGAGAATTCTAGGGATATGTGTAACCTACCAATCCGCATTGGAGCAGCGTGGTAGGTCTTAGCTCCAATCCTTCTCTCCAAAAACGGAGAGAGGAGGCCTTAGCCCAGCAGTGGGCATAGTAACAGGCTGTTACTTTACTTTACTTTTATGATGATACCGATTACATCGTGAACGTTTTACCATGTCGTGTATATGATTCTTAATATTATTGGCTGTATTATATTGTTATCATGAGCATTTTGTATGTGAGATAGTTACACTAGTGTGTGGGCAAGCGTAAGTCACTCACACACACCAGGACCTCGTTAGCAAGTGTATGCGACATTTCACATGCGCTAATTGCGAGCATTTACCCATCTTGATAAAGTGCCCGCGTCCGTGAGATTTACTCCGCAGATGGAAAGCGTTCTCTATCGTTTTTATCCTGTGTATAAGTGCCTTCATTTTTTATATATATACTTATTATAAAACAAAGTCTCAAAAAGTTGTCCGTCTGTATGTAATCGATTTTTTTCAAAATCTACTGAACGGATTTTTGTACAGTTTTCATCGAAAAAAAAAACTTACTTGCTGGGAGCTTTAATCGCGTGCGTAACCCAGCAGAGACACGCTAAAGTAATGAACTATAGAATTGTAGATCTATAAAATACCACAAAAAAGTCCGCGATAGCATGTCTCTATCTCTTATGATTAACTCACAATAACTACTTTTACGTATAAAATTTGAATTCTAGAGAATATTTGTGACACGCTGATTTCCACGCGGGCGAAGCCGCTGGCACAGCTAGTAGAAAATATCTGTTTCGCGTCAATTACTAAATACGTTTTATCGTTAAGTTAGGAAATCTATTCCGGTTGTTGAATTGTATACTGTGCAAAGTACTTTTCTAGATTACTGTAAAAGAGATTAAAGCAAGGTATAGTACCCGGTTAAATAATGCACATCGATGATTGGAACGAAACAGCCGGCTAGTTCGGTTTCGTAGAGCGCTGTCACTGTCACTCTGTTAGTATGTGACGTTTCACACGGGTTCGTCAGTCTGTGCGACGGAGACAATACGCTACGTAGCAGAATCTGGCCGATTTTCTCTCTCTAAGCCTCGATGTGCATAATTTGTTTCGGGGTACTATTCTAGAGTTCCTTATCAACAGAACTGGCAACAGAAATCCATTTTTTAACTTTCTACGTTGACAAAGGCAACTAAGTTTCTTTTATTACGATGAATTATGGGTTCTCGCTGCTGTCCCGATGGCATATTCTCTAAAAATTCGTATCCACGACGATGTTTATGAGCTTCCCCATTTCTCCCAGTGACGCTGTAAAAGTTATTTAAACTTGTTAGGTTAAATGACTTTTACGATATGTTATTACATTTCCATTAAAAAAAACTTTAAGGATTTCAACTTTAATTTATAAGTATAACTAATAATTGAAGTTGATGATACTAGCGCCTTTATCTAGGGCTTAGTGGTTATCTAACTGTCTATTTTCTTGAGGGTTCTTCTGAGTGTTTAAAGTTATAAGTATGAATGATATTCAAAATCATCTGTTAACATTAAGCAAAACAATCTTCATCAACTGCAACTAAAAATACTATACAAATTGATAGACGCTTTCACATATAACATATTTTATTATATAAGAATATATATTAAAACTCCAAAATAAATTTTAACTTTGCTATTACAGCAGTTTAAAAACACTGTTGAAAAGAGGCTGATACAGAGCTTTCTATTGCTTAGATATTACTTAGATGATAAGGATATGTGGATATAGCTACCCTTCGACCCTTTTACAAGACAGATATGACTAAATGTAACTAGTAATAAGAATTATTTTTTAGAAAAGAGCAACTGTTGAGTTTCTCGCGAGCTCTTACTGGTAGGAACAGCTTTCCGAAACCACAGTAGAGTTTACGATTCAAAAGCACTTTTTTACAAGTTTTTTATTTATTTTTTACTTTATTGCATAATAATATAAAAAATATATCTCGCTTGTTTGCAATCATGCCTGATGGTGAGCAATGACGCAGTCTAAGATGGAACGCGCTCGCCTAGAAGATAAATAAATAAAATAAATAAATAAATATATGGGACACTTACACAAACGGTCGTCCATCCCCAAAGTAAGTGAGTTAATACTTGTGTCATGGGTGACGGACAACTGGTAAATATACAACATATATAATTTTAAATACATACCTGAAATACAAATATACACCCAGACCAACAAATTGTTTATAGAAAATGTTGGCCCTCGGCGGGAATGGAACTCGCGACCCAAGGAGCTGAAGGCAGGGTCACTACCCACTGCTCCAACGGGCTAGACGAAGATGCCTATTCACTCTTGCTTTAAAGACACCCATATTAAATGAACTGGGAAAAATATACCGGGAGACAAATCGATTCCCTTGCGCATATTCCTAAGTAGAAATCTAAACAGTTATCTATTCCCTCCATTAGCATTCTAAATACTAGCGAGTCTCGATAAATGAAACACGACCATAAACTACTACTCGAATAGGCCAACTTTCTCATTATATATTTTTATTGCGTGTGCATTGATAATTTGCTAATACATACAGGATTGTATGATAATGTGGGAATTATCATCGAATGGCCATCGAAGACTAGTTCTTTATCAAGACACTAGGCTGGAAATATAATATGTGTGCTGTAATATTTTATGTTGATTGTCGATGAAGGTAAATGCTTTTACAAGTTATTTTATTTTGCAGATTAAAGTTTGCAGTTAGACATTTTTATATCGATGTTAATTTTTTTTTATGACTATTATCTGGGTTAACATAGGACTACGATTTACTGTGAATACTCGAAAATATATTTCATTTAATATTGTGTTAGTCACAATGGCTTTCACATAGTGTGTTGTAAGCGATTTGCAAACGTACAAAATGATAAAGAATAATAATCATAAAAGCTCTAAAAAAGTTATATTATATCTTCAATGAGATACCAAAATCAATTTAAGCTTAGTTATTATATACATCATCATCATCATCCCGCCCTTATCCCACTCTAAGTGGGGTTGGTACAACATGTAACAAGCGTGTTGTCACATGATTTGGCGGATGGATTTGGATTTATTTTACGACCTGCCGCCTGCCTGACATCAACTTACTTTAGTCGTATTTTAAGATCCCTCGGTAAGAAAGTGATTAGTATTTTCTACTCAAGCGGATACCACACGGCAGGTCAACGTATCTTAGTCGTCTTTTACAACACCTCGGTAAGATATGAGGGTGGTCTATCCTACTTAACTGGATACATCACGACATTAATTATTATATAAGATATGATTCATAAAAATTTAGTCGTGTATTATGAATATGTTTTAGAAGCAACAACCAAGTTCCTTGCTGGTTCTTCCCTGAAGGAGTTACTTGCCGATTCAGCAGTAACATTGATTGAAAAGATCTTGAAAATAACTAAGGATTTGATTTCCGCTGGAACATCGGTAGTATGTGCGGGCTATGTATGCGGGATATGTAATGAGCGGGCTGACGAGCTGGCCAAATTGGCGGCACTAAAGCTCAAAACTGCACGTATCTACGAAGCTTTTCCACTATCCTATGCAAAGCGATTAATCAGAAACTCGACCCTGGACGAATGGCAGATCCGTTAGGAAGAATCGAGCACAAGCGCATTAACAAAAAGCTTCTTCCCTGACATACGCGTCGCTTATAAAACTCAAAGGCAACTTGAACTTACAAACGCGCTAAGCCAGATACTTACCGGGCACGGCGGGCTCAAATCTTATTTGTTCAAGTATAAGTTGGCACCCAGCCCATTTTGCAAGTGCGATAATTCTACTGAGGAAACTATCTGCCATGTCCTACTGGAATGTCCAGAATTTCATCAACACAGATTATTTTGCGAGAACAGCATGAAGTTAGAGTTAACCGGAGATAATCTCAATAAAATTATAAACGATGAGGACGCGCGAGAGAGATTTCTCAAATTCGCATTCAAAGTATTGAAAATAGTCGGCAAAGGAAATGGGTCAAAGCTAAGTAATATACCAGACTGAAATATATTCTTTGTCTTAAGGTTGCTGCATAATAAATAGCAGCAGGATAAAAATCCTACGAAAAAAAAAAAAACATCGGTAGTATAGGAATAGGAAGCAATATAACAGAACTAACTACTTTGCTATAATCCGCACGGGTCAAGTGAATGCATGCACCCCATGCATGTGGTGGCTGGTCCTGCATGTATAAGGTGCGTAGATTTTGCCTGCTTCATACACATTGGCTTTGCATGCATTCACTTGACCCGTGCGGATTATAGCAAAGTAGTTAGTTCTGTTATATTGCTTGTAATATGGAATTCCGCAAAGTAACGCCTGCTTCTATAAAAGAAATAGGAAGTTAATGTAGGCGAAATTTAATAATAAATCATGCCTCAATAGAACATCTAAAGTCGTAAATCAAGTCTTGAATCAATATAAAGTAAAAGATACTAAGACCATGCATCACGACATCCTCAATTAATCTACCATTCAAGACCTAACTAAAAGCGTTTAGTGCAAGCGAAACATATATCAAGTGGGTCTATCCATCGGGCGCAGACAGGGCGTTCTGTATAATTTGTCAGCGGTATCGATAGTATCGATTCATCGACAGTCGATAGGTTTATCGAGTTAATCGATCTAATTTCGTCAGTTCGGTCGGTGAGCGATGGCGGTCGTTGTGGGAACGCCACCGCGGTGCGCAGTCATTCTGTTCGACATAGAGTAACTCACTGTAGACATACATGTCCATTGTTCCATGTTATGACTACATTGTCCCGTGTAACTTACTTTACTTATTGAACATTAAAAGAAACTTTTACTACAAAAGGCTATCTATATTACAAGCAATACAACAGAACTAACTACTTTGCTATAATCCGCACGGGTTAAGTGAATGCATGCAAAGCCAATGTGTATGAAGCAGGCAAAATCTACGCACCTTATACATGCAGGACCAGTCACCACATGCACCCCAAGGCGCAATTCACCAGCAACAACGCACACAAAAGCAGCACACACACCCACCACCACAATCTCGACGATCGTTTCGCCCCGAAACCGAAGCATCATCAGGAGGATAGGCTCCACGACAAAAATCGTACTGCAGTACGATTGTTGCTTGTGAATTTGCTGGTGAATTGCGCCTTGGGGTGCATGTGGTGACTGGTCCTGCATGTATAAGGTGCGTAGATTTTGCCTGCTTCATACACATTGGCTTTGCATGCATTCACTTAACCCGTGCGGATTATAGCAAAGTAGTTAGTTCTGTTGTATTGCTTGTAATATGGAATTCCGCAAAGTAACGCCTGCTTCTATAAATCAGCTATCTATATTAACGCTGTTAAATATTTTTGCATTGTATATGCCACATAATTCACTGAATATTTTCAAGTGAGTTTGGTCTGGTTTTATCAACAAACGAGCTCGTTACAGCAGGTATGCGTTGAACAATTATTTACCTGATGACAGGTCAATTCTTATAAAGGCGTTGGTATTGGTGCAGTAGGTATATAGTAATAAATTTCTTAATTTATAACATCGGAATTTCGAAAAACGGAGATATCAAGAGTTTTATTAACTGCTTGAGTGCAATATAACCCGACTTATTTATAATAATGTAAAGTTTAAGTTAGGTGACAGAGTTACTGGGAACGATTCGTTCTTTTTCTATGCCACGTAAATTATCAATCTTTTTATAATATATTTATATTATAAATATTATATTTTTATATACCATTTATCATTTATATACCAGCGCAGGTAATGAGATATATACTGTTTTATTAGATAAAAATAGACCTTATTAGGAATCTGCAAGTTTTATTACAATTTGATGTTGAATTAAATATCAATTAAACACAAGTTTTTATACTATAATAACCTGATACACCGACCATCAGACCTGATACACTACTTCAAAAGACTTTTAAAGGAAATTTTATCAAGATGAGACCCTTGGCAGATAAGTTCTTTGCATTTTTGTGGGTTTCCTATATTCCTTTCTGTTTTCTCTTAAAATTTTCTATTGCAGGATATATAAAGTGACAGTAGAACAATTTAAACACCGGTACCATTACTATTAGAATCTAATACAGTTACAGTAGTTTAACGATTACCTAAATTTTAGTAAAATTATACCCTGATGTTACTCCTATTTAAATTATTTAAGTATTATTAACATTTTTGTTAACATCATCATCCTCATCATTTTCCTGCCCTTATCCTACACTATGTGGGGTCGGCACAACATGTTATAAACATGTTGTCACATGATTCGGCTTCGTATTTTACGACCGGCCGCCTGCCTGACGTCAACTTACCTTAGTCGTTTTTTACGACCCCTCGGTAAGAAAGAGGATGGTCTCTTCTACTCAACTGGATACCACACGGTGGGTCAACTTACCTTAGTCGCCTTTTACGACACCTCGTTAATAAATGAGGGTGGTCTATTCTACTTAGCCGGATACCACACGGCGGGTCGACTTACCTTAGTCGCCTTTTACGACAGCTCGGTAAGAAATGAGGGTGGTCTATTCTGTTCAGCCGGATACCACAAGGCATTGGTTTTCGTTAATACATCTGCGCGTCAAATTTTCGTAAAAAAATTTACTTTTTTGATAACTTGCTCATTTAATGTTTTTAAGTTTAGCAACGAAACAGTTAGATTAGGTTATGTCCCATTATAGTAGAGTACCTATTAAACTTTCAAGATTCCTAATATTATGTGGAATTCGGTCAAATAGCCTATTGTTCTCTGTAACCGTTATTATTATTTTTTATTTACGTTCATAAATTATATTGTACAATATAAACATTATTTACCTGTATCATTGTCTCTCAGATGTTTAATAGTGAAAGGCATAAAACTAACAATAGAAATGATTAATGATGTTTGTGATTATTTTATTATTGCGACCACCGGCGAGAGATCCGCCTAGAATATTTGAATTGTGGTTTAATTACCTCCTATTGTGGCCAGTGATTCGTATCTATTATGAGCACGATTACTCTTAATGTGTGTATGTATGTATATACAATTAAAAACCATTGCCCTCTGGGTAACGTCTCTAAATCAATGTTCTTAGAATTGTGTGTTCTATGAAATCTTTTTGTATTGTCTGGGCGTAATATCGATGTGAGGAACAAGGTTAAGCGATTACTCACCTCACTTTTTGAAATATAATTTATAAAATGTTAGTTGAATAGAAAATTGAAGTGGAAGTGATTTTGCAATTTAATCTAGTAAGAAGAACAAATGATTAACAATACAATAACGACTTGGATGAATCATCGGACCCGAATTTGGTTCGTTAAATAACTTCGCTCACACCAACCTCAGCGTTTGAGTACTCTCAATAATGCAATATGTGTTGTTCTCGCTGTTCCAAAAAAGTCACTCTCTGTAAGCTTTAAGAGTGCAAATTTTATCAATATTGGCCCAGCGGATTAGCCGTAGAAACGTAACAGACCGACAGATACATTGTTCGATAAATTTATCATTTATATTTGTTTGGTATAGAAAAAGAATAAGATTATAAAATCTTATTCGGAATTTGAAATTGAAATCAATTTAGTTATGGTAAAATTCTAGCTGTGATAGCTGTGATAGCCCAGCGGTGAGACCGTGCGACTCTTTCGAGGGGAACACGAGTTCAAACCCGGGCAGGCACCAATGAGTTTTTCTTTTAAAACTCATGTGTCTAATTGATAATTGCAATTTATCACACGCTTTTCGGTGAAGGAAAACATCGTGAGGAAACCTGCATATCTCTAGAGAATTCTGGAGATATGTGTAACCTACCAATCCGCATTGGAGCAGCGTGGTAGGTCTTAGCTCCAACCCTTCTCTCCAGAAACGGAGAGAAGAGGCCTATTCCCAGCAGTGGGATTGTAACAGGCTGCTTCTTTACTTTTATGGTAAAATTCGAAATTTAAATTTCAAGTAGTAGGTACCTACCAACTTAAAGGATTTATTTAAATTAAAATTCCAAACTCAAGAGGTACCAACGTAACGTTTGCCAATATTATTGAGCTCGTAGAATATAGAAATTTTTGTTGTTCGGAATTTGATATTGAAAAAGCGGGAAATTGGGCAATCGAATGCGGGGGCGTTGGGCGTGCCGGGGCGGGGCCGGGGCCCTTGTGCTTATGGTGGGTGCTTTATCGTGTCGATATCGAAACCAAATACCTAAATAGGTGTTTAAATATGCATAGATTGAATATCTAACAAGATACTTTATCAAACTATTGTGAGGACGATAACATTTTATAACTCGTTTAAATATATCTACCTATTCTAATAAAATAATCTATTATTCGATTGGATATTTTTTATCATATCATATCTACAGGATCATTACAATATGTTTTATCATGTTTACCGTTTTATCGGTACTTAATCAGTAAATAAAGCTATATTCGTACTTGTATATAGTTTTAACTTCAAAGCATATCTATTTTTTGATCATTTACTTACATCATTTATTCACTGATCTTTCCTTACATTATGAAAAAAATATTTTTTTCCATTTAAAAAAATATTTTAACATGATTTCACAACTACTTTATCACTTCAAAAGTCAATTATTAAATACATCAGCATGATAACGCAGTTGTTGCTTGATTTTTATAATGAACTAGTTGTCTGACGACGCGTTGCTGTGTCAACTCAACAGTTAAGAAAAAACCCCTATCACCAGACTTTACCGGATCATCTGCTAAATGACTGTCTGAAAATTTCATGAAAATCGGTCCAGCTATTTCGTAATATATAAAGAACATACAGACAAACATTCATTTTTGTATATTAAAATATACGAAGAAAATATATAAGTGGCTTTTGTTTAAATCACAAACTTATACCTAATGCGTCAAGTCTAAGAAGAAGCCATTTTACCGCATTTCTGTCAACAAAAAACATGTAAGCAAAGATACGCAAATAATTACGTTTAAGTACATTATGACGCGTCAAAATTATTGTCTCAACGTCGATGATGAGTGCGATCCCAGAAAGTGGAAGTCTGATACGATCAGTTGTACGCACAAATACAACCTTGAACAAGAAAAGACCCTAACACTACATGATAAGTTTCAATTCAGCTTAACTTTTTGTTCAGAAGTCTTGTGATGGTAAGATTAACATGTCAAACGCCACTTTATTGTCTCCGTATCATTCTCGTTTGGCAAAACGAGGCATTGGTAAAAAGGGCGCGCGGATAGCCTCTTTTATAGGCATACCAAGGTACAAGTAGAGGCGGGCAGCTGCCTCCTCCAACCCTTAAAAAGGCGGTCGATCGCTGGTTAACTGAAAATTCGCAATAAATTGACACTTTATAAGGCTTGCTTGAGGTCTTTACGTCCTCCAAATACGCTACTTTATGTATCCGTGTTATTTTCGTTAGGCAAAACGAGGCATCAGTAAAAATTAAGGGTAAGGGATAGCCTATTTCATATAGCAAGGTACAAGTAGAGGCGGACAGCTGCCTCCCCCACTCCTTAAAAGAGCGGACGATCGCTGGTTCACTGAAAGCTCGCAACAACGTGAGACTTTATAAGGATTGCTTAAGATCTTTTAATATACATTTTAAGATATTTTATTTATTTTAAGATATTTTATCCGCCAAATAGTATTTTACTACTGAAAGACAAAAAGTATGTAAAAGGATAATTTTATAACTAAAAAATTATGTTTGTTTATTTCTATTCAATAATTAAAACTAGCTTATAAGACACAGAAGACTATGGATAATGGATTTATTACAACAAACTATGGATTTATTACAAACGCATTATGTTTAATCCCTCTCAGAAATATAAAAAAGAGATATATGAGTAGTTACGGTCGGCAAAGGTGGCAATTAGATTTATACATTGTAGCAGAATTTAAGCAAGTAAGAGAAGAAAACGTAGAGGCTTATTTCCTATCTTTGCATATACAAAGACAATCGCACTCAAGGTGCCAACTTTGTTCTATATCTGATATCATTCAAGTTTTATCCCAATAATGAAGTTCTCGGTTCGAGTAACTGAGTCGAGAGTGTATGGGCGTCTCGAGTGCGTTATTAATAACCATGTCAATCCGTGAGAATCTCTCTCGTCTCAAGTGACGGGGTAACTATTAATTTGGACAAGATCACGAGATTATTAGGTAATTGACGGTGTTGGTTTGCGCTTATATTATTAATTTTATTTAATTTTCGTATTGGGTTGGGAGACTGCTGAATCATGTGTGTTGTATGGACAGTTTTTGTGCAGTGATTGTTAAGGTTGCGATCATCGTTACAGACCGAATTTATATGGTTTTGGTGGTATGGACGGATACTTTTATTAGTTTGTATCGTTATTAGCTTGATAATTACACACGCACACACGCATAACCACGTACACACGCACACTCACAGTCTCACTCAAATACACACAGACCACACTACACACGCTTTATATTTTTATATTCATATGCTATGCCTCGCAAAACGATGGTATCTTGTTTAAATTAGAATCGTATAAACTCTAGATAAGTAAATAAATAAATTTAAAAATATTTGAAAAGATCCAATAAACCTAAAAGATACCAAAAAATTTCTTCTAAAGTGTCGATTATTATATTTAAAATACAGGGGCTGGTTGACTATTTAAAAGATCAGAATAAAAAAAAACACTTCGTAAACTTGTTAACTTCTTTAATTCTTTTCATATTTCCTATTCACTGTTCACACCTTGGCGTAAGCCATCTTGATTCTTAATCATTTCCTCTTTCGTCACATCCTACTTCTTCACTCACAACTACGCTCCGTTTTACCAACACTTCAGTTTTTGTAATAAAATAATTTATAATTATTTTAAGCTTCATAAATATAAAGTTCTAAGAATAATTTAATATATGATAATTTAAATAATAATTAAATATTTTAAATATAATATATTCAAAGATGAACAATTATTGCTAATGACATATTTAATTTATTTTGTAAAATAAACTATCAGTTTAATAAACTTTTATTTATTTCAAGCAATATAACAGAACTAACAACTTTGCTATAATCCGCACGGGTTAAGTAAATGCATGCAAAGCCAATGTGTATGAAGCAGGCAAAATCTACGCACCTTATACATGCAGGACCAGCCACCACATGCACCCCAAGGCGCAATTCACCAGCAACAACGCACACAAAAGCAGCACACACACCCACCACCACAATCTCGACGATCGTTTCGCCCCGAAACCGAAGCATCATCAGGAGGATAGGCTCCACGACAAAAATACTGCCGTGTCGTGGAGCCTATCCTCCTGATGATGCTTCGGTTTCGGGGCGAAACGATCGTCGAGATTGTGGTGGTGGGTGTGTGTGCTGCTTTTGTGTGCGTTGTTGCTGGTGAATTGCGCCTTGGGGTGCATGTGGTGGCTGGTCCTGCATGTATAAGGTACGTAGATTTTGCCTGCTTCATACACATTGGCTTTGCATGCATTCACTTAACCCGTGCGGATTATAGCAAAGTAGTTAGTTCTGTTATATTGCTTGTAATATGGAATTCCGCAAAGTAACGCCTGCTTCTATAAATCATTTTATTTATTTAGGAATTATAAAGGGTTCTTGCCACGCGTCTTTACTTTGTTTAATATACACGACTCAGCATCTATCAGTAAGTAGATGATTTTTATGGTCTTGCTCTTTCTTTTTTTGAGCGATGGATGTCATTTGTTAGGTCTTTAAGAAAGAGACCATCTGGAAGAGTATATGTAGTTTCTAGTTACATAAAAGTTACGTAAATTATTTTAATATTCAATTTTAATAGCGTGTAATATTGCTATATAAAACTGTTTTTCATATCCATGTTTATTCAATTTTCTTGATACAAATTGCACCATGATTTATTAGCATTACGCATATCCGGATACACCCTGATTCCAACACTATATCACAATAGTGTCTACTGAGAAAATATCATGAATCATTATTAATTGATAAGTTATTCATCTCTGAAAAACCTGAATGACTAACAGACAGCCAAGGACACGCTGACTAATTTAATATAATTTCACACTGAAGGCGGCGATAAAATGCTGCAATTGAAATAATATCGCGCCTTGAGGCGTATAATTTGGGTCACAATATTCAAAGATATCCGATAATTTATTCTTGTACTAGTTACTGTCCACGACTTGGTCTACATAAAACTTCAGTGAAGTAAGGGAATACGCCTCCAGTCATTCATAAATCTTCACTAAACTATATTCACTCATTAAATAACATATTAACAGGTAGTTGCATTCGCAACATAAAAACAGAATTATGGATTTATTAATTATCAGTATAGTCATATTGAGCAAAAGTATAGAACTAGTAGTCAATAACATCAACGAATCAAAAGTAAGTGTATATTTATTGTTATCGGACACAATTAAAAAGGGACAACTGTTACTTACGAGTATCATAATTTACAGTAGATCGGTTAAAAGATTGTTCAAACAACGATAATATGATGTAAATAGCCTAAGTGAAAAAATTATATTCCAAGTCGAAAGACTAGAAACTATAGACGCAGATTATTTTAAAGATTTTCATTTAGATCTTGCAAAAATGTCAATTATCCTTTTTTCCCTACTAAGGATCGATATATACTGTAAATCATGATGCTCTTGTTATATACGTGAAACAAGTACATTTTGGCTCATCATTTCCTATAAATAAAACCAGACGACCTCACCTCTGCTTATGTATTCCTGGACTTTTATGACTTAGGTGCTATTAAACGAAAACTGAAGTTTTTAGATAAGGCGCTATCAATCTTATTCTTAATTGGATACTTAATCAAACAAATAGCAAAAACAAAAAAAGAACCTAAAACACCTGTTCAAAATATGTCATCACATAAATAATTTACGATTTTACTGATTAGTATTCAACCTGTATTTTAGTGCTCTTGCATTCTCAAATGATGGTTCAAAAATAGTTAAAACAAATATAGCCAAATATACGTGTGTTCATGCATTAAATTAAATTAATTTACATCGATTCAATTATAGTTTGGATAACGATACAATTAGAAATAATATATATATTCTCCTGCCCGTGTAAGTACGGTCAGCAAAACATGTTTTCCTCTTCCATTCTCTCCTATCATTCGTCAACTTTGGCGTTACTAATTTTATACGCATGTCATACTCCACATAATCAAACCAATATCCATACGCAAACAATAAAAAATAAGAGCAACTTGAGATAATAAAAAATAACAATGGTCACTTAATTAACGAGCAAGTAAATGTATCTAATTCCGTTTTGCTACATGTGTTCGGAGGGGAGGGTATTGGTGGGAGTTGAACTATTTAAGACTGCTTGTATGGGTAGCGCGGCGCAGTACGATTTTTGTCGTGGAGCCTATTCTCCTGATGATGCTTCGGTTTCGGGGCGAAACGATCGTCGAGATTGTGGTGGTGGGGGTGTGTGCTGCTTTTGTGTGCGTTGTTGCTGGTGAATTGCGCCTTGGGGCGCATGTGGTGGCTGGTCCTGCATGTATAAGGTGCGTAGATTTTGCCTACTTCATACACATTGGCTTTGCATGCATTCACTTAACCCGTGCGGATTATAGCAAAGTAGTTAGTTCTGTTATATTGCTTGTAAAAAATAATGTATTATAAAAATAATTTCATAGAACAGTAACTTTTAAGAACATAGTATACAATGACAAACCTGAGCTACATTTTAGTGGCCATGTTTAACGCTATTAGCGATCCATTAAGGGAGAAATTATATTGATTCTTGTGCTCACATTCCGATGAAATTGGTAATGAGATTAACATCTCTGATGATGAGGAGCGTGTGAAATTGTTTTGGATTTCCATTATTTTGATCTGGTAACCATTTTGCTAAAAAAAACGACACCATTTTAGAGACTACACTAGAGATGACATGCGTTTGTCAAACAAAAATAGTTTACGTTTAGTTTATTCAGAAACATTAATAATTTAATTTAAATATTGTATTGAATTAATAACTGATTTTATTATATTTATTTTAGGACGCTTTCTGTGTGCGTGTAAATTATTTCATTTATCATCTACGCCAACGAGTTAAATAAAAAATAGTGTTATACTTGTTAACTATTATAGGGCTGTCACTGATGTTACATTAGAGATATTGTCATATTGTCATATACTCGTGGACTTTATTGGTAATGGCCTGTTACTATGCCAACTGCTTGGCTAAGGCCTCCTCTCTCCGTTTCCGCGGAGAAAAGGATTGGAGCTAAGACCTACCACGCTGCTCCAATGCGGAATGGTAGGTTACACATATCCCCAGAATTCTCTAGAGATATGCAGGTTTCCTTACGATGTTTCATCGAAAAGCGTTTGATAAATTGCAATTATCAATTAGACACATAAGTTTTAATAGAAAAACCCATTGGTGCCTGCCCGGGGTTTGAACCTATGTCGTCTCTAGAGAGTGGCACGGTTTTACCGCTAGGCTATCACAGCTTTTACTAGAACTATATTAAGACTGATGATATCCAAACAGATCGTAATTAATCATAATTTACAAACGTTCTTGATTAAATCACCTTTAATAAAGGCAAGGCTTCTAAGGCAAAGTAAAACTTCGTAGCCTGTAATAATCTTTATTTTATTCCTAAAGCACATTTACCTCGGTCATTGCTAACACATTCACCTGCATTCCGTTCCATGCATTCACCTAACGTTCCTTGCCCACTAATGTTTAATCAAAATCAGTTCATAGTTATGGCTACAATCCCACTGAAAAACATACGCAGTTGACACCTCTATGTACGCATATAGAACCTCTTTTCTTCTTTGTCAGGTCAGCAAATCAATGGATTTATAGAACATTTTATATCCAGTAGTTGTATAAATAAAACGCTCAAGCTAGCGATGAAATCTAGCCCCATTTATTAATTTTATCACTTGACACCTCATTCCCTGCCACTTATCGGCCACTAAACCTATACGATTTACTTTCAAGATCACATAAATGTCAGACTTCGGAACTTCTGCTTTATGTAAAGTGCATTGATAATAATCTGGACCATTCTCAGGTGGAGGAAAGGGATATGTATATGTTTTATACCGAGTTAGAGTAGGACAGGTGCTGTTGAATAGAAACATCAAAATTTTACAGCATTTTTATTGCGCGCGCGCCGCTTGGTGTTTACGTACTAACGTCCGGTAAACTTTTGGGAATCTGTTGGATTTTTTCTCTAGGGATTAAGGTAGGTTGGTTTTCAGGAACTATTTTAGGGGTTAAACTTTATCATATATTTAGATCTTTTCTATTCTATTCTAAGATATCTTTGTTTGTTAATTTTACTATAAAGGCATTAGTAAACCTATGCCTCAAGACGTGGAATTTAGTTAGCGTGGTTCTTTAACTATATGGACTGAAACTTAGACGGAACTCACCTAGGCAAACTTCCTACCATAAATCTATTCAGTATGAATATTATAGGTATAATATAAATATTAATATACGCACTGACTGTTTAAACAAATTGCACATAATTTATAGAATTAGGCGTTACTTTGCGGAGATCCATAATACAAAAGTAATAATAAAATTATTTTGCTATAATCCGCGATACAGTAAATAGAAAATATATATAGTGCTAAATGTATAGTGGACTATCCGTATTCTCATACCCGATACATGCAGGATTCGTAAAAAACATATGCACAAACCTCCACCACTTCCACCACAATACACAAGCACTACACAGGTTCACTATCACAAACTCAACTCAAAACTCAAAAATCGCAAAGCGATTTTGCGATTTTGTCGTGGAGTCTATCTCCTGATGATGCTTCGGTTGCGGGGCGAAACGATTGTTGAGTTTGTGATAGTGAATCTGTGTAGTGCTTGTGTGTTGTGGTGGAAGTGGTGGAGGTTTGTGCATATGTTTTTTACGAATCCTGCATGTAACGGGTATGAAAAAACGTATAGTCCACTATACATTATCGCGGATTATAGCAATATAATTTTAAAATTGCACATATAAAAGAAATGCAGATTTTTTTTATTGACAATGTAAATGAAAATTTAAATAAAGCTAAAGTAAATAAAAATTCATTGTTTACATTTATCGGTCAGATAGACAAAGACAGACAGATTCATAATATTAATTTATATACATTTAAATTTATAAATAAACAGGATATAATACATCATATTTTACATTATTAAGCAAGCACTGCTGGTGTAGTGGTATCATGCAAGATTCCCATTCTTGCGACCCGGGTTCGATTCCCGGGCAGTGCACTCTTCTTTTAGATATTTTTTTATTTAGTTTATAAAGTTTTTATAAAAATTTTCCAATCAAAAATCCAACAATTTTTTATAATTTTTATAACATTGTCCTATTATATAAAGTTGACTGAAATAGCGTGCACCAACAGATGTCGCTACATGCTCTTGAATCGCTTGCTCATCGCTTAGTATCATATTAGTCACCCATGTCTTAAACGAAATTCCCACATTAGCGAAATACCGATCGCATTTTATTTCGCTGGGGGCCGACATGGGAATCGAATCTACAAGCGCCAAAAATCCTGCAGAACATTCCAGGTATGGGAACACTACAAATTAACCAGACCTAACATAGACATTCCGTATCTAATGTATAATTTATAGAAATAGGCGTTACTGCGGAATTCCATAGTACAAAAGTAACAAATATTTGTTACGTTTGTTGGTTGCTAAAATCTATTATTTCTATTAAATATCTTTACCACATGATATAGAACCGCGTAAACCAAATCCTAAGCTGTGATAGCCTAGCGGTGAGACCGTGCGACTCTCTAAAGACGACATAGGTTCAAACCTCGGGCAGGCATTAATGAGTTTTTCTATTAAAACTTATGTGTCTAATTGATAATTGCAATTTATCACACGCTCTTCGGTGAAGGAAAACATCGCGAGGAAACCTGCATATCTCTAGAGAATCTAGGGATATGTGTAACCTACCAATCCGCATTGGAGCAGCGTGGTAGGTTTTAGCTCCAATCCTTCTCTCCAAAAAACGGAGAGAGGAGGCCTTAGCCCAGCAGTGGGCATAGTAACAGGCTGTTACTTTACTTTACTTTTTTTTTTAAAACAAATCCACAAGGTGTAAGTCTGAATCAGATTTGAGATTAATTATGCAAATTATGTTTATATATGTAAACTTAGTGTGACGGAATTCGTAAAGAAGGTCGCTGCTAATTATTGTCTAATTTTTAATTTAAAGTTACTGATGTCTTGAATATCTAATAAATATTTCACTTAGTTAAGAATTCTCTTATTTTAACTATAACACACCAGTTCTATAGGTATATACCTTATAAAGTATTTACACGCTTGTAAGAATAACTGCACTAATAGGTAATATACATACTATCACCATTGTAATTATCTTCACATGTATATATGCCAGTAATTAAAAAATCATAAATAATAAATAAATATATGGGACACGGTGGTCCGACCCCAAAGTAACTTAATACTTGTGTTATGGGTACCGGACAACTGGTAGATATACTACATATATAATTTTAAATACATACTTAAATACAAATAAACACCCAGGCTCGAAGAACCAACAAATTGTATATAGAAAATGTTGGCCCTCGGCGGGAATCGAACCCGCGACCCTCGGAGCTGAAGACAGGGTCACTACCCACTGCGCCAACGGGCCAGTCATCAATTAATAAATTCTATAAGAAATGAATTCATAAATTACTCTACAAGTTCCTGTATATTTTGAAGATGAAAGCGCCTTATGCTTTCAAAACAGTTCGTGACTTCGATTATACCAGCAAAGCGTGTAAAAGTTTTCTATGAAAAAGATATGCTTAACCGATATTAATTTATATTGCATGAATTATTGTATATGCAAATTGAATTACACAATAGGACGATCAATAAATAATTTTCATATCTCTTATGACAAAAAAATCTAGAACATCAATTCCTACAACGTATCTTATCTTATCTAATTTTGGGGACGCCTGCCGGTACAGGACGGGTGGTCAGCTCCAATACTTGACTATTCCACCCATTTCCCCTTGTTGGGACAAGGGTTTCACTGTTGTCCCGACAGTGTCACCTGCTCTAGCCTACCTGTTGCTTTTACAAACCTTATAATATCCCTGAAGGAGATATTTGTTAGGTCATCAGCTTCAATTTCGCCCTTACCTAATATCTCCCATCTTACCAGCGAGTACATGGGGCACTCAGCCATAAGGTGGAGACTCGTTTCTTCTTCTCCACACTCTGGGCACGCTGAATCTTCTTTTATTCTCATTCCTACAACGTATAGTACGCGGCAATAAATAATGCACATCGATGTTCAGAGAGAGAAATCTGCTAGATTCTGCTTCATAGAGCATTGTCTCTGTCGCACAGATGACGAACCCGCGTGTGATAGTGACAGCGCTCTACGAAACCGAATTGACCGGCTGTTTCGTTCTAAGTTCTCGATGTGCTTTATTTATTGCCGTGTACTATACGCAATATTAATTCGTCGCGTGTAATGTCTCTTTTAATTTCTCTTGACATTAGCGAAGTAAAGCTCACGTGCCATTAAAGGAAAACAATATATCGGAATAGTTGCATTGATTTAATCATACACGTAATAGTTAAGGTGTGTCAATACTTCATGAGCAGATTTATAAATATAATAAATATAAATATTACACACACGTCCGATCCCAAAGTAACTTATTAATACTTGTGTTATATGGTTATTGGGTGATAGACAACTGATAAATAACTGCTAAATTTTATTCAACCAGTTTGATAGTTCTGAAGAATAGCGTAAACGCACATCGTAACACGGGATTTTTATATATAATGATAACACTATCGGCAACTCCCGGTTTCACCGGCCTTATGTTAAAAGGTTAAAAGTTTCAATTCATAACATTCCCTATTTAGATATACATGTAAAAAAAGTGCTGCTTACTGTGTTTGTCACTGAAGGTATATGCCAGTGATCACCACGCTTGCCATGCGGGTTGGTGATCGCAGTGCTGACCGTTTGGCGCCGGCAGCGCTGTTGGCCACTGTCGGTCTGTGGTATTTGGGTCAGCAAGAGAATGGTTATACCGCCATTATTCGGTCGCAAGAGCCTAGTCGGTTCATATGGTGGGTGCACCGCGGGCAGATGAGGATGATAATTGAGGAAACTGATTGGGACTAGCTTCCCCCTTACACCCTTATCTGATCAATTATACTGATTTGGAAAATAACAGGTAGATTGGCGATATTCGATGCGGGGCTAGTTGCACACATGACATTAATTTAAATGGTATAGTGTGGAATCATTCATTTTATGCATGAAATGATTAAGGTATGTTACGTATTTAAGTTTTCTACGTAACTTACTAACTTAACTTACAATATTTTGCCATATTTCGAAGAAATTAGGCATATTTAAGATAAAATCTTCTCAGAGAGTTGACGGTATCAAAAATTCGTCGTCATATTTCTAACTTATCAACATTTAACAATATTACAAATTTACACACAACTTCAAAAATTATACTCCTTAACTTAATCACTCAGTAGATTGAAAACAACAAAGAATTCGTTCACTAATCTTTGAGATTATTTCAATAGAGAGAGAGGAGGAGGAGACTTTTTCGAGGAGAGGACTTTTTTATAATACGTAAATGATGTATAAAATAAAACATTTTATCAAACCACTTTAAATAATTTAAAGAATTAGGCGTTACGTTGCGGAGATCCTTAATACAAAGCAATAATAAAAATTATTTTGCTATAACCGCGATACAGTAAAAAGAAAATATATATAGTGCTAAATGTATAGTGGACTCCACGACAAATAGCAAAGCTTTTCGATTTTGCCGTGGAGCCTATCTCCTGATGATGCTTCGGTTGCGGGGCGATACGATTGTTGAGTTTGTGATAGTGAACGTGTGTAGTGCTTGTGTATTGTGGTGGAAGTGGTGGAGGTTTGTGCATATGTTTTTACGAATCCTGCACATATCATGTATGAATATACTGATAGTCCACTATACATTAAACACTATATATATTTTCTATTTTCTGTATCGCGGATTATAGCAAAATAATTTTATTATTACTTTTGATTGTTGAGTTTGTGATAATGAACGTGTGTAGTGCTTGTGTATTGTGGTAGCAGTGGTGAAGGTTTGTGCATGTGTTTTACGAATCCTGCATGCAACGGGTATGAAAAAACGGATAGTCCACTATACATTTAGTAATTTATTTATTTATTTATAAACAAAAGGCGGACTTATCCCTAAAAGGGATCTCTACCAGCCAACCTATGAGTAACAGAAAGAAAATGAAAAGAAAAATAAAATGGATGATGGAAAAAAAGGAAGGAAGAAAAAGAAAAATAACGAAACACTATACATAGATTAAAGTTGAAAAATGTAATTTAATATTGATAATAAGCTAAATTTAATTTAAATGACTTGAGACAAATATTTTTTAGTCTATGACTTAAATGCTGATAGGGAAGGAGATTTGCGGATTGATACAGGTAAATCATTCCTCAGCTTTACACCCTGAAAGCTAAATGATCTCGAGTAAGTCAGTGAGGAGCATTTAGGGAAGGCAAGATCTAATGTATTTAAAGATCTTAGCCGGCCACTTCCAACATCTGACAAGAAGTTGAAACGTTCTTTAAGATAAATTGGAATTAAAGGATTAAAGAGTACTTCATAAAGAAGTGATAGAATATGTCAATTTCTTCTGTAATGAATATGTAAATTTCACTTTATATATTTTCTAGTTACTGTATCGCGGATTTTTATTATTACTTTTGCCAAACAACTTTCTCCATATAGACATCTTTGGCGCAAAAGCAATAGTGTATACCCAGCTTAAGTATGTCAACATATAAGGTGATGATGGAGGGAAAAACCGCGAGACTGGACACGAGTTGAATGATGGATTGCGCTGGTATTCTAGTAAAAAAACCTTGTAATTTATCTATTTTAACCTCGTTACCGCTTCAATAATGTGATACTTGCGTAACATACTATGATGTTAAAGTTATTTAGTACTAGCAAAGCCCCGCGGTTTCACCCGCGTCCATAGAGATCTCGTGGTAGTGGAAAGTCTACGAAATCGGACTATAGATTTATTTTGTAGATTATTTAATTATAAAAAATGGGTATCATTAGTATTCTTGGAATAAGACTTTACTCATCAAGTGCAGGCCCTGCTATAACGGTAGGTTAGGTTTGTTATAGCATTATTTGATTTCGATTTACATTCTTAAATTCGTAAAATCTTTTGATTGGGATGTCGAATTTTGATATTTTAAAAAGTATTTTACAGGTATTGAAACAGGTATTAAAATATCATTTAATGGGATAAGGATTAATACAGAGATATGAATAAAATGGTTTGATTATTGTCGGCACTTTTACCAACTTTTACAATGTAAAAAAGTAGTTATATTGGCATAACTATAATAGTTAGACATATGGTATCCCGGACTTTTTTGTGGATATTGATACGTTCTATAATACTGTAGAACATTTTTTTGTTCTATCATCAATAGTTTCTGCAGCGCACGCGATGATAGATGTTTACGACTAAATTTTTACCAAGTTATTACAATTTTATTAGGGATCCCTATTTTTTTAAATGACATATAGCCTATGTTGCTCAGTGAAAAAGCAGCTTTCCAATGGTGAAAGAATTTTTGAAATCGGTCCAGTAGTTTTTGCGTGAAAACGTAACAAACATACATACAAACAAACATACAAATCTTTCCTCTTTATAATATTAGTATAGACTAGCTCCGCCCCACGTTTTCACTTGCTTTGTAAAGAATGCGTATGAAGTAATATTGACTTTTAAGTTGACTGGCCCATTGGCGCAGTGGGTAGTGAGCTACCTTCAGCTGCGTGTCGCGGGTTCGATTCCCGCCGAGGGCCAACATTTTCTATAAACAATTTGTTGGTTCTTCGAGCCTGGGTGTATATTTGTACTTAAGTATGTATTTAAAATTATATATGTTAGTTGTTGTTCGTCACCCATAATGTTTTTTATTTATATATCTTAGTTTAATTATATATATTAAGTTACTTTGAGGATGGACGACCGTGTGTGTATGTGTCCCATATATTTATATATATTTCTATTTAATATAGTTAGTTACCTATAGGAAATAATATCAGTAAGAAAAACGAACCAAACGACGGATTATTATTATCGCAATTATGTTCCTTAAACTAAAGCGGCAAATCAATTCTTTTTGATTTGTTTCAACGGATTGTGGAAATAATTAGTGCCTTTTCAAAAATGCTCATTTGTAACGCGTGATAAATATTTACGAGTTATTGTTCTTGACGTTGAAAGAGGGTTGCATGGACGTTCCATTGCATTCTTGTCGATTTATTAAAAATGTATAGAATCTTAAAAAAATATTATTAAATTAAAAGACATTTTAAAAACACGTTTACTGTATGTAAGTATGCTGTGTGGTATCCGGCTGAGTAAATAAACCACCATCTTTTCTTACCGAGGTGTCGTAAAAGGCGACTAACGTAAGTTGACTCACCGTGTGGTATCCGATTGAGTAGAATAGAGCACCCTCTTTCTTACTGAGGGGTCGTAAAATACGACTGAGGTAAGTTGACGTAAGGCAGGCGGCCGGTCGTAAAATACGTAGCCGAATCATAAGACAACATGTTTATAACATGTTAGGATTAGAGAACATTTTTTGTAAAACAAAAATTTAATCTTTTATTGTTGATGTATTCCGAACTAGAAGCAACCAAAAAGATTTTTTTGGTTGTATCTAAACAATAAAATTTTCATATCATGAAATTTTTGTTGGAGGAAGTTATTGGTATTTGGTTGTCCTGAAACTTGGTAGACGGCTATAAATCGGAGATATAAATGGAAGGTGAGTTTTATGAAAATTGTAAGCGAATGAATTAATAACTTAATAAGAGATTAAATATTAAGTATATGTTATTTTATATCAGGAAATATTGTTGCACCTATGTGTGGTGTCTGTTACATTTCCAGAAAAATATAAAAATATTAGAGGCGTATCCACACTATTCTTCCATTTTACCGGTATGTATAAAAGCGCGGTCATAAGCGTTTACAATAATTTCATAATAACATAATATTTTATTAGTTCGCGGCGAACTGAGTTACTTAATTAGTTGTGTTTTAACAATACTGTTGTACTGATTGTTTGGGTTATTGAAAACGCCGCATTATATTACCACTGCGAGAAAAAAAGGAAAATTATGTCCCGATTTATGTAGTTTTTGAAATAGTTCGCACTTCGCTCATAGTATAATCATCATTGAATAATCAATAATCATAACTACATTTATGCCGTGTGATATCCAGATGAGTAGAATAGACAACCTTCATTTCTTACCGAGGTGTCGCAAAAAGCGGCTAAGGTAAGTCGACCCGCCGTGTGGTATCCGGTTGAGTAGAATAGACCACACTCATTTTTTACCGAGGTGTTGCAAAAGGCGACTAAGGTAAGTTGACCCACCATGTGGTATCCGGTTGAGTAGAATACGCCACCCTCTTTCTTACCGAGGGGTCGTAAAATACGACTAAAGTATAGTACCCGGCAATAAATAATAAACGTCGAGGCTTAGAGAGAGAAAATCTGCTTCATAGAGCATTGTCCTGTCGCAGACTGACCCGTGAGAAATATCACATACTGAGTGACAGTGACCGCGCTCTACGAAACCGAACTGGCCGGCTTTTTCGTTCTAAACATCGATGTGCATTAATTAATGCCGGGTACTATACGGCAAGTCTTAAAATACATAGCCATACATAGCCATCATGTGACGACATGTTAGTGCAACATGTGCACCGACCCCATTTAGAGCGGGATAGGCCAGGAGGATGATGATCATGAATAATAAATACATTTAGTATTTATATTATTATAACTGGTCACCTTGCAGCATTGTTGTTTATATTTTAATTATTTAGTAACGTAATAGTTTTCTGTTCCTATTAAATAATTATTTGTTGATATTGATAGTAACATTCTCGATGGAAATAAAACGATAGTTTTTTTAAAATTTTATCAACATACATACAGCATACATAGCTTTAGACTTCTTATCGATCTACGGTAATAACTATTTTTGTTTCTAGTTCAAATTCAAATTCAAAATATTCTTTATTCAAGTAAACTAGTAAACTAGTGCTTTTGAATCGTCAACTTTACTGCTGGTTCAGAAAGCTGTTCCTACAGAGAAGAGCCAGCAAGAAAAGGCTGTTGCTCTTTTCAAATAATAATTCTTATTACTAGTTACATATATTTATTTACATCTTTTACAGTTTTGCATTATAAACAACTTATTTCAGTACTACAATTGTACAGTTCAGTATAAACAACTATCTAGTTTTGCAGTATAAACAACTCGCTGCTTAAGTTCGCATCTAGCTGAGCTTTATTAGTGTGGAAACAAATTTTTAAAAGCTTAGTATTGATATGATTAATCGGACAAAAATAAAAAAGTTTATTAAAACAACATCCGAGTACAATAATAAAAATAGTTGTAATCGTTCGAAATAGTTGATTATCATCTCAACTGTCCCTCCATTAGACTTACCTCAGTCAATATCCTTTCTACATGCGTCATTATAAGTCACAATTCATTAAGTTTTTCGTCAGGCTCACGATTTCAATAGGGATGTCTAGTGTCCGCGTCGAAGACATATCGACATTTACATCTCAGATCATTATCGAGCCATTCCTGCATAGTCACTTGACTGGGGTGGCATCATGTCTCATAGTATTACAGCTAGACTAATGTATGGAATTTAATACCGATACAAAAAGACAGATTGTAACGTTAAGCGTAATGGCGCTTAAGACGTTTCAGATTACAGATTATGACATTGCCCGTAAGTTGAAAGCTAATCAAAATGTTTTAATCGATGACGCGATAACATCAGTGATGTTCGTAAGTTACCGGTTTATCGATAAAGTATCATTATTTATAAGGACATCAAATGTTTATGGTAATTAAAAAAGTATCTATCTATACAATACTCGTTCTAGATCGTTTCCGATACTTTAAGTAATAGATTTGTTTTTTATTCTAGTTGGAATTTCTGTGACATAATAAAGCAATTATTATAATTGATTACTAACAAATGCTGTGATAACCCAGTGGTGAGACCGTGCGACTCTCTAGAGACGAACATAGGTTCAAACCCGGGCAGGCACCAATGAGTTTTTCTATTAAAACTCATGTGTCTAATTCATAATTGCAATTTATCACACGCTTTTCGGTGAAGGAAAACATCGTGAGGAAACCTGCATATCACTAGAGAATTCTGGAGATATATGTAACCTACCAATCCGCATTGGAGCAGCGTGGTAGGTCTTAGCTCCAACCCTTCTCTCCAGAAACGGAGAGAGGAGGCCTATTCCCAGCAGTGGGATATTAACAGGCTGTCACTTTACTTTTTTACTTTACTAACAAATGAAATTGTTTTAATTGCCGGGTTAACATGCTATTTGAAAAATCAATCCGATAAATACAAAAACTATCCAAGGTTATTTCAAGTTATTTACTTCACATGCCCGTTTTAATAGCAAAGAGAAGAGAAAAAGATTCATGAAGTTGTGCTTATTGATTCAGAGTAAGTAATACTTGCTTTTAAGAGCTTATGCTTATTCCCCATCATGATAATGATAAAACCAAATAGCGGATAGATTTATATATATCGGGTTTTTTTTAATACCCATCTTTAAGGAGTTTCCTCTTCCGTTTTTCACCCACAATATATATGATGAGTAAGTGACGATATTGCTAGAAATATTGAAATAGACAATAGTCGATTCATCCATATTTTTAAATTTCATCATTATAGTCGTTTTTGCGACAAATTTTTGTTGCTTCAGTCGCTTTTTCTTCTATTCCTGTAGTTTTGTGATTCAATTTCTCATTCCCACAAATGTAGTATTTTGATCATATACATCTATTTAACTCAGTTCCAGTTAACCAACAGCTCTTCTTCTTTTTTTTAAAATTAAACTATCGTGAGAATTATTCATAGTTAATGTGTAGACACCGGCCATACTCAGTTCTTCTTCTAGCAGTTTATGAGTTTACGATTTTTGTCAGCCATGTCAAGCCTATGGTAGTGTCATGAGTTGAGCAATTTACAATGTTTTCAATAGATTTTGCAGTCGTTTCTATCACTCAATAGGGCAATTTTTCCCATTTATGAAAATCCATCCTATTTCCTCCAGAGCCGAATGGCATACAGGATAGAGGAACATGAGATGTATCAGATTTTAATCCATTAGAATTTTAGTAATAGAATATAAGATTAGAATTGAAGTATTTTTCACATTTTTTAATAATCACTTTTTAGTTAGTATTGTTCGAGAGCATATATACATCTCTGGTTGTTTTGCGCTGTTTTCTGAATAAATTCGTATCGTGTTTGTGTGCATATAAAACTTCTAGTAATCGGCTAAATATCCTCAGTGTATCCAAAAGGTAGCTGTGATTTATAAAAGACTAGCTTTTAAACGCAACTTCGTTCGCATGGTCTGTAGTCTTATCATTTGAGTAAACCGTAAGTAATACTTATATTAATTATGGTTAAAGTGAGTTAACCTTAAAAGCTAGACATATGCTGTCGCGGACTTTTATTTAGAACTTTAGAGGGGAACAATTTTATAGTATATGATTTTAGAATAACTTTCACTGTTTACTTAGCGCACGCGAGGAAAGCTTTATTTTGTCGTTTTCGCAGTATTTTTTATTGCTGCTCCTCTGCCATTCAGTTGAATCACGTCACGCTAAGATTAGCGGGATGTTATATAGCCTATAGCCTTCCTCAATAAATGGACTATCTCACAGTCAAAGAATTTTTCAAATCGGTCTAGTAATTCCTGAGATTAGCGCGTTCAAACAATCAGTCAAACAAACAAACAAACAAACAAACAAACAAACAAACAAACAAATAACATCTTCAGCTTTATATATTAGTATAGATAACGAGGCCTGATGTATGTGTGTGGGAATAACTTACATACTTACTTTTTGTGTTACAGTATCCTTACTGTATATAAAGATGCATATTGAGTTCCTACTCAAGATGCATATTGAGTTCCTACTCAATATGCATCTTTATACGCTATTTTTGCTTAAAAATGTTACCAACATTTTGTTAAATTTTAATTTAAAAAAATAGTCAAGCTCTAAGTAATTTTCGAAATGTCTAGACGTTTTGAAATTGTGCAATTGTGGTTAAATTACTTTGTTTAGTACCCGGCAATAAATAATGCACGTCGAGGCTCAGAGAGAGAAATCGGCTTGATTCTGCTTCATAGAGCATCGTCTCTGTCGCACAGACTGACGAACCCGTGTGTGATAGTGACAGCGCTAAAGCTTGTAAACATTTATGTGCATTATTTAAAAAACATATACATTATTTATTTAAAAAAATATACGATAACAAAAAAAAATATACAGTCCGCCGTGTGGTATCCGGCTAAGTAGAATAGACCACCCTCATTGCTTACCGAGGCGTCGTAAAAGGCGACTAAGGTAAGTCGACCGGTCCTGTGGTATCCGGCTGAGTAGAATAGACCATCCTCATTCCTTACCGAGGTGTCGTAAAAGGCGACTAAGGTAAGTTGATCCACCGTGTGGTATCCGGTAGAGTAGAATAGACCACCCTCTTTCTTACCGAGGGGTCGTAAAGTACGACTAAGGTAAGTTAACGGTAGGCAGGCAGCCGGTCGTAAAATACGTAGCCAAATCGTGTGACAACTTGTTAACATGTTTTGCCGACCCTACTTAGAGTGGGATAAGGGCAGGAGGATGTTGAGGATGACGATGAACAAAAAAATATACAGTATGACTACGAACTAATATAATTAATATAAGAAATAATATAATAGATTTCGGATTCCTTATAATTAAGACCACCACGAATAAATTTCGATATCATAGCGTCCATTGACATGAAATATTCACATCACCAGAGGTGAATGAATTCCTAACATTACTTTTATAATTAATTGATTTGTTCAATATTTCTTGTTACGTGAGCCCCTATTAATTGGTATTCAGATTTTTTAGATTGTAGTTTCATGATATCAAAGACGCATTAGGCACAATACAAACAAAAAATCTTTATCAGGAATATCGATTCACAAGAAGGTTTGTATTGGTTTTATAAAAAACAGCGCTTTGTAAGTACTAACAAATACTTTTTTTTGTGAGAAAATTACATTTGGTAATGAAGTAAAAAACAGAATTATTTTGCTGTAATCCGCGCTCGTTAACAGAATCGTAATGCAAAAGGGTATTACGATTTTGTGGTGGAGCTTATTCTCCTGATGATGCTTCGGTTTTGGGGCGATGCTATCGTGGAGATTGTGGTAGTGAAGATTTTATACTTGAATATTCGTGGTTTGAAGACATAATTATAAATTATTAGTTTCGGGTACATACCACGGTAATTTGTTTTGATTCGCCGATATTTCGACCCAGTTGCATGCATCGTGGTCACGACGGAACTGCAGGTAGGCGGTACTTCAAGCTGAGATGTTAGGGGCAGTATCTAACTACCCTCCGTCTCGTTCTTTTTATCGGTGCGTCACGAATTGTTCAGCATACTACACTCACAACGTCACTTTTAAATTTTGAATTTTGGCGCCGTTTCTGAATTTTACACAATTCTACTACTGGATTCCACATGTTCGCTAATCTAAAAGCGTCTTCGCGATTGAAATTTTTATATTTCTTAATTTCAATGGCTTCGCGAACTATCCTCGGTATGTAGTGGCGATCAGTGGAAAGAACTTTCGGGCTGTGAAGTTCTAGCCAGTGATTTGTTCCGGGTTGTGTAACATGTTGGGCGATCGCAGATTTTAAAATGTCGTTGTTTTTGACTGCTTTTATGTGTTCTGTGACACGGGTGGCTATGGATCTCTTTGTTTGCCCGATGTAGGAGCTTCCACAGCTGCAGTCAACCTTGTAGACACCGGGACACTGGTACGGCAAGCGATCCTTTGGAGACCGCATCATATGGGCTATCTTTTGTAAGACTGTGTTCACATCTTGATGTTATATTGCTGTTTGAGTATTCTTTCTATATTTATATTGCGGTGGAATGGTCACAACACTCCAATGCAGAACATACAACGCAGACGAAAAGAACGTCCTTTGGAGGTTGAAAGACAAAGGGCTTTCCTTCCTTTTATATGAGGAGTGACTGATAAAATAGAAAAAAAACTCAAACAGCAATAGAACATCAAGACTGTGTTCACTCCTTTACAAAAGATAGCCCATATGATGCGGTCTCCAAAGGTAAAGTAACTTAATACTTGTGTTATGGGTGACGCCCATAACACAAGTATTAAGTTACTTACTTTGGGGATGGACGACCGTGTTTGTAAGTGTCCCATATATTTATTTATTTATTTATTATTACATTTAAAATTACACAGTAACAGCATAATCGTAATATAAAGTCATCATGATCCTCCTGCCCTTATCCCACTTTAAGTGGGGTCAGCACGACATGTTGTAAACATGTTTCGGGCACATGATTCGGCTACGTATTCTACGACGGGCCGTCTGTCTGACGTCAACTTACCATAGTTGTATTTTACGACACCTCGGTAAAGAAAAGGGTGATATATTCTACTCAACTGGATACCACACGGCCGGTAGACTTACCTTAGTCGCCTTTTACGACACCTAGGTAAGAAATGACCACCCTGGTATCCGGCTGAGTAGAATAGACCACCCTGGTCTATTCTACTCAGCCGGATGATACACGGCATAATATAAAGTGCATCTTGCAAATATAAAAAATATAATTTCTATGTTTTATTCACACTAACATCAATTTTCAATAGCTTTTATTTAAATTGTAATGTGTGTATGTAAAGGTGGAATATTACAAGTTAAATTTGACCTACTTGCCGGTGTCCTGCTGATCTGAAATTTTACATACTTTGCCCAGTCCCGATGACAATGTATTGCTGCAATGTGCAATAAATCCTGCTGCCAGGATTGGCTCTAGACGAGAGAATTCCTCAACGGTTAACAGAAGGGACATGAAATTTTGTTAAAAGATTTTTTAAAAGCTATTAATTATTATTAGGATTAGTAACACAATGGTCATATAATCACGAAATTCGAAACGAATTTGCACTTGAAAAGAAATACAATAAAATGTTATTATCTATTTACGTGTTAATTTATATACATAAATATTGTTACGCTAAACTTTGATTTTTAAATGAAATAAATCAAGCGGTCCATCCCTAAACTAAGTAACCTAATACTTGTGTTATGGGTGATTTACAACTGGTAGATATACTACATATATAACTTTAAATACATACTTAAATGCAAATATACACCCAGGCTCGAAGAACCAACAAATTGTTTATAGAAAATGTTAGCCCTCGGCGGGAATCGAACCCGCGATCCACGGGGCTGAAGGCAGGGTCACTACCCACTGCACCAACGGGCCCTCATTTTTAATCATTACAACACAGCAACGTACTTTTCCAAGAGCTGCGTATGATTAGTTGATTTTACGCTCGAGAAGCAAAAAACGTAAAGCGTAAAGTTCGACATCGGATTCGTTTTAACTCAAGAGCGTACTCGACGTGTTTTGTTTGCACGCGAGTGTTAGCCCTTTGCATTCTAGAGACCAAGTGGGCTATTTAGTTTGCCATGACAAGTGCCGGTATTATGTGAAGGCCTGGTTTATTTTTGGAATAGAAATAGAGCAATGGGTCGATGTTGAATATTTTATCGACATGCTGCGCGCATCTCTAGCCCTAAGACTATATTTGTGGATAGCTTAAGATTAAATTATTTTAACGGTCAATACAAATTTCTTTCAACGTAGACTAACATGTACTTAATATATATGAATCGTTCTTTAATTAAGGTTATTATCAACAAACAAACTGTCCTATCCCATATTATCATCATCATCATCATCCTCCTGCCCTTATCCCACTCAAAATGGGGTAAGTCATGTTGTCACGTGATTTGGCTACGTATTTTACGACCGACCGCCTGCCTGACGTCATTCGTATTTCGTATCATCGTATTTTACGACCCCTCGGTAAGAAAGAGTGTGGTCTATTTTACTCAACCGCATACCACACGGTGGGTCATCCTATCCCATATTAATAAAATTGAAATAAAAAATAAATGCATCAAATTTAAAACTAAAGGGACTAGTGAGAAGACTGAAAAGGACAAAGCCTTTTAAGTCAGTGTAATATAGTGATAGTGTAGTGATACTAAGATGTGTCATTGGACCTGCAGGCCTACCATGAACTCAAAAAACTAAACAAACATTTATTTAAAAAATGAACGTAAATAATATTAACTCATCGCCTGTAGTTTCATAATCTTTATGAAGTTTTGCGGAAACAGCTGCACAGTTTCATCTTGAACTCAAACAAATAGTTCAACTCGAGACCACTTTTCAGAAACCCTGTTACATTTAATAATATCCTTTGACGAATAATTTTTAAACAATTGCACGAACTTCGTCGAATTCTTTGATGTTGTAAAGAGCTGAATATTCTTTTGGAAGTTATAATGTAAACATTCTTTATATCGTAACAGATTCTTGCTAATGTTTTGCTATTGTGGTGTTTACTTGTCTGGAATTATCTCGCCGGTACATCTACTCTTGAATGAAACAAGGTACCTATTTAAAGAATCACGTCTGTCTGTGATTTATTAATAGACATCGCAGTACACTTTTGTAGCACTACGCAGGTTCTGGAGATCTGCTGAGTTTTGTACAAGGTTCACTACATCATTGTGGGGGAGATGAGACTTATGTACATGATCTAATATAATGTCGATTTTACAACTAATAACATAAATACCGTCGAAACGGATGACAAAATAGAAGATTAATGATAATTATGACATATTATTAAGTGCACAATTATTTATTACATACAAGTTATAAGATTTTTTATGAAGAGAAGAAGAAGAGCAGAGGAATTATGATCCGTGTTACTAGGATTACATTAAGTAGATCATTACAAATATTTATAGACTCTAAATTTTTTATAGTCTATACCAATTGAGCGAAAATCTATACTTATTATAAAATAAAGTCCCCAAAGCTATCTGTCTGTATGTAATCGATTTTCTCAAAATCTACTGAACGGATTTTAGTACGGTTTTTACTAAAAGGTAGTGCAATTCCTCCAAAAGGTTTAAGTTAATAGCACATAACGGTTTCATGTAAATTGAGTTGAAGAGGTCGTTCTACAACAATTTTGAGTGGGAGTAGTAACAAACCGGTGTTGATTGTAGTTTAGAAGGGGGAATAGGTATAATAAGTGGTGTAGGGTATCAGAGAGCCAGTCTCATGCCGAGACTCGAGCGACTATAACATCCTAAACACTGAATTTTACGCGGGCGAAGCCGCACTTATTTCTAGTATTTTATAAACTACATTTATTTATTAGATACTTAAAAATTATTTTACAGTGATTCAATTTCTGTTTCACCCATAAGACAAACACTGTAACTCCAAGAATACCTTTCTGATGAGAGTTTGAGAAGGCCAACAGTAGGCTTAAGGCAAAGTTATAAAGCAAATTGATATGACTGATTAGCTACTAAATGCCGGAATAGGAAGGTCATGTTTTTGAATTTAAACTATCATGAGTGGTATTATTAGTTTATGTAAAGAATACACTCACGTCGTATTTTATCGGGTGAGCCTGACTAGTTTCAGCCCATCCGGGGCCTTTATTCATGAACTCAAAGATAAGCTGTCATCTTTCATGAGCTCAAATTAGTCGGGCAGACTCGATAGAATAAGACGTGAGTGTAGCCTGACGTCAACTTACCTTAGTCGTATTTTACGACTCCTCGATAAGAAAGAGGCTGGTCTATTCTACTCAACCGGATACTCCACGGTGGGTCAACTTACCTTAGTTGCCTTTTACGACACCTCGGTAAGAAGATGAGGGTGGTCTATTCTACTCAGCCGAATACCACACGGTGGGTCAACTTACCTTAGTCGTATTTTACGACCTATCAGTAAGAAAGAGGATGGTCTATTCTACTCAAGTGGATACAACACGGTGGGTCAAGTTACCTTAGTCGTATTTTACGACCCCTCGGTAAGAAAGAGGGTGGTCTATTCTGCTTAACCGGATACCACACGGTGGACAATAAAAACTAGTATATTACTTTATAGTTTCCTAAAAAATTGACAAAAAAAAATCGATAGGTATTTGAAAATGTCACCATGACTGATTGTTCGCTAAACGGAAACATCCACACATTCAATCACGGCATAAGCTGTTAAAATCATATTCCTTTATTTTCGGCTTTGATGTAGTCGGGTTCAAATTAACCGCATTGCGTTAGAAAAGCTTGCCGGGGCAATAAATACATGGACTGTTTATAATTAAGAAAGCTTTTGACATTAATAGGGTAATAAACGGATTTATCAGTTAAACTGGATCAACACGTACTAACAAAACCAACATTTAGACTAATAATTATGGGCCTAGCATTAATGAAAATTATGAAATAGCAAACTTAAGTAGGAAATAAAATTTCGCAGTCCATACTAAACCAATCTACTGAAAGTTTTGTAATCTATGTTTGTTAACAATTTTTGTACATAAAAATATAAAGAATTATAAAACGATAGGTGATGTATATAATAGACAAAGTAGGAACCGACACAAGCTTACGACTCCTGCTTTGCGCCTAGCAAAAGTACGTAAATCGTTTGTGGGTTTGGGTATAAGATTCTATAATAAAATTCCGAAATCAATTTTGGTCATGCCATTACAGCAGTTTAAAAACACTGTTAAAAAGAGGCTGATACAGAAAGCCTACTATACTGTTGAAGATAACTTAGATGATAAGGATGTGTGGATATAGGTGCACCTCTACCCTGTACAAGACAGTAATAAATAAATGTAACTAGTTCTAAGATTTATATTTTAAAAAGAGCAACCGCCGAGTTTCTTGCTGGCTCTTCTCGGCAGGAACAGCTTTCCGAACCAGCAGTAAAGTTGACGATTCAAAAGCACTTGTTTACAAGTTTACTTGAATAAAGAATAATTTGAATTTCAACAATTACAAATGCAATATTGATATTTACTTTTGAAAAGAGTTACCGTCGAGTTTTTTGCTGGTTCTTCTCGGTTATAGCACCTTTCCGAACCAGTCGTAGCTTCATTTTAATTTTTACTTCTACATTTATTTAAAAATTTAAATAAATGAAAATAAAAAAAATAAACAATTCTTTATTTAAATTGACCTTTAAAAGCATTTTTTATTTAACAATTCAAACGCCGTGTGGTATCTTGCAGAATAGAATAGACCACCCTCTTTTCTTACCGAGGTGTCGTAAGAGGCGACTAAGGTATGTACCGTGTGGTATCCGGCTGTATAGAATAGACCACCCTCATTTCTTACCGAGGTGTCGTAAAAGGCGACTAAGGTAAGTTGACATCAGGCAGGCGGCCGGTCGTGAAAAACGTAGCCAAATCATGTGACGACATGTTTGTAACATGTCATCACTTGTGCCGACCCCACTTAGAGTGGGATAAGGGCAGGAGAATGTATTTATTTAACAATTTAAACAATTTATTAACAAACGTTACTTAACACTATAAAAAACCACAGAGGTTTGTGCTTAGTGCTAATGTCGTCTATATTACATCATAATATTATATATACTACATTATTACACAGTTGTATGTATTTTTTATTTACTTTTTAATTTTTAAAGGAAATATGCAAGTACCGATATATTTTAATAACCAATTGATATAAATTTTAGTCGTTTTGAATTTGAATTTAAACAAAGAGTAAGAAATATGCTTATATACTACATTATTAGACAGTTGTATGTATTTTTTTATTTAATTTTTAAAAGAAATAGGCAAATACCGTTATATTTTAGTAACCAATTGATATAAATTTTAGTCGTTTTGAATTTGAATTTAAACTAAGAGTAAGAAATATGCTTATATGTAAAGCATATTACAAAATTTAGGGTTATTCGGATGATAAAATTGCCTGGATTTGAAAATCCTTTCAGCTTCATATAAGATAGCGGTTTAATAATGTATAATTGAAAATGTTTAAAATATTGACTGCCGAGTTTCTTGCTGGTTCTTCTTGGTAAGAGCAACATTCCGAACCAGTTGTAGCTTCACAAAACATATTTATCCTTGATGATTCAAAAGTGCTCGAAAGAGTTTACTTGAATCAAGATTATTTTGATTTGATTTGATTTGATATAATTCAATGTAAAAATGTAACAATTAATTTCATCAAGGTTAAAATAGTATTAAATATTATCCATTAAAAAAAACATATTTAAAGTCTTTCTAAAGTTATTTTCTGAGTAAATTATTAATTAATTATACCATTAATATCGTTATAAAAACTTTGAATTATTTTTGTGGACAAAAAACCAGCACTTATTATGTCTGTGTTATAATAATTAAGACAAATGTATAGGAAGTTATATACTTATCAAAAGCTTATAAAAAACTTGAAAGCTTCATAGTAGCAAAAAAAATTGCGTTAATTAATTCATCGATGGTTTTAATTAGTTCTGTAACTTAATAATAAATGTTTTTTGTTCAAAAGCGGTAGGAAAGGAAATAAAAACCACGTTCCACATATAATGCGTTTGACATGTTCTCGATGTGATACTCGGGTAATATTTATAAAAAGCCTACCCGTCCGGCCATGCGTTGCTTTAGTTCAGTTTGGCCTCACAGGAGGCACCCTTAGGACGACTTTCCCCGACTTTAGTAGAGCTTCTGCGCTCTACTCTCTGCACTTCGCAACCTCGGCGATGCTCGCCCGTCCCGCCCGGTGACGCTGTAAAAGCCATTAGGGCTAACAGCATACAGTCAAAAAAAAATTGGTTCAGTCTGGTTTCGAATTCCCCTCAAAAGAGAAGTCGAAAGTTAAAAAATATTCCGATTGCCACCAAACTTTACCAACTTATCCGCTGGGCCATTCTAAATATTGCCTGAAATTTTTATTAAAATCAGTTCAGTCGTTTCGTTTCAATAACGGACATATAGAAAAACATTCATTTTTATATATTAAGATTACTAACTATACTTTGCTCATGTTCAACATCTATCTTTATATATAAAAGAGGAAGCATGTATGTTCGTTATAGACTCCGTAAATCCTGAACTGGTATTTAATAAAATTTTCACACAATATTTAGCATGAGCCATCGGATAATCTTATAATTGAACTTTTCCAGAATTTGAACCTGCGATCCCCTGAAATGCGGACTCTACATTAGGACGGCATACAATGTCCAATCATAATACTTCACTATTTCGAAAAACATGGCAACGGTGAAAGTGAATCGAACGGAAAGTTTAGTTAAAGATAACAGATGCGTTTAATTAAATACCCGAAACTAACCGGATCATAACGTTTTGGTTCTTTTATATGGCACAGCAAAGCACCGAGTTCACTTTCATCAGAAAAAGAGGTATTTCTCACAGCTATACGGCGTTGTGTGGGTTGTATTTACATATATACATAACCCAGAATGTCTAACGAGATCAGTGACTCACTATCTCACGTTTTTCCTATACCGAAAAGCTCTTGAATAATCAAAGATTTAGTTTAGCAATGCAACGCGCATTCTTCAAACCAAATTTCCACGTGGGAAAGACTGCTTGTGAGCGATATGTTACTAATCCCTACTTATTTCAATGCGAAAATCTGTCTATCACGCTTTCAAGTGTAATCCGCTAGATCAATATTAATGTAAAAATGCAATGATATTTATTGCTTTAAATAAGTTATAGAATAACCGTTATTTTGCGGAGATCCACAAATTATTAGCTATAATCCGCGATAAAGTAAATAGAAAATATAAATATATAGGTATATAGCGCTAAATGCATAGGGAACTATCCGTTTTCCGACAAAATCGCAATGCCTTGCGTTTTTTTCGTGAAGTCTATCTCCTGATGATGCTTTGGTTGCCGGGCTAAACGATTGTTGAGTTTGTGATAGAAAGGTGTGTAGTGCTTGTGTATTGTGGTGGCATTGGTGGAGGTTTGTGCATGTGTTTTTACGAATCCTGTGCGAATTATAGCAAAATAATTCTATTATTACATTGGATATTGCTATCAAATTATAAAAAAGTAAAGTAACGGCCTTATGTTCCCACTGCTACACTTAGGCCTTCTGTCTTCTCTTTTTTGGAAAGAAGGGTTGGAGGTAAGAAACAACGCTACTCCAATGCGGATTGGTACGTTACACATATTCTCTAGAGGTATGCATATTTCCTAAAGATATTTTCCTTCATCGTAAAGAGTGTGATAAATTGCAATTATCAATTAGACACATACGTTTTTAACAGAAAATGCCAACCAAGAGGGGTTGGGATTTTCCGCTACGCTATCACAGCTCTATATATCAAATTATATATTATATAATTAAATTGCCACTTTATGTGTATACTATAAACAATTTATAGCCCATAAATATTTGTAATGATCTACTTATGTAATCCTAGTAGCACGGATCATCATTCCTCTGCTCTTCTTCTTCCGGGTGAGTCATCATCCTCCTGCCCTTATCCTACTCTAAGTAGGATCGGGACAGCATGTTACAAAGATGTTGTAACATGATTTGGCTACGTATTTAACGACCGGCCGCCTGTCTGACAAATTACCACTTACCTTAACAACTTAACTTACTTACTTTAGTCGTATTTTATGACCACTGAGTAAGTAAGAGGGTGGAGTATTCTACTCAACCGGATACCACACGGTGGGTTAACTTACCTTAGTCGCCTCTTATGACACCTCTTTAAGAAATGAGGGTGGTCTATTCTACTCAACCGGATACTACACGGCGGGTCGACTTACCTTAGTCGCCTTTTACGTCACCTCGGTAAGAAATGAGGGTGGTCTATTCTACGCAGCCGGATATCACACAGTATATAAGTATTTAAATCATAATCTCGAAAAAATCTACAAAAAAAAAATATACGTTGTGCGGTTCACGTGTCGAATTCGCGAACGTGTTTCCGAAACAGAACACTACTGACGTTTGCACTCGATGTATTAATTAATATGCATTATTAATAGCCGATTGGGTACCATGATAGCCGTATGGATATGCATTCGACAGAAAGAAGGGCCTGTGCCCGTACAACCTGTGTTCTAAACCACTGTTATAATGTTGTTTGTGGTTTTTATGGCCTTATTTTAGCTGTTAAAATATAATTAAATTGAGGCGTCATACGAAGCTGTTAATACAATTTTATCCTTAAATGCTTCAGTTGTAGTATATCTATACTTATTATAAAACAAAGTCCACAAAAGCCGTATGTCACATACAGGCAGTATGTGATCGATTTTCTCAAAGTTTCTACTAAAAGGTATTCAAAGGTAGGCAAGTCTTTCGGAAGGTATTAACTCAATTAATAGTACATGACGGTTTTATGTTCTCGTAGATTGTGTAGAAGAGGTCACGCAGTCGTAACTAGGGATATTACGGAGCTTCGCCTTCGGTTTCGAAAGGTCGGAACCTCCGACTGAATTCACACCTCCGACTCCGGGTCCGATAAATTTTAGTCGAAGGTATAACGAAGGTGAAATTGTCATGCGAATTGTAACTCGTTGCCCGGGGGTATCTCCCCTCGCATTTTCAGTGTCAATGGTTAGACGCGCTTAAGTATTCAATTATTGAAATCGTGGTGGTCATATTGTCTAAGTACAGTTTACGGGTCAATTTTTAAATTAATAATGAAGGAGGTGGAAACCTCCGACTCCGATTCCGACTTCGGCTCTGATAATTCAAATAAGAAATCTCCGGTTCCGGTAAACCCACCTTCGTGACATTCCTAGTTGTAACACACTCGCCTGCTGCGATGATTAGTCGCGTGCGCCGCGTAAACCAACAGAGATGTCTCTATCTCTTATGGTTAACTCAAAGTAATTACTTTTGTTCTAAATTTTGAATTAAATACACTGATTTCCACATACGCAGAGCCGCGGGCACAGTAAGTCATTAATAAGGACTGTTTGAATGTGAGTTGTAATAGCCGAACAATATATGCCTCTCTATTTGGTCATGGGATAAAATACCATGTAGGCACCGTTAATTTTTTCTAATAGAACTTATATGCATAATTGATATTTTCCACGTATCACACGCTTTGGGGTAAAGAAAAATATTGTGAGGAAACTTGCAAATTTCTAGAGAATTTAGGGGATATGTATAACTTACTAATCCGCATTGGAGCAGCGTGGTAGGCTTTAACTCTAGCCTCTTCTCCTCCTGAGACCTACGTTCAGCAGTGGGATAATAAGAGGCCGTTTATTTAAGTTAAGCATCGTTATTATAAAATCCACGTGGTAGGCTTTAACTCTAGCCTCTTCTCTTTCTGAGGCCTATGTTCAGCAGTGGGATTATAAGAGGCCGTTTATTTAAGTTAAGCATCGTTATTAAAAAATCCACGTGGTAGGCTTTAACTCTAGCCTCTTCTCTTTCTGAGGCCAAGTCAGCTCATTTAATCATATTTTCCCTTTAGACTTATTCATTAAATAAGAAGTAATTTTCTCCAAAGTCAGCTCATTTAATCATATTTCCCCTTTAGACTTATTCATTAAATAAGAAGTAATTTTCTTCCAAGTCAGCTCATTTAATCATATTTCTCCTTTAGACTTATTCATTAAATAAGAAGTAATTTTCTTCCAAGCCAGCTCATTTAATCATATTTCTCCTTTAGACTTATTAATTAAATAAGAAGTAATTTTCTTCCAAGTCAGCTCATTTAATCATATTTCTCCTTTAGACTTATTCATTAAATAAGAAGTAATTTTCTCCAAAGTCAGCTCATTTAATCTTTTACAACAACTCGTCACATTGCCAGGGACATTGTTTTTTATTCAAATCAAATCAAATCTTTATTTTGCATGAAACACGGTATTACACGGTATTAAATAAACTTATAATAAACAAGCAACATGTTTCGCTAATAAATAGCATGCAAAAGTTACAATTTAGTTTACAGAAAATAATGTCCATTTAAATAAAATATATATATGTCAAATTGATATTATAAAATATGTCAAGAATATAATAATTACACATCTGCTGTATTGGACTCACAAATGTTCATGTATTACCTACCTAAGACCTATTGACTTAACTATTTGAAGGAGGTTGTATTTGAAACACGTTGTAATAGAATATTATATTATAAAAATATGAACCGAAATAATGAAAACGTTATGGAACTACAAATATATTATTAGCCTAGGAATATTATTAAGAAAACACAGAAAAGACTGATTTTAATAGAAAATAGGTTACCAAACTGCATAAAGCTCCTAGGCACCTTGTTGTAACATCTGTAAAGATCGCTTTATGCGGAAATGCAACCAAAATCCAAAGGCAACATCTATAAATACAAAAAAGTAATTGAGAGAGAGAGATTCATGCATGAAGTTTTGTACATAAGTTTCGTAATAAACTGCGCCAACATCACGTAGCATTCCACATATACACTACTACAATTTCAATCGTAATAACCACCACAACATCACCTACCATTGCACATATACACTACCACAATTTCAATATTCGTTTCGCCAAGTAACCGAAGCATCCATAGCTAAAAGACGTCATAATCTTAAAGCCGTACTGTGTATGAATATATTCTGGAACTCCATAAAGTAGCGCCCAATTCTACAAATTATGTAAAAAGACGATAGATTATGTTATTTTTATGATTTAACGTTCCCGAAAACTAAATACAAGACAATATTAAATGATTAATGATTTTATACTTGAATATTCGTGGTTTGAAGACATAATTATAAATTATTACTTTCGGGTACATACCCGAAAGTAATAATTTCCTGTACAGAGGCCAATATTACCTTCAGATAGATGGAGTAGCGATGGGAAGTCCGGTCGCTCCAGTGGTTGCCAACCTGTGGATGGAATATTTCGAAGATCGGGCTATTTCCACTGCACCTATAGAAATTAAAATTTGGAAACGGTACGTTGATGATATTTATGCTATCCTGCAAGGAGGGCAGCGAGAAGTGGAATTAATTCTGAGTCATTTAAACAGCATTCACCCTAAAATGTCATTTACGTACGAGATGGAAAAAGACAGAGGCTTACCATTCCTGGATGTCCATATAAAAATACGTTCTGATACATCGCTTGGTCATTCTGTGTATCGAAAGCCTACACACACGGACAGATACTTGCACGGCTCGTCTCATCACCATCCACGCCACCTGGCATCAGTAGCCACGTCCCTTACCAACCGCGCTTATGACCTCTGTGATGATCTGCACATTCAGAGTGAGCTCGACCACGTGCGCAGGGTATTACGGTGGAATGGTCACAACACTTCAATGCAGAACATACAACGCAGACGAAAAGAACGTCCTTTGGAGGTTGAGAGACAAAGGGCTTTCCTTCCTTTTATAAGAGGAGTGACTGATAAAATAGAAAGAATACTCAAACAGCAATATAACATCAAGACTGTGTTCACTCCGTTACAAAAGATAGCCCATATGATGCGGTCTCCAAAGGATCGCTTGCCGTACCAGTGTCCCGGTGTCTACAAGGTTGACTGCAGCTGTGGAAGCTCCTACATCGGGCAAACAAAGAGATCCATAGCCACCCGTGTCACAGAACACATAAAAGCAGTCAAAAACAACGACATTTTAAAATCTGCGATCGCCCAACATGTTACACAAGCCGGAACAAATCACTGGATAGAACTTCACAGCCCGAAAGTTCTTTCCACTGATCGCCACTACATACCGAGGATAGTTCGCGAAGCCATTGAAATTAAGAAATATAAAAATTTCAATCGCGAAGACGGTTTTAGACTAGCGAACATGTGGAATCCAGTAGTAGAATTGTGTAAAACTCAGAAACGGCGCCAAAATTCAAAATTTAAAAGTGACGTTGTGAGTGTAGTATGCCGAACAATCCGTGACGCACCGATAAAAAGAACGAGACGGAGGGTAGTTAGATACTGCCCCTAACATCTCAGCTTGACGTACCGCCTACCTGCAGTTCCGTCGTGACCACGATCCATGCAACTGGGTCGAAATATCGGCGAATCAAAAACAAATTACCGTGGTATGTACCCGAAAGTAATAATTAATATTAAATGATGTTTTATGTCATAACAAAATGTAATGTAAATTCGAACGTGAAATCTGAAAATATTCACTGAATTATGCAAAAATATAACCGTAATGCGTACGATCTGTAAAGACATTTTGTTTTCTACCGATATCCGAAACCTAGATCTGAAAAACGCTCCACATTATGCAGAAAAATAAAAAATCTGAAAGATCTTAAATGACATTAGGTTATAATGTGACCAAAAACCAATTACTGAATCTGCACAAATGCTCTATCAATATCAAATTACAGCCAAAACCTGCATTCAAGATCCGAAAAAAACTGTATTATCTATACTTATTATAAAACAAAGTCCCAAAAAGCTCTGTATGTAATCGATTTTCTCAAAATATTCAGAACGGATTTTTGTACGGTTTTCACCAAAAGATAGTCCAATACTTCCGGATGGTTTAGGTATATAGTACATATCGGTATTATGTAAATTGTGTTGAAGAGATCGCGCAGTTGTTAAAAAACTTGCTGGGAAATTTGGCGTGCGCTGCGAAAATCAGCAGAGATATGCTAAAGTAATGTATTAGAGAATTGTAAATCTATAAAAATACAACAAAAAAGTCCGCGATAACATGTCTCTATCTGTTATGGTTAACTCACAATAACTACTTTTATATTTAAAATTTGAATTCTAGAAAAAAATTGTGACACGCTTATTTCCACGCGGGCGAAGCCGCTAGCACAGCTAGTACAGAAATATAATCGAAATCAAAATATAGGGTTTGAAAAATTTGTTATGCCCAATCGCATTTAAGCATACCTTGAATGATCTACAAAATTAGTGAAGCGTATTGAAAAAGCAAAGACGTGTTTTTTTAATATCCTTTTAGTAGCATACATGTGGTAGGCTGTTAAGCGTAAAGTCCGGTTTAGGAGCATCACTCATGTATCATTATTAACAGCTGATCGATTGTCAAACTCGGCTTACCGTGCAGGTGTGGAAGCGATTGTTTGTTTAACACAATTAGTTTCGCGCGCGGCCGTATCATCTATTATTAGATACAAACTTCACAGCCGCTTCGGCCTGTCCATCACTCGTTCAAAATCGATCTGCTTCGTTTTGCTGCACAAAAATGTACCCAAACGAACACTACTGTTTATTGTGTCTATCAGAATTACGAATACCAGCGTTTCTAGGATTATAATATTTGGATTATGGAATAAGTTCTGATGATTTCTATAGTTTTTGATGTTACTCTGGTTTTCGCGAGGCTTGTAAACATGTCAGAATTACAGTCGACAGAGATTCTGAAACGTTGAAATATTAAATCATTATTCATAAGGCGAAACGAATAAATATCTTAAATTAATTCGTTAGTTGCTACATATTAATGTAATGTTTAATTTCCTAGCAGTTTAAGATAATCTCTTATCAATTTTTATTGCCTCCGACTTGAAATAACAGTTCGATAGATAAAATATCATGTTGATAAAGGGATATTTATACATTTTTCATTACATTTTGTGGTATATTTAACAGAACCCAAGCGTATGAACCCGACCATCGAAAATATAGGCGTCCAAAAAGCGTCCTGTATGACCCCGACGATCAAATAACGATCGCCAACACAGATACACGTAATACACACACACAGCGTCTTCGCCGGCGAAGACGAGGTCCCAGTTTTCTGACGTCGGTCGGTCGTGGCTTCTCGCCACCCTTCCGACGCCGCAATGACTAATCTAAGTCATACCATCAACCCTCCACTACGCGTCGCCCTAAGCCGTGGTCCGGCCTTACAGGAGGCACCCTTAGGACGACGTTCCCCGACTTAAGTAGAGCTTCTGCGCTCTACTCCCTGCATTTCGCAACTTCGGCGATGCTTCTGCGCTCGCCCGTCCCGCCCGGTGACGCTGTAAAAGCCATTAGGGCTAACAGCATACAGTCAGTTCGAAAAAAGCGTATGAATATGAATTTAAACAATAAATAATCTTTAAAATAAAATTTATATGTTACAAAACATCATTAATGTCGTCGCTCAGAGAAAACAATTTTGACACGATTTTTAATTATAAAACTAGATCGAGATCTGAACGGGTTCTTATTAATCGTTTATCGTATTAATTCGCCCACGCGTGTGGTCACCATACCCCCACTTTAGTTTCTAATCACGAAGCCTAATCCGCTAAATATTAGCCAAAATAGCGCGAAAATCGTTTTGCGGTGCGCGTGCGCTGGGGTGGGCTAAGGTGAACGTCAGTCGACGTCGCGATCTCCCGCCGACAGGGATCTTACACGCAACGCCGCGAAATTTCGGAGCTGTATCGAAAAACGAACAAAAATCGCTCCTTTCGAAGCCGATGAAAAATAAATTATTTAAAAAATTGTAATACATGAGGTCATAGGGGTGTTCTGATGATTAGGGCGCCGGAGTAGGCAGTGATGTCCGCAGAGCGATGCGGCCTGTGCTTATAGCCGCTTGCTTACTGCTCCTTGCGCCCATCACCGACTCTTGGTGGTGAGTGATAATGTCTTTACCCCTTCCTATCAATGTATATAAGAGTAAAGCTTACGTGTTTGAGGCTAGATTGACAAACAAAAAGATCAAACAAAAGCGTCAAGTAGGTCTAAAGCTAAAGCATTTTCAAGCTTTAAAAATAAAGACGATTATTAGAAGTTTTTATAGTTGTCCGTCGAATATAAGTTTAATAATTCAAAATAATATTGAAGCAGCATAATAATTGAAAAATAAAAACATATTAGAATGGAAAAAATAATAATAGATAGATTAATTTAATTTTAAGCTCAAATGAGACAATCTTTATAGTTGTTTAGTGATTATTAGTCTTTCAAAGCATTTGTAATACAGGATATATAAAAATGATCTAATCTTGACTTATAGTTTTAGTAAATCGTCTTGAAACTGATTTGTCTGTATAGCAAAAATATATTTCATTTACTTTGTGCTGCATTTTATTAAATAAAAAATGCCAATTGTAAAGAGTAACTATGATTTCAAGATCTTGGATAATATGTTACTTTTTAATTTAATTTATATTATAATTAGGTAGGTTTAAAATAAGATCATTAGAATTAATCAGTTTTATAAAGGAAACGGGGATTTATGGTCCCAATTGTAACAAGTTAAGGTTTGGGTTGAAAAAAGCAGGATATTTCTGTATTTCCAAATATGAGCACAATTTTGAAATAATAAAGATAATAAATATAAGTTTCTTTTTCGTAAAATTCTTTTTTGTATTTATATATTGTATGTATGAGTACTTTATCTCTTGTATTTATGTTTATCTGCTTTTATTTGCTTTATTTATGATAAAAAATATCAGTCATGCTTTAAAAATCATGCTGTAAGTTCATAAGATCATTTGAATAAATATTTTATCTCTGCTTGTCGATTGACGATATATTCTATCATCATTTTTACATCATGGGCCTAAAACTGAATGAAAGTGTTTCCTTTATTTATATTTAGTAAAATTCTAAGTCATTTTACTCATAATATTGTTCTTTTATCTCTATGATATGTTGAACAACCGTGCAAGTTTAAATCTAGTAATATGAAAGTGTTCACTTATCATTTTTTGTTACATAAGTTAACTAGCGTTTGCGCATTAATTGATATCATTATAGAATAATATACACGATAGAGACTCATAACATTTTTTTTAAAAGATTTAATTACATATCAAAAGCACTTAATTGGATATCAAATTAAAATTAACTCAAACTTTAAATATGTTAAAAAAACGCGAGCAATTCAAAGTAGCTGGCCGGCCACTTGTTGCTGTGGCTCAGTCTAGTTTCGAATTCTCGTAGAAACAGAACTGAACAGTTAAAAAAAATATTTCGATCACCACCAAACTTTACAGGATCATCCGCTAGATTGCATGAAAACTTCATTATTGGTCCAGCCCTTTACAGTACAGTTTTATATAATAGATAAAAAGCGTTGCGTACTTGCGACATGATATTATTTTAATTTTATAGTTAATTTATCTAAAACTGTTTGAACGCCTTCAGCGTGCTTTTTTCGAATTTTCGAAATTTTGAACATGAAAGTAGTTATTGTGGGTTAACTGTGCGAGATAGAGACATGCCATGACGGGCTTTTTTGTTTTATTTTTATAGATCTACAATTCTCTACTACATTACTTTAGCGTATCTCTGTTGGTTTACGCAGCGCACGCGACTAAAGCTCCCGGCAAGCAAGTTTTTAACAACTGCGCGATCTCTTCAACACAATATACATAATACCGTTATGTACTATTTACCTAAACCATCCGGAAGTATTGCACTATCTTTTGGTGAAAACCGGACACTAATTCGTTCATTAGATTTTGAGAAAATCGATTACATACAGACAGACAGCTTTTTGGGACTTCGTTTTATAATAAGTATAGATTGTTACTTAAAATGTGTACTGGCTTGTTACTATCCCACACGGGATATAGGCCTCCTCATTCCTTTTGGAGAGAAGGGTTTGAGCTAAGTCCTACAACGTTGCTCCAATGCGAATTGGAAGTTAACACATATGCCAGGATTTCTCTTGAGATATGCAGGTTTTCTCACGATGTTTTACTTCACGGAAAAGGATGTGATCAATTGTAATTATCAAATTAGACACATAAGTTTTAATAGAAAAACTATTAGTGCCTGCCCGGAGTTTGAGCACGTGAAAACGTATCTAAGCCTCAATAAATAACTAATTTATATAAATTCTGCCTATATACAATCACTGCCCGATGAAAAAAGATTATATATGAATGTTGATATAAATGCAAATTTTTTTTTTCAATCATATCTATAATTTATTCGTGCAGTTATATAATATTTACAAATGTATATGATAATATACAATTATATAAAAATCTAAAAGTATTTCATGTAATATCTATCTATATAATTTTTGTATAATTTTATACAGTTGTATATAATTATTATATATTATATTTACACAATTAATCAGAATTTGATAATTTTTGTTCTGCAGCTTATATAGAATTATATACAATAAAATATAATTGTATATAACTGCAAATAATTTTATCCGATTCTATATACATTTTATCCAATTATACACAACTGCTATCCACTTGTATAGAACCTGTACATACTTTTATACTAATTTAAACAAAGGCAGAAATCATAAGTGTAAAATATATATTTTAATAATTAATTAATTTAGAATGAAATCAGTTAATTATCTAAGGTTAATTGTATCGTCCGATTCTACTCTAAACAATACGTAGACAATTTAGAATGGTAATAATTCCAAGGAGAACCAGCACAAAACTTGATAGTTAGCAGTTAATCTATAAAAAATTGTAACAATATGTTAAGGTTTCACTAACTACCGAATTTGGTTTAAATCAAAGATCATAAGTTATATAATCACCATTACATTACAGAACATCTTAGGAGTACGTTATTAAAAGATTGAATATTCTCAAATACTGATAAGATTTCTCAGTAGGTTTTCCTTCATTAGATCTGGACTATAAAAATACCACTACAAAAATATCCGTTTAATGATTTTACACCTTATCTGTCATAAATATATTTTTTAATAAATTTCCTGAAATGATTTAATGTGTTAAGACAAATATTTTATTACGATTTCATATGAAAGCTCATTTTTAAATATCTACAACAATTTTGTGAGTGGTATACGTAATTTAAGAAAATTAAAACATATTCTAACAATTAATTAAATTCACTTTTTAAGACTTATTTTACTTATTTTATTCGTGTGTTATTGCGTAAAGAGTAATCAGTTTCATGGGCGTAGCGAGGTACGGGCTAGGGGGGGCAGCTGCCCCCCTTACACTGAAAACTTTAACACTGGGAAACAGTCAACTCGAAACATAATGATACTATAAAAGGCTTGCATATGACCTATAATTTTTCTCACCTTTATGACAAATATGAGCTCCTTATATTTGAAAAACCATAATTATGACAAAAAAATAGACCAGAATTTTTGAGACAATTTTGTCCCACCCTGTATAGAATTCTGGCTACACCCTTGATCAGTTTAGTAATGAATAATCAGGAAATGACCCATAAGGGTATGTCGGACTCGCACCGACCAAAAAACCTGAGTGCCCCACGCTGCTGCATCACCACGCTGCTGGTGATGATAACAAGGTACTGTTATGAACATTGCCCCCATCGTTGCCAGCAGTAACTCAGAACCTCAGTGTTAGCCACCTCTGGGTTATGCCCTCTCTAAACATTGATTAGCGGAGGGATCCGCTAATCAATATATCTGATGTAATCGATTCTTATGATGTTGGTATGTGGTGTACTGTTTAGATAAATATAATATTCCCTACAACCTTTTTGTGGTCGTCTGACCACTTTATTTGGATCTACCAAAGCCGCTTTTTACAATGTGAGATCGCAACATACGCCTATCATTTCTTTGTACTTTGAGTAAGTATATCCATTACGTCTTTAGCTTCGCTGCTGCAGTATGTTTGGTGTCAATAACTTTATTTTTTTGTGGATCTTCTCATGTTAGTTTTGACAAGCATTGCTTGCTCTCTCGCCCGTTGATCGGCTCTGAGCTTTCTTATTGCAAAAGTTCTTTGCAAATTTGCTCCTGAATCTCAACTTTTTTAAAAAAGCTACCTTATAAAGTAATACCAATAAATTGAACATTGATGAGAATTTATTTATATCTCCTTAGCACTTTTATACGGCTTCGTATTAAAAGGTATGAGTTAGTGTCCTTAATATTTTTACTATGGTCGGACGTAAAAAGATGCTACCATCTAAAATTTATTGCTCGGAAATTTCCAAATGACAATCATATATATTTACAACCAAAATGTACAAGTTGTGTCTATCTTAAATTACTTACACGCTAGTACTACACAAATCATGCCCACATGCAATGGTCCCAAGAATGCTGGCAGCGTTTCCGCGTTGAATTGCTAAGCTGATTCTTTGTGCGAAAAATAAACCAACCTTCTTGTAACCTGAAGAGGCAATTAACCGAGGTGTTAAAACGGATAAGAATGACAATTAGAAATCAAATCCAGATCTCGTGTAGACAAATAAGCTGACAGTTCTTAATGTACTGTTTACACGTGTTTTTTAAGGATGATGATACACTAGGCTTCTGTTATCCGTCTATTATCCATTTGTCTGCGCCAGGTTATTAATAAGGCACATTTATGATAATCTATCAAATTCGCTATTATAATGTGTGGGAATAGAAATAAAATAGGTCTTATGTACTTAATAATCGCTATAAGAGTTATGTAAATACAACTACTGTGGTATATAAAGTAAGTTGTCAGTTAACTGGGTTCATACAAAAGATATATGAATAATTTTTGAATTCTTTGTATTTTATTGAACACTCATAATATTTAGAAAATATTACAATTATTAGAAAGTATTCATTTGTGGGTAAAACCTCGTGATATTGTGACGTCGGTCCGGAAGGAAAAATTGGTTATAGTTTAATAGCGTTAACTCGTCCATCTCCTAACCAGTGATACTGGTTCCATATAATATGTAAACATTCTTACGCACTCACAAAGCCGTAGTATTTTGTAAACCTGAAGATTTTATCCTCCGCAACGGAAATCGCCGAGACCGAGGGTTTTGTATCAGAAACCCTCGTCTAATAGATTCACCAAATACATCTAGAGCCTAGGACATCTTCTTTCTTAGATGCGTTCTTAAAGTTTAAACATAGGTAAAGGGACAACGTGGAGATGACCAGATGATAAGTCTTAAGGAATACCACGAGTGCTTCTACTCATGGCTTTACCATCAGTCTTGAAACGTGAAGGCCTGTTATTATTAGGGTATAGCCCTCTGCTTATGGTGAATATAAGAATAAAGTATCTTCCTCTTGTAAAGGATGACTTTCTTATAGGACTTGCATCTGCCACTTTGCCGATTTATTTACAACATGGATATGGACGAACGAATATAACGATTTCGTACTTCACCGTATAGAAGAGACAAGTCAAGTTAAAAAAGCTTTCAACAAAATTTCATGTCCGTTTACTGTTAGCCGGTCCCTCGTCTGGAGACAATCCGGGCAATAGCAACGGGTCATGCTTATCATAAACATGCATTTTCATTGGGACTGGACCAGTATATACAATTTCAGCTCAATCGGGAAATGGATCAAATTTAACTTGCAAGATTCCACTTTCACCTACAAACACTGAAAGTTGGCTTTTAAAAGTAGTGCGAAGTAAGCGTTATTGCAAAAATCAATGCCAATCTATTAAACCAAACTCAAACTGATTGTCTTGGATGGAGAAGCTATAGGTAACATTGGAATCCATAGCATCATTCACAATATATACTACGTACACTGCCCTACAAATGACTTTATTATTATGAGATTTATGACGGGGAAGTGCAATAAAGGCGATTCTATACGGGCTTAATTTGCGTCTATACGCGTTTGCCAAATCTAGGACGCTCATATTTTATTGTTCCGATTTGTCTTAATGGTGGTCGGCATTGATGGGTTTGGATTAATTATGTCATTTACTTGACTTTGGTTCGCAATTGTGAAGCTTTGATTAAAGAATACTGACGAGCTTTTAGTTAGTAATTAGTAGGAAAATTTGCAAGTATTTAAAATTTGCCCTTTTTTAATCCTTTTGAGATCGGCAACCGTTCAATATTTCATACTTTGTTTTAGGTATCTGTTTTAATGTAATCTGTTTTAAAATATTTAAGAATATGTAAAGAAAAAATATATTTTGTTTAGAATTTAAACTTCCCGCGCAACTCATGTCATAGATAATTATTTATAGAATTAGGCGTTACTTTGCGGAGATTCATAATGCAAAAGTAATAATAAAATTATTTTGCTATTACTTTTGTATCATGTAATAGACCCGCAGCCTGGTTTATAGAAGGAGGCATAAACGAAGAAATATCGCGTCGTTGTCGCATAAACTAATTTGTAATAGTAAAAAATAATATTGTTAATGAGATTTAGACACAATAAATATGATTAAATGTCGTTTATGTATTGGTATAGAAACTCAGTTGTGTTTTATTTAAACATCTAAATCACATTATAAATATGACATTGTTTATAAATAAATATAGGTGAATCATGAAGACGATAGGTTGAAAATCATTTATATATTGAAGATCGCCAAAAATATTTTAATCGATCCATACCAATTTAAAATGGTCCTCATAAGATTTTTACACTATTATTATTTATAATCGATGTTTAGTCCGCTAATAAATTCGTGATCCCTCACATAAATCAGCGGGCATGAAATTCAATAAAGTCATATCGGACAGGCACCGCCGTGTAAGAGGTTAATTTGCAATTAATCAAGAGGCTTAATTTAGAGGCAGCGGATAAAAATTGATGCGCAAGACGTTGAACGAAATTGTATTAAATTGTGATTAATATAATATAGGTATTTATGACTTTGGAGACTTTACGAAATTATGTGTTGAAACAGGAAAATACAAATGACGTTTAAGGTATCTTTAAGTGTTCATTAGGCTTTGTCATCCTATAAAAAGTTACATCAGGAAGCTATCTTTGGTCATGATTATTAATACTCGATTTACGTAAATATAATTTGAGCTTATGAATTTATGCACAAACATACATAGAAACCTATTGATTTGAAACTGTTCTTATTCTCCTTCACACCAAACGATATTTTGCTGCGGTTCAATCTTTTTAAAATTGTCAGATCATCAAATCAAATCAAATCAAAATATTATCAAACTTTAAATATGTCGTGAATCATTTTTGGAATTGCACTCCCTAAGAGAGTTAAATTAAGTTACTCGAATCTTTGTATGAATTGAATTTTGTTTGAATTGAATTGAAAATTGAATCTTGTATTTGTAGACATACCCTTTTAGATAAAAGTATACACGTGTGTGCTAATTTAACGTTAGCTAAAACTGCCTGCAAAAGACGAATGGGGTATGCGATTCGCACATAACTACCCCTCATTTTGCGCGTACGTTTTCGAAGCCCGCATATCAGTTTGATGATCACGGACTGATATGACTATAGCTTTGATACCGTTTTTGAAGCTTTTATCTTTGAATGACAACGGTTATATGCAGTTAAGTAAATGTCTCCGAAGTTCGAATTTGAGTGTGTTGATCACAATTTGCTGTAATCTTCGGATGCATGGTGAGTTCAACTTTTGGAAGATCTAGACTCCAAATAGTGAAACCGAAGCAGTGAAATGCTATTCATATTAAGAGAATATTTTCGAGGTTTGCATTTCTGTATGATCTCACAATCGCCTGTAACATTTCGGAAAGACAGAGAAATTTATCGTGTTTTCGAAAGTATAGTTCATTTATTTGTAGTAAATAACGCGTATTATTTATATTTATTATACGTTGTAATAACTATTAAATTTATAAATAATTAAATTTATCCAGTAAACAGAATTCAAAAAATATAAAGACTTTCGCTTTACTCTTTTGAATTACAGAATTGACTTAAAAGGCTCGATTCCAGGCCGTTAATATCTTGGTAACTATGACATTTTGACAATTGTAAATAGAAATAACTTATTATGTTTATTATAGATGGCGTTTTTGAACGTCATTTTATTGCTGTTGAATTAGCAGGATTTCTATAGCCTATATGTTACCCCGGTGTATAAGGAATAATTGTGCCAAATTTCATGGATATTGGTTCAGCGGATTAGCCGTGAAAACGACACAGACAGACAGACAGACTTTCGCATTTATAATACTAAGTAAGGAAGTAAGGAAGTAAGGATAAAACCCTCGTGCGGAATTAAATTAAGTATTTCATATGAAGTAGCAGGATGTTAAAGAATAAAGTCATTTATACGGACATTCAAATTGACATCATTTAGTAGATTGCCCCATTCGCTATCACTCAATAGGTATTTTGTTACCTCTTATCCCGCGCTGATCGTAAGCTGCATGAAATCATTTAGGACGCAGAAGTGTGGTTTGTTTATAGTCGAACTATGAAGCTTAGAAGTCCAGAATAATGGGTGACTGCGGAGCAAAAAAAAGGAAGAGTGGTCAATAAAAAACCTGTCGCAGATAAAAATTGTCCGCTTAATCATAATGTGCCACGTGACAACAAATTTCACTAATGGTTACAAAGTACATGATGATGAGGGATTGCTTAATACCCGCAAGACTTGGCTTTGACAGATTGATTGATCGTTTCGAATGATGTGAACATTATTAGGTTTTTTCAACGATTTATATTTGCTAATGAAATCAACAGCTATCCGCTAATGACCTATAATTTTGCATAACTAATGTATGATGATAACTGACGAAATTTTATGCAAGTGACAATAATTGATGTCGAATCCGTGGATTCTTGTTATAGATAAGGGAAGTCTGAAAGTTGCGCCCATTTTAGAAAAGATGAGAAGTGCAAGATTACGATGGAATGGATATGTAATGAGGATGAAAATCATGTGACCAAAAGAGTATTAAATATTAATATGGATGGATACGTGACTAGAGTGAGGCCGTAATATAGGTGGTTAGATTGTGGAAATGTGCATATAAAAGGAGTTGCGCCGGAGTTGTGAAATAATAAGGTAGAATGGAAGTGAAAAGCATAGTATGCGGACTTAAAGTGGGATAAGGGCATAGATCTCCGAGTTAAAGTTGAGACACTAGGACCAAAAAATATTTTTGAATTCAATACTCGTTAATTGCTTATTGAGGTAAAAAGAAGACTAGTCAGGTTTTCTCGGTGAACGAGTTTTTTAAAAGCTTTTATTTAATTTGCCTTGTATTTATGTGAAGGTGGAATCTTGCAAGTCAAATTTGACCCACTTCTCGGTGTCCATTCGGCTGAAATTTTACATACTGTTGCAGTCCCGATGATCTGATCCTGAGGAAACCTGCATATATTTGGAGAGTTCATGAGATATGTGTTACCTACCAATCCGCATTGGAGCAGCGTGGTGAATGTTAGCTCCAACTCTTCTCTCTGAATAAGGAAAGAAAAGATCTATGCCCAGCAGTGGGATGGTAACAGGCCGTTAGTTTATTTTATCGCCTGTATAAAAATAGGCAAATATCGTATCATATAGATAAGATCGCAGTCATGAAATGTGGGTAGTTTAAGACAATTATCACGTTTCACATAATATCTGGAGCATCGAAGTGAGTGACAATTAGATAGCATCCAAGGCCTCAGATGAGCCGTGTGATAACGCCATTTGTCTTTATATTCATTCTAGAAGTTTTATTAAAGTCGTTCTGTGTATTTTTATTAATCCATGTAAGATCAACATCCGATTGAGTGCAGTTTAAACATTGTAAAGTACATATATTCTTTATATGTCGGTAGTGACCCTGCTTTGGGCTCCGCAGGTCGCGGGTTTGATGCAAGCCGAGGGCCAACATTCTCTATAAACAATTTGTTGGTTCCTCGAGCCTGGGTGTATATTTGTATTCAAGTATGTATTTAAAATTATATATGTAGTATATTTAACAGTTGTCCGACACGCATAGCATAAGTATAAAGTACTTATTAAAAGATGTAAAGATTAAAGCATACAATTTTGTTAAATAAATAACTCTTCATCATATCCAGCCATGTTGTCTTCCGGCGGGAATCGAACCCATGACCTGCTAAGCCGAAGGCAGGGTCACTGCCACCTGCACCAACGGGCCGGTCTTTTGAATGATATTTGAAGTATATTCGAATGTCTGAGTATGTACTTAGAAAATCGAATCTATGAATCTTGCATTTTGAACTTTTTGCTCCGGCAACATACTCTATGTGAGAAAGAACTGAGATATAAATTAGACGAGTCCTAACGCAACACTTAAAGACGATCTGAACTTATATGGCTTTCTAAATGATGCGTAAAACTTTATCTTTGGCTATAAATTGGAACCTTTAAGCAGTAATCCTAGATTTAGCACCGTTATAGATTCTAGGTTTGCAAAATAATTATTTATAAGAGCATTTGATGTAATTTGACGGATTCTAACAATTTATTGCTTAACTTAACTTTTAACTAAGTGTCTAGTATCCTCAATAATGCAAAATGATTTTTTACCAACCCTGCTAACGAAGATGGGAGCAATGTCATTCTAGCCGCCATAACTGTCCCTGTATATCCCTGGTGGTATAAGGGATTTTACTCATATAAACCACCATGACACACCTGACAATTCAAATAGTATATTATCCATTACTTATATCCAAAGAGATGTGAGAATGATACCTTAGATATGAGACAGTAACACGCTTTCACTTGTACAAGCCATGAATATGTAAAATGATTTAAGTGTATACATAAATAAGAAACAAAAGTAAGTTACAATCCCACTGCTGGACATAGGTCTCCTCTCTCCGTTTCTGGAGAGAAGGGTTGGAGCTAAGACCTACCACGCTGCTCCAATGCGGTTCGGTGGGCTACACATATCCCCAGAATTCTCTCGAGAAATGCAGGTTTACTCACGATGTTTTCCTTCACCGAAAAGGGTGTGATAAATTACAATTGTAATTTAGAGACATAAGTTTTAATAGAAAAACTCATTGGTGCCTGCCCGGGGTTTGACCACCTCGAAAGAATCACACGGTTTCACCACTGGGCTATCACAGATTAAGTGTATATAATCCCGCATCTATCTTTCCGGACTCTTACGATCTGAAGAAATTCAAAAAAAGAGTGAATAGGCACTATAGTGGCAAGCGCAGTCCACCTTAGGTTACATCCTTGGCTTTCAATCAGGCGAGATCGTAGTCAGACGCTAGCCTTTGTTTATTAAATATATATATGTATATATAATAAATAAACGGAATGAAAAACATGGCCGTCCCAAATTGAGTGACTTAATAATATGTTAGCACTGTGAAAAAACTGGTGAATATACATCCAGACTCGAAGGACGAATAATTTGTTTTACAAATGTTAGCTCCCGGCGGGAATCGAACTCGCGACCCCAAAGCTTAAAGGGTCACAACTTACTGCGCCTTCGGGTCAATCAGTAATAAGCGATTCATAAAAACTTTTACGAAACATTGATTGATTCCAAGTATTTCAATTCTGCTGATGTAACACGCTTAATCATTTAACCAATCAAGACTTTCATTAAAATCATTGACTATAAAAGTTGATCTCAACAGACGACGTGGGTGTGGCCGATGTGCGTACAGACTACGTGATTGAGATGCGGATCTTAAATTCGTCGGCGAGAGATTAGGCGTCAAACTTAAATCTACAAAAAGACTATAGAAAGTCTTAAAGTATATTACACTAGCGTTTAAGCGCAACTTCGTTCGCGTTGACTGCAGTCCTATTATTTGAGTAAACCGTACTCCTCATTCTCCAGCCCTTATCCAACTCTAAGTGGAGTCGGCACAACATGTTACAAACATGTTGTCATATGATTTTTCTACGTATTTTACGACCAGCCGCCTACCTGACGTCAACTTACCTTAGTCGCCTTTTACGACACCTCGGTAAGAAATTACGGTGGTCTATTCTATGCAACCGGATACCACACGGTATTTACCTTAGTCGCCTCTTACGACACCTCGGTAAGAAAGGAGGGTGGTATATTCTATTCTGCCGGATACCACACGGCTAATTGAGAAAACCGTGCTACTTATATTAATTATGGTTAAAGTGGGTTAACCTTAAAAGCTAGACATATGCTGTCGCGGACTTTTATTATGAACTTTTACAAGAGGGGAACAATTTTGTAATACGTGATTTTTGAATAACTTTCACCGTTTACTTAGCGCGCGCAAGGAAACCTTTAAATTTTGCCATTTTCACAATATTTCTTATTACTGCTCCTCTCCTATTCATCTAAGCGTGATGGTATATAGCCTATAGCCTTCCTCAATAAATGTACTATCTTACACTCAAAGAATTTTTGAAATCGGTTCAGTGGTTCCTGAGATTAACAAACAAACAAACACACAAAAAACAAAGAAACAAACAAACTGTTCAGCTTTATATATAAGTTTAGATGTTTAGAGCAGTAATGGTCCTGTGTTGCAACCACATACTGATTATACTAGTGGAGGGTAGTTATAGTCAGGTCTGTAAACGAGAGAGTCGCAAGAAATAATGGAAGGTAAGATGAAACTCATATATAGTACCCGGCAATAAATAATGCACATCGAGGCTTAGAGAGAGAAATCGACCAGATTCTGCTTGATAGAGCATCGTCTCTGTTGCACAGACTGACGAACCCGTGTGTGACAGTGACAGGGCTCTACGAAACCGAACTGGCCGGCTGTTTCGTTGTAAACATCGATGTGCATTATTTAATGCCGGGTAACTATACTTATCTTTATCCAATCTCACATAACAAGTAGAGTTAAAAAGTATCAAAATGCTTTTGCAAAATTTTATATCCCAACTGATAACTTTTGAGTTTATTTATTTATTTATTTATTCGGATCTTCAACATCATTACGCTATAAACCATCCAACATATATCCCATATAGTTAAAAATTAAATAAGTAGTACTAATTATTGCAAAACACATCATTCGTATTTACAATGTTACAATTGTAAACCTAAAAATAAACACTAGAGAATAATTAAAACAACGTTAACGCTCCGCTGTTACAAGTCCGAAATTTTTTTTTCATAAACGATGAAAGTAGAATGAATGCAGGATGGATGAAGTGGCGACAGGTCTCAGGCACAATATGCGACCCCCGAATGCCCCCTAAACTTAAGGGGAAAATTTATAAATCAGTCATTAGACCTGTCGTAATGTATGGATCAGAATGTTGGGCAATGAAAAAGATGGATGAAAGAAGAGTGCATGCAAATGAGATGAGGATGTTAAGGTGGATGTGTGGTGTGACAAGACTAGATAAAATAAGAAATGAGTATATTAGGGGAAGTATGAAAGTTGCGCCCATTATGGAAAAGATGAGAGGTGCAAGATTGGGATGGTATGGACATGTAATGAGAAGGGATGAAGATCATGTGACTAAGCGAGTGTTGAATATGAATGTGGATGGATATGTGACTAGAGGGAGGCCTAAAAAGAGATGGTTGGAATGTGTAAAGTATGACATGCGTATAAAAGGAGTAGCGCCAGAGTTGACGAATGATAGAAGAGAATGGAAGAGGAAAACATGTTGTACCGACCCCACTTAGATAAGGTTAGGAGAAAGAAGAAGAAACGATGAAAGTCCATCGCAGCCAATATCCGGTGATAATGTATCCTATGTGCAGCTATTATATATGCGCGAGATACGTGATATTTGGGGTATTTTGCCCCAGTTTCGTTCTAGCAAACTTGGTCTTAAAGAACGGACATTCTCTCGTCTGGGGTATATCTGGCAGCATCATGTTTATCATAAACATGTATTGTCATCGGGCCTGGAGCAGTATAATATATTTCAACTCTATGAGCCACCGGGGATTGGGTCCAATTTAACTGGCAAGATTTCACCTTCACATACATGTTAAGTTAAATAAAGGCTTTTTTATAAAGAGGCAGATAATAAATCTCATTTGCTTCCTCGTTAGTATTTAGACACAATTCAGGCTGGCTCCCCTACTTTGTAATAACTCTATGCGACTATCCCTTCCGACGTCGCAATGACTAATTAAAGTCATACATCAGCCCTCCACTAAGCTGTGGTCCGGCCTCACAGGAGGCACCCTTAGGACGAGGTTACCCGACGCTAGTAGAGCTTCTGCGCTCTACTCTCTGCATTTCGCAACCTCGAAGATGCTTCTGCATTCGCCCGTCCCGCCTGGTGACGCTGTAAAAGCCGTTAGGGCTAACAGCATACAGTCAGTTGTTTTCGACCCGTAAAGTTAGCGAATTATTCGTTAGCCACGTTATTCGCTTCTATAACATATTTCCCCAATACGTTATAGGTTTACAAAGGTTTAAATTAAGTGTTAGGAATATGCTTTTTCATAAAGCATATTACACAATAGATGATTATATAAATGACAGAAATGCTTGGACTTGAAAAGATTATTTTAATTTGAGAAATATACGAATACCCCTTGAGAATCTATAAAAATTATACTACCATTAATTGTCTATAACTAATTAAAAATGAAACAAACTTAAATCAATACATTTTTATACGGTTCTCATCTTCGCTAACAGAATGTAGGTTTATTTAGATTTTTGAATAATTATTGCTAACGGTACCGTTTACACAATATACTTTAGAGCATTCGGCAGTATGAAATAAATAATAAGGCTCATTAAATACTCCCATATTATTAATTTAAAACTTTATGTAATATGAATGAATACTTGGAATTGAAACATGAGATATAAATGGCAAGCTGTGGTAGCCCAGCGGTAAGACTATGCGACTCTTTCGAGAATGTCCTGGCGTTCAAACCCCGGGTAAACACTAATGAATTTTTCTCTTAAAATTTATGGCTAATTGATGTTTGCAATATAACAAACGCTTTTCGGTGAAGGAAAACATCGTGAGGAAACGTGCATATCTCTAGAGAATTCTGTGGATATCTTTAACCTTATGTTTAACCAAACCGTTTTGTAGCAGCGTGGTTGATCTTAGTTTAAATCATCCTCTTCATAAAAAGAACGGGAGAGAGGAGGCCTATGCCCATCAGTGGGATAATGAGAGGCCGCTACTTTACAAATCGCTATGCTGACTGCGTATAACTAAATCATCAAATATAAACAGCTTAATAGAAGGTCATCTCTTGACAGTCGTGATATTTTCATACAAACACTTAGTCTTTGATGTGTCGATAATCGATTTGAGATTGCTGGAGCGACCAGGAGTTCAGAATAAATATATAATTTTAAGACAATTATAATAAAAAATACACCACACAAGAAAATAACAGTTTTCGTTTCTCATGCACGATTGTAGCATAATATAGAACAAGCTCTGCAAGTCTTGGAACGGTTCAGTTAATAACAATTTAGAAATATGTTGCCATATACCTATCACCAGTTCAGCTGTAATCCATTAAAAAGAACCGGCAGTAGTTGAAATTATGAGGATAGATTCTAATAAAAGAGAACACTTAATGTGGGTAGTTGCGGATTCACCCGAACAGCATTAAAACATCACACTAACTGATTTACTGATAAGGAAGTATGATTAAATTTAATAATTTGATATTTGCGTACCAAAATTGCTTAACTATATATTGTTTTACTTCGTACGTTAGCTGGAGCTCTCTGCCAAAGGGATAAGTTGACCGTTGTACACGTTGTGTATTAAATAAAATAAACTAACGAACGATCCTAGTTGGATCATCGTAACGAGTAACGATCCAACATCGAACCTACTTATCTTTACAAGACAAGCTATAAAACGATTTGGTCGCTCGAGCATCTAATAATCGAACAAGTCAACGTGTAAAATGACACTGGCTTTTTCGGGTGGGATTGATATTCCGACAAAATTTATTGTTACCTTTAGACGCTAAATATGTACGTTACTCTGACCAATTTCGTGCGCCCACGATTTGATATAAAGCTAGAACATCGATTATTTAATTAATTGTATTTTTATTTTAATGTACCAGGCGTAATGGCGAATCTGACATTCTCGACGACACTTTCAATTAAAACACAAATATCTATAATGTCTAATTTAATACTATTTTTAGTAACAAAATGATACAATTTTGCTAATGAGGACCATAATAGCGCTGTAAACATGGAACATAAAATATTTCGCTATAATTCACGGCAATATAAAATCGATTAGATACAGAATATAATATAACATAATCTCATGTTCAATCTATTAATGCTTATAGAGATATTTTCTTTTTCGAACATTCTAAAAAAAAGCTGCGTAAACGTTATAAAATATATAATGTGTTTTTATAATTCATTCAATTCATGGAATAAAAACCAAATTGCGTTGCTCTAAAATGAGAAGAAGCATTATGGCTATTATTTTACAAATATTATACGCTTTCAAATCTGTTTAAACTTTTTACGTTATCAATTGTCATAGATAACCTATGTACAGTATGTCAATCATGGCGCCAAATCCAAGTTTTATGACGGGCAATGAACTTTATAAATATATAGCTTAAGACTTATGCAAAACAATATTAAACAATTTCTACTGGATCATATCGAATTTAGCGGACTAGTATCAAAGAATCGCTGCCCGCCGAATAATGAAATGTGGGAATAGGATGCCCTCTGTTACGCTCTTTGTTGCACTTACTGGCCTTACGGCAGACATAGTGATGCACATCTGACGTGTCGATGTATGAGTAATGAAAAAGGAAACAATGTATAATAAATAGGTGTACAATAATTTAATCTTCCTACGAGTCTGACTCGGTTTCACTATTACACTCATGACAAGGTGATCACAAAAATGTGCTTTATGCAAATATTCTTCTTGAACTGCTTTGGCATGTGGAACATATTTTCGTCAATTTTCAACTTTTCAGCTATGTGCCTGTCCCTAGGGCACCGCTGATAAATTGCACCACGGACATCGAGTTTATAGCAGTAGTATAGGACTGCTAAAATTTGGGGTTGTCGAGTTATTTAAAATATCATCCTTCATCTGAAGACACTTGTTAGTGGACCTAAACACATATACCAAATACGTAAAAAAAATGAATATACTGTTCATGTTGACATCCTGAAGAAATCTCATGGGCTAAAAAGAAGAATACAAAAATTATTTTTTCTTGATTGAATTCTTAAATAAACCAGAGCAACTAGAAATTTTTGAGCAGAAGTGACTGCATAATTATATTTCGTATAATTTGATTAATGTTGGACTCTAAGAGTGAGTTGGCATCGAAGACAATGTACTTTTAGACTATCAAATAAAAAACTGGACTAAATGATTTATAGAAGCAGGCGTTACTTTGCGGAATTCCATATTACAAGCACTATAACAGAACTAACTACCTTGCTATAATCCGCACGGGTTAAGCGAATGCATGCAAAGCTAATGTGTATGAAGCAGGCAAAATTTACGCACCTTATACATGCAAGACAAGCCACCACATGGACCCCAAGGCGCCTCCACCAGCAACAATGCACACAAGCAGCACACACAACCACCACCACAATCTCGACGATCGTTTCGCTCCGAAACCGAAGCATCATCAGGAGGATAGGCTCCACGACAAAAATCGTAATGCGACGCGCCACCCATACAAGCAGTCTTAAATAGTTCAACCCTCACTACTCACTCACTACCCTCCCCTCCGAACACATTAAATTGGATACATTTACTTGCTCGTTAGTTAAGTGGCCATTGTTATTTTTTATTATCTCAAGTTGCTCTAACATATTGAGTCATTAGCTTTGCATGCATTCGCTTAACCCATGCGGATTATAGCAAGGTAGTTAGTTCTGTTATAGTGCTTGTAAACTGGACTAACAGAATCCGTTGACATCAAGGGGTAATGGACCGTGTGACATAATATCATTTAAACAGACCTATATCTTTTACTAAGATTATTATCTCACTAATGGATATAATTCTATTAAACATATGCATAAAATAAAATAAAACTATTAATTAAATTAATTACCAGTTTATACATAATATTCTTAATTTATATCTTTTTAATCTATATTTAATTACAAGATATTTCCATACAAATTATATCAACTTGAAATATCACGAATAATGCTTGCATATTCGCATTAAACTTGTTTCTTGGGTAAAAACACCCGGATCTCCTAATTAAGAGACAATCAACTTAGTTGTGATACTACTAATTGTTATGTCAAATAGACTTCCTAAACTAGATCTTTAGCTATCTTCATCCGAAATATTAATTAGTTAGACTTTTGAGAATAGCTTAAAAGCTAACGACCCGTTCGATATTTTCTGTCCATATCTAGTGGGCCAAAAGACAGTTACGAGAGAAAAAAATTAAATCTATGCTAAGGAAATACTTTACATTAAGAAAATTTGAGTGTTAAAGACACAGGGCAGACAGTTTCCTCATTTGTAAAGTTAAGTCATTCCTGTTCTTCATATTTACTTTAAATTTATCTATCATTATCATATCATTCTCCTATGCCGTGCGGTATCCGGCTGCATAGAATAGACCACCCTCATTTATTACCGAGGTGTCGTAAAAGGCGACTAAGGTAAGTTGACGTCAGGCGGCCGGTCGTAAAATACGTAGCCAAATCATATGACAACATGTTTGTAAACATGTTGTGCCGGACCCACTTAGAGTGAGATAAGGGCAGGACAATGATGATATCATATCATTCTCCTGCCCTATCGTACTCCAAGTGAGGTCGACACAATCTCTCGAATCATTCTATAACTCTGGCGCTACCTTTTTATATACATATCATACTTTGCACAATGCAGGCATATCTTCATTGGCCTTCACATATTTAACATTTGGTCACATGATATGCATTCCACCTAATATGTCCACATCGTCTTAATTTTGCACTTTTAGTCTCTCTAAATAAGAAAAAAATATGCACTTCCGTCAGTCAGGTTTTGTAAATGACAACTTGAATTTATTTTAATCGCAATTAATTTCATTTAAATAAGTCAAAAAATTTAAATTAATTAGTCTAAAAACAAAGTATCTACGATGTTTCTACATCTATACGTATTATCTATACAAAGTTTTAAAAAGCTGCCTGTATGAAATCGATTTTCTCAAAATCTACTGAACGGATTTTGTATGTTTTTACTATAGATAGTGCATTGCTTTCGGAAGGTTTAGGTTAATAGTTCATTCATCATCATCATTAGCAACCCGTTTCTGTCCACTGTCGGACATAAGTATCTCCATAAGCATGCCACTGAGCTCGGTCTTCTATTTGTAATAAAGTAAGTAAGTAAGGTTTATAATAAAGTAAGTAAGTAAGGTTTATAATAAAGTAAGTAAGTAAGGTTTATAATAAAGTAAGTAAGTAAGTTAGCTAGTAAGTATGTAAATTGCATTGAAGAGGTCGCGCGGTTGCAAAATAAAACTCACCTGCTCGGAGCTTACTTCGCGTGCGCTGCGTCACTAAAAGTCCGCGATGGCATGCCTCCTGTTACGTTTAACTCGCAATAACTACTTTTATGTTAAAAAATTTAATTCGGAATTCTTTTTGTGATACTTTAGTTATAATTATGATGCTCTTATTATATATTAAAATATATTATTTAATAAACGTTGAATAGACGTATTAATCAATTTTTCAGTGTCATCTATATTATGTGACATATTTTTTCCTATATAACATTTCATGCTTCATAAATTTTTACATAATATATTAAATATTTTACAAAAAAAATTTCAAATCCCATAAGAACAAGTGTTTAATATTTCATTGCTTCAAATATCAGCCCGATTTCAATATTTATATTCTACTTTCGTCCTTATATTGTACTGGGATAGTGTTTCCCCTACGTGAGTGTCGTTATTATTATTCTGTGAGTGAATTCACTCTATCAACTGTGACATCATCAGTTTTCTCACTCATTCTCCAAAACCTACTTATTTTACAATATAAACATACCGGTCACATCGCGGTAAAATCAATTTACCTCTGTATAAAGTTCGACGTTTCGGCAGAGTTGCATCCACCGTGGTCACGAACGCAACTTAATTAGTTAAAATTTGCATGAGCTTTATTTTGGTATATATTTTTTATATTGTTTAAATATTTGAGATATTTAAATAAAAATAAATAAGCGTTCAGAATTTTCAGTGCCGTGTGGTATCCGGCTGTATAGAATAGACCACCCTCAGTTCTTACTGAGGTGTCGTAAAAGGCGACTAAGGTAAGTTGACGTCTGGCAGGCGGCCGGTCGTAAAATACGCAGCCAAATTATGTGACAACACGTTTATAACATGTTGTGCCGACCCCACTTAGAGTGGGATAAGGGCAACAGAATAATGAATGAAGTGTTCAGAATTTTCAGGTCGAAAAATTCATCATCAGCAGATAATTTCGCGAGCCCCTACTCTTCTTCGTCTATAAACAAACAAATATATAACGATAATATTTTACTTGTGTATTTTATTTATATTGTAAGAAGTATAGATTTAGTGGTTTGTCGTGGCACGGCTGGGATAAAATCTCCTCACTACGCAACGCTGTTCCACTATGGATTGGCAGTTCAGTAAATACCGAATTTATACTTTTTTTGTTAATTTGAAGGTTTCGTAAAAGGCGACTAAGGTAAGTTGACGTCAGGCAGGCGGCCGGTCCTAAAAAACGTAGCCAAATCATATGACAACATGTTATAATATGTTGTGCCGACCCCACTTAGAGTGGGATAAGGGCAGGAGAATGATGATGATCAAACTACAATGTATGGTTTTTTGTAAAGCACAGGGTAGTATCCAACAAAAACTTAAATACATCAAGTCGTTGGACATATCTTGATCACTATTGTCAAGACAAGTCCAACAATTTAAAACTTAATGGCGCTATCATATTAGCCGAGATAATTTTTTGCCTGATGGCATCTGAATCGATCATCAGAAGAGCTTCCTGGTAATATTTTATTGCAATCTTATCATAATAACATAAAAATGCCAAATTTGAACGCAATCGGATGCCAGCAAGTGTTTAAAAAAATGATTATACATCTTAACCGGAATATATGATCAGAGCACGTTAGATAAAAGGGTACTATTTTTAGTATCAAACTATAATGCACAGGAAACGAAACTTATAAAAGATAAAACAAATTAATTAAGAAGTAATTCCAATAAAATACAGCTTCTAAAATTTAAATTTTTTCACGTAATTTCCATTTTCATTGCTTTATATAGTGAGAGACGGAATTTTAGAATTCGACACAAAGTTGTTTAGATAATATTCAAAATAAGATTTTCTAGCGGAGAAACGGCTACGTCTAAGCTTTTAAATTTACAAAACTCCGGTCAACTAATTGTTATTACTTAATTTCCCTAAAATTCTCGTATAAAAGTTAAATAGTGAAGTTATTAAAGCGTTCACATTAGAATAATCACGAATTTTAACAATAATATTTAAATAATTCCAACATTTCCATTATATCAAACAAATCTCCCTAATGAGTGGTCTTAAAACCGCGTCCAAAAAGATTTATAGGGTAATTAATTTATTTATTTTACATTAACATCCATCCGATCTATTAAGGCGACAGTGTTTGGTAACATTCTTTAATTTTATTACATGTTTAAGTATTGAGACTTTTATAACTTTATTTTAAAACGGTGCGTTTAAAACGGTAGCGTTTTCAATGATTGCATATATCCTTAATGCAGCATATACACTTTTTTTTTAATTTCCATTGATTAGAAATAATGTAATTTAAAATGCAAACACATTAATGTGAAAGAGAGGAGTTCATTACATTCCTTATAGCTTTCTTTATTAATTATTGTCGTATAATATTTATTACATACGTCACAAAATTATATGCCGAGGGCCAACATTTTCTTTAAACAATTTTTTGGTTTTTCGAGCCTGGGTGTATATTTGTATTTAAGTATGTATTTTAAGTTATATATGTAGTATATCTACCAGTTGCCCGTCAGCCATAACACAAGTATTAAGTTACTTACTTTGGGGATGGACGACCGTGTAAATGTCCCATATATTTATATTTCAAAGAGAGAATATCATAAACATTAACTTGAGGAAGGCACATTTAACACGTGGAAGAAATCGCGAGATATCTATGAGTAAATATACCTCAGTATTGTAATAAACAAATAATACAGTATTCTAGTACAGTGTCTTTATTAAATTATTTAAAACAAACGGCCAAATGGTAATAAAATCGCTTATTCAAATTGTGTGTAAAGTTATCTGATTAAGTAGAATCATAAATATGTTTTTTGTTTGGTGTATGCAAGTTTATTACGCACATATATATATGCGTGGAAACTTGTGTGTGAGTTAGTGGTACAATTTACGATAAGATTTGGAAATATCATAAATATTACACCTATTCTTGATAATTATAAAGCGATCCTGACCTCTGGGCCATAATTGTGTATCGCAATCGTTATCGTTCGTATTATCGTTATATTTTTGTTTGTTGCAATGCATTTGGCATTACGATTTTGTCGTGGAGCCTATCCTCCTGATGATGCTTCGGTTTCAGAGCGAAACGATCGTCGACATTGTTGTCGTGGTGGTTGTGTGTGCTGCTTGTGTGCTTTGTTGCTGGTGGAGGAGCCTTGGAGTGCGTGTGGTGGCTTGTCCTGCATGTATAAGGTTCGTAGATTTTGCCTGCTTCATACAAATTAGCTTTGCATGCATTCGCTTAACCCGTGCGGATTATTTTTTAGCAAGGTAGTTAGTTCTGTTATATTGCGTGTAATATGGAATTCCGCAAAGTAACGCCTGCTTCTATAAAACATTTAAAACTTATTGCTAATGTCATAAAATATATCCAGATCGGGAATTCTTGACAACAGGTAATCATATACTTATCTATTTAGATGGGAATGTTTACTTAAATTAGTTTTTTATTTTGAGCATCTCGTTAACGAAATATTCCTTCTGGGAATATTGTTAAGTAAAACCGTAGTTGCTTGTCTATCTTGCTGTCGGGCAAAGGCCTGTTACTACAAAGTTACTTGTATCAATACAAGTAACTTAGTAGTTGACGGAGTTTGCTTCAACATATTTTCTAATAAATATATCGTAATTGAATAGCTAGTTTAAAATAATATATAAAATGTTATTTGAACCACAGATAAGTATGATAACAATAAATAAACGTAGGTTTTTTTAAAAACAAATTAATGAAAATATAATAACAATATCCTCTTTTGTAACGTACCAGTAGTCATAACACACGGAATGAGTCTTTTTAACGACTACGAAACGATATTTTTAACGACTACGAAACGATATTTTTTCGATATATAATTATAGTACAAAATTCATCATTCTCATCATTCTCCTGCCCTTATCCCTCCTAAGTGGGGTCGGCATAACATGTTGTCACATGATTTGGCTACGTATTTTACGACCGGCCGCCTGCCTGACGTCAACTTACCTTAATCGCCTTTTACGACTCCTTGGTAAGAAATGAGGGTGGTCTATTCTATATATAACACACGGCACGTATGTGCCGTGTGTTATCTTGCTGCATGTCGTAAGAGGCGACTAAGGTATCTTAGTCGCCTCTTACGACACCTCGGTAAGAAAGGAGGGTGGTCTATTCTATGCCGAATACCACACGGCGAATTATAGTACAAAATTAAACGCCACAACAAATTATTCAGTCTAAATATACATAATAAAGCTATTTTGGAATATATGAACATTGCTAATAGCGGCTTATTATCATCCCACTGCTAAAATATAAATATCGCAACGGACAAAGGTCTGCCGATAAAATTTGTAGCTTAGATGAATTACGTTGCATCAATTCGTATTATCAGGTTACATATAATACAATAACTCTTTAGAAAAATTTAAATTTTCACACGATTTTAATGAAAATGTTTATTTCATTTCATTATTAAACCAGGTACGTCCGTAGGTAAAATTATTTTTATTATGTATAGTTTCGATTGTTTTTTTTTTTGATAAAATATATTATGTCAACGCTGTCATTTTTCATAAGGTTATTTGTGCGACATATACCAGATACTGTCTGTCCATCGTGCCTGAAGAAGATACGTCAAATGTTTTTTTATCTAAACCAAAATCGTAGACAAATTATCTGAAAATTTTATTATTTTTGGGGAAAAGGGTGAGATCAAATTTTTTATATTTTTCTATACCTATTACTATAACTAATTATTCACTGCTTACAAATTGCTATGTTGATGATATATTTGTAATTTACCAAAGCGCAGTAAACGCTTGTAAATTACGCTACGATTCAATTAAATTATCGCGGGAATGTCGTATGGTATAAATCTTTCATTCCGGTTTCCTAATCACAATATACTTGACTGATAGCTCTCAGTGTTACTGTCTAATAATAAACCTCTGTAATTAATATTTGACCTAATAACACTTTTGATAACGCTACCCAATTTAGGCGCTGCGTAGTATTTTTTAACTCTTTATTGCAAAATATCTTTAATAAGGAAATAAAAACTATATATATTCAAAGAATGATTGATTCAAATATCTTTGCTTGAAAAACTAGATTTTATATATGAAACTTTGCTATTATTTGCAGAAATATAACAGTAATAGCCATGCAGGCAACAAAAGGAGACTTTATTTTCAATAATTCAGGAGACGATTGTTTTCCTGCCCAAAGACAATCAACGACATCTGGTCGATTGTAATCAAAAAATCATGAACCTTTTAATACCTACCGATTTAGCAATCATACTAACATTAAAAGGGAAAATTCCACGACAGTCCCTTTCCTGTGATGCTTCTTACCGGACGAAAGGATTCTGGATTTAATCGACTTTTGCTTTAGATCGGATATTTAGCTACAAAGTGCAACCTTGAGAAGAATGTAGTATTCGAAAATGTAGATTGACTTTCGAGTCGATGATTATAAATGTTACTGAACAGTATTAAAATGTAAAACATATTATATAGAAAATCTTCTGCCTTCTTTTCATCTTTTTTCTTCTATGATACATGAAATATATTTTTATATCTTGTGCTCGTTTGTACCTTGTCTTTAAAAAAAGAAGAGCTTTATATGAAAGTGGTGTACAAAAGTTGTATTTAAGTTGACTAAATCTTACGTTAAAGTATAAAACGATCTCAAGACCTGTCGTATTATATGGATCAGAATGTTGGGCAATGAAAAAGATGAACGACAGAAAAGTGCATGCAAATGAGATGATAATGGTACGAGATGAGTATATAAGGGGAAGTCTGTAAGTTGCGCCCATTATAGAAAAGACGAGAGGTCCAGGATTGGGATGGTATGGACATGTAATGAGGAGGGATGAAAATCATGTGACTATACGAATGTGGATGAATTTGTCACTAGAGGGAGGCCTAAAATGAGATGGTTGGATTGTGTGAAGTATGACATGGATATAAAAGAGTCAACGAATGATAGGAGAGAATAATGGAATAGAAAAACATGTTGTGGCGACCCCACTTAGAGTGTTATAAAGGCAGGCAATGATGGTGAGAGTTTCATAAATAGCAATTTAAGATAAATATCTACTATACTATTGAGGATTACTTAGACTATAAAAATGCGTGGATATAGCTACTCTTCGACTCTGTACAAGAATGTAATATATGTAACTAGTAATTAAAATTATTCTTTGAAAAGAGCAACCGCCGAGTTTCTTGCTGGCTCTTCTCGGTAGGAACAGCTTTCCGAACTAGCAATAGATGTTGACGATTCAATAGCACTTGTTTACAAGTTTACTTGAATAAAGAATATTTTGAATTTGAATTTGAATATAAATTTTAAATATGATTACTCTAAACTTAACATAGGGATAAGGGCAGGAGAAAGAAGAAATCTTGCGTTATGATATTTCACTAACTACGAAGTTCCCTTCTAAAAACCCCTTGTCCGATACCCGAAGTCAATATCTGTCTATCATTTATTATATTGTAATATCTATCGCATCGATTAAGTATAAAGTCTTGAAGACTTTATACTTAATCGATGCATGTCCATGTCGAGTTTTTAATCCGGATTCGATAACTCAATAGAGTCATAAAACGATGTTGGTACATAATCAATTTGTGATAGGGACAGATAGAGAACGTGGGACATTAAATTTTATTACATTTTAGTTTTTAATAATTAAATCCAGTTGGGTCATTAAAAATACGGTACACGGATGTGCCTTGTTCTTGATTTTATTATTAAATCTATTTGGACTATTAATAATAACTGTACATAGGTTTGTCATATTCTAGGATTTTATTAAATGAATTATTTTAATCATGTAAGAAGTATATATAGACTTGTAAACTTTTTTTGTTGATATGAATCAAAAGATTTGAATCAGAGATGTGATCAATACCAAAAGCAATGCGATTTGGAACAGGTGGTTTAATTTTGGAAATGTTTGTATATGGTGATCTGAAGAGATTAAGATTCTATCGAGCAGAATGGAATTTATCGACCATGTTTCATATTAACAACTCTCCTGTCACTTAAGGAAATATTATATCTTTATATATCTGAGCTGTAATAGGAATAATGAGACTGACCTTGAATGATGACCTTTGAAAGGATGACAGGTTCAAATTCCGAGCAGGCATCAATGAGTTTTTCTGTTATATCTTATGTAATTAATATTTACAATTAGTCACACTGTTTTGCGTGAAGGAAAACATCGTGAGGAAACTTGCATATGAAATGCGTTTAGTCTACCAATCAACATTGAAACAGGTCCTTAGACCTGCGATGCTGTTCCAATGATCTTTTTAAATAAAGAGCTTACTCCAACCCTCTTTTATAAAAAATATCCAAAATAACTTTTACCCCGCAATGGGATAATACGCTGTTACTTTACTTACAGTAATATCTAAAAATTATATAGTTTAAACAAATTGTACATATTATTGATACATTTTAAAATTTATTCTTGAATTGTTTATTAGATAGTAGCGATATTCTTGAAATTTTTTTAACACAAAAAAAACCTATGTACCGCTTTCGCCAAACAAAGCTAAATACAGTGCTGTGTAACTAACAGGTAAACTGTATTAGTTCATTCGTGTGATCACCCCCACGTAGCCAGTCGTGAGACCAGGGTTGTACACAAATCGGATCATATTGCTCCTCATCGGGATGAAAATGAATGACGCTGTTTGCGGACACCGGGCGAGGCGCTAACTCGCGACTTCGACGCGATTAGCGACTACATGACGACTTAACTGTAAACATCATTACCATTACCGACCCACCAACCCATTTACCCCTACACCACCCGATAACCAGCCGTATTGCGTAATTGTTAAAAGTTTTGTTGGGTGCTCAAGTTACGTTGCCAGATGCGACTGTCAACAGCCTGCAATCGTCAGACTAGATCTGTCACTGTACGAAAGCAAACACTTTTAAAATATTATGCGCCGATGAGCAATGTTGTCGCAACGTTTTAGTGGGCGCATCATAGACGTTCATGTTTTTAGTACTGTTTAAAATTGGACCTGCGACTCCATTGTTGTGGTTATTTACGCTTTCAAAAATGCTATGGCATGTGAAAGGTGTGCGCGATACTGTTGTCATCTTTTTTTTACACGCCGATGAGATTGATTCGTTTCCTACTGTTATTTTTTTGTGATAGAAGAGCGCACTGCAACATTCGGCTAGAAGCGCCACTGGTCACAGAGGTGTAACGATAGCCTATAGATATATATATAGCATACTACAAAAAGTTAAAAAGTTCGCAGTATAATCTATAGAATTAGGCGTTACTTTGCGGACATCCATAATACAAAAGTAATAATACAATTATTTTGCTATAATCCGTAAATAGAAAATATATATAGTGTTAAATGTATAGTGGACTATCCGTATTTTCATACCCGATACGTGCAGGATTCGTAAAAACACATGCTCAAACCTCCACCACTTCCACCACAATACACAAGCACTACAAACGCTCACTATCACAAACTCAACAATCGTTTCGCCCCGCAACCGAAGCATCATCAGGAGATAGAAAAAATCGCAAATATTTTTAGAAAGCTTTAAAAAAAGTTTTAACAAAAGCTTTTGGAAAAATTTCATGGACCTTCTGAAAACTGGTGAAGAGTTTGCTTCTCTGGAGCCATTCCTAGTAGTAGTATTTGGTCATGGCTATGATAAACATGCATTGTCATCGAGACTAGACCAGTATGTAAAATTTCAGCTCAATTGAACCGGGAAGTGAGTCTAATTTAACTAGCAAGATTCCAACTTCACATAAATACACGACAAGTTAAATTAAAGCTTTTAAAAACACATCATGTATTTTATCGTAACTAAAAGATTTACACCCCTATTCAAGAAGCATATTTAGCTAAGTAAATACAAACTACTATGCAAAGGAGGCTAGTTCACTGTGCGTTCCTCGTGGCAAGCCTTCCATTTCATAAACAATACTTAGGCAACACTCAACTAAAAGAACGCTATGCGTCCAATTTCGCTCTGATTGGTCCATTTGATGTAGTTCAGTCTAGTTTTTGCCAAATGTCAATGTTATTAACAAACAAACATAACCTTATTTTGGTATCCCCGTAATTTGCAGTTGATCGTGCTAATAATTTTTTCTATGATATTTTGTGTATTGTGCGGTGTAAATAAAATATACTTTAGTATAATGACTTCGCCTTTGGATTTAAATCCAAGCACTGCAACTCCTAAGAGGTAGAACTATTTTTCTTTAATTTATCATTTATAATAATTTTATTGTATAGCTTTACTTATAATATTTACTAGTCAAAATAAAATGATTATAAGATTAAAATATAATAAATAAATATCTGATAAACAATTTTGTCTTTAACCAAAGTGGCGCGAGAACACTATGCGTTCGCTAAAGTAGCTCCTTATCTATTTTAGCTGTGCGTCGATTTTGACAAACGCATAGTAGAACATTTCACTCAAGTAATGTCTATGAATTGGTTTGAATGACCCTATGCGTCCTTGAGCACTGTGTGTGCTCATAGTAATGTTTATGAATACGGGTGTTAGTTACCAATTAGTAGACAGCTGGAAGGGGATACAACATAACTCTTACTATACTACAGTGACGTACTGTAATATAGTTTACATGGGTTTATGGACCAAGTAAACAAGTCGCCCAGTTTCAGTAAAGATCAGTTGCCGATCAAACTGTAAATGTCCCGAATCTCCTTTAAGTTTAAAACATTTCCGGTTCATTAGTGATAAATTAAAAAGAACCATTCAAGGACTAATCGAATGATACTGAATTAACAGTAGATTATAATAAATCGTTTTATCTCTACAGTTTAAGTCCATAATGGGTGCACGCGCCATAATTGCTGTATCTACGCACAATAACGCTCTCTGTCTATTGAAAGTTACGTAGGCATAGATTAAAAAGCTAGACGCGTAGAGCCAAATTAGGAATTTCATAGAAGAATTTTATTTATGCCTATTTTTTGTCGATGCTTCATAACGTTTCTATATAATATCAAATTCCGCGGATGAAATATTAAGGCTTTATATTGCGCGAAAACCGGCTGCAACTTACGATTTGTTCACAGGATTATCCAGACAGAAGCCGAATTATATTGACATCCTATAATCGCTGCCTTGTACTTTGCAAAAAGTATCTAGATATAAAAGGATGAATGTTATGTAATTTTGTAAATAATTATAAATTTATATTAAAAGTCCAAGATTGTAGGAATCGTTGACATCTAGTAAACTTTATATAATACAAGCTTTTGCCCGCGGCTTCGCTCGCGTGGAATTCGATCACATTAAGTCTCGTGACAGATCTTTTAAGATTTAAAAATTTTTTTACTTAATATTCAAAAACATATTTTTAGTTACTCGTACATCAAAAATTTCAGATGGCTAACTGACGAATTCCAAACAATCGTCGTGCGCCGCGCATAGTAGGCACTCTATGGTGCTCCATTGAAGTCAATCATATCGTGATAACTTATAAATTATTCGGCCAAATTATTTGGTGTGAAACACAAAGTTTATCCACATGAAATATTGAAAGCGACAAATGTACTGATTTTTATGAGTTTGATAAATATACTAAATTGTGCTTTGTAAAATAGTATCAAATGAAATTAAATTTATGATTCAAAATTAGTAGTGGCTTTCACATAAAAGCTAGATATATGCTGTCGTGGATTTTTATTTAGAACTATTTAAGACAACCCATACTACGGTATATCATCTTTGTGTAATCCAATGGTTTAGGCAGCGTATGCCAGGATAGCTCTAAGATGCCAGAATTTTTCCGACTTTATTAACACGTATGGGTATATTAAGTCAAATCATTACAAATTGTAGCCTATATATTATTCCGATGTATAATCTATATAACTGTAAAGTTTCATCCAAATCCGTCAAATGGTTTTTACGTGAAAGAGCAACAAACATCCATCCATACTCACAAACTTTCGCATTTATAATATTAAGTAGGATTTGAATATTCGCGAACTGGTAAATATCTGAGATATTGATTTAAATATTCAAGACTAGAGTTATAAATGTATCATCATCATTCTCCTGCCCTTATCCCACTCTAAGTGAGGTCAGCACATGATGTTACAAACATGTTGTCACATGATTTGGCTGCTTTTTTTACGACCGGCCGCCTGCTTTTACGTCAACTTACCTTAGTCGCCTTTTACGACACCTTGGTAAGAAATAAGGGTGGTCTATTCTATGCAGCCGGATACCACACGGCGTAGAGTTATAAATGTATGTATTTACAAATGAATAAAACGTCTTATAATTTACTGCTGAATCTTTATATCCCTCTCAACAAAGTAACGAAGACATATTAAGCTTTAATTTCTATTTTCTTTGTTGTTGGTGTGTCTGATTTCATTGCTGGGTAACATAATCTATGGTGCTCTGTATCAGAACGACACGCTGGTTAGCGAAGGCACGTTAAACGCAGTACAAATATGCGGCCGCCGTGCGCGACAGGCCATCGCACTAGCGTCGGTGCTAAATGAACTAGTTCTGCGTGCTTTGATAATGGACCTCAAACTTTTGGATATATAGAACCCTGTTTTTAGGATTGTGACGTTATAAAAGGTTTTCACATTCAACATTAGACATAGCTCATCGTAAGTTGCTTCGTATTTTCTCTTTGTAAAGGCTATAAAAAATTTGATACGTAACAATTAATACTGATACTATAATTTGAACTGACCATTGGTGCAAGTGGAAGTGATTGCTTCCAGCTTCGCGGGGTTCAATTCCCGTCGAAGGTCAATATTTTCCAAAACAAATTTCTGGATTGTTCGAGACTACGAAGACGACGCGCCCAAGACCGTCGACTACCACCCTGATGAGGATCTCCGGGCGTCGAATAGGGGGGGATTCGACGCTCTGGCTGGAGAAAAATCCTAGAGTTGGCCGACATTAAAGTGTTCCCAATGCGTTGGTTGTAGTGCAGGAGTCTATCCAGGCTCAACAAAATTTAGCAGGAGTACGCTGCTGACAAGGGTGTAGACACTTCTACTGAACGCATCACTATGCGTTCAGTATTCCTGTGCCCTCGTCACCAAGCAGCAAGGTGGAACACCATGAGGTTTTAGCCGGTAGGAGTCCGGCATAACTGCTTTCACCCCCGCTGAAAGCAGTACTCATGAAGGGTTTCCTCATGTAAAAAAAAGGGTTCTTCGAGACTTGGTCTTCTTCTTCTTTTTCAACCGATGGACGTCCACTTCTGCTAGGTCTTTAAACGATCTCAACACTCCACGATCTTGTACCGCTTTGAACCAGTGGATGAAAACACTGTTAAAAAAGGCTAATACAGAAAGCCTACTATACTATAGAGGATAACTTAGACCAGGACTTCTTAAACTTTTGTCATTCATGGCCCCATGTGTTTGCGAGTTTCTTGACGACCCCATACAAATATAAAAGAAAAATAAATTAATATTTTTTATTGAATTAATTTATTAGGTAACAATATACATTTACATATTCATATGAAAATATATAGTTTTAGAATTCGTTTTGAAACATACAAAGATCTATCTGTCTGTGGAGATAGCTCAAACCATCAACAAATGTCCACTGTATTCCGCCAACTCTAGTGATGTTATAAAATGGTATATATAAATATTTGACATTAAAACCTTTCGACCCCAGAATTTTGCTACGCGACCCCAAATGAGGTCGCGACCCATAGTTTAAGAAGTCCTGACTTAGACGATAAGAATGCGTGGATATAGCTACTCATCGACCCTGTACAAGACATCAATAACTATATGTAACTAGTAATAAGAAATATCTTTTCAAAAGAGCAACCGCCGAGTTTCTTGCTGGTATTTCTCTGTTGGAACAGCTTTCCGAACCAGCAGTAGATCTTGACGATTCAAAAGCACTTGTTTACAAATTTACTTGAATAAAGAATGTTTTGAATTTAAATTTGATCCCCGCGACCTTTTTGAGGTCATCAGTGCAAATCGTTGGGTGTCTACCGATGCTGCGTATTCCGGTGCAAGGTCGCCATTTCCAGCACCTTAAGATCCTAACGACCATTGGTTCTAAGTACTACGTGCTTTCACACGATAAGCTATGTTGATTACACTGGTTCTTCTGACTCTGAGCTTTTTCATGAGAGTCATTTCATGAGAGCTTTTTCATGAGTCAGCGGCCACTTTTCAGATCCCCAAGTTATCACTGGCAACACGCACTGCAGGCCTACCATGAACTCTTATTGCGACTCAATTGAAGACGTAAACTAAATTGTTTCGCTTTTTCTTACCATGACGTCTTAAATACGCACACTTTAGTCGTTGCCGAATGAGCGTTCGGAATTCGTTCTAAGTATATTTGAGTAAGAGAGAGAGAGAGAGAAGAGATTTCATATAACGTTATCCTTGTCAAACATTACGACCCCAATGCAATTCACACTTCATGGTACGAAAAGAAAGCGGTTCGCGGCCGTCGTTTTCGTCTTCAATTGAGTCGCAATAAGAGTTCATAGTAGGCCTGCTGTTGTAAACTGGGTGTATAAATGTAATTAAGTATTTAATTAAGACAACTTGTGTGTACAAGTTGTTTGTCACTCATAGCACAAGTATTAAAATACTTATATATGAGGAAGGACGACCGTGATTATAATAGTTGTACTTATATTTATATAAGTGGTTTGTCACCCATAAAACAAGTATTAAATTATTTAATCTGGTGACGGACGACCTTGTGTAATATATTCCCATATATTTAATATTATTATCATTATAATATCATTAAAATGCGATGAAGTTTGGTTGAATGTGAAAATGTTTTGAAAAGTAATTCATTCTAGATAATTCCTACAAGAAAAGTCTTTCTTATCATCATCATCTTCCTGCCCTTATCCCACTCTAAGTGGGGTCGACACACCATGTTGTCACATGATTTGGCTAGGTATTTTACGACCGGCCGCCTGCCTGACGTCAACTTACCTTAGTCGTATTTTACGACCCCTCGGTAAGAAAGAGGGTGGTCTATTCTACTCAGCCGGATACCACACGGGAGATCGACTTACCTTAGTCGCCTCTTACGACACCTCGGTAAGAAATGAGGGTGGTCTATTCTACTCAGCCGGATACCACACGGCTTAAGAAAAGTCTTTCTCAATTCTCATAGATATATATATTTACGTTTTTTACTTATTTAATAACTTTTTCACTATTTTTATTACTAATCTAATGTACTTTAAATAGAACTATATTTAATAAAATTAAGATGATTAAATGAAAACAAGAAATTAATTACCTACCATTTGGCTAGACTAGTGAAACTGAAACGTGTGCCAACTTTTGTCGTAGGTCGGGCCTTTGTGATGTTACTGACCTGGGGCTCAATGCGTTTGCTCACTCTTAATAAGAATCATAAATAATTTGACATTAAAGATGTTAGCTTTAAACACGTTACCGATACTGCTTATAGCGTGAACCTGAAGAAGCGATTGACAGGGCATTTATTTCGAAGAACCAACGGAAATAGGACTGATAAGAAAACTCAGTCACTTAGCGGGCGATGGAGCGAGCAATGGAGTATCTCTACTTGATCAAATCAGGAATAAATTAATATATGCAACACTTACACACACGGTCGTCCATCCCCAAAGTAAGTAACTTAATACTTGTGTTATGGGTGACGGACAACTGATAATTATATAATTTTAAATACATACTTAAATACAATATACACCCAGGCTCGAAAAGCCAACAAATTGTTTATAGAAAATGTTGGCCCTCGGCGGGAATCGAACTCGCGACCCGCGGAGCTGAAGGCGGGGTCATTACCCACTGCGCCAACGGGCCAGTCGACAATGTGGAGGTTCATAGAAGAACTAAAGTTACCGACGTATATGAGCGTGTTGCTAAGCTGAAGTAGTGATAGACAGGGTACATAATGCGGAGAACCGATGGGCATTGGGCTCTTAAGGTGTTAGAAAGACGACCCCGCACCTGAAAACATGGTGTCGGTAGACTCCTTCGAGGCGGACTGACTACTTCAAAAGGGTCGAGGGGAAACGCAGAGACCTATTACTGTACGTCCAGCAATGGAGTACAGTACCCGGCAATAAATAATGCACATCGAGAACTTAGAACGGAACAGCCGGCCAATTCGGTTTCGTAGAGCGCTGTCACAGTCATACAAGGGTTCGTCAGTCTGTGCGACAGAGACAATGCTCTATGAAGCAGAATCTAGCCGATTTCTCTCTCTGAGCCACGATGTGCATTATTTATTGCCGCGTACTATACATCGGTTGACGAAGAAGATTATATTGGTTTAATATAAGACGTAGTTAATTAGTTTCACTTACTAAAACGACGATCTTTAAGCGTAACAACATCAAGGAATGAAAGTGGGCTAAATAAACAATAGTAATTGGTGACTGCAAATAAATCGATCTGATAAGACTTCGCGTGTGCCAAGTTTTGTTGTGACATCGAAATATGTCACTGATTCAAATAAAAAAAAATTAGGTTATTCCTCTTTTTGATATGGCGTATCGATATCGAACGTATCGAAATCAACGTTATAAAGTAATGTAAATGTTAAAAAACAAAGTATCTACGTTGTTTCTACATCTATACATATTATAAGACAAAGTCACCAAAAACTGACTTTTTGTATGTGATCGATTCACTCAAAATATACTGAATGGTTTTTGTACGGTTTTTACTAAAAGATAGTGAAATTCTTATAGCAGCTAAAATTAGTTAGGTTAATTAATACAATTAACCTAACATTAATGAAACCACATCATGGAAATTGACTGAAATACATATTTGTGACCAACTGATTTTGATGCAGGCGAATCTGTGGGCACAGATAGTAATTTTTCAAAATTAAATTTATGGTGCCTGCATACTAACCAAAACTAATATCTATACATTAATAAATTTTAGTTTCTTATTTTTGCGACCACCATATGCAAAATTACGCACTAAATTACCAGTTAGAAATTTTGTAATGGAGTTTTTTCGAAATTGTTTAAATAAAAGTTGTTTTGAATACTTCCTATTCCCACTAGTAAAGGTAAGACTAAGCAAAAAGCAAGATCTAGTTTAACTAAGTAATAAGTCAACTTAGTAAAGCTTAAAAAAAAGATTTTAACAAAATTTCTTTCAAAAGTAATATCATCATTCTCCTGTCCTTATCCCACCCTAAGTGGGGTCGGGACATGTTAGAAACATGTTGTCATATGATTTGGCTACGTATTTTACGACCGGCCGCCTGCCCGACGTCAACTTACCCCAGTCGCATTTTACGACACCTCGGCAAGAAATGAGGGTAGTCCATTCTATGCAGCCGGATACCACACGGCACATACCTTAGTCGCCTCTCACGACACCTCGGTAATAAAGGAGGGTGGTCTATTCTATTCTGCCGGATACCACAAGTAATGATACAAAAGTAATAATAAAATTATTTTGCTATAATCCGCGATACAGTAAATAGTAAATATATATAGTGTTAAATGTATAGTAGACTATCCGTTTTAAAATTTCTTTGAACATTTTTTCAAATTCAAAATATTCTTTATTCAAGTAAACTAGCCTATGAATCGTCATCTCTACTGTTGGTTTAGAAAGCTGTCATCGGGACTGGACCAGTATCAATTCAGTATCAGCTCAATCAGAAACCGGGAAGTGGGTCAAACTTCCTTTGCAAGATTCCACCTTCACGTACACATAACATTGCACGTTGAATAAAAACAAAGTATACCATGAATTCGACCTCAAAATCACGTGTCCGCTGTAAGACTTCCTCGCTTTGGTTTGCCGACTTTCACACCAGATGGTGGTTTGAAGAATAATTAATTGACATACAACTTATCACAGCTAATTTATTCGTCTGGATAGACAGAGGTTTGTCACTGATTTGGCAATAGTCCATCCGCCGTCTGTTTATATGATTGTCAATTCTATTCACTTACAATACCGCTGAAACTCCAATGATAGTACAGTGCCGTACCATTTTCTTAGTTCACTGAAACTCCTGTCACTAAGATACGCTTAAATTGAAGCCAAAATAAACTGAAACAGCTCATTGACGTATTTCGTAACTGTACTTTAGATGCCATGTGACAATAATTATAGCAAATATACGAAACAAACTCTCTGACTCATTTAGGGCACACATAATAATGTGTTAAGAAATATTTTAAATATTATATTGTTATGAATATCACACTCTCCATGTTTAGATTTCACACTGTGCTGATGTATTTTTGTCGATGAAAATCATTGTTTATTTTGCACGAAGTAGTTACAAGGTGAAATTCCTTTTAAATATTTAATGTGCACACGTTCGACATACAGGAGTAATATTTGTGCTAAAAATTGACAACTAAAAGTTTAGCATTTTAAATAAGTAATAATGGTTCTGTTGAAATAATTTCGTCATACACAAAGTAAAAAGGTTTTAACTAAATTTCATGTCCCACCTATTAACCAGTTCCCTCGTCTGGAGCTAATCCTGGCGGCAACACCAGGTCATGCTTATCATAAACATGCATTGTCATCGGGAAAAAAATACATGTTCGATTTTTTTTTACCGCGAGGAGGAAAAATTCCTGACGGACGCCTACCAGCCCGTACTGGTAGGGAGTGTCCGACTCGCACGGATTAAACAACCTCCTCATTCTCTGCCAATCAGCACGGAACCGCTTATGCATTACTTCGTGCTGATCGTTTCTTTAGAGTCTTCCCTTTTTTTTTGCTCTTCTTTTTCCCTCTGCTCCCGTCCGTTCATGATTTTACTGAGAACATCTTCATGCTTGTGCCACTCTTCTTCATTTTCAAGCATACGGTAGAAGGGTTTGTGCGTTTAAGGCCGGCCGGCCTTTCCCTGCACAGCACTCCTTATGTATGTAAATGCAGCGCACTCAAACAAGGCGTGTCTTGGGGTGTCTTCCTCGCCACAGAAATAACAATTTTCCGTTGGAGCTTTTCTTATGGCAAATAGGTATGTGCTGAACACCCCGTGCCCACTGAACGCTTGAGTCAGCCACCGGTCTACCTCTCCATGTTTCCTTTTATGCCGGACAAGTATGTAAAATTTTAACTCAATCTGACATCGGGAAGTGAGTCAAATTTAACTTGCAAGATTCCACCTTCAGATTACATCGCAAGTTGAATAAAAGCTTTTAATCATTTGGGCATCATTCATTCTCCTATCCTTATCTCTAAGTGGGGTGGCACAACATGTTACAAACATGTTGTCATATGATTTGGCTACGTATTTTACGACCGGCTGCCTGCCTAACGTCAACTTACCTTAGTCACCTTTTACGACACCTCGGTAAGAAATGAGGGTGTCTATTCTATGCAGCCGGATACCACATGGCACATACCTTAATCGCCTCTCACGACACATCGGTAAGAAAGGAGGGTGGTCTGTTCTCTGCAGCCGGATACCACACGACACATATACCTTAGTCGCCTCTTACGACACCTATGTAAGAAAGGAGGAAATAAATAAACAATTTACATAGGACCAATATGTCCTATTTACTTAAACCATCCGGAAGTATTGCACTATCTTTTGGTGAAAGCGTACAAAAACCGTTCAGAAGATTTTGAGAAAATCGATTACATACAGACAGACAGCCTTTTGGGACTTTGTTTATAAAACAGTTATTATAAATAAGATTTATATTTGCACATTAGACACAAAAGATTAAAGAAAGCTGCAATATAAATAATTATTTAAAATAATAATAAAACTCACGGTCACTTTTACTGCAATGCGATAAAATCTTTTTTTTATTTATTTCGTATTGAATTATTCCGCCATGACCATAAACAAGTAAAAACAATTTGGAATCTGGACCCGATCAAGTATACATGTGAACCGTATCTTGCACAGGACGGATGTCGCGAGGTGTCCCGGAGGCAGCATTCAGCCGTCAGTCGCGGCCGACTGATTCAATTAATGTTAGCCCCGGTAATGATTCAGGAACCTTTGACAGTGTATTTGACTTGCTCGAGAATTTTATAGAATGGTTTGACTTACACTATTTATGAATATTCAAATTCAAATTCAAAATATTCTTTATTTAAGTAAACTTGTAAACAACCTTTTGAATCGTTTACAATGCTTTTGAATCGTGAACTCTACTGCTTGAAGACGTAAACTAAATTGTTTCGCTTTTTTATACCATGACGCACACTTTAAGTCGTTGAAGTCGTCAAATGAGCGTTCGGGATTAGTCCTAAGAACGTCCTGAGAGTAAAAGAGACAGACTTATGTATAGTTCATGTAACGTTATCCTTTTCAAACATGACGACCCCAATGCAATTCACACTTCATGGTACGAAAAGAAAGCGGCTCGCGGTCGTCGTTTACGTCTTCAATTGAGTCGCAATAAGAGTTCATGGTAGCCCTGCTGTCCCTACCAAGAAGAGCCAGCAAACGGGTGGGTAACGTTTGATCTTGAAATTATGCAAAAGATGCCCCAAGTACCACTAGTATTTATATATATTATAAAAAAAGTCCCCAAAAGTGGTCGAGTTTTTTTTACAATTTTTACTAACTATATTTTATTTTTACTAACTATATAAAGATAGTGCATTAGTTGAGGAAGGCTTAAGTAAATAGTGTATTCTCCGGAACGGCTGAACCGATTTTTATAAGACTTTCACTGAAGAGGACGGTCTGGAGCAACAGATAGCATTATTTTTATATTAGCATTACCGCAGGGTCGAGATTTACGCGGTAAAAACTTTGTGAGATACGTTTTCACTAGAGCTTTCGGTCACAGCTTGTTTTAATATTTATGTATGGCTTTGAGCTGTTCCTTGTGCACGGATGTAGCGAGGCGTCACTGATGCACCATTGACCCGCCACTCGCTTCCAATTGATTCAATTAGTGTAGGATGGTAATAACTTCGTTTAGATTCCACAAGACAATGTACGAGCAACGAGTTAATGATCGATTAAATTAATGAACTAACTTAAATTGTTTGCCAATGACCAATATTTTGATAATTGTCTTACTGAAAACGGTATTAACGTAATACACAGTATTCTCAAAATAGTTTTATAACAAAAATAGTGGCAAAGTAACGGCCTGTTACAATCCCACTGATGGGCATAGGCCTCCTCTCTCCGTTTCTGGAGAGAAAAGTTGGAGCTAAGATCTACCACGCTGCTCAAATGGATTGGTAGGTTACAAATATCACGAGAGTTCTTTGGAGATATGCATGTTTCAGAAATTTCGATATGCGACAATATTTAGATACTTGGAAAAAAATCCGTTGCTCTAATTTAGCAAAATTTGTCAATATCTATTAACTTTACAAATTAACAGTTTTAGCATGTTAATTATAAAGACATTTGATCTCCACTAATGAGATAGACAGATGATAAGCTAAACACGTTTCGTTGCCTAGACGTGTAGAACAAAATCTTTAATTTCTCAGAATATTACCGAAACAATATAATTATAGAGCAATTAACCGAATGCTCATCCCCATCGACCTGGGCTATCACAGCTTTTGAAAAAGTAGTGGTTATTAGCTACTAAAAATTAAAGTTGATAAGTCAACAATGAAATTAGGTAAAAAAATAAAATTCTTTTTAATAGTCAGTAAAAATCACTATGAAAATTAAAATCTCAGATTTAATATTTAAACGATACTAACGTCACTCGACTTGTTTTGAAAATTTACTTTTAAGTATTACAAATCTTTTGTCTGGGAATATAGAAAAGTCTTGTTTTTAGACTTTTTCAGGCAATTTTTAAAAATTTTCTCTCCGTAAGAACCATTCTCGTACTTCAAGGAATATTTAAAAAAGCATTAGCGAAATCGGTTCAGCCGCTCTCGTGATTTGCGCTTAGCAACACATGCAGCGATTAATTATTATATTATAGATACTATAAAAATTAATGCACTGCAGGGTGTAATAAAATCAATGTATGCTTGATGTAGAGTGCATTATCCGTTTTTATACTTAGATAGTTGGTTAACAGAAAATATATGAAATAAATGTAGAGCACAATTTGAATATTAGTACGCTTAATCTGTCAAAAGTTTTTCTTATATATTTTTTTTAATCTACTCAATTAGTGCATTTTAGAAGGCTATTTAATTAAAAGCAAATCTCTAGCAAGTGCGGAAGCAACAATAAAAATGTCACATATCTACATACTAACACGATTTCACGATATAAAACATCCATTACAACACCATATCAGAATACAAATCGACATTTCAATTAGTACGATAATTTTGGACAGGCTATGCATATAATTGAGCGTGTTACCGTTAAAAACGTTGTAATAAAAAACTCCGCAGTCAAGAATGCCGATGATGAAATTCGTTGTAATAGTGTAAACACTTCGGCGTATAGGGTTAATAAAATCATTGCGTTGTATCTTGCATTTCTTAGCGAGCTCGTAACTTACGTGCCTTCTGACTTTTACTGTTGAAGCATTTTTACAGTAGTAGTAAAACCGCAAGGTCGATCACTAGATGTTTATATTTCTTGATAGATACTGTAAATTCATCGGCTGTTACATTAATGAGTAATGCAAATGAACAAGACTCCCGATTTGTGTGGCTGGGCGTTAATGTTTGCGTGTTTAGAACATTTGAAATGTTTTAGGTAAAATTATGCATTCGTTGAGCAAAAGAGTTTTAATACGTAAAAAAAATTTGCGTATGGTATTATTGAGTACCAGGAGGTCTGACGAAACAAATGCTTACATTCCTTGACGTTAGTGGAGGTAGTGATTTTGTAGAAGTCGATACTACTTTGAAAAAGAATAATCTCTTTAGCTTATAATTGACCCAATCAATGTCGACCGCGGATAACAAGGCGGCGCCAATGAGGCGGATAGTAACTTATTTACTGCTGATGATAAGAAGAGAAAGAAAGAAAGAAAATAATTTTATTGGTCCCATCACACTACACAAGCAACTTATAAACACAATAAAAGATAAAATAATAATATTAAAAAAGGTAGACAGTTATAAACAGACAAACCCAAAAAAAGAAATATATAGATAAACCTCTTAAATTACCAAAAAAAAATTATAAAATTAAAAAATGGGGCCAAATTGATGCTTAAATTGGTAACCTCTCAGCTTTGTCAGTAATGAGTAATTCACTACTGACGCTGATTTTCACCAAATAAGAATATCATCATCGTCATCAACAACCTGCTACTGCCTACTATGTTGAACACATAGGTCTTTCCGATAGCAGATAGAGCTCGATCTTCATTCTTCGTTCCCAACCGATGCCACTTTGCAGATATCGTCACTCCATCTAGCTGAAGGAAGTCATACACTACTTTTGCCAAGGTGCCGTCTCCATTCCAGAACACGCCTACCCTAGCAGTTATCGGCTCAGCGACACTATAGGTTGCTCATCCTTTGGGCTATGAAAATATCTTTGGTTCTCTGTAGGACCACTTCGTACCAAACACGATCCTTCAGAGAAACTCCGAGCATGGCCCCCTCCATAACGAGCTGTGTGACCTTAAATTAGCGGACCAGTAGCATCAAGAATATCATATTGTAGGAAAACGAACAAATCGACAATGAAGTTAGACAATATATCTAGCAACTATCTTGCCCCTCGCAAAATAACGACAATAACTGATTTACGACTTTATATATTTAAAAAGCGTCATGGTAAACTTTGTTTGTCATTACGTTGTCCTAGACGATAAAGAAATTGAAACCTTTGTAACGATTCTTATTTTCCCACATTGATTATATCCGCAGTATGCTACTGAAAGTCATGTTGGTTGAAAACCTGATTATGCTTCCCAGGATTAAAAATCTGGTTGGGCACTTACAGATTTTTTTAAATATATCGTTGTTTAACTGATATGTAAGATCCATCATGTGCCTTTTGGCGAGGGAAAAAATCACCCATCCTGCATGTTTCTAAAGATGAGGCTTTCTCTCTTCAGTCGTTTCTTCATTACTGTAGATTGTGGTCATGGCTAGACGCTATTCTCAAGTTGATCAATTGTTTCTATCGGCTTCTACCATCGGTCACCATTGCTACCTTATAAAAGTGCTTCGTCGTACAGGACTGTCGCAATTTAGTTAGTGAACGGCCTCTTAGTCTTTTGTCTTCGGTTTTCCCGGTCCCTATTAGTTTCTCAAGGGCATCATCTCCACGCCGCATGATATGGCATAAGTATGAAAAGATGAGTAGTGTTACCATATCTACAAAAACGGTCAATTGGGAAACGCACATCTGGTTGGTGGTATATAAGGTACCAAAGATGTGCTCAAGAGATATCTTAAACCTCAATCAATTGAGATATAGGAGAATATTGCACATGTTAGATTAGACGGCTATTCGCGTCTGAAAAACGTTGTTCAATATTTAAAGGAATAGATAACTTAGGAAACCAAGGAATAGAAAAGCGCCAGCGGTTCAGCCAAAGATTTTGTACTATCGCGTTTATAATAGTCCACCAGATATGTATAAAACCAAATTTACTATTTTTACATTCTTTCAAATATTCATTCAAATAATAATGTCCTAATTGATCCATAGATTTATTAGTTGTAGCATTATTACTTTTAAAAACAATTAAACATGATTAACATTAGCATACACATGGTTCATTTTCTAGGTTAGTTAAAATACATCAATTTTAAAAGGATGTCGATTTAAAATCAAACATTAATCTAAGGTAGTAAAAAAACGAAAATAAATCCGATTATTTAAACATATCTGACTTCCCTCAAAATAGACTGGGAGTCCAAATCAAAGATGTTTAAGACGGTAGTACCAATCATTAAATCCTATACTTAAAACGAAACATTAACAAGCACGGACGATCATTCAATCTCTCGTATAATAAGCATGAATCATTCACTGGCCTTAAACAATTATTTTGCACTATTCTCAATATAAATACTATCTACGTTGTCCAAATATAAAATATGTTGTGGAGAACAAGATAGTTGATCTAACATTTCAGTACACAAACTTTGTTTAATTTCCATATCCACCTCCTATAGCGTACTGTTTAAGTAGTAAACTAGTAAATTTTGACCTTCAAAATCGTAATCTTATGTTTAGTCATATCTTTATTCTGAAATACCTAATTTGTGAACAATCACACTAATTTGCTATTACATATTGTAAGATTCCGCTAAGTGGCGTAAATAAAATTCACTAAAAAAAAGTATTTAGTTTCATACAATTCATATTCTATGCACGCTAGTCCTACTCCTACTACTAATATTATAAATGCGAAAGTTTGTGAGTATGGATGGATGTTTGTTACTCTTTCACGAAAACACTGTCAGACAGATTTGGATGAAATTTTACAGTTATACAGGTTATACATCGGAATAACATATAGGCTACAATTGGTAATGATTTTATGCAATATAACGATACATGTCAATAAATTCGCAAAAAATCTGGCCTCTGAGAGCTATCTTGGCGAACGCTGGCTAAACCATTAGAGTTAAACAAAGATGATGTTATTGTTTGTCTTTAATAGTTCTAAATAAAAGTCCGGGACAGCATATATCTATCTTTTATGTGGAAGTCACTATGACCAAAATTGTGAATCAAAAATTTAATTAAATTACATACTGTAGCAGACAAAATTTCTAGCGAGCGAAGCCGCGGGTAAAAACTAGTTTATTTATAAAGCAAATAAAAAAATAATAGAAATGCCGTCGCGCCACTCAGATTAATCTAATTTATGAAATCTTTTCTTTTATCGATACGTTAGTCTAAACGAATGTAATGCAATCGATCAGTATCGTCCGAGACCCGGTTTCCTGTAGTCTTAAAGACTTCTAAATTTATTCGAACTAGCTTCGCACTCGGTTGTCTGACAATGAACTCTTATCCAGTAAACAATCGATCACTCGCCACGACCTGGCGCTCGTCTTTCGCCGATCGGCGTGGCGGATCGTAAATCGATATTTACCGGTTTCGGGATTTCGGACAACACTACTTGTAGTAAGATGGTTTTTACGATCGTTTTTGTAATTAAGAGCACTCTCATTACGGATTGTCTTGTGGGCGGTTTGAGATCGTTTAATTCATTCGTAATATTTCTTAATAATTTATACGTAATAGTTAAAATACAGAAATGTTAACAAATTTTGAAAAATTACAGCCAAGAAATGAAACAGTGGTAACGGTGTTACTTTTAGTATTACCAGAAGATAGATACCAGATTAAAGAACTGTTAATTTATTTAAATATAAATATGATTCAATTAATGTAATAAGAATTGTCTACATCGAAGATTCAATGACATGTAAAATGTGATAAATTATATAAATAATAAAACTACAACTTTCTTTCTTCCATTACATAATATGAAATATCTTGTTAATGGATATGACATAGACATTACACAAAGTACATAAAGAAAGAAAACTTAACTACAGAACGTACTGCGTGACTTAAGGCGGACTTATTTCCTAACAGCAATCTCTACCACACAACCTTTGGAGAAAGAAGAAATTGTAACATAAAAAGAGATAGGATCAACAATAATAAGTATAATAGATTTGATTATAAATAGATATAAAATAAACATATATAAATACACTGATACACAATAAATATAACTAAATAAATTAATAACATTACAGATACTTAATTTTGTATAAATAATAAATAAATATCAGAACCTTTTGTTGATAACGTCACAGTAAAGTTGATAACAGCAAAGATAATAATTAAAAAAAACATATATAGAGAAATGTGACGTTACTAATTGAAACACCATTCAGCTTAAGTAGAGGAGTACCTCAACGCTGGTTTTCAATGGCGACCATTGTTCCTTAAATCTAAATCTTAGCCTAAATACAGTAAAAAACGACAGTGACAGACAGATAGAGGTAGAAATATTTGTATTGTATATACTAATAAAAAAAAAATATAACAAGAATAATAAAATAATAGAATATAATAGAAAAGGCAATCGAGGAAGTTGAAATATAATCTGATCATGTACTTTTATAGTTGGTGACGACCGAATGAACACAGAAAGCGACACTACGATTTTTCTTTCTGCAAATCAATGAGCAGACTTGTACTTTTCTTTAAAAGTTGCTACAGATTTTAAGTCCCAGTATGGTGTAGAAATAAATAACCACAAAAAACTCGTATAAATGCGTTATAACAAAATAACATTTTCATTTTTCATCAGGGCGTCTGGCAGCGCTGTGATCCTGGATCCTCGCATGGTGTGCAAAAAGAACCGGCGCACGCGGGGGCGGCTCGCGCAGATCTGCAAGAACGAGACTGGTCTACTGAAAGAGATCAGTCGAGGCGTCACACTGGGAGCGACTGAGTGTGCACACCAATTCAGAAACCGCCGTTGGAACTGCACAACTCAAAGGCGGAGCATGCGAAAGATACTCATGAGGGGTAAGCTTTAAGCATTCGAACTTATCAATTGTTATATCAATCGCGAAAATAAATAAATATATGGGCCACTTACACAAAGTAAGTAACTTAATGTTTGTGTTATGGGTGACGGTCGACTGGTAGATATACTACATATATAATTTTAAATACTTAAATACAAATACACACCCAGGCTCGAAGAACCAATAATTTGTTATTAGAAAATGTTGGCCCTCGGCGGGAATCGAACCCGTGACCCGCGGAGCTGGGGGCAGGGTCACCAACGGGCCAGTCAATGAATAAGCTATAGGAATAATAGTACGCACCTCGAAGAGGTTTGGAGTCCCAATGCGTAATAATTGTGCATTTGTAAGGGAAGACGTAAAAACTGAAAAAGTTCACAGGATAACACGAGATTCTAGCAGTACAAAATCATATGGATGAATATGCCTTGGAAATATCTAGTCCTTCATTCTAGAAAGGAAAAGTTATTTACTACAAAAATTGCATAGCGGAAAAACTTGATAGTTGACTTGACAATTGATGCTATCAACTTGATGGCCACACTCAACTTAGTAACATACAATCAAAGCACTGTACGCCGGTATTTACAAGACCTGATGGATCTCCACATATAGCCCTATTTCTTTGCCTATCAAAGACAGAAATTGTAACCACTTACAACTTCGATGACAAGGTATCTTATAGGCGTATTGAATAAACGTCCAGTTAAGCCCCACTCCTTGAACTACCTCACTGACAAACCAAGCAAATATATGCATAAGCACTATAACAGAACTATCTTGTTATAATCCGCACGGGTTAAGTGATTGCATACAAAGCTAATGTGTATGAAGCAGGCAAAATTTATGCACCTTACACATGTAGGACAAGTCACTACACGCACCCCAAGGCACCTCCACCAGTAACAATGCACACACTTATTCTCCTGATGATGCTTCGGTTTCGGAAATGATCGTCGAGATTTTGGTGGTGGTTGTGTGTACTGCTTGTGTGCATTGTTGCTGGTGGAGGCGCCTTGGGGTGTGTGTAGTGACTTGTCCTGCATGTGTAAGGTGCGTAAATTTTTCCTGCTTCATACACATTAGCTTTGCATACATTCACTTAACCCGTGCGGATTATAGCAAGGTAGTTCTGTTATAGTGCCTGTAATATGGAATTCCGTAAAGCAACGCCTGCTTCTATAAATCAAATATATGCATATTTCTTAAACTTAAAATGCTCTTTCAGGATTGTACTTGCCACTAAAAAAGTGCACAAAGAACCCTGTTAACATGTATTATATTCAATGTATAAACGTGCACTTCAGTTATCTTTCTCAGGAAAATATGTAGAGAACATTAAGTTGGCCTTACACCTCTTGTTTGAGATACCGTCTCGCACGTCCCATCAATCTTCATACATATATACCCAATTTTATGATTTTATTACGCCTACCATAAAACTGAATCACACGGTTTTAACACGCATTTATTATGTCCGAAAATTTATTGTTAACAGGGATTTGAATACAGTTATCGAAGCGCGCTGAGTTCATTAAAACCTAAGGCAATATAAAATTATACTTCACGTATGACTTTATTCGTTGAGAGCGTTATAAAGGCATAAATTATTTTTATTTAATATGTATCTATAAAAATTAACTTTACCTATGTTAAGGTGTAGTTAAATTCTGTTCGTCAACATCTCTTTATTTAAAAATCATATTATTTAAAATTATCTTAATATTTTACAATTATTTTTAGTTGAATCACCTTTAGTCCTTTGAAAAGTAGTAAAATACGAGTACCTCATACTTCGATTATGTTAGTAGAAATGGAAACTTAAGAACTCCATTCATGCGACTGTCACAAGAAATGAAGGAGTTGTTTGTATTCGTTTTTAGATGCAGAATTACTGCCTTTGCAAACATTTATGACGGTATCAGACCTTACACCTATTCATCATCATAATTCTCTTACCTTTATCCCACTCTAAGTGGGGTCGGCACACTATGTCTCAGTCTTCCATTCTCCTCTATCATTCTTCAACTCTGGTATTATTACTCCTTTTTTATCATTATCATTCATCACACAATCCACCCATCTTCATTCATATTTAAAATTCTTTTGGTCACATGATTTCATCCTTCCTCATTACATGACCATACCAATGTAAAATCTCGCACCTTTCATCTTTTCTATAATGGGCGCAACTTTTAAACTTCCGCTTATATACTCATTTCATGAAGAATCAAAATTAAAAGGGTTATGTATTCCCTAATTTAAGTCAAGTTTCTTCTTGTGCCGGTTTTAATATATCTACGAATTCAAATCATACAACATATTACAACCATCTCCTGTACTATAATGAAAGCAACACTATAAACTAGGTGCCTGCATATAGGTATGCTAATAGATTTATTTGCAAGCATTGAAGAAGTGTGAACTAGTAGTTAATTTAATAAAGAGAAGTTTACCAGTATGATCTTGTTCAGTGATAACTAAATAATAAAACACCACCGTGTAACCATTTCGATCGATCATCTCTGGCAACCATTTCGAAAAATGAAAATTCAAAAACAGATTATAACAATTTGTATTATATTAAAGTAAAAAAAAGTAAAAGTACCGGCCCATTACAATCCCACTGCTGGGCATAGTGCCTCCTCT